>CM069532.1:7100000-9600000 GCA_035773235.1 Eospalax fontanierii | reverse complement strand
GAGCAGAGTCCCACTGTGTCCTGACTTGTGTGGCTCCCGATGAGAAGTCGGCTCTCGCTCTCATCTTGATCCTCAATCCACTGTGTCTTTTTTCTATGGCTAATTTTAGAGACTTCTCTTTGTCACTGGTTTCAAGAAGTTTGATTAAGATAAGCCATCGTGGGATTTTCTTCGTGGTTTCTGTGTGTGTGTGTGTGTGTGTGTGTGTGTGTGTGTGTGTAGTGTGAGTGTGTGTGTGACTAAAATTTATTCCACTTCTTTGATCTATACATTGTTTTTCTCATCAAACTTGAGAAACTTTTGACCATTGTTTCTTAAAATAGATCCTTACACACATTCTTTAGAAAACTCAAAATACACATTAACTTTTGCAGTGTTTTCACACAGTTCAGTGATGCGCTGTTCATTCTTCCCGATAGGTTTCTGTTTCCTTCCCTCCCTCTTTTCCCTCCCTCCATACTTTTTATATATTTACATTTTTCTATGGATCTCCTCAAAATGAATATTCCTTACATTCTAAAACATAGTAGAATATGTTTATAATGATTGTTTCAGTGTCTTGTCTACTAATTCTATTGTCGGCATCATTCCTAGGTCTCACTGTATAGATTAATTTTTATTCTCACAAGTTATATTTTCCTGCTCTTTGCATGACTGATAATTTTTATCAAATGCTAGACATTGTGGATTTTACTATTTGGGATACTAGATAGCTTCACATTTCTTTAAATATTCTTGAGCTTTATGTAGACAGGAAACTCAGTAACTTGGTAACAGTTTGATCCTATTCTGCTTTGTTTACCAGGTCACAAGGAGCTTTTTGCAGGCCAAACTTTCCTTCCTCTACTGAAGCTGACCCCTTTGAATACTCTGCACACTCCAAGGTTTTTTCCACCACAGTTTGAGGGACCATGAACTAGCCCGTGTCTGTGTGAGTTCTGTGTTCTACTGTCTGTTGGTGGTGGAATCCCCCCAGTTTCATTTCTGTCACACACAAGCTTTAAAAGTCTCAAGAGAAATTCTCTCCTATCTATGGATCTCTCCTTCCACGAAGCATTTTTCTCTCAGGTATATTGCCTTAAAAGTTCTAGCCACTTTTACCTTCCCAAATTCTCAACAGTTCCTTCTCCAGTTAGGGACTTCATTGGGTTCCAGTTGGGCCCTTTCCCTTGAGCTTGGATGGGGAAATTCTCCAGGCAACAAGCCAGGGTAGCCAGGCTCACTTGCTGGCTTTCTTTCTCTCAGGAACTCCGCCCTGTGCTCACTGTTCTCTGTGTCTGAGAACTTTGTTCATTCATTTTTGCTTACTAGATAATTGAGGCAAGACAGTCAATTCGATTCAGTCTCTGTTATTTGATCATGAGCAAATTGAAATTTTGCTTATGATTTTGAACTGAAAAATACTTGCATAAGGTAGAGAGAGAGAGAGAGAGAGAGAGAGAGAGAGAGAGAGGAGACTGCCAGAAAGCAAGTCTTCCTAAAATTTTACATCACTAATGTTCCCAACTCTTCCCCATTTTAGATGCAGCGACATCGTTTTCTTACAAAGTGTTAGGAATATTCTTTGCATTGATCAGCATACATATGAGAGGATTATGTACAAGACACTCTGCAGTCCACACTTTGTTGTGCTTCACAGGATATTTGGAGTCACTTCCAAATGAGCACACGAAGTTCTATTTCTTTACTCTTATAGCTGCATGTGAACTGTTTCCAGTGGACTGACCTGTAGCCATCTCAACAAACAAACATCTCAAGGAACAACATTCCTTGACTGTTGGGCCATCTCTCACGATATGGGAGAGCTCAGCCCACTGTGGGCAATGCCACCCCTGGGTAGGTTGCTCTGTACTGTATAAGAAAGCAGGCTGACTGGGCTGGACAGATGACTCAGCGGTTAAGAGCACTGGTTGTTCTTGCAGAGAACCCAGGTTTAGTTACCAGTACCTATGTGATGGCCAACAACTGTTTGTAACTCCAGTTCCAGGGGATCCAACACCCCCTTCTAACCTCTGTAGGCATTTCACGACACAGAGGCACTTATACACATGCAAACAATACACTTGTACACATAAAATAAAATAAAAATGAAAAAAAGAGAGCAGGCTGAGCATTGGCCAAAGGTGCAAGCCAGTAAGCAGCATTCCTCCATGGTCTGTGCCCCAGGTTCCTGTCCTGAGTTCCTGCCTTGGCTTCCCTTGATGATGTACTGCATTTTATTTATGCCAAATAAACCCTCCTCCCCACGTTGGTTTTGGTCAGTGTTTCTATCACAGCAATTGAAAGTAAACTAGAACACTGCAGAATCTTGCTTGTATAATTGTAATATGTATTTAACCAATTCCTAATTAGTAGATATTTAAGTTTTTAACCCTCTCCTGTTATAAGCAATGCAATGATGCAATGAACACTTTTCATACATCCTTGGGGGCATATATAATACCTTCTTTTTGTCCATCCAGGCTTACTTCACAAAATCCCAAAGACTGTAGCGTATAAACAACAGAAGCGTATTCCTAACACTCAGGGAAATTGAGAAGTGTAGTATCAAGGCTCCAGCAGATTCAGTGTCTGGTGAGGGCCAGTTTCTTGGTTAACAAATGGTCCTTCTTCCAATAGCTTTATGTGATGGAGGGCAAGAGGTCTCTTGAGAGTCCCTTTCATACCAATTTCATACCAATCTCATTCAAGAAGAGTCCACCCTCATGACCAAATCACCTCCCAAAGGCCGCAGCTCTTAATACCATTATTTTGCGGATTAGGATTTTAAAATGAATTTGTGTGGCCATAAACATTCAGAAAATTGAATTTGTGAGAAAAACTTGCAGAATGAAAAATGCTGATCAAAATTATCATGTATTTTAGGGGCTATAGAGCTGGTTCAGCAGTTAAGAGCACAAGCTGCTCATGCACCCAGCACCTACATGGCAGCTAATAACCATTCAGAACTCCAGTCCCAGGAGATCCAATACTCTCTTCTGGCCTCCAAGGGCATTTGCACACAGGTGCACTTATATACCTGCAGGCAAAACACTCATACACATAAAATAAAATAAAATAAAAATGATAATAAAAAGATTATTATGTATTTTAGACGAGATAATTATAGTTAAATTATCCTCAAAAAAGCTTAAACCCACTTCCATTTCTATCATGAGGGTTACAGAACAGGAAACATTTAGAGTAGATGTTGCAGGAGACAGGAAGCAAGAATAATAAAGGTCTGAGGAATAAGAGTGGACTCTCTTTACAAAGCTGAGAAAGTACGAAGCGGACAAAGAAATGAAATATTGAATTCCAGATTCTGTACTTTAAATAAGATTATTGTCCTAGTTTCATTTCTGTTTCTGTGATAAAAAAAAAAAGTCTCGACAAAAAGGAACTTAGGGGAGAGAAGGGTTATTTTAGCACCTAATTTCACATTATAGTCCATCACTTCAGGGGAAGTCAAGGCATCAACAACTTGAAGCAGCTAGTCATGTTACATTCATTGTCAAGAGCACAGAAAGAGAGCTGGAGAGATGGCTCAGTAGGTAAGAGCACTGACTCCTCTTGCAGAGGACCCAGGTCTGGTTCCCAGTACCCACTGTGGTGGCTAATAACTGTCTGTAACTCCAATTCTAGAGGATCTGACACCTTCCTTTTACCTCCACAGGCACTGCATGCATGTGATGTACTTACATACATGTAGGCAAGATGCTCACACACATAAAAACAAATATATAAAAAAGAAGTGATAATGTTTTACTCTCTATGCATAGGGACATTCTATTCCTGTACTATATTTTACCATTTAACAAAAAGAAAAAGTTAAAGTCAGTGATACAATTTGATACCTAAAGAAGCTAGCAGCCGGGTGTAGTAGCACATTCCTTTAGTTCCAGCACTCAGGAGGCAGAGGCAGGTGGGTATCTGTGAGACTGCCAGCCTGGTCTACATAATGAGTTCCAGGCCAGCTGGGGCTACAAGGAAGACCTTGTCTGAAAAAAAAAAGAAAGGCAGAAAGAAAGATGATAGATAATAGATAGATAGATAGATAGATAGATAGATAGATAGATAGATAAGGAAGAAAGAAGCTAACCAGAAATAATCAAATTAAACCTAAAATAAGTAAAATTGTTAAGATATGTAATGATATAGCAGATATCAATAAGATATAAAAACAGACCATGCAGAAAATTAATAAAAATCAAAGCTTGCTTCATTAAAGAGATCTCAGTTGATAACCTTCCAGCAAACCTAATCAAGAGAAAACACAAACTAGTATCAGGATTAAAGGAGGAGCTGTCTCTACAAATCTAAGACATAGAAAGTATAACAGAATGACATTCCACTTTATGCCAATAAACTTATAAAAGATAAAATGGATACATTTTTTGAAACTGAAATTATCAAGCAGTGTGTTCGTAGGTGGCAGAAGCTCACCAAGGTGTTTTTTGGCACAAGTTTTGAAATAAGAAAAGAACTATGAGAAATGTTAAAGGAAGCTCTTCAGAATGAGAGGAAATGACACCATATGGCACCTCAGATCCATCAGGAAGAATAAAGAGCACCATATATGGAAGCCTATGCACAAAGAGGAAAGCTTCATAGTTTTCCTTCTCTTAATGTGTACAGAAGACATTGACATTAAAAGTCAAAATTAGAGTATACTGTTATTAGGCTTAAATCGTATAGAGATCCTGTGTATTCCATTAATATGAAATGTCTAGAATAGGCAAGCCAATGAGATAAAATAATTGGTTGCCAGGGGTTGCGGGGAGAATGTATTAGTTACTTTTCTCATTGCAGTCACCAAATGCCTGACAAGAAACAACCCAAGGAAAGAGGGTTTGATCTGGGCTACCACTTGAGTGCACAGTTGTCATGGCAGGGAAGGCAGGAGCCAGAGCAGGAAACAGCGGGTCACACTACATTCATAGTCCAGAAGCAGAGAGGACAGGAAGTGAAACCTCAAGACCCACCCCCAGCAGCCCACTTCCTCCCATGAGGCTCCACCTCCTAAATGGTTCACAAACTTACAAAGCAGCACCTCCGGCTGGGGACTAAATGTTCAAACTCATGAGCTTAAGGGGCACATTTCTTATTCAAACTGCAGTAGTGATTACTAAGGAGAATGGGATCTTTTAGGAAAGATGAAAGTATCGTGTGTGAAATAGTCTAATTGCAGAGCTTGGAGAATGTGATAAAACACATGTACTTTGAAGGGTTGAGTTTTGTGTGTGAATTTCAACTCAAAAGTGTAAAAGATATAATACACATGATAAAAATAGCAAAAAGAAAAGATAGAACACTACTGCAAATTTGCTGTATTTTGCACACATACTTCCTAACATGGTAAAAATTATTTCATTTGCTTGTTAGGGAAACAGTAGAAATAGTCCCATGAAAAAAACCAAAGACACAAAGAAGACAATGGCATCCTTTATAACTCTCACTTTGCATTGCTTTGTCACCAGAGAAACAAAAAAGCTCAAGGATATAAAACTTCCCCAAATAGGAAATAGCCGTGCATGGTGGCTCATGCCTTTAATTCTAGTACTCAGGAGACAGAGGCAGGTGGTCTATGTAAGTGTGAGACTAGCTCGGTTTTATGACAAGTTCTAGTCCAGCCAGGGCTACATAGTGAGACTCTTCTCAAAATAAAAGGAAAGGAAGGGAGGGGAAGGGAGGGAAACTAATGGAAAGGATTAGAGTATCTCTCTTTGGGACTGGAGAGATGGCTCACCAATAAGAATACTTCTCTTTCAGATGACCCAGGGTTGGTTCCCAGCATCCACATCAGGCAGCTCACAACTGCCTATAACCCCAGATCCAGGGGATCCAACTCCCTCTGGTACACAGACATACATATAAATAAAAAAAGGAATAAATAAATCTCTTTTTAAAAGCATCTATATTTGTACTTGTGGTTTAGGTGTGATATGGTTACAAACACACACACACACACACAAACACACACTTGCAAACACACACCAAAGAACCCTCAAAAGGATTAACTGAAAATTATACTACAAGTTCAAGTGGAACAATGTGGGCAGTTACAGTTTTACAGTTTTAGGATTTCACGGGAATACTGACAAAAAGCAACATATTTTAGCTGTAATTTTATGTTCATTGTAGTTAGCCCCGCCCCCCATATCTGCTAACAACATCCAATCCAGGTCTTTTATTCATTCTTAAAATGAGAGATAAATGTTTTAGAATCTCTTTTCTCTACTGCTGAGGTGATCTGAATAAGAAACATTCTGGAGGGAGGAGGGGGAACTGGAGAGAGAGGGAGGAGGAGAAGTTGAGGGAGGCGAGGTTGTTCATCCATACTTCTCAACCATGGCATCTCACATTTTCAGTCTTACTGGTTCACATGGATATAAAATTCAAATCTTGCACAAGGTGAGAGTTTTGAATCAGTCTTGGCATCAACCCAGGACTCCCCAAAAGGTGACACTCACAGTGTCACAGCGGAAGAATTAACGAAAGAAAAAGATGGACTCCAGCGATGGAGGGTAAGAAAAGCTGTCTGTTTTCTCAAGTCTTGCTTCCTTATTTTCATAACCTCAAGTTAATCGGCTCACAGTTTGGAGCCAGAATCCTTCCCACCTGAGAAACCAGAAAGACCTGAAGCTGAACTTGTATTTTAACACTGTTCTGGATTATTAGTGCTGAGAGGCTCCTGGAGATAGGAAACCCAGTTCCTGTGAGGAAAGATGCCCTAAATTCAGGCTTCGAAGAACAAAGCTCCAGATGTAATAAATGTACAGACAATCTCAAGGAGAAGGCCACCCTGAATGAGCATTGGCCAGGCAACAGACGGGATAAAGATACAAAGATCTCAGATGCTCAAATAGAGTACAAAATTAGAATGTTTAGTAGATATAACAAAATAATCTCCCTTTTTACTTTTTTAGAAAGGGAGACTGAAATTAGGATCATGGAACAAGTATAAAAATGATATGTATATGAGTGTATTGCCTACATGTATGTAAGTGCACCCATGTGATGCAGTGCCTGAGGAGGTCAGAAAAGGGGGTTGGATCCCATGAAACTGGAGTTAGAGATACTTGTTAGCCACCATGTGGATGCTGAGAGCTGAACCTAGATCTTCTGCAAGAGCAGCAACTGCTCTTAACTCCTAATCACCTCTCCAGCCCCACCAATAAAAATTGTAAAGTACTAATTGAACTCGGAAATTCCTAGGATAGCTTGGACCCACCAGTCCAACACAACTGAAGAATTAATTCTTAAACTAGAGGAGATAGCTAAAGAAATTAGGGTCTAGGATCTTTAAATGATTTCCCAATTCAAACATGAAATTGTATGTGCTAGACAACTTTAGTGTCAACTTGACACACCTGGGTTGGAGAAGCCTCAACTGGTGAATTGCTTCCCATTGGACTGACTTGTGGCCATGTCTGTGTGAATGACATGAGAAAGCCCAGCCCATCGTGGGTGGTGCAACCCTTGTATTGCATAAGAAAGCAGGTTGAGCAAGCAACATTCCTCCATGGTCTAGGCTTCAGCTCCTGCTCCCAGGTTCCTGGCCTGAGTTCCTACCTTGGGCTCCCTCAGTGATGAACTGTGACGTGGGAGTTGTAAACTGAATAAACCCTTTCCTCCCCAAGTTGATATTGGGCAGAGTATTTTGTCACAGCAATTGAAAGCAAACTAGAACACTGTATCCATGACAACAAGACATTCATGTGAGTGATAAAAGATGGCATCAGAATGTGGCAAAGATCATTATAGGTCTCCCCAAAATCTGGTTCATTTCCTAGAACATGTAGGTATCTCTCCCAAGTATGTTTCCTTTCATAGGACACAGGTAACTTAGAGGTCTACATAAAATATAAATTTTCAAGTCCCTTCCCTGAATGTTGCTGTGACCACATGGCTTCATACAAGGCAAGAGAAAGTAATGTATGAAGCTTCCTATAAAGACGGAGGCTTCTTCAAAGTGGGTGTATTGCCTCCTGTCCTCTTTGCCTTGCCTTCAGCTTGCAGGGCAGAAGACGAAAGACTTCTGGAAAGAGCCACTGAAGGAAGCAGTTTGGGGGATCTGAAAGATTACTAGAGAAAGATCTCAGTGGTTTAGATAGATGCAGGTGAGGATGGCCCTGAAATGGAAGAACCCTGGGTCCCTGTGTCACTGCATGGAGAAGAGTCACCTGATGACAAGTAATATTCACATCACAGTTTTATCAAATCAGAAATAAGATTGTATTTGTGCCACTATTCAAGTTGGAGCTGGTTTTATCACAGCTTCAACTATCCTAACTCAACACAACATATTGTAAGTCTCTTTGATGGCAAAGGACGTGGAGGCCTGGGGGAGCAATTTAACAAGCTGGAGACCAAGCTTAGGCTTCCAGATCATCAAGGCCCAGTGAGGTCATTCACTTACTAATAGTCCAGCATCTTGGGATGTCACGGTCAGGGAAAGGCTGTTTCCTGTGGGGATTTTGAACCCTCTGTATGCTGTAGGCTTGACCCTTCTGGAGAAGGTTTTTCAGTATAAATAGCCAGTGCAAACAAAACCTATTTATTGTGATGCCACCAGCACTAAAGTCAATTTCCTAAACCCAGGCTTCAAGCACGCCTCTTCCAACCTACTATGAACTAGGAGTTTAAGTTGAAAATTAAAAAAAAAAAAAAAAAATGGCAGTGCCGATCACAGTTAAAACTTCCATTTTATCTGACCCAGTGATTATATTTATCCCGTCCTTGTTCTGTACACACGAAAACATTTCTAAGGAATTCCAATGCAGTATTTTACAGCAAAAGCTTAGAAACATGGTAAACACCCATCCACATAGGACTAGTTAAATAAAGTACAGTATAGCCATTCAACAAAACACAAATCAGCCATTAAAAAAGGTCCAAACAGTGTGGAAACTGGTACAGTATTTTCTCAAAAATGTAATCATAGAATTATGTGATCTGGCAACACCACTTGCAGGTATATATGTGCATGGCAGAACTGAGGCAGCCTCTCAAAGAGGTACTTACAGCAGCATTATTCCCAATAACCAAAAGGTAGAAGCAATCCAGCTGTCTGTGAAGAGACAAACAGTTCAAGTTATATGCCCGATGGAATAATAGCTTTAAAAGGAAATCCCTAGTGTGCTAGGACATGAATGGACCTTGTAGGCACTACACTAAATGAAGTAAAAATCACAAAAGAACCAAAGCTGAGTTCCCTTATAAGAAGTGCTTAGAGCACTCTATCACTACAGAGACAGGAAGTAGGACAGTTGCCGGAAGTGAAGGTGACGCTGACTAGGAGTCTGTTCTCAAGTCCTTTTCTTCCCCAGATAAAGAATTTAAAAAGAAGTTTGCAGTCACAGCACACAGCCAAGGTTTACTGAAGCAAAAGCAACACTTCATACAGCAAAGAGATAGACTCCCTGCAGGGGATGGGGTCTAAGAGCTGGAGTACCATCTATCCCCACCCCCAAATCTGGACTTTTATATTCTATAGGGTAGGAGAGGCAACGGGACTAGGGTCCTCTTTCCATTGGACAGGGCAGGATGCATGTTGCTGGGTGGTTCATTCATATGAAAGCAAGAACCTGATTGGGTAGAGAAGGGTAGGAAATTTGAATTTCCCACCAGAGGGAGCCCAACCTCAGATGAGGTGGATAGCCTACAAAAACAGCCAGCTGTGGATAAGAACCCAGAAATAGGCCAGCTTGGATACAAGTGGGAGTAACTGGAACACAGCTAAAGCTAGTCTGGAGCTTCCTCCCGGTCCTGGGCCTCCTCCCTTGACTGTCTGCCCAATTCAGGACTCTCTCCTAGTCTCCCTCAGAGGAAAGAGGGAATGGAGAGTTAGAGGTTAACAGTTTCAGTTCAGGACTTGACAAAGCTCTGGAGAGGAAGACAGCAGTGATGGTCCCACCACAGTGTGAATGTGATTGATGCCACTGAACTGGACACTTGAAAACGGTTAAAATGGCAAACTGCTATGTATTTTTATCACAATAAAACGTGGAAAATGGGTTATCTATTTTACCACACTAAAAAAATGTTGAAGATCATTTGATGACACATTAGATATAAATAAAAGTGATCATTCAGGAAAAGAAAAGAAAAACGAGTTCAAGGACTATTCATGTAGTTCAGTGACTACCTGACTAGCATTTGCCAGGCCTGGGTTTGATCCCCAGAGTTGCAAAAAGAAAACAAATAGTTGCATATGCACTGATATGGATCAATGATCCTGAATATCTTACCCAATAAAGGGAGGGTTTGAGCTGGGAATGTACACAGTAAAGTGCTTGCCTAGCACCACATAAAACTGAGTCTGGAGGCTGGAGAGATGGCTCCATGGTTAAGAGCACTCATTGTTCTTGCAGAGGACCGGTGTTTGATTCCCAGCACCCACATGGTGGCTAACAACTGTCTTTAACTTCAGTTCCATAGGATCAGATGCTCTCTTCTGACCTCCACAGGCATTGCACTTACACAAATGCAGGCAATACATTCAAACACATAAAATTTAAATAATAAACAAACTATTAGAAAAAAAACTGAGTCTGGTGGTACACACCTGCAAACCCAGAAGTCAAGAGGCCAGAAGATCAGAAGTTCAAGGTCATCCTCAACTACATATGGAATTTGAGACCAGCCTGGGCTATATGAGATATGAGATCCTGTCTCAAAAAAAAACAGAGAGAGAGAGAGAAGCAAATGCCTTTAACTCCAGCACCCAGGAAGCAGAGACAGGCAAATCTCTATGAGATTCAGGCCAGCCTAGTCTACACAGAGACTTCCAGGCCAGCTGGGGGTACAGGGAGACCCTGTCGCAAAGAAACAAAAAGGGAGTGGAGGGATGATATGGATATAATCCACTAGTAAAAATAAAATGAAAGGAATATTCTTGTCTGTATGCAAATACAAAGCATAAACTGCACAAACACACAGCTACATTTGAGAAAACATCTGGGAAAGCACATGTGGCGAGGGCAGCCTCTGGGGGCGGAGCACTGCTGCTGGCCAGTCAGTCACTCTCACTCCTACACAGCCTCTTCTAAAGAAGGATTTTGAACCATGTGCACACAGGGCTTTTGGCAGAAATACTTTGGATAAGAATGTGCTCAAGGGGCCTGGAGAGCTGGCACAGCAGGCTAAGAGCTCTTGCAGAGAACCCAAGTTCGATTCACAGCACCCACATGGCAGACAACTGTCTGTAACTCCAGTTCCAGGGATTCCGACGCCCTCTTCTGACACCCGAGGGCATTGCCCGATATGGGTGCACCCACCTACCTGCAGGCATTACACTTATACACATAAAATAAAAATTAAAAACAAAAAGAATGTGTGCAATATCTTCGCAGGATGGGTAGAATTTGATAAGTCAGAAAGGTAAGAAATCAGCTCCTCCAATGAAACAAAAGGCTAGAGAGGGACCAAAATGGAACTAGATCACAGTTCCCGAAACGAGGCAAAGAAATCAGGTGGCACCCTGAGGCTGACTTCCCGACAGGCTCAATGGGACAAGCCTGGAAGGTAAAGAACTGGGACACTGGATTGTCCAGGAGGCAGAGGAGAGCCCTTGGAAGGATGCTAGCAGGGTCTAGTAAGAGGATGAAAGCAAAAGGCTTCTAGTGGAGACACCCGGCTGCAGAGTGGGCTCAACCTCCAGAGAGGCGCAGACAGCTGCCTTTGACTTGGCAGGTTAAGAATAGCAGGAGATAGCCAGGAAAGCCAGAGGAAGGCAAGCCAAGAGCAAAAGGGCACCAGATGAAGCCAGAGGCCAGGGGGCCAGAGCTAGAATAGCGGGAGGAGACTGGACCCAGACAGGCAGGGGAGGCTCGGAAGAAAGCAAGTAGGTGTGCGTTGCCAGCCCACAACAACTGCCTTGAAACTTGGCCAAGCCATCAGCTCTCAGAGAGAGTTTCTTAGATACAGATTTTAAAAACCAAAGTTAGACCATGTCACTCATCTGCTCAAAACTTTCACTGCATTCTTGTCCCACTCAATTTAGGATCCTAAATTCTTCCTGTAGCCCAAAGACCCCTCATCATCTGCTCCAATTTCCCAGCTCTTATTTAACCCCAAATTACTCAGCTTTACTACTAGCCTCATTCTTGAAGAAGAAAGAAAAAGAAAATAATCTTGCTTTCACCTCAGGACCTTTGCATATACTGATACTTGCTCTTTGCCTACTGGAGACTCACCTGACTCTGTCATCTCCTTCCAGTCCTGTGTACATCATCTCATCAGAAAGGGCTTCTGTTAGAACATCCACCTCCACATCACCTCTGTGACTCTAACTCTGATTTTTTGTCATAACGTCTATGACTGTCTGAAATATTATCTAAAATATTATGTATTTATGTTTAACTCTCATATCCCCACTGGGGTCACCACCATGTGAGGCAAGATTGTGTTTCTCTCCTTGCTGTATCCCAGAGTCTAGAGTACACATCAGTATTAGTACAGGTTAGAGACAGGCTAAATATTTCTGGAATGATTAAAATTATTACAACTTCCCCAACTGAGTCTTGGGCATCCAGTTGGCGTCCAAACTACTGGTATCCTACAATGAAGTAGATTCTCAGATATTCAGATGGCTTGACATCATTTTTCTCTGCCCTAGCACAGCTTTCCTTGACATCCAGGGAATAGATATCACATAAGTCTGTCCTTTCTAAACTAGGTCACCAGCTCTGGGCATGTTAAAGAAGCCCAGGTCATTTTGTCCCCTGTCTGGCTTTCCAGTGCCATCACATACCACCATTCCATCAGAGTGACTGCAACTCTGTGGTCACAGCAAAGAAATAGGCCAGCTTATCAACAGAGACAGGAAGCTTGGAAGAGAACTGAGAATTCAGAATTCAACTGAGCATGACTCCCTCATTGTAAGCTTGTCTCTTTGGGACTGTAATTTTCTAATTTGGCAGTCTTCAAACTTAAATGGCATGCCAGAAAGTAACAAAGCAAGACCTGAACCCTGCTGAGTAGGGACAACCAGGTTAATCACACTTCCTTGGTAATTGGAGCTTCATCACAGAAGGTTTGCACCCATCTCATCCTGCCTTGACCCTAGCCACAGCGCAGATACCAGGCCCTGTTTCTTCCATTGATAATGAAACCAGGGTTCACAGAAGTTTGTCTTTCCCCAAATGACATAGCTAGTGAAGGCAGTAATGAGACTTAGCCCTCTTCTCTTTCCAACTCCTAAGCTATTTGCACTGTACTACTGAATAAGGTCGAGGATGAATTTGGATCTAGGTTGCAAACATACCTGGTGGGATCAGGACTATTATCCCCAACAGAGCACGTATGTCATGCCAAGTGCATGCGAAGTGCTTTATATGTACTTCACAGTGACCCAAAAAGAAGACATTTATTTTCAAAGAAGAAATCAAGGTCAAAAGATTGAGGGACACTTGCCCCAGTAATGACAGCAGACAGAGTCAAAGTGGGCTTTAAACTAAGTTGTAGCTCCAGAACCAGGCTCTTAACCACAGCCTACATTTTCTCCACTGAAAAGTTACAGTCATAAGAACAAAACATTGTCATCTGGGGTCAGGTGTTTATCCTCTCTTTTCTGTACTGTAAGAAAAGCCCTTGCTAGCTGAAGTCCTAGCACCTGCCTTCCCCAGTCTTGTCTCTGTACCAAGGTCTAAGTAGTGTTTCCCAAAGAAAACTAAATGGAGGTGGGTGGGAATAGTCTAGCTGAAAACCTCCACTAATCCCAAATTATGTCCCCTCTGAGTTCTGTGTCTCCTCCTTGCCTGGCCCTCATAAAAAAATTGTAATCAATTCCCCCTTTCCGTCTCCCTCCCCCTCCCCCCTCCTCCCTCCCTCTCCTTCTCCCTCTCTCTCTCTCCCTTGCTCTCTCTCCCTCTCTCATTCATGCAGTTATACTCCACTCCACTCGAATCTCACCATGGTGTCCCCAGACCTCTCACTTGTACACAATGCTCTTACCTGTCTCCATCCAGGAGACTTGTCCTCACCCTTTCAGACTGGAGGTATCTACTGTGGTCAGGTCGGCCACCACCTTTATCCCCCTCTGTATGCTAGGTTCATGGATAACTTGACTGTTTATTTCAATGATCCCTACAAAGGAACTGAACCTGAGGGGCTACGCCAAAGGACCACACTCTGGGAACTCTTTAGACGTGGCCTTACATGAAGATGCTTTGAACTTTGCAACAATGCCAAAACTGAATTCGACTTTGGGGAAGAGATAAGTATACTTTCGTGTGTAGGAGAGGCATGAACTGCTTTGGCCGTGGGATTGGCTATGGTTCATATTATCCAAAGATCATCAGATTTGATTCCCATATACATATCCCACTCCTCAATAACATAGAAGCTTTATTTCCCCTCTCTTTAGGACAACACTGGTTGTGTGGCTTTTATGATCGATATAACATGGATTTTAGCCAACAGAAGCTAGGACCTCTAAGTCCATGCCTTAAGCTTCCATTTTCTTTACCTTAAACCCCAGAAGCGTTGTTATAGAAGCTCACACTGGGGCCATGTGGTGATCTGAATGAGAATGTCCCCCAAAAGCTCCATGTATTTGGATGTTTGGGAAATTTTTAGAGGTATAGCCTTGACAGAGGAAGTGCAGTGCGTCACTGGGGGAGGGCTTTAATCCATCAAAAACAGTTTCTGTCTGCTTCCTGCGCTCATTGAATATGTGATCGTCTACTCTCTGCTCCTGCTCTGGCCACCTCTTACCCCATACCCCACCATGACAGACTTTAATTCCTCTAAAACTGTAAGCTCAAATAAACTCTTCCTTTTATAAGTTCCCTTGATCAGAGTTTTTTTATCACAGCAACAGAAAAGTAACTAAGAAAGGCCACGTGGAAGAAAATCCAAGATTCCTATTTGACAGGTTGAGACACGATCCCAGCCAATGGCAGAAACCAGTTGCCAGCCATGTAATCAAGCCACCTTGATGTTTCAGCCCATTTGTCTACCCAGAGGGTACAGCCACTGCCAAAATCACAAAAAGAACTTTCAAGCTGAGCCCAGTTAATCCAAGGAATTAGCAGACATAATAAAGGTTGTTTTAGGAGCTGGATAGATGATCTATTTGTAAAATGCTTACAGTGAAGGTGTGAGAACCTGAGTTCTGATCCCCAAGATCCATGTACAAAGCTGGGCACATAAGCACATGTCTAAAATCCCAGTGCTTGGGATGAAGAGACAGGAGGATCAGAGACAGTCTCTGTGGTGAGCTCCAGATTCAAGGAGAGCGATTGAGAAGGACATCAGACAGTGACCTCTGGCCTCCGCATTCATACATGCCCAGAACAGTGCCTGCCACATAGTAATCAAAAATCCACAGCTGTAAATAAAAATAAACAAATAATAGTTTCTCCCACTTGCAAAACCCATTCTGAAAATAACTCGTTGACCGTGGCCACAACTGGTCTGAAGACTAGCACAGACACCTGACCTCATTGCAACCTCTATAGTGTCCAGGGGGAGCTTAGCCCAGCATAACCAATAGTGATCACTTAAGCAATCCAGTTCTCTACTGAAAAGTTTTAATGTGAAATATGTAAAAAGTCAGTAGTCAGTAACAGGGAAAGGGGCCACAGTTCACACACACTGAAGGCAAAGCTATGAAGCTGTAAAAGTGAAGGGTCAGTAAAGACCATGAGGTAATAGACACCATAAAACAACAAAGACATGACATAAGCAGCAATCAGGACAAGAACAAAGAAGAAGGCCTTGGTGACCTAGAGAAATAGCAGAGATTATGAAGCAGCCACGACAGCATCCTAGTCAAATAATACAGCAGAAGATAGCAGATTTGGCTTCTTAGAGGTAAACCAAATCAGTTGTTAAAACTAATATGTTCTAAAGAACCAATTTCACTCCTTCTAAAGCTCTAGTCGTGCAAGTCTGCTGTCTCTATTCCTTCTCAAAACAGTCATAAAATTTAATCTTGTCACACGAGGACACCCATGCATGTCATGTTCTTTACAACTTGAAAGAATCTTTACTAGGCATCCTCCAGTAGATGTTTGCTAAGCTAAACTGGATAGCAGAATCCTTTCCCGGGAAGTTGTGAGCACCAAGAAATTTCATCGGCATAAAGACCCTTGATTTATGCTCGCAATAGTCAGGATTACATCATGATGTGCTGCAATAACAAATCTCACAGTAATAATCTCACAAGAGCTCCTGCAGATCCAGGTAAACATGTCAGACAGCTGCCCTCCATGGTGGCCCGAAGCCTCCATATCATTGTACTTTCCTGGTAGTTGAAGCAGCGCATAGCAGACGTTCTTGACATACCCTTGCTTCTACCCACCGTCACCTACTCAAGGCTACTTTCTTCCGAGCGCTCTGACTCTTCACCTTTATAAATGGTTGTTGGGCTGCTGGAGCATGCTTACAGGAAGAACTAAATGTGCTAGAGAATTATTATGCCTAGAAGCAGCTTTCAAGCATCATCAGACCAGGAACTGGTAGATAAATACTGTAGGCCGCAGGTACAAGAACTCCAGAGATGTGTACCCAGAGGAAGAACAATAGACTCTGGAGTGTGGTCCACACTGTTTCTAAGAGATCCCCACAGGATAAAAATGCACCTGCCGGCAGCAGTTCCCGAGCTGCTACACATTCTATTATTGTATCATCCTGTCCTTGTTCTCTCTCTCTCTCCTATTCCCTTACTGGTGTTTCTTCCCAAGCCATCTGCGTGCATTGCATGCATTCAAACCCCTGTTTTAGTGCATTCTATGGGGTTACCAAGCCCAGATACAGGGAAAGGTGCCCTGAAGAATCACTCCAACTATGAATCTGCAATTCAATTAATCTACAATTCAAGAAGCTATGATTAATACATGTCACTCCTATTTGCATTTTTTGGCTACAGTGAGTCATTTGTCCATGTCTGAGTCCCACTGTCCATAGATGGGACACTCATTCATTCCCCCTGTCTAGAAATAGCACCAACTTCTTCATAGTGGAGAGGATATCCAAAACAAATTTAGAACTCTTGACCTATGACTTAGCTGCCTCAGCTGATCCAATCCTCTGAAGAGCAAGGTTGCTTTTAATCCCTTAGAAAAAAATATCTTCCCTTCCTGGGGGAGCCAAGGCTCATGTATTCTATAGCACAAAACAGCAAACTGAAAGGGCTTCTCTGAGGGCAATGACAAGAAGCAGTAAAACCTGAGTTTTACTCCACACAAGGCTGGGTGGTGTGCCTGCAGCCTCAGGAGAGTCCCCAGTTAATCGTGAGTGTGTAAATGTTGTCTCGTCCATCCTGGGAGAGACAGGAAGTGCTGGTCTTTCTCCATCTTTTTATCTTACGTTATTTATTTATGTCTTGTTCCTAGCACTAGATGAACATCTGGAGACTCAGAGATGGAAGATGCAATTCCTGGGGAATATACACTTCTCACCAAGAGATGGGAATGAACAATGTCTGAACAGACACAGTACATTTGGAGTTTAGAAATTCCAGGAAAAAAGGATTGTGAATACTCTAAATTGCATTCTTGATCTTTCTTCTCCTTCACACAAAACTTCTTGGCTATATTATCTGAATGTCTTAGCTTTCTACTGCTGCTACAACTAGCTGCCACAAACATAATGGCTTAACATAATGCCAGTCCAATCCTATAAGTTCTGTAGGTCAGAAGTGCATTCCGGGTCCCTCTAGGTAAAATCCAAGTAACAGTAGCTTCTAGAGTTTGCCCACATTCCTTGGTTCATGGCCTCTTCCTCCATGGATAGCAACACTGCATTTATCAAACTTTCTTCTGTGACCACTGTTTTCCCTCTCCAGACTGTAAACGTTCTTGGCTTTTAAAACAGCTTTGTGGAGGAGGAGGGAATAGATATGGTTATGTTTCATTGTGTACATGTATGAAATTCTCAAAAATAAAGAAAAATTAATAAAATGGCTATGTGATTAGATTACCCAGATAATTCAGGATAATTTTCCCTGCACCCGTAACCAGGTCAGTGCCACAACAGATAATAGTCACAGCTTCTGGAAGCTCAGGTATGGGCATCTGTGAGTGAGTATCAATCCTTCTACCACGATACAAAATCAAAATTAAAAACAAACACTTTACCATATATAAACAATTAATGCAAGCTGAGGAGGTGGCTCAGTGGATACATCACCTGTTACACAAGCATGAGAACCTAAGTTTGGATGTTCAGAACCCATGTAGAGCTGGTCATAGCGGCACCTACCGGCAATTCCAGTGCTTGGAGAGCAAAGACATGCTGATCCTGGTGACTCAGTAGCCAACAAGGCAAATTGAAACAGCAAACTCCGGGTTCAGTGAAAGACCCTGTCTCAAAAGATGTAGCAGGAAATCCATATGCGCAAATTCTCAACGGCCTGAAAGCCTCTGCAGCTACAGTGTCAGCATGCACAAGACCCATGCTGACTCACACAAAACTCAGCATGGGACTGGGGAGATGGGAGCAGGCCCTGACCTTAGCCAGAACTACCGACAGCTGATTACTGCTGGGTGAAGGAGACTTGATTTTCTTTAAGGGAGAGACTCTAGACAAGCTGACTAGACTCCAGTTGAGGAACTTGCTCCAAGGGACATCTAGGTACAAAAGTTTGATCCGATAGGCCTTACATGTATGACAGAATGCATAAAATTCAGAAGGCCGGGTTATGGGAGGATTCGGATGGGGAGGGGGTCTAAACATGATTAAGATTTATTGTACGAAATGCACAAAAACTCAATTAAAAAGGATGTGGTGGAGAGGTCCATGAGATAGTTCATTGGATGAAGGTGCTTGTCACCAAGCCTGAAGTCCTGAGTTCAGTCCCAGTAGAAGGAAAGAACCAACTCCCATAATTGTTCTCTGAGTTCCATATGTATGCTGCAGCATGAGCGTACACACACAAGAAAGAGAAAGAAAGAAAGAAAGGAAGGAAGAAAGAAAGAAAAAGAAAGGAAGGAAGGACGAATTTAATGTGGTAGAGAGTAATAAAGGAGGACACCCCATGTCAGCCCATGGCCTCCACATGCCCATGCACATATAAGCACAACTGCACACATGTGCACATACACCACACACACAAGCACACACTCAAAATAACAATAATAAGAAAATATTTTTTTAAAAAAACAATGAATGCATGGCCAAAGTCAACATTCTGCACACAAAGATGAACAAACAATTCATAGAACTAGATTACAGACACTGTGTCGTCAGGCAGAAGAAAGCACATCCTTGTTAGCAACTAAGGAAATGGACATTCAAAGTGACTTTGATTCCATTTTATACCTTATAAACTAGCAAAAGATAATAATAATTTAAAATATCCCATGTGAATGTGGCTCTGGGGAAATACATGGCTTATGCTGCTGTGAATCGTTTGGTCTTTCAAGAACTCAGTCTCATGGTGGTTAACAAGACGCTGGGTGTCTCTTTCCTTTTTTTCCAAATAATTCATCTTTAGGAACACTGACCTAAGGAAATGACCCCTAAAGAAACGAGAAGCCACTACTCTAAATGAGTCTTCATGGTCATATTATTTATAATAGAAAGAACCTGGAAACTGCCCAAATATCCAAAAATAGCACCAGGGATGAGCAAACTCTGACATATTTACATGATGGAGTACCCTGAAATCATTAAAAAGACAGGTTTATGGATAATGTTAACTCTGGGCTATGCAGGTCTGAAATATTATTCATAAAGGGGCAAAGTACAAAATGTTAAGTGCAGAGCTATTTTAACCATCTATAAATATAGTTGTTGCATCATTGTTAGCACAACGAAGAAAATATGTATGCAATAATTTAATGTTCAGTGTGTATGAAAATTAAAGTATTTGATATGCCTCTTGGTAAAGGAGGAGGTGGGTACTTTGTCAGATAACAAGAAAAGTTATTTATGGGACACTAGAACATTTATACTTACATATATGAGTATATGTCTTCTTTATCAGTTATGTGTATATGTGTGTGTCTGCATGGGGATATGTGCATCTGAGAGCAGGTGCCCATGGAAGTCGGAGGTGTCGGGTCCCCCTAGAGATATACTTATAGACAGTTGTGAGCCACCCAATGTAGGTACTGGGAACTGAACTCAGGTCTTTTGCAAGAACAGTATGTGTTCTACACCACTGAGGGATCACTGCAGCTCTAGGAGTATATGTCTTAATGAAGAAGCATTGAGAACAAGCTACAATGTACTCCATTCTGAGTACATCACTCACAGCAAGAGTAAGGTGGGGCCTTGGTTTAATAAATAAAGAAACAATAGATATTAATACAGAAGATGTTGCGTTCAGTTCTATGGAAGATCAAAAGAGTTTCTGCTTCTTTGTTTTGTTTTTTTCTTGGGGGGGAGGTGCTTGTGTTTGATTGGTTGTTGCTAGTGATTAAATAAAGGGCCTCCTGCGTGCTAAACATGGGAGCTATATTCCTAGACCCTAAAAGGTTTGATTTTAATGTTTTTGGAAATTCTAAGTTTCATAGAAACTTGCTAAAAAGTTCCATGAGATAGTTTGTGAATAGAACTACAGGCTTTAGGTAATTTTTTGAAATCACTTACCTGAGTTGTTATTTTTATTTAAAATGCTTTTAGTTAAAATAAATTTTAGTGGGACTGGAGAGGTGGCTCAGCAGTTACAAGTACAGGCTGCTCTTGCAGAGGACCCAGGTTCAATTCCCAGCACTCACATAGCAGCTATAAACCATCTATAACTCCAGTTCCAGGCAATCTGACACCCTTTTCTGGCCTCTGTTGGCTTTGCACCACACTGGCGCACTTACATACATGCAGGCAAAACACTCATACACATAGATAAATTAGTAAATAAAATTTTTAAAAATGATTTTTAACTACTGTTTTTATATTAAAATGTTCTTTTAAAACTCTTGAAAACAATGAACAAAAAAGAACAAAGAAGATAGCACATCACCTACAGTCCATCTCATTCATAAGAAATAATCACTATTAGCCTTTTACAAACATAACTTTAGCCAGTTCACCTAGTCTGGTTCAGCTAAACAAGCTGAACTTTTAGGGGACGTACATGAATAGATTTATTGTATGGAATGAGTGAGTTTGTACAACTTTGGGAGCCAGCTAGCCAAGTCCAAGAACCCCCGACGAGGCTAGGAGGAAGGACAGGGGAGAAGTGCCAGCCCAGGAGCAAGCAGAAAACGGACAGACCGTACTCCTTCTTCTTCAGAGAAACCTCAGCTGAGACTCCAGGTCATTCAACAACATCAGAAATCTCGCTTGTGTAAAGCCAACTGACAATGAACTTGAATCACATCTTTAAAACAAATACCTTCACACTGTCACCAAGATGAGTGGCTAATGAATAACTGGGTAGTCCAATGAAGTTGATGTATCAAGAGGACCATCACACTGTGCCTTATCAGCTCGACTTTGTACTCCTCTCCCTAAATTATTGATCTTCAGGGGCCAGAGAGAGGATTGAGCAGTTAAGGGCACTGGCTGCTCTTTCAGAGGACCCGGGTTCAGTTCCCAGTACCTTTACTTAGTGGCTAACAACTGTCCTTAACTCCAGTTCCAGGGATCCAACGCCCTCTTCTGGCCTCCGTGGGCATTGTATGACACAGATGCAATTACATCTGTTCAGAATAAACACTTATACACATAAAATTAAAACAAACAAATCAAAAAAAATGTTAATTATTAATCTCCAAATAAAGACAAAAGTAATGCCATACTTTGGCTTAATGTGATACAATTATCCTGTGTGCAGCCAAAGTCAGACTAAATCTTTCCCTGGAAAAAGATGCAAGGTCCATAGGTGAGATCCGTTCTTCTTTTTTGATATTTTGTGACCTGTGCATTGTAATGTGTTAATTTTTACTAATTCACATTGTATTAGATGATAAGGGGTAAGAGTGGGAAGAAAAGGCTGTGCGTGGTGGTATACGTCTTTAATCCCAGCACTCAGGAGGCAGAGGCAAGTGAATCTCTCTGAGTTCAAGGCCAGTCTGGTCCATATAATAAGACCTTGTCTTAAAAAAAAAGAGTGGAAAGAAAATAAAAATATTTATTGAATGCATATTGTATCTGTAACAAAACAAGGAAGGTCCCTATTTCTGCAACATTGCCTGTTGACAGTATTTATGCAACTTTCCTCTGCTGCCTGTTCCATGTTCACGTTTCCCTTGGCAAGCACCTCAGCTGGCCATGTTCCTTTCCTGGTGGGGTAACCCACACCTTCATTCATTCCTAGAGTATCAATAGTCCTGCCTGAATTGGGTAATGATAGTTTCCCGATGACACATGAGTTCTTAGAATAAGTAATGAAAAAAACTTATTGCAAAGAAACATAAGAATAACATAACACAAATGAATAATAAGGCTATATGGAAATGATTAATATTAACAGAAAAAAGTCTTTTTCTGTTTTTTATTCTGTAACCCAGGCTGGACTAGAACTCACTCTGTAGCCCAGGCTAATCTTAAATTTCATACATTCCTCCTCTGAGCGCTGGGATTACAGATATGAGCCATTATATCCAGCTGATAAAAGTACTTTCTCTGTAACATCACATCATCAATGATTAAGAATATATTGTTAAGCCAGTGTATTGGCCCAAGCTTTTAATCTCAGCATTTGGGAAGCAGAGGCAGACAGATCTCTGTGAGATCAAGTCCAGCTTGGTCTACATAGCAAGTTCCAGGCCAGCTGGGGCTACAGAAAGACCCTGTCTCAAAAAAACAAGCAAACAAACAACAATAAAAAAGAATATACTGTCAAATATTTGTGTGATTTTAGGAAATGGAGACTCTTGATTCACACACTGGAAGAGCCTACTCCAGTTAAGAAATTAACCCAAATGATGACAATTCATTTCATATGTGTTCATTGTAGAAAAATTAAGGAGTATGCAAAACACAGGAGGTAATGAAATCACTTAAAAATGTTTAAGGATGATTACAAAGGAATGACTAATTTCAACTTTCAAGGGACTTCTATTTTGGTACTTAAATTTCTAAGAAAAATACAACACATAAAGAGCTGAGAGACCTGTGACTGTGTACTCCCAGGATTGCATGCCTCTGGCTGATCTTTTCCAGTTGTATACAGATCGGTTAAACTGCTTGTCAGTCCTTCACCCTCTCATTCATGCATTATAATTGATGATGAAAACTCCAAGAGTGACCCTGTCTCCAGAAGCACCCCTCCTGCCCTCTGGCAATGGCTGCTTGGTAAATAGAAAGAAAGGAGAGAGATTGTTGTGGCAACACTGTGGGAAGAGATAGGAAGGGGCCAAACCTCTGGGCATCAAAGGCCTTGTTTCTTTAGTATTCATGCCCCACTCCCTGATTTAAATATCTATTCTTTTGTTTCCACATCTTCCTAATTAGTTCTTGTCAGAAGGAGTTGTATTGTGAATGCATACTTTATGCTCCCTAGTTCTTCTATGATTAGATGAGCTTATAGAACCTAAAAAGACCAGCCTGAACAAAGGCCTAAGAGGAGAGGTGGCAGATAAAAGGAAGAGAACATGGAGATGGTTCTCCCCCGAGAAGGGAGGCTGAAAACCACACTCAACAAAAGGCTTAAGAGAACACAATACTACAACACTGTAGCAAGTGTGTTCAATAACACTTCCTCAGGACCTTTACCAAAGGGGTCTACTATTTACTTCAATAGCTTTGCATTGAAACAAGGGGACCATGCAGATATTTCAAGGACTTCAACATTGAAATTAATACTCAAGAACCCAAAGTGTTCTCATAGCATCCTATGAGAGAGGATGAAGGTATGAAATTCAGGTAATAAACGGAGCTCTGGCCTGGGTCTGGCTCACGGGGTGGGAGTGAGGGGCTGCTGGACTAAGGGTGCTGTCTGGTGTTCCCATATCTATCATTAGAAGAAACACATTTGGAGGTTGGTAGAACAAAATGTGTGCATTGGTTCTTTGATTTGTAGCGTAAGTTATTTTAAGGAGAAAAAATCAAACAGAAGCCTCTGAAACTACCCCAAGCCTTGTTAAAGACAGTACATTAAAAAGTAAGGCTGCTTCATGGGGAAATGTCACAGATTGGTGCTGCGAGGACGAGCCCTAAGAAATACCACAAAATATCCCTCATTCTACTTGGACTATTACAGGCCCAGGCTTGTTGAGAAAGCCAAACTGTTACAAGTCCCAGGCCCTGTGGACAAAGAGAAACAGGCTTGGGCATGTTAGGCAAGCCAGAAAAACAATAGGACCAAATAAGGTATAAACAGAACCCTGCATGTACTTAGGTAATGGTCAGCACATGTCCTAAATTTTGGTGTATGCGACCTTCTTAACCAATCAATTTAAAGACATGTTTGGCACACTCGGGCTTTTGTGACCAACCTGGAGGGAACACAGCAAATCCCCCTCCTCCCTTTGTCTAAAACCTCTAAGAAGCCCCTCCTACCTCTCCTCCATGGCCACCATCCCTACACCCACAGGGTCAGCGTGTTGGGCTGTGGACCAAGCTCGAGCTTGCAAATAAAGATCCTTGTGCAATTGCATCGGATTTGGCCTCCCTGTGGTCTTTTGAGAGGATTCTGTGACTTGGGCATTGCAGTGCCAAACTGAGAAACTTTCAGGATGCAGAGCTAGTAGTCTCTGCCATATCCTCCCTCAGTTTGGCCTCAATTGCAGCTGCTATGCCAGGTAGCTGTTAGAGCAGACTTCATGACATCTATGATACATGATCAATCACTGATCTGATAGTTGCTTCCTGGTTCATTCCTACTAGGAAGAGAATGAATAGTTCACATTCACATAGGATAGAAAACACTCACAGTTATGGTCTCTGAAGGGCTAAGTTAGCTCTTGGCTTCTCTCATTCTGTTAGTTGCTTTCCTCATCACTCTGATAAAATACCTAACAGAACCAATTTAAGGGAAGAGAGGTTTGTTTTGGCTTGCGGTTTTTGGAGGAACAGTCCATCATGATGACTGAAGTAACATGACCAGTGCTGGCAGTAGCGTGTGGCACAACTTAATCATATCTTGATGGAGCAGGAAGCAGAGATCTCCAGCCAGCACCAGAAACAGATTATCACTTTCAAGACCTGCTCCCAGTGGCCCTGTGGTAATTTGAATGAGTGTCCCCTTAGGGGCTCCAAGTATTTGGATACTTGGTCCCCAGCTTGGCGATGCTTGGGGAAAGTCATGCAAACTTTAGGAGGTGTGACCATGCTGGAGGAAGCACATCATGGGGATGGGCTTTGAGAGTTCTTAAGCCTTGCCAGACTTCCGGTTTCTCTCTGCTTCCTGTGTCTGCTTGAAGATGTGATCACTCGGTTTTCTGCCTCCCTGTCATAATGGACTCTTGCCCCTCTGGATCTCTAAACCGAATAAACTCTCTATTCTGTAAGTTCCCTTGGCCATGGTGTTTTATCACAGTAATAGAAAGTAACTAATACAAGCCCACTTCTGCAAGCTAGGCTATATATCTCAAAAGATTTAGTCTTCTAAACACAATGCTACTAGCTGGAACCAAATGTTCAAATACATGAACCTGAGGGGAACATTTCAGACTCAAATCATAACAGACATATGTCTAAAAGTACCTGACCTGTCCAGATATTCTAAAAAACATCAGTGAGGTCTCCTGTATCAATGATGTCATGTTACTCAGAAAGGTTGATCAAGAGTGGAAAGTACTTTGGAAGATATATGTATCCCAAAGGATGAGGTAAAACAAGAGAACACCACATCTATGAAGACTCTAGATTGGTCCAGGGCACATTAAAATATCCTCTCCAAAATTAAAAGCAGAGGCTAGAGAGACGGCTCAGTGGTTAAGAGCACTGACTGCTCTCACAGAGGATTCAGGTTTGGATTCCCAGCACCCACATGAAATTTAATAACTGTCCATAACTAGTTGCAGGGGATCTAACACTCTCTTCTGATCTCTATGGGTACTGCACAACATTACACGTGCAGGTAATATACTTATACACATAAAATAATAATAATAATAAAACATTTTTAAAAAATGAAAACAAGAGTTTTCATTTATGCACTCTCCACTACTAAAGTAAGCATGTTTAACATGATTTTATGAGGTCCTGATGGAGATCATCCACAATGGAATAGATACCAAGTAACCAGGTCAACAGAATAATTGGTGAGTCAATGGAAGCCAGTTTCTAACAACATTCATCTGCGTTCTGGTACCACAGATTCATAAGTGACAGCCATGATTGCAAGAACGGTGGCTACACATAAACCCAATAACCTGGAGAGTGGATCTAGCTACTGCCCTGATGCATTCTGCCAACAACACAGGCAAGCTTCTTGATATGATGCCATCCCTCAAGGAGATCATCTCTTTCCACCTAAAGGCAGAAATTTTTCCTGTACAAGACAAATAAATATTTCTTATGCAAATTTTCCCTTCCTGCCTAAAGGACTTTTGAAGGAGTCAGCATGTTTGACCCTTCTACATTTAATACCACATAACATTGTCTCAAAATGAAGGATCTACTCTCCAGGAAAGAAAAGGAAACCAACAGGAACATAGCCATGGTTCCTAATTTTAACAATCCATTTTTTCTTATTACCTCTAGAAGCATGCCTTGGAAACAGCAGAACGCCTTCACAGAGATAGAGATGAGGTACCAAATTGGAAATGATCATCTGGCATACTTGACTGCTACCCTAAGTCAAGGATCGATGTATGGTGTGCTACATTCTCAACAGGTAAAATGCCAGTGGGAGGTCAGGAGACCAACAGATAGATGGAGGAATGGTCCTTTATCCTCACTCTCCAGAATATATGGCTAACCAGAATCCCATGGAAGCTGTGTCCACGGAGGCAAACTTGCTACAAGGGTCAAGCCAAGGGAGACATAACTTAGTGACAGGAGGCTTGCCTAACAATGAAGTGTTCGATTCCTAGCATGGGATAGTGAGGGAGAATCAGACCAATATGAATAGTACAAAGATATCCTTTGGAACTCCACACAGACTCTTTGGGCCAATATACTTACTCCCCAGCTGCTGAGACTATCAGCCATCTCTTACTGAACACTGTCCTCAGTCACAGAATTATGCCTCGCTCAAGGTTATGCTCCTTTGCAGAGGACAGCCCAGTCATGACTGATTGATTTGGAAGGCCAAGCCCCTTTGTTTCCATGTGAGACAGTTATGCTGAGCTTCCCTCCTACCACGGTGCCTCTAGGGTATACTCAGTTGCAGTATGGAGTTGGTTGCTCCTTGCTACAACCAATCATACATTCCTCGGGTTCAGGTTCTTTCCCCCCGTCCCTTTTGGTCTTTTTGAGACATGGTCTCCCTGTAGCCCCAGCTGGCCTAGAACTCAAAAAGATCCATCTGCCTCTGCCTCCTGAGTGCTGGGATTAAAGGCATGCATCACCACACCCAGCTCCCCAGGTCCTTATAGAGGCATCTCCCAAAGGCATAAATAATCCCTGCTCGCAGAGATCATTTGGTATGCACCTGTTTCAATATAAATTCTAACAAGTAAATACAATAGAAAAGAAAACAAGAGATTATTTTAGTTTTGGGTCAGTACTAGGTACAATTAGACTTTCACTTTTACTTTAGGCCAGTACTAGGTACAATTAGACTTTCACTTTTACTTTAGGCAACTTTGTTTTTTCAAAGGAAATATTGCACAAAGTGACTAGAATTCTCAACACTAACACCATTAACTCTTTCTTGGCATGTGAGACATTCACAAGTGTCTTCCAGACAGCCAAGAAACAGGTCTGAAGTGCCCTCTGGAATATCCCAGCCTAAGAAAGTGGGGGTTGGTTCTAGCCAGGAAGACAGAAAAGGAGAAAGTTGAGCATTTTGGTAATCTACTCTTATGTCATCATATTAAATTCAAAGTCTACTGTGTTCATCAACTAAGAATTTGATTTCTGGTTGTCTTTTTACTAGAAGGTTCTGCAGAAGCAGAACACCAGTCAAGTTATACTGCAGCTACAAATGGTTCTAGATGTCCAGTGTCTTGTAACAACAAATGCTTGCTCCATTTAGCCAATGAGCATCAGCTACAGCTCTGACTCATTAATTTTTACCTGGGGACTCAGACTAATGGGGCAGAATAAGTCAGAAACATTATTAGCCACTTGGCATTGTGAACCATACATATTGGCTCTTAACAACTTCTGCTCAGAAGTGGCCTACAGTTGATTGGCCAAAGCAAGTCACATGGCTGCTTCTGAGTTTAACAGGGCAGGAATATAAAATCTTTGCACAAGCAGGGAGCCTGTAGATAGGAGCTCCAAAATTATGGGGGAATTATAATATCATCAACACACAAGCTAGATTTTTTTTGCACCTTAAAAAATGGTCCTTCTCCCCAATATTAAACTAAGATAGGCCTGCAATTATAGTGCCATTTATCTTTCTAAATTCTAGCATTAAAAGAGTACTAATAAAAGATATTTCATATATCAGTGCTGGAGAGATGGCTCAGAGGTTAAGAGTACTGATTGCTCTTGTGATCCATGATAAATACTTTATTGATGCTATCTCAATGATGGTATTTTTTCATGGCTTACAAATGAGTACTCCAAGCATCAGGGAAGTTAAGAAAGTGGTTCAGTCCCACAGCAGATAATGAATGGGAATTTGAAGATACATTTTCCATTAGAATCCTTGATATTTATCTGCCTTTGATAAGATTTCCAGGTTCTTAGCTTTATAAATTCAATACTAACTTTTCAAATATTTTATATAAGCATACAGTTTTACCCACAGTAAATAAAGGAATCTGTTTCCGAACATTCTTGTTTTAAAATGACACATTTATAAGTAAATAAAATCACAATTTCTAAAATTTACTTTTCTTTGGCCATGTCTTCAGAATTTCGTTTTGTAGCTGTTTGTTTGTTTGTTTGTTTGTTTATAATTTGTCCACTTATAGTATCCTCCTGGGGGTATTATGGCAAGAGAGGATAGATATGAAGGAAGCATATCCAATTTTTATCTTTTCAAGTAAGAAAATGCATTTTTGATGAAATTAAACCCTAAGCAAAGCAGCCATACAGAGACGTAACATGGAATGGTGACAGGAGCCATTTGCCTGCCTTGAACTATGCCCTAGTTTAGGGTTAAGCAGAAGTCAGTCTGGTTGTTCACAGAAGTGCTGTGGGAGCAGGATGTTTTGCCGCTTGCAAATTTGCAGCACCTGAGGGGACGTGTGTCTTGGGCCCAAGGCTGAGGACCATTGGAAGAAGATGTGGGTGGCTTGAATGGTTCTACCTATGTAAATGCATGCTTGTTTTTGCGTTGAGCTCATGAGCTGTTGTTCCTCTTGCAGCTGGAAGGATATAAATACACTGAGCAGTCAGTATTGACTGACAGCCCTCCCGAGTCTATCCTTTCTCTCTCTCTTCATTTCTTAATCCTCACTCCCCCCTTCAGGTATGGTTCGATTCTGCCAGCCTGCATTTTGATGAAGTGATACGGGAAGTTTAAAGTGCCCCACCATCTACAAACTATTGTGTTAGTCATCTCTCCATCCTTGTGATGAAATTCCTGAGAGCAATCCACTTAAAGGAGGAAAGATTTAATTTGGCTCACAGCTCCTGAACGGTCAGTCTGTGGTTGTTCAGCCCAGTTGCTGTGGGCTCATGTTATGACAGAACAATATGGGAGGAACTGTGTGGTGGGGCCAAGTTGCTCATTCTGTGGCAGCCAAGAAACGGAGGGGAGGAGCCAAGGAGAAATCGTACTCTTCAAAGTCATGCCCCCAGAGACCTACTTCTTCCAGCGAGGCCTGACCTCTTTAACAGCCTATGAAGCTATGAACTCAACTCAATGAATTTTTATACCAGTCTTAAGAAATTCATGACATGATCGGTCTGTTGTTTATAAAAGAAGATTCTGAGGTTTAGGGAAGTTGGGAAAGTTGTGTAGAGTCACACAGCAAGCCATGGGTGGGAATCTGAAGGCACACTTTCAACTTCGGCTTTAATCAGTTGACTGAGTTATAGTCCTCATGATCCAATCAGTTCTTAATGGCCCCACCTCTGAACATGGCTGCATTAGGGACCAAGCCTTCAATACATGAACCAATGGGAAGCCATTTCATATCCAAACCATAATAGTTACATTTCAAAATAGCCAGGAAGACCTCCTTCCTATTTCAGGGTGGGAAGTAGTCCCACTCCTATGAACTCCAGTCACTCATGTGAGGGCATATACTCATGCATATTTTCTATGCTGTTGGAGGAATAAACTCTAGATCTCTGTAATTCATTCCCTCCCTACACTTTTCTGAAAACAACACCCTACACATTGTGCTTCAGCAAGTAATAGAATATGCAAACAAAAGACTTTTCCCTTAAGAGAACCCTACAAAATTACAAAAGTTTTGAAACTTTATCCAAGAAGGAAATACAAAATGATTTTTCTGAGGCAGTTTTCCCATAGTGTGATTATTAGGGAACTGATGCTTTCTCTTTCTAAATGAGGACAAAGAATGATTTCAGTTAATGAAATCACAAATTTCAGACACTTCTCAATGAGAATGCAAATTGCTTGATTATGAAGACACTCATCTTTTGTGTGTGTGTGTGATCTGCAATTGCTATTGAATTTAATTGGAAAACAATTTAGGATTGTAATACCCAGCTTTTGTCTAAACTTTTTTTAAACAAAGCATTAAATCCCTAGTCAGTTAGTTGATGACATCCATCAAAATGTTTTGAATTCAGAAATCTAGGACATAGAATTACCATGAATGCATCTGTGAAAACAAACCTTCCCTTTTATTAACCTGTGGAATGTTTTGAGACTGAGCTACCCTTGTATTTCCCTAGTGCTTTCTATGATTGGCTTACTGTGATGATGAGGAGGATGGAGAGGGTGAGGCTGATGATGGTCATGTTCAATGCTACATATAATTTTTCACAGATATTGCTTCACTTAATATCTGCCACAATCACATGAATCAGGGCTATTACAAATCCCATTTTACAGATGAGAATATTGAGTCTCAGAGACATTAGGTTGTTCAAAGTCACATGACCAGTGAATGCCTTACTCAGATATGCCTGACTCCAAAGACCACTGTGATAGTTTGAATTCAACTTGACATAATCTAGACTCACCTGGGAAGAGTATTTCAATGATGGCATTTCTAGGTCCCATTAGTTTGTGGGGCATGTCTGTGGGGGATGATCTTGATTATCTTAGTTGAGGTGAAAAGACTCATGCCGTATAGACGGCATCATTTCCTAGGTAGTTAGTTTTTGTCAACTTGACACAAACCTAGACATGCTCAGAAAACAGGAATCTCAAATAAAGATTTTCCTCCATTAGACTGATCTGTTGGCATGTCTATGAAGCATTTTCTTAATTGCTAATTACTACAAGAGGTCCAGCCCACTGTGGGTGGTGCCATCCCTAGACAAATGGGACTGGGCTATATAAGAAAAGTAGCTAAGAGTTGAAAGATTAATTACTCTATATGTATAACAATAAGTCATTAAGAGTCAATTTAATACTGTCTATTTTTAAATTTTAATTTAATTTATTACTTTTATTCTATGTGTATCAGTGTGTTGCCTGCATCTATGTAAGTGCACCTACATCATGTAATGTCTGTGGAGGTCAGAAGAGGGCATCAGATTCTCTAGAACTGAAGTTACTGATGGTTGTTAACCATCCTGTGGGTGCTGGAAACCAAACCCAGGTCCTCTGCAAGAGTAGCCAGTGCTCTTAACTGCTGAGTCATCACTCCAGCTCCTAATACTATGTCTATTAAGCAGAGTAATAGAAGTAGGCTCTCCCCTATGGCCTGTGACCTATTTAACACCAGGTTCCTAGGCCTAATATCAATGTCAGGTGTGGGTTTCACCTTGTGATATGGACCTTAATTCCAATCAGAAAGTAGTTGTTTACTCCCATAACATTTTTGCCACTAAGCACTAGTGAGCATATCTTGCCAAGCTTTCTCATGCAGCAGATGATGATTAATACAGAGATCTACAACTGGACAACATGCAGAGAATAAGTACTGCACAGTGCTTATTCCAGAATACAACACCTATGTCAAACTTCTGCCTCCCAAGGCTCAGGGATCATTGCTTAGGGTGGACAGAAAGATTGCAAGAGCCAGAAGTGGTGGATGACCACAATGAAAGCTTTTTAGAGAGTTGGGCAGCTATTCCTATGAACCCGCAGCAATGGAGACAGCATGCACAAGTCCCAGATAGCTTCTGGGATGGGGAGTCAGTCTTCTTTAAGGGTGAAACTCTAGGTAGGCTAATCAGGCTCCAATGGATGGACCCACACTGAAAGTTACTTGGGGACACAATTTGACTTGATAGGCCTTTGAAAATTATATATATATGAATATATATCATTATATATGGCATATATGTATATAAAAAGCCAGAGGGAGCTTAGGCATATCGGCACATGCCTTTAATCCCAGCACTCGGGAGGCAGAGGCAGGCGGATCTCTGTGAGTTCAAGATCAGTCTGGTCTATAAAGTGAGTTCCAGGCCAGTTACAGCTACAAAGAGATCCTGTTTTAAAAAAAGAAGTCAGAGGGAAATTTATTAACTAAAAAAAAAAAACAAAAAAAAATCCCTGAAAAATACACATACAATATCTGAACATGTGTGTGTGTGTGTGTGTATATATATATATATATATATATATATATACCTGAAGGTTATATAACAAGAATCACAGTGCCAGATAGAGGAAATCTCTCTTCAAGTTGTTGGTCAGTATAGTCCAAGGGACTCTCAAATTAGTACAGGCTATTGCCACAGCTCTTGATTACCTCCCAGAACTTGAAGGAACCTTAGTGCCAAAGACAACATACTTCAGACACAGGACTTGGAGCAATGGAGCTGGAACTGACATGGAAGCCTTCTCCTGGAAGCCTAGCTCTCATAGTTCTAGTAGATACTATGCAAGCTGCTAAGGGAGAAAATCAACCAATGGTCCTACCGAGCTGCAAAGCCTGATAACCACAATGACCACAGCAAACTACCTCTATCTCTAGTTTTATCTGGGTGGTAATCAGCAGCTATATAATTGGACTTAGAGCCCTCTCAGTGGGAGGAAACTCACAGGTGGCACTGTGAATATAGTCAAATGCACATTCCTGGAGAGGTCATAGTTCCTAGAGAAAACCTTATCTCTGCATTATCTCTAGACAAATGAAATTTCTTACTCTATGATAAATATGGATCCTTGTATTTACAGATAAGTATAACATGCACCACTCATCAAAGAAGCTTTTTTTTTTTTGCAACAGATGGAGGCTATTACAGAGTTTCACAACTGGTCACACACAGAGAATATATGTCTGAGAGATGTTCAGTCCTACATGACAATCTACAGTGGAACCTCTACACCAAAGGTTCATAGAACATAGCGGAGTGGGAGGGAGAGAATATTAATACATTCCTCAACTCTGACCAGTGAAGCTTTCTACTATAACAGAGTACAATGCACACAGAAGGCCACAATTGGCTAAGATTTAGAGAATAAGAGAGTGCAGAGTGTGTGTTCCTAGGTACGGCTCGTATATTTTTTAAACCTTACCCACCTACAGCTCAGGGACTACTGCAGAAGAGGGCACAGAAAGATTATAAGACCCAGGATTGTTGCATAAACATAAGGAAACAGAGGTGTTTAGACCACTGGGAACTTGCTTATGTGAATTTGCAACAATGATGACAGTGTGCACACGACCCATGTCAACTCCACCAGACAAAACCCAGCATAGAACACGGGAAATGGGCAGCAGCCCCAACCCAAGCCTGTTACTATTGGTAACTGATCACTACTACTGGGTGAGGGAAAGCAGATCTTCTGTAAGGGAGGGACTACAGATAGTGGATGAACTTGCACTGAGGGACATCTGGTACAAATGTTTGACCAGACCAGGCCTTAACATTTATGACAGACTGCATGAAATTTGGAGGGAGGGGGGCAAGTGGGAGTGGAGGGTTGGATGGGGAGAGGTCTAAATTTCTAAATTTGATTAAGATCTACTGTATGAGATACACAAAAGTCAATATAAATGTTTTTAAACACACATTTCTAATATTATGGCACCTGGGGACTGTGATCTGAGCTTGGGCTCTGTGTAAGGCTGGCAAGTGTCATCTGTGGCTGGATTCTCATTAGAGACAACTGAAAACTGATGTCGTTCCCTCTTAGATGGAAGCTATCTTTGTCTCCTAAAAATGATCTACTTCTTCAACACCAATAAGGGTAGAAGTTTTCCACAGAGGGTTTGCTGGCAAAGTTGAGTGATGCGCAATGTTATATACTCACAGTGGCGACCTCCCTCCACCTTTCTCACATTCTGTCAGTTAGAATAAAAAACAAGTCAGATCTCACCCGTGTCCCAAAGTCATGACTAGCAGGAGTTGGGGACTACGATGGCATGTTAAGTTCTACCCGCCACACAGAACCTAACAATAAATGACATCTGTTGCTGTACAGATGGAGAAGTTCAGCATAGAACAATTTACAGAATTTTTAGAATGTGAATTTTTAAAAATGACCACTATGAAAGAAATGTAAGCTCACTGACATGTGTAAGGGGAAATGAATCACTAACCCAGGAAGAACAGGTCAACATTCTCCTAGTTCCCCCAGGGCTTTCAGACCACAAAACCCACACTATGACCAGAAAGTTGACCTCAGTACCATAACAGGAGTAAAGGGCAGAAACATAAAACAGCTCCAGTCCTCCGACCACGCTCATCTCTTCCTCTCTGCCAGTGGCATCAGATTTCTTCATTCCTTTTTAAAAAATATTTTTATTTGTTATTTATAACCTATGTGTATGAATGTTTTGCTTGTTTGTGTATAAGTGCACTCATGTCATGCAATACCCAGAGAGATCAGAAGAGTGCATTGGATCCCCTGAAACTGGAGTTCTGGATGGCTATCAGCAGCCAGTGGGTGGGAATGAAACCTCTGCACCAGCAGACAGTGCTATTAACTGCTGAGTCATCTCTCTGCTCCCAGATTTCTTCATTCCTTAAGGACAGTGTCAGGTGCCATAGTTCTGCTCTCTAATTGTCTCATTATCATTGGTCCCAGGAAGGTTGAAGCAAAACTACCCATCCAAAATGCTGGCTTTACAAGTCCTTGGATGTTCACAGCCCTGTCCAGGCATGCTTAGCTATGGCCATGTTTTCAATGTGCCAGCATAAATTGTAGAATTTTTTTATGTGTGTATGAGTGTTAAACCTGCATGTTAGTGCACCCATGTCATGAAGTGCCTGTGAAGGACAGTAGAGGGCATCGGATCCCCTGGAACTCCTCTGGAGTTGCAGATGATTGTTAGCCACCATGTGAGAGCTGGGATTTGAACCTGGGTCTTCTGGAAGAACAACCAGTGTTCTTAACAGGTGAGCCATCTCTCCAGCCAATCATAGATTTTTTTCTTAATCACTCAAAATCAGATACTGTCTGCTTCCTGAAGTGTACCGCTGTCTCAAACTCTCTCCCACTCCAGCAGTCTTCATTCTCAGCAGGGCTTCTGGAGCTGCACCCACTCCCTCTCCTACCACATCTGAGTCTGTGCCCACTACTTCCTCAGTCCAGCCGTATCCAGTGGCCTTTTCCCTAGAACATTCTCTCACATCTTGACCTTAAAATAGGCTTTAGAAAATTTTAAACTCCGTTCTTTCCAAAACCCAAGGTCTGTCTTTATCACTCTAAAAATCACATCCTAAATTCTGGTATCAGAAGCAACACGTTGCTGTCTCCCTTTGTATCATGGTTAAGATGAAACTGAAACACAAGACAGTGTGCTTTGTTCTTTAGGGCTACATGCTCAGTACACAGATCCTGTCATCTTTGGTGGGGAGAAAAATCCCTGTGGGACAGCGTTGTTCAGACTGTCTCATCTGCCACTGAACAGACTCTTGAAGTTATTATAATTCACTGTTTCCATCTGTAAACTTTCTCCTCTGGATGTTTAGAACCAGTAGTTTGGAGTTGGATTCTGATCTCTATAGCAATAGAAACTGTGTTCATTATTAAGGAGATACTTTATAATTTTGTATTTCCCCCTTCTTTTCTCTTCTCTCCTCCTCCCGGTCCCTCCTTTCTTTTTGACCTTTCCCTTCCTCTTCCTTCCCCTCTCCCTGCCTCTCCCGTCTCTCCATTTCTTTTTCTTCCAGCACAGAGAATTGTTTAGACCTGTAAGGTGAACATCAGTGCAACCCACCCAATTTTTTTCTTTATGTGTTAGCTTAGTTTTTGTTTGGTTGTATATCTGTGTGTTTGTGTTTGTGTCTGTGTCTGTATGTCTGCTTCTTTTTGTCTCTTTAATGTAGCATAAATTAAGTGGTAATCAAAGCACAAGTTTACATTTGTCACCCAGTGGCATTTGGAAGTTCATTCCTAACTGCGGTGTGAAAACCTAATGGGTACCACGGCCTTGTCTAGTCCTTGGATCATGGATTCTCCCAGGGTTCATATATTGCAAACGCAGAGTAATTTCAACATTTACTCCAAGATTTTACCAAAACTTTAAATTTGACTCAGCACCAAGTAACCAAGAACAGGCCCTTTCTCTAGTTCGAACCTATTCTCTTCAGTGGTAAAAAGTGATACAGTCAGTTTTGTCTTGAGACCGTCACATACAGTTGTACAAAGTGGACCCTGGGAAACTCCCGAGGAGCAGGAGAGGACTACCACTCACATTCACAGACGCTTCCCTCACTGATGAGGGGGCTTTCCTTGGCTCCTCTAGCTGCTTGCCTGCTGCAAGCAGCCTGCTTAGGAACAAGGAAAGAGGCTTGGTAAGAGAGAGGAAAGAGCCTCTCAGCTCTGTTGCCTCCTCAGCTAGGCTTGCACACTCTGGTCTAGCAGGTATCTAAAGCCAGCACTCTCTATTATGGACTTATCTGAAGATCTAAGAAACATCCCTCCATTTCCCCACCCCTGGACCAGCTGCCCCATCCTCAAACCCACCATCAGGCCATACTGAATGGCAGCTTGGAGCCCCTCGGCCCTGTTTTCTTGGGGATTAGCCACACATGTTTTCACTTGGAGCACCTTGGCTCTGGCAGAAGCCCTCCCAGAGCTTACCCAGGCCAGGGAGCTCATTCTCGCTGGTCTAGGGGAACTCAGCCAGCTGGCCCAGAACCACCTGCTGCCACTAGACTTGAGTCTATCAATTGGGAACACTGGTATGTATTTTTCAATCTGAAGGAATCACAAATCAAACTCTCCAAAGGGCCCTAGAATCCCCTTCCTAGGCTGGATAGGAAGGCAGCCCTCACTCTCTCTAGAGAGGCTCAAAGTAAGACCATGACGTTTTACTATATTTATTTGTGTGTGTTCATGTGTGCGCACACACCGCATGCAGATGCATGTACTTATGCAGCATGCATGTGGAGATCAGAGGACAGCTTGTGGGAGTTTGTTCTCTCCCTCCATCATGTAGGTCCCTGGGATGAAACTGAAGTCGTCAGGCTTAGCAGCAAGTATCTTTACCCACTGAGCCATCTCACTAGCCCAAAACCATACTCTTCTCCTAGGAAATCCATCCTAGTCCTCTTGTTACTCCATGCTGGATGGCACTTCCCTAATCTCACTGCAGGCCCAAGCCTCTGGAAGCAGCTCAGCTGAATTTCCAGTGTAAATTCTACAGTATGGAGGGATCATCTTAACACACATTTTAGTACCCAGTGACCACTCTACAGGGACCTTGTGTGTATGTGGGCATGTGTTTCGTTGTTTGAGATGTTCATACATGCCTATGTGTTTTGATCAAATCTGCCCCTTCAATTCTCTCCCACCCCAGACCTCCTCTATGGCCCACCACGTTTCCCTGCAACTTCATGAGCTTTTCTTAGACCCACTGAGTCTACTCAGTGCTGCCAATGTGAGCACAGGTGTAGGGGCAAGCACTGGAGCACGGGTAGCCTCTCAGGGCTGCATCCCTGAAGAAAACAGATTTTCTCTCCCCTAGCAGCTACCAGTCACCAATAGCTCCTAGCTAAGGATAGGACTCCCTGAGCTGCTCCCCCAGAGATGTTGGGATTTTGGATGACTTGAGGGACCTTTAAACTTTTTTAATTTTATTTACTTACTTATTTAGAGACTGATGTAGCTCAGGCTGGTCTCAAACTTACTATGTAGCCAAAGATGACTTTGAACTTCCCATCCACTTCCCCCTCCTTTGGAGTGCCAAGATTATAAAAGTATGCTTTTAACTAGTTTATGTGGTGCTGGAGATTGAGCCTAGGGCTTTGTATATGCTAGTTGAGCACTTCACCAACCAAGCTACATCCCCAAGCCCTATGGGGGCCTTTTGAATTTACGCTCCCATCCATTCTTCCTCTCCTACAATATAACATCAGGGGAGGTACATACCTGTACCCCAAAGTATTTGGTTTTGAGATGAAAGTGAATTCTTATATTTTTAAATATTTTTAACATTTTGAGAAGTCCTTAGACTCTCACAGAAAAATTGCCAAAAGTCACCCCTTCTCTTGTGCCCCCCAACTGTTGGCATCCAAAGGATTCCAAAGATATTCTTCCCTGTTCTCAAACCTGGGGCCAACCTTCCTAGGCTTGCAGAGCAAAGGACCATGGCAAGGCTGATGGGCCCAGAGATCTCCAAGACTGCTGGAGGCTTGGCCTCATGACTGGATAGGGAACTGGAGAACTTAATTCCGAGTGTTTTAAGTTGATGGAACTGTTTCCATGAGAGATGTTGTAAGACACTGGCTACATGAAATACCACAGGACTCTGATGAAAAGTTAAAAGCAGAGACAGCAGTCTTATCACCTCGGCATTAGGTCCAGGAGACAATACTTAACGCAGATACTGGTGTCTTCACAGACACAACACAGGGTACCACTTGTGTCTCTAGGGCAACTCTGTGGATCTAGGACAGTACCTAGAAAGCCAGAGACAGAGACGCAATGGTCACAGAACAGTAGGGTGGCTGTACCTGGGATAACATTCACAAGCCTTTTGGAATACCTTGGTCTGGGGGAATTCTAGAAATTACTGGTTATATCAGGACTTACATTGCATGGGTTAGAGCTTATTCTGGGTTAAATCCTCACTGGAAACAAACCTAAGAGAGGCTTAAATATTGGATGCCTAAGAATTACCTGCCAATTCCTTCTAAGAATGAAAAATTTGGGTCACCTATCCCCAGAAAATCTGGCTGAGCAGATCTAGGATGAAGCTCAGAAGCTTGCTTTAAAGTGACCTCAGGTGCTTCCAAAGGCAGTGGACAAAGGCCAACCTTTGACAAATACCGCTTTATGGTAACAAACTCCAAAGCTGCATGAATAACAAAGAAACATACCAAGAGACTGAAGGCTGCTCACAGTGACTCTCAAAGGCCATTGTCTCCGCCCCTCTGGGAGCACAAGTGGCCTCAGAAGGAAGTTTTTCTGCTGTAGGTCTCAAAGGTGACAAAAGCATTTGCCTGACCACTAGGATGAAGAACCACGCCTTGTAACCAAGAGGTCACCCAGGGATCAGCATCGGGTGCAGAATGAGATCTGATATCTGTGAAAAGACCCTTAGACCAAAGACTGAGGTAATTGAGTGAGGGGGCCGTTTGTTCTCAGGTTTGGATAAAATCTAACTTGCCCAAGGAGGGGATGACACAAAGGAACCATTCCCAGTGAAAGGAACCACCACGAATTCTTCCACCCATGGCTTAATGAATGTGAGAGAGCACATAAAATATTCAAGAAATTGAGCCCCCAAGATGTCTGAGCCCCTGAGGCCAAAGTTGGAGTAGTAAAGGAGATGGTGGGCAGGAAGGACTATCTAGACACAGTACTGCCTAATTAGCCTGGCAAAATGGTGAGTGCATGAAGGGAGAAAAGAGGAAGAAGGGCTGAGCTTGAGCTGGAGGAATTCAGGCCAGAGAGGCTAGAAAGAAGCACCTTAGCTTGCTGAAAGACAGCTGAGCCTCGGGGCATTCCAGGCAGTGTGCTAGACTGTACCATTGTTGACTTATTTCCTGCTGTTTACTATTATAACTTTGCTTAAAAGTAATAAATTCAGGTTTTGTTCAATGTCACAGTCCATTGGTTCTCAAACTTTAGAGTCCATAGGCATCATCAGGAGGGTTTGTGGAAACACAGATGTGTAGGCCTCGTTCCAGGGTTGTTCTGACTCAGTCAGCTGGGCCAGACCTGAGAAAATGGTTTCTCACCAGTCGCCAGGAGCTACCAGGGCTGAGTAAGTGTAAGGAACACAAACTACAAACACAATTATAAAATGCTTTAGAACATAGGAATTAAGGCCAAAGCGGCTTGTGTGGGTATGTAGGATAGAGATGGGGAACCCTTGGCTCTCAAGAACTGGACATAGATAACTGACCACAAATGAGAACACAGAAGCTGTGAAGACAGTGCCCAGGATCGGGTATAAAAGATCCCGGCTGTGAAGAGTTCAGCAGAGTTCGTCAGGGCCCCTTATCACCCACCTGAGACCCGACCTCGTATGCGCGATGGAACACTCCCCTGGAGGATCAGCCTCAGAAGCTGCACAGAGGACACGTCGTGACCTTGCCTGCGCAGAAGACAATGCTTGGTAAGAGCCAAGGGAAGAGGGAGCTAGTATGGGTGTAGGATTTGTGTGACCACGTGTAACAATAAATAACCCAACAGGAGTTACTGGCTCTGGCTCTGTTTGTCCTGTGACTCGTGCCTTATGAGCCATTCAGAGATGCTTACAATAGATTCCATGTTTGTGACAGTAATACATGTTAAAAATCAGTTATCTAGTATATTCTTCCCTCAAAAAGGTGAGAGAGGATGAGAGGAAGCTTAAAAAAAAGAAAGAAAAGAAAAGGAAAAAAAAGGACACTGGTGAGGGGCAGTCTATGATGGTGTCTGTAGGGCTGGTTACTTATGGAGACTAAGATTAATAAAAAATTTGCATAACCTCAGTGACACAGTAGATTTCACATGTAGAGTTTATTGCATTGATTTGCAATTACCCAAATACTCATATATATTAAATATACCTTGCTTTGAACAAGTTTTCTTATTCATGTCTATATGAAAGATTGTGATCTGAAAGTAGAAATAATTTTACTTATTCCTTCCCACTTGGGTTTTTTTCTTGTAGTATTGCTCTGGCTGGTATTTTCAGTACAATTTTGAGCAGCAGAAGGGAAAAAAGACCTTTAAGGGATCGCCCTACAAAGGGTAGGTGTCTCATAAATTATTCAAATACCACATTTTACTGTGGCTAACTGCAGGCTAAGAGTGTTAAAATCAAGATACTATGCAGGATTTAAAATCAAAAGTGGTTTCCTGGTTCCAGTTCCGGTTGCTATCCCATGACCTTGAACAGAGTTCTTGATGTTTCTGGACCTTAGTTGTCACCTCTAAAATAAACCTGTGAGGGCACTAGACAATCAATAGCATCAAGAAAGGAACTCAGCTTTAAGGAGAGCCTGGCCTGACAGGAAGTGAGGCAGCCATCACTTCAGCTTGACCACAACCAGCTCAGCCTTGGCTAGTACTTGGGTCCTCCCCTCTTCCAGAGCACTTCCTTATTTTCATTGGCTCAGATTCAGATTCCTCAGATTTTACTTGAAGGAACTGCTTATCCTAGGATTCCTCTAGATCCCAGGTCAATTATACACCCCTGCTTTGCAAGTGGGAAAACCAAGTTTCAGTAGGGTTTAAGTCACTCACCCGAGGGCTTGTGGCTAATGAATACTGGAGCTGAGAGTCTTCTCCTGTCTGCCTGCCTGTCTGCTTGTCTGTCTGTCAAAGTATTTCATCTTTCCTCTTCATTACTCTGAGTCCCCGCCTAATTCTGTTCAATAAACCATCTATACTTAAGCCCTCTGCCAAGTGCACCTGGCGACATCTCTATTTTAACTTCTTCTTTCACCTTCAGCTGATCTTCATTTATGGAGCTCTAAATTAGGAAAGGCCTACCTTTCCTTTCCCACCCTAGTCACTTGGCATAAGACCCATAACCTCTAGGCAGGCTGCCTGTGAAAGGTGTGGACTACAGGGTGGGAATTAGCCCTGTAATTTATTCCTGTCACAGGAAACTTGAATATTAGCTAAGTCACAACAGGAAAGCAGCATTCAGGGGTAATGCAATCAAACACTTTGCTTAGTCCAAACATACCTGCAGATGGGAAAACAATTCCAGCTGTCAGCCAATCTGAAGAAATCACCGAGTTAATTTGTATTTCAGGCACGAGTACCTGATGTACTATTTCTGGGCAAAGGTTCTGGTTTGAACATTAAGCATGCCTAACTTGATCTTAGCTACAAAGCAGTAGCACAGAGGTACCACCCAGGTTCAACCCCTCCCAGGAAGGGAGAGCAGTAGGATCCTGAAGTGAGAGGCAGGCTGGATAGCCCAATGGCAGAACCCAGTAGTGCCTTGGAAACTCTGACCTGTCCACTACTGGGAGATGTGAAGCCACCAAGAAGGCAGCTGACTTCTTAGGGGAGCCTCCGCCAGACTACAAGAAAGCTGGGCTGAACACAGGCTGGGTAGGAGGTAACGCTCATGAAGGATTCTAGAATTTCTGAGAAATGGATCTGGTATCCTACATTTTTTAAAGTTTTGTAAAGAATGTAATTAGAGAAGGAGTATTGAAACTACTATGGTTTAGTGATGTACAGCTGGAGGGGAGAGATCATGATCTCACTCTGAGTTGCTTTTGAAAGAGGAGGTTGTTTTAATTAAGATGCATTTGTTATGTGATAGAAGCCACAAGTAAGAATGGCTTAGGTCATCTTAGTATGTATTGTCTCAGAACAGAAAATGAAAGGCAGGAAGTTACAAGATTGGTCCAGCCATGAAGCAGCACCCTAAAACCCAGCTTGGGGCTGGGGACATAGCTAAGTGGCAGAGCCCTTGCCTGTCATGTACAAGGCTTCAAGTTTGATATCCCAATACTTCAAGAAACAAACTAAAAAGGAGGGGTCTTATCTCTTCTTTTGCCTCTTTTATCATCAGAGTCGTGGCTTCATTATTCTTCCTTGTGCTTTTTACCTCATGGTCACAGAGAGATGCCCCTATTCCAGGGACTGTATTCTCATACAACTACTTAAGGTATGCCTGACAGAGACTTCCTTTTCAAAAGTCTCACTTTTAGCAGAGAGGAAAAAAATTATTTCCTCTTAAGATTTCAACAAAATTCCCTTTGCTTCACTAGCCAAACTGAATTGTCCCACCACTTCTAGCTGCAAGAGAGTCTGGGAAGCAACTATGTCACTTTCTCAACTTCTATCATTGGAAGTAGGCAGGCTTCAGGAAGGGACAGTTAAGAATATTTGCTATATGGAAAAATAGAAGTACAGACAAAAATAAAAATTCTTTCCCTAAAACCAGAGACAAGTGTTCAGAATTTGTCTACAATTTTAATAAAAAGTATAGTATTATATATTATCATATATATATAATTCCCACACATAGTTAAAAAATAAACAATAACCCAGAACAACTTCAAAATATTGCATTCTTGGGTTGGATGTGGTGGTGCCCACCTTTAATCCAAGTACTCAGGAGACAGGCAGGTGGATCTCTGTAAGATAGAAGCCAGCCTGATCTATATAGTGATTTCCATGTCTGCTGGAGCTACAGGGAGACCCCATCACAAAAAGACAAAAAAAAATGGTTCCTATGATCAAATTTATCCCAGGGAAAAATCATGGCTATATATGTAACTTCATAGATGTACATCTGTATATGGATATTCATTGCAGATGTTTATGATGACAAGCAGTTGAAAGAAACCACACACTCCTCCTCCATTTTGCTCTTCCAGGTAGTTGGCCTTCAAAAGAGAATGCACCCCCCCGCAATGTGCTACACACTGTGTTTTGTGCCCCCACATGGGCAAGGCTTCATAAAACCACTCTCTTTTGAGCTCTGCCTTCACCGTGGTTTCTACCTGAGAGGGTTTGTACAGTGACCTCCCGCATACACTCCAAATCCCTGCCCCATTCCATCACTGAAGCAAACCTGTCAGTTCTGTCTCCTTCCCCAACACTGATATTTTTTCCCAGACCTCAGGAAACATACTCCAGGTGAACTGCCACAGCACTTTACTTCATGTACAGGCCATGCCTGAATCAGTCTAGGCTCAACCTGAGCTGCTCTTTGCAAAAGATAACCTGACTGCATTCTACCTGGAGGGCTTTGAAGGACAAGGGAGCTGCAAGTCTGGGCTCCCAAGCTCCCAGTCAGTTGAGTTCCTGGGTGTGAGCTCCTGGACTCTGATTAGAGCAGTGACACACGAGCTGCTCAAGCTACTCGTAGAGTGAAATAAGACTTAGCCATTATTAGAGCTTATGACTTATTCATTACCCTTAAAAGGAAATGTTCATGATTCCAGCAACAAAATGTGTTAAACTTGCACAGATAATCAACATGTACTGATTTCAATTGCTCCTAATACTGTAGGCAGTATATCTGTTAAGAAACACAAATGTTTCCCCAGATAATTAAAATGCTGCATACTAAGACCACTTACACATATATGCTAAAAAGTTGCATGTTTAGTCTGGAACTCTATACATTGAAGAGATTGTTGCCAGGCATGGTGGCATATACCTGTAATCTCAGCAAGTGAGAGGCTGAGGCAGTAGGATTGCCACAAGTTCAAGGCCAACCTGGGCTATGAGACCCTGTATCACAAAGAAAAGAACAGTCAGACCTGTTAGTACTCACCTTTAATCCCAGCACTTGGGAAGCAGAGGCAGGTGGATATCTGTGAGATCAAAGTCAGCCTGGCCTACATAGTGAGTTCCATGCCAGCTGGGGTTACAGTGAGATGCTGTCTCAAAAAAGCCTATATAAATATATATGTAAAAGAATATGACTCAGTGGGGTAAAAGCACTTGGAATGCAAGTGTGAGGACTTGAGTTCAAATCCCCAGAATCTACATAAAAGCCTGACACATAATGCAAGTGTCTGTGATCCCAATGCTCCTGTAGGAAAATGGGAAGCAGAGAAAGGAGAATTCCTGGAAGATGGAAGACCAGGTAGCCTCACTATGCAATGCTAAACAAAGGAGACCTAGTCCCAAACAAAGTGGAAGCAAGACACACAGTGCTAGATGTGCATGCCCCCGCCCCGTGCACATTAAAAAAAAAAAAAAAAAAGCAAGAAAATACAAATTTTAAAAGTGATGTGACTGGGAGCTAATAGAATGATTCATCTTTAGGTGACCTGTTGACTTTAGAGTTTTCTAAGCTAACAGGAATGTTCTAGCATAGAGCTGGAATTTCAGTGATTGATAGACATTTTGAGGTAATAGCTTCATTTACTGAGAGCTAGCTGTGTGCTGGGTGCTATTTTAAGTGTTCTGTGTATTTGGACCGCACAAGAAGTCCATGCTCTCCTTTATTCCCACTTGACAGGTAGTGAACTCCAGGCATAATGAAGGGAGGCAACCTGCCAAAGTTACTTAGCCGGGAAATGGCAGAGCCAGAATTTGGCCCTAAAGCTCATGAACTTCCTTCCTTTGTAATGTAGCACTCCACATTTTGAGGTATTCTCTAAGTCACAAGTGAACCACCTGGAGGATCAGGATGCATTTATGGCTCACAAAATAGAGATCTTTTAATGATGGTCCCCACCCCAGCTCCCAGGAAAGCTCCCCCACTGCCATCTGAGCTGTGAAAATACCAATAAACCACATGCTGGCTTGACCTCAGACTGAGATAGGTGACCTTCAGGTAGCTAGAGAGTCAACGGAATTCACATAGTCCATCCCACAGACAAGAGCTAGAACCCCCGCCTCCCTCCCAGCTTGCTCAGAAGTGCCACAGGGTAACTGCTCTCTTCCTACCATTTCTGACCCTCTCCTCTCCACCCAGCTGGTGGATGAGCGAAAGCCAAAGCCTTGGAGGCTTCTTACTACTCCAGGACCCTGACACCTCAGAAATGCTTGACCTTTGCCAGTTGTTTCATAACCCCTTTGAACCTGTCTATGGAAAATGACTTTTCCTCCTTAAATCAAAATGTAGGCTTTCCCCTGTGCCAGTGTCCCCTGGACTTTGGTCTCCGAACATGGAGTCAGTCAGGACTGCAGTTTCCCAGGTGCTCTTGCTGGAGTTTGTGTCTAGGAAGGTAAGGGGTTAAGCAACCTTAAAGATCTTTGTGTCCAGAAGTCTCTACTGTGAAGAAAGCTTCCTCCTCAAGTCCCTGCTGGAGGGTTGGGTGGGGGAGAGCATTCCCAGCTAAGAAGCAGGTGGCTCAAGGGCTCCACCATGAGGAAGTCAGGAACACAGATCTAAGCAGCACAAGTCCTTTCATGAGCAGGTGCCCCCTACATGCATTACAGACGGGAAGTAGAGAACCAGGACCCATGTGGAGCAAGCTGGAGAGGAAGAAACTTGTCATCGTGTCTTCCCCCTTCGCCTCTTCCCTCCAACAAGATCCTCGGGAGGCAGGAAACCACAGTAGCCTCTGCTGCCTGGCTTTCTTCCATTTCTACACCCAGCCCCATGGTGCTGGTGACTCTGAGCACTATGATGCCCCAGCTGGCAAGGTGCTAAAAACTGTTCTTCTGTTTAGAACTACATGGAATTGGCTTGCCAAATTATCCTGTCAGACATGCACACTAAATCTCCCACTGACTGCAGAGTTCTGCCTGCCAGCTGCCAGCAGGATTCCCTCACGTGTGCAAGACTCTCCTGGCTTCTCCCCTGGAGATCACTAGGCTCCTGCAGCCACCAGCTCTCACCATCGTCTCCCAAACCTCCACCCTTTGTGGCAGCTACACATCAGACAAGCACCAGTATGACTGGGGAGCTCTAAGCAAAGTGTGAGTTTCCTGCCCAAACCTGCATTGAATTCTGGCTTCACCACTTTAAGCAAGGCACAGCAGCGCTCTAAAATTCACTCAAAAATGGGGGCAATATTTTACTTACTCTGCTTATGTGTGTCTACCCTACTAGGAGAGCAGCGCTTGATTTTATCTTCAGCACCTCCATGATGTCTGGTACCCAATACGTATTTGTGGAGAGAAGGAGAAATACAAGATGCCTTCTTGATAGGATGACTAGAAAATTAAATGAGGCTTGTGGATCATGTGTGCTCCGTAAATACTGACAGCTGTCAATTATTCTGATGACATGACAGAAGGCTTCACTATGCAACTAATTCTGACCGTCACACCACTGTTTGTCAAATACATGTTACTGAGCATCTGCTACGTGTCACCCAGTACAGTACAAAGGTATTTTGTTGCTGCTGCTGTTTTTCTGTGCTTGGGAATGAACAGAATCCAGAACCTCACACATGCACTAGGCAAGCATCTATCTCTGTGCAAAGATCATAGCCCTAACTCTAAAGTGAATCAACTATAAATTCAGTACATCATGTGCCAAAAATAGTTACAAGTAGACAGCAACAAGCAGAGTTGCCAGTAAAGAAGACAGGGGCCATCAGTCCTAGATATTTGCAAACGATTCTGCTTATGACTCCACAGAGCAGAAATCATACATAGAAATTTGTATCTTGAATTCTTCCACCAACTTCCTTAGGTTCTAGATTCAGAGCTTCTAGAACATCAAAATTTCATTCAACCATGCTAATTTTTCTGAATATCTCTGCGTTCAAAGTCCATAGAGAAAAAAATGGGAAGGTCAGCTGCCTGGGAATGACGGTACAGCTGAGGAGCGAAAGTCTGAAAAAGCCACCGTGGAGAATGGAAATTGAATTTACCAGGGAACTGGCGTAGGACAGCCAGACAGTGCTGAGGTAGGTCACTGTGAGTTAAACAAATAACCAATCCAACTTGCCTATTTTATGACTTTTTAATATTTCTATGTATCATTACTGTGTGCATGATACATGTTTGAGTGTGGGGGTACATGTTGCAGGATGTGTGTGGAGGTCTGAGGACGTCCTCAGAGAATTGGTTCTCCCTTTCCACTTTTATGTGGGTTCCAGGAATCAAACTCAGTCACCCAGGCTCGAATAGCAAGCGCTTTTACCAGCCCCCTCCCCAGCCATTTTGCCAGCCCCAGTATATGAATTTACAGCATTTGACTGCAGAGCTGAAAATACAAAAACTTGGACTATTACATTGGAAGAGTGCTGGGGAATTTCCTGGATTTCTCTATGTTCAATAAAATATAAAGGAGGAAAAGCATGGGTACTGATTAATGCTACTGTTAGTGATATGATGGATTATGGGATCCCAGCTCACTGCAAAGAAACAAGAGAAATAAATGAAGATCATGGATGGGGAGTAGGTGGATGAGAAACTTGAGGGTCTTTATCAGTCCTAAGAACTGTGGTGGCTAAAATAAACAAACGATATAAATGTGTACTAATACACTACCTCAGGAAAAAGGCAGCCTGCACTAATTAAAAAAAAATCTTACCCAAAAGAACATACACAAAATGAAGTGATGATACAATTTATTTCAACATACTCCACAAAAAAAAAAAATACTTTCTTTCTTTGGGAAAACAACCTTATTCTCTACATGAAAGGTTGGTTTGATTGGCCACAGTATATTTTAGCAAAATATATTTAGGAATACCGCATCTAATAAAGTTTTCCATAAGCATAATAAATGCTAAACAATTTTGCTAAATGAGCAGACATTTGGAAAAATCAAAACAAAGTTGTAAAACAGACTTAAATACACATTTAAAATATTGTGAACTAACTTTTCTTTACAAAAAAAAATCATTCAAGTCTTCCATTATATATATATATTAACAAAATTAAGCCACAAATTTGAAGGACAAAAATCCTTTCCCCACTAAGTCTTCAGAAATATCAGAGTCTTCTTCAGAGGAGCTGACCATTTAAAGAGGTAGTGAGGAACAAAGACATTCTGCTTCTGTCTCTCATCCAGGTCTGCCTGGGTTGGCTGCCAATTCACTTGACACCTGATTTGAGACTAATTTGCAGCCCACCGGCAGCTTTCTTTATCACTGAAGTTTGTGACAGTAAGCCCTTGGCTTCATGGTACAAAGTAAATCTGGGGATTCTATGAGAGCAACAGGAGAATATTAAATGTAAAATTCCAAATGTTAAACTATTTTTTGATATGTAAACCGCTACATCTGTAATCACTTCTCCTTGCACAAAAAATAAAGTGGCAGCTGAGCATGGAGGCATCTGTAATCCCTGTACTTGGGAGGCTGAGGCAGGAGGATCAGGAGTTTAAGTCAGTTTGGGCTATATATACAAGTTGCAAGCCAAGCCAGACATATGGTGAAATGCTAACTCAAAGAAGGAAAAATAAAATGCAATAAAGGGACAAAAGAAGCAGAATAATCTGAATGTTTTTAAATGAAACAATTGTAAGATGCTCAGAAGACATGGCTTGGGACAGTTTACATTGTAAGAATAATTGCTGATAATTGAAACAGCCCTGCCTAACAGTGCTAGAATAAAATTCACCCAAAGTTCATCCAAGCCATGATTCTATGTGCTAGAACAAAATACTTCTAATAAATTCAGTTTATCATAGAACTATGTTTTTATATATTTAAATAATAAAGTTAACTTTATTATAGCTATAATTTAAATACATGCAAAAAAAGAAAAAACAGTAATAAACCTAATCTTTCTTTACCTGTGAAATATTAAAAAGATATTCTACAACTTCTTGATTCTTTCATATCTAAGAACCAGAATATTAAACATAATAAATACATGTGCAACCTGGAGGCGTCGAAAGGGTACAGAATACAGCATATAATATACCCGTGTATTAAAAATTCAGTTTTTAAAGACTTCTTCCATATACAGTCATGCTTATTGTACTATAAATAAGCCTCACATTAAGGCATCTGTCATTACTTACAATAAAGATTTGGAACCAAAGTTTAGGGAATATGCACTGTAAAACTTTTTCTTTCTAATTACAGATATCATCAGTTTTAGATATTTCTATATGGTAGTAAATATCTTGGAATATATTATCTGAATATCTCAAATGTTTCTTTGTGATATTTTGATACTCTAAAGTATCATATACATTAATACTGTGGTAGTAGATGATATTTCAATTAGTAATAGAAAAATCAAATTAAGATAGATGGCAAAGAACTAAATTTAAAGGATGTACAGCCTCTAAAATTTATAGTGTAGGGACAGTGACTAGGAGATCTTGGCCAATAATTCATCTTCTCCGACTTCTTACCCTTCTATGTTTCAATAACAGCTGCTCTGTCAAGCTTAGGAGGCTATTAGGTGACCACATACGAAGACCTTAACCAAATGGGAAGAAAAGCACAATAAACAGAATTAGCATAGGCCAAAGGTCTGGTTTCTGATGTTCTCTCTGATAATGAAATTATGGCTGACTCCTTTTAAGTCAAATAAAAACTTATATAAAAAGAAACATATCTGAATTTCAGCTTCCAGAATTTAATTGTAAATGTGTGTGTTGAAGTGGCTTTACATGGATACTGGGGATCCAAAATCAGGTCCTCATACTTGGGCAGCAGGCTCTTTACTGACTGAGCCTTCTCCATAGCCCTCCAACTTCCAGAGTTTTCTAAGCAGGGAACCAGTATCTGAGGGGGCTCAGGCTACTTCTTGATGCTTCCCGAAAATAAAAAGGGGCAGATGCCCTGCTCCTGGCCTTTCTTACATCTTCCTAAATAGAGTTCTCTCTCCCTCACCATCTTATCACGCAGCACACACAGTCTCATTAAAAGAACACTACAACAACAACAACACAAAGGAATTTAAGAATACAAAGACACACTGCTGACGTCAGTCTCAGATGGCATAAATCTGAAATGCTTCAGTAGTCCCTACCACATCTCCTTTTTGTCCATCTCCAGTATGGATAAATGATTCCAATGTGCTGAGAGACCTTAGCTGTGAGAGAGGTTGTGAGGTAGGAAATAGGTGTTGACTACATGTCGGATATCAAAGTGATCTGCTTCCATCCTGCACACGTGCTCAGGCACTGTACCGATGTTCACTCTAAGTGGGGGATGGAGTGCACAGCATTTCTCAAACTCAGCTGACTACTGAATCTCTTTTTCCAGCACAAAAATTCTAGAGGGTCGACCAGATCTGAGAATGTTATTTTGAGAAATGCCAGCCCATCCTACTTCTAAACATTCCAAGGCTATATCTGGCAATAGTTACCCTTTTAATTCCTGAGGAAGATTCACTTTGCTCACAAGGTCAACAACCACAATAACTTTTGGGATTCTACCACATAAGGTTCCTGCCTCAAGCAAATGAGAGCTAAAATTTCTTTACTACAAACTGAAGAATTCAAAGAAACTGATGAGAATCATGATCTAGGGAAATCCTTCTATTCTTCTCCCATGCATTAAAAACACAAAAATCTCACTAATTCTCAGTCTTACAGCCCAGAATCACAATCATTTTCAGGAGGGTATATTGTCTCACAATGTCACTGCAATTACCCTGTCAGTAATATTAAGAAGCAGTGGAGGGGTTTGAGGGAGTATGGTTAAGCACTTATTTTGCATAATCCTTCTGTTACCTCTATGAATTTGGGACTTATTATTATACCCATTTTAAAAACAAGTGTGCTGGAGTTTACAGTGACTGACTTGCCGAGGGTCACACAAAGGAGTAAAGGCAGAACGTCAGACTCATACGTGACTCCTCCGTCCATGATCTAATGCCATCATAGATATGATACAAGGGGGTGGCACTTAGGTCATACTCCTGTCGTAAAGGAAAATTACAGTATGTCTAAATAAATCCAGCTTGCTGAAAGTTTGGTTTTAGATTTCCTGCTATTCAAACTCCGGTTTGCTTAAAGGAGATATCTGAAGTTTTAAAAAGGCAGAGAAAAATAGACTGCTATTTGCCAATGACAAGTTTCTAGGGTTTTTAAAGGGTGGGGGCTTTAAAAATCTGCATCCAAGGTGAAGACGTTATCTGTGGTTTCCGCCATAACTGCAAAACGCTGATACTCTGAAACTCGTTTCTCAAAGAAATTTGTTTTCCCTTCTAAAGAAATGTTTTCCATAAAATCAAAAGGATTTTCTGCCTGAAAAACCTGAAAAAGAAAAGAAATGTCATTAGACATTCTGAAGAAGCCAAATTATATCCCGTAACAAGGGCAAAAATGACAAAAACCAGAGTGTAGGTCTCCCCGCTTTCTGTCACCTACAGAGCCATATTATCCCTCTAAGATACTGACAGATTTTCAGATGGCTGAGAATTTGTTTTTAACCTCCTCAAGAAACTTTACTAATATCCATGATAATCTAAGAAATTGAAAAGAAGATTATTTCAGGAAATGAAATATTAAATACAGATCCAAAGAAGTGTTTTTATAGCTTGAGAGAGTCAATACACTATAAAAATGATGAGCATTTTTCATAGGTATTATTATTACATAGTCACCTATATATGATCTACAAAATATGAAATTACCATCAATGTCCTGTGATCCCAAATATGTTTCTTAGTTCACAAGAACATAGATAATCAACAAATTGACATTAAGGGATCATGATCAAGGAAGACAAAATAAATTCTTTCTATAGTGACCAGGTGTCTACAAATAGAAAGTTGGACTCTCACAGCCACGTAGCTTTTTATGGTCCAGTTGGTCAGACACTGTGGGATGTTCCAGTCATTCACAGGCACGATAAAACAGGACTGGATTTAGGAATATCATATCAGGCTTGTCAACATCTCAAGTAAGGATATATTCAAACAACCCAATTTTAAAAAGGGGAAGAGAATTAGAACAGAATATAGTAGTACATATTACAAAGATGCCATAATGAAACCTATTGCTTTTTATGCTAACCTAAAAGTTAAAAAAAAAAGAAAAAATATAGGTAGAGGATCAAACACATACACCGACAATTCTTCAAAGAAGATACGTAAAAGGCCAATAAGCATATGAAAATGTCCTCAACAACACTACCCACTAGGGAAATGCAAATCAAAAGCACAATGAAAGACCACTCCATACTCTGTGGACTGACTAAATTAGAAAGGCAGAAAATAACTGTTGATGAGAATGTACAGAAATTAGAACCCTCATACACTAGTAAAAATGAAAATTATCTAGACAACTTGGAAAACAGCCTGGCAATCCTAATAATGAAACATGGAATTACCATATGATCCAGAAATGTCATTTCACTTCATTTTCCCAATTGAAATGAAAATATTTGTCTATAAAAAAATTTTGCTTAACATGGTGGCACATGCATTTAATCCCAGCATTTGGGAGGCAGACGTAGGCAGATCTCTGTGACTTCGAGGCCAGCTTGGTCTACATAGCTGATTTCAGGCCAGCCAGTGCTGCATAATGAGTCTTTGTCTCAAAAGTAAAAAGATATATATATAGCATATCATGTACATATATATGAATGCTCATAGCAACATTATTCAAAAGAGCAAAAGAAGTGAAAACAATCTACTGTCTATCAACTAATGGACGGATAAATACAATTTAGTATATCCATACAATAAGATATTACTTAGCAATAAAAAGAAAAAAGTACCAGTACAGGCTATATCATGAATGAAGCATGAAAACATTAAACTAAGGAAGGAAGAGAGCCACAGAAGTCATGAATCAAACAATTCTAGTTATAGCAAATGGAATATATTAGAATAGGCAGATCTATAAAAACAAAAATTAGATCTGTAATTGCCTAGGCAAAGAATAAGAAGAGGAAGGGGAAGGAAGGGAATGATTGACAGATCATAGGAATGCAGTTTCTCTTTGGGATGATAAAAATGTCCTAAAATATTTTGTTATGAAGGCTGAGCACTGAATATATTTAAAACATTTTATATTTTAAATGGGTGAGTTTCATACTATGTGGTTGTATTTTGATAAATTTTAAAATATATATTTATGTATTTATAAAAGCTCATATGTCATATGGCTGATAATGACTGTTGTGAAATTTACTGTGAGAAGTTATATATAGAATAAGTAAAAGTTTGAGCTTTACCACACAGCAAGCTATAGTGAAAAGATGTTACAATTGGTGGTCCTTCAAAAAACTAGACCTGAGCCAGGTGTGATGGTGTACACCTTTAATGCTAGCACTCAGGAGGCAGAGGCAGGCAGATCTCTGAGATCAAAGCAGCCTGGTCTACATAACAAATTCCAGGACAGCTTGGGCTACTGAGAGATGCCGTCTCAAAAAACTAAAATAAAAGCAAAAATCTGGACCTGAATCATGAATGGCGTAGACAAAGTAAAGGAAACCAGACTAAATTAAGTGACTTGTTTTGACATACAAAGTACTCAGATTTTCATCAATTAATCTTAAATTGAAAGGGATGTTGAGATCATCATCAATGTGGCTTTTACTTGAGTTCCACAGAGATTAAGCATCTGTGAAATGTCCAACCCTAAGTGAGACATCTAAGACTCATGGAACATAGTGGAACAAGGGGTAAAGAGAACAGTAATGCATCTCTCAACTCTCATCAATGAATCTTCCTTGTGTAACAGAGGTAATGAACCCAGCTGGGGGACCATTGTGTAAGAGGGGATGGAAAGATTGTAAGAGCCAGGGGAGGAGGTGCATAACCATACGGAAATAGTCTTACAGGCTCCTGGGACCTTCCTCATATGAACTTACAGCAATGGTGACAGCATGCGTAAGACCCATGCAAACTCAAGCAGACAAAAACTTAACATAGAGCTGTGGAAATGGGTAGCAGACCCCAAAACTTAGCCAAAGAACTACTAGGCAGCTGATTACTCGTGGGTGAGGAAGAGCTGATATTCTTTAAGAGAGTGACCCTAGATAATCTGACTAGACCCCAGTGGATGAACTTGCACTGCGAGACATCAGGGGACACTAACTTGACTCAATTGGCTTTAACATAAAGGACAGAACACATGAAACCCAGTGGGGAAGGAGGCTGTGGGAGGGTGTTGATGGGGAAAGCGGTATAAAAAGGATGTTAAAAATGTTCGTTAAATAATCTCTTTACCGAGAGCTATCATCATATGAACAATTTTTTTTCTAGTTCCTGGGATTCACAGTATAGTTCATGTATTTTAAATCATCTTGTTTTCTTTTCCTTTTTTCCCCGCAGTTTTGACATAGGGTCTGTCTCTATAGCCGTGGCTGGTTTGGAATTCACTATGTACACTAGACTGGTCTTGAACCTGAGGTGAGCTTCCTGCCTCCCAAGTGCTAGGATCATACCTAGCTTGTCTTGTTTTCTTAATATATACACTCAAGGAACGTTCTTAAGGAACTTTTAACAAGTTCTGATAATAAACAACTTGATTGTTGTTTAGTTGATATTTTAAAGTAGTTTTTATTTTTAATTATTTGGTGCTAGAGCTTGAAACCAGAGCTTTGCTCATGCTAAGCATGTGCTCTAATGTTGATCTACAACCTCACCTCTTTTAATCTATTTTAAAGAATTTCTTTCCTAAGTAGAACATTTTTTTGTTAACTTCCAACTTCACCGTTAGAATCTAAGAGGCTGTATTAATCTGAAATTTATTCAGATATTTGAAGACCTGTGGGGAAATGAGGTTTTACATAGTTTCTTCGTCAATAGGAGGCATGTTTTACACACCTACAACTAGCAAATTTCCAAAGGAAAACTAGCTAGACTCAAGGCTCACCAGTTTTAGCACAAGAAAGAGAACATGGATATGAAGATGTGGGTAAGATCACTGTTAAAATTAATTCCTTTAAGGCTTAAACAAGCAAGTTAATTTTCCTATAACAAACATACAGGTAAAAGTTATGAACAAATACTATGTCTTTTAATACAAAAGGTTTATAAGCTTAAGAGATTATACTGACATAATTATAATATTGATTTCTCTTAGGATCAATAAACTTTGAGGAGATCTTATAGTCAAAGCAATAAAATATAAAAATTTCATCTTACAAAAAAAAGTCTTTGTTCCACTTGACTCTTTCAATTAAATACTTTTTAAATTTACCAGAATATAAATGTATTACCAAGGAAGGTCAATAATTAGCCCCAGTCTCATGGATAGAGCTTCTCACTAAATAGAATTTAAAGTATATTTCCATGAATGTTCCACTTATAATGACTGCAAAGTGTGCTTTTAGTATATATTTAGTATGCATTTACTATGTGTCCGATAGTTAAAGTGCTTTGAATTATCAGCTCATTAACAATGCTTTGTAGCAAGTATTGTTTTTCTTTTAATCTCCATTTTACAGATCGAGAAAGGTCACATAGCTAGAAAGTGGTAAAACCCAAAGTCATATGAAAATCATTTCTCTTTATGAAATTCAGGTACATTATCTCTGGTAAATAAATACCAGAAGTAAACAAAGACAACTTATAAATCAGATAATAACTCAGAGTCAAATCAAGGCTAAGGTTGAATCTTGGTGGTAAAGTGTTTGTTCTGCACATGCAAGGTCCTGTGTTTGATCCCCAGCATACACATACTTACATACATACAGACACACAAAAGTCAAATGACAATCAATATCTTCCTAATAACTACTCCTTATTTGAAAGTACTAACCTTTAAGTTACATCATAAGCAAATGAGAATTTATATAGGGATAAAAATATTAGTAAATTAAGTCCAATTAGTATATCTACAATAACTGCAATTTATTGAACTTATAGGTTCTAATATTTATCAGTCTCCTACTTCTACTATGAATTTTTAGTTTCAAAAGATTTTGAAAAACCAATTTTTCATATAAAAATGAGTATCTGTCATATATATTTTATTTGTATATTTTTTTGAGATAGAATATGTAGCCCATGTTGGCCTCAAACTTGCAATCCTCCTACTTTAGCCTCCCAAATGTTAGAACTACAGATGAACATCACACATCCAAATCATCATAATCATAGATATTTTTTAAAGTTGAATAGTATATTACAAATGTTTTTAATAATATATATTTTAGCAACATTACTTGACTATAACATTTTAATTAGTAGCAACATGTTTGCAAAACTTTATGTACCTTTGAGAATCCAAGCTCTGAAAGTAATCTGTCAGCCACAAACTCAATATACTGTTTCATCAAAATGCAGTTCATTCCAATGAGGCCAACTGGCAAGGCTTCTGTTAAAAACTCCTGAAATGCAAACAAAAGCAGATTAAGGTAGAAAGACAGAACAATAAATAAGAATGCATGTTACAAGTACTATGTATTACGATTTAAATCTGAAACCCCTACAGGCTCATTTGCCCTACCTGGTGACACTGGTTATGGATCTTTTAAAACGTAAGACCTGGTTGGTAGAAGTAAGTGACTGGGAGTGAGCTTTGAGGGCCTTCTTCCAGAACCATCTCAGCTTTCTCATCTGCCAAAATATGAACAAGCTGTGCTTCAAGCTCCCACTAGAGCCCCAGTCACCATGCCTTCCTGCTATGATAGATAGTACTCTTTGAGCTGAGAGCCAAAAATATATCCTTATTCCCCGAAATTCTTCACAGGAACAAGAAAAGTAACTAACAGAGAGGGGTGCAATTTTATTAGTATTGTAGATACTGATTTTGTCCCAGGCAAGTATGCTAGAGTAATTTCACACAGGAAATGATGGCCACGAAAGTTCACAAAAATATAAGCACTAATTATATTATTTCACATTCTCTAAACAGAAACTATCTAATTATTGGATCTTTTAAAATAATATATGACCTGATTCATAGATTTTTTTTCAATAGAAAAAGGAGATGTTTGTTCTGACATATCCAGACAAGAGTTCACCAGAGATCACAATCATGGGGAGCATGGCCGTGAAAGGGAGACAGCTCAATCCACAGAGACAGAGAATAAACAGAAGTGGATTTCCAGGTTGGGAGATAAACTGAATTCCAACTACACTGAAAAAGCAGTGATAGAATGTTAATAGGGGAAAAACGAAAGCACATTAACCATGGAATTCATTCTCAAAATGATTAAAGGTTCCCAACCTCTTCCCCTTCCCAACATGAGCACCATGCCTATAAATCATGCAGTGTTTAAAACCAAGTTAAGCAAATTTCATTTTAAAATTAGTTCTTTAGAGTGATAAAAAGCACATTTTAAGTAGAACATCAAGCTTTTTCTAGCCAGAAATCTTTACCTGCCATAAATTAAACTTTACTCTTCACTAATTGATTTACTTATTAATTCTATGAATATTTGGTATATGCTTCACCTAGGTACCCTGCTAGGTTATTGAACTATAAAACAAACAAGAAACTATCATTGCTTTCTAGTAGCTAAAATAATGAAAATACGAAACTACAATAATCAAAACAGTTTGTTTTGACAGAATTTGACAGATAAGTTAACAACACAAAAAGTATAGCCCTGATGCTGGAAAGATAGCTCAGCAGTTAAGAGCATTGGCTGCTCTTGCAGAGGACTTGGGTTCAATTCCCAGCACCCACATGGCTGCTAACAATTGTCCATAACTCCAGTTCCAGGGGATCTGACACCCAATTCTGACCTCTGAGGGCACCGCATGACACAGGGTGCACTTACACACATGCAGGCAATACCCTCATACACATAAAATAAAAATAATAAGATATTTTTGAAATGGAGTCCTGAAATAAACTACTTATACAGAAAACCTTGATGTATAATAAACCAAATTATAAACTGACATAACAACTTCAACATATGTGTTAGCACTATCATATTGGACAAAAATTTGCTGATACTGACCCACAAAATGACAATTTCATAGTCAAATGCAGCTGTGCACAGTAACACAGTGGCAGCAGGCTGATGTGAGAGAATTTCTCAGCCCAGGAATTCAAGGCCAGTATAATGAGACACCATTTCAAAACAAAATTTTTAAATTAAATACAATAACTGGTTTGTTATTCACCAAAACTTAATGGTAAGACTCTATTGCTGAAGACACTACATACATGAGCTGTAAAACAAACAAGGTGAAATCAAGTGGGTGCTGTCTTCAGAGCCTCACATCTACTGGCTAGTTTCACAGTTGTAGAATGGATTGAATCTCTGAGGGAAAAGCCTGATGAGCTGTGGACAAACACCCCTCCCAGAGTGGTATCTCCCAGGACCACCTTGAGCAGAAAGACAAGGAGCTGGGAAAGTCCTATACCCCACCTACCCTGTCTATTGGCCTTGGATGTGAGAAGAAGAGGGGCTAGAAGTATTTAAACTAGGGGCTCCAGGAAGCCGGCCCTTTTTTCCCCTCCCCGAAGGGCCATTTGGATATGTTCACCAGGAAGTCGCAAGATCCCAGCCGGGTGGATTTACTAATGTACCTTGCGGAGGGGAGCGTGGGCTCCCGTGTTCTGTAAGTAACCCCCTACCCACTGCTCTGTTAGTAAGCCCAAGGAAACTAGCTAGACTATGTTTAACTGTGAGTGGAGAAATTTGTGTGTTTGTTGCAAGGCCTGGGGAGATTTTTTGGGTTGTAACGCAAGGGGAGAGAGACAGGTTGGTCTGCCTCTCCCAAAGAGAAATTTTAATAACAGTGCTGGAAGGTGCTATGCATACTACCAGAAGGAAAAAATAATCACCTTACCCAGCTGTGAATCCTGTGACTCAACAAGTGGCCTGGCAAGATATGCCCACCAGTACAATAGTGGCACAAATCTTATGGGAGTAATCAGCTGCTCTCTAATTATATAAATATTAAAAGTATAAATAATAAAAAGTAAATAAATACATACACCTGGGAATGATAGTACATGCCTTTAATCCTAGTACTTGGGAGGCAAGAGGCAGGCAGATTTCTGTGAGATCAAGGCCAATCTGGTCTACATATGGGGCTACAGGGAGATTCTGACTCAAAAACTTAATTAATTAATTACAATAAAATATAGTCAAATAATATTAATACAAATATCAGAAAGATGTGCTAACTACATTAAACTCCCCTACTTACTTGCTCAATTCTGACAGCATCAACAATAATCTCCTTGACCCTTTCTTCTGAAGGCTTATTCACTAAGTATTGAAACATCAGGCAAGCAAAGTCACAGTGAAGTCCCTGAAACAGAAGACAAATGCTTATTATAAAAGACCTTTTAATTAGCTACCTGCATACACTGATGTGTCAAAGCATGATATAAAGTACAAACATGAAACTTCCTGGAGATCAAAGAGAGGTTAATAGAACCAGAAACCTCCTTCCTTCCAATTTCACTGAATGCCAATTCAGTTACTTAAAATTAAAAAATCTAGTGGTAGCAAATCTTAGTTCATCAATATTAAAGCATTAATTTACAAACAAACCAAGAAAAAGTGTAGCAAAAACACCCTGGAAAGGAAAATAAAGTAAGAGACAATATGAAAATTAAGTTTTAAATGTCAAAAAATTAAGGGATGCTTGAAAAATTCTAAATAATTGCGATGATTAATCTTGATTGTCAATTTGATGGAATTTAGAATGACCATGAAAACAAACCTCTGGGTATATCTGTGAGGAACTTTCTAGATTAGGACAATTGTGGTGGGAAGATCCACCCTAAATACAAGCAGTGCCATTCCATATGCTGGGGTTCTGGACTGAATAAAAAGGAGAACGTGAGCTGAGCTCCAACATTCATTGCTCTCTGCTCCCTAACCAGGGGTACACTGTGACTGGCTGCTCTGTCGCCTTGTCTCCCTGTGATGATGGACTTTATCCCTTGGAACTGTAAGCCAAGATGAGCTCTTCCTCCCTTCAGTTACTTCTTGTCAATATTTTTCCACAGAAAAAGGAAAAGTAAATAAGATAGCATTTAAAAAACAGAAGAAGCTCACTCAGAGAGACATTTATATTAAGAATAGTTCAAGATAAAAGTGCATTTGGTGCAATGCAAATGCAAAAGAAGTAGGCATACCTTCTGAAGCCATTGCAGATAACCAGAGAAGAAAATGAACTTATGAAACAGTCCTAAGAACAAAATGATTATGCAAGTACAATAAACACTATAAAACCTTAAGTAACTGCAGAACAGATCAATGACATTCAGCCAGTACTCAGGATTCCAAGGTACCAAGTAGATATTAAAAAACAAAATCAAAAGAACAAACTCAGATCAGAAAAAAACAAAAAGAAGCCACATACAGAAAGATGACAGACATTAACTAATTTTAGAGTATGACACCAAAGTAAAATCTGTTAACATTTATAAACTACAAAGAAAAGAAATGATTTTGCAAACAATCATGGAAGGGAAAGAATGTGGACTGTAAAGGACCACAAATCAGAGTTGCTCCGTTTGCTAAATAAATCAACAAGAACCCAACCATTCAAAGAATCCCAAATCAAAGATTGCACTCCAAGGACTATTTACCTAGCTCTTATCATCAAATAATACTATCTTTTAAAAAAATCTGCCTCTTTGAATAACTAATCTTGGAAAACTTATCAGTCATTTTTTTTTTCCTCACAGATCTAATTCAAGGAAATTCTTCAAATTACCAAAGGCAGCATGTCAAATAAACTACTGAGATGTTAAAGAGTTGGTTAGAACTGACAGCTAGCCACCTATTGCAGAGATAAGCATAACTGTTAAATCAATAAATGTATAAAATTGATTTTGAGATTTAAAGTAATTCTAATCAAAGTTCTAATGAGACCATTTTTTATTAAAAAACTAATCTGAAAGGATAAATGGGAAGAATCTTATAAGACATCTTAAGGGCTAAAGAGATGGCTATTCTTGAAGAAGAACCAGGTTCAAATCCCAGCACCTACATGGTGACTAACAACTGTAACTCCAGTTCCAGGGTCTTCCATGGGTACCACATGACACAGATGCACTTATACACATGCAGACATAACACTCATAAACATAAAATAAAAAAAATTTTAAGATTAAAGTTTTGAGATTTATTCTACCAATTATTAGAACATAACATTGCCAGGCCAGACAGAGGCTTGTATCCCTAGCTACTTAGAGATGTTGAGGCAGGAGGATCACAAGATCAAGGGCTGTCTGGCCTACAGGGTGTTGTACAAGAACAGCCTGGGCAATTTTGTAAGAAAAGGTAAGAAGGGACTGGGAAAATAGTTCAGTAGTAGAGTGTTTGCCTAGCATGCATGAGATCCAAGGTTTGATCTCTAGTACTCCAAACAAACAAAACACCATCACATATACAACTGCAAATCAGCAGTTTGTTATGGCATAAACTCTGATAGATGGACCAATGAAAGAGGGAAATAGTCATGAAACAGACTTTAGTATAACCAAGCCTCAGCATATAATAAAGAAGGTGGCATGAATCACTTGAGAAAAATTACTTGATAAACAAAATTAGAAATTTCTCCCAAAAGTGTTTAAACAAAAATTAAATTCTAACTAACCCTATACTATACTTATATTCACTTCTACATTTATATTAAGCAAAGTCTAACTGTATTAGAGTTAAATGCAAAAAACAATAAGAAAATGTGTGTGATCATTTAATTTCGCTCTGGAAGTAGATCACACAAAACGTAAGAATTTCCATTTTACTAGAATAACAACAATTTCAAAAGACAAAGGCTGATACATGGCTCAGTTGATAGAGTGCTTGCCTTTCATGCATGAAGCCCAAAGTTTGATTCCCTGACAGCACAAACTGGGCATGGTGGCACACATCTGTAATTCCAGCACTCAGGATATACCAGTAGGAGGATCAAAAGTTTGAGGTTATTCTCTGCTATACAGTGAGGTTGAGGCCAGCCTGGGATATACATGCAACCCTGTCTCAGAAAATAAAATACAATAAATCACAGCTGTCAAGATGAACTTGAAGACCTGAGTTTAAATCCTGGGACCTACTTGCACATACACTCAGTAGCAGGTGCTTATATACACAAGCATGCATGCACACACATGCACACATACTTAAATAAATGCAGTTTAAAACATTTTAAAGCACAGGAAATTTTGAGAAAATATTTTTTTTAAATATGGCAAAATTCAAATTGTATGTTATACTCACCTGATACATAGGTATATATAATAAATTCAGTAAACAAATATGTATTAAAAGAGACTAATCAGTTTACACTGGGGTTATGCCAATGACCATGGTAAACACGAACCTCCATTAAGTATTATAAACTACCATACAAAATATTTAAATGTTCAGAGTAGCTAAATCAAAAAATATTAACATCAAGTCTGGAATAAAGACAAAAGACAATAGGTAACTTCATAAAAATATAAATAACTAATATATTATGATAAAGTTCAATGTAAGTAATAAACAAATGAAAATAACAATGATTAGGTTCCAATTTTGACTATCAAATTTGCCAACTCTTTAGAAAAATTAATTCAAATTCTGATGCGGATGCAGAAAAAAAAATGCTCATTCATTGCTAAGAGGAGCTAGAAACTGCTATATGATTTCTGTAAACAAATCTATAATTATAAATGACCTATTAATTCTGCTTTTGTGGTCAAATTTAAGAAAATAGGAAAAAACTTATATGGAAAGTTTATTTTCTTAAAGCAAAACAAATGAAAACTGAAACCTTGTTTCTTTCTAAGCAGGATCAAATTAATAAGGATCGAATTTCTAATTAGGATCATTATAAATGAACCAAACATTCATTAGAATCCTGTATATCTAACAAACTATTTGAAAAACATATTTAGTGGGTGAAAGCAATAAATCTGGTAGGACAGATGAAAGGGTAGTGCAGACAGGGGTAGATAAGACTTAGCTACCATGGACTAGGGCAGACAAACGAAAGAAGCAACTTTAAATGGCTCCCAGATTTCTAATTAGGTGGTCGGATGACAGGGTAGGGGCACTCAGTGAGCTAGGGAAAAAAGAAGGAGCGGCAAGTTTGGGGAGACAATAATGAATCTGACTTCTAAAATATTTGGTTTGAGACACCTAAGGAGGCTGCCAAGAAAAATCACCTGGCATGCACTTGAATGCTTGGTTTAGAACTCAGGAAAGTATCTGGAATACAGATAAAGTTTGAGGAGTTATGAGCATTTAGATGGCAGCTGACTCCATGAGAAGAAATAAAATCAACCAGGAAATCACAAATAGTGAAAGCCAAGGCAGGAATCTAGAAGTACGTTGAAATTTAAGGACAAGTAGAAAGTGAGGAGGAATAGTAAGAGACCACAGAGGAAGCACAGAGCCTTGCAAGCCAGGGAAGAGCTGAGTTCCTATTTTCTTTTCATTCCAGGAATACTTGTGTCACCATATGCATGTTTCCTGGAGAAAGAAAACTAAATGATCATTTGTAACACAAATAGAAGTGGAAGAGTACTTCCTTACTTACTTCATCTCTGCTGATGAGCTCATTCGAAAAAGTGAGTCCAGGCATGAGACCTCTTTTCTTTAGCCAAAATATAGCAGCAAATGATCCAGAAAAGAAAATTCCTTCTACAGCAGCAAAGGCCACCACTCTTTCCCCTGAGAGACAAAACAGTTCCACTTTCAAAAATCTCAAATATGGAGATATTTGCAAATTTATAAAGATGTAGATTTTTTAAAAAATCAGACCTAGCATCCCAAGAAAGAAAATAAACAAGTTTGTGTTGTGCCCAAAGGTCTTCAGAGAAGATTTCCACTCCTGCCTGCAGATGTGGAAAGGTATAGCTACTTCAGATCTCATGGACTTCAACCATGGACTCACATGATTTGGTGTCTGGACAAAAGATGGCTTTCCATACCCAAAATAAGTAAATAAACTAAGATGTGATGGCTGGGCCTGATGGCACATGCCTTTAATCCCAGCAGGCAGAGGCTGATGGATCTCTATGAGTTTGAGGCCAGCCTGGTCTACATATTAAGTTCCAGGCCAGCCAGGGCTCCAACAAAACTCTGTTTCAAACAAACAAAAAGAAGAGGTGATTTGCTGTAAAGCATATGTGCCTGTGAGTGCAGACACATGCGAGTGTGGTATGTGTACATGTGTGTACGCTAGAATGCAAAGTGCAAAACAAACTTTATGACAACTCTTTATATCTAATTAGCAGGGGAGGCTGCTCAGGTTTATATTTTTGGAAACCTACAGACTAGCTGTAAGTATTTCAAAAACACTGTTATTCTTGTGCAATAATTTTTTAAAAAGAAAGAGCCAAAGAGAATAAATATATCTACTGGATAAAGGGTTCTTTTAAACAGAAGAGCCAATATAAGTTTATTCGCTCTTAGGCAGGGATTTTTGCAGAAACGGTATCCGAAAATATCCTTAGAGCTACTGTATCTGTGTCCCCATCTCTAGGAAGAGATTATAGGTATAACCTAAAAGATCTCTGGCGAGTCCCTTAGGTCACCATACTTCATATGTTTGAAAGTATTTATACCTGTGAGAAAGTATCTTACCTGTGAGAAAGGTTTGGCTCCTAAGACTGTGAGATGAAGATGGCTGAGTGCTTGAGGGCACTGCAGGCCTTGGTCATAGGGGTCACTGGTTTATACCTCTGTACTCAATGCAGGATCAAAGGCACAGCAGGGACTTAATAAACTAATGGAAATTATGTACATGCTAGATGATGGGACATTAAAATCCATTCTATGGCCTGGATAGATGGCTCAGCCTGACTTTGATCCTGGGAACCCACAGTGGAAGGAAATAAATGTCTCCCAAAAGTTGTCCTCTAATCTCAACATGTATACTGCATGTGCAGACACACACACTAAGTAAAAAATTTTTTAATTTAATTTCTAACATAGGATTTTATTTATAGATTCAAATCTTGCCTTGGCAGAGAAGAAAGCCAACTATGATTGGAACATATCCTACAAATATGCATTACCAACAGCATTTATATTACCAACTGAGGAGGGTGTGTGGCACAAGACAGCAGCTCTCAGACTTTACCCGAAGCAGAAACTCTGAGAAACATCAATGGTCTACATGTGTAAACACAGACCTTTTATCTTCTAGAGTCTGTGCTTTTCTATCTACAGTGGCCTCAAACAGCAGGGTGGTTGTAATCAGCTAATACAGCTTTAGGTAGGACTATTTATTTCCTGAATAAATTTGTCTTTAATATGTTTTAAAGTGGAACATATTTTTAAAATCCAGTTAATAAAAAACATAACCTTCAAAGCTGGTTGCAGTAAACCTGGTGGTTCATGCCTTTAATTCCACCACTTGGGAGTCATAAGTGGATCTCTGTGAGTTCATGGCCAACCTGGTCTACATAGCAAGTAGTCTACACTCGGCCAGCTGGGGTTACATGGCAAGACCCTGTCTCAAAATAACAAAAAAAGCTGGCTGCAGTAATGTGGTATAAAATCAAGTAACCGAGGATGGAGTCTTGAAGGTGGAGCTTGGCTTCAAAACAAATACTTAAATTTCAAAAAGAAAGATGACTGAAATCAAGTATTTATGGTTGTCTCTAAAGAATTCTGATTGGCCCTTGTTTTATCCTTATCTTAAACCAGTCAGCTATATCAAATAATTGGTAATCCTTATTATCTATTAACCTAAAACATGAGAAAAACTTCTAGTTTATTTTTACAGACACCATTTTAAAACCAGCTTTGGAGAGATGGCTCAGTGGTTAAGAGCACTGACTGCTACTGCAGAACCCAGGTTCGATTTCCAGCACCCACATGACAGCTAACAACCATCTGTAACTCTAGTTCCAGATGATCCAAAGTCGTCTTCTGAGCTCTGTGGGCATTCCACAACACAGGTGTACTTACACACACGCAGGCAATATACTCATACACATAAAATGAAAATAATAATTATTTTTTTAAGAAAAGCATCTTCAGAAAAAAGAAATACAAATTAATTAAGTACTCACTGAATATCTATAGTCAAAGGAATTATGGAAGACTTTAATGTGCTACATTCTAAATATTACAATACAAAAGTAACAACCACCACTTGAAATATTTACCATTAGTTTAATATAGTATGTAAAGCTTTTATCTTGCAACTGATTACATGGCAGACAGTTATAACAGACATTTTAAACTATTAAAGCAATGTCATATGGACAATTATCTGTAAGAGAATGAAACTAAAATTATATGGAAGCACTGTAATAAGAGGTAAGTTATTTTAACCATTCTATGCATTCATGTGAATATCAAAGAATGAAAATCATAACAAGTAGTTATAAAGACTATTTTGGAAAAGATTAAAAGATTATAAGGAAAGGAGCTGGGAAGACAGCTAAGTCATTAAAGTGCCTTCAGTAAAAACATGAGGACCTGAGTTTGAATTTCAAGCACCTATTTGAATATGAATTCCAAAGCTGGGAATGATGAGCATGCATGTAATTCTAGTACTGGTAACATGGAGACAAGAGGATCCCTGAACTAGACCTGCCCAATCAGTAAGTTCTAGGTTCAGTTCAAAGCTGTATCTTCAGTGCTGATATATTCCAGTAAGCAAATTGTAACTCATGCTCCTTTAAAAAATCCTAATGAGACTCATTAGAGTCCCTCACACACAAAAAGGCATGAAAGTAGAGGGCAGCTATTTGGAGAAAGGAAGGGGATTAGCAGGACTAGAGAGGGAAACAGGTATGTTTATGTGTGTGTCTGTGAATATGACCAAAACACACTATGTGCATGTATGTGCATGTATGAAATGTCAATGAAATCCATTATTATGTATAATTAATATATGCTAATTAAAATTACTTTATTTTAAACCATGGGGCTCCCATCCAATAACTGAGGAGCTATTGGCAGTTGATAGCTGCTAGAGCAGGGAGAATCAGTTTTCTTTAGGGGTATGGCTGCTGCTAGGTTGCCCGAGCTCTGCTGGATGGCCCTACACCTGGGCACATGCAGGCAGTAACTGGACTCAGTGGGTCATTTATTAAAAAAAGAACATAAAGAACATAAAGGTAGAAAGGGAACATGTTGAGGGAAGATCCTGGGGAATGGGAAGTTGGGGGGACTATATGATCAAGATATTTTGTATATATGTGTGAAATTGTCAAAGAATAAAGAAAGATATTTTTGATTAAAAATAAATTTTAAAAAAATGGAGAACAATAGAAGAAGACACTCAACATTCACCTCTGGCCTCCACATGCACACACATGGATATGCTCTTGTATACATATGCACACACACATGAATATGCATAGACAACACACATGTAAAAGAGATGGAGGGAGGGAGAGAGAGAGAGAAAGAAAGAGGGAGGAAAGAGTGAGAAGTGTTTGAGGAACACTTGATGTCAGTGTCTGGTCTCCATAGGCACTTGTACCCACACATGTACATTCACACACAAGCACATACATATGCATGAAAAGTGATTACAAGAGAGAAGTTTTACAAACTTTTGAGGATATATATGTGAAATAAAAAGATAACCAGGACATTTATTCTAAAAGCTATAAAGAAAGTAAATGTCTCATAATTTGCTTTAGAAAAGGAAAGTAGGTTACATTTTTTAAGGAACAGCCAGGTTCTATAGTGCAAATGCTCCAAGACTATAGCTTATTTTTTTGAAGTTTAGAAATGTAATTTCAAAATACATATTATTAGCATATCTATCTCCATGTTCTTCCCTCTGAGATGTATCTCAGCACATTAAGTGGGATTTGCTGTGGAATTAACACATAGGTACACAGAGACTACAGCTCTCTCTCTTTTCTATTTCTAACTTGTCTTTCTTGGATAATGTCAAGAAATACATGCTTTTCAAAGGCCTGTTCACCTTTTTTGCTGTTATTTTATTTTCTAGAGATGGAGGTCTCACTATGTAAGCTGGTTTTGAACCCTTGAGCTTACCTTATGCTGCAGCCTCGGCCTCCTGGGATTAAGCATGCATACCATGCTGAGCTTCTCTTCCTCATCTTCCATCCAGGACATACTGAACACTCCGACCTTTCCCCTCTAAACTAGTATCTCAAAGTGTGCTTTTCAGAGAACTTGTGAAAGAATCAGCCATGTATAAAATCCGAATCTTCAGTCCACTTGAGCTCCCCAAAATCACTGACGAAAGCCAGGATTCTAGAAGCATTTTCCACAAATTCACTAGGTATTTATACACATTGAGAACCCCTGCTTTTGTCATTCTTTAAATGAAAAGAAACATATCTGCTTCCTCTCCAGTATACCATATGTGTGCCCATTACAAACACTGTATTGTGGTCCAGGAATCTCTAGGATTCCACAGACAAACTATCTTCATAATAACACTAAGGCACGCATTATATTTTAATATACTGTATTTATTCTCTGAGAGTTTCATACAAGTATACAATGTTTATTTTTTTAACTACCATTTTCTCATGAATATTTAGTGGTATTCTCTAGAAGCTACATTATCAGCAGTAGTGTGAAAGTCCTAAAGACTCATTTCTTTTTTAACTATTTAAGTGAGGCTGGACTTTTTTTTCATATGCTTCACCAAAACAACATACTGGAAAAATAGAATGACAAGGTCTATATGATAATGTAACTCTCTTTTACTAAGTCAACTATTCAAAAGCTTTGTAAAATACATACATACATACACGCCGCACACACACATCAATAACAACAAAGGGAAACATAAAAACATGATTCTTACTAGGTTTTTTAAAAAGAAACATTTTCATTTAAAAATGTTATTTATGGCTGGGCATGGTGATATACATCTTTAATCTCAGCACTAGGAAGGCAGAGGCAGATGAATCTCTGTGAGATCAAGGCTAGCCTAGTCTACATATTTATGGTAGTTTATCCTAAAATTCTATAATGAATTATTTTAAAATATTCTTGGTTTAATTTCTAATACACAAGTATCAAGAGATACAATCCTATGAATAAAAGTACTTTATTGTTCTCAATAATTTTTAAAAGTGCTAAAGAGCCCAAGATAAAAAAAAAATGTTTTAAGACCTAGGGCTGAACAAATGACTTAATGGGTAAAGTGCTTGTCATATAAGAATGAAGTTGTGAGTTCAGATACCCACAATCCACATAAAGTCAGGCATGAGAGTGTATGTCTGTAATCCCAGTGTTCCTATGGCAGGATTGCAGGTGGAAGACACAAAAGAACCTACAGAAGTTTGTGGGCCAACTGGCCAAAAAGCCTGGTATATGCAACATTAAACAAGAGACCTTGTCTCAAGGTGAACAGCAAGGTCAGACACAAGGTTGTCCTCTGACTTCTATACAGAGACCATGACATATGCATGCCTACACTCACACACAAACACACACACACTTTTTAAAAATGGGGGAGCCAGTGAGATGGCTCAGCAGGAAAAAGAACTGCACAAGCCTGATGACCTGAATTCAATCCCTGGAACCCATGGCAGGAGAGAACCAACACCCATAAGTTTCATCTGAGCTCCATGCATGGTATGCATACATGAGCATATGCACACATGTGCACACGTGTATGTGCGTGCACACACACACTAATTAATTAATGAATTAAAATGATAAGGCCTGGCTAAGTGACAGGCACATGCCTGTAGTCCCAGTAGTCAGGAGGTTGAAGCAGGAGAATCATGAGTTAGAGGCCAGCCTAAGTTACAAGCATAATGAGACCCTGCGCCTCAAAAAAGAGTTACAGGGTCTGGCCTTATCCAGAAATGCTTCCAAATTTGACTTATCAGTGAAAAATAAGCCTGTGATTGCAAACTGTTGCTTGTCCTGATTGACTATTAACCTTGAATTTTTAAGAAACTAGATACTTGTTCCTCCAAAACTGTCAGGATTTGACTAACTTTAAATACCTAACGTTCTTAAAAAGCTGGTACAAACTGCAGATTACTATAATATTGTTATTGGATTCTATATGACTATTTACTTGTCAGTATGTCATGCTGACATCTTACCTTTTCAAGTCTAAAGTATTAAATAGAATAGGTAAAAGTTTTACTCAGCACTGGTTTCTAATTAAACATTACAAATGATGATTCCAGTACAGTAACATGCCGAGATCTTTGTACTTGGTTTCATGTTGTGACTTTGATTAGTACCAAAGAGTCATACCATGTAAAACTGCATCATATCAATGAAGGCAAATCTGATTATATACAAGTTAAAGCTACATACCAAAAGTAGACTTTCTATCTGCTATCCATCGCAGGGCCCAATCTGCCTTTTTCTTAACATATGGCATTGTTTCAATTGCATTAAATAAAAATTCCCTATAAAAATAAAAAAGCATGGAAAAGTTACTACTTTTATTAACTGGATTAAGTTTTAAAAGTTTAATCAAAGACAATAATTGTAACTCTATGGTATACTACCAAATGTGTAGTTTTTCTATATTTTTGCATACTCATAACTATAAATATAAAAATTTTAAAAACTCAGATTAGTGATTTGGATGTGGGCTGATAAAAAATCAAATTAAATGCAAATACTCAATGATTAATATAATGTGCTAATGAAGTTTTAAGATACTACAAAATATCTAAAGATTAACTTGTTTTACACAAGGTTTTTTTTTAATCTAACACATTATTGATTAATAGAAAACATTACACTCATGAACTTCCATATGTGAATAATTTTTCTTTAACACTAGTTTTGGAATAAATTCTGCTCTTAACATTAGCAACAGGTTAAATCTTTGTAAATAAAAGCCTAGCTGTAATACCTTTTCTTGGGGTCTCTGATGTAAGTGTCTATTAGTAAACTGTACATCTCTGAGTGAACATTCTCAATGAGAATTTGAAAGCCATAGAAACAGCGAGCCTCTGGAACCTGTACCTCCTGACTAAAGCGCTCCACCTAAGAAAAAAAGGGAAAAAGAAAGATCCAGTATGCAGCTTCTCACAAAACACTGGCTATACATTGCAAATCCAACGTGGACATCAGAATTGTCACTTGAAAACTATGTCTTTTCCAGCCCTCAGAAGAATGAACAAGACAGTGAGTTCAGGGCCAGCCTGGGAAACATAGTAAGACCCCATCCCAAACAATAAAGAAGTGGGGGCTGGAGAGAATGTTTAGTGGTTTAAAGCACTGGATGCTCTTTCAGAGGAACTGGGTTCAATTCTCAGTAGAGACGTGGCAGCTAACAATCATCCATAACTCCAGTTCCAGGGGATCATATGCCATCTTCTGGCCTCCATGGGCTTTGGATGACATGGGTGCACTTACATACATGCAGGCAAAACACTCATACATATAGAATAAAAATAAATTTTAAAAATCAGAAAAATTTTTTAATTAAAGAAGTGGGTCAGTGAGATGGCTCAACCTATAAAGGTGCCCAAGGCAAAGACTAATGACCCAAGCTCTGTCCTTAGAGCCCACATGGTGGAAGGAGAAAACTGACTCCTGTAGGTTGTCCTTTGACCGCCACACACATACTCTGGCATGCAATCTCCCCTCCCCCAATAAATAAGTGAAATGTAATAATTTTTTTCTTTTTGAGAGAGGGTTTCCCTGTAGCCCCAGCTGGCCTAGAACTCCCTATGGAGACCAGGCTGACCTTAATCTCACAGATATCTGCCTGCGTCTGCCTCCCAAATGCTGAGATTAAAGGCATGCATCAACACATCCAGCAACAAAAGTTTCAAAAAATAAAAAAATAAAATGAAACAAAAACTTGCCTGTTAAAAAACAAACAGGACACAAAGGCCTTACCAGTTTTAGTATTCTCCTTTCTTTCTGTGGTACTAAGATTTAACACAGGATCTTGTTCATGCTAGGCAAGCACTCTATCCCTGAGCTATATATCCCCAGCCTTTATAGGTCTTAAGCAGCATTGTTTAGCCATCATACCCTCCACAATAAATTAGCGGCAGCTTCTTTTTTAAAAAATGCTGAAGATCGACCCTAGTGTTTTACTTATGCTAGGCAAGTACTCACCTACTGAGCTATACTCATAACTCCACATAATGCTTTCCTAAACAATGATAGGGATTTACCTGTTAGGTTGGAGACACTGCCCATCCAAAAGTAAATTTTAGAATATCTACCAAAAAAAGTGACTTTTTGCTTTATAAAACTTTTCCTAATAGTGGGCAGATCTGTTGAAGTTCTTCTGGTTCATCTTAGAAGACTATACTTCTATTCTCCTTAACAAGAAAATATTCCTCCTTATTAATCATAATACAAAAAAAATTTTTTTGAGACAGGGTCTCCCTGTAGCCCCAGCTGGCCTTGAACTCACTATGTAGACCAGGCTGGCCTTGATCTCACAGAGATCTTCCAGCTTCTGCTTCCCAAGTGCTGGAATTAAAGGTGTGTACCACGATGCCCAGCAATAAATTTTTGAAATTTTATTTATTTTTGTTTTATGTACATGAATGTTATGCCAACATGTATGCAAGTATATCCAAGTTGTACAATGCCCACATAGGACAAAAAAGGGTGTTGGATCCCCTGTAACTGGAGTTACAAATGGCTTTTAGTTACCATGTAGGTACTAGGAGCTGAACCCAGGGCCTCTGCAAGAGTAGCCAGTACCACTGAACCATCTCTCCAGCCCTCATAATAAAATTTTTAAATAAGGAGTTAGAATCCAGTTCTACATAGAGCTCCAGATAGTTATTAAGGACAGGTTCTACATTAGGTTTATTATCTGAGCACAAAAATAAAGTTTATTCATCCTGTTACGTTTTTGTTTTTTGTTTTTGGTGCTGAGGATAAAACCTAGGGTTTTTGGCATGCTAGCCAAGCACTCTATCATTCAAGTACATCATCTGCTATGCACTTTTAAGTGATATAATTTATGCTTGTTTTCATGATATTTTGCTAGTCATATAACAGTTAACTATCTTTTCCTCTGAAATTTCTTGAAAAAAACAGACTCAAGATTTAAGCTTTGGGGCCTGGGGAGATGGCTCAGTGGGTGACAGTGCTTGCTGCACAAGCATGAGAACTTGAGTTTGGATTCCCTGGCACTGACATAAAAAGCTGGGCGTGGCTTCATGAGCCTATAACCTCAGTTCTGAGGAAGCACAGAGAGGATTTGCTGGGCAGCCAACCTAGCTAAAAAATGCTGAGTTCCAGGTTCAGTAGAGACCCTGTTTCTAGGGAATAGGCAGACAGCAACAGAGGAAGACACTCAATGTCCTCTGGCCTCAGCTTGCACATGTACCTGTACCCACACATGGGCATACACACACAAAATAAAAACATTTTTAAAGAGAAATTAAGTTTTACCAAGTCCATTCCTGAGGCATCTTTTCTCAGACTCAGTCTAATGATGATCTAATTTACATTATCATCATTCAAGTGCAAAACAGGAACAAAAGTAAAGTAAAAATCTTACCAAATTTTCATTGACAATTCCATCACTGGCTGCAAAAAAAGCTAAGATGTGGGAGATAAAGTACTTCTCATCTGATTTAAGCTTGTTCCAGTGGGGGAGATCCTTTGATAAGTCAACCTAGAATAACAACATTCCAATTATTTTTTTTTACTTAAGGAGTTTAGAAAACTTTCATTTTAAAGTTAAGGAGAGAAACAACACTAGTAATCTGAGAGAAAAAAAATAAAAATTAAAAATCACAAAATCAAAGTCAAACAAATGTTATGTTAATAATAGTATATTATATTCAGAGAATTTGTCTAATTAGTGGGTTATAACTGTTCTTGCCAAGAGAGGGGGGAATGGGTAAATACGTGAGATAGTAGATGTTTGTTAATGGGAGTGATTGCGTGTGTGTGTGTGTGTGTACACACATTATAACATCATGATCTATACCTTAAACATATTCAGAAAAATCTGTTAAAAAAAAAATCCCTAACATGTTCAATGAAGTGGGAAGAGAAAGAAGAGGGAGAGAAAGAAGGAAGGAGGGAGCCAAGGAGGGATCTGATTTCTGAAGGAACCTGATTTTTCTGGCTAATTTAATTGCCCAAGATAAACTTTAAAAGTGTTAAAATTGGGGCTGGAGAGATGACTTAAAGGTTAAAAGCACTGACTGCTCTTGCAGAGGACATGGGTTTGATTCCCAGCATCCACATGGTTGCTATTAACCATCTGACCTTCTTGAGTACTGTACAACACAGGTACACTTACATACATGCAGGCAATATACTCATACACATAAAATAAAAATAATAAGCTTGTGGACATGCCTTTAATTCCAGCACTCAGGAGACAGAGGCAGGCAGATTTCTGTGAGTTTGAGGCCAACCTGGTCTACATAGGGAGTTTCAGGACAGTGGGAGCTACAGGAATACCCTGTGTCAAATAAATTTAAAAAAAAAAATAAAAACTAATAAAATATTTTTAAAGTATTAAGATTAATACATCTAGTGGCATTGCACCAAATGAAGAAATGAACAAAGAAGGCAGAAGAAAGCAATAGCTGGCTGAGAAGTAATGAAGCAACGTAATGACTCAGCATTCGTTGCTTTAACATTTTATACAATATTTACTACAGTATTAGCCAGATAATTAAGCACTGGCTAACTAATTACAGCTGCTCTGTTACCACTAGCTGTAATGTCAGAAGGATAACCACTTAATATTTGAAGCAGTTTATAGGTATGGCTTCTTCCAGAATATAAATATCTTTGAAAATTATATATATTAGAACTAAGTCTTTGGAATTAAGAGAGGGATGTACCTTAAAATTTGGCAAAATCTACAATTTCAAAATAGTCTTTAAATGTACCTTACTGTCTTAGTTGGTTCTTTCTGCTATAACAAATCAACAGACTGTATAGTTTAAAATATTTTATTTACTATTTATTATTTTTATTTTATGTATATGAGTGTTTGCCTGCATGCATATGAGTATTCCTGTGTTGTGCAATGCCTGTGAAGGTCAGAAGAGGTTATCGGACCTCCTGGAACTGGAGTTACTGATGGTTGTTAGCCGCCACATGGGTGCTGGGAATCAAACCCATGTCCACTGCAAGAGCAGTCAGTGCTCTGAACCACTGAGTCATTTCTTCAGTTCCTAGACTTGATAGTTTAAAACAATGAACATTTAATTCCTGCATGTCTGAGGGCTGGAAGTCCAAGAGAAGGATGTGAGCATGACTATATTCTTGAAGAAGGTCCTATTTTCCTAGTTTACAGATGGGTGCTTTCTTGCCATATTCTCAGTAGACAGAGAGAGAATAGCCTTCTTATGTATCTCTTTATAAAGGCATTATTTCAATTCATGAGACCTCTATCTTCATTACCCAATCACCTTCCATGGACCAAGCTCCAAACCCCATTACACTGGGGGGTTAGTAGCTCAACATATAAATCTGGGGGTGGAAGGTGACAAAACATTTACTGCATAGCTCTAAGTAGCTTTTTTTGGTCTTACAGAAAGCTAACTATGTTTCATAATAACTTCTTCATAACATCTGAAATATGTAACTGTCCTCTGTAAAAAAAATTCTTGTTTTGCTCTTTTAATCATTCCCATGAAGTTTCAATCTCTTTGGCGTTTAAAAAAACTAATATTCTATCATTTTAATCATTGTGTTCTTTTCTAAAACTCTTTTCCCACTGTATTTTCAGTATCTGCTGAGCACTCAATACATGCCAGACACAGGGCTAAGTGTGCATCTAGAGATGCAATGGAATTAGGAGGGGAAACATTTGTCTTCACCTTATAAAATATATCAGTAAAAAGTCAAGTTCCATTCTATTATAGGCTTACCTCAAGGACAACTTCCTGGTTCTCATATATTACATTCTTGATATTAAGCTTTAATACTGTAATATGTTTGTTCATAATTATTAAACTTGCCTCTTTAAACACTGAAGCTCAAAATGTCTTATATATTTTACTTACAGCACAATAATGATGTTTTCTCCTGGAAACAGAAACCTTCATGCCTAGTTTTATCTCATATGTGCCACGGTCTCAATTTCACCATCTGAATGTTGATTCTAAACTAGTTTCTCCAGTTTGGACCTTGAATGTTTCCCAGAGAACCATGTATTAAAGTAAAGGCTTAGTTGCTAGCCTGTGGCACTCTTCCTATGTAACTTGATTTTCTCAGGGTTTTAAAATAAATTCTTTCCTTTTTCTTTTATGTGTATGGATGTATTGTGTGCATATATACAAGTACACCCATGTCACGCAATTTTCACACAGGATAGAAGAGGACATTGGATACTCTGGAACTGGAGTTATGGACAGTTGTTAGCTGGGTCTTCTGCAAGAACAGCCAGTGCTCTTAACCTCTGAGCAACCTCTCCAGCCCCTTTCTCAGGCATTTTTGTAATAGTAATAGAAAATTAACACATACTAGCTGATTATCAGAATTGCCAGACTGACTTAAAATTTTTTTTTCCCATACCTAGATCTTTGTCTTATAAGTCAGGGTTTAATACTTGGGAATTAAGCTCAACCATTGATTTAAAAATAGAATTTAAATTGATTAACTAGTTTTATATAATTTGCTTAAATGAGAATATCTGAGACTAAAAATACTGTTGGCTTCCTTTTAAAATAGGTATTTCAATCTTCCTACAAAATCCATAATCAACCTGTATGTTTTCATGTTTAAAAAGTTACTGTTTCTTATTCATAGTGGCATAAATATTATATTTGCTAAAAAGATGTAATGAATGTCCAGAAATCCAATTATTAAAAGTATGTTCTTTTATCATGACAAACAAAAAGGCCATTTGTGCATGCTACCTGTTCTCTGAACCATATCTAACAAAACCTTTCTAAAAACCACAGACAGTTAGGGAAGTCAGGTGTGTGAAGCATCAAGACCTATTATAAATATACTGGGTGTTTGTTTTGGTTTGGTGTTTTGCTCTATGTCAACTACAACATATATTAACAAGACAACATAGCAAAAGCTGACAAATAGGTAGAACTAGTGTAAGAAAAGTTTCAGACAATGGTGCCTTTTTGAATTCTAAGTTAAAATTTCTTCAATCTTTGTGTGAAGAGTTTACATTAATTTAGTGATTAGTAAGTACCAAATACTATTAGAAATATTTCATTGTCATTGCCATCAGATATGGCTCTCAAATTAAGACAGGGTCCTTAAGGTTTTCCCTCTTTCATTTTTTTTAACTATAGCTATAATTTTATTTATTCTGCTGGCCATAAGGGAAATCTTATCTCAGGGCTGATGAGATTGCAGCATGAAGGCTCTTGTCACCAAGCCTAATGGCCTGAGTTTCATCCTTAGAACCTACATGGTGGAAGGACAGAACCAGCTCACACAAGTTGTCCTCTGACCTTCACATGTGTGCTGTCATATGTGTATACACACACACACACACACAAATGAGTACATTTTTTAAAAACTGGCCTTATTTAGTCATAGCAAACTAAGAGTTTATATATAAGAACAGAAAATAGTCTATACTATATTAGACTGTGAACTTTAGCAAGACTTTGTCTAGAAAAACAAAAATCTGGCAGAATGAAATGTCCTTTCTTTGTACTAGGAAACATTTACAGACCTAGTCTGATTATATTCAATCTCAGTCAATTCCAAGTCATATCTTATTTAATGAATAAGTAAATTTTTTCAATATGCTGTATGGCAGGAAGTGAACACTGTACCCGAGGACATTAATTCTGATACAGGTGATGCCACATACCTCTTCAGCTGTCCAGAAAGATGCCTGTGCTTGTTTATACATTTTCCAAATATCAGGGTACTGGATTGGAAAGATGACAAACCGGCGGGAACTCCTTCTTAGGAGTGGCTCCTCATTCGACCTCGCTTCATTTTCCTTTGTATCTGAAGATAGCTGCTTTAGAAAAACAAAGCACAAACACTTTTTAAAAATATGGACATTTCTTCCTTATTCATACCTAAATATACATCCATGGAGGCAGCACAGCTTTGAGAAGTGCTGTGTTGTATAGAGCCATTTCAGCTAGCTGATAGCTAATCATGTTTGGTGAGGTGCAGGATCACAGGAAGCTGCTGAACTTCTGAGCCTCACTTTCTGTAGTTGAAAATTAATACTGAATGAGATTACTCTGATTATTTTTAAATACTTTAAACAGCACCTGGTGCATAGCATGCACTCAAAAATTATTGTAGTTGGGCAGGGCATAGTGGTGCACTTTTTAATCACAGCACTTGGGAGACAGAGGCAGGAGGATCTCTGTGAGTTTGAGGCTAGACTGGTCTATATAGCAAGTTCTAGGTCAGCCTGGGTTACAGGGAGACTCTGTCTCAAAAAAAAAAAAATGTAGTTATTGATACTCTGAGGATAGTACAAAGCTAGACCAAAAAACTGTCATGGGAAAATTCATAAGTTTGTGGACTGTGAACAAGTCACTGTTGCAAGCTACCTTTTAAATTTTTTTCTAATTACTGAAATACTGTAATATGTACCTAAAAATTCCTTATCAACAATGTATCACTTTTTATTCGTCTTAACATCTCCATATACCAAACTGTTGTTCCTATTTACATGTCCAGATTATTCTTTGCCGTCAAAAGCATTCTCATTTATAAGGACACATTAGCATTCCTGATCTCAGCCAAGCTAACAGCTGTCATATTTATATCAAAGGACTGTTATGAAGAGCTTATATAAAGTATTATGCACATTCTCAAATACTGTATACCTTTTAATTATTTTGGTTCTGATTAGCCCTTTAAAGGCTTTTCCTACATTCAAGGAATTCTTATGGTGGTTGATTGCTTGATCAGTCAGTACTGTCTTATAACTGCCCCAAAGGTACTTTCACTTGTGAATAATTACAGAATGATTGGAAGGCTTTTGAAGTGAGTCATTCATGGCCCGATATAGGTGGCACACACCTTTAATCCCACAGAGGCAGAGGCAGGTGGATCTCTGTGAATTGGAGGCCACCCTGGTCTACATAGTGAATTCCCAGATAGCCAAGACTATATAGTGAGACCTTATCTCAAAACGAAAAAGAGTTGATAGAAACAGAGGATTGCTAGTTCAAGGCCAGTCTGAGCTACCCAGTAAGACTCTAAAGAGGAAAGGAATGAAAGAGGAAAGAAAGGAGGGAAGAAAAGAGGGGAAAAGAGAAAGAAAACAGTGAGATACTCATATACAACTAAGACCAAACAGCAAAGGCAGAGGTCTACAGTCAACAGATTTGTGCGTGTGTGTGTGCACGTAGACACAAACATGCATTAGGAGATCAGAGTCAACATCAGGTATCTTCCTCTTTCTCCTCTTTATTTGGGGATGCAGGGATAGGTCTCTTACTTAATCAGGAGCTCACTGATTGGCTAGACTAGCTAGCTAGTAAGCTCTGGAGATCATCTGTCTCTACCCCTGGCCCCAGTGCTAGGGTTATAAACATGGGTCACCAACCAGGCTTTTGAATGGATACTGGGACTCTGAGCTTAGGTCTCCACACCTGCTCAGCAGGTACTTTACTGATTGAGCCATCTCCCAGTTCAGTCAACAGACATTTTCTTTTTTGTGTTGCTTTTGTTTGGTTGGTTGGTTTTATTTGTTTTGTTTTTCTGGTATTTTTGAGACAGGGTCTCCCTGTACCCTAGCTGGCCTGGAACTCGCTATGTAGACCAGGCTGGCCTTGGACTCAGAATGCCATCTGCCTCTGTCTCCCAAGTGCTGGGATTAAAAGCATATACCAAAAGGTATTTTTAATCAATGTGACCCATATTGATCTTTTAATTCCAGATTATGCTTTTATGCTATTAGACTATCCTGAATTTTTCTTTGTCCTATGTATTATATTACTAAAATATCATTCCTAGGGCTAGAATCCTATACCATCACTCTCTTTGCTAGATGGGCATTCTAGCAAATAAGCTGAGGAGGAAAGCACAAGCAATAACACTTTGGCACCCAGCATTCTGATCCTGAATGGAGTTTTTACTTGCTGATAAATAACTGACCAGTGTCTGGATTTATGAAAATGAAATTTATGAAATTTACCTTTACATGTGAATGAGTTACATTTTTATATACATTCTTCTTGTTCTACCTTGATAAAATATAAGGTAAAAATAAGGGCATATTAGTACTTAATAAGAATTTAAATGATACTTATTCAAAGGATTAAGAGAAGAAGCTTGATTAGGAAGGCATTAATAATTTATGCCATGAAAAAAGGTGGGTTAAACAACATAAACTTTTGAGATGGGTCAGAGTTGGCATATTTCATGATACATATTTTAATACAATTTGAGGAGGTTCTGTCCTTGGCAGACCTATGGTAAGGAGCAGACCTACTGTACTTTAGAAAAATAGTTTTATTGCTATTTGCTTCTGGTTTTGAATTTTTTTGTTAAGATGTATCTCACTATGTAGCCCAAGATGGCCCCAAATTTTGATCCTCTGTCTCAGCCTCTCTAGTACTGGGATTACCAATGCATGCCTGGCTTAGAACAGTTATTTATAACAACTTATCTTCATGGAATTTTCCAAAGCTTTTAAGTTTTCATAGAAACATGTTTCTTTTAATATTCATATTTAATTAGTTTATATAGCATTTCACTAAATAAAACTATTACAATATAATAAGAATTGGTATAAGAGGACAGGTGTGATGGTACATATTCAGGAGGCAGAAGCACGTAGATATCTGTAAGTTCAAGTCCAGCCTGGTCTACACAGCCAGTTCCAGGAAAGCTGTGGCTACAGGGAGACCTTGTCTCAAAAGAGACAAAAAAAAATGGTATAATAGGATTGGAACTAAAGAAATCTGATCCTGGTAAGGTGCAACCTTACCAGTGTGATGAGAAGTAAGTGGGTACACAAATGCAGCCTACTACTAACTATATGCAGTCTAAAGCCTATTACTATCCATATTTTACATGGCTGATAAACAGCAAGACTGACTAGCATAGCAAAGTGACTAAAGAACTTCTGAAAAATATACAAAGAAATTGTTGGCTAGGTCAAATATAAATCTTCAACTTCCATTTATACCTGAATTGAGAATGCTTTTGTAGAGTCTTATCATTCCATTGACTGACCTTATAATATTAACTTAAATGTGTTCTACCATATAAAAGTAAATATATCAATTAGTGTTGTATATTTACGATTTTGTTTAGAAAAATGGGCTTGGGTGTTAATGCCCATAGAAGGGCCTTGAATATAAATATATATTTGAATTTTGCCACAGCTATTTTCCAATAACCAATTCTGAAACAACTGCTCTGCTTTTTTTTATTTCTTTGTTACTGTTAATTTTTATTATTTTGTCTTTACATCCTTAGTGTTTGAGTTCCTGGTGTTTGACAAACATTTTGTCAGATTAGATCAGTGAAAAAGTCGTTTGCTTCTCTGAGTCACATTTCTACAGAACAGTCTACCCAGGATTGACCACTAGATTTAAATACAGCATCATTTAGATTGTGGCCTATAGCAAGGTGGGCACAGCATGATGTCAGAGAGCTATGGCTAAAATAAGACTCAGGAAGAGTGAGCTGCACATCAGCAAGTGTGTGTGTTGTGTTGGGGGCCACTCAGCAATCTCATCAGGTGATGCAGCTTCAGTATCCTGTGTTGCAAGGAAACTCTTTCATACTGATAGTCTCAGGCAGCAAACAAACCCTCCAGTTTCTGTTGAAGCTAAAAACGGTGGTCATTTCCTCCTCATTCAACTTGAAGTCAAAGACCCAAAAGTCCTCACATATGTGTCAAGGTGTTCCATCACCACCACATTCCTCTGGATGCAGAACCTAATCAGAACGTAGGCTCATGTTTTCTTGTGCTTTGTAATGATCACTTTAATCTTTGGGATCTTCCAGTAGTGATGGGTCCTCTGGCTTTGCCCAAGCTCTACCTGTAGAGTCCAGTAGACAGTATGCCATGATAGTGATACCCTTGGAGTAGCAGTACTGAATCAGTTTGTCCTGAGTTAAACTGTCTCAGTTCAGATTTATTCAAGATCCTTTCAATCTGGAAGTGGTTGAAGTTGGAGACACCCAAGGGCTTCACTAATCCCTCATCCACCAGTTCTTCCATGACCTCTCAGGCATCCAAGAATGTTATTTTACTAGTGAGAACATTGCCTTTATCATCTTTGGGAAATAACTCCCCCACCAGGCTGAAGTCCTTGTGGCCAATGAATAAGATAAAGGCCCCAATAGTTCAGTTTCAGATTTGTGAGGGTCTTCTGGAAGGCTTCCTCCAGAAGTTTTCTCTCAAAGTAAGTGGGACACAGCTTGCTAACAATAAAGAGAGCCTCCCACTTCACAGCCTTCTCTTTTATCTTCTCTTGGATGGCTTCTCCCACCCGGTTCTCATTATAATATGCAGAGGCATAGTCGATGTGGTGATATCCACCATCAATGGCCCTTTCACCAATTCCTTGACTTGACCTAGGAGACTTCCACATGCCCAGACCCACGATGGGCATCTTGGTTTTAGTAGTGAGCTCCACAAAAGTGGCCATGGTGGCTGCAGAAAACTTTCTCTGCTTTCTTACCTTAAAAAAAAAATCACACTGACATCATTTTGATAGAAAAAAAATTAACTTCTGGATTCTAAAATACATACTCCATATCTTAATTTGATATGGTTAGTTGAACATGTAGATTTTGCATGTTAAATGGAAATTAAGAAACTCTATTTTTATATTTATTATTTTTTAACTTATTTTATATGTATGAGTGTATTGTTTGCATGTATGCAAGTGCACCTGTGTCATGCAATGCCTGAAGACGTCAGAAGAGGGCGTCAGATACCCTGGAACTGGAGTTACTAAGGGTTGTTAGCCACCATGTGAGTACTGGAGAGATGGCTCAGCAGTTAAGACCACTGGCTGCTCTTGCAGAGGACCCAAGTTCAATTCCTAGCACCCACATGGTGGCTAACAGCCATCCACAACTCCAGTTTCAGGGGAATTCAATGCCTTCTTCTGACCTCCGCAGGCACTGCATGACACAGGTGCACTTCTACAAACAATACACTAATAGATATAAAATAATAAAAATTTTAAAACTAAAATAACTATTATGTTACCCATCTCATTTCCATATATGTGTCAAGGCATACGCATAAACATAGACACACACACACACACACACACACACACACATACACACTCACATAATAAAAGTTGCCATGATGGCCCATTCCTTTAATACCAGCACTCAGGAGACAGAGGCAGGCTGGTATCTTTGAGATAGAGCCCAGCCTAGTCTACATAGTGAATTCCAAGCCAGTTGAGGCTACGGAGATCCTATCTCAAAAAAATAAAATAAAATAAAATAAAATAAAAAATAAGAAAAATTAAAAATAGTTGTTCTTGCTAAAAATGTTCAACCCTAGCAATTTGGATGATTTTAACAAGAAATAAAAAGCACACAGAGAAGATGCTTAATACTTGGAGAACAGCTGAACAATCAGGCAAACCTCTTGCTTCTCATATTAAATGTTTAAAAAAACTTGAACCAACTGTTCCTACTAACCCAAGCACCAGTAACAAAAGCTATAAATACAAAGTACCTATTGTTGAGATCAGGCTATACTCTACTCTGAATTATTCTATATTGAAAAAAAAAAAAAAAAAGTTTTGGTTTTTTTTTTTAAGGCTCTTCCTTTCCCTGAGAGACTCCATTTTGAGGGTGGAGGATAACTGAATTCTTGGATGCACAAATAAACAACACCATCTGTCTAGCAGCACCTATGCAGCACAGATGGATAAATGACTTATTCCTGGTAGTAGAAAGGGTGACACCCTATAAATTCATTGGGAGTGAACTGAGACTGCAGGGGCACAGAGGCACCTTAAGATCTTATCAGAGAAACCAGGCTACAAACTTATCAGATATACTAGATTTTGGGAAAGGTGTAATGTTCTCAGAGATCCCATAAAGTGGCGGACACCTAGCACTGTGATGGTAGCAGACCATATCAACCAACCATCTGATACCTGCTGTGTGCATCAAGGTTTGAGGCACAGAACTCTCGAATGTCTCTGGGGCTTTTTGGCTCAGTCCCCCACTGTTGACACAATCTACTTGACTGCGCTCTGCTCATCCACCTGCTTGCCCATGTGGACCTGAACCTGCCACATCCTGTTCTGACCCACTTCTCCTATTCTGTCTCTGTAGCTGACTATAACTTCACTCACCACCATGACTCTCTTGCAGCCTGATATCTACAGCACCAGCTTCTTAGATGTGGCTGGTTCTGGGTTTGTTTTCTTATCCAGACTACTTGCATTTTTCTCAGCCCACTTCTGAAACCTCTTGAATGTTACTACAGTCTCTTTAACTTTCTGTAAACCTGCATATATGCAAATATAAATACGTTTACTGTGTGCTGTATTTGTGATATAAGTTAATATTACTAATTTTGAGATTGGAATAAAGGACTTGCATTTTATTTGACCAGATTACCAAGGTAAGCAGGAATATCTGACAAACTGCTACTGCTGAAACCACTGCACCTGGTTAATTTATTATCAGTCAATAAATTTTTGATACTGTAGAAAGACACAAATATCTGAGCTTCTGGCATAACATACTCATGACAATTTATACAAACTGGTCAATAAAAATGAAAATGAATTCAGTTTCAAGATGTCCAGTGGGCAGCTGAACATATAACCATGGCATAGGAGTGATGGCAATCCTATTAATGGTTGCCAAAGGAATGGACCCTCTAGGGGGAGCCTATAAGGAACAGGAAAACACTGAGTCTTAGAATGTTAGAGAATGCTAGCATTTAGAGCTTGAGATGTAGCTGAGCTAGCAGAGTGCTTACTTAGCATGCACAGAGTCCTGGATTCTATCTCTAGCACCACAGAAACTAAGCCCACAAGACAGAGGCAGAAGCAGAAGTTCAAGGTCATCTTTAGCTACATAGTGGGCTTGAAGCACATGTGAGGACTAGATAGCAGGCTAGATAATAGAGACACAACTAAGCTGTGGTCGCCGAAGTCTGAAATGATAAGAATCTGAAATAAAGTTGGGCAGTAGGCATTCCTTAACAAGATCCCACCATCTTTTCCAAACTCATGATGCTTTTAGTCTCTTCTGTCTTGGCTTCTTGTCATCTGATCTGTAGAGTTCTCCCAGAAAACCCAGATAAAGATCCAGGTCAAGATTTCTCAATAAAGCACATAAAGTGACTTCATCTATGCCGGCATTCTCTATACCCCAAGCTCTCGCCCTGTCTTCTTCCTCCACTTCTAAGTTACCTATTAAGTTTCTTTTCCTATACAGTGTCTGCATGCTGTGGTAGGCATCTACCTATTACAGGTGTCATTTTCTTTCTTGTAGCTCCATTAAAGCTGAAAAAGCAGAAGGAACACTGACACAGGTGCAACAACTTGGGAGTTAAAACTTAGCTAATATTACTTGGTCTTGGGAATATCATTCAGATTTTTCTGGCCTAAACTTTCTAATCTTGCAATGTTTCAGAAACTGATGAAAGCTATGGGCTTCTTTCTCTGTATATTCACATGTACATACAGAAAATCTACATATAACCTGAGAAAACTCAAAAACCCATCTTTGGACCCTTTAAGGAAGTATTTCTTAAAAATAAGTGCACTAGGACCAGCTGAAGTATTTGTTACAAATGCAGACCCAGACTCATTCCAGGAGACTTGGACTCTTAGGTCTATGGTATGGGCCCAGCAACTTGAAGTTTTTGCAAATTACTCCAGATGATTTTGATGCAGAGAGCTCATGCTGCCCCATCACATCCAAAAAGACCAAAGTGCTTCAGGCATCCTTAAAACTCAAGTTAAAAACTTTTCAACTAAAGTACTCATTAAAATTCATTCTCGGTCTAAAATTCTTCTGTGTATATCCTTAAGATAGGAGTATTAAGGAGAATGACTACTAGTGTCATGGGCATGACAGAAAAGTATGAATTTTCACCTGAGTGGGGAAATTTGTACTAAATACATTTGTATTTACGCATCACATATTCATAATTTATTAACTACTAAATGTTTACAAAATAAGAATAAAATAAAACTGGAATCTACAACTTAGCCAAGAAATGCTAGGCTACCAGCTGTGGAAGCTTATGCCTTTAATTCCAGTACTTGGGAGGCAGAGTCAGGTATATTTTCGAGTTCAAAGTCAGCCTGGTCGTCATACTAAGACCCTGTTTAAAAACAAACAACAAAATCACCACAGAATTAAAACACAAAAAGAAATGCCAGGTTAAGCATGAATGTCTGAGAACTGAAAGTTTTATGACCCCTCCAAACTGCCACAATATTAAATTCAAGCTGCCACTCAAAGAAACGGACTCAGGTACAAAAAACATGTCTCTTATTCCAAATGATTTCTAAGTATTTGCAAAATAATAAGATATTGGAAATTATAATGATTTACTCTATAACCCTATACTTTAATAAACTCCAGTTTAACGTTATTACATACTTCTACTAGCACACAAAGAGAAGGAACAAGTTAATTTAGATTTATTAAGCCCCTACAACTTTCGTGGCGCTTTGCATAAAACACTTTGCTTAATTCTTTGCGAAGTATCACTTCCACTGTTCAGTTGAAGAAACCGGCACCCCGAGACTCTAAGTGGTTCGATCCAAGCAAAACTGCCTCCTAACTTTCTCGGTTCCACCTGTCGCCCCCATCCACCTGTGTCAAGTTCCACACACGCTCCCCCACTCTTTTACTACTCAGAGATGAAACGCATCTCTTCAGCAGATCCGCCACAGCCCTAGGTCATCATCTGGATCTCACTCGCCAGGGTTCGAAAATCAAGAGTGGAGAGGGAGAGAGAGCACCGGTAGGATAAACCAGGGGGTGCGGCTTTCGGGGTCTGAACCTCAGAGCGCCGTCCTCGGGCGGCCCTAAGCGGAGCAGCAGAGCGTGCCTCCTCGCCAGGCGCTTCCTGGGCTCGCTGCCGCTCTAGCCCGCAATGACCGCGCTTCCGGCCAGCACCGGGTTTCTGCAGGCGACAATAAAATACCCTACAGCGGTCCTGTGACTTGTAGCTTCCCGCGCAACTTGTATTCTAAAAGGCCAGGCACGACCCTGGGGCGGAGGATGAAGCGGCAGCAACGTTTACCTCATCCTCCTCAGGCCTGGCCGCTTCCGGCCTTTCCAGGTCGCCCATCGCGCAGACTCCGCCAGAGCTACCCGAGCTGAGCGCCGCAGGCCTACACCAACCAACACAGGCTCCAGCAGGCCCGCAAGTCTGCACCAAGAGATCGGCCTCCAGCTCCGGAATCCGCCTAGCGGCGCGGTTCCGGCTTTCAGGCCTGCCCATTGAGGGTCGGCCAGAGCCCGCTCCGCCTCGCTCTGCTCCGCCCACGCCCAAGATCCGCCTATCATCCTGCCGGCCCCGCCCACACCCCGAGATCTACCTATCCTGCCGGCCCCGCCCACATTCCAGAGATCCGCCTATCCCACAGGCCCCGCCCACGTCCCAGAGGCCCGCCTATCCTGGTTTTGCCCGCTTCGCCCCGCCCCTCAAAGACCAGCCCAGCTCCGTGGGCCCCACCCGACTCCTCCGAGACCTACGTACCTGTGTCGGCCCTGACCTGCTTCTCAGGGGCCCACCTCTCTCGGTCGGTCCCTCCACTTCATTGTGGGGACCCCTGCTCAACGCCTTCAACCTGAAGACATCTCCGTTGGAACAGTCCGTTGCAAGCCCTATAGCCGGCTAGTCCCCCGGAAGTCTCCGGCGTCGATGGCCCCGCCTACGCGCGCTACCGGCACCTCGCTGCGCCGGCCCGGGTTCTCACCTACCCTCTGAAGACCCCCGCCTCCTCGGCTTGTTCCGCTTCGCCTGCCCACCCATTGCACCTGCCAGGAGGCATTTTTCCTAAGCCAGCTGTCCTGGGGGACGCTGCCCGGGCCCTGCAGTCCGCCTCGCCCGTCTCAGACTCTACTCACCTGGTACACGAGGTGCGGACATGCCAGGGTGGCGTTCCCTAACCCTTGTGCTCCAGGAACACGGTGGCACTTAGTCTGTTCTGAGATGAGTTGGAGAGAACTGGATTGGGAAGGAAAAACCGTGCTATTTCCTTCACGTTACAGGTTAAGAAACTAAACTTTAGGATAAGTAAGTTTCTCCAGCCACGAAATGGTGAATACTACAGTCTCCTGGCTACGTGCTCTGTCCAAGGCCAGAAGTTAAAGTGGTAGACAAATGCAACACTCTCCTGTACTATAATGACAAAGGACAGTGGTTACTGATGGTGGCAATAATTTGTTTGAATTACGGATATCCTGCTTTCAGGGTATGGTGACTATGACAGATTAAAAAGTTTTCAAATATAATAAAACTGGCAGAAGATGTAGCTCGGTGATAAGATTACTTGCCTACCATCTACAAAATCTGGATTCAATCCCTAGCATCACCACTTATCTCTTTCTAAATCCAAATTTAAAAAACAAGGTAAAACAAAAATTAGGTGAAAGAGAAATTGAGTATGGTGTTGGCACCCCTGTAATCCCAGTACTATGGAGGGTGAGGCAGGAGGATTGTGAACTTGAGATCAGTTTGAGATACGGAATGAGACCCCATCTCAAGAAAAAAGAAAAAAAGAAAAAAAAAATCACAAAAACAAAAGGAAGTAAAGGATCCAGCAGATTCTGGAAGGAACCTTGCTACCACAAACAACTTGCACCTATTTGTCATATAAAAAATGTTAAAGTGTTGTGCCCAGGTTATAGAATCTTCTCAAAAGACCACCAGGGAGGTCAAATCTGATGCAAGAACAAAGGGTCTTTATTTACAAGCTCTAGCTCGGTCCACAGTCTGACACACCGACACAGCGGGTGATAAGACAGTGGCCCGGAGTAGAGGGTGAGGTGATGTTTTATAGGGTTAAAACAAAGAGAGGAGGGACAAGGGTTGGGATTGGTTAAGGAAGCCCACTGGCGCAAAAAAGCATCTTACTCATATTCAGGTTACAGGGCCCGTGGAATGTGCTGACCAAAGGATGTTACAAGGTCTTGTTTATGTCTCTGATTTTAGCCTTCATGTAGTCCTAAGTAGGGTGTTTTTTACAAAACCGTCTGGTATTTGAAGGCTATGTCCTTGCAGGTGTTTTCCTATGGGTGTGGAAAGACTGTTTGTGGCCTTTTCTGGAGCTGGGAAATCAGGCTTACATAGCAGAGGTTTTTCTCTAACAAAATGGAGTCAGGTTTGCTGTAGCCTTCACTTTTCATTTTCTGGAGGGGTCCTTACAAAAGTAGGATAGAAATTTTGCTTCAAGCTGAAAAATGGCTGAAAGCTCTATCTAAAACCTACCCTAGAGTGGGGTAAGAATTACCTTTTTTAAAGTAGTATGATCAAATTCTGAATGAAATAGTCACACAAATTCTGAGTGGAAACTGAGTCTCAGAAAATTTGGTAATCATAGGTTAGATAGCAAATAAACCAAGAGTAAGAATTCATTTTAAAAATATTTTAATGTGTATGAGTGTATGCTTGCTGGTAGGTAGGTGCACCCATGTCATGCAGTGCCCACAGAGACCAGAAGAAGGCGTCAAATCCCCTGAAACTGGAGTTAAGGATGGTTGTTAGCCACCATGTGTGATGCTAGGAATCAAACCCAGGTCCTCTGCAAGAGCAGCCAGTGCTTTTAACTGCTGAGCCATCTCTCCAGCCCCAAGAATTCATTTAATTAAAGCCATCAAACAATATGTCTGAAAGTAATTCATCATTTAAAAGGAGGAATTCTGCATGAAGACATAGAAGAGCATTTTGATGCAGATAAATAATTTTTAAAATATCTTATTTTTATTTTATGTGCATGAGTTTATTGCTTGCATGTGTGTAAGTGCACCTGTGTCATGCAGGGCCCATGGAGATCAGAGGGCATTGGAGTCCCCTGGAACTGGAGTTATAGACTGTTGTTAGCTGCCATGTGGGTGATGGGAATTGAACCTGGGTCCTCTGCAAGAGCAGCCAGTGCTCTTAACCACTGAGTCCCAAAAGGAGATTGTTTTAATGCTCCCTGAAATCTGTTGTCCTCGAAGGAAATTAATTTTTGAATGGCACATAAGTTCACAATGTTTCCTTCAGTAATGACCATATCTAAGCCCAAGCAAACATTCCTTCCCAGGGCACAGACAGGGAGAGAGAAGTCGTCGTGCCATGCTTCCTGACGCTTCGTGTGGACTAATCACAGCAACTTCACAGTCCTCTGTTCAGATGAAGTCCCTCTAAATTTCAGAGTAGCACAAGCCTTTCCATAGATCAAATAATCCTCTCAACTCTCCACTCAGCAGAGTGTGGACCCTGGACGGCACTTCCTGTCTGGTACCCAAAACAACAACCTGATTCAGCCTTTGTATCATGAATTCTCTCAGGGTGAGGCCCGGCATTCAGCCTCACCCCACCCCCAGGTTTGAACTGACTTAACGGATAGAGAATGTTCTTTAGAGAGATTAGTTTATTCCATGTTGCCTACAAGGAGTTCATCCCCAGATAGAGGGAGAGGGAGATTTCCTATGACGGAGCCTGCATTTTGATCACGGGTCCCCCCAGAACTCCGGAAAGTGCACCCAAGATGGAGACCTGGCACAGCACCGGCCTCTCTCCTTCCCAGTCTTCCCTGTGTTTCCATTAAACCTCCCCCCTTAAGTTATTGGTTAGTTGGTTGTCAATCACACTTGAAGTCCATCCCTTATAGCAGACAGAGAGAAAATGGCTTTTCTATGCAACAGCTGTTGATGCGGAAAGGAGAAGGTTTTCTTAAAGATTTATTTTTATTTTTCCTACCTGTGTGTTCATATGTGTTAGGGGTATGTTCAAGTGAGAGCAGGTAAGTCTGTGGAGTTGAGAAGGGGGTGTTGGATCCCTTGGAACTGGAGATACAGACAATTGTGAGTCACCCTATGTAGGTGCTGGGAACAGAACTCCAGTCCTTGGCCAGAAAGGGGAAGGAGCTCTGTCCTCGGTGCTGCCACATTACTGAAGTTCAAGAATCCAAGCCTAATGGTGGTCTTTTGACTTTCCACCATCACTCAGCTCCTGCAGATACTGAGGTACAAATGCAACTGAAAACAAGTTCCTATCAATTCTAACTTCAGTGTCCATTTCCATCGGTCTAACAGTTTCATTGTTTGGCTGCCTGTTAATCCAATAAACTTCATTAATGTCTTTCACAGGGGCTTTCACTGGTTAACTAAGTGATGTGTGCTTCTTAATCTTAAACTGCACCCTGGACTATACTGCCCAGACATCTTTGAATTGGTATGATCATTCTTAATCTCGACTCCTTTCTTGGACTTTTCTGAAACCATAGTATGTATAAGTGTCTCCTTACTTGCTGCTTCACAAAAGAGGTACCAGGTCTGCACTAAACGAGCATATAAGCACATATGAAGACATATGCAAGATGAAAGAGATGGGGTAAGATAAGAGTGTGGTGGAGCATGCCTTTCATTCTAGCACTGGGGAAGTAGAATCAGGCAGATCTCTGTGAGTTCGAGGCCAGCCTTGTCTACACAGTGAGTTGCAGGCCAGCTGAGGATACAGGGAGCTCTGACTGAAAAAGACAACACACACAAAAAGAGTATGAAGGGGCTGGAGAGGTGACTCAGCAGTTAAGAGCACTGGCTGCTCTTACAGAGGACTTGGGTTCAGTTCTCATCACCCACATGGCAGCTAAGAACTATCTAATTCCTGCCCTTTTCTGGCCTCCACAAGCATTGTATATACATGGTGCACTTACATACATGCAAGGCAAGAAACTCACACATACAAAATAAAAGTAAGTAATTTAAAACAAGTCAAATAGAATATGAACGGCTGGGCATGGACACACTGGCACACACCTTTAACCCCAGCACTCAGGGGTAGAGGCAGGCCTGACCTAACTCCAGTTCCGGGGGATCCACGCCCTCTTCTGGCTTCCTTCAGCACCAGACATACATAAGGTGATGGTGCACTCAAATACATACAGGTAAAACACTTGTACTGGATAGCTTTAGTTGTCAACTTGACACACCTGGTTAGAGAAAACCTGTTTAGTAACTGTCTTCCTTCCTTGGATTGGCCTGAGGCCATGTCTGTGGGGTATTTCCTTGATTGTTGAGTGATGTGGGAGGGCCCAGTCCACTGTGGGCATGGCAATCCCTGGACAAGTGGTCCTGTATTGTATAAGAAAGTAAGCTGGACACGGGCCAGAGGAGCAAGCCAGTAAGCAGCACTACTTCATGGTTTGTGCTCCTGCCCTGAGTTCCTGCCTTGGCTTCCTTGATAATGAACTGTGCTATAAGCCAAATAAACCCTTTCCTCCCCACGTTGGTTTAGGTCAGTATTTTTTATCACAGCAATCAAGAGCTAACCAAAACAACACTCATACACATGAAAGTAAAATCTTTTAAAAGTGAAATCTTAAAACCTTTTAAAAAGGTGGGAATATAAGAATCACAATGTCCGAATCTCAATGTCACTCCTTGTGAACCAGCTTTGCTGAATCAGTCTTCTTTAGTGGTAGCATAGGATTAAGGCACAGAGTTAATGATGAGCAAGAACTCTCAGCAGGCAGAAGGTAGCGCCAACCACTAGCTCTTTTGGAAAGATACTGGAGCAAATATTTCTGGTTATGTGTGTAATTTGCTATAAAGTAGTCTGCTGAGCAGCTGTGGAGTTTTTAATCAGTGTTTCATGGGCAGAGTGTGGTTGGAACCAGAATGGATCTTACCAATGAATGCTTCACTTAGCAATAACAGAACAGTCCATCTGGAAGTTATTTTTGAATATTTAAGTTTAATTTGGGTCTGGGTGTGGTGGCACACATCTTTAATCCCTCAAGAGGCTTTAATCCCTTCAAGAGGCAGTGGCAAGTGGATCTCTGTGAGTTCAAGTCCTGCCTAGTCTACATAGTAAGTTCCAGGCCATCTGAGGCTACAGGGGGACCTTGTCTCAAAAGAGCAAAAATAAATAAAGTTTTATTTGGTCCTTCTAGTTTTTTCTATTCATAATGGCACTCCTTTAAAGATTTATTATTTTATGTATGTGTTTGCCTGCATGTATGTGCACCATGTCCATGCCTGGTGCACACAGAGGCCAAAAGAGGGCATGGGGTTCCCTAGAACTGGAGATACAGATGGTTGTGAGCCACCATATGGGTCTGGAACCAAACCTGGGTCCTCTGCAAGAGCATCAATTGCTTTTAACTACTGAGCCATCTCTCCAGTCCCAATAATTTGTCCTATTATTGTCACCCATGCAAAATACCTAGCATAAATAAAAGAGAAAAGGTTTATTTTGGCTCCTGGTCATAAAGGTTTCAGTTCATGGGCACTGAGTTATGTTGTTTGGGAACCTGTGGGGAGGCAGAGCATCAAAGGAGGAAATGTATTGTTGAACAAAGCGGCTCACCTCATGGTTGCTAGGAATCATGGGCACGGAGGCCACAGTTCCTATATCCTCATAATAGGCTCATGCTCAAGGACCTAACTACTTGTACCTAAATGTTCCATCATCTCCCAGTAGAGCCACAGGGGAAACCAAGCCTTTAGCACAGGAACCTTTGGAGGATATTTAAGATCAAAGCTGTAACAATTTCTTTCAATTTCTGTATAATAGTCTTAAGTAACATAGCCAAAAATGCATTACAGTGCTTGTAACTGCTTCTACCAGATATTTTCCTCAAGTCAAGATGCTTAAATTTATTGAAAGAGCAGGTGTGAAACAAAAATTAAATCCATAACTGAAAGACCCGGGGGAAGGGGGGATCCTACATCTTCATATAGTTTGAGATAGGATCTTGTTTTTGTAACCTTGCCTACCTTAGAACTTGTTTAACCAAGTTGGCCTAAAATTTGTGGCTATTCTGCCTCAGTCTCCCAAGAACTTGGATTACAGTTGTGCCTGGATCTTCTTGTAGTCTTTATAGAGTACTGTATTTTTCCAAAAATGGCCACAGCATCTTTCTAGGTCCACATAGTCTTCTAAAACTTTGATACATCAAAAACTGAATTCTAATATTTCTGCCTTTGAATCTGGACTGTCATTAGCGATTCATTGCTTCTAATGAATAGAGTATATGATTTCTAAGTATAGTTCATAAGGACTTTGATGTAAAAGGACTAAACAGATTTGTTTATTCTGAGGTAAATGTAAGTGACCTAGGCCCAGAAGCATAGATTCAAGCTGCTTTCAAAGAATGTTCTGAATGAAAAAAAAAGTGTAACGTTTAGAGACAAATATTTAGTGAAAACATTGAGGAGATATTACATAGGCAGGTTACTGTAAATGAAGAAAAAGCTGACCATTAGACCAAGATGGTTTGTGTATTAGGTGTTGCTGTAATATGTAATATGCTTAAAAAAGGAAAGATTTGGACTTGTGGTTTGGGAAGTTCTAATTTATAGATAGTTAGCTGATTTCCTTGCTGTGGGCCAAAGGTAGAGAGCCTGTGGTGGAATACAGAAACTCACCTTATGCCAGGCAGGAACAGTAGCAGGAAAAAATACATAGCCCCAAAGCCATGTTCCCGGGAGACAGACTAGCTCCCTCTAGACCCAGCTTCCAAAAGGAGTGCCACTGGCAAGGAACCGACCTCCCTCAGGAGCCCGTGGAGACAGTTTATGTTCTCATGACCACAGTATTTTACTGAAGTCTTAGCAAAATTTTGCACGGCAGGGGTCTGTTCCTTGTCAAGCTTCGCTGCTTAACTAGATCATACATTCAAGAAAGTTTACTTAATAGTCATGAGAATGCTAGGTCAGATACAAAGAAGTCAAGAGTGATGGCTTATTTTTTAAAGGCCCATAATTGTTCTTTCCAAATAAGCCTCCAGGTTCTTATCTATTATCTTCTTTAAGAAGAAACTGACATTTGCTTGAAGAGTTCAAAAGCAATATGGTTTCTTTGGAAATGCTTAATCTTAGGTAGGGCAATAGACAATTTTTATTCGGTCCTCCTCCTACTTGCCCTTCAGTCTCAGGCTTGGTCCCCAGTTCAGGGGTGGATCATGAGACTCTGAAGCAAACTTTGCACACTGGCAGTCATGAAATGAGCAGATTTGCTTTATCATTAACTCCTCATTATGACAAGTCAAATTCTGCTTTATCTCAGTCCAGAACTGAAACCTCTGAAACCATGAGCTTTGTACGTCATAGACAAATTCTATTGAGCTACATCCCCAGCCAAACTTTTCCTCCTTGTAAGTTTCTCTCATTTTGTCTTGGTGAAGGAAAATGTTTGTGGACACACACAGTCCCTTAGATATGTACAGACATAACCCCAGAGTCTTGTACAACTAAAAATAAACCTATAAACTATGGAAATTATAAAATCCAAATTTACAGTCTATTGCTTTGCTGACCTACATTGCATCAATGTGAATTTTGTACTGACCATGAAGCATGTTCTTTTGCATTCCACCCATGGCATACTTATCTACTTTTCTTAGATAATTGCCGTTTTATATGAAAAAACAAATGCTTCATTTACATATCAGATTGCCTCTTTTACCTTTAGTCATTGAAGGCCATTATTACTTGACATCAATGTCATCATAAATGGCATCCAGATAACCCAAATATCAATGTTTTTCTAGTTCTTTGTTCCTCAAAGAGCTAACCCTAGCAGTTAGTATCTTAATCGTTTGGGTATGTTTTTTCTTTAGAAGTTAGAATGGAGGAATGGGGTAAAGAAAGGACAGCTTAACTCATTAGATGGCTTCAGAAGTACCAAATATTAGGTATAGTCAAAACCAAACCTTCAACAAATGGTGTTTTGGAACACATTTAGGATCTTAAACTATGATAAATCTGACCCTGGACTCCAAAGACTCATGTCTAGCTCACACTGCAAAGTGTATTCAACAGGAGTCCCTGGAACCAACAGTTCTAGCATTAGTCAAATGTCCAAGTTCACAGTCTTCTCTTGAGACTCAAGGTCAACTCTGCTGTAAGCCTTTGAAAAAATCAAATGGGCTGGAGAGAGAGGGCTCAGCATAAGAGCATTTGCTGCTTTTCCAGAGGACCGTGGACCACACCGGGCAGCTTATAACCACCTGTAACTCCAGTTCTAAGGGATCTAATGCCTTTTTCTGACCTCTGTGGGCACTGCATGGACATGGTACACATTCATAGTCAAGCACAAACACACATGAAAATAAGCAAATCTTAAAAACCACATTATGTATTTCCAACATAAACCAGTGGGACAAGATAAACATACTCATCATAAAAGGAATGCAAGAAATAGACCAAAACCTAACACAGCAAACATTAAATCTTGTACACAGCTCTATGTTCAGTGTCCAAGGCACATGGTGGCAGAATGTGGGGCCCCATGGGTTTGGGAAGCCCTACCACTATGGCCTTGAGGGCTGAACCCCATGTGGCTTCCCCTTGACTGACTTTGCAAATACAGGTAACACTGGTCTGGTAGATCCCCTGGAACTGGAGTTACAGATGTCTGTTAGCCACAGTGTATGAGCTGGGAATCAAACCTGGGTCCTCTGCAAGAGCAGTCTATGCTCTTAATCACTGAGACATGTCTCCAGTCCCTGATTCACAGCTTTTTAGGCACCAGACTAAAAACAATGCAGTCACACTCTCCTTAGCACTCTTTATTATTCTATGAGTAACTCAGCTGCATGTAATCATCGTAACTTTCACAAAATGCTACTGTTCAGTGTTAGGAATGCAAACTCCAGAATGCCTGTGATATAACTTAACAGTTTAGCACTTAATAGGTGCATAACCTTCATTAAATCAGTTTCCTGAGGACAGTAATAAATTATAAGATGGAAAGCATTTGACAAAGTGCTTGGCACAAAGTAAGTACTCAGTAAAAGTAATGAAGAGAAAGTTAATGTTGTAATCAGCAATCTACTTAATTTTAAACAAGATAACAACATACGGACTTCACACACACACACACACACACACACACACATCAAATTCTATATATGGATCTTCAAGTGAATAAGTCACATTTAAAATAATTTGTACACAAATTTTAATGGTCTTTAAGAATTTTATGTGCATGTTCATGCCTACTTAGGTTGATGCAAACAATGAAAATATTTTCAGTCACTACCCAGGCAATTCATTAAAGGAACTCTCAAGCAGCCCTTATCAGGAGAAAAAACCAGGATTGATGAAAAGTTGTACTTTTCCATAGATTTTTAAGTAGTTAGAGTTTGGCTCTAAGTAAACCTCCCAACAAAAGGATTTATATTCATGGGCTGAATTTTAGAATTTACTTGGATTCTCTGTTAAGAATGAAATGTTAAGTGGGCAGAGTAGCACACACCTTTAGTCACAGCAGTTAAGAGGCAGAGCCAGGCAGATCTCTGTGAAGTTTGAGGCCAGCCTCGTCTATGTAGTGAATTCCAGGCAAGCTGGGGCTACAGGGTGACCTGTCTCAAAAAGACAAATAAAATAAGAATGAAGGTTTCTGGCTTCTACCATTTACTAAATCAGAAAAGTAACTACAAAGAATAATGTTGGCAATCCATATTAATAACCTGTAAGGAAATCTTTGGCATATAAAAGCATGAGAATTACTGCCTCAGGAAGATCTCAACTTTAGTTTGAACCTGAAACTGCTAAATACCGTTACACACATCAGAATACTCCTATCTTTATAGGGGACTTGTATCTTAGGAACAAGCAAAAAGGTGAACTTCGTCTTTTGGAAGCATTCAAGCCTACCCCAGTAAGTTGTTGTGCTGAGCCGCCTTCATAGTCACACAGTTTAGGACAAAATGAGAAGGAGCAAAACTTTGAAAACCTCAATGAAGTTCATTCTTGGTCTCTTCCTAAATTTGTTTCAAGTACTGCTTGATTTAATCACTAAACAAGATCAAAAGAGGATTTTATTTTATTATTACTTTATTTTACATTTCGAACCATTTTATGCTTTACTTTAAAAAAAAAAGGCTCAATCTGCTTTTAATATTCCTAAAAGCAATTTAACCAAAATCTTGATTTAGGAAGACCTCAGACATTTTTTATGTATTATTTTAAATATTTCATTCTTTTAATAACTATTAAAAATAAGTTTACAATTAGGGTCTCAAGTCTCCTGTTTCTATCTACTTTGTTGTCATTTAATATTGTATCAAGCCCAGTATGTGCAAACGACTGTTATGGTGATCAAATGTTTTGTATCTTTCAAACACATAAGTGCTAATCAGCTCTTCACCTGATTACTATTTCATTTATTTAGAAATAGTATTTAGACATAATAACCAATGCCTCACTTTACCTAATTTACACACATCTAATACAGCATGGTGTTGTGCAAGTTTTAAGTAATACAATGAGCTTCACTACTGTCATTCAGTTTAAAATAGCTTCAGAGTGTCAACAGGGTTGAGAATATCACGTGGATCAGTCTTTTAAAGGAAGTTATATAATAAAAGCACAGTGCCTTTAAACATGACAACTATTTCCAGGGCCAGAAGACCTATACAGAAACTGAAAGGGTAGGCTAGAGTCCAGAGAATATCACTCATTTTTAGTAGGTAAAGTGGTTAGTTAAAGTTCTGTTATGGACTCAGTGTTCCTTACTATCCCACTGAATCAAACTGTTAAATGCACAAAAATGTAAGGATATTGGTCCTACACTAGTTAATGAGTCATCAAAAAAGAACTTGGGACCTAAGCTTTATGTAAGTTAACCTCCTCTGCCAAGTAATAGTTACACTTCACTTCTTTCACTTGTTTAAAAAAAAAAAAGAAAAAGAAAAAGAAAAAGGGCCTGGCTGGGTGCCATTTAGGATTCTCTGCTAACTGTAAAATGTTGATTGATTCTCTTTTCTTTCTTATAGTCCGTATGTATATAAACTTTTAAGCTCTTTAAATCAAAAAAATGTATGCAAATAACTACGTCAGTGTATTGTCCTTAGTTTAAAAATGTACAACTATATAAATAAAAACTGTTTCTTCAATATTACTTGACAGTTCTCTTGTAATTTATTTAAAAAAGTAAAATGTAACAAGTTAATTTAAAAAGGCTAGGTACAAAAGTAGTTAAAGCTGCTCACGAACATTTAAAATTTTCCAAAATGTATTTTCAATAATCATGATCTTATAAAACATTTTACAGTTATCAGAAAGTGCCCAGGCTGAGAATACATAACTGAAATACCTCCATACAAATGTCTAGTTAGATAGAACTCAAGTGCAGTAAACGCCTAACTGAATGCACTGAAACAGGGATACAAAGGAAAACAAGCTGACTGTGTAAGTACTGTGCACTGGCCCCATCGTACGTACAGAAAAAGTGCCCTCACTCAAATGAACAAATTGCATGCAAAATATTAGTGGTATCATTTAATATCCTAGAACTCAGTGCGGCTGAAATAAACTGCCATCAAAGTGGTTTTTATAGGTAATAAGTGGTTTCATCTTTAACATCTGAATGTCAAGAACTTTTTACAAGTTCCATATACATGATACACTACTGCAGCCAACCACAAATTAAACACCATAAAAAAGTTAAAATGAAAACACAGAACATACTTCATTTTTTATTTTGAAATTCCCTCTTCCCTCTATACAAGAACCTTTGCTGAAATGCTTTCCACAAAGGCAGCAGTGAATTTTCAGAACATTTTACATTTCTCCCCCTCAGCAAAAAAGATAAATCACAGTGTAAATTATGTTGTTCTGCTGTCATCTTTGGCTGGGGTTAGACCTAGAAGTTGGTGACTAGCAAGCCATTTCAGATAAATGGTGCTAGTGCTTCTCAGGCCTTTAAGCTACAAACTCAGAAAGGAATGTTTGCATTTAATCTCTTTAAGGTACCACCAGGGGGATATGACAGCATTAACTTCCATAAACTTTTATAGACAAATGGAAAAAAAATCTACAAAAATTAGCTAGTAATATTACACAGCAATACACACTTTTTATACTCTACACAAAACCAAAATTCTTGGTCTTAATGGCGAGCAGCAATTTTTGTTTGAGAATCTGTTTAGAGGAATAGAGCGGGACATAAAGTCGAGAAATGCAAGTATTTGCAGTAGGAAGATGCTGGTCATCTGGCGGTCTTATTGTGATCGAGGGCATAGGCTGAAATCCTTCCTCACTAGCTGGCAAAGATGGGCTTGATGTCCAAAAGTAAACCTAAACAAAAATGTATAATTGTAATTTTGGCTTTTACTGGTTAATAGTCAACTTTAACTGTGGCAACATAAACAATCCCATTTTGATGTTTAAAACGTAGTTTAAAAGTAATATCCCTTTAATTTTAAAACTATTTTATTGTATTAAAAGGAAAGGATTCATTATACCTCAATAAACTGGATTTTTAAAGGTAGTATGCTCAGGACTAAAGAGGAAAAACTATCAGTTTATGCTTTATTTACAGTAATGCGCTCAGGGTTTCAGTTTTCTTATCTATTAACATAATGCCAAACAACTTCTAAGGGTCTTTTTTTAGAGCTAAATTCTCTAAGGTATCAGTTAACAGAAAAAGAACACACACCTCAAAACAAAGGGAGAATACAGGACTCTCATCGGTTATCTGGAAAAGTTACTTTGTATTTTATTCACTAACAAAAATTAGTATTACTAATGCTAATCATGATACAGATTAAATTAAATATTTAATTTATTAAATTAAAGATAGCAATTAAATATTGGGGAATATCCACGCAATAAATCATAGGGAATTTTATTATACATCTATTTATACAATATACAGTATAAAGAAATGATAAATTGTTAACTTACTCTATTTTTGTTACGTAATATACCAAAGATATGCTTCTGAATATTTATTTTTATGAATATAAAACATTCCTCACTGATTCATCCTTTAATACATTCATTCATTAAAAAAAGTCTTCTGTGACTGTGTTTATCTCTGAAGGAAAAATATTTTTAATCTATGTCATTTATGCTGCACAACTAAGCACTGATGTGCATTCAACTTGCCAGAGTAACTCAGACACCTAAGTAAATTAATTGTGTATTAAAGCAAAACTTAATTCTGTAAAAATCCTCATCAAGAAAGCTAAAAGGGAACAGACAAAAACATAATGCTCTTTTAAGTACTAAGACTACAAAATCTTCATAGAACTAAGGATAAAGCTAGTCCAAGACACACATTTTATAGATAAGAAAAAGGCTTAATGTAAACCAGTTTCTCCAATGAATGAATATTAGTCCATCAGGGAAGATAGCCTTTAAGAAGTTAAGAGAAATAGTGGCAGACTTCTCAGAACTTGTTTGTAAACTCTGCTAAGATAAAGAAAACTAGACAGTCCTTAAATATTTCTTATCATTTGTAGGAATAATAATTCATGTGAGAACAAGAAAAGTCCTATTATTTTTATGTGTTTCAAAGTCTGCCCCTGAAACATAGAGGTTTATATCAATACTGTGCGATGGATGATCTCCCAAAAAGAAAAGGTAAAAGGGATAGATTCTATGTTGCTTTAACTCTGAAAGCAGATTTTAACAGGCATTTAAAGTAAAGCCCACTATTAAAGCTGTGTGCAAGACATTTTCCTTACTGAAGGAAATTTTCTTTATTATAAGTGTCAGTAGTTAGCAAATTTTTCTTTCAGTAGTAATATTTAATTAACTTAGCTGGCTTGACTAAATATGTAATATTTTTAAAGTATCAGAAAATTAAAACTAAAGAATAAATGAGAATAGTTAGAACTTCTAACAAATGACCAGTCATTTCTGGTGCTAAAAAGGTCTTATGTCAAATTATCAGGAGGACCAAGCCAAGAATTGATGATGGGAACAGCTACTTTTGCTGAAGAATCTTTCTCACCATGTGGAGAAATACAGTAAGGCTCTTCGAGCCATTGAAAAACTCAGAAATATTAAAAGCAAGAACTCTTGAGCTGGGCCTGGGGCTGGAGCTAGAAGCAGTCATGAGTACTTGCTGCTCTTGCAGAGGGTTCGATTCCCAGTACCCCTACATGGCAGTTCACAACTCCAGTTCCAGGGTATCCATACCTGCTTCTGGCCTCCAAGGGCACCAGATGCCCATACACGCACATATATACATACAGTACAGGAAAAACATTCACACACAGAAAATGCCTCAGCAAATCATGAGGAATAGGCACAGAAAGGACCTCTGGGAATTTCTGGGTAAGGAATAACACTAAATTTCTACCATAATATTTGAGGCAGATTGCCTTTCAAAGATTAAAAAGCCAGTTGAACTGGTTATAGATATAGCTGAAGCTAGATAAAGGTTTCCATTAAGAGTAGACAAACTTAAAAACACTTTTTCTGTCCTTTTATAATTTCTCTACCCAACATTAAAACTAACCATTACAACCTTAAGGACAAAGGCTACCATAATTTAAAATTAGGTGGTTAGGGTGTAGCTGAGTGGTAAATACTTAACACATGAAAGAACCTGGGTTCAATACCCAGCACCAAATAAACAATACTCACCCATCTGAGGCCCCCAACAAAAACAAAGAAAACAAAACAAGGAACACCAAACCCACCAAAACACTAGTGTATTTTGTTCTACAAATTTATTAAACTTTTAACTTACAAGATCCTGACGTTCTGTCATACTCATTTTTTCCACTATTGACCAAAACCAACGTTTGAACTGCAGGAGCTTCTCGGCATTTTCTCCTAAAAGTATAAATCCAAAGTGCTGTATTAGATGCTATAGATTTTGAACATTTCTAAACTTCTTATATGAACAGAGACACAAAATTAAGTTTAGTTAAAACTTAAGAAGTCTAATATCTAATATAGAAAATTAGGGCCATTTCCATATTGTAAAACCTCTGTAATTAATTAGGCAGTTCAGACTCCAGGTGGCCAAAGTAAGAAAAATGACCCGTTATCATCAAAACTGAAAACTACATGACTTTAAACTTATCTGCAAATCATGGTACTTCTCATGTGACTTTAAATCAGTGCTTCTCAAATTGATGAGTTTATAAACCACATGAGATCTTATAAAATGCAGATTCTCATTCATGCAGAGTCTAGAGGTAGAAGAAAGGGACACCAGAGTCTCCATTTCTAAAACCTTTACAAATTCCATTACACAGTAATGATCTGAACATTTTTTGATACATATCTTTAGATATGTTGTTTTCCCTCTCTTGTTATTTTTGGGTTGTAAATGAGACAAATTCTTCTAAGTACGGCCATTAAAATGTGGCACAAAACCCATAAATTGCTAAGCACAAAGAGAAAAAGAAATTTATCGATTTAAATTTCCTAAACTTGGAGGAAGCCACATACAAAATGGAGAAAAGATCAAAATTGATATATTCGTGTATGCAGTAACACTGGATTATAGATACAGTCTTTTCATAGTGAACTTCTTATGGTTCCCACTGTTTTATTATATAGCCACAAATTAAAAATCTATTTACTAAAGGACTGAAGCAGTAAGAAAAGGAAAATTTAAAATTGCAGGGCAAATAAAACATGGAGATAAAGCTTATTCACCAGAAAGTATCACCACTTTTTCTTCTAGATTTGCAATAAATTCTTTTTGACAATCTATGAAACAAAACATCTACTATTTCTTACGCAGTCCATATGTAACTTATTTTCTCATCACAAACAATTTTTACTGTATTCTTCTAAACCATATATTCTTTTTTTCTTTTTTTTCAAGGGTGTGTGTATATATTTTTTGAGGCAAGGTCTCAATTACGAACTTGAAGCTGATCTCAAAATTAGGATCCTCCTCCTGCCTCAGCCTCCCCCCAGTGATAGGATTACAGGCAAGTGCCAATTACACCTGGCTAAACTATATATTCTTAAAAAACCTTCTTTAAAAAGTAACAAAAGAATAACAGAAGCTACCAAAATATTAAACTCGGTTCAATCATAACTTTAAAAGTAATACTGAATATTTTTAAGTATGTTATTAGGCATGAAAAACACAATTCAAGATCCAAAAACTCAGAAAATACCAACCAAGTTCTCAAGATAGTTTATTCCTTAAATAAGACTTTTTTAAAAGTTCCTACCTGATTCATCATTGAAAGAGGTGAAACTGATCAGCATTTGCACATTAACTTCACCACAACCATTTACCAAAAGCCTAAAATCTTCTGCTGTTAAATCTTCTAATGAATTTTTTGGAAGCACATCTAGAAGACCTTTCCTCATTGCCTAGAGAATTTGAAAATTGATAATCAACACTTTATTCTCCACATGGCATTTATTTATATTGTTAAAACCCAACATCTAATTTTAGCAGCTTTCTCTAAGACCAGTTCCCTAAACTTAAAGACTATTAGTTCCCTAAACCAAAGAGAAATGAATTTGTACCCTACTAGTAGATGCCTGTAATTATTTTTTACATTAATAACAAACAAGCACGTGCTTGTTTGAAGCATAGCTTCAGTGTGACAAAGTGCTATCCTTTCAGCATTCCAACAAAATTGTAAGAACAACACACCTCCCAAACTTAAACTCCAAATCTAGATGTCTACTGAAAAAATTGTTCCAAGTTCTTATCCTCATTTTGCAGGGGAGGGAACCAATGCACAGGTACTGAGTAATGTGATAATGTCATGCAGTTAGAAGGAAGAGAGTGGAGCTCAGTGCTCCATTATAAGGATCACCACCATTCTTCGGAACAGGAGTGGCCCTTGGCTGTTGTCTGAGAACACTGTTTTTGGAATTTCCCTCCATTCTGTCCTAGGGTGATGAACTTTCTCATAAGAACTAGTGAACATTACTTGTGTAAAAAATGTGATGGAAGCACAAGCTTTCTTCTGAAATTTCAATCATGGCTGATGGTACAGGCAGAAAACTTTTGCAAGATGAGCCTCCAATAAAAACTCTTGCTCTGACTCAGGCTTCCCTAAGCAAACAGTGCACACATGCTGATACATTCCCACTGCTTAAGGAAGAAGTATGTTGTCTGTGGTAGCCTTTGCCCTGTAGGGAACACTGGAAGCTTCTAACTAAAATTCCTTCAGACTCTAATATCATCATATCTCCATGTATGTAAGTACACAACATGTGTGCATTATTTGTGGAGACCAAAAGAGAGCATCAGATTTCCTGGAACTGAAGTAACAGTTGTTAGCCATCAAAATCATGTGGGCGCTGGGAACTGAACCCTGGGGTCCTCTGCAAAGCAGCCCGTGTTCTTATCTGTTAAGCCATCTCTCCAGTCCCTAGAGAAACCTTCTACTTTAGATTAGTGTACAGTGGTGGCAGGATGCTTAAAAGAACTACATTTCAAACTCAAAGACCCCCTTTCAAACCTTAATTCACCAAAACAACTTTCTGATGATTACAGTTTTTCCAATAGTTATATCCAAAAGAAAATAAGTACTTTGTCTGGACTCTCAAATTTAATTATAATTTTTCAGTAAATTAAATTACTTTAGTATGAAGATTTTGGACTTCTGCAGACAAGCTAGTTTTGCAGGGCTAGTTTATAGCTTCATCACATGGCATAACACTTCTAGAAAATACTTACATGCAATGGCTGTTCTGCAACCACCAACATTCTGTGCTCTGCATATTTCCTCACATACTCATACACATTCTGAGGAGTGACTGGTATATTTACACCATTTGGAATGAGTTCAACCTGTGCAAAATTCAGCAGTGACATTTAAAAGCCAAGATAATGACAGTTCACAAAAACTTTTATCTTTTAGAATTTTAGAACTTAACAACCAGTCTTTTTCTGGCAAATATCTGAGAGATGCAAACATTTTAGGCTTCAGTGAGAACAAAACTCCCCGTGTCTCAGTCTGTCTTCAAGTGGCCAATCTTATTACTGTATCTCCTACAGAGCCGATTTCACTTATGTGTGCATGCACAGCTATACCAGTCTTTCTCTCTTGTTCCCTAACTAAATTGTTCTTTACAAAGCAAAAACAACAAATTAGCTCAATTCTCTTTCCAAAATCCCAAAACTATGCATCTGTTTTACCTGTCCTCCACCCTCTTCTTTACAAAGGTCAATTGCAAATGCCAAATCCATCGCCGAGAAAACAGCATCAGCATCTGAACTCTGAGAAGCGAGGATTAGTTGTCGCAAACTCTCATACATTACAGGGTCAAAAAAAGCAAAATCATGCCAGTTGACCTAGGAAAATAATGACATGAAACTCAATTTTAAAAGAAAAATCTTTGCTTAACCCAATAGTAAGTTAAAATCTGTAATTTTATCTTTGGGCAGTACTGGGGATTGAACCCAGGACCTCCTGCATGCTAGGCAAGTGCTCTACCACTGAGCTATATCCCAGCCCTGATTTTATCTAATTTAAAGATACATGGACAAAGAATTTTGCATCAAATATACACGACTGCTTTAAAGAGATATAATTTAACCTTTGGCTTTGATAATACATTTCCAAAGCATTAAAAAGGGGCAGAGCCAATAGCATGCTTTTTTATTTACTTTAAAAATATTTTATTTATGATGTGTATGAGTGTTTTGTCTACATAAATGTAAGTGCACCCATGCTGTGCATTGCCCAAAGAGGCCAAAAGAGCTGCATTGGATTCCCTGGAAGTGGAGTCACAGGTGATTGTTAGCCACCATGTATGTGCTGGAAACCAAACCTGGGTCCTCTGCAAGAGCAATCAGTGTTCTTAACCACTGAACTATCTCTCCAGCCTCAGCATATTTTTTTAAAAATAAGTTTCAAAAATAATTTATTGGGAAAGCAAGCACTATTTACTGAACACTGATTATATACTGAAGCTGACTCTTAACTAAATATTCCACATTCTCTTGACAGTAAGCATATAATATAGGTCATTAAACACAAGTACTAAGTTTGAATATTCAAAGAAATTGGTAACTTACATAAGGTTACACCATTGAGTTAAAACTGAAGTCTACCTGATCACCTGAGCTACTCATTAAATCTTGTTGAGAGATGTGATACATTAGTAATTTTATGTTTAAGAGCTCTGATTTTGAGTCAAGTTCTTTGCATAAGAGAATTTTTCCTGGAATGCTTTAAGAATTAAATATGGCCACAGTTTAAAAGATTTTTTTGCAGCGGTGCGACTGCAGACTAATAACTGGTTAAAGGACTGAGAACAAATGACTATTTAATACACAGTCATAAATAGGCCACCTATGTCGCTCCCTTGACCATTCAGGGGACATCATATAAAGGGGAGGTGGAGCAACCTAAGAGCTGGAGAAAGGGTTGGGTACTCACTGGTACAGAAAGCTGATTTTGGAGCATGACACGGCTGTTGAATTATTGAGCTCACAACAGCTATGATTACCTGACTAAGACTGGGCCCCAAACACTCTGTCATGGAAGGGGAAAGACTCATTGGGTCCCACCTCTCCCTGAGGATTCATATTGAAATAGTTCACTGGCGGGGTAGGGGTGAAACAATCACAGAGTATTTTCTTCAGTGGTATAGCCACTGGTCAAGTGCCCATGCTCCTGTTAATAACCCTAATGAAACTCAAACACAAAGGGCATGAAAGCAAAAGGGGACTGGAGGGAGCAGGTAGGGAGGGTAGGGGGGGACACAAAAGAGGGTAACAGAGGAGGGAGGATATGATCAAACTATATTATAAACATATATGAAATCATCATAAGTAAAACCTATTATATAACTGACATGTGCTAATAAAAACCAAAGGGGGTAATCAGAAGATGATAACAATGCTAATTTACATCAGGTCCCTGCCATAACATCTTTGAAAGACTTTGATAATTATTATTTCATGTCAACCACTTTCTTTATTCTACCTTTAGGAATATTTTTGTTTAACCCAAAAAGATAGATAATTAGCAGCATATATTAATTTTAAGAGGTTCTCAACAAGCTATCAGACTAGACATAAAGAAAAAAAATCTAATTCCATCACCCAAATAGAGAAACAAATATCAAGTATGGTGTGCTTTATTTTCTTACATTCTTTTGTCCCCACGTGTTGCTTATATTTATTTTTCAAGCTAGAACGTTGTTTCTAAAAATATTTCTACTCTCTAATATACCTGTTACAACTAATGACAGTACATTAAATTTACAAAGTACAATTTGCCAAGCACAGTGCTGGTATTATTGCCACTTTATAAATAAAGAAATACGCCACTAGTGTCACAGGATTTATCTTCAACAGGATCTAGGTGTGTCAGGAACCAACCGTAACTCTTATTACCCATTCTACTGTGCCACCTCCCCATATATGAAGGATTTACTATGTCATTAAAAACTTGAGAATTATTTACAATAACTGTAATGTTTGAAAATTTAATTGTAAGTGGATACTATAAACAGTATGCTATCATTTATTTTACCAAAGATTATTTTTACAATTGTAAAAGCAGTTATATTCATCAAACTTACTTTTCTACCAAGCAACACTTTAATTACATGTCTATTCAATGTGATAGGACATAGTTCATTTTGCAACAGACATAGTCCAAGAATCCTAAAAATAAGAACAGAAATATGATTTAAATTCAAAACTAATTACAGAATAGGTAGTGCCACATATGCATACATAAATATACATATAGAATACTGAGAATTCTCTAGAGTCTCATTTCTATCTAGTATAAAATAAAGTACATATCCAATTTTAAAACTAATATATTTTCACTCAGGTGTGGTCACACACCTCTAATACCATAAGCCCTGGGAGGACGAGCAGGATCATGAGTTTGAGGCCAGCCTGGGCCTACATAGCAAGTTTAGGAGCTAACGGAGTTAGTTCAGTGGTAGAGAGCATGTGACGAAGATCTGGGTCCAATCCCCAGGAACCTAAGCCCCCAGATACAAATATTAAGATTAGTTATTTTACCTGCCAATGTTTCTAAAACAATTCAGTCTTGCTTCTGTGTTTTTGCCAGGCCTTGGAGTATAAAATCCTCTTTTTCCAGGTTGGTAAAACAAAGGAGCATTGTCATCACCATCATCTGTATCATCTAAATCCATATCTACTACACTTCGACTAGAGCCATGTCGCTTTCGATTTTCCTAATAAGAAGAGTATCAGAGATGAAGCTCTTAGATTTGTTTTTTTTTTTAATGAAATATATGAGTTGGTTCTATGAAATCATTCAAAGTCAGATCAGAAAAGCATGACAATACTCACATATATGTGTATAATGATAATAAAGGTGAACTTAACTCACCTTTTCTGAACTACGATACAAAAACTTTGTGTACGTTACGTCTTAACATCTGTTATTCAAATAAAACCACTCAGGGCTGGGGCTGCAGCTCAATTGGAAGAGTGCTCGTCTAGCATGCATGAAGCCCTGGGTTGATCTCCAGTACTGCTTAAATTGGACACAGTGATGCACATCTGTAATCCCAGCACTGGGAGGCTGAGACAGAAGGACAACCTGAGAATGTTCCAGGTCAGTCTGAGTTACAGTGAGACCCTGCCTCAAGACAGAACAAGACAAAACAAAACACCGAATACAACCACTCACCAGACTCCATAGTCATTTCCTAATGCCTAGAAGATATTTTCACTAAATATACAACTCCATATTGACAATTCTTTCAGCATTTTAATGAGGTTTTACCATCTTGGCCTCTAGTTTCTGGCTAGAAATTCACTGTCTTTCAAATCACTGTATCTCTCTATGTCAGATACTATGATGTGACTGCTTTGAAGAATATTTCATTACGTTAACTTACTCTGCACAAAGTTCACTGATCTTGAATCTGGAAATCTATATCTTACATGGAATTCCATTTCTCTATATAGTTTTTCAAGAGCAATTTCCTTTTCCTATTTCTCTGAATACTCCAAAGACATCAATGTTGTTAAGATTTTTTTTGATACTGGCCAATAAGCCCTGGGACAATTCTTTTGTTTTAAATCCTTTTTCTATTTGTTATAGTCATTGTTATTGGCCTGATCCAATACCTATATTTGCCTTTCAGGAGACTACTTTTACTTCTAAAAAATTGTGTGTGTGTGTGTGTGTGTGTGTGTGTGTGTGTGGTGGTGGTGGGGGGGGTGTTGGTGCCTGGAGAGATGGCTCAATGGTTAACAACACTTGTGTTCTTCCAGAGGACCTGGTTCCCAGCAGGAATATGGTGGGTAACTATGTAACTCCAGTTCCAGAGAATTCAACACCTTTTCTGGCTCTGCAGGCATTGCATGCACATGGTATACTTATGCAGGCAACACACTCACATATTTAAAAAGAAAAACTAGTTTGGATCTCCTTTTAAAACTTTTTTTGTTTCTCTACTGAGAAATTTCTTACCATCTACTGGTTCCTTTCTGAGGACAGTTGGTTAGCCTTTCCTGATTCTATGTTGAGTAGTGTTAGAACTTACAAAGTATTTGTCTCTTGGACATTTTGAATGCTAAGTTGTTAAGTTATAGGTTGTATTAAAATTATATATCTTTTCTGGCTTACCAAAAGGGGGGCGCTTTAATAGAACAGGTGTTAAAATGCCAATTAAGTTTTAGAACCTTGAATTATGACATCTAGGTGTATGCTATATGTGTGCGACTTGGGAAACTTAGTGATTCACATGCAGCTTAGTTCTCACTGCGTTTGTTGTCTTTCTAGTAAGATAAATTAACCAGGATCAGCTTTACCCTCCTGTCTAAAAAGATGGTATACTAGTCATTTTTCAAGTCTGACTTCCTTTCCAATCTGCTACTGTTTATTTTTTTCAGAATTCACAGGTAGTTCCTTTTGTATTTTGTACCACTTTTGTTTTGTTTTGTTTTTTTCACTGTAACCAAAGAGATTATAGTGGGTTTGCTTCTCGTAGCTAACACCAGAAGTTTAAGAATGGAATATATGCAACAAAACATCATATGCCCCAAAAGGCTCCCTTACTTCTATCCCTTGATAGACTGTGCTTTCTCTATACCTCTGGCACCAACTACTTCCTTCCGGAAAGGCTCTTGAGGAATGAATGGGTCCTAAGATTCTCCATTTTCTCTTTCCTCTGCCATTCAGTTCACTACTTCTAAACTAAAGCTTATCATTAAGTCTGTTCTCAAGCAGAAACAGCCAGTGACTAGGGGTTACACTGATTCCTAAGTAAACCAATTTTATTATTTGATTATGTATACTACAACTATGTATCTCTTTGTTTCTCTTTCTGTACTGGTAATCATGAATTTTATTTATAAAGACAGCTAAATCCTGCTTTCCTTTTCTTAATTATTCTAAGTGTTTATTCACACACACACATCCTTACCTGTACTTTTTCTGAGGAGTCTAATAATCCAAGGTCTAAGATACTATCAGCTCCATTTTCCCTAAAAACAAAAAAAAAAAAGCCTTCATATTCCAGATAATTGAAATGCCTAGAACTTAGTTCATGTTCACATTTACTACATATTTATAAAACCCGATAATTGAGAACCGTGGAACATGCACTTGAGAGTCTATGACTACAAAACAAGCTCAAGGCCAGTTCAGGCACTACACTGCCGAGACCTTATTTCATAAATGAAACAATAAAGATCAAACAAAAAATGTCAACCAAACAAAGCTGCACTAGATGCTAAACACCTGAGTCAAGATATGGCTAAAGGCTCCTTGATAGAGATAAGAAAAATCAAATGCCATCTTTACTGAGATGATTATACATTAGCACAAAGCAAGCAATGCAGGGAAGGCACAAAATGCTCAGGAAACAACTACAACAGGAATCAGAATTCTCTAGGATAATTGATAATTCTAGAACACTAATATCAGTATGCAAAGAGTAGCAGAGACATGGCACAGGAAAAAAATAAATAAAAACTGAAAGTCCAGAGAGGAGTATTACTAGACTAGTAATATCAGCAAAAAAAATAAGCTATCAATAGATTAACAGCCTTGGTTTGATCATTCAGAAGCTCTGAGGTGGCCGTTCAGTTCCAGTACTCAAGCCTACCTGCTTATATCTCTCAAACTCTACCTAATCTCATTCCTATTAAAAATCATGATTAGGGAGAAATAGAAACGTTTGTCTAGGCTCTGGGGTGCACCGCACGGGCCGCACTGCCGGCCTCGGCATCACAGAAACGTTCATTTAAAATGATCTGCACTTTAATGCTTCAAACCAGCCCCAGACGGAAGTAAGTATGTATGCTGTATCTCCTAATGTCACATCTATTCACCTGGAGAGGAGGGTCTCCATTTTCAATTTTATATTCAAACAAATATTTCGAGAGAAACAGAACTTGCACATATCTATTAAGCCTAAAAGAAATCCACACTTAAGGTGAGAAGGTAGATTTACCAAGGTCCTTAAGTATAATGTAGCTACTTGCCATGTATATTCTAATGAAGAATTTGAGGTATAATTTGAGATCTACTTCTTTCAAACAAAACAATTTCTAAGCTGGGCACAGAGGTTTTTAAGTCCCAGCAATCACAAGTCTGAGGCAGTAGATCAGGAGTTGAAGGCTAGGCTTGTCTTACAAACCAAACAACAAATAATTCTAAACACCAAGTACCTTCTGTAAACATGAGAAATTCAGCAATTGCATTTATGAATTTTAAGTCATCAGTTTAAAAGTTAAAACAGCTGAAGGAACTATTATACCTTATTGTATAACTTTCAGAATCTGTGGCACATAAATCTAGATTTTAAGTAGCTAATGTTTAAACTGAAATGCTGTTCCAAATGTGTGCATTACCGTCCATGTGCAATAATGAGCTCCATGGCCTCATCTACCCTTGCTCTCAGAGAATCTTCACTTGCTAGAAGGAGAAGCAGCTGAGCAGGTGATAATTCCAACAGCATGCCTGTGATTTTACTTGCAAATGCCTATAAATGATGAAGAAATGTTATTTGCCTAACTGTGCTTATCAAAAGTTATAATCAAGAAGAGAAAAGAAAAAAATGTAAGAAACTTAAATAACAAAATTTCTTCTGAATTAGTATTTTATGTGGCTACAGTATTTATATGACAAATCTTTTGTAGATGTTTTCAATTCTAAGTAAACATACATACATTCAATTTTTATAACTTTTTCTTTAATGTATCAGACACATTATCTTTTTATATATATATATATATATGTAGAGAGAGAGAGAGAGAGAGAGAGAGAGAGAGTAGGAAAAAAGAGAGGGACAAAGGTGACTAATTTACTACACTACAATAAAAAGAGTTGGTTTCCTGTTATATTATTCTTGGCTACAAAGTATGTACAAAGGTATAAAGACCAAAAAGGAAAAAAACTAATGTTCTAAAAAAGCCATTTTAATTCAAAAGAAAAAGGCCACATCTAGTTAAGTGTCAGGTAAGCACATAGTACTTACAGGTTGCATTGCTTGTACTCGGGGATAAAGCCTCTCTCCAAGTGCCTGCCGATGTGCAGGCAGAGGATCTGGGTCATCACTAGGATTCCCCTCAGAGGCAGGTCTGAAGGGTCTGGTGTCAATGGAAAGCTGTCTTCTGAAGTCTCTGTAAAAGGAAGAAAGCTTTCATGACTCCATTTCCTTTGATTATAAAATGAAAATAGCACAACTAGATTAAAATTGAGAAACCAAAACATGGAGATTGTGTATCAGGATGGTACAATGTCTAAATACACGGTGTTTGAGAATGAAGATTATCTAGACTTTGTCACTGAAAATCTATTTGTAATTTATAAATTGAGTCTACAGAAGCAGGACTTCTAAAGTACCAGAATCTAAGAGACTACTCATAATTCCTGGAAATTTTAGGGAAAAAATAAACTACAGTGCATTGTAACAAGAGAAAAATTAAAAGTTAACAAAAATTAAAAGTTAACTAAAGATGAATGATACTATTATATAATGTCAAACAATCAAGAACTTCAGTGGATAACAAGGCAATATAATTTCCACTGCCTCTGTTAAAGTAGAACACATTAATAGTAAGAGTTGGTTAGACTACTCTTAGTTACCAAACATAGGTCCAAATATTAAGTTTTACATTTCATCCATAATTAAGATTCTTTGATTTACAAGCCTTCATCCACCTTGTCCAAAATGCTGGTATTCAGTTTAAACACTGTTCATCATACCTGTCACGGTCTCTTCGAGAACCTGCTCGCAAGCCACTGCTCCTCCTCATTTCTCTCTCTCTCTCTCTCTCCCGGTCTCTCTCTCCTCGGTTCCTTAATCTCTGCATTAAACCTAAGAGAAGAAAGGGTGAAACACAGTTTACTAAAATAGATGCAAAATTTCAGTCAGTGCAGACAGGAGTCAAACACAAAACAACACAACAGCTCAAGAGCACCCTCCACAAAGCCTGAGCTACTGAATACCTTTCTCCCTCTCTCCCTCTGGCTTATGTGTGTGTGTGTGTGAGTCTATGCAGGAGTCCATTTGCAGAGGTGAGAGGAGGGTGTTGAGAGTCTTCCTCTTGAGCTTTCCACACCTTACTTTTGATCCCGATTCTCTCACCGAACCTAAAGCTTGCCATTTTTGCTAGGCTGGCTGGGCAATAAGCTCCCAAGGACCCAACTTTCTGCATCTTGCAACACTGGGGTTATAGGCAAGAAGATCCACGCCCAGCTTTTAATCTGGATATTGGGGATCTGAACTCAGATTCTCATGCTTCCACATCAAGCACTCTTACTAAATATCGTGTTAAAATGTACTTTCCCAGGCTGGAGAGATGGCTAAGAGGTTAAGAGCGCTGGCTGCAACTTTCATTATAAATAATGCCTGGTATTACTTATAGGACTCAAGTCACTTAAATGCCTTTTCGAAGATTTTGACACTGAACATTTTATAGGCCACCAGAATATTAGCTATTAACATTTTAAAATTCCTAAGCCCAGCCTGACAATGGCTATTTTTTTTTTAAATTCATTTAGTTATTGATGGGGCTGGGGGCACACACAGGTGCCGCAGTGTACACGGAGGCAAGAGGACAGTCTGCAGGGTGTTCTCTCCTTCCACCTGGGATCTCAGAAATCAAACTCAGGTCAGCAGATGTGAGCCATCTTGCCTGCCTTTGAGAATGGTTTTTTAATAGTGTTCAGTATAAAGGATAGTTTTAAAATATGAGGATCGCCTGGGTCTCTTCATTAAAATCTGCTAATCTGCTTTTATGACACTATTAAAGTTCAATACTAAACGTGATCATAAGAGACTAGGGAACTCTCCCTATCTTCTCATCTTCTGTCTCCCTACAGCTCACTCAGCCTCCATGGTAGTAGGTTTAGAACCCCAAGGAGATCTATAGTCTAGATAAAATTCAAGATTTTCTTAATAATCTCTATGAACTTCCTTTTTCCTAATTACTATATCCATTCATTTATAAGGCCGACAATCTTCTGACTCTACTTGATATGCATCATCAACTATCATCTCCTAATGATTTTCACAAATTTTTTAATTTACTAATTGGGAATGTAGTAAGAGTTCTAATCCCAAAGGGCTGGTTCTCAATGAGGTAATGACCTTGCAATTCCTTAGGATTAAGTAAGTCCTATTTTAAAGGGGAGAAGAAAAAAAAAAAAAACCTACTGAAATTCAAATAGTAGCTTACACTTGGTTGCAAGCTGTATCTCACTGGGACCAGAGCAAGTCTGGGAATCACTCTTAGGATAGCCTGTCCAGAAAACAGCTATTTCTTTTCAAATATCTATCAGTTATACATGGGTGGAGGAAGTACTCCAATTCCCTCACTGAATTTGTACATTACCAATTATGTTACAACCTGTCACTGTCCAATTAAGTAATCAAGATTTTTAAAAAAGTAGTATAATCACAAACAGCTATCAAAATAAAACTTGCCAGTAAAAGGAAAACTGCTAAACTGTCAGAGTAAGTTAGTCAAGATTAAATCATAATCCAAAATAAAATTATATTAAAATGCAAGTGTATATAAAAGCACTACCATTATAGAAAAATATGACTATCACTGCTGTGATGAACAAAAAAATCTAATTATCATGATAACAGTTATCTGTACAGTACTTACTTGTATGGGTACCTTTGTTTGCATTTTGGATACAATCTAGATTTGGCAATTTTTCATTTGATAAAAATGCTTGTGCAATGGCTGTATAAAAACTTCGTGCTACACCACTGCCCTCTCCTGGTTCATCCTTAAAAGTGACTTTAACTCTGTGGACAGCCATTGGTGTAGTAGCACATCTTCTGCCAAAATGATTGTTAAGCTGCCTCATAGTCTGCTGAATGAGAAGATCTCGATCCCGATCAACCTATTAAAATATACAAGCAATAGTAAATCAGTTCTAGAAACTACTTTGAATTTTTCTATGTAAAGCCTAAGAGTGGAATTTCACTTTTCTTAGAAAGTTTTAATACTATGAAGTAATCTGAAGTCTCAGAAGCTTACACACTTTAAATATATAACACCCCAAAGCAAAGAAAAATGCCATGCATTAAACTAGCCAATGGAATTTAATTCAAGTAGTCTCTTTGAAAGACCTATTGGAAAACAAAAATCCCATTTATTTGGGATATGTCAGAATAAATTACAAATGGATCAAAGATGTAAATTTCTTCATTCTCTTAAATTTTTTTTTTTATATTTGCCTGCATGTATATAAGTGCACCACATGCATGCAATGCCAAAAGAGGCCTTCGGATCCCTTATAATTCAAGTCTTAAGTGACCATTAGCCACCAGGCAGGAGGTGGAAATTGAGCCTGGGGTCCTCTTCAAGAGCAGGCAGTGCTGTTAACCTCTGAGCCATCTCTTCAGTCCCAGAAAAATTTTTTTACTCATGATCCTGTATCACTAACCCCAAACACAATTCCTCAGTGACAGAAAACCCTATCAAAGTATGAAGAAACATAAGCCAAGTATGAAAAAAGTGACAAGTTGGAGAAAATAACCTGCAGATTCCATGACAAAGATATATATTCATGAACTGCATAATGCATATCACCTAAAGATACTATCATAAACAAGTTCTAAAATTTGAGGTGCCAATGAGATGGTTCAGTAGGAAAAGGCATTCACCACCAAGCCTGAGATCTTAAGTACATGAAATGTTTTATGCTTAAATGAGAAATTCAAATTAAACCCGTATGCACAGATGTCATTTCTTGTCTATTTTATTGGCTAAAATAAAACTTTGGTGGCAAACCAATAAGCAAAAACTATGAAGAGCTAGGTATTCTTATCTGGATATAGTTCATAGACATAATAAACTACCATTTTAAGCATGCTGTGAAGACATGGTAACACTTGTGAAGTTGTAGAAGGCCTGCCAAAAGTTCAAAATCAGCTTGAACTACAGATTGAATCCCTGTCTCTAAAGAAGTTATAATTCTAAGACTGCTATGAAATGTTGTAAGACAAAGCAATCAAGTAGATAAAAACAGGTAGTCTACCAATGGTGAGAAGTTATATATGAAGTTGGAAGAAAAGAGATACAAATTTGAGATCTAAAAGGTGAACAAGATAGAAGTACCTTGAATCTGAATAGAGAGTATCAGCACAAATTCACAGTAATTGCTTTTTATTAGGATGGGAAATAATGATCAACCTAGTATAATATGTAACCCTGGAGCCCGTTTTCTAATCTCATAACACTGTTTCTTGAACAAATAGTTACTTTAAGGCCTGTGGCAAGAAGTGCACATGACACGGGCTGGATAAAGCAATAAGACTGAGGATCATGTCAAACGGGACTAAGGAGCTAAAATGCCACAAAACTAGCCAGAGAACAAATTAACCATCAGGAAGAATAGTCTAAATGGAATTAAATACATCAAAGGTGTTTAAATTCATGTATACATAATGAAAACTGCATGTGCTATGTACATGTTCCTGTGCTGTGCATATGTGTGCTTGCTTATGCACACAGGTGAAGGCCAGAGGTTGACATAGGTGATTTCAACTATGGCTCTCTACCTTATTTTCTGAGGCAGGGTGTCTAACAGATTTGGCAAAAGTAGCAAGCTAGCCAGGGAGCTCCAAGAATCCTGTCTCCACCAGTGCTAAAGGCATCTGCTACCACATTTGGCTTTTTAAGTGAGTGCTGGAGATCTGAACTGAGGTTCTCATGCTTGCACTACAAGCACCTTACCAAATTTTTGGTCATTTTTAAAAGATGCTAGGGAATCAACCATGGGGGCTGGGGGGGGGGGGGCTATTCTCAATTTTGTGGTTATCATTTAATTATAAATAAGTGCATGTCCCTAAGCAGGATTTATTATCAGTCTTCATGCCTTACAACTTGTGTAAGGGCTGGAGAGATAGCTCAGTGGTTAGATGGCTCTTGCAGAGGAACTGGGTTCAATTCTAGCACACACAGTGGCTAACAACCACCCATAACTCCAGTTCCAGAGGATCCAATGCCCACTTCTAATGCCCGCGGGCATTGCATGACATGAGCGCTCTTACAGGCAGGCAATACACTCATACACATAAAATAAAAAATATTAAACTTACATAAATGGCATACTATAGATATGAGAAAATCTAAATACCTTTACCTCTAGTGATAAATCTCTTGACTGCTGGTTTCTCAATTTTTCCATTTCTCTTCGGAACTTTGATTCTTTTACCTCAAAACCACCCAATTCAGTTAGAATCTTTAAAAACAAAACAAAACAATTAATTTTTCCATTTTTCTATAGAACTTTGATTCTTTTATCTCAAAACCACCCAATTCAGTTAGAATCTTTAAAAACAAAAGAAAACATAACAAAACTATAACAAGATTATTCTCTGAAACATGTACTCATCAGGAAAAGCAGAATTTAAAGTGTAAAAAATACATACTGATCCAGGCTCTGCTCCAACATCTTCCATGAATACTCTGCCAAACAGTTCTAAAGAAAGACGCCAACGTCCCAGAAGCATGTCATGGGAAATAACCATTCCCATAAAGCTACACTGTGGCCTGTTTAAAATTTAAATAGAGAAGGGGAAACAACTTAGTCAATTCCCCAAAATCACAGGCTTTTGGTTACTAATAGTAACTTACGTGGCCTTTTAATAGTTTGATATCTTAAGTATTTGAAACCATATCCTCTTTAGTAAGAGAACATTTCCAGAGATTCTTGTTCCTGATATTGCATGCATATGTACACATATATTCAGGGTGCCTTCTATCTTCAACTTTCATTTTACTTCCTTTTCCTCAGAGTTCAATGTCCATTTCTACTTGGATTCTAGTTCAGACTTTCACAATGAACCAGAATTCATGGATAAAATTTAATATGCCTTATCATGACAGTGATACTTCCTCTGGAATTCTTTTGCCATTAGCACCATTTGTTTCCCTACCAAACAGACTTGGAACCACATTTTTGTCTTCCTTCCGTTCCTCCAGAATGATCAGGTTTATCTTCCTTAAATCTGACATGATTATCTTTCCATCCCTAAAACTAATTTGCTACCTCAAGCCTACTTAGGCTTTCTACGCAGTCTTCCTATCTCGGATTCATTTCTCTGATCTGTTCTATACACGCAAAACATTTCAACTCAAGTCATATTACCTCTATGAAGCCTAGCAACTTGAGCACACAGTTATCCCTTACCACATGTGTATGTCAGAAAATGTCCACACAGTCCATCTTGTTCATTCTCTGGTTAACACCTAAGTATATCTTATTTTATTAACTACCTCATTAACTTCTAATTAAAAAAACAAAAACAAAAAACCCTGATACTTCTACCCAAAAGATATAAAGTATAAACAAAGTCAACATATCATTTGGTGATTAGCTGCACTGAGCCACAGCATACGCTAGTAAATTCTTTCTTTCTTTCTTTCTTTCTTTTTTTTTTTTTTGTTACCGTTAACAGAGTCTCACTATATAACATGGCTGGGATTCACTATGTGGACCAGTCTGGCCTTCAAGTCACAGTGACCTGCCTGCTGCCTGTCTCCCTAGTACTGGGATCTAAGGCACACACAGACATCCAGTCTTAGTAAATTATTATTTACGTAAACAAAAACCTACCTCTCCCAAGAATTATCAGTTGTGAACCAGACAAAGGAGCCCAAATTAAGTCACAAACCTAGAAAATTCTATTCTTTCTAGTTATTTACACCTTAGCTGAGCTGCTGGTAACAAGTCTGTAACTGGCAATTTGACATAGTTATATGTTTTTCAAGTCATCAGTATTAAACATTAAAAAAATACCATCTTCAAAATTCAATAAAGTGAAAAAGCCAATTAAATAAAACCCAGAAAACACATGAATATGATTAACTCATTAGAACATTTAATTATCTGATACTAGACTAAGAAATCACAAAACAGTAACATTTAATTATTTTATTATAAAATAAATTTACAAAATGGGAATCCTCTGAATAAAAATCTACCATCAAAAAAACTCAACAGCAGGAATACAACCTGCATTTGCAACATACCTGAAGGATGTCAGCGGGGGTCCTTCACTTTCAGTGAGCCCTATTTCTGCTAGTAAACTGCTTTTCAATTGTGCAGCAAGATCATGAGCGGATGGCCCTGGCTTTGAACTGTCAGCTTCTTCAGGCAGCACGGGCTGTTCTTCCCCTTCTTTCTTTTGTCGATTTTGCATGTTCATTACATTTTTTAGGTTGGCAGCATAAGACATTTTAGTTGGAAGAACCTATGCATTTTTACATTTAAAAGTTACACATTAAGAAAGGAAAAAAAAAGAATGTGTTCTCAACGCTATTCAACTGTATTCTTTTTTAATACAATACTATTTTAAGATAAAGCAGTATTTTAGCTCTCAAATCCTCTATTTATCTGAAACTATATCTGCCATGTGACATTCTCAGAGGAAATTTGTTTATGATCTCTTTAAGCCTGAATTTCTTACCCAAATGCCCGCTACCCAACATGGTTATTAAGACAGTACTCAAGATATAGTCACCTAGGTGTTATTATTAATGCTACCTTATTTATAGTAAACTAATTTTTATTATCTTACCTCAAGGCAGTTTCTGTCCATTGTAACTTCCACTAAGCATTTCCCACTACCAGCCGATGAAGAATAAAGACCCTGACTTGGACGGCCAAAAAGATCTTCCTTTCTAGCATTTGGCTGTAATTTTAATAGACATTGTTAGACTGAACATTTACAAGTCAGTTAGAAAAGAACATTCGGCCTGTTTAGTTCACCTGCAATAAATGTGGCTGATCAGCTAAGGGGATGGCTTCAGCCAGAGGCACTTCAAATGGATTTGGGGGTATACATCCAAGGAAGGTCATAGAGTCTGAACGTCGGAAAAATGGATGGTTTTGGCCAGTTTCTGCAGGAAGAGTGTCATCATCCTTATCATTCAAAGTAGCACCTAAACATTTAAAAAAGAAAAAGTTTAGTAATTAAGGAAGGATAATAGACAATCTGTTCAAATAAAAAATTCTTGGAATCTCTTATTTTACTATACTCAAAACTAAGTCAGTGGTGGGGTACAGACTGGTAGTAAAGCTCTTACATAACATGTGTAAGACCCTGGGCTTGATTCTCAGACCCATTCACACACCCACAAATTAGTACTCCAAACTTTTGATGTTTTTTAAAGTAACAATTTAAAATACAACAGTTGAATATGGTTATAATAAGCTTTATATATAATCTTGTGGGGGACTTTTTGAGACAGCATCTCCTTGTAGCCCCAGATGGCCTGTAACTCACTATATAGACCAGACTGGCTGCGAACTCACAGAGATCTGCCTCCTGAGTGCTAGGATTAAAAGTGTGTGGTGTATACCACCAAGCCCAGCTTTATATATAATCTTACAATAAAAATTTCAAACTAAAAGCAGTAACAAATATTGTTCAACTGTTTACTGAATAGAGGATCCTCTTATCCGCTCTTTAGATCTCGAGAATCAAGCCAGAGTACAGCTACTTTCTTGAGCACATTCATATTCAACACACTGGTGAATATGAATAGAAAGCATTTGCTTTCTATTCTAAGATGAACAGGCACTGTCTGGGCAATTTATGTATCCAACAGTAAGTCAGAACACTAGCACCAACTCTCCTTGATGGAAGAAAACTGTGTTTAGTGTACTGTGGAAAATGAATTATGGCTGGGTTCCTCAAAAACAGAACAAAACAAAACAACCAAATAAAAACAAAAAAACAAACAAAAAAAGAAACATGTCAGCTGTCTTTACGTAAACTAAAGAAACAGGAAACTATTTTTCAACTCCATTTTCAAAATCTTTAACTCCCAACTGAAATAGTGGAAAACTAAAAGTTGGCTTTAAAAGATCCTCAAACTTTGAGGCATTAAAACTTAGTCTGCATTAACAGAGCAAGTTTCTATACTCAAGAATTATTTTCATCTTCTTAACTGAATCTATTTTGCATCAGACTGAAAATGGCTTTCCTAAGACTAAACTTAGTACTTTACTTTTTATCTTTTTGTTTTGGGTTTGTTTTTTGTTTTTGTCTTTTTGAGACAGGCTCTCTCTGTAGCCCCGGCTGGTCTGGAACTCACCATGTAGACTAGTTTACCTTGAACTCACAGAGATCCACCTGCCTCTGCCTCCCGAGTGCTGGGACTAATGTCATGTTGCCACCATGCCTGGATCTTACTTTACTTTTTTAAACTAATGGTAAATATAAAGCAAAGAGAAAGAGATGCTAAAGAAGGAAAAAATATGATGTATTAGAAATTCCTAACTTTACTTTAGCCTTAATTAAACAACGTGTAATGCAAGGATGTGTAAGGAACATGACAAAGTAAGAAATGGAACACAGAGAGGAAGGGAGAAATTCCCACCCAGACAGAGAACAATGAAGCTAAAAAGCCTGGAAGCAAAGACTGAGGCAGCCATTTCCTGAAGCAGGCTAGCAAATTTTCTGTGTACTAACTTTGATTGGTGTCGTCATCATTTTCATGTTCTGAATCTTCATTATCAATACCCAGTTCCAAAAGTTCTCGTGTCCTTGAAAAAAAACAAAGTGAGTCATATTAAATAAAACATTTGTATGATATGAACAAGGGCAGAGGTTAGGGGAACTGCAAGCAAAAGAAACTAGTGGAAATGTAATTTTGATATGTAACTTATTTATTCTTTAAATTACACTTACATACGTATGTACGTGTGTGAGCACATGACCACACATGCTTTGGCATGTGTGTGGAGGTCAAAGAAAACTTGCAGGAGTTGGTTCTTTCCTACCCAGGGAATAGAACTCAGGTGGAGCTCAAGATGGGAGGCAAGGATCCTTACCTGCCATCTCACCAGCCCTGATATCTAATTATCTAACAATTCTATCTATATAGTTTTAGATATAAGAAAATGGTGAAGTGACTACCTAATGCATTACAGTAACAAAATTGGATGGACAGAGCAAAAAAATTTTTTAAAAATCACTGAACAGCAAATGTCACACAAACTCTTAATATACATGACATTATGTCATGTATATATGACAGATACTTAGGCCGAATGATTTCAACTACTACATTTAATTGGATTCTTAAGTTTTCTACTTTAAGTGAGATGTCATGGCAAAGAAAAGATTGGACAGTAGTCAAGCCCATTTTCTCAAATAAACTATCTTTGTTCTTTTATAATGTTGCTTTTCTTACAACAAGCTGTGACTATTCACAGACAGACCAACAATCAAGCGGCTCTTCAACCAAGCTCAAAGCAAATACGGATATTACCTTTTGCGTTCCAGTTGAGGAGTGTCCAAAGTTGTCTGCTGATTCATTGCTTTAATCCAATATATAAGGGCTTGGAAAACATAAGCCACATGCTTCAGTGAGCAAACATCCAAAACCGGAAGAACATCAGAATGCTCGTCATTATGAGATCTCATTAAAGAAAGAGCATAATTGAGGAAGTCTCCTCGAGCAGACATCATTCCTTGACGGGCACTAAGCAACGTGGCACGTCTATTGGAGCAAAAAGAAATGAGACCATTTATAAATACCCATTAAGCCTGTGGACTCTGCTTTAGAAATACTACTGATTATGATTTATAGTCCTCCACTTCAGGGTCCCTGCTACCACTGTTTTAGTAAGTTTGAATCTGCACTTCTAACAAGGCCCCAGGTAAGGCTGGCAACGATATTCTAGAAATGTCACCATGAGGACTGGAGAGATGGCTTAGAGGTTAAGAGCACTGACTGCAGGGCACCAAGTTTGAGACCCAGCACCCACATGGACTGGAGTCCTTAACTCCAGTTCCAGAGGATCTAACACCTTCTTCTCACCTCTACAACACAGGTGCACCTACCTACATGTAAGCAATACATTTATACACATATATAAAAAATATTTTAAAACTTTTAAAAAAAGGTTTAAAATCACTTTGAGAACCACTATCTAAGAATGACATCAAATGCTGAGCATCATGGCATACCTAGAATTCCAGCATTTGGGATATGGGAAATTGGCCTGGGCTATATAGCAAAAGCAAACAACCTATAAAAAGCACAAGCAGTAAATGAACATACAAATGAACTGGACCATATCAAAATCACAAATGTTTGTGCTTTAAGTATACCAACAAGAAAGTTAAAGGGGACTGAAGAGATGGCTCAGCAATTATTTTCCCTTTTGGAAATAGCCTGGCAATTTCTCAAAAAGCTGAACACTGACAGTTATCATTCTACAACTAGGTGACATACCCCAGACAACTGAAAACATATGTCCACACAAAACCCAGCATTGTGCACAGTGGGGAAAGGGAAATAATCCAAATGTCCACTGGCTAGTGAATAGCTAAATACTTTTAAACACGGTATACCTATACAATATCGTATTGGGATAAGTTATTGATACATTAGAAACATTGGTAAACCAGAAAAAAAATCAAAGCCAGTTTTAAAAGACAATATATTATATAATTCCACTTAATATGAAATGTCCAGAATCTATAAAGATAGAAAATAGGATTGGAATGACTACTAAGAGGTCAAAGAAAGATTTCCTGAAAAGGCCTAGCATGGTGGCACACAAATTTCTGTGAGCTGGAGGCCAGCTTGTTCTACATACTTTCAGGCTACTCAGGGCTACATATATAGCAAGACCCTGGCTCAAAAAGATCTTCCCCTGATCCCCAAATAATCTCTAGAAGAGATGAAAATATTCTGACATTGCATTAAGTCAATGAACAATATACTTTAAATAATTAAATTATATACATACTATGTGATTTATAATGCAGTAATGATGGGAGAGGCATAACACTAACACCAATCAAGACCCCATTATTAGACTGTAGTTGACCACAGCCTAAGAAAGACAAAAAAGCTTTTGTCCTTTGTGAAGTAGGACTCTTGGGACAGGAAAATTGTGCCTCCCAAATCTTTGCATCTAGTTCAGATATCACTACCAATCAGTGCACCAAATTTTTTCAAATTCCCAAATGTTCAAAGGCAAGTATGTCTACACCATACCTAGATTTTTCTTATTTTCCTATTAGTTGTTTAGAATCAGTCTAAAATAAAACATAAATCCACCCAGTCATGCCCTGTCCCTCAACAAGACCCTAAATTATCTGCATAATTTCAGTGTTTTCTCTTGCCTCTTCACCTAACCTTCACTGCTCTACTTTAGTAAACCTATAACCTCTCTTCTAGTAATCAGTTTTCTAAGCAGTCACTTAGACCTTTACATTCTCTTACTTTAGTATCTGCCAAAAGCAGGTAGCTTAGGTTAAACCAGAATCAGAACCAAATCTCAAACTTGCATTTTGGACCCAAGCACTTTCACTATATGGTACAGCTATTCCTCTTGAAAAAGTGTTACTGTATAACTGAGAGAGTACATCTATCTATATAAACTTTTAAATCCTGATTCAACAAGATGAAAGCAGGAAGAAAATTTGGTTGAGAAACCAAAGAGAAGCTTTGGCAACTATATACACTCTCCCCTTCCTGAGTACAAGATATATTCATATTCATTCAGTTAGAAACAGGTCTTTCCATGTGTGCATCCCTGTGTACGCACTCACACACACACACGCCCACAGGCATACACACTTCATAAAGGAGAGACACAGGAGGAGTGGGGTGTAAGGAAACAAGGACACGGGCTACTAACTTCAAAAATAGTTTTTGGTACCAAATTCCTATGACACAAAATTGATTTTTTTAAAAATAACTTAAATAACTAAATTATTATTTTTGCTTCAAGTGCACCCCAAAGATAAGCACTGTAAGATATTTATTTCTTCCTTGCCTAAGATGAGTTCAAATGTTAATAGCAACCAAAAAGCTCTAACCTAGGCTAAAAGGACTCTGTCTCAGCACACAAGTACATGAAAAGAATTTCCGTACCGTCTGCCTTCAAGGGTTCGTAAACTAGCCTCTTCTCTCGCAGTCATCCTCTCTCTTCGTGCTGAATTCTGAGAGGCATGGAGAGGATGATTTGGATGTCCCGGATCACCAGCAGATGCTAATGCAGAACCATAACGTAATTGAGCTTCAGTAGAATCCATAATACTGACCATCCAGTTCCACGTGGGAATAAGTTTTTCTTCTACATAGTTCTATGAAGATCAAACTAAAATAGTCAAAACTATCCAAATAAAGCTAAATTTTATATAGTACTAGCATGTCAACATTAAAGCATTTATAATATTCAGATTATATCGAAATTCTCAACTGATAGCCAAAAGAATATTTGAATGAGTAACTTTTCAATGGTTTCATACCTGTAAATTTACTGCATCTTGGTAAGTCAATTTCACAGCTGCTGGAATCTGAGAGTATACTAGGTGATTATACTTAGGGATAAGGCCCATCAGGTCGGAGATTTGTCTGATGACAATGCTGTAAGCCCTGGCTAAACTGCTTGCAGATGTTAAGTAGCTGCTGGCATTGCTAGCTTCCAAAGCAGCTGCTGCAGCTGCAGCACTTGTACTGATGGTACCACTCCGGCGTAAGTTTGAAGGATCAATATAAATCAAACCTGCGGAACTTGCTATAAGGAAAAAGGACAATTATAATGAGCTACAGTTAGTTGCTAACTGTGCTGCTCTGACACCATACATGCTTACACGGATCTAAATGGCAATACTAAAGTGTATGAGCAAAAAGCTTTTCAGCTATAATAATTTGGGGAGGGGAGTGTTAAGGAGGGCAAGAGTTAATGTAACATTATCAACTAGGAGTAATTTTGTGTTCTCTTATCCCCTCACAAAAGGAACATTTGGCAATGTCTGACACAACTGTGGGAGTGGAGAGGAAAGTGGAGTAAGGGGGTACTATTGACATCTACCAGAAACAGGTCACAGATGCTCTAACATTCTACAGTACACAAGACAGCCCTCAACAAAATTACTTAGCCCAAAGAAGCAATAAGGCAAAGATTAAGAAACCCTGATACAAACATATGTATGTAATTTTTATACTTGAAACTCAAAAGATGGAACTATTACACAACTTTGTTTTCTAAATGAACATGCATAATTTAAAAAGAAAAAAAAAAACTGTTGAAGTATTCCTAGGAGTAATACTTGAGTTTCCAGACTTGCCTGCTGGTGTAGATGTACTGGACGGGGCTGTGCTGGCTGCGCGCTGATGCTGGGTGTTACGAACAGCCCACTGCATGGAACGGGGAGCCTGGGCGGCACCATTTGCATGGGAGCTATTCGTGGTTCTTTCTAATGGTTCATCAAGCATAAAGGTCTCCTGCTCAATGTCGTCACTCTGACTACTACTGCTATCAGAATCACTTGAGTCATTTGATTGAGAATCATCTTCAGAAAAAAAGGCAGGAACACTGCTCGCTCCTAAAGTTTTTATTTTTAAAACCAAAAACACTGTGAGTTCATTGCATGTGTACTACCTTGTTTAGGAAAACACAGTAAATACAATACTAGGTTGTATGCAATACTCTGAGAAGCCACCGTAGACATAGTTTAATTAGAAAAGAACTAATAAAATTCAAAATTACTTAAAAAACAGAAAAGCTGGCAAAAGTCACAGAGAAAAGAAATGAAAATTTTAAAAAGGCTACAACAATCCAATAGACATAACATACAACTGACCAATTCATGTTTAAAACAAAGAATCAATATATGCAAGAAACTCCTTAGATCAGGCACCATACCTGCTTCTGAGCCAGCAGTTGCTGCAGTGACAACACTTCTGCGCCCACTAGCATTATCTTGGTTACTGTGGTTACTTTCACTGTCGCTTTCTGTTTCAGCTGCTGCTAACAAATCTAGCTCCATGTCACTTCCTAGAAAAGTATTTAAATAATAAGGGAAAGCATAAATTAACTATACATCAACATATGGTTTGACAAGACAAACTATCCTAAGGGTGAGAACTAAGAAGTGGCAAAGCGGCAAGGGAGGGAAAAAATTGACAGGTTAACTGCTAGTCCACAATGAAGTGACTGCTCGGTCTTGGACGAATTACTGGGTAAATTCCTGCAGTCAGCGGAATTTTACTCGGCAATTCACAATGCCTCCTGCAGTCTTAGGGACCTGCAGGAAAATGTCTGAGCAGCACCTATGTGGTTTACTTGTCCTATTTTCATCTGTTTTACTTAAAAAAGGGAAGTTTAAAACACCTATTTCTCTATATTTCACAGTAATATAAGTCAAAATATATAAAAATTATAATTTAAACATTGCAGTTCGGTTATCTTAAAGTGAAAAGGATAGTACATAAGAGCAAGGTCATCTTCCTCTCAAATTGATTTTGAGGTCAGCCTGGCATACATGAAACCCTATCTCAAGCACAAAATGGCAACATCTGGATGGGACTATGGATGCCTTGTTTTCCTGTTCTCCACAGTACTATCTTTCATAATTAAGTCACTTGGGGTGGGGGGGCACGAGGGGGATGACACAGTCCTTGCTATTAGCCCAGACTGCCCTTAATTCTGCATTCTTGCCCTAGCCTTGTGCTTGTATGTGAACACACAAATACTGAATGAATGAATGAATATTTTTTAAAAGAAAGAAAACAGAGCTGGGGATGTAGCTCAGTTGGTAGAGTGTTTGCCTAGCCTGCACAAAGGCCCACATTTGATCCGGCATCAAATTAAATCTAGTTAAATTATGCACACCTATAGTCCTAGCACTTGGGAGGTAGAAGCAGGATGATGATAAGCTCAAGGTCATCTTCCTCTCAAATTGATTTGGAGGTCAGCCTGGCATACATGAAACCCTATCTCAAATAACCAAACAAACAAGTAAAAAAGTTCCTTAAACCAAAAGAAAAATGTAGAAGGGATAATAATTTTATATATGTATAGAGCTACTGCCTACATTTTGAAACAGGTATTTAATGCCAAGGCATTCTATAACAACTTGATTAACTAGATAGCAAATGAGGCTACTCTCCCTTTAAAGGGGCCTGATTTACTCTAACTGAATAAAAAACCTTGATACCATCTTCATCGTGTTCATCATGCTGCCCCTCAGCCTCAGCATTTTCTTCACCATGTTCTTCCTGTTCATCATGATGATCCTCTTCTCCAGCCACACCTTCCACCACCTCAACCTAAATCCAGAACCTTATTTGTAGACAATTAAAAGTGCATAATAAACCTGTACCTCTACCAGTGTGCCTTCACAGAACTAGTGAACTTAAAGAATACTTACAGGAATTATCAGTTTACACTAAGCAGTTTTACAAATCATTTGCTAATGACAATTTGTTAACAAAAATTTTACCAACATGTCCCAAAGTTTGTGATTACTGTCCATATATAGAACCTAAGTATGAAAAGTGTTCTCAACAGAGAATACCTTTATTCTTAAGATTTAGGTAACAAAGTTTGTGTGTCCAATTTCCCGGGATCAATAAATCAAGGATTACTGAAATTATTTTCATATATACAGTCATAAGTAAGAATATATAACAAAAGTTCACAGGGTGGATATAAACGTGTTATTAATATAATTCCAGTGGCTATTCTTCCCACCAAATAAAACATATTTAAAACAAGAAAAACACCTCCTCCACATCTGCTGAGACAATATCATCCTGTTCTTCGTCTCTGCCCCTCACAGGCTGGGACTGGCTGATGCGCCTCTGCTGCGGATTCCGGATGATGTAAGATGACTGAGACTGACTGGAGCTGCAAGGGATGAGGAAGGGATAAGTGTACTGCGGCCACTTTTCTCGATTGCAGGACGCCTATGTGCTTTTTCACTGTGAGCCTTGGTTCAGCTCACTGCTTTCAATCTCGGATGCCAAAGGCACCAACACCAACATCCGTTCACAGGCAGAATTTCTATTTTGCACCAGCTTATTACTCACTGACTTGGAGGAGGCAGGGAAGAAGTCACATTTAAAACAAAACAACAAAAACAACCAAAGATGGGTGGTCAAAGCTTTACTTCTTAAAACCTGACTTAGAAACAACTAAAAAACAGGTGCCTCCATATAAAAGGGAGTGGAGAGTAATAGAATACAGCTTTAAACAGGCCTGGAAATCTGAAAGCTGCTGTTAAATAACCTCATGGCAAACTTCATTTAGAGATTCAGTAACAGAGGCTAAAAGAAGCCACAAGATATTCAGTAGCACTTTTAGTCAGCAGCATTTAGTGTTTTTTTCTGAGAAATGAGTACCAAAGCAATTACATGAGAGCCAACTGAGGCAACTCAGCTGTGCCATCAGAGGAACAGATAAGTAGGCTCAATGTGATGCTTAACACTAGGACTTTAAATAACTGGTAAAACAGATTATGAATACAGGAAGTAGAAGAGGCTAAAAGAAAAGTTGTAGTGAAAAGTTAACTGCTATAGAGACTGATAGGCATGGTGGCTTATGCCTGTAAACTCAGAACTTGGGAGGCTGAGACAAGAAGACTGTGGTGAATGTGAGGCCAGTCTGAGCTATAAAGACCCTTTGTGGGAGAGGAACCAGACCAGACAGGCAGGCAAGCAGATGTATGCATTCACACACAAAGTCAGTATGTGTCATGTGCCAGGTTATTTTCTTAAAAACACAAAGTTCTTCTCGTGCCAGGATCAACATCACATAAGAGTCTCCTGAGAGTCTACAGACTGCTAGCAAATCCATCTAATGGTGTAGATCTGGCAAGTTTGAGATTCAGAGCATGATTTAAAATCATTTTCAGAAAATCTTGGAGATGTGTGAGCGGTGAGACAATGATAGAAGAGTTCTAGCACATAAACTGGACTTAGATTACAGGAATTCTGTTAATAAACACTTTGTTATCAGATATATTTTCCATAACAAGAGCAGTCTTAGGTGCTAGAGACCTTTGTTAAAACTTTGTTACACTTTCATGAGGTAAAAAAAATTAAACATGAGAAAACTAAATTGCTACTCAAAAGCATGGTGTGCTGATAAGCCAAACATTATATTTCCATGGAAGGAATCAATGTACCTGCTAGACTGATCAGATGATGGTCGTGGTGGTAACGGTTCTACCGAAAATAGTTCTTCACTGCCTTGCATGGCATCTATGCTGGTACTGGCCAGTGTAAACGGTGCAGTTGGGCGGGCAATCCCCATTCTGACAGGAACAATCAGAGACTCTGCTACATTGCACAGTTCTTCTACAGCATAGGGAAGCAGTGCTTGGAACACTCGTTTGCATTTTCCGATTGGCTGTGGAATGAAGTTGCTATAGCGAAAAGAGAAATAGGAAGCTCATAAGAGTCTCCTCATATACATAATGTAAATAAGATCATTTTTAAAAGGCGGGCAAAATGATAGAAAAGCCCAAAATTTAAAAGAATGGCTTACTTTTTCTTCTTGGATGAAGCCATTTCCACACTAAGAATGACAAACACTCTAGCTACTGACCGCAGAAACCTCATTGTCACGGCAACCGCTTCTTCTCGACGTCCAGGAGTATATTTGTTCTGGAGTTCTTTTACTAACGTGCCTAGTAGAGTGTCTAAAAGCTTTAAAAAAAAAAAAAGGTAACTACTCTATTAATGCTAAAATATTTAAGATGCTTAAATATTAAGCAAAAAGTTCTAACATCCTTTCCAATGGAAACATTTCCTAATAATTAAAATTTTAAATTATTAATTTAAATTAAAAATTTTTTTGTTTACATTTATTTATGCATGTATGTATGTGTGTATATGTGTGTATACTATGGTATGAGTGTGGAGGTCAGAGGAGAGTTTGCATGAGTTGGTCCTCTCCCCTCTCCTTCTACCACATGGGTCCTGGGGATTGAACTCAGGTTGTCAGGCTTGGGAACAAGTGCTTCACCTTGCTGAGCCATTTTGCTGGCCCACCTAATAAAATCTTAAAGCAAATTTTTACATACACAACATCAGTGACTACGCAATACACCCATCACTGTGTTCCTGACACATACTGGATCCCAAATGTACCAAATACATAAAATTGGCATATAGTTCACTCGCTAGGGTACACTTAACTACAACAGCAAAGTAGACTCAAAAGTTGGTCAATAAAATTAGCCATTCTAGTTTCTGCCTTCTAGTCAGTCTCCTCTCCACATAGTTTATCAGATAGGCATTAACTGCCAAGAATACCCAGTTTCATGTTCTGGGTTGCATTTGTTTGTTTTTAATGTTGCTTACAAGAACCTTTATATTAAAAGTTGTTGCATTCCATTTATAAATAGTGAAGTTCTAATTTGATTCAATAGTCTGCTATGGTTAGATTCACTAAGTATCTATCTTAGTCATGATTTTCCTCTCCTATTACAACTATTTCTTTATCATTGGATTTGAGGGCAATAATGTTTTAATGGCACTTGACACTGACTTGACAAGAGCAAACTCATGCAATGTGACATCTGGGCCCAAGTAATTTCACCATAATTTTATCAATATTGGGTTCTAGTGTCTAAATTCTGGTTTACAGAAAGAAAAAAAGGCACTATTAATTTTGAACACTGTATGTTTATTTTTAACATTTTTACTCTAAATAAAAGGAGGTGCTTCTGTTGACTGGGACATTTAAGTTACCTCTAAAATTCCATTCCCATTGCTATAATCAGAAGTTATCAGATTTAGAATTCTGAATTTGAAAGCCATGAGATGCAAAGAATAAACTTTTTTTCACATATTTTTACTATGTTTAAAAAACTCACCAAAATATCTGCTGTACACTTGACTATAAGGCAATGAGTGAAACAGTCCAGCCGGATCGTGCCACTCTGCTGATTGAGATATACTTGTTCTTCTGGCAAAAGATGGCCTATCCTGCTGCTGGCACTCAGACTTGGGAGGCAGAAAGAGAGAGAGAGAGATATATAGAGAGAGGGAGAGAACTGCAAAAACCAACAGCAACATAGCAAAAAAACACACATTGAAATGTTTTAACAGATACTTACGGGTCTTTATTCTCCTGTGACCCAAACATAATCATAGATTTCAAGGCATTCCAGTCCTGTAGAACGCGCTCTAGTGCAAGCTGCGCAAACCTTGGAGGCTCTAAATCATGATCAGGCATATCTGAATCTAAAAACAAAAAAATCATGGATAAGACAAAAATACTACTCTTCATAAAAGTCAGAAATGATAAATGTACTCACCTTCAGGACTAGCTGTTTTTCGGTTCCGATCCTCCCTAATTCGTGGTGGCCTGTACTGACAGTGTTCCACTGTCTGCCTGGCCACAGTCTGTACTAAAAACAGCAGGAGGTGTTCTCCCCTGAAAAACAGGTGTTGTGAGACAGAGAATTAACACACGCAGGACTTTTTTTGCTTATCTATTTGCATTCTAAACATCCTACTTGCCTACTGTTTGGCAGGGTGACCAGATTTGTAGCGGTGAGCAGGCGATAGAGTAGATCAAGTCGAGCAGATTTCTGTCCGGCAATCAGAGTTTTACATTTACATTTCTCCCAACAATCACAATATGCTGTTGGTGAAGTCCGCTTGAGTCTAGAAAGAATTTATAGTAGTCCAAATATGAAAACGAAGTTTAAATACAGAGATTGATACTAACATGGAGAGGCACAACTTAGAAAAAACAGGACCCCTGTTCATGTTAAAATGCAAAATGTAACTGTTAAACGCTTAAATAACAAGGGCTATTTAAGTGTAGAAAGTTACGTAGAAGTTCTTCTGAGAAGAAATGTTGTGGTCTAGGGCCTTCTATATCTTTCTCAATTCCTCAATTCAGCCTAAGTAGTCCTCCTCGTATACACCTTAAAAACTCTATAACCATTAAAAGCTGGTTATTTCTTGTTTGTGTCTTTTATCTGACACAACTGCAAATGCTGTCAGGACATGGAATATCTTGTTCTCCCTACTACAGCAGCCACTGCAGTGAGCACACTTCAACAAATGCAAAATCTATAAAATTTTGGAGTTGTCCTATAGAGTTACTTATTTTAAGGGAAAACTAACAATTTTTTCCTACACTTACATATTTATTGATTTATTTATGTGGGAGGGAGTATTATGTGCCACAGCATGTTTTAGAAGTAAGCTGGCAAGTTGCAGAAATCTCTCTCCTTTCACTATGTGGGTCTTGGAAATCAAACCCAGGTTCATCAGTCTCAGCAGCAAGTGACTTCACCCACTAGGCCATCTTACCAGCCAAAATTAGATGGATTTTATAGCCTATTTTTCTATTGTCTATAAGATTTATACATCTTTTGCCACTTATAGTCAATGCTGCTCCTGCTAACAGACACAGCAGATGATGAGTGCTACACTGAGTTTTATTGCTTAGATCTGTGAAAACTGCCAAACCAGCTGATAAAAATGACTACATTTAAGAATAAGGCATATTCCAAACAATGATGTCAGCTAACGAAGGCTGTAACCATCTTCTCTACTAGGCCCTGCCTAGTATCTAGAGGGAGCTAGATACTGGCTGTAGAACACAAACAAAAACATTCTGTAGACATGCATCTCAGATTGACCTGATTCTAGTCACATACATATTCCGTAGCCTAATGTCCTCCTTTTTTTGAGGGCTACATTAAAAATAACAGAAAATAAGTATTTGATAGTACACTTTAAATCAATAACCACATTTTAATATATAAACTGAAACATGAGAAAACCTCATGCTTTCTGAGTTATACAGACAATTGAAACATAATTTAGATACTTTGTACATCAATGTTATACATCTAAAGAGTTTATGAGATTTAAAAATTATGATGGTACTTACTTGCAGTCATGCCCTTTGTGACACACTCTTGCACATTCCGTACAACAACAAAGTGACTCGAGCAAACCACAAGTTCGACATTCAAAAATGTCCTAAAATTAAAACAGTATACTTTTAAAAGAGTAGTCCCACATACACTTCATCATACTTTAATCAAAAGTAATAGCAGCTGAGCAAAGTTAAGGTGCTCTGGAAGATAAAGAATTATAAATGATATGGTGACTATGCAATCGGCAAGTTATATATATGAAAAATACAGGACAAAAATAATTCATGTCATCCAAAAATACATTAATAATTATAAAATCTGCACCAAGAGCCATCAATCAGATTACAAACCAGCAAAGACCTAATTCTCCCAATCTATCATATTTAACTGAGCAACCCTGGCCTTATCAAATCAAAATTAATTTTTTTGAATAATTTTATAACTCCACAGTGAAAGATATTATCAGGCACATTTACAATTTTTTTTTTAACTGCAGTCAAAAGAGAGCATAAACACTGGAATGTAGAATAAGCTACCTGGTTAATGTGCTCTGCTCCAGTCCATGTAAAACTGCAGGTGTCGTTACAACATAAGACATATAAAGGAGAGTCATCGGGATTGGTACCTGATGGGCAAACCATTCCCATGAATACATCTTCCTCTTTTTCACTTGAAGATACTTCAGCTAAAATATTAAGAACACAGTAATTCAACCATCAGTGAAGGACTGAATCACAATTAAAATCAAAAACCTTAAATTATATACAGTATAAACTAGAAACTACTACATAACATTCAGAATTTTTTGGTAGTCAAAATTTTTAAGTTTCAGTATGTAAAGAGTCCAACCAAAAATTCTGAGACAAATAAAGGTAAAACATAACAATATCATAACTAGAGTACTTATTCTAGCCACCTGAATCCTTACTACTGTGTCTAGTAATAAAGACTCAAATCTTAGCTGGGCCTGAAAGTGCATGCCTATAATCCCAGCAAACTGGAGGCAGTGGCCAGTCTACACCTAACAGTGAGATACTTTCCAACCAGAAAAAAGTCAAGAATGAGCTATATTTAGTAAATTATAGACTATATTACAGTATTAACACTTTTTTTTTTAAGAACGTTAACTAATCTTTAAAAAACTGAATGGGAAAAACTGATAGTCCTTAATACTTTGTATTAAGGTAGAAGTCTAAGTTAAATGTAGCTAGCTACAAATATGTCTATTATTGCTATAAACTTATATCAACCACCCATCCATCAAGCACTAAATAGAATTATTTTTTAAAGGAAAGTATAAGCACAATTTTGCACACATAAAATTATCTTTATAGAAGATTTATTATTTTAAAATTGTTCATGTGGCTCTGTGAATAGGTATGTACATATGTGCACAGTGTTCATGGAAGCCAGAAGAGGATGTTGGAGCTGGAACTGCAATGGCTATAAGTCACCCAACTTGGGTGCTGGGAATCAAACTCAGGTTCTCTACAAAAGCAGTCCAAGCTATTAACCACCAAACCACCTTTCCAGTTCCCTAAATCAACCCGACAGTTTCAATGTTATTACTTATATACACAAATAGGGTATGGAAAATTTCAATATAGAATACTGTAGAAGAGAATTCATTCAATAAGAATTTGGAATGTGTTAAGTACCTTTAGCAATTTTCTGGGCTGTTTCTAAGATAGTAATTGCAGCAGGATAAGCTCGGCCACTTACTGCTGACATAAATGGAGTCATCCCTCTTGCATCCCTAAAATGAGAAAAATTAGAAGAAATATTATCTTCCTAATTTGACTATAGAATAAAAAAAAAGTTCATGATAAAACACAACTAAATTAGTCACAGAAAGACTATTCTGTGATATTGTTGGAAACAGGGTCTTACTAATATATTCATGGATGACCTTGAGCTCATGATCCTCCTGTCATCATCATGCCTGGATTATTCTGTACTCTTTTTTAAAATATAGTGACATACACTCTGATCCAGATACCAGAGAAGTTGGGTTTATACTCATTCAACACATATTCTATGATGCTGAGATGACCAATTTTTACTGCAGAGAGCTTAGCAGGACAGAAAATATGCTAGATTCTGATGTTTGAAATCCATGTAAGATAATCATCCATGCATTGCAAGGTTTTACTAGCAGAGGAAGTACAATGCTGGACTCTCATGTTTTAAATTCCCCTTAAGATAATCATCCATATGTCTCAAGATCAATTTAAACAGTACAAGTTACTACGCTAAATCTCCATACAAAAAGTTTACTAAATCTTCTTACTTGGCAGAAAGGAGTTCTCGAAGATAAGGTTGCAGAACCACACTGTCACATAACAATTTTAATATAAAATGAGCATTTGCTTTTCGATCCTTGGATTCTACTACAGAAGGCTCTGTGGAAGGACCTGTAATTAAGTAGAATCATTTGGTACCAAACAAAAGTAAACAAGAAAGAGTCAAAGAATATTCTGTAATAATGTAACAGGCACATATTAAGTCACCAGAATAATATCCTTAGAAATAAATTAACTTCATTGCAAAGAATTTGAATATACTAACATTTTATAAAACTCAACTGATTTCTTAATGTACGTATATGAACACCATCCCATTTCAATGACACTTATATGAATGATAACGTAGCCAATCAGCTGGTTCTTTTAAGAAAAAAAATCTTGAAACAAAAGTATGTATCTATAGAGCACAATATCCAGTGTGTCCTTTTTAATTCAAAAGGCCTAAGTAAACAAATAGTATAGTCTTACCTGGAATGGTGGAGGTGCTTGGTCCTTGACCACTGCCAGTCGCAGCTGTGGTAAGAGATCCCACAGCGGGGGCCAGGATAAAATCAATGTCACCATCTTTCAGTAAACAGAACAGCAGGATGTACATCATTATGGGCAACATACCCCTAATCTGTTCTCTTAACTGGCCTTAAAAGTTTTTCTCTGAAAACCAAAGGTCAAATCCAACAAAAGTTTGTGGCAACTTCTTTCCAGACTATGCAAGAAGAATCCACTAGGCAAATTATTCATTTTTCTTGATCTATTGCCAATCAAAGGACCATCTAGCCTCTTACCAGCACAGAATAAGTATTTCAGAAGAAAATCCTGAAGAAAATCAGGTTTCTGCAACTAAGAAAGCTGCAGTGTACATGATGCTTCAAATATTTGAAAATTTTAAATCTTTCATAAAATGTCTTTAATTTCCTTTCATATCTTTGCCCTTTTATTAAACACTAAATAAAACAAGAGATCTTACCAGGATCCATTGCAGGAGGGTCAGGAACCCAACTAGGGGGAGCTATAGGGGGTGAAACTGGATCCTGGTGGTCACTGGATGAAGCTCCAGCCTCATGTCTACCCAAACCAGCTGCTCTCAATGAACGTCTCATCATTTCCCGTAATCTCAAACTAGAAGAACATGGACAAAATAGAACTCATTACCATGTCTAGACCTGACATAAGGTGTACAGAAGTTCTCATCTGAGAAGCTCAAAGACTGTTCTAATAAGCAAACACTCCAGACAAGGGAAGTGGAGTACAAATGTCAATTCCATAAATCAGAGTAAGAGAGGAATAGAAATGATACTAGGGGATTCTAGTACCAAATTCAACACTAAAACCATGATAATGATAGCAAGCTCCCATACAAACTTAAGAACAGGGAACAAAGATTGTAGTGAAGTAAGATTAGAAATAACCTTTGATACAATTAGGATAAATGAGCAACTAAACATTGAAACAAAGTTTTTCTGTCCCTGTTTCTCAGTAAAAATTAAATTTAGTAAGAGACATCAGTAAACCCACTGGTAGTACAAAGCCAACATTCTTAACCTACTAAATCCTTCTTCTGTGAACTCAAAAGCAACTAAACTAATATCCACATGAGAAATTTTTAAACAAGGCACAATTTAGATTTTTTTAAAATACCAAAACCTTTTTAATAATACAATTTGCATCCTGAAGAAATGAATGAAATTAAATTTTATGTAAGAGGTATTATTAACATCTGGGCTTGATTTTTTTTTCCTCCTGCTATAAACAAAGAACAGTGTACAAGTGGTTTACATCACTAAAAAGAAAAAGAAATAATCACAAAGACCTCATTAGGGGAACTGGTGACTACCCACACAAAAATCTGTACTGTTTGTATCTCTGAACAAAAGCTCACAAAGGCTACAAAAGCAAGACACTTCAGAGTAAAAGCACTTAAGAGAGAACACAAATCCCTTCAATAGACCACAATTTTTAAAGTTTCTAAATAAAGAATAAAAACTCAATTTTAGGGGCAAGACAACACATTTTTCCATACAGATTTAATTCCAAAGACATGACTTCTGGTATGAAAGACTAACACTCTGAGGTAATAATATATCTATAAATAAATAACTGTGAAAGATCTGTTAATGTTTTAATCTTTTTCAATTGTAATGGTTATTTAATCTCAGAATAATGTGTCTTTCCATATCAGCACATTTTTGCTTCTGTAATAAAAGTTCTTAAGGGTATTTACAAGAATTTCTTTTTGAGGCTACTTTTAGGAACACATTTTTAAAAGCATTATTTATGATATACTTTTAAAAGAACAACATTGAAAGATCCTGCAAAGTAAATTTTAATGTCTCAAATAGTATATTACCTATTATAGTATTTACTATTATAAATACCTATAGTACATTCTTTTATTGTAACAGTATCTTTTTTCCTAATTCCAAAGTTTAAGTTCAAGAGTTTTTTGATAATACAGAAAGGAGCAGGGTACAGTGACTGTTTCAGTCAAGATCACGTCCCTGTTCAAAGTCACCACCCAGAGGAAAAAAAAAAAAAAAAAAGCAGGCTTCTTACCAGTAACAGTATAGACCATAGTGACTGTATACTATGATGGTCCTACACAAATAGGAAAGACACTAGGCATCCTAACTTGTACTCAAAGCACAGAGGGGGAAAAAAATGCAATGATTGAGAGACACTGCAAATAACCTGAAAATAAATGGGTGTTTGGGGCTTATTAAGGAAAGTGCTTACACCAGGATCATAATGAAATGCCTATTGGATAAGAAATATAAAATAAATGAGTAACGGGGGGGGTCAGATGTGAGAAATAGGAATAGTGGCAAATTAGAGGTTTACATGTTCATTAAAGGCATTCAAATTTTTAAAAAACTGAACACTGCACAGGACAAAGAAAACAGACGTGGGGTATTCGCCAACCTCTAGCTTCGAGTACAAAAGGAATGAAGATAAATTGGGACCATAGTCTCATCTTGAACTTGCCAACTCCCAACTTTGCTCTTGTGGTGTAGTCAATTCAATATTAAAAGAGGGGGTCACTTCTTGTCACTTTTTAAATAGTCCTTAACCTTTTTCTTCATTAGGTCTTGGGAACATTTTTAAGTATATTGCCCAGCTCCTCACACAGATTCTTAAAAAATAAAAAACAAAAACAAAAACAAAAACAAAAAAGAAAATTATTCTTCAAGATGCTGTACACAATTCATGGAGATTCACCTGGATCCTCAGTGGCTGAGGACAATACTGAGGAGATACCACCTTGGCTGCTAAGATTCAGAGTTTTGACATTTCTTCATATAGGCTTGCCTGGAGTCATCGTTTTTTTCTGACAATATGGAAGAATTCAAGGATGATGTAATTTCCTCTTTGTAAGCACGTTATATCCATGCTACAGAAGCCTTAGAATCCAGTCATGTTCAAACATAACACTGTGACAAAAAAGTGAAGGTCATGTGTCTTCCAGATTAACAATCTCTAGAGTATATACACCTGCAATCAGATGAATCAATCAAGCTTTCCACTAAATCTGCCCTTTGTACTGAGGAGCTACTGAGTCATATAACAAAACTTCTGAGTCAAATCATCATCTGAAGTCATTTAACAGTATTCCATTCAATAGTGAAACTGCATCAGTTTTGAGCTTACAGCTCAGGAATCCCAGCCTGCATACTCATCAGGGGGCATCGCCTAGAAAATCCATTGCAGGCTAGAGGAAGGTTTCACTTCAATGAAGCAGTCTGTGGATTTCCTACTGCACGACGTGGATAATAAGACTCCTGTGCTTTCATCTGTTCAACCAGCAGCCCTGAGTTTGCACTGGTTAAGAGCACTGCAGTGAAATCTTCGGCAAATTCCTCAAAGGAGCTTACTTTGCAAATTATTTCTGTGAGCGACACATCACCCACTCTTGAAGCTCCTTTTAGTCTTTGCCTTCAAAATAATCCTTACATGAAAAAAGATGGCAGCATTGGCATTGGACCAACCATATCAGAGTCCAACTTGATTGGCACCTGTAATTTCCCTGAGGAAATGAAACACCTGAAATAATTCAGAGACTAATTTCTTCATGAAGAATTTAAGTTGCTTTCCATCTAGAGTCAATACTTTGCTTAATGTAGTTCTAGATAAATAACCTGCTTCTGCTCTGTTTAAAATTATAATTTGGTCACCCATACATAGTTTTCTGGTAAGTCTCATTTCTGGTTGTTTTTCAACCCAGGAAGCTATGAACTTGGTAGCTTTCTTAATGCCAATTTAAGAAAAAAAACGTCTTTTTTAAAGGGAAAGGTTAATGTGAAACAGAAAATAGGCCGAGAGAGTCTTCATTTTAAGTAGACTTTACCACCAATCATGTTACCACCCAGTGAGCAGGGCTTTCATAAATGATCTGCCAATAACCAAGAATTGTGACTATCTCAGATCTAAAATAAACCTGCTTTTTTACCTTCAGAAAGAAAACTATATACTAAAATATTTATGGTCACCATCTAGTCAAACACCCAGCAGTTTTTAAAGGATTATAAAAGTTTATCCATCCAACAACTCAGAAAACCTGAAAATTTAAAACTGAACATTCACAATACACACCAGCCATTCACTGCTTCCCAGATCATTAGACATCTGAGGAATGGACCTAAATAAGCAATATGAAAATTAAAAGAGTACAGGCTTTTTTTTCTTTCAATTACTGTATTGTCATGCTTGCCAACTAAAGAAAATAACTACCTAAGAAGAATGATGAGTTCAGAATACATTCAAAAATGAAGTTTGACCTGTGTTTTAAAACTATTCCAAGTTTATAAAGTACAAGAGATCCTACTGCTGTGCATTTAAATTCTGATTAGGTACCAGATATTTCCCCACAGTATTATAGGAAGAAACCAAAACAAAAGTAAGACCCCACCAATTCATGCACACAATAGTAAGAGATAAACTGCTTTTTGTACTTGGATTTTTTTTTTCCTCCAATTAAACTGTCCTTGAAAAACTACATTACCTTCGACTACTTGATGATCCAGCCCGATTACCTGGGCCATTACTTGAAACAACTGATATTGCATTTGCAATGGCCTCCACAGCAGAAAGCCTTTCTGCAAATGTATTTCTTTCTGAGCGCTCTGCTTCTGAAACATAAGATAAAAAAATTAGAATCAATTTAAACTTCAAAAACAATGATACTAAGTATGGATAGGCCACTAAACACAAACTGCTATGCATACTAGTGTTTCAATCAACAGAGCACATAACCAATGCCTTAATTTTATTCTCAAGAGCAACAAGTACTTAAGACAACTGAACTAGAACCTTTAATATGTGATTTCTTTATTGTACCTTACTGCTCAACTCCTAGAAGCCACATTAGAGAGGCTCACGTTGTAGCTTTTACCATTAAAAACATGACATACTCATTCAGTTTGCCAGTCTTAGTTTCTATACTTATTCCCTAGGCATAAGATGAAACCAGCAAATCACAATTCAAAATGTCGCTACCAGAATAAGATCATTATTCAAAATAATTACATAGTAGATCTTTAGGTTCTTCTTTCATTTAGCCAATTTTTAAACATTAACTAATGGATGTGGTAGGGCATGCCTTTAATCCCAGAGGCAGAGAATGGCCAATCTCTGTAAGATAAAGGCCAGGCTAGTCTGCATACCCAGTTCCAGGTCAGATGGGGTAATGGAGAGACCCTGGCTCAAAAATAAAAACAAAACAAAAAAACTTCAGACACACCCCCACACCTTACTTTTCAAAATTTTGCAACGATTCCCTAACTTAGTATTTCCCTTTTACATTCCAAACAGCAGGACAAAAGCTGCTTCTACTGGCTTAAAATACTACATTCACATGGTATTAAAAGTCATTTACAGGGGCTGGAGAGATGATTGCTCAGCAGTTAAGAGTACTTGCTGCTCTTGCAGAGGAACCAGGACCCAGGTTCAGTTCCTAGCACCCATACTGGGTGGCTCACAACCACCTTCAGCTTCAGGGTGATCACTAGTGTACACACATACAGACACACAATAAATCCTGGTTTAAAGTCATTTTCACTCAAAATTAGTAAAGCTCACTTAGTAGTACATATTCAGTTTGTTTATTAAGGAACAATTAAGGACAATAAAAACTAACTGATCAAAATTATTCCGCTACATATCTAATCCAGATTATACAACATAAAGCAGAAAACAAGCCCACACAAGTTTTTACAATGATTTACTTTCAATCCTTATTATATTTTCAAATTTCCTAGCATTCTTTCCGAAGACCTGTCAACGCTCTTAATCTTACCCTCTTCTTCTTTAGTTTCTTTATTGCTAGTTGGAAAGCAAACTGATACACAAGCATGCAAAATATTGCGATTTCCATCACATCTGTGGCTGATGAATGTCTGCAGCATCTGTAGATTCTGTTCTAAAACAACTGCTTGCTCAAGATTCATGAGATACTGTCGACAGGCCTCATAGTCACAGCGAAGAATGTGTTGCATTAAAGTCTGTTTCTGTACTCAGGCAAATGAAGGGGAAAAAACTTCAATGAAACTGAACAGCAAACTTCAACCAGAAATGAATTACAAGTCAAAAATGGCTATGGTCACAATCATATAATCAGATCTTCAAATACGTAGAGATTTATTGTAGGTGGCCTGGCAAAAGGAGTTGAATTTATAGGTACTGGGTAAGCACAGTATATACGTTGTTAAGAAAAGTGAAAACTTTCTGTAAAACATGAATATATATTTTTACCTTTCATAACTACCTCAACTTTTTAGCTTGAATCAAAAAGCAACTAATACAATGCACAAAGAAATGGGAACACCTGGGATACCACCTATGGATCACGTTTGGTGACCTTGAGTTTATACTGTAACTATGAGATTAGAGCACTACTAGAAGCCAATAAAGCAAAGGAGTCACAGTTTATCTCAGGTCTGCCCTCACTTCACTGTCTTACATTACACTTTAAAGCCTGAAATATAAAACCTTTCAATTCTAGGACTGATGGTGTGACTTTCAAAGGCAACAGCAGATATAACTATCAAAAGAAGTAGCAGCAGTGACAAAGCACGCAGAGAACATCATCAGCTGCTCACAAACTGTGTGAAGCAGCAGCTCAAAAGTGAAAGCTAGGGATATGGAACATTTAATGGACAGACTATAAAGAATTTGGGTTTTTTTTTCTTTTTAACTTGTTAATTTTACCTAAACCATATTCTAAAACTTAGCAAGTGTGTATACAAATACAGATGGACAAAGAAAAGAATACTTAACAACTTGCCAGAAAACTGCCTAAATAAAGTCTCTCTTCCCCAAAATTTGCAGAGGAAGAAGGTAGTGAGGTAGGGGTAACTGCTCACATTAAAACAGTACTTACCACAAATGAGATAAGCCATTTTCACTGTGGAATTAACTAATGCTTTCAGGAAACTTATGCACTAATTACTATGTTGCAAGATAAAAAGGACAGCGCTTTCAAAGGCAACTCAAGACAAGGCATTTTCCCCACACTGTTATGATATAGCAACCCACTAGTCATCTGGTAGGAAGCAGTCACTCAACCTGCTAGACCAAACAGGGACTCAACACCAGCAAACCATGCTTCGCTGTGTTACAAGCAACAACCCATTCTGCACCATGGCACTGCATTTGTCACAGAGTTTAGTCAAAAAACTTCTGTGGCTTTATTCTGTGTCAAGCTCAAGTCAGTGAGATGAAGTATAAATGGTAGGAAGACACATTTCAGCCTGAGATGCTGACAAAATCCAGAGGTTACAAAATCAACTGCCTACCTTTAAAGCAACATGAGTCGATTCTTATCTGCATATGCTCTTCATCTGGCTACCAGGACACTACTAATTCTAGCCCTTCCCCAACCTCAGGGAAACTCCTTCCCAGTCTCCTGTGCTGCCTCTCTTTTGTCACCACATTTAAATGCCAGGACTATTATCATGCCTCAGGCCTTGAACCTTTTCTCCATAAGGCTAATAATCTCATCCAGAATAATTCCTCGAAGTACCAACTCTCCCGAACATTTCTCTGGCTTGGTCCAGTCTCCTTATTCACACTCTGCACTTGGAGAGCTCATAAACAGTCTCAAAGTCACATATCACATACCAAACTCCAGTTGCCTATCCCCACCTCCTAAATCTTCATCTCTATAAATAGCAACTTTGTTTTCTATATAAATACGTGGGCTGAGGAGACGACTCAGTGGGTAAAGGTGCTTGCTATGCAAGCCTGATGTTCTAAGTTCCATCCCAAGAACCCACATAAAGGTAGAAGGAAGAGAATCAACAACACAAAGCTGTCCTCTGACCTCTTTATGTGCTCTACATGTACAATGCACAGCGATGGACATTCCACACACACATAATAAATAACTTAAAAATAAATAAAAGAAAATCTTTTGTTCCCTTGCTTCCTAAAATCAACCTTCTACATTTGGGCATCAGCAAATTCTGACTCTACTTTAAAAACAAATCTAATAGATATTGGGTCTAATCGTTTTTCATTCATAATTTCACCTCCTGTACAAAGTCACCATCATGTCACATCCTGGGTAATTTAAACTATTTCCTAAACAATCTCCTTACTCCCACTCTGCCCCTTCATACTCTTAGCACATAAACAGTGATTGTTTTAAATTTGTCAATCTCAGCTAAAATTGTACAACACTTTTCCATGACAATACCTCTACACTTATATCTCACAAACACCCAAACCCCACAACAATCTCATCCCCTTTCTTTACCACATGTTTCTTCCCCTACATCTTCTCTCTGCCATTACCACAACCAGATCAGAAGACTTATACCTTTCCATTCACTAGTGATATCCGGGCACCAAGCTTTCTAGTTCAACATCTTCTTCAAGTCTATCAAATCGGTCCCCTCTTGCTCACTTCCAAGAGTTGAAGTTTACTTTGTTCTTATGTTATTCGCTAGATTTTCTGATTCTCTAAATTTCTGTTCCCCTAAATTCTCCTACTGTTGGCATTCAGTAAAGTTCAGGCCTCGTAGGTAAGGACTCAAGACACCCCAGTGCTCTCTCAGGCCTTATCAGTTGCTCCTCATTGACCAACACAACCCTACCTCTTGATCACTTAAAAATAATGGGCATTTTTTTTTCTAACACAATAATGAGATTGTCAAAGATGACTCAGGTATCACTTCCTCAAAGCCTTCCTACACTGTCAGACTTTTTATCTCTTTCTTCTATACTCTCACAATATTATATATAACTTTCTTAAACAAAGTTATACCAGAACCACTGATTTACTTGTCTCTGTTGCATCAACACACTCTTGGCCATTATAGGGATGGGTCAATGAATGATCTAGTCAAGTAAACTCCTGTATTTTCTTTTGAATGAAAATGTGTAGTAATTTTAAGAAGTAAATTACCTCTACAGCCATAATGATAATAGCAGCTTTCTTTTTGATTGTTGAGTTAGCAGGAAGATTTATTAAAGAATGCACACCCATTCCAAGACTACTTATTGGTGGAAGATCAAGCCAGTCCGGATCCCTTATTCCTCCCATACAATCTTTGGCCATTGGGTAGATAGTACCATTTCCATCTCGAAGAATAATAGGAGATTCCTATAGTGAATGAGAAAAAGCAAAAATAAAAATTTGGTTCCCAAACAAAAAGGATTTTAGAACCTTAGTGTGACAAGGCATGTGCGTGATTCTAAGTACTCAGGAAGATGGACTGTTTACAGGATGCTCATGAGTACAACTTTAGACTGGGCTGCAGAGAAAACCTATTTTGGGAAAAAAAGAAAGAGGTAAGACTGATTTTTACAGTGAGTTTATTTGTTAGAAATAAGGATCAAAATTTTAAACTCTCAGAATGTGTTGAATATTCTGAATTCTCCAATAACTCACTAAGAAAACCCTAGGTGACATAAAAATAGTAATGACAGATCAGTTGTTTCATTTTTTTATTTTTGTTTATCTTTGAGACAGGGTCTCCCTGTTGCCCCAGCTGGCCTGGAACTCAGAGAGATCTACTTGCCTTTGCCTCCTGAGTGTTGGGATCAAAGGCATGCACCATCACACCCTGCTTAGAACAGTTTTTTAAAAGCTGAAGAGATGGCTTAGTGGTTACAAGCACTGGCTGCTCTTGTGGAGGATCTGGGTTTGATTCCCAACACCCAACAACTAGACGGCCAACAACTGTCTATAACTCCAGTTCCAGGGGAATCTGATGCCCTCTTCTGACCTCATGACACTGCATGCGTGGATACACTTACACACACATGAAGGCAATATACTCATACACATAAAATTAAAAAAAAATTTTTTTTAAATAGGCAAAACTGAGCCTTTTACCTGTCCAGCTGTAAAAATGGCGACATTCCTCTCATTCTGACCAAGAAAAGCAATGCTGCTTGTTGGAAAATTATTTTCTTGTTCAGCTTTTCCTGTAGCAAGATCAAAGATACAGTACCGTACCCAGTTTCCAGTCTTCAAAACAGCATGCACACCTTTCGAAAGCACATAAATGAAAAGAAAAAGGATTATATATCTGAAGTAGCTACTAAATTTTAACCTCTCTGGCAATATTTGTGAATAAATTCAGTCACATGTCAATCTATTATGGTACGTGCCAGGACAAAATAAACCAAAACCCTAAATACCCAAGTATTAGTGTGACAGAACATGCTAATTGAAAAGTTATAAAACCTTTACCTTTGGAATCTACATTAACTGCTAATATTTCTGTTTTTTCAGGTATACAAAGTTTCTTAGGAGTCCTCTGGAAACAGTCAGGAACTTTTGGAGTTCCACCAGTTTTGACAACCTGCACAACAAAAGGAATTTTGCTTTCAACTATAAACATACTCAAGGACTCCATCCCAAAAGTGACGTAGTCCTGTAAACTTACCTGCAGTTCATCAATCCTAAGTAATCTACAATCCTGTAGGAGTGAAGAGGGGTCAGCATCTGGTCCAGAGGTGTTCTGACAGTTTGTATTACTAGATGTTCCTGGAAATTTTACAGCAACATAGGCACCATCCACTTTTAGCACCTAGAAATATAGGCAAATACATTGAATATTTATTAATGACAACTTATATGCAATCAATATACCAAATTCTGTTCACTTACTTAATACTAAAGCACTTAAATCCTAATGAGTATGTATCATCAATGAACACCAACCAAACTATAGAATTAACATGAGAAAAAAAAAATCACTAAAATTTTGCTGTTAATATCTATATTCAAGGCTTAAAAACTGACCCAGATAAGCAATGATTAGAATGAAATGTTCAGCCATTTACAGAACAAAACCTAAGTTCACCTATACAAACCTCTCATGTTCCCTCTATTAGTTCAAGTAGAAGTAGCTGATAGAATTAACTTCCTTTTTCTTTCAGGCTGGCTACAAAGTCACTATGCAGCAGAGGCTGGCCTTGAACAACTTTTGAATCCTTCTGCCTCCAACTCCCAAGTACTGAGATTACAGGCAGCACCACCATACCAGACTGGCAGACTTTTTTTTTTTTTTGAGACAGAGTCTCCCCTATAGCCTCAGTTGGCCTGGAACTCGCTATGTAGACCAGGTTGGCCTCGATCTCACAGAGATCCTCCTGCCTCCCAAACGCTGGGATTAAAGGTATGTGCCACCCCACCTAATTCCTAGCAGACACTTTTGATGCTAACAGTATTGTGTATCAGCACAGGCCAATAACTCTAAATAGCTTGCTACTGCACTCTTGAAATGTAATTAATATAACTAATGAACAGATTTATTATTATTTTATTTAATAAATTTAAATTACCATATACAAAGCTGGTGGCCACACAGTAGTCATACCAGGAATGGGGTTAATGATGCAGACAGACAAGCACAGAACTTGAAATCAGGACACTTGAGTCTCACCTCTGCTACTTTCTGAGTTTGAGCCAGAGCGCATTTCAAAAATGAAATCACCATTAATCAAAAAGGTCTCATAAGAAAGGCCTTTATAAATTATAGAACCTGGTGCAGCCTGTTTGTTTGAGTACAAATCAAAGATCATATTGTAAAAGACCATCATCTTTTAGAAAACTAAAGATCAGAAAAGCCCTCACTCTGAAAATATTCTATACCTATAATATGCGTAGAGAGTTATGTGCTGAGGGAGAAAAAGGTCAAATTAAGTACACCCACACTAATGGCCTCTATTTACTTGCCTTTTCAGAAGGAAAAATTCTTCAGGAAGAATAGAGAAGGGGAAGGTTGTTGGTTCACTGAGAACAGAAATGTTTTCCAATGATACGGAAAGAATTAAGAGCACTTGCTGCACAATCTTAAGGACCAGAGTTCAGACCCCAACATCCATGTAATACACCAAGTATCCCACAAAAGCTTCTAACTCCAGCTCTGTGGAATCTATTGCCCTCTTCTGGCCTCTTTCCATGTGCACACAGATACTCTCATCTGTACGGGGATGAGGGCACATCCTCTTTTAGAAGTAGTATGTCTCTGTAATTTTTCTGTAAATCTAAAACTATCTCAAAGTATCGTTAAAAAACTAAACAAAACAGCAACACACCACCATAAATGCTCAAGGCAGGGCATCATCTCTTCCCCTTGAGACCCATCAGCATCAGATTCAGGGATGAGACTAAACAAGCCACTAAGTAGATGATTCAAAGACAGTCTTGAGGGCTCATGACACCCATCAAAACTCCTGGAGTAACCACTATCATTGTACTACTTTTAGTACTTAGGTATTTTGAACAAACCTTGCCAACAGGGACATTCTTAACATCTTCTACAAAAACAACTTCCCGAAGAGACCACTGCTCTTCATTCACTTTTTCCTCTTCTTTCGGGGCAGGAGTTGACCGACGTCGTTCTTAGACAATAACAAAATGTTAAGTACCAAAATGAAAATGTACAAAAAGCCTTACAGAGTTCATACAAATATACAAAGAATGCTCATTTGTACACCTTTAATCCCAGCACTTGGGAGGCAGAGGCAGGCAGATCTCTGTGAGATCAAGGCCAACCTGGTCTATATAGCAAATTCCAGGCCAGCAGGGGTTACAGGGAGACTCTGTCTCAAAAAGACTCCCCCCAGCAAAATGATCATCTGTAATGGGATACGAAAAAATTCTTACATCACCCCTTCCTAAATTAAGGCTGTAAGATAAACTCCAACTTCAAATAAACTCACAATGAAGAATAGTTAGAGCTGGTTACTGCCTAACTATACTAGCACTACTACAAATAACTATTAAAATGAATTAAAAATACATACACCCTGGTCTCAACCAACATTTGAAAAAGAAGATCTGTTGTGTTGTTCTTGAAACTATCAGATAACATTAAAGTATAACTTTTGAGGAACTATTTAAAAAGGCTTTAGTCTATGGTATAGTAGTATATGTTATAAATTCTATAAATTCTAAGCAAAAGTGGCTAACCAAGTCATAACTGCATGTTCAACATAATAAAAGTTAGGCATATGGAGAAGTTAAGCAGCAGTTAAGAGCACTGGCTAGTCTTGCAGAAGACCCAGTTTTGAATCCTAGCACCCATATGGCAGCTAACAAAGTAATCAAAGTCACAAAAAGAAATGGAGCAAATATTCTAGGTAGTGACAGATATTTCCTGATTATTGCAAATAATTATACATATTTCTAAAAACTGAAAAACAGTCTCAAAACAACTAAAATAATCAATACTTCCTGTGTAAATAAAGCCATGGCCCTCCCCCAAGACAAGCTGGGGAAAACAAATTATATAAAAAGGTAATTTTAAATGATATGAGCCGACCCTAGCCATAAACAAACTGAACACAGCTGTCTATTCCAGACCTTATTCTGACCAATGTACACGACACACACACTTACTATACGGCATGGATGCACTGCTGGCAATTGAGGACGCATCGCTACAGGTGGATGCTGGAGACGGCGGAGGACCCATTTCTGTTTTGACTGGTTCCTGCTTGCTTTCAGGCCTAAGGTGAGAAACGTGATTCTCCTTATAATTAGGAAAAGGAAACTTTTCAAGTAATATATTAAGACAAGTTTATAAAGGAGTACTGATTTAAAATTTTTATTAAATGGTATAGTTTTAAGATTCTATGTACTAAAAAAGGTACAAGGTATATGGATCAATGAATATTTTAATGTAAGAAAGACAAATACACCATACAAAGCTATCAACTAACTGGGACAGAAACTCAGATAAGTTTTGTTTAGGAAGAATAACAAAAGCTGCACTTAACTATAGCAAGTATACAATATTCTATGGATAATAAAAGCACATATATTTTTATTACACAGTAAAATTGTTTTTCAGTCACAAAACACTAGTTTCTCACAAACTTTGTTATTTATTTCATACATATGCACACACATGTGCACATAATTTGGGTCTTCAACTCAACACTTGTTTCCTATTGCCGCACCAGGAATTTCACTTGCATTAAGAAAATTTTTTTAAAGTACAGTAGTATTTTCACCAGCGTCTTAAGCAAGAGTGTTCAGTACAGAAGGAGAGCCAACTGCTGCACTGCAAACCTTGAGACGGTGAAAGAAGCCAATGCTAATGGTCAGCACAGCATAAGGCAAAGTTTGTTGAAGTAGAAACGGCTGTTTTTAATATCAACGTCACTTAGTTCTCTTACAAAGTTTAATAGTAAAAACTGCTCATTTCAAGGAAGATCTTGAAAAACTTGCTAAGTCACAGGGTTTAAATATCATATTCTACTCTGTTCATCCTGTTTATAGTTTATATCTGGTGTTCTGTTGATGTTGTTAAGACAGGGTCTCACCATGCAGCCTTAGGTGACCCGGAACTCCCTACATAAAGCAGGAGGGTCATGAACTTGGTGTGATCGTCCTGATTCTACCTTCCAAAGTGCTAGAGTTGCAGGCATGAACCTGCACTGCCACACCCAGCTACAGTTTACATTTGTATATAACAGTATTTCAGGGAGCTAGAGACACAGCTGACATGTAAAGTGCATCCCCCTAGTTTGTTTAAAGCATGAAGATTAACCTCAGCACTACAAAAAAAGAAAAATTCAAATCTTTACAAAGTTCATAGAAGAATGAAAGTATGATTTGTTATTTTAATTTTTAGAAGAAAAAAAAGCAATGTAATTAGGAAGATCAACTACAAATCTCTCTCTCTTTTTCTTAAATAAAAGCACTAAAACTACAAATCTTTAATTAGGTTTGAAATGCCATAAGTTTGGTTTGCTATAGACTATAAGCTTTAGCTTATAAATAGTAGAAAAAACCCAAATGTTATTTCTAGAATATACTCTTCCATGTTATGATGGTCACATTTGATAAAAGTCAGATAAAAACTTTATTGCAAAGGGAGAGGAGGGGAGAGGAGTCTAAAGAGAAGCTTAATAGTAAGGCTGAACACATGACCACTGTGTATCACCTGCAAAGATATCAAAAAGGAGAACACTGCCATATCATTCTGACCAATAACAAGAACTGTAACTCATAGCCAAAATTTACTGATTCTGTATTTGTATATCCAAATCTCCCCTGAACACCACCATTTATATACACAACAAAGTAAGAACTAACAGTAAAGCAGAGAGTGAAGTGCTTACTTTGTTTCAGTAGTTTTGCTAGCTTTTTCCATGCTTTTCAGGCTCTCAGGAGATCTAAGCTGAAATCTACAGCTATCATTCATATTCCAAACTGATTCCATCAAGACACCAACTTTAGGAATCCCAGCACTAATTGAAAAGGCGACTGCTCCAGCATGATAGAGAGGATTATTTCTTAAGCATACCTAGCAAATAAAAGAAAACTATCAACATGAAACAACTTTAAATAAATGAGAATTAGTTCAAATGTATATGAAAATGCAATATGTAAAAGTATTGCTTCCCATGTTTCAGAGGACATTCTTACACACACAATAAAACTAACTTGAACGTTTCCATCAAATACCTGTTCCTAAAACTAATGAGCAAGAGTAACATCTGAATGTTTGTTAGCAATTTATCATTATCTTTAAAGCTTCATGCAGCAAATACCAACCGTTCTACTAAAAGAAAACTAAACAGAAAAGGCAGAGAAGAAACTAAAAATAGCTTAACATTTAAAAATAAAACATAAAGAACTATGCTTTTCTGCTTCGTGTAATTTTCTTAATTCTAATGCTATAGAGGCTCCGATACATCATCTCTATGGATATGTCTCCCAAAAGAATGCTGTTTACCAGTCAGAACCTTGTATAGGCATGTAATCCTTTAACTTAAGAAAAAAAAAAGCTGGGCACTGTGGTTGCCTGTTATCCCAGCCCTTGAGGCTGAAGCAAAAGAATGATGGGGAATTGGTCCAACCTGGAGCTACACAGTAAGATTCCTAAATAAATAAATACTGACATTGACGAATTCCAAATTCAAGTGTCAATAGCCCATAAAATTCTGTTAGCTAAAAGATAGAACACATTAAAGTACCCTGAGGTAGAGCTAAGATTTTGCTTTAAAGCTTTAAAAAACCAGAGGCGCATTCTATGCTGAATGCCAGTAGCCTATAAAATGACACCAAATACACCACCATAGTTCCATGTGAACTATGAACATTATCTCTAGAGCTCTCATTTGACGTTTCTAATAGGCCAATCTTACTGACACTGTGTTCAACTGAGAGCTAAAAATCATGTTATACCTGACCAATGGCATATATGAAGATTTTACTTATTATTTTTATGTTAGCTCCGCATGAGTGAAGAGAGCTGAACCTCAGGGTCCTCTTTAAAAGCAAATGCTCTTCATCCCTGAATCCTATGTCTAGACCCAAGATCAAAGACTTTGATGGTTTTAAATTAAATGTAAGACATGTAAGAAGGTGGTACGTCCAAGAAGAACTGGAAGCAGCAATACTGTCTTCAAGCTGCTGGTCTCCTTGAGAACATTTATGTTATCACCAACTATAACTTTCCGGCATAGATGACGAGTTCTCCAAAGCAAACCTGAGAGAATGTTGCAGGCAGAAACATTCAGAGAACACTAGTGAAAGCGAGCAACTGTCCTTCTCCCCCACCCCATCAAGTCCACAGCCACTAGCACATACCTACTATCCTTCTCTCAGACATTTCTCAACAGTTAATGGCTGTACACAAACTTCTATCAAACTGTTCCATAATAATCTCCAGCTCTGCTTCATTTGAAAAAAACTAACGAAAATTTAAAGCCCAATAAATCTTCATAAAGACTTTAATTGAAAGATAAATGTGGTATGCTATTAACTATTATTTATTAATATTTTCATATAAAAATAAATGTATCTTATAGACAAGAAGTAAATCCAGGCCTAGCATACCAGAGCATTCAATGAATATTTGGTGAATACATTATTCGAAACTATTATCTGTTGGATGCAGCTGACCAACAGTTCTTCCCAATATGATATATAAAGGTTTCCATTTCCACAGCTGCTATAAACCTCTGGCTTCAAAACAAAATTTTAGCTCTATTCACTGGCAGTTTCATAACAAATTATTTTATGCGTAACTTTTCTTTCTTTAGAACATCTTTATTTTTCACTCTCCCTACCTACAGTAATATCACCACCTGTTAAATGAAGTAGCTGCTGAATCTTGTTATGGGAGTTCAGTTGTTGAGAACATAGAAATTACTATTTGAGGGCAAAAAAAAAACAGGAAAAAAGGGGGCTCTGATGGAGGAGAGATCTTGTCAAAAGCACCTTGCATAAATAACAAAAACTGAGCAGTCATGTTCAGATAGTGGGTAACCAAGAAGCACAGAAGGAATGAAGGGGAGGGAGAGACAGTCACAAGCAAAAATAATCATCATTGAAACTGAGTTTAGAGAGAAAATGACAATTTAAGTATTAACCATTTTTTAAGACACAGTACCAGAAACAACTTGAAATGAAAATGCCCCATGAGGAAGTAGAATCACAATATGTAATAAAATCTGACATCTGCCTACGTTTTAAGGACTATGAAGTTCTTATAGCATTCATTACAGAACTTGCTATAATCAACAGAAATATTCTTTTATCATGAAGAAAAACTTCCATTAGACTATGTAAATGTGTAATAGGATATCCCAAAACTCTTATTTCTATGGGTCCTATCTAGTTTTAATCATCAGTAAGTATACTGGAAATTACAACCAAGAAATTTTTAAAGTAATAAAACCTCATTTTAATAAAAACAATTTTATTTATGACAATTTTTTGGAAATATTAATGGCAACAATGGCATTGTTTATATTTCTGCTAATTTCTAACTTTAAAAAAATATTATTTTATGTGTATGTGTGAATGCCTGTATTTATGTGCACTATGTCCATGCAAGAACACCCAGAGGACAGAAAAGTGTCAGATTTCCTGAATTGTGTGGGTGCTGGGAACTGAACCAGGGTTTTCTGCAAGAGCGGCAAGTGCTCTTTACCATGGAACCATCTCTCTAGTCCCAAACTCCAACTTTTTGCTTTCTTTTGGGAGTACTAGGATTGAATCTAGGGTCTTAGGCAAGTGCTGTCCCACTGAGCTGTACCTCCCAAACCCCCTTTGAGACAAGACTTTCAATGTACCTCTAGCTGGCCTGGAACTCCACTATGTAGACTAGGCTAGCCCTGAACTCAGAGATCCACCTGCCTCTGTCACTAAGTGCTGGGATTAAAGGCAAGCTCTACCATGCCAAGACTTAAGCATTTATGTATTTTGTTTGTGTGTATGTACATGTGTATACAAGCTCACAGGACAACTTGGCAGAGTTGGTTCTTTCCTATTTGGATCCCAGGAATCAAACTCAGGCTGCTAGGCAAGTAGTTTTACTTGTTGACACATTTATTGGCTCAAGTTTTGCTAGTCTCTTAATATCTTCTTCTGCATTCAACCTACTATATTCATTCTGACTTTACTAGATAAAGATAATTCAGCTGCACACAGATAAATAATTAGAAAATAAAAGAGTGCAACCTTCCTAAAAGGGATATGAAGCCAGCTAGAGACTACACTTTGAGAACCGCCGTGGTATTAGAAAATCATTTTGTAAGATACATGTATGAACCTAAAACAATCTGAGAGTCACAAAATGTAATAATGGGGAAATTCAATGACTTGACAAGGCATCCTTTTGACAATACCCTTACAGAGCAGCATCTTTCAAAGTGCTCGGTTATGAGTCACATGGGTTTTCAAACATAATGATGCTTGGCCCCACCATTAGTATAACCTCAACCAACATTCTTGGTAATGGCAGCTCTAGGCTCTGCGTTTCAAAATTACTAAATAATTTTTAAAACCAAGTCAATAAAGGAATTCTGCTCTACAGGAAAACCTACTGACACAGAGCTAGAATCTACTAAGTATAATTAACTAAAGAATGATGTGACCTCTATAAGCTACTAAATCCTGGTAATTCAAATGAGACTCACCTATAATAATGTCTATTGAGAAAACTTGCTTATCAAGAAAGAAAATGAATTTTAAGAGAAACGATGTCTCTTAGGACAGCTTAACTCTAACCTCTTACCTGAGTACCAACAGTGATGTTTGGCATGGAGGAAATACCAGCACTGGACTTGGGCTTTTTATTTTTTGCTCTAGCTTTCTCTAACATTTTCTTCCTTTGACTAAAAGGAACAACACCCCTGAAAAGGAAAACCAAAAATTTGTCAATCAGCAAAGAAGTACATTAAATAAATCTAAATTTATACAGCAATTTAGGTTTTCCGATATATTCCTTCTCCAAAATCTTTATCTCTGAATGTTAATGGGTAATTACTTTTAGCTGCAAATTATTGAAAGCTTTAATTAATAAATAACTGGATTCTGTTTTAGTAAACCTTTAGAATTAAATTCTATAGAAAACCAATGTTCTACTTACAAATAGCTATCTTTCTCCTACAAATAATTAAATTTCATTAGAAAATTGCCCTGTATACTACTTTTGATGATGCAAATTTATTAATACCTCCTTAAAATACAAATTTAAAGACTTGCTAATAAAGCCATACTTAAATAATGAAGAATACTCGAATGAAAACCTGAAAATCATTTATGCTACAATTATGTAAAAGATATAGGAGGAAGAAAAAGAGTAAAAATAACCCCAAATCTACATTGTAGGAATCGACGTCATTTATTCCATTTTGTTTGCTTATAAAATGCAATAATACGGCCGCTATATATTCTAAGATTTTTTGGGTTTTGATTGGTTGATTTTTGTTTTGAGACAGGGTCTCCCTTTAGAGCTCCAGATGGTCTGGAATTCCTTATGTAGACTAGGCTAGCTTCCATTCCACAAAGATCCACCTGCCTCTGCCTCTCAAGTGCTAGAATTAAAGGCATGAGCCACCAGGCCCGGCATGTTCTAAGTTTCTAAAATGTAACTGCTCTAAAGTGAAATTTCTTTGTTTATAAAGCACTGTCATTTGACTGACCTCGAGTTGGTAGTATCCTCCTCAAAGCAGCTCTCTATGCATACAAAAACATTCCATGAAGCAAATTCTTCATCTCTACTGACTTACCACCAATATAAGTTATTCTCCAGCTGGGCACAGGTATAAAGGGCACAACAATGTAAAGAAACTATCCGTTCTCCTTGAAGTTCAGAGTAAGTTTGTGCCGTGTGCTCTAACTTAGAAGCCACAGAACTTAAAGTTTCATCAACCCATGTAGCAACCTAAAGAACAAAATCATAGAAGTTTAAATATAAACTAGTAATCTTCTCAAAAGAACAGATGTCAAAATTAGAGTAAGGTACGTATATTCTATGAACTCAAATTCTAAATATTTTGAGTTCAGCACTATAAAAATAAATATTTTGGGAAAGGTTCCCAGTAAGACTGAAACTAAAACCCTTCACATGTAAACCAAGTAAGAACCATTAGAATGAATGTCTGCAGCCACTTTTAAGGCACTAACCAAGACTAAAACATTTGTTCCTATTTTGGGAGTAGGTAAGAGAGACTAGGACTCACTACAATCTAGGCTGACCTGAAAACTTGTGATTTGCCTGCCTCGGTCTCCCAAGTGCTAGAAGTACAGGCCTGGATTACAAAATCTAGAATTTTTCATAGAATTCATTATCTTTAAAGTCAAGTTTATCATTTATCTTTTATAGCTTCCCATCCTGCCTCCTTTCTCTTGAAATACTTTCCTTCACTTTTTTTAATTATATTCTCTTTGCCTAACAGTAAAGAAAGCTACTTCCTTCAAATGACTTATAGAGGTTGGAGGGATGGCTCAGCAGATAAAAGTACCATCAAGTAAGCCTGGTGATCTGAGTTCACTCTCCCAATCAACATGAAGCTGAGAGAAGTGACTCCCAAATACTTTCTTCCCACCGTCACACTGTGTGCCCACACACACACATTTCTTTTTTTTAAGTTAAATTATGGTAAAAACTAGCCAACAAAAAAATTTTGACACTGGATTCCTCTCCTGAGGCTTGCAAGATTGCATTTATGGACCTGTGTTGGACAGAAAGATAGAAAATGAAAACGATGAAATAGAGCAAGAGAAAGAAAGCCAAGAACTTAAGCATGAAATGTTCGTCACTGCAAAGCGGCTCCTACCTTGTTATTTTCTGTAGCTACGGTTGCTCTTATGCTATTTGCAGACAGGAGGACTATCTTTTCATTGGTTAACCCCAAAAATGTTGCTCGTGGATGATGTAATGAAGGATTCTTTGAAAGCATAAGAAAAATGATTACTATTTTTATGTTGATATGCAGAGTCATTCATTGCAAGATTTAATAGAACAAAATACCTGCGCATTTCTGTAAGGTTCAGATTCACTCCACTTCCACTGATACAGTTCTCCTTTACTGCTGATTGCTAGAAGCTCAGAATAGAGTGCCCCAATACAGGTGAACTTTGTTCCATCCTAGAGAGTAAAAATAAACTATAAATATAAAAATGCTAAGTCTCTTGATTTGGACAGTGATTTTAATCAGGGTACAATCTAGACTACTTACGTGAACACAGGAACCACTACACACATCTTTTGACACCATCTACAAGCTCCTAAGAAGTCCAAGGCTCCCTTTCATGAGCTTACTCTCCTTCAGTCACCCTGGCCTAATTCCTGTGCTCAGAACCATGCCCACTAGCAGTAGTCTCTGTCACTTTCCCTCAGGTAATTCATTCCTTCTCTTCAATCAAGTCTATTCAAAGAAGACTCCCCCTGGTCATGCATGCTACCTCCTGAATCACCAACTCTCACACCCTGGCTCTCACCTGCTTTCTTTTCAGCTCACACCAGTTCACAGCCCGTTAAGTTACACTACTTTATCTCACACTAATATGAGCTCCATTTTGTTCACCACTGTTCCCTCAGAACAACTCACAAAGTGCTCAATAAATATGTTGATGAGAGGGGAAATAACAGTTGAGATTCTAAGCTATAAAACAAATATCCCTATTCTGCTTTTTAAGGTAAAAGTTCATTAACTTTTAAGATAAAGTATATGCAATTAACTATTATATTATTTAAGAAACCTGAACTACAAATGTAAATAATATAAATGATAACTTTTTAAAAAAGACCAATGATTGAACTCACAGAATCACCCAGAAATCTCCGAGAGCAAAACTTGCCATAACAGAATCTTACTTGTCCTGATGGCTACACTGCTCATCTAACATTGGTAAAAAAAAAATAGTCTATTAAGGTTTAGAAATTTACTAAGGTTTATAAACAGGTTGTATCTCAGATTTATAAAAAAAAAAAAAGGAAACTAATTTTAATCATGTATTTTATCTGTACCAATCAGCTCTGTTTTCTAGTCGCCTTCTACAAGGTGACCAATGAAATTTAAAATTCTTTAAGTTACCAAATCCTCTCTTTCTGAAACTGGATCTCTGAAAACTGCCATCTTCTGTCTCTGCAGTGGCTGCAGATTCCCTATCTTCTCTATCTCATTCTCTCCTCTCAATCCTTCAGTTAAAATTAAAGATACTGGGATCAAACCAGGTAAGTCCAAAACTTAGTCTAAATCTGTTCAGTGACTTCAGGTCAATTATATCATTTCTCTGAACCCATTTTTCACCTCTGAAATGAGTATCATAACAAATATCTGGGGAGATGAATTAATATGCAAAGTACACAGCACAAGGCCTACTATAAATAACTGCTTAATCGAATTCAACCATGACCATGTTGTTCCCAATTTCACCTTTTACTCACTCAGAAAATAACAATTCCCAGATATAGGCTTCTAGAATATTCCTACCTCTACAATCACTTAATGAAGACACCACTCTAATCTTTCACTACCCACTGTAAGAGAAAAGACATCTTCACTTATTTAAAGATCTCACACACCCCTCACACACATACAATGTATATGACCTGCTCAGAATTGACTTGCTTGTTAAAAACAAAAATGACTTCTTACACCCTTTAGGGCTATGTCAATGTTTTCCAGGACAAGTTCTAAATAAAGCTGAGTTTCTCAGGCCCTGAAAATATGCTATAGACCAGGCACAACGAATGACCTTGGGAAGAGACAGGAAAATCATTTATGCTTGTCTGCTTCAAATTCACCACTCAATGCAATGATCATAAGGAGTAGAAGCATCAAATGAGATGTGTCCTTTGGTCAGCTGTTAGCTACCCCTGGTTTCTCCTGTTCTAACCAAGTTCTACTCTCCGTATGCCTACCTTCTTTTCCTTGTATGACCCTGTCTCATTTTGCTCATTTCATTGAAAAACTTCCTTTTATGACACACTTGGCAAACTGTTTTTAAACAGGACCTCACTAGGGGCTGAAGAGATGACTCAGCAGTAAAGAGCACTGGCTGCTCTAGCAGAGGACCTGGGGTTGGTTCCTAACACCCACATGGCAGCTAACAACTTTCTGTGACTCAGTTCCAGGGGATCTTATGCCCTCTTCCAACCTTCATGGGCACAGTATGACACAGGTGCACTTATATACATAAAATAAATACTTTAAAAAATGGTCATGTTCAATTGGACATAACTGGACACTGATTTGCTGGATATGTTGAATGAGATAATACTATTACTCTTGGTAATAACTTTCTATTTTGCTATAAACTCTAATAAAACTTTTAAAACAGGGAATGAACAGGTCAAACACATGCTATAAAACCCTTTTCCAGCTATGAAATTACAGGATAACACCTGTGTACAAACTTATAACCATCTTTTTAAAATTATGACCATCTTTTCATATCCTGATATGGTAAGGATATAGGAATGCACTATTCATCAAAATGTAAAATAACTTCAAAATAAAAACAACTCACCAAGATAATAAAAGATTCATATTACAAGAGTATTAATTTGTATATTACAAGAGTATTAATTTGTACAACTGATTATGATCTGTCTCCTGCAACAGACATCAAGTTTCATAAGAAAATGTCATTATGATCAATACAGTTCCACTATCTGGCAAAGCTAACAGGCCTTTGGAAGAAGTTAGTCAATATATATATATATATATATATATATATCTACCATATGGAAGAGATAAAATGATAGCTCCATACTCATTTGTACTAGTGTTCAAGTGTTAGCTTAAACACAATGCTCAAACTGTCCTGAGCTGGGAATTCTAAGCCCCTCTTTAGATCCTCTGCTCTTAGATCAGTATCCTTCCTATGTACTCAGTTCTGCTGGCAGTGACAGCAGATACCAAGTGCTTCCAGATCCCCCATTTCCCTATGGTATCGATCCACTTATTTCTTCAATCCTATCAAGCCTGCCCCTAAAGCCTTCCAATCTTCAACCAATTTGGGGAAACTAGCATAAATATAAAGCAGAGTTCTAACACGTTCCAAGCAAGAAAACTAACAATGGTACTTCACATGCCTGGGGAGGGGAGGGGATGGGAGGGGAGGGGAGGGGAGGGGAGGGGAGGGGAGGGGAGGGGAGGGGAGGGGAGGGGAGGGGAGGGGAGGGGAGGGGAGGGGAGGGGAGGGGAGGGGAGGGGAGGGGAGGGGAGGGGAGGGGAGGGGAGGGGGGAGGGGGACAGTGGGGAGGGGAGGGGAGGAACTAGTGCTGTTTATTGCAGTGCTAGGGAATATTGCAGTGCTCTGAGAATGTCAGCTACCACTGTAAACAAAACAACCTTTTGCTTCCAAAGATACTGATTAAAAATTCATATTCCTCTTCCATCCAAGTTGTCCATATAAGCTGAATAGAGGAAAATAAATTAATTACATCAAGATTCACAAGAACTATGGAAAACCCAAATTTTGGAAAGTTTACTATTCTCCCAAATTTGAGCTCAAAGAAAAAGAAAAGAAAAAAATCCATGTTAGACTCTACTAATCTGGACACAGATACACACTCCTTAGCCTTACCCCCAAGACAGTGTGGCCCAGGTCAGTCTTCAGCTCACTATGTAGCCAAGGATGGCCTTGAACTCCCAATCCCTCTGCCTCAAGCTTCCCAAGTGCTAGGATTAGAAGTGTGCACCAAGAGTTCCTATATTATTTTAGTTTATTTATACCTAAGAATAAGTCCCACCCAACTATCTCTGGAAATGGGAGTGGGGAGGAATGGGCACAATTTAAAAATGAGTGAAAAATTTGGCTTTCTACAAAAGCCCTTAAAGTGAATTACTAACCACTTGAGACAATGAAACATACACCATCAATGCATTTTACTTGTGGCTGTGATGGGAGTTTGAAGATTCAAACCAGCTACACAAATCCTAGATGCTTTCTGAATTTATCCATTATACTGTTTTTCAGAGTGTCTATCAGAACTCTGACATTTTATTCTTATTCAGTTTGCTTTGTTTACCACAGCATTTCAAAGCTAAGTGTCTGGCAGAACTGACTGTCATAAAATGGGGCATCTAACTATTCAAAGACACACATATCCCTCATTTTGACCTGACAGCAATGACCAGAGCCTCCTGCAGAACCAGGGTCCATTAGACATTTCAAATTTAGCTAAATAAATCTCTACCAAGGAAGGTAACAATTATTAAAATAATTATTACCAGAAAAGAATTCTTGGAGCATAATATTGATGTGTTATGAGAGCTACACCACAATTTCTCTGACTTCATCACGCAACAAGAAAAGTATTACTACTGAACACATCTTAGATGACTCAGGCAGTACCAAGTAAAGATGTTCTCCTGATCTTCTGAAACAAAAGGCAGATTTTGAACTGTCCTACAAAACTCTGAATACACAAAACAAAAATGGGCATGAGTGGGTGCTGAAATCAATTTAAATGGAAGGGTGCAAACTTTTCCCAAATACCTTATCAGGCCACCACTGCAAATCTTCTCCCAAAGACACAGGGCTTTGAACAGGTGTGCTCTTCTTATCCAGGTTTGGCTCTCCTTCCTTGCTGGTAGAGCCCCTCTCATTATCAAATGAGGCTCCATCAAGCCACCTTCTTTCACGTAAACGTAAAACAGATTCACGTTCACGCAACAGCTCAGAGTCTCTCTCTAAGGGAAGAAGGAGAACTGGTATGCAATTGGGTCACACCAGTGGGATAAAAGTAAGCCACTCTCTAGTAAATACCCTTCAGGATGCAACTAACAGCAGTTTATCTACTCAAAAAATTTATATAATGTCTAATAAGGCTGACATGCAACATTCAAAACATTGACCCTTCTCAAGTGATTGGATGAAAATTAGAGTATTTTTTGAAAGTATGCAAAGGCAGTCTTATGTTGTTAGGACAGAATTATTTTGTTTATTTTGGTTTTATTTTTTAATAAATTTAAAAATTCTGCGGTTTTGTGAGAAATATTTAGAATAAGCTTCTTTAATTTGTAGATGAGAAAACGTACATAAATTGGAATTTCAATACACTAAATATATATAAGCAAACCAACATTATTTGTTACAAATCTTCAGGGTTTATATTTAAATGAAGAAATGGGAAAAAAACTTAGATTGGCTAAATTATAAATGTTACAATAAAGAAATTCTAAATTTATTTGGTAATTCAAGAGCTTGCTAAAGATAACTTTACATATTGGATTTTAAATAAAATTAATCGTATTTAAAATCTGAGGAACAAGACAGGATGTTTCGTTTAAAAAAAAAAAAAAGACACTTTATAGAAGAAAAAAAAAAAACTCTTTGATAAATGCTACCTTTGTAATTGGCCTACAATTACTTAATGCCATAACCACACACTTTTTTACTCTGTTCATAATCACTTTTTAAAATAGTCAAACTTCAAAGTTAGAATAAAAAGATTAGAGACAATGTAGAGCTGAACCATATAAAACTGCTGCACTGAGGCTAAGGATATAGCTCAAGACAAATCTAGCATGTGAGTCCTTGGATCCAAGCTCCCAAGACCATTAAAACAACAGAAACCTGCTACATAGGCAGGTCACAGTGGTTAAATTACCAGCTATTTCATAAGACTCAGACTAAAGCTAATGTCTACACAGAATGAACTTAGAAAAAGTAAGAGAAAGAAATTTGGAGTTATTTGTTTTAGATCATATTTTAAAATTCAATACTTGATATATTTAAAGCAGCAAGGTATGTGTTTATCTTAAAAGTTTTAGGCTATTATATCTTACGTTAAAAGATCACCCAAAGATCTGATATTTTAAAAAAATTTAACTTTTAAGTACTAAGTATTTGTAGCAAGGCCTTAATATATAATATGACATATTTTCCATTTTATTAAAGATGAGTAAATATAAAAGCTTAATTTATCTATTATTGAGATCAAGCAGTTTTAAATTCCAGAAATTAAAAATATTAATTCTAAACTGTAACATAAGCTGAAGTTTATATAGGCACACTGAAGAGGCTACTTTAATTTTCTCAAACATGTTAAGACCTATTATGTACTAAACTTTTTTGAGGAATTCAAACTTTTACAAATAGCATTTTAATAAGCCAAATATGTTTATACTTCTAATACTAACCAGTCTCAATACAATAAATGCTTGATACTTCATTCATCTATCTAACCAGTATTTAAAACGAACATAATGATTATGTTGCTTTAATAAAACAAACTAAGGAGATTTGTTTTCTGAATGCTGCATGTCACATGTAAAGTAGAATTCTGCTTTTAGTTCAGAATCCATATTCCTAATTAAAAATACAGTTAAATAAGTCATAACCCTTAATATGTATTATACAATGTAAGCAATATCTCTGAAATACTGTTGTGGCTCTTTAAAAAAACACTCCCATTTCGGCCCCCCCCACCCCAAAAACCACATAGTTTTAAGCCAAAGTGTCAGAAACTATTGATACTTAATGATTTCACCTAACACCCCAAGCTCAAATACAGTTGAATCTATCCCTATCTTTCCAAACAACCAGCCCACAACCAAAAAGAATAAATGCAAAATTACCTCGAGATGAGCCTAGCCTGGAAAGTGATGAACGACGAAAGGAAGGGTAACCAAAATAGCTAATGTCCTCAGAAAACATGGCATCAGCATCAATAATGACACTTGGGTGGGCAGAATGAATGTCAGCATCAAGAAGAGACATGAGATCCTCTACAAAGAAAAGCAAACAAATACCAATAAAGCAACTACAGATAATCCATCTATAGATCACTAAAGGATGTCTAAAAATTAAAATACATTAAAAGCACGGATTGTTACTACCTTAAGTGGTGTCTAGGTAATAAAATTAACATCATAAATAAAACCATCACACGCAGAACTGCTGTGTGCTTTACTTACTAAAGTACCACATAAAAAAAAAACAAAGCAATTGTAACAAGATGACCAAGACCTGCTCAAACTCAAGCCAGACAAAAATTTCAGTGTCGGGGTGGAGAGGGATTCCAGAACTCCTAGCCCTAGCTGAGGAGTTATTGGCATTTGATAGCTGCTGGGAGTGGAAGAGTCTATTTTCTTTAAGGGTATGACAGTTGCTAGGTCTACCACAATCCAAAGTAGGTTCCATACCCAAGTGTATTTAAACAACACCTACTGGATGCCATCACACTCACACACACACACACACACACACACACACACACACACACACACACACACACACGAAGATGGGAGGAAGTAAAAATCTTGAAAGAATTGGGGGAGGGGAAAATATGATCAAAATGCATTATGTAACATTCTTAAAGAATTAATAAAAATATTTTTAAAGGCCAAACAAGGAAAAAATGGCTCAAGATTATTCACATGTGGTGGCACAAGCCTACAATCCTGGCCCCTGGAAGGTAGTTGAAATGGATCAGGAATTCAAGGCCTGCTTCAGCTACATAAAATGAGTTCAAGGCCAGCCTGGAGGCTATATGATACACTGTGACAAAAAAAAAGAAAGGCTTCAAAATATTCAGCTCCCCGACAGCAAAAGTTCCGACACATCAAATTCAGTCTTAAAATATTACTCTCTGTATATTTTCCTATCAAAGGTGACTCTTAAAATATCATACAACAGGAACTGGAGAGATGGCTCAGAGGTTAAGAGTAGTAGCTGCTCTTGCAGAGTGCCTAGGTTCAATTCCCAGTACCCACATGGTGGCTAACAACCGTCTCTAACTCCAGTTGCAGGGGACCTGACATCATCTTCTGATCTCCATGGGCACTGCACACACATGGTGCATTTATATCCATGCTGGCAAAACAATCATACACATAAAAATAAATCTTAAAAAATTAAAAAATTTTAAAAACTGGATTTATGACAACATAAAGATATAATACATTCAAAATCAAAGGTTGCTCAGTAATTATCAACATTCAGTAGTAATAAGGTCATCAAAAAATATCCTACAGTCACATGCAGGCCAGAATTAAATCCAAACAATTACAATCATGTCTTTATTAGGACCAAGCACAAACCCACTTAGCAAAATATTTCCCAAATTTTCCTGAAAAAGTACTTTAAAATCAAACTCTGTAGTAAGATAATAAAAGCTGTATTAAAATTTCATTCCTCGGTCAAAAAAGCACCACAAGGAGACAACCATGACAGTGATGCACCAACCTCCAGGCAAGTAAGATTCACTGGCTGTATCGTCACCATCATCTCCATCTTCATCGTCTCGGCTAAGCAAATTATTTACAGCAAGGTTTACATCAAGATTTGTTCGCTGAAGTTCTCGAATAATGACACTTCTGGATTTGCCTTGTAAAACAACTTGGGCCTGAAATATATCAAAGATGATAGTGCTATGCTAATTTTATTTTTCTTTTTTTCAAAAAAATAAAGTCCATCTTCTCAATCAATGCAGGAAAAAAACATGTTTACAAACCTTAGGAGTTATGAATCCCCCACACTCCACATTCAATTGAGCTCTCAGCTCATTGTATATAAATGCTTCCCGAAAGGCCATACCTGTGAAATCAGCTCCTCAGGGATGACAGACGCTGGGATAACTGGCTGAGGCTGACTGCCCAGAAGTCCAGACCCTCGATCCCGTCCTGTCCGAATGACTCGGGTCTGCCGCCGGGAGTCACGAGCTCCAGCTGATGACCTCCCAGAAGATCCACCTCCACTTCCACCCACTCCAGAACTCCAGCGGCTTCTAAATATTGGAGAATTTGGAAAAATACAGTTTTTAAGCAATCCATTCTAGAAAAGGTCATGTTAGGTCTCACTCCTTTATGTCTAAAATAAAGTCTAGTTGAAATTTTCAAATGTACTTTAAATACCTGTCCAATTTCATAATGATTAAGTACAAATTTACTTTTAAACCATACGTATCAGATTTTTTCCCCCATTAAAAAAAAAATAATTTGTTGGGGCTGGAGAGATGGCTCAGTGTTTAAGGGCACTGGCTGCTCTCGCAAAGGACATGGGTTCGATCCCCAACACCCACATGGTGGTTAATAACTGCCTGTAACTCCAGTTCTAGGCGAATCTGACACCCTCTTCTGATCTCTATGAGCACTGCCCAACATGGTTGCACTACATACATGCAGGCAATATACTCATACACATTAAAAAATTTTTTTTTGTTAAAGACCTGCATATAGGGGCAGGCATGGTAATGCAACCCTGTAATCTCAACACTGAGAAGGCAAAGGTAGGAGGATTACTAGTTCCAGTCCAGCCTTGGGTACATATAGAAACCCTACCCAAAATAAGGAGAGAACTAAAGACATAAGGTAGTAATGTGCTTGTCAGACAAAGCTGAGAACCTGAGTTCAATTCCCAATATGAACATTAAAAAAAGCTGGGCAAGCACAGCAGACTCGCAATCCCAGTACTGGGGAGGCAAAGACACAGGGACCCCCAGAGTCTGCTAACCAGCTAACTCAGGTAAACAGGGCATTCCTGCTGCAGAAAATAAAAGTGAAAAGTGACTGAGGAAGACATCTGATGTTGACCTTTGTCCTCCACAGACGGATGTATACGTACACGCAATCATATATGCAGAATAAGAATCACACCAATGAGTCTTAAAAATTATATCATTACAGTGACTATATATCCCAGTTTACCTGAGGGCCTCTTTAATCCTATTATCTAATTATTATTTAATCTAAAAAATGCCCCATTTACAAATAACCTCTACAGTAGCCAATGAACACAAAAGGAATCACTTGCTATTTCTACCAAATAATGCATATCATTTTCCTCAAAGCAAATAATCTCAGAAACCTAACCAGATACATTATCTAAGCACATTTACGCTTCTATGCCAATCTTACCAGCATCATGAAACTGCCAAGAGGTATATATAGGTGACATAAGTAAGGAAAGACAAGGAAACAGGGAGCAGTGGGGAATATCTGCCTATCTAAAACACATTCAAGTTTGTTTGCTTAACTGATAGTTTTAATTCATTACAATACCACCAGCTGCCAGTTTGCATTTCTGCTACATAAACCCTGTAGTCAGTTTATCATTAACTATTGGGGATGCTAGGTTTTCCCACTCTAACCAGATACACTGTTTCTCTTATCAGATTTCACACTGAGGGGCTGGAGAGATGGCCCAGAGTTAAGAGCACTTATTGCTCTTGCAGGTGACCTGGGTTTCATTCCTAGCACCCACCTGGTCTGTAACTCCAACTCAAGGGGATCTGACACCCTCTTTATACACCAGGCACACAGGTGGTGCACATACATATATGCATGCAGGCAAAACACTCATAGACATAAAATAAAATTCATAAATCTTTAAGCAGGATGTGGTAGAACATGCCTTTAATCTCAGCAGATCTCTGTGAGTTCAAGGCAAGCCTTAGATGCTGTCTCAAAAATCCAAATTTATATAAAATAAAAATATAAATCTTAAAAAATAAGAATCCAAACTGAATACCCCTATACCAACTGCTCCTAAACATCTATGAGCTTCATCTAACCAGCTTATATTTTAGATAAAGATTAATGTATTAAACTGAACATATAGTATTGATTAAGTTTTACTGCTGGGTAACAAAAGACAACAGTGAATGAGTAATTCCTTTTATCCATAATAAAATAAACTATAATTTTTTAAATATTCAACTAAAAAAGAATGGAAAAATCTTGACTCCACTTTCTGTAGATTACTTACCAAATTCATTCCACACAATTCTGATCACACCATATAGTACATAAGGTACACAGTGACTGGAAATCAAGAGGAAATTCTATAAATTTAAAGCCTTGGCCCAAGTTTAGTCAACATACCAGATAAACTGGCTTTTGTAATAGTATAAAAATTATTTTTTAAAGGGTTTAAGAAACCCTTCCAGTCCAAGGAAATGAAAATAACTAAATATCATAGGTAGTATGTTGGAAGTACCATACTAGATTTTAAAAAAATGAGTGCTGTATGGACAGATGACTCAGCAGTTAAGAGAACTTGCTACACAAACATGAGGACCAGAGTTCAGGTACCAGCACCAAGCAAGCAAGCAAGCAAGCAAGCAACCAACCAACCAACCAACCAAGGACAAGGGGCCACTAGAGAGGTGGCTTAGAGGGTTAAAAATGTTTGCTGCTCTATAAGAGGACCTGAGTTCAGTTAACAGCACCCAGGCTGAGTGGCTCACAACTGCCACTAAGTTCAGTTCTGGGGAATCTGACATTCTTTTCTGGCCTCTGAGAGAACTCATATGAACATGGAACAGACACACACATACACACAAAATATCTTTTTAAATCTTTAAAAAAAAAAAAAAGGAGCAAAAGGCAAGCATGGTCCCACCACACCTGTAACCTAAGTGTTCAGGAGGGAGGGGCAGGGTTATAACTGTGGTTTCCTGGCAACCAGCCTAGGTGAAAAATGCAGGCTCTAGGTTCATCAAGACCTGCCCCAAGGGAACAAGGCAGAGTTGACAGGACACCCAATACCCTTTTCTCGATTCTGTGCACAAACATGCACACACTCCATACACTTACACCTAATACAAATACACACAATTAATATTTTAAAGAGGAAATGAAACAATGAGAATGCACTGAACACCCATTTGGTGTAGCCAAGTTACAAACTACAGAAGATCTTACTGCTGGTAAAGACCTAACATGTGGTATACAAGAAGCTCTCAGTACTGTGTAGTATTTTTGTCAATCTACAACCAGCCTAAAATAGTTTTATTTTTAAATATGCATATACATGCATGCTAGGCACAGAGGACTGATAGGTTTGTGACTGGGTATATGTATATATATTTCCCTAACAATTAGTTCCAACATTTAAGTCAGATTTCACATAAAAATTTAGATTTATAAGTTTTCTTCAAAAAGAAGTGTAGCGGGCATAGTGGTCTAAATTTGGCAACAATGACCCCATATTCTCTTATGATACTAAACAGTTTATCAGCAACCTCCTTTTAAAAATGAGGCATCCAGGAGCTAGAAAGGTGAAAAATGTGAAAAATCACATGATGCAGCTGTTCTAACTCCTGGGCAGGTACCCAGAGGACTCCATATACCACAAAGATACTTACTCATCCTTGATCACTGTCACTATTAACACCTAGAAAATGGAATCAGCCTAGATGTTGATCAACTGATAAATGAATAATAAAAGTATGGTACACAGACATAATGAATTTTATTCTGCTAGAAAGAAAATGAAACTAGAAAATTTGCAAGTATATGGATGAAACTGGAAAAAATAAAATTAGTGGGGTAACATGGGCACAGATAAATGCCTAACGCTCTCCATATGTGGATCCTAGCTTTGGATTACTAGTTTTGTGTATTCAAGTTAAGAGTTCCTATTGACACCAGAAATCTAGAGAAAGGCAGAGGGAGAATCACTGTCTTCAGCTGTATACCCATTGATGAACCCTACCAGGACCCAAAGGATAGTGCCAATCCAAAGGTCACACAGCTGGCCCTGATTAAACTCAATGAATCACAAAACAAAGCCCAAAGTTGCTGGGCATGGTGGTACTCATCTTTAATCCCAGCACTTGGGAGGGCAGAGGTAGGCAGATTTCTGAATTTGAGGTTGGCCTGGCTTACAAGTGAGTTCCAGTTCAGCAGTTCAGCTAGGTCTACATGGTTTAATACTGTTCCAAAAAAAAAAATAAAGAGATAGATAAATAAATGAAAAAGTCATAATCTTAGGAAGGAGACTGGAGGGAGGGGGAACTGTGTAGGGATGAGAAGATGAGAGGGTACGGGAGACAGTAATCACAATGTATCATATATATGCATGAAACTGTCAAAGAACAAAATTAATCCATTTTAGAGGGGACATCCACGGGCTGGAGAGATGGCTCAGCAGGTAAGAGCATTGCTAGCAACCAGGAGGACCTCAGTTCAGATCCTAGCACCCACATAACAAGCTGGGAGTGGTCCTGTGCATGGCTGAAGCCAAGAATAGTGGGGAGCAGATGGAAAAAAAAAAAAATCGCTGGCAGTTTCTGGCGGCCAGCTTAGCTAGAAATAGAGCTCTAGATTCAGGAAAGAGATCCTGCCTCAAAAAATAAAGCAGAGAGTGATAAAGGACACCAGATGCCCTCTTCTGGTCCCAGATGTAAGTAAATTCATTCATCATACATAGGCACACAAAGAAGCACCCAGCTGGTCAGAAAACCACTACTGACCATCTTACCCTTCCTAGCTGGCTTCAACAATTTCCAATTTTCAAAAACCTGCTTGACTGTTATATTTTAAGATCTGCATTAAATTATTAGTTCAGATTAAGCCCTAAAGGAATATTAACCTAAAATCAATGAAAAGCATCTTATACTGATTTATTCAAAGACAGTAACAAGAGCCTTTCAACAGCAACAGCTCCCTTTTGGCCTCACAACTCCCTTCTCTTCCCCCAAATAAATATGCTGTTCCTATCCTCAACCTAGTTTGAAATGAAATTTAACAAAAATACACAGGGGATTTTTGAAACCTCTTCCATTATAAACATTAAGTAATTATTAAAGGGAGAAAACAGCAGCTAGAAATCTTTAGCCCACAAAACTGCCAATCACAAAAACACCAAAGGAAAAGGTGCTAAAAGGACCCAGCCTTAAGAATGATCAGTGAAATAAATGACCACCTCAGTTCTCATGCTTATGGAAAACAAGAGTACCAATTATCCAAAGATATTTCAAATGGAGACTGTTCACTTCACAGTGGGGACAGTCACTTTCATATCAGATTATATATGATAAATATGGGATTAATGATGGCCCTCTGAAGACAAAATTGCCAATCACAGATTCTTTAATAAACGTTATAAGTTTCAAAACAAAAATAGAAAAAAAATCCTATAAACCAAAAAATTTATGAAAGTATTTCCAATATAAAATTTCTTTACAAAGTAAGCTGATCAAAATTTCACCATCAACAAATTAGGAATATTCACAAAGTCCAAGAATAACAAATATTATCTAAGCCCTTACATTTAATAGATCTATAAAACTTAAATAAGAGTGAGCAAGCAAAAGCCGCTCTGCTGTATTACAGCTCACAAAACCAATGCTAAAAAGCAGCTTGGAATCTGTTCTAACGTTTATGTAAGGACAGAAAGGACAGGCAGGCGGGGAGGAAGAGGAGTAACTACTGGGGCTCAGAACACTAATCATCTCTATGAAAAGTCTTGAAATTACCCGCACCATTTTTGAGGTAGACTGATAGAGGTTTGTTTAATATTTTCTTTTTTGGGGGGTGGGGGGGTCAAGTAGTTTATTACTCTCTTGTTGCATGTTTTGTGGATAAATCCATAAAATTCCACTGCTCTATTTCAGTCAGTCTATCATATATGCTATTATAATGGGTTATACCCAAGCTTAAATAGTTAAGAGGATTTAAATCTAGAGGATAATTTGAGCAACATAACAGGTTATTAAGCCACAAAATAAAAAGGAAAAAACCATGAGGCCACAATAATATAATAATTATAATAATATAATATAATAATATATAATGAATAGAAAAATTGTATAAAATAGAATTTAAAAAATGGAAAAGAGATCAAAGTTCTTCCTTAGAGCCAAATTTCAATTAATAAATATGAAAACAATGATTAAATTAAATCAGCTGCCAACACTACAGTAACAACTGATTCACACACACACCAACATCAATGGACACTAAAATCGGCTGAGCACAAATCAGATATTTACATATCTGAAAAGTTACTGTCTCACCAGAAAACTGACAGATTGGAAAGATTAATGACAAAAGGGAAAGCAGTACTTTGCAGTACAGAAACCTGGTAAACATCGTAACTAAATAAGTAGAGGAAACCTCACCCCTCAGATGAGATGCATCAACATCCTGTGCCACCTGACACAATGCACAAAGGGGCTCATTACCACATTTGGGTATTCTTGCCAAAAGCGCATTACCTAGATTTAATTATGAGAAAAGAAAAGACAAATCCAAACGTTGTACAATACAACTATCAGCTTTTCAAACTCACTGAGGTCTATAAATACAAAAGTGCTGAGTAGTTGGCCCTGATTAGAAGAGACTAAAGAAGTATGACAGCTAAATCCAACTGCGATCACTACCGAATCCTCCTTCAGAGAAAGGGTATTATTGGCTCTGTGGATTAAGCAGTGATTGATGTTAATTTCTTGCTTCAAAAATATGGCTAGCATTTGGAGATGGGAAGTGAAAAACAGAAATAGAAATTCATCATAATATATCTACAAGAGGATCTTGCTCTTGTATTTAGAGCCTAGGCAGGTCTCAAACTCAGGATCCTCCTGCATTGGCCTCCAAGTGGTAGAATGGCAACTTTTAAAAACCAGTTATTTCAAAATGAAAAGTTAAACTTAAAAATAAAAAGGGAGCTGGTCATGGTGGCATACACCTTTAATCCCAGCACTTGGGAGGCAGAGGCAGGCAGATTCCCAGCACTTGGGAGGCAGAGGCAGGCAGATCTCTGTGAGATCCAGGCCAGCCTGATTTAAATACTGAGTTCAGGCCAGCTGGGGCTACAGCAAGACCCTGTTTCAAAGAGACAAATAAAAAAATAACTGTGGAATAAATAAATAGAATGTGATTAAGAACAAATGTCACTACCTAAACTGGTAAGCTAAACCAGGATGAATAAGCATTCTGTAAAGGGTCAAAAGGTAATTAGCTAGGTTTCTGAGGCAACGCAAATTCAATCTCTGATGAATACTCAGCCCCATTCTTGAAACAAAAATGCAGCTACAAGTACTAAGTAAAACTCTGAGCATGCCACTACACTTGGCCTACAGACCATAGTTTGCTGACCCCAAGTAAACAAAGAAATGTTTACCTCTAAGGAAAATATTATCTGACAAGTACTATAGACAATAGTTTACTATCTTAAATAAATGTATTTTCTATGTTTATCAATGAAATCCAATTCTGTTATTATGTTATTTTCAGAATACACTGTGCATACAGATGTGTATGTTTCTGTATGTGCATACAGAAACAGAGAGACTTACTTATAATGTACAAGGCCACCTACTTGATCCCCAGCTCTGCTAAAATAAAAGATCCAGGTTGTGTTTTCTGTTAGTGAACTAAGAGACACATAGAATTACCTAAAGGATGCACTTAACTATTATAAATGACTTCCCTCCAATCTCAAAATAAAATTTAGTTCAACATGAAAATATGTCAGCAAAGCATTTTGAAATACTCATTTTAAACTTAACTTTTACTTTCCCTACCAAGTGTCAATAAAATGTCTTCCTCTCCTTAATTGTTTTCAAGCAATTTCAATTTCATTTAGCTATTTTTATCAGACTTTGAATGCCACAGAATCTGACTGAACAGCATCTAATCATTGATCAGGTATTTTTCAGAAAGTTTGGCCATTCAAGAACCAAGATATAGGGCTGGAGAGATGACTCAGCAATTAAGAGCACTGGTTGTTCTTGCAGAGGACCTGGGTTTGGTTTCCAGAACCCATATGGTGGCTATCTATCTCCCAACACTCTTCTGACTTTTGAGGCCACTGCACACTATGGGTGCACATACATGCATGCAGGCAATACACTCATACACACAAAAATAAATATTTTAATGAGGGAGTTGGAAACATGGCTTAGCAGTTAAGAGCAGTGGCTGCTTTTGGAAGAGGGTTTGATTCCCACCCAGTACCTACAAAGCAGCTAACAACTGCCCGTAACTCCAGTTTGATGGAATCCAGTGCCCTCTTCTGATTTCCTCAGGCATTGCATGACACAGGCACACCTACTTACATGCAGGCAACACACTCATACACATAAAATAAAAATAATAAATTAAAAAAATATATATTTTAGGAGCTAGAGAGATGGTTCAATGGTTAAGAACACTGGCTGCTCTTCTAGTGGACCCAGGTTCAATTCCCAGCACCCACATGGCAGCTAACAACTGTCTGTAATTCCAGTTCCAGGGGATCCAACACCCTCTTCTGGCCTCTGCAAGCTTTGCATGACATGGGTGCACTTACATACATGCTGGCAATATACTTATACACAAAAAATAAAAATAAGATTATTTTTAAATACATGTTCAATAATAATAATAATAAATAACCAAGATACACCATGAATAAAAACAAATGTCTTGGAATTTGCAAACCGTTTCATATGATAGTGTATTAACTTTACATAAAATGGTTTAAGAGTTTAAAAACAGAAACTACCAGATTTGGATATCAGAAAAAAAGTAAATGTTAGATTTTTTTTCCCCAGAATAATTCACAGTAAATGACCACAAATGACAAACACCATTAACACTACAAATATATGTACAATTTACACGTTTTAAAGGTTAATTGTAATGAGTGTGCATAGGCTATTTTTACCATGGTGGCAAGATGAGTTTTCTGACCAGAGTTCAGAAGTCTCCTCTCTCCATCACTGATAATACTGATATCATCAGTCACAGTACAAAGCACTCAGGGCACAAAGTATAGTCCAGTGGATGGCTTCAACTAGCTGAAACTTACCCCAGAGTGTTGCCTGCTAGTCTGCCCAGAGTCTCAGAACCTGAGAGAAACCACGGGGAGTCACTTGTCCTACCAGGCCTGGAAGTCCTCCCTGCCCCCGAATTGCTGTTCAACTTTGACCTAGGAAAAAACAATAGATCAATCATAACACACCAGTCCCAAACTGGGGGAAAGCCTCCCAGCCTCACTGCTCTGGAACTCACTATAGTAAAATACTTGTCTAATAACTCCCTGATTGCTCCTACTAAAACGTGTACATCAAAGAACAATCCTAGCAAACTGTGGCCTCCTAACAATCTACCATTCTTTCTTAATTGAAACTACTTTCAATTATAAATGAATGGTAAATAGTAAACCGTTCTTTACATTTTGAAATTATAAATCATGTTTTCTTTAGAAGCAACCAAGAAAATTCATAACTTACCAAGCATTCTTTTTATATAGCATGATTTTTTTTTTTTTTGGCTATAAACCATTACTTGCTTAAAAATTTAAATCAAGTTGGGCGTTGTGGCACACGCCTTTATTCCCAGCACCTTCCAGGCAGAGGCAGGTGATCTCTGTGAATTCCAGGCCAGCCTGGGCTGCACAGTGAGTTCCAGCCCAGCTGGGGCTACAGGAAGACCCTATCTCAAAATGACCAAAAAAAAAAAAAAAAACATAAGATAGAATAAAATCAAGGGCAAGGACTGTAGTTCACTAGCAGAGTGCTTGTCTAGCATGCATGAAGTTCTGCTTTCAATTCCCATCACCACAAAAATGTATAAATTAAGTAAATAAAAATTAAAATTTAACTACAAACTAACCATTTCACTGTATTTTAAACATGATTTACTGTTATGCTTTTGTTTTCATTTTTGAGAAACCAAGATCAAAACATGAGTTTTCTATAATACCTTCTAAGAGTTAAATATATAATCTATTAAAATAAAGGATAAGGATGTAGCTCAGTCAGTAATAGAGCACTTTAATAAGTTCCATGGTCTGAGTTTGATGTCAGTGTCAGCAAAATACATACATGCATGCATATATACATACATATATATAAATAAACAAACCAAAGACAATGTCTCACCCATCATTATTATCCGGTTTACCCAATTCCAGTCTGTCTGGTTGTACTGAAAAACCAATCCTGCAAACTCTGCCATCCTAAAAGTAAAGAAAATATACAAAATTCCCAAAGTGAAGACATTAAATTTTTAATTCATTCAATAAAGATTCTGCACATCACTGTCAAGTAAGAAGTTCCCTTCCAGATAACTCACATATCCAAACTGGGGAACATGACGATGATGATGACAACGACCACCACCACCACCAAAACAATTTAAAGATCACAAGCTGAAAGAACTCGATGTAAGAAAAGAACTGGTTGCAGGAGTCTCTCTATTCTGTTATTAACTAGTTCCAGGCCCCAGTAATCATTTATACTAGATTCTCTGGGCCAGAGAATTTACACAAAAAGAAAGAGAATTAAGCAATCTTAGCAATCTTGGCAATCTTCAAAGCAACTCTTCCAAGTACCTGCTGTTTCACCTGGCTAAAAAGGAAGAAATGATGCACAGGTGTATTTTAATGTTTTTCATTTCTCACTGTACACTGAATAACTTACCTCAAGAAGAAAGGCAGCATGATTTGGTCCCACAACACATTGTTTAATAGTTGCCTGCTCCAATACATTCAAAGGGGGGTGGCTAAAGAGAAAACAAGAAAAAACTCTAGGTAAATTGTTTTGAAAACTGTAAACATATTTTAGGTTAAAAAAAAAATCCCATCAAGAAAAGAAAACAATAGCAGGCAAAATCTTTTTTTTTTTAAGGCTATTATTGGGGCTGGAGAGATAGCTCAGCACTAAGAGCACTGGCTGCTCTTGCTTGCAGAAGACCTGGGTTCAAGTCCCAGCACCCACATCATGGCTAACAACCACCTGTAACTCCAATTCCAGGGGATCTAATGTCCTTTTCTGACCTCCATGGGCAATGCACGGCACGGGTGCGCTTATACACATGCAGGCAATATATACTCATACACATAAAATAAAAATAATAAAAAATTATTTTTAAAAGGCTAATATCTATACATTTTAAAGCAACAAATAAAAAAGTAATTATGATACCCCACCCCAATCACTATAAATTCTTGGTAGAGCAAACTGTTTAAAAAAAAAAAAAATCAGCATTACTGGACACTACAATTCAAACAAACTCAACTCATAAAAACTTGATAGTTACAAACAAAATCATATTTATCTTTAACACTAGGCTAGGGTCCAAATATGAGTTCTTGTACCTAATAAAGAAAATGATACAGCTCAGCAGTACAACATTGGCTTAGCCAGTCCAATACTAAGAAAATGTCTATATTTAAAGTATCTTAAAATGTTTACCTGTTCAAATTGTACTTGTTCAGTTTCTCTGAAACTTCTCGTAACCTTAAAAAAAAACCCACAAAATATTAATAAACCCATGTATCAATACAATATCTCCTAAAGATAGCTTCATTTGGTTGATCTCCAATAGTAATACACAAATCAATTTTTACAGCAAGAATATTTTTTGTATTCTTCCACATTTGTTCCAAAAAAGACCGCAAGCACCAGGTGTGATGGTGTACAGCTTCAATTTCAGCACGTAGGAGGCGGAGTTTGGTGGATTTTTGTGATTTCTAGGCCAGCCTGATCTACATACTTAGTTCCAGGCCAGTCTGAGCTATATAATAAGACCCTGTCTCAAATAAAAAAGAAAAAGAAGAAAACCAAAAAGATCCCAAGCAGATTCGCAGTTCCCTTCCCTTTCTACCTATTAGCAACTTCAGTAATAACACAGTAGAGCTGTGTTTTTGAGTCAATGTCTAACAGAAAGCTCCTTTTAAAACCTGCTATCTTATATCAAGAGATTCTTGAATAAATATGGCTGTCACAAAATGAAAATAACTGAAAAACACAAATCTCTTCAGAATTAACAGTGTAGGAAAAAAAATCCCAAAAGCCTAATCAGCTTAAGGCAGAGCCTCAAGTTTTTCAACAGCTTTATGACATGAAACTGAAAAGAATCTCAGTATCCTATAAAGCAAGATGACACCTCCATTTCTAAAAGACTGCTATTGTACAGGCTCTGAAAAATCTTGAGCTAGGCAGGTATCAGTGAGTAAAGTGCTGTACAAGGATGAGGACCTGAGTTTTCCAGATCTCACGTAAAAGCTAAGTGTGACAGTGCACACCTTTATTCCCAGTGCTGTGGATGAGGGGCCTTACAAAGACAGGCGGAGTCTAGAGACTCACTAGCCAGCCAGTCTAGCCACAATGGGGAACCCCAGTTCCAGTGAGAGACATTGTCTCAAAAACTAATATGGTAGAAGTCATAAAGGAAGACACCAAGTGTCAACCACTGGCCTCCACACATGCACATACAGATAAAGAAGCAAAATGGCACAGGGTTGCATAACAAAGACATGCTAACTTGTACTATCTATTATGGTGTTTCTCTTTCCCTTCAGGAAACTTCTCAATTAATATAAAACATTGCAATGCTCAATTAAATGAAACAAGCCATTTTATCAGCCTAAGGAAGTAATTTTACAATATAATATATAATCAAATACAGAAATATTTAAGAGTATGACTTCACAATTGTAAACTGCCTGATCTTTTAAAACTTTTTCAGAAATTATTATTATATAAAAAAACTGAAAATTTTATAAAGCAATGTGGGAAATAAAAGGCCATTAAATCAATCAGAAATCGGTGAATTTTGAACTCTAACAAATGACAAAGCATGAATAAAATAAAAAGTTAATTTCTACTAACAGTTTAGGCTTCATCATCTTCTTCAAACACACAGAGTTGACTGTGGTGGTTTGAATAAGAATGTCCCCACAGGCTCCAAATATTTGAACACTTTGTCCCCATTTGGTAGTGTTTGAGGAAGGTCATGGAACGTTTAGGACATGTAGCTGTGCTAAGGAAGGAGAGCTTGGGAGGGGTTGAGATTAGATAGCCACATTCCATCTCCAGATCTCTCTGGTTCTTTTGTGTGCTTGAAGATGTAAGAGCTCAGTTGTGTGCTTCGTGACTTAACCCTCTGGAACTGTAAGTAAGCCCAATGAACTCTTCCTTTTCTAAGTTACTTTGGTAGTGGTGTTTATCACAGCAACAGAAAAGTAACTTATTTCATTTTCCCCAAGAAACAAATTCTCACTGGTAACTTCATTCTGACTACCAAGAGCAGCAGGGGCAAGTTAAGACTCCAATAAAATAATGCATATTCATCTTACCGATCCAGCACTGCATTTACTTTCATTAACAAAACATGTTCCATAGGTTCTGGGCTTTTCCACCCAATCCTACTTGTTCAATTACAAGGCACATTTTTTTGTGCTTCAAAACAATATTAAACACCACAAGACTACAGCATTACAGAATTCTCAAGCTCTGAGAGAAAGAAGGCTAACAAGAAATGGGGAAAATTAAACAGAGAGTAAGACAGCAGTCTTTTGAGGTCCTTGAGCAGAGGCAGGGGCTACTGCTTTCCTGGGTCTATATTTACTACAAGTGATTTACAAAACTTTTCACTGGACTAGAGCCAGAGTATGAGAAAGGGCTGAAGCTTAATCCCCACCCCCCACCCCAAATCAAAGTAGTAACACACTACGACGATACTTGGTACTAGCATAAAAAGATAACCCTATTTATTTCCAAGTCTTTTTTATTGGTCAAAAGTATACAAACTGGGGGAAGGGGCAGGGGCAAAGCTTTCTTCATAAGGGAATAATAACTGAGATTTTTCTTGGCTTCAAACAGCATTTCAGGTACATATTATGAAACTAAACTAAACTTTGGAGATACCAAAATGCTAGAAAATAAATTAATAACTCCTAAACTCAAAAGCAAATTATAGGCTACAAAGGAGATGGAGAAAATGGTTCCTGATATAGCTGAAAAGGGCACACACCTTTAATCCCAGCACTAGGGAGGCAGAGAGGCAGATCTCTGTGAGTTTGAGGTTAACATGATCTGTATTGCAAGTTCCAAGCCAGCCAAGGCTACATACTGAAACCCTGTTTTTTTAATTTAAAAAAAAAATTTTTTTTTTTTTTTAAAGAAAGGGGGCAGTGAGACCAGTAAGATTGCTCAGGGCTTGAGAAGGATCTTAAGACAAAAGCTTGGTGGCCTGAGTTTGACTTCCAAAACCCCCCATAAAGGTGAAAGGAGAGAACAGACTCCACCAAATTGTCGTCTGACCTCTTCCACGTCCATCCTGCGGCACCCATATCCACACATACATCATGTACATACAAACATTTTTTTTTTTTTTGACTAATCCCTGAGTCAGGCGGGTGGCACCTCCCTATAATTCCAGTATTCAAAAGGCAAAAGCAGGAGGAGCAACACAAGTTTGAAGCCAGACTAGTCTACATAGCAAGACTGTCTCCAAACAAATCATTTAATACAGTATCTGTTAATCAGTTACAACTGGGTGTGGCCATGCCATGGGCTGCATGGTGAGTTCCAGGGCAACCTGGGTATACCTCAAATACAAAAATAAATAAAGCAAAAATCATAGTTAAGGTCCTGACCATGCCTGAAAAATGCATACCAATGTGTACTAAACACAACATTTACTAAACAGCAAAGAAACCCAGCACAGCTACTCCATTCTCATCTCCTTGAGGAAGGACTATTACCCACTTCTAGTGCATTTCAGTCTCAAAAATTTTATGAATGCAGAAAAGTAAACAAATTAATGTATAAATATATTCAATGTTTATAAAGCAATAGGATTTACTGTGGCCAGTGAGGTGGCTCAGTAGGTAAAGGTGCTTACTGCCTAGACTAATGACCTGAGTTCAACCCCCAGACCCCACATGGCAGAGTGATTCAGTTTCCACAAGTTAACCTCTGATCTCTACACATGCACACAGATACGTAAAATAAAAAATTTTAGTGGAATAGCATTTACTATCATAGTCAAAATCCTACCCATCTGAAATTTTTATACACAGATTTTATATAGACACTTTAGAATTTTCACCAAATACCATAAATTTAATCATAAATTTAATCCCTAAATTTATATAAAAATCTTTCAAATTTTAAGTATTATTATTTTCATTTTATGTGTATGAATGTGTTGCCTGTATGTGTGTTAAGTGTACCATATCATACAATGAGCGAGGTCAGAAGAAAGAGTGAGAATTTCTGACTGGAGTTACAAACAGTTGTTAACCGCCATGTGGGTGCTGGAAATAAAGCCCAGGTCCCCTGCAAGAGCAGTTAGTGTTCTTTCAAATCTTAACTAAAGTTTGTAACTAAAACTAGCCCTCTATGAATTATTTTTACATGGATCCAAGGAATACTGACAAAGACACCCTTAAGTACAGAGTGAACTCTACTCAAGGAGCATCTGCTACTGTCTGCATAGCGGAATACAAATCAAAGAATTACCAGAGCCCAATGAGGATATAAGCTTATACTCACTAAGTCACTAAAAGTCTTTATGTAATTACTGAATGCCCATCTACTTTAAGGATTAGTGCACAAGCTTCCAATGCTTACAAGTTATGAGATTTCTATGGCAATAAAAACAAGTTTCCCTTCTTTTGAAAACAAAAGGAAACCTGCCTAGAGTACAACAAATTTCACTTACAAATGAATGTTTCAAAGTAACTTCAAAACTTAGCAACAGACAGATAAATCTTTAAAGTGGCTGCAACACACAGATGGACAGGTTAGCAATAAGCCTCTGACAATCCTTACTACTCTAACACCAAAGATGCATTGCATATTCCAAGTAAATAGTCTATCATCTTATTCTTTTACATTTATCAATCATTTTACAGATCCAGGGACTATAGTTTTTAGTAGCGAATTGAGATGAAGAGACAAAGAACAAAATGTAAGCATACTCACTAGAAGTTAGCATGAGTCACTGCCACTACTGAAAACCCCTGCAATTTGTCTCATTTTTCCCCAATTTAACATTACAGTGTCAAAGAGTATCCATGTTCTCACTGATCCTCAGCTGTCACAGCTGAGGGTTCTTCAGTTAAATTCTCTACCTCTTGCCACATAACATCTCTCTGCACATTCAGACACACCCAAACTGAATTAAGTTTTATGAGTCCTTCTTGAATTTTTGAAACAACAAAAAGGCTGATGGTCACGGAAATCCCCAAAGCTTCCATTATCAGGAGAGAAAGCTGTTCTTCACATCCATCCTCTCCAAGGTGGTTGTATCTGGAATTGTTAAGATCAAGAGCACTTGTTCCCAGTTAACACTGAGCAGCAATCACCCCAGTTGTAGCTGGTAGAGCCATGTGCCTTCAGCACACTTTTGATAGTGTCAGTTCTGCTTGATCCATGCCCAGTTCAAAGACTGCCAGCTCCATCAACTTTTCCTACACAGGTCTACAACTTCTCTCTCATCTCAGTTTCAGTGTCTACTTTACATTCTGGTCAGCTGTGTGTGTCTGAAGTATATTCACAGACTCTTAAAACTGCCAAGTCTTTCCCTGCCCTTTCACTTCTCCACATATAGTTCCAACAGTGAAAAGGTTCGTTTATAATCCATTTCAGACAGTCTAGTCTTAATATCAATAAAATTAACCCCCAGGTCTTTCACCTCAAATTAAAGAGCAACCAAGAACCATGGATTTCTTTTAGGATAGTTGCCAATGTTAACTTTTTTTTTTCCAGACAGATTCTCATACAGCCCAGGCTGACCTTAAACTTACTTGTAGACAAGAATGACCTTGAGCTTTTGAGCTTCCTCCTTCTACCTTCCGAGCACTGGGAGGGATTACAGGTGTGTGCCACTATGACTGGTTTATGGGGTTGGTTCTGGGGCTTGGTGAATGTTAGATAGGCACTCTACCAACTGAGCTACAACCCTAGCCTCATGAAACTTTTATAAGCAAAGCAGTTAACAAGGAGAAATTTATCTCTTACTATCTCTTACTTTGCAAAGAACCTTTGAAGTGACCCCACTCTAAACTCTGGATAGCCATCCATTTGTGGAAAAAAAAGCTTTTATATAACCATGTAATTTTCAATTTTTTATTTTTATTTTTTGAATAAAGGATTTAATTTGCACAAAAAACGTGACAGGTCAGTAAAGGTTATCTGCAAAACTAAATCATGAACTCTCACCTTTTGTCATTCATAGAAAAGGCACATATTACAAAAACACAAATAGAGACAGATTAAAAATTTGTGGCAAGTTGAACTCTGATAGAGAACAAAATGCAGTGGAACTATTCCTGGAAATTCTCCCAAAGATCTAGGTTTCAAATGTCAGAACCTAAATAAAACTCAAGAAGCAATAAAACTGCTTTAATTTTCACTTTGGAGCAACTACTGTGTTACTAGATAGATGATAAAGACAGGTGCCAAATCCATCTCTAACCACAGAGCATGGGATTTTCAGTATATTATCATTTACTTTCCTAAGTACAGTCAGTTCTCAACTTCCACAGTGTCTTTACACAACATTGTGCCATAGCATATATACAAATATGTCACCTCCTCACTGTTGTTCACCTGCCAAGTATTTGCACTTTAACCCTGGTATCAAAAACTTGAAATTATCACATGGTGGTCCAACTGGCTAGCTACTCGTACTAAGAGGATAAGGACTATGCTTTCGTACTTTTAAGATGGTCATTTACTTGTGCCAAAATCGAATTAAACATACCACACCAACACTCCAGTAAACTGAGAAGCTGAAGTTAGTTTAGTCTTTTCAATTCAGTGCAGACAGTATCTGACACAAAATCACTTTTCACACAGTCCTGGAGCAAGTCAATGGAAAATCACCTGAGAAACTCAAGGGAGCTCTCCTCTAGGAAGTCTTAGTATAAAAAGATGAAAAGCGCCACTGGGTCTTCTTTTTGTGCTACACTGTGTATGTTTCTAAGTGTAACTGGCCTTTATGTACTATGATTTAGGAGCTATCTTGATCCATGGACCTGTGGATAGCAAACAAAAGCCTTGAAGGACTGTGCCTATAACCCTAGAACAGAGTAACAGTGAATCAGAAGGCAGTCAATGAGTCAATGCCCGCGTCTATTTGTAGCAGTGGTGCTGGACACACAGAAATACTCACTCACTGGCTTTTGCAGAGTGTCTGTTGTTACTAATGTTACTACAATGTCAAATTCACAATAATATAGACTTAAGTTTCTCAAAAGTTTTTAAGAAAGCTCGAATGTTTGCTTAGAAGCTCAAAGATGCCACTAGCAACAAACACCTTCTAATTGTTTTCCTAAAGTGACATTTAAAAAAAAAAAAAAATCTATCGATTAACACCCAAGTCTAGATAACCAGTTTGTCAGTTACTATTTCAAGTAAAATAGTTTCCATAAAGAAAAATCATTAGCCAAGTGTGGTGGCACACGTCTTTAATCGTAACACTGGTAAGCAGAGACAGAGATCAAGGCCAGTCTGTCTACATAGCAAGTTCTATGGCAGCTGGTGCTACAGGGAGACCCTGACCTAAAAAATAACCAAAAAAGAAAAAGAAAATCACTATTATAATCTAAAACTTAAAAAAAAAAAAAAAGAGAGAGAGAAATCACCAAAGTGCTTTTTATTGCAGACAACCACAATCTACTCAATTGTCACACTAAATATTGAGGTGACCTACACTCAGAAGTAAAGATTTAATAGTTAATAATTTTAGTTGAAATGCTTTTTCCCCTGCAACTCTTAGAAAGATCACTGGTACGGTTTGGGTCCAGGCTTTGATTTTCACTGAAGAGCCAATATTGTACCCACAAATGCTTTTGAACCACAATGGCAAATGTGAAACTGATGAAAAAGACTGAGTCTCAGAGTTATGGTGAAGACAATTTGGATCTCAGACCCCCTAGTAAGGGTCTCAGGAATCTCCAGGGTCTACAGACTTCGATGCTGTGGGTCCATTTTAAAATGGGTTGCAGAGTAAGTCCTGTCTATCAAAGAATGACTAGATGGATGAATGAAATGTTTTTCAAATTATGAGAATTTTTTTTTTAATCTTTTTGAGATGGTCTCCAGGTAGCCCCAGCTGTCCTGGAACTCACATGTAGACCAGGCTAGCCTTGAATTCACCTTGATCCACCTGCCTCTGCCTCCCAGAGTGCTGAGATCTCGTGCCACCACGCCCCACTTGAGAACTTTTGATATTACATGAAAACTCAAAAACTGAAGTTTCTTAACAGTTGTCTGCAATGTAAAATATGAAACCCTATCAAGAAAACTTTCATGTTATATTAAAATCCACTGACACAGTCCTGTACTTTGAAAAACTGTTTACTTATGTATTATTAGATATAAAGTGACATAGCAAAGTAGCAGAATAACCTCCCTGAGTATTAACTCCCACGAAGCACTAACATATACCATGTACTTAGCAGCAATTTCAACAGATGAGGAGGGCGAGCAGATACAGAAGACTCTCAAAGATTTATAGCAGGCAAAGATCAGGTCAATCTCAGGAAAACGGGAGATGTCACGATCTGCCAGTCTACAGGTACATTTTAATAGAACCACATGATATTTCAAGATTCTTGGCCAACACTTAATTAAAAACTGGGAAGTTTCATGAGGAACTAGCTTTTCCTTAATAAGATCAGCAACAAAGTTCATACACAGCAGTGGCCAGAGGTGCCCTTAGCTGCTTCTGGTTTTGAGCCAGTTAATAATAGGATTTCTCCTCCACTCTCTCAAACAGGGTACTTCCTTGATGAAGAGTAACCTGACCAGTCTTATAATCCTCTTTGCTCAGTCACAGGCATGTCCACATTTTGTCTCTTTAAATTTTGCTCCTCAACATCTAAACAGTTCGACCCGTCTGACTTCTTGCCTATCCAAAGAGAATCATACCCAGCAGCAAACTGACTTTACTCTTAGATAACCAAGTCACATTAACGTTGTCTTTGGTAGGGGGAAAATTCATGTGTCAGCCTCCTAAATCAGGACTCACAGGCAGGAATTATACATAGGAAGATGGCAAGGGCTAGCCTCTGACTCTCACTTCACGCAAGGAAATGACACAGGTCACTTACCCTTCAAATGCATTCAGGACCAAAAAAAATTCTAAACGAATACTGTAAATTTATAAAATGATATAAATTTTTTAAAATGTAAATATTTTTAATCTATTTCCTCTAAAATGGTTTTCAGTTGAAACTTCAATTTCTATAAAATTAAAATGACAAAATTTGGGGCTATAAAGAAACCCTCTACAAACTACAATAAAGTTTACATTATAACTACAAATAATTTCTTCCCCTAATCCAGAAGATATTAGGGTTATCTTAAATTCTTATTATCATAAATTCCATTTTTCATAATAAAATGAAAAGGACACCAAAATCCCAAATTCCATTTGAAAAATGAACACATCTCTGGAAACTGAATGCCGAGCACACTAAAATGAGTCATTTTCCTTTCAAGCAAAATCAACTATGTTATTTTCAGCTCTGTTCAAAACAGGAAAAGGGAAAGAATACTCATGCCAAATGGACGAGAAGAAATTTGGTAGAAAAAAGACAAAGTCTTTTATACATTAATTTTTTTCTAGTTCGCAAGTCCTTCTGTCTCATCTAATTTCACTTTTTAACAGTAAAACCATATCTACTTGTATGAATCAAAAGCACGTTAACAGGACAAGAGAGTTTCTTCAGATCTTTCCTCCCAAAAAGTACCGCACCCAGCCCAAACTTCCAGCACAAACACTTGGCTTTCTTTACACTGAGGCCATATCCACAGTCTGAATACTCACAACTTCATTTACATTAAAGTCTCTGGCAAATGCTAATAACATATTCAAATAATTCCAAATCCAGTTTTAACTCCACTTACAAATAAAATGTCTCATGAGATAACTAATGTATTCACATTATAAACACTTTGATCGCTGACATAAAACTGTAAACTGAAATGAAATACGTATACTGAAATGTGATTTTTCAATAGAGGCAAGACCTAACTAGGCGTTTATTGACCAGACCAAGAGCCTTGATATCATTAAATTATGAAGCATCTGTTCAAGGACAACCAGACTGGTTTCTTGTTGCCCCAATGTTAGCATTAAACATGAAAAGTGGCCTTTTTGCTTTTGAAATGTTCATTCTATGTCCTTGTGAGGGAGAGCATAGCAAACTGGAAAGAGAGCGCACCAGGTGTTGGACAACCCTGGGGACAGCATCATCCCAACTGTTACTTGGCTCTGTAACTGGCTGGCTTTTTAACTTCCCAAAGCTTCAGTTTCTTGATTGTTAAATGGAGACATAACCACTTGTCTGGTAGTGTTGCTTATACAAAGATTAGAGGCAAATTTTGTAGTGTGCCTTGGAAAGAGCCAAGTACGTAACTGTTCAATATAAATAGTAGCCATTATCAATACTGTTAAATTGTATTTTTCAGCCTTGGACTGCATGCTCTACTGCAGCCTCAAATCTGCCAAGCTCGGGCTTGAACCTAGCTTGACTGCCAACCTAAATATGGTTCAACCTGAATCCTAAGGGCTGGTAGGAATCTGTGGGTCCACAGAATGAGCACTAAGTCTGAGAATTCTTACAAACAGAAAGCTGTAAGTACACTGTAACCCTTTGTTCTTGTGCACGGCTTTCTTCTCAGGAAGAATAAGTGATTCCTTGTTCCTTCTTTCTTTTTGCCCCCAAGAGATTTCTAATCCCATCTCTTTCTTCAACAGCGGGCTATAATCCAAATAGTCCTATCTTGTCTCAATTCCTTAAGTGCACTGTACTCAAAACTACTTTTTTTAAAAGGCACCAATTCTCTCAGTCTAGCATTATGACTGTACTGCCATTGTCATCGTACATCCAGCTACTGGCAAACCACTCACCCTAACTCCAGGGTAACCAAGTGTCCCTCCACTGCACTACTTATACTGACACTCTTGTGTCTCTGAAATATCACAAGCTCCGAAAAGGCAAAACCCCACATTTTACTAATTTCAAAATCTTCAGTATCTGCCACATTGTAACTGTTCAGTACTGATGAATTCATATGTCTTAGTTCTAGATCCTACATTATCTTAAAGAGTGGAGCCTTAGCCTTTCTTTCTTTTGAAAGTCATTTAAAAACATTTCTTAGGGGTCTGGGGAGATGGCTCACTGAGTAAGAGCACTTGCTAAGCAAGCATGAGGGCCCAAGTTCAAATCTCCATGCAAAAAAGCCAGGCATGGCAATGCATGCTTCTAACGTGTTGGGGAGGAGACAGGTGGATCCTGGGAGTTTGCTGACCAGTTTGCCGACAGTTTAGCCTGTGCACACTGGGCTCAATGACAGAACCTATATTGTATAGGTTAAGTAGAGCCCAATAAAGACATGTGAGACCCTCCTCTGGCATCTGCCTGAGCACCCATCACGCCTTCAAAATGTGTGCCCACCAACACACTGAACACAGAAACAAAAAAATCTTACACATTCTGTTTGTAAACAATATTATGAGACTGGGTTTATTAAAACCACATAAAAGGAATGTTATACTGCAAAATAATCACTCTAAAGACTATACCTTATCAGCTGGTGCTGCAACAGCATGAGGAATTCTTGAAATATCTTGGTAATTGGCTTCAGAAAGAGTTGACCAGATAGGACAGAAAACCCCCAATAGTACTTCATAATATGGGAGAGTCTCAGCCTCCTCCATTTAGAGGACAGTGCCCTCACCCCTCCTGTGACTGCTTAATATGGACTGTGGTTAGGGAAATGTGCTGAAGAGAAAAGGGGAAGGGGAAAGAGCACATTAGAATGCAAAATCCCAGATAAAAGCCTGTTTGTGTACAACAGGTCTGCTTAAGTGCTTTAATCTGATGGTAGGCGTCTAATTGGCAAAGTGCCTTACAAACTGAGCTACACAGACATCTAATCACTGGACATTTTCTGTTAGCAAATAATACAATAAAATATTCTAATGTCTAAGAGTAAGTAAAGAAAGAGTAACTGTATGAAAATACACATACTAAATTCTGTTGAATTGGTTTGGCCAATTACTGGAAACAGAATCTTCAAGAACAATTAGTACCAGTCTGGTCTTACCTAGATACCTAAAACAAGCCCTGGGTTTCTCAGCTCTGCCAGGCAATAACCTTAAATAAGTCATTTAACAAAGCGTACTCTGTCTCCATTTTTACCCAAAATGGTGGTTATCACATTTCACAAAGTTGTTTTTTAAGGAATGGATAACATGTTGTAAAAATAATGTGTACATTCAAACTATTAAGAGTACCTAAATCTACAAGGTCTTCAAAATTTCTAAAGAATACTTAAAAGGAATATTCCCAGCCCCAACTCAAACATACTAAATCAGAATCTCCAAGGAGGACGGTGTCTCAATAATGTATGTTCTACAACAAATTTAGGAAATTTGGTACACCCATGAAATCTCTTTGGAAGTAATAACCTTGACTGTATGAGGAAGGAAAGCAGAATGTATCAACTCAAAATCTTAAGCATCCAAAATGATTCTGAAATTAGCTAGGCCCGGGACTGATGTCTCTGAAATATCACAAATATTTGTGAGTGACATTAAGTAAGCATACTATTTCAAGATGGGAGAATGTGATTAGGACAGTTCCTTCCAATAATTTCAATTCGCAAACCTTATTAAAAGCTCTGATAAACCTTACACTATAGAAATCTGTTTAACTCTTTTAATCTTTTATGAAGCCAAACAGGAAACACTCTAGTAAGATCTTAGGGACCTAGGGGGCACTGGCTTGAGTGTGTGGCTTAAATTCCCAGGGTAAGAAATCAAATCTCACACATCTCTCTACCCCTAACAATGAAGAACAGATAGAGACAGCCCTTTTCTACCAAAGAGAACAGTGGCAACGGCCTGTACTATCTATTCTCTTTACCCAATTTTCTTACTTAATCAACTAAGCATATTTTAAAGAAGTAAATAGTATGTCTCTAAAATGTCCTACAGTGTGGGTCCATGCACTAGGGTCCAAAATCAGACTCAATAAGCTGCATTTTATACATATATATACATAAAGATTAAATTGGGAGGGTGACAGAGGAGGAGGTGCAGATAGGGGAGGGAATCTAAATATCATCAAACTATAGTATATGAAAAAAATCTTCAAACTTCAATTTTAAAAAGTAAACAGTAAACAACCCCACTCTACCTAAAGTTGGATTGTTTGAAAATGCTATATATACATATTTATGACAGTGTCTCATGTAGCCAAGGATAGTCCTGGATTCCTCATCCTCCTGCCTCCTCCCAAGTGCTGAAATTACAAGTGGTGTATATCACTATGCCTAGCTCTAGTAGATGATTCTTTAAACCCAAATAATATGGCAACAAGCATTCTTTTAAGAAGAAAAATAAAAGACCTTTATAAATCTAAAGCACCTACTTTTAAGTAGATAGTAAGGGATTTCCAAGGTTTTCCTTCTGTTATATAAGCAGACTACTCTGGTAAGCGATATACTCAAACCACCCCAAAATCTTGTTGTTTACTGAAAACAGACTTACTTTGCTCAGAATAGGTCTGAAACCTGAAATATGTACTACCAGGGTTCTTAGCAATGAATTTCTAAGGCAAGAAGGCTTCCTTAGGGTATAAGTTAGGAATCTAGAACCATGAGAGTTAAGTGAGTATCACAAAACTGTCAAACTCCCACAACCAAATGTAAGAGCTCTACCAGATTTCTGTTTTGCTTATCACTATAAAGCACAGATGCATACAAACATTTCTCTTCTGTTAACTACCTCAGTAAGGCTTAGTGGCCACCTTTAGGCCAATACTCATTTATGGGCTGATATTACTAACTAGAAAGAGATGTGCAAGTTCTGTCTTGCAACATGAGGCATTGCTATAACCAGCTATTTCATTCTTCATAACTCACTTCAACACAGTGAGGGGAGACAGGAGTAACGAGTGAGGTATGCAAAAATCATGAGAGACTCAGACCTGTCCTAGCAATCACAGGGTTAGAACAGAGACGTGTACAAAGCTCAGCATCACCACAGCTACAACTCACAAGGTTGCCATGGAGTTTCCCACAAAATAACTATCCCCTACATTAACTATTCAATGCTTACAAAGCAAAGCAGCTGCCAAAACTCACAAAATAAAACGAACCTCATTAGAATGCTATTAGTAAGTATTGTCGACTCACCCTAGCACCTTACAGACTAAATTTTCTATAGCTCCTTCTTGTAACACTGGACACTAAGCCTGATGTACATGTACCATCATTCTATAGCTGTGGGGGGCGGTGTGAGCAAAAATGAACAAAAGGAAAATCCATAAAAATGTCTCTCAGCTAACAAATACGTACTGAATATTCTCTGCAGCTACACAAACCATGCGTAGTTATGAAAGACAACTTTAAAATGAGAAGCAAAGACCAGACGAACATATCCCCATGGGGGAAATGAAGTGAAAGACTGGGTGGCAAAGCTGGGTTCACCCTAGAAGCAGGAACTCCATTAACAGCTTTGTTAGAAAACTTCCAGGCTCAAAATGTTAACAGTAATCACTAAAGAATATAAATACAATCTACTGCTGATCGTGATAGCACTCACCTGTAACCTAGCTGCCTGGGCAACTCATAATAAAAAGCGGGGGTGGACTGGGAGTGCAACTCAGAGGCAGAGCACTTGCCTAACATGTTCATGAGAGTTCAATGGCGGGATAGAGGGAAAGGAAGGAAAGAAAAGGGTGAGAAGAGAAAATGTAATCTATAACTCCCAATCAAGAGGGGAGGGAATGAAATGAACAAAAAGAAAACTGGACACTCAGTCTGAACAGTCCAAACCAAAGCCTCAAATATGTGACAAGAAAAAACTGACCAGCTAGAAAGTTATCAGCACCAATGAGAACTCAAAGCAGCTTCAAATACAATCAGACGCTTCAAGCAAACATTTAGTCACAGAAACTTTGAAAAGGAGCAGGAACAGGTTTTATCTAACAAAGAAACTAGCTCCCAAAATAGAGTCAGAGATTTATTTCAAAGCATGCTACTCTGGCTTCTGGATTTAACAGATAAGTCAAACTTCCTTCAAACTGTAAAGACAAAGGTAAGATTGCCAATTTTCCACTGTGCCAAGTAAGATTTAGAAAAAAATAACTGCCAGCACTAATGCTTTATAAAAAAGATTTTAAAATAAAAAAAATGTAGTAAAGGTGTAAGTTCAAATGTTTTTTTTCTCAAATAATGATAGGCTGTGAAGACTTCTAACACTTTCTGATCTCTGGAAAACATGTAAACTTATCTGAGTCTTTCCTATGTCAGTGTCCTTGTTCTACATTGAGGGAACAGAGGACAGCTGCTATGGGTCAGTGATTTTGCTGCACTGCTCAAGATGAAGAGGGGGAGAGTGTGAGACAGAACATGTTCTCTTCGAGCCACTGTGCCACACCTACTGAGGAGTTTAAGCAATGCATGCCTCCAGAATGCCCAGAGTGTGGGGCCTGGTGTTAAGAAAAGAAACAAAACCCGCACTGTGAAACAGTGGGGAAGGCTAACAATTGGGGCCCTTCTTACTTGGAAATGCTCACCTAATCATGAATGAGTGGCAGAGACAGTGGAATGAAATTTAACCTCAGGAAGTCTTAGGAAAAGAAGATCTGAGGCTGGAGAGATAGCTCAGCAGTTAATAGCTCTTAGTGCCTTCCAGAGGACCTAAGTTTGGTTCCAGTACCCATATAGAGGGAGGGGGTTATAACTGCCTGTAACTCCAGCTCCAGGGGATCTAAGGCCCTGTTCTGGTCTCTGTGAACACTATACACATAACATACTCTCAGAGACACATAAATAAAAATAAATCTTAAATCTGCTTTTTAAAAAAGAGAGGACAGTTGAGAGCCACTGATTCAATTCATATATTTAAGCTAGTTTGCAGTCTACACATAAAAACAAAGTATACACATAACAAATATACAAAAAAGCAGTGAGCAAGGCACTAACACGCATGCTGTAAGCAAAACTCAGAGAGTGAGAACTCATCTAGGGTTAAAAGGGTCATCTTTCATGAAGTGGTTGGGAAGACAACCAACATCAACTTCTGGCCTCCAAAAAGGAAAAGAATTAATAGACCAAGAATTTAGAGTAATGGGCCAGAGCTTTGAAACAAGGGCAAGAGTATCAAAATTCACCATCTCATAAAAAGGGCAGATTTGAGTAAAAACAACTAATGATAAAGAAAATGATTGGTTTTATTTTTTAATTTTCACTTTACGTGTATGACTGTTTTACTTGTGCATATGTATGCAGGTGCACCATGTGTGTGCAATGCCCAGAGGCCAAAAGAGGGCATCAGATCCCCTGAAACTGAAACAACAGGCATCAGTTGCCATGTGGGTGCTGGGAACCAAACCTGGGTCCACTGGAAGAACAGTGCTCTTAACTGTTCCAGCCCTCCCAAAATAATTGTTTCTTAAATAAACAAAGGCAACTAAGATTCTCCAAAATGTCAAGGGCAGAATTCTAAGATTAACTATCATTTACTTTTCTTATGAATCATCTAAACTGTCAGAGTGACAGAAATATAGCTGCGAGAATAAACAGCAGAGGCAGTGACCCATTATCTTTCTGGAATCAAATCATTACTTACCCTCTTTGGAATGCAAAAATCTCTCTTCAGGTAAGGCTAAACAAGTATGAGAATAAAACAGGCAATGGATTGACAAAAGCAATAAAAAACATCAACATATTTTATGGACACCTTATCCCCCCCCCCCCCACTGATAGACAGGCAGAGGACAGGACAAAGACTCAGGGCCAGCACTGTCTCCACTTTACTTCCTGAAGAGGACATGAAATCAGGCAAAATGAAGACTGTAATATGAAGAACTGGAATGCTCTCAACAGCCAGAAAAAAATGGTAACAACCTTCTGCTCCTCCCCAGAATTTCAATAAAGAGTAATTAGAGGAGGATTTTGCCTTGATTACAGTAAGTTCTGAAGAATCTTTTTAAGCCTAAAGACTGAGAACTCCCAAAATTGGATCTTAAATAAGAACAGAGTGCATTTTTAAAAGCCTCAAAGACCATGCCCAATAAAAATACATAAATAAATAAATACATACACATATATAAGTTGAAAAGAGTCACTTTAAAAAATTCCACACTGGGAATGGAGAGCTGGTACATCTGGGGTAAAAAGAATAAATTTCATCTACAAGACTTCTAGTTTAATGTGTTTATCTCCACTACCTCCTACAAATCCACTAAAATGGTAACAAAAGAATTTTAAAGCTATAAGGACAAGAGAAACAGAAGAGGTCAAAATATTCAAACAATAGATGCAAAGAATCTGAGGAAGCAGACTGAGAAGTGCTAACCCTCCTCCTTTTTGGATCAAGAAATCACACAGACTCACATATCTAACTTCAGAGCAGTGATTATGTATTATCTATGAATATTATCTGTAAAGAGTTAATAGAAAAATTAAGGAGAATACTTATAGTTAAAACCTGTGTGTATACTGCCAGATGCTCTAGCAGCCTGAGAAAGGTCACTTTCAAGGCCAGCCTGAGCTTAAGCTACATAAAAAGATGCTACCTTAAAAAAAAAAAATCATGGGGCTGGGAAGATGGCTCAGTAATTAAGAGTACTGGCTGCTCTTGCAGAAGACCTAGGCTCAATTCCCAGCACCCACATGACAACTAACAACCATCTATATCACTCCAGTTCCAAAAGATCTGACACCTTCTTCTGATCTCCATGGGCACTATACAACAAAGGTGCCACTTACACGAAGACAATACACTCATACACATAAAATACATTTTAAAAAAATTTTTTAAATTGCAACTTTAAATATCTTTAAATATTTTAAATGTTACTGAGGATAGAGACCTGGTCCAGTGGTTAAGAGAACTTCCCGCTCTTGCAGAGGACCAAAGTTCTGTAAGTTCCTAGCACCCATATCAGGTGGTTCATAACCACCTGTAATTTCAACTCCATGGGATCTAATGCCCTCTTCTGGACTCCAAGAGCACCTGTATACACATGGCAGACAGATACACACACATTAATTTTTAAAAATAAAAATAAACAATTTTAAAAGTTATTCAACATCAGGGGCCAGAGAGGTGGCTCAGTGGTTAAGAGCACTGGCTGCTCTTGGAGAAGACCCAGGCTCAATTCCCAGTTACCCACATGGTGGTTAACAACCATCTATAACTCCAGTTTCAAGGGATCCAGTACCCTCTTCTGACCTCCACAGGCAACATACAACACAGGTGCCATGCTACTTACATGCAGGCAATACACTCACATACGTAAAATTAAAAAATAATTTTTTAAAAAGTTATTCAACATCAATAGGAATCCTCAGAAAATTGTCTTAAAAATCTGAATTGTTGCAGATGTGATGGCACACACCTTTGATCCCAGCACTGAGGACATAGAGGCAGATCTCTGTGAGTTCCAGGCCACCCAGGGCTACATAGTAAAAACCTGTCTCAAAATAATATAAACAAAACCAAAAAATTTTGAATTTTTTAGCTCAATTAAGTAGACATGGAAAGCCTTATTCAGGATCTTCAGGGTCTCAGATCCTTTCAAAGGCGAGTACCCGAGTAAGACAGTTTACAAAGACAACACCCAGAATCCTCTAACTGTGAATGGAAGATTGCAAATGCCTTGTGGTAAGAAGCAGAGGGGGATGAGTCAGGAAGAGGAACATGGAACGAAGATCAAAACACATACACATAGAGGCACCCATGTGCAAGCTTACAGACAGTCAAAAAACTACAGGAAGTCTGCTGAGCTTGCAAGTCTTTTGTAAGTTCTACTTGTAAAGGTCTTACTTGGCCTTACTTCTCTAAACCTTTTATTAGTCTCTCAAGTTATTGGCTTGGCCAGAGTCTATAAAGTAACTAGCCAGACAAACTCTGACCACAACAATCAGGACTTAAAAGTCTGACCTTTACACTAAATCACAAGTTTTGATCTGAAATGTTCAGTGAAGGAGTGGTTTAGTCCCTCCTCACATACCAAGAAGTAATTTAGAACATAACTCACTTCTATTATGGCAAAGCTTACTTAGATATTTGAACTAATGGAGTACTGTAACATATAGCTGGTATACAATGTCAGCTGCTCTGGTTATTTCTGCTTTACTATTGCTGACTGAATCAAAGAAAAGGGAATGCTAAATAGGAACTGGCTAACAGGAGGAAGGGTGTTTCACAGAATCATTATTTATGGACAGTACCACTTTGGATAAAGAGAACAAAGAATAAATCTAAATTACCATTATACTCTATTAAAAAACACTGAAAGACATTTGAGACAGATCTCATAACTAAGAGTAACATAATCTAGATATAACTAGTTCATAGATTAACTATACTTTTAGTTCCTAAGTGCACTATGGTAATGATTCTGCTATGTCCACAGCCCTCCATATGACACCTTAGCATTTATTAAAAACAATGCTCCAGTTTCAAAATTTTACTGGTCAGAAGAACTGTCACTTCATACAAGGTCTCCTCTCTCATCAAACTTCAGGTAGGGGAAGACACACATAACGATCCATTCCTGTCCTCTGCAAACAGACCAAAAATTTAAATACAATTTTGAAAATGTATTCATATAGACACATGGTAACAGAGTACTACTCAAAGGCTAGAGCACAGTCCTTGGCTATGAGACATTTGGTTTCATCTACAAGTGTTTCAAACTTCAGAACATATCAAAGTGACCATGAGCTTCAGCAGTATAACCTATTGATGTGACTTAGTGACTAAAGGTCTATGATCCAAGACTCACCATCACATAGGGGTACAGCCTACCAACCACACTGGCTTTCTTATTTTCAAATCCTCCTTTCCCCCAACAATGTCACCAGGGTTGAAACAAAGTAGTATCCAGAAAATCCAAAGTGCTCTATATATTTAGTAAGGAGTCACAATGTTAAAAATGTTTCAAGATGAGTAAACATCAAGCTAGATAGACGTCACATCCCTATAATCCCAGCACTTGGAAAACAGAGACAGGAGGATCACATGTTCAAGGCCAGCAAGACTAGACCTCATGATCTACTGTTACCAGAGTTCTCTAAATATATATATAATTCTAGCTCAGAGAGTTACACTCCTCAAACTTAGAAAGCAACCACTACAAAACAAATAATTATTTCAGGTTTACCAGTATACATCCAGTTACATAAAGAAAATGCTATACTGACTATAAATCTCACTATCCCCTGGGTTAATTATCTTTAAAAGAAAATTTAAAAGAAATTAACTAAAACTAACCCAAATCATGATTAAGAAAAAGGTCCTCTGTGATATAAATAAGCACTATAATTTCTTAGCCATTATTTATTGCAGGTTCCAGAAAATTTAAAAACTAATTTCAACTACTTTGACACTTATCATTTTTCCATTCAAAACTTCAATCTACATTTTCTCCTATAAATATTAGACCAAGACAGGTCCTTAAAACCTGCCCACTCCCGCATCCTCATCTCATAATGAAAACAGGAAGGCTTTGAGAAGTCTTCTCTTGATTTCAAATAGACAAAATGCTAAACAACAAAGGGTCTTTCTTCTCTTGGCCATACGATCTTTATTGCAATCTTAACAGATATTCCATTAAATTAAAAACTACAAAAACATAAAAAAAGCACATATGATGAATCCCATTTTTAAAACTGACCACAAATAATATCAAAATATCCCGAGGCAAAATAATGTCTATTTCTAGTAAATGCTATCTTTATAGAACTGGGGCTTGATCACAGGACTTCACAAATGACAGGCAAAGTGCTCTAACCACTGACCAATTCCCCAGTCGTCACACTAACACTCCTTCCAGGTGAACAGATGTCTCTTATCTATCATGCTGGCAAGTTACTTCCACAGTACTATCCCTACCCAAAAAGAGCTCTGGAACACTCCTTTTGGAACCTTACTGAGTGAAAGTTTCTTGTGAATGTTACTGCATACTGAATAACCTACCTAGTAGAAAGCCTTGTGCACAGCTGGCACACAATGATTAAATAACTGAGCAGTACATACAAGCAATAAAGCCATCATTTCAGATCAGACTGCTCTGAAAATAGAAGCTGACTAATCAAATGGATGATGAAGTATCTCTTATCCAAAGAAAGCACAAGTTCACAGGAAGAGCACAAAGCAAAATACCAATCACTAGCCCACACTTCAATCTAAACTTGGGAATACAACAGTGGTTCCCATTTCCTAAGTGATGTGCTTGATCACCACCTGACTGGGTGAGTAACACCAGGGATGTCAAAGAAGCACATTTACATTGACTCCCCTTGTCATTTGGATCTAGATGTGCTTGGGGGCCTCTGTGATATGCAACTGTTGAACTGTTAAGCTTAATACTTCTGTCTGAAAATACTATGCTCATTACAAGTCACACTTTGACAAGGTGTGCTATGTCCAATGCCAAAAATGGCACGCTGCCGAAGCTTCTATTTTCAAATACACGGTATCAATCTTTTCATCGTACCCAAATCTCCTTCTGAATTAATAATTATATTTTACTATTATTGGTTTATTATCCTTTTGATGGTAGCTTAAAAAATTATAAATTCTTTGACACTGCTCCAACCAAGCAGTCAAGTCAAATTACTTTCCCCTGGAGTAGTGCTAGACGTAAGAGTCTGCTTCTCAAATAGAGAATGGGGCAAAATTATGTTGTATGACCATGAAACCAGGCTGTAAAAAGGCATTCCAGCCTGACTTTTTCTTGAGTCTGTCAAACTCTGCACTGCCACAAAGGAAGTCTTTCTTAAGGTCTCCATGCCAAAGACATGGCTCATGAAGATGCGTAACTAAGGAACCACTGCTGTGAGTCTTCAAAACTCATTACTCCAGCTACATAGCAACTGCATAAGGTAGACCAGAATATGAACCAACTAGGGGGCTCTGTATATCCCCAGAATAGACAGATAATAGTAACAAATAATTTGATTGTTTTATCCACTAATTCTAGGGTGGTTTACTGTCCAGCAATAAAAAAATAAAGCAATGGGGCTAGAGAAATGGCCGAGTGGTTAAGAGCACTGTCTGTTCTTGCAGAAGATCCAGGTTCAAATCCCAACACCCACATGGCAGCTAACAACCGTCTGTAACTCCAGTTCCAGAGGAATGCACTGCCCTCTTCTGTCCTCCACACGCACTACACAATACATGTGCACTTACATATATGCAAGCATAACACTTATACACATAAAATAAAAATAAGGAGATCAAAGAAAACCTCAGTTGTGCTGCTTCTTTAATATCTTCCTTGTTTCCCTTAACTGAACTACATTTCAAAAACAAAACCAAGGACTGAGAGAGTATAGCTCTGCGGCAGAGTACTTGTCTAATCTGCAAGAGGCCCTGGGGACCTCCCTACACTGCCAAAAACAAACAAGAAACCTTTATGTTAGTCTACATCTGTGAACTTCCTTATACATTATCTCAAATATCTTCCTTACAAATTCATCCATCCACAAACTCAACTGAAAAGCAACTTTGGTTCAAAATAAAAGTCATTTCTTATAGAACATCAACAAAAACACCACTTTAAATTTTTTTAATTCATTTATTTACTTTTATTTTATGTGTAGCAGCGTCTGGCTTGCATGTGTGTACCACATGCAATACTCTCAGAGGCCAGAAGAGGGTATTGAATACTCTGGAACTGAAGTTATGCCATGTGGGTGCTGGAAACTGAATCCAGGTCCTCTGCAAGAGCAGTCAGTGCTTCTAACTACTGCATCATCTCTCCAGCCCCCAAAGCCACTTTTATATATCCTAGTAACTAGCAATGAAAACAAACTCAATAATCATACCTAGTAACATACATTGATAGAATATTCTCATTCCCTCATCCTGATAGGAGACTGCAAAAAGAAACAAGCTGACAAGGTCAAAACTTTTACTACAGATAAAAACATCTTAGAAACATGATCTCCAAAAATACTTTCAAGGTTAATTGAGTACACAATCTGGTCTAGCACGTCTGTCTTTTGAACTTAAGATGTTGCTGAGCGAAAGATGTTATCTGACCATACAGTACAGTCCAATGCAATTACTTAAAGAAACTGCAAATTACCCAAAAGGTACAAGATCTCGTGGGCTCTAGGGAAAGCAGTATTAGGAATACATCATAACACTCACACCACTAACAACTGAAAATACTATACATACGATCAATTAGAAGGTAAGTTCAGTGCAGTAACACCTCTGTAATCGCAACAATCGGGAGGCTGAAGCAGAAAGCTCATTTGAGCTCTGAAGTTCAAAATCAGTTTTATGCAACACAGTTGAGACCCCATATTCACAGGTGCACTCCCACATATGTGAAAATGAAACACACACATAGAAATGTCTCTCCTTAAAAAAAAAAATAATAACAGAAATAAAGTTAAAAAAAATAGACTGGGTCTCACTATGAGGCATCAAAAGTAATCAATCTAGGAGGCTGGAATGCAGCTGAGTGGTAGCAAGGACCTAGTCCTGATCCTCAACACTGAAAAAAAAAAAAAAAAAAAAACTTCTTTCTAAATGGAATCCCCTCTAGTAGACTCATAACTGTGAGAATCCAGATTAGATCCCAGCACCACAAAAGAAAAGTAATCACCCACAATCCAAAATGCAGGAATGATGTTTACAATACGGACACAATCTGGATTAAAGACTTTACCTAACCTTTTAGCCAAAAAATGGCTTAGAAATGCTGCACAAATAAAAGGACACTGTCATTTTCTTTCAGCCCCAACTGCTAAAACTTTGTTCTAACAGAGTTCATCTCCATTAACATACTGGCCAATCTGCAGAATTTCCAGTGTCCCCAAGAGCAGTTAGGCATTTGAACAGAATCACCCCTTGGAGCTTGTCTAGTCTCCTGAAAAACAAACAGTAAAACACCAACAACCTAAATGAACAGAGGTGAAGGATGCTGTTTATGGCCATGAAATCAAACAGTTGGTCTAAACAGCATCAACTGACACCCCTTAGTACACTGGTTCAGTTGCTCCTGTTTCACCAGCTGGATTAAACAGTTACAGCTGATTTATGAAACTGTTATCTAACACAGTAAATACCACAGACTCTTTAAACTCAGACAGAAAAATACACTTTTATTCATCTCTGATAATACTAGCCCATGAAATGTATGTTAGTATAATATAGAAGTCATATATAACATATATAGTATAATATAGAAGTCACTGAGATAAACAGGAAGACCTGCTTTTTTATTAGGCACCTCTAACCACTGTACTCTCTCACTTTACAGTCCGTCACACATGCTGTTTTTTCTGCCCAGAAAGCTCTGGAGTCATTGAGCTCTCAACCTGCCACCTATTCACCATCTCATCCTTGTTACAACAGGCCTAGCAGCCTTCCTCTTTCTCCAGACTAGACTGAGGCCAAGGTAAAGAATCCTGATTACTCCCTTTCATCAAACTTCACACGATGTTAATTCATGGATGGACTAACCTCCACCACCAAACGTTTACCCAGAAATAGAACTGACACGGAAGCCCCCTAAATCTTGCTGAATTAATGAGAAGAGTCTACTTTAATGACTTCGATTAGATGCAAAAACACCAAGTATATAAAAACATTAGAACAGAATTAAATGTGCACATATATTATGTGTGCACGTATCAAAAATACAAGTAACTTCCTCTAGCTTTTCCAAAGGAAAAGCAATGAAGCTGAGTTCATGGAGGGTGCAATTCTCCACCACTTACCTAACTAAGCACTCCAGCCCTCAATTCTCTCAGCTGTAAAGTAGAATACTAAGTCTCCTCAGTGTCAAATTTTGAAGAATAGTTCCAAAAAATGACACAGATAATATCAATTATTACAGCCTAACATGCTTAACAACTGCCTAACATGCTTAACAACAGGTATCCTGGAAAAGAGAGGTTAAAAGTTTCTTACTGAGTACATGGAAATACTAGGACCACCAACACAGTCCTCTTAAAGAGAACTATCCCTGTCCCCACCCACCAGAAATCAAAGGTGAGCAAGCATGCCCAATGAGTCAGCTACACCACTGTCAATGCAGCTTTGCTGTATCGCTGCACTACTTCAAATAAATCTTTGCCACAAAGAACCTTCCCCCAACTACATTTATATGGAGAGCAGAATTAAGATATAACTGGATTAAATGTATTCATGTGAAATTAAACACACCAACCCTAGTAGCTTAAAACAACACAACAGAGTTGAGACTAGTTCTTAAAAGCATTCTCCAATAAAACTAAGATGGGAAAGCTTTAGAAAGTTCTAGCTTTTGTCCACTACTCCTGAATACCTGTGAGAACAAGAACAAAATGGGTAAAAAAGCCAAGTCTGAAGTATGTGGGGAGATGAAGGGAGAGAGAATGGGAGGTCCAACCTTCACACAGCACAGCTAGCTAACATATATCAAATATAATTCTATAAAAGTATCACCAGGCCTACAGTCCCAAAAATTCTAAACAGAGGTGAACGTCTGACATCAACTACAGTCCCTCAATTTATAAATGAGCAACAGAGATTACAGGAAAATGGCTGTTCAGAACTCAAGAGATCCTTAGGAGACGGTCCAAACTTCTAACTCCATCAACTCTAGTCTTTCCAGTTCTCAGAGCACTTTCTAGTCAGGGCTTGGTTAAAGAAATTTTTTTCAGATTTGCAGTTATCATTCTCAAATCCCATGATAATTATGACTTTATGAAGAATGCCAATATTGCAAAACAAAATACATGCTAATACTTAAAGAGTAAAGGTAAACAAATATCTGATGGCACCCATAATCTCAGTACTTGGAAGGCTGAGGTAGGAGGATCTTAAGCTTAAAACCAACCTGGGCTACATAGTGAACATAATGTCTCAAAAATAAAGGAAGGAAGGCAATTAAACAGACATATTAAAATCGAGAAACGTATTTTTGACAATGTCATGTCTCCTTGGAGTCTTAGGAAACTAAATGAGGTATACAATTTTATAACCCTTAAAAGTTATCACATGTCCCAGGCATGGTGGCACAGTGCTGCCTTCAGTCCAGCACTAGGCAGAAGCAGGCAGATCTTTGTGAGACGGAGGCCAGCCTGGGACTTAAGGGAAACCCTGTTTCAAAAAAGACAAAAAAAAAAAAAAAATGTTATCACCTGAATGTATGCCCATAACCTTGAAACACTGTTGATAGTCCACTGAAACTAAGACATTGATAACGAAAGTCAGATGACTCTTGGTCTCGTTTTACATATCTCTGTGCTATGCCACCATTCTGCACACCAGGCCAGTCCTCCACAGTAAACAGAAAGATTCTGCCAAGCTCAAAAATCCTCCCCGACCCTCACCCCTCAGCTATGCTAAAGAACTGAGAAGAAGCTGCATTTCATACCATGATGGACCACATATCTTTTGCAAACAAATAAAATGTCTGTATGTTAGCTATAGTCACACAGAGGAAGAAATTCTAAACTATTATTAAAATTCTCATTACCAAACATAGGCACCTATGACGAACTCCTCGATGCTCACACTATACTTCCTTGTCTATAAAACAAAATTCATCAGGCTCAAGAAAACTGAAGAAAGGATGAAGCAGGCCCCATGCTCTACAACCTTGTCTTCAAAGCCCAGTTCAACTATAAGATCTTCCTTCCTTATCACTCATCTCATTGTTGGAACTTAATTCTGTATTTTCATGTCTGTTCCCAAACAGGAAGCTCCATGAGAGTGCAGGTAATAGTCTCCGGATCCCAACACACAATTTACCTGGCAAAAAATACTCAGTGAATTAGATAAAAGAGAAAAAAAAAAAATTTCTTCCCATTTTCTTGTTCATTTTTTTTTTCATTTATCAACGGAATTAAACATCATGAGAAATCAGAGGCCCAGTTTTCCCTCCAAGCCATGCTCCAAAATGCCCATGCCTTTAACACAACCAAGAACAAAGAGAAAGTAGAGGGGAAATGAATGACCAAACCAAGCACTTCTTACTAACGGGTTTTATCATTAAACTCAAAGTTACACAGCCATTTCCAGGTCATATGGTCAGTTAATGTCAGATAAAAAAAAAAAAAAATCCTCAATCTTGATTATTTTAATTTACATTCTATCCACCATAGTTCAAAGATAAAACAACTGATTAAAACCTTAACCACTAGATAGCATATTATCTATTTAAAATCAACTAAAATTTCCTCTGGTTGGTCAAGGTTGAACAGACCTGCAATCCTAGCACCAGAAGTGGGAGTAGAGACAGGCATCAGGTTCAGGGCTAGTCTCGGCTATTACACAGCGAGACCCCGTCTCAACAACAAATAATAAGCAATTTTTCTTGCTATCTCAGGAGAAATATTTTTTTGAAATGTATGTAGAGAAAATGTTCTTTTTTCTTTTTAATTACATTTGTTTATTAAGGGAGAGGGAGTACATGTGCCATACCTCAAGTATAAAGGCCAGAGGGCACCATGCAAAGCCAGTTCTCTTTTTCCACCATGTGAATTCCAGGACCAAATTCAACTCATCAGGCTTGGCAGAAGCATCTTTATGTGTTGAGCCATCTTGCTAGACCAAGACAATGTTCTTTTCTACTTCTAGTACTTAGAAAAGGATGTCAAAAATTACACGGCAAAACTAGGATGTCACCATTCAGAGAAGCTGGGTGATGGATACATGGAAACTCTTACCAGTCTATAATTCTTTCATAATAAGTAAGAAAAATGATCAGGGTACAATCCCCTAAAGTCATTCCCTGAACCATCTAATCTACACCTTATTCTTCTCTAAAGTTTCTCAGTTAAGTGAGAAAAAGTTCCAAATTCTTCTCAACCCAGAGATCAAGGAAGAACTGGTATACATGGCAGTAATTTCTGGTGAAGCATGTTTGCACACGAGAAGCACAGGAGTGCTTGCTGAGCTAATCTATACTGTACTTAACCTGAGCACAGTAAAGGCTTCCTACACAGGCCATAGTCCACTGCCTCTTTTATCAGGCCTTCCAAATTTGCATGTGGACCAGCTTCCTTTCCCCAGGTAAACTGGAACCCTATGAGTTCTGGCAAGGTTTTCAGGCTTCTTTGACTGCCTCTGTAAATGGGAGGGGGAGGGAGGCTTCTAACGTCTATGTCATGTACCTTAATTTGACTTTTTTCTTTCTAATTTTATGGGTTAAAAACAATAATGTTAGGGGCTGGAGAGATGGCTCAGAAGTTGGCAACACTGGCTGTTCTTGCAGAGGACCAGGATTCAATTCCCAGCACCCACATGATAGCTAACAACAATCCATGGTTCCTCCAGTTCCAGGGAAATCCAACGCCCTCTTCTGACCTCGATAGGCATTGCATGACATGGGTGCACTTAAACACGTGGAGGCAATACACTAAAAAATAAAATAAAATATTACAAAGGATTCCTTGCATTCTGGTTTTATCCAGTGAGCATGCATTCAGACACACATGAGACCATAAAAATACTCTCCTCTTAGCTGGGTGTGGTGGTGCATGCCTCTAATCCTTCCACTCAAGAGGCAGAGGCAAGCAGATCTTTGTGAGTTCAAGGCCAGCCTGTACTACATAGCAAGTTCCAGGCTATCTAGGGCTACAGGGAGACCCTGTCTCAAAAAGAAAAACAAACAAAAAACAAAACAAAAAAACCTCTCCTTTCAAAACAGACTGCTAAGGAAAGTCCTGAAGCACTGGCAACTTTAGTACTTACAGTTTGCTGTCATCAATTACTTTTGTTTTTTCCGTTCTAAGGATGGACCCAGGCTTTGTGCACAGTAGGCAAGTGCTCTACACCATGGGGCTTCATCCCTCTTTCCTATCAACTAAATTTAAGACAGATAACAGCTAAGAGTCTTTTAATGGTGGTCCTCGTGTTTTGGTGCTCCTGATGGTGGTCCATTCAACTCTCTATGGGAAGCACTGTAGTAAATCAATATAACTCCATGACTAGAAAAAGTCACCAGAGAAAATGACTGACTACAATTTCCCTAGGATATGTTACTCTTACAAAATATTCCCATTAAAAAAACATCCATTTCAAAAAAACTATCAGAGTTTGGGGCAGAGCATGCTTATCAAGCCCAAGGCCTTAGATTCTATGCCCAGAATCAAATAACTAACACCTCCTCCTCCCAGGCTATTCCCTCTCAAGAATAGCCTAGAGACCCAGGCTTGATGATGCATGTGTAATCCTAAGAAGAATGAAACAAGATGGAGGGTTCAAGGCTAGCCTAAGCTATACAGCAAGACCCAATTCAAAATACCAATACCACCACCAGCAAAAATGACCTAAACTTAATGGCAAATCAAAAGGCTTTTGACATCTCAAGAATCCTATAAGAAGTAGAGAGGCCACATGGACAAAGAAAAGCAGTTCCAAGTATCTGGAGTCCACTCAAGAGATTTACAAAACCACTAATACCCTGAAATATGGCATGGTTGCCAATCTCTTACAGACTCCCATCTCTGGGTACAAATGTTAGGTCAAACTCATCAGGAGCTCTCAGTTCTCACAAGTCATAGGAAGATGAACAGCTGCCAACAAAATCAGTCTGCACATAACCTCTGACCTGTAGAGGACACTGGCTACTTCCTGGTTCTGTGTCTGTCCCCCTGGCAGTGACAGAATCCTAACAGGGAATCTGAAGTCTGTCACAGCAATCTGAGTTCACCCCTTGCCATTGAGACTAGAAGACAAGAGCCTTCTGCCTCCTAATCCTCAGGTCTCAACCTCCCCAGGGCTGGGATTAAAGATCTGCTCTACCACACCCAACATAAATTACTTTTGTGACAAGAAAACAAAGCCCATAGAACATAGAATAAGCAACTGCACAAACCTAACATTAAACCTACAAACCCATCTTCATCATTTAGATATTAAAGTAACGCTACCATAGTCTTTCTTTCTTAACTTTCTCCATCACATTTACTTCCAAATCTCAAATTCAACTTTTTCTTAAGATTTATAAAGCCTAAGGGCTAGAGAAATGGCTCAGTGGTTAAGAGAAGTTCCAGCTCTTGCAGAGGGCCTGAGTTTGATTCCCAGCACCCACATGGCAGATAACAACTGTCTATAACTCCAGTTCCAGGGGATCTGATGCCCTCTTCTGCCCTCCATGGGCACCGCACACATGTGGTGTACAGACACACACAACAGGCAAAATACTCATACACACAAAAATGCAAGTAATTTTTTAAAAAAAGAGTTACAAATCTATCATCCCATCTCATATCACAGCAAGCAAGCTATATCAGAGAAAAACACAAAAAATACATTTCCATGCCTCTGAGTAAAAGTCTTAGATAGGCTAAAACACATCTTTGGAGTTCCAACTGCCTGTGAACAGATTTGGAGTTTTGTTTTGAGTGTGAGGCTTTTTTTTTGGGGGGGGGGCGGTGGGACAGGCACTTGTTTGAGACAACTTTTACTCTGCAGCCCAAGCTGCCCAAGAATTTATGGCAATCCTGCTGCCTCAGCCTCCCAAATGTTGTATCCATAGGTGTGAGCCACCAAGCCCACCTTAGCTGGTGTTTTAGTCCAGGTGAAGATGTAGAACAGCTCATAACCAGAATTCTGAAACTGCAGATCAATACTGGAGCTAAGCCAATTTCTCAAAATGATAGGCTTTCAATACTTTTGGTCCTATATCACAAAAAATTTGACCTAAGGAGCTGGAGAGATGACTCAGCAGTTAAAAGCACTCGCTGCTCTAACAGAGGACCAGAGTTGAGTCCCAGTATCCACATGGCAGCTGATAATCATCTGTAACTCCAGTTCCAGGAGAAATATGTCACTCTCTTCTGATCTCTGTAGGCACTGCACAATGTGAGCATACTCAGAGGCAATACACTCACATATACATGATATAAAAATGAGAAATAAAATATCTTATGCCAGGCATGGTGGTGTGCACCTTTAATCCCAGGTGGATCTCTGTGAGATAGAGGCCACCCTAATCCATACGGTGACTTCCAGGTGGGCTGGACTACAGAGACCCTGTCAAAAACAAACAAACAAAAAACAAATATGGCCTAAGCTACTAGGTAAGAAAATAAGTATTTTTGTATCATTCTTTTTGTTGTTGTTTGGTTTCTATTTTGATTTTTGTATCCCTGGCTGGCCTAGAAATCAGAGATCCACCTGCCTCTGCCTTTGGAATGTTGAGATTAAAGGTGTACACTACTATATCCAGCCTGATTCACTTTTAAAAGCAGCAATCTAGAATACAATTACAGTCAATGAAATCTTTACATATAATTTCATTGTGTAAATATAAATTTTAATATGAAAATATGCTGTCAAAAAATGCAATTTTTGAATGGCTTTTTTCTAATATTTAAGTATGTAAAATTATGTCCACCATAGATAAAAATAAAAATATTCATATACAGAAAAATAGAGACAGTAAACTTGAGGCCTTGGTTTGATCCTCAGTATCACAAAAGAGAAAAATATGGAGCACTATAAGAAGGGAGGGAGGAAAGGAGGGAAGGAGAGAGGGAGGTAGGGGATGCAAATGTTAACAGTGATGCCACAGAACTTTTTTTGAGATTCTGTTTTCCAGATTTGGTTAGAATCTTTTTATATATAACAAGAAAATGCTTCAAGAAAGTAAAAATGAGGTTGGAGAGATGTATCAGGGGTCAAGAGCCCTGGCTGTTCTTGCAGAGGACCCAGGGTTTGGTTCCCAGCACCCACATGGTGGCTAAAATCTGTCTGTAACTCCAGTTCGAGTGGATTCAATGCCCTCTTCTGACCTGTAGACACTGCACAACAAGAGCACTCATATAAATGCAGGTAATACGCTCATACACAAAAAAATAAAAATAAAAGATCTTTTAAAAGACCTCCTCCTCTTCAGGTGCTAATATAAAAAACAATCTACTACATGTTACAACACAAAGCATCATGAAAGCACTGTGTAAAATCCTCAAGACTATTTTAGTCAAAAAAAAAAAAAACAGAAAGCAGGGACAGGGCAGGAGAAGTGACTGAAAAGACAGAGTGGCACCAACTGACTTTTCAAAGTGATGAAACGTTTTACGTTTTAACTGCGGTGGCTGCCACGAAACTGTAGGCAGTGTTCAAAACTCAGAATGTACACTTGAAGTAGGTGAATTATTCTGTACGTAAAGTGTAACTCAGTAAGGATGAAGACACAAGTAAACAATAAACATCTTATTGACATGACTATACTACTCAAAACTGATACAGTATTTCTGTTATGCACCTAAGACAATTTACAAATTTAACACTAAATGGTAACAGTTTACTGTCATGGCAAAAATGCAAATGCTACAAAGCATAATTAGCTAAAGATTTACAGTACTTATTTGGAAGGAGATTATCACCACACACTGTCAAGAAAATATGAAATAGGCCATTAAAAGTATTTCTAAAAACCTACTGCAATTTGTTCTCATCTCTATATATTAACTTAGAAGAATGTTACAAACTTTTCACATGCCTTACTATACTATTCCTCAATGTGCTCCCATCCTAGAGCAGTAGACCAGTCTAGAATAGAGTGAGACCGCCAATAAAAAAAAGAATTCCAGTATGATCCTGCCCCTTCTAAATATTTTATTATTTTATTTTATGTGTATAAGTGTATTACCTACATGTATGTAAGTGCACTTGTATCATGCAATGCCCTAGGAGGAGAGAGAGGGCGTTAGATTCTCCTGGAACTGGAGTTAGGGCAGTTGTCAGCTGCCATGTGAGTGCTGGAAATCAAACCCAGGTCCTTGGCAAGAGCAGCCAGTGCTCTTAACGCTGAGCCACCTCTCCACCCACCCTGCCTAAAGGTCACAATGTTTTCTCTTAAGAATGTCAAATTTTCTATAAAATTGTCAATCAAAAACATTTATGGACAACAGGAAAATTTGAACAAACCTGATACTAAGGTATTTTTAAGTGCTTAAGGCCTCACTGTTGAGAAATATAATGAAAATTTTGTCAATTAAACCATCTGATGGAGGTTTGGCAAGATGGCTCAATGAGTAAAAGTGCCTGTCACCATGCTTGACAACCTGAGAGTTTGATCCCTGAGATACACATGCTGAAAGAACCTACTATGCAATGCTGTCTTCTGACCGACCTCCACATTCGTGTTTCAGCATTCAAGTGCTCACACACATACATGCATGCACACAATGTAATTTTTTAATTTTTTAATTAAGAAGCTGGGGAGATGGTTAAAAGCACTTCCTACTCTTTTAAAGGTCCTGAGTTCAGTTTCCAGCACCCACCTCAGGCACCGTACAAGTACCTGTGATGCAGCCTCACAGGCTCCAACCTCTCCTGGACTCTGCAGACATCCACACATCCACGCACATGGAATAGCCACAAACACACATGTACATAAATTTAAAAATAAAGAGTTTCAATTAAAAATAAAACCTACTGTGGTAGAGGAGAGTAAATGAAGAGAGGGTCTAAATAAGACGGCCCTGAGCCGAGCACTACTGAGACTGGCGGAGGAGCACATGGGGTCATTACACTGTCTCCACTTCCTCGTGTGCTGAAAATTTCCTAAAGGCTTTTGAAATGTAATACTTAGGGAAAAAACTTAAAACCCAGTAACAAAAATAAATCAACGATTCATAACCACAGCAAGGGAAAAATATTTCTTGATCAAAATGTCAAGGCATCAAAATAAAAACAAAAACAAAAATAAATAACAAATGGTAACGAGTTTTCTCTTAATAGGATGTACAACAGACTGAGGGAAAAGACGACACTGAATACATCTCCTCCTGCAACATAAAACGGCTCCCTTCCAGATGTCCTGTGCCATGGGCCCCACAAAGCTGTGGAGAGTTATGGATGGGACCCAGCACAAATTCATACACTTGCTTAAAGCATCATGAGACTTTTAAAAAGATTTATTATGTGGATGCATGTGGATATGTGCACATGAGTACAGGTACCCTCAGAGGCCAAAGTATGAGCTGCCTGACATGGGTGCTGGGAACCAAACTCAGGTCCTCTGCAAAAGCAGTGAGCACTCTCACTAGCCAAGCCGTCTCTTCAACCTTCATCAGCCTCCTCCCCTTTTTTGTAACTTGACTGCACAGTTCTCAAGTGTGAGCTTTGTAGTGAACTTTGTAGATGACTGCCATATACATCATGCCACAATGTCAAAAAATAGGACATGCTTGTGAAACGGGGTGAAATGAGAGCAATAATAAACATCTTATTTTATTAAGAGCGTCCCCTAGAGGGTTCTTAGTCTCATTCATAAAATAATTTAAGAATGGACCCAATCAGAAGCTTTAAGACAACTTTATTGGAATTTGAAGAAAAATCCTCAAGACAGGCAAGCTAGGGATCTCAGCAGCTGCCTGGAGGAAGAGAATACAGGGAGAAGACGAGAAGCCAAAAAGTCATGCAGGTTTAGAGCCTGCATGGGGTCAGACATGTGGCAGACTGGCAGCCACATGGCTGGGAGAAGGAACTTCAGAGAAAAAGTAGAGAAATGCAAGACGTTAGGGCAGCCCAAAGCCTTAAAGAAAGCATGTTTAGAAAAAGGATGTGAAGAAGAGAAGGAAAGATTACGCTTTTTTGAAGAATTCAGAAAAGTGGGCAGACTTATGGAGAGCTACATGTCTGTGGCCAGGTCCAGAAGAACTGCCCCGGGAGGAGGGATTCCAGGCAGGAAAAGTTCACTGCCTCATTATTACACCCTGTATTCCGCCCATCTATTTAGTATAGCTTAAGTAGAACCCACCTTTTTAAGGGTGGTCCTGTGATCAGGTGATTGACCAGTGAAACTGGAAATGTGGGTCTTTCAACAGATAAACTAGAGAATTTATAGTCTATCCCAGCTAAATAGGTATTTGCTCTTAACATTTGCAAGGAGAGAAGGGACTGGGGAGATAGCTCCTTGATAGAATACACAATGAAGTGTCATCCACAGCTCGGCATAAACCAGGTGTAGTGGCTTATGGCCACCTCAGTCCTTGAGAAGAAGATAGAGACAAGATCAGAAATTCAAGGTCATCCTTCACTAGGCAATGAGTTTGAGACCAGTATGGAAAAGTACAGAACACAAGAGACTCAGTCTCAAAAAAAAAAGAGTGAATGAGGCAAGGAGTGGTGGTAGGAAACATAATTTATAATCCTAGCACTCAGGAGGCTGAGGCAGGAGAACATTCAAACAGGCGGACAAACTGACATTATCTCAAAGGAAATACTAATGTCCTTCGATATAACTTTTTTGGTCTCTAGTGACTATACATCCTTTAGAGACTATCCCCTAAATAACACAGCTGTTAATGAAGATATCCTGGCCTATCCTAATCCACCGGCTGACTCCTTTCTCTCCAGGGTCTGCTTATCTGATTTAGTGACTAACTTCTTGATCTGTTAAATTGATCTGTTTGTTTTCATTTGTAAACTTTTTGTTGGGCTATTCTGTACTCTGTTTTTAGTCTTTCCTTAATCAGTTTATTACACATGACTGCACTTCTCCACTACAGTGTTTCTAGTATTGTTTTTAGATAATAATCTCACTATTAGTGAAATTTAATTATGTGGTACTCTGTCATACACAGCCTAATAATACCTGGGTGTTGTTTTTTCTGGGGTTTTATGTTTTGTTTCCATTTGGGTTTTGTGTGTTTTTTTTTTTTTTAATTGTCTTTGGTATGGCCCACTGAATTCTCAGGTGGTTTTAATTACTGTAACCTCTACCCACAACCTTTGTTCAACACTGTGTAATCACCCTGCCATACCGTCTGGCTCCTGCTCAGAGGACAAAGATATAAAACCCAACTGTTCCTAAGAAAAATAATGTTTACAAAATGTCTTGCCAATCCCACCTTCTCTGTGAAATCTCCACTGGTAGGTCAGGAAGGCCGACTTTTCTCTACCTGCACTGTTTCAGACTGAACCAGTAGCCATATATAGTCCCCAGGCACTTGAAATATGCCTAGTTACCAGGGGACTGGTTGAAACTTAGTTATGTCTGAGACTGATTTAAGAACTTAACATTCCTTCGTAAGTCACTTCTGCCTGTTTTTTTTTACATCTGCTTATGCTGAAGATAAAATCTCAGCCCAGTTTTCTCCACCTCACATAGCTCCACATTTGAAATTTGATAATTCCAAGCTGAAGGGCACAGTGCTGTGCATTGCAGGATGACCTAGCATCATCCATGCCAGTGGCAACATCCCAGCAGGAACAATCAAAACCTATGTGAGGTTGGGGGTTCAGCACAGTGGTAGAGTGTGCTTAGCATGCCTGAGGCCTTAAGTTCAACTCTAAGCACTAAAAACTAGAAAAAAATGTTTTCAGCAACTGTCAAATAACCCCAGGAATGTAAAATTGCTATCAGCTGAAAATCACAACTTCAGGACTTAGAGTCTAAGGTTTTTATGTTCATTCAAGACAGGGTCAACTATGTAATCATGACTGGCCTAGAAATTGGTGCATATAGACTAAGCTGGCCTCTAACTTGTTGCAATTCTAGGGCCTCACCCTCCCAAGCGCTGGGATTACTGACATCCATGTCCACATTAGGTTTTTCATTCAAATATCCTGGGGGCTGAGATGTAGCCGAGTAGTACAGCATTCCCCTAGCATTCCCAAGATCCTGAGTTCACTCCCTAACACCCTAATAGAGGGAAGGCAGGGAGGGAAGTTGTGGGGTGTGTGTGTGTGTGTGTGTGTGTGTGTGTGTGTGTGTGTGTTTTCCAGGATAAAAATTCTTTGAGTTGTTGCTTTTTACTTACTATCAAGAAGCTAAACCAAAAACAAAAGTAACCACCTCTGTATTTGACAGAATGCACATTGTACAGAGTTCACATTGTACTATCTATGTTTTCTCATTCATTATCTCAACTGCTCCTCCCTGACCTTGAGGTGAGTACTATGCTTCAAACTTCAGTACTATCTTCTTCCCCAGTAGCCTTCCAGCACCCTAAGGGAAAACTATTAGAGAAAAACCCTTTTGATATGACAATCAAAACTGTTTATGATTACACACACATTATAATACAGAAAGGCAAAGCCAAAGGAAAATTCCACAGGTGGACAAATAATGAAAGCTGGTTCACACTGTAACTAACCTGTATCCTGAGGAGTAATGTGGGGACAAGCCTTGCCCTCATCACTTAAAAAAGATCTTTCCTAATCTAGCATTGGAGAAGGTTAAGAAAGTAGGCTCTCTGACAAAAAGCAATAATCACCTGAAGGGATGAGTTGGGCAGGAAGAGCAATCAGAACTCTTGGACACAAAAATCTCCCTAAAGACTCTTCCAACAATTTTGTTCTTTAAAACTGAAAGCAACTCAGTACAAAGAAATTACAAGTAGAATGTGAATTAGAGATCTCATAAAATTTTGTTGTGGGGCTGGTGACATAGCTCAGCAGGTAAATGTTCTTGCTGGGCAAGCCTGATGACCTGAATTCAATTCCTGGAACCCACAGGACGAGGAGAGAACTGACTCCTCAAAGTTGTTGTCTAAACATCCCTACACATATCCACATACACACATAACAGCAATAATTCTTCAATGATCATTTTAAATTTTTTTGTTGGGCTAGTGAGATGGTTCAGTGTTTTTGATATAGACCCTTAAAACCAAGCCTAACAATCCAGGTTCAATCCCCAGAACACAAATGGTGGAAGAGTCAACTACTATACATTGTCCTTTGACCTCCACACTGCAGCTGTGATACAATACACAAAATTAAATTTAAAATACAAAACCAAAATTATGAAATAAAACTTTTTCCTATTTATTACACAAGACTCATGAAAATTAAACAATAAATTTCTAACACTGGGATTGAAAAAAAACCATCTCTGGGACAGACGGCTGGTTGAAATAATCTCCAACACAAGCCATGCGGAATAGTAGGAAAGGAAAAGTTCTAGACTTCTTTAAAAAGTAGAAGATCCACTCATTATATCTCTCTGAGCTGTCTGCATAGTACACAATATCTGCATAAACTCCATGGGTCCCAGAACCTGTTTCTTCACCTCATCAGGAAGCATGGTCCAAGGGATGTCTCCCTTCTCATTTTCCAGGTACTGCTGACAGGGCACTTCTCCTCAACCATCAGGCTGAAGAACCATATACAATTCTGCAGTTTCTCTGAGACAGTGGTAACACAGAAATTCATTCACTAGAGGGCTGGGGAAGAGCTTGAGGGTCAGAGTTTCACCTCCAAACACCATTTTTATAAAAGCACTGGGTATGGTAGCACTGGCTTATAAACCTACTGGTGGTGGGAAGGCAGAGCAGAGCACTCCCGGGACAGCTGGCCAGCCAGCCTAGTGTTCAGGCGGATGAGAAAGCCAGCTTCAAAAAACAAGGTGGATGGATGATACCTGAGGAATCACATCCAAGGCTGACCTATGGCCTCCCCACAAGCGCATACACACACAGGCTCACATACAATACATGGACCTGCACAAACTTTTTTTTAAAAAAAGAAATTCACTGGAAAGAAAGGCAAATGTCACACACACACACACACACACACACACACACACACACACACACACAAATTTACTTGGAGAAGAATGTTTCCAGGCCCAAAGTTTCCTCTTTTTTTTTTTTGAGCACTAACTAGGGCTAGAACCCAGAACCTCCTGCTTGCCAAACGGGCACCAAAGTTTCCTTCAACTGAGCCATTTATACACAGCACCATACTATTTAGCTAATCTTGGTACTTTTGGTGTAAAGAATAAAGGCTAGCCATTTCTTTGCTTTTTCCTCCAAAACCATTATTTAGTGACTCTCCCAGGCCACATTTTTCATATTAAAAAGAAGCTATTTATAGTAGCAGCAATGCTTTCTAAATGCAAATTTACTAAAAGGTGCTGGGAAAGATTCTAGGTTACTTGCTTCAGTTACTTTAAAAGCTCCAGAAAATGAATCTCTTTTGAAAAGATTTTACCCAAACAACAGGTTGGGCCTACTACTTTAACACTAGGTTTAAAAAAAGAAAAAAATCCTTTCTTGGGACACAAAACAGCTTCTGTCACAGAACAACTACTTTATAACCTAGGGCGCCTCCCCATATCTACAGCTACTAAGCACAATTACGGGTCTCTAAAATCTTACCTTCAGCACTTCTCTGTTTTCTCATTTATCTACCTCTGTAATGAACTCAAGAGTCACATGCCTTTTCCTTAAGCTCATGTCAGGGAGCTGGAGAGATGGCTCAGAGGTTAAGAGCACTTGCTGCTCTTGCAGAGGGCCCATATCAGGCAACTGACATCCATTTGTAACTCCAGAAACTCCACAGCCTCTTCTGGTCTTCTTGGGTACCAGGCATGCACACATACACATAAAATAAATCTTTAAAAATAAAAAAATAACCACTCATGCCAGGTATTATTGCACACATCTGTAATCCTAGCACCCAAGGCAGGAGGATTGTGAGATGAAGGCAACACAGGTATCTAGATAGACAACAAGTAGATAGGAAGAAAAAAAAAAAAATTACAAATACCTAAATATTCATAATATTATATATGGACTCAAGAAGAATCAAAATCAAGCTGATTATTTGTTTATACTGGGAATTAGAAAAAGAAAAAAGGTAGCTTTAAATATATATATATTTGTTTAATATATATATAAACATATATGTATGTTTAAATTTCTCAAACTGCTAAAGTGCAAGGAATACTAAAAAGTGAATCAAAGTGCCCAACACAGACTAAAGATGTAGTTCAGTTGGCAGAGTGTAGGTCTGGCAGATGTGAATCTCTAACTCTATGTTCAATCTGCATGTAAACTGGATGTGGTGGCACACGTCTGTAATCCCAGCACTCCATTCCCCATGCAGAGACAGAATTAAGTGCAAGGTCACCCTCAGCTACACAAGCACAGACCAGCCTGGGACCCTAGCTAAACAAACAAACAAATGGAGGGAGGGAGGGAAGGAAGGAACAACAACAAAATGAATTTTGGCACGCCTACTCAACTGAGCAGGCTACTCAGTTTTTGATCATGGTCAGGACTGGTATAGAAAACGTTCTGTTTCTCCTCTCTGGTGTCATTTTCTAAGTTACAGGGCAAGCTACACAACAAACATGAGCAACAAATATCTATGAATGACAGTAGAGCTAATCCTCACTACAAGCTGATTCTAAAATTTACCAAAAAGAAAAAGAAAAATCTTATGTCAGATCGTTAATGAAATAATGGCATAGTGAAGATCATACAACAAAAGGTTTAAATATCTTAGGGATTGTTTTCGTATTTAAAGGAACTATAAGACAACTCCAAATAGTTATTATTTTCAAAAAGCATTGCAAGCTTCACTAACATGTATTTAAACAATATGGCTACAGTAAAAATTACACAAATCCACACCCAGTGCCAGAAACTAGATTGCCAGCTCAGGATTTCAGAGGTTAGAAACACTGAGACAGAAGAGGCCAGTATCTTAACAAGTTAGGCCTCTTCCTCCTTTGGGGAAGCACATGAAAAACTGGGTGTCATGCAACTTAAGTCATCCCGACACTTAGCAAAAGTACACCTCATTTCTAAACTTGGGACAGCACGTCCTCCTATACTTAAAAGAAATACTGGCAGCAGGAAAGAATTCGGGGAGAGGGAAGCCTAAAATGGCCCACTTTCTGACCTGTAAACATTTGGCCCATCATTAGATCTGAGTCCTAGATTCTAAGACATGCTTTAAGGGAGGCCTCCCTCAACCTTCCAGTCTGTTTTGCAACAGTGAAGAACTTTTCCTGCTTTATCTTCATTCCCTGGAAGCATGTGGCCTTGCAACTCAATATCCTAAGCTGGCAGGGAACGGTGGCGGAGCCAGGGAGAATCCAAATCAAAACAGCCTGGTGATCTCCACCCCAAAAAAGAAATTTTTTAATCAAAATTCCTCCTCTGCCCACAGCAAACCCAACCCAGAAATTCACAGCGTGTTAAGAAGCCCAGCGAACTGCAAACGTAAGAGTTTTCCTTTGACACGCCACGCATGGTTTTCAGCTGTCAAATTACAACTCAGGAAAACACTATCATTAGAATAAAAAAGGAAACAAAAAGCTCTCACCACAGGAGCTCGGGAGCAGGAGCTCGGCAACACCATTTCGGAGGAAGGAGAGCAAAGGGAATCCAATCCACTTCCCCACCCCGGCCTAACTTCATCCCCTCCCGGAGCAGGCGAACCTCACTGCAGGGACTCAAATTCAATAATAATAACAATAATCATGGCGCTCCCTCCCTCCCACATGCCTGTGATTGCTGGGAATCGTCGCCCCCCCCCGCATCCCCCACCTCTGCGTCCCCGGGGATGCCCAGGCCTGGCAGCTTGAGCCCACCCCCGGGGGAGCCAGCCTCACAGGAGTCCCCCGACCCCGCTTCTCCTCTTCCCTCTCTTTTGCACCCTCACCATCCCCCAGCCGCATTGTCTGTCTCTATTCAACTTTGACTAATATGGATTCCTAGGGCTTGGATCGGGCTCTAATTCCACCCCGCCGCCCGGGAGCCCGAGCGCCTCCATCACCATCGAGTTCAACGAGGTTCCCCGCGGGAGGGGGAGGGGCGGCGCTGGGCCGTCTACACCGCGGGCGCCGTCTATACCGCGGGCGCCGTCTACACTGCGCCGTCCCCCCACCCCGCGGCCCGCGGGAGTAGAAGTTTGGCCCGGAAGGGGCCTACAGGGGGCGGTAGGGACCCCGAGCGCGGCCGGCCAGCCCGGCGCGGCCGTGGGGGAGGGGAGGAGGAGGCGCCCCTCCCCCGCCGTCCCCATTACCTGTCATTGAGCTGGTCCTCCGTGCCCGGCAGCGGGTGAACCACGAAATGGATGGACGTCATGGTGGCTCCTCCGCGTCCCGCTCCCGGGGCCGAGCCCGTCCCGCTCTCGCCCGTCCCCCCGAGCCCCTTCCCGTCCGCCAAGCCCACGGCCGCCGCCACCGCCTCCTCTTCCTCCCGGTCCCCAAATGGAGGGCCGCGAAGGCGCAGGGCCCGCCGCCTCCCCGCCGAGCGTGTGTCCGCGGCCCGGCGGTCCGGCGAGGCGGGCAGGAGGGCGGATCAACGCGCCACCCGCTCGGCCGGCCACAGCGCGCACAGGCGCGAGGCCGGCGCCGGGACTCGGGCGCGCCGCGGTCAGCCGCGGCCGGGCGTCGGGAGAGGGCGGCCCGGAGCGCGGCGAGGGGCGGGCTGCGGATCGGGGTGGTCCCGGCGGCCGACGGGACGGACGCGGGCAGGTGGGGAGGGACAGCAGCCCGCAGCGCGCGTCACTGCCGACGAGACGCCGCCGCCAGCGCCGCTGCCGCCATCTTCACTTCTGCCCCAGTTTCTCCGTCTCGCAGGCTGGGCGCCGGAGCGGCGGGGGAGGGGCGGCCGAGCGGCGGAGGGCGGGGCGCGGCGCGAGGGGCGGGGCTCCGGGAAACGGGCGGCCGGGCCCCTCCGATTGGGCGGCTTAACGTTGCCGGGCCACGGCGCTGTAAGGCGCGCGCCGATTGGCGCGCTGGGCGCCCGAGCCCGGCCCCCTGGAGGCGGGGTGGCTCCGAGAGTGTTCGGGAGAGCACGTGTTCGGGAAGGAGGCGGCGGAGACCGAGACCAGCGGACCAGGCAGTCTCCGGGAGCTAGCGTGTGTGAGTCCCGAAGGATCCGGGAGCCGGGAGCTGCTCTGCGCTCCCTGGCACTGATTTCCCTGGAGCAACCCTAATTATTTTGTGCCCTCGAAGGAGGTATTTTGTTGTTTCTCGTCCTCCATCCTCAGTTGTATTTAAAGTGGAAGTGTGAGATCAGCTAAGGGACCAGAAATGCAGGGCTTTGTACTGTTGTTATGTAAGCCTTATCGAGAGGTAGAGGATCCTGGAAGTGACTTTGCAGTAGCGTCTTTAATAACCCTAGTCTCTTCAGTTTGACCACCACCATCATGGACCTACACAAAGTGGGGACAGTTCCACCAATATCCTGTTAAGTGATTCGTGATTTTTTTTATTGCTCTTAAATGAAAAATGATACTCCGGTTACGAAGAAATTTCTTAATTTAGGGTCAGCGGGATCGTAACCGCAACTTCTGCAGTCATCTGTCGGGGATTTTCCTGTGGAGCCAGTTCACGGTTTCCTTCTCAAAACTCTTCTGTGATCCCTTCAAAAATCCCAAATACCTCTTTCAAGGCAAAACTGAAGCTTCTCCAGTGTCTGGATGTTCGTTAAATTATGTACAACGTTCTTAAGAAAAAGATACACCGGCATTTTTCCCTCTCAATGTATTAAACACTCACTTTGCGTTGAGAAGGTTTTGAGCAAACTATGAAAGTGTATTTATAAATCAAGGTAAACTGACTAGATACCCCTTGAAATAGATAAGGGAACACTTTAGTAGGTCACCAGCTCCAACACTGACCCAGATTGGTTTAGACTACAAAGTGGTTTCAAGGCCACTAAAACTGCCTAATTGATCTATGACTGACAACTATCCTGGCATTTTTTTAAGTCCACCTGAGCATTTGAGAAGCAGAGTAGATCAACGGGCATTGCTAATTCAAGAGCCAGACAAAAGCTGGATTTCTGCTGCTTAACTAAGTGATCTTGATGATTTACTGTATCACTGCATTTTTTGTTTGTTAAATACATGTCAGGCACACAGGGTCATATGAATAGCAAGTTCAGCTAATGAAAGATTTTAATATGTCATGTGTTCACCATGCACTACATGTACCCCTGGTGTCTCAAAATATACAAATCACACTTTGAGGTAAATTGTATCCACATCCTTGTATGCATGAGGACACTAGGACCAGAGCTCAAACACCTTAGGTAAGTGCAGAGGCTGAGACTAAAACTCATGTCTTCTGACTCTGATTCCATGGCTTTTCTCACTAATATCACAAGTGCCATTTTAGTAGTTAATAATTTAGAAGCAACAAACTGTATAAAACCAATACAAAAAGATATGATAAACACAATGGGAGTGCTGTGAAGGCTAAAGGAGGAAATTGTTTCAGCCAAGAGAATTAATAAAAGTCATCTAAGCAGAGCTTTCAAGAATGTTCTGAGTAAATAGAACATCCGGCTATTTCCTTATTTTCCTCCTGGGCAGAGTCTGCCTCTGCCCTCCCATATTTCTGTCTTCCAAACCTGCTAGTCTCCATCTTTAAATTATGCTTGCAGCCTCATTTACCTACTTCCGGTTTCCTGATATTCACCTGATTCAAATTTGGTCTGTCTCCTTATTCTACACAAACTATTCAAACAGCCTGGGTGCTCCTGGCACTGCCTTCCCCTCCACAGCCACCCGAGATGACACATTAAGGAGTATTTTCATCTGGGCACGTGGAGTCATGAACATGTAGCACATGGAAGAAATAAGCTAGAGGAAAGGAGGTAAGCATTGAAAAGGTGTAATATCCGCTAGAAGAGGAAACTGAGGCATGATGGTGCACACCTGTAGCCTCAGCTACTGAAAAAGCTGAGCCAGGAAGATCTCTTAGACTGAAAATTCATTACCAGTCTGGTCTCATACACTGAGATTCCATATCCTAATATATATTAAAAGGGGGCTATAAGCGGAGCTTACCAACAAAACACTAGCCTAACCTGTGTGTGTTCAAGCCACAGGGCCACAGCACTGCCAAAAAAACACGAAAAAAAAAAGAGCCAAGGAACTTTGTCTTTAATAGTTTGGACTAATTCCTGTAGACAACTAGAAAAGTTAAATTGTTTCTCTCTCACTGAGACAGTCTCACTGTGTAACTTTGGTTGACCTAGAATTGACTACATAGACCAGGCTGGCCTCCAATTCACAGAAATTCATCTGCCTTTGCCCCTGAATGCTGAGAGCAAAGACGTTATGCCACCATGCCCAGGCCAAAATCTTTCTTAAAATCTGCTTAAAGCACAAGAAAGCTAACAAAATGATGATGAAGTGCTAAACCAATCTCAAGACTCAAGGAAGTGAGGCCTGTGTTTGGAAGCAGTTTTCATTTGGGAAGAATGCCCATTCCACAGAGAAACTCAGAAGCCAAGTGTTAGGAGTTCTGACAGACACTCAAGGATTTGTGTCTAGGACCCTTCAGTGCAGTAGGGAATGCTAATGAACCCCTCTTACTTTACCTTGTGCCCTGAAGGATTGGATTTCTCAAACACACTGTACCTTAGATTTGCTTTACCTAAAAGAAGACATTGAGGCAAGGATGTGGATATAAATAGTTCATTTAGAAATTGGTGTAAGTATCATGTAGAAATGGAGAAATTAGATCAAGAAGGGAGGGGACAGGAGAAATGGCTTAGAGGTTAAGAGCACTTGCTGCTCTTCCAGAGAATCAGGGTTTGGTTCCCAGTACCTCATGGTTTCTTACAATTGTCTATAACTATTTCTGGGGCATTTGACATCCTCTTCTGGCCTCTGCAAACACCAATCACGTACATGGTACACATACATACATACAAGCAGGCAAAACAAATAAATATAAAAAAAATTTTTTTAAGATAGAGATGGGAAAAGAAATCAAAAAAAGTTATCTGATCAATGGTTTACAGCTGAAATTCAGTCCCACTTGGAACTCTCTGATAGACTCTGGACCACTTTGCATACTTAACTGCTGAGGAGGGATGAAGCTGGTTTACTTAGCCCTCAGTGGTTGAAAGTTGCTGGGGAATGTTGACTTGCTGACACATCAAGCCTTCCCACTGTGGCCAAATCTTACTTCTACAGTCAAAGAATAACCTCAAGAATTTGAAGAATGTATATACAATTTATCAATTTATAATAAAAAATGAAAGTATAATAAAGACATTTTTAAAAGGAAAGAAGAAGCCAGTCATGGTGATACATGCCTATAATCACAGCACTAGGGAAACTGAAACAGAAAAATTGGGAGTTCTAGGGTAGGCTTGGCTATATAATAAGTCTTGGGTCAGTCTTGGCCACGTAATGAAAATCTGTCCCCCCCAAATTAAAAATTAGTAAAATAAAAGCCATACTGTGTCTGTAATGTTATCACTCAGGATGAGGAGCAGGAGAATCACTGCAAGTTTGAGGCTATCCTGGGCTAGAGTGAGTTCTAGGCCATCCTGAGCTATAGGGTGAAACCTTTGAACATGAGCGGGGAGGGAAGGAAGAGAGGGAGCAAGGGGAGGAGAGAAGGACAGATAGATGTTTAGTTGCCAGCCCATTCCAGAAGAAATGAAGGGTAGAAGAAGAAATTAAGCTCAGGGAGACATCAAGAAATGGAGAAGGCTGGAGAGATGGCCCAGCAGTTAAGAGCACTGGCTATTCTTGCAGGGAACCCAGGTTAAATTCCCAGCACCCATGTTGTGACTGACAACCATCTGTAATTCCAATTCCAGGGGAATCCAGTACCCTCTTCGGACCTCTGCAGGCATTGAATGACTGTACTTACATACGTGCAGGCAATATACTGATACACATAAAATAGAAATAAATTTTAAAAATATCTAAAGAAATGGAGAAGAATGGGGCCTGGCATGATAGCATACACCTACAGTCCCAGCTGCTAAAGATGCTGAGGCAGGTAGATCCCTTGAGCCCAGGAGAAACTCTACCTCTTAAATAAAAAATAAGACATGCAACGGGAGAAATACATAGGTATATGACCATTGATTGAAGAAAACAATGGGGCTAGGGCTGCAAGTGCAGCTCGGTGGTAGAGCTCTTGCCCGGCTTGTGGAAGACTGTAGAATGGATCCCCAGCATAGCTGAAAGGAAAAGATTGAAATAGAGAAAGCTGAGCCTGTAAGCCCAGATCCTGAGGAGTCTGAGCAGGAGGATTCCAAGTTCAAGGCCTGCTTGAACTGTAGAGTGAATTCAGAGCCATCCTGGGCAACTTAGTAAGACCCATTTTCAAAATAAAAGGTGCAAAGAGTTTGGTGCAGTAGTGTATGCCTTTGATCCCAGCACTTAGGAGGCAGAGGCAGGTGAATCTCTGTGAGTTCAAGGCCAACCTGATCTACATAGTGAGTTCCAGGCCACCTACGGCTATAGGGAGACCGGCTGTCAAAAAATTTATTTTTGCAAAAATTGTGAAAGATACAGCTTTGTGACAGAGCATTTGTCTACCATGTGTAAGGTCCTAGGTTCAATCCCCCGCACATACCACTGGTCAAAGTAACACAAGAAGAAGTTGAAAACCTGATAAGTTGTAACTTTTTGTTTGTTTTTTTTGAGACAGGGTCTCATGTAGCCCAGGCTAGTCTCAAACTTGCTATGCAGCAGTGAGCTTTGAACACCTGATTCTCCTACCTCCATTTTCCAAGCTCTAGGATCATAGATGTTTGCCACCAGGTCTGGTTTATATGATCCCAGAAATCAAACTTCAGGCTTTGTGCATGCTAGGCAAACATTCTACCAACTGAGCTACATCCCCAGCTCCAAGTTCTGTATCTGTTAAATCAAATCCAAATTTAAAGTCTCTACAAACAAAATTCCATAAAAAGATAACTACACAACTAAATCCTACCTACAAGTTAAGAAAAATATCTCATCAATCTTAAACTCTTTAGGTAAACAGGGGAGGGGGACACCATTCAGTTCATTTTATGAGACTAGCAAGTCCTTGCTATCAAAATCTGGCAGAGACTTTAGGAGGAAGGGAAAAAATTACATGACTATACATGTAAAAATCCTCAACAAGGACCAGGTATAATGGGTCATGCCTTTATTTCCAGCACTTGAGAGGCAGAGATAGGCAAGTCTCTGTGAGATGGAAGCTAGCTTGGTCTACATTGCAAATTCCAGGCCAGCTGGGGCTACAAGGAGATCCTGTCTCTTAAAAAAAAAAAAAAGCATCCTAAGCAAATAAGAGCAAAACCAATTCACCAATATATAACAGGAATAGTGGTCTATAAATACAAGTCAGATCATTTGAACTATAAAAATTAATCAAATATAATTTACTATATTAACAGAGCAAAGGAGAAAAAAATATAGTATCTCAGTATAGGAAGCAAAAGTGTTCTGTACAATTCTATTAGTGTTCATGGAAGAAATTATAAGCAAACAATGAACAGAAGGGAACTTCTTTAACTTGACAAAGGGTATTATAAAAACCCTTTAAAAGCTGGGGGTGATAGCACTGTAGTTTCAACCCCAGATCTAAGTCAGGAGTATCTTGAGCCCAGGAGTTTAAGAGCAGCTTGGGTAACATAGCAAGATCCCACTCAGTGAGTCTGAATTAATAATTGTGTGTGCATGTGTATGTATACATATGTATGTGTGGGTACACCTTGTGTGCATGAATAGACAACCTCAGGTATCATTCCTCAGGTGCTGTCAACTTCAGTTTTTGAGCAAACTCTCCTGTTGGCTTGGCTCTCACTGATAGTCTAGACTGGACCAGTGAGTCCCGAAGATCTCCCTGTTTCTGCACCCCACCCCCACCTCCAATGCCCAGATTATAAAAGCATGCCACCATGCCCAGCTTTTTTAATGTGGGTTCTGGGGATGAAGCTTAGGTCCTTGTGCTTTCAAGGCAAGTACTTTACTGACTAAGCCATTTCCCTCTTGCCTGAATTAATATTAAGTAGACTTGGCATTACTTACCACAACCAAACTCTTGAATTGAAGATTGGCAGGAGGGATCACAAAGAGAATTTTATAGTAGTTATGTAACCAGACATGGGGCTCACACCTGTAATTCCAGCACCTGGGAGATGGAGGCAGGAGAATTGCCACAAGTTTGAGGTCAGCTTTGATTACAGTTCAAGTCCAGGCCAGACTGGCTACCTTGTAAGACTTTGTCTCAAAAAAAACAAACAGGGGAAAAAAAATAAAGATGAAAATAGGTTTAAAGTGGTTTGGGTTTTTCTCTTTTTTCGGCCTGTAATTAGACCAGATGGCCTTGAACTCAGAGATCCACCTGCCTCTGCCTCCCGAGTGCTGGGATTAAAGGCATGCACCTGGCATACATTTAAAATGTTTTAAATCTAGCTGGATAGCACAGCACACAGCTATAAATCCCAACACTGAGGAGGTTGAGGAAAGAATTTCACAAATTGAAGGCCACCCTGGGCACATGCCCCTATGTCTCAAAAAAAAAAAAAAAAAAAAGTAGAGACATACACCTGAAATCTCAGCACTAAGAAAGACGGAGGAAGATTCTTGAAAGTTTGAGTCTGATCTACATAATGAGTTCCAAACCAGCCAGAACTGCATAGTGAGTACCTATCTCAAAAACAAACAAAAATGAAGGGGGGGGGAGGAACGGGAGGGAAAGGGAGAGAAAAGGGAACAGAAAAGCCCACAGGAACCATCTCTGTAATGGTAAATAAAAGCTTTTTCATTAATATCGGAAACAAGGATATCAAACACTCCTTTTCAACACTGTACTAACAGTCTAGCTAGAACGATAAGGTAAGAAAAAAGAATCTTAAAACAATTATTTTTCTGAGGCAGCTGTCAAAGTTGAGGCAGACAGACAGATACTGGGGCTCAGCAGTTGAAGCTTCTGGGATGCCGAGAGGCCAGGGTAGCCAAACAGGTACTGCTTGACTGGTAGGTGGTAGTCATATAGTATAAAGACATATAATATTTCTGGTAACTTCCACAGAGTTAAGTTGAGGTACCAGGCCTGTTTTACATATGTATATATCTACACACCCATCCTGTGCTCCCTACCAATTCTATCTCCCCAGGCACATCTTCCAGTAGACCCTGCAAGGCATGCTGCTCCACAAGATTAAGCACAGCCAGGCCACTTTAGAGCACCTTAAGGAATCTGGCTAAATGCAAATAAGTCACAACAGGGAAAAAAAGAAGATCATTTGTGCTCAAAATTATATGTCTGAACTGGGCTTGGTGGCACAGGCCTGCAACCCCAGCACTAGGAAGGCTGGGGCAGGAGGATTGGGACTTCTAGGTCACCCTGAGCTGCACACTGAGTTTTGGGCCAGTCTAGGCTATATAGTTAAGATCTAACCTTAAAAAAAAAAAAAAAAAAACAATCATCTAAAATCAACATGGAAGTTTCCTACCTGAGTCACCTGACCTATAAGACTGGCTGGAAGTAAAGTCACACTAGAGAAGAGTCTGAAGGGTCCCCCATAAGCTTATGACTTGTAAATGTAGTCCCTAGATGGTGGTGCTATTTGGGGAGTTTCTGGAGGCTTTTTGGGTCAAACTGAAGAAGTAGTTCTTTGGTGGCTGGCTATCCCATGCTTTCCACCATGATGTGGAAAGTCATCCTCTACCACAGACTCCCACTGCTCAACTGTGTGAGGGGGAAGAAACTATGGACTGAACTTTCTGGAATTGTGAACCAAAATAAATAATTCCTCCTTTATGTTGCTACTATCCAGTATTTTGGTTACAGGGAAACAAAAAAATAGAGAAGAAAACCAAAAAGTAACAAGACTTTGAGACTTGTAGATTGGTATGTGCATCCCACATTTTAAAGAAAAACAAAATAGATTTGGAGAGGAGGAAAAACAGAATTTTTGAGACAGTATATTAATCACTTTCTGTTGCTGTGACAAAATACTATGCCCAAAGCAACTTAAAGAAGAGTTTATTTTGGCTTATGGTTCCAGAGGGAGAGTCCATAATGGCACCTCCTCCATGGTGACAGGAGCAGGAGTCTGAGAGATCACATCTCAACTACACACAGGAAGCAGAGAGCAAACTGGAAGTGGGGCCAGGCTATAAACTCTTTAAGCCCATCCCCAGTGATGTACTGACTCCAGCAAGACTCCAGATCCTCCAGATTCCCCAAACAGTGCTACCAAATGGGGACCAAGTGTTCAAGCATCTGTAGGAGACATTTCTCATTCCAGCCACCATAGTCAGGGTCTCACTATGGAGCCCAGACTGACTTGGAATTCACTATATAGTTCAGGCTGGCCTCAAGTTCACACTCCTCCTGCTTTTATAGATGTGTCATCATGCCTGTGTGAAAAAAAAAATTAGTGTGGATAAAAATTAGAATTAAGGGCCAATAAAATGGCTCAGTAGGTTAAGACATTTGCTACCAAGCTTGACAACCTGAGTGAGTTTGATCCTTAAGACCACGTGGTGGAAGGAGAGAACTGAATCCCACATGTCTTCTGATTTCCACATGCATGCTATGGGATACATGTGTGCACATACATACACATGCATAAACTAAATAAATTTCAAAAAATTTAGGTTGGGATTAATAAATTTAATCAAAGCTGAGCATGATGGTGCATGCCTTTAATCCCAGTACTCCAGAGGCAGAGGCAAGTGGATCTCTATGAGTTCAAGGCCAGCCTGGTCTACATAGAGAGTTCTAAACCAGGCCAGCCAGGGCTGCAGGGAGACCCTGTCTCAAAAAGATAAAAAAGAAATTTAATCAAATAGCTAGAGATAAGGTTAATATTTAATAAAATCATTTATTTATAAAATTTAAAAGTTCACAATTTTTTTTTCTGTTATGCTGGGTTGAACGAGCCTCACACACGCTGTACCACTAAGTTATATCCCAGTCCCTAATTTTTTAAAAAGAGAAACACTTTAAATATTATTTAAAATAATATAAGAAGCATCAAATATTCACTATCTAAGAATAAATCCAATTAAAATATGTAAAGCCTGTATATAGAGAGCTTTAAAATGTCTTTGAGGCTGGGCAGGAGCAGGCAGATCTCTGTAAACTAGAGGCCAGCTGGTCTAAATAACAAGTTCCAGGCAGAGCTACAGGAAGACCCTATCTCAAAAACCAAAAGATTAAAATTTAAAAAAAATACAAGTTTTTGAGAAAAAGCAAAAAACTCTAAGTAAATTCGTACCATAGTCTATCTAAATTGATCTCATAGATTCTGTGCAATGTTAATTCAAAATCTAACCTGTCTCTATTGAAGCCAAACTTCATAAATTTTTGAGATGTAATATTTATTTTTAATTGTATATATATGTGTGAGTACGTGTATGTGGGTACAAGTGCCTGTAGAGTCCAGAAGAGAGGGCATTGAATCCCCTGGAGCTGGAGTTATAGGTGGTTATGAACCACCCAGCATAAGTCCTGGGAACTGAACTCATGTTCCCTGCAAGGGCAGTAAATGCTTTTAAATACCTATCCAGGTCTCCAGCCTCGAAAGCTGTTTTTCAAACGTACTTGGCTATGTAGAGGGATTAAAAGTCACAGTGAAATAAAATAATGAAGAGCACAAGATGCAAATGGAATTGTAAGGAACACCTGATGTATGACAATATGGCGATGAAGGCTCTTTGTGGCACTTTGGAAAGCAAAATGCTTACACTAAATTATGCCAGGATGGTTGGATTTCATTTTTATTTCATTTTTGATTTTAATTTTTACTTGCATTTATTTCATGGTGAATTCATTCCTGCGCCATACATGCTTGTTCTTTCTCTCTCTTTCCTCTCCTTCTTTCCTTTCCTTTCTTTCTTTTCCTTTTCTTTTCTTTTTTTGGTTGTTGTTGTTTTGAGACAGTCTCTCTGTAGCCCCAGCTGGCCTGGAACTCACTATGTAGACCATGCTAGACTCAAACTCACAGAGATCTATCTGCCTGCCTCTGCCTCCCGAGTGCTCAGGTTAAAGGCATGTACCAGCACACCCAGTGAGTCCCATATCTGAATTTTAAAAAAAATTTAATGACATTTATCTGTTGGGGTCATCTTCGTTTATTTAATTCACGCCGTGTTGCACATATCAGAGGACAATTTGTGGAAGTCAGTTCTCTCGATCAAACGCTCAGGTTGTCAGGCTTGATGGTAAGTGCCTTTACCTGCTGAGCCACTTAGCCAGTCCATGCCTGGCTTTTTTATGTGAGTATTACAGGTTGAATTCAGGTCCTCGTGCTTCTGTGGCAAGCACTTTACAGACTGAGCCATCTCTCATGCCCCATCCATGTTATTCTATTTTTGAAGGTTGTAATGGTCAATTTTAGGTGTCATCTTAACTGTATTAAGGAGTACGTAGAAACCCAGCAGAATATTATTTTGGATGTGTCTGTGAGAATGTTTCTAGGGAGAATGGTTTGAGAATCTCAGTGTGCTAGGTGGAGAAGATCTGCCTTTAGTGTATGAAGGCACATATCAGTTGGGGAAAGGAAGGATGATGTGAAGAGAACAAATACAAAAGCACATGGTCTCTTTCCTGAGAGCTGGGATGCACTCGCCTACAGTTTTTGGTATTAGAACCCCAGGCTCTCCAGCTTTTGGCTTTATACCAGTGTCCTTGGGTCTACTGGATTTGGTCCTTGTACTGAGAGTCAAACCAACAGTTTATCTAGTTCTGAGGCCTTTGGACTTGAACTGAGCCAGGCTACTGGCATCCCAGGGTCTCCCACTTGAAGACTGCATGCATGGGACTTCTCAGCTTCCATGATTATATGAGCTGATTCCTCTAGTGAGTCTCCTCTCGTGTGTGTATGCTATTGGTTCTGACTTTCTGAGGAACCCTGACTAGTAGGGAGGGTCATTGGAGTTATTTCAGTTTGAGACTTTTGCTGCTGTGAATGTTCTTCTCCCTGTGTCTTGGCACACAGTATATGCATATCGGTTTGGTATATACCTTGGAGTAGAATTATTAGACCTGTGTATCTTCATTTTAGTAGAAAATAGCAAACTGATTACCAAAGTGATTGTGTGGGTGGGTGGGGCACATGTGTTATTGTAACTTCTTCCCAAAAGTAATCTGAGTTCCTGGGCTCCTTCCTCGCCAAAGCTTGTTATCATCATCAGTCTGATTAATTATAACCATCCTAGAGGAATAGCTCATTGCATTTTCAATTTGCTTTTCCCTGATGAATAATGAGGTTAATCACCTTCAAAATGTTTGCATATTTGTCCATGTTTTGGTGGAGTATCTGTTATAGTCTTTTTGCTCATTAAATTTCTTTTCTGTTTTCTTTGTAATTTCTGGAAAGTTAGGAATATAATCTGGAACAGCTGGAGAGATGACTGAGTGGCTAAGACTACTTGCTGTTCTTGCAGAGGACCCAAATTTGGTTCCCTCACCCACACTGAAGCTCGCAATGATCTGTAACTCCAGTTCCAGGGGATTTGATACCCTCTTCTGGCCTCCCTGGGTACCAGGCACACGTGTTTCACACACGTACACACAGGTAAACCCTTAAATAAATAAATTTTTAAAAGAAAGAAAGGAAAAAGTAAGTGCTGACAAGGATGTGGAGAAGTTAAAAGTTTTATGTGTTGTTAGGTTATAAAATGGAGCCCTTACTTTGGAAAATGGTTTTCCAACCGAAAGTATAGGCAGCTCCTCAAAAGTACAGGCATAGTTACCATAAGATTATTCTTAGTTATATAACCAAGAGTATTTAAAACCTATGTTCATGCAAAAACATTTTCATACAAGTGTTCCTAATAAACATTCAGAACAGAGAAAATCCCAATATTTTGTGGTATAATGACTCATTTCTATAGTCCCAACTACCTGGGAGGCTGAGGCAGGAGGATCCATTCAGCCTGAGACTTCAAGCCCAACTAGGCAAAGTGGTAAGACCCTGTCTCAATAAGTCAATAGCTAAGCAAAACGTGAAGAAAATCTAAATATCTATCAACTCATACTTGAATAAATAAAATGTCACCATAGCAATGGAATATTATTTGTCATTCAGAAATTAAGTACCAATGTAGACAACATGAATATGTCTTGATAACATTATAAGTGAAAGAAAGAGACACAAAGGGCTAGATACTATTTGATGCCTTTGTTTAAACATATCCAGAAAAGGCAGGTTCCTCATGATGAAAAGTACATGAGTAGCTGCTGGGAGGCAGGGAAGTCAGAAATGTCATCCTGTTAACCAGTATGTGGTTTTTAGGGGTAATGAAAATTGTGTTAGCTTGCTTTAAAAAAAATTTTTTTTTTTTTTTATTTTTAGTTTTATGTGTCTGAGTGCTTTATCTTCATGTGTGTGAGTATACCACATGCTCGTAATGCCCACAAAGGTCCAAAGAAAGCATGGATCCGGATCCACTGCAACTGGTGATTGTTAGCCATTATGTTAGTGCTAGAAACTGAACCTGGGTCCTCTGCAGGAGCAGTCAGAGCTCTTAACTGCTGACCCATCTCTCCAGCCCCCTAGTCAACTTTCTATCACTGACAAAATGAGAGAATCAGCTTAAAAGAAAGAGAGTTTTATTTGGGCTCAGAAATTCCAGTCCATAGTCACTGTGCTTTGGACTGGAGGTGGTACACATCGCTACAGAAATGCATAGTGGAGGAGGTGGCCAGAGAGCAAGGAGAGACAGAAAGGGGCTGGAGTCCTAATCTCCCCTTCAAGGGCTTGCCCCCAGTGGCCTACTTTCACCCTACAAGCTCTTACTTAGGTCACACCACCAGGGCCTGAGGACCCTACCTTTAACTTACAGGCCTCTGGAGGATCCTTATCTAAACGACTGCAAAAATATTCTGAAATTAGGCCTGGTGTGGTGGTAGAGGCGGGTGGATCTCTGTGAGTTTGAGGCAGTCCTGGTTTAAATAGTGAGTTCAGAGCCACCAAAAGCTGAGTAATGAGACCCTATCTCAAAACTGTTTTTATAAAAACAATCTGGAATTAGATAGTAGTGACAGTTGAGAATACTCTAAATTGAATATATCCTAAATCATTGAATTCCACACTGTAAGGAGGCTAATTTCATGGCTTGTTAATTATGAATTAAAACTCAATGAATTTATTTAATAAGAGGGGAAGTGGTCACAATTTTATTACTCCTTCTAACAGTGTATTGAGTTCACATTGATTCATACAATTTTTAAAGATTTTTTTTATTTTTAATTGTGTGTATGTGTGTGTGCACATGCCTGCAGAGACCAGATGAGGGCATTAGATCCTCTGGAGCTGAGTTACAGGTAGTTATGAGTCACCTGATGGGGGTGCTGGGAACCAAACTTAGGTCCTTTGGAAGAACAGGAAGCACTATTAACAGCTGGGCCATCTTTCTAGTCTTGATATATTCCATTTTTAATCAACCAATCTCATTGCATTTTTATTTAATTTACTTTTTGGTTTTGGTTTTGGTTTTGGTGCTGTCAGTTGAGTATGAGTCTTCATTCTAAACACATGCTCTGCCAGGGAGCTATACTCTACTATCCCGTTGCAATTTTTTTTTTTTTTCAGAAAGTCTCTAACACTCATCCAAAATGGAATTTGGGGGTGACTGCTGTATACTAAACACTAAGTATTGGAGGTAGATGTAATGAAATAGGTATGGTTTCTGCCCTCCAAGGACTGGCAGTTCAGTGTGAGAGATGCAAGGGGTGAAGTTACAATGCTTCAATAGAAAGCTTAAGTAAGTTACCTAAAGTCATCCAGTAAGAGGTCACTAAGGAAGGCTCAGGCTTCTCCTATAGTCCCCTACTGATGGTTTAATCCCATACCCTTGCTCCACAGAAGAATCTAGGGTTCAGAGGTTAAATTGTCCAGTGGCACATGGCTTGACACATAGACATGTATCTCAAGTTTGGGAGTCCCAGTAGACCCTAGAGAATGCTCTAGGTCATGCATGATCTCTTCCAGCTAGCCTGATGGGCCTTGGCAGCTTAATGTGCCCTCAGAAAAAGTAATGATTTCCAAGATGAGGTAACTTATTCATTACGCTGGCATGTGGTAGGCATTATGATGGGACTAGAACCCGGCAATGAACAGCTCACATGTCGTCCTTGCTCTGAGGCTTCATGTAGCGTGGCAGTTACCAACTACAGGTTTGGTAACTGCCACCTAAGTCTTAAAGGAAGTGACACCAGTTATTACAGGGCCCTTCCCTTCTACTGGGGAATGTGCTGGTGTTTGTGGAATCTGTTTTTTACACTCCACAGATTAGCAGCCAGGGTTAGGGGCCACAGACTTAGGGCATCATCCCACAACTCGGCTATTTGTTTATTTATTTGTATGTATTATATGTGTGTCTGTGTTCATGTGTATGGTGTGTGCATGTGTGTTTTGTGTCCATGTGTATGTGGTACATGCATGTGTATGTGTTCATATGTGATACATGTACACGTGTTTGTGTGTACACATGTGTGTGGCCTTTGCATGTGGATATGTTCGTGTGTACTGTGTGCATGTGTTTGTACACATATATGTGGTATGTGCACATGTATGTTCATGTGTGTGTGCATATGTATCTGTAGGGGTTGCACTTGCTGTGCAGGCACATGTGAAGGCCAGAAGTTGACATCAGGTGTCTTCCTCTATCACTCTCCTCCTTACTTTTTGGACACAGTCTCTCACTGAACGTGGAACTTACTGTTTCAGCTAGCCTGGTGTTTTAGCTAGCCTGGCTGGCTAATAAGTCCTTAGGATTTCTGTCTCTGTCCCTGCAGGACAGGGGTTACAGATGTATCCCCCCTCTGCACCTGGCTTTTTTGGTGGATGCTGGGAATCTGTTGGTCCTCATGTTTATATAGCGAACATTTTACCTACTGAACCATCCCCTCAGCCCTACAATTTATTTTTTATAGCTGAGAAAAGCAAGATCCATAGAGGCTTAAGCAATGCCACAAACAGATCAAACTCAAGGTAAAAAAGCGTTCATTCAACAACAATGTGTTCCCACTGTGTACAAGGCAGTGTGATAGAAAACGGAATAGAACACATAAGGTTCCTGTGAGCAGGGACTTATGTTTAGAGGAGATGATAATGCCAGAGTTGAGAGAGAGAGAGAGAGAATATATGAATGTGAGAATATCTAAGTAACTCTAATAATGGAAAATACCACAAAGTGAGGTCAAGTGAGCCCCAGGTCAGTTGAAGACAGAATTTTCAGTTGGATTATATAATATAGTCAGTTTTAGGCTATTTTTGATTGACAGAAACAGCAACTTCATGTGGCTTGACTTTATAAGTAGGGGTTAGAAGAAGGTTGGATTCTTTCTCCCAGAATGAAAAGAAAAGGAAGGTGGTCTCACAAGGCAGGTATGACTTAAAGAGGAGAATGGCAGACAGCAGCCTAGAGGCAAGGTTTGGCTGGAGCAATATCTCTGAGGAGAAATGACAGAAGAAAAGCAGGGGAGGGATAGGACTAGCTTTTCACGTCACAGAGAACTCTTCATACTTCTCCTCTCTCCGGCTTTGGAGCACGGCTATTTACAGGCTCCACCCCTTCCCCCACTCAGAGCACTTCCTTATGGAAAGGTCTGAGTCATGTCCATCCTGGGGTTTCTACCATGTGTTGCTATCACTCAGACTGCCTTAACTCATTTTTAGAAAATGGATGATGGAGTGAATGAATGATAATTATCTCAGAATTTTGTTTAGTATTTAGGTTTGTGTAAGGTTGTGGTAAACTAGGCTGGAGAGATGGCTCAGCAGTTAATAGCATGAACTGCTCTTGCAGAGAAGCTGAGTTTGGTTCTTCGCACCCATTCTGGATGGCTCCAGCCACCTATAATGATGACTCCAGGGAATCTGATTCCCTTTTCTGCCTTCTGTATGTACCTGCTCTTATATGCACATAGACACACATGCATACACATGATTTAAAAACCAACTAGCTAACTAGCTTACTAAATAAATATGGTTGTAGTAAATTGTTCTAAGTAACTAATTAGGGACTGAAGTACAGGTTAGGTCTGAGGTGAGCTAACTGCCAAAGTAAGGTCTCTGCCCTGTGATATCTTTAGCTCCATTTCACAAAGATAACACTTTCACTGCTTCTGGGGATAGTCCATGTTTACTCAACATGACTGACCTCCATCCACTCCCAGCAACATCTGCAAGGTGCCCTTTGGTTGTGTGCAGAACCAGTTAGGTCACTGCAACTTTGGCCCAGGGCTCCATGGTTTAGAAATCTCCCAAACTATTGGCCCTAAAAGACCCTCTTCTGGCCACCTGTGAGTCATGTTCTCTATGGAAATGGTACTTAGCTGCTTGCCCAGTTTCCCATGGTCACCCTGTAAAGACCATTATTCCCTCTCAATCTTTTTCTGAAGGGGAAGTAATCCCTTTGGCTTTCCTCACAGCTCCATTTTCCAGCCACAGAGTGGCGTGAAGGCTGTATGTTGGGCCCGGCCTATACAATTTAAGAGCTGGTTATTCCAGTTCATGAATTCCCTGGGCTCTTTTTTCTCTCTCTCTCTGCTTCTACTGTTTATGTGTAAGGAAGTTTTACTACACAGTAATGTCTCCCTCGGTGTCTGGGGAGAATACTAATATTTGCATTTGTTTAGCGATCTGTAGTCTACACAGTGAGTTACATATACAAACTTATTTTAGTCTCCTAAAAGTACTAAAGAGTAGGTTTCATTATTCCTTTTTCCAGCTAAGCATTGATAAATGACTTGTCTGTGATTGCACAGTCAGAAAGCCCAACAATTGGGTCTTGAAGCTAGCCTCTGATTCTCAGTCCAGGACTGTTACTATGAAACCCCTTGGGGAATGCAAATTTTCTGGATTTACTATCCATTAGAAGTCATGGGCTGACCTACTGGGGAGAATGGTTTCAGACACTTACAATACAGAGTTATCCAGAGATTTAATTCTTTTAGCCTCAGTGCTATTTGAATATCCCAGCCTGGCGACCTTGCACGGACTTCAGCAAACATATGCCTTGGTCCCAAATGGATACTCTTTCTGAGAAGTGTGTATCTTTTAATAAATGTACTATCTCACCTGGGATAATAGCTGGTATTCCGTTGACATTCTGTCTAATGATTACAGTGTACTAATCACCCAGATAAACCAAAAATCAACATCTGTATTGTACTTTACAACTTTCAAAGCATTTCAAGCCAGATGTGTTGGCACATGCCTGTGATCCAGCACTTAGGAGGTGGAGGTAGAGGAGCCGGGTTCAAGGCCATCTTGAGGACATAGTGAGTTTGAGATCAGTCTGGGATACGTGAGATCCTGTCTCAAAAAAATAAAAGAAGAAGAAGAAAAAAACAACCATGAAGCATTTCATAACAACTGTAGCTACACATGTAAAGAAAATAATACTATTAACACCCCCACTTTACAAATGAGAAAAAGCACTGTTGAGAGCAACTCAGAAACAGTACAGGGGCTATCACATGCTAATCTGATTCTAAATCTTGGATTCTATCCAGAGTATAAGAAATCTGCAGTGTCTGTGTGTAATAATAATAATTAACATGTATATAAGGCTATGACATTATATTGCCACATACATTACCTGGTGAATCTTCAACAGCTCCTATGGGTGATACTCATTAATTATCCCAACACTGCTCTTAAATTGTCAGCAATATTATAACAATAACCTTTTGGGTAATATCTATTTATTCAACAGATGTTTTGTACACTTGTGTGTAAGAGCCTGTGCTATGGCCAGAGCCAATGATTTCCATACTTGAGATTTTCCTGACTCCAGGAAATACCAGAATGGGCTCATTATATATGTGATTAACTGATAAATGACAAAAGCAGATACACTAACCTGGTATTTTGTGATCAGAAATGGGGTTTCAAGGGTTACAGATGGGAAACGACCTACCACAGAGCAAAAATGACTGGTTTACAAATGACACCAGACAGTGGCTTCTTTGATGGACTAGAAAATAGATTTTATATGTGCTGTCTGTAAAGGAACATTAGCATAGCCTTGTCTGTGAGCCCTGAGTACATACATACAGAGACCTGTCATTATGAGTAATGCCATTTGTAATGCTGAGAGAGTATTACAGGGCCCTGGCTATTGAATCAACAAACAATTAAGGGTTAAGTCTGATGCCCTCCTTTGACTGGGTTCAAATTCTCCAGGCCCCAAGCATAGGGGACTCAGCACTGCATAATTTCATTGAGTAAGAGAAGGGGAAAAGGTCATCATATACACTCTATCCTTCATTCCTTTCTTCTTTTTGTGTTGTCTTTCTTCAATAATTCAAAGGAACAATTCAAGAGGCAGAGGGTACAGCAGGCATGATGGACTGACGAGATGATTTTTATCTTACTTTTCTTCCCTGTTGCTGTGATAAAATGCCCTGACAAAAGCAACTTAGGAGGGAAAGGATTTATTTGGCTTGCACTTCCAGGTTACAGTCCACCATTTTGAGGAAGTCAAAGTGGCAAGAACTAGAAACAGCTTGTCACATTCACATTCAAGAGCAGAGAGAATGAATGCATTCATGTTTACCCTCCACCTGCTCTCTCCACTCTCATACGGCCTGAGATTCCCTGCCTAGAGAATGATGCCACCCACAGTGGGCAAGCCTTCCCACCTCAACGAATGTAATCAAGACAGTCCCCCACAGACCTGCCAACAACCAGGCTAATTCAGACAGCCCCTGCTGGAGACTCCCTTCCCAGGTGATTCTACAGCTTGTCGAGCCAACAATCAAAACTAACCATCACAAGATCCTGTCTCTAAAATGGCAAGGTCACTACTGCTCTGGACTTGCCCTGATGAATGGTGAGAACAACTCACCATTCCTACGGCTCACTTCCACTCTGAGTGCCACTAGGATGACTCTGAACAAACACTCAGAATACAGGCTTGATTTTTGTCCCCTTTCCATGAGAAATATAATTAGTGGATATGTGAGAGTGAGAAGAACATTTATATTCTCTGAAGACACTGCCAAACCAGTGGCTTTTCAACCACTGTTAAGACCCTGTGAGGACAGGAAAAGTCTTAGAAGCAGGTGGAGACAGTTCAAGGGTGCTAAATGTTTTATGCCCTGCACTCTGCATATCCTCCAGCCTTTGGTGTGGATCCTCTCCACTGGACTCTTGCCCTGAGAAGGAGACCTTCTGGGACTGCATCAGTGGGGGTTGCTTGCCTTCGGGCTTCCAGTTCAGTGTAGGCTGAGAAAATCTGGTATATTTTTTCTCTCAGCTCCCTACCACCTGGACATTGTTCCACCAGGTTTGTATGAAAACCACAGTGACGGGTCTTCCCAGGTTTCATTAATGACTGTAACAAAAATAGCTGATAAAAGCAACATATGAAAGGAGGGTTTTTTTTTTTTTTTTTTGGCTCATGGTTTGAGGATGTGGGGAATCATCGAGGCAGGATCTTGTGGCAGCTGTTCAAATTGCATCTGCAATTAGGAAGCAGAAAGTAATGAATGCATGTGCTCAGCTCCTTTTCTCCTTTCCCTTTAGTCCAGGCCCTCAGCCCATGGAATGCTGGGTGGGTCTTCCCGCCTCAATTGACCTCATCTAGACAAACCCCTCATAGACAAACCTTTGGTGATTCTAGATCTTGTCAAGTTGACAATCAGTATTAACCATCACATATATCTCTTTCCTGTTCATAGGGAGTGCTAGTAGCTTCTAGTGGTGGCTAGCGCCTGAGTGTATCCCCAGTTATTGGTTTTTCCAAACAGTGCCTTCATGGAATGCTGTCACTCATCTCTTCAGGGAGTGTCATCTGATTTCAAGTGGGCCTCTCTGTTCATGATGCCTCTCAAAGCTCCGGGGTCTCTACCCCCACCTTTTTCCTAAGACCCTTTCTCCTTTCCTTTCTTCTTTCTTCTGTTCCTCATTCTGTAAAATCTAAGCCCTCATCTTCTCCCTTGCAAAGTATTTAGCATTTATCTGGGTCATTCTAATTAATCTACAAGTAAGTAACATATCCTAAGGCAACACTTATTGACCTTAACAAGGAAAACCTTGAAAAATCCCCTTTAGCAAACAATTTTCAGATCCACATTTAAACTGATTTCATCCAAATAAGTATAAATCAAACCAAAGTAGTGTGCCTAAGGCAGCTTTGCACACTAGGACTTATACTTATTTTAATACTACCTCTCAAAGGGAGCTGCCTTCCTAACTCCTAAGAATCTCTAAAATAGGGTAATAGGACTAAGGATGGAGTTCTATGATATAGCATGCATATGGCATGTGTGAGGCCCTGAGTTAAATTCCCCATCCCCCAAATATAAAGATATAAAATAACATATAGGTAAGATCTAACTCCAGCAAGGGTCATTTGAATTTTTAAAAATTTACTCTAAATGAGCCTACACATTGGACTAAAAGATTTGGGGGACTGGTGAGATGGCTCAGGGGGGTAAAGTAATTGATGCCAAGTCTGACAACCTAAGTTTAACTCTTGGGGCATAAATGGTAGGAGAGAACCAACTCTTACAAGTTGTCCTCTGACACATGCACTCTCCCACAAATACATAAATAAATGTAATATTTTTTAAAGGAGATTTTGAATCTTTTGCCTGGAATCTACTTCCTGGGATACTTTCTTGTGCCCTATAACGAACAGTTGTTGGAATAAACTACTTCATCCAGAAAACCTGTAATGGATGCCAACCAAGCTTGTTAGCCATATTCTAGACTGCAGTCTTTGTCTGACCTAAAAGATCTAAAAGAGGGGAAAAAAGGAAAGCAGAAGACTGCATGTGCTTTATGAATTTCCAGAACAACTGGGGTGTCAAAAGATACAAGTAAAACAAATGGAGTTAAAGATCTTAACCAGCTCTGTTTGCCATTGTAGAATGGGCAACACTTCATCCCATAAAATAAGAAGTGTTCCAGTGAACTGAGGGGGGGGGTGTTGGTTTTATAGACAGAGAAGGTGAAGAAGCAGGAACAGAGAGCAAAGACTGGCCATTTCAAAGTAAATTTCCTTGTGGGGACAGGGAGACAGAGCAATCAAAAAGTAACCAGTTAATATTCGTTTACATATTGCCACAGAAGAGTCTTCATTGTCATGGCAATAGAAACTGGTCTGCTTGGAAATTTGGTTCTTTCTCTCTTTCTCTTTCTCAGAAATCAGAAAACTTATAACTTATTTTTTGCTTCCTGACCTGGAACTTTAGTGTGACACTATTTTGATTTTTAGTTTGAGCTGCTAGTGCCCAATTCTGGAGCTTAGTCTAAAACAATAGCCTTTTATAATTTTTTTTGCTTCAGTTAAATAACATAAAAACCTTTGTCACAGCTGATTGGGAATGTATCTCAGTGGCAGAGTACTTGCTTTTCATGTGCAAATTCTTGGACTGAACCCCCAGCACTCCTGAAAAAAGCCAACATCTGGAATTCCTCACCTCACACGAGTTTGAGGATTGATGTAATATTCTATATCTGTGATCTGCAATTCTTCATGCTCATACATAATATGTAGTTCTAGGCCAATATAGATAGGATTCCAACAGAAGCAAACACACAGAGTCCTACACACATTTCTGAATAATGCATCTTCAGTCCAGGGCCATCCTGGTAAAAGTCTGCAGAAAATGGGATCATAGTAGAACATTCAAGGTGCAAATTGGGTTCCAAGCAGAAAAAAATTAAATCAAATCCATGCTTTGAGATGTCTTAGAAAATTTCAAAGCACCAAAGACAGTTAAACAGAACAGTTTACCTTTAAAGAACACTTAAGACTGACAGCAAAAGCAACAATAGAAACAAGAAACTGATGACAGGGCTGGAGAGATGGTTCAGTGGTTAAGAGCAATGGCTGCTCTTGCAGAGGACCAGGACCCAAGTTTGATTTCTAGCACCCACCTGGTGGCTAACACCCATTGGTAACTCCAGTTCCAGGGGACACAGTGCCCTCTTATGGCCTCCATGGGCATTGCACACACACATGTGGTGCACTAGATTCATACAGGTAAAACATACACATAAAATTTTTTTAAGATTTTACAAAAAAAAAAAAGACATAGCATTCAGGGGAGAGCAGAAACATCAGTGAGCAACTCCATAAACAAGTGATTGAATGAATCAAAAAAATTACTGAGTACATAAGACAAGAATAATAACAATTCATCTCAGGGTCCAAAAGATGAGACTGAAATACAGAACAAATAACGGAGTTGAGAGAGAGTAACTAGAGTGAAATCACTCAGCAGTCCTAGTATGGTTTCAGGGGGTTAAGGCATGGCAATGAGGCACTCAGGAGACTGAGGGGAGAGGACAGAGAGCTCTAAGTCACCCTGAGCTACATAGCAAGAATGTGTCTCCAAAAAGAAAATTGGGCAACAAATAAAATAAGAGAAATTGAACTAAACCAGCAGATAGAAAAATGGATGGTAGTCTCAGAGAAGAGAAACGGAATGGACCAGGATGGACCTGCAAGGAATTTCCCATCCACATGACTAGGTGCTTCTCCAAAAACCATGTGTCCAGAGGGTCTTCCAAGAGAGCAAAGCAAGAGGAATTCCAGGACAATGAGAAGCCTGAACTGAGACCCAAATGTTGGAGCTCAGAGGATGTATTAGTTACCTTTCTGTTGTAGTGATAAAACACCATGACCAAAAGCAATTTATGGAAGAAAGAGTTTATTTTTGTTTCAGGGGGGTAAAAGTCCATCATGGTGGGAGGGGTGGTGCAGCAGGCTTGGGAACAGGAACAGGAAGCTGAGTGCTCACATTTTCAACAACAAACAGGAAGCAGACAGAGCAAACTGGAAGTGGGGCAAAGCTATGAACTCTCAAAGCCCGCCCCTAGTGACACACTTCCTCCCGCAAGGCTGCACCTTCTAAAGATTCCATGACCTCCTCAAACAGCACCACCAACAGGACCAAGTGTTCAAATACATGAGGCCTTGTGGGACATTTCACCTTCAAACCACTACAGGGGATGAGTAAACATTACTGCAAACGTCTAGGAGAACTGCTTCTCCAGGTTGTTTTAAGTGTTGTGTGTGCTACAGACTGCTAATGTCAAAAAAAATTCTTTTGTATTTATTTTTATTTTATGTGTATTTATGTTATTTTTACTACATGTAAGTAAATGCATCTGTGTGTGCAAAGGCCAGGAGAGGATGTTGGATCTCCTGGGACTGTAATAGACAGTTGTTGTCCACCATGTAGGTGCTGAGAACTGAACCCTGGTCCTTTGCAAGAGCAGTCAGTGTTCTTAACTGCTGAGCCATCTCTCCAGCCCCCATCTTTGTGATTTTAAAACAAAATATGTCAAATACAAGCCATGTAAAAATTTCAGAAAGTACAAACAAACATTAACTTCTTAAGGCAATTATATGGTAAGAATACCTCTACTGTGGGTTATTTGTTGTTGTGTTCTTGGGATGGAACCCTGGGACTCAGGTATGCTAGGCAAGTGCTCTGGCCCTGACCTCTATCCTCTCCCCTCTCCTGTACTTAAGATGTATGAAGCTCAGTGTACCCACAGGTCCTGAAAACCCTTGCAATGGACCTTTGTGTCCAAATGTAATGAGAAAATTCCTACCACAGCTTTGATTATTCCTGAAGGCCCAGACCCCAAACCTCTGTGAGTGGAAATGCAGAAAAACGAAGTGTTGAATTACAGAGATCTTAGCCATTACAGTAAAACCTGAGATTTAGATTTGGAAATGAAGTTCACAATGTGAACAGCACTTTCCATGTTCAGACTTCACACGGAAAGCTAAAAGAAAACATCAGCTTTCTTCATTCAGTCTTTAAGGACATGTCTTGTTAAGTGTCACCTCCCCAGCATGATTAAGCAATGGGCCTATACTACATCATCTATGGCCCACTTGTCACTTGATGTGTTTATTTTTCTTGTGACATATTTTGCTACTCTTGTGCTTGTCAGTAATCCCAGCTTCTATAACCTTTTATTTCCTGATTGCATCATAGAGATGTTTATACCTGCTGGACTGAACTCCTTTAGGCACAAATAAGCAGCTTTATGTAGATTACCTAGTTTTTAATTTTTCTGCTTTTTTTGAGACAGGGTCTCTGTGCTGGATAGCTTCAGTTGTCAATTTGACACACCCAGGTAGAGGGAACTTCAGTTGAGGAATTTCCACTATTGGATTGGCCTGTGGCCATGTCTGTGGGATATTTTCTTGATTGTTGAGTGATATGGGAGGGCCCAGTTCACTGTGGGTGGAGCCCCTCCTGGGCAGGTGGTCCTGGGTTATATAAGAAAGCAGACTAAGCACAGGCCAGGGGAGTAAAGTTAGTTAAGCAGTGTTCCTCCATAGTCTGTGCTCCAGGTTCCTGTCCTGACTCCCTCAGTGATGAACTGTAGCCTGGGAGATGTCAGATAAAGTAAATCTTTGCCTCCTCAGGTTGATTTTAGCTAGTGTTTTTATCACAGCAATTGAAAGCAAACTAGAACAATCTCCCTGTAGCTCCAGCTGGCCTGGAACTAGGCTTGCCTGAATCTTGCAGAGACCTGCCTGCCTCTGCTTCCTGAGTGCTGGGATTAAAGGCGTATGCCACCACACCTGGCCTAGATTGCCTAGTATTTAATAGATTAATATTAATATCTTTCCTATTCCTGTCACATAGAAACGATCTCCAAGTTGAATCTAAGTGCATAGGTCTTCTCTTTTCTTCATCTTTTCTTTTTGTTTGTATTAAACTATTTTGATGAATTAAAAAAATCACGCAAAAATCTCAATACCTACAATTGCTCAACAGTTTTTAAGCATTCATCACCTACATCCCCATATGTCGTAGATGGAATTTATACTCCCAAGTTGGCCCCAGTTTCAACAGTTCCCTCTGGTCTTGTATATGGGCCATCTTCATTTTCTTCATCCTTTGCCTGAGCCCACCAACATTTGACTTGAAGTCTATTCTGATCTTTTATTTCCTGTTCTGGCTTATTGCCTAAAATAATTCCTCAAAAACACACTATTTGCCAAAAACAATTCCAATTTAAGTGCATGTAAGTCATAAAATTTTGTAAGCTAAATTCTTCTCACCATGCATTACATCTCATTTTCATCTAATTACCATTGTTCACTATCAAATAGCTCTATCTTTATGGTAATAATTCATGAATTATATAAGTCATAATTTTCAGTTGTTCCAACTTTTCTTTTTAGATGTTCCTGCCTTGTTTTTTATTAGTGAAAGGTTACCTCCTAACCACATCCTGCTTCAAGCTCCATAAGACGGTCTGAAAGAATACTATTAATACGCTTAATCCTCAGCCACTTCAGTACCCTTCCCATCAAAGCAGAGCTGTTTCTGTGCTTTTGGTTCTGATGAGTTAAGAATTTCTCGGTCTGTTCATTTTCAGTTTCTTATTACCACTCTAATTTTCCTTCACAGTTATCTACTTGTAATGGGTTTCATGGAAGAAGACATGTCACCGGTGTTTAATTCTATACTGTTGCCCTGTTTGCTTTGTTTGAGACAGAGTGTGAGAGTCTTTGTAGAACAAAATGAAAACTTGCTCTAAAATGTTTCAACACTTAAATAGTAAAAATGAATGTGGTTAGAACGGAGAGTACAGCTCAGTTCATAGAGTGCTGAGCATGCATGAAGCCTTGGGTCCAGTCCCCAGCACCGTAAAAACCACACGTAGTGTACAGGCTAGTAATTCCAGCACTTGGGGTGAGGGTTGGTGGTTGGAGGATCAGAAGTTAAAGATCATCTTTGGATACACAGAGAGTTCAAGGCCAACCTGTGCTACATGAGACCTTTCCTCAGAAAAAAAAAAATAGTAATGCTCTTAATCTTTGCTTTCCCCAAATCTCCAATCTTGAGGACTGGAGAGATGGCTCAGCAGTTAAGAGCACTGGCTGCTATTGCAGAAGACCCTGGTTCAAAGCCCAGCACCCACATGGAAGCTAACAACCACCATGGATGGTTGAGTTTCCAGGGGATCTGACACCCTTTTCTGTCCTCTGCAGGCACTGCACGACACAGGTGCATTTACCTACATGTAGGCATAACACTTATAAATATAAAATAATAAATAAATTGAAAAAATTTAGAACTCCACCCTTATGTTCTAATGTAACTTTTTTCTCAGAAGGATTCAAAAATTATTTGAAGTCAACTTCCCACTAATGATTAGAGAAAAATTTGGTAAGAATGCTCAAAAGTACATGGAAATTTTTCATGACTATCTGCAGGGTGTAAATATATATATTTAAACTTACTTTTAAGCAGTCTTTGTACCTACAATCTAGAAAACCATATTTCTTATTTTGATTCTTTAAAGATATTTATTGTTTTGATTTTATGTATATGAGTGTAAAGCCTGCATATAGGTAGGTACACCTACCATGTGCAGTGCCTGAGGAGGTAAGAAGATCACATCCTCTGGAACTGGAGTTACAGATGGTTGTTAACTGCCATGTGGGTACTGGGAATCCAACCTGGGTTCTCCAGACAAGCAGACAGGGCTCTTAACCACTGAACTATCTCTCCAGCCTCCCTTTTTAATTTTTTAAAAAAGAGTTTACTTTAAAATGTGCATGTGTATGTCAGTATTGGGGGCATGTGCTCTTAGCAACCTGGAGAGGATGTTGGATCCTCTGGAACTGGAGTTACACGGCATTGTGAGATGCCTGATGGTGGTCGTGGGAACTGAATTCAGGTCCTTTGCATTAATTTTCTAAAATTAATTTTTAAAAAATCTTTTAAAGACAGGATCTCCTTGAAGCCCCAGCTGGCCTAGAACTATATAGAACAGGCTGGCCTCAATCCCTCAGGGATCTACCTGCCTCTGCTTCCTAGCCTGAGTGCTATGTGCTCTGAACTACTGATATCTCTCTCCAGCCTCTTTTATATTTTGAAAACAATTATTTATTACTACTGAGGGGCATGTGTGTCATAATGCACATGTGGAGGTCAGAAGACCTCCTCAACTTTGTAGAGTTGGTTTTCTCCTTCCACCTTTGCATGAGTTCTGAGGATCAAACTCGCAGGGTCACTAGGCTTATACAGCAGGTACCTTTACCTGCCGAGCCGTCTCTCCAGCCCCATTTTATTTTTTAAAGACAATCTCCCTAGGTAGTCCTAGCTGGCCTGGCACGTGTTGTATAAACCAGGCTGGCCTCAAACTCAGGGAACTCTTCCTGTGTCAGTCTCACAGAGTGATGAAATTATAGGGATGTGTTTCCATGCCTGACTTGAAAACTGTATCTTTGGAGACTGTGATTTAAAATTTCAAAGCCTTCTCCTGATTTCTCTTAAAAGTCTTATTTTGCTCCTCTTTCCTAATTTTTCATTTCTCCTGTTCTCAACTTTCTCTTTTCTTTTCTCAACTTTTTTTTCCATTAAAAATATTGTGATCCTCCTGGATCCTTTGGTTCCTTATTATAATTTAGCAAGAATAAAATAACATGTTCATGCCCAGGCGTGGTAGTATAGCCCTTTAATCCCAGCACTTGAGAGGCAGAGGCAGGTGGATCCCAGCACTTGAGAGGCAGAGGCAGGTAGATTTCTGTGAGTTCAAGACTGGCCTGGTCTACATAGCGAGTTCCAGGTCAGCTGGGGCTACAGGGAGACCGTGTCTCAAAAATACATAAATAAATAAACAAATAAACAAATAGATAAAAATGCTCATTATATATTAAAATTCACAAGGAAATGTTCATTTGTATCACAAAACACATTCCTTTATGCAGCTCCTTGCAATAAATAAATAATCATACAGTTATTTACAACATGGCATATGTATATTTGCTGGAGAAGAGGTAGTTAAAATTTCAAATAAAAAAGAGATGTAGGGGCTGGGGAGATGGGTCAGTGAGTAAAACGCCTGAGGCACCAGTATGAGTACCTGCCATAGACTCATGTAAAAAGGTAGACACAGCAGCTTGTGTCTGTAATTCTAGCACTGGAGAGGCAGAGACAGGCTTGCTGTAGCTGAATGGGTAAGTTCTGAATTCAGTGAGAGACCCTGTCTCAAAATGAGAGCCATTGAGGAAGATACCCGATATCAACTTCCTCGCGTACACACACACACACACACACACACACACACACACTATAAAATGCAGCTGGAGATAGGAGGCTTTAGAGTCAGCCGTCCCTCTAGACACTCAATTTTTTCACAGCATGCATTCTGGCTAGTGTCTGCATTTCCCGTGCCCTGCCGCTCAGACCAGGCCATGTCCTTCCCCTGCTTGGCTCATTCATGTCACCTACTTCACTCCTAAAACAGTTCAGTTTGCACAGTGAAAACTTAAGGTGCTAAAGATGGGAACGTATGAGCCGAGCAATCCTGGAACTTCTATGCAGCAGGACGGCCACTTCAGCTCCCACCCAACCTAGAAACAGAATGTTTCCATGAGAATTTGTGGCCACCAATTGAACCTTCTCAAGGTAATAACCCTAAGCTGCAAAATGAAAAGACACAAGTGAGTCCACAAAGGAGAGGCCCTCTAGGGCAACAGGTGCGTTGTGCAAGAGTGTTACAGTGGGAGATGGCTCAGCAAAGACTCAGGCAGCCTGAAACAACAGGTGTTCAGAACTTTGGAAAACTATATGACTCAGTCCTTCACTGAAAGAAACTTTCCCTGAGTGTTCTAGCTTTCTTTTAGTTGCCATGGTAAAACACTAAAACTAACTTGGGAAAGAAAGGGTTTGTTTCAGCTTACAACTTCCAGGTCACACTCCATCAGGGAGGGAGGTCAGGGAGGAACTCAAGGCAGAAGCCAAGAGGCAGGAACAGAAGCAGAGACCACGGAGGAGCCCTGCTTACTGCCTTACTCCACAGGGTGTACTCAACTACTTTTCTTATGCAGCCCAGGTCCACCTGCCCAAGGGATGGCACTGTCCACAATGGACTGGGCCCTCCTACATCAATAAGTAATCAAGAAAATGCCCCACAGACATGCCTACAGGTTAGTCTGATGGCAAAAAGCCCTCAAATGTCTTTCTTCTCAGCTGACTCTAATTTGTGTCAAGTTGACAAAAACTAACCAGCACACTAAGGCAATCGGGACCAAGAACTTATCTGCTAATCAAAAAGTGGCTTTGGGCATGGTGGTGCACCCCTTGGATTCCAGCACCCAAGAGGCAGAGGTGGGTGGAACTCTGAGTTTGAGGCTAGACAGGTCTTCATAGTGAGTTCCCAGCCAGCCAGTGACACCATGTTTCAAAAAAAAAAATTTTTTTTTTCACTCCTTAAAAATGACACAGAGAGGACTGGAGAGATGACTCAGTGGGTAAGAGTGCTTGCTGGATAAGGATGAGGACTTCATTCAGATCCCAGCATCATGTTAAAAGCCAGACATTGACACTCCTAGACCTTAACTCCAGCATTGCAGGAGGACCACTAGGACTTGCTGGCCACCAACCTACATCCAAGTTCAGCAAGAGGCCCTGTTTCAAAGCAGTGAGGTGCAGAGCAATAGAGCCGGACAGTTGCTGTCCTCCTCTACCTCCCATGAATGTGTACCACACACACGCAAATACACCCCAAACACCACACTCATACACTCGCAGAAAATATAGATAGGCTAACTTCTTCAAAGTATGGAAAATCTGCCAAGCAAACTTGGATAGAAGGATAATTCTGGCTCGAACTTAAGAGGCCACCCTATGAGGGTTGGCAGCCTATGTAGTCTTTGCCTTTTGGAGGAAAGCAACTCTGTATGTCAGCCAACATACACAGTGCCAAAGACCATTTCAACAGCCCAGTCGACTGCTGTGAATGTCTTCAACTTCATTCAAGCCAGGGCCTTAAGTTGCCATCTTTTCAGGAGGTTTTGTCAAATACTAGATTATTTCTTTCTTTCTTGTCTCTTTTCCTCCCTTCCTCCCTCCCTCCCTCTCTCCCTTCCTTTCTTTTTTTTTTCCTGTGGTGCCCTGCTGAGCTCCACCTCCAGCCAGGACAGCAGAATATTATCACCCACATAGAGTAAGACAGATCATGAAGTGCTTATTGAACTGAGGAGAGTGTTAGTTGTGTGCTTAAGAGAAAAGGAATAGGAAAAGCAATTCTCCTGGAAGAAGTGTGTTCACTGCTGGGGTTAGAAGACAGATAGCTTAGGTCACACTGAGTAGGTAAAGCTTCCTATCATTCTGCTGGAGGGTGGGAGGCAGGGACCTTGACACGCTGTTCTGGCTAAGTCTATCTTCTTGGAAAAATAACTTGGAGGGCTGAAGATCCAAATATTCCATTGCTGAGGCAACTGAATGACAAACTGGAACTGAGAGCCACCAAGAAGCTTTGTGGATCTCTCTGCAGTGAGAAAATTGTAATGACTCCAAGTCCTGAGAATCCTTTTGTGTATTACTTCTACTTTGCAGTCTTTGAGAGGAAAGTGAGTTCTCACCTTCCACAATGGCAGCAGCAAGATGGATTGTGCCAAGGGTGATATCACTGGCTTGGAAAACAGTGAAGCAACTTGAATTTAAATTGAAGATCTGAAAAAATCTTGATGCTCTTCTTGATCCAAGCCCCTTCTTTTTTGTCTGTTTTTATAAATAATTTTTTATTATTTAAAAAATTTTATGTGTATGAATGTATTGCCTGCACCCATGTCATGCATTTCCCTTGGAGGTCAGAAGAGGCTGTTAGATCCTCTGGAACTGGAGTGTTAGATGGTTGTTAGCTGCCATGTGGGTGCTAGGAATTGGACCTGGGTCTTCTGCAAGAGCAGTCAGTGCTTTTAACCACCGAGACATCTCTCTAGTCCCTGTTTGTTTCTTTTTGAGACAGGGTGTCTCATAATCCCCAGCTGGCCTGGAACTGGCTATGTAGACTAAGCTATCTTTGATCTCACAGAGATATTCCTGCCTCAACCTCCTGAGTGCTGGGATTAAAGGCATGAGCTACTATGCCCAGCTCCAAGCCCATTCTTAACTGGCCACAGAAAGACAAATTCCATGTGCCAATACAGCCTTTTGTGAAGCTCAATATTCTTTTCCATCAAAGTGCAAGGTAAAATCAATTGTATAATAATGATAATGCTTTATTTATTTATTTATTTGTTTGTTTGTTTGTTTATTTATTTATTTATTTATAGACAGGGTCTTGTTATCTAGCCCAAGGTAACCTCAAACTCAAGATACTCCTGCTTCAGCCTCCCAAACGCTGAATTTATAGGTGTGCATGCATCATGATGCCTAGCTCTGTTGAAATTATTTTTGAGCAGAATTGAACCTTAGTTTCTATTCCATTCTGTTTATGTACAATTTTTATTTATTTTCATTCATTTTCTTCAAATTCATTTAAATCCTTTCTTTATTTAAAATATCAAGAAGTAACCATTAGATTTTTCTTAAAAACAAAAACAAAAACAAAAAAACAGAAAAGCATTATTTTTCTAGACATGGTGGCTAAGCCTGTAGTTCCATCTACTTGAGCAACTGAGGCAAGACTATTACTTAAGCCCAGGAGTTAGAAGCCAGTCTGGGCAGCAAAACCAAAGCTTGTTTCACACACACACACACACACACACACACACACACACACACACACACACGGGGTGGGGATGGGGGCTGAAGAAAGGCATTTTTAAAACATAATTTCCTTCAATAATAAAAAACTATTTCTGTGATAATAAAGTGTATGAAAAGTTTTGTGTATATGTTTATGTGCAATTTCTAAAAGCAAAGTTCATATCTTTCACTACTTTCAAGTGGTCGGTGACTCAAATGTTCTGAGCCAGATGTTGTAGCACACACCTTTAATTCCAACGATAAGGAGGTAGAAGCAGAGGAAAAGACAGAGGTAGATAGATTACTATGAGTTGGAGCCCACCTGGTCTATATATTGAGTTCCAGACCTGCTAGGGATACATAGTTAAGACCTTGTTTAAAAAAATGGTGTGTGTTGGCCGGGGTCAGGGGGATGTTCTAACATAACTAGAAATTACGTTCCAGTTTTCAGAATCTACGTAAGAATCTCCAATTGAGTTTTGAAATCTTTGGGTGTCAGTATTTAACACAGCCTTGGATATCTCTTTCTCCAAGACTGTGCCTCACTGCTGTCCCAACATCTGGATTTCAGTATGTTTGTCTTTGGTTTTGATCAGTGATTGAGGAACTTCAACCAATTTTGTTTTGATGATCTTAGATTTCTTTATCTTTTCTAATTTAACATCAAGGATTCTTTGAAATGACAAAAAAGACATGTAAGATGTCCAGCTCAATTCATTTCTGATGCATTTTTAATGAAAAAATGATGATCAGAGATAGAGACTTCCAGAAAGTATTTGTAAGGCTTATTCATTACACAGATGACGATTAAATGCTTCCCACTTGGATACTATTGAAACAAGTTCAATAAAAAATTACTTGCTTGATTGATCTATTGAAAAAAAAACTTTATTATGCAAAACAGTCTTTCATACCTGCAGGCACTATTACCCACAGGCCAACAATAGGATTGGAACTTTGAGATATGACATGAACAGTGGGAGAGACCAGTTAGTGATGGCCTACACAGGCAGGATTCACCCATGGCCTGGAACAAGAAAAAGAACAGGCCCATCAGAAGATTTCATCCATGACCCCAGTCTCATTAACAGTCTTGTCTGACTGAGAATAGATTAGAAAGTACTAGCTGTGGAAATAAGATTTAATTTTTCTTAGTTCTCCGATTCCCTTAGCTGTCTGTCCCAGAAGCCCATTTGAAACACTTACTACTTTCAACAAGGTAGGCTTTAAAACTCCTTCTGTCTTGTGATTCTGTAACCAGCTGGGGCCTGGGAGATCTTCACAGTACCATTTGTGTCTGGTAGCAAATCATATTTGTACTTGAGGTTTTAGAGACTAGGTTTAAGTTACATACTATTCTTTGGACAACACATATTAATATCTGTGGACAGAAGACAGTCCCTACATGATCCCACTTGGATGTAGCTTAGTGCTACACAAGCAAGAGAGAGCAGAGGTACTTAGGAATGTCTTGAGGGCCTCAGTAATTGCTTATAGGCCATTTCTCTTGCAAAGATGACCAGTCCAAAGTCCTAGCCATTAAAGTCTCAGCCATTAAAGTCTCATTAAGAAGCAGGATCTAAAGCTGACCATGGTTGGGTATGCCTTTAATCCCAGCACTCTGGAGGCAGACGTAGGCTGAGTTTCTGTCAGTTCAAGGTCATCGATCAAGTGTGACACAATCTTCTGGACGGGATTTCCTGTGCAATTAGCACTTGCAGTGTTCCATCCTGAAAGGGAGTGCCTCCTAAAGCTCTGAGCCCCAGGAACTGTGGGTGCCTTCTTGTATCTCAGCCTCCTGCACAGACTGTTGTAAAGTAGTAGAACTCAGTATCATTGTATTAAGCACTTGCATTTAGAAGAGAAACAAATCCTCGAGCATTCTACTCAACTGCGTCTTAATTCTACTCTCTGGGAGTAAATTCTATTGTGTTCTAGGGTCCTTGGATCCACTGGCATGATCTTCACCGAACACCATCTTCCTTGGTCACATTGGAAGTACATTTGGGGGGATGCCCAGCAGCCAAAAGCTTTTGCTTTGTTTTGTTCTGTTTGGGTGTGGGTTCCCATATTCAAAATTCTGTGGCCTCTCATCTCTTTACTTCCAGTTACCTCTATATTTTATTTTTTCAGATTTAAAGTTTATTTATTTAACATGTATTAGTGTTTTGCCTGCACATATGTAAGTGCACCCAGTTATCCAATGCCTGCAAAGGCCAGAAGAGGGCATTAAATCCCTGGAACTGGAGTTATGGATGGTTTTTAGCTGCCATGCAGGTGCTGGGAACAGAATCTGGGTCCTCTGCAAGAGCAGCCAGTGTTCTTAACCACTGAACCATCTCTCCTCAAGTTTTTTTTTTTTTGTTGTTGTTGTTGTTGTTTTTTAAGAAAGCATATCTCTCTGTACCCCAGGTTGGCCTCAGACTCTTCCTACCTTGGCCAAGTGCCAAGATTACAGTAGTATACCATGATAACCCACTCATTTTTATCTGTGTACATGCATGTCTGTACATGTATGCCTATGGTACATGTGGGTGTGTTTATTGGAAGCCAACATTGAATGTCTTCTTCAATTGCTCTCCACCTTCTTTATTTAATTTTTTCATGTGTATGAGTGTATACATGTGCCTGCATGTATGTAAGTACACCTGTGTCATGCAAAGCCTGCAGAGGATGGAGGAGGATGTCAGATCCCCTGGAACTGGAGGTATGGGAGATTGTTAGCTGCCATATGGGTGCTTACATTTGGACCTGGGTTTTCTGCAAGAGCAGCAAGTGCTTTTAACCACTGAACCATTTCTCTAGCCCCAGCTCCACCTTATTTTTTGAGACAGGATCATTCACTGAACCTGTAATTCACTAATTGCCTAGAATGACAGGCAGGTGAGCTGTAGGAATCTGCTTGCCTTGCCTATCGCTACCCTTTGCCCCCAGCACTGAGAATGAAGATTTGTGTCACCACACCTGGCTTTTACTTAAGTTCTGGAAATCCAAACTCAAGTCTTCATGATTGTATAGCAAGCGTTTTACTGACTGAGACATCTCCCCAGGCTACAGTTTCACATTTATGAAATGGGTTCTTGCTAAGTTGCCTAGGCTGGTCCTGAACTCCTGATTCTCCCAGATCAGTCTCCTGAATAGCTGGGATTATAGGTATACACACTGTACCTAACTCTAAACACAGCTTTCTCCTTCAACTTAATAGTGGCTGCCTTCAAGATGTCAGACCTGGGTTGAAGGCCACACACCCTTAATCTGATCTTAGATGCAAGGCTGAGCCACTTTGTTTTTACTAAAAATTTCCTTTTCTCTGTTGATCAAAATCTTGTTCATTTTCATGTCTTCCAATTCAGAGTCTAAAAAAGTTAGGCTTTCCATCGTATAACCTGGGTTTCCTGGCGGCCTCTGCCCTTCTCTCTAGCTTGTAATTCTCCGGTGTCCATCTTCTTCTTGGTCGGAATACCTGTGTTGCTTTCCAGTTTCCTCTACAGAACCACAAGCACAGGTGACAACTTAATCAGTTTTAATTGTCACCGCAGTACATGGACCTCCAGTCACCTACCCTGCCAATGGTTATTTCCTTGTTGCCTACTGCCTGGCATCAGAAGTCTTGGTGTTTCGGTTTGGTGGGTTTTTTTTGTTGTTGTTGTTGTTTTCTTTAATAACACTTTCAGTTCTACAGTTCTAATTTCTCTATTTTTTGGAATGAGAAATTCCGATCACTATTACAAACAGCTCAGAAAACCCCTCTGACCCCATCAGGTATTTCTTGTTGATATCATAGTCCCAGGAGAACTAGTAATGGTCCTTTAAAGCACACAATCACTCAGCAACCAGTTTCCTTCTTTTGAAGCTTCATAACATCACCTCAGGCTTTAGACTCCATCTTTGAATCCTCTGCCCTAGAGGACATGTAAGCAAATTTGAATTATTCTGTACGAATTTTAAAGATCTAGTACTTTAGTCTATATTCCACTAACTAGACATCATTCCTGTAGTGCAAAGCCACACAGGTACTCCATAAATGTGAATGAATCCATGGTGCTCTAACCAATGCTTTCTGGGGTTTGTGGCTCTTTGACCTCCCATTAAAGGTATGAAAATCAGGTTTGTTGGCCTTCCTCTTGGTCCTTTGTAGGTTTTTGTACTCTTTCTTGAGACAGGCTAACAGATGTCACTTCCTGTTGCTGCTCATGTACAGGGTCTACAAAGTCATTCTTTTGTAGTTTTGACATTCTTCCATGGTTCTGTAGGCTTGGCTACTAGAAGCCAGGTGATCTGCAAGTTAGAACAGTGGGTAGAACATGGACTGTGTAAGGACTGAATGGATATATTAGATTTCTTTAGAAAAATAAGCATAGGTAAAAATAACACACGATTAATTTTTTTCCTTTATTTCTTAACTATGTTTCCTGTTTCTGGGCTCTTGAAAAGCAAGAGCTTGGTAATAGGCAAAGTTTTGTTTTAAAGCAGAGCAGTCTCTAGACTGGGGGGATGGCTCAGCAATTAAACATTAAAGCTTTTGCAGAGGATCTGGGTTTGGTTTCCCATAAGCACTTGGCAGCTAATAGTCTGTAACTCCAGTTTCAGGAAATTTGATGCCCTCTTCTGGGCTCTTTGGGCACTGCTTACATACAGGCAGGCAAATCACTCATACACATAAAAAAAAAATAACAACAAAAAAATTAAAAGGAGAGCAGCCTCAGCAGACGCTTTTTCTTTTTTGACAGGGTCTCATGTATCCCAGGCTGGCTACAACTTCCTAGGTGTAGATGAGGATGACCTTGACCTGATCCTTCCTATTTCTACCTCTCAAGTTCTGGGATTCTGGGTATGCATTATAGTCTTGGCTAATGCATTGTGGGGATAGAACTTTGGACTTTGTATCTGCTAAGCAAGCTTTCTACGAACTGAGAAATCCTCAGCCTCAGCAGATGGTTTTTGACTTTGGTAAATTGCAGAGACACTTAATAAGCTATTAGTCCCCAGGTATTATTACAAGTAGGTAACTAAAATTATGAACCGTTTAATGCTGCTTTATTTAATTTTTTTGGTGGTTATTGCATTCCAAGAATTTAGAATAAATGTCCTCATGTTATCTTTCTGTCTTTTGGGAGAAAATTTAGAGAAGGGTGAATGGTCAGTGGACTCTTTGCTGCTTGTAAGGAAACTGGGGTTTGTTCCCTTCAGTCCTAATCTTGTACTTTGGCAAATTAGATGGACTTTGCTTTAACATTTACCTTTTTCCTACTGAGGGCACACTATTTGCTTGGGCTTGTGTTTTCTTTGCCATGATATTTATTCTGTAATTTTCCACAGATTCTATGGTGGTGTTACTCATTGTGGAATCTGAATTGAAATCCAACTTAAGCCTGTTGGTGTTGATAGTTATTATTTGGAGCTTCTAATGGAAAGCTAGCTTTCTAAAGGGTCCTACTTTTTAAATTTTTAACAAGACCTCATGTATCCCAGGCTGGCCTCAAACTCACTATATAGCTATGTAGCTGAGGATGCCCCAACCTCCCAATTGTTAGGATTACCAGCATGTATCACCACCATGCCTGGCTTGGTCCCTACTCTTAAAACAGGTATTGTCACTCAATGGAAAGAGCATCAACATGCTGATTCCACTTATGAAAGTAAATTAAAGGCTCTGGTGGCCATGTCATTTTCCTTTTTTAAATCCCTCTGAAGACTGAATCCGGGGTCCTTACATATATGTGTGCTCTACCACAGACACATCTGATGTCCGTTGTTCTCCTTTTCTTTCTGAACAACAGAACAGTTACATGGGCACATGGCCACTCAGAATGAGCATTACCTCATTTAGCTTTCCTTGCAGCAAAGTTTGGCCCTGTGATTCAGCCTCAGGTGAGAAGAAGAGTTCATGGCATGGTCATCATAGGGAATGGGTATGTTATACCTCTCTTTGAACTACGTCATGAAAATCATACACTGAGGATAGAAGAGCAAGACATGAAGACATAGACCTTAAGGTGTCTCAGTGGGTAAATGCAGCTCTGATGACCTGAGTTCAATCCTCAGAATCCACATTTTTAAAACAGCCTGATGTTGTGGCTCATATCTGTAACCCCAGTCTTAGTACTCCTTTATGATCTATGAGGCAGAAACAGGAGAATTGACTGGAAGCTCACATATGCAGTACCAAGTCAAAAATAACAAGAGAGACCCTGTGTCAAAAACAAGGGAGAAAGACAGAGCCTTGAAAACTTGTCCTCTCACTTCTATGTCTGCCCTAAGTAGGCGTGTGCATGCACACACACATGCACATACAGATAAATAGATGAATAGATGATCAATAACTTTAGGCTGAATAGGTGGGTAGAAGGGATATTTGGTTCCCAAAGTAACTGGGAGGACCACCGGGACAGTAAGTTCAAATGGTTACCAACCTGGATGCCTTCACAAATCCCACGGATATGACTCTCTCTGGTCCGATCCATGGTGTATATTTTGTGCTACTTGTATAGTTGGTCCAGTTTTCAAAATTATCAACTATAGATCTCTGCTTTAATAGATATGCTTTCTCTTTAGTTTTCCTACTGAGCACAACTAAATCCTGAGACTGTTACATAGAAACAAATATGACAGGACTGGAGTATAGTTCACCCTGGCCACATGGGGCCCTGGCTTTGATCCCTAATGCTGCAAAAACAAACAACAACAAAACCCCAAACCAAGAACATAAAACACCAGGAAAGAGCGAGGGGAGGCGGACCACCAAGGGAATTTATGAGCCAGGAATGGGCCTGGTAGTGAGTTCTTCAGGATCTCTTTTTACCTAATATATCTTGGCTTTGGAAAGGACCAAGTCAGCAACTTAGAAATGCCAACAAGCTAAGAAAAGAAAAGGGCTCCAACAAAAGCCTGCCCTCGCTTGCCAAGGACCTGAAAAGGGGCAGCCTGGCAAGAACAGAAAACTTTCAGTAGAAAACTGCTCTGCTGTAGCCAAACACCACAGAGAAGCTGTGGCTCCCATCCCACCACTGCTAGCAAGGGCTGAAAAGGAGCCGAGATGTCCAGGCTCACTAGGCTGAGCTGTAAATGTGAGTGTGCAACACGAATAGAAACACTACTGCCCAGGAGCTGTGAGAGAAGGTGATACAGAGAGCTGAGCATTTATCCCTCACGGGAGGGAATCAGCTCCTTCTAGTCCCTTCATGCAACAGGGCCCCGTGGGGAGCCTGCACTTCCTCTTATTAACCTTCCCCTCCCCGCATAGTGAAGCTCTCCCTTTTTTCCCCCACTGGAGTGGTGTCAGAGTAGGCTCCCTGACTGCCCAGCAGTAACAAGGTGCTTCATCCCTCCCAGTCAGGGAGATATCAGTAGTGCAGGCCTAGCACAAAGCCCACAATCTCACCCCCACCCAGCAGTTGTAATGAGCATCCCTCTTCACTTTAGGTATCAACAAGTGAAAAGCTAAGTTTCTTCCTTCCTTCATCACTCCCTTTGCCTGCCAGAACAATGTCAGAGAAAGTGATCTAAAACAAATGGTTTTTCTAAGACCTAAAGTCTCAATGAAATGCCTCAAAATTCCATATTTAAACAAAACAACAACAATAATCATTACTCAAACATCAGACAGAAAGATTTCAGACTGAATAGAAAAAGGCTAAACAATGGATGCCGGCATCAGGATGACAGAGATGTTGAAGTGATCTCACAAAAATTGAAAGTAGCTGTGGTAAAAATGCTTCCCTAATAACTCAGAACAAGTTTAAAGCAAACAAACAAAAAGACTTGAAAAGAAATATAAAACTGAAGCAAAAAGTAAAATATTCAAGAAAAGAAACAACAAAATAGAGAGAATTAAGAAATATAAACATAGGTCAAACATGGTGGCACATGCCTGTAATCCCAGCATTTGGCAGGCTGAGGCAGGAGAATCATAATTTCTAGGCCACATTGGAGTATAGAGAGAGACCTTGTATCAAAACACAAAAAAGAAAAAAACAATACAAATACAGAAATTTAGTACTCAGTGGACTGAGCCCTCAGCAGCATGGAGGGAAAGGAAAAAAAAAAATCAGCAAATTTGAAGACAGAACAATAGAAATCATCCAATTCAAACAGAGAAAATTGACTTTAAAAATTATACATAGTCAGGCCGCGTATGGTGGTGCACACTGTTTATCCCAGCACTCAGGAAGCAGAGGCAGGCAGATCTCTGTGAGTTCGAGGCCAGCCTGGCATACACAGTGAGACCTTGTCTAAAGGACCTGAATAACTAGCAAAAAATCCAGTATTCATGTCACCAAATTGTTAGGAGAGGTGAAATAGTACAATGCTGAAAAGTAGTGGGAAAAAAATGAGAACTAGAGATGACTCTGCAGTTAAGAGCACTGGCTGCTCCTCCAGAGGACCCAGGTTTAGTTCCCAGGACCCACATGGGAGTTAACAATCATCTGTAGCTCCAGTTCCAGGAGATTCAACACCCTCTCTGACCTCTGTGGGCACTGTATTATATGGGTGCACTTACATACATGCAGGTATACTCATACACATAAAATAATAAAGAAAAAATTTTAAAAATGCTAAGAATCCCCAAATTTGGCAGAAGGCATAACTTTACACATTCAAGGAGCAGAACATGCTTTGCATTTGTTAGGTTCGAGGTTTAATAGTCAATATTCCCTGCCCCAAACATAATATCCACCCCCAGTTAGGCCAGCATAAGTCAAAATCAAACTTCCATAACTAAGGACAAAGGGAAAAATTGAATAGAAAGAAAGACTGCCTCGCTTATGGGAGAAAAGTTTTGTTCTTAATGACAAGAGATTTCTTATTGCCGAGACACAGGGAGTGGAATGGCATTCTTCGAGTACTGAAACTCAGGCTTTTTTGCACAGTGAAAATACCCTTCAGGAGTAGAGGGCAAAATGATGAAGGGAAAGTAAAAGATCTATCACGTCATGTCAACAGACATGTTTCAAATGAGTAGCTAAGAAAGTGCTTGAGAAAGGAAGAAAAAGGTGTGAAAAGGAATCTTGGAACATTAGAGAAGACAAAAGCACATGATAAATATATATTATAATAACATACAAACAAATAGAATTGCCTTTTCAGGACTGTATGTGAGGAATGGAGGCAGAAATTATAACACTGTTTGATGTGTTACAATCTCTTTGTGCTGTATATATAACACAAAAGTACTAAATTTCTGTATTTGTATGCTTTTTTCTTTTTTTGTGTTTTGATACAAGGTCTCTCTCTATACTCCAATGTGGCCTAGAAATTATGATTCTCCTGCCTCAGCCTGCCAAATGCTGGGATTACAGGTATGTGCCATCACGTCTGACCTATGTTTATATTTCTTAATTCTCTCTATTTTGTTGTTTCTTTTCTTGAATATTTTACTTTTTGCTTCAGGAAATATATAGGAAAAGTTATATCTGGGGACATAAGAAACATAGTTTCTATACTTCATTTAAACTGGCAAAATGAAAACATTAAGAAGTTATGAATATAAGATATATAGTAATGATACAAAACATTTTTAATTAAACACACTAAAAAGTAGGTAAATAAAAAAATTCTGAGAAACAATTAAGTAATCTAATGAAAGGTAGGAAAAAGAAAACAGAATTTAAAAAAAATTCAAAGGGCTGTGGAAATAGCTCAATTGGTAAAGGTACCTGTCACCAAGCCTGACAACTTTGAGTTTGATCCCTGGAACCTATATAGTGGGAGGAGAGAACTAACTCCCACTAAGTATCCTCTGACCTCCACATGCACACTCTCCACCACACACATAAATATATATAACTGCATGAATGTAATTTTAAAAAAAACAAAACAAAAATGAAATTGCACATGGAGATCCTGGCATAAATCTAAAGAGTTCAAATACGCTAACAAAAAAGAAAGATGTTAGTAGAGTGGATTTAAAAATATTACTCAACTATATGTTATCTACAAGAAACTCTCTTTAAGTATAACAATGTATACAAGTTAAAAGGAAAAGGAAGGGAAATGACAGGTTAAAAAGATTAATTAAAGGAAAACAGAAATGGCTGCACTAATGTTAGATCAAACAGACTGTAGTCCAAAGACAACTACCAGAGACAGAGAAAGACATGAAATGTTGATAATTCATCAAAAATGTACAATAAACCTAGGCATGATGATATGCTCAGTAGCTTCAGCTACTTAGAGTGAGGCAGGAGGATTGTTTGAGTTCAGGAGCTTGAGGCTAGCCTGGACAACATACCAAGATCCTGTTTTGCAAAACAAACAAACAAACAAACACAAACACCCCTCAAAATCCAACAACAAAAATAAACCAAGAAACAAAACCAAAACTAAATGCGTATGCACCAGATAGCATGGCAGAATATACAAAGCAAAATCCAATAGAATTACAATAAGAAACAGACAAATTTATAATTAGAGTTGGAGATGTCAACACATCTTTAATGATTCCAAGAACAACTAGGTGTAAAATCAGCAAAAAAAGTAGGCGGGATTAGCAACACTATCAACCAAGAAGAAAAACCAAACTAAACCTCACAAGGCACTCCATTCAACCACCAAATACACATTGTTTTTAAATACCCACAGTGTATATACCAAGCTAGAACACATCCTGGGTCATTAAACAGAACTCACAAGGTTTTTAACACATTGGTGAACAATGAGACACATTCTGAAAAATGGATTAGGAGATGATTTCATTGTTGCATTAATATCATAGAGCACAGTCATAGTTTAGGCTATGAAGTCAATCAACCATACATGCTTAGAGAACTCTGTCCAACACATGGTCCATTGCAGACAGAAACACTCTTCTATGGCATATGATTGTAAACAAAAGCAAGATGTGCTCTCTAACCATAGTAGAATCAAATCATAAATCATTAATAGAAACATAACAGGTCAAATGCCAAATACTAAATAATAACATTCATACACTATGACTCAAAGAGGAAGTCTCAAGGAGAGTCTAAAAATACATTGAACTGAATGAAAATGAAATGACAACCTGTCTAAATTTGTCCAACACAACTAGAGCAGTGGTGTCAGGGAAATCTCAGGCATTAAATGCATTCATCAAGGAGGAAAACCAGACGGGTGGCTTACTGCATGTCTGTAATGTGAGCACTTGAGAGGCAGAGGCAAAAGGTCTCCTAGGAGTTCTTGGGCTAAATAAGAACTTAAAAACAAAACCAAGGGCTAAGGAATGTAGTTCTGTGGACAGAGTGCTTGCTCTTTTTCAGTCCCCAGTACCACATAAAACCATGTGTGCTGGACACACAATCCTGGCGCTTGGGAGACAGAGGCAGGTGAATCAGAAGCTCATGCTAACAAAGATAAAAAGAAAAGGATTAGTGGCCTATAACTTCAATCTCAGCACTTGGGAGGCAGAGGCAGGTGGGTCTCTGTGAGTTCAAAGCCAACCTGGTCTACATAGTGAGTTTCAGGTCAGTCAAGGCTACATAGTGAGACCCTACCTGGAAAAAACAAAAACAGAAGTTTAAGGTCAGTTTTGGCTGCACAGTGAGTTCTAAGCCAGCCTAGAGTTCATGGGAACCTGTATGAAAAAAAGAATAAACAAAAAACGGCCTGTGTTGAAGGCCAAAATCTAAGCGACTTGGGAGGCCAAAGCAGGAAGATCAGGAATTCAAGTCCTTCTTGGGCTACAAAGCTAGCCTGGGTAACCTAATGTGACCTGTTTCAAAATAAAAGAAATTAAAAGGGCGCTAGAGAAAAGGCTCAGTGGTTAAGAGCTCTGGCTGTTCTTACAGGACCCTGTTGGACTCCCTGGACACACACATGGCAGATAACAACAGCAATCCAGGCCCTTTTCTGGCCTCTGTAAGCACTGGACACTCTTACATACATGTACTTACATACATGCAGACAAAACAATTCTATACATAAGATAAAAATAAATAATTTAAAAAGAAAACAAGCTTAAAAAAAGGGCAAGGGCGTATAGCTCAATGGTATAGGACTTGCCGAGTATGTGCAAGGCCCTGAGATCAATCCTCAGCACTGTGAAAACAGAAACTCTCAACCTAGTGAACACCAAAGAAGGAAATACTAAAAACAAATCTGCACGTCGTAAGTTAGTCATTAAGGCTGACAAATGGACAGACAACCACATGTAAAAATGTATGAGTGAGGCTGAAGAGATGGCCCAGTGGCAGAGAACGTACTGCTCTTACAGAGGACCCAGGTTCAGTTCTTAGCACCCATGTCAGGCAGCTCATAACCCCTTGTAACTAACGCCAGATGATATCGTTTCCTAGGGCACCTGCATTCATGTACACATACCGCCCCCCCATGCGTACACATAATTTAAAATAATAAAAATACGCCTTAAAAATCTATATACTAGTAATGGACACATGAATACATGAAAAATTTGAATGCATTTTAAATTGCTAAAAAATAAAAGGAATTTGTAGGTATAAGTCTACCCAAACACGTATGACACTGAACTGCAGAAAACTACGAGATGCTTATGGAAGAAGTCAAAGAGATTTAAATGAAGGGAGAGATAGTCTGTGTTCATAGACTGACGTTACTTTTCCCCAGGCTGGTATGCAGGCTGACTGCAACTCCAACCCTCATCACTGAAAGACTTTGTGGCTAGTACTATTCTAAAATAACAAAAAGAGCTGAAGAAAAAATTTGGAAAAAAGAACAAAATGGAAAGAAACAGCCCAAATAATTTCAAAATGATATATAACAAGACTAATCAAGATTGTACAACATGGGTAGAGAAATAGGCTCAGGTCAATGGAATGGGCTAAGGAACCAACAAATAGAACCATTCAAATTTGACCAACTGAGGTTTATAAAAATGCAAGAGGAAGTCAATGGAAAAAAATATTTTTAACCATTCAGGATGTTGGAGTGAATAGATATAATGAATAAAAATGAGTCTTTACTTACTGTCATGTCTTGTACAAGAATTAACAGACTTAAAGTAGGATCACAGACTTAAAATGTAAAGCTGCAAAACTATTGGTGTGTGTGTGTGTGTGTGTGTGTGTGTGTGTGTGTGTGTGTGTGTTAGTTTTCTTGTTCTGTGAGCAAATGCCTAACAAAAGCAGCTTATGGCAGGAAGGGTTTGTTTTGGCTCACAGTCTGCGGGTACTCCTCCTGACATGCGAGAAGTCATGGCCGGAGATCAAGAGGCAGCTGGTCTCTGCAGATGGCATTTTCAGTCAGAAGATCGTCATGAATGCTGGCGCTCAACTAGATGTCCTTTTTTTATGCAGTCCAGGACCCCAGTCCATGCAATAGTTCCACTCACAATTAGGGTAGGCCTTTCCATCTCAATTAATATAAGCTGTATAATCTTTCACAGACATGCCCAGAGGCAAGTCTCCACAGTTATTCTTGATCCTGTTGAGTTGATAACCAATATTAGCTATTACAGCAGACAAAGACAAAAATGGGAGCATCTAAAACTAAAGAAGAGTACTTACCTTAGACACTGAAAATACATCCATAAAAAGGAAAGTTATTAAACTGACCTTGTACAAAATTAAACTTTGTTCTGGGAAATATGTGGTGAGGGAGCTGAAAAGACAGATTATAAACTGGTAGAAAGATACACACATATCTGACAAAGAGCTAATAACTAGAATATGCAAAGAACTCTCAAAATGCAAACACAGAAGAACACCAAAAACCCAACTGTAAGATTGGTTAAGAAATAATAAAGAAGAGCCTGGAGGATGGCTAAGTGGTTAAAAGTACTTGCAGCTCTTTGTAGAGGACCAGTGTTCAGTTCCCATCGCCCATGTCAGGCAGCTTACAACCTCCTGTAACTCCAGCTCCAGGGGATCCAACCTCCTTTTCTGGCCTTTGCACCACTTGCATGCACCACTGGGCATGTACATTACTACTGCTACTACTACTGCTACTGCTACTGATAATAATAATAATAGTAATAAAATAATAAAGAGAAAAGAAAAAGCAACAAGGAGACTTTTTAAAAGAATAATAAACAAATGACAAATAATTATATCGAAAATGTTCAACATCATTATCTACTTGGAAAATGCAAATTAAAGCCACAATGAGACATTATTAAATACCTTTCAAAATGACTAATAAAAAACGTGCTGATACTAAATGCAAGAAACAAGTCACTCCTACATTGCTGATGGAAATGCAGAAGGACACAACCACCCTGCAAAATAGTCTGCCATATGCAAATGCCATATGATCTAGCAGTTTCACTTCTGGGGTTTTACCCCTGAGAAATGAAAAGTTATGCTAATGAAAAACTGTAATGAATATTTATAGGTGCTTTATTCATAATAGCTCAGATTTTGAAGCAACCCAGATGTTCTCCAGTGGGTGAACAGTGAAGCAAGCTGCACACATCCTTGCCACAGATGACTACTTAGTAATACAAAGGAACCATCGTTTTTTTTTTGGTTTTTTTTTTTTAAGTTAAAGTCTCATTGTGTGGTCTTGGCTGCCTAGAGCTCACTATGTAGACCAGGCTGGCCTAGAACACATGGAGATCCTCCTGCCTCTGCTTCTTGAGTTGGGATTAAAGGCATGTGCCACCATGCTTAGGAAAAGCCATTTATGTAATGAGGATGAATCTCCAGAAGAAAACACTGAGTGAAAAAAGGCAACCTCTAAAGGGTGGACACACAACAATCTTGAAATGCTAAAGTTATAGAAATGGTAGTTGCTAGGGAATAGGAAAGTGAAGGGAAGAATTTGGTTATGAGAAGGTTTCTGATAATTCATTTTTTAAAAGTATTATTTTTATTTTATGTGTATGAATGTATTGCCTGCATCTGTGTAAGTGTACCTGTGTCATGTAATGCTTACAGAGATCAGAAGGGGTTGTTGGATGCCCTGGAACTGGAGTTACGGATGGTTATTAGCCTACATACAGGGGCTGGAATCCGAACCCAGGTCCTCCGCAAGAGTAGCCAGTGCTCTTAATCTCGGAGACATCTCTCCAGCTCCAGTTTCTGATAATTCTTTTGCCAATGGAAACATTCTGCTCTTGGCTCTGTCAACATCAATTTCTGGTTATAATCTTATAATTTTGTAATGTATTTTCCATGAGGGAAACTGGATTAAAGGTAAGCAGGATCTCTCTATATTATTTATTATGATTTCAAAAGAATTTATAGTAATTTCAAAACAAAAATATAATTTCAAACATAGAAAACTTTTCTTTTTATTTACTTATCCCCCCCCTCCCATGTGTGTCCGGGTGAGGGTATGTGAATATGTGTGTGCAGGTGCACAGATCTGTGTGCATGCACCTAGAAGCCAGAAGAGGATCTGGGTGTCCTCTTTTATCACTCTCCACCTAGTCCTTTGAGGTCACTCCCTGTACCTGGGCCTCGAGTCTTCTCGGCAGGAAGCCAGAAAACACAAGAGATCCTCCTTTTTCTACTCCCTTCGTAGCTGGGGTTTTATGTCTTTGCAATGATGCCCGGCTTGTCACATCGTACTGGGATCCAAACTCTAGTCCTCATGATGATAGAACAAGTACTCCTAACTGCTGGGTCATCCTCAAGCCCTCTTTTCTTTGTGATTGAAAATCTGATTTATTAGATGTTCATTGCAAAAGGCATTGAAAGTTTTTCCTTTATAATATTTAGGGGCCAGTGAGATGGCTTATTCAGTAAAGACACTCGCTCTGTAAGCCTAGTGACCTGAGTTTGATTCCCCAGAATCTATATAAGGGTGGAAGGAGAGAACCAACTCCACAAAGTTGTCCTCTGACCTCCACACATGGTACACGCACCCTCCCCCACACATACACAAATCACAAACTCACACATCATAATAATAAATAAAATTTTCAAATCGTTTATATAGGGAGCTCTCAGTGGTTAAGGGAACTGGCTGCTCTTGCAGAGGACCTGTGTTCAGTTTTCAGCACCCACATGGTGGCTAACAACCATTCTTCACTCCAGTTCCAGGGGATCTGATACCCTCTTCTGGCCTCCACAGGCATTGCACACACACTACATACATGATACACATATAGTGTATAGTGGTAGAATTTGTGTTATAGTGGTATAACTCTGGGGTTGTTCAAGCCTGTGTTTAACAGGGAAGGCAGAAATCTAGATAACTTTCACTAGAAGCTACTATTAAGAGTCTACCTTGAGGAGAAATCTGTCTACACAAACATAAAATTCTAGTCTTATAGGCTTGGGGCATGACTTTATGGCACAGTTTGGTCGAGGCTAAGTTGCATGACCCTTGACTTGTGATGCCCAGGTGAGCCTATACAGCAGACCAGGGCTTCTTAAACTTTTTCTTTTTGTGACCCCTTTTCATGTGAGAAAGTTTTACAAAACCCTGAGAATATAGGCATATAAAATAGGTGTACAAATAACAAGCCATAAATAAATTTAAGTAAATAAATTTATTTAAAGTAATTCTTTGGCGTGCACATAATTTTACTATTCATTAAAGTTGAAAGAAAATTTGCATACTAATGAGAAGGATATACTCTTTTTTATAGAATCAAATTTTGGCTGAATATTTGATACTGCAGGATGTGGAGCATCTTCATTGTTTTTTAGACTTGGTTGGTATTTTGGTTTCTAATTGTCAATGCTGAGAGCACCACTTCACATAAACATGTAGTACAAAATGGCAGGAGTTATCTTTCAGAAATAATTGAAAATTCTGTACTGATCCCAAGGCAAACTTCAGATAATAATTTTTTTATGAAACTGAAGTCAGCAACTCAAAAAAAGCAATTCTTAAATCCAACATTTTAGCACAATCCAATCCAAAGTTATACTAATTTGACACACACTGAGGAAAGCCATGTCTTTCTCCTTCATAGTTAAGCCATGCTATGTGTATAAGAGCGAGAAAGTGTGTGTGTGTGTGTGCACAGTAAACACATTGCAGTACATACATAACATGCGCTAGTCTTGAGTCTGATCAGAGTGTTTCTGGCAGTGTTCATTGGTGTTGCACGGTGTGAGGGTTCCATGGTGCAAAGTGCTCATGTGTAAGTTCTATGTAGTAGATGAGTAAGTGCTAACAAATATATTCGACAAGAATTTTATGTACTCCTAATAGTAAATGCACCTGTTGATGTATGTAGAACTTTGGAAGCGTCTGCTTATACTCAAATCACAAATGCCACTCTGAGCTCAGTTTCAGGCTGAGATAAGACAAGGCAGATAACCACAGAAACCACAGTCTATGAGGAACTATAAAAATGTCCCTTGCAGTGATCTGTCAGGAAGCACCTGCTACCAGGTGTCTTTTTTGTTAAAAAGAAGATTATGCTAGTATCAGCATATTATTGGGAAGTGTCACAGTCCCGCCCTTGATGGAAACACCTGCTTCTTTGTTAACTGCTGACTGTTTAAATTTCCTATAATAACCTAAGGGGCTTCTGTGCTACAAGTCTGAATTCACCAATATGATTACTACCAAGGGAATGTGTATGTATTTCTGGTTGGGGGTCTCAGTTTCTCTGGAGTACATTTTGCCTAGTTTGGGGCCCATGTGTAATAAAGAATAACTTCCCCTGCATCCTGAATATGGCTTCTTGATGCGCCAGGTCAGTCTCAGGCTAATCTCTGTGACATGTTCAGACTCAAGATTTTCTGTGAAGTCTTACAGGATATAATGTAGGAGAGCACTACCAGAAACACATGTTGGAGTTTGAATTACTTTTGGTCATTTTGTGTTCAAAAACCTTTTACTGCTACCAAATTCTCCACACACCCCTCCTCTGCCCCATTCAATTATCAGATCCCATGCTGGGCCATGACCCTAGTATAGGAAGTTATTGCAGAGAGCATGTGAGAGAACAGGACGGTCTCTTGACAGACCAATTAATTTCTGATAGGAAAAACCAAGAAACGATAGAAAGGTTTTTGGCCTTTCCTTTAGACTTAGACTTAGGTCATGATATATTTTTATTTCTCTGAGATCAGCTGGATGTGTACCTTCCTGTAGGAGAAAAATAAAGAGACAAGCATTCCCTTATACACAGATGACACAAAGAAATGGTCTTAACAAGCTTTTGATCTTGAGGTCTAATATTGCCAGAAACAGCAATTCTAGGTTAACCATTCAAAACCAAATCCACCACTTTGGGTCGATATTCCACAATTTTATACTAAGTTATTGACTGATTTTTCCTGGGGAGACAGCAACAAATGTCTAGTCACTCCAGATCAGGCACCAACAGCAGACCACACAAGGCTAGTTTAGTGAACCTGCAGGTTACTTATAGGAGCGTGGGGGAGGGGTTACTTTCAGAAGCAATGAGAGCCCCCAAAGGCAGGTACAATACCAAAAAGCCTACTTCAGCATGATTGAGAACTCCTGAAAACTGCATTTCTCTGAAGCTCCCTGAACAACTTGCAGTCAGCTTGACCATGGGAAGAATCTCCTCTCCAAGCCACTGAGGAGGGGTCCTGGGAATCTTGTAAGTTTTAGGAGTTTCCTGAGCTTTGCTTCATTTACTTCCTGAGATATCTGAGTTTTATGAGACTTCTTCCTTCTTGCAGGAGGGAATGTCTCAATTCAGAGCAAATCACTAAACAAAACCGATTGTTTCAAATAATCTGGTAATACTGGTAAATTCAATTATGGTTCATAACTTGCATAGAAAAAGAAGACAGGAATACATTGTCCACTCAAGACAGATCCATGATCTTACACACTTTTAAACCTAGTTTTGTCAGTTAAACTCATCTTAACCAGGCAAATGGGATTCAATGTAAAACTCTAACACCAATGCATTAACATGTTCCATAGATGCTTTGATCAGAACTTTGAGACTATATAAAACGTACTGTCTAAGAATCAGGAAACGAGGCTACTCACTGAGATTATCCTATAACATCAAAACAAAAAAGATGTCACAGACTGGAATATCTGAGTGGGCACAGGTAGCCCATTTCCTCCCTGTAGTTAAGTTGCACTGGAAGCCAAATGATAAGCTGAATAAAAATTAGGTTCATTTTTAATGTCAAAGGTGATTATGATGAAGATGAGACTACATGGCATCCATGTGTTCCTTATAGAATTTCCCTGTAGGGACATGGGAAGCTAGAGTGATTACCAGATAGATTATAACCATGGAAGGACAGCCATAAGAATTATATTAACTAAATGTTTAACGGTATCAGACGCATATGGTGTGATACATTCAGCTCACATTAAGGAGGGTCTTATCTACAGGATCTTAGCATGTATAGTCATTTGATTAGTCAAATAGTCCCCTAATTCTATTTACACATTAGGAATGGTGGTCAAAAAGAGTCAAAATTTAAAAATCTGCTGGTTAAGACTTCTGCTTGCCTGGGAACTGCTTATGTTTCCCTCTGTGATTGTTCTAGATAGCCAATGCCTGCCTGGATTTCATTCCCTTTTGAATATTTATACTTTGACCTATTATGTTTTGATTTTACAGTTCAGTACACAGAGGACCATCTTGTTCTCAGCTCTTGGGATGCTACTTAGTAGCCTGCAAATACTGACAAGCAAATATTTTGCAACTTGTTTATCTTGGAAGTTACTCCAAGAAGCTGTGAGGCTGAAATCAATACAGATTTTTCTTTTATTGACTCAGGTGTTCATTGGTACAACTGCTCTAAAACCATCAAGGTCAAAATGATTCCTGTATTATTACAGGTTGGACATTTGGGGCTTTTTTTCTCTATGACCTATAGAGGACCAGGCTTCCATCATTTTCTAAGTCACCATTCATTTTAGTAAGTGAACAAAATAACATCACACTGGGCCTGCTCATGCAGGTCACCAAGCTACATGTTACCTGGGAAAATGTATATTTAATCTTCATAAGAACTGATATGTAGTGCTGGAGTGATGGTTCAGCAGTTAAGCACTCTTGCAGAGGACCAAGGATCAGTTCCCAGTACCCACATAGTGGCTAACAGCCATCTGCAACTTCAGTTCCAGGGGGTCCAAATGCCTTCTTCTAGCTTCTGTGGGCATTGCACGCATGGATGTACTACTCATCCATGCTGGCTAAACACACATACACATAAAATACAAATAAATCAGTAAAATTTAAGAAGATACCTGATGTATGTATATGAAAAGAATTTTTATTTATTATCTTTTATGAAGAATCTTTGTCTATTTTCTACCAGCATTTCTAGATATCTTTTCCTCTCTTCCTTCCTTCCTTCCTTCCTTCCTTCCTTCCTTCCTTCCTTCCTTCCTTCCTTCCTTTTTCCCTTCCTCCCTCCCTCCCTCCCTCCCTCTCTCCCTCTTCTTTCTTTCTTTCTTACTTACTATCTTTCTTTCTTTCAGACAGGGTCTTGCATATAGCCCCAGCTGGCCTGAAGCTCACTTTTTACCAGGCTGGCCTCAAACTTACAGGGATCCACTTGCCTCCGCCTCCTGAATGCTGAGGTTAAAGGCCTGCGCCACCACACCTGGCATTGGATATGTTGCTTTTGTCATGAGGTGACATCAGGTGACAAGCAAACATTCATTTGTCTGAAAGAAGATCAAGGACCCTTCTGTGGCTTGATTCATAAACACCGTTTACTCTGCTGACGGTACACTGTGGTCAGTAATTCTCCTTTTCAGGCTTGACATTGGTCGTGAAAAGTGCCTGCCTTGACTATGGAATTTTAAGCCCTGACTTTCCCTAAGAGGAATGATGATGGATCTTTGTTGTCCATTCTTCATAAGCAGGTAGCTTTGCTGGGTGCTTAACTTTGCAATGATGAGGATACACTTGCTTTCCATACCTGGCTCCTCTGGTTCAAAGACTCAAAGAAGACCTGCCTCTGTTGTCAAATGTTTTAGCAGTTGTCATCAGATGAAAGAACTTGGACTGGGAATTCAAGGCTAGATGCCCTCATCAATAAAAGGCAGAAGCCAGAAGCTCCTCAGAAGTCAAATCAGGGAGAGCTTCAAGCAGGTGTTTCCTATCCAGGGTTGAATTTCAGGGTTACAGTCACGTGCAGAACTTGGATTCCTGAACTGTACTACACACACTCACACCTCCTCATGCCCTTCTGTGATTCTCATTGACTTGTACGGACAACCTATTCCATGAAGGCATGCCATATGGAATTCCCTTTTATTATTGCCTCTGTACATTGTTTTCTAATTCACCAATTTAAAAATTAGTGTATTTTTCCTGGAAAGTTGCTTCACCAGGGGCCAGTGAAACAGCACTTGCTGCTTGTCCTATGACCTGAGTTCAGTCTCCAGAGCCCATGTAAGTAGGTTCTGGAGAGAACCAACTCTATAAAGTTGTCCACCAACAGCTTGGGTATACACACACACACACACACACACACACACACACACACACACACTCACACACACACGTATACATGTATACAAATAACAATAGGTAAAACCAATTTTAAAGTTATATCACCAACCATTCTTCATTGTAGTGGCCAACTAACTGCCAATTGTACTAATACACCTTGGAATCCAGTGGGAATGTGTCAGCACAGTTACAATCTTTTTCTTTCCAGTCATCAGACATCTAGCTCATGGCCTTGCAAATGCAATTTTTAAAAAATTGTTGTTGCTATTGCTATTGTATTTCCTGCCCTGCCTACGTCATTGGATGAGGTGGAATTATAAGAAAAGTAATGTCACCCACTGCCATATATAATTTCAAATGTCAGCTTGACTAAGGGATGCTCAGGTAACTAGTAAAACACGATTTATAGATATGTTTGTGAGGGAATTTCTGGATGAGACCAGCATTTGAATTGATGGACTGCACGGAGGAGATGGCACTCACCAAGGTAGATGCTTACCATACAATCTACTGAGGGTCTGGACAGAACAAGAAGGCAGGGGAGCGGGCAAATGGTGTCTGAGATGGAACTTCAGTGCTCTCAGTTCTTGGGCTGTTAGACTCAGCTGAGGACTTACACCAAAGGGGCCTCAAGTCTTTGGACTGATTTTCCAGATTCTCCAGCTCACAGAATATAGATTATGAGATTTCTTGGTTTCCATAGCCATGAGACCTAGTTCTGATAATCTCTCTCGTTCTCGCTACATATTATTGGTCCTATTTCTGTGGAAAACTCTACTACAGATAGCACTAGACATTTCAGTGTTTTGCATTCTTCATATTAATCTTACATATTAATAAAGTTAATTTTCACAATCTTATGAAATAGAGACTATTATTATCTCCACTTTACAATGGAGGAAACTGAAGCACAGACAATTAGCTGAGGTTCTACATATATATCAGGAGATGTTGTGGTGGTTTGAGTGAGAGATACACCCCACAGGCTCATATAGTCAAACACTTCCCCTGTTCGGGAAGGTTATGGGACTTTTTGGAGATGGAGCCTTGCCAGAGGAAGGACATTACTAGGAGAGCATTCTGAGGTTCATAGGCTGGCCCAATCTCCAGTTTACACTCTCTGCTTCCTGTTTGCAGTTGAGATATGATCTCTCAGCTTCCTGCTCTTTCCTCCCAGCCATGATGGACTCTTATCCCCACTGGAACTGGAAGACAAAATAAACTCTTCCATCTATAAGTTTCTTTTGGTCACGAACAACAGAGCGGTAACTGATAAAGCTATGTATATTTTTATTCTGAAAAACAGCGTTTTTGTTGTTCCTAGGCTATAAAATGATGCCGGCACCGGACGTACTGTGTGTGGTGGTGCACGCCTTTCATCCCAACATTCACATTCGGGAGTCAGAGACAGGCGAATCTCTATGAGATTAAGGCCAGCCTGGTCTACGTATCGAGCTCCAAGTCAGTTTGAGACCCTGTCTCAAACAAAACAAAACAACAACAACAAAAACAGGAGTTGGAAAGATAGCTCAGCAGTTAAGAACACTGGCTACTCAGAGGATCTGGGTCTGGTTCCCAGCACCCACATGGCAGCTAATAATCATCTGTAACTGCAGTTCCAGGGGATCCAATGCCCTCTTCTGGCCTCCATAGGCATTGTACAACATGGGTGCATTTATATACATACAGGCAACATATTCATTCACATAAAAAAATCCTAAATAAAAATGATGCATGCTTATAGATTTAAAATAACTTATAATACTGAGAATTACAGTGAAAAAGTAGAAAAAGAAAATTGCACCAATTTCTGCCACCCAGAGACAACCATTTCTAATACTTAAGTGAACTTCCTCTAAGCATCTCTTTATGTATTTTGGGACATATTGATTTGTGATTATAACATAAATGGAATCAAGCACAGAGCACTTTCCCATAATCTCATTTTGCTGCTCCATTATGTGCCCTGGGCATCAGCAGCTCTTTGTATGACTGCAGAGTGCTACATAAACCTCTTCTGTTATTAGAACAATTGGGGCTGAGGAGAGCCTTCCAGCCCAGCCAGAGCATGATTTAAGAACAAAATATGTCCAATCTCTGAAGGACTCTGCTTACTTCACAGCAGGTTTGATTTTCAGTCTGATTTTTAATGCACTGTCCTTAAGACCATGAAGATCCTTTCTAGAACATAGGCGGTAAAGGGCTGTCGGCTAGTGGCTCTGACCTGAGGGTCTAATCATCCAGTTCTCTGAATTAGAGCTGTGCCTTGGACTAGAGTCTAGTTTGTTGTTGTCTCATGCAGATTGGCATGAGGGAAGGAGAGCTGCAGACACACACATCCTCCGTGGGAAAGCTGAACCCCCACTGGGCTGTGTTATTTTCATGATACGTTGGCTTGTGTGCTAGCAAGAGAAGCTGAAACCCCTCCGGGAAGCCATGCAGGTGTTGTGAGGAGGCTCGATTCCCCTCGTGCCTTGTGCACATAACCTTGAGTTGTGCTGTGCACAGGCTGGCTAGTCACAGCTGACAGATCCATCCTTCTGAACAAACCTACATTCAGCCACCAGTGGAAAGAAAATCGTAACGATGATGACAAGCATTTGAGCTTCCAGTGGGCCAAGCTCTCTGACGATTCTTTAGGTCTGTGACATGTATCTGCTCTTTGAGTTTTTCAATAACCTATGAGAAGACTGGAGAGCTGGCTTAGTTGATAAAGGGCTTCTCTTGCATGTACAAGGACCCATATTCCATCCCCAAAACCCACATAAAAAAATCCAGACATTGGGGCTGGTGAGATGGCTCAGTGGGTAAAGATTACTGCCAAGCACTGACCGCCTGAGTTAGATCCCCAGGATTCACATGGTGGAAGGAGAGAACTGACTCCTTCACGCCGTCCTCTGGAGCATGCATGCACATGAGCACAGACACAAATAAATAAAAAGTGTGTTTTTAAAGTTTTAGAAGTTTTTCTAAAAGCCAAGCATGGGCTCAGCATGGTTGTGCACACCTTTAATCCCCACACTCAGGAGGCAAGGGCACATAGAGCTCTGGGAGTTGGAGGCTAGCTTATTCTACACAGGGAGATCCAGGCCAACCAGGGCTGCATAGGGAGTCCCTATCTCTAAACAAAGCAAAGCAAAACAAAACATCCAAGGTGCACATACATGTGCACATGCATCTGCACATGCATGAACATACACACAAATAATCCATGAATTGTCAGCATCATCATACCAGTTCATAGATGGGAAAAAGAGAACACAGAAATTTTGACTCAAAGTCTCATAGTTCGTAACTGGCATAGCAAGGACTCATCGCCAGCCCTATACCTTGAGCATCAGTGTTTACCTTCCCTGCTGCCTCTAGAGAAACAGGGCAGGTATTTGTGGCTCCCGGTGTTTGTTTCTTTCTGACATTCACACAGAGGAAAGTAGTTGAATGTGGTGGTTGTTCGTACTTGAATGTGACGCCGCTTGTAGCTGATGTGTCTGCAGCTAGTCACTGACCTTCCACAGCCTTAGCTTCCTAGTTTCTTCCCTCGTAGCACAGGGTGAGGACTTAGTGCTTGGCAAGCATAGACTAAATACTACCTGGTAGCTATAGTGAGGGGTTGGCAGGGAGTTGGTGGGAGTAACCACAAGAGGCAAACAGGTTTTCAACAACAGTCTGCCATTGAGTCAAAGATGACTAGAAGCCAAACCACACTCTTGATCTTTGACATGTGCCAATTACAGGAACCCAAAAGGCAGCCAAGCCATAGAAAGAGAAAGGAACAAAAGAACAGGTTTCTGTCCAAGTTCTAAACAATGCTTAGCCTGGGGACCACCTTCTGGGGTCAGGACTGTCTGGGTGTCTGAGTCACTGCCTGGGCTCCTCACCTCCTCCGCCTTAAACTTGTTTATTATCTCCTCCAGGACCTCTCCCACCCCCACCCCAGACCCTGGCCTCCTCCCTCTCTCCCTCTCTCCCTCTATTTCTATCTCTCTTTTCAAGATTTGTTTTTGTTTTTATGTGTATGTGGGAGTTACAGTGGTAGTGAGCTGCCTGACATGGGTGCTGGGAACCGAACTCAGGTCATCTACAAAATCAGCACAGCTATCTCTCCAGCCTCTGACTTCATGTCTTGTGCACGATTAGAATTTAGCATCTTTGAAACTTAGTAGAACCTGACTTCTGTAGCCCTGTGATTGTGGCTAAGCCAGTGGGGCTCAGAGTCTCTGCTCCCCTTGAACCTCCAGCTCCTGCATATTCTGCTCTGAATGGTCCTGTCTTCTCAGTTTATTATTAGTCATTTAACAGCTTGGTGGAAGCCTGTTCCTGGAAAAGCTCTAATGTAGAGTTTGGATCTTCCAATATTGCTCTTCCAACAAAGACCAATGTGTTAGAGACTCGATCTCAGCTTGTACTTATTGGTAGGGAGTAGAACCTTTAAGAGGCGGGGCCTAGAGAGAGATCTTCATTTTTGTCCAGGCATGCTCTCAAAGGGGATTTGAGGATGCTGTTCTCCTTTTCCTTTGCTTCCAGTTGATTACTCAATTCCATTGTGTGCATTCTGCTGTGCAGAACTTGCTTCCTCACCCCGGGCCCCAAAGCAAGAGTCAACTGACGATAGACAGCCACCTCCAAAACCAAGAGTCAAAAGAAACCTCTTTTTATAAGCTGATTATTGCAGGAAATTGCTATAGTGATAGAAAACTAATGTACCTAGTTCTCCAGAAACCAAAGCAGACACAAAGCTTACATGTGAATCCTTTGTGGAGAGGCAAGGGGAGGAAGCCAAGGCTAGGAAGGGAGGAAAACAAACACAAGATCAAGCACATTACGAAGACAGCCACCGCTTCCAGAGACAACCCAGCTGACTTTTTATTTATATGGGACATGCTGTAACAGTCTGTTGAGAGAGAAAGTGGAAGAATTTTTCTTCCAGCTTTTTCTTGCCTCCTGAGTCTCATTAGTCAATGAGGTTCTGTCAGGCCCCATGCCTCAAGGGACTTCCTCTAAGTCCTTATAAGTCAAGAGCTTAGGCCTGATAAAGGCGGTTTTGGAGCTGGACCCTCGGGGAAGAGTTCTAGTGAGGCCACAGAAGAGGTGATAAGAGACTGCTGCAGGACTGTCCATGAAGCAAATAGCCCAGACCCAGAACACAGGGAGCCAAGAGGGGCTGGAGAACACCACCAATCAGTACCCAACGTCTGACCTGACAGTTCTGGCCTGGGTTGATTTCAGAGCCTTAAAAATAGCCTTACAACTGCATCAGACTAAAGTGTCTCCTTAAAATCATGTCCATTCAGGCTGGGCATGATGGAGCACCCCTAGAATCCCAGGCCTGGGGAGGCAGAGGCAGGTGGATCTCTGTGGAGATAGAGGTCTGTCTGGTCTACATAGTGAGTTCCAGGTGGGTTGGGACTCGGGAGACCCTGTCAATAAAAAGCAAATACAAAACAAAACAAAATCATGTCCGTTCTGAACCTTAGAGTATGATCTTACTTGGAGAAAGGGTCTTTATATATGTAATTAGTTAAGAAGACATTAGGATTAGGGTGGGTCCTAAGTCCAATATGACTAGCATCTTTATAAGGAGAAAAGAGGGCCAGGGGGTTGGTTCAGTGATAGAATATGAACTGAGCATAGTACCAGAAAGAAAGACAAAAAGAGGGAGGAAACAAAGAAGGAAGGAACAATACAAAAGCACTACTCTCTCCTCAAAGTGATAAGAGAGAATTGATTCTAGAGCCAAATGAGTGATCGTGGCCTGGGAACACAGATTTAGGCCATCCCAAATTCCGTGTTCCAATGTGGTAACAGTTTCATGAAGTAGTAACAGAACAAAGAAAGCCATAACTCAAGGGACTTTTCACATACAGTGGTGGAGGCATCAGAGAGCTGGGTTACGGCAAAGCAGAACTCTGCTCTGGGTCTCAATGCAATCTGACAGGGTGCTCAGCACTTGGGATAGTAAAATCTAGGGTTTTGTCAAGTTAATACATTCCAAAAGGTTTTTATCTGTTAGTCACAGGATATTAGGCCAGACACAGCAGTGGCCAAGGAATGACTATTTAGGGGACTAAAAGACTGCCCAAGATAAAGTGTAATTAAGCTGTGAACCTTTAACAATTTCAAACATCTTACAATCACTGAAGTTCTAATCAGTTGATCAACCTTGCAGGTTTAGTTTGAGGATGTACTTTTTTTCCTCTGGGAACTTTTGTTCACAGGAGAGAGAGAAATTGAGCGAGAGAAAGAGAGAGAGAGAGAGAGAGAGAGAGAGAGAGAGAGAGAGAGAGAGAGAGAGAGAGAGAGAGAAAGAGAAGAAGATCACCATTTGAGACACAGGCAGTTTGGGTGATGGGACTACAAGTCAAGAAATACCAAATACCAAAGAATGCTTTGGAACCACCAGAGCTGGCAAGACTGGCTGTTGTTCCTCCCTAGAGCTTTCAGAGGGAGCATGGCACAAAGGACACTTCAGTTCCAGCTCTGGCCACCAACTGTGAAAAACAGATTTCATTTTAATAAGCAAATGAAATTTTGAGACAGGATCTCACACTGTTGCCCTGGCTAGCCTGAAACTCACTATGCAGCCCAAGGTGGCTTCAAATTTCCCTCTGCCTCAGCATCCCAAGTGCTGGAATTACAAGCCTGAGGCCACCAGGCCCAGCCTAGTGTGTGGACATTTGCAAAGCCATGAGCACTGTTCCAAGTGTAATATCTGTAACAATCCTAGTAGTTACCAAGCACTCACAGACCAGTCTCTATTCTCCGCACTTTGTGTGTCGTAACTGAGCCCTCATCATGGTAATGCGGCCATTTTAAAGATGGAGACTCTAAAGTCAGGGAGATGCTCTGTGTAATCGTATCGACTGACTCTGCTGGAGGGATTGTACAGGAACTGGCATTTAGTGAGCTACAGATGTATCTGAAACTCAGAAACATTTTGCTTATGTTGGTGGGTGGGGAAAAAGTCGTTCTTTTGGAAGCTGGAGGTCGCTGTGGTCTTGTAGTCTTGGGGAGAAGAGTTACTGTTTGTTTCATCTCTTATGAAAAGAAAGGGGTGGCCCCTGGTCTCACTCCACTTCCTTGGCTTTGCATAGCCACAGTAATTGGATGTTGGGAGAGACAAAGCGGATGGCTTGACAGGGAAGAGGAGGCAGGAGGAGCTGAGTGCCACTGGAGAAGGGTGTGGTGTGCTGAGGTTTTGTGAGGAACCGGATATAGGCCTTCCCTTCCCTTCCCTTCCTCCCCTCCCCTCCCCTCCCTCCTCCCCTCCCCTCCCCTCCCTCCTCCCCTCCCCTCCCCTCCCCTCCCCTCCCCTCCCCTCCCCTCCCCTTCCCTTCCCTTCCTTCCTCCCTTCTTCCCTTCCCCTTCCCCTTCCCCTTCCCCTTCCCCTTCCCCTTCCCCTTCCCCTTCCCCTTCCCTTCCCCTTTCCTTCCTTCCTTCCTTTTTATTTTTGAGATTGGGTCTCATGTATCCCAGCTTGCCCGGAATTCACTATGCAGCCAAATCTCCTGCCTCTACCCTTCCAAGTGCCGTACCACCGCACGTGCTTTACACAGAGCTGGGAATAGAACCGGGGCTTCATGCATGCTAAGCACTCTTATCAACGGAGCTACACCCCTAGCTCTTGATTTAATCTTTGTGCTTTCCTGAGATGCTATCTTCTCCATAGCTTGAATCTTTAGGAGACCCCTGAGTCACCCCACCCCGTCCCTTATGGAGAAGGAATCCCTGCGACAGTATCCGTGATTGTATACAGAGTTCTCAGGAGTGGGAGGCGCAGGGAGGGAAGGAGGTAGAAAGCAGTGATTCTGGAAGATTGAATGTTGTCAGAGGAAGCAAGGAACCGTCTCTGAGAAGTCTGAAGAACAGGAGACACCCCAAGGCTTCTCACTGCATAAGGAAAGGGTGCTTAAAGAGGATGTGATGATACAGGACTCAGCGACTTCTCATCTGGAGGATTTTGTTGCTAAGCATCTGATCTGAATCAGAGTAAAACATTTAATTCTTTGGTTATCCATCAATTCATTTGATGCATGCAACAACTGTGTGAAAGAGTCCCTGTCCCATCAACACTTGATGAGGACAGTTTTTTCACTACTGTGGTGTTCTAGACACAGAGTAAGAACTCAGAAAATATTTGTGGGGGGTTTTCTTTGTTTTATTGGGTGCTGGGGGTTGAACCTCAGGACATGCTCTTCCACAGAACTGCACCGAGCCTTCCCAAATCAACCTGCTTTCACACCAATGACCTCAGTCTCTACATATGGCTCTTTGGGTATTTAATGGAGAGAAGTATGACCTACAGCTCAGGATTTGGGAGCCAGACTTCTTGGACTGAAATTCCAGTGCAATCATTACTTAGGCATGTGTTCTTGGGAGGATTACTAAATTTCTCCATGTCTCAGCATTCTCAGCTGCCAAATTGCATTCATAATGTTACCTGCTTCATTGAGTCCCTGTATGGTGTTAAGGGTTGAGTTGAATTTTCCCCAAAAGATGTGTTAAAATCCAATATCTCAAAATTTGACTTTATTTCAAAATAGGGTTATCAAAGAGGTAATCAAGTCAAATAAAGATGTTAGAATCAGCTCTCACATAATTTGTCTACTGTCCTTGTAAAGTGGGGAAGTTTGGGCCATCGAGATGGCTCAATCCGTGAAGGCACTTTTCCCCAAGCCACACCTGAGTTTGATTCCCAGAACCCACGTGGTTGAAGGAGAAAACTGATGTCTATAAGTTGTCTTCTGACCACCAGATATATAAAATGGAAGTTGTAACCATACCCCCCGACAAAATTAGTTAATTAACAAATATTTTCAAGGATCTAGTCATGGTAGCATATGCCTTTAATTCTATTACTCAGGAGATAGAGGCAGGCAGATCTCTGTGCAACTGAGGCAGCCTAGTCTACACAGTGAGTTGCAGGGAGACCCTGTCTCAAAAGACACACACACACGCACACACACACACACACACACACACATATATATATAGAGAGAGAAGTTTGGACATAGAGACACAAACATGCACTCAGAGAGAACTTTTAGTGAAGTTTGGAGTTAAATTGCTGCAAGCTAGGGAGTTTGGGGTTCAACTAGGTGCTACAAGATGCCCAAACAGCTTGAGGGAGGTGCCTTCTTGCTGGCATCTGGAATTCTGACTTGCAGCCTACAGAACTGAGACAAAGCTTCCTCAAAGTCACTGAGTTTGTACTTCTGCCGCAGAGACTGAGGAAGCTAGTGCACGTGGTTAAATGAGTTCATAGGACCAGAATTTAAGACTACAATTGATTTGCATCAAATACTATACAAGTGTCAGCAATCACTACTACATAGTAGTCATACTACATCTGCTTCTTTGGGGATGTGGGGTGGATTACTGGGGAGTGAATCCAGGGTCCCATGCATGCTGCATAGGTGCTTTACCACTGAGGAACAGTCCCACCTCCTACCTTGTTCCTTTTATTTACTGTACACTATTTTATTTGTGGGACTGGTAACAACATCCAAATTAAAATCAAAATAGTGCATTGTTAAAATTAATTCTAAAGAACTTATAATAAAAATTTATCTTTATTTTCAAATCCCCTATTTACCTTCCCAAAGGCAAACAATTCCAATGATTTGACTCTTTCTATGGGGATTCTTTTTCATATTTCTAAGTAATATGCTTCTATTGCTCTTCCTTGAATTATCAGTTTTAGACACTTTCATTTGCCTCTCTGTTATAATAACTGAGAATTGTGGTTGGTGATACCCCTCTCCCCACACGTAACCTTTCCCCTTTTATCATTTTCTCAATGTAATTATAGAACCACTTGTAGTTATGTAACAGATTTTTAAAGTAGATTTTTTAAGTCCCTGAGATTCAATGAAGACTCCAAATCTGAGAACAATAAGTATAAAGAATCTCCACATCCTAAACAGACTTTCTAGACAACCCGCGCAGGTTTGCAAATGAGATGGCCCCCAAGCAACTCTTCCAGCCGTGGCCACTGAGTACCTCCAGTCCATAGAAGAAGGGAGAGAAATTCCTGGGCTTTCAGCTGACCAGTAATGGAATGGCTTTGCACGGAGTTATTCGTACTGTGCTTCCCCTCCCTGTATCTAGTGCTAGACGGGAGAAGAACCCCTTCCATGCCTCTTAGACCCAATGAGACGGGTCCCAAGGGACTCCTCGGAGATCATTACGTGTTCTTGGAAGTTTGGGAGGGCTCGTACCTGGAAATAAAAGTTTAAAAGCCAGAAGCTGGCTCTCCCAGAAGATTCCAGTAGGGCCAGTACTTTCAAGTTGCAGTGGGAAGGACCATACCTTTCTGTGGCTACATCCGAGCCGAGAGAAGAAAGCTTTCACAAGACACCTTTCAGCAGCACCACTGAAAGAATGAAAGTGACGGCAAGAAGGGGTAGATCAGAAACCAGGTGCTGGGGGGACGGTGGAGGAACGTCTCAGGGCAGTACATCTAAAACATCCTTGGTCATTGAGCAGGTCCTACGAGTGAGCCTTAGGTACAGCAGGTGATGCCATGCATATCAAGAGCTTGTCTTCCTTGCCTTTCTCAGCCTTTCTGTGCCTTCCCCAACTCTGGAAGAGCAGAGACAGCCAGCAAGCAAGACAGAGTGTAAGAACATCCACCCTGTGCCTAGGGTCGCCGGATTTAGCAAATAAAAATAAAGGGGAGGGAGGCCAGTAAACAGATGCTTGGGAGTTAAGAGAACTTTTGTGTTTCCAGAGGACTCAAGTTTAGTTCTCAACACTCACAATGAGTTACTCAAAACCACCTGTAAATGCCATCTCCTAAGTGATTCAACACCCTCTTCTGGTATCTGCAGGAACACACACACACACACACACACACACACACAAATAGAAATAAAAAATAAACCTTTAAAAATAACTGGATGTCTAGTTACATTTGAATTTTAAACGGTGAATGCTTTTTAAGTGTAAATATCATCCCTTGCATTATTTGGGACATGAGTCTACTGAAAGTATCTGCTGCTTTCTGGAATTTGCATTTAGCTGTGCAGCCTGTATTTTATTTGGCAGCCTTAACTCATACTTCTTGCCCATTGCAAACTTGAAGCCTGTATCAGGCCCAAACTGTGGGCAAGGAGAAATACAAACTGGACAAGAGCTGGATGTTATGATATTAGACAAAAATGAACTTTGGGTTCCCCAGGAGGTGGGAGAAGATGATTCATTAACAACCCAAGAATACTTAGAAAAGCTACAGAAACTGTCTGCTATTTCATCCATGAGGCTGAAAAAGCGAGATGACAGACAGGTTTGCAGCTGGAACATTCCAAGTCCATTTTGCTCAGTGAGCTAGTTACATTTAAGGTACTAATATTACATAAATATTATTTGTGGCTGAGCCAGACTGTGGATTGGGTTGCATTTCTTATACAACTTTTTTTTTTTTCCTCTAACAATCATCTAGTTTAAACATTTTTTTCATTTTAGGAGTTATTTGTGTTTATTTTTCTGGGAATTGCTTATTCAGGTCCTTGCCTGGGTTGTTGAGTTTCCTCTAACTAATTTATAAAAGTTTATTTATATGCTCAAAACCAAAAAATAACCTGAAAGAAAGCTCTTCTACTAGAGAATTGGAAGTGGCAAGTGACAGAGCGTTGGTGGATCTTTTAAAATTTTATTTATCCTTTCACAATTTCATACATATGTAATATACTTTGGTCATATCCTTCCCCCCCAAATTATTTCTCTTAATCCCTTTCCCTCCCACAAAAACCCTTCTCAACAAGTCTCCCTCCCACTCCCATGTCTTCTTCTATTTGGCCGTAGCCCACTGCACTTTGTTAGCTAGCGTTGCCTGCATGAGCACTGGTGGGGGGTTATTTACTTGAGTGAGGGCAACTTACCGGTGTGTACACCACTGAGGAACATGACGTCTCTCCCACTAACCATTAACTGCCTGTAGCTAGCTCCTCAGGAAGGGGTGGGGTCTTACGGGCCCCTCCTCCCAGTTTTGTGTAGGCAGTCGCTGCTGCTGTGAGTTCATGGGTGCAGCAGATATGTATTAGTTGCTTTTCTGTTGCTGTGATAAAACACTGTGACTGAGGCAACTTATAGGAAGAACAGTTTATTTGACTCATGACCCCAGAGGGATTTTGGGGCGGGGGGCACGGCAGCACGCAGGGCCACTGGAGCTGCAAGGGGAGCTCTTACATCTCCAAGCACACACAGAAAACGGAGAGCAAGCTGGGAGAAGGGCGAGGCTGCAGACTCTCAAAACCCACCCTCAGTGATGTGCTTTCTCCAGATAGGCCACACCTCTTAAAGGTTCCATGACCCTCTCTAAGCAGGCCACCAACTAACCAAGTATTCAAATACTTGAGCCTGTAGGGCACACTTCTCACTCAGACCTCCACAAGACATGACCTGCCCAAGAGACAGTGTTTCACAGTGCTCCTCATCCTCTGGCTCTCCTGTTCTTTCCTCCCCTTCTTCCTCTACATTCTTTGAGCCTTGGAGGGAGTAATATACTTGTCCTGTTTACAGCTAAGCATGACAGTCACTTACTCTTAGCATTTTGACTAGTCATGGATCTCTGCAGTAACTATCACCCACTGCAAACAGAAGCTTCTTTGACCAAAGCTGAAAGCAGCACTCACTTATAGAGATAAACAGAAATACTTACAAAGTGGTTTGGAGCTCATGAGATCAGTGAGTTAAGGCATTTGCTGACAAGACCTGAGACCCCAGTTTGATCCCCATAGAGGAAGGAGAGAACTGTCTCCTGTAAGTTGTCCTCTGGCCTTCACACATGTGTCATGGTATAGGTACATGTGCACACACACAGTAAATAAAGAACATACTATGTTGTGATCTTTTCTGAGAGTTACGTTGGGAAGCTTGGCTTTTCACTGGGCCCTATTGAGTATTGACTCCAGTCCTTCAAACCAAACTTTCTTAGTAATTCTTTCAGGTAGTCTTTAAAGCTTACATGCTCACCTCTTGGTTAAAATTTTCCTAAGGAGGATGCATGTGATTCATGCTAACTGGCATTTTGCTCCTTTACACATGATCATTCATCCTTGAGACTTAGTTGCATAAAATTAGCCCACACCAGGAAACAGATGCAAGGATCAATTCCCAGATACTATGAGCAATTTGTCATGAGATAGTATTAATATGTGGTAATTATGTAGTTGGGATATAGATTGCAAAGATTAAAAATATCCATCTTTTTCCTCATCTGTTCATGATCTTATGATTCTGATTTGAGAATACATCTCATAAGAACATTGGGACTTTACTCCTTTCCTGGCTGCTGAAATTTGGTCTCTGAGGCATCTCTGATGGGAATTGTGGAAGGTCAATGTTACGTTTTAGACTACTGTCACTGCATATAAATCTCCATTGAAAATGGTTGCAAACCACTCAACTAATTTTCACATATATATAATTCCTTTCAAAGAATCCCTTTGTTCTTGTGGGAAATAAAACATCCCCAAAACAAATAGATTAAAATGCAAATTTGGAAATGGTTTTAGAGAACAATAGGCAGAAAAATTGCATTTCAGATGAGCTGTCAATCGAGCCCTCCATTTGTCAATAATTTCTCAGAAGAGCCCAGGATGTTCTCTGCTTCTTATTTTTATTTATAAATTCAATTTAAGACTGCAGTGAGATGGGCTGATTCTCCTGTTTCCTTGTCTAATTTACTTACTTCTCTAGAATAAATGACATGTAGGAAGGGCTGGATTCCAGAATCCCAGGGCCCTGGAATAAAAGGCCTTTGCATGCCTTGCAAATGCCAGCTCTGTTTAGTTTCAGTGGTATCATCCTTGGCATATAATATCCTACATTCTTGTTCTGTTTCTGTCCCTCTGTTCAGTGGGAAGCTAGCTTTTTAGACAGCTCTGTCTTAAAAATCCACCAGTGTTTCCCATCTTCACCCCTCTGCAGGATCCAAGTTCATCCATTCCGTTTCATGCTTCTTTGACAGAGTAGAGATAAGATAAATATCTGGTTGGTGTACAACTTGATTAATGAAGTAGAATGTAGGATAGCCAAGGCATTGTAGGAAAGAACATAAATGTCTGCCAAGGGCAGTTATGTTACTGGCACAGTGTTGGGTGGGTGGGACAATTCCGTTTCCTTAAGGTAGAGGTGGAATTTGAAAGCTAGAAAGTAGGAGTCACTTACTGAAGACCCAGCTGGAAAATACGTTTTCCTACTGTTCCCTGTGTCACATCCAGTCTCTGCCATACAGACAGCAGGCAGGTCTTCAAATATGGCCAACTGTTCAAATATAATGGATTCAACAAACCTCTGTTAAAGAATTTTTTTTTTAAATCGCTAGCTTCTCTGAGGCAGTAGGATTGCCATGGGTAGTCCTGGCTATAATAGTAAGACTCTGTCTCATAAGAACAAACACCCTCTCCCCCAACACACATACTCCAGAAAACAAAACAAAACAAAACAAAACAAAATCTAGGGCTGGGGATATGGTTCCCTGGTAGAATGAATGCCTAACATGCTTGATGAAAAAAAAAAATCAAATGGGCATGGTGCCATATATATATATATGTAATCCCAGTACTTGAGAGGATGAGGCAGGAGGATCACCAGTTTGAAGTCAGACTGGGTTACATATTGAGTTCCTGAGAAACTCAGTGAGACCTCTGAATCCCCCAAACCAAACAGCTGGAGAAATGGCACATGTTTGTCCCTCTTCTGGAATTTGGTGTAGAAACAGGCAAATACTTGAAGTTGATTGACCAGCCACCTTATGGAGATCAGTGAGCTTCAGGTTCAGTGGCTCCCACCAGTTCACAGATCCTCAGTCTCTCCCTCATTGTGTGAACACTATTTGCTCAGCGTTTGGTTAGCCTGACTCCTGTATTCTGTCTTCAGACCTGTGGTGACTGCATCTACACTGAATATACATAGGCTTACTGTCCGCTTTCACTAAACAGTAGAATAGTGTTCAGATAGGATTGCTAGCATATTAGGTATTACAAGAGATGAATAAAGTATTCAGTAGAGGCTGGGATGCAGCTAACTGTGTTTGTCTAGCATATGTTTGGCCCTGGATTTGATCCCCAGAATTGCAAAAATAATGTATACAGGAGGATATGCATAGGCTAGATAGAATCACTACATCCTTTCATGTGGGGTCCTGGCATCGGAGGACCTGGGTATTTTTGCAGCGGGAGAAGTCTGAGAACTGTGAAGCTGAACATGACGGCACGAGCCTATAATCCCACTATTTGGTAGACCGAGGCAATAGATCAAGTTCAAGGCCACTTAGGGCTACAGAGTTTGAGGCTAGCCTACGGCTATAGAGGGAGACTGTCTTAGAAAGAAAAGCAGGGATATTATACATATGTTCGTCTTTCTCAAAGTCTCACGTTCTGTAGATCTTAACAACCCCAGCATTTTCTTTATAAATTCTTTCTTTATAAGTATTTTTACTTAATGGATGCACTGTCACCGTTTGGCATATCTAAATTGTCAATCCTACTACGCCTGTGCATTGGGCACATTATTAAATCAAATAGGGATTATTTGAATACTATCTCACCCCTCCACAGTGCAACCATCTGATAAGCAAGTTAGAGGTACGAAGCATATTGAAAGTGGATATGCTGGAGAAGATTCATGTCCCAGAGCAGGACAACACGAGACTTTGTTACACTGCTCAGAATGGCATGCAATTTTTAACTTATAAATTATTCTGTAATTTTCCATTTAATGTTTTTGGGTTACAATTATAGTTGACTATAGGCGACCAAAACTGTGGAAGTGAAGTCTTGGATAAGGACCTGAGTTCAATTCCCAACACCCATGTTTAAAAATAAAAGCCAGGCATGGTAGCCTATACTTGTAATCCCAACACCCATAGAAATGTTGGGAAGTATACATACACATGGACATGTGCCCACACAAAGAGAGAGAAGGAAACAAAGAAAATGGAAACTGGATGTGATCACGGTTCATTGTGCATTTGTATGAAATTCTCAAAGAACATATTTCTAAAAAAGAAAAAAAGATTAATGTTAAAAAATAAAAGAACAAAGCTAAGAGAGAGAGAGAGAGAGAGAAGGAAAACAAATCTTGAATGAAGTAATGAATTATTGCGTGTTGGGGGTTTTCTGTGATGGTTAAGATCAAATGCTCAGGCAACAGTTTTCCTGGATTGAAATTCAACCTTAATTACTTGGTAGCTTTATAACACAGAGCAAAGTCTTGATCCCCTCTGAGCTCATTTGGCTTCTCTGCTAAGAAAAGGACCTTCCTTAAGGTCATTCTAAGGACTCAATGAGATAATGCATGTGTAATATTTAGAACAGTACTGAAAACACGGAGAGAGCTTAATAAATATTGGTTTTTTTCTTATGGACACGGACTGATGTAGAAAAAACCTGGAGACTCCTACCTGAGGGTCCTTTTTCTCCTTTTGTCTTTCTAGGCAATGTCTTAATCACACCAGCCAGGACATTAGCCACTGACCATATGTGGCTATTTCACAGTAAATTTAAACAAATTCAGACTGATTCAGTTTTGTGTGGTGCGGGGGTTGTAGGTTATTTTTGTTTGCTTGTTTTGGGGGGCAGAGTCTCACTATGTAGACCAGGAAGGCCTTGAACTCAGAAATCCGCCTGCCTCTGCCTCCAGAGTGCTAGCATGATTCAGTTTTAAAGAAATCAGTGTCATCCATACTAGCTACATTTCCTGTGCTCAGTAGCCACATACAGCTAGTGGCCAACATATTGATCCACACAGGTGCGAACATTCCTGCCATCACAGAAAACTGCAGAGGACGGCTATGAAACTTACTTGATTTTGTCTGTTTGTTTTGTTTGTTTTTTTGACAGGGCATACCTAGCCCCAGCCTGCCTGGAACTCACTACGTAGACCAGGCTGGCTTTAATCTCATAAGATCCACCTGCTTCTGCCTCCGGAGTGCTGGGATCAAAGCCGTGTGCCATCATGCCCGTCGTTATGAAACGTACTTGTAAAAGCACAAGTAAAGACTAGTAATAAGTAATAGTAATAAGCGAGCTTCAGATGTAGCTCAGTTGGTAGAGTGGTTGACTAGTATGCATGAAACCTTCCCTAGCACCACGTAAAATAGGTATGGTGCCATACACCTGTAATCCCAGCATTTAGTAGGCAAATGCAGGAGGATGAGGAGTTCAAAGTCATCCTTGACTACACTGCAAGTTTGGATCCAGTCTGGGCTATATGAGTCCCATCTTAATGATAGTAAATAATAATAATAAATGATGATAATAACAACAATAAGAAACACAGAAAGGTGATATTTTCTGTTTTAAGCAATGGTGTGACCGGAATGGCGGAATGATTATATGATTATAATGATTATATGATTATAATGATTATATGATTATAATGATTATATGGTTACGTTCAGAAACCGTTCCTCTGGCTTTACGGTCTTTCACCACCTACTTATTAAACAATCTTTTTCTTTTCTTTCTCTCTCTCTCTTTTTTTCTTTTTTTGGTGTTTTTGAGACAGGGTCTCCCTGTAGCCCCAGCTGGCCTGGAACTCACAGAGATCCACCTGCCTCTGCCTCCCAAGTGCTGGCACTAAAAGCAGGCACCACCACGCCTGGCACCTTAAATAATCTAAGTCCCAGCAGAAATGGTTTACATTCCACCAAGCCTTCACATTCACCTACAACTGAGACAAATCACTCAGACTATTCACCCTCCACTTCTCATGCCTTGTAACAAATTGTGTCTCTATCAATTATGTACTATCTATCATCTATTTATCATCTACCTATCATCTATCTATCTATCTATCTATCTATCTATCTATCTATCTGTCTGTCTATATGCTTCTGACCTTGTGTTTACAGTGTTCCATCTATCTGCAAGACCTTCCTTACAAAGCACCTCTATCGTATATCTACTTTTCTTATCAGCATCTCACTACGCAGTTCAGGTTGGCCTTGACCTGAGACCAGAGTAGGTATTAGCCAGGAGTGTATGCTTGTGAAGTTCGGCAGTGACAGGCTATGAACTGGATTGAGGGGAGCTTCCTAAGGAAAGGGACCTTGAATAGAGAGGGCCTGAACACCAGGAACACAGGGTGCCTCTGGAAAATGTAAACCACAGCCAGAAATGATTCTCATTCTACAAAGGAATCCATGAATGTCTTATACCTGCATTGAAAAAAATCTTTTAAGATATGACCTTGAATGTTAATTAAGTGCCAGAGGAAATAGACTCTCCTGTTCTCTTTAGGTGGGAATGATCAGAACAGACAATGTGTCAGCAGGTTTCCTTTTAATTCCTTATTTTCTGTATTTGTTCATTTCACACTCATCACACGTCAAGTGGTGGTAAGAATTCTATTAAGAAACTCATTGAGTGCCCCAAATAGACTGGTGATGTTACATAATAGATGCAAGTTCATGATCTTTCTATCGTCAGAAGTTTTTTGTTCCGAGGGAATGTACATCTTATTGATGGACAGAGTAATTATGAGTAGAATATCAGATCTGGGCTTCTAGAACAGCATGTCCATAATGAGATATCTCAGAACTCCAGGTGGCACCTAAACATGCATCTCCCCTTTCTCTCGCTCCTGTCCAGTCCCAAGGAAGAAGAGACTCAGGTGCATTCAAGACAGAGCTCCACCTGGACCCTGGAACCCACGGCCATGCTGAGGCACCTGGAACACGAATGCCACTTTCCAGAAGGTGCTGAAGACTACTGGCATCCACGGATGCCTAGAACATGGGATTCTCCATGCTGCCAGTCCCAGACAAATGCCAAACCCTTCTTCACATGCATGTATCTTGCTGTGATGGCCAATGTGCATCCATTTGGTCCTTTGTGGTGGACACCAAACTGACATAATTATGATTGATGATAGTAAGAAACTGTTGGAATAGGTGAGCTTCTAAAACTGACAGAAAGAGGGGCTGGAGAAAAGGCTCAACAGTTAAGAGAGCTGGCTGCTTTTGCAGAAGACCTGGTTTTGTTTCCTAGCACCTACATGGTGGCTAACAACCATCTGTAACTCCAGTTCCAGGAGATCCTCTTCTGTCCCCCGCAGGCACTGCACGACACAGGTGCACTTACATACATGCAGGCATAACACTCCTACACATAAACTATAAATAAAGAAATATTTTTTAAAAAACTGACAGAAAGGGAAAACCTAGTGAAGTAGTTTGCTATACTCTGTGGTTGTTCACAACTAAGGCTGCCTCAGCTGAGAATGTCATTGAAGAATATGTCAAATACAGGAAATGAACAAATGGAAAATTTGGGCCTCATTAAAAATGAAAGCTTTGGGGGCTAGAGAGATGGCTCGGCATTTAAGAGCACTAGCTACAATTGCAGAGGACCTGGGTTCAGTTCCCAGCATCCACATGGCAGCTAACAACTATCTGTAACTCCAGTTCCAGGGGATTCAACACCCTCTTCTGGCCTACTCGAGCACTGTATGACATGGGTGTACTTACATACATACAGACAAGACACTCATACACATAAAATAAAAATAAGTAAATCTTTCAAAAATTCAAAGGCCAGGCACAGTGGCATATACCTTTAATCCTAGAACTTGGGAGGCAGAGGCAGACAGATGTCTATAAGATCAAGATCAGCCTGCTGTACATAGTGAATTCCAGTTGGGGCTACAGAGAGTCTCTCTCTCTCTCTCTCTCTCTCTCTCTCTCGTGCACGAGTGCACACACACACATACACACACACACAGTTCAAGGTCATCCTCTACTACACAGTGATTTGCAGGTCAGCCTAGGCTACATGAAACTCTCAATAAAATAAAATAAAAAATAAAACAAACAAAATATAAAAGCATATTCCACAAATCCTCCATGCACTGACTTCCTCAGAATACCTCAGTGGGATCTCCTGGATTACAAACCCCCTGGGTGTTCTGTTACACACCAAAGTCTGAACCCCCTACTCTGTTAAAGGGGTTCTAATGGTTTTCATGGTAGCCTGGAGCCAAGCTGGCTGCACAGAACTTCTTGGAGCTTTGTATCTGTTTATGATTATTTACTGAACTCTGTGTCCATTTGGAGCTCACTAGTTCTTCCACCCATTTCCTGTTCCTGTTCCAGGGTCCCACCTAGAATACTGTGTTTCATCAGTCAGCCTGTCTCTTCGGTTTCATCTGCTCAGTGTGAGCATCTTAGAGATTCCTCTTTAGTCAGGGTCTTCTGGTTTTGAAGAATCCTTGTTATGTATCTGGTAGACGATCTCAATTTGGGTTTATCTGGTGTTCTTCTCAGGGTTGAACTGGTTAAAGGGTTCTGGTTGGAGAATACCACAGAAGTCAGGTTGCCTCCTTACCACATACTGAAGCACACACCATAACATGACCCATCAGTGCTAACCCTAACCTTGATCACCAAGTTCCTCCACTTAAAAAATCACTCTGTCCCCTCTCCGAACGCCATTGAAACAAGTCCGAAAGCAAATTCCAGTTACAGGGGAGATGGGAATTCAATCTTGCTTCTTGGAGTAGGGAGCATTTATGCAAAGTGTTTGGAATTTTTGGAATTCTTCTGTAAGAGAGCTGTGTCTTCCCTTCTCTGGCATGGCCTGGGGGATATTTATATTCTATCCTGGATTGAAATCCAATACTGTTTATTTCATTGCGAACTATTCCGGCTCTGGTCATGGGAAGTTCTTTTAGACTAGTTCCTATGTGTCTGTGACACCACATTGCTGTTTTTTCACTTTTCATTACTTGAGGCACTGCAAGATGCCCCGGGTTCTTTTCCTAAGTCCCTGCACTCGCTAAGCACCAGGAATTTGAGAAGGTTCTGTTTTTTTGAGACAGGGTCTCCTCTGTAGCCCCGGCTGGCTTTTACTAAGTAGCTTTTAGTCTAACTATATAGAATTCCCTGGGGCTGGAGAGGCAGTTCAAGGGCACTTGCTGTTCTTACAGAGGAATCAGATTCAACTCCCAGCACCCACAGCAGCTGTCATCCTCTTCTGGCTTTCGGAGGCACTATACATACACCAATAAATATACTGATGATCAAAATACTTGTACAAATAAAAATAAATAAGTCATTAATAAAAAGAACTAAGTGGACCAGGCTGGCTCATACTCAGGATGCTCCTCCTGTCTTGGTCTCCCAAGTGCTGGGATTATAGCTATGCATATACCTACACATACATACATAATTTACACGCTACTTGAAGTTCTTTATTAAACCATAAACTCCTGCCTCCTATTGCCAGAGACGATACATGTGCTCTTAACCACTGAACCATCTCTCCAACCCCAATATATGTTGTTTTAACAAAGTGAAATAGGGCTGGGAGTATAGCTCAGGTGCAGAGTCCTTGCCCAGCATGTACAAGGCCCTGGGCTCATTTCCCAGCCCTGATACATAATCTTGTGAGATCGTACATGCTCATGGCAAAAGTAAGTTCAAACAATGAAAAATGTTTTTGAAAGAGAGACAGAAAGAGTCTATTGGCCTACCTGCCCAAAGCAACTAATTACCAGTTCTTATAAATTCTTTCACATATACAACAAAAGTCTATACATATAACTGAATATGCAAATATGTACATATTCTTGCATCAAGCATATTGCTACAGAAATGAAAATACACTACAACCCTACATTGCATCTGTGTAGACTTGAAGACTATTATATCATCACAGATCAACATCATTCTTCTTGACAGCATCAGTAGACAACCATGATGTTGTTTAGCATTTGTTTGTTTGTTTGTTTGAAGAATGTTTGATTCTAGTACATGCCAAAAAAGCACTCTGTCACTAACTTACATGCCAAGAGCAAATGAACTGCTTACTGATAAACACTGAGGTAATGTCTGGGTTTTGCCATTATAAGCAAAGCTACTAGGAACCTCCCTATATACATTGTGTTAGTTACTTTCTGTTGCTGTGATTAAAACACTAGGACCAAAAGCAGCTTATGGAAGAGGGTTTATTTTGGTCTGTGGTTCCAGAGGGACAGTTCATCATGGTGGGGGAGGCATGGCGGCAGGCAGCTGGAGCAGGAAGAGGAAAGAGCACATCTTTAACCACAAACATGAAGCAGAGACTGTAGACTAAGTAGGGTGAGGCTATAAACCCTCAAAGCCCACCCCCCAGTGACGTACTTCCTCCAGTAAGGTTGCGTCTCCTAAAAGTTTCATAAAAGTACCACCAGCAGGGGACCAAGTGTTCAAATACATGAGTCTTTGGGAGACATTTCTCATATAAACACATATTCTCATACATGTTTTAAGACATCACTGCACTGAATGCAGAACAGTAAAAGGGGAATATATGTCTGTAGAATTTTGAGAAATATTAACCAACTGCCATCCCAAAAAGGCATGTCCATCGGTACTTCCAACAACAGTGTATGGGATTATCTTGCTCATTTTGTTTTGTTAATTGCATTATATACTGTTTTTTATTTTGTCAATCTTCTTAAATTTTATTTATTTGTTATTTATTATTATTTAAGAGCCAGTGCTCTTAACCACTGAGATCTCTCCCAGCCCCAGTCTGGTTTTTGTTTTGGTCAGTCTTATAGGTGAAAATGATATGTTAATGTTTAAATATCCATGACTTTCTGAGTAATATCATTTCTTTGTTTTCTTTCTTTAGACACGGTCTTGCTATATAGCCCAGGATGGCCTTAAACTCACTATGTAGCCTAGGCTGACTATAAACTCATAATCCTCCTGCCTCAGCCTCCCAAGGGCTGGGATTACAGGTGCATCTCACCATGCCTGTTTAACAATTCATTGCCATTTTCACTTTGAGAGGTATTTTCACTGTGCTGCTCAGGCTTTTCTTGAATTCTTAATCCAATGTACTCCTCACATTCAGCTTCTAGAGTAGTGGGAACTACAAGCACATGATACCACAGCCAGCTGCAGTTCTATTTATACATTTGTAAGTATTCTGAATTTTTTGTATAAATGAATCTGTTAGCTGCCTAGTCATCCTTTTGTCTCTTTCTCCTATTAGGTTAGAAGTCATCTTCTTGACATTTCAATTTTAGTTTTTATTTATTATTATTTCTTAGTTTCTTGAGACTGAAGGATAAATGTTCCAGTTTGGAAAGCCCCAAGCTAAGCTGAGAACCCCCCAACCCAGAAACTGTAATATCTGAGGAAAACATGGCAGCATTTACTGTCCCAAATTCCCAAACTGTAACACCAGCCCTTATTGTACGAAACTCTCAAACCATAAAACAACAGAACTGCAGAAAAATACCCAGTCATTCCTCCTTCAAAACTCCCTAAAAACTTAGACCAATGGTGCCTCAGTGTGAATTTCCATCCTGTGGAGAGACTCTGGCCTTTCATTGTTGTGATGAAAAGCAATCTGCTCCTGTGGATGTCTCATCTTTCATCAGTCCAACTGCTCAATCCCAATCCAATATTTTCTAACAAAGGCAGGGGCTTATGTAGCATAGGCTGGCCTTGAATTCCTCACCCTCCTGCCTCCGCCTCTTGAGCGCTAGAACTACAGGTATATGTTTCTTTATCAGCTTTTCATTATTGTGACAAATTCCAGACAAAAAATGCAAAGTGGAGAAGGATATATTTTAGCTCATGGTTTCAGGGGTCCATCGTGATGTGATCTGAGCACAGCAGCTCATAACCTGGCGGGTGGGAAGCAGAAAAGATGCCTGCACGCATGGGCTCTCGGCTCTGCCTTTTCTACCTCATTTGAGCTTCTAGCCTGTGAGATGGTGTTGCATACCTTCAGGATGGGTCTTCGTCCCTTAATTGATCCTCCCTGTCTGGAAATGACCTAACAGACACCCCAGAAGCATGCTTTACTAAACTCCTAGGCACTTCTTCATCCAGTCAAATTGACAATTAAGATTAATCATCACAAGTTCAACCCTTGCCAATTTCATACACACATTGCCTTGGTAACATTCCACCCCTGGTCCCCTAAATTCTATGTCTCTTTCATAATACAAAATGCATTTGGTGCATCCCCAAGAACCCTCATGGTCTTAATAGTTCCAATGTTGTTCACAAATCCAAGTGAGAGTCTCCTCTAGGACTCCAGGCAAACTCTTAGCTGCAAGCCCCGGCAAAATCAAAACTGAGGTCCACATTCCCAAGAAACATTAGCACAAAGTGAGTTTCTCATTCCTAAATGGAGGAACAGGAAGGTAGAAAAGGAAAATGGAGCCAAAGCAAAACCAAACCTAGCAGACAAACACTATTGCCTGCAGCTTCACGCCTGGAGCCCTGATCACGTGGTGCTGTGATGTGATCTCCAGCAGACTTCAGCTGCCTGGCCTCTGTGGCCTTGACATTTTCAGTCCACATGACCTGCTTTTTGGACTGACTCTATTTGTTGCTCACGGCTTTCCTTGACAGACGTTCCATATTCTTGACCTTTTCAGGACCCTGGGGTCTCCTTTGCAGCTCAGGCTTCACCTTCACAGCCTCACACACCACTCTCTCAGGGGCCCTCTTCAGGAACTCTAACTCTGTCATATACAGCCTGGCCTCCCTTTGAAATCTGTGTGAAAGCCTCCATGATCTGCTGGCTCTTGCAATGTATGTGATTGGAAACCCAGCATCACATGGACAGCTCTCAGGTCTGCCACTAGCTCTGGTAGTAGACAGACCACTTCAGACCATAGCTATAATTTTCCAAGGTCTCTGTGAGCAGAGAGCCCTAGAAAAAAAGTCACTCAAGTAAGTTTGCAGTTTTATACCCTGGAGCCTGCAATGCATATGCCCTGGCCAATTCTTGAGAAGTCTCAAGGCCTTGTTCCCATTATGACAGATGCAAAAGCATTTATTGTCTCTTTAATGACTCCAGTCTCTACAACAGCCATACTCTCTGTTCTGGGTAGCTTTACTTGTCAACTTGACACTCCTCGGTTAAAAGACCCTCAGTTGGGGAATTGCCTCCATTGGATTGGCCTGCGGCCATGTTTGTGCGGCTTTTTCTTGATTGCTGAGTAGTGTGGGAGGGTGCCACTCTTGGGTAGATTGTTCTGTATTGTATAAGAAAGCAGCTTGAGGAGGCTGGAGAGATATCTTAGTAGTTAAGAGCACTGACTACTCTTGCAGAAGAGCTGGTTCAATTCCAGCACTTCACATGATGGCTAACAATCTGCCATAACTCCAGTTCCAGGGGATTCAATGTGTCACGCCACAGGCATGACATGGGGCACTTACACATATAAAAAATAATAAAATAAAATAAAGCACTTTTTAAAAAGAAAGCAGATTGAGCATGGGTCGGGGATCGAGCCTGTTCCTCCATGTTCTGTGCTCCAGCTCCTGACTCCAGGTTTCTGCTCTACGTTCTTACCTTGGGCTCCCTCAGTGATAAACTGTGACCTGGGAGATGTAAGCTAAATAAACCCTTTCCTCCCCAACTTGGTTTTGATGAGAGAATTTTGTCATGGGGATTGAAAGCAAACTAGAATATTCTCTGTAGTCTAAACTTTATTATACTTCTTTTCTAAGTTTTTTAAAAAAGTCTTTCTGTTCTGCCTAAAAAACAACAACAACAACAACAACTCAGTTCTCTCTCTGGCTAAAAGCAGACTACAATAACCACACCATGGCCTGAATGCTGGACTGCTTTGAACTTTCCTCTGTCAGGTTATTTAGTCCTATTTCATTATCAACTTCCCTTAGGATATGGACAAAATATAGCCAGATTCTTTGCCATAATCTAATTAGTCTAATTCCCATCTAGAACCTCATGAACACAGTCTTTACTGTCTGTATTTCTCTTGACATTTCACTCTTCTGAGTGATTACCAGATTTACCCATTAATCTGAGTTTAGAGCATTCTAGGGCTTTTCTAGCCACTTCTCCAAACACTTCCAAATTCTTCTTATAAGCCACTCCAAAGGCTTCTGACCCACATGATGAGGTAGCAGTGACCCAAATGAAGTATCTAAGGCCTGCTAGCTTTTCATTATTGTAACAGTTACCTAACCAAAAACAAGTGAGAAGTTATTTAAAGGGTTAAAGGGTGAAGAGTTACTTTTAACTCATAGTTTCAGAATCTTGAGTCCATCATGGCAGGGAGAACATGGTGAAACAGGAGAGCTCACATCAAGATGACTAGAAAGGATGGAAGGGGGAAGGAGAGGAGAGACAGAGAGAGAGAGAGAGAGAGAGAGAGAGAGAGAGAGAGGCTATGCTTTGTTTTTTCTTTCTGAGACAGGGTCTTTTACTAGTTAGCTCAGGCTGTCCTCAGACTCATACTCCTCCTTCCTGTGCCTTCCAAGTGCTGGGATTTATGGATGTGTACGGCTATGTCCTGCATGGCTGAGTCATGGTGGACACAAAAAAGGACGGGGAGGTATCTAATAATAAAATATCACAGAGAGACGATTTAATATTTAAGAAGGCTGGGGACCAGGAGACTCCCAGTTCCACAGAACAAAGAGCCCTGAGTCTAAGTCTCAAGGTTTTCACAGGGATGGGGAGCTCTAAGCAGGTATTCAGGAACAAAGGGTGTGCAGATCCAAGGACATTCCTCTGCTGCTGCTCAGGAAACAATTAGCAAAAAGAAAATATGGCCTGTTTGCTAGGTTTAGAGAAGATATTCATACAATAGTATAAGTAAAGCATAGTTTGTTATCGAATCTAAACAGAAACATAAAGGATACTCATTTCAGAATCCCGTGTCATCGTCATTGGCATGCATGCCCATCTGGCTCTGCCATCACAGACAATCTTGGCTACTGGTGACTTGGCACATGTAGTCAAGCATGCTTTCTGCAGAGTTCAAACAGAGCAGTGGTCTCCAACAGTGAACCACAATACCTGGCTAATAGTCTATTTCTCATCGATTTTTAAGAGTTATGTTATGTGTATGTTAAGCAAAACATGCATCAGTATGTGTATCATGTCTGTCTCTGTCTCTCTCTGTCTCTGTCTCTGTCTCTCTCTCTCTCTCTCTCTCTCTCTCTCTGTGTGTGTGTGTGTGTGTGTGTGTGTGTGTGTGTGTGTGTGTGTGTTCTGTGCTGGAGATGGAGGTGGAATTCTACCCATGCTAGTCAGGTGTTCTACCTCTGGATTACAACCTAAGCCCCGAATATGTATTTTTAAAATGCTTCCAGGTGACTCCAAGGACATGCGGGTTGAAGAACCACTGCTAGGGGAACTTATATTAATCAGATTTAATATACCCCACATGTGGACCACCTTCATCCTAGGTAAACCTAACAGTTGCCTGACCAGATGGGTCTAAGGCTAAAACAGCTCTAAAATCATCTCGGTTATTGCACTACCTGGTTTAGTAAATAGTCTAACCAGCATTAACCATGCTTGAGGAACAGGGTAGAACTACAGCGTAGTGCTACCAGGTACATCAGCAGCACATGACTGCTGTGCGTGGGCCGCTCCACCCCGAGCTTATGCAGTGCAGACTAGACAAATAGCAAAGGCAGACTGTCTCAGCATACTGCCTCAGGTCCTTGTGACCTTGCTGTTCATGAGTAATGAAAAATCCGATTATATTACAAGTACTTTATCTTGAGGGCAGACAGATGGAAGGCCTCCCTTCCCCAGTTCCTTCTCCATCATCCCCATCAACACACACGTAAGCCATTTCAATGTTCTGGTTGTTAGCTTTAGCCTTTAACAGTTGTGCCACCTCTCCAGCCCATACACACCAATTTTAAGAGCAACTGTTCAATAAGGAGCCACTGATACCTGCCCATAATATCCAGATTTGGCAAAGCGAAGCCAATAAGCTAAACAAAGGCAGCTATATCATATACTTGCATGAAAATGTCCTTCTGAAACCCAGTGCCACAGACAATAAATATATGCCAATAAAAAGGAAGATTAGTCATAAAAAAAAACTATGAGAGTATTAGCTATTTTTCTATTGCTGTGATAAATATCATACCAAGGTAACATGTAACAAAGAGTTTATTTTGGTCTACTCTTAAAGGGGGATAAGATTCCATCATGACAGGGAGGCACGGCAGCACACAGGGCTGCTCCAGCAGGAAGCGGAAAGCACCCATCTCCAACAGCAAGCATACAGCAGGGAGGACAAGCTGAACTCTCAAAGCTTACCCCCAGTGACACACTTACTCCAGCAAACCTTCCTAAATCTCTCCAAACAAAGCCACTAACTGGGGACCGAGTATTTAAACATTTAAACCCATGGAAGATATTTTCATCCAAATCATCACAATGAGGAAGAGAAGGAGGAGGAGGAGAGCTAAATGTGATGGCACATGCCTTTAATCTCAGCACTCAGGAGGCAGAGGCAGGTAGATCTTTGTGAGTTTGAGGCCAGCCTGGTCTACATAGGGAGTTCAGGTCAATCAGGACTGCAGAGTGAAACCCTGACTTTAAAAAAGAAAATAAAAAAGACAACAAAACAATGAGCAATCAGGATATATTTCCCTGGGGATGGAAATTCAGGCACACAGTTGCCATCTTGACCTTGAAATTTCTGGGTGTATGTTTGTTGGAGAAAACAAAAAGTTCTCACCAGAACACTGGCGTCTAGTGCAGTGTGTAGTTCTCAGACAGATTTCTGAACAAGAACTCTAGCGGGCGTTTCAGGGGGAGGCCCAGGATGAAAGCTTGTCTATAGACAAGGAATGAAGATGGAATTTAAATTTTATTTTTATTTTATGTGCTTGAGTGTTTTTTGCCTGCATGTTTGTTCGTATACTGAATGTGTGCAGTGCCCACAGAGACCAGAAGAGGGCATCATATTCCTTCCAAGTGCAGTTATGGATGGTTGTTAGCTGCTACGCGGGTGCTGGGAACTGAGCCCAGATCCTCAGCAAGAGCAGCGGTGTTCTTAACCACTGGGCCACTCTCTCCCCAAAGATGGGATGTTTTAGGAGCAGTAATGCTGTCGAGGATGTCAACATTATGTTTGTTCCCATCCACAAAGGAAGAATCCTGTGTCCTTTCACTTCTTTGTTTCAGAGTGAGCTTTAGTTGTATCTAATCTCCAACCTTTTCTCTCTGGCAAAATTATAGATCAGGTTTAAAAAAATATATTTGATAGATTTTCCATGGCTTGAAAATAATTTGGAGACCAGATCATTCTTTCAGCTGTCCCTGTCAGCAAATGACCTTAATGAGTTCTATCCTGTGATTTATCACCAAGTCACACTTTTTTGTAAATGTTTTTGTATAAAATATTCAAGGCCACATCTGATTTTGGGTCATCGGAAAGGATTATGTTGCCTCTAAATATCTAATGTATTTGCTAGGGTCTGGGCCACTTGGCACTCGGGGATGCTGGCAGTTTATTACAACTCAAAAGACCTTGGCACTGACTGGAAAAGATGTAGCAGGCCTACAAATTTTCAGAATTCGTTTTTAATTAAATTTCCTCTATTTTCCTTCCTTTGCTAGACATCAAATTCAAAAGCTTCAAGTACCAAACTGAATATTAATAATAATAAAAGAAAAATAAAGAGTGTAAAAATCCATCTTATTCTTAGACTGAGGCCAATAGGCAAGAGGGGCTGGGCAGACCTGAGATGGGAAGGCTCTGTCTCCATCAGGGATGTTGGGTTAAGCCCTAAGGCCTTTCAGGAAGGGGCAACAGAGGCTGGCCTTGCAGTGGGTAAGCTGGACTCTTCAACCACAGGGTGCCCGTCATGTTGTCCCTGTAGAAGAACAGCAATCTTTCTGCCAAACAAATGGATTTCTGTAAATTTCCTGCTCTGCTGAGAGAGACTGATTCTGAAGACAAGGACTCCAGCATTTACGCTGGCAGAAGCTGGGCTTCTCGTGTCTGACTTCCAGAATGATCCGACTACTTATCTTACAGTGCAGAAGGCAAACTGAGGGCCCTTGAGCCATATAATTGTTTTATGATTCGGTTGCTTTTATGCAAACACGAGAGAGAGAGAGAGAGAGAGAGAGACAGAGACAGAGACAGAGAGAGAGAGAGAGAGAGAGAGAGAGAGAGAATTCAAATCATGCCCTCCCCCCCTCCTTTCCTTTCTTCTTTTCTTAGAATGCTAGGGATGGATCCCAGAGCTCCACACGTGCAAGGCGCGTCTGTACCACGGAGCCACGCCCCAGTTCTCACTCATACACTTTTACTCTGCTGTTCTGGAGGTCAAAACTGACCAACTACATGAAATAATGGGGACTTAATCTTGGGTTTAAAAACACCCTGAAACTATGCCAAATTGTATGTGCATTTCCCACTAAAGCCTAGAAGACATAGCTTTTATCACTGGGTCAAAGGGAGCCTTAGGGGTTTAAGAACCTTGGCCAATTGTTCAACTCTGAAAGCCATAGCAATGATTAATTTCTGTTGCCTGCAAAAGAATCCCGAAAGACCATGGTCAACATTTCGTTTTCTTTTTAATCATCACCCTTTCTACCCAGAACATGCAAAAACAACACACACACACACACACACACACACACACACACACACAAACAGCTAAACTTCAAAATCCTTATTTTTGTTTACTATGGAAAACAACTTAGATTTTTATGTAGGAAAATGCTCATATATCCCATATTTCTTTCCAAATGCAGCTGTTAACATTTGCCTTTCAAGGTTTTAAGTTTTTTTCTGTTCATTTAATTCATTGAAATGAAGGAAGAATTTTTTTTTTTAATTGTTTTGAGGCAAGGTCTCACTACACAGCTTCAGGCTAACTTGGGACTCTATCCCTCTGCCTCAGTCTCCTAAATTCTGGGATTGTAGGCATACATTAATACAGCTGGATCAGAGGAAATTTAAGCATCTTAGTTCTTAGCTGAATTTCTTTTTCCAAAAGTGACCACAAAGTCAGGTATGGTGGCACGCCCTTAATTCCAGCACTTGGGAGGCAGAGCCAGGTGGATCTCTGGTCTACATGATGAGTTCTAGGCCAGCTGGGACTACAGAGAGACCCTGTCTCAAAAAGACCAAACAAACAAACAAACAAAAAAACAAAAAGTGACTACACTGATGAACTTAATATGTATTTCTTCGAACTGTTGTTTAAACTTACACATATGTCGCCCTGAACAGTACATGGTACAGCTCTTATTATGCTAGTATGTTAAATGCATCCTTCTGTTATTTACTCTTTCATTCAGAATGTAATTTTGAAATCTATCCAGTTCATGTGTCATGGACTAGTTGTATAAGGTCAGCGGTAAAGCAATTATCTAGCATGTGTGAGGCTCTGAGTTCCAGTCCCTAAACTTTGTGAGAGCATCCCTCTAGAGTGGAGATCCAGAAGTGCTGGGATGTAGGGTATACACACAGCCCCATTTAATAAATGCAGCCCACTGAGCCTCCAAAGTGGAGTGTGACAATTTTCCCTACTCTAGGCACATCCAAAATTAGATGAATTCTTTCCCTGGGATCAGATAAAAATGTACCTTGTCCTGGGCCCAGGAAATAGCTCAGAGTATAAAAAACACCAGCCACACAAGTCTGATGATTCGATTTTATGAAAAGCTAGGTGTGGCGGTACATATCTGTAATCCCAACACTCCTACAGGGAGATGTGAGATGTGTCTAGACCACAAGAGATACCCTACCTCGCTCTCACTAAGGTGAAAGGTGAAAACCAACTCTGGAAAGTTGTCCTCTGACATGTATATACATACCATGGTATGCATTCTCTCTCTCTCTCTCTCTCTCTCTCTCTTTCACAGACACCCATCTGAGACTTCCTGCTTCCTTCTACCTTCCTGAGTTCAGAAACGACTTCTCTGGGCATGAAGAAGAAAGCCTGCCCATGAGGCCTTTGGGTGTTCACCTTTCCCATGCTGTTTTTGATCCTCGAGACCCTGCTCATTTGCTGGGGCCCCAGACCACTTGTTAAGCCTGTTAGCTTTAATTTCTTCTGACTTGATAAAACAAATGAAAATTGTGTTTGCTCATTCCTGTGTTCTAATCTGACCCCCATCTGGGGTCTGTTACTAAGCACTGATCGACATCACCTAGGCGTGACCTTGGGCTACTAAAGTCATTACTGCTGTGTGGCCATGTCCATTTGATCATAAGTATTAGTTGAGCACAGCGCCTGGGTGAGGAGCGAAGGTGGACAAGACAACAGCCATGGTTGTGCCGCCCATAGAGGGACTGTGGTAGGGGCTTATCCCCACCAGCCCGTCCAACCTGCCTGGGAAGTAGGTACTATGATCATCTCCATCTTGAAGAGCAGGAGGTTCTAAAAACACCCAGAGAGCTCACTTGCCCAGGCATAGCTAAGATTTCAGCCCACATCCTTTTGTCTCTAAATAGCTCTCTCTGAATAATTATAGTTGCCCCTAATATCCCAAAGAATGGGATCTAGGTCTCTCTTTGAGAACCCAAGTTCTCAGATGTTCATCTCTTACATAAAATGGAATAATAGTATTTGCACATAATCTCTGTGTTTTCCGCACTACTTTAAATCACTAGATTACTTCTAATACCTAATACAAGGTAAACACTATGGAAGTAGTTTTTATAAGAAAAATGTCTGCACATATTCAGTACAAATTCATTTTTTAAAAAGATTTATTTTCATTTTATGTGTGTGAATATTGTACCTGTGTTGTTGGAGCACTCTGTGTGCAGTACCCATGAACGTCAGAAGAGGGCATCAGATCCCCTGGCACTGGAATTATAGGTGGTTGTGAACAACCATGTAGGCGATGGGAACTGTATCCTGGTGCTCTGCAAGAACAGCCAGTGCTCTTAAGCACTGAGTCATCTCTCCAGCCTCCACAAATTAAATTTTGTTTGGTTTGTTTTTTGTGAGTGACAGGGTCTCATCACATAGCCTAGGCTAGCCTCAAACTCGTAATCCTCCTGCCTAGCCTCCTGAGTGACAGGATTAGACATGTGTGCACCACACCTCGAATCCATGTTTTCCCTTCTCTCCATGTCTGGACATCCCTGTGGATGTGGAACTCTCAGAGAGGAAGACCAACTGTGCGTGAGCCTCGTGATGGGATGGGAAGAGCTCAGTCTATGGAGCTGAGGATAAGAGTCCCCTTTGCTGCACCGGCCTGATGCCTGAGTTCAGTCCCTGGAACCCATGGTGGAAGGAGAGAACTGAATCCTGAAAGTAATCCTCTGACCTCTAATGTGTGTGCTGTGACACATGCACACCTGTACACACACACTCACACACACACTCACACACTAAAATATTAAGAGGCATCAGTGGGGAGTGTGAGAAGCCAATGTTATTGGGCCTAAGCCTCAAAGGCTATTTGGTATTTTAATGGGAAATGAAGGTGAAAAGGCAGAGTTTTCACACAGATGTGAGGTGGGACAGAACAGAAATGTGAGTGTCTGGGCAGAGGAAGCTGTGGGAGTAGAGTAGGATAGAACCAGGAAACAAGCTGGGATTGGATAAGAGGGGCCTGAAACACAGGCAAAGGACGTCAGTCTGATTCAGTCAGGAGGATGAGTCAGAATCATCAGAGACTTTTGAGGTGGAGAGCCTTGTGACCAGGAGCGGCAGCAAGGAGGATGGAATTGAAATGGGACAAAAAGACAGGGAACAGGAGACATGGCAGGTTTACGGCGAGAGGTGGCATGACAGATGCAGACATGCCAGCACGTTCCAGTTGGCCCTCATTCCGCCCCACTCCTGGTCCAGCTACTTTTTAGGTCTGCCAGCTCTGCCAACAACAGCAACCGAGGATTGCCAGTGACGCCTGCTGTGAATGCACAGAGCCAGCAGCAGGAAGAGCCAGCAGCAGGAAGAGCCAGCAGCAGGAAGAGCCAGCAGCAGGAAGAGCCAGCAGTGCTCTACAGACTGGACAGACTGTGCCTGAGTTCCCCAGGTCCCCCGCAAGCCAGGGCTGGCTAGTGAGCCTTCTCAGACTCTTTGGCCCCCTTTTCCTTTCAATTTCTCTAGCTCCTCTCCAAATTGCACAAGACCTATTTTCTAGAACAGATTCCTTGTTCCATAATTTATAGTGATTCTTCCTCCTCAAAGGATCATTAACTGATAAACACATTGAAATCAGCCATGACATAAAACTGACAAGCCCTTACTGAACATGGTAGACGTGCAATTGATAGAAAAGCATCTGGAGAAAGGGCCGGTGATACTCTAGGCTGACAACATTCCCAGCATGGATTTTGAATCTGAGAGTCTGAGTTTAGTCCTGTGATTCCTCACTATCCTTCCCTTCCTTCCTTCCTTCCTTCCTTCCTTCCTTCCTTCTTTCCTTCCTTCCTTCCTTCCTTCCTTCTTTCCTTCTTTCCTTCTTTCCTCCATCCCTTCCTTAGATCATTCCCTTGTCCCCACACCCTCTTTCCCTCCAGAAAGGGAATTATAAACTCATTTAGACATTGTCTTTTCACCTTTGTATTCCTCTTTGCCAAAAGGAAGTGTCAACCCAATGCCAGAATTCCAGGAGAGAATGATTAGTTCTGGCTGGCTGGGGGAGCTCAGAGTCTCAGTGGGGTTGCTGGCACTTGCCCAGTACCTTGATGTCAGAGCGGGAAGTCAATGGGCAGGAAGAGAGAGAACAAGCAAGAACAGGCCATATTGATCTGCAGTGTGTGCCAAGCACGGGGCTAAGAGCAGTATGTGCTGACTTACTCATTCCCGAATCGGTTATTTGCAGCAGGTGATGGTGGATCCTCATTTCTCAGGTAGGGAAACTGGGGATGAGTAATTAGAAAGCTAGTCCATCTCCACGGTCCCCTACTAACATCCAGAAAGACTAAGGATGGGGCTTAGCTGGTCCTAGAATGGAAGAGCCTATTCTTAGGAATGGAAACGTCAAAACGTCAAAACATGGTTTTTGAAGAAATGAGAAGAATTTGTGTGTGTGCGTGTGTGTGTGCGTGTGTGTGTGTGTGTGTGTGTGTGTGTATGATGATACTGGTGGTTTCTGTATTGTTTGGTTTTCTCCAAGAAAAAAGAGGCAAGAAGTAGAAAGAAGCAAGATCAGAGGAGGTTACATAATCTCGCACAGAGCGCAGAAGTGGCAAGAGCTGGTTTCCAGAATTTGAACAAGAAGGCTCTAAAAGAGGCTGGAGTGGTCCAGTGGTTAAGAGCACTAGGTTCAGTTCCCAGAACCCATATGATGGCTAACAACGGATCATAACCCCAGCTCCAGGGAATCTGACTCCCTCTTCTGATCTCCATAGTCATTGTATAACATGGGTGAACATATATGCAGGCAAAACACTCATGCACATAGGATAAAAATAACTAAAACTTAAAAATAAAGAAGACTCTAAAGGATAGCTGATAGCCACTTTTATTGATTTTTTTATTTTTATTTTTTGATATTTAATTCTAAACTGACCTATTTTAAGATATTTTTATTTACTATTATTATTTTTTGTGTATGAGTATATTTGATGCATGTATGTAACTGTACCTGTGTCTTACAATGCCTGTAGAGGTCTCAAGAGGGTGTCAGATCCCCTGCAACTGTAGTTATGAATGGTTGTTAGCAGCCATGTGGGTTCTGGAACTCAAACCCAGGTCCTCTAAAAGAGCAGCCGGTGCTCTTAACCACAAGCCATCTCCTGCATTTCAGTTTTGGTTTCATTTGATTTTTTTATTAAAATTTTATTTATTTATTTATTTATTTTGTCCCTGTAACTCCAGCTGACCTGGAACTCACTATGTGGACCAGGCTGACCTTGAACTTACAGAGACTTGGCCACCTCTACCTACCAAGTGCTGGGATTAAAGGTGTATGCCACCATACCCGGCAGATTTGTTAAATTTTTAAAAGTTTGTTTTGATTCTAAGTGTGTGAGTGTTTTGCCTCCATGTATATAAATGCACTATGTGTATACAATGCTTGTGGAGGCTAGAAGAGGGTGTTGGATACCCTGGAACTGGAGTTACAAATGATTGTGCATCACCATGTGGGTGCTGGGAACTGAACCCTGGTCCTCTGCAAGAGCAGCCAGTGCTCTAACCACTGAGTCACCTCTCCAACCCCTGGTTTGATTTTTTTAAAAGTCTGAGACAGGATTAGAAAAGTCACTGGAGTTTCTAGGGTCAAAGGAATGGAATATTTTAAATAATTTTCTCTGGGTCTTACAGAACAAGAAGGCTCCTCCTGACATACCCGCAATGTAGAGGATGATGTACAGAGTGGGGGTGAGGTGGGACAGGAAGATGGAGAAAACTAGGGCACAGAAAGGAAAAAAAGTCTCCTCTCCCTAAGGTCTGGTTGAACTCTCTCAATAATTAAAAATCAAGAATTTCAGCACATTGAACATTTGCTGTGGATGTTCCCTCACAGAGATAATATTCCTTTTGTATAGAGATATTTAAATAAGAGTGTGAGAATAGTAATGAACCATGCATAAGCCCTAAGTCTATATAGTTCTCCTTCCTAGCTCTTAAAAACCTGCAGCTTTTTGGTTATCTCACAAACAAGAGTATAAACTCCATCTGTAGTGTGCTGGACAGCTTCAGTTGTTAACTTGACACACTGGAAAGGGAGAACCTCAACTGGGGAATTTCCTTTATCTGACTGGTCTGTGGCCATGTCTGTGAGGAATTGTTTTGATTACTGAGCAACGTAGGAGGGCTCAGCCCAGTGTGGTGCTGCCACCCTGGTTTATGTAAGAAAGCAGGCTGAGCACAGGTCAAAGGAACGAATCAGTAAGCAGAGTTCTCCATGGTCTGTGCTGCAATCACTGCCTCCAAGTTCCTGCTTGAGCTCCTGCCCTGACATCCCTTGATGTTGGATTGTGACTTGGGAGTTGTAAGTCGAAATAAACTCTTTCCTCCCTAAATTCATTTTGGTCAGTATTTATCACAATAGAGAGTAAGTAGGACGTGTAGTAAAAGACGTTCTTAATACCTTCATGTAAGCTTTGTGACCCATGGTTCTACTTTATCAGATTGTAATTCCATCCAAACACCTCAGGAACTATCCTTTGACCTCATTTACCAAAAAAGACAGCTTCTTCCTGAGGAAAAGGTTGCTCAGACATTCTTTTAGAAGTAACTTCAGAAGTCACTAAAATCACATGTACGGTTACTATTACGACACTTAAGCACAGCCTTCTCTTGAGAAGTCTACACCCATGCTTCGGTGTGTGTTATCTTTCCTCTAAGCACCTCTCTGTATTAATGCTAATGCTTAAATCTATGTTCAAAACTTCTTAGTGGGGCTAGAGAGATGGCTCAGAGGTTAAGAAGCACTGACTACTCTTGTTGAGGACCCAAATTCAGTTTCCAGAACCTACATGGTTGCTAACAACCATCTAGTTCCAGGAAATCTGATATCCTCTTCTGGCCTCCTTTGGCAGTGGATACTTGTGGCACACATACATACATGCAGGCAAAACACTTATACTCATAAAATAAAAATAAATGAATAATTTTTAGTCTCTTCTTAGTAAACTCCAACATTTCATACTGGCTCAACCTGAAATGTCTTCTCTGTGACACAGTCAAGAATCCCTGCTTCACCCGAGTACAGGTCTATGACAGGAGCTCCTCCGGCAGCAGCATGAACCCTGGCTATAGCCCACAGGCCATGGCGGCTGACAAGTGGAGGAAGAGCCCCGACGTGGGCACAGCTGGAGGGTGGGGGCCAAGGAGGAGTGCTGAAATATGGATGAGAAAGCAAGTCTGCCCGTGGAACTCAACATGCATTTTGAGAGAACTCGGTATAGATCAAAGGAGGGGAAAACAATACAGGAAGGTCTCTGATTCAGGGTCAGACAAGCTTCATGTGGGTGGATCTCTTTTGAAATCTATTCACCATTCAGATATTTTTCAATGACATTCGGAAGTGAAACTTTTGAAAATAGACCAGAGACTGTTTAAAAGCACTAGCCTCCAAGAGTTGTATATAACATGGACAAATATAGCAGCCACCTGCCACCTTCCCCCACATCTCCATCCCGCCTCCCCCCCTCCAATCCCAGGAACTGTCCCTCCTTGCCTTCCGGAGTCCCAGTCAGAATTAGAAAGCAGCAAAGAAATCCACCCCATTTGATCAGGGATTTCATTTTGACTTCCAGAATATTTTGACCTTTGGGAATTAATTTCCAAATGTTAGTAATGGTCAAGTCAGCAAATGTTTACTGGGCACAGAGCATGAGGGGCACTGGAAATTACAGAGTATCAAAGATTATAGGGTCCATCCTATAGACAAGAATCAAAATGGAGTCACCAATGCTAAGTGTCACTAAGCCGGAACTAGGCTGTTTATCCAGCATTCTGAGAAGTCAGGCTAGGAGAGATAATAGCCAAATTTCCTCAACAGGTCAGTTTTAATTGGAGGCAATATGGAGTTGCCTCTGCCTTAATCCTTAGACAAAAGGGTAACTTTAATAACCTAGTGGAATCTATCAAATCTTTTCCTTTGTTCTGGCTCCCTGTCTCATAAGCAAAATAACCTAGAGTGACTGACATGCTTTCTGTTTGTTTCTGTTGTTTTTCAGCCATTTTCTGTCTATAAAATCAACCTTTTCTGCTCAGAGTAGCACATTCCATTCTGTGCAGTAAAGTATTGCTCATTTATTGAAAATAAAGTCAATTTGGATCTTTACTTTGTAATTTTGTCGTTTGTCAAGAGATAATGAGGATCTAGCCCCACAGTTGAAGAGTACAATGATTTTGATTTACGGGACCCCAGTGAAGGCATCTAAATATACAGTGAGGCTGGGTGTGGCTCAGCGGCAGAGCCCTCGCCTAACATGTGACAGCCTGTGTTAATGCTCAGAACTGCCAAGTAAAAAAATAAATACACTATGGCCACAATACAGTCTCAGAGGACTAGTCAACATTTCAGATTTAAAACATTGCCTTCCACCATTAACCTTTTTTTGGTGTCTTTCTTGTCAGAATAGTTATTTTTGAAACAGGGTTTCTATGTGACTCAAGCTGGCCTCAAACTCACTATGCCATCCTGCTTAGCCTCAAACTTCTGCTGCTCCTGCCTCAGTTTCCCAAGTACTGGGCTTGCAGGCATGTGCCACCATGCCCAGGTAGAGTCTTTTGCTTTTGTTGATGTTTGTTAAATATTAAAATGTTGGGAGAGATTTTTCTTTTAAAGAGATTCCTGAACTGGGCTTCTTCAGGTTTCTCAAGAGACAGAATGCTACACAGAGCAAAATGAACGACAAGCACGTTCACACTGACAGCACGCCTGAAGTTGAGTAACAGTAAATGTATTTTTCCAACTTAATTAAGCCTAAAGCCCACAAACACGCTTATTCCCTAACCAGCACTTCTGACAAAAAAATAAAAGCAAATGACTTGAAACAATGAAGAAATCCTGCAAAACAACATTGTTTTAGGGTTTTGTTGTGAAACAGTGAATCCTCCGAAGATAGTGGCTTACTTTGCTTTTCCATTGCAGTGATAAAAAAAATGACCAGGCCCACGCCTTAAATCTCAAGACTCAGGATGCAGAGGCAGGCAAATCTCTGTGAGTTCCAGGCCAGCCTGGTCTACATAGTGAGTACCAAGTCAGCTGGGACTACAGGGAGACCCTGTCTTAAACAAACAAAAACAAACCAACCAATAAACAAAAGGCCACTGACTAAAAGCAACTCCGGAGGAAAGGGTTCATTTCATCCTGTTCTTCCAAGTGAAAGTCCATCCTGGAGGAAACTCAAGGCAGGAGCCTGGAGATAGAAACTGAAGCAGAGACCATGGAGGAACATTGCTTACTGACTTGCTCCCCCTAGCCTGCTCAGCTGCTCCTTGACAGCTCAGGCCCATCTGCCTGGGGATGGCCCTGCCCACAGTGGGGTGGGCCCTTCTATATCAATCAACAGTTAAGAAAATGTCTCCTAAACATGGTTACAGGCAATTCCGATGAATGGGCACAATTCCTCATCCGAGGTTTCTTCTTCCCAGGAGACTCTAGTTTGTGTCAAGCTGACTAACCAACTAACCAACACAGATATTAATAGCAAAATGACCACAAAGAGTTCATCTCATCCCACATACTGCAGTAGAATGGCTATCAGAGACTTCCTGTGGTCTGAGAGTTGCCTTTTGAAACTGGGACAGGTCTTGTGTTCCCAGTGAAGCTCCCTTGAGAACTGTGCTTAGTAACAGCTCCACTACAAGGACAAGCGCTGGCTGCTCAGTATCAAAGATGGCTGAAAACAGGCTTGTCTTTTCAAGACGTCTGAGAATTGCAGGATCCGCACGGTCCTGAGAGTCTACTTTGGTAACATTAGGTGGGTTTGGGGATTGCCCGCTGCCGTTAAGTGTGTTTTCTGCTTAGTATTCTCTCAACCCAGGTCCGTGCCTCAGCTCCACATAATTGTCACGAGGTATGTGGGTGATTAGGTACTATAGGACACAGCATCAAACATATCATCAGTGAGATGCTCGGAGCAGTCTTTGGACCACTCAGCACGTGACGGGGTGCCTCCTCCTTCTCTCCCCTCTCCTTCCCTTCGTTCACCTAAGATTCGATTTTGTATTTGTTAATGTGGAACCATTTTGCTCTCCTCAGGCCTGCTCTTCAGTTCTGCCCTGGGCCTCCCTTTGCATAATTCATGACAACTTGGCTAAAGAACCCTATCAAGTTCTTAGACTAAAGCTACCTGCTCCCCGCCCTACTGGTGTAGTGTGGTAATTTAAAAAAACGTCCCCATGTACCAGTGTGTTTGAGGGTCTGATATAGATCCAGTAGAGATGTCTAAGTGTCCTGGTTTATTCCAGGAGATCAGCAAAGAACTATCTGAGAAAGAAATTACAGCAAAACCCAGAGAAAGTGACAGCAAAGATTTCTTTATTAAACTTAAGTGGGCTTAGCTCCCTTCAAGTGGGAGAAGGTCTCAGAATTGGGAATCCTGTTACTCTGCTTTATCAAGTCCCTAGAAGACACCTCAGACCTGCTCCATGTTTTGACTTGGCCCCATTAAACAAAGAAGGGGATGCTGATAGGCCCCCAGCCTCATTTAGTTCAGAAAATGGACTACGTATGTGACTCTGAGCTCATCTCCATAGGTCACTAGAAAAGGCTTTATTGAGATTAAAAAAATAAAGCCTTCCTGCCAGAGTTAAAATAAAATCTACCACGTTTGGGGGGCTGAAGAGACGGTTAAGAGCACTGGCTGCTCTTGCAGAGGAACTGGGCTTGGTTCCCAGCACCCACGTGGTGGCTGACAATGTTTGTAATTCCAGTTCCAAGGGATCCAACAGCCTCTTCGGGCCTCCTTGGGTATTGCACAACACAGGTGCATTTAGATACACACAGGCAAAACACTCATACACATAAAACAAAAATAAATTTCAAAAAATTTTTTTCAATCCACCAATTTTTTGTTTGACATCCTGTCCTTTGTCTACGGCCGCTTTCCCTGAGTCTCTTCCTAGCAAATGATTTTCTACCTTCTTGTCCCTTATTCCAGTTTCTTTGAGATTTCTCCATTTGAACTCTGGCATCTAAGAGGGTGTGGGTGTGTACACCTGTAATCCCAGTATTCAGAAAACTGAAGCACAAGAATCCCAAGTTTGAGGCCAACTTGAGCTACAAAGTAAAACCATGCTGCAAACAAAGCATGACTCCCGTTCCCCCTTCTTTGGAGTATAGGCTATTCTTAGCACTTAATTTCAACAGACAAAGTTTGGCAGACCTGATTTGTGATTTCCAGGTAAGGACAAAAACGTCATTGTGGCTGGGCATGGTGGTGCACTCTAACCCCAGCACTCTACTTGGGAGGTAGAGTCAGGCGGATCTCTGTGCTTTTGAGGTCATCCTGGTCTACATAATGAGTTTGTCTCAACCCCTCCCCCGACAAAAGACCATTGTGATGCTGTCCTCTCTCCCATCATTCACCCTGATGCTAGCCAGCTTCCCTCTCACAAGGACTCTCAAGCAGGTAGCTTGAGGTCTCACTGGGGAGTAGTAACTACTGTAGTGATCACTGCTGGTTGAACCCCAACAGCACATCAAACTGCGTAGTCGAACCACATATAATGCCATGTCAATTTTGCTTTGCTGTGCAGTGCTGGGACTAGAACCCAGGGTTCCATGCACACTAGGTACCAAGTAACACCTGCTACCACTGTACTTATTTTTAATTTTTCATAGTTTTTGAGACAGGGCCTCTCTGTAGCCCTAGCAGCACCACATCTGGCTTTTTACATGGGTGCTGGGGGTCGAACGGCAGGTTCTCATGCTTGCATAGCGAGCATTTTACCCACTGAGCTATCTCCCCAGCCCCCCGTGAACACTTAGTAGGGTTGGTATGTTGTAGTGGGTGAATGGGGGACCTTTCAAAAGATATATCCAAGTTATAACCAGGCGACCAGGGTATTCTTTGGAAATAAGGTCTACAGATAATAATTAAGTATCACAGACCATCCTGGACTTAGAATGGATCCTATATCTAATGGTGGGTGTCTTGGTAAGATGGAAGAAGCGGAGATTTGAGGCAGGAGAGACACAGGGAAGAAGGTCAAGTGAGGCCCAGGTAGAAGATGGGTCTGGGACAAGAATTAAGCTGGGGACTGGAGAGATGGCTCAGCAGTTAAGAGAACTGGCTTCTCTTCCAGAGGACCCAGGTTTGATTTCTAGCACCTACACGGCAGCTAACAACCATCAGTAACTCCAGTTCCAGGGGATCCAATACCCTCTGCTGGCCTGTGTGGGCATTGCACACACATGGTACACCAACATATATGTAGGTAAAACACTCATACACTCATAAAAATAAATATTTTTTTTAAAAGAAGTTGGCATAAGCCAAGGAAAGCCAGAGCTGTTAAAAAACAAAAACAAAACCTAAAGATTGCAGTTGACTTTTTTCCTCCTAGAATGAGGTAATACGTCAATCCTATAAAAGAAAAAGAGGTCTCCAACAGCCAAGGAAAGGAGGTTGGTTTTACCAGCAGAAAATGCTGAAGGAGAAACAAGAAACTAAAGTATTTCTGAGTTATTACCATTTTAATAGGGATAGGAAGACAGAAGAATAGAAAACATAACTGATTGGTTGATAGTAGGTTAATTCAAGGATTTTTCTGAGGATTAAAGCACAGGGACCTAGGGCTAGGGATATAGCTCAGTGGTAGAGGGATGCCTAAGCCAAGGCATTGGGTAGACCCCCTCTAAACCTGATTTCTTGGAGATCCAACAAACAGCTTAGCTTCAGCTTGAATTTCAATATAAATGACTCCAGTTTGAGTTTTAGTCTTGTCTGTTGGGCCCTAGTGTTTCTTAATTGAAAAAGTGGCCTCCGAGTTTTATTTAACAGCTGCAAGAATTCTCCCCTAGGGACTTTCGAGGAATACCATACCTTTGCTGACACTTCTGTACTTTTGACGTCTAAAATTATGAGATAATAAATCTGTATTGTTTTAAGATGCAATATTCGTGGCCATTTGTTACAACATCACTAGGAAATGAATACGTTGTTTTTTTAAATCTCCAGTTGACAAATGAAGAACAAAACCAGGCACGATCCAAAGTGGTTCAGATCTGTCATCTTAGCGCGCTGGAGGTGGAGGTGGAGGTGGAGGATCAGGAGTTCAAGTTCAAGGTAATCCTTGACTATGTAGCAAATGTGAGGCTAGTCTGAAAGAGACAGGAGAGAGGAGAGGAGAGAGAAAAGGAGAGAAGAGAGGAGAGGAAGAGGAAGGAGGGAGGTAGGGAGGGAGAGAAAGGAAGTGGGGGAGGAACAAACTTGCTTAGTCTGTTTTTAATGCGAAGAACCAACTTACGATAGTTGCACACAAAGCCACTGAGTGCCCACTAGAGAAATGATTAGGAGCCAAAACAAGAAAATTAGGACAAACAAGTAGCTCCAGGTTTCTACTAGAGAAAAGAAAATAAACTCACATCATTTCACTTAATGTGCAACTTTGCACAAATACCAGAGCTCATTTAATTAGGTCAGGAGAAACCCTCTTGGACAGAGAAAGCCAGCAAAACAGAACTCAGGATAACATGCAAAATGCTTCAGCTCCACCTCTGTGGAAGAGACCAGCCCAGACCAACCTAAGCCAGCCCTGAAGACCAATGATGGAGACTCTTGGGAAGACTTTGAACAGATTAAATTAATAGAGCAGTTAGGGGCAAGAAGCAGGATAAGCCTCTTCAAATCAAGGATGAAAGGAAAAATTGTCCGTACAATTGGTTTGCTGGAAAGAACAGAGTCATGCACTTTAATTCCTCTGTTTAGTTGTTGTGAAGATGCTGACGTGGAAAGTCTGCAGAGCCATAAATGCTCACAGGCTTTTTTCTCCATGGAAGCAGCAGGGAGTCATTAATTTTTAAGGTCCACTCATTTCCCAAGGAGTCAAGGAGCCCTGCCTGGACTTGGAGGTTTAATCAACCCCCAGAGCACAGGGGATGCCATTCTCTTAACCTAGACCATTCTCATGAGTCTTCAATTGCCTTTCTTATGAAGCAAAGAATGCATTTTTCCATAGTTGCAAAAATAACGAATGTTCAACATTCAAGGATTGAAAAACTTGAGAAAGCACAAGAAAGACAAAAGGAAAAAATAAACACTGTAATCCCAACTCTGATATTTGAAGTATACTCACCTCGTGGTTTATATAAGAGCAAAAAATACATTTCATAGGAGGGGAAACCAGAACTTCAATTTAAACATTTTTAAAAAATATATGTGTGTGTGTGTGTGCCACATGTATGCAGCTGCCAGAATAAGGTACGTGTGTGTATATTGTGAAAATATCAGTGCTGAAAGCAGCCATGCAGAAACAAGGAATTATCCACAGCACATGTTGCACATGACATGCGGGCTTGGGCTGTGTAGGGTAAATTTACAGAGTTTCTGCCTCAAGGGGCATGCCTCCAAGAATATGATTGACACAGGTGAAGCCAATAGAATCAACTACTTTCCAACCAACCAGTGACTTAAGGGGGAGGGTCTGGTGGGAGGTAGTAAAAGCAAGTGGCCCTGCGGGTCTCCATCTTGGGTGTGTGTGCCAGAGGTCCACCAGACTTCTGATCAAAATGCTGGCTCCCCCATACGAAATTTCTGTCTCCCTCCCTGGGGATGAATTGTTTGTAAGTAACCCAGAATAAACTGGTTTCTCTAATTGGAGAGCATCCTCTGTTTGCTCAATTAGTTCAAACCTAGCGGGGTAGGGCCGAACACTAGGCCTCACTGGGAGAGGGGAATTCTTAAGACAGGTTTATGGTTGTGTGTGCTGTTCTGGGTCAGTAGGGTATCAGAAAAGGAAAATTTTTCCCCATTAAGACAAAGTCAGTCTCATTTCATTCCCACATCATGCTGGATATACTGTTTAAGTGGAATATGCCCTTCGGTTAAGAACAATTCTGAGAGAAATCAGAAAGGCACAGTTTTGAGAACAGATTAGGATTGAGTTAGGTTTAAATAACTCCAAGAGTTTAGTCTTTCTTGAATGAGGTACCACTGCATTGTGGCATCTGCCACACAGATGTGTGTATGTATATACATGCTATCTATAACATATACATTTTGTGTTTTGTGACATAAAAGATGTACAAGAGATAGAGATATAAAAATTATTTATGCCTGTAAGTAATCCTAGCTACTCAGGAGGCTGAAATGGATTGTGAGTTTGAGGCCAGCCTGGGCAATTTAGTGAAACCCTTCATTTCAAAAAAATTTGCATAAGTGATATTACTATAGTAAGTCTTGTAATAAACTTTTACAAGCTAAGCTAAATACATAGCTTTAATGTTAAACTCTGTTTTCTAGTTCTCCTTCATGAACTTTCCTTGCTCCTGATCCAGAATAAGATAAATTTGAGGTAGAATAGATGGAAAAACTACGCAGAGGAAAAGTAGCTCCTCACTCTGGAGCTGTCTAGTGGAAGCCTCTTCCCAGCCAAGAATCAAGGGTTCCAGCACAATTAACCTATGAAGGTTCCCACCTAGAGACAATATTTTTTTTCATAGAAATATTTTTGGCTAAGAATGGTAAAACAACAGTAAACTAGGATTCAGGCCTGAGTGTGTATGTCATCTCACATCATCTGAGTGAGATGGCCTCTTCTAGATATTTTCTGAGACTCTCACAAACGAAACTACTGACTTTGTTTCCACTGACAATATCCTACATCCCTGAAACCTCCTCGGCTCTAATCCTGTCAAGAATACCTCAAGATCCACCCTGTGATCTCATTTAAATTCCTAAGCCACCCCTTGGAGATAACTTCAGACATTTCTAGACTCCTATACATGACTATTGTAAAGAAAACGATGACATGTTCTGTCCTTTGCAAAGCCCATATCCACACTCGGGTGTGTCTTATTCTCTCCCTGAACTTCTCTTTTTTTTCCAACCTCTGTGCTTAGCACTATGTTAATGTGGTTCAGGTGGAAGATACTTCCCCAGCACTGAATAAAGTGGGGACAACGCTGCAACCCCAGCCTCAGAAGATCACAATTTCAACATCATTCTCAACTACAAATGGAGTTTGAAGCCAGAAAGACCCTTACCTCAAAACACAAACCAAAACAAAGATACTTTTCAATAAACTCCAACATTACTCCATCCTAGCTTGTCCTGAAATTCTTTTCTGTGGCAAGACCAAGAATCTGGCTTTGCCTGAATAGAGGTCTCTGGAAAAAAAAAACAAAAAAATCAACTCCTCAGGCTGCTGATGACAAACAGCAGGGTAAACAAATTGTAATATAGAATACAATGTACAAATATAGTATACATTATGATTATAATATACAACAGAGCATGACATCATGCTATTAATGTTATGTGTACAATTTTTGTTTTAAAGTTATATATAGCAATTTATAATATAAAAATTTTAATATATGCAACAATGTTTTAATATGTCATATGTAATATAATATACTTACATATGACCTACAAGTGTATATTTGTATAATTGTTCTTAAAATGCACCATGAGGATTTAATGATCCCCAACATTTTCTTAATCACAAAATGGGCCACTATTATATATATAGTTTTGTGGGGTTTTGCTTAGGAATATAATGTGACTGCTTCATCAATTCAGTGATGTTCTTCCACAATATGATTGTTAATATATTTCTGTATTCTCAGTCAATGTACCATAATTTGCTTGACCAGTGTCTTCTTTGGCTTTTGGGGATATCTTTTTGTTTACCAATTATTTTGTGTATGGAACTTATAAAGAGATATCTGATTTGCTACAAACTACCAGGACCAGTAAGGGCCTAACAGGACACTGGTGGATCACCAAAGCTGCAGAATTAAAGGGTGTCTAATAAAAGAAGGAGTGTGGAGAGGTAGGCTAGGCATAGGGAAACCAGCCAGGGACAGTACAGTGCCTCAGGATGTCACTACTTCTAGAATATTTCATTTTTTGTTCTATTTCCTATTCCTCGTGCTAGGAGGTCAAATACTTTCTACATCTTTCGTTTTCTTTAGCAGCTTGCCTTTGCCTTCAAGAGGGCTTTTGTTTTCTACTTGTTTGGTAGAACATTTTATGTCAAAAGCATATCATGATTGGTTTGTTGTCCTGATTACTTCAGTAGGCTTCCCCTGCCCCAGTAGTTTCTGTTGTTTTGATATATAAGCATCTAGAATCTTTATGTAGTCCAATCTATTAATATTTTCCTATCTTTGAGAAAGATGCTGTGGTGATTTAAATGAGAGATGTCAACCATTTGAGCACTTGGTCCCTGGTTGGTGGTGCTCTTTGGAAAGGTTACGGAACCTTTAGGACATGGAGCCTTGCTGGAGGAAGTGTGTCATTGGGGGCAGTCTTTAAGAGTTCATAACCTCACTCCACTTCTAGTTTGCTCTCTTTATGTGTGGCTGAAATGTGATCAGCCAGCCTCCTGCTCAGCCACCTGCTACCATGCCTTCCCACACAGTGGATTCTAGTCCTCCGGAACTGTAAGCAACTAATAAATACAGATGCTAACCTCAAAAACACTATAAATCTAATAATCTATTTTAGAGTTGCTTTTTTCATCTTTAATGTTTATTTTCTTCATCAGAGCTAAAATTATAACTTTTCTATCATTTGTACCTGAGAAATTAAATGTGATTCTTCTCCCTATAAGATACTTTACATTTAGCTAAGTGTGGTGGTGTATGCCTTTAATCCCAGCACTGGAGAGGCAAAGTCAGACAGATCTCTATGAGACTGAGTCCTTCCTGGTCTACATAGTGAAGTCTAGGCTAGCTGGGGCTACAGGGAGACCCTGTCTCAAAAAAGACAGAAAGTAAATTTAAAAACTTTACATTTTTACAAACACAAGTATCAGCTGAATCACTGTACTGCCTGACCTGAAGTCCAGAAATGTGGCTCTGCCTCTTTCTGGTGCTGGGGTTTGACTTCAGGACCTGTCTGCCTAGACTTAGTGTCAGAGTCCACAGGTTAGGTGCTCAGTCCCAAAGACACCCCCACTTTAGATGCTGTCAGACATCTAGGCCTCTGGTACTTCTCCCCAGCTGCTTGTGAGTCAGAGTTTCCCAAAATCCCTTTCTCAGTTTCCACATTTGCTAAAATGGCTCAAAGATTTCATGGAAAATCTTAAGTTTGGCAGTTTAAGGGACATTAGTTGCTGTAACATAAAAATCTGAGGATGTATAAGTCCGAGATGATAATAGTATATGACTAGAGAGATGATTCAGTGGGCAAAGTGCTTCTCATGCAAGCATGAGGGCCTGGGTTCAGATCCCCAGGACCCATGTGAAAAGCTTGGTGTGGCCATGTGCATCCGTAACTCAACACTTTGAGGTGGGACTGGGGAAGTGCAGAGACAGGCAGATCCTCTGAGCTTGCTGTCCAGCCAGTCTGGCCAATTGGTGAGCTTTAGGTTCAGTAGTGCCCTTATCTCAGAAAACAAAGTGAATGATTGGATATAGTATCATTCACCTGTAAGCACCCCACTTGTGAGGCAGATTGGTCTCTGTGAATTTGAGGTTAGTATGGACTATATAAGTAAGTAAATAGTAGGACCCTGTCTCAAACATACATACATATATAAATACATAAATAAGGTGGAGAAAATAGAGGAAGATACCTGGCCTCCATCTGTACCTTCACGCATGTGCACACTGAGGAACATACCACACATACCACATATACATATGCAAATAAAGATAGTGTGGCATTATGTATAACCTATACACATCCTCCCATACTCTTTAAATCATACCCAGATTACTTGTGGTATCTATCACAATATAAATGCTATGTGAATAATTGTTATATTATATCCTTTATGAAATGACAAAGGAAAAAAACCCACAATACATACTCAATATACACACAATTTCTTTTTTATTTTTTGAGACGAGGTTTCACTGTACCTCAGCTTGTCTAGAATTCCCTATGTAGACCATCCCAGGCTGGCCTCCATCTCTGCTTGCTCTGCCTCCTGAGTGCTGGGACAAAAGGTGTGTACCACCACGTCTAGCATGACACAGTCTAAAACTAAACAAAACATTCTTTGAGACAGGGTCTCGTGTAGCACAGGCTGGTCTTGAACTCATTATGTAGCCAAGGATGACCCTGAATTTCTGATCCTTCTGCCTCTTCCTCCTAAGTGCTGAACTTATAATGTGAGCCACCATGCTTGGTTTTATGCAGTGCTGGAGACTGAACCTGGGGCCCTGTGCATGCCAGGTAAGCATTCTATCAACTGAGCTGTATCTCCAGCAAACTTTTAAAAAAATCTTAAAATATTTTCTTTGTGGTCCAGGGGACTGTACCAAGGCCTTTCTGCTGTGTTCTAGGCAAGTGCCCTAATCCTGAACTACATCCCTAACACCTCAAATGTTTGATCTTTGGTTGGTTGAATTGATGGATGCAGAACCTGTGTGTACAGAGGGCCTGCCATAGGCTGTCAGTTCTGATTCTATCAGTGTTTTGTCATATCTATTAGTGTGAAAAGGCATTTCAAAGATGAAATACACAAAATTTTATTGTGGGTCATTATTGACAAATGACTACTGGCGTAGATTTTGACTGTGGGAAGCACTGACTCTGAGCCACTTAGAGAGAATGTTATCCTCTCTATGGATTTCATGCTGGGCGTGGTGATACATGTCTTTATTCCCAGCCCTCAGGAGGCAGAGGCAAGTGGCTCTTTTTGAGTTTGAGGCCAACCTGGTCTACATAGCAGGTTCCAGGCCAGCTGGGGCTACAAGGAGACCCTGTCTCAAAAAAAAAAAAATAGTAATTCATTCTTCCTGACTTACATTACAAAAAATTATACTCATTAAATTTTGAATTTTGTCAGTACAAATTTTTCAGAGATATATTTACTTTGCTATATATGAGTACTTACACAATAGACTCAACTTTACCGCAGCCCATAAAGCTATAAGATTTACTTACCTGGCTCTTAACAGAAAAAGTTCAATGACCTTGGACCTAGAGGATGCACAGCAAAAAGTGATTGTGATGGTAAATGGAACAGAAGGCTGTGCAGGCCAATTTTTGTTGAAACAGCATGGATGTGGCTATCCCACCTGGGTCCAGATGCTCACCCAGGTTATTGGGGGTTGAGGCTAAAACAGCACAAAATGGCTGATACCGTGTGTCCTGAGAACTTAGTAAACAGTGTTATAATCTGTTATGTCGCTATTTTGGCAACATCCCTCCTCTGTGTGAGTTTTCCATAAATGTGGCCCTGAGGTCAGAGGCAGACGCCTTTGTCTGTGCTTTGCCAGCCTGTGGTATGTGCCTGTCTACCTTCCTTTCCTGACTGTCTCTTCATACCGCTCCATCCTATGCTGATATCAGACTCTAGCTTCTCAGTCTTCCAGCCAGTGGTTTTCCAGGACACCTCCAGGCCTCCAGAGGTAGTTTGGAATAGCTGGAGCGATCCCTGTGGACTGTGCAGCAACAGAGTTCTTAGCCTCTCCAGGTTGCTGGCAGCCACTATTGAACTCCCCAGTCCCCACTGTATCCCAATCTAATAAACCCCTGTTACACATATACGTCCTATTGGTATGTTCCTCTAGAGATCCCCATCTAATATAGAGTGATGCTTAGTTTTATTGTCAACTTGAATCTAGAATCACCTGGGAAGTGGGTCCAAACAAGGAATTTTCTAGATCAGGTTGGGCTGGGGTCGTGCCTGTGAGAGATTTTCTTACTTGGGTTTATTGAGATGGGAAGAGCCATGCTGAATGTGGACAGTACCATTTCATGGGCGGAGCCCTGGACTGAACAAAAAGGAGCGAGTGAGAGAGGGAAGCTGAACACAGGCATGCACGCAGGTTTTCCTTCTCTCTCTGCTTTTAACTGTACATTTGACTGGCTGATTCAAGTTCCGGCCTCCTTGACTCCCTGTTAGGATGGACTTTGACCTAAGAGCTAAAATATACCCATTTCTCCCCAAGTTGCTGTCAAGGTATTTTACCACAAAAATTAGAAACAAAATGGATATATATCTTGATAGCGGTCTTTACTGGGTTTTTAAAATCTAATTTGTCCCCCTCCAATTGGCACAGGGCTTTGTGCACACTAAGCAAGCTCTCTGTCACTGAGTCACACCTCCAATGCCTACTCTGTATTCCTGATGTTCGTACTGTCACATTCATCTGCAGTGGCCATGTATTAAGTATATAATAAAAAGCAAGCTGTTTATAAAATCATTTTTCTGGAAAGAAACTATTCCTTCAGTCAAGTTGAAAAATGAGTCACTAGATTTCTTTCCTCTGTTCTGTTCTTACCAGGTAGCAGGTCCATGTCAATGAAATTCATTGTCCTCATCAAGAATAGAAAAGTCGCATTAGACCTGAAAACTCTCTCTGAAAAGAAGCTCTTGGTTTTTTCTTAGAACCACACCACAGCAAGGAATTTCCATGAAAATACTTTTCAGCTCCACAAAGTCAGTTGAATCTGATTTTTGAGAAGTCCAGAAGTGGACATAGTGGTACATGCCTGTGATCCCTGCATGTGGGAAGCTGATACTGGAGAGTAACAGGTTTGAGACCAGCCTGAGTTGCATAGTGAGGTTGAGGTCAGCCTGGGCTACAGAGCAAGTGTGCCTTAAAAAACCAGCATCTGAGGGTTGAGCTCAGCAGTAACTTGCCTAGTCTGCCATTCAACTCCCCCAAGCATGTTCTCCAGGGGCTGGAGAGATGGCTCAGTGGTTAAGAGCACTAGTTGTTCTTGTAGAGGACCTGGATTTGAATCCCAGCACCTACATGGTGGCTAACGACCATCTCTAACTCCAGTTCCAAGGGATCTGACACCCTCTTCTGGCCTCTGAAGATGAAACCCTCTTGGTGCAGTTACATACATTCAGCAAAACACCCATGCACGTACAATAAAAATTAATAAGTACATTTAAAAAAAAGAATCCTCTATAGCTGACCACACTTCTGCAAATAACTGTCTCAAGTCTGATCACAGGTTACAGGAGGCAGCTAAGGAGTTGACAACTTAAACTCTGTCAGTTTTGCCTAGTGGCAGTCTAAGTGAATGGTGATCTTGTGTTTTGTAAACCTTTTATAAATTAAAGAAGATTACATCCAACCCCAATTAGTACATAAATTCATTATTTTATCTATGTGGATTGACTTATCTTTCAAATGGCAATATTTATCAGTTATAATAAGCAAGAAAGCAAATGTGCCTATGCCAATAAAATAAATTGAATTAGGTTTAGATCAGCCTCACGTTAAATGTTTCTTCCTATATTGTGTTTTTGCTGCATGAGGGCATTTAAATCCTCATTCCCATATGTATGCAATTGCAACTGGTCTTTAGTGGCTGACTTTGCAGTCTCAGCATAGCCTTCAATTAAACCAGCCCAAAAGCCCGAAGAAGCTGGCTTGGGGATATATGCCATTAATCCCAGCACTTAGGAAGCACACATGAGCAAATCTCTGCAAATTTGAAGCTACCCTCGTCTACATAGTGAGTTCCAGGATAGCCAGTCCTACATAATGAGACCCTGTCTCAAAAAAAGGAGGGCGGAGAATTTTGGCTTCAAAGGTAAACTGATAAGGCCGGCGCTATAGCTCCACAGTACAGGGCTAGCCTAGCATACGTACAGTTCTGGGTCTGATCAGTAGCACAGGTCAAAGCAAGTATGCAAACAAAACTCGGAATCACTAGTATTTTCTTCCACCTGCTAATGGTTCTTTATGTGAATACAAAATCAATCTTGCATCACTCAAATCACGATAAATATCAAAAGGACAAACATTAATATGATGAACTTACCAGTTGTTGTGCTCTGTATTCACTGGATACTGTAAAGCTCAGTAATAGGGGCTGGGAAGATGGCCCAGTCAGTGAAGCGCTTGCCGTGTAAGCATGAGGATCTGTAGCATCCGTGTGAAGAGCCAGGTGCCTGTAATCCCAGCACTGGGAATGCAGAGACAACAGCCTTGAAGCTCGCTGACCAATGAGTGAAGTCCAGGTTTAGTGAAAACCTTTTCTTCTTTTGGAGACAGAGTCTTCCTGTAGCTTCAGGCTGGCTAGAGCTCCCTGTGTAGTCCAGGCTGGCCTCAGTTTCACAGAGATTCACCTGCCTCTGCCTCCCAAGTACTGGGATCAAAGGTATTTAACACCACGCTCTGCCCACTATCACTTTTAAGTGATTTTTACATTTTTTATTTACTTTTTTAATTTACAGTTTTATTTATTGTGTGTGTATGAGTGTGAGTCTACACATGCACATCACATGTGTGGAGGTCAGAAAACAGCTCTTGGGTCTTGGTTCTCCCTTCCACCATGTGGATCCAGTGTATTAGACTCAGGTCATCAGGCTTGGCCAATTGAAAAAGAAACTACTGTGTGTGTGCTGGGGGCATGCATGGGTATTCGGCCCACGTGGAGGTCAGAGAACAACTTTGTGGACTAGGTTGTCACCTTCCACTTTTAGGTAGGTCCCGGGGACTGAACTTAGGTTTTCAAGTTTGCACAGCAAGTGCCTTTACCTGTTGAGCTGGCCCTGTGCTGCATATGTTTTTTAAGGAACTGCATATGCACAGACCTGAATTCTTTTTTTTAAAAAAGAGGGATGGAACTGAGATGCTCCTAATTGACATTGCTACAGAAATGGCATAGAAGCATATAGTACATACTCAATAAACACATGCCAATTGAAGAAACCAACAAGAGGCTAGTCTGATATCACTGTCTGTGCTATATAGCCTCCAACATGTAAAATATGATGTGGAGTGTGCACACATACACACAAGTGTGTGTGTGTGTGTGTGTGTGTGTGTGTGTGTGTGTGTGTGTTCTAGTTTCAGAGATCACATAGTTTCTGAACTCAGATTTCTTGGGTTTGGAAACAAGTTCTACCATCTACTAGCCATGTGGCTTTAGGAAAACGGCCCAGCTTTTCTTCCTAGTTTCCTCGAGGAAACTAAGGATTATTAATAGCACCCACTTTGTAGGAATGCAGGCAAATAATTCTGGATCCATTTGTAGGCATGATAAAAGTTATTTGACATCCAATTAAACTCCACAACCTTTCAGTTTCTTTTACTGTACAGTTATTTTTGATAGAGCCTGTGTGTTTCTTATCCCACTGATCCAAGACCTAACACACCCTACAGTGGTTAACCACAAGAAAGTTTCAAGTGAGCCCAAGTGATGGTGAACACCTATAGTCCCACTTTTAATTCAATGTGGGAAGCCAGCATGGGCTACAGAGTAATCCCTGATTCAAACAAAACAACACAATACAACAAAACCAATTCCCAAACTAATGTCCAGTGCCTGAGACATGTAAGTCCATCCTGTTCTTGAGAGGTTTAACTGGCCAACTCACACCCTGTGGAAAGCCTAACCAGAGGCGTAGTCCCATACCCTCTCCCCATCTTCCTTACCCGATGCTCGAGCTCAGAGCTGCTTCTAGGCCATCCTCAGGCCACCCTTCTTTCAGAGCCCTTAGCTTCCGGGACCTACCCTCAAGTTTCTCTGTCCCTCACCTAGTATGCACACCTGAACCTAAGTTCACCCTCCCTCCTCACCTCCACACATCCAGACCTGCTAGTGTGGCCTTCTTGTGATAGAGCCCACTCGTTCCTCATTCCACTGGCCCAAGACCCAATACACATCACAATGGTTAACCCCAAGAAAGTCTCAAGTCTCAAGAGAGGCCTTAAAACCAAATTGGGAAAAGAAAATCACAATGTAACTAGATGTAGATTTGCTATCAAAAGATGGCATTATAATTAACATGTGCAAAAGAAATGTAAATTGAACATACAGTACAGAATTGTGTAGGAAGCCTGAGATTTTAGCTGACTGTTTGACAAGCACTGGTGTAGGAGATGAGTGTGTGCATCTAAGGGCAAACTCTTCTCCTTTGATTGACTCCTGGGTTACCCCCAGGGGGGACCCCTCAGTTTCGACATTCTGCTTTGAATAATTCCCAAAGCTTCATTTCTATTCTGGCACAACCAAATGTTATCTTGGAGAAAGACAGTGCGGGGTTCCTAGGGCTGTGCTAACCAAGTGACACACAACCAGTAGCTGGAAGGAACAGAAATTGATTTGCTCATGGTTCTTTGAGTTAAGAATCAGAAAATCCTCTCCAGTGCCCTGCCTCCCTAGCTGTTGGTTTGCTGCTGTATCTCTGGCATTCCTTGACATGCAAAAGCATCATTCTGTCCCTGGTAGACGTGTCCCTTGTCTCATGCAAGATGGAAATCAAACATGGAAACAACAAAGGGTCAGGTGGTGATGCTGGTGAAGTATGAAGAGATCTATTCAATGTGAACACACAGGAACAGATGTCTAGTGGCCTAGGTCCATCTTTGGGGATACTGACATGAGCTTTTGACTTAAACAGAGGAAGAACTGGAACAACAAGCAAGACGTCTGGGTAATTAAGCAGTCCTGGTTAAGGTGTCTCTGGGCAATCATTGTTGCAGGTCTGCTTCTACAAGGTGGCCAAAATTCAAAGCAGTCTTTATCACTGTTTCCACTTGAGGGGAGCAATCTGGTTTTTAGATTGTTCCTGCTCCCAGCTACAGTCTCACAAGTCATGAATACACTTGTTGGGCATAATGCAAGGTGGGCCTAGCCAGGCCACCTGCTAGGAGGAATAGAGGAATGGCTCCTGTGGGTGTGGCATTCTGCTCTGGCTAGTTGTGAGATGACCAGAACCTGGAAAGAACCCGCCTACCTGGGGACAAACTTACTATTGGCTGTATTCGGGACCCCACCCCATAAGGTCATTGGCTATCCAGACCTATAAGAGCTCGTGCACCTGTTCAGTAAACGAGTTTGCAGTGCCTCGTGCTTGGCCTGCTCCCGTCCAACTCCCAGAGTCTGTGTCTACTGATCCCCAACCCCTCCAGCTGGCCCCCCAAAGTCCATTCAGGCTGGCTCCGAGTGGTGAGACAGGATGGTAATGGACACGACGATAACTGGCGCCCGAACAGGGACCCTGACCCCCTCGGTGAGTAGACCCTGGTTGCATTCGGTTTTGTGTGTGATTTGATCCTTGTGGTTGGGCAAGGATCCCCTCTTTTTTGTTCCCCTTCCTGTGGAAGCACACGCCACCTCACGGTCCCTGAGATTGTGCTGGCCCCTCCCTTTTTGGTTCACCCCTGGCGGAATCACATGAGGACTTAAACCTCCTGATTTCGGAACCCAGGCAAAGCTATCCAGCTAAGCCTTTCCAAAAGAGACATGGTATAGTCTATCTGTGTCTTAACTCTCCGGACTCTGATTAAAAACTGCCCCAGCTCGCTCCTGCAGATGGGCTGAGTTTGCCCTCCAGCTCAGCCAGTTTAAAACAATGACCTTTCATATGTTAATTGCCCCTGCCTGGCTTTACCTACAGTGCTTTTAAAAATTGGTGAAAACCTTCTGGACAGTTTTTTCGTGGGTTCAGCCCAGGGAACTTCACAGGGAATTAATCCTAGAGGCCTTATGCCAAATGCCATCTGGCAAATGGATGTCACCCATATACCCTCTTTTGGCAATCTTAAATGTGTCCATGTTATAGTGGATAGTTACTTCAAATTTGTTTTTGCTATTGCCCTTTCAGGTGAGAAGGCATCCCATGCCATTAAGGCAACAAAAATTGCTATGCTGGTCATGGGTGTACCTGGGTGATCAAGACAGATAATGGCCCAGCATATACATCTGCCCAATTCAAGTTTTACATAAAATCCTGGGGGATTAAACACTCCACTGGGATCCCCCATCACCCTCAGGGCCAAGCCATAGTGGAGAGGACTAAGAGAGCCCTCAAGAAACACATTATGAAGCAGAAAACTGCAATGACACCCAGGGATCCCCATCTGAATCTCCCTTGGTAGAAGCTCTCTTCTCCCTTAATTTTCTTACCTTTGATGAAGCAGGACTCTCTTCAGCCTATAAACATTGGAGATCTCAGCCGGCCACTACCCCCCTGACCCTTGCTTGCTGGAGAGACCCTCTCACAAATGAATGGAAGGGACCTCACCCACTCTTAACACAGGGTCGAGGGTATTCTTGTATCTTTCCAGAAACCTCAACCTCCCCTATCTGGATACCTGCCACGGATGCACCTGCAAATAAATGCAGCAGATGCCCCCACCACCGCTGGATCCATAACCACACCCCCTTCCTCTTACTGTTCACGCTTCCACTCCCAATCCTGACTAGGGCTGATGCTCAGCCATTTTTTCACTCCTTAATTTAGTAACTTGGAGCACTTTGCTCTGGCCTTCTTGATTACAGCGATTCCATTTAACTAGCCACTTAATAACAACATCTTCTTCATAATACTTAACTATTCTTGATTCTTTCTGAGTCTTCCACAGGTCACAAAAGCATTCTGCGACAAAAACCCTCGTACACAACACAGGAGCCTTCCTGCAAACCTCCCATGCCATCCTAATTACCCTCCTGAGAGACAAGTATCACCTATTGGATTATTTCACCAGAACGGCAGGTAGCCGATGTCTACCGAGGCAACCTAAGACAGGCACTGCCAGCAAAGATGAACCCCTCGGGTTGTTTCACCAGAACGGTGGATAGCCAATGACGGGTAAGACCCTGGTGGCCAGGGCCACCTAAGACAGGCACCATTGCCTAAGGTGATCCCTAAGGGCCTGGGGCCAACAATGGCATGGCAAAGAATCATGCCTCCCAGGGTTGCTCAATTAATAAAAACAAAAAGGAGGATATGTTGGGCATAATGCAAGGTGGGCCTAGCCAGGCCACCTGCTAGGAGGAATAGAGGAATGGCTCCTGTAGGTGTGGTGTTCTGCTCTGGCTAGTTGTGAGACCAGCACCTGGAAAGAACCTGCCTACCTGGGGACAAACTTACTATTGGCTGTATTTGGGACCCCACCCCATAAGGTCATTGGCTATCCAGACCTATAAGAGCTTGTGCACCTGTTCAGTAAACGAGTTGGCAGTGCCACGTGCTTGGCCTGCTTCCCATCCAACTCCCGGAGTCTGCGGCTTGACTCTGCATCTACTCACCCCTAACCCCTCGGGCTGGCCCCCCAAAGTCCACTTGGGCTGGCCCCGAGTGGTGAGACATGATGGTGAAGGACATGATGATATATACTATTTGCATCTTGGGAAGCAGGAGGGGGTCCTAGCCTGTAAGATTTTGTCCTTCTTGGAATCCAAGGTGACTCAAGAGGAAAGATTAGGGACAATGACTTAATCCTGTACCTTCAGTCAAAGTAAGGGACCACACAAAAGGAGGGCAGAGATGAGGTCAGGCTTTTGTCCTGCCTCTGGTTACTCAGTGGGTCCAGGTGAAGAGTCAACACTCCTTAGCAAAAGCAGCTTCTAGATGCTGTTTCAACATGAAAGTAGGTGGGCTGGGGATATAGTTCAGTTGGTAGAGCTCTTGCCTAGCATGTACTAAGCTCTGGGTCTGATCCTCAGTACCATGTATGGTGGCATATGCCTGTAATCCCAGTACTTGGTAGGTGGAGACAAGAGTATCAGAAGTTCAAGGCCATCTTTGGCTAAATAGTGAGTTCCAAGCCAGCCTGGGTAGATGATAAGTTTAACCAAAGTAAAGGGGCTGGAGAGATGGCTCAGCAATTAAGAGCACTGGCTGTTCTTGGCACATACATGGCAGTTAACAACCATCTATAACTAGTTCCATGGTATCTGATGTCCTCTTCTGGCCTCCGAAGGCATTGCATGACATGGGCATGCAGATAATATACTCATGCACATAAAAAAGATAAATAAATAAATAAAACCAAAGCTAAACAAAACGAAAAAAAAAAAAAAAACCTGAAAACAGAAGAGGCACTAATCTAGAAGGAGGAAGGGGGCCAGTGAAGAGGAGTGGCAAGTAGGTGCAAGGCGCAGTGACATAGTATAACTAGATATAATACATATCATAATTAGACCCACTGTTTTGCACGCTAAAAATTAATATAAAAAATAAAAACTTAAAAATCACACTTGGATATAATGACATGTTCTCCTTACATTCACAGGTGACATGTAAGTCAGTGATTATGGTGACAGTTCCCTCTCCTGGCTTGAGACATGGCCCACTGGGTCACATCATTTATTCAGATTTAACCATCATCATATGAAAGCAGAAGTGAATTTTTTTCTTCTTGTCTGAAGATGTTAACAACCATTAGGGTTTTGTGACTCAGCACTGAGTTGAAATGCTGGTATCTAGGAGGCCAACATGTGCTGAAAAGCATTTTTAATTGATGAGTGTAGAAAGTCCACATCATGTTACATGTCAGAGATGAAAACAACCCTGGCTCCCAGGGCATTCTTCATACTAGGTCCTGAGTCTGAGTGATACAGGAGAAAAACAGGGGTCGGCTTTCAGGGTTCTTTTTTGTTTGTTTTGTTTTGAGACAGGGTCTTCCTGTAGTCCAAATCCGCCTGGAATTCACTTTGTAGACTAGGCTGGCCTTGATCTCACAGAGATCCTCCTGCCTCTGCTTCCCAAGTGCTGGAATTAAAGGCGTGCACCATCACACCCACCTTACCTTTCAAGGTTTTTAGTTTCATTCATAAAAGAATTTAAGAATGAACTTGAATGAGAGCTTTTGGACAACTTTATTAGAATTTAAAGAAAAATCCTCAGGGCAGGCCGAGCTGGGAATCTGAGAAGCCGCCCTCGGGCAGAGAATTGGAGGCAAAAAGGAAAAAAAAGCCATGATGTTAAGCAGGAAAGTTGGTTGGACACCTGGAGGACTAGCCGTCACATGGAGGAGGGGGGAAGAGAACTTTAGAGAAAAAGTAAAGAAACCCACGGGGCTGCCCAAAGCCTGAGGGAAGGCTTAGGTAGAAGAGTAAGGAAGAAGAGGGGAGGCTGCACTTTTCGGAAGAATTCAGAAAGAGGCCAGACGTAGGGAGGGCCACTTGTCTGTTGCGTGGTCCAGATGTACTGCACTCCAGGGTGAGGGTTCAGGGTAGGAAAAGTTCACCATCTCCTTAATGCACTAGGTGTTCTGCCCTGCCTTCCTAGGAGTGCTCCTGTGACCAGGTGAATGACCCACCGGAACTGGAAAGTTGGCCTCATCCACGTCATACATTTTATTCTCTTGACCAGTTTTCTCTTAGGGCTATTCTTCCCCCCTACCGTAACATATGCATGGACTTAAATTTTCTCTTTTAATTCTCAGACACTGCCTAATATTTTAGTATTTTCACTCTCTTGCCAATGGAAAGAATTGAGAGCCATGGCCTAATTGAATCTCATGTAAACTGCCTCCTGACCACATGCACACAACAGCAGCACACACTCAACAGAGTTCAAGTTTAGAACAATGCAAAGAAAGACCTTCCCCTTGAGAGGATTAGCCCCCTACTCTCCAGAACCCAGCCTCACTAATATGGGAATACAGGAACGGCTCGTCTGCCCAGGGCCTCTTTCCGGCCTGACCAGGTGTCAGCTGCCTCCATCACTGAACATCAAAGCAGCCAAACTGAGGTTTCTCTCCATATTTCCTTTGTGTGCCTCACCCACCCCCACCCTCTTGCCTGGTACTTATTAACACCGCAGGCTTACCCAGCGCCTTTTATTTTTAGGACCTCAAATGTTCAGAGCAAGACATTTTTTCTTATTTTCATGGGCTCATGACTGGGAAAATGGAAATCACAAAGACTATTATGATCATAATGACTCCGATGATTATGCAACAAAGAGTTCAAGATAACTGGAGGGGGAGGCCCCGCCTGGCTTGGGGGAGGGGGAGCTGGGGTACTGGGGTGTGGGGTGGGGAAGGAATCTGGTTGAGAACCAGGAGCAGATCGCAGCTGCACCTCAGCCTCCAACCCCGCTGACCTAGCTCCGGATCCAGGACTTGCTGAGCTGCTTGAAAACAGCTTCTTTTCGAACAGGGACCAGAAAGACAGGCAGGGAAGCGACAGCTGGGCTGCCTCGACGCGAGGCTCACCCTTGTTAGCCATTTCAGCAGTCATTTAAAATGCATTTCAAATCCTAGGAATAGCAGTTTGTCACTTTCTCTGTGGCTTTTTTTCTTTCTCTCTCTCAGAGACATATTAATATGGATGTGGCTAGCAGGTTCCAAGCTTTGAGTCCTGCTCATTAAATCACAGCTGGCTGGGAATACATGTCAATCCTGCCCCGTTTTTACTCAAGTCGGGTTTTATAATGAAATTAAAATGAGCTCCTCTCGACACCCCCTTCCCTGGAAGCAGGCCGCTCTGCCCTCCGGGGAGTGAATGCTGTGTTCTGAGGATGTTGTACACTCAAAAGAAATGCATATGCAATTTCAGTAATTAAAACATTTAATTTGGTGATTACCCTTACAGAAGCTGCTGGAATTACCGTGGTGGAGGAATGTTCCATCCAGCTGTTACAGCTGCCCCCCACAGCCCCAGCCCCATTCTGTTTAAGGGAACAGCCCACCTGCTTGGGATGTCGCCTGGTCACTCACCACATTCAGGTTTTCTGGGAGGAAGTGTGGTTGGCCAGACGGCCCCCAGGCTTACTCATTTTCTTGTGCTGAAATGCATGGTTTGATTTCTGAGACACAGTATTTGTTTTTTTTCCAAGATCGAAGGAAAAAGCTGATTCATTGTTCCTCAGGAAGAATCCCTTCAGGAAAGACCTGAAGGAGAGCGACATTTCATAAACACACACACACACACACGCACAAACTTTTGTACTTAAGTAAAACTAGCACACTCAAGTATTCACCCAGGGAGCTTGTTAAGAGAGGGAATTCCTGGACCCCACCCGGGACCCACTGAGCCCCCTAGGGGAACTGGACCAACACCTAGTACTTTGGCTTTTTAACAAGCTCCCTGGGTGATTCATTTGCATCCTGTAGTTTCGGAGCCACCAAGATGAGGGCATCCACACATCCTCAGCACAGAGTTGGGGTATAACCCTGAGTCACTTAGGGAGTGACTGTGCCTCACCTTTGATTGGAGACAGCTGAGTTCTCCTGGCAGTTTCCATACTTTATTTGGAAATGACAAATTGGAAAATGATGTACAATTAAGCTTTTCACAAAGCAGCTAATCAGCTCATCCCCTCCTGTACCTCAAAGCCAGCCTTTGAGTCCCTAGGTAGTTAGGAAAGTCAGAGACTCCATGCTGTGTAAGCAGGAGGGGGAGGGGCACGAGCCCCCAGATGTTGCCCTCAGCTCCAGAACAGAGCAGGCTACTGAGTCCCTCAGCCTCACCCCCGCTGGGTTCAGACTCTCAGAAGCTGCAAAGTAAAAGCCTGGCATATTTGCTGCTGTTTTTGCAGAAGATTCCAAATGCCAGCTCAATGGGGACTAGAGCTGGGCTGGCTATACCAGAGCCTCCTGGGGAGCCATTAAAAATATTGCTATCTGTTCCACTCCTGAGTGACTTGGAGTCTGCACCCTGAGGTCTGGATGTGCAATGATCCTGGTATTTGGGAACCACTGTGAGCAGACAGCACTACTCATTAGACCATGATGTTATTAGAAACAAACTCACAGGGAAACTGGTGTGAAACACAGGAAGGAGGCCTTACCTGACAAGGGGAGCTAACTGATCTGCCCCCAGTGAGGTCAACCAGCTGTCCTCACAGGGATCCTAACCAATGAAGACTGAAAGGGAGAGGTTGTGTAACCCACATTTGCTTGCTTCCAGTTAGCACTGGAAGTGTCCAGAAAATGATAGTTAAGGGTTGGGACAAAGAAGATTCTAGCTGCATAGGCTGCTGTCTCCTGTAAAGGACTGGGGAGAGGGCTATAGTCTCACTATGTAGTAGGCTAGCTTTGAACTCATGGTTATCCTCTTGTCTCTGACTCCATTGTGCCATTTTGCTGGAATTACAAATGTGTGCCACCATATCCAGCTGTGTTGTAAAGGAATTTTTTTAAGATGTATTTCTTTTTCTTTTTTTAAGCAAAGAGAAGACTTATTAAGGAAAAGAGGGAGAGAACTCTTGAGAGAGCAGGAAGGGCTCGAATGGAGGAATACCCTTAAAGAGGGATTTCTTGTGTTTTAACTGGCTACTGTTTTGAGAAGAGGGAGAAAAAGAAAAGGCCCAGATTTGCAATGTTTATTGATTTCCTTGGGATGGATACTCCCTGTGTGGCAAAGTTTTCTTTCCTTCCTTCCTTCCTTCCTTCCTTCCTTCCTTCCTTCCTTCCTTCCTTCCTTCCTCCTTCCTTCCTTCCTCCTTCCTCCCTTCCTCCCTCACATCTTTCCTTCCCCTTTTGTGTGTGCGCCTGGGCCTCCAGCATGCTAAAGACTCACTTTACCACTGAGCCTCACCCACAGCCTCACTGTGGCAGACTTCAAACCACCACCATTTGCGATAGAAATTGGCAAGAGAGGCACATGGTCACCTTTTTCTTTTGGCACCTGAGCACCTACTTCTACCACACATCTGGAGAGTTTCAAATTCTGAGCAGAGCTTCCTGCAATTACCTAGCTGCATCTGCAGTAACAGATGCAGCTACAGTGGAATCCCAGAAGGACAAGAATAGGCAGAGCGACTGGGCCTGAGTACTCCCAGACTGTCCTTGGTTTGCTGAGAGTAGTGTACACTGCCCCAGAAAGGATGCGATAATGACCATCCTCTTGCCCCCTGAACCAAACACCAGCCAACCTGGTTTCCTAAGGAAGTAGGAATTAAGAATTTAAGATGGTGAGTCTGTGTGTGTAGGCACACTCCTATAATCCCTGCACTTGAGAGGCTAAGGCAGGAGGATTGACTGACACTTGAGGCTAGCCTGGGCTATATAGAGAATGCCAGGTCAACCAGGGGTACATAGTAAAATTGGGTTTCAAAAGCAAATAAGAGAGTTTTAAGTGGGGAAAAGGGCTTTTTGTGAAGTCTGCTTATGGTCACCCAGTAGAGTTCAGAGAAAAGCAAACGGAGATGCTGGAATATAGGCAGAAGATTCTGGAGTTAGCTACAGCCAAAGGCAGATTGGTAGGGGGGCTTGGGAGACTGGGTATCACATACACTGTGTCACCTGAGTTGGAGTGGAAAATATTCAATTAATCATTCAAATTTGTGCCTGAGGAACCGTGAAGCTCAGTTATGAATTTCAAGTATTTCAAAACTGCTCTGGGGACAGATGTGAAACCCACGACAGACATGAAATCAACACCTGTTTCCCCAAGTAGATCACAATGTGACAAGTAAACTAAGAGGAGAGAAAGCAAAGGTTGATGGGAAACAGCTCATGTGCATGACTGGAGAAATAATGTGGGAACTTGAAGAATGGAGATTCCCTGTTTAGTGGGAAATATTTTCCTAGTGGCCCAGTGGGGAGCTCACAGGCTCTGAAAGAAAAGCAAGATACTTTGTGCAACTATTTTCCCATTTCATTAATATGTCAGATTTAGGACTGGTAAATAAGGACAGCAGAACCCACAAACAGCTATATTTTCAAGTCTCTTGCCTTTGGGAAACCCCAAACCTCAGCCCCCAGTGTCTGACTGTATAGGTGTGTGTGTGTGTGTGTGTGTGTGTTTGGAACGGGCAAACTAGGAAAGTACTATTGAAACAGGGGAGAACAGTGTCCTCTAGAGGATCCTTAGTCTCATCATAAAAGAATTTTAGAATGGACTCAAACAGAAGCTTGAGGACAATTTTATTAGAATTTAAAGAAAAATCCTCAGGATAGGAGAGCTGTGGATCTCAGCAGCTGCCTCGAGGCAGAGAATGGAAGGGAGAAGGGAAAAAAAGAAAAAAAAAAAACCCTTAAAGTCATGCCACTTTAGAGAAGTCAAGCTACTTTAGAGCCGGAGTGGAGGTCAGACACATGGTGAATGAACAACCACAATTCAAACTGCTGGAGCAGTCCAGAGCACGAAAAGAGGTATAAAGAAGAAAAGGAGAGATTATACTTTTCTGAGGAATTCAGAAAAGTGAGCAAACTTACAGAGAGCCACATGTCTGTGTGCAACGTGATCCAAGAGACTGGCCTAGGAGGTAGGATTCTGAGCAGGAAATGGTCACCATCTTGTTAATGCATTAGGTATTCCGATCATCTCTTAAGTCACCATGACTTAAGGTGAACCCACCTTCCTAAGGGTGTTCCTGTGACTAGATGATTGACAAGGGAAACTGGAAAGATGGGTCTTCATCCAGGTCAGAGATAGCAGAGATTGGTATTCTCTTGATTGGGTAATTTTGTGGGGCTTTTTGCTTCCTTAACATTAGTTTTTTAGGAAAATGAGCAGGTGAGACCCTGTCACACAATGAACTGATAGAGTAATCTCAGGGTGTATTTGAGAACAACAGAGCTTTTCTCAGCTCTGTTGTGCTTAGCTTGAGGGACTAGGGTCCTGGAAACTCGACACTACCTCAAGCCAGAGGTGTTCGGGTTCTTGTCTTGAGAATTCAAAGAATGAAATTCATGGACCAAGAGGATGAATTTTAGAAAGGAGTATTTTATTTAAGGAGCTTAGGAGGGAGAGAGCAGAGCTCCTATACAGCAGGAGGGGTTCCTGGGAACGGGATTCCACCGAGTCTCACTGCTCAGGAGTTAATAAGTGTTTAGTGGATGGAGGTAGGGAAGGGAAGCTGAGCTGGTCAGTCCAGTTCTCATTCCAGGTGTCCAGGTCCTTTGAGGACCTGGTCAGTTCTTCAGCATGTCTTCCAGGAACAGGGTATTACTTCAGGAAAAAGATAAGGAAAAAACCCAGACCCTCTTATTGGCATTCTCAGCCTCTAGCTATGGTAGAACAGAGACATCTTTGGATTAGAGAGTTCTGGCATTTCTAGCCTCAGGTGGGGCTGAGATCAGAGGGAATTTCCAGCTTTCAGCCAAGAAAGAAACTGGTCATTTTTCTTTTGAGGTCTTTACCTAAACTCTCTGGCCAATTTCTACCTCTCGCTCTTACCAGTACCACTGAAAGAATTTGCTCCTGGATTGGCTGATGAGCAGGACGGGCTGGAATCAGTCTGCATTGACTGGCGAAAGCTAGGGTGTACATGTCTTCTCAAATGGGTATTCGGGGATGTCAATCAGTACTTGACACTGGCTCTCTCAGGAACAGTTCTACCATAGTAACTGGCAGATCCTACCAGTTAGCCTGTTTGTCCTAGCAGAGTTGATCATGAACTATCTCTCACCACACAGCTTCATGCAAGTTTTCATGCTGATGGATTTTAATCTGCCACGTGTATTATTAGTTTGCTTGGACATCATAGTGAAAAACCACAGACTGGGTGGCTGCTACATCAGGAATCTATTTCTTACAGTTCTGAAGGCTTGACATCTAATACAGAGGTGTCAGCAGTGTTCATTTCTGCTGAGGCCTCTCTCCGTGGCTTGCAGGTTTCCAGTGTGTCTTCCTCTTCTTAGATGACATCAGTCATATTGGATTAGTGTTCTACCCATATGATCTCATTCAATTTTAATTACCTTTAAAATTTTTTTGTATTTTTGTGTATGAGTGTTTTGCCTGAATGTATATATGTATACCACATGCATGCAATATCCATGGAGGTCAGAAGAGAGAGTCAGATCCCCTGGAACTTGAGTTACTGATGGTTGTTAGTCACCATGTGGTTGCTGGGAACCAAACCAAGATCTTTTGCAAGAGCAATCAGTGCTCTTACTTCTGAGCCATCTCTCTAGCCCTTAGTCATCTTTTTAAAAGAACAAATCTCCAAATATAGTTACACTGAGGATTAGGGTTCCAACATAGTAATTTGGAGGAACACAATTTAGTTCCTAGCACCATGTGTTATGGTTTAAATGTGAAATGCTCCCTACGGGCTCATGTATTGGAACACTTGATCCTTAGCTGGTGGTGCTGTTTTGGAAGGTTGTGGAGTCCTTGGGATAGGAGGCAGAGGCAGTCACTAGGGATGAGCCTTGGAGGGTTCTAGGCTAGCCTTGCTTCCCACCTGAGCTCTCTGCCTCTTGGACACTCACCATGTGACAAGCTACACTGTGAGATTCCACCACCATCAACAGAGCCACCCCTGCCGCCAAAGTGGACGGTATACACTTGAACTGCAAGCTAAAATAAAGCTCTCCATTTGCTTCTGTCAGGTTATTTTGTCACAGCAACAAGAAATGTAACTGATATGTCATATGACTTAGGGATGATGAGTTCTATTTTCCAACTGGTATTTCAATTCCCAGTCGAGACAGAGTTCAAGGTATTTCAGGCCCCCCAACACAGAGGAAAATGGGGAGAATGGTAATTCTATGAGGTAAAAGAATCTTCTGGTAACAGTACTATTCGTAACATGGCTATTAGGCAGCAGACCTCTCCCAGGGAAATTGTCAGGGCTCAGTCCTGCATCACTTACAACTTTGTGAAATACAGTAGAGGAAAGGGGCCACAGACATAAGATTTGCTCTCAAACACAAAACCACAGGGAGACAGAGGTTTTGAAATATTCTGCTTGAATATTTACATAGGACCTGCTGAGCCTCATGATAATAGCAATGCCCTTTTCTAGCAATGGTGAGCATAGGACATCAGTTACTGCAATCAGAAGGGAGCTCAGGACTCTTTTTCTCTACTTTTTTTTTTTTTGAGACAGGATCTAGCTGTATAGTCCAGGCTATCCTCCTGCCTTAGCCTCTGGAATGCTGGGATTACAGGATGCACTATCAGAAAGACTCTCTGGATAACTGCATGGTAAGATACTATCTCACATCCAGACGTCACTTAGGAAATGTAACTGTTGTTATTGCTGGTAGAGCAAGCCTGAGCACAAAGCCAACACTGAGAAAGGCAGAGAAATGGAGCTACAGTGTTAACCAAACAGTGCCTGCAGCCCTGGTCTATAGACAAGTTGATAAATTAATCCTGTAGTTTGGATATGGTTTGAGCACATATCCCTTAAGACTTCATGTGTTAAAATTTCACTCCCATTATGAGTGAGTTATTAAGAGAGTGGAAACTCAATCTGACTCTAATGCTCAGAAGTGGGGCCTTTGAGTGTGGCTAGGATCAGACGGGTTATCAGGCTGGGGCCTCTCTGATCAGCTCTTCCTGACTTTATAGAGACTGGAAGAGATACACAAACTCGTGCACTCTGCCTGTCTCTTGCCTTGTGATGCTCTGTGCTGCTTCCAGATTCTTCTGCCAACAAGAAAAACATCACTGGATGTGGGTCCTCCACTTTCACCTCCAAAACTCTGAGCCAAAATAAATCTCTTTGTGTGAGTGTGTGTGTGTGTGTGTGTACTCTCTATGTGCACATGTATGTAGATGCAGTGGAAGCCAGATGTCTATCTCAGATTGCACCTCAGAAGCCATCTCCCTTGTTTTCTGAGAGAGGGTCTCTCACTGGGGAGCTGCATTCCCGCTAGGCTGACTGGCCAGTGAGCCCCAGAGATCCTCTTGTCTCTGCCTCCCCAGCACTGGAGTTACAGGCGTGCACTTGCATGCTCAGCTCTTTCACATGGGTTCTGGGGCTCAAACTCAGGCCTCTGTGCTTGTGTGACAAGCACATTTACTGATTAAGACATCTCTTTGACCCCACCCTCTTTACTTTATAATGTACCTAGCCTGTAGAATTGGGCTCTTCACAATAGAAAATGGATTAATAAGTTGGCAAGTTCATTGTATTGTATGTAGTCCATTGCTCACTGAGTTTTATGTTTATAATAGAATCATAGCCTGGAGCTACACATCTAAAATCTCAGCACTCAGGAGACAGAGGCGGGAGAATTATTGCAAGTTTGAGGCCAGTTTAGGCTACTGGTCTACATAGCAAGTTCCAGGCCAGCCAGGCTGATATCATGAGACTCTGCCCCAAACTAAAAAACAAAAGAGAGAGAGAGAGAAAGAGAGAAAGGGAAAAGAAGGGATGGAAGAAGGGATGGAGGAAGGATGGAAAAAAGGAGGGAGAAAGGAAGGGAAGGAAGGAAGGCTGCTTCATCCCATTGGTCACAAGAACTCTATTTGCATATGGGTACACATGGGGCACAGGCCTGGTTCCTTGCTAGGGTAAGTCGGCCATGTAGACAAACCATTACCACTGTGACGAGAGCCGGAGAACACAGGTAGGATCACTCAGAAGTACCTTTCACATGGATTGAAGAGGCCAGACCCAGGGCTGTGGCATTTAGGTTGATATCTGAGGATGAAGAGAAGGAGCTAAGTCAAGAGGGCTAAGCACAAGGCAAGGCAGAGAAGAGCACTGTGGTGAGAGCAAGGGTTGTGGATAGCCTGCAATGGTTCCTCCCACAAGCCTGGGAATCTGGAGTCCTGTCTGGTGGGGAAGATGGTAACAGGAAGAACTCGTGGACTGGGTGAAGCCAAAGTCCTCTATAAACTGTAAGCATGTCTCCAGTGTGTTAAGGGAAGGAGGGAGGAAGGCAGCATCATAGATTTCCAAACCTCAGATGCTCCCAGGAGCAGTTCCAGGAGGCCACAGAAACTGGATAACCCTGGGGGTGAGTACCAAAGTGAAGACAACTGAAGTCGTTCAGGATGTTGAGAACTCACACAGATGCTAGCCTGGTGGTGGTCAGGGGTCAGTGGGGAGAGAGACAAAATCACTGAGCCACGTTATCCCGGACCCCTCACTCCTCCTACCTACCACTGCAGTCACTGTTTGAGAGCTGGGGAGCATCCTATGCACGGTTTTCCAGCTGGGACCTAGGCTCCTTTACCCAACCCTTGCTTCTGATGGTACAGGGGCACCGGGCTTTAAGAAACCTCAGGAATATAGCACTCCAATTTGATTTTTATAAAGGATAGGCATTTGTTTGTGAAACTAGGGACAAAGAGATTTTTTAAAGAGAAGAAATGCCTTTTTAACTTAGGCATTTGCAATGCTAACTGTATCTGAGGGTTCTGGGTGTACTCAGAGACCTCCAAGGGGGAACTTAAATGTAATAAGCCACATTCTTTGCCCCAGGGTTGAAAGCTGCGGTGTTTTACTGGGGTTCTCAGTGTCCTCAGGAGCTCTGTCAAGTGTCTCACAGTGGCCCCTGCTATGTCCTGGCTGTGCCCCACTCTGCATCTTTCCTACTTGATGAAGTATCCAGTCCTCTGGTCTTTAACTCACTTAGAGGCTCTCACTTGTGTTTCTGGTGAAATTCTTGCATGCTCTTCTTGGGGGCGGCAGCGTTGTTGGTAACACCTGACACTTACCCCTAGCCACACCCGGTGCCCAGAATAGGCCACTGCAACATGGTGAAGTCAGAAGTGCCAGAGCTGGGTGTTCTCTATAGCTTTTGGAGAATCAAAGCTGTTCTGTGTTTCCTCTGGGGTGAGGAGACCACTTCCTTTTATTGCATGTGATCCAGTAGTTGACTAGAATGGCTTTGGCCCTGGCTACTCGGAGGCAGAGCCCACTGTGAGGGCTCCAGGCTCTGAGACCTCACTGGGAGGCCAGTGTTCTCCCTGGTTCCCTCCCACTGAGGCTCTCTGCTCATGGCCCCTGGCCACTGCCCATGTGCTGTTTTCTGCATGCCAGCTTGACCCTGCTGTGAACTTCAGCTCTTTCTTTCTTTCTTTCATTTATCTTGAATAATTTCCAATCATGTAGGTGATCTGGAAGTTATGCTAGATAATACTGAATGTTTAATAAAGTATGGAAAATCATATCATAGTAGCAAAAACTCAAAACGCCTGGATATTTTAGTATTTGACAGTAATTCACTACCAGTTGTATATGAGTACACTTTGAAAAGCTGCTTAGCAGGGTCCAATGAAGCTGAACAAATGCCTGTCCAATGACTGAGAGACTCCAGGCCACAAAAATGCTGTGACTATTCGTCAAGACATGTACCAGAATGACCCTAACAGCCCCAGTGCCCATCACAGTCACGAGTGGAAAACATCTGTGCTAGTGTGCGTCTCTGCTGCTGTGACCAAACCCAACTTGGGGAGTAAAGAGTTTTTTTATTTCATCTCACACTTTATAGTCCATCATCAAGGCCAATCAAGGCAGGAGCTCAAGGCAGGAGTTGGAAGCAGAGACCACAGAGGAATGCGGTTTCCTGGCTTGTTCCTCTCAACTCCTTGCTCTGCTACCTTTTGTACACAGCCCAGGTCTACCTGCTGAGGGAAGGCACCGCCCACAGTGTGCTGGGCCCTCCTACCTCAACTAACAGTTAAGAAAATGCCTCTCTAGGCATGGCAATAAGCCATTCGGATCTGGGAAAATCTTCAAGTGACTCTAGTTTATGTCAAGTTGATAAACACTAACCATCACACATTCAAAATGTCCATCTACATAGCAAAAATACACTGGGAACATTTATACAGTGATGAAGTGAATAAAATTCCACAACACAGATGACTTTCATAACTCTGCTGTTAAGTGAGGGAAGCAAGCCACCAGAATGCAGATTTTTGCATATTTCCATTCTACAGAAAGCTGGGAACCAGAGCTGGAAACTCATTTGTGGTGCTAGAAAACAGGTCAGTGTCCCGCTGGGAGAAGCCAATGCCTGCAAAGCAGTGGGAAGGGGACTTTGGAGGCTCTTGCTGTAGGTAAAAAGTCACCGGACTGACCATGTATGATGGGCTCCCTTTCTGCGTATATATTATTCCTCAATAGCATTTAGATTAAAGGAAAAGGAAACTCTGCCATCGAGAGATTTTCTAGGATTTCTAGACTAAGAATCACACCATAGGATACACAGGATACACAGTTCTGAGTTCAGGCAGTCCCTCTGTCTAAGTTCACTCTCTTTCTTTAAGTGTGTTCCTTCTTAAAGAGCAAAGGAGTCTTAGCTGGACCCACATATCCAGTCCAGACAATGGGCCAGAGTCAGAACAATCCCAAAGGGGTCACAACTTGGCCAAGGAGGACCCTGCTACATACGTGGGTTTTTCTCATCATTTGTTTGGTGAGGAACCTACGGCTCCCCTGCGCTAGTCAAGTGCTCTACCACTGGACTATACCCACAGCTTCTTCCCTGCAGCATTACTAAGCCACGTTACAGTTGTACCTGAATCAGTAATCAACCTGACTCTTAGCGTTAAGTTTTAATGGCCGAGTAGACCTGAACCCTGAGAGTTTGTTCCTTCAGCTCTCTCACAGAACTGTGCTCCTGAGCCAGATGTTCCTCATATTTTATTCAAACAGTTTCCCCAGCATGAATTGGAGAATTACAAGCTTGGATCCACCCTTATCATCAGAGAATCTTGTCCTTTAATCCATAGGCCTAAACTATCTTATACACACAATGTCAAACATCCTTCTCAGTTCTCTCTGCTTCCAGTAAGGATACGAATATGAATGTGCTGCTTCGAGGCCTTGGATATGCTCATCCAAGTTTACCCACATTTCATTCATCACATTCATCACATTCATCAACCTTGGGTAGAGGGCAAAGTGGGATCTTGGGGCATCAAGTTCAGGTGCCCAGGTCACAGGAGCACCCAGTTCAGTGAGCTTGTTTGCGTTATATACAGTAGTTTTTTGATGCAAGTAAAAGTCATTGGTCCAGATTCTGTCCATATGTCATTCCTACACTTGTCTACATTTTTATTTATTTCTTTGGTTGGTTTTGAGGGTTTTTGTGGTTGTTTTGTTTTATTTAAGACAGATTCACAGATAAGCCCGACTGACCTTGAACACAGTATGTAGCAGAGGATGTCTTTGAACTCCTCATTCTCCTGACTCTACCTCCAGAGTTTCTGGATTACAGGCATGTTCCACCATTCTCTGTTTATGCTGAAGATTAAACCCAGGGCAAACATTTTACCATCTAAGCGATAGCCCTGGTCATAAACACTCAGCCTCACCACACACATACCCCCAGCTTTTTAAAATTGAGATTGTGTCTCATATAGTCCAGACTGGCCTCTAACTTGCTATGTAGTTGAGGATGACCTTGAACTTCTGATCGTCCTGCCTCTACTTCCTGAGTGCAGAATTGCAGATGTGTGCTACCATACTTGGTTTTCATTGTTTTGTTTTTTGAGACAAAGTCTCTCTACAGTCCCAGCTGGCCTGGAACTCCCTATGTAGACCAGGCTGGCCTCCATCTCCCGGAGATCTGCCTGCCTCTGCCTCCTGGGTGCTAGGATTAAAAGTGTATGCAACGTGCACAGCTCCATACTTGGTTTTATGCAGTGCTAGGGATTGAGCTTGGGGCTTCATGCATGCCAGGCAAGTACTCTATGCACTGAGCTTCATTCTCAGTCTTAATTTCAACTTTCATTTCTACTTCCTTTTCTTTTCAGGTTCATAACTGACTTTAGTTACTAAACCAATGAACAGATGGAATAGTCGATAAGCAGACTGTTTAATCAAGAGAACCCCATCAGGCTTTGAATCAGAATCTGAAAGCAGGAAGAGCCAGGGGCTACCCAGCGGCTTGCCCTGCCTGACAGCCTCAGTGGCTGGGTGACATTTTCTCTTTGATGTTCCCCAACCCATATCAAATTCCAAGAGGAGAGAACCCAGTGGAATCAGCTGTGGTTGGGGTTTTGGTGCAGAAAATTATATCCCACAGTGAGGGCAGACCATGTCTTAGAAGTGATCCTAGTAGTTCTTTCAGGGTTCCGTTCCCAGGGAAAGGGATCAATGAGTAGGCAGATTTCCAAAAAGCTCTGTAACCAAGGTCTTCAATCTAAAACTGACTTATGGTCCTGGAAAGTGTAGTTATTGTGGCTTTGAGGGACAGTGTAGTCTCCAGAACTAAGAATTAAAACAGCTACTCAATGTATGATGGACAGGATTACCAGGAGACTTTTAAGCAACTAAGAGGTCTTCCTTTGTAAAGTTCACATCTGTGCACAGCTGGATATTCTTTTCTGTTTAAACTAAACAATACATTGCAGTGGATTGAAGGAAGAGATCTTTTAGCTGTTCTGTATGAAGCTGTACAGTAGGAGATTTGTAAAAATGTAAAACAATGCCCCTGTATTTAGTTCCCATCAGAAAACAGCTTTGTTGGAGAAAAGGAAGCTGGGGGCGGGGGAGGGAGCTTAGTAAGATGTCTGCTAGTTTGGATGCCAACACCCATGTGGAAACCAGGCCAAGTGATGTGCATCTTTAACTCTAACGATGGGGGTTGGGGTAGAGACAGGAGGACCCCTGAAGCTCAGATGGCCGGTCAGCCTATCCTAATTGGTGAACCCCAGGCTCAGCAGTTAAGAGCACTGGCTGCTCTTGCAGAGGATCCAGGTTCAGTTCCTAAAACCTACATGATGACTAACAACCACCTGTTACTCTAGTTCCAGGGGATCCGACGATCTCTTCTGATCTCTGTGGGCATACCATGACATAGGTTCATTTACATACATGCAAACAATATACTCATACACAAAAAAATAAAATATTTAAAAAAACAAAATAGGCAGGTATCCCAAAGAATAACACCTGTCCTTGATTGCTGGCCTCCATTCTCTATGCACATGCACACACATGAGCATACATACATACACATACACACACATTATCATTCATACCTGGGAATAGAGCTGCATTGTAACGTGTTTGCCTGACATATGTGAGATCCCATGTTCAAACACCAGCAAAAATTAAATAAGAAGATTTTAAAAGTAAAGTAAAAGAAACATCATTGGTGTTAATATGTAGTGGGTTTTACTGTTCTTGGGGTTCTGTTTTTTTTTTCTTTCTTCTGCTTTTTGAGACAGTCTCTCTGTACAGTTCAGGCTGGTCTGGAACCCTTGATTCCTCACTCTTAGTCTCCAGAGTACTGGGCTTACCAGTGTGCACCTCATGCTCTCTTTTATTATAATTAGTTTTTAAATGAGTGCATATTTTATAAATTCCTGTTTTGATTTTTTTCAGTGCCGGGGATTGAACCCAGGGCCATGTGATGGCTAGGCAACAAATTCTCCACTGTGCCCCAACCCTCGGCTGTAATTTCTAAATGTGATAAGTATTGGCCAATAAAATTCACATTATAAAAAAAGCTCTTTGGGATTCTTGGTACTTGTGTAGTATAATGTGGTTCTGAAACCAAGAACTTCCGCAGTCACTGAATGAGCCTCAGCAGACAGAATCCACACTTGCCTTACTTCTGTCTCTTTCTTTGGGCAGGCCACTCCCACAGCTCAAAGGTGGGACTTAGCATCCTCCCAGCTCCCCCTGCCCCATTCCACCTTTCAGGCTCCGGAAGGGAGTGGAGAGAGTTAGAAACTGAATACATCTCAGTTGCTAGGAGCTTTCCCTGGAAAGCTGAGTCAGAAGGAACACTAAGTAAACAGATTTCATGCTCTGAGTTTGGGTTAAATACAATTGCAGCTTGAAGTAGAAGATTCAGGTTGAAAGTCACTTCCTGTGCAGTTAGCTCGGGACAGGAAGGCTGATAGTCTGTCTCCCTGGTGGAAGTGCTTGATCTGAATCCGTGCTCACCAGCAAAATGAGTTATCTGGGCCATATGAGAGAAAGCATTCTCTCTTTCTCTGTCTCTGCATGTCTCTCAACAGAGTCTCACTATATAGCCCTGGCTAGCCTACAAGTCACTATGTAGACAAGGCTGGCCTTGAACTCAAGATCCACCTGCCTCTGCCTCCTGAGTGCTGGGATTTAAGGTATGTTATTACACCCAAACTTCAGTGGGTCTTTAGTTTGTTTCGTTTTGTAAGCTGAGGATCAAACTCTGGGCCTTATACTTGCTTGTGTGCTATACCACTGAACTATATGCATTTCCCCTTAATGTTCAAGTCTAATCTGCTTGCATCTTTAAGGGCAAAGCCAAGAGAAATGTTCTTCTCAAGGCTAATCAGTATTCCAGGACAGAGACTGGGGGTGGAGTGCAAGGGGGAACCCCAGCTCTGCCACTTTCCAATGTGCACTGTGCTGGTATCCTCATCTATAAAATGGGTATAATAGTAGTCCCACTTCTTCGGGCTATTGTGAGAGTTAGTCTGGTACAGACTTGTGCACTCATTAAGTGTGGGATGTCATTATTCATGCAAGCCACTATGAAGAGGCAGGTGGGGTTCTAGAAGTGTTAGGAACATGAAAACTCCTCTTAAGCTATTGGGTTACCATCTAGGACAGAAGCAAGCCTCGGAACACAATCACCTGCTCTTATGCTTAAATGAGTCTAGTGTAAAACTGAAGGATGGTCTCTTGTCCTTACCAAAACCAATCCAGGTTGCTGTTGACATTTTTTTTTTCTTGGAGAATTCATGAGATTCTCTTATTGAGTTTTTTGTGCATATCATGTAATAGATCTTAACCAAATTTAGACCCCTCCCCCATCCGCATCTCCCCATAGTTCCCCTCACCGAATTTTATGCATTCTATCAATTATGTTAAATTATTCCCAGTCAAGCATTCGTACCCAGGTGTCATTGGGTGCATGTTCGTCCACTGGAGTCTAGTCATCCTACCCAGAGTGTGTCCCTTAAAGGAGATCTGCTCTCCCTCACCCAGCAGTAATCAGTTGCAAATAGTTCCTAGGCTTGGGTTGGGGCCTGCTGCCCATCTCCCTTGGTCTATGATGGGCTTTTGTCTGATTGAGTCAGCATGAGTCCTGTGCGTGCCATCACCATTGTTACAAGTTCATAGGAGCAAGTTACCAACGGCCTGGAAGCCTCTGTTTCCTTATGTTCATGCACCAACTCTGGTTTTTCTGTTTTTTAATTTTTGTCTTGAGGTAGAATCTCATTAACTAACTTACTGCGCAGCCAGAGATGACCTAGAGCACTGACCCTCCCTCTGCCTCCCAAGCGCTGGGGTGGTGGGCATGTACCCCCAAGCCTAGCTTTGCTTCTCAAACCCTTTTTTAAATATTCTTTTATTATTTTTATTTTATGTGTATGAGTGCATTGCCTGCCTATGTATAAGTGCACCTAATGCCCAAGGTAGTCAGAAGAGGGCATCAGACCCCCTGTAACTGGAGTTATAGCCTGTTGTTAGCTGCCAAATGGGTGCTGGGAACCAAACCCAGGTCCTCTTCAAATGCTCTTAACTGCTGAGCCATTTTTCCAGTCCCTGCTTCTCAAATCTTAAGAAATACCTATGTTTGTTTGATGTATAAAACTCTCATGACTCCTCAGTATCTGAGTGATCAGATTGCTAAAAGAAAAAGGAAGATACATTCTGAGCTTCTCTCCTGCTCTCAGATCCTGCCCAACAAGAGCAACCTTCCAGGCTGTAGACCCTGAACACTATTAGTGTCAGCAGCAAGAGGAATATGCTTTGTCTTACATTTTGTCTCTTCTCCGCCCCCTTATTTGATAGGAAGATATTTGAAGACCCCATGGAGGACATGCCAAATGGCTCAGAGGTTAAAGGTGCTTGTAGCTAAGCCTGACAGCCTGAGTTAGATTCCTGGGACCCACAGTGGAAGGAGAGATCTGACCTGGCTCCTACAAGTTGTCCTCAGATTTCCACACTTGCACTGTGGCACACATATTTGCACACATAAACACACGCAAACAATCATAAATGAAATGTTTTTAAAATGCCTCATGGGTGTAGAAGATTAAAGGAGGATAAAATGATGTATCAACGTAGTTATTCATAGAACACTGCCATTCAGACATTAAGTGGGCACCTCAGCACCTAAACGGCTTTATGGGCCCTGTCTTCCAGGTTCATTTGCCCAGGGTGCCCAGAAGAGTCTGCTGAGTGGGATCCTGGTTTGGATAAGAGCTTTTCTGTAGCTGAAGTTCTGAGGTCTGGCCACAGGAACGCTTCTCCTGCCCTGAGGATGCTGTTCTTGGATGATCTGCCTGGCATTTCCTATCATTTTTCCATGTATGAGTCACCAGCTTTGTGCCACACCCATAGGCCTCCAGTGTGATATCTGCCCTCTGGGCTAGGGGGAGCAGCTGGACTCACAGGAGATAATGTTCCCTGGAGCAACAGCTGACCTACTTTCAAGCTCTGCCTGGAGTAGTCTTTCTGTGAGAAGGCCAAAGGGGGCAGGCTGTCTTCCTGGCTGGGTTCTGCTTTGGGGGTATTTTTCCCTTTTAATTTTCTGGTACTAGGGACTGAACGAACCTAAGGGCCTCATTCTTGCTAGACAAATGCTCTATCGATGTGCGTATCTCCAGCTCTTTTGTTGAGTTGCCCAGGCACCTTGAATTTACTGTTTTCCTGCTTTAGCTCTGAAGTAGTTGAGGTGCCAGGCCTGTGCTACCAGGTACCAGGCTTGGCTGCTAGGTAGCCCAAGCTGGCCTCAGACTCAGGATCCTCCTACAGCTGCCTTTGAAGCTGGAATCTCCCAGCACATGCTGCCATCCCTGCCCAGTGCCTCAGTAGGCATCTTTAGGTAAAAGAAACAGGAGTTTGAGCTGGGCATGGTGGCGTACTGTGATCTTAGCACTGGGCAGGGGGTCGGGTCAGTTGAAGTAAGAGGACTGTCGAGTTCAAGGCCAACTTGAGCCATTATATAGAGAGTTCTGAGTTCCCAGGATCTCTTGCTGAATGTGGAACTCATTCATTCAATAGTGTAGCTGGTCAGCTCTCCCTGGTATTCTCCTGTTTCTAAACCCTGGGATTACGGGTGAGCTGTCATGCCCATCTGCTTTTAAGTGGGTGCTGGCTCCTCGTGCTTGCAGGGCAAGAAATCTGTCTACTGAGCCATGTCCTTAGCCTCTCAGCTGGATGGCTGAGGTAGGGCCAGAGGTAAGCTTTAAATAGAAAGAATCCTAGACATACAAAATCAAAAGTATTCTGGCAAAATGGCCTTTGCCATGCAAGCCTGGTGACCTGAGTTCAATCCCTAGAACCCACATAAAGGTGGAAGGAGAGAACTGACTCCACAAAGTTGTCCTCTGACTTTCACATGTATGTCATGGCACATGCATCATACACATACATCATGTATACAAACATACATATATAACATAGAATGCACACACAATAATAATTTCAAAAGGGGACCCCAAAAGGCACATACTTCTGCTAACATTGGGGACCCAGCAAGCACTGCCCAACTTGGGAAACTGTCACCGCCTGCCCTCCATCCCAAAGAAGGTTCTGTCCAGACACCAGCCAGCCTGGGCACGAGTTTCCAGAGATAAAACCTTGTATAAGGAGCAGCTCTCACCTCTGTGCTAGAGGCCACGGAAGTGGCTGTGTTTAGGCTTCAAGTGGTTATGTCTGTAAATTGTCCTTAAAGGATTTCAGCAGATTCTAATGAATTTCAACTGTGCCCTTTTGAAATGAAGGCATCATAATTCCATTAGATCTGTTTTGTTTTGAAGCAAGGTTTTACTTTGTAGGCCTGGAGCACTCTATGCTGAGCAGGCTCACTCCCAACTCAGGGATCTACCTGCTTCTGCCTTCAGAGTGCTGGGATTTAAAATGTGCATTATTGTGCCCAGCAAAGTGTAGCCCAGGCTGGCCTTGAGCTTGTGGCCCTCCTGCATCTACCTCTTAAGCATATTCCATCAGCATGCCCCGTCACAACAGGTTCCATTAGATCTTTAAAGGAGGCCCTAACTTTATCTAGTCATTTGAGGGGCTGTTCCAATATATTTCATGACTGAAGAGTGAAATCACTAGGAAGGTAAGAGTAAGACAATGGAGAATCCTAGTTGAAATAGAGCCATAAGTATCTTAACAGGATGTTGGGCAGATGTGTGTGCTAAAGCTTATATGCTGTGCAGATTCAGATGTGTGTACTCAAGCTCAGGAACCTATGTATTTAACAAGTTAAAACTGAGAGCTTTGCTGACATTTGCTAAGGGATAGAATTCAGTAGGATGTAAGAGTTCAGAAGTCTATCACTGGGAGCTGGAGAAATCTGGACATGTGCTGGAGTTAATGCTTACAGTGTCCACGTTCCTACTAACAGATTCCACCCTTCAGGATTGCAGAGAGCCACTTGTGAAAGGCATTAGCTTGCTTTCATAGAAAAGCATTGTTCAATTCTGCTGTTTGATTCATTCGATGTGACTCAGGGCCAGTCTCTCATTCTAATACCCCTGGGGATGCTTGCTGTCTTTGCCAAGAGCTTCATCTATTCAGGAAGGGATTTACTAAGTCAAGGCTGGGGAATACTGAACCAGTGGTCTGACAACACAGTGACTTGAACTTAGGATCTCTGGCCTCTGGGATGCTCTTTCTTAAAGTTCTTCCTTCATGAGCTCCTTGATGCCCCCACTTCTGGTTATTTTTCCTTGATTATTTCCACCTTGTCCCAGTATTTGAGCTGTTTATAGAACTTAAAAAATTATTATTCTAATTTTATACCTGTGAGTGTATTGCCTGCATGTAAGTGCACCTGCGTTGTGCAATGCCTGCAGTGTTTGGACGAAGGTGGAACTGGAGCTACAGATGGTTCTTAGTCACCCTGTGAAGGCTGGGAATCGAACCTGGGTCCTCTGCAAGAGCAGCCAGTGCCTCTAACCGGTGAGTCATCTCTCCGGCCCCTGTTTATGGAATTGTAACTCCCTAGTTTATATTTCCTGTCTGCCCTTCCCTGATTCCAGAATCTCTCATCTACAGGCTCCTCCACATTTCTGTCTTAAAGTTGTCACTTGTTCCTCCTGTTTATACACTCTCCCCCAGCTTATTCCTGTTCCTATGTTTCTTGTCTCAGTGACACCATGAGGCTGCCACGTTACACAGCTGGGACTCACTTCTGGTTCCTCCTTTATTTCATCCTCATTCTGTTCTCTAAATTCTGTTTAATATGTCCACTTGGTTGTTCAGTGTCTAAATTTAAAGTGCCTACTATGTGCCAGGCATTGTGTTTAGTAGCTACGAAACTAAACAAAAACAGTAAGACACCATGTGGCCTTTAGTCTAGTTTGGGAAACAGACAATGTTATATATGAAATGTAGAGTGGGGGTATAGCTCAGTGGATAGAGTGCTTACTTAGCATGCACAGAGCCCTTAGTTCAATTCCCAGCATCTCATAAACCAGATGCTGTAATCCCAGCACTCAGGTGGGAGGATCAGAAGTTCAAGGTCATTCTCAACTATATAGTGAGTTGGAGGTCAATCTGGGCTACATGATACCTTGTCAAGAAAGAAGGAAGGGAAGAAAGGAAGGAAACAAAGAAATGTGCAGAGTGTTTGGTGAGAAGGCAGAGAAGTCTTCCCCAAGGACAAGCATGTAAGAGTTGCTATAAAGGATTCCTTAATAATGAACTAGGGACGGGGAATTCAGGCAGAACAACCGTGCTTAAGTCTGAATGAGATAGAAAGAGTGAGGAAGGGCCTTTCAGTGAGTGGGCGAGTGGCTTCTGGGAAGGCCTTTGTAGGCGAGGAGAAATGAATGTCATTGTCAATGATGGGAGAGGAAACCGGGAAGGGAGGCAGAGGCCCCATTGCCAGCCCCTCGTGAGGAGTTAATTCTTCCATTTCTTTTAGGAAGACTAAAGACTTCCTTTAAGAAGTCAGGACTAAGGACTTTTAAGGCAAGAGGCAGGGGAGGGGCTGAGGGATGACAGATGTAGATGCCTACAATGTGGGGAGGACACATTGGGTGAATTCTGAGTGGAGTGAGGGTCAATAAGCCCACTGGCTGCCTTCTTGTTCTCCCAGTAGCCACAATTACCAGCCCAGACTCTTCTTACTCTTGCTTTCCAGCATGAGACATCGTTCTGCTGTCTCCTGTCATCTCTCCTTCACTAGATCTTTTCAGTGTCTACCAGTGGGAAAGATAATCAATGATCCTTCGTTGGAGACAAAAGTTCAAACTCCTTATCATAGTCTTCAATCCTGGCCCCTAGTTCTCTTTCCATATCACGTTCAATGGCATGTCCTCATGTGCCTTACCTAGGCCTCAGGTCAGGAAGAGGGGGTTGAGAGCTGGAAATGGTTTGAGGGACAGAAGCATACAAGAAGTACCATGAGCCATGAGGCTGAGACCGAGGTACAGGAGACTGATCCAAATTAGAGCCGGGGACACTGTGAGGGAGAGGTTCGGAGCTAATGATAAGGGTATCAGGAACCGATATTCGAGAAGCACTTGGGGATCAGGCACCTGGCAGTTTTAGACACAAAACCAGAGGTGTCCTGGTAGGGAGATGGTGACTGAGGACAAGACCTTGAGCAGTAGGAGATGGGATCTTAAGCTCCACCTTGGCTCCTAGAAAGCCAGAACAAAGGATGGGTAGTTGTCTAAGGTGTATAAGGCCCTGGGTTTGATCCCTAGCACCAGGAAAGTTAAAATGACAAAGAATGGGTGGGCTCAGAAACTTAGGACTAAGGTGGTCAAGGACAAAGACTTGAGGCCGACTTGTTAAAAAGACCTAGAGGAAAGTTCTTCTTAGTCTATCTAGAGCCAAAATGAATCTTAGAACAAGACTAAGCCTTGCTTCAGGGCTAGAGCTGGAAGGGTGTAGAGAGAGAGACCAGAACAAGGCAACCCAGGCCGCCTCTGCCATTTCCACACCAAGATCAAAACCAGCCATAGCCCTGGCCTGTCCTCTAAACATGTACGAATCAAGGACGTTAAAGGTTAGTTCCATGAATCCCAAAGAGTTATGTTAGTATGGCTCTGGGAATAGCTTTGTAACTTTGAGGAGGGCCCCTGAGGACCCTGACTGTGCAGTTGACATGGTAACCAGGAGACTATGACATACTTAGAGGGTGGGCGAGGTCACAGAACACAGGCTTTAAAGTAAGTGAATCATGTGCGGCTCATTTAATTTTAAAGGAGGCCTCTGAGAAGAGCTTAGAACAATTTTTTCCTCTGAGTGCCATTTCCCAAAGGTGCTCACAGAACAATAAGGTGTGACCGTAATGGCTGCACTGAGTTGTCTTTTGGACAGTGTTAGAAGGGACATAAAGAAGGTGGACAGAGAACTAAGACAACTGCGATGCATCGACGAGCTCAGCTCCCGCTGCCTGTGCGACCTGTACATGCACCCGTACTGCTGCTGCGACCTGCACCCCTACCCCTACTGCCTCTGCTACTCCAAGCGCTCGCGCTCCTGCGGCCTGTGCGACCTCTACTACCCGTGCTGCTTGTGCGACTACAAGCTGTACTGCCTCCGCCCATCACTCCGCAGCTTGGAGAGGAAAGCCATCCGTGCCATCGAGGACGAGAAGAGAGAGCTGGCGAAGTAAGGCGATGGCCTCGCGGATTTGTGCAGTGGGCTTGAATGGGAAGCACCTGGGGGCGCAGGGTAGCTGACGCTTAGAAGAGTCCAAGATAATGACCTGGTGGCAGCAGAGACTTAGGAAGGGGACATGGGTCTGTGACGGGGCCTCCAAAGGCAGAGTGAGGATGTGGGCTGGCAAGGCTGCTGGGGCTCACAGCGAGAGTGCCAGTGTGATAAATAAGGTAGCTTTAACGAGGGAAAGAAATGGGAAGCATCATTAAAAAGCTATTGGAAGCAGCAAGCTCAACATTTCTTCTGGTTATGACTGAAGAGATTTGAGCATATTTGGACTTACAGAAATGACTGCAGAAGTCATAATAACTGATCGAAACCTTAATGTTTGCTAGAAACCTCAGGAGAAGGGAGCAGACAACAATAGCGGATTTCCTTGGTGTGTGGAAATCCTTCTCCTCCAGTCCCAGGCAGAGTTCATCTAGAGTTGGGACTGTTACGTCTCCCCGTCTAACCCCAGAGAGAGAGTGTAGATCAGCTGCAGCCTCTGCAGTAGACTCAAAGGGGGTTTTCATTGAATTGGGTACTTTAATTGGGGTTTTCATTTTATTGGGTACTTTAATTGGGGAAGGAGTTTATTGTATTTTATTTCTCTGTTTCTAACTTTTCACATATGTCTGTAGTCTGTCACTATAAATGGAAAAGGTGGGAGGAAGCACTGTCCCCTGGTTACATAAAGATGATACATATGCTGGCATACTAGGTACAGAGAGAAAGGATTAAAGAGCCTGGTGTGTAAGTCCTGTAAATCCTAGTACTTGGGAGGTGGAGACAGGAGGATCACAAGTTCATGGCCAGCCTCTGATACATGTTACGAGGCCAGCCTCATGTATGAGGCCTTGTCTCAAAAGGAATTAAAAAGGGGATTAAAAAGTTGGAAAGGTACTTTATGGACTGATGGATTAAGTGAAAAATGCGAAGCAGGAAAACCATGTCTAACAAGATAGGCAGAGACTGAAAAGATACATGGAAACTTAACAGCTGAATGGAAGGAAAGGTGGGTGGGCGGATGGGTGGACAAAGTCCCTTGACAACAGTGACCGTGATGTTCCATTGAGAGGCAATGGAACACTTACTGTTGAGGTCATCAGGCACCACAGGTCAGGAGGAGGGATGGAGTGGATACCTACAGATCTGGCCACACTTTTTGAACCAATGTTTATTTGTATTCCTTAGGGTATCAGTTTCCACTAACTGGTTCTTTAATGTTTGGTCCAAATTAAGTGTTCTTTGTGAGAAGGTCTGTGTCCTCTCTCCCTGACTCTTAAGTCCTTCTGCCTTGGTCTTTTGACTGACCCTTCTTTCTACACTTCCACACTCAGCAGGGGAGATGCCTTTTCTTGGCACACAGTGAACCCCACCTCAGCAGGGCTTTCTCTCTGGTCTCTGATGCTTTTTCTGATGGTGTCCAGATCTCTCCTGTACCAGCAGCAGTATGTGAAGCAGGCAGTGTCTTTACATTAATTCCTGGGTCTGTGAACAGATAACTCTGAGTCCATTTCAGAAGTGACCTCGGGCTTGTGCTCTTTTTCTCCTCTGACTACTTTTCTTCCCATTCATGCCGCCTTGCAAAATCTGTATGCTCTGTTTCTGACAGCTTGACATTTCACTGTCCAGAATGGCTTAGTGTCATCTGTAAACCTAATCTTCCATTTTCCTGAATAGGGGTGAAAATGTTAAGCCCTGATCCCAGCTCCCATCCCACAGGACTCACTATTAATATTTTTTCTTCCAGTGAAATGCCTTTTGTCTTATTTCTAAGCTAGCTCCTGATCCATGACTAAAGAGATCTGGAAATATCATGTCCATTCAATTAAAAAAAAAAATCTTATGATGTGAAACTACACCCAAGGCTTTTTTAAGTTTAGAATTCACATTCATGTGACCTTTCACCCCTCTAAAGAATTTTCTGGGTGTCAGTTGTGACATGTCTTTTCAGATGTCAGACCGTATTGTCCAGAAAGTTCTCTTGGTCTGTAGCTGCCTCAGACATACTGAAATGTGTGTATGTGTGTATGGGTGTGTCTGCCATGTCTCTAGTATTTCTTTCTAACTTGGTAAGAAGCCTTGGCCAACAATTTAAACATTTTAAAATTCCCTCCACAAGTTTCTTGAGCATTCAAAGGCGTTTGATTGATGTGTCTGGTGCAGTGGGAGTTTCTTAGACAGTCTGATAAGTCCATCCCACTGCCACTGTTTCTTGGGTGACTGCATCAAAGTCAGTGTCGTCCTCCACAGAGAGCAGAGTTACCCCTTCTGCTTCTTTAGCTTCTTCAATATTCCCTTCTCTATCCCAAGTTAGCTTTGGCACCCTAAGCATGAGTAGTCCCCCTGAGTCTCTCACTTTTTGAATTCAGAGGGACAAAGGTGACAGAATTTAGTTTCCTTTGATGAAGCCAGTTAGTACTTGATTCACCACGCTTCATGGTTTTTCCTGTGCCCTGTGTCAAAGCTGGAGACACAAACAAAACTTGGCCCCTCAATCCTTCTCATGAGAGTTAACTGTTTTAATTGTTGAATGTCCATGATGACAGGGTCTCACTATGTTACGTAGGCCAGGCTGGCCACAAATGCAATAATCTACCTGCCTCTGTCTTCCAGGTGCCCGAAATTAAAGGTGAGCACCACCAATAACCAGCACCCAGGGTGACTCTGAACGTCTGGCTCTGGTCCCTGTGGACAAGTGCACCTTGGCTCACAGTGGTGCCATTGAGTTGCACTGGGCTCAACCCGTGTGCCTTTTACTGGTACCTAGAAACCAATCCCAAGACTGAATTCATTCATTCACTCACACATCAGTGGCTAGCCTCACCCTAAATGAGAAATTCCCTTGAAAATCCCCCAGAAAAGATGCCATCTTAAAACCTCAAATATCTCATTTCTTGATTCACTTTCATGCTGAGTTTGAGGTTTTCACTAACTTTCTTTGACAACAAAGCTGGTGTCGGCTGAGGCTTTTTGTCTGACGAAAGCTGGCTTTCCTACAGACATAGCTCCCTGCTTCCTCTGGATCCACTGAAAAACAAAAGGGAGCTGACCTCTCGGGTCTTTCTCATTGTAATCTTTTCAAAACTTAGTCTCAGAATCCATCATCCCTCAACACTACAGGGAAGAGTTGCTGCTCATATAGGTCAAATGCAATATTGTTTATTTTTATTTTCAGTGATGGAGATCAAACTCAGGCCCTGTTTGTGCTAAGTAGGCACTCTACTGCTGAACTATACCACTAGTCTGAAATATATCTCTATTATTTGGTTTGACCTTATTGTTAAATGATACAGGCTTGAGGCTTTGTCACTTGAGCTCAGATTTAGGACAAGCCCATGGAAGTTAAAGCCTAGCACAGCCTGATAGAGACTTACATACAGTTCATGGAATAAAAACTAGGTATCATTTCTTGTTTATTACTCCTAACACCTCAGTGGGCTATTATCTTAGTCATTTTATAGATGATGGAATATATTTAGGAGCAGTGTTCTTGATAATTAGGAGGTGGAAAAGCAGAGACTTGAAGCACCGCAATCCACGTGCATAGCCACCTGCCAGCCCTTCTCAGTGTGGCCTCTGAACTAGCTTTCTAGCACCACCTGGAACCGACTCGAAAGGACAATTCCTAGCTCCACACCTGGCCTAATGAATCTGGTACTCAGGTGGGAACCAGCCATCTGTGTGTTACAAGCCCTGGGGGAGAAAGGAGCATCAGATGCACCTGTGCCACAGGCCTGTTCCCTGCTCTAGAGTGACATTTGTTTCCTTCAAAAGAGAGAAAAGGCAGAAAGAGTGAAAAAGGCAGCAAAAGAATGAAGAGAAAGAGATAGAGATGGCTCTGTTGGTAAAATGCTCACCCCACAAACATGAAGACCTGAGTTCAAATGCCCAGCACCTGTATAAAAAAGGTGTAGTGATGTGTGGCTATAACCCCAGCACGGGGAAAGCAGAGACAGGAGGATCTCAGGGTTGCTGGGCAGCCAATCTAGCCTAATCGATGAAGTCCAGGTTCAGTGAGAGAGCCTGTCTCAAAAAAGAGGGCGGGGGCAGAGACAGAAAAACAGCTTATGTCAACCTGGCCTCTACTCACGTGTACACACACACACACACACACACACACACACACACACACACACCATAGGAAGAAGGCAAGTGAAGAGAAAAAGAAAAATGTATTGTTGATGAGGAATAGAGTTGAAATGGCTCTAATAAATAAATACAACAGAGAAAGCAGACTATCCCAATAAAGCCCAGATGAAAGCCCACCTGCCTCTGCTCTGTCAGAGTCATTGATGTCTTCGCTACTTTCTCCATCACAGGGCTAAAATTTATTTATCTTTGTGAAAACAGTTGCATAGGTATCTTGTCACTGTAGCTCATCACATTGTGGCCACCGTGCTTTGCACTCAGGAGTGTGGTTGAACATACAAGTGAAACCCAGCCTGTGACCAGGGAGAAGGGGGCGGCAGATGTACAGACACAGACCCCTGTTGTCAGCAAACAGTCCCACGATAACAAGCACAGGAGGCTGCCTCCCTTTACCCAGAACCCTGCAGTGTCATGGAAAAATCCCACTGGGCTAGTGGCTAACACACCAGGCAAGAGTCAAGTTCCAAGTTCAGAGTCGACTTTGATGAGTCAAGTTTGGTCCCTGAAATTTCCCCTCCACCCCCACATTCCTGCACATAACCGCTAATGTAGAAGCAAGAGAAAACCTGACCTGGCTGAAAGTTTCCCAAAGACAGTGTGGAACCCCTGAGCAGCTGCCTTGGGGACAGAGGAGCCAAAGTGGCAGGAAGAAAGGAAGAGGGGGTAACCGCACAATAAGATACATCAGATTGTGGGTGGGACCCAAGGGTTAAGAGGAGACTGACCTGAGGTTGGTTCTGGTTGATGGTCTGGATCCGGGTCTGGCTCCCGCAGAGGGGAGGGCAGGCGGACTTTGCCTGGAAGAAGCAGCTGAGGCTCAGCAGTCCTGCTTGCAGTTCTTGGCCCTCTTTTGTTAGCCCCACCCATCTTTAACAGCAGGATCTGATGTTTCTCACCTAAGGAAGAGTTTGACTCAGCCCTGCACACACACAGCATGGGCGAGTTTTGAGAGACCTTTTGCTTGTGCCTTTGGCTACTCGGCTACTCTGTGTCAAACCACAATCCAGCCAGAGAGGGCACATGTCTAGGTTAGTTTCCCACACCTTTGTGAACTCTTCTCTGCTTATCTTGATCTTTAGCACCAGAAAAATAAAAACAAAACTCCCTGACTCTATATAATTGTAATAACAATATTGATAACAATAATGGATAATTAATCCACTTAGTTCATAGACAGTGATTTCAAAGAGGCTGAACCTCTTCCTTTCTTTTTGGTCTGACCTAGGTTACCCTGCTGTGCAGGGCAATAGAGACTACCGTGGTACGCCACCCTCAGGGCCAGGGTAGCATAGAGCTGAAAGACACTGTCACCTGATGTATTGCTTAAGTTGTAGCTGTTAATTTCAGTGACTTCTAGAAATGAGTTCTAGTTGGTCATTTTGTAATTACCCCTGAACCTTAGTTTGTAATTTTCAATATAAGGGTAGTAATACATATTGTTAAATGAATCCCACAGTCTTATCAAGTGAAAAACACGATTAAAAACAACACATTAACTGGAGAGATGGCTCAAAGGTTAAGACCACTGGCTGTTTTTGCAGGAGGCCCAGGTTCAAATCCAAGCACCCACATGGTAGCTAATAACTGTAACTCTGGTTTCAGGGAATCTGACGCCCTCATCTCTCCTCCATGGGTACTGTGTGACACAAGTGCACTTACACACATGCAGGTATAACACTCATACACATAAAATTAAAAATAAATAAATATTACAAGCAACACATAAAGCATGATTCTCTAAGAACACATATAAACCTATCTGTGTATATGTATAAACACACATAGAGGAGAGAGAGAAGAAAATCTATATCAAAATACTGTGTTATATGGGTTAGAGTATTTTTTAAATACTTCATCTTTTTTATACATATTTCCTAGATCATCTACAATGAATTTCTATAACTTAAGAACAGAAGGAAGTGCTTACATAAAATTCAGCACGAGAGGTGATACAGTGTTAATCTCATGGGCACCACAGAGTTACTGTGGAGTTTAAACACAATAATGCTTTTAGCATGCTTAGTGCTTTACATGGTACACTGTAAGAAAAAAAAAAGACAAAAGCCTTCTATCCTGTGTGTCAAGCGCCATTTGCAAATACATTTCATGCATTAGTAGGCCTCACAACCATCTAGTGAGGTACGTCAATAATTATTGCCCTAGTTTTACTGAGGTACAGAGAAGCCCGGTCAGTAACATTTCGGGACCACACAGAAGAGATGCAAGAGAGGATAGTCCAGTCCCAGAGCCATTGCTCCATCGGGCACTTTTCTTTACTGCCTTTTGATGTACCCTAACTGCTCAATTAGCATGAGCTGCCACTATTTTTATTACGAAGGATTTACACTCCAAGAACTATAGCAGTGGTATCTGGTGACCTGCTCCCCAGTCTGCCGGCCTCCTCTGTAGTCTTTTCTACTTGCCATGGTATAAATACTCCTCGAGTGATTTCAGGCTATTAACATGAAGTCACTGAGTGAGGAGCTGGGAAAGACACACATAGACAACCCTTGCAAGATGGTAGGATGCCGGCCAATGTGCCACTGGAAGATAACTACATATCTGATCAACACAGACACACCAGACAGATTAGATTTCTACTTAAAAAATAGAGATGAAAATATTGCTTCTCAGACGGTCGGGGCCCTCGGGTCTCATCTCTCGTTTTTCCTTTCCTTTTCTTCTATTCCAGGATTAGAAGAACAACAAATAGAATCCTGGCCTCCTCTTGCTGCAGCAGTAACATTTTAGGGTCAGTGAACGTGTGCGGCTTTGAACCTGATCAAGTCAAGGTGCGAGTGAAGGATGGAAAGGTGTGTGTGTCCGCCGAGAGGGAGAACAGGTACGACTGCCTCGGATCCAAGAAGTACAGCTACATGAACATCTGCAAGGAGTTCAGCCTGCCGCCGTGTGTGGATGAGAAAGACGTGACGTACTCCTACGGACTCGGCAGCTGCGTCAAGATCGAGTCTCCGTGCTACCCCTGCACCTCTCCCTGCAACCCCTGCAACCCCTGCAACCCCTGCAGCCCCTGCAACCCCTGCAACCCCTGCAGCCCCTGCAACCCCTGCAACCCTTGCAGCCCCTGCAGCCCCTGTGACCCCTGCAACCCCTGCTACCCCTGTGGAAGCCGATTTTCCTGTAGGAAGATGATCTTGTAAGATGTATGTAAAGAACTTATGTCTTAGCAGAAGTCAAGTACTCCAGCCAGGCAGCTCTTCCAGCGTTTCTCTTCCCCTTCGCATAGCCCGTGTTGTACAAGCACATAGGAAACTGAATACATAAGTACCCAAGTGCAATTGAAATCTGCTGGTGTCGTGTGCAAGTTTCTTGAGTTCAACCTCACCCATGCAAAGAGCTCTGCAGAGTTAGTGGGTGTTGAAGAATGAGGGGTGGGTGGGAGATGAGATGATATCTGCCTTCCATACCCAACAGCCTCCAGAGGCATCCGCAGGCACTGTCTTAATGACCCACCCTGTTCCTGCAGGGAGGAATTGATGGAGCTAGGGCCTCCTCCCCACGCCGGACAAGACTGGGAATTTTACCTGGGTGATGGTCAGAGTTCAAGAGAATGGCGATGCTCACTGATCCGAGGGTGGGGCCGCCACCCCACTGTGGAGTTTCAGCATTCTTGTGATTTTTTAAATTTGTTTTGTTTTGCTGAGACAGGGTCTCCCTGGAACCTTAGATGTTCCTATGTAGACCAGGTTAGCCTCATCTCACAGAGACCTGCCTGCCCCTGTCACCCGAGCGCTGGGATTAAAAGCGTGCACCACCGTGCCTGGCTACGTTCCTATGACTTTTGAATTACACAGCTCTGGTTCAGGGTGGTTTGCCTCCTGGCGATTTATTGCACTTGTCTCCTTTATCCAGTTCCTAAAACTGGTTTTAGGCATGGAAGGTTGATTCAAAGGTCAGGCGTAGAAAGCACAGATTTCATAAAATGACAATGTAGTTTGCTTTTATTTGGATCCTCATGGACATAGCTTATGAGCTGTTCTTGATTGCTATACAAAAGTAAGTATAAAGTAGCCAAGAGTGGTGTGCATGCCTTTAATCCCAGCATTGGGGAGGCAGAGGCAGGTGGATCTCTGTGAGATCCTGGTCAGCCTGGTCTACATAAGAACATCCAAGATAGATGGGGCTATGGGCCTACAAGAACATCCTGTCTCTTAAAAAATAATAATAAAGATGATTTGGGGAGGGATCAGCTGAGGCTGGTTTCAAGTGGACACTTATAGAACATAAACCTTCATTTGCATAGTAAGGCTTTCCATGTCTCAGATGCATGTGTAATAGAGTAACTTTCTCAGTCTTGACTGCGCATGGTAATTAATTGAGGAACTTTAAAACTTTGGATGTCATGCTGGAAAGATAGTTCAGTGGGTGCTTGCTGTACAAACACGAGAACCTGATTTGCGTTCCCAGTACCCACATGATGGCTGGGCATGGCTGCTCATGCCTATAGCCCTCAGCATTGCAGAGTAGGGACGGGAGCATCCTGGGAGCATGCTGGCTAGCCAGCCTGGCCCTAAATGATAAGCTTCTGGTTCAGTGAGTATATTACTCAGGGTTCTCTAGAGGAGCAGAGCTGATAGAATACATATATGTTAAAAAGGAGATTTATTAGATTGGCTAATACAGTATGGTCCTGGTAGGCCAGCCATGGCTGTGTCTCATGGAGAGGCTGAGACCTGCAGTTGCTCAGTCCAAGAGGCTGAGTGCTTTAGCAGTTCCAATCTTGTGCTGAAGACCTAGAGGATTGCTGAAGAGCTGAAGGTCTTCAGTTCATGTTAGAAGCTAGAAGAAGCTAGTTCCTGATACCAGTGAAGGAATGCAGCACCCCCAGCAGCCACCTCTGCTGAGTGCTTTAGCAGTTCCAATCTTGTGCTGAAGACCTAGAGGATTGCTGAAGAGCTGAAGGTCTTCAGTTCATGTTAGAAGCTAGAAGAAGCTAGTTCCTGATACTAGTGAAGGAATGCAGCACCCCCAGCAGCCACCTCTGCTACTGTCACACGTTAGACGCACATGCCAGTCAGAGCAAATACAAGCAGGCAAAAGCAGAACTTCCTTCTTCAATATCCTTTTATCTGGGTTGTCACCAGAAGGTGTGGCCCATATTTGGGGTAAGTCTTCCCACTTTATATAACCAAATCAAGAAAAATTCCTCAGGGCTGGAGCGACGGCTCAGTGGTTAAGAGAACTGATTGCTCTTACAGAGGACCCAGTTTGATTCCCAGCACCCACATGGCATCTAACAATCATCTAACTCCAATTCTGGGGGATCCGACACCCTCTTCTGATCTTTATGGGCATTGCAAGACACAGGTGCACTTACATACATGCAGGCAATACACTTATATACATAAAATAAAAATATTTTTTAAAAAAACTCCTCAGAGTTGTGCCCAGCAGCTAGCCTTTTGTTGAGTCCAGATCCAATCAAGTTGACAACCAAGATTAGCTCACAGTGAAAGAGACTCTGTCTCAATGCAATATGGCCAAGAACAACAGAAGACGCCTGCTAGATTCTGCATGTGCATATGTGGGTGCAGGCATCCATACATTCATGTGCATTTACCATAGACAACACAAACCACATACAAACAAATTCATGTGGATGTCAAAATGGGGTGTGGCTCAGTGGTAGAGTGCTTACCTCATATGCTCAAGGCCCTGGGTTCAATCTACAATTTTTTAAAAAATTATGGAGCTGGAGAGATGGCTCAGTGGTTAAGAGCACTGGCTGCTCTTGCAGAAGACCTGGATTCCATTCCCAGCACCCACATGGCAGCTAACAACTGTCCTGTGACTCCAGTTCCAAAGGAATCTTGACACTCTCTTCTGACCTCCATGGGCACTGCACAACACAGGTGCGCTTACCTACATGCAGACAATACACTCGTACACATACAAAAAATAATAATAAAATATTTTTTAAATGAAGAAACTGCAGATCTACCTGAGTCTCATCCCCAGAGATTTTAATGGTAATCAACTTGCCAGGCAGCCTGAGCGGGAAGATTTTTTTAAAGCTTCCCTAGGTAGTAAAAGCATGGAGCTTAGAGTTAAAAGCTCTGGTAGGATCATAAAGCTCTCCCAACCTTTTTTTAAATAGCTTATATTGATAGTGATATCAGATATATTTTGCTTTCAACTGGGGGGAAATAATGGCTCTCTAGTATAAGTACTGAAAAAAAGTACACTGAGCCGTTTCAAAACTGTATTATCTAGCAAGTAGGTGTTTGTGGAGGCCTTGTGTCTTGCCTTGTTTTGACTAAATGTTAATCTTCTTGTCTATAAGTCATAAATTTCTGAAACTAACTTTGAAAAAAATTTCACCCTCTGAAGCCAATGGAGTCCCACTGGATCCCAGCCCCTCCCACTGAATCTTAACCCCTTTGATCCTATGGGCGCCTTTGTCCGCTAAAGGTACCATTCCAAGACAATCCCAGGAACAATTGTTTCCTGATAGTCTAGTTCATCCACCAACTCACGAACCAGACATTTTTGTTGGAAACACCACATACTGAGCTCTACAATGGATGGAGAGAAAAAGATCCTTTCTTAAATGCTTGAAATTAAACTCAAAGAGGACTGCTGGGGAGGACAGAGTATGGAAAATGAGAGTTCCAAAGAAACTAAAAGGCCTTCCAGACAGACCCTTTGCATTGCCATGGTGCCACTACTGACCTTGCAGGATATTTCAGAGAAGCCAGACCCAGTTCTAAGGAGCTGGTTGCTTTTGCTTACTTACCACCCGCATGGGCAGAAGACTTGATGCGTGAGTGTTCGGCTCACAAGATGGTTCAGTGGCTAAAGGCACTTGCTACCAAGCCTGATGGCTTGAGTTCAATATCTGAGACCCATGTGGTAGAAGGAGAGAACCAACGCCCACAAGTTGACATCTGACCTCCATACATGTGCCATGGTCCATGTGTATACATACACACATATACACACAATAAATAAGTGATAAAATGTTTTTTAAAGACAAGTGTTTATTATCTGCCATGAATAAGGCACAGCGCCAGGAGCTATGGTCAGTAAATACCTTTCCAGGGACTTCTTAGGAAGCCAAGGCTAGTATCTGCAGTATAATTTTAAACTGCTTGACAGTAATATAGTGTGAGCTGCATTACCTGCTGTACCTCTGATGTCAGAGAAGGAGGAAGCAGGGAGAGGGTGCGGGCCTCATTTGGGGCCTTGAGGAAAGGCACATAGTAGGGCCTTTTCTGTCAGGGAGAAAGTGGAGAAGAGGGAGAAGAGAGAAGTATTTCCCATCCCCAAAGCTGTGTTTGGATGGCTGTACAGACCCCTGAGCTTGGACGGCTCTGCCATGGCCTTAAGTCCAGTTTTGCAGAACAGAGTTCAACTATAAATCCCCTGCTCCACTGAAACCTGAAGGGAAGGCAGGGACAGAGACGACTCTTCAGGAGACGGAGGTGAGAAAGAAGCTCAGAGGGTGTCTTAGATTGTTTTCCCTCTTGCTGTGATAAAATACCCTGACAGAAGTACTTCAAGGGAGAAAGGATTTATTTCAGCTCACAGTTTGTGGGTCCATCATAGGGAAGTCAAGGGAACAGGAGCTTGAGACAGCTGGTCGTGACATATCCACAATTAGGAAACAGAGATGGGTGAACGCTGCTGCTCAGCTCCCTTACTCCACATGCACAGTCCAGGCTCCCAGTCAGAGAACGATACACCCTGGGAGACCCATCTTCTAGATAACTCTAGAGCCTGTGAAGTTAACACTATCACAGATGGGACTGAAAGATGAGCAAGGCTCTGTTTTATTCACTGTCTGTGTGTCCAACAGATGGACATAATAAACTAGGAAAACAAGCCACCTTTAATGAATATACTTCCTAATTATTGACAAGGTTGGAGATGAAGGTACCAAAACTTCTTTTCATTCATGGAATATATTCTAGAGTGAAAGGGCTATTTAACTGAATTATAAGTAAGATCTTTCTAAGGTAAAGAATTGAAAGAAGTCCCTCCCAATGCCTGTCATCTATTGTTTGATTCTTTCTTTCAAAACCCAGATAATAAATTGTTCTCTAAAATGATATTAAAGAGCTGGGTGTGATAGCACACACCTTTAATCCCAATACTTGGGAGGCAAAGGCAGAAGGATCTCTGTGAGATCGAGGCCAGCCTGGTCTACATAGCAAGTTCCAGGCTAGCTGGGACTGCAGGGAGACTCTGTCGCAAAAACCAAAAGCAAAAACAAAACGAAACAATAGCAACAAAAGATATTAAAGATTCTCCTTGGCTGACTATTTTCCAGTCCTTTTAAAGTCACCTGATTTAGTGAGATTTTTCCTATATCCAGAACTGGTGAACTCAGTAAAAATATTTTGTTCTCTAAACTTCTGGGGCTGGGGGTGTGGCTCTCTATACAGAAACTGCTGTTTCTGTCCCTCTCTTCCTCTCTCCCACACATGAAGGTCACAGACTTCATAACTTTGGGAGTTTGATTTAGTTTTTGGCTTAGGAAATTATGTTAAAAGTTAAGGTAAAATTCATATCGAAACTTTTTGTAAGAAAAGTAAGGGAAAGGACGGGTGACCCAGATAGACTCCCTCGAATCTGCAGTGTCCTCGAGGCCTGGGCGTCTCATGACTTCTGGTCATAGGAGGAAGAGTGGCTCAGAAGTGACCCTCAGAACATATTGCATGCGATACTGAAATACTTCTTCCCCATGTACAGAAGCAAGGTAAGTACTAGCTCCTATCTCTAAAGACTCAACACAGGCCAGACAAGTGATTCAATCCAGTAATCCCAGACCTCAAGAGGCTGAGACAGGAAGATGTGAGAGTTCAAGGCCCACTTAGGCTACATAAGGAGACCCTTTCCATAAAACAAAACAAACGATATCAACAACCAGAACACACCTGTTGCTTAGGTGTCTGGACCCTAATGACTGAACAAAACATGTCAGATTTTTACTCCTTCCCTGTTACACCTAACCCCTCTTTCAGTATTAGTTATATAAAAGCAGCCTAGGCCAGTATCCCCACACACACTGCAGTTCATAAGCCTAGCCTTCAGTCAGTTCAAGGCCTGTGATCACAACGCCTTGCATGTGCTTCAGAGTGTCAGCGTCAGAGAAGTCTGGAGCCAGGATGCTGGGAGGGTGCTTGAAATTCATCAATTGTTGCTTCCAATGCAAGTGCTCCACCATGTGAACTCTCTTCCAGTGGGATCACCTTTAGGTCACCTTTCTGTGTACTCTAAGGGAGGCAAGACCCCACATAACTGGAATAACCTGCTCTTGGGAAGTAGAGATCACCAAGCTCTGAATATCCAATATTCCCAGCCAGGAAAGTTCAGGGAAGGACATCTGTCCTCTTCAACTCAAACTCCAATGACAACTGCATTTTCCATACACCAAACTAAGGGAAGTTCACTCTAGTTAGTGAACTTTTTTTCATTTATAATGATGCTTTGTTTCTTGATCCTTTAAGGAAAACCCAGATGCCTAGAATTTTCTGGAGGCTTCTCCACTATCTGGCACCTGGGCTGAGGTGGCTCCAGAGATGTACCCGAGTTGTGATTTTCAATGAAAAATCTTACAATGATGTAAAACATACATGTAAATAACTGTTTTTGCTGGATGTGGTGGTTTATGTCTATAATCCTGACATTTGAAGAGGCTGAGGCAGAAGGATTGCCTCTACTTCAAGGCCAGCCTGGGCTACAAAGTAAGTACCCATTTCAAAAAAGAAAAAGAAAAAAAAAAAACACTTTTATTTGCAATATAGTATAGAAAGAGTTACAATGTATTAGTTATGTTCCTGTTGCTGTGATAACAGGGCAATTTAGAGAAGGAAGACATTTTTTTGGCTTCTGGTTCCAGAAGGGTAAGAGTCCATCATGGTAAAGAGGCATGGCAGCAAGCAGTGGGAAGAGGGAGAGAGAGAGAGAGAGAGAGAATGCAATCGGAAGTAGGGCAAGACTATGATCTCTCAAAGTCTGCCTCCAGTGACATACTCCAGCAAGGCTCCTCCAGCAAGGCTCCACCTCTTAAAGATTCCATGATGTCCCTCAAACAGCACCATCAACTGGAGACCAAGTGTTGACATATGTGAGCCTATGGAGGACATTTCTCATTCAAACTACCACACACGATGTTCAACATTAAAGAAGTTCCCACTAACAAAGCATTTGGAGTTAATATTGTTTTAGAAGAAATATAGTTATCATGATTGTGGAAGCAATTGTAGTCAGACAAACAAACTTTGTTCTCCTTTAAAAATCATGTTTATGGTTATTTAAACCATTTTCATTGAAATAGTTCTGTGGATTTAATGAACATGCATCCCAGGTTTTCTGGAACAACCCAGATTTTAATGGGCACATGGTGGCTGGGGATGAGAGGATGTGGCCCTCATGTGTTGCCTGTGTGGGGTCAGGATTGTCTGATGAAGGTGACATATCTTTCAGAAACCCCTGAAAACAACAGAAGAAAAGGAGGCAAAGACATGAAAGGTGTTGTGGGCTAGCTGGCAGCCCAAAGAAAACCAGTAATGGGGGCAGGACAGCACGAAGCAAGAACTGTCAGAGCCAAACAACTAGATGATAAATTAGGTTACATCTTGGAAGGAGATTTTCTTGTTCTGCTTGATAGCCTGTATATTAGTTTCTTGTTGCTATAGCAAAATACCTGACAAAAGCAATTAAGGAAAGAAGGTTTATCATGTCTCACAGTTCAAGGGTACAGTCCGTCATTGTGGGAAAGTCATGGGGGAGGATCATGAGGCAGCTGGTTACACTGTGTTCACAGTCGAAGCAGAGAGTGACAGATGTTTGTAGTCGGTTTACTTTCGTATTATTCATCCCAGGACACTAGCCCGTGGAATGGTGCCATACACAACTATGGTAGGTCCTTCCATCTCAGTTAACCTAGTCTTGTAATCCCTTACAGGTATTCTCAGAGGCTTGTCTCCTAGGTGATTGTAGATCTGACCAGTTGTCAATCAACATTAACCCCCAGAGCTTGGTTTTGAGAAAGGGACTTACTAAGTAGCACAGGTTGATCACTAACTCCTGGTTCTCCTGCCTCAACCTCCCAAATAGCTGGGATTATGAGTATATACTACCATGCCCAGCAAAGAGGAGGTTTTCTTGAGTCACCTTCCTGTGCTGTTAGTGTCTGAGACCCCTTAGCTTTCAGGGCCTGACTATGGACTTCTGAGGAAGTACTACTTTCTACTAAGGGTGTGATTCTAGAAGCACAGACCCAGGCCTTCATTTCTTCCTCCCATAAGCCCATTTAAAGACCCACTGTATGCAGGAAAACCCTGGAGAAGCCAGGTAGGATGCAGAAATGACCAACACCAAATATTCACCTTTGAAAAATTTTCAGCCCAGTGGAGGAGACAGATACACAAACCGATGGCTGACCATTTCACCCTAGCAAGGATTCCAAGAATCCTTGAAATCCACAGAAAAGTGCTAAGCACAGGGTGACTGGCAGCTTGGGCCCCATCATTGCTGAGTCTCAGCAAGTCTCAGAGAACAGGGGAACTGTTAAGAGCTTATTCCCTAGTTCTCTGGAGGAATTTGATTTCTCCTTCTGGGGTTCTTTCAGCTCTTTTAAGAAACCCTCTGAATTTCCCTGGCTTTGTTTGCTGGTTGCCCTAGTTTCTGTCCCTTTAGAGACCTGTCAGAGTCCAGGCAGGAAAATTGCCGGGATATTTTTTTAGAGTTTTGAGTGCAGTGACTTTACAGAGGTGTGGGAAGGTTTACACATGTGACAAAGGATGTTGATACACAGCAACTACCCACAGAGGGAAGCTGTTCTCTCTCACATTTGGGCTCAGAAATGGGACAAAATGTCAACAGATGTGCTGAGGAGAAAACCAGAGCCCTGGACCAGGGGCTGCCTGATAGGAGCTGAGCTGTAGAAGGATGCTTGTCTTCCCAGAAGGACTGCCCATTGGGTAAAGATGAAGAAAAACTAACATCCCCACCCCAGATGGGGCACCAATAGCAAACCAAAGAAACAATTCCAAGTCTTTGGGTTATTTACAAGAGCATGACTGAGGGGCCACCTAGAGGAGCGTGGGTGATTAACTGCTGCATCACCAGAAAGCCCACCCAGCATGGGCAACAACTTGGGAAAGGTGCCTCCCTGCAGCTCCCTGCCAACTCTCTGGCAATGTTGTCAGAGTTATCTCCTCCTCAACTGTTTTCTGCTTCTAGGCCTCAGGGAGGGCTCCTGAAAGTCTTGTCAGCTCCCTGTGAGTTTCATGGGCCTCCTCTCCCTTTGGGAGGACTACTTCATTGCAGAGGAAACAGCTCCATAATAGAAGGAAAGCAATTTCAGCAAGACCAGTTACCCAGAAGTCATGGCAGAAAACATAGACATATTCAACTACATTTCTAAGTATCATGAAGCCCAAACTATAAAGTCAGTAGAGAAATAAGCAGGCTAGGACAAAAAATAGTTGAAATTTCAGTTTATATCCTTAACAATCTGAAGAGAGAGAGAGAGAGAGAAAAACAACTTTAAAATGGACAAGGAAGTTTATAGCATCTTAATCCTAAGATTCAGAAACTAGGAGCAAACAAGATGTCCCTCAGTTGGTGAAGGGATAAATAAAATGGTGGTCCATCTATGCAGATGCAGTGCAATAATATTCACGACAAAGAAATGAGCTGTCAAGCCACCCAAAACCACATTGTTGATTGAAAGAAGCCAATCTGACAGTCTGTGTCCTGTAACTTTAATGTTATGACACTCTGTAAAGAAAGGGCCCAGTTGTCAGGAGAGCAAAAAGATCAGTGACTGTCAGAGATTTGGTAGGGTGGCCATAGAGGACTGGTTATGTAGAGCACAAAAGATTGTTTTAGGATGACAAAATTATTCTACATGATACCGTGATGGTAGCTACAGGACACTGCATCTGTCAAAACCCATACAGGGGCCGGGAAGATGTCTTAGTGGGTGAAGAATGCTTGCTGCACAAGCATGACAACCTGTGTTAGAATCCCCAGACTCCACATAAAAAAATGCATGTGTGGTCACATGTGCCTGCAAACTCAGCTCTGCTGGGTGGAGGAGAGAGGAGGATCACTGAAGCTTTCTGGCTAGCCAGTCTAGCAGAAAAACATGAGCTCCCAGGTTCAGTGAGAGACCTGGTCTCAAGGAAATAAGGTGAAGCGTGACAGAACAGGACACTCAATATCCTTCTCTGGCTTCTTCACTCATAGATAGGCATATGCACCCACACACATGTGCAAGCTCACACACACACACAGACATGCACACACACAGACACACATACAGAGAGAGAGAGAGAGAGAGAGAGAGAGAGAGAGAGAGAGAACATTACAGTACAGACTAACCTAACGTCTACTATTTTTTTTAAAGCTATTTAGGGAGTGCTGGAGAGATGACTCGGTGGTTAAGGGCACCGGCTGCTTTTGCAGAGGACCCAGGTTCAGTTGTCAGCACCCACGTGGCAGATAACAACTGTCCATAACTCCAGTTCCAGGGGTATCCAATGTCCTCTTCTGACCTCCTTGGGCATTGCATGACACAGGTTCACTTACACACATGCAGGCAATACATTCATACACATTTCTAAAAAAGCATTTAGGGGCTGGGGTAATAGCTCAGTGGAATAAGAGTTTGTTGTGCACATGAGGACCAGAGTTTGGATCTCTAGTACCTACATAAAAGCTGGGCATGTGTGGCAGCTTTTGGAGGCTGCCCCCCAAAATTCCAGCACTTTTGGATGCAGAAACAGGGAATGTTTTGGGCAAGTTGGTTCACTAGACTCACCAAATTGGTGCACTCTGGGTTCAATAAGAGACACTGGGTCATTAAATAAAATGTAGACTGTTTGACAAAATCCACCCAGTATTAACCTTTCATCTCCACATATATATACACACACATATATACCCCAATACGTGCAAACACATATACACACATGCTCACATACATCATTTAGGAGGTTGAGGGGTTTCAGAATAGAATAGGCATTGTGACAAATCTATATGACGAATTATCAGAACACCTCCCTGAAGGAGTAGAACCCCAAGAGCAAAGACAAGCGCAGCACAGGCTCTGAGTCCAGTTCACGGACAGAACAATGCCCTCCCCCAAGATGCCCTTATTCTATCCTGGAACCTCTGAATATGCCACTTTGCATGGTTAAATGTATTAGGTCAAATTCAGAATGAAGAATAAAATTCAAATAAAGAATTTGAAGATGAAGTATTACTAGGACTTGTCTGGGTGGACCTATGCAATCACAGGACCTTAAGAAGTGAGGCAAGAACACCCCACCCAGAGGTAGAGATGAGATGACAAGCAGAGATTGGAGTGATGCCAACTAAGGGGTCATGAGCCAAAGATGCAAGTATCTTCTAGCAGTTAGAAAAAGCAGGGAAGCACCCCTGTCTCCCAAAACCCTGGAGTCTGCAAAGGGACACAGGCCTGCTGGTATTTTGATTTTAGGACTTTTGATATCCTGAACTAGAAGAAAACTAATTAGTGATATTTTAAGCATCCAAATTTGTGGTATTGTGTTACAGTAACAACAGAAAATGAATACGTGGTCACAGTAAGATAATGATCCATCATGTACTTGTAGATTTGTTGGGAGTCAAAGTAGCCCCAGAACCTCAGATTTCAGCTGGGCATGGACCAGACTCAATGCAGTGAAGTGTGCAGAAAAGATTATAGAGCTATTGAAGGATTGCGTTGACCCATAACATTATGCATCCAAGTCAAACAAGGGCTGCTAGAACACTCCCCCTGCAGGGCCTCACATGGGTCCAGAGGGGCACCAGAGTGCTCAATGCAGAATTCACAGCAAGGGAGAGCTGGAGGTTCATGGGTAGCATCCCTAGGGCAATGGAGAGTCAGACTGGGTGATTCTTCAAAGAATTTATTTATTCATAACGGTAAAACTCTTTATGTATGAAGGACAAAAGATAAGAATCAATGAAATATACGACTGTGCCTTAGCTCTGGTGGTACAGTGCTTGCCCCGTGTGCATGAAGCCCTGGGTGGGATGCTCAGCACAAAATCAGCACAGGGATAGTGGTTCGTGTCTGCAATCCCAGCAACGAAGGTGGACATAGAAGGAGATTAGAAGTTCAAGGTCATCCTGAATTTATAAAACCCTGTCTCAGAAATGAACAAAAACATCGTGCTAGTAAAATGCACATACATGGGGCTGCACTTCCAGATGACCTATGTTTGATTCCCAGCACCCACATGACAGTAAACAACCATCTGTAACTCTAGTTCCAGGGGATCCAATGCCCTTTTCTGGCCACTGTGGGCTTTGCACAACACTTACATGCATGCAGGCAAAACACTAATACACATAAAATAAAAATAAATTAATTAAAAAATTAAACTACACACAAATAACATTACATATGAGTGAGGATTGCTGCACATCTCAGAATATGCATCAGATCTAGAAGTCAGTCACAGCAGAGAGTGGAGCTGAGGAGTGGAGAGGCGAAAATAATGTATAAAACAAGAAGACAGGTACTAGGGGCGGCAAAGGGCCATTCGTGGGTGAGTCTGACCCATGCGGTTCTGCACCAGGGCTCCAAAAAAGAAAGATGCATTTCAAAGGTGTAGCCCAGGGTTGGGCTCAAATATTTTAAGTTCTCTGGAGGGGACTCTGATGCACCTCAAGGAGTGAGACCCAGTGACACAGGCCCATCACATGCAGATAGATAAGTAACTTTTCTGAGAAAAGAGGGTTAGGGAGAGAGGGAAGTCAAAGGGAGACACTAGCTCCTAAAATGGCTGCTCTGGGGTTAGGACAATGACTGCTTTATCTTCTAAATTACTGGTGACTGTGTCTGTGTGTGTATTTATTTGTTTTGGTTTTGCTTTTTGCTTTTCAGACAAGGTCTCACCATAAAAGCCAGACTGGCCTGGAGCACTCAGTGCCTCAGACACCTGAGCACAGGGATGGCAGGTATACACCCCCCTGTCCAGCTCTAATTACTTTTACTACTATTATTTTTTTGCTTTTATAGTTTATAAAGCCATGGATTCTTGTTCTTAAGTTGCTCAGAATTTCTAGGGAGAGTTAAAGGCTGTGAGGGAACTTAACAATCACTTGAGACTTTAAAGTTCAGACTGACTAGCTGCAGGTGCTAAATTTGGCAAAAATAAACTTTCAACTGAAACTGAAGCCAAAGTTAATACTTTAAGACAGGAAGAACTTTTATACTTTTTTAAAGATTAGTTTTATTTTTAACCATGTGTGTATGTATGTGTGTGTGTGTGTGTGTGTGCAAAGGGTGTCAGAGCCCACGGAGTTGGTGTTACAGGGGACTGTGAGCTGTCTCACATGGGTGTTGGGAATCAAACTCAGGTCCTCTGCAAGAGCAGTACACACTCTTAACCACTGAGCAATCTCTCCAGTGCCAACCTTGCCTCTCCATTTTTTTTTTTCTTTTTTGTCTCACTATATAGCTCAGTCTGACTTTGAACTCACAGAAGTCTTCCTGCCTCGGTCTTCCATCATGCTGGATTATAGGTCTGAGCCACCTGAGAGATGGTTTTACTTCTTAAGACATACTTAAAACAAGATTCATAGCTCAGTTGGTAGAGTGCTTGCCTAGCACACACAAGGTCTTGGGCTCGATCCCCAGCACCACATAAACCAGGAGTGGTGACCCATGCTTGGTAATCCCAGCACTCTGGAGGTAGAGACAAGAGGATCAGGAATTCAAGGTTATCCTTGGCTACATGGTGAGTCTGAGGCCAGTCTAGGAGAGTCTGTCTCAAAATCAGAGAAAAGATGGACTGGAGGGATGGTTCAGTGGCTCACTGTGCTCTTGCAGAGGACCCAAGTTTTGATCCCAGCACCCACATGGTAGCTAGCAACCATTAGTAACTCCAGTTCCAGGGAATCCAGCGCCCTCTTCTGGTCTCTTTGGGCATTGTATACACGTAGTGCACTTACATACACACAGGCAAAACACTCTACACACAAAATAAAAAATTAAACCTAAACCAATAAATAAATAAGTAGAAAAAATATAGTTAAAACCTTTATCTTGGGGCTGGAGAGATGGCTTAGCAGTAAAGAATAGTGGCTGCTCTTGCAGAGGATCTGGGTTCAGTTCCCAGAACCCACATGGCAGCTAACAACTGTCAGTAACTCCAGTTTCAGAGAAAACGACACTCTCTACTGACCTCCTCGGGTGTAGCATAACATGGATGCACTTACATACATGCAGGCAATACACTCATACACATTGAAAAAAAACAACCTTTATCCTTATGTGCTGTTTCACAGTTTAAATATAGGAAGCAAGTTGAAGTAATGTTTGTTGTCTTTATCTATAAGTGAGACTAGAGCGCCTGTTAGACCCAGATGCAGATGCAAGACAAGATAAAATGGGCCAGGCAGAGGCTGAGTGAGCAGAGAGAGCCCGCTGCAGGACCCAGGCTTGGCCACCAGGGCTTTCTCTGTCCGCCATTTGGAGAGGTCATGCCCCCAACAGCGGGCCCACTCCCACAATCCTGCTGCGCCTGCCTTGTCATTAGCCAGAAGTGTCCTGTGGGAGGCATGGACTGGGTGGGACATGATTGGATGTCCGGGTCCCCTGCTGGACATCCTTGCCGGTGCCTGCTGTTCGAGGAGAGGGACGTGTCCTCATCTCTGACACAGAACCCCTCCCCTCAGATCTGCCGAGCGTCTGTAAACTGGAGAAGTCTTTATTTGGTGAGAGAGCAAGGAGCAAATGGAAGAGTTTCAAGTTTTTTCTAAAACGTGCCTGAAACTTTCACTTAACTTCACTCAGCTTCTGCGTGACGAGGAGGTGAGGAGAGAGGAAGTGGACGATGAACGTCATTGTCCGGAAAGATGTCCCACAGGGAACAGTGACAGCTGTCTCCACGCTAGGCCCTATGGTGGCCTGGCCACTTCTGGCACTTTCTATGTGACCAACACTTGTTTATTATCCCTGGAAAGTTCATTCGCATCTACTCTCACCCGTGGCCCCAAGGGAGCTTTATGTTGCTGGAGTGGTGGGCAGAAGCCATCCACCTCTAGCCTGTCTGATTGACTTTTGTTTTTCAAAAAGATGTGGGAGGACCTGGGTTCAATGCCCAGCATAAAAAAATGGATCCTGGATCTGGCAAGATGGTTCAGTAGTTAAGAACACTGGCTGCTCTTGCAGAAGACCCAGGGTTGAATTCCAGCACCCACACAGTAGCTAACAACCATCTATAACTCCACTTCCAGGGGATCCAATGCCCTATCTGTCCTTTGCCAGCACTGAACACAGGTACACTTACATATGTGCAGGCATAACACTCATAAACATAAAATAAAAATAACTTTAAAAAATGGATCCTGAACAAGAGAGGGGGCTGGGAGGGGCTCCTGAAGATGGTGGGTTTCTCAAGTAGTCGCGAGGCGGGGAGGAGGGGGGGGGGTCTGGTCTGATTCTTGGCATTGCCCAAGAACGAAGCAAGGTGCAGACAGCCTGGGTGCTTAGTTAGGTGATCGGCGCTGCCTGTCCTGAATCAGAGGCTAGGCTCCCTCCTATTCGGGCATACAATATTAAGGACAGGAGGCACGTTGGTAAAGAGTAGGAGAGCAAGTAAAAATAAGTGCTGCCATTGGCATTTATGAGGATGACTCACAGCCAGCTCAAACTCATTTTGTATACTTGGTGGGAAGTCCAAGCTCAGCCATTTTCCAGAGTTGGTCCCGGCACCATTGTCAGGCAGTTCTGCCCATTTCTGGTTATGGAACTACATAACGTGGTCACCCCTGTCTAGTGGCTCATCAAGGTGAGGCTCTACAGATGGTGGCTTGGCCCACCAACCATATATGCCCCATTTCCACCCAGTGAGTAGTTTATGCTGTTTCTAAGCTTCAAGCCCATGAGACTGGGTTCATCGGGGTAATGCTACCTGTTGCCATAATCAAATTGAATTTTCAGTGGCTTGAAAAATAAATGTTCGCTTTTTGCCCATGTACAAATAATCCAGGTCTTGGTTGGTAGGTAACTTTCAGGGACCCAGGTGTCTTTTATCGTGTGACTTCTCCCCCGGAGTCTTGAAATTCTCTACACTCACAAGAAAAGGAGAAACAGGGTGCTTGCTTCCTAACGTCCCTAACCAGGAAACGCCAAGAGTTAATTCTCTTTAAAGTCTATTGGCAAGAGTTACCCACGTGGTGCCATCTGGATGTAGGGGATTCTGGGAAATGTAGTTCCTAGCTGGACAGCTCCATTAGAGAGATGGGAAACCCAGGAATATATATGATTTTGCTACATAGCTTGCCATCTTCGTCACACCCTTGATGATTCCAGTTCTAACTAATAAGCACATTTCCTACTTCAGTGGAAAACAGAGCCATTGAGATATTTTTGTTATCTTCCTACTGCCAGATCTGTCAGCACATGTACCCACACTTTCTGCCATCTCATTAACACAACAGAATGTCACAGGATCCTTCTTGATTCTCCATGTTTTGACTGAAGAAAGCAAGAAAAAACAAACAAACAAAAAAGACCAACACGGTGAGAGCTAAGGACCTCCTAAGTTAGAGTGCTGGATCCGCACTGCTAGACAGGCCGTTTGCCAGCACCCAGTGCTTAGAGTTGCCTAGGTCTCATGCATGTATGCAGTTCCTTCCCCTCGAGTGTGGGCTGAGTCTTGTGACATACCTCTACTAAGCAGAGTACCTCAAAAGTCATAGGTATCACTATGAAATCATATTATATGAATACTGTACTGGGGTTAAGTATGTAGCTTCTGGTAGTGTTTGCCTAGCATGCAGCAGTCCACGCTCAGCTCCTCAATGAACAAACAGAGGAGTGTGTTCTGCAGACCTCCTTCTCTCCCTCAGTTCCTCACTCAGACTCAGGGAAGTCATCCTCCAGGCCAAGAACTGCCCCATAAAGATGCACACATGGCAAGGAGCTGGCACTCTCTCTAATCACCCATCAGTGAGGACCAGGAATCACCAACGGCCACAAGAGTGAGCTTGGGAGCAGATCCTCATCAGTGGAGCCTTGAGATGACTGTAGTCCTAGAAAGCATCTTGACATCAGCTTTGGGAGGGAACCTAGACCAGAGGCACTGATAAAGTTTCCTGAATCCCTCTGCTGGCCAATAGTATATTAGAGAGCACATGTTTCCTTAACAAAATATCCCACAGGGAAGGTCCTGACCAATGGAGATTGATTTCTTACTGTTCTGTAGGTTGGAAGTTCAAGACATGAGTGTCTGTAGGTTTGGCTTTTTCTCAGGCCTCTTTCCTTAGCTGTCAGATACTGCCTCTTGCTGTGTCCTCATGTGGCCTATTCTTAATGTGTGTGCCTTCCTGGGAAGTGTCTCATCCTATCAGATTGGTGTGCCACTCTTATGAACTTGATTATCCTTAATAACTTCTTTGAAGGCCTAGCTCCAATGCTGAGTGAGATAGTAAATGCCTGTAATCCAAACACTTGGGAAATGGTAGCAGAGAGATCAAGAATTCGAGGCTAGTCTTTGGTAATTAGTGATTTTGAGGCTAGCCTGGGTTATGAGAGCTTGTCTCAAAAACAGGCTTTCTTCAAATATAGTCATATTCTAAAGTATTGGGAGTTTAGACTCCATAATACTCAGAAACTGAAATGATAAATGGCTTAATGATAAAGTCTTACAATGAGCAAGTTGGGTACCAGAAAAAAGAAGCTAATGCAGATGTCTAGACGACCTAGGGAGGGCTGGGGAGATAGCTCAATTGGTAAAGTGCTCACTATGCTACCTCAGTTTGATCCTGCTGAACCCATATAAAAAAAATAAGCCAGATGTGGTACCACACACTAGTAATCCCAGCACTAGGGAGGCGAGATAGGTCCTTGGAACTCACTAGTCAGACAGCCTAGTCTACTCACTGAGCTCCAGGCCTATGAGAGACTGTTTAAAAAAAAAAAAAAAAGTTGATGGAGCCTGAGGAATGACACCTGAGGTTGTTCTCTGGCCTCCAGGTGCACAGGCACACACAGGCACACACACAAGAGTGAGACCCAGAAACCATAGGCCGTAGCCTTCCTCTAAGTGACAGAAGCAACTGGTGGTGGAGGAAGGAGTGCTTCCTCACCTCAGCTAGGAGGCTTTTAGAACACACTTGAAGGGTCGCAGATGTGTCTCCTGCTATCCATCTAGGGCACTTTGAACAAGTGAGGCGCTCCCTTACAGAGGCCCCGCCAGGACAAGCCGGCTGTCCAGGGGTCAGGTATAGACATGGGAAGAAACTGTCTGAACTCACAAGGTAACCCAGTAGAGAGGGACGCTTTGGGAAGTCAGAAAGGCTGAAAGTGCTACACTTGACTGTGCATAGCATCCCCCGGGGGAGGGGGACTTGTTGAATTGAGAATTCAGATTCAATGCCACTCCACCGCCGCCACCATCCTCTTAAGCACCCATGAGCTTGTGTGTCTCTCTCAGAGGGGATAGTGGTGTGTCTGCCAAGCATACCAGGTCTATAGGAGTCTAGGAAGGCCTTTTCTGGCCGCCTCTCATTCATCCCTTTCCTCCTGCACTCAAAAGCAGCATCGTGTCTGACAGAGGGTGTAAAGGGAAGGAGAAAAGGGCGGACCTGGTTGCCGCCTTCAGCCTGTGCTCAGGGTAAGTCCATTGAGACAGGAAAGAGCTTTTAAAACTGAACCCTGATTCCTGGTTTGGGTATCAGGACGCACTGGATCTTTCACTTTTTAAAGCCAGGATAAGTCGAATGCATTGAGTAGTATCCAATAAAAGCCGAAAGACCCACACAAAGTTGGGGGGGTTCGGATTTACTGCAAAACACGAAGTTTTCGCAGCCAAAGGGGAAAAGACCGTCGTCAAGCAGACTCTGGCTCCGCCGCTAGGGTGCGCCAGTGTGCAGGAACGCTGCGCCTGCGTCTCATTTCCCAGCGTACCAGGAGCCACTCCGCTAATTGTCAAGAACGAAGGCGAGCCAGCGATTGCATTCCTTTCATTTCTAAATTTAGATCTTAAATCATGTGACAAATATAATAAAAGAGACTGCCGAGGGAGTGAGAGAAAGCTGCAATTTAATCTTTCTTTGCCAAAGGACTGTGGGAGGATGAGGTGGCATGGCAAGGATATCGGGCTCTAGGTATGATTAGGGGTCTTATTAATGGACAGCTCACAATAATATCGGGACATGGACTGTCTTGCTTTGTGAGGTTTCTGGTTTGGTTTCTTGGTTCACTCTATCTGGAAATGCGTATAAATCAAGAAAGCTGGTTTGCCTTGTTTCTGAACGTTTTCTCTGTTGTTTTTGGCGTCGTGAGGATGGGGAGCTGTCAGGTTCGCCTGCTTTCTTTAGAGTTCAAAAGAGGGCTTCATCACCCTCTAGTGGCTGGCTTAGGTCTCCTCCCAGCCAGGTGTAGGCAGAAAGTGTGTGTGTGCGTGTGTGTGTGTGTGCGTGAGTGTGTGTAGGGAGAGGGACAGAGACAGAGACAGAGACAGAGACAGAGAGACACCCTGGGAAGGACATTAAACAAATAGAGACTGTACCCCAATCACCCGAGGAAGAGAAGTAGCTGTTCAAGAGAAGGAAGGTTGGCATCAAATGAGGCCCAATCAGATGCACATATTCATTCATTTATCTGCAACCGAATAAAGGTCTCTGATTCATCTCATTACAGTGTTTAATGATGATTTGTTGGGTCATGCATTTGGCATCCCACCAGCGAGATGATTGGAGGCCTAAGACCCTGCACTGCTGGGCCTGATATTGTCAGCACCACACACAGGTCCTCATGTGTTGTACCATCTCATAAGTCATCTGTGTGGAATAAACAGAGTTGGATGAGGGCTTTGAAGACCTGGATAGAGAACCACCCCTAGATCCTGTTCTTCATGAGCCATTTATGGTCAAATTGTAAGTACTCGTGAAATTAAGTTAGGAAGCTTGTGGGAAAGCCCTGTATTGTACCAGACACAAAGTAGGCCCACAGTAAATATCAGTTTCTTTTCTCTCTTGCTCCTTCCAGAACCCACCCCAAAGATTTTCATTAAAGGGTTAAAGCACTTAAGAGTTTACAAGTGGAAAACTTGCTTTTGTCTGGAGAACCAATGAGGGCTTCTTGGAGGAAGTGGCACTTGTTCTGGCTCATCCAGAACTCAGAGCAACATGAACAGTGACAAAGTGGGAAGGGTGTGGAGGAGCTGGAAAAGTTCAGTTTAATTCACGAAAAGATGTAGAAAGAGAAGAATACAGAGTGGGGAAGTCCCTTGACTTCCAGATCCAGAGAAGTCTTTTGAGCACAGTGGTCAAAATCTGAATTTTAGCTAAATGTGGTGGCTCACACTTGTAAGTCCAGTATTTTAGAGGCTGAGTTAGGAGGATTTCAGGGACTTTGAGGCCAACCTGAGCTACATAGTGAGTTCCAGAATAGCCTGGGCTACTATGTAAGACCCTATCCTCCTCCCCAGTGACAACAACAAATCTGGATTTTTATGACCAGTGAGACCAGACACCCCAAATTTAGCCCAGACTCTTATCTAACAACTCACTGTCCCACTGCAGGATGATGGTGACAGGCTGCTTCTCTTCTGAGTCCTACTTTCTTCTTCTGTAACACGGAAATGATCTGACTTGATCCACAGGTCAGAAGATTATGTCAAATTCCCCTGGAACTGAAGTTACAGATGGTTGTTAGCCACCATGTGAGTGCTGGGAACTGAATCCAGGTCCCTGACTGGCTGCTTGTATTTTTATTTTGTTTTATTTTCTTTTAAATTTAAATTTTTTATTGTATATGCGGCCACTAAAGTTCAAGTGTAAGGTTAGAGGACAACTTTCAAGAATTAGTTCTGTCTTTCTACTCTGTGAATTCCGGGGATTGAACTTAGATCATCGGGCTTGGGAGCAAGCGCTTTTACCTGCTGAGCCATCTAACCAGCCCCAGTTTGGGTTTTTTGAGGTGGGGGTCTCATCTAACCCCAGTTGACCTCAAACTCAATATGTAGCCAAAGATACTATTGAACTTCTGGTGCTTGTGCTTCTACTGCCTCCCAGCCCTGCAGCTACAGGTGTGCTCCGGCACGCTCATGGCTTTCAACATATCTGACCCACTCATTATATGGGAAAGTTCTGGAAAGTAGGGTTGTCCTTTATCCAATTCCAGATGTGCAATCCCTTCCACATATTTGCCAGAAAGCAAGAGTTCAACTGAACTCTCCATTCTTGTTCAGAGTGGAATATTTTTAACAGATGGTGTGAGAAAAACAACCCATTAAACTATGCAAAACAGTCTCAGGACTCTACCACGGTTTGGACCTAATCTTTCACAAGGAGAAACTGAGGCCCTGGAGATGAAACAGCTTTCCAGAACAGAGCAGCGAGTTGGCTGCCAGGCCAAGACACAAGGGCTTTACTGACAGTGCATGCTTGTTAGAGGGAGCAAGTGCCTACCATGAGTTTAGCTGAGTTTATAGCCTGACATGCTCAGTCGTTTTTTTGTTTGTTTGTTTTTTTTTTTTGACTCTCAAAACCTGAAAAATTTACTGGCCTCTGTATTTTTTGTCCTTCATTTCAATTACATATTTCTTTGGGAGAATTTATTAAATTTTTGCTATAAACATGTACATGCTGGGCTAGCTATGGTAACACATAACTATAATGCCCACATTCAACAAGAAGATTGGTCATATTTGGCTACATAGTGAGTTCAGGGCCAGCCTAGGATACATGAGACTATCTAAAAAACAAAAATTCTGAACATGGAGGCATATGCCTTTCATCCCAACACAGGCAGGGGACCTCTTTGAGTTCAAGGTCAAATCTGGTCTACATAGTAAGTTCTCAGCCAGTCAGTGCCACCTCAAAAACTAAAAAAGAGAAAAAAAACTTTAAAAAAGTATGCATACTATTATAAGTATCCTGGACTGTGCAGAAAAGTAAAAGAAATGGAATATTAAAAATTACTTGAATTCTACCAGCCTGCGCTAACGTGTTTATTACCATAAATGAATATATATAACTGTAATCAAGTTATATGTTGAACTTCATTCTTTTTATGAGACAAAATTGGGTTTAAGAAATATATTTTAATAGAGACTTAAGCACAAGGGTTAAGGGAAAGAAGGGGCAGGCTGAGGAGATAGCTCAGTGGATAAAGTGCTTTTTCATAAGCCTGACAGCCTGCATTTGATCCCCAGAACCCATGATGGAAGGAGAGAACTGACTCCCTCAAGTAAGTTGTTCTCTAACCTCCATGCTCATGTGGTAGATCATAGACACACTTGTGCACACACACACAAACACATATAACCAATAAAATAAAAAACTATAAATTGAATAATTTTCAATTAGAAAAAGGAAAGCTTGCTTTTTAACAAAGCAGAAGAGAGCTGGGGCTATAGCTCAGTGGCAGAGTGCTTGACCCTCAAGTACGAAACCCTGGGTTCAATCTCCAACACCACTGGTTTATAGTGAAGCAAAAGACTTTAGCATCTGGGTTTGGTGGTAGAGGCCTGGATTATGAGCATTTGGGAGGCAGAGGCAGAAAACCTGTTGCAAGTCAAAGGTCAACCTGGTCTACTTAAGGAATTCCAGGCCAGCCATGACTACATATCAAGACCCTGTCTTTAAAAAAACAGCAAGGAATTTAAAGAGACTTGGCATGCTTACCTCCTGAGACAGGAGGACTATTGAAGAGTTGGAGGCCAGCTTGGGACTGACTATACAGCAAGTTTTTTCACACCAGCCTGGGCTACTGTGTAAGATAACTGACTCAGGAGAAAAACAATAAGCCAGCAGAAGATACAGTGCAGAGACCTGGCTTTTAACATTTAAAAGAGAGAGTGATTTCTTTAATGCCTAAAGGTGTAAATTAGGTGTTCATTGCATATGATATGCTAAAGAATACATATTGCTTTTTGAATGATGTTTTTTCTGTTTATATGAAAGTTAAATAGTTTCGGTTCAAAGAAAGTATCTAGAAATAATATTATAGCCCATAGAACACTGATGCCATCCTCTCAAAGAGGCCTGGATAGCTGGGTGTGGTGGCATTTGAGACCAGATTGCTTAAAGTTTGAGGTCAGCCTGGATCACAGTGAGTCCAGGCCAGCTTGGGCTACAAAGCAAGACCATGTCTCAAAAACAAAAACAAAGAAGTGCTACGGAGATGGCTTAGTGGGTAACAGGGTTTGCTGAGCAAACATGAGGACCTGAGTTTGGATCCCAGCACCCACATAAAAAAAAAGCCTACCTCCAGATTCAGTGAAGGACTCTGGTAGAGGGTGACAGAGCAGGACATCGGACATCTTCTACTGGTCTTTGAGCACATAGGTACATGTACTCTCTAACACACATGTACACACACTACATAAAACATATGCTACACTCCAACAAACACACACACACACACACACACACACACACACACACACAGCAGCCAGGCATGATGGTACACATCTGTAATCTCAGCACTTTTCAGAGGTGGAGGCAGGAAGGATCAGGAGTTCAAGGTCATCCTCAGCTACATAGTGAGTTCAAGTCCAGCTGGGTCGTAATGTTTTAAAAGAATAAAGAAAGTGAGTGAGATGCTCAGATGGTAAAGGCCACCAAGCATGATGACATGAGTTCAATCCCCGGAATCCACACGATGGAAGGAGACAACTGATTCCCACAAGTTGTCTTCTGACCTCCACACATGCACGCATATACACAAAATAAATGTGTATGAATGTATCACCTGCATGTATGTGCACCTGCGTCATGCAATGCCTTGTGGAGGTCAGAAGAGAGTGTCAGATCCCTTGGAACTTCAGATCCCCTGGACACTTGTCAGCCACCATGTGGGTGCTGGGAATCAAACCCAGGTCCTCTGCAAAAGCAGCCAGTACCCTTAACTGCTGAGCCATCTCTCCAGCCCCATAAATAAAAAAATTTACAAAGATTTAAAATAAAACTATTTCCAGGATAACTTGATCACAGAAAAGACTTCCATATCAAGTGTCAAAATATGAATTTAAAAAATCAGAACCAACATAAGAATAAGAATATACTTATTCTTATTAATGCACAATCATACATATAAATGGGGTACAATGTGCTAGTTCAGAATGTGCATGCAATGTATTTATCAAATCAGTGCAATCAGACTCACTGTGAACTGTAATCACCCTACTGTGCTGCAGACACACACACACACACACACACACACACACATGCACACATATGTGTGTCTTTTTTTAAATTCAGGGTCTCCCTGTACCCCAACTGGCTTGGAACTCACTATGCAGAACAGGCTGGCCTTGATCTCACAGAGATTTACCTGCCTCTGCCTCCCAAACACTGGGATTAAAGGAGTGTGCCACCATACCCAGCTCATAAAAAAATATTTTAAACAAAGAAAATGCCAAAATCAAATTCAGATTTAACAGACTGAAAATGCAAGCAATTAATAAAGGAAGCCCCTGGATGTCTTTATTTTTAGGGTCCTGATATATTTGTATTAGATACTTTCATTGCTCCAAGGTGAAGCCTGTTAAGTGTGAGGCCAACGTTAGCTCTGAGCTTATTGTGAAATGAGCAGCAAAAACAATGTTAAGCAGACCAGCACTGCCCCTCAGAACGGCTTTCTCTGTGGCCTGTTTTCCAATTTGACTTGGCATTTTTTTTTTAATCACTAGAGGAAAGGACTTAAAAACAGGATTAATGATGGACAAACAAGGTTGCTGTGGAAGTGATTCTGAACTCACAGGGGACTGAACCACTGAGCTCTTCCAAATAAACACTCTTGTTTCAGGAGACAACTCCCCAGAGAGAAAACCTCCACAAGGTGGGTCCTCCACAGATCTCTCAGACTTCCAGAAATGGCTGATCACCCACACGCACGGGTGAGTTTGTATGTACCAGCAACTGTATGAGATGTTTGGGAAATGTTTTCATGGACCCCAGCACACTCCTAGGAAATAAACAACACAAGATAACATCATTTGACATACAGGATCACTGGTACCCAGAAGTCTAGTCCCTTGCCTCAAAGTCCCAGCTAGGTACTGTGATTCAGTACAGAATGTATTATGACAAAGCACCCCCAACTCACTACCCACTAACAAGTTATAATAATGAGGTGGAGGGAATGCAGGAGAAATCAAAGCAGAAGGATGAATTCCCCCCTAAACCGGATCTCTAAAGTTCAAAAGAGATGCAGAGCTTCCATCGAGCATGGTGTGTAGCAGGCACACCTGTAATTCCTGGCACTTGGGAGACTGAGGCAGGAGAACTGCTTTGAGCCTGAGACTTCAGCAAAGGGCGGGAGGACGATTCAAGTACATCATATGGATGAAAATGTCATGATGAGTTGGACATGGTGGTACAGCCTGTGATCCCAGCACTTGGGAAGTAGTACTAAGGAGGGCTGTGATAAGTCCTAGGCCAGCCTGGGCTACAGAGTGAGACTCTATCTCCAAAAAATGATAGAAAGAAGTGGGGCATTGGTGGCATATGCCTTTAATCCCAGCACTGGAGACCCAGAGGCAGAGGCAGGCAAATCTCTGTGAAACAGAGGCCAACCTCATCTACAAAGTGAGTTTTAGGCTAGTCGGGGCCGCAGGGAGACACTGTCAAAAAAAAAAGAAAAACCACAACAGAAAATGAAAGAAAGAAAAAAAGAAAAGAAAAAAGGAAAGAGGAGGAAGACGCGGAGGCGGGGAGGGGGGGGCAGAGGAAATGTCATAATGAAACACTTCCTTTTATGATTAATATATATTAATAAGAACCCTGGGGCTCGGGAGGTGGCTCACTGGGGACCTGAGTTCTGATCACCAGCACCCACATAAAAAAGTTAGGTCCCCTTACAAGTCCAGCAAGAGGATCCATTGGGGTTACAGGCCAGCCAGTCCAGCCAAAATAGTGAGTTCCAGATTCCTCGGGAAACCCCGTCTCAAAAAATAAGGTGGAGAGTGATGGAGGAGGACACCCGACATCAACCTCCGGCTTCCAGAGGAGTGTGCACGGTGCATGTGGCACTATTCCTGTGGAGGTGTGAATAAATGCCTGCTCACCGCAGTTAGGAAACCAGTGACAGACCAACGGAAGGAAACTGCCAAAGTCCAACTTGATGAGACAGTGATTTTGTTGGGGTTACTAGAGTGTGGGTGAGGGGCTACTTCCAGGAGCAGAAATGACTCAGGCAGCTGCATCTCCAAAAGCCCACCCCAGCCTGGGTGACAGCTCACCAGGGCTGGAAACCTGGAGCGCACTGCCAACTTGCAAACAGCTGGTAGGGCTGGAGGGTATCCCTCTCAGGCAGCTCAGCCGGTCTCTGTCTTCCAGGCAGCTCGGCTGGTCTGAGAATGTCTCTCGGCAGCCCTTGACTGCATTTATAAACTTGAAGGGAGAGGTGCCTAGTGAATCTAGTCAGTTTCAGTGACTTCATAAAGCTTCAGAGTTGTTCCCTCTCTGAGTTTAAGGAGCTTCAGTTCAGGATTGAATGTTTTACCTCCTTCTAGAACATCCTGCATCTTAAGGAGCTCCCTTCCACGATGGAATTTTTCCAGTTGTTTTTGTTTTTTTGAGATGGGGTCTCCCTACATAGCTTTGGCTGGCCTGGAGTTCACTAACTAGATAGGCTTGGTCTCCACCTCACAGAGATCCACCTGCCTCTGCCTTCTGAGTGCTGGGATTAAAGGGATATGCCACCACGCCTGGCTCAAGAGAGAATGTGGAGTTGTTGCTTTTAATATTTTATTTATTATTTTTTATTTTATGTGTATGTGTATAGTTTCCATACAGGTAGGTGCACCCCTGTCATCTGTTGTTAGCCACCATGTTAGTGCTGGAAATTGAAGCTGGGTCCTCTGCAGGAGCAGCCAGTGCTCTTAAGCACGGAGCCATCTCTCTACTCCCAAGATATAATGTTTTATCTTGGAAGAAACTGGCACACAGCATGCATATCTACACACACAATGTAAATAAATAAAAAGGGGGCTGGAGAGATGACTCAGCAGTTAAGAGCACTGGCTGCTCTTATAGAGCACCTGGGTTCAATTCCCAGCACCCACATGGCAGCTAATAACCGTCTGTATCCAGTTCCAGGGAATCTGACAACCTCTTCTTTGCTCGGTGAGCGTTATATGACATGGGTGCACTTACACACGTGCAGGCAATACTCTCATACACATAAAATAAATAAAAATACATTTTAAACTAAAATGAAGAATATGGGACTTAGTGTTTAAGAGCACTGGCTGCTCTTGCAGAAGACTTGGGTTCGGTTCCCAGCACCCACATGGCAGCTAACAGTTTCAGAAGATCCAATGTCCTCTTCTTAGGTCTTTGGGCATTGCATGACACAGGTGGGCTTGGATACTTGCACGCAAAATACCCAAACACATAAATGAAAAATAAGTTTTTAAAAAAAGAATAATAATAATAAAAAGGAACCAGAAGAACAAATCATCTATGTTCTCAAGATGATATTGGGGTTCAGAAAATAATATGAAAGCTGACATGCTAAGCCTTGGAGTGAAAGGAAACCCAAAGGCCTTCTGCTACCTGATGTTAACATGTCTGTGGCCTTCCCTAGCTCTCACTTTCCCTAGTGAGGAAAAGGCTCCCTCTGAAATTCCCTTCTGCGGCTGAGGAAGACTATTCAAAGAAATGTGGTGGTCTTGATCACACTTCCTAATGTCTTGCTAACGAGGGGAAATTAATAACAAAGAGATTAGACCAAGTTGGCCTTATCTCCTTTCCTTCTGCAGCAGCCCCAGAAGACCCAGGTTTAGTTCTCATCACCCACATGGTAGCTACCAACTATCCATAACTTCGGTTTCAGGGGATCTGATGTCCTCTTCTAGTGTCCACAAGGCATTGCATGCATGGGTGCACTTACATACATGCAAGCAAACACTCATACATATAAAATAAAAATAAAAATTTTAAATTAAAATATATCTAGAACCTAGAAAATTAAAAACCAATATTCCTCAAAAAATACAAATTCTTTTTTGAAGTAAAGTTTCATGTAGCTAAGGCTGGCCTGGAAATCATTATGTAGCAAAGGATGACCTTAACTTATTTCCTAAAAGATTTATTTATTTGTATGTGTATGAATGTTTTGCCTTATACTTACAAGTATGTAAGTATACCACAAATATGCACAATGCCTGAGAAGGCCAGAAGAGGGTTTCAGATCCTCTGGAACTGGAATTAAGGATGGTTGTTAGCTGCCATGTGGGTGCTGGGAACTGAACCTGGGTACTCTGCAAGAACAGCTGGTGCTCTTAACCACTGATCCATCTCTCTAACCCCCGATTGTCTGGTTTTCAGTTGAGGTGGGAAGACTTGCCCTGCATGTGGGCAGCACCGTTTCGTGAGCTGGGCCCCAAACTAGATGAACGGAGAAAGCTAGCTGACAGCAAGCAGGTAGGCAGCTTTTGTTTCTGTCTGCTCGTGACTGTGGGTATGATGTGGCTAGTTGCTGGAGTTCCACCTTGACTTCTGTTGTCATGGACTGTAACATGGATGATAGGCCAAATAAACCCTTTCGTCCACTAAGCTGTTTTTTGGTCAGAGTATTTAATCATTTTTCAACAGAAATGCAAGTGTTACTGGTGGTCTCTGTCTGGACTGGGTGCTCCTAGGTTCACACAAACAGTGAAGCAGCAAGGAGTTTTATTCAAAGGCAAAGTGAAAGTACAAAATACTCCCTGCAAGGCATGTCACCCGAGCTAGAGCACTCAGGAGGACTTGGTTATTGTTTGGCTCTTCTTTTAAGGGTTGCTGATAAGACATGAGTGGTTTCTTGTTTTGATTGATAGACTTGGATTTTATAAACCTTTATTCACTGTTCATAGCCTTTCCCTTGATGTATCTTCCACATAGGCAGAAGACCGTAGATTTTCCCTAAAAGTTTGTTCAGAGGACACAGTTTGCCTTACTTTATGTGCACTCCCAAACCAGTCCAGGCTACATCAGTCCCTTGCATCTAGTTTCTAGATATGTTCTGGGACACATTTGAATTGAAACTAATCGCAATGGGGAGTTACTAGGTGTTGTGAGGGAACTAAAGATCAGAAGACTCTAAGTCTTTGTTTAGGGAAGGGTATGTGTGCAGCTCAAAGACGCTGAGAATCCCAGGTTTCTAAGGGCATCATTAGGAAAGGGCTGTGTGTAGTTCCGGCCAAGCAGGCTTCCAGGTTGCCAAGTTTTCCCTGCATTTGCCTCACGAGGATTTGTCCCAAGGCCTCTGGCCTTGTATTTGTTTCTACCCACACCCCCACTGCAGCCACTCAACACAGAGCTATGCTTGGACCCTGTTTTCTATGATGCCATGCTGTTTTTCTGTCCTTTTCTATCTTCTTTTCAAACTTTCCCCCTCAGGCTTTATTTTTAACACACCTGTCAGCGTTAGGATGATCATGGTGCTTCAGACACAGGTTTAGCTGATAGTACAAAACACCTTTTCCTTCCAGGTTAGCAGCAGCAGCTACAGAGGAAAATAGTTCCCCCATTTGCTAGCCAGGAGCGGTGGAGGCAGTCTAGGCCTCTGAGCCCATAGCTCTCCTAGGAGCCCAGTGGTTTCTGTTTTGCTTCCACCATTCCTAGGGGATCTTCACTTTCATTTGCAAAGCTGGTATATCTGTCACTTTTCTGTTGTGATAAACACCATGACCAAGGCAACTTAGAGAAGGAAGAGTTTATTTGGCTTATGGTTCCAGGTGGATGGCCGGGGGCCTGGCAGGAGGCAGCTGGAACTGAAGCTGAGAGCTCACATCTTCAGTCACTCACAGGAAGCAGAGAGAGCAAGTTCAAAGCGGGGCAAGGCTCTGAACTCTCAAAGCCCCCTCTCCCCTCCAATGATGTGCTTCCTCCACCAAGGCCACACTTTCCAACCCTCCCAAGATGGCACCACCAACTGGGGACAAAGTGTTCAAATACTCGGAGCCTATAGGGTACATTCAAACCACCACAGCTGACTCCACAGCACATACCAGTGCCCAGCCTGCCACTGGAGAGAAAAGGAATGCGGAGAAGACTCAGCTTCCTTTCAAAGGATAGGACCTCCAAGCTGCACACATCATCCCTTCCGCTCACGTCCCATTCGTCTGCCAGAACTGGGTCACAGGAGCAGACCGAGCCGCTGAGGAAGTTGGGAGACATAACCTGAAGCTGGCCGCTCATGTGTCTATTTCAAACAAGGGAGTCCTATGAGTAAACGGAACATGTGTACAGGGAACAGTGCTTCCCCAGCCTTCCTCTGTTCGTTCTCTCCCTTTGCCATGTCCCCTTCTGTCTCTGAGTCAGCTCAACTCATGACTGCCAGTTCTTCAACCTGGATGCGCCATTGCCTTGCCTGTCCTCCAGGGGGCACTGTCTACCCTCCAAGCCATTCAGGCTCCAAATTCTGCACCCACTTCTGCCTCTATTCTCTAGCTTGTAGTGAGTAACTTTTATTCTTTCCAGGTTTGGGACTGCTCCAAGTTCTCCCCGCCCTTCCCCCATGCCCCTCCAGTGCTTCGCCCTTACAGCAACACATTTAAAAGCTAACTCAGCCCTCATGGCTCCCTGTTCAAAAACTTCATTTGATGCAACCTGAACTCTCGAACAGCGTCACGGTTTACTCCTCCAGCATTTCCTCCTGCACTGCAGGGATGGTGCCCAGTATGCACTGATCTCTTCAGGTCTGGCTCGGGCTGTTTCCTCGGCTGTTCTTCCCTGCATTTGCCTCACAATGGATTCTGCCTGTCCTCCATGTGCGGGCCCCATGCTACCTCTTCCACGACTCCCACAGGCAGACGCCCAGGAGCCCTGCTTCCGCAGCCTTTCTCCTATAAACTCTTCTTTGGTCCTTGACCCAGGCCTCCAGGCTCTGGACCTTTGCCTAAATGTACCCAGCTGCCTTCTCCTTGAGGAACAAGTCTGAGCCACATTCCCTGATGCAGGGTCCACTTACATTGCAGAGTCTGGAGGCTCCCCACAACACACTCATTCCTTGGGGCCTCTTCTATTAGAGGCTGAACTTCGGGAGGGTGAGGGAATCCTGGGAGGAGCCAGAGCACAGTTGCTGAAGTTCACGCCCTGTGTTAGTTTGTACTTTAGCCCCTGGACTGACGGTGCTCCGTGTCAGGATGACCCAGAGTCAGCTGCTAAGCTCTCACACACTAACTCCTGCCAGCACCAGAGGCCATCTTCCGGTGTCGTTCAGACTACAGGGTCAATGTCTGCAACCTGATCCAGGATTCAAAAATAACTTCGAGGTCTGACCCACTAAGAGCCCTCCCAGGATCTTCCAGGTTGGGTAAACTTTTCCTGGCAGCATCCCTGTGTGTGTTTTAAAGCTACAGATAACCCCACCACCACCACCCTGCCTGACTCAGCTGGGGACTTTCCTTTCAAGACAGAGACTGAGCCTCTCTTGGCCAGGGTGAGGAAGGCCCTGGTTTTCTGCACCTCCTGCAGGACTGATAAAGTGTGGTGGGTCCTACACCTCTCTCAACTCTCAGGCCTTGGGTAGAACCTCCGAGGTCACAGCCAAATGTATCTGGCACATCAGGTCAGAGACCAGTCCCTGCAAGCCCTCAGGCCCAACACCCCTTCACCCTGTCTTCCTCCCCCAGCCAGCCTGCTCAGGTCACAACAGGGCAAGCTGGGGCAGCCATGGGCCCTTCATCACTGCCATCTCTGCTCTCCAAGTCATCTTTCCTCCCCAAGTCAAGGCCAGGTGGGCAGCACCAGCTACTGTTTCCTCTGGGAGGCTGTGGGGACAGTGAGGGGGAATGGAAAGTATGCAGGGGCTTTTCTCTTCATCTTCAGCTAAAAGGAGACTTGCAGCCTCCGTGTTTGACACCAGCATCTCTGAGACCAGAGAGCCAGCCAAGTTCTCTGGGGCCACGGGGCTGGGTAGAGGTGGGGAGTGAAGACAGAGAAGGGGAAGGGAGAAGCCTGTTACAGAGGAGGTCATGAGGATGGGGATGGAGCTTAGTGGTAAAGCAATGGATGCCCAGCACTGTGGGAAAAACGTGAATCACGGAAACCGAAGGCTGGACTGGGCAAGGTAGCTCAGTTAGTAGAATTGCCTGTCTGCCATGCATAGGGTCCTGGGTTCGATCCCTAGCACTGCATAAAACCAGGTGTGGCACAGGCCTGCCATCCCAGCAGCTGGGAAATGGAGACAGAAGGATCAGAAGTTCAACTATGGTTGCATAGTTAGTTTAAGGACAGCCTGGGCTACATGAGACCCTGTCAGAAAGGGGGAGGAATGGAGGCAGGCAGACCTAAGTCTCCTTTGAATGCCTTGATCCTATGGCACCATTGTCTTCCCTGGTAGAATCCTAGAATTCTTGTGCTTTCTTGCCTGCCCCTTCCCCTTACTGAGGCCAGCCTGGTCCGCCCCATGGGCCACTCTCCTCGCGCTGGCTGGGGCCTGGACCACGGAGGACGTGAAGCTAGCTCAAGTTTCCCTTGCTCCCAATGTGCAAAGATGACCACGCAAGGAGTGGACTTGCCTTATGAGACCAGAGATGTGGGAAATTCTACCTGGATTGTTCTTAGACCGATATTCCACTATGAAAAACAAGCTACCTAGATTACAGAAACATGGGATAACTCATATAATTTGCATATGGCAGAATACTGAAGCATACTTTATTAAACCAAGCTTTCAGCAATTATTAGATATTTAGTCTTAGATATTCCAGACAATCCGTTTGAAAATATAATATTTTTCTCCTATGAGTAAAGAATTATTGATGGAGCCTACAGAATGGAGGAAAAGTTCTTGTTCATAGAAATTCAGGTATCTCCAGAAGTGCTGCCTTTGTTATTGTATATATTATAGAAACACTCGGGATGAAATACAGAGATGCATTTTTTGCTCATGTTCAAGAAAGATTTGGAGGCTGGAGAAATGGCTCAGCTAAGAGCACTGGCTGCTCTTGCAGGGAACGGAGGTTCATTTCTGAGCACCTACATGGTGTCTAACAACCATGGGTAACTCCAGTTCCAGGGGATCCAACATCCTCTTCTGACCTCTGCAGGTATTGCATGACATGGGTGCACTCACACACATGCAGGCAATACACTCATACACATAAAATAAGAATATTTTTTAAAAAGAAAGATTGTGTATTAATCCTAATGCTGGATTTGTCCACAACTTCAGGAGCATGAAGCCATACTGAGCGTAATTAACAACTAGATGATGTCACCACTCCAGATAGAATGGTCCTTATTTGTTCATCTAGATGATGTCACCACTCCAGATAGAATGGTCCTTATTTGTTCATCTGGCACCACTGGTAGATTGAAGACAGCACATGAGAGTGAGGCTTTTGGAAGTATGCAAGTGGCTGCACAGACTGGCTGACCTATGAAGAACATCCCACAGGATGTGAATTTCTATTTGGAAAGGAGAAGATCCTAGAGATAATAATGTAAAATAGCAAAAACACAAACAGCTTCTTTTCAATTATATGTTGATTCCAGACACGTTTTTCTGCAACTCGTTGAGCAACATTTTAGTTGTTGTATTTCTACAATAGATGGCACTGATGGTTTTTCTTTGAAAAAATTTACAGTTTTATTATAAACCAGAATTTGGGACTTGCAAAGAGGAATTATTACAATGATGCGCTTTTCATACTTGAAATTTATTTGCATGATGTAAAGCTATTACTTTAAGCAAAAGGCAAGTTAGGGGCATTTGTTTATAAATTTCGGGTAATTTGTAATAAAAAATTTTCTAAGGTTTGCTAAAAATTCACTTATGTTCTATATGTTACACTTTAAACAGAATTTTACAGTTCAGTTTTATGATGGAGTCTCTTACAGAAACATTAACAAAATGTAGAACTCTGCCACATTTTTAGTATAATTCAATAACCTAATTACCATTTTATTTGTTAAAGCTTCTCAGTTCCTTATTATCTTTAAATCATGACTTTAGCCAACTAGCCTTACTTTACTAATTTAATCCAATTAATGCTTCCTTTCCAATATCCTCTTAATTTATTCTGAAGGAGAAAACATTTTAATAATCAAAGAAAGATGTTTTACTTTATATATCAGATATTAGAGATAGTTAGATTTCCCAGTGGTTTTTCTTTTTCTTGTTCTTTGTTTAGGCCAAATATTGTATTTTGTTCTTTTCAGAGTTGCTTAGCTGTTTTTAACCTTTGTTCAAAATGGTTCTAAGTAGACTGTAATAAACCAAGGTAGCACTATTTTATTTGAAAATGAAGCCCCCTCCAAAAAGAAAAGCACCTTACATTGTTAACAAAAAATTTAAACCCTCACAGCCTCTAAATTAGTATATAGAACTGTGTAAAACTATTAATGTGCTTCTGTAATTTCTTGTTTTTAAATCATAAATTAGTATAAACTCAATCTGTGAAGCTTGAAGAAATATTAAATGATTTGGAATATAGAACATTTCCTTCTTCATTTCACGTTGTCTTAATGATTCTGTAAGGTTGTTCCCAGCTGACAGCTTTGCTTTGAAGATGCATTTATAGGTGGCTGGCTTTGGTGTATTTTAAATGACTGTTTTAGTCTACTCTTTACATTGAGTTAATCCAAACTTCCCCCATAATTTGCATTAGCAAAGTCACTTTATGGGTCTTTAGTTTTCCGTGTTTTTATTCATATGTATAAAAGTTGTTCTACATTAAAATAAAAAAGAAAATTATACAGTAAGCAATGACATTAGAACTTGACCCAGCAAGACAAGAATTTGCTACCGCTCAGTACTAAACTTTGTCTGTGTCTGACTTATGGGAATGGAGTCTCTTCCCTAGCAGAGCTTGCATGGTAGGCTCTTATACCGGTAGCCATATTTAAAAAACAATGCCTCTAAGCTGGGCATGGTGTCACATGCTTATAGTCCCAACACTTAGGTGACTGAGGCAGGCAGATTGTAAATTCAAGGCCTGCCTGAGCTACATAGAGAAAGCCTGTCTCAAAACAAATAAAAAAAATGCCTCTGTCCCCAGGCCACTTCCGAAGCAGATGGACAACTTCCCAGTGATACCCTAAACACTGCCACTTCCTGGAGGCTTGTCCTGCCATCTGCCACACTCCTGACTGGACCTCTTTGGCCGTGAATCTTCGCCAGGAATAGAAACCACACTAAGCTGCTATTTACTAACCATCAACTGTGCGACAGAAGGCACATGAACAATGCAATAACAATCAGCTTATGAACATAAATTCCAGGGACAGGAGAGGTGGCTCAGTGGTTAAGAGCACTGACTGCTTTTGCAGAAGACCCAGGTTCAAATCCCAGCACCCACACAGCAGTTCACAACCATCTGTAACTCCAGTTCCAGGGGATCCAATGCCCTCTTCTGTCATATATGCAGGCATAACACCCATACACGCATTTTTTTTAAAAAGAACATAAGTTCTAACCACAGCTGTAATCCCAGCACTCAGGAGGCAGAGGCAGGAGGATCCCTGCAAGTTCCAGGCTAGCCACTCAGGAGTACATAGCAAGAAACTGTCTCAACAAGCAAAAACCAAAACCTGAACATTGGTCGTCAAATTGGAGCTGGTCATGATCATACTTCTCAATCCTGAAAACTCTTGAGGGAATGTTTAGCAAACAGGTGCCAGCCCCTCCTGCCTTGCGCAGAGATTCTGTTTTGACTCATCTGGGATCCAGCACAGGCAAGGGAATTTGCTGAAAGCTTTCTGTGGGATTCTAACATCCAACTGGATTTAGGAACTCTTGCACAGCTTCTTGTCTCTGTGACTTGAGAAAAGCAACAGAAAAGGAGGAAAGATTTGCTTCGGCTCCCGCTTTCAGAAGTTTCTGTCCATGGTCCCTTGGTCTCACCGCTTTGGGCCTATGGCAAGGCAGAATGCCATGGTAGGGACCACAGGTCAAAGCAAAACTGTTCACCTCATGGTGAACAAAGCAAAAAGAGAGCAGAAGAGCTGGTTCCCAACATTCCCTACAGGGTATAACTCCAGCGGTCTAACTTCCTTATTACAGCCCACTTCCTAAAGGTTCTACCACCTCCCAATAGCTCCATCATCTGGGACCAAACCTTCAACACGTGAGCCTTTTGTGGATACTTAAGATCCAAACTATAACAGGAGCCACTCCCTTAAAGACTGTCTGGATCACTCTGTGGCCCACAAGTGCTCTGACTACTGAAGGTGTGATTCACTGAGCAAGAATCATAAATAACAGAAGAAAAAGGTGCTCACAGACAGAAGTTTAAGAACACTGCCTTTCAGAGGAACTAAAGCTTGAGTGGCTTCTTTACCTCAGATGTAGCCCGAGAAGAGGGAGCACAGCAGTGTCCTTACCAGACGCCTGAATGAGTGCCTGCCATACACCTGTTTAATTCTCTGCGCTCGGCCCTCCTCTCCCTGTTGCCTCACTTCTGGGGTGGGCATCCTCGCACTGGGAAGAGCTTTCCTCCAAGAACTCAGAGCTTCGGAGCTGCATCTTGTGCCACCCGGAATCGCTGATACACACTTCCTATCTGACTTGTGATCTCGTGTCTGACGTGGCCTATGCGGTAACTCAGAAAGAAGCACTTGCCTAGCATTTCTGGACCTGGGGTTGGATACGCGGCACTGAGACAGGGGAAGAGGACAGAGTCTGGCAACGCCCTCCACACTCACCACACTGGGTTCAAGGTCTTGGTGGAAGAACAGAAGGGGCGTTCCAGCTTGCTGGTTCTCAGAAGTGTAGAGTCATGCGAACTCCAAGGTAACGGACAGCTGGTCCCGAATTTCGATAAGGCACTGCACCTCATCTGCCCCAGGGCTAGACAGAGCCCTATGACAGAGTTTGCTGGATTGGTCATCTTGCCAAGGAAGCCTTGGGTCTTTGATAATTATTAGGTTTGGGGGGGGCAGTTAAAGAAGAAAATATACCCTAGTAGAAAAAATATGCAAATCTTCCTGCCCCATTTTATGCTCTCATCACTTTCGGTTTCCTGTGGGTGGAGGTAGATTGAGGTGTCATCTACATCTCCAGGAAGACATGAGGTGGGTTGTCACCTTACATTCTCTCTTCTGTCGGGATCCCAGGTTCTCTGGTGCCACAGAAATGCTCTGTGTACTGCTGTTACCTGGAGCTGGCCTGTGCCGACCGTAGGGAAAGACACTCCCTAAAATGCCCAAGGGGAGAGGGGAAAGGAGATCAAGTGTTAATGCAGATAGATTTTTCAGTTTGAAAACCCACAAGGCTGTGGGTAGTGGCGATTGGTCACACCAACCCTGTGAATGAACGGAAGGTGTGCACTCAGATACAGTTAAGCCAGGCATGGTGGTGCACACTTGTAATCCTAGTACTTGGGAGGCTGAGACAAGAAAGATACGAAGTTCAAGGTCAGCCTGGGCAACATTAATACTCGGGAGGAGGGAACAGAGTTATTTCTGTTTTCCACATGTGCACCATGACGTGCGCCCTACCCCACATGCATCGTTCACACACACACACACACACACACACACACGAATAACAATAATAATAATTTTTAAAGACCCTTAAAATAAGCATGCATTTATCAATTAAGTGTACTAAGTAAAAAGACTCTAGAACAGGTATCGGGGCCTTTCCGAGTCTCAATAACTCGCACTTCTCAGCTAAGCCAAATGAACAAGTCAAAGAAGGAAGGCAGATAGGATCAAAATTATCACCTTTTTCAAGCTGATACTGGAAATTCTGGCTTACGTATGAAGCAAATGAGATTCCAAATTCTCGACCTTCTTATCAGGTAGGAAATGATCAGGACACATTAAGTGGAAAAATTTAACATGATCTCAAATACACTTTCAAACCCTCTGTGCACATAAAAATGGGGTTCCAGTTAACAGAGTTCAAAAGATGGAATCTGGATGACGGAGCCACTGGTGATGTTATTTTGCTTTGTTTTATTTTACTGTTCTTTTGTGATACCAGCCATGCCCCTCCATGTGCTGGGCATGCTCTCTGTCACTCAGCGCTACCCCCAGCAGAACAGAACTTCTGTTCCTTGTTGGAAACTAGCACCACATGCTATGATCTGGCCCTGTCTAGAGGAGTAAGGTGGATAAGGTGGCAGGGTGAGGTCTCTGCCACCCGGAAGGAAACCTCAGGAATGAGGAATATCCCCCAGACAACAGGCCTAACTGGAAGGATGGAGAAATTGCTGAAGAGGGACTTTACCTTGAAGAACAAAGGATAAAAATGGACTGAGTCACACACCTCCAATATGTGCAACAGACTTTGAAACTTATGTGTCTAAGGAAAACTGCCTGTAGCAAGTCAGTCAGTACATGCCACAAAGGGGAACAGGTGTGTATCAGTACGTGTCTGATTCTGCTAAGAAAGTTCTTCCCTCCCTGTGGAAGCCTGGACTTCTTGATCCTGGACAAGGACTGACCTCACTGGGGCAGAGGTTAGATAGAAGCTGTCTCCCAGACTGGTTTCATTTTCTTCTGGGCACAGTTAGCTTATATCTTTGTGTCCCTTGTAGTTAAGAAGAGTGTGTAACTCACCTAGTCTGTGGAGAGTGTAAGATCTTACCATTTCTAGGTTGCCCCAGATAGTAGGTTTCTCTCTCTTAAAAGCTTCCCTTCCTAATCCATGTGCATTCAGAACCTGGATGCTTATCTGGAAGAAGAGCCTTTGCAGGTATAACTAAGGTGAGGATCTTAAGATGAGCTCTTCTGTTAAGGTAGAACACTATGTTAACCAGATCTCTACAGCAAAACACCCGAGATCATTAACTTATAAAAAGAAGACCGAACTGGCCTTGGTGGCTCATGCTAGTTGTTCTGTCACAGGAGATGGAAGCAGAAAGATTGCCATGAACTTGAAGCTAGTCTAGAATATATCGTGAGTTTGAGACCAGCCTGGGCCACATAGTAAGACTGACTCAAATAAAATTTAATGGGCTGTAGAGATGGCTCAGCAGTTAAGAACACTTGTTACTCTTGCAGAGGACTAGAATTCAGTTCCCAGTACCCACATTAGGAAACTCACAACTACTTATAACTCTAGCTCTAGGGGATCTGATACTCTCTTCTGATCTCTGCAGATACCTGCACACATATGTTCACATACACTCACACAGACACATAAATAACAATAATTTAAAAATAACTGAACATAGTGGTGCATGCCTTTAATCCCAGCACTCAGGAGGCAGAGGCAGGCTGATCTCCATGAGCTCCAGGCCAGCCAGAGCTACACAGTAAGACGCTTTTGCAAAATAATAATAATAATTTAAAGTGTTTAATAACAATAATAACAAAGAGAAGAAGTTTGTTTGGGCTCACAGTGTTGACAGCTTTAGTCCATAGTCGGGCAGACCCATTGTTGTTAGGCCTCCGGTCAGAGTGTCCAATGGCAATAGTGGGAAATGTGTAGCAGAGAAAAATGCTTAACTCACAGCCAAAAAGCACAAGAAAAGGAAGAGACACAATTCTCCTCAAGGGCACGGCCTCAATGACCCAGGCCTCCCGGTAGACCCAACATCCTAAAGGTTCCACGATCGTCTAATAGTGCCACCTGTGGGCTTGAGCAGAGCTTTATACTTGGGCTATTTAGAGATGCTCAACATTTAAGGCTACAGCAGCTGGAAACCCAGTAGCAAGCATCCTCAGAAGACACAGCAGAGAAGACAGGCACACGTGGGGGGCACATAGGCAGGAGCCTGACACCTCCAAGGACTGTTGAGAACCAGCAAGTATGGGCTAGCTCTCCCTCAGATTCTCTGGGAGTTGCCACTCCTGCTGACACCTTAATTTGGGACATCTGGTCTCCACAACAGGAAGACAATAAACTGTTACTGGGATAAGCCATCAAGTGCTGACCATTTGTCATGTCATGGCAGCCCTAGGAATTAATGCCTACCCTAGAACACTCCTATGCCTATACACAGGCATTCCAGATCTTTCCCTTCTGGTGGGCTGGAAATAATCTTTGGGTGCAATTAGGAGTTCCATGCAGAAGCTGGAGAGTCACAAAGCAGAACACACCTGGATTCCCGAGTGTCCTCAGGGCAGAAGCAATGCTGATATAAAAAGCAATCAAAAAAGTCTGTTTTTAGATTGATCTGTTATAGTGGCCAAAGTTCTCTTAGCCACTACTCCTTACCATAAGTGATGAAGTGTTATCCAGGCCTGCATACAGACGGAATTTATCATTCTAGTCTGCTGCCACAGACAGACCCTCTGAATATAGGAAGAAGTCTTGTTGTCAGACCGGGAACCCTCCCCCTCAATAAAACAGCACATCAGAAAGCTAGAAGCTAGACCACCTCTATGCTGAACAGACATCTTATAGGTCCCTCCATGGGCTGTCTCTCTCGCCCACCCAAGTTTGCCAGTTTGTACCATTTAGCAGAGGAAAGGCATCGGCAGCTGTCCGCAAGGCCATGAGAACCCAGGAACTACCCACGCTAACTGGGGACACACAGTGTATCACCAAAGGGCATCTTGCTCCCTAAGGAAGCCTGGTGCCTTCCTTCTGGGAAAGGAAGCAGAGAAGAATGTGTCCCAAAAGAAGGGTGCAGAGGCAGAACAAGCCAGGCTCTCTCCACAAGCCAGCGCAAATGGCTCTTTTGAGGGGGGACATGACTAGTGTCAACCCCTCCTGGGAAGGCACTTCCTGCCTGTCCACACCAACCCCGAGTGGTTAGACAGCAGGAGGGGGCTGTTGCTTGTAGTGCACAGGAAGGTGTGGTGGCAGAGAAAGATCCATATTTCAGGGCACTCACTGCAAGCTGTACCTCTGCACCAAGTCAGTTTCTTCGCAAGAGCAGTGTGCGCTCTTAACTGCTGAGTCAACTCTCCTGCTCCATTAATGAATGTAATTTTTAAAAGATAATGTGAACTAAATTTCTCTCTTTCTCTCCCTCCCTCCCTCCCTCTCTCCTTCCCTCCTTCCCTCCTTCCTTCCTTCCTTTCTTTCTTTCTTCCTTCCTCCTCTCCTTACTTCCTCCCCTCCTTCCTTCCTTCCTTCCTTTGGTTTTTACAAACAAGGTATTACTTTATGCCCCAGGCTGGCCCTGGACCTGCTACATAGCCCAGGTTGGCCTCAAACTTGAGCTCCTTGTGCTTCTTTTCCTCTAGTGTTATGATTACAGACATGCATCACCAGATCTAGTCTCGTAATTAACATTCCTTGAGCATCTTCAATTGGAAGATAATTCAAATGCAGTAATACATCCATCTCTCTTAAAAATTGTTTGAGTAAATATTAATATTAATATTTTATGCCTGAGAAAAATGTGATTCTGGGATGTTAAACAGTGTGTCCCGGATGAGCTGAAGGAGCCCTGGTTTACCTCAGGAGTACAATGGTTTGTTTTCAACTTTCAAAGCAGTGGAGAATGCAACTGGGCCTGCGTTGAGCCCTGTCCTAAAGCCATCTTGCCTGAAAACCTCCACTCCAGACATAGCCATTGGGCACATCCAGCCCCTAAAACAGCCAAACCAGACCAAAGGAGTTGGGGCCAGTGCCAAGTTTTCCTCCACAGTTGCTAGCAGCCACTGCAGAGACCACTGCAGAGACCACCCAGGGTGCTGCGTACTGGCCAGGATATGCAGGGTGGTTTGGGTGAGGCCACATTTACTGTCAGTAAGAAGCATTTGGTACACAGCTGCTGAAGGCCTGCAAATAAAGTAGAACAATTTTCAAAAAAAGCTGAGATTCAGAAAAACGAAAAACCAAAAACTGTTCAAATGCCTCTTCATTGAAGCAACAGGCCTGGAAGATGAAGCTGGACCCAGCATCATGTGGCCAGGAACTCAGCACTGGGTCACTCCAAATGGCACAGGTATAGTCTTCTAGAAGATCTGTCTTCCACCCCTTAAAGCAAAGATCTGAAATACATAAGTCAGACTCCCATCCAGACAGGCTTATGTGGCCTTGGAAATGCAGCCATCCTCATCCCCAGCTTGAGCTCTCTATGTGCTCACGTTCCTGCTGCCTTAGATGTGCCCGTTGGTCACCTCCTGGGCCTCCATCCTATCTCACCCAAGGTTAGATGGCCAGTAAGTAGTGGAATTAGGATTTGAAACCCACGAGTCCAGAGTTTGTGCTTTAAACCCCACTCTACTGCCTTTCTCAAAATCTGGGGGAGAAGGACTGGATAGATAGCTCAGTGGTTAAAAGCACTGGCTGTTCTTACAGAAGACCCAGGTTTGAATCCCAGCACCCACATTAGCAGCTAATACGAGCCTACAGCTTCAGTTCCAGGGGATCTGACGCTCTCTTCTGACCCCTGACGGCATTGTACAACATGGGTGTGCTTACATACAGGCAATACATTCATACCCATAAAATAATAATAATAAATAAAATATTTTTTAAAATTATAGGGAGGAATTGGAGAGAAAGCTTAGTTAGTAGCATTTACTATGCAAGTACCTGAGTTTGATCCGTAGAAGCCATATAGAACCTCATGAGCGGGGTTAAAGATATTTGCCACTAAGTCTGAAGACCTGAGTTTGATCCCCAGAGCCCACATGGTAGAAGAAGAGAACCAACTTCCACAAATTGTCCTCTGATCTCCACACAAGTATGATGGCATGCATGCTCCCCCAAATATTAAATAAATAAATAAATGTAACTTTAAAATTAGTAAAAAGCCAAATGTGGTGGCTTGTGCTTGTATTCTCAGAGCTGGGGAGAGAGAGATAGCCAGATTCCTGAGGGTCACTAGCCAGCCAGCCTAACCCAGCTGTCAAGCCTCAGGCCACTGAGAGATCCTGTCTCAAAAGACAAGGTGGACAGGCAACACCCAACACTTGAAGATCAACACCCAAGGTTGACCTCTGGCCTCCACAAACATGCAAACACACACACAGCCAGACACACACACACACACACACACTATATATATATATATATATATATATATATATATATATATGTATATATATATATGCACACATTTATATTACATAGGGGGAAAAAGATCAGCATTTCACCCATTTAGCATTTGTAAAATCTTCAACTTTAAAATCATGCATAAAGCAGGATTTGTGGGCTTACGCTTTTTCAAAACATTAATAATTTTTGAGGCAAGATTTCATTGGATAGCCCAGGCTGGCCTTGAATTCACTATGTAGCTCACAAACTAGCCTTGAACCCTCGATTCTCCTGTCTAGGCTTCAGGCTCCTGAGTGGTGGGTATTGCAAGTGGGCACGATCACACCTGACTCTGTACTTTTCTTTACAAGGGCTGCCGAGTACCATTTGCCAAAAGCTGTGTGCTTACCCTTCCTTGCTGTCTTAAGCACCTGACAGGAGTTCATCCTCCATATACATAAAATGCTTATGTGAGAGGAGCAGATTACCACCATGAAATACTTGGGGATTCCAGAACCTACTATGGTTTAAATAAATTGTGTCATTGCTAATCTTTTTTTTTTTTAATTACTTATTTTATGTATGTGAGTGTTCTGTACCCTGTGTGTGCCTGGTGCCTGCCAAGGCCAGAAGAGAGCATTGGATCCCCTGGAACTGGAGATCCAGGCAGCTGTGAGTCTCTGTGTGGGTGCTAGGAATGAAACCTGAGTCCTCTGCAAAAGTAACCAATGCTCTTAACTGCTGAGCTGTCTCTCCAGCTCCCATTGCAACTCTTAAAACAGTGATTTACAGTCTTCACTGTGTCTCCAGCAGTTCCTTTGGCACGGCTTTGGTAGTGTGTGAACCAGGAGCTGGGGACGGCAATCTGCCTCCTTCTGGGTAGATTAGATAGACTATAACACCTTATATGTAACAGGGCTCTTTGGTAAGGAGTCAGTGAGGCCTTCCTTAATTATATAAATATTAAGGCATATTTTCAGGAGGGAGTGTTAAGAGGTAGCAGTCTGCTGGTGGTGTTTGTTGGTTTTTCTTTGTTTGTTTGTTTGTTTGTTTGTGGCAAAGGCTGGCCTAGAGCTTGAGGGGTAGCTTATGACCTTGAACTCCTGATTCTCCTGTCTTCACCTCCCAAGTACTATAATTATAAGTTTATGCTACCAGACCCACTGATAGGTCCTTTTATCCTTTAAACTAACCTTGATAGTGTATTCCCCCAGAGGGAGGGACTAAATCCACTTGGAGCAAAGCAACCTCATGAGGCAAAGGGCTGTCAGTCAGTATACAGCATATATCCAGGTTATGCTGTAATAACAATTTCTCAAGTCACGGTGTCTTTAAACTGCAAAGGTTTAGTTCTCAGTCAAGCTTCCTTGTGGTACTAGATCTGGAACTAAGGCTGACTGGCTAGAATATTGTTTGTCACCATAGTAGAAAGAGTTCTGGCAGGCCTAACACTGGAATTTGTTACATGGCGTGGCACCAAGCGAAGATGTCATTTCCATGCACAACCCATTGACCAGACTGGAATGCATGACCCTGTCTAACCACCAGGGGGCACTACAGTGCTGCCCAGTGTCTGAAAGCATTTGAAAGACTTGCCAGTCTCAGCTTTACTATCTCTACAGGGCTGGAGATGTAGGCCTGTTCCGGCTGGAAAAATCACCATTATTAACCAAGAATGTAATGAATGTATTGGTGAGTACCAGAGGTGTGGCCAGGCAGCAACTCCAGTCGGAAAGACTGACTAGAACCTTGACTGGATTTTTCTATTGAACTAAATTCAAATTTCAGAAGAAGATATATAATTCCTTAGAAAAATCAAGTTGAGAGCTGGTGAGATGGCACAGGGGTTTGAATGAGAAATGTCCTCCGCAGGCTCATGTATTAGAGCTCTTGGTCTCCAGCTGTCGGTGCTGTTGGGAGAAGGTCATGGAATCTTCAGGAGGTGTAGCCTTGCTGGAGGAAGTGTGTCCCTGGAAAAAGGTCTTAAGGGTTCATAACCCCCCCCCCCATTCCGGTTCATACACCCTGCTGTGTCTTACATACAGTATGCGGGCACTCTACCACTGAGCTACAGCTCTGCCCCTTCCCCACAGCTTTCGAATCAAATTCTAACTCGGAAAATAGGTCAGATAGATTTTTGTAGATTATGAAATGGTTAAATTGCTTGCTTGATTCAAGATTACAATCAGCAAAGAGCTGATATCAACACACAGGGCCTTGACCCCAGGGGAAGGCTCCTTTCCCAAAGCCGCCCTGTTTCATTTTATCTAGTGGCAATAAACTTAGAGTGCTCATTTTACCTTTTCAGTGAGACTGTGCAAACTAATAGTGTCTTTTTGAAATCAATATCTAAGGTTCTGATAATCCCATCAGATGATAGGAGGTTGCTTCTCTCAAAACCCACCAATGGTTCACAGCTTCTTTACTTCATGTTAGTTCTTTTTTGCTTTACTTCATCTTGTTTGTTTCTTTTTCAATATTTTATTATTTTTATTTTAGTATATGAGTGTATTGCCTGCATGTGTGTAAGAGCACCCATGTTATACAATACCCTCGGAGATCAGAAGGTGTTGAATTCCCCCCAGAATTGGAGTTACGGATGGTTGTTAGCCACCATGTGGGTGTAAGGAATTGAACCCAGGTCCTCTGCAAGAACAACCAATGCTCTTAACCACTGCACCATCTCTCCAGTCCCCTTGTTTTGTTTTTGAGACAGGGTCTCACTATGTAGTCCAGGCTGACTCAAACTTGGATCTTTCTGCCTCCACCTCCCGCATGCTAGAATTAAAGGTCTGTGTTGCCACAATTAGCCTTATATTTTCTTAATTTAATTTCCTTTGCAGAATTTCTTACAGCGTTCTTCCAAACCTAGGCTTTGCCTCTACACACCAGTAGCTAAACTTAGAACTGAAAATTAAATTCTCCCAAGAATGTCGAAGTTCAGTAAGACATCACTTTCTATGTACTGTGGAGACTTCCCTTTCAGCATCCTGCTGCTCACCTAGTCAGTTAAGGTCAGGCTGGGCTGTCTGCATACACTAAGTAGACAACCCTGAGTTTCTAACTCTCTGTCAAAAGTAAGATATCAACTGGCAGACAGCTTCATTTGGATTTGTTCTCTTTTGCCAAAATGAACCAAAGATACAAGGCTTGTGATTTTTTGGACTTCTGCCCGTCAGTCTAAAGCCACATTATTGGGGTAGATTCTGTATAGGGGTAGCTTGATTTCTTTGGGAAAAAACTGTTGTTGTCCCTCATGCTGACCTATGTCCCCATGGTATTGTGACTCCTAAAGCTCTAGGGCATAACTTTCTGCCATTTGTAGCTCATGTTTAAGGAGCAGCTGGGCAGTTGTCATGGGTCAGCTGAGCTTGCATGGAGAATTTGTTAAACTTTGGGTCACTACACTACCATCAGGGCAAAGTGACCTGGGTAAACTGATGAACTCCGTTGGTGTTCTGACTGTGTCTGTGATGACACTGCCCAAACTTGTGCTCTCTAATCAAATGATGAATGACCGTGCTTTTGCTGGGCTCAGCAGAAGGTCACTGCTTTTTGCTTCATGTTTTTCTTCCCATTACACTGACCTCAATCGCAATGAGATTTATTAGAAGTGTGGGAATGCTAGGTATCAAAATTCTCTAAGCATCCAATTCCAAGTGTTTTCCTTTTGCAGAATAGATGGCCACCCTAGGTGGGCGTCCTAAGCATTCACTGCTACTCGTGTATTCCCAGACACGGATCCTGGAACACTGCCAATTATACTTTCCAAGGGTTTTGTGTACATAACCTCATTTGAGCTTGTTTTTGGCTCTAGGAGCTGAATAGGGCAGGTGTGTCACATTTAGCCCCTTATTAAAGGTGGGTACTAAGACTCAGAATAATAAAGCAACTTTATCCCAAGCAATAAACTAGATATCAGCCCTGGAATCCAGGTAGGATGATGGCTAGTTTTGTGTGTCAAGTTGATCAGGCCACAAGATACCCATATATTTAGTCAAACATTTTGAGTGTGTCTGTAAATGTATTTCTGGATGAACTTAACACTCGAATGGGTAAAACTGAGTATAGCATTCTGTAGTATGAGTGGGATCTCAGCTAATTAGTTGAAGGCCTGCATTGAACCAAAGCCTGAATAAGGGGGAATTACTGCTGTGACATCATTTTTTGTCTTGCCTCTGGACTCAAATTGAAGATGGGAGTGGTGGCTCATGTTGCTAAATCCTAGCACTCTGGAGGATCATGAGTTTCAGGCTAACCTGGGCTACAAAGTAAAACCCTAGTACAAAATAAATCAAGGGGCTAGGGATATACCTCAGATGGTAGAATCTTTGTTTAGCTTACATAGCAAGGTTCAATAGGTCCTAACAGTAATCAAACAGATATAGTGCTGTACCTCTGTAATCCCAGAATGTGGGACGTGAAGCGGAAGAATCAGAAGTTCAGCTTCACAATGAATTCAAGCCCTGTCTGAGTTATGTGAGACTTAAAAAAGAACCTAAGAAACAAAGAAGCAAGACCCACAAATAAGTCTTAAGCTGGCATTTGGGCTAGACTACTCTATGAACTCTTTCAGGCCTCCATCTTGCCAACTACAGGCTTGTCAGTCCCTATAACTACAGAATCGATTCCTTAGAATAAATCTCTGCCGTGTGAGTGTGTGTGTGTGTGTGTGTGTGTGTGTGTGTGTGTAGGTGTTCTGACCTGTATATAATGTTCTATTAGCTTTGTTAGTTATATTTCCCCAGAGAATCCTAAGATACCAGGTCTTTCAAATTAACCAGTGTTCTTTCCCTGACACCTCCTCCAGTGAACTGCTACCTGGATGGAGAGAGGCCCTGCTGTTAGTGAATCAGCTCAGGGTCTTTTCTCTGTCTTCACCACCAGGACTGGATTTAGGTACCAGAGCATCAGCAGGACAGCCCGGGAAGAAAGATATTCGTTCCATCCATCTTCTGAAAGGCTATGCCTTGGAGATAGCTCCAAGACTTCAGCACCTGCCCGATGCCCTTGATGAACATCCTCATTTCTGTCTCTGCCCAATGTCCTCCAAAGAGAAGGGTCAGGGGGAATGTTGAGGTGACATTTCTCAGCAGTTCCAAGTAAGGAATTTGACTCTTCTGAAGGGCCTGTATAAGTCTGTTTTTTTTAAATGCAGTTGAAAGAATCCATATGCCATGAGACTCTGATTTGTTCTATGGTGCTAGGGATTGAATTCAGGGTCTCACACATGCTGGACAAATAGTCTCTACTGACCTGTACCCAGCCTGGTTTTGGTTTGGAAGGCAGAGTGAATGATCCTTCAGCTCTAGCAGACTCACGGAAGTAAGAAGGCAGCCTTCAGCTTTCCACAACTATGTCAGCTTCCTAATTATGCTTCTTCCTTGCAGTTGTACAGGCTCCTCTTGGTTCAATTTTCAGTTTGGCAAAATTGATTGAGCCCCTGCTATGTGTTAGGCACTGTCTGTGCTAGTCTCACAAGGACTCACAGGATCCTTGTCCTGATGGAGTTTTACAGTCAAAAAACGTAGACATTAAGCAATTTCTGTAAAGGGTAATGATTATTAAGATAATGAAAATGTCAAAGGAAAAGGGCAAGGAAAACATTCTCCACACAAGACGTAGCATATAAGAAGATTCAGATCGCAGACACAGGGTAGAGAATCAGGGGGATAGGGCTGGGAGAATCCTACTGGTGCAGGATCTCAGGGAACTGCTCAGGGCCCTCCACAGCTACCTGTGACCATCACCCTTGAAACGTGGCTGGTCCTAAGCAGCATGTGCCATAAGCATGGTAGAGATTTCCAAGATTAGTACCAGAAAACATGTAATATATACCATTGACAAGTATACTGATTCAGTATAGAAATATTTTGGATATATTGGGTTAACATTAAAATTAATTTTTTTGGCTGGGCATGCTGGCACACACGTTTAATCCCAGCACTTGGGAGGCAGAGGCAGGTGAATTTCTGTGAGTTTGAGGCCAGCCTGTTCTACTTAGCAAGTTCCAGGCCAGCTGGAGCTACAGGGAGACCCTGCCCTCCTCCTCCCCCCCCAAAAAAAACAGAAAAAAAAAAAACAAAATTAATTTTTTTCATCTTTTACTTTGATGTGGCTAATAGGACATAACATTTGCTTGTTTTAAGACAGGGTCTCAATATGTTGATCTGGCAAGTCTGGAACTCACTATGTAGACCTGGCTAGCCTGGAACTATGCAGACCAGACTGACCAGTGATTCTCTTGCCTTTACCTCCCCAGTAGTGGAATTACAGGAGGATCCTACTGTGCCTGGCTGAAAATTTCTCATTACACATGTGGCTCACATTCCATTTCTGTTAGACAGCTCTGTTCCAGGTGTGGTGGCTCACGCCTCTAATTCCAGCACATAGGAAACAGAGACAGCCTGAGCTATAAAGCAAGACTCAGTCTCAAAAAACAGAAAAGCCAGGTGTGGCTGTGTGCCTGGGATCTCTATTGGGAGGTGGAGGCAGGAGAAATGCAAGGCCAACCTGGACTACCTGTCTCAAAAAGATAACAAATCAAGAGTGGGAAAGAAATGGATCTAGAACATGATCAGGTTTTTATTTTCCAAAGGGGAGACTGGAAGAGGACTCGAGACAGGTAACCCCAGGGGCTGTGAGACACTGGCAAGGCAGAGCAAACTCTCTCTCCAGTTTTGGCTACAAGATGGTCTCCAAATTGCAAGTATCAAATCACAAGACCAGCACTGGGGAGGCTGGGATGGGACAATTACAAAATCAAAGTATTACATAGTGAGACTCTACTCCCAGTCCTCTCATCACTGAATCAGAGACCAAACAGTTCTCATTCTAGAGAGAAAAGATAGGTTGAACTGTATTATTCCCATCCTTGACAATCAAAAATGGTTGACTCCTGAGTGCTAACAAGGGCCAAGTTGGACAACTGAGTCACAGAATAAGGGCAGGGTTTATTATAACTCAAGGAATGAAACCACATCCACAAATCCATACTGACACTAGTAAGTAGATGAAGAAACAACTTTCTTACAGAATTTTAATAAATACATAATGAAGGAATTAGCATGTCACAAAACTGCCTCCGGCAAGATTTGAACAAGACTGGCAAAACCATGGGGAAAAGTCAAAGCAGAAACAGCTTGTGTTGGGCATGGTGGTGCATACCTAATTTCATCACTCCAGAAGCAGAGGGAAAAAAAAAAAAAAAGAGTTGCTGCGAATTTGAAAGCCTGGGCTACCCCAGGAGTTCTAGGCCAGCCTTAGCTACAGAGACTTTATAGTCTCAAAAAGTGAGCCAGACTCAATTAAGTTGGACTTTATTGATGTTTCTGTGACCACAAAGGATTTCTGAGCCAACTACAATAGTAACCTTATGAAATGACATTCCATTCACAGAGCCCAGCTCTCCTACAGAGGCGAACCAAGTGTTCTCTCTTCAGATGGGGAGTAGCCTTCCATGCAGTCCAAGTACCAATATGTCTACCATATCTAAGCTATCATTTTCTGCTCTGGGTTAATTTAACTTGTGAAGTGTACAGCTCACTCAGGGTGATGTCACCCTTCATTCCCACCGCAGTTTCATGGCTTGTAATCAGTTCTTAACTCGAACGCTATTAAACAAGACTTTGCCGAGGCCCAGAGATGTATTTCAAGCTCACATTATCAGAAAGTACAAGAATATTTAAAACTAAAATGTGACCCAAGTGTGGTGACTCACATCTATAACTCTAGCACCTGAGAGGCAGAGGCTGAAGGATCACCCTAGCCCTAAACTGATTTTTTAAAAATGGCTGGCTCACACATCATCTTAACAAAGACAGATACCTGGCCCCAACTTTGTTTTCTGATTTATGTGAAGGATAGCCTCTCACTGTTCTCATGTGAATGAGATCCTGAGAAAAATCCCAGAAAGTTCCCAGACAGCACACGGTGACTGACGTCAAGGTGAGGTGAAGAAATTTTTTAAACAAATGCAATGAAGACATTACATATACCAAAGGAAATTTATTGTAAACAAGATATAAAGTACAACAAAAAATACTGTGCAAATTGTAACTCACAATTTTTTTTAAGAAAAACCTTTTCCAACAGTCCAAGTTTTTATGTCAGAAGCCTCTACCCAGGACACAGAAAACTTTGAAATGGGAAGGTATGGTGACAGTTTTCACTGTATGTTTTAAACAATTTACTTTACCACCACGTGTATCATCCACTGTGCAATAGAATGTAACAGAAATATTGCTTTAAAAAAAAAAATCACTGTACTAGAGCGGGGACAGAGCTCAGTAGCACAGCACTTGCGGAGCACCCGCAAGGCCCTGGATTTGCCCTACAACTTCAGATGCTGCACACTGACACTTACAAGGCTCCTTGAGCTTCTCGGGGGCTCCCAACACTGCGGCTCTACACACTGTAAATACAATTTTCAAGTCGGAAAAAGTGAATTTTCTAATAATTTCCCTACCTACCTACTTCCACATCCCTGAAAAACTCCTATAAATAAATAGGACAATTGTCCATCTGCGAATCAGGTCACTAACTTTCTAATTTAATAAAACACACACTGTATCATAACATAAAGGTCATTTACTGATGACAAAAGCCATCTTTTTCAAGGAGTTATCTCAAATTCTTGATATCCCTTCTTTACAATATATTTCCATCTTCATATTTTTCCTAAACAAAGTGCAGTCAATCTTTAAAGAGTCTACAGAACACACATTGGTATACAATTTTCAAATCTACACAAGAAACTGCAGGCAAACTAAAATCCATAGCATAATAAAAACGCCTAAATAGTCTTTTGCTAAACTTTCCAAACAAAATGCAAAAAAAAATTTTAGCTGTACTTCAAAGCAATTAAATTAATGAGGATTCAATTATTTGCTCCCCCACTTAGCAATGTACAGCTGTTCAATTTCAAATACCAACAATAGTATAAAAATGATATTTTAGATATACTTAATAACTACTACATCCATGAAGTTGACTGGATAGACTAGGAATAAACAAGATAACTCTAGGAAAAGATGACAATCTTTGTGTGTAACCCAACAGATGTTCTACCTCTGTCTCTGTACCGTAATTTCCAGTCTCTAATCTTGAAACCAGTGCTTTAGAAGAATCACATTGCAAAGTTGGTCTCAAGTATAAACTGCAAAAACAAAGTACCAAATGTGCACACAAACTGGAAATTTGTGCTGTGCTGACCTCATCTGAAACCTTCATCAACTATTCAAAGGAATAAAAGCTTTCTCATCTCTTATGAGATAAGAAAGGAAACCTGCCCTTCTGTGGCCTGCCTGTGGCCGAAGCACTTGTCCTCTAACCCAGGCTGGGCCTTCACCTCAGGCCAGGGGCATCTGCTTTAGCCCTAACTGGAGGGCCACAGACTTGCAGAAGCATTCTGACACCATCACTGGCTCCTGACTATGATCAAAGTTAGTTTTGATTCTTCACCTGACCTGTCACTGTGTGGGTGCAGGGGTTGGAGGGAGAGCAATGTCATTTAACTTGCTCACTTCCATCTGCCAGTTTGGGAGCTTCTTGGCTGACAGGTGACGCCGGGCATGCTTGGTCAAATGGTCACTTCTCATGAACCGCCGGTCACACATGGGACAGGCAAATTTCTTCTCCCCCGTGTGGGTTCGCCGGTGTCTGGACAGTTCATCAGATCGTGCGAACCTCCGTTCACAACCTTTCCAGCTACAGCTGAAAGGCTTTTCTCCTGCAAGAAAGAAAGCCAGATTGTTATTACACATTTAGGAAATCTCTATCTAATATCTCTGTCTTTAATCTCTATCTATATCCTCCTATATCTAAACATATATGTGGATATACAATTTAAAGTAAAAGCTAGTAAATAGATAAATTATTACTAGTATTATAAATTATACTATAATTACTAAATTGTTACACACTTAAACACTACACACATACATTTGTCTTCAACATACAGACAGCATATAATCAATACCTGTATGTGTTCTCATGTGGGCCTTCAGATGGGAACTTTTAAAGTAGGTCTTGCCACATCCTGGGTGGCCACAGATGTGACTTCTTACTCTGGATGAATCAATCTGGGGAGTGACTTTTGCTGCTGAGGGGGAGAACCCAGGTGCAGGAGCAATAGGAGACAGTCTAGTGCCATTGGGGCTCACCACTGGAGGCTTTGGACTCTGCACAACAGGCTGGGGTACCACGAACATGACAGCACCTTTGGGCACCTGAGTGCCCATGAACACCACAGGTGGGCAGACAGCTGGCGGCTGAGTAGGTGGAGTGCTGGGTACAACTGTGGTTACAACAGGGTTGTTTGCAGGAAGGGGAACCATCTGGCAGATAACGGGCATAGGTGGCACTCCCCCATGGGGCAATGCAGGTGGAGAGACCAACACTGACTTTTGCAGTGGAGACACAGGTGCTGGCTGAGATCTACAAATGACTGTCTCTGAGGAAGGCACAGAAAGGTCATAAGGTGCAGCGCCTGCTTTCTCATCACTGTCTGCCACTGTGTTTCGCTCGCACTTGGATCTGTTTGGTGACACAGCTGCACAGGGTATGTTCTTTCTTGAAGCCTCAACATTTAAGTGGGTTCTTCTTCGGAAAGAGTTGTCCTGGTAGCTGAGGGTGCTTGCTGCCTTCACGGGGCAGGATCGGTGGTTACAGAGCTGGGCATCAGCTGTATGACGGATGACGCTTGTTGCTTGAGCCTTGGGCAGGTGAGGGGCTGCCACGGCACTCTTCTCCTCCTCTTTGAAAGGTGAAGCAATGGGAGGCTTGGTGGCAACATCTGGGAATGTCTTTAAGTGGCCGGTAGATGGCACTGGTGCCATCAGATTGGTCACCTGAGAGGGCTCAAAGTCAGAGGGACTGTAAGGTGGAGTCAAGCACTAAAAAAGAAAAACACAAGGAACATTGTAAGAAATAAAGTGTTGTGTACCTCCTAAGAAAACCAGCAGTTTACATCCATTTAAGAATGATACTCACAAATGCTGGGATCGTATGAAAGTCAGGTGTCCCTGGAAGCAAACTCTCTTCCTCTGACATATCAGATGCTGGTGTGACAGGTCTGTTTTCAAGGTATTTCTTAAAATCAGACTTCCAGTTACAGCTCATGGACATAAGTGCTTCAACAGCCTCAAAATCGCTTTTCTCTGCAGTTTTGTTCCAGAAATACACACTCTCTTTTGGTCTTTCAGAAATCATTTCCATTTTTTCCTCCTGTAAAAATAAAGATTAAAGCTTAGCAGCACACTTTTTGTTATCCAATTGACAGAAATGCACAATTAAAAAATTCTGGAGCTGGAGGGATAGCTCAGCCATTAAGAGCACTGGCTGCTTTTGCACAGGACCTGGGTTAGTTCCCAGCACCCACATGGCAGCTAAGTCCAGTTCCAGGGGCTTCCGAGGGCACTGCACACATATGGTACACTTACATACACATAGGCAAAACATTCATACACATAAAAACAAAAAATTCAAAATCCTTTGATGGTAAAGAGTCCCCTTACCATTAAGGGGACTACAACTGGAGTTCTAAATGCATTTGTGATCTAAAAATGTAAACCACTTACAAGTTAAAGTTGTATCAAGTTATCTGAAGTCTAAAGTTGGTAACTTGATCGCCTATGATAAGATTTAACTATGAAACAAATGGGGGAAAAAAAGAAATTAGTCCAGGTTAGTGGCTCACCCAGGTCAGTGAAGGCTGAAACAGAGGGAAGTGCTAGTTTGAGGCTAGCCTCATCTACTCAGTGAGACCCTGTCTCAAAAGAGAAAAGACAACAGCAGCAGGGCCTGGTAGCACATGCCTCTAGTCCCAGCATACAGGAAGCAGAGGCAGAGGCAGGCAGACCTAGAGGGAGGCCAGACCACTTTAAATAGGGAGTTCCAGGACAACTATGGCTACAAGGAGACCTTGCCTCAAAAACAAACAAAACTTGGACGTCTATCTGCAACCCTGCCCCACAAAAAAAACAATAGCAAGGTGTGAGTGCCCATGCCTTTGATCCCAGCACTCAAGAGGCAGAGGCAGGGGGTGAGTTCCAGGCCAGCAGAGGCTACACAGTACAAGTGTCCCCAAATAAAAAATCCACCTAAGAGTAAATTCATAGCTTTAGTCAGGTCTCAACATTTTCACATCTCTATTTTTACTGGATCTACCTAACATAACACAACAGGACCTAAACAGGCAGAAAATGCTCATTTTGGAACTTGCAAAAAGTTGAAGACCACAAAAGTCTCCTTTTCTTAAAAAACTGCTTGATGACAACCGTTTCTGCCTTCTGTTTGTGCAACTTCTCCGACCTATTATGTATTAATGTTTTACATTAGTTCTTTGAATGGCTCTTAAATCTTACCCACTACCTCTTACTTTCCCTGAACCCCCAAATTCTTTTTGGTAGAGTCTGTGAGAAATACCAAAAGCAATCGAACTTAGGAAGTAGAGACTGGAGGATCGGGGAGTCCTAGGCCAGCCTAACTCAAAAGAGAAAAACCAAAACCAAATGAAATAAAATTCATTGCAAGACACTCTTAAAGCTTGTTTTAAAAATTGCATGACGTCTTGGAATTGAAATCCTAAGAACAAAACACTGTTCTTGAAATATCAGTAAAATGTAATTGCATAACCGTGCCGTGCGCTCCTTTATGTAAGCTGCAAAGGATGGAGAACCAATGTGTAAGAAAGCTTCTCAAGGCACCAAAGCAAAGAAAGAGAAAAAAAAAAATAAGGCGGGGGGAGCAGCTAAGGGCTGAGAAGGGAAGGGAGGAAGGAAAGAGCTAGGCGAGAGGCAGGAAAGGGAAGCCGGGTGGAGGAGCGGGCGGGAGCGGGGGTGGAGGGTGGGGGGCGGAGGAGATCCTCGCTGGCGGGGACCAAGCGGTGGGGCCGCCCTAACCTCTATGAGACTAGCGGGTGAGTCACCCGTAACACTGCTCGCCGCGCGCACGTCCCCGAGGCCCTGCCCCTGCCATTGGCCAACAGGTCTGCGGCCCGCGCCCGGATTGGCTGGCCGGTCCAGGGCGGGGGCGGGGGGAGGAGGGGGCGAGGCATGTGAACAAAGCGTGATCAGCGGCTGCTTGGGGAGGCGCAGGAAACGTGAACTGGGAATTGCCGCGCCGTCACCTTTCCCCTACTTCCTCAGCCGGGGCCTCCGCTCGGACGGGGAGGGGCCCCGGGCACCGCCGCCAACCGCTCGCCAGTGCGCGCCGAGTGGAGGGGAGGGCTGGGCGGTGCCGGCTCCGGAGACACCCGCCCCTTCCACCTCCCCCGAGCCACCGTTCCCTTAGGAACCGACAGCGGGGCCGGGCCTCGCTCCCGCCCCTGGCGGAGGCCAGGGCTGGGTCACTCAGGGACGAGGAGCTCCCCGGGCGCACTCGCTGCCCGCCCATCCCGGGCCTCCGCCTCAGCTGCGGGAGGAGGAGGAGCCGGGTCCCCGCGGAAGCCTCCGCCCTCCGCCCGCACACCCCGGGGGAGCCGACCGAGCCTTCGGCGCTCCCCGCCCACGCGGCCCGCGGGAACCTCAGCCCACCCAGTCTCCCGCAACAGCCGCCGCTTCCGAAAGCCCCCGCCCCAGCCCGCCGCGACTCCCCGGGTTCCCAGACGTGCGGCGCCCACAGGCGCGGGCTCCAGACGCGCGGCCCCACGGCTCTCGCCTCGACACGCGGCCCCCGCGTCTCGCAGCCCCGGCTCCCCCGCGCAGCTGTCGAGACCCGCTTTCCAGCCTCGGGTCCCCTCCAGGGAATCGTCCAAAGGCGGCCACTTGCCTCCGCCGGGGATGGGAGTACCCTCCTGACGTCTGCGCGGGTGCCTCATGCCCCTGGCGGCCGCAGTGCCCTCGAACCATCCATTCTCCGCGCGACACCCGCCGACCCCTCCCCCAGCCCTGGGCTAGTCCAGCCGCCGGCCCCCTACCTGGCAGCCCCCCTACGACCAGCAGGCTCGCATCTCGGGAGGGCAGCTCCTGAACAACCCCCTGCCTGCCACCCTAGGTCGCTTCCCTAGTGTAGACAGGGGCATCGCTTCCTGTGCCAGGTGCAGGGCGCCCCCTCCCCTTGCACGTTACCCCCTCCACTTTAGCCTTGCTTCCAAGGCGGGAGCCCCCTCCCCACTGTTTCTGTGCCTTCGGCCATTCTCCCCCTCTCCCGGTGACTGCCCCTGGTCCTTTTCAGAACACCTGGGACCACGAGCGCTCTGCCCTGTGTCCAAGTCCCAGGCTTCTTCCGACCCCCTCCGTAGCACATGCTCCTCGCTGATGTCCACAGCCTGCAAGCAGAAAGCCCCTTCCAAGGCTCTGCTGCAGCCTGGGTTTCCCAGGCGTGGCTGATGTCAGGGGCCCCTCGGCTGGCCCCATGATACCAAAAGGCAGAGAAGGACCAGCATCCCCAGGTGACTTACCGAAGCTTGCTGAAGAGAAGCCCCGAAGTTGAGCATGGTTGGCTGCCTGGCCGCAGAGTGAGAGCTGACTGGCTGCTGGGCTGCCGGCTGCCTAGTCACAGACGGGTGCTCGGAGACACTCGACGTCGATCCCGCCGCCACCGCGCTCCGCGCCGTCTGCCCCCTCCCCATTCAGGTAGCTGCTCAGCCTGCCCCGCGCCGCGGGCGGGGAGGAGGGCGGAGCCTGAGATCGGCCAATCAGTGGCAAAGGTGTGTGAGGTTCCAGCCAATGGGCTCTCGGGGCCACGCGTGATCAGCGGCTGCCCGGCTGCACGAAGCTATGTCAGTGGAGCGTGTACACAATCCCGGGCAGCGTGTTCCCTCGGACCTGCCCAGGGGAACTCCCGCGGCCACCTGACTCAGTGACGCCCCTCGCCCACCCCTAGGCTGCTGTCCCTCCCGCCCAGGCCCTGGGGCGGGCGCCACCCGCGGGGGCATCGCCGAAAGGCGCGGCTGCGGCGCGGCAACACTGCGGAGGGTTGGGCCCCACGTGGGGGGTGGGGAGGGATGCCCGCCCCGCCCCGTCCCTTTCGCGCCGGCCCCGCTCTGAGCCCGCCAGGGAGTGGGCGGGACGCCGGCCGGGCCGGCGGGGGAGGTGGTGCCTGCCCGCGCCGGACCTAGTCCAGAGATTTGCATTGGAAGCGCGGTCCTCTGGCGCGCCTGGCGAGAAAGCCAAAGCCGGGTGAACCATCCGAGCTGTGTTTCTGAGTATTTGCTGGGTTTTGTCATGCCAAGCCGTGGCGACTGGGGAGAACCGGGGTGTGGGGTGGCGGGGAGATCTGTCACGGAACAGACACCTGCTCGCGCACCCACCGCCCACACCCAGGCGGCGGGCGCTGGCTCGCCCTCCCATCTGCGGCACTCCCAGAAGTGCCCGCCTCTGCCCATTCCGTCCCTCCTCCTGGGCGTCTGAGAGGCTGGTGTGGGGACTACAGGAAACGCCGACCACAAGGCCAATGGCGTGGCCCGCAGCCATAGACCCCGGGTTCTGCAGAGTCGAGTTTGAGCTTGGTGTAGTTGAAGTTTAAAATACAGTCTAGGAGCTGTTTCTAATAGTCCTCGCCTCCCCCACCCGCCGGACCGCGGCCTTCGCCAACGCCCTGCCTGGAAACCGCTGGCGGGGATGGGGTGAGGAGCGGGCTGCAGGAGCGCCGGGAGGTGGGACTTCTGGCCTGGTCAGACTACTGTTCCCGTCCTCCCACTCCCGCCCTCCACCTATCGCGGGCTGGCTGAGCCAAAGCTGCCTGTGTGCCGCAGCCGGCGCGGGGGCCGCGGCCTCCTGGTCAGTCCTTGGCTCCTCTTTGGCGCCCTTTCTCCCGCCCCCCCGGACCGTTTGTGCGCGCTCGCAGCAGCTGTTGGAGCCGGAGGCAGTGATAAGGGGGCTTAAAGCAAACCGGAGATTTTATCTCCTCCTTTGGACAGGCCGAGCATGAGGCAAAAGTCACTGCCTCTCCTGTGGGCTGTGTCAGTCTTCACGACTGAAGAGCTAATCGTGCAAGTCCTCTTTCCCGATAACCACAGAGTGGGCATGGGAGGGCATTGTTTTAGGAGCTGCCAAATCTATCTACATCCTCTGAAGGTTCCTTCTGGTATACCTAAAGCCAGCCAGCACAATAGTAATGGTAATAGCATAAGCCAGGGCCAGAGAGGCCCCGAAGTGGGGGTGGGGGCAGATGCCTGAATGGCCTCCTGTCACTGCCTGCCCTGAATCCGCTGGAGGAGCGCCAGCTCAGCAGCCCGGGCGGCTCTTCCTGCCTCCCTCCACCCTGTGCCCCTGCTTCTGACTGCAGGGGTGTCCCTCCCCGCAGGCTTCCTTCCGCTTGGGCTGTCCCATCCTGTTGATCTGAGCCCAAAGGGCTGGCGCCCTGGCCTGGGCACCTGCAGCAACGCAGGCAGGAAGCTCCTGTGTGCCCAGCGGCAGGCCTGCCTGCCTTCCTGTCAGGGAGTCGCCCCCTGGAGCGGTCACGGCGCGACTCTCCAGGCCCGGTCCTTGTTCCTTCGGGAACGTGGTGCCTGATGGCGCGGTGCCCCAGCACGCTGAGTTGTAGGGCACGTTTAGGACTTGTGGGAGTGATTCACGACAGGAAATCGAAAAGGGTAGGAGGAGCAGGGAGGTGGTGGCACAATTCATGGAGATTCAGAGAAAGCTGTTCTCCAGTCACTCTAGACCCAACATCACCTAACCTAAAACTGTTGTTTCTCTGACGACCATAAGGGTTCCTCCTTGCCCACCCAGTCACCAACACCTTCCTCAGAGCCTAGCTGATCCAGTTACCCCTCCCTGAAGCTTTGCCTCAGAAATACGTACTTGTTCTTTTTCTACTTTTCCAATGTTCTGTCAGCCTGTCTTTCACCCTTGAAAAACAAAACAAAACAGTCTCACTATGTAGCCCTGGCTGGCCTGGGATTTGCTAGGTAGCCCAGGCTAGCAGTATATTCTAGGACAATCCTGCCTCAGCCTCATGAGTACTGGGATAACAGGCACTAGTCAGTCATCTGGCTTAGTCTTCCCCTCTAACTTGGATGAAGCAATCTGTAATCCCCACCACAATCCAACCTCCCCACAACCCAGTGCCTAAACTCCAGGTTTAAAGTTACTATCCGATCACAACACACCCTATTTAAATGATCTTTGGTTGCTGTTACTATCGGATTAGGAGTTAGGAGTCTGTTCCCAGGTACTCTCTCAACCTTTCCCACCTCATCTGCCCAGACTTTCCCTTGCCCAGAGCCACAGCCAACAACTCCAGCATATATTGCATTTTTACATAGCCATAAGCCATGCTTATACAGTCAACACTGAGTTCATGCCTCTGCTTATTATCCACTATTTCAACAAATATTGTTGGGCATCTGTACGTGCTCTAGGCAATCTAGGCTAGTCACTGGATGGCCTTGAACTCTTGGTTGGTTGGTTGGTTGATTGGTTCTCCCTGTAGGCCCAGCAGGCCTGGAACTCCCTAGGTAGACCAAGCTACCTCAAACTCAGAGATATGCCTGCCTCTGCTGGGATTAAAGACATGTACCACCACACCCTGCTTTACATTAAGAAAGTTTTTTGTTTTTTTGTTTTATTTTGAGACAAAATCTCACAGTATCCTCAGCTGGGTTGGAACTGGCTATGTAGACTAGGCTGGCCTGCCTCTGCCTCCAAAGTACTGGGATTAATCTTTGCCACCATGCCTGGTTTTCATTTAAGGAGGTTTAAATTTAATTCCAGCCCTTGAGGCCTGAGGCAGAAGGATTGCAGGGAGTTCGAGGCCACCCTGGGTTGCATGATGAGTTTCAGGTGGAGACTGACTACTGAGGAATTTATAGGCTGTGGAATGAACCATGGGTTTTCTGTTCAGTGCAAGGGGAAACTCAGCTGGGAAGTGATGAGATTTTATATTTAGGTGGCCTCTTTGCTTTCCTGGTTTCAAATTCTCTACTCTCTTGCCCTCCTGGATACTCCAGGCCGAATTCGTTGCTCTTCTCTGCCTTACAACACTTTGTCTACACCTCACGCCAGAAGCAAAGTATTTACCACATCTTATTGCAAAACCAATTTCACAGTACTGAATCCAGTGTGCACTCCACCCAGATCTAAGCTCCTGTAAAATGGTGGCCTTATCACAATCTTTTCCTTTTCTTTCCATCCCCAACCCTTCCATGCTGGATTGGAACTATGAGTAAGCCTCCTGCTTCAGTCTCCCAAGTTTTGCGATTACAAGTATGAACCACTATACAAGGTCTCATAATCAGCTTTTAAATTATACTTTATTATTATTTTTGTGTATGAGTATTGCCTGCATGTATGTAAGTGTACCCATGTTGTGCAGTGCTCACAGAGGTCAGAAGAGGGTGTCGGATCCCCTGGAACTGGAGTTTGGATGGTTGTTAGCTACCATGTAAGTACTGGGAACCAAACCCGGGTCGTCTGCAAGGGCAGCAAATGCTCTAACCGCTGAGCCATCTCTATATCCCCGGTAATCAGCTTTCTTATTTAGTATTTGTTTTATAGTGCACACTTGGTATCTTTTTCCAGGGGAGGAGAAAATGAAATTTCAGATGCTCTCTGAAGATCTCTCGGGATTCCAGACAGATTGTGAACCAAAACTTGAATGGAAACGTGGGTCCTTCTATATCCTTTGGCTTGTATTGTTGCAAGGCCAGTTATAAACTGTTGTCATCTTGGGCATGAATAATTGAGGAACCTTAGACAGTAATAAGTGATACTTCAGTTAGGGAGATGCTGGCCCTTGCTACTGCTGCTGCTGGTTTTTCTTCAGTCAGAGTAATGACTGAAGCAAGGTAGAGATCCCCCCTTCAGTTGTGGATGTTAGAACACATTGTACCTACTAGCCAATGTCTCTTTGCTCCTTACAGTCAGTGGATCTCATCCCTGTTCATTTATTGCCCCATCATATACTAGGAATTAGCTGAACACTGAAAAACAGTCATAAAAAGACAGTTCTTTCCTAAGGAAGGGGCCACAGAAAGGTTATGAGGTTTGGTGGTGAGAGAGCTGGTTCAGGACCTGCAGAGCTGGGGTTCTGTGTGGAACATCCAAATAGAGATGTCTGGGAGTGTTTGCAATCTCAGGTCCTGAACCCAGGACAGGAACATGTGTGGGCTGGAGATTAAAATTCAAAATTCTCAAATATAATGGCAGCTGAGACTGGAAACAGATGAAATTTCAGAGGAAAAGGAAAAATCCGAGAAAAATGGAGGACTGAGTATGGCCCACTGCAGAGCTGAAGAGAGTCACACACAAGAGGGCGGGAACAAGGAAATGGAGACACTGGCTGGGGGTGAGGGAGAGGGGCGGGAACTCCTTTCTGATAGGTGGGGCTCAGTGGAACACAGAATGAGAATGAGAGGCAAACTAGGGCAGATGCAGAATGAGAAAGTGTCAGGAAGAATAGTGAAAAACCCCACTGTTGAATATTATTATTTTCATCACCATATTTAAGGAGTTACTTTTCACTGGGATCAAATAGCTGACAAAAACAATTTAAGGAAGGAAGTGTTTATTTTGGCGTACACTTTGAGGGGGTACAGTCATTCATAGTGGGGAATGCCTGGCCCTAGGAACATGAGATGACTGATCACGTTGCATCTGCAGTCAGGATGTAGGGAGAGATGAAGGCAGATGCTCAGCCCCCTTTCCCCTTTTACTCAGTCCATGACATAGTGCTGCCCACATTTAGGGTGGGTCATCCCTCCTAACCTTTCTAGAAGTATCCTTGTAGACACACATCCAGAGGTGTGTTTCCAAGGCAGCTTTAAACTCAGTCAATTTGACAACTATCATATGTTGTTTTAAATTCATTTAATATGTTTATATTTGAAATTTCCATTCGCTTATAATTTTGATCATATCCATCTTCCTCCAGCTCCCCCTAGTGCTGCCCACCCCATCATCCTCCCAACTCCATGGCCTCCTTTTTGTTGTTCTTATTAGCCTCCTGAGTCCCATTAGTGCTGCCCATACATGCATAGGCATAGGGCACTGGGGCATGGGCAGCCACATCCCCAAAGGAGAGTGGTTCTCTCTCTGTCAGCAGCCATCAACTTCTAATAGCTCCTCTGCCAAGGGTGGGACCTTGGGATTCTTCCCCTCCCCCAACTCATGCTGGAATTTAAAAAAAAAGATTTATTTTATGGGTATGAGTGGCTGCTGTGTGTAAGTTCACTTGTGTCATGCGATGCCTGAGGAGGCCAGAAGAGGGTGCTAGATCTCCTGCAACTGGAGTTAAGGGCAGTTGCTAGCTGCCATGTAGTGCTGGGAATTGACCCAGGTCTTTTGAAAAAGCAGAGTTAACCACACATGAGAGTTAACTACTCTTAACCACTGAGGCCCCTCATGCTAGATGTTTAACAGGCTTGATCTGTGTAGGTAAACCATAGGTGCTTGAGTTGGTGCATGTAACGGCTCTCCTCCTCATCTGTCAAATCCTAACATTCTTTCAAAAAAGAAAAAATGATTTAAACCAGGCATGGTGGTACATGCCTGCAATCCTAGTAGCAAGGCTGAACAGGAAGATCACAAATTCAAGGTCAGCCTGTACTACATAATGAGCTTGAGGCCTGACTATGTTATATAATAGACCCTATCTCAAAAGAATTTTTTATTTTTTAGATCTTGAACTCTCTTCATTGAATAAATCATTTCTCCCATCCTAGTACTAACCAGACCTGTTTGGAAACCAGTCACTTGACATTAAAGCACGGGCTAACCTACATAATAGTGAGAGGGTGTTTAGAGGTGAATAAACATTTGAAAGAGAAGAGGGCATTGCAACCAACAGCTATAATATGTCCACACAAGGGCAAGGCCATCTGGGACCTTCAGCCTGTCTCCTCAGGTCTGGCTAACATCACTCACCAGAATGTAGCTGTTTAGCTTCTGAGGTCAGGTACTTCCGGGTGGTATGACTATGGAGGAGTAAATTATTACTAAGGACACTCACAGTGGGTGTGGTGGTGCAAGCCTGTAATCCCGATATCCAGGAGGCACAGATGGGAGAATGGCTCCAAGTTAGAAGCCAGACAGGTCTGCATAGGAAAACCCTGGCTCCCCTTACTCCTCCACTCCACCTCCCGACCCAAGATGCCCACAGCTATCCCTCCCCTTTGCATAATTTTAGCCATTTCCTCACCCTTGATTCTGGCTGTGACTTGCTAGATTTCTTTCTTTCTTCTTCTTTTTTTTTTTAAATATAGGTTATCACACAGAATAATGGGTTTATTGTGGCATTGTTATGCATATAATCTGTGTCATTATACTTTGTCTTCTGTGCTTTGAATCAAGGTGGTGCTGCAGACTTCCCAGCCTAAGTTGCCAGAGGACTTTGAAGTTTTCCTATTTGGGAAACTTCACCATATTTGGAAATCAGCCACTTGACATTAAAGCACAAACTAACCTACATAATAATGAGAGACTCTTTGGAGGTGAATAATCATCTGAAAGAGAAAAGGGCATTGCAACCAACAGCTGTAATATGTCCATACAAGGACAAGGCCACCTGGGACCTTCAGCCTGTCTCCTCAGGTCTGGCTAATATCACTGAGAGAAGGAGATGCACCTTTTCAGCCCAGCTTGACCCATAGAATCATGAATAGTGACAGAAGAGCTTCCCAGGTGACATTTCTGGACTACCCTCTCCTCACAGTGCCCGTAGGAGTGGCAGTGGCCTGGGAAAAGGGGAGATTGCTGTTCTGTAAGAAATAATTGAGCACTGTGTGTGTGTGTGTGTGTGTGTGAGAGAGAGAGAGAGAGAGAGAGAGAGAGAGAGAGAGAGTCCCAATTGCCAATTTTCAAAATACTCATTATATAAGATGTCATTTCATATTGATTGTCAACTTGGCAGGATCTAGAATCACATAGGAGACAAACCTCTGGGCATATCTGTGACAGTTTCTAGGGTGTAATAAAGGATGTGGGAAAACTCACCGTGAATGTGGGCAGTACTATTCCATGGTCTGAGGTCCCAGGTTGAATAAAAAGGAGAAAATGAGCCAAGCACCATCATTCATCCCTTTCTGATGCCTGACTGTGAACACGAGGTGACCAGCTGCCCTGCTTATCTGCCACCATACCTGCCCCACCATGATGGACTTAAACTGTTAGTGAAAATAAACCTTCTCCTTTAAATTGCGTTTGACAAGTATTTTGTCACAGCAACAAGAAAAGTAACTAATACGCAGCACCTCTAAAAATTTTTGTTAGGAAGGAAAAAGAGAAAAAATACGAAAGGAATAAAAAATGTACATTGAAGCTCGAGAGATGGCTCAGTGGTTCAGAGAGCTGGTTTGGTTCCCAGCACCCACATGGTGGCTAACAGCCATTCATAACTCCAGTTCCAGGGGAATAGGACACCCTCTTCTGATCATGAGAATTGTATGACACGGATGCACTTGCATACATGCAGGCTCATACACATAAAATAAAAAATAAATAACAATTTTTTTAAATGTACACAATAAGAAAGAACTCTTTGAGCTAAGAGAAATAAGAGAGTGGAGATGCAGAAGGAATCTCCCCACCTCACTCCACTGAGCCGATGGGAGAACAGAGTGTGTGAGGAGAAGGCAGAGAAGGGAGTTTGCTGGGGCGGAACACCCGCCGTTGCTCAGTTAACGGAGAATATGGAGGCCCTCCATAAAGTGCGTCCCTCTATATTCTCACGCTTTCCTTGAAGACGTTTTTGTTTGTTTGTTTTGGAGACAGTGTTGTCTGCCATCGGTGCCAGGTGTTGGCTACCATGGGTGCCAGGTGTTGGCTAGCACGGCTGGGTCCCTTGGGGGCGGGGGTAAGGAGGCGCAGAGTCAACGACACAGACCCTGGAAGAAAGTGGAACCACAATCTCATTTAATCTTAGAAAGGAACAAGATTTAAACATTTGTCAGGCTTATGGGAGGTCTTTATCTAGTCATTTGACGTGCTTCATTCTGGTAGGTCCTGAACACCTGACAATCCGAAGTTCATTGCTCTCATTGGTCCTGGATGGCTGCTAGCCTGGGACCTTCTCAGGTTCAATCCCAGAAGTGTTCACTGTGCACGCATGCTCAATATCGGTTCTGGCTTGTTCTAAGCCAGCAGGCCGGGAGCCTGCTTGACCTTGCCAGAATCATCCTACAAGACAGGGTCTCACCAGCTGAAACTTGCTGTGTAGACCAGAATGTCTTTTTTTTTTTTTTAATTAAAGATTATTTTTTGAGGCTGGAGAGATTCTTACTGGTTAAAAGCACTTGTTCCTCTTCTGGAGGGCTAGAGTGCAGTTCCCAGCATCCACATCAAGTGGTTCACCCATCTGTAACTCCAGCTCCAAGAAATTTGACCCCTCTTCTGACCTCTGCACGTACCTACACACATGGAGTATGCATCTATCTCTGTCTCTGTCTCTGTCTATATATAAATATATATATTATACAGATATATATATCTTTAAAATGTTTTTCTATGTATGTGTATATAGATGTGTGTATGTTAATGTATATATGAGGGTGGGGTATGTGAATGTATGGTGTGCATGCAGATAGCATACAGATGCCAGAAGAGGACTTCTAATCACTTTCTGCCTTATTTTCTTAAAACAGAATCTCTCATTGAACCTGAAACTAGGCCAGCAGCCAGCAGGTCTCAGTGATCCTCCTGTCTCTGCCCCTCCTCCCTGCCTCCAGACCCAGCACTGGAATTTTAGGTGTACACAACCATGCCCAAATTTTTACATGGGTTCTTGGAATCTGAACTGATGTTTGCACAGCGAGAGCTTTTACCCCCAGAGTCATATCCCCAGTCATTCTGGGAGTGGGGAGGGTCTTTTTGAGACAGGATCTCCCAGTAGCCCCACCAGATGTGGAACTCGCTATGTAGATCACGCTGGCCTTGATCTCACACAGATCCACCTGTTTCTGTCTCCTGAGTACCGAGCTTAAAGAATGTGTATCATACCCGGCTTTAGTTTTGATTTTGAGACAGGAGCTCATGAAGTCCAGGTTAGCTTCAAACTCACTGTACTGGATAGCTTCAGTCGTCAACATGATACATCTGGGAAAGAGGGAGCCTCAATTGGGGAATTTTACCTCCATTGAATTGGCCTGTAGGCATGTCTGTGAGGCATTTTCTTGATTACTTAGTGATGTGGGAGAGCCAAGCCTGCTGTTCATGGTGCCACACTGGGCAGGTGGTTCTAAGTTGTATAAGAAAGCAAACTGAGCACAGATCACAGAAGTAAGTCAATAAGCAGCGTTCCTCCATGGTCTGTGCTTCAGTTCCTGCCTCAGTTTCCTGCTTGAGCTCCTATCCTGGCTTCCCTTGATGAAGGATTGTGCTGTAAACTGAAATAAGCCCTTTCCTCCCCAAGTTGGTTTTGGTCAGTATTATGTCATAGAAATAGAGAGCTAACTAGAACACTCACTACGAAGCAGAAGAAGACTTCTAATGACTTTTTTTTTAATGGCAAAGTCTCACTGTGCAGCCCCAGCTGGCATGGAGCTTGCTATGTAGACCAGGTTGGCCTCAATCTCACAGAGATACACCTGCCTCCACCTGAATGCTGGGATTTCAGGCGTGCACCATCACACCCAGTTTTAAGCAGTGCTGGGGATCCAACTCAGGACTTCATGCATTCTAGGCAAGTACTACCACCTGAGCTATTTCACTAGCCCTATGAGGGTTCTTAAATATATATATACATATGTATACATATACATATATATATATATAATCTTATTTAGTTTTATGTGCTTTGCTTGCATGTATGTAAGTACATCATGTGTATGCCCATGCTCTCAGAGGCTAGAAGAGGGCATCTGATCTCCTGGAACAGGAGTTAAGGCCAGATTTTAGCTGCGATGTGGGTGCTGGGAACTGAACTTGGGTCCTCTGGAAGAGCAGTCAGTGCTCTTAACTGCTGAGCCTTCTCTCCAGCCCCCTATGTGGACATTTTTTGGCAAAGCAATGTAATTTGTCCACTCTCTACCCTGCTCCTTTCATCTTCCCAGGAGTGGAAAAGCCAGGTAAGTGGCTCTGCAAGGTCCCAAATAGCAGCAAAATACAGTTATAACATTTTGAGTTTTACAAAATGAAAACAGCTGCATTGCGTGGGCCTGGAAGTCCCGGAAGGCTGAGGCAGGGGGATCACAAGTTCAGTGGTGGTCAGGCTTACAAAGTGAGTTGGAAGGCAACGTGGACAATTTAGTGAAACACTGTCTCAAAATCATGGAGGAAGAAAAGAGGGAGTGGGCGGGGGACGGCTAGGCGTGGAGTGCTCGCCTAGCCTGTGTGAGCTCTGGATTCAATACCCAGTACTGCAAAACAGTCCAGCCATGGGGCCTCACTTTTTAAAGCGAATGTGAAACATGCTGACCATAAACAAGGAGTAAAAACATAAAATTACCTGTTTCCACTACTTGGAATTTAGCACTATTTACTTTTATTTTGTTTTTGGTTTTGAGACATTGGTTCACTATGTAGCCTATACTGGCCTCAAACTTAAGATCTGCTTGCCTCAGTCTTCTGAGTGTTGCAATTACAGGTGTGTGCCTGATTTCACTGTTAATGTTTTATTAAAAAATATTTATTTTTATTTTATGTGTATGAATGTATCGCTTGCGTGTGGGTAGGTGTACCTGTGTAGTGCAGTGCCCTCAGAGATCAGAAGAGGGTTTCAGATCCCCTGGAACTGGAGTTACACATGGTTGTTAGCTGCTATGTGGGTGTTGGGAATCGAACCCACGTCCCCTGCAAGAATATCTAGTGCTCTTAACCACTGAGCCATGTCTCCAGCCTTCACTATTCAATTTTTTTTTATGTGCATGAGTATATTGTCTATATGTAAGTGCACCTGTGTTGTTCAATGCCTGCAGAGATCAGAAGAAAGCATCAAATTCCCCTGGAACTGGAGTTATGGATGTTGCTAGCCGCCATGCTGGTAATCAAGCTCAGGTCCCCTGCAAGAATAGTCACTGCTCTTAACTGCTGACCCATCTCTTCAGCCCCTAGATAAACTTTAAAATTGCTCTTTTGTAATCTGTTTTTTCCTTTTCTTTTTCAGTGCTGGGATGGAACCCAGGACCTTTAGTCTGCCAGGCAAATGTTCTACCACTTAGCCACACCCCCAGGCCAACCTGCTCTTTCTAAAACTTAAACCATTATGAATATCTCTCAGCACATCAAAATTTATGGAAGTAGAATTGTTTCAGTTTGCTTAAAAGTTTGAACTTCCTTTTCCTGGACTAATACCAGTTGCTTTTACTTGTTCAGACTTCAGTATCCTGCTAACCTTGCCTGGGTGTCATGCATATTCTATTTCAAAGGCCAAATGTCTGGCTTCTCTGTTGCAGAAGGCTGAGTCACCAGTGAAAGCTAAGGTTGATGTTCTCTCTGCCCAGCAAGTAGCATTTTTTAGGTACACACTCTACCAATGAGCTACAGCCCCAGCCCTTAAATAAGAACATTTAAATATATATGTATATACATGCATCTATACCCATATTTGTTATTATTGTGGTACTGGAGATCGAATCCAAGGCTGACGATGGTAGATAAGTGCTCTACCACTGAGCTATATCTCCAGCTCTCACAAGTGTCATCTTTTATTGAAATCTTTGCAATGTTGAGAAGAAGGAAAAGGACCACCCATGCTCTCTCTTGGTGCTCTTCAGCCCGTACTCCAACAAGCCAGGATGTGCTATGGAGCTCAGTCTTCCCAGGAAATGACTTCACTTCTGAAGACACGAGCATCAGTCTTTTTGGCTCTACTAGCTGCTACTGATTACAGATAGAAAATGAATACAGGATGGCCCACACCAACTCCTTCAACAACCAAAGATAAATGTAACTTGTAAGATTACAAAGGAAAACATTTTATTGATAGGTAGTTAACCAAAATATCAAAAGATGAAGCAGGAATTTAGCATTCCTGTGCGGTGTTCTTAACACATTCAGTGACAAGATCTAGTGTGGATCTAACAAGTGAGGTCACGTGAGGCTGTGAAGAGGACAGGGTAGATTGTGGGGTTTGCAGTGATTCAATGTGGAAACCTGGCGTTTCTATTAGGAACAAAGTCACCGACCATGTTGATGCTACTGTGGTGATAGTGAAGAAAATGTTGGGTTTGATTAAACTTTACTGAAAATAAACATTTTTTTTTCTTGTCCAGCGTTACAGGCCTCCGACGACTTCTATCCACAGATGCCTGGGGAATGTTGCAAAGCCCAAATTATTATGCCTGCTTAACCTTTTAGGAACAAGAAAAAATGGAACATGGTAAACCTTGCTCAAAGGAAGGCCTTACTGAGTTCTTTTCATGCTGTACCCAGTGAAGATCAGGCTGTCCCTGTCTTAGCCTGTTTGAGTTGTCATAACAGAACCCTGCAAGGTGGGTCATTTATAAACAACAGAAATGTATTTCTCACCGTTCTGGAGGCTGGCATGTTCAAGATAAGGAGTCAACAGATTCAGTATGATGAGGACCACTTTCCATGGACTGTGCTTTCTCACTAATCCTCCAGTGGTGGAGAGAGTAACCAAGCATCCATGACCTTCCCAAAGCACCTTGCCTCTTCCCGGTGACCTCACTTCAGAGGTTAGGATCCTAACCATATATATTTGAGGGTGTACAAACATTTAGACCATAGCACCCTCACTCAGAAGTTTCTTTGAAGGTAGAAAAGGATTAAAATTGAAGCAGTGCTTTCTATCTGAAGTAGACAGTACGGATCCCCAAGGACGGCAAGAGTGGGAGACCCACTAGCAATAGGCCTTTATCAATAGGCCTTTAATCAATCTAAGAATGAACTACTGGGACTGGAATGAATGTAATCTTCCTGGGTGATTATCTTGGAGTGCGGGAAAATAGGCAGGATATAAGCAAAGTATGACTTGAAAGGCAGCTGCATATTCTGAATACTTACTTGTACAGGGTCCTTCTGGGTTCTCTTGGGCTGCTCAGTTTCCTCAGCAATATACTGGGAATTACCTAGCTACATACAAGGAAATCAGGGGGATTAAGAAGAGTTGAAATAAGATAGTCTAGAGAAAAAATTTTTAAAAGCATGTTTGGGTCAGGTGTGATGGAACATACCTTTAATTCCAGCACCTGTGAGGTAGAGGCTGGTGGACCTCTGTGAATTTGGGGCCAGCCTGGTGTAGACAGTGAGTTCTAGATCAGCAAGTGAAACATAGTAAAACCCTGTCTCAGAAAAAAAAAAAAGGAAAAAAAATGTTTGGTGTCCTAGTTACTTTCTATTGCTATAATAAAAACACTGACCAAACCAAATTGGGGAGAAAAGAGTTTATTTTATTTACATCTCCCAGGTCACAGCTCATCACTGAGGGATGACTTGGGGCAGGAATCTGGAGGCAGGAGCTGAAGCACAGACCATGGAGAAAGGCTATTCCCTGGCTTGATCCCCTGGCCTGTGCTGTTTGCTTTCTTATACAAATCTGGACTACAGTCCAGGAGTGACACCACCCACAGTGGGCTGTGCCCTCCTACATCAATCAACAGTTAAGAAAATGCTCACATAGATGTGGTCAAATGTCAATCCAATAAAGGAAATTCCTCAGTCAAGGTCCCAGCCACCTAGGTGTGTCAAGTTGACAACTGAAGCTATCCAGGGCATTTGGTAAAGACCAAAGCACTGTTTCTCAAAACTTTATGTGTACTGAATCCCCTGGAGTGGGGGAGGGGCTTACTGAAAGCAGATTCTTCTCCCTACCCCTTTCATTTTCTCTGCTAGGACCTTGTGCATCCTAAGCAAGGACTGTACCACTGAACTACATCTCTGGCCTTTGGGTTTGTTGGTTTTTTTTTTTAAATAGTCTCACTGTAATTCAGGTTGGCATGGAATATGAGATTCCTGCCTTCTTAGAGCTGGATTACAGATGTGTACCACCACACCAAGCTTAAAAGCAGAATTTGATTTAGGTCTTTTCTAAGTCAGACCCTAGAATTCTACATTTCCATCACATAGTGTCCTAGGTGATACTTAAGCAGCTACAGCAGAGGTCCAAAGTACTCTGCAAGTTTTGTTTTTGTCATTGTCATATTCTACCAGAGTGCTGAGATGCTGGCTGACTATAAGGCTCCATTTAGCTGGTGCCTACCACTGAAAATTGGGCACAGCCAAGTCAAGTAACACTGGTGACCAAGTCAATACAGACCAACGAAGCATGGAGAGTGGGAGCAAGGACTGAATGAAATTACTTTGGGGGAAAAATGTTATTCAGAAAATGGTTCAAAATATTTGTTCATTTGTTTTAATCTTGTTTTGTTTAGTTTTAAAACAGGGTCTTGCCATGCAGCACTGGATGGCTTGGTACTCATTTTTTAGCTCCAGCTGGCTTCAGACTCATGATAATCATCCTGCTTCAGCCGCCTAAATGCTGGGATTACCCATCATTCCCGGCAATCTTTTATATTTTTAATAGTATATATCTTATACCTTTCAGATTTTCATGTCAGATAATTCATTCTCGCCATTCTTTTTGTGTATAGTTTTATTGTTGTTTGTTTGGGGTTTGTTTTAGTTTTTTTGAGACAGGGTCTCCCTGTAGCCCCAGCTGGCCTGGAACTTACTAAGTAAACCAGGCTGGCCTTGAACTCACCTGCCTTTGCTTCCCAAGGGCTATGATTAAAGGCATGTGCCACCACACCTGGCTTCAGTTACTTTGTTTATATGACCCAGGCCCATGTGCCCAGGGGTGATACTGCCCACAATGAGCTGGGTCTTCCTACATCAACCAGCGATCAAGAAATGCCCCACAAACAAGCCCACAGGCCAATCTGATGGAGGAAAATTTTCAACCAAGGTTTCCTCTTCCCAAGTGTGTCAGTTTGTGTCAAGTTGACAAAAACTAACCAGTATTGTGGGTCTCATCATCAGTACTTTGCAGCTTTCAGAAAAAAACGAAACTGTCTTTTTCAGTCAGATCTGATGTACACATTATCAGACAAGTCAGACATCTGCTTTGTGTATTGTATATGACAGTTCTTCTGATTTGGGGGATACAGGAAGCAATAGCTCACATCCATCTGGCAAGGAACTGACCAAGTGACAGCAAAAGAATCCTTAGCCTAGATCAGAGTACAGTGGCTGTCTGCACTGGTACATTCTTTAGGAGCTGGGGCAGGGCCACAGCCTCTCATGGGACTTCAAGGCAGGGGTACTGGAGAGATGGCTCAGTAGTTATGAGCACTGGCTGGTCTTGCAGAGGACCCAGGTTCAATTCCTAGTACCCACATGGCAGCCAATGAGTCTGTAACTCCTGTTCCAGGGGATCTGATGCCCTGTTCTGACTCTGCAGGCATCGTATGACACATACATGCATTTGCATACATGCAGGCAAAACACTCATGCCCATAAATAAGTAAAAGTAGATAAGTACTTAAAAAAAAAAAAGATTACAGGGGTGCTAGCCTAGGAGGGGAGAAAAGCAGGCTGTAGAAAAAGAAGTCACCAGATATGATAACCCTTTTGACACAAAGCCTGATACAAGAGACTTTGAGGTTGTGTGGCACAGTGGAACAGACTTGTAATTCCAGTTACTTCGGACGCTAAGGCAGGAAGTTCAAGGCCTACATGTCTCCAGAGTGGGTTAAAGACCAGTCTGGGCAACTTAATGAGATCTTAACTTAAAATAAAAATTGCAGAGAAAGGTGGGGATGAGGGTGGGGGACTTCAGCGAGATGGCTTAGCAGTAAAGACGCTTGCCACGGAGCCTGACGACCTGAGTTTGATCAGAGCATTTACAAATGCAAACCCATGGTAGAAAGAACCAACTCCTGAAAGTTGTCCTCTGACTTCTACATGTGCATGATGGCACCTGTGCAACCCCCCCCCCCACACGTGCACACACCTGATAAATAAATGTAATCAAAATTATGGGGGAAAAAAAGGACTGGGAATGCAGCTTGGTGGTAAAGTGTTAAAGTTTGATGTTTTAGGTTCAATAGCTAAGACAGCAAAACAAAAAAGGCCTTTGAGTTTTCTAGAACAGACTGTCCTCATATATCAATCACTTTTCACAAAAGAAAAGTCCTGTTTTTTGAGATAGGGTCTTACTATGTAGCCATGGCTGGCCTGAAACGCACTCTGTAGACCAAGCTGGCCTCGAATTCGTGGGTGAGCCTCCTGATTCTGTCTCCTGAGTGCTGGGAATACCAGCATAAGCCATCATGCCCCTACAAAAAGAAAAGTTAATTTAAAATTTTGCCTCTTCATCACTACCTTTGATGGATAGGAGTCCAGTGTTCCCACACAAATAGAATGGAGACTCCCACATCTGAGGGAAGAGTGACTGGTTGGTGAAGTGGGTTGTTCTCAGGCCTGCCTTCAAGGTCTCAACACAGCAGTGACGGGTGTTTAGCTCCAGTCATTTGCTAGAATCTGGCTTGGTTAGCCCCAATTGTATGTAGAATACTGAAACGTCAGCTGGACTCTGTGACTACTACAGGAACAGCATTGGCTGTTCAATGCTCTGGTACACTTGACTGGTTGTCAGGCTAGAGCACTGAGGAGCTGCTGCTGCGTGGCTTGTCTCCTCTCTCCTTCTTCCCTTTGCCCAGGCTTGCAGTCCAAGTTCACCTGGTTCTGTCTTTTGGGCCTTTGGGCTTTGATCATTGTCAGAATAGACAGCATCAGAGGAGGAATAGAAGTCACTGGGAGGAAAACGAGTGGGAAGACAGGGAGAAGGGCTGCGTAAAAGGTAACATGGAAAAACTGCAAAACCAGTGCAGACATTGGGATGACCAGTATACTAACTTGCCACCTGCTACAGTCACTGGGGTGCTCTTCAAACCCCTGCTTTACCCAAGACCAGTTCTGTCATCACTGAGCCAGCTCTCCAGCTCTCCTGACCCCTGCCTTTTAAAAATGATTATCTACTTTTATTTGTACAAGTGCTCTGATTGTCTGTGTATATACTGGTACAAGTATAGTGTTGGCGGAGGCCAGAAGAGGGGGACAGCTGCCACGTGGGTGCTGGAAGTCTAACCTGGGTCCTCTAGAAGAACAGCAAGTGTTCTTAACCCCAGAGCCACCTCTTCAGCCCCAGTCTTTTGAGTTATTTTATTACCTACAAAATGAAAGAATTTCCCTGCAAATATTTATTTGGCCAAAAATAGCACAATTCTTACCCTAGGGACCGTTTTCTCCCTCAGAAAGGTTTCCTACCTCTGAAATTTCAAGAATCCATTCAAATGGTGATTGAAAGTCAAATTGAAGTTTGAACTTTTAAATTCTTTGATGTATCTGACTTGAGAATTAACTATTCTGTAAGTTAAACCATCCCACAAACACTTCTAGTAAAATTCTGCTTAAAGAGCTAAGTAACTTTCTAGGGCTTTCTGTGATAAAAAAAATATCATGTGGCTGGAGAAATGACCCAGCAGATAAGAGCTTTTACTGCTCTTGCAGAGGACCCTTTGGCTCCCAGCATACCTGCATTAGGTGGCTCACACCTGTCTGTAACTCCATCTCTGGGGGATCTGACAGCCTTTGGCCTCTGACAGCCCCTGATCAGATTTATGTGTACATAAACACACAGATGCACACAATTAGAAGAAGAAGAAAAAGAAGGAAGAGGAGGAGGAGGAGGAGGAGGAGGAGGAGGAGGAGGAGGAGGAGGAGGAGGAGGAGGAGGAGGAAGAAGAAGAAGAGGAAGGCCAGCTTGGTGATGCTTGCCTTTAATCCCAACACTTGGGAGACAGAGGCAGGTGGATCTCTGTGAGATCAAGTCTAGCCTGGTCTGCATCGTGAGTTCCAGGCCAGTTGGACCTTCAAAGAAAGAAAGAAATGGGGGTGGGAGGGAAGAAAAGAAAAGAGAGGAAGACAGATTTTTCTTCCTCCATTTCACAAGACTGAGGAAAAGACGCTGCCTGTCTCTGCTCTTTTGCTGAGCAGCAAAGAAATGAGGTAACTGATGAGGAAGTCCGTGAGAACATGCTCACACTCCTCCTCTTCCCTCCTCTCCACAAGTAAGGGTGATTGCTACCACGATGGGACATTGACTCTGAATTGTTTAAAAAGAATCATAGAAGAAGAATCATTGTTTTGTGAACAGTGACGAGAATACTTTGCTGAAAAGTGAAACCCCAAAATATTAAAATCTATTTTCTTAGATTTAGCAAATCTAGGTTATAATTCTTTTAAATTTTCTTGATTTATTTTTATGTGTATGAGTGTTTCATCTGTATGTATGTAAGCGCATCCATGTCATTCAGTGCCTGTGGAGGTCAGGAAAGGGCACTGGATCCCCTGGAACTGGAGTTAGGAGTGGTTGTTAGCTGCCACATGGGTGTTGGGAACTGAACCCTGGTCTTCTAGAATAGCCAACGCTGTTAACTACTAAGCCATCTCTCCAGCCCCTAGGTTATAATTCTTAAAGACTCAATCCTATGTTATTTTATTAGTTTACTTTTATTTCAGTACTAGAGATTGACCCAGGGCCTTGCACACACCATGCGAACATTCTACCATCAAGCTACATATCTAGCCCTTGGTATACATTTCTTGGCAAAATTGTATTTCATAATATTTTTCACTTAGATTTTAAAGCTCTATTATGGAAGACCTAACTTTCATTCAGGTGTGGTGGTCCACACTTGTAATCCCATCATTTGGGAGACTGAAGTGGGAAGATTATGAGTTTGAGACTACAGAGTGGGTTCTAGGACAGCCTGGGCAACATAACAACACCCTGTTTCCAAAAACAAAAGCACAAAGTTGTCTGTGTGTGTTTTTATGGAACGTTTAAGGTTTTTAGCAATCTTAAGCCTCTTTTATCATTTGATATTTCTACCATTTCCTTGTTTGAAATCTATTTTTACTTTATGTGTGTGAGTGTTATGTCTGCATGCGTGTGAGTGCAGTGGAGTTCTGTGTGCCGGAGGAGGACAGAGCGAGCACCGGATCCCTGGAACTGGAGTCACAGACAGTTATTAGCTGCCATGTGGGTGCTGGGATTCAAGCCTAAGTCTTCTGCAAGAACAGGCAAGTGCTCTTAACCACTGAGCCGCCTCTCCAACCCTTCCATCATTTTCTTTAAAGTCTGTGTGGTGACATCTTTCTCAGTGGTCTGTTCTTCAGTTATAGATCTTTCTTAGTGTCTGCCTGAAATTCAGTCAGCTCTCCAATTTTACCCTTATCAGCTTCTTCAGGCAGTTTGCACAATATTTATATTGACTGAATTTGTAACGGCAAGAAACTCACCCACAAAGAACAGAGATGAGTTGGTTGGGTTAGCGAAGGAGTGAGGTTTTAACAGGGAACAGTTTTATATGCGATTTGTCCATCAACAAATATTTTTGGTTTATTTTTTGTGGTTGGTGTTTTTGAGAAAGGGTGTTACATAATCCAGGTTGGCCTAAACTTGCTATATAGCCAGAGCTATCCTTGAACTCCTGATCCTCCTGCCTCTGCCTCCCAAGTGCTGGAATTATAGGTAGGCACTGTGATCCATGAATATTTTCACATTCAACTTCCTGCCTTTGATGAGTTGGATGGTAAATGCTTGAATAATTACAAATATACATATATTTGTGCCATATGTCCCCCCTCTCTCTCTCTCTCTCTCTCTCTCTCTCTATATATATATATATATATATATATATATTCCCAAAGATAATGAATATATATATATTCCCAAATGTACACTATAAAGCATATATGAGCTAATATAAATGATTGTACCTTATACTTGACTATGGAATTTCCAACAATATTACTATGTCCTATACCTGAAAAGGTGGGCACATTAATTGTTTTAGTTTCTAAACTTAAGAATTTCCCATGCCCACATCAACCATGGGTAGTTTTCATGGTGATTTCATTAGCAGTCTGACAACTGTGTCCTCAGAAAAAAAGAGGACTGCTAATTTTTTTATCTATAGTCATCCTAATAACCTATTGAGCCAAGGTTCTGCCCCAGGTCCTTCTCAACATTACAGCAGATCTGTGATATGCACCATGTTTTGTAACTCAGTTCACATGTGTGCTTTGTGTTGCCAGCTGAAATCACAGCGTGATCTGTAACAGGTCTTCACATGCACAAGCCTTTTGTGTTAGTTCAGTCGAAAAAGGGTTTCCTTGGACCTAAATAGGAAAATGAGTCTGTAGACAGTGCTTATATTCACAGAGTCCCAGAGCTGGCTGAGACAGACAGTGAAGAGAGACACAGCTCAACCTACCCCTCATCGGCCTGGTCCCAGACCCCTGCTTCAACTCCCCCAGTGCTCAGATGCCTGCCATCTCCAGAGAGTCGCTCACTCATTCATTGTTCAGTGCTAGGTATCTAATCCAGGTTCTCCCATATTTTGGCAAGCTCTCTGTCACTGAGCCACAGCCCCACTGAGCCACCCCTTTATTTATTCTTTAAAAATTGTAATCAGGCCTCCATCAATGCAGCCATGGGGAAGTCACCATCCTATGATGGATACATAGTGAGGCTGCTTTAAATTCACCCATGCTCCTGCCCCAAACCCTTACCCATTACTGTGGGCCAGCAAGACAGCTAAAGAGAAAGGTCCTTGCCACTGAGCCTGACAACCTGAGTTTGAACTCCAGGACCCACATGGTAAAAGGAGAGAATCAACTCCTGCAAGTTTTTCTCTGACCTCTACACTGTAGCTGGGCTGTGCACACATGGCACACACACAAACATACAAATACATATACACACAAATAAACACATGTAAAAGATGTGTATTTGCTCTTAAGTTTTTCATTGCCTCAAGAGGAAATTTTCCTCACAGCTTCTACCCACCAATGCTAGTTCAGCCACTGTGAGCTCACTTCCACAAACAAACAGAATTCCTTCTTCTTAGAGCAAAAGGTCTTTCTCTGATCTCTGTGAGAAGACACGGGTTTGCACATCTTAATCACTCTTCAGTAGGCTATAAACCTAGAACCAGAGGTTTTTCTAGAATTGGGCATCAATTAGCAAAGTAAATTAGGGCCAATTAAATAAAAGTTAAATACAGGCCAAGAAATCACTTGCAAAAAGTGTTTGCATAATCCTCCCCAAAGGGTGGCTCTTTTCCCAGACACCTATGTATAAGTGAGGCACCTAAACCTCTTAAAAGATGGTAAAGGAGCAGCTTGAAGTTCGTTCCCCTCTAGGGCATGGCTGCCTCCTGTTACAGTTCCTTGAGGCTGTGCAGGGAAAGGGGCTGGTTCATCCTGACCACCAACCTCTGCCTGAAGTAGAGTTCTCTAAGGCACGCCAGGTCCGTGTTTCCTTAGACCGCCTGGCCATCTTCTCCCTCTTATGGCTAGAAGAAGCATGGAGCGGCAGAAGAGGCCACCCCTCAGGAAGGCAGGCGGACAATCTCCAGAGGAATCGAGTGATCTCTTTGTCTTCTGTTTTAAATTGGAGGAAGCATCTGAATTTCGGCAGTTTGGGGGCTTCCTTTTTGTTGGGCTGTTTCTTCCTCATCTGAAGAAGACATCAGCCCAAGGCAGCAACATGAAGGATGGGAACAGTCAGGCATGGTGGCTTATTCCTGCGATCCCAACACTGGGGAGGCCAAGGTGAGAACCACTGTGAGCTTAAGGTCAGCCTGGGCTGTAGAGTGGCCATGGGTTAAGGCCATGGGTTCCATCTCAAGTACTGCTAGGAAAGAGGAGGAAGAGGAGGAAGAGGAGGAGGAGGAGGAGGAGGAGGAGGAGGAGGAGGAGGAGGAGGAGGAGGAGGAGGAGGAGGAGGAGGAGGAGGAGGAGGAGGAAGAGGAGGAGGAGGAGAGTAAAGGGGATAAGAGTGGGGAGAATTAGCACAGTCTTGTTATTTTATTGCTATTTTCTCTACAATGAGATATAACCTCTGCCTGCTCTTCTCTGCCCCTCCTCATCAACTGGTGCTGGGATGGAACCCAGGGTCTCAGCACGTGCCACACTAGTGCTCTACAAAGCCATACCCTCAATCTGCTGTGGCTTCTCAGTTTTCTTCCTCCACCCCAGATTCTTCCAGCCGTCCTCAACAGCCGAAGGGCCCTCAGGAGCATGAGCCATGCAGACAGGGCCTGTGACTTTGGAAAGGACTGATGCTGTGGACCCACAGGGGCACCCCTAGCAGGACTTGGTTCCCTCACAAGAAGAGGAGGTGCCATCCTTTGTTTGTGTTCCAGATAGTAGCTTCTTCTTTGAGGTTCACAATTCCCCTAAAGTCTCCTGAGCCTCAATGGAGGTTACTGTGCCTCAGTGAGGATGACCATGGGCTGCACTTTAGGAGGCCAGAGACAGACCCCCTTCAGACAGATGCATAGTTCATTGCTCTAGGGTGGTGTCTAGAAGTCAGGACTTTTCCTCTTTAGTCACTCCTCAGGGTTAGATGGCTAGCAGGCCTTTTAGGGTTAGCCTTTCAATTGCAGGCACCTGCTTTTCTGAACTTAGATTCAAATATCAAACTGCACAACATACCACTGTATATCTGAACACTGGGGCCATTCAGTCACTAGGCAAATGGCTATGGAGCGCACCATGTGCCTGTGCTTTCTGCAGAACTGGGTCCTCCCCACAGGGCAGGAACCTCCTCTGACAGTGCAGTGAATGTATGTTAGAGCCCTTCACTCCGCCCAGAACCATTCTTCCGTCAGCCTCTGCTCCTGTGGCTCTTTAACCTTCAAGGCTGCTGAGTTTCCTAGATTGTTGTATCTTTCACAGTAAGTTCCACTTCCTATCCATTTCTAGACTCATTTTCTACTGGATTTTCCTTTATACCCATGATCCTTGTATCATGATTTACGTTCAGTTATGAGCATTTCATAAGCATATCACTCATCAAACATTTTCAGCTACTATTTACCAGGCTTGGTAGTTGGCACCAGGGCTCTGAAGAGGGTGAGGCAAGTAAGGAGCCCAGGGAACAAAATGTATGGAGATGCTTGCTCCAAGGTCACACAATGCAAGTGCAGGGCCAGCTGCTGAGACCTCGCCAAATCCAGTGCCCTTGGCATTTGTAGGAATGCACACATTGTGTGCCCCTAGTCTATTTCTGTATGATCTGCCTTCCCAACTAGGCTTCAGAGCCTTGTTTGATTCTGTCCCCACCTCCTCTTCTAACTTACTCTCTACAAGCATCACGCCTAGTTCACTGTATTCCAGCAGCGTGTCCCTGCCCATTGGCCTGGGAATCCCTAGGAACACTTGTTTAAAATGCAGTTTCTGCATTCCTACTTTCACTCTACTTCTTGGAAGGTGGGATTCAGGTCCTGGCTGCACTGACAAGCTTTCTGGGGTGTTGAAGACTGTAGCAGATCTCTGAACACTGCTAACTCTGACCAGTACTAGAAGATAGATGGCTAGACAGAGGGAGGGCCTTTCAATGTGCCTCTGTGCCTCTATTTGCAAGGGCAGAAAAGGAAGGCCTAGGATCTGCAGGTGCACATGCTTCTCCCTTGCAGGAAGGTCTTATGCAGCATGGTCTTGAATTTTAGCTGTGCCAATACAGGCCCTGCGCTGTCCTCCGCTGACTCTCCCCAGTAACTTGCACTCCAAGGAGCTGGAGGAAGCACTGTTGGTAGTTTTGGCAGCTGGATGCAAGTTTCCATGGAGGGGTGGGTAGGTGGGTGGGTCTGAGAGGAGCAGGGCAGACTAGGCCTGTGGGAGGGCCTGTAAGTCTAGCTGTCCTCACCTCCAAGGCAGGTACCTGTCATTTTCACTTGTCTCACATGGTACCCCACGTAAATGCCCACACACTTTGGGGATGTCAGATACATGCTCTTTAATGGTGATTATCTGGATGGGACAAATTAATTGTGTAAGTTACCTGTAAGCCCAGTTTGCCAGGTGGGGCACACCTTTGATTTCCCAACTCATCATTCCCTTGGCCGTATGAGCGTGAGAGCCCTCTGGCTGGCCATCCACACCCAGCAACTCACATGACAGCTCAGGAGTGGGGTGTGCATCTGATTTCTTGGCTTGTTCTGAAAATCTGGAAAGGGTTCAGGCAGGAAGACAGAGGACTCAAAGTCCTGCTCAGGAGGTAATGTGAGGTAATGTCAGCACTGGGATCCTATGTCTCTACACAGCAGGTTATTGATGGAGGCCTTCCAATAGCAGGCCATTCAAGTTGAATTAATTGTAATTTGTTTTGTTATAAGGTTGAGGACAAGGGTTTGCAAGCTTTCAGGTGCATCAGGGTCACATGTTAAGCTTGTTAAAACAGATGCCTACCCTTTACTCTTAAGAAAGGGAGTCGGGAGGCTGGAGAAATGGCTCAGTGATTAAGACCGCTGATTGCTCTTGCAGAGGACCTGGGTTTGGATCCCAGCACCCACTGGCGGCTAACAACTGTCTGTAACTCCAGTTCCAGGGAATCAGACACCTTCCTCTGACTTCCAAGGGCATTGCACAACACAAAAGCACTTACATACATTCAGGCAATATACTCACACACATAAAACAATAATAATAAAAAAAAACTTTTCTTTTGAAAAGATGTCTGAGAAACCCACAACTGGTCAACGCACAGAGAACAAGAGGCTGCGGAGGACCTATACTTACACTTGACACTGAAACAAACTTTTGCCTCCCAAGGCCCAGGAACTGTCGTGAAAGAAGAGACAGAAAGATTGTAAGAGCAGAGGTGGTAGATAACCAAAAGGAAACAGAGTTTTCCAGATAGCTGTTCAGTTACTCATGTGAATACACAGCAATGGTGATCACATGCTCAAGTCCTACATAAGCTCAAACCAGACAAAATCTCAGCCTAGACATGAGGAAGTGGGATAAGAAACCCTTACCCTACCTGAGGAACCATTGTCAACTGACTGCTGCTGGGGGTGGGGTGTCAGTCTTTTCAAAGGATGGTAAGTAGGTTAATCAGGCTCCAGTGACTGGACCACACCAAAGGACATTTGGGGACACAAATTAGACTCTATAGGTCTTATTATATATATAATAGTTTATATTAAATTGGGAGGGGGCAGTAAGGGGAAGTGCAGATGGAAAGAGATCTATATACCATCAAATTATATAGTATGAAAATCACAAACATTCTATTAAAAAAATATTTTTTTAGTCTTTTTGAGACAGAGTCTCCCTGTAGCCCCAGCTGGCCTGGAACTTACTATGTGGACCAGGCTGGCCTTGAACTCCCAGAGATCCACCTGCCTCTGCCTCCTGAGTGCTGGGATTAAAAGGGTTTACCACCACACCCAGCTCAATTAAAATAAAAAATATGTATTTATTATCTTTTTATTTTATGTGTATGAGTGTATTGCCTGCAGGCAGGAAGGAAGGAAGGAAGGAAGGAAGGAAGGAAGGAAGGAAGGAAGGAAGGAAGGAAGGAAGGAAGAAAGGAAGGAGAGAGAGAGAGATGATCCTCAAGTTCTCTGAATACAAATTCAGTGCTTTAGGCAAAAGCAGTAAAAACCACTCAGTGCTTGCTTTCTCCTCTCTTTCCCTGTACACTAGCTACTGTTGTTCAGCCTGTAACCTCCATGACTATATATGGCAGCCTCAGGAGTGCCTGTATTGCTCGTTACCTAGATCACAGGACCTGGCCTACAACTTCTTCCTAACATCATCAAGCATAACCAGTCACAAATCAACTCCATCAAGATAGTCCAGGGAGGGTCCTGAGTTCCTGGGTTCACTGTACTGTTCTCTGCCCACGCCATGAGCAGCCATGCTTTCCTGTCTGGTGTGTGACTGGGCTCTGCCAGGGTCCTGATTTCCCTTGCCCCTTCACCCTCACTGTGCTGTAGCATTGCTGGGTATTCGATATTTCTAAGCTCCTAGACTGTGAGCACCTTTAGGATATGTCTCTGATATGATCACCTTTGGATCCCCAGAGGCCAGCACACCACCTGGCACAGAAGAACATGCAGCAGATATCTGTGAAACTACTGAAGGAACCATGCAGAAGTCACATCTGCTTTGGAGATGAAACCTTCCTAGGCTAGCTCCTTATTTGGAAGGGTCTAGAACTACTGGCTATCTCTCTCCCTCCATAGGGGTCTCTCACACTGAGAGACAACAGTGGCTGCCTGGCTAGCCAGTGACCACCCAGGATCTGTGTGGTCTGAGACACCATGATACTTGGTCAGGTTCAACTCAACACAGACCATGTTGAGGCTGATGAATATGTAACACAAGAGTCCCCCTCCATTCTCCATGCATCTATGATGGCACCTGAGCCCTTTCGAGATAAACCTAGAGGGTCACAACCAACTGACAGGGTTGCCATACTACACAGGGTTGACGTTCACCCCTGGGCAGTCTCTGAGTGCCGTTCCCCTTTCATGTGGGCCCACTGAGGCATCCTCAGTATTTGAGGTTCTTGAAAAGTCTTTACCAGAGAAAACCAATCCTTGCAGCAGAGACTGACTTGTAAACAAATGGCACCAAATTTATGCAGCTTAAGAAAGCAATAAACCAAACACATATGCTTCCCCCCAATCAACTGGAAAATGCAAAAGGATAGCTTTATTTGTAGGACATGGCACCATTTTCAGATGGAGGTTGCTACGGGCTGTTATCCCTGGAGACTGTTGGCCCCCCATGCAGGACTGTCAGGAATCTCAACGTCCCACCCAGCTCCTTGGCCTTGGCTTTCTGCAGCAGTGACTCGAACCCTTGGCATGCTGTCAGGCGAGAGACTCGACTCGGATGCAGTGGATGTGGGAGGCAACCATGTGACTTCCTCCTCCAGTTCTGCCATTTAAAACGCATGTGAACTGAGACAGGTCAACATTTTTGAACCTCCATTTCCTTATCTATGAGAAGAATGTGGGGAGGACGGGGTAATTGTTAGTATCCCCATGGGGATATTGAGACCAAGAAATCAAAGGATCAGTTAATGTGAAAGTGGTTTAAGTAAGGGAGGGGAGAGTTTCTGCACGGATGGGGAGCTGATGGTGATTAGCAGTCGCTAGTCTCTGAAGGTAGTTGTGGTTACAAGTAGGGACGCAGACATGGAGGACCAGCAGGTTCCAGTTTGTCCTCACTCTTCTCCACACCATCTGTTGCTCCTCTTTCTGATGATTGACACTATGCACAGCAGTCCTAAGCTAGCCCTCAAATGCTAGGTTGCAATTCTGCAGAGCAGGGATCCAGGTAGGTCACAGACCCCGCCCCTCAAACCCTGCCCACAGCTTCTCACAGACAAATTGCTATCGTATAGCCTGTCCCATGCTACAGTGGGACATTTAGTAAGATGTTGGTTGAATGAATAGATCTGAATGCAGGCATCCTATTTCCTTGGAGGCTAGAAAGAGCCTGAGATCAGGAAGGGGCTCAGAGGGAGCATCAAACACTTAACTTAATTGATAGTCTAGGTCAAAGGCTATAAGCGGTTATTTACATGTTGTTAATGTGTGTGTGTTTATGTTAAATATTCTCTTGTATGTTTTCAACAACTAAAGAAATTACTTTAAAAAGCTAAGGCAACCTGGGCATGGTGGCACATGCATTTCATCCTAGCACTCAGGAGGCACAGGCAAGAGGATTTCTCTAAGTTCAAGACCAGCATGTTCTACATACTGAGTTCCAGGCCGGCTGGGGCTACATAGTGAGACCATGTCTCATGTCTCAAAAAATAAATAAAAGGTGATGCAAGGCGGGGATGCAGCTCAGCACTACGGTGTGCACTTGGTATTCTCAAAACCCCATGTATGTTCAAACCTCCCCAATGCAGGAAGAAAATAGCTGCATCGAGTCTCTAACCACTAAAGGACAGCGTGACTCGAAGTTGCTTCTGCTTTAGCACTTAGCCTGCTCTTAGTGTTCTCACTGAGTTCATAAAAGTCTTTTGTTTGCACCACACACTGCTAAGGTTGCAGGACTCCTTGGAAAGTAGGTAAATTGGAAATCAAGGCTTGGCAGGACCTGCTTTTCTAAGAGAAAGGATGTGTGCTCATTTTTGGTTTGGATTCCCTGCCTGTCATTATGTGGGTCACTTAGATACCCTAAGGCTCGGGCAAGCACCATGTCCTTGCCCATGTACTGACTTCTGTCTCCCTTCAAGACCTTGCTGATTCATACTTATCTTTTAAGACCATTCTTAGGTGTCATCCTTTCTGGGAGGTCTCTCTGAGGCACCACACTGCATACTTATACCTTCACACATCTGTGACAACTGCTCTAGGGTGGAGGTGGTCTTGTTTTCCCTAGGGACATTTTTTGATGACAAAGTAGGGGCGGTACAGGATATGCTAAGGCCTTTAGTAGACAGAGGCTAGATGTCCTTGATAGCCCAGCCCACCACAGTGTCCGTAGTCTCCCTGGCAGGACCTCTGGACTTGGTGAGATTGTCTTTCGGGGTCTCACTCAGACCCAGGTTCCATCTGAGTGTTGGCCTTGACTCAGCCTCTTATCCCCAGTCCCCTGCACAGAACGCAGAGGCACGTGCCCATCCCCCGGTGCAGGTGGATAGATCATGCCACTGCCTTACCTCGTCCCTTGCATCCCTCCCCTGCATGAGCCCCATCTTTTATACTTCTTTGGACCTGCACCTACCCCAGGGTTCCTGGAGGACAACCTTGCATTTATAAGGCTGTTGATGAGTTCAGGCATGCAAGCTGTATGTTGGCTTTAGCATGTACCTGTACTTTAACCTCTGGGGAAATCTAAAAACAACAGTGTTATACAGGCAGTGACAAGTATAAAGAAATAGTCCATGTGCCAGGCTTTGTGGCGCTTGCCTTTAATCCCAGCCCTTGGAAGGCAGAGGCAGGTGGATCTCTGTGAGATTGAGGCTTGGTCTAAATAGTGAGTTCCAGGCCATTTGGGGCTATGAGAGACCCTCTCTACAAAAAGAAACAGTTTCCCAATCTATTGAAAGCCACAACTTGTCAAAGGAGCTTCTGGAAGCTGCCAGGAGTTAAAGGCTAAAGCGTTAGCAGCTAGCCATCTGTGTGGTCACATGCTCCTGGTGTGTCAAGCAGCCTCACACATACCTGGCCCACGAGCCTTGGCCACTTACTCATCTCGTGTTCTGGAGCAGGCAGTGAACAATAAACATTTCAAAACTGGACTTAGAATTTAGCCAGGTCCTGCTTTCAATCATGTGCAAGCCAAAATACTCCAGAAAAATGAACTACTTATTGAGCATCAAACTTGAGCAAGACTGATAAGGTCTGGCTCCAGACATCCATCTCGTCTCATGAAAGAATTGTCCGGAAGCCCATTGCTCTAGGGTACATATCACCTGTGGAGCAGAGCCTACTGGGGAGTGCAGTAAGCAGCTCAGACACAGGCTGGCAGCTCCCAGTACAAGTCTGGGCAGGAGCTAGCTAGCAGCTTGCAGTCAGGAGGAAGATAAGCCCAGAATGGTCCCCGAGGCTATCCAACAGCTGCCAGCTGAATCTGCCTTGGGTCACAATGACCCTTGCAATGACATTGGGTGCCAGTACTATGCAGGTGTGGAAGTCAGTGTGTTTTGCCTGTCTAAAGGATAGGCTGAAGCAGTGACCCCTAAGGACATTCGTGCTAGTGGATGGCAGTGGGTGACTGAATGTTGTCCTAACCAGACCTCAGTTGTCAGAGCTATGGGTTAAACAATTGATTCTGCCCCAAAATTCTGGATTCTGGCTCTAGATGTTAAGAATTGCTTCAAGAAAAAGAAGAATTCGGGGTACGCCTTCCTCGGAGCCCCTCTCACTCTCGGAGTTCTTTTCTCACTTTTCCTTAATAAATCTACATTTGCTCTACTTTACGAAAAGAAGTGAGCTGGGTGTGGTAGTGCACACCTTTGATCCCAGCACTTGGGAGGCAGGTTGATCTCTGTGAGAGTGAAGCCAGGCTGGTTTAAATAACAAGTTCTAGGCTAGCTGGGGCTAGAACAACGGGGGGAGCCTGTCTTTTTAAAAGTGGGGGAGGGGTGGGGACTGGAGAGATGGCACTGTGGTTGAGAGCTCTGACTGCTCTTGCAGAGGATCCAGATTCGATTCTCAGAACCTGCATGACAGCTAACAACCATCCTTAACTCCAGTTTCAAGGAATCCAAAGCCCTCCTCTGACCTCTGAGGGCAATGCATGACATGGGTGCACTTACACACATACAGGCAATCCACCCATATGCATGAAATTAAACTATTTTTTAAAAAATAATTTATCATAGTTATATCAAAGAAAAGCCAGCATTGTCTAGACTGGCCTGCAGAACAAATACCACAGTGACAGCACTACTTTAGAATAGACTTTTGTTCTTGTTGTTTATTCTTTTCTTTCCAGACAAGGGCTCACTCTGTAGCCCAGGCTGGCCCAGAATTTACTATGTAGCTCAGGTTGACCTCAGACTCCTCAAACTCTCAGCACTCCTTCTGCCTCAGTCGCCCAAGACCTGGGATTACAGGCATGAGCCAGGTCAGCCAGGCACTATTACAAGCATAGTGCGTCTACAGTGACAAGTTCTGGGTCTGATAGTTGGCTCCTTAATGGATCACTTGCCTTGCATGTATAAAGCCCTGGGTTTCTTTGCCATCATTCCTGCCCCTAAATGCTGGAAAACTGCCTGGCTTTAAAGGCTGAGTGACTTCTCTGCTGCGGAAATGGTGGACACCCCATTGTACTTCCACTCTCAAAGATAAATTCCAAGTACTCAGAGTCCACAAACATCACCTGGTCACATTTCCACCTTTCCACCTTACGACTCTGAGGACAACCTGAACAAGACCTTCTGTAACTATCAATAAAAAACTACAACAGCTTCTATCTGAGTTTTTAGTATGTGCCAGAAACTGATCAGGAGAACTGATCCTTCAGACAGAAGGCTAAGACATAGCCATCCCAGTGCCGGGATTATAAGCATCTACCATCACTTCCATCTGGGCTATTAGAATTATGTTTGTATCCACGCAATGATGTGGAATGCCTGGTTATTAAAAAAAAAAAAACAGCATTAGGGTGGGCGAGGGCAGTGGATAAGAACAGAGAATATTGATATATGTATGGAAAATGTCTCGATGAAACCCATTACTTGGCATGTCAACCTAAAAAAATTAATAAAAAATAACAAAAATAACATCAATTCTATTCATCTCAGCTCTACAGATTCCTTGACACTTTTGCTCAGAAGTTGTCAATGCTCATCATGGAAGAAATCGGTGAGTCCTTCACTTAAAGACCTGGATTTAAGGCTGGTTTTATTTTATTGGCATTTGAGTTAATCTTTCAGACTCTCTGAACCTAATTTATAAAATAAGAAAAATAATATCTACCTCCCAGGGTTGCAACAAGAATCTAATAAGAATTCCATGTAGGTGGAAGTCTGTCATAGCTCTCACGTTGTGTTCTATATCAAATCAGTGTGTCATCTAATTACAGAGATCTTAGAGGTCATTTGGTCCAAATTGTTATACTGTTGAGACAATAGGACTCCTCAAGCATACATATCGAGGGGTGGGGGTAGCTCAGTGGTGGAGGACATGCTTACCTTACAAGAAGTCCTGGGCTCAATGAAAGAGAACAAGACCTAGTAAATGCTACTGAATGTGTGTGTGTGTGTATGTGTGTGTGTGTGTGTGTGAGAGAGAGAGAGAGAGAGAGAGAGAGAGAGAGAGAGAGAGAGATATGCATGTATGTGAGTATGAAAGTGTGCATACCCATGTGTGTGCATGCAGAGGCCAGAGGAGAATATTGCATGCCTTTATCACTCTCTGCCTTAATGTCTTGAGATGGGGCTTTTCACTGAACCAGAAGTTCGTCCTTTTAGCTGGCCTGACTGTCTAGGGAGCTCTGAGGTCCACCTGTTTGCACCCCCCAATGCTGGCCTTTTAATTTTTTATAGGTGTTAGGAATTTGAACTCAGGTCCCTGTGTTTTCACCGAAAGTGTTCTTATCCACTCAGCCATTGCCCCTGCCTCTTCAGTTGGTCCCTTTACGTCCCCTTTTGTTGCCACCTCTCTAAGCCAGGCGGAGCCAGTACCCTTCCACCCTGAGACTGCTGCGATGCCCTATCAAATGGTCTCCCTCCTTTGCCTTTCCTTCCCTACCCACCCCGTTCTCCATACAAGTGTAGAGTATCTTGTGAAAAAAACAAAATGATACATGCGGTGCTCTGGGGTTCCTCCAGAACTGTGTCATGGATTTCCACATTGGCCAAATACACTGTGTTCAGTTTTTAAAATGACCCCAGAATACAATATATACTCTATACTATATATAATATATACAATCTTAAAAGAACTGAACACCCACAGAACAATAAAGAATCGTTCAACCAAATCTATGTAAAATTAGGAGCCCAGAAAGGCATTCAGAAGACAGGACTGGCAAGCTGCAATGATGCATATTACATCTGGGGGTTAGCTTCAGAATGACATCAGCAAATCAAGCCTAGGCCAAATGTGGCCTCCAGACCTCAAGGAGGCTGGGATGGAAGAGCTGGTGAGTGCTCACTAAAGGACCTGAGTTTATGTTTATGACCATTGCACTTTCCTGACATGGACTCTTAGAGACCTTCCTAAGGCCTGTCCCTAGGCCTACGCTTAAGCAGGCTCCTACTAAGGAGGCGAGGGGATTGCATGGGAGAGACTTATAGAATTATCTGCCTCCTAAATGGTTTTTAAATTCTCAGTCTTCCTTTTCCCTTCCATGGCTTCTGAGTCATTTTTTTCTCTGTTTTCAGGCAAGGTGCCCAACACCTAATAGCTCATAATTCTTCACTTTTCAGGAAGTGCAATTTTGGTCTGGAGGGCACATCCTTCAGCTGACAGAGTTTTTTCCAGAGGAGCCAGTTTGGGCACTGCATGCAGCATAGGCAGAGCACCTAGAAAGGTTGATCCAGCCTTTAAAGTAGTCCATATATTTTGCGGATATAGCTCAGTTGGTAGAGTGCTTTTTTAGCATGAATGAAACCTACTTTCTACCCCTAGCATTGCACAAACCATGCTTGGTGGCACATACCTATAATCCCAGAACTCAGGAGGTGTAGATAGGAAGATCATAAGTTTCAGGTCATCCTTGACCACACAGAGAATTCAGGGTCAGCCTGGACTACACAGGATCCTGTCCTGTTTTAAAACAAGAAAAATAGGGCCCCTTAGTGTTTCAGTGTTTTTGTTGCCCGGTTTTACGGAGAATGTGACATGTTCCTGAACAAATGAAATCATTAAACCACCCAAAGGAGACAGGTTCTAAGAAGCAAAACAATGCAGTTTGCCATTGAGAGCTTGAACTTCAGGGTCAGATTAAAACCGTCTCTTCCTCTTTACACCTGTGTGACTCTGGACAACTTATTTAAGCCTCAATTCCCTTATCTGTAGGCTATGGACACTATTTAATTGAGCCATATGAAGTTGTTTTCATTTAATTATCATCAAGTTACGGCCTTTGTCAATTTCATGTGGATGTGGCCTACACCACAGACTCCCTGAAAATGAAATGAGATCACATTGAAAAGGCCGTGGAACACTTTAAAATTTTTATTTAGGAACTGGAGAGATGGTTCAGTGGTTAAGAGTACTGACTGCTCTTGCAGAGGACCTGTGTTCAATTCCCATCACCCATATGGTGACCAACAACTATTCATAACTCCAGTTCCAGGGGATCCAGTAAAAACATCCACATGAAAAATAGATAAATAAATAAGTAAAAATAATAAATAAAAATATTTTATTTAGAGCCAGGCTTGGTGGCACACATCTTTAACACCAGCACTCGGGAGACAGAGGCAGATGGATCTCTGTGAGTTAAAGGCCAGCCTGGTCTACATAGCGAGTTCCAGACCAGTTGGGGCTACAGGGAAACCGTGCCTCAAAAAGACAAAAAAAAATTATTATTTTTATTTTATGTGTATGAATGCATTGCCTGCATATGTATAAGTGTCATACAGTGCCCTTGGAGGTCAGAAGAAGCTGTGGAATCCCCTGGAACTAGAGATATGGACAGTTGCTAGCCACCATATGGGTGCTAAGAATTGAAGCCAGATCCTTTACAAGAGCAGTCAGTACTCTTAACTGCTGAGCCATCTCTCCAGCCCCCACAGAACACATTTTAAAGAGTATCTGTTATGGTTTGCATATTAACCATCACCCCCCAAAAGCTCATATACCAAAAGCTTGGTCCCTAGTGTAGCAGTGATCAGAGGAAGGACCTTTGGCAGGTGACTTGATACTCAGGCTGTGACTTCCTGAATGACTTAGTCCATCTAAGGATTCATAATTTAATGAGCTATTGGGATGTGGCACAAACACTAGAACACAGAGCCTACCTGAGGGAAGTAGGTCATAGGAGTTGAGGGACATATGCTTGAATGGTACAGTTTTCTCTGGTCCTTGCTCTCTCCCTCTTAGCTGCCTGGCTGCCATGAGGTGTGTAGCTGCCTTTGTTACATGGTGTCCTCCCTTACCATAAGGCCCAGTACAACTGTGCCAACCATAGACTGAAAGCTCTGAGACTGTGAGCCAAAATAAACCTGTCTTCTTTTCATCTGATTGCCTCAGGAAATTTGTCACAGCAGTGGAAAGTTGACTACATAGTATTTAAGTCCAGAGGTAAAGGACTAGGTCCTTTAGTCCAGAGATGAAGGTAGGTGTCCTAGTTAGCCTCAGTTGTGAATTTGACACAGCCTAGCATCACCTAGGAATGGAGTCTCGTGTACGGGATTGTCTGGGTCAGAATCATTTGGGAGGGATTCTCCTGATTGTTAATTGGTGGAGGAGGACCCAGCCCACTGTGGGTGGCGCCATTCCTGGGCAGGTGGTCCTGGGCTGTAATAAGAAAGCTAGCTAAGCATGAGTGAGGGAGCTTGCAAGCAGCATTCCTTCATGGTTTCAGCTTCAAGTCCCTGCTTGAGTTCCCTCCCTGACTTTCCTCTGTGATGGGTTGTAACTTGAAAGTATAAGCCAAATACATCCCCACCCCAAATTGCTTTTGGTCAGTGTTCTATCATAACAATAGAAAGGAAACTAGAATGGGAGGAAAGCCAGGACTGAAGAGACGGGGACTTCAAAATCTCCAAGACAGGAAAGTGCACAGCCGACCATGAGACCCATGAGATGTGTGACCAGAGCCTGTGAGGGTGAGGAAATGGAGGTGTCCTGGGTTAAGTCCTACAGGGCACTCAGCCACTCTGTGGCCTGTGTGTGTGACTCCGTAACGAAAACAAGAGCTAGCACCTTGGGGCAAGGGTGTTCTGAGCATTTATGTGGTGCACAGTAGGTATTCAGTAAACTGAAATCAGAGACGCCGAGACCGGATGGCATGTGGATAAATGAGTCACAGAGAAGGTGCATGACTACCAGGGGCACAGTGAGGCAGCACAAACGGAAACTGTCTGAGGGAAGAGCTGCTCATTTTGCTGCCAGACACTATAGGGAAGGACCTAACTGGGTCCAAGATGAAGAGGTGGGTTATGGTGCCTGGCTCACTGTATCCTGAGGACAGACCAGCAAGTTGTCTGTAGGTGACACAGAAGGGGTCAGCTGAATGCAGTTAGTGGTCAAGTACATGAGCACTCCTGCAGTCACTCATTATGCAGCATTGTGCAGGTCACTCAAGCACTTCTATAAAACGAGAGTGATGATATCACCTACCACATGGAGTGGGGTGAGGGCTCAAAGGGGTAACTGAAGCTACGTACATAACAACATAACCCAGTGGGTGCTCAGGAATTCTAATTCCTAGATCAAAGGCAGGAGAGGCTGGTAAAACACTTGCAAAGATGTTCTGAGCCATTCACTACTATTTATACTCAGGAATGTGGGGTGGGGAAGGTGCACAGATTCTCCAACAAGCAAGTAGCAATAAGGCCCAAGAGCATCCTGATAGGAAACTGCAGGTCTTGAGGATTCCACTTCAGGTGCGATAAGGGAATTTCAGGGGAGAGAAGAGACGTGGGAAATGCATGGAAAGAATATAGAAAGTGTTGCAAAATAGAACTTGGGTTTTTGGCCTCCGGGTTTAATGAAGAACATCTGTGTACTGGATTTTTAGATTGAGATGGAAGACAAGGCAGATGTGGTGTGTGTGTGTGTGTGTGTGTGTGTGTGTGTGTGTGTGTGTGTGTGTAAACATCCTGTGTCCAGTACTGTGCACCTACATCATCTAAACCTCACCATGCCCTGCAGCTGCCTTCTAAGCGTCTCTGCTCCAGAAGGAATCCCAGCAAGAGCCAGGGTCTGACTGAAGCCCACACACCTGAGGGAGAATCAGAATAATTCTTGGGGTCTAGTATTTATGTAAATATAGAAAGATTTCAGATATCACTCCAATGAGTTAAGATTCATTTAGTTGCAGCCAGTTATGGTGGTGCACATCTGTAATCCTAATACTTGAGAGGTACAGGCAGGAGGATCAGGGGTTCAAGGCCCATCTCAGCTATATAGCCGGTTCAGGACCAGCCTTGTCCACATAAGACCCTGTCTCAAAAAATAAAACAAACCAACTAAGCCAACTTTTCCAAAGATATATTTAATTGTATGATATGAAACTCAGCTAGTATCTACTTAAGCAAAAAGGAAATAAGAATGGTCATATTACTGCTGCTTTGGAGAAGGTTTGAGTGAGAGGTGAGCTATCAAATTCCAGAAGGCACGGATTTCAGCAAAGCTCTCGACAGGTCAAGTTCAGCTTAGTGGCATCACTGCTGGGATAAGAGTCATTCCCAAAGGACACACGTGGCTGTCAGTCACAGTGTGAGTAGCATACTCCCTAGAGACAGGGGACCACTGGAATGGTGCAGTGGCTCTGAGCACCATCCCAGGCACTGTAGACATCATAAAAGGAGTCAGAAGCTGGGGAGATGAGTCAGTGAGTTGTGCACGCTGCACAAACTTAGAGACCTGAGTTCAAATCCCCAGAGCCCATGCAAAGTCAGGCATAGCAGCATGCATTTGTAATCCTAGTGCTCCCATGACAAGATAGAAATGCAGAGACAGGAGAATCCTTGGAAGCTTGGGGACCATTTAACCTGGCATACATAGTGGTGGATAAGAGCTCTTAGACAGAGTGGAAGGCAAGGACTGACACCCAAGGTTGTCCTCTGAGCTCCACATGTGTATTATGGCATTTCCATGCCTGTACTCAGTACACACACACACACACACACACACACACACACACACACACATGAAAAGAAAAAAGAAAGAGGGGTCAGGTCAGGTTAAGGGAGAATAATTTTTTATTTTATTTATTTTTATTTTATTGTATGAGTATATATGCCTGTAAGTGCACCCATGTCATGTGGTGCCTGAAGAGGTCAGAAGAGGACGTCAGATCCCCTGGAATTGGAGTTATGGACAGTTGTTAGCTGCCATGTAGGTGCTGGGAATTGAACCTGGGTCCTCTGCAAGAGCAGCCAGTGCCCTTAACTGCTGAGCCATCTCTCCAGCCCCCAGGAGAATAAATTTTAATTTTGGTGGATATTTTTAGACAGGGTCTCACTATTTAGCACTGACTGACTTGGAACGTTCTATGCAGACCTTGAATTTGCATCCATCCCCCTGCCTCTGCCTCCTGAATGCTATGTGCCGCCATAGGCAGCTTGTTTTGTTATTAAAAATATTTAGTCATTTTTAAATTTTAATAAATTGTACCATATAAACTTAAGTGCAATTCATATATAATACCGATCATCCACACGCCTGGCCCAAAATTAAACTGTGGGTCTGTGTAAGAACTCTGAGGCCAGGCAGCAATTACCTGGTTTGAACTTAAATGTTCTGGTCCTGTTACCCAGATAGGGGTTGGGGAAGGCAATGTCTGAGGACATGACCAGAAAATTTGCTAAGTTATAAAGGCGTTGTTGAAGTTCTATTATAGGAAATTTAGAATGTAAAGGAAAATATCACCCTAAGTCCCACTAGCTTAGTTCTATTACCTTATTGCTCAAGTTGCCAGAACAGTGTACCTCCTTTTTAAAATTGTTGCTGTTATCATGAGTATTTTAGACTGATCAGAGTCTTCACAACCATGACCTTTAACGATGACATGCCAAATGAACAGACTTGGCACAAACAGGGGTAAAGTTGACATTTTTGTGAAGCAAACACTGACCTGTATGAAAATCCATAAACTTGATGCCATCAAGCAATTTCCAACAGGTGGAAATTTCCATCCGTCATTTGCCAATAGGTGGTTTCTGAGCATCCCCGCTCTCTAAGCATCTCACGGCCATGCTCTTCCTGCCTGGCTGCCTTCGGGGGAGGGAACAATTCTAGGTTGGCCTTGAACTTACTCTTAGCCCAGGCATGCCTTGAACTTTTGATCCTCCTGCCTCAGCCTCCCAAGGATCTGGAATTATAGATAGTCCTATGTTATACCCCAGGCTCAGTTTGTAAATTTTCATTTATGAAATAAAATAATTGTTGACTCCCTTGTGATCTGGGCCTCTGAAGAGACACAGATAATTATAAAATATCTGATTTATATATGCTTTATAGTATGAATTTGGGGGGTTAAACTCTTGCTTTTTAAATATTCTTAGCTGGCTATTGTGATCTACTGAAACTTGGATAGTTCCTGGGTATTCGGACGAGATAACTGTGCTCTTATGTTGTTCTTAACATAATGCATGGATGGATCGCTTCCACGCCCATCTTAAGGCAGGCAGCTGCCTGTCAGAAAGCACCAGGGCCCAAGAGGTGAGCCTGAGATGACCTTAGTATTCACAGCTTGTTCTGATGTGTCTGAGGACATCTGAATATCTCAGGACAGCTCGTCCTGGGCTGCTACTGAGACTCAATAGAGGGGAGAAACAGACCTAGGAGGGTGGGAGCTGTTCCTGATGCAGGACAAATATTGATGAATGGAGACCAGGCCCCAGAACACAGGGGCTTTAGGAATATGCATCTTTGCCATTGGAAGGCTGATTCCAAAGCAAAAGTGCCTGCCTGCCACCCTGGTGAGGCAGCAGGGCCCTTCTTTCACCCATCCTCAGCTTTGTCGGGAGGTCTCATGAGATCCTGTGTGTTTTGGGTTCCCTGGAGTCCTCCCTGGGAAAAGCCACCTTTTTCTTTTCTGATATCTGTGCTTTGGGGCCTGCTGGCTGAGGCTGCTGGTGGGGAGTCTAGAGACCATGCTGAGGGCTAAGAGGTACCAAGGTCAACTCTGGATTCATGACTTCTGATCTGTTACATTGCTGTGTCTTTTTAAAAGTAAACCATTTCTATTCAACCCTCAGACCTCAAGTGGGCTGAACAGATAACTGAATGCAATCATCTGATTGGATCTTATAAGTAGTGTGGGAGGGAGGCTGTAATAGACAACATTGTGCGGGGATGTGGGTACCCGGGAAAGGAGAAAGCGGGGTTATGGGAAGGAAAATAAACCGTAAAAGGAGGGCAGCACTCTGCACTCCAGTCTTGGAGAAATGAGGCTCAGTCACACCAGAGGGTTCTGGAACACATCCCTCAGAATAGATGGCAGGTCAGAGGACACTAGTAGGCTTTGCATATTACAGGGTGATTATGAAACCTAGTATCTTTCAGATCTTCCTGAGAGTTCCTGAGCGATCTGTGTGTTGGCAATTTGTGATTTTCCTAGGTGAGCACAGAGCCCATGTCTTAATCCATTTGTGCTGCTGTAATAAAACACCCAAGACTGGGTAGTTTATAAAGAACAGAAATTTATTTCTTACAGTACTGGAGGCTAGAAAGTTCAAGATCAAGGTTCAAATGGTCATCTGACAAGGTCATTCTACTCCAAGTTGGCACCTTGTGGTTTATCTTCTCCTCTAGAGGGAAAAATGCCAGAGGAAGAAGAATGCTTAAGGCAACAAAAGACTCTTTGATAAGGTACTTAATCCCATTTACAATGGAAGAGTTCTCCTGGGAGGATCACCTCTTAAAGGCCCCACCTCCTAAAGCATCACCTTGGAAGTTAAGTTCTCATAGTGTTCCCTAGGAAGCAGGTATATATAGTAGCCTCAGCCTTGGGAGGAGCTGGACTGTGGACTGGGACTGGCGTGGAGATGAAGGAGGTCGTAGATGGTTTCTGATGAGTAGGACAGGATCCAGAAAGAGCCAAAAAGGTGAGAGGGAAAGCCTGCAGGAAAAGCCAAGAGCTCATACTTGTAACCCCAAAATCTGGAATGCTGAGGCATGTGGATTGCCATGAGTTTGAGACCAGCCTGGGCTAGTTCAGGACTACAGAGTAAGACCTTCTGTATATATAAAAGAAAAGCTACAGAAGAGTGTTTTATGGCAACTCAGAAAAATGGCTGTTTCACAGATCAGATAATGTGGGATTGCTGCATTTCCTGGAGAGGGAAACAGCTCTGCCTTATATCCTAAATTCACTAAACTGAGACCCCTCTTCTGAAGTTTATAACTGTAAAGACCTGCTCCCCCCATCACTGCAAGTGAAGTATCTTTACTAAAGGATAAAGGCCTACGAGTGTCCATTGGATAGTGATGACGTAGCCAGTGTTTTGTGGGAGCAGTTCTGTGGTTTGGAGACGAGTAGAGGAGGATGAGGCAGGTGACAGATGAAGGACAGGTGCTGCGTGAACGGTGTGGTCTCGAAAAGGAGCCCCGGTACACTTACTAGAAACAGGCAGTGGAATCAAAGGGTTGTTTTTCCTTGTGCCTCTAAAAATTAATCGATTCTTTAATATGGTTATAGGTTAACTAAATGAAGCTGGAAGAGGTCACGGGGAGAGGTTCAGGAGACAGTGAAGGTCTCAAATGGACAGTGATGGAGCAGACCTCATCAGGTGCTCCAAATTGGATGGGATGGAGTCCAGAGCCCACAGGGAGTGGGGGGAGACTTGGGAGGGCGGAGGCAGAAAGTGAAGCTAGGTGCCACTTTCATCCACATAGAGGCTGAACTTTGAGGTCATTATACTGTAAGCTGTTCTTGCCCCACACACTGGGAATGATTGCTACCTGCAGCAGAAAACTGGGCCAGAAAAGGGTGAATGGCTGAGAATGAGTGGAGACCAGACACTTTTAGTAGCACCCAGTGTCTTGCTTGGGTGTTCTCAGAGCAGTACGCCTCCACAGATACCCCATTCTGCCAGCCAGATCCCCCTCCCTCATCTCCTAGGGCCTGGTTCCCACCTTCTTACCCCCACCACCCTACAGGAAGCAGCATCAGGCTGAGAAGGCTGTGTGTGCGCTAAAAGTCAGTATCCACGGCCTGAAGAGTTCCTCCCACACGAAAGTTCTCACTGGGTTGGTGCAATCTCACCTCCCAGCCAGTCTGTAATTTAGGACACCCAAAATGTCCACTAAACTGTTTATGTAAGAGCTGTGATAGAATGTCTGACATAAACAGCTTAAAAGGAGGAAAGATTTGTTTTGCTCAGAATTTCAGGGTTTTCCATCCATCGTAGTTGGGGAGGGTGTAGTGGAACAGGCCCCATCTTCCCTTCAAGAAACAAAGAGAAGCAGAGAGAGGCCAGGGCAAGACATGTATTCAAAAATATTCATTCAAGTGACCAGCATTCTCCAACCAGGCCTCATCTTCCACAGTTTTCACCACCTCCCAATAGTCTGTTTAACCACTGAAGCCATCAATGCATTAAGCTAGTGACTAAGTCTCATGATCCAATCCTCTTTGGACTCACCCTCACAGACACACAGATGTGTGCTTTACTAATCTCCTAGATGTCTCTCAATCCAATCGAGTTAACCACCATACAGTTTTAACTCTACCTCTCAAATTCAGATTAAGTTCAAAACCTACTTCTGCCCCTGACTAATTATATATTCTTGGGCTGAGTTTTACCTAACTCTTCTCCATCTCAGTTTCTTCAACTGTAAAATCAGAATGAAAATACTGTTTTTTGAAGTTACTGAAGGCTTAAATGAGGAAGTGCACAAAGCCACACATTATGAGTGATAATGCCTAAACTTAAAGTTGTATTGATACAAAGAATAACAAGAATCCCATATTTGCAGTTAATGGTGTTGTCATCTCTTTTCCCAGTTTTAAGGTCCTTGCTTTTTTTTTTTTTCTTCTTTTTTTCCTAGCACTTTTTTGCTAGAGTGGCTTCTAAGAACAACCTGTCAGGGGTGAGAAGTCCCTGTGCTGAAAGGATCAAGCAGAACATGGACGCTGACTGACCATGATGTTATGAAGGAACTTGAACTTCTGAAAGATACTTCAGTTGGAAAACCCTGTGGTCCTTTCCAAACTTATGTCCCCCCAACTTCTTGATGTAGAAACAAGGTCAGAAAATTGAGGCTTAAGAGATGTCTCAGAAGTTAAGAGCACTTGCTGCTCTCGCAGAGGACCTGGGTTCAGTTCCCAGCACCCATATGGCAGTTCACAACCATCTGAAACTCCAGTTCCAGGGTATGCCCTCTTCTGCCCTCCACAAGCACTGCACTCACATATATATGTGCAAGCAAAACATTCATTTGCATAAAATAAGTAAATTTTTAAAAACAAGGTCAGAAAATAAACTACATAATGAATGCTACTCAGTCAAGGCCAGTTTCAACAGGAATCCCTGTCCTCTGAACTCTAAAATGGGGGGGGGGGGTCTTATTATGTTACAAAACCTTAATAGTATCATGCTTATTTCCTAGGACCACATCAATTTGATATTTGATAAAAATAGCATTTATGTGCCAGTGAAATTGCTTATTAGGTAAAGATACTTGTTGCAAAGCCTAATAACCTGATTTTGACCCCTAGAATCCTCAAGGTAGAAAAAGAGAACCGACTCTCATAGGTTGTCTTCTGACCTCCACTCACATGCTGTGGTTCACTCACCCACACCACACCCACACAAAGAAATGTAAGAATTTTTTTACAATAACAGTTATATCATGCTTATTTTTTCAATTCTGTGTATTTCACTTGCATTAGTCTTCTTGGAAGCCTATGCTGGTATATTCATGTAAGAGGGGAAACTGAGGCTCAAGAAGTTAAGTGACATGCCCAAGACCACATGGCTGGCAAATACTGAATTTGTGTACTTGAATCCAAGCAATCTAGCTTCAGGGTCCTTTCCTTTCATCAAACCCTCCCACCTCTCTGGTGAGGAGAGAAACAACAAAATGTCCCTAGGACTTTTTAGGCCATTTCTGGAGGAACTCAAGCCTCTTAGCTTACCTTTTAGCTGAAAAGAATCTTTTGAGCTCTCCACCCTCTCCTGGATAAGGACTCTGGGACCCGGTGAGCGTGGGGTTTTGCCTCGAGCCTAATCTCTGGTTCTTGGCAGTCATGTCTCTGCCCACTCCACTGTTCATCCCACCGCTTCCTTCAGGGTGGCTGTCCCCACAACACTGACATGAGCCGGAGCCCCTTCTCCCTTACAGGTCTCTGGCTGAAGTTGGAAGCACAGAAACAGGTGTTTCTGGACCACAGGCTTTTTCAGACTCTCATGAGGGGTGAATTCTCTTGAGTTCCCTTTGGTACAGTAGAAGCTCCCCTAATGATATGATACTCCACAAACAGCCTATTGCTGTAGATCCAGCAGCCTCCTGTTTGGGCTACAGTGAAATAAACAACTTCTATCAAGGAAGGGTTAGGAGCAAATTGGGAATTCTTTATCAGAGACACAATTTGATTGGGAACAATTCCAGATGACTAATTATGACTTCGAGGGGAATTCACAGAGTCAATGCAGTGCTGGAAGAAGGACTCTGCATGTAAACTGGGCCATCGCACAGCTTTGTGTCTAATAATTTAATTAGCTCTATAGATAGTTAGATGTTATCAGAATCAGTACAGCATGGCAAATAGACATTTTGGCAATCGGCGTGTGGAAGGCTTGGCAGTCTGTGCATTAGAGCAGCAGTCGGCTCGCGGGGCTGTGCATTGATTGGGCGTTCAGGGCTCCCCAGGGCTGCCACCAACAAATCTTCTTCAAATCTTACCACATACCTATTTTACATTTGATTTGAACTCAGAAAACTCTTCAGTTCAGCCTAAGATTGTTGTGTCTGTGTGTCCCCGTGTGTTTTTATATGTTCAGAGGCATGTGCGTGTGTGGCTATATGTGTACACACATGTGGAGGCCAGAGAACAACCTCAGGTGTTGTTCCTCAAGCACTGTCCACCTTTGGGGGAGACATACTCTCTCACTAGCCTGGAGCTCACCAACTGGATTAGACTGGCTAGCCTATCTCTGCCTACCAGTACTGGGATTATAAGCATACACTACCACCCCCACTTTTTCTTAACCCAGGATTTTTTGACATTTATTTATTTATTTATTATTTATTTATTTGTAGGGGCATGCACATGCCACAGCATGTATGTGGGGGTATCTTATGGGAATCAGCACTCTCCTTCTACCTTGAGGGCCCCAAGGATCAACTCAGACACTCAGACGTGGCAGCAAGCATCTATACCCACAGAGCCATCTCACCACCCCTCAATGCCCAGCTTGACAGTTGCTCCCCGCTTTTCCCATCGTTGTTTCATTTAGCCTTCTCTGAACAATTCTGTTTAATTGTTTGTGCTGGAATATTTTAAAGTGAGTTCCTGATGCTATGTCGTTTCATAAATACTTCAGGATTTATCTCTAACAAACAAGTACTTTCTTTCATAAAAATATAACATGACACTATTTAAATTTTTTTTTCTGTATATGAGTGTTTTGCCTGCATGTATGTAGGTGCATCCATTCATGCACTGCCCACAGAGGCCAGAAGAGGGAGTCCAATCCCCTGGAACTGGTGTTAAAGACAGTTGTTAATTGCCACGTGGGTGCTGGGAACTGAACCTGGGTCATAACACCTATTATTAGAGCTAACATTACCAAGAATGCCTTCACATCCTTAATGTCCTGTCGCCAAATGTATCTTTGAAAAACGCCTTTTAGTGGCTGGTTGAACAGAATACAAGCAAGCTTCATACATGGAACTTCTTAAATCCTATTAAACCTCACATAGTCCTTCCCAACTGCGATGACTGATTTTGTTTGTCAGTTCATTCGGATGGAGATGCACTCAGGATACTGGTAAAGCACGCATCTGTGTATCTGTGAAGATGTTTCTGGAGTAGACTAGCTGAGGGGAGAAGGCCTTTCCTGAATGTGTACAGCACTGTACCACAGGCTGGGGCCAAGGGAGCAAAGGGAGAGGAGCGATGTGCCCCCAGGCCGTCTCTCTCCGACCCCTGCCCCTCAGGTTCTTGTCTACGGTGATGCAGGCTCCCCTGCTCTGCGCTGTCCTCCCCGCCCTGATAGGCAGGTACTATGTTCCAGTGACATAAAAGTAGCTACCACACCAACCCATTCCCCTCATCAGGACCTCTATCAAGTCACTTGTCCTATGGACTTCTCGCTCTGAGTTTATCTTTACAGCATCAGGTAAATGATTCCGTTTTCCCTATATCTTCCTATGAAAATGGGGGCTTTTGTTTGGAGTCATATTTGTTTTGGGGAAATCTTCATAGGCAGCTCTGGGCTGTTCCTACTGTGTTACTCCAGATGCATACCACCTCTGGCGGAGTCAACCTCAGTGCGAGTCCAGTCCATCAGGGGAGGCCAGCCAGCCAGCCATGCTGAAGTTCCCATCATGCCTTAGGTTCATTCCTTCTTCAATCAGGGCTTGCCCAGACGATCAGATTTAGCAAACATTTTTAAAATGTTTTATTTATTATGTTTATTTTTAATGTATGAGTATCTTGTCTGCATGTATGTAAGTGCACCCATGTAATGTAATGCCTGTGGAGATCAGACATAGGATCCCTCTAGAACTGGAGCTATGGACAGTTGTTAGCCACTGTGTGGGTGCTGGGGGTCCTCTGTGAGAGCAGCCAGTGCTCTGAACAGCTAAGCTATCTCCCCACTCCCGTTATCAGACATTTTAAAGAAGAACAAACTTAAGCTCCTGCTAGTTGTGATTCCCCATTTTTAGCACCAGATTTCTTTCGCTTTCTACTTTCCATGTCATTCTGTCTGCTGCGTACTCCTGTCCAGAAATGAATGGTTCCCTCAGGACAGCAGTGCCCGTCCGTACATGGCCTTCTCTGAAGCTGCTGAACTGGTTTGTTGTGCTCTTGTTTTGACTGATCTATTGGTTGATGATTGGTTGATTGACTGACTGACTGATTTAGAGACAGGATCTCTATACATAGTGCTAGCTTTCCTTGAACTCTCAAGTCTTCCTGCCTCAGCCTCCCAAATGTTGATATTACAGATAGGCACCACCACGCCAGGATTCATTCGGTCTTGGGCTACACTGAAGCCAAATCCATGACAATGTTTCTGAATCGAATTCCTTTTGCCCAATATACAGAATGCCAACCACCAAAATGACAAGTTTTGCAAAAGAGAGTTTGTTCATGAACCTGCCAAATATGTAGAACGGGCAAGCAGGTCTAAAATTTGTGTCCCCCAAGGATGGAGCTGTGGCTCTTTCTGGGCTGAGAGAGGAGAAAGGTGAGGGTTAACTGAGCAGGTGAAATGGGTCATCTGAATGTTTTGTTCTGGTTTTCCTTGGCTTCAACACCACCACGAACTCCAGAACCATACCATTAGGAAGTAAAACAGTTGCTGCAGTTTTAGGTTTTGGGGGGTCTTGTTTGACTCCTGAGGCAGGATCTCAATATGTGCTTTGCCTTAAACTCACTATCCTCTTGCCTCAGTTCCCTGACCGGAAGTATAGGCCCATGTACTACCATGCCCATGCGGAAATCAAACTTTTAAAATGTATTATTTACTTTGTTCTTTTTTCCTTTCCCTTCCTCCCTCCTTTCATGATTTAGATTGATGAGACAAAGTATTTCCACAGCAAGTCTGAATACTGGGGTTTCTGTGCCTTGACCCATAGGGCAAGTTGACTTTCATTGAGCATGTGGGTGAGCCTATCTGTGCAAAGTGTGTTCTAGCTATGAGTTCTTGGATCCCCATGGCCTTCTTATGATGCAGGGTCTTCTTGCTAGCCTGTTTACCAATGGAAAAGCTTGTGAGACACTCAAGACTGAAGAGCCCTGACTCTTAGCCACCACGTCACAGTTCCCCGGGCTATGCCAGGAGCCCTGCTGAACTGCACTTGCCTGTTTCCTAGGAATGTCCACTAATTACACGTTCCTAATCTGGAGGTCATCAAGAGATACAGAGCCAACATGGAGTCAGGCAGTGTGCCCTGCATTTCAGCTCTTAATAAGTAAAATAATTTGAATGAATGAAACCGGTGACTTACTTGTTCTGATCCTAATTTGCTATTTTTAAAAAATGGCAGTAAAAAAATGCCTTGGGAAGAGTTATCAGATTCAGTTAGATCCTGGCCCAGTAGCTGGCACACAGCAAGTGTTTCATAACAGGAAGTTAATATCATGAGAATGGGTTAAAATATTTTCAGTTGCCTGTAGTTATCATGGGGAATGTACGGCTTTGATCTGAATGCTTGTGTCCAAATTCACCTGTTGAAACCCTAACCCTAAGGAGACAGAGCCTTGTATGATTTGGATCAGTACCCTGCCCCTTCCACAGTGAAAAGGAGGCCATATCAGAAGCAGGTTGTTCTAGTTTGCTTTCCATTGCTGTGACAAAACACTCTGACCAATACCGACTTGGGGAGGAAGGGGTTTATTTGCCTTACATCTCCCGAGTCACAGCAGTTCATCACTGTGAGAAATCAAGGTAGGCGCTCAAGGCAGGAACCTGGAGGTAGGACCTGAAGCACAGACCATGGAAAATGCTGCTTACTGGTTTGCTCCCCTGGTCCATGCTCAGCCTGCTTTCTTATACAATACAGAACAACCTGACCAGGGATGGCACCACCCACAGTGGACTGGGCCTTCCCAACGTCATTCAACAATCCAAGAAAATATTCCATAGACATGGCCACAGGCCAGTTCAATGGAGACAATTCCCCAGTTGAGGGTTCCTCAACCCAGGTGTGTCAAGTTGATACTAAAGCTATCCAGCACTTGGATCGTCCCCAGATTCCAAATCTGTCAAGCCTTGAACTTGAATGTCTCAGCCTCCAGAACTGTGAGAAATAAATTACTGGTTTAGCTTCTAGTTTATCCTACCTTATCACAGCAGCCCATGTGCCATGGCATGTGTGTGGTAGTCAAAGGACAACTTTTGGGAGTCAGTTCTCTTCTACCGTGTAGTTTTGGGGGATTGAATTCAGGTCATCAGGCTTGGAAACAAGTACCTTTACTGGATAAACCATCTTGCCAGTTCAAAATATGCATGTTCTGATATAGGCAGCATGATTTTCCTGGTTATGTTTTCTTTATGAAAGCCTGGTACCGGAGACACTTGATATGATTGCCAAGTGCATGGTTTCAGCCAAAGATATAAGAAAGACTCCAAGAGCCTGTCACGGTGGCACATGTCTATAACCTCAGCACTTAGAAAACAGAGAAGGAGGATCAGAAGTTCAAGGTTATTCTCAGCTAAATAGTATGTGAGACCTTGCTTCAAAAAGCCAAAAAGCCAGGCATGGACAGCTCACATTTATAATCCTAACACTAGCTGGACATCGTGCAGCATGCTTTTAATTCCAGCATTTCAGAGGCAGGGGCAAGTGGACCTCTGTGAGATAGAGGCCAGCCTAGTCTACATAGAGAGTTCCAGGCCAGCTGGGGTTACAGGGAGACCTTATTTGAAAAGGGGGGATGGGAGGTGAAGAGATGTCTCAGTGGTTTAGAGCACTGACTGCTCTTTTATTGGACCCAGGTTCAAGTCCCAGCACCCACATGGAGGCTAACAACTGCCTGTGTCTCCAGTTCCAGGGAATTTCAATGCCTTTTTCTGACCTCCACAGGCTTAGTATGACATGGGTGTACCTACATGCAGGCAACACACACACACACACACACACACAGAAATGTAATCCCAATACTTAGGAGGTTGAAGTAGGTAAAAGGATTGTTGTGAATTTGCGGGCCAGCCTGGGTTAGAGTGAGACCCTAACCCAGAAAAAAGAAAGAAAGAAAGCCAGATGTGGTGATGCATGGAGTACTCTTGTACCAGAACTTGGGAGGTGAAGGAAGATCAGGAGATGAGGGACAGCCTCAGCTATACAGCAACAGTCAGTTTGAGGCCAGCTTGGACTACGTAAGACCCTGTCCATAAATAAATAAATCTATTTTTCAAGGAGGCCGACAGCAAAGAAAGCCATTGAATGGAGACTGTCCCAAACAGCTTATCATGGAATCCTTTTTTCAAGTTGTACCCACTGAAGTCTATTTTCTGACTCTTTTCTGTAGGCCACCCTGGGGAAATGCTAGTTTAGGCAATATTAAAGATAATTTTTGTCACCTTATCTCCGCTAAGGAATGCTATATGCCTGGTCACCCAGAGGACAGGCTCTAGGAGATCGTGATGATTAAAGAGTGTCACTCAGTCCATAAAAAGATAAGAAAGATGGGCTGGATGTACAGAGAAGCCTAACAGAGGGCGGAAAAGACGAGCATACTTGCTGCTCAGGGACCAAGGCTCATCTTCCCAAAAGTTGCTGCCTTCCTGGTTACTGGAAGCCTAGTGTTCCAGGACTGTCTGGCTTTAATTATTTCAATTTATCTGTTTGGAATTAACTTTTTCTCTGGGGATGCCTGATTTTTTTGGCTTCCATCCATGAGATATGAGGTTTAAAAAAATTAGAGAATAGAATGAGAGACAACTGAAGTTCCCTCCGAGGCAGGCAGCTCTCCAGGAATGGTCTTGTTGGCGACAATGACTTTCTATTACGGAGGCAAACACTGATGAAATCTAAACAGGCAAGGGAGTGGCCACTCAGGGACCTCCTGCATTGGTCTTGCTGTATTCCATTAGCATCTTTATTGATATTTCCAGACTATTTTTCTGTAAGTCGTCTCACCTCTTTTAATGAAACTATATATTTAAATGGAATTTTACACTACCTCATAAGTGGAAAGCCACTATCACTAACCAAAAAGATAATTTTTAAATTGCAAAAAAAATCAATAGTAGGCTAAATTTAAAAATTAAAACAATGGAAATAATGAAACACAAATAATACTTCCAATAATTTTTCCAAAATTCACATCTAGGAGGCTGGGCGATGTCTTAGTCGGTAAAGTGAATACTGTGCAAGCATAAGAATCTGAGTTCGGACGGACCCTTAGGATCTATGTAAAAAGCCAGGTACAGCACACACCTATGATCCTAGTGATGGGATGACAGAAACAGGTAGATCCCGGGAGTGTGCTGGCCAGCCACAGTCTCACCAAATTGGTGAGCTTCAGCTTCAGAGAACCTCTCTCAAAAAATAAAGTGGAGGGTGGTGAGATGGCTCAGCAGGTAAAGCTGCTTGCTGCCAAGCCGGGGACCCACACGGTAGCAGGGGAGAAGTGACTCCTGCAGGTTGTCCTCTGATCCCTCTCGACATGTACACGCACACACACGCACACACACATATTTATATACATATGCACACACACACCATGAATTTACATCTAGGGTGACTGAAGTTGGAGGATCATTGCAAGTTCAAGGACATCATGGACTACAGAGTAAAACTATCTCAGGAGAAAGAAGAAAGAAAGAAAGAAAGAAAGAAAGAAAGAAAGAAAGAAAGAAAGAAAGAAAGAAAGAAAGAAAGGAAGGAAGGAAGGAAGGAAGGAAGGAAGGAAGGAAGGAAGGAAGGAGAGAAAGAGAGAGAGAGAGAGAGAGAGAGAGAGAGAGAAGACAGACTTATTAATTTGTTAGAAAAGTATGGTTTCTGGTTTTTTCCTTGCAGACAGGTGTGCTGGTACACACCTTTAATCCTAGCACCGAGGAGGTGGAGGCAAGCGGATCTCTGTGAATTTGAGGCTAGCCTGGTCTACATAGTGAGTTCCAGGCCAGCCTGAGATCCTGTCTCAAAAAACAAGAACAAAGTAGTTCTACTTGGAATGAGTCAAAAAGGGTAATCAAAATGGAACAAACAAAATGCCTATCTTGAGCCTGACATTCTCCTAGTAGTCCATTCTATAGACACACCCACACACTAACCAAATAGTGAGGACATGCAACTCTTTGTTATCCCATGATTTGTGTTGCAAAAGATTGCAAACAGCACAAAGATTGGTGCCTCATCCCTAAGTTTCCTATGGAAGCAGTGAGGTTGAAACATTAGACTCACCCACATGATGGAATATGCTGCAGGTGAGGAGGGTGACCCAGGATGATGTAGACCTTTATGTATCAACCCATATAATCTCTAGGACATATTTTGTAAGTGAAAACAATCAAAAGCTAGAATTGTGTGTATAACGGTGTTTAAAAAAAACAGAGTAAGGGGCTAGAGAAACGGCTCAGCAGTTAAGAGCACTGGCTGTGGGTTCAAATCCTAGCACCCACATGGTGGCTAACAACTATCTGTAACTCCAGTTCCAGGGGATCCGACGCCCTCTTCTGTACTCTGAGGGCACTGCACAACACGAATGCATTTACGCACATGTAGGCATAACATTCATACACATAAAATAAAAATAAATCAAAAAGAAAAAATTTTTAAAAACCAATAAATCAAATATCCAGATTTGCTCTTATATACATAAAAGAAATCCAGGAGGAGACAGTGGATGGCACGAGTTGCTTCTAGGGAGTGAAAGCAGACACAAAGGGGAGTCTTTCACTCAATGCCTTTTTGCTTGGCAGTATTTGGGTTTTACACTAGGTAAATTGTGGAAGAGGGAATGATGGTCTTGCAAAAATGTCCATGTCTTAACATCTGCAACATAAGCATATGTTATATCATATGCCAAGAAAGAATTAAGTTTACAGATAGAATGAGACTTGCTCATCAGCTGACCTTAAAACAAAGGGATTATTTCAGGTGAGCCCAATACAATCAGCAGGACCCTCATAAGCGAAGGAGGGCCGAGGTGGGGAGCCAGCAGCAGACGGAAGTGAAGGTGCAATGTGCTAGGTTTGGGGTGGTTTGATAGGTGCTGAATCCAGTTGTCCTCCAGGTATGAGCCTTATTGACACCACAGCTTTAGTACGGCAGAGTCCAGACAAGACAGGCTTCAGTCTCATCAGAGACAAAGCAAGGTCTCTACTCTGAAAGGTTTCCAAGGGAGGAGGGATTTGGCCCTTAGGAGAGCTGTGAGTGGAGAAAGACTATAGCAGATTTGTGAGGCAGTAACACCTGGAGGGTCTGGGTTCTGACAAACGCTGCTGGCTTTGATGACGCAAGAAGTGGCCAAGAGCCAAGAAATGCAGGCACCTGGAAGCTGGAATAAGCAAGCAAAGATTTCCCCCGAGCCTCCAGAAGGAACACCACTCCAGTATACGCTGATCTTAGACTAGGAAGGCCCATCCCAGCCTTCTGACCTTCAGAATCTCAAAAGAGTAAATTGAGATTTTCATAGGTCATAAATAGGTTAGAAGGCAAGTTGATGGGTCCAACCTGTCCATTTAGTGATATGTCCTTTGACCTCCCTAGCTTTTTGACCAGATAAGAATTCCCTGCTGAACAAGGCTGGAGAGATGGCTCAGCTATCAAGAACACTGGCTGCTCTTGCAGAGGGCGGAGGTTTGGTTCCCACATGGCACTCATGTTCCAGGGGATCTGATGCCCTCTTCTGGCTTCCATGGGCATTGCACATATAGGTGCACTTACATACATGCAGACAAAACATTCATACACATAAAATATAAACAAAATAAAAAGAATTCCCTGCTGTGCAACAGGTTCTGATGCACTCAGAAAGCAGTTGGTCACCACCACAGTCAAGCCACTGTTGCACCAACGGGCACATCTTGCCTGGCAGGTTGTTAGGGTAACATTCAGGGTCCACAGCCGAGTAAGACTAATGATGAGTTTTCTCCCCTAGCACCTGCGTAGCACCTTCTGGCACTATGAAAGCTGGCCGACAGGAAGGATGCTTCCAGCTCAGTTTCAGCTTCATTCTGTCAGTTCAAGGTACAGTTCATTATGGCAGGGGAGCCAAGATATAAGGAGCTTGAAGCAGCTGATCATATTGCATCCACAACCAGGAAACAGATGAATGTGTGCATCTGATGCTGTTTTAAGTCACTGCTGTAATAATTTCTTACAGCAGCTATAGAGCATATCCCACAAATGCACACACACATATGTGTGCACACATTTATGTATTTAAAACATGTAGCATAATGGTTAGAATCTTGGCTTTTGAATGCTGGAATTGTGTGTGTTTTAATCCCATTTTTCCTAACTATGCAACTATAGGCTTAATGGTGTTTGCTTAAATGTCATCATCTATAAAATGGAAACAATAGCATGGATTTATTTAACAGGAAATACCTTCCTCACAGGGTGGATGAGAGGATTAAAGGAGTTAATATGTGCACTTCCAAAAGTCCACACCCTACACTAGGGAGTGTTGACTATCAGTGTAAACCATCTTGTTTGATAGGTTCAAATGCTAAGAGAGCATTCCCATTTAAAACAATGTAAGCTGGGGCTGGGTGTAGTAGGACAGGCTTGTAATCCCAGGATTTAGCAGGTAGCGAGGAGGTTCGGGAGTTCAAGGTCATCCTTGGGTGTATAGCAAGTTGAAGTTCAAGGCCAGCTGGGGCTATGTGAGACCAAATAAATAAATAAATAAACAAATAAACAAATAAATTCAAATAATAAATATTAATATTTATTTACGTGTTAGACACACCTATAATCCCAGTACTCAGGTGGCTGAGGTGGGAAGATCTCAAGTTCAAGACTCTATATAGTAAAATCCTGCTCTTCCCTCCTCTCTCAAGAAAAGAATAAATAAAACAAAATGATTTAAGTAGAACAAAGTGATATAAATGACTAGATTTAAAACAAATGTAACAAACCAAAAAGCACTTCAAGAAGCTACCTACAAGAATGCACCCTGAAATCATTTGGCTGCGGCCTAAGATGGTGGGATAAAGGCTTCCTTTCCACTAAATCACGGAGGAGGGGGAACAGCTATGAAGAATTAGAGGCGTGGCTTGCTTGACTTTTTTTCTTTCAGTGATGGGGATTGAACCACAGTCCTTGTGTATGTTAGCTCATCTTCTCTATAATTCTTTTAAATCTCTGCTTACCACATCTTCAAATGAGTTAAACTCCTATCTCCCCAAATCAAAGTTGTCTGCCTCATGGCGCCAGATTCGCTTCCGCTGCAATCCTTTGATCCCGAGGGCGGAATTGCCTGCGCTGACTCATCCAGGGTCTACAGGGCAGTGGGTAAGCTGCAGGTTAATTCCTAAAGCCTGATATTGCACAGAGGGAAAATTTTTTCAGAAAAACAAAGTGGTAACAAGATGGCTTCCAGAATCAGCTAGAAATATTTGTTCACGTCTATGAGGAAAGAGTACACTCTTGATTAGACCAGCTTGAATCTTACGCCCTCAGCACTGGGTGGGAGGGTTAATCGCAGCACACATGGAACAGATGGGCTCTTGTTTCTGTTTGTTTAATTAATTAATTTATTATTTTTATTTTATTTTTTATGTGTAGGAGTGACTTGCCTGCATGTAGGTAGGTGCACCTGTGCAAAGCCCACAGAGGTCAGAAGAGGGCATCGGATTCCCCTGGAACTGGAGTTATAGACAGGTGTTAGCTGCCATATGGGTGCTGGGAATCGAACCCAGGTCCTCTGCAACAGCCAGCACTCTTAACCACTTAGCCATCTCACCAGCCCTTGTTTTGTTTTTGTTTTTGTTTTTGTTTTTGTTTTGAGAGAGGGGATTGATGTAGCCCCAGCTGGCCTGGAAACTCAATATGTGGACCAGGCTGGACTTCATGTCAAAAAGATCCATCTGTCTCTGCCTCCTGAATACTGAGATGAAAGGCATGTACTAACCCAAAGCAGTCCTAAAGAATGGTTTAAAGTAATCAAGATCCACCTTTTTCTTGGTACAGTGGCTTATAACTGTAACCCCAGTATTTAGGGGGCTGAGGAAGGAGGATTGCCATATGAGAACAGCTGGGGCAAAATAGTGAGATGCAGCACCCACCTCCCCCCAACTCCCACCCCATTCTCACCCCACAAATACTAGGGCTGAGGATGTAGATCAGTCGGTAGGGTGCTTGACAAGCATACATGTAATCGTAGGCTCAATTCCCAGTACCAAATAAAACCAGACATGGTAGCACACACCTGTAATCCTGGCATGCAGGGGGAGGGGGAGCCAGGAGAATCAGAAGTTCAAGGTTATTCTCAGTTACATAGACAGTTCCACGTCAGCCTAGGCTACATATGACCCTGTCTCAAACAAAAACAAAAACAAAATCTATCTTCTTCCTGACAACAAAATTAGATGTGGATGAGCCCCTGAAGTGGGGGTAGAGGGCGAGAGGTGGGGAGAAGCCCGCATGCCCACTGTCCACCACAGAACTGTTGCACTTTGGAAAATAGCAAATAGAGCAGTCTATGAAGAGGCAACATCACCCTTCCACTCTTCGGTCCACCCCAAGTGCCAGAGGTAACCTCAGAACAGCATTTTATTGAACATCTGTTAAGGGTAGCACATCAGTGGAACAAAACACAAGAACTACCAAGACCTGGGAAGTTGAGCATCAAACTTGAGGTTGAAACAACAGGGGAGAAAAGCAGTGACATGATTTCTAGACGAGGTGGGAGTCAAAAGCAGGTAACCAATAAATCAACCATTAATGGTAAAGATACACTGTGTGCCAGGAGCTGGGATGCAGCAGTGAGTGGACAGGGTGAAAGCCCACCCTTGTGGAACCTGTCTTCTGCTGTGGGAAAACAGACAATTAACGAAGCGTTAGAGGAATGGAGAACTTCTCCCTTCCCATCCTGCTCCTGAACTTGGGCAAACAGTTCTTCCTTGGCTTGGTTATTGGGTACAGTGTGGATGGTCCTGGAATTTGGTTTCTATCCGGGTCTCCATCTCCATTATGCAGGGATTATAGGCGGATAGACCCCACCCAAGATTTATGTGGGTGCTTGGGAATTCAACCTAGGTCCTCGTGCTTGCATGGCAAGCATTTTACACGATGAACTATCTTCCCAGTCTGATTTGTGTGTGTGTGTGTGTATGTGTGTGTGTGTGTGTGTGTGTGTGTGTGTGTGTGTTTTAACTACAGTTTTAAGGAATTTGACATTTAACTCCTAAAACTGTGTGATAAATTGGCATCATAATAAATAATGCTTGTTACAAAGCAGCTAAGGTATTTCATTCCTAACCTTTCATTTTCGCCTCAGTAAAAGTTGAAAGTCCAGGGAAGTTCACACTGTGCCTGGCTGTGTCCGGCTGTGCCTAGCTGTGACCTGGTCCATGTCCTAGTTTGCTTTCTGCTGCTGTGATAAACCACTGACCAAAACCAACTTGGAGAGGAAAGGGTTTATTTGTCTTACAGGTCATAGTCCATCTTTGAAGGAAGCCAAGGCAGGAGCTTAAAGCAGGAACCCGGGGGCAGGAACCGAAGCAGAGCCCGTGAAGGAACACTGCTTGCTGGCTTGCTTCCCTTGGTCTGCTCAGCTTCCTTTCTTATACAGCCCAGTCCCACCTGCCTAGGAATGGTACCACCCACAGTGGGCTGGGCCATCTTCTAATAATTAACAATTAAGAAACGAAGGTTTATATTCCAAATATCTGTGTACTGACCAGTATGAAACCCAGAGGGTTCCCTGGTGACTGTAGTTTGTGTCAACTTGGCACAAATTAACAGCACAGTTCACCTTTCCAGTCGTCTCCTCAGGGTGAGTGCTCACCACACCACCTCACATCTGCCCAGGTAAGAGAAGCCCCTGCCCTGGCCTTGTGCTCTGCTTCCTCTGGCTGTTCACCCTTCTGTCTGGGTGAGGAGTCTGCAGGGTCAAGGGGTCAAACTCACTCATAGTTCTTATCTTACCCCTTAGATCCCAGAATTCTCTTCCAAAATGGCTCTAATCAGGAGCTGTGCAGTATGTCATTTCTGGAACAGCCACCCTAGTACTGAGAAGGGGAAGCCTCTGGAAGGGGCCCTGCCATGCCTCTCTTTCCAGTGCAGACCTCTGAGGAGAACAGGGTCCCGTGTTTGATCTTGGCCTTCCGGGGCATTAAGAAGTTATTTGTCAAGGTGGGTGGACAAAAGTATATTCCATTGAACCCTCTGGGTTTCATACTGGTCAGTACACAGATATTTGGAATATAAACCTTCGTTTGTACATTTGTTTCAGGATGTACAAATGTTAAGACAGGACCAGTGCTGAGGGTGGAACGGAACTTTTGCAATATTTATGAGAGGACGCATTTTGAAGGAAGTGATGGAGAGAAGGTACTGATAGAGCTTGCTCACCAGAAACACTTCCCCAGGCGGCTCTACGTCAGAGCACTTAGGGGCTGTGCATCTAATAACGCCTTCAACTAATAAGACTGCTTGTGCTCCCCTCCTCCTGAGTATTCCGGGCAACTGGATGTCAGACGGGCTGCCTCGAAATGGAAGAAGTGTAGAGGACACACATGCAGTGACTTCAGAAAGTAACCTGGAGCCAGGTGTGGCACATGCCTTTAATTCCAGCACTCAGGAGGCAGAGGCAGGTGGATCTCTGTGAGACTGAGGCCAGTTTAGTCTACATATCCACTTCTAGACCAGTTGGAGCTACAGGGAGACCTTGTCTCAAACAAACAAACAAAAAAATTTGGGGGTTAGGGATATAGCTCAGTGGGCAGAGTGCTTACCTAGCATGCAACAAGCTCTGGGTTCTAGTCCCAGCACAGCATAAACCAGGGATGGCGGGGCTTGCCTGTAATCCTAGCACTAGGGAGGTGGAAGCTGGACGATCAGAAACTCAAGGTCATCCATGGCTACACAGCAAGTTCAAAGCCAGCCCAAGATACACATGAGATGTATCTTTAAAAAAAAAAAAATCAAACAACAAAGTACTCTAATAAGATGTGACTTAACTGATTCGCATCTAAACCTATTCTTTGATATGAGCATTACATTTCACTGGTGTATACACAGTGGGAGTGTCTGGATCTATCAGGAACTGAAATCCATAAAGAGAAAAATTTGGAATACTTTTTTGTTTCATGCTTCTGAGAAAGAGCTTCTAGAGTGTTCAGGCTGATATTGTTCTCCTTCAAGAATGCCTGCTTCCAATGACGGACGACCACCCATAAGCTCCAGTGACTTTCAGACCTGTCTTCTGCCCTGGTCCTCCCCTTAGGGGTGCTCCACGCATCTACCTACCCATGAACTCCTCATCTGGCTCCGCACCCTCAGCATGGAGTGGCCTGTATTAGCTTCCCGTGACCACCACAGCAAATGACCACAAAGTTGGCAGCAGAAAGTTATTCTATCACTCAGCAGGATACTTAGTGTCCAAGTTCTAGGGAGGCTCCTTCCTGCCTCCTCCAGCTTCTGGTGGTGACAGACATACCTTGGCTGTGTCAGCATCGATCAGCCTCTATCTCCACTTTCACAAGATGGTCTCCACCAGTGTGATAAACCTCCCTCTAACAAGAATATCTATCGCTTTAGGATCGGCCCCAAATTTAGGTGATCTCATCTCAAGATCCCTAAAATAATTACATTTCTGTAACGACCTTTTTTCCCAAAAGTATGGCACTCTCTTCCATTGCTGTGACAAAATACCCGGCAAAAGCAACTTATATTAGAGTTTATGTTAGGAAGGGTTTACACTAGATCACAGTTTAAGGCAAAGAAGGTGTGGTGATGGGAGCGAGAGGCAGCTGACCAATACTGCAACTGCAGTCGGGAAGCAGAGAGCAGTGAAGGCTGCAGTTTCCGTCGCTGTTTTCCTTTTCATTCAGTCTGGAACCCCAGGCCATTGGATGGTGCCACCCACACTGGGGAAGTCTTTCCTCTTCAGTTAGACCTTTCTGGAGACACCCTCATAGATATATCCAGAGGTACGAGATTCTAGTTACAGACAATGAAGGTAACCATCACACCAAATCAAGTCCCATTCGCTGGTTCTGTGGCTAGGATTTGCTTTGAACATAGCTTTCCCCCACTGCCCAGTCTTCAGTGTAACGCCCATTTGCCCCATCTGCACTGCTTCCTTCTCCGCCTCTGTCTGGGTGGGAAACCTGCATTCCCCAAACAGTACAGGAAGTCATCCTAGACCCTTCCCTTCCCCGCATACCCGGTTGGTCACCGAGGGTGTCAGTCACTCCTGGTGGCTCTGGAATCACCCTCTCCCCTTTGGTCTTCAGTGATTCCTCACCAGCCTTCCTTTTTCTCTCGAATTCCCACGGGGTTTCCCATGAACTCTTGCCCTGTCTGGAGTGCTCGTTCCATCCCTCAAACATCACAGAGTTCCCATCCAACAGCCACCGCCTCTGAGAGGGCCTCCTGCCCCAGCGAGCCCCTCCAACGGCTTCCCAGTGAGCCCTCCACCCACATCACCGTGCTTTATGCTTCCTGCAGTCCTCCATGCCATCTGCTAGATTCTCATTTATTTCTTCTGTTTTGGTCCCTTCCACGGTGCTGGGGATTGAACCCAGGGTCTCGCACATGCTAAGCAAGTGCTGTACCATTGTATGATCCATCACTGGGGTCTATCTAGTGCACCTAGACTAGTTCATACCAGATCTACGGCCTCGTGCTGCAGAACTCTCCTGCTGCCTGGCCCACAGCCTTGCTGTACAGGCAGGATCAGCTGGGGCACAGTAGGGTGTAAGCGTCTGTGAACTTCACAGGGCTGCTTACTTGTCTCTCTGGTTATGCCCTGGGGGCATATTTTCTGGAGCTGTACGTCTGGCTTCTGACTCACTGAGCCTACCCTAATCCCCTGCATTTATGTGGGCTCAGGTTCTGCCTTTTCCAAGTCCTTGCCAGCTCCCTTGGACCTGCTGCCAGAGGCTAGTCTTCATGCAGCAGGAGCCATGGGCATTGAAGTACATACAGCAAGGGCTGTCCCAAAGCCTAGGAGGCAAGTCTCAAGGGCCTCGGGAGTGCCAACAAGGATTACACTTGGAGTCGGTTTTCAGGAGTGGCTTAGAGGAGGCTGGGAGCTGCAGACACAGACGCAGCCGCCGGAAGGGCTGTCGTGGCACTGGAGGGGTAGCCTGGCTGGGAGAATGTGGTTCTTGGTTTGCTCCCCATCTGCCGGCACCTGTGTCCTTGGTAAAGGGGGGGTTTCTCTGTCTTGACCTTATGAACATTTTAGATAGGACAATTCTTTGTTGGGCTGAAGATGGAGGTGGATAAGACATAGCTTCTGCCTACTCAGTGGTAGTTACAAAATGCCCTCAAGTGTCCCCAAGTGTTCCCTGGGGAGCACTGTGACCCTGAGTTGAGAACCCCTGGTTTGAGAGTACTGGGAAGTACTTTGACAAGCACACGGAGGACTACAAATGCCTGGGAATTAACAATCCACCTCCTTGTAGCCCCGGGCCAGTGCTTGTCAGGCATGGAGGAGGTGTGATGACAGCTCAGATAACTGATAAAACTTACTTCTGGGTGTGTTGATGCCTGGTGGAAGGTAGAAGAGGGTGTCAGATCCCTTGGGGCTGGAGTTACAGGCAGTTGTGAGCTGCTGGCCATGACTGCTGGGAACCGCCGTGTCCTTAACTATTGAGCCATTTCTCTAGCCCCTGTTGAACTTTTAAAGCTAGCATTTCCCACATTTATTTGGGAATGCTTTCCTTCTCTACCCACCACAGAAACAAAACAAACACACAGAAGTCCTCCAAAAAAAAGCCTTCTGTTCACATCTCAAGGACATTCTGGGAACAAGGGTGTTAAGAGCTCAGAGATGAATTGTTCAGGAGGCAGTCTATGATGGACTGTGTCTGTGCAGGACAGATTCATTTATGACTATAGCGTGAACTTGGTTTACTGTCTTGTCCTTATTTAGTCTTATCCACCAATATCAACCGACCTAAAGGAAAACAATCCACAGAAACGTAGTCAGGGTATGCCGCCCCAGCCTCTCCAACGCTTGGGAATTCTTTCTCACTTTTCCTTAATAAATCTATGTTTGTTCTGGAAAGGAACAAAAATAAAGAAACAACAACAACAACCAAAGACCCAGCTTACAGTAAAGTAGAAGCTAAAAGGACAGGGAGCTTGGAGTTTGGTGACATCAATGTCTAAATTGCTGGCCTGGAGGACATGACTGAGGCCTTCTTGGCTGAAGATCTTTTACTCACTTTGAGGGGTTCCAAAGGAAACACTAAGGGATTAAGGAGTGGATAATTCCATGTGAGGATCACCAGAGAGGACACAGTTGAAAAGAACCGCAAAGAATAAATACAAGGTGCTTTTTTTGTTTTTTGTTTTGTTTTAGACAGTTCATGTAGCCCAAGCTGGTTTCAACCTCGTTATGTAGTACAGGCTGGTCTTGAAACAAGATCTACCTGCCTCAGCCTCTCAGACTGCTAAAAATGCAGGCTTATGATACTATACCTGGCTTTATGACTTTTCTAGGCAGGTGAGAAGAGAAAGACAATCCCGGCAAATGTTTGTGGCAAGGTAAAAGAGCCCAGCAGCTTCAAGAACTGTAGGGAAGGAAAACTAAGAGTGGAAACAGCCAAGGAACTAGACAGCGAGTAAGGTGAGCACTGGATGGGTGAACTAGGAAAAGGAGCCTTGGAGAGATGGCTCAGCAGTTAAGAGCACTGAGTGCTCTTACAGACGACCTGGGATCAATTCCCAGCACCCACGTGGCAGCTAACAACCATCTGGAACTCCAGTTCTGGGGGATCCAACACCCTCTTCTGACCTCCAAGGGCATTGTACAACACGGGCGCACCTACCTACATGCAGGCTTTACGCTCATACACATAAAAGAAATTTAAATAATAAATAAAAATTTTTTTTAAAAAAAGAAAGGAGCCTTGAGAAAGGTTTTATGCATTCATGTTTTATGTTTCAAAAGGCTTTATTAGGACTGGGGAGATGATTCAGCATTATGAGCACTTGGAGAACCAGAATTTGATTCCTAGCACCTATATTGGGTGGCTCACAACCACCTGTAACTCTAGCTCCAGGGATCTGACACCCTCTTCTAGCATTCATAGGAACACACACACATTATGGAAATAAATCTGTTTAAAAAGAGGTTATTATTATTTTCTAATAATCTTCCATTTTTGGTTTGTATTTTCTTGCTAACTGAAGTTGTTTTAGATAAATTAAAAAAAAAAATTCCAGGTGATGATGACCTTGAATTTTTTGGAAATTATTGAATTCTAGCCTTACTCCATTATATTCAAAGAAGAGTATATTGCCTACTTTTAAAATTTATTAAAGTTTTCTTTATGACCTAAAATATAACCAGTTTTGGTGAATAGTCCTTGGCACTCACAATCTCCATTTTTAGGGAAAAAAATATACAAACTTGTTGCATCATATTATTTTATTTTAGGAAGTCTTTCGTGGCTTGCTCACACATGCATGTGTGTACACTACTCTTTTCTGCTCATACTTTGGGAGTCTTCGACTAAATTCTTCTGTCACTAATTAATTTTTCACTACTTCTTCTTGTATCTCCTCTAGTCTTCTTTTTAAATTTTTGGTTTTTAATTTTTATGACATTTTATTCATTTATTTAGGTTATATTTATATACGATATATGTATGATGGTTAATCTTGGTTTTCAACTTGACACACCTGGGAAGACAGAACCTCAATTAGGGAATTTTCTTCATCAGATTGGTCTGTAGTCATGTCTGTGGGGCATTTTCTTGATTGCTGATTAATGCAGGAGGGCCCAGCCCAAGGTGGATGTTAACATCCCTAGGCAGGTAGGCCTGGGATGTATAAGAAACGACATCAAACATGAGCCTGGGACCAAGCCAGTAAGCAGTGTTCATTCCTCCGTGGCTTCTGTCTGAAGCGCCTTCCCTGAATTCCTGCCTTGGCTTCCCTCAATGATGAATTGTAACCTGTAAGCCAAATAACCCCCTCCCCAGCCCAGCCCACGGACACAGAAAGCTAACTAGAACAGTATATATGTGTGTGTGTGTGTATGTGTGCATGTGTGCCATGGTACAGGTGTGGAGGTCAGAGGACAGCTTGCAGGAGTCAGGTCTCTCCTTCCACAGTATGGGTTTGACCTCAGGTCATCAGGTTGGTGGCAGACTGAGCCCTTGTTTGTTGGTTTGTTTTTTGCTTTTGAGAGAAGGTCTTGGCTACATAGCCCTGACTGTTCTGGAACTTGCTGTATAGACTAGGCTGCCCCAGTGTGTGGCACTCCTTCTGTGCTTCTCAACTGCTGTGATTATAGGTGTATGACGACATACCTGGCCTCTCTTGTAATTTTTTTCTAGCACTTTTCACTCTTTTAAAAAAATTTTATTATTTTATCTTTTATGTGCATGAGTGTATTGCCTGCATGTATGTGAGTGCACCTGTGTCGTGCAATGCCCACTGAGGTCAGAAGAGAGCATTGGATCCACTGGAACTAAAGTTCCAGACGGTTGTTAGCTGCCATGTGGATGCTGGGAATCGAACCTGGGTCCTCTATCAAGAGCAGTCAGTATGCTTAACCCCACTAAACCATCTCTCCAGCCCCACAGTTTTCAGTCTTGAAACTACCATGTTGCTGCTTACACCCTAGATAACTCAGAAGTGGATTAGGGTCGGGTGAAGATGGAACAGGCCAATCAAGAGGCCGGAGAGGAAGGAGGGCAGGGCTTGCGGGCAGGTAGGCAGGAGGGAGGGGTGAGATGAGAGGACCGGGACCCTGCACTGATCGGCCCCATGACGCCATACCCCGTGCTTGGAGGCGTCACGCATCTTCACGCTTTCCCATGATAAAGATGGGGTTACTTCAGCTATCACACTCCACAATAGGGCAGGAAGTATGTCTGCCTGCTACTATTTGTCTGTCCCAGTCTGGCATGACAGCTCCTGATACACGGTAGGGGTCAGAAGAACATTTTAGAATAAGTGAAGGAATTGTTGTCGCTGGAGGGTGGCTGAGACAACAGGCGGAGGTGTCCACTGGGCAGTGGGGACACAGGTCAGAGATAGGCCAAGGCAATGAGTCCTAGCAAACAGTAGCTGAAACGTGAACTGATCGAGATGGAACATTAGAGCGAGGGATCTGGGAGGAGGGCAGGACTGGCGTCTTGCGAGGGACTCGGGCCATGGCCCCTATGCCTCAGGGAGATCTGGAAGTCTGCTCTCATCTTGTCAGTTTCGATTTCACTGTCTGTTCATTGGCAGACTGGACTCCATCTTTGTCTAGGCTCTAATCTACTTGTGACATTTCCTCTGTTTCCCATTCTCCATCAACTCTTTGGGTTTTTTTTTTCTTCTTTTATTCTCCTATTTCTTCTTGGCTTATCCTCCAGATTGGAAGGCAGAATGTGTGAGCTGTCCTTTGTCCCCATGAGGTTTCTAAGTGGCCCTCAATCTCTCTCTCTGATTCCTCTTGAACAAGATGCTAGTTTAGAAAATGACTTGTAACCTCTGACCAGATTTTCTTTACATGGGCCACCATTTCTGTGGAAAGGAGCTGTTGTTCAATAGCAGGAAAGCCTTCACCATCTTCATCCAAAAACCGATGGAGATTCATCTGAGGACACTTCTAAACACTGCCAACTCCTCGGAATTATCTAGGTGGGAACTTTATTTTCTGGTAGCTTTTGCCTTTCAAAGAGCCTTGAGTGCAGGAACCAGGCCTCAGATCTCTATATTCCTACTAGCCCTGTACCTAGAACAACATAGCAATTAACAAGCTTGATTGAATAAATGAATAAAAGCCTTGGCCTACGTCATGGATGTACATTTAGTGACCACTTAAGAAAAGAACTTGTATTAGATAATGTTCCTGCAAGTAGGAGTTTGTATGAGTTATTTTGCCAGAAACAACTAAAAGGAAAGAGGACTATTTTCACTTAGAGTTTCAGGGGGTTTTAGTGCATTATGGCATGCTCAGATCATATGGTAGAGGCTGTTCAGTAGACCAGGAAGCAAAAGGCAGCATAACCAGGGGATACATTTATCCTTCAAAGGCCCCCTCCCTATGACCTACTTCCACCAGAAATGCCCCACCTCCTAAAGGTTCCACAGACTCCCCAGATAAAACCATCAGCTGGAGAACAAGTAGTCAAAACATAAGCCTGTGGGGGACATCCCAGCTCGCACCATACCAGAAGTGAAAGGAACCTCCTAGGCACAAATCCTAAAGCTGAGACTCAGTCCCCAGAGGCTACAGGGCCCAGTGCCAAGGATGGCCTGAAGAGGAGCTCCTGTCTGGGATTCTACAACTCTTCAGGAAACCCTCCAGATGATGTTCCCAGGAGGAGCCTCCCGGGCACCACACTGAAGGAATTAAGGAACTTCTCTGAAGAAGTACTTGGAAGCTGCTCATTTTGAATGTCATTTACAAATTTGGAAGCTGCAGCATGCTATGAACGTCTTTGGAAATAAAGGAGAGCGGCCTTGTAGGCTGCTTCAGGTGATACGGATCAGCCTGGGGAGGCAAGAAAGAGTAGATTTTAAAGTTGACTTGAACACCAGGAAGCAGGACTTCCTCCCAGCAACTGAGAGCCTCCGCAGTTACAGGGAGTTGTGAGCCTCCTAACAAGTCTGTATAAACCGTGCATCTGTAGACCAAGGAAGGCACAACCATCTCAACCAAATCAGTTCTGGCTCTCTCAATCCATTGCAGTGTCCCCCATTGCCATCAAATTTTCTTCCCAGTGGCTTTCTTCTTGTCAAGTCTGGACGTGCTCAAAATCCTTTCCACCCTGAACAGGGCTGGCAAGGAGCTTCCTCCCATCCTACTCTCTGAAGCTGCCCACCTGTCCTTTTACTCCCAACCAGACTTCTACAAAGACTCAGGCACTTGTTATCTCTGTTATTGTTTGTTCAGACTTCAGCTTGGTCCAGTAAGGTCGGTCCAACATGCGGCTACATCATACCCCAAGATACCTATGAGTACAGCCCAACACAAGATCACAAACTTAAAGCACTATGACAAAAAGAACATTTATAACTGATTGTGTGGCTCTTGAGCATGAACTTTGTAGACGACAGCATGGTGTTATAACACTATGCTGTTGTAGAGATTGGACTAAGATTGGACACACCTGGTTCTGTTTCCTTTACCCTCAGAAAGGTTTCCTTTTAAGGTCATCAGTCTGCGACATCCAATTCCAGTGGACTAGTTTCTGTTCTTATCCTTCTTGTCTTTCTGGTGTTTTTGCCTAAATTTCCTCCTCCCTGAGGCATTCCTCCTCCTTGACCCTCTAAGTAGGGGAATATGTAATTTATCATCCCAACTGGGTCACTGTTTAAAATGAAAGGGGCACATTAATAATTATGCCAGGCTCACCCTTGTGAAACAAGACTCTACCAAGTGAACTCAGATATGTGGGCTTCCTCCTCTGGCTGCTCATCTGACTCCTTTATAGGGTCTTCTTCCACTGTCCATTCTGTTCATTTACCCTGGGCCCTCTGTCCCCCTAGCACCCCACCTCCCTGAGTGATCTTATCCATCTGTGGCTTCCACTTGCTCTGTGATTACACTGTTGTGATTGCTACAGTCCATGTACAAATCTGATGGTTGACCAGAAGTCTCTGCCTGGCTGTCTTGAGGGTAACTCATGTACATCTGAAACCCAACTTGGAGCTGGAGAGATGACTCAGCAGTTAGGAGTGCTTACTACTCTTGCTGAAGATTGTGTTTGGTTCCCAGTACCCACATGGCAGCTCATAACTATCTATAACTCCAGTTCCAGTTATCTGACACCCTCTACTGGTCTCCACGGGTACCAGGTACACATATGGTATACATATATCATGAAGGTAAAACACTCATAAGATAAAAATAAGTCTAAAATTTTTTTAAACAAAATAAAACCAAACTCATTCTCTCCAGCCTCAACTGCAATCTTTCCTATTGAAGAAGGGTGGGGAAGGCAGAGGAAGTGGTTCTGGAGATGTGGCTGCTGCATCCAACGACTAGCACCCATCCACTAGCCATGACTATCAGAATGATTATTGAACACTCCAAGCCTTAGCTTCCTGTCAAATGCAGACACAATCTAACCTTGTGGGTAGGACTGTGCGGGACAGTAACAGGCATTTACAGGACACTTTAAGAACCAGACATATTTGTGCAACACCAGTGTATTATTTAATTTAATCCTCATAACAGTCCACAGGGGTAGGTGCTGTTATGACGCTTTGTACCCAAGAACCCAGAGAGGTTATGCTACTTTTTCTGGGACAGTGGTAGGATTAAGGTTTAAATCCAGAAAGTCAGGATCCAGAAACATTTTTTGAAGCACCTGATGTGTGTGTGTAAGGTGCTCTGTACAGTATCTGGCAGATAATAAGAGCTCATTGAACCATCTGCACTTCCACCCAGGCCATCAAAGCAGACATCGCAGAGGAGGCCAGGTTTCCTCATTCTCTCTCGCCTGCATCCCTCAAGTCCTATCAGCCATTGCTGAGGATATGAGGTGCTTTTGCAGTTTCCTCACTTAATTAGCTTTACATATTCCTAGTTCCTCAACCAAGACATCTCAATATTAAGAAGTCAACTGTTACAGGACCAGATGTAAGTAGAAAGACTCAGACCTCTGCCTCTGGTTTGAGGCTTCTTTGTTCCAATCTCTGCCCTGCTTGTTTTCTTGGCACCTTGCTCCATTGCCATGAAACAAGCCCCAGCCTCCTGTAAGAGACTGAGAGACTCCAGAGCCAAGGTGGGCCATCCCAACTGGGGCCACTGGGCCCAACCAGCCTCAAAGCTGACCATAGACACGCAAGTCAGCCAGGTCAAGATAAAAAAAACCAAGGAGCCAAGTCCAGCTTAAATAGTTGTTCTGCACAAAAAGTGAGCTAATAAGTGGCTGAGCCACTAAGCTTTGGGGTGGTATGCTATGCAGCAGAAGCCAGATATGTGTAGAAATTATTAGCCAGCTTGCATTGTTAATGATGTTTGGGATCTAGGCTAGGTGTTTCCAGGTTTTTGGCATCTTAGTTAAGGAATTTAAATAAAAAAGGCACACAGAAATTGCAAAGTAGCAAGGAAACTTTATTCATAAGCAAAGTGATAGTACAGATTAGAAAGGAATATACTGTCAAGACTGGCAGCAGACCGCATAGCGAGAGTACTCAAGGACCCTGATTATTGTTTGGGGTTTCCTTTTACGAGGCTCAAGAAAAGGAGCTTGGTTGCTAATGAGCATAGCGTGAGTGCTTCTGTTCTGATTCGCCAGCTCGGTCTGTGTAAGCCTTTCTTCGCTCATTGCTCATGTGATGCAATCTTGTTTTAATCATATACATGCTCAATTCTGCATAGGCATAAGATGGTAAACAGGTGATTTCTTCCTAAGAGTTCACTCAGAAGACATAGTTTGCCTTATTGCACACACATCCAAAACCAGTCTAGGCTGGATTGAGTCCCTATTGCTTTACCCAGATAAGCTCCGAATACTTTTGGATAGAAACTATCCATAAAAGGGGCATTTTTGATGGTTATTAAGGGAGGAGAAACTTATTCCATTGTTTGGAGTGGGGTGTGTGAGCCACTTGATGCAGGCAGGTGTCTAGGTTGCTAACAGGTTGCTAGATGTTCAGAGAAGGGTTGTATGTGCATAGTGCGAACAGGTTCTAGACTGCTAAATGCATTATTAGAAGAGCAATGTGTGCACAGACCAAATCAAGTGGAGCCCCAGGTTACTAAACTATTCTCTCTATGCTTTCCTGCCTCAGATTGCCCTAGCGAAATACCCCATACTGAGTAGCTTAACCCACGGAATTCTGTTACATCACAGAACCAAATATCCGAGATGCAATTTGGGAGGCCTCTCTTCCTGCTTTGTAGACAGCTATCTCATCACTGTAGCTTTCTTTCTTCACATGACCCTTTTTTTCCTGGGAGATAGGGAAAGGAAGAGAAAGAGGGAGAAAGGGGGGGGGTTATCCTTTCTTTTATAAGGACACTAGTCTCATTGGATCGTTCCTATTATCTCGTTACGCCTTCATCACTTCCTTAGAGGTCGTGTCTTCAAATATGGCTACACAGAGGGGAAAGGGTTCTACATGCAAATTTGGCGGGGGGCAGGGGTTAGTCCATAACACATGGAGTATATGACAAACTATCCCCAAATACAGTAGCTGAAAACAACAGATACCATGGAGCTGCTAAGATCTCTTGACAGGGGTGGGTCGGCAGAGCAGATCCTTGAGCTGAGGACAACTCAAGATACCAATAGCACTTCTGGGGCCAACAGAGGACAAACAGACAACAGATAAGGAGGTGGTGTGGAAATCAGGCCCCCACCATTACAAAAGGGGGTAATGACCACCACAGTCAAATTCAGCAGGCAGGAAGTCACGGGTGAGAAGTATCTACTTCCTGTTTGTTTGTTTGTTTGTTTGTGGGCAATACTGGGGCAAATTCTGGGTCTCATTCATGCTAGGCAAGTGTTCTACTACTGAGCTACACCCAGCCCCCTTTTACTTTATTTTGAGACAGGATCTTGTTAAGTAGCCCAGGCTGGCCTTGAGCTTTCCGTCCTCTTGCCTCAGCCTCCTAAATAGGCATGCACCACTATGCCAGACTACTTTCATGTCTTGATCTTGTCAAGAGCCTGGGTGACCCTGACAAATGTCAGGACTGTGGTAGGACCAGAGTCCAGCTCACAGTAGACTGAGAAGCAAAAGAAAGCCAAGGAAATGAGCTAACTGATAACAAAGGCTTTTGAGAAGTTTGGATGAGATAGGACAAGAGAAATTAGAAGCCCAACCAAGAAAAGACACCTAGGGCAAGATGTTTGGTACATCTTTGCAGGTTGACAAATAAGCCAGAAGTGAGAGGTTTCATAGTGACAGACAAAAGGTTTGGAGGAGCCAGAGCAGAAAATGAAAAGAATGAGTCTTCATGAGTATTTGCTATGAGCCAGGCCTGTGTCACATTCCCACTGTGGCTTCTGTCAAGTCCATGTGGGAAAGCTAAGTGCAGTCAAGGCTAGCTTAAAGACAGGCTGTGTTCTGAGAAGTGCATTGTTGGGTGATTCAGTCATTGTGTAGACATCAGAGTGTGCTTCCACAAACTAAGATTATATCAGGTGATATAATCTTGTGGGACCACCGTCTCATATGCAGTTCATCACTGAGAATGGACATATGGCTATTTTATCCCATTTGACTGGTTCGAGGAAAGTAAGACATTGAGAGATAAAGTAATCTAACAAGCTCATCCAGCCAGTAAGTGACAGAAGTGGGATTTGAACCCTGGCAGCCTGACTCCATAGGACAGGGAGATTTGACCTGAATTTTGGCCTGCCTCTAAAATTAATGGAAAAAGGGGGTGAGGGAAGAGGGTGTGGTGGGTAGTCAGCAGGAGCAAAAATTTAATGCAGAGCATGAGATCTTTACAACCTTGATTGGTCTTTTTCTCTTAAGTAGGAGACTTGGTGCTCAGCTAGGAGGGCCTGGGAGAGTGATAAAGTCCAAGAAAAGCAAGCGGTGAAGGGTAGTGTATGCCCAGCAGGAGTGTGCGCACCAGAGACTCAGTTCATAGTGGTGCTGGGTGCATATCACATGGCCTGAGAGCCCGGGGAAGAGGTGCATAATGGAGCCTGCACTGGGGTTAATGTGCCAACTGGCTGCCATGGGAAGATGAGAGCCAGGGAAATGGCTGCCTGTGGGCAAGAGTGACTCTGAACCCTGACTGCATTGGAGGGCACAGGAGGACTGAGTCTCTGGAGCTGGCCTGACTCTGCGCTGTGGTCAGTGTCCCCAAACTAGCCAAGGCCAAGGGGCTCAGAACAAAACACGGCATAGATTCCAGCAGATCTGGGGAAGGAGGAAAGGAAGAAGGAGCAACATCTGTACAGGCAGAGGAAGAGAGGGCCTCGCGGCTGTGTGGTGCTACAGGGAGGCTGGGAGAGGCGGAGGGGCCGGAGAGCTCCCCGCTTATCTCCCCGCTGTCCAAACCGAAGGGAATGATCTCAGAAGTTTGCTTCATCATTGGAGAGTCCTGGGAGCTGCTCGTGTGGCATTTTCTTCCCATGTGACCAGTACAGTCAAGAGAACCCAGAGAGGATGTCAGGATTGGGTTGTCTGCAGGATCTGGGATGTCTTCCCTGGCTAAGGAGCTCTTTCAGGAAATGAATAGGGAGATACGCACGGATGTCACTAAGCTAATGCAAGTAGTCTGTTTCCTAACATGTGATCTCAGTCTGTTTCTGACAACATGTGATCTTGAGTGACATTTCCCAAAGCACATCCCCTGGGATAGTCACAGGATACTGTGGGGTTTGGGCACTGGTCTTGGGTGAAATGAAATTTGAGTAACGCTGGGTTAAAGAAAAACAGATTTGTGCATTGCAAACTTTTCAGAGTCTTTAATCAGTTGATATACTTCAAGACTCTCCAAGAGGAGGGGTTCTATACAGAGCACCTCAGTATTTGAGGGGGAGTCATTTCCAGAGCCTCTGAAGATACTGAAATCTAAGGATGTTCAGATTCCTTATATAAAATTGTGTATTTGCATGTAAACTATGCGCATCCTTTGAATCACCTGTAGATTCCTCCTAACAATAAAATGCATGTGTCATTGTAAGCACTTGACATACTGTAGTGTTTAGGAACTGATGACAAGAACATGTCTGTATTTGCTTAGCACAGATGAGGGTTGGTTTTTTCCCCCAGATATTTTCTTTTTCCAAGACAGGGTCTCACTATCTGGACCTGACTGGCCTGGAACTTGCTATGTAGGGCAAGCTGGCCTAGAACTCAGAGATCTGCCATCAGCCTGCTTCTGCCTCCTAAGTGCTGGGAAAGGTGTGGGCCACATAGCCAGCCTATCCAAATATTTTCTACTTGAAGATGAATATTCGACTGAGGATCCTATGAATGTGGACTTCCTAAGCATGCTTGGTGACAGGTCCCTTTTATTGCTGGTAGACCCTGAGGAATGAACACCTCATAGAATGTGCTTTTCAGAAGTGTCACCTGGTGCCAGGAACTCAGCTCTGAGATCACAAACACGGGCTCTGTCCCTAGGTGACTTTGGTAATGCTTATTTCCCACCTGCAAAGGGCTGAGGGTGCAGCTCTCTGGCAGGGCACTTGCCTAGCATGGAGAAAGGCTCTGGGAAGGGAGACAGGATGGCATACACAGAGAGAGTCACATCTGTTAAATGGTTCGAAATGACAGTGTCCCCACCCCCTGCAGTTGTTGTCAGAGTCAGGTAAGCACGCTTTTGGAGCACTGAGAGCGAGGGCTGGCACCAGTCACCTCAAGCCTGGGTTGCAACTGGGTGGAGTGCTGCACACTCAGGAGGCAGAGGCAGTTGGATCTGTCCGAGATTGAGGCCAGCTGGGGCTACAGGGAGACCCTATTTAAAAAAAAAAAAAAAAGAAACCTGGTTTGGGAGAGCCCTAAATCTGTTCTAAAGTCATGTGATATGTTGGCCTGAGTTCTGTTCTCTGAACTACTTAGAAACAAGGCTTAAATGGCGCTTAGAGCTTCTGGAACAGTGACGGGCAGGTGGATGGGCCAGGGACCGTGGGGCCAGGGACCAGGGACCAGGACCAGGGACCAGGGGGAGCCAGGACACATTTCCCTTTCCATTTCAATTGCAGAAGGAGGCTCAAGGAAGTACGTGGGAGGGCGGCTTCGTGAACCGGCTGAGGCCAGCAAGCGGTGGACAGTCGGTCATACCAGCCACCCCGGCAGTGTGGGTAGGCACGCAGAAAAGCTCCGGGGCCAGGCAGACCCACGGCGGCCGAGCTCGGCCGGCGGCCTGGGACAACCTTCCGGAGGGGCCTCGGCGAGGAAGGGCCTTCTGGGAAAGCTCCGGGAGCTGCCTCCCGCCGACGTCAGAGACGCGGGCGGCCCCGGCTTTCAGCACTGGGAAAGGATGGGTGTCCCCATGCGCTCCGCGGGGCCTCTGCGGCTGCGCCTGGCTGCGGGGACGCGGGAGCAGATGTGCGGTGGGGAGGGGCTGATCAAGGTGAGGAACGGAAGCCACTCGTGCTGGGACCCCTCCCCTCTCTGAATCTCTTCCATCTAGGAGCCCTCACGGTCTACCTTCAGCTCCATCAAACCCTCCCAATGACACCAGGGAGGGAGGGTCGGGCGACTCGATTTCAGGATGCCGCACTGTGGCATCCAACATCGGCCCCACATAACCCAGAATTGAACCCACAGTGCTCCTTTCGAACTGGCAAAGAAGGGCAGATTCCCGGTTCACATGTCCCCGGTGTCCTAACTTCTGGGGAGGTGGGAGTGGGGAGCATGCGGTATTTCAGATTAAATACTACCACCCATTTGTTTGTCTGATTATCTACTCATCTATTTGGATCAGATCTGGCCTCCAGCTCACATTCCCCTGGTTCAGTCTCCAAGTGCTGACCTCGCAGGTGGTCAGCTGACCTGCTTTTCTTAAGGAGTTTCAGGTTAGGAGCTCTGGGAGGCACCCCCTCCCCGCCCCTCTCAGCCCCATGGCTTTAAATCACCGCCACCAGATAATCCAGACCTGGCCCTCCTCCCTCTTGCCTTCCTAGCTGGCCCCAACACTCCTAGTGTTTTTTTCCTGCTAGGGCGTGGCCTCCCAGGGCTCACAGCCTCCACCTCGCTCCCCCTCTTTCTAGAAGACTCCACAGCTCCTGGCCTAGTAAAACTCCTTTCTGCCTGCCCACGGGGGAATTTTGATTGACTTCAGCTGTGATGACCTCACCCGCTCCAGAATTTGGGAGTGTTCCCATTTTCCACAACCCCACCTTCATCTAAGGAGTTCCCTTCTGGCCATCTTCTCTAAGGGCCACCTGGCCTGATGGGTGAGTCTGAGCCTTAGAATTCCCCATCGGGTTGGGAGGGTAAGGGCTATGTTCTGGTTCTGCCCTGCACTCCTGGGGCACTGAGGGGCTCCAGCTTTGTCCAAGCTCTGTAGCCCCCAGACCTTATCCCGCCTCCTCTCGCCACTTTCTGTTCAACAGAACTTGTGTTATCCAACAAGAACCTGTGTTAGGTAAAGTAATTATGGGCTGAGGGCTCAAAGGGTAAAGAGCATGCTTTGCAGGGCTGGAGAGATGGATCAGCAGTTAAGAGCACTGGCTGCTCTTGCAGAAGACCGGGATTCAAATCCCAGCAGCTAACAACTGTCTGTAACTCCAGTTCCAGGGGATCTGACGCCCTTTCCTGGCCTCCAAGGGCATCGTACAACACAGGTTTACTTGCATACATGCAGGTATAACACTCACACACGTAAAATAAGTTTTGTTTTTTTTTTTTTAAAGTTTGCTTTGCAAGTATGAGGACTTGACTTTGGGACCCCAGCACCCATAAAAAAGTCACACCGGGGTAGGGGGAGCCATAGAGAAGGGCATTCAATAAATTCTGGCTTCCTCAATCCTAGTCACCAGAGCATACACTACTGCATGCACACATGCATCTACTGCACGCACACACGTGTACACACAGGCACACAAGTCATCGCTATCTTTGTGCTAGCTTGTCTTTGGTACTTTCTCATTCTCAGATCAGACTGCGATGAAGGATTGTCATCCTCAGTTCACAGATGGAGAAGTGCAGATAGTCAGTGAACCTGCCAGAGGCGAGTGGCTGGATGCCCGGCTCAGGAACCACGTCCAGGTGTGTGACTCCAAGCTCAGAGCTCAGGGTTCTCACACTGAAAAATGATGTGTAGCTACAGGTGGGGTTCTCCAGCCACACAGTTGGCTCTCCTGGAAGGACCAAGGACAAATCCTATTAGCCTTGCCTTAGAAATGTCCCCAGAACATAGCCACTTTACCCCAGCCCTCAGCTAAACCACCTCCACCTTCCAGTTTCGCTAATTATAACAGTCAAGGCAGTGCCTGCACCTGCCTCTGCCCTTAGCTCAGCAGCCAAATAGCCCCGCTCAGTTTGGTGAGCTCCTTCCTGTGTTCCCAGCCCTCCAATAACTCCTGTCTCACTGAGAAACCAAGCTGAGCCCTTCAGAGGCCTAGAAGGCCCTCCACAACCTCTCACTCTCCCTCACTTAATGGTATTTCTTATTTCTCTCCGTCTCAGGGCTCTTTTTTTGAGACAGCATCTCCCTGGCCTGGAACTCAATATATAGACTAGGCTGGCCCCAATTTCACAGGGATCCTCCTGCCTCTGCCTCCTGAGTACAAGGATTAAAGACATGTACCACTATATCTCATCTCATCACTCCTTGAATACAAAAAGCACACTTCTGCCACAGGGCATTTGTACTTGTGCATGATGCCTGGGCCTGGAAATCTCTTTCCCCAAATAACTTCATGACTTAGTTCCTTGGCTATTTCAGGGTTTGCCCAAATGTCACATTTCAGTGAGCCTTGCCCTACTCACTCTATCACTTTTATCCTCCCAAGCCCTCTCCACCCCCAAATACCTGTCATTACCCTATGATATTATTTTGACTTTTTAATTTATTATTTTTATTTTATGTGTATACGTGTACTGCCTACATGTACGTAAGTGCTCTTCTGTGGTGCAAGGCCTGTGGAGATCAGAAGGGGGCGTCAGATACCCTGGAACTGGAGTTATAGATGGTTGTTAGCTGCCATGGTGGGTGCTGGCAACCAAACCTAGGTCTTCCGTAAGAACAGCCAGTACTCTTAACCACTGAGCCATCTCTCCAGCCCTATTTTGATTATTTATTAGATTGTCTGCTCCCCCATTATAAGCATCACAAGCATGAGGAATATTCTGCATAGGTACACCTTATCTGCTTCTGTATTTCCATGATGCGCAACACTGCTTGTCACACACATGTGTGTTCAATAGATATGTGTAGAGGAGGCAGAGAGGAGGAGGGAAGTCATGTAATCTGGGAGAGGCTGAACAGTGGGGATCTGGAGACGGAGTGTCCAGGCCAGGTCAGCGTCCACAAGATGGCCTCTGTCCTCTCGGTGTGTCTTACTCCAGCTTCAGGACCACATGTTAACTGCAGCGTCTGGAGGAGCAGGGCTGATGCAGTTTGGAGCATCAGAGGTTTATAGGACTGTGTTCTCTGTTTGTTTTGTTTTTTGTCATTCCTGCTTTTTGAGACAGGGTCTCATACTGTAGTCCAGGCTAGCTTAGAACTCACTATATAGTGCAGGCTGGCCTCAAATTTATGGCAATCCTCTTGCCTCAACCTCTGAGTGCTAGGATAATAGGTGTGAGCCATCATGCCCTGCAGCTGAGGCGTCGGGGGAGAAACCAGCATAGAGGGAGAAGTCAACTGAAATTCAGTCAGACCTCAGAGACCCGACAGGAAACTCGGGAGCCAAGATGGCCACTCAGTACGAGCCTTCTCCTTACCTCTTCCGCCCGGACTTCCAGGCTGTAAAACCACAAGATAGTGAGTTTCAGATGTTCTGATACCAGGCATGTCCAAGCTTTTGACACAGTAACACAAAGTCATCATCTACAAAGTTCATGCCGAGAACCCCACAATCCAGTAAGAAAAGAAAAAAATGCCCCACCCAAAGTGTTTTAACTCTGTTGGACTACGCACATAGGTAACCAGGACCAATGTGAGGTACAGGGCAGATGCTTACAGTCTGTGGCACTGGGGTATAGAGGCCCATCACACACTTGGGAACTTCTTAAGCTCACTCAGTCTCTGCATTCACATCTGTAAAATGGGTATGATTGGGATGACCTACCACAAGTGTGACAATTACATGGAATCAATCCATTTCTATAGCATTCCAGGCACAGAGAACATGAACTGTCAGTGCTGGAGATAACATTTTTTAAGTTATTATTTTAAATATTTTATTTATTACTTTTATTTGATGTATATGAGTGTATTGCTTGCATATATGTAAGTGGATCCGTGTCATGCAGTGCCTGAGAAGGTTCTGACCTTGTTGGATCCCCTGGAAGTGGAGTTAGGAAGGTTATTAGCTGCCATGTGTGTGCTGGGAATCTAACCCAGGTCCTCTTCAAGAGCAGTCAGTGCTCTTAACCACTGAGCCATCTCTCCATCCCCTTAAGTTATTATTTTTAAAACGTCTATTTATTTGTGTGTGTGTGTGTGTGTGTGTGTGTGTGTGTACCCACTTAGTGCACATGTGGAAGTCAGAGGGCAACTTGTGAGAGTCTGTTCTCTCCTTCCACTATGTGGGTTCAGGAGAGCAAACTCAGGTCATCGGGCTTGGTGGCAAGCATCTTTACCTGCTGAGCCTTCTTATGGGCCCTGGTGGATGCACTGTAATCTCCTAACTCCACAGGTGTCAATTTGGTGAACTCTGTGCCTCAGTTGCCACCTGCCATGTTAATCTTACTTGCCAACTTGTTAAGATCTAGAATCACCTGGGAGACAGGTCTCTAGACTTGCCTGTTGGGAGTTATCTTGAGAAGGTAAGAAAAACCCATCCACTCTAGGTGACACCATTCCTGGGATGAGATCCTAGAGTGAGCGAAGAATCAAAAGTGGACTGCTGAGATGGCTGGAAAGCTGTCTGACCGCCACATACACGCTATGGCTCTCACACGTACACAGATGAATTTAAAAAGTAAAAAGTAAATGGAGAAAGCTAGCTGACTACAGTGTCTGTCACTCTTTGCTTCCTGACAGGAGGTGCAGTGTGGTCAACTACCTCACGCCCCTCCTACTGCCAGGACGTCCCTGCTTGATGGGATGGACTGCACCTTTGAACTGTGAGCCAAAATAAAGGTTATCGCCCTTAAGCTGCTTTTTTCAGAGAATTTTTGTCAACCCTGCCTTGTGGCTTTCAGTTCACAGACATGTAAGGGGAGTGCTGGGTCAGTCCTTCTGGACACTGACAAGAATTTTCTCAGTCAAAAAAAATTAGTAGCATTAAGATGGACATTACTCATGTCTCTAATCCCAAGCATGGGAGCAGAGACAGGAGGATTACCATTGAGTTCCAGGTCAATCTGTCCTACAAAGTAGGATTCTGTCTTAACATCAACAACAACCAAAACAAATAAGAAAGAAACAGACAAAGAGGACAGAACTTGGGCTGAAAGGAGCAGCTTTGAACACTGCTGCTTGCTCAGAGAGGAAAACTTTAGTGCAAGTATTGTCCTCCTATAAGCTGAAAATGAGCCAAAGCTATTGTAGATTCAATGTGTATTGTTTATAGCCAATTGGCTGAATCCTGGCACATTTCAAAAGTTGTGTGTGTGTGTTTAAATGTGATGAATAGATATAAGTTTATGCAGGCCCTGGTATGATGACTGTGGTGTGGATTCTCTGTAGGGTTTCTGTTACGGATCCGGAATGTTTCCTCAAAGGTTCATGTATTGAAGGCTTGGTCCATAGTGCAGCTCAGTGAAGAGGTGGGGCTTGGGCTAAGTGACTGGATCCTGAGGGCTCCGACCTCGTTGATGGATTAGTCCATTGATGAATTCATAGTCTGATGGCTTGTTGGGAGGCGATGGTAATTTCAGAAGATGGGCCCTGATTGGAGGACATCATTCCTAGGGCTGTGACCTTGGCGGGGATATTTTGTCCCTCCTGGGCCACTGTAAGGTGAACTGCCTCTCCTGCCACATGCACCCACCACCATAATACTCGGCCTCACCTCAGGCCTAGAAACAACAGAGCCATCCAACCATGGCAAGAAACCTCTGAAACCATGTGCCAAAGCATGTCTTCTCCTTTTCAACTGCTTGTCTTGGGTATTTCATTACAGTGAGAAATTCTCATTAATACAACCTGGAAAATGATTGTACTCTTTTGAATAATTGCAGAGATTTATGGTTACCGTGGCTTATGTTTTGTGGCATATCCTTGGCTCTGGTGATCTGAATGAGAACCGTCATCAATAGGCTCATGTATTTGAACATTTGGCCCCAGCTGGTGGTGCCGTTTGAACAGGCTTCGGAGGTGCAGCCTGGCTGGAGGAAGCGTCGTGGAGGGCAGGCTCTGGGCGTTCACAGCCTTGCTGTGCTTCCAGTTGCTGTCTCAGGTTTCTGCTCTGGCCACTTCCTGCCATGCTGTGCACCATGATGCAATATTACAGATCCCTTTGGAACTGTAAACCAAATATACTCCTCATTCTATAACCTGCCTTGTCATGGTGTTTTATCAAAGCAACAGAAAAGTCACTAAAACATTAACTACCGTGATATCACCTGTTTTGAAACCATTAGTTACAGCATTGTTCCTTTTGTAAACTTTCTAGGTTACCCTTGATAACCGAGCATTTACAGTCTGTGTTAATTTGGTATCTTAACAACATCTTCCACAATTAAAAGGTTTTTTTAAGATTTATTTTTTATTTTATGCATGTACGTATTTGCCTGTATGTATGTATGTATGTTTACCACATGCATGCCTGGTGCCTGAAGAGGCCAGATCCCCTGGAACTGGAGTTATGGGCAGTTGTTAGCCGCCATGTGGGTGCTGGGAACCAAACCTGAGTCCTCTGTAAGAGCAGCCAGTGCTCTTAACCACTGAGCCAACCTCCAGCCTCCAACTCCAAAAGGCTCCTCACATGGAACTAACCAGGAAGCACAGTGCTTGTGTTGAGCAAGGCTGGCCTAGAACCCTCAACGGTGCCCCCCAGTGACCCACTTCCACCAGTTATGCCTCCTGTGACAAAGGTGCCACAACCTTCCAAACCAGTGCTACCAACTGGGGACCAAGTGTTCAGACAGAGGAGTCGGAGGGGAACATTTTGAATCCAAACAGTAACAGTTTGACAAATGCTTGCTTTTAAATTTTTGAAAAAGATGCATCAGAGCATAAAAAAGAAAACTAAAATCTCTCAGAATTAAACTCTTGGAAAAGTCCATTTCTTACAGTCTTCTAAATCTGATCATAAACACAGTGTATGCGTAAGAGGAGCAGGCAGGATGAGGGAGGGAGTTGTTTGTGGTCAAACTGGAACATGACACGCCTAGGCTGGGCTAGAGATGCAGTGGGCAGCCTGGCCGGGGCTGACTGCAAAATGCACGTATTGTAAGTAATAAACAGAGATGATGAAGCACTTTACAGAGTACGGGTTGCATTATAAGCAGGCAACAATCCTTAACTATTGTTTCTTCCATTAGGATCATAGAACTCAGAGAGGTGGAGAGGATAGAGGCTCTGAAGCTTCCAGAATGGTCCAATAGACTAAGCAAGTATTTATTAAGCACCTACTATGTGTGGCACACTGTGCTCATTCCCTCCCTCTGTCAGCAAACCTGCAGGCAAGTGGAGATGTGATGAATAAATCAGTAGTTACAAAACAGCAGAATGGGGTCCTGATAGCTGTCAGAGGAGATTACCGGGCCTAGACTACTGGTCCGAGAAGTCCACCAGCATGCGCGGTTCAGCTAGGATCTGGCACTGAAGGGAATTAGCCAGCAGATAGAGGTGGGAAAGGGAGAGGTGGCCTTAGGCAGAAGGAAGAAGGTTTGGTCCATCTGGAATGAGAAGGCCATCTATTAACCACTGGAAATATGGATACCAAGAGATGGGGGACATTAGGAGCAGGTCCTAAAGAGCTTTATCAGAGGGGTGTTGTAAACTCATCTGTGCTTTCAATGGATTCCTGTAAGGTGTGCCCACAGGAGGAGCATAGGCTAGAGGAGACAGGTTATATAACATGAGGAGAGAGACTAGAGCAACCTCAGTGAAGGTGACAGAGGGACTGCAGACAAAAGGACAGATTGTAGACTTCTTTAGAGCAGACGTGCCAGGAGCTGGTCCTAGTTCTATAGAGGCCGGCATTCTTGCTGTAGTTACAGATGCATGAAAGACTGACAGGCACAGTACAGTACATGTGACAGGTGTGGTGGAGGAGTGTTCAGGCACTAGAGAGGTACCCAAAAAACCTCAGCCAAGGTTGGGAAGGGGACTGGCCTGATTTGCCCCAGTTCCACTGTAGGGTGGAGGCCCTGCTAGGGCTGTTGGTGCAGGCCTGGGAGAAGAGGAGTAGCACTCCGATTAACAGGCCTCAGGACCCAGCAAGCCATACTTGGTAATATCTACTATAGGAGCCTTCTGGGGGCTCTAAGAGGGATGGAGACCATGAAGAAGCACAGGCCCTGCCTATACAATAGACCAAAATAGGGAGAGCTGGAGCCCAGGAAGGTGGATGTTCTATTCTGGACTCAAGGAAGAGGAAAGCGTGGGAGACGCGGCTGTGAAGGGCTGGAACACATCACCGCCTAAAGATCACAGCAGCGACAGTGCGCAAACAGCGCATCTGAACCAGGGCAGCTTAGAGCCAGTGCAACGTGATAACCACATCTAGGCCTGCTGCTGCTGCTGGTCCAGATGAAGCTGGGCCTTATGCAGGTGTCATTTCACCCTAACCATCACTTCTGCCTGAGTTTCCGTTCCCCATTCTACAGACAAGGACATAGACCTTGAGAGCTGGCTATACAAGCTAGGGTTAAACAATGAACTCAGGAATGTGTGTAAAGGGCCTAAACAGAGCCTGAGACAGAGCAAGTGTTTCCAAGTGATTCCTGTTACTATCATGTACCAGATGTGAAGACAGGCCCAGAGACACTGTGGAAAACAGTATAGAATGCCCGCCCCTTTGAGACTTCATTTCTCATAAAAGAGACTGACACAAGAAAGATGCAGGTAAGATATAACACAAGGCTAGGTGTGGTGGTGCACGCCTTTAATCCCAATACTTGGGAGGCAGAGGCAGGCCTCGTCTATGTAGGGAGTTCCAGGCTAGCCAAGGTTACATAGTGAGACCCTGTCTAAAACAGACCAAAAAAGACATAACATAAATCCTTCTGGACATGTCCAGAAGGAATATGTGCTCCATGCTCACCCTATACCTGCAAAGATGGGAGGCTCCAGCATCCCGGGCTCCTCCACTGGGTCTGCTGTAATGACAACTCCAGGCCGGGGTGGTTGTTACACTGTTTAGTTTAGTTTCTAAAAATGGGATCTTTCTATGAAGTCCCAACTGATCTGGAACTCTGTGTAGCCCAGACTTTCCTTGAGCTTGAAATCTTCCTGCCTCAGCTTCCTGGGTGCAGGGATCACAGGTGTGCGCTGTCACACCCAGGTTCAGACCAGGGTCTCTTTACTGGGAGACACAGAAAAAGACAAAATTGGTGGCTTTCAAACTTCATTGTAGCTAAGGAACCTTTTATTCAAACAGGATCTTGAGCAAAACCCACATCCAGTGTACCAATCATTGTAGCTCAGCTGCTCTCATCCGGGGCAGGGTCTACCTGCCCTGTGGTCCCTGCCTCCCTTCTCAGCAACCCTGGAGGAGTCTCACAGAATTCCCAGGGCTCAGTAGGGCCCAGTCAGGAAGCTGAGCCGGTCATAGGACTTGACAGGAATGAGCTACATCTCACTTTTCTCAACAATCCGTGAAAGCCATCATTTTACACTGAGGAATCCATGGAAGCCATGCCTGGCCTCCCTCACAAGAGTGGTTTTCACACCCCTACCCGCCCCCCCACTACACAGCTTGTGGTAAGTTCTCCAGCGTCTTCTCCTCCCCTCACACAGACTCATCCTAACAACAGTGTGGACAGTTTTGTGAGTGATGCCAGGATTCGGGGGCGGGGAGGGCACTTTGTTTTTCCTTCTGCACTTCCAGCTCAGAGAAGAGTCTGTCACAGAGTAGGAGCTCAGGGAACAAATGAATGAACTTACCTGAGGTCACAGCCAGGAGAAGTTGAGGCAGGGTTTGAACCTGGGCAGTGGGTTCACAGAGGTCCCTGCCGCCATCAGCCATCCAGTAGATGGCTTTTCACCGAGCCTTACTAAACTAGCTTGAGATCAGGACCTGTGACACTCCACCAGGTATGTGACTGACTGGCTAAACGTCAACACCTCCAGGGCTCCACAGTGGCAAACCTTGTTTTAGGGTACCATTCATTCATTGGCAAGGGGTGGGTGGCATCATTGGCAATGCGGGATCGGTGGAAGGAAGAGCAGCTGTGGTGGAGGTGGCGGGAGGTGGAGGGGGCGGGCAGGGAGCTGGTGAGCATGCAGAGGGAGAAGAGAGCTCCAAGGGCAGCCCTCAAGCACACCCACAGGGAGAAGCTGTGAGAAGGCCTGCCAGGGAGGAAGCGAGCTGTCAGAACCCAGAGGAGAGGAGGAGACTGGGAAACTGCAGTGTCATGGAAACCAGGGAGGGAGCGTGTCCATCTCCAGGAAGAGGCCGCTTCAGAGCTGCTGGGTGGAGCAGGAGGTGGGAGGCCCAGGGCCACCTGTCCTGTCGGGAAGGCCGGGTCTTGACCTTAGCAACTCAGGATGCGTCCAGTAAACTGCATGGGAGTTGGAGGGACGAGGGGGAGGCTGAGTGGGCGCTGCAAGGATTCAGGAGGAAATGCAAGGAGACCACACGTTTCCGGATTTGGCAGAGAAAGATGAGGGAAGGGGGGGCGGGGCACAGTGAGGACACGGGAGACGCGCGTGGGCTTGCAGGCGCCTGGGAAGAGCCTGGGAGAAAGCAGCGAGAATCAGAAGGAGGGCACTTCGTGGGCGCGCACCCGGCCAGGCAGGAGAGTCTGCAGTGAGTCAGCACTCAGCAAACCCAGTCAGAGAGGGGAGGCGCCTCTGGGGGGTAGAGCCCAGCTTCCTCCCTCCCAAGTTCATACTGGGGTTGCCTTTGGAGAGGAGAGAATGATTCTGGAGGTGCGGCTCAGGCTACTGAAAGAAAAACCACAGCCCAGCCCGCCAGAACCCCCTGTAGAAGGTCTTGTGCGCGTGCTGTGGGAAACCTCAGAAACTCAGAACTGGACTCAGAGCCCTGTGTGAAACCAGAAGAGAGAAGACTCCATGCAGGAGTGTGTCGCTCAGCTCCTGCCACCATTCTCCAAGAGGTTCTAGAACTTTCTCTCCCCATGGGAAGTGTGAACTCACTTTTGCTCTTTGGTTCTCTCTAGCACACTCGAAGTGTAGGAGATTTGGGAGCAGGGGCATAAAATTGAGGCTCTGGTTGTAACTCAGTTGGTACGTTTCTTGCCTGGCACAGGCAAAGCACAAAATAAACTGAGTGCGGTGGCATACGCCTGTAATACTAGCATGAAGGAGGTAGAGGCAGAGGATCAGAAGTTCAAAGTCATCCTTACCTACACAGCAAGCACAGCCCAGGTTACAAGAGACTCCATCTCAAAATAAATATTTTAACAAGTTTATTTTGGTTTTGTTTTGAAAGCATAAACCAAAGAGGGTAACAGGGGTGGTGGATATAACTGCAATATGTTATGTATTGTCATGTCAGTTACCGTTGTGTCTCACCACTCAGGGCCAGCCCGAGGGGTTGGGGGTGAGTAGACAGAGTCAAGCCGCAGACTCCGGGAGTTGGATGGGAAGCAGGCCAAGCTCATGGCACTGCAAACTCGTTTACTGAATATGTGCACAAGCTCCTATAGGTCTGGACAGCCAATGACCTTATGGGGTGGGGTCCCAAATACAGCCAATAGTAAGTGTGTCCCCAGGTAGGTAGGTTCTTTCCAGGTGCTGGTCTCACAACTAGCCAGAGCAGAATGCCACACCCACAGGAGCCATGCCTGTATTCCTCCTAGCAGATGGTCTGGCTAGGCCCACCTTGCATTATGCCCAACAGTTATGTACATGTATGAAAATGTCATATTGAAAGCCATTATTATACATAATTGATAAATGCTTATAAAACATTTTGAGGCATAAAAAACTACCCAGGATTACCAAAGGAATCTATGATGTAAAAAACTAATTCTCTCTTATTTGGTTAGTTGTTTATGGCTATGGGCAGAGGTCAGAGGACAAGTGTGGGAGTGGGTTCTGTCCTTCTACCATGTGGGTTCTGGGACCTGAACTTGGGTGATCAGGCTTTTTTTTGCAGCAATCGCTTTTACCTGATGAGCCATTTTGCTGGCCCTCTCTTTGCATGTGTGATCATCAACATTTTGCAGTCATAGTCGATGGTATTCTCGAATAAAGAAGTGCATATGTGGTAAACAACATTTAGACATGTGTTTAAAACTCTAATGTGATATGAAGGTGTCTGTTATTGCTTGTAGTATCAGTTATATAGGAGCCACATCTCCCTCTACTTACATTAGAAAGGGTGTTGTTTAGGAAAATGTTAGTGCCAATAAAAATGGCTCTTTTACTCATCCCATTTCTTAGACCCCCCTTAAATTCTTTTAAAAAAATCTTTGTGCATATGTGTGTGTTTGTGTGTTCCAGTGTGTGCACGTGCATACCTCAGCCCATGTATGGCGGTCAGAGGACAAATGGACAACCTCAAGTGTTGTTCCATGTTTGAGGTAGAGTTTTCTTGTTGACTGCTGTGTTTACTAGTCCAGTTGGTCCACGGACTTCTGGGAAATTTTCCTGTGTCTGCCTTTCATCCCAATTTAGGAGTACTGGGATTATAGACATGGGCCACCCTGTACAGCTTTCATGGGTTCTGGGAATTCAAACTCAGATCTTCATGCCTGAATGGCAAGGGCTTTAACCCACGAGCCATCTCCCCAGCCTAGACCCCTTGAGTTCTATCTTTGGCCTTCAAAATATTAAGAACTTCTGTAGCAACAGTCAACAGCCCCGATGCCTACAGCAGCCAGTCAGGTGGCATCATGGTGGCCAAAGAAGACCGTAGGGAAAGCCAAAACAACATTGCTCAGCTCCAGGGACAGCAAGCCTGGTATCATTCAATTTTCATAGTGCTAAAAGTTGCCAGAAATACTAATTCTTATGTAAATTCTCTTTTTAAATGTGAGAAAAAATACATTTTAAAGTGTACTTTGGGACCAAATATATCTCTAGCTGTAACCTGGAGATGTGGGGGCTGGGCTTCCTCCTTTCTGGAGTCTAGAGAGGGAGACTGGGGTTGGCGAGGGCAGAGGGGCAGGGGATAGTCTATTTACCCTCTAGACCTGCAGTCTTCCAGAAGCCCATTGGAGCAAACAGATCCATGGCTCCAGGATAAAAACATACTCAGCCACCCCTTCTTGCAGGAAAGTACCACCCAGAACCTGCAATTGTCTGACTGAGCCACCTCCTGGGCTGGGCTTTCTCTCCCAGGCTCTGTGTATGCAAGCACTGGTTGCTCCGTGGGAGGGAGCTGGATCCCCAGCCAGGAGCCCTGAACTTCAGTTTGCCAGATTCTTAGTCTGGTGGGCCTGGGAGGCCCCAGGTCTCTCTCCACCCTTGTAGGGTCTCATCCAGGAAGAGGTCAACAGCATATTCGAAATTGCTGAATGCTGGCCAAAGAAGCAGAGTTCTGGCTATTTCCAGTTTCTTTATTCTGCTCTCCTGAGCTGTGCCCCCAAGAGGTTAGCGTGCTGGAAAGGAGGTAAAACGTGTTTGTCCCAAAATGTTACCCAATAGGCAATTTCTATTTAAAACAAACAAATAAAAAACAAGAGCATAAAGCAATTGTTTGGCTCACTCAAACAGATGGTCACTCTGGAAGGGTCAGGGGACCTTCAGGGGTTTTTTGGTTTTAGTTTTTTTTGGTGGTTGTTATTCTGTGGCAACCATAACCTCTAGTTGTGCAGACCTGAGAAGGGACAAGGGAGAAGCCACAGGCCAAGGGGTACAAGCTGCTTTTGTTTTGTCCCCATTGTGTTCATGCCACTTCCTTCTGGTTTCATCTAATTTTCTGGGATACTGAGGAGGCTCTGAGCTGCCTAGAGGCAGCTTCTCTGAGGCTGGGTTGTTATGGGAGCTGGGAAGTGAGACCAGAGAAGAATCCTGCCACCACATTGTCACATCCCAGCCTTTATTTAAAAAAAGAACCCCGTGGCTCTGTGGGAGTCTTGTGTGCATCTTCCCGGTAATTGCTTCCTTGCCACTCTTGGTGAGCTGGGCTGTGGCAGGCTCTATGATCCGGGTGGTGGCGGAGGAGCCAGCTGTCTGGGACACGGGTGGGAGAGCCCAGCTTCTCTGAGCTGGCTCAGAAGAATGAATGAGGACTCTGGGGAAGGGAGATCCCAGAAGATCAAGCTAGCTTCAGAGGCACTGAGGAAAAACAGGAACCATCTTAGGGAATGGGGACTTCCAGAGTCACACACTGGTTAGAGAGACCAGCCAGACCTTTTGTGGCTGATACTTGGGTCCAGTGAATTAACACAGAAACATCTTTAAAGTGGCACCTCACAAGAGACCAACCAATGATAACCGTATTTATCCTTCCAGAAGCATACACACCCGCTCCCCACCCACAGTCCCCAATGAAGCCTCTGATCGTACTCCTACAAATCCTAGGGGACATTTGTGCTCCCAAAGCCTTTTTTGAACTTCTGTGTGCCCTTAAATACAACACCTCCACTTCAAAGCCCTTTTTTTCATGTCATTCACTATTAAGTAACCGCTTTGGGCTGATCCATGCAAGGGCAGGCTCAGGTTCTGTGGAATCTGACACAGACTCTTTGGGGATTCTATTAATTAATTTTCTCATATCTGTGAGAAATACCCTACAAAAACAGCATGAAAAAGGAAGGGTTTTGTTTTTGCTCACAGTCTGAGGGTTCAGTCCATCATGGCGGGAAGGATGGCAGTGAGAGCAGAGATTCTTGGCTATGGCAGGCAGAGCACAAGGTGGCCGCTGACATTGCTTCTGCAGACAGGAAGCCGAGAGAGACAACGCTGGTGCTCAGTTTGTTGTCCCCTCCTTACTCAGTCTGGAACCCTAGACCACCAGATGGTGTCACCCACGTTCGGGCTGCATTTTCTCTCCTCTATTAAAAACTCAGGAAATATCCCCACAGACACCCTCGGAGTATGTCTCTGAGATGATTTTAAATCCAGTCAAAGGGACAGTGAAGCTCAGGCTTCACCACCGCAGGCTTCTTTCTTCTCTACAACAAAGCCATCTGACTTCTACAGAGACTGAACAAAAATGACCTCAAGAGCAACCAGTAGGGCCTTGGAAGGTTTTAGAAAGTAAGGAGTTGAGGTTGGCTTCATGGTAAATCTACCACTGGTATCAAGCAATTCCCAGCATGGCCCAGTATGTTAGAAAATATTGTCTTCATTTTATAGATGTAGAGAGCAGAACTCAGAGCCAAGAAGTAACTTCCTTGGAAATGTGTTCTTGATGTCCACATCACATTAACATCCTTTCTGCCTCTGATGGGTAGGGATGGTCATTGGGCTCTTCCCTGAATGTCAGGGTCCCCCTGTGAAGGCAAGACCCTGGTCATTGGTCTTACAGTACTATCAGCTTCTCTGAGGTTTAGGGACAGGTCTTACTCATCCTGTGTCTGGGCACACGGCAGGGACTCAGTTAGTGCATGGTGGGTGACTGAATGAGCGTGCTCCGCCTTCACAGTTGAGTGCCCTTGGTCAGCCAGCACCAGTTACCTGTTCATGACCTGGCATGGGCTCCTAGGCCTGGCTTCAGGTTTGAGGGAGTATTTCCAGGGTACAAAGGGAGAAGGAAATATAACCTTTCCTATGAGACCTAAATGGGATTGCAGAAAAGGACAGTGAATGCAGGCAGCAAATGTTGACTAGGTGCAGGCATGCATCACTATCAATGAACACAGACTGAGAAATGTATCATCAACCACTTTCCTTGTTGTGTGAACATCATCAAATGTACTTTACAGAAGTCCACATGGTGTGGGCCAGTCACTCATGTAGCCTTTGGATGCAATCAAGTGATACAGGAGAGAGATAGAAATAGATATAGAAAGGTGGGGGGGGCAGAGAGCTGCTGTGGGCTCTAAGATAACATACTATTTTACAGTAAGCTTCTTTGATAAGTAAGAGGATGCTCTAAAAAAGCAATACAAAGCATACGGTAATAAATATGTAAGCCAGTAACACAGTGGCTTATTAAGAAGCATGATACAGTGTGTGTTACTATATGTACTATATTTTTACATGGCAGAGAGCAGATTTATTTACACTGGCATCAACACCCGTACCGTATCTAAGGAATGTGCTGTGCCACGTTACGGCCTCACTGGTGGAGAGGAATTTTTCTACTCCATTATAGTCTTATGGGATCATTGTCCTATATTGGTCTATTGTTGACAAAATGATTATGTGGTATCTGACTACATTAGAAGCTAGAAGGGAAAGAGGCCTACTAATATCTTGTCTCCAAGGAGCCTGCACACTATAGAGGGGAAGAGAGGACAAAATAATGCCCAAATCCGGCACACAGTGAAAACAAGGTAAGACAGGAGGATTAGGTTTGCATGGAAGTGAGGCCTCATGGAGAAGGGAGGCTCGAGCAGAATCCTGAAGAAACCTAAGGATAGAATCACGTGGCCCACCTAGGGTAGGTGGAAGAAGCCCCAGGTGCAAAGGTCCCCAGGCAGGAGAGAAGTGGAAGTGATGATAAGAAGGCCCACTGTGAATGAAGGGAGGGGTTAGTCAACTGAGAGGGGGTGGAGAATCTGCATATGCGTGGAGAGAGATGGAGCTGGGCCACTGGAGGGTGGAGAGCAGAGTGACCTATCCCACTTTTATTTTAGAAGTTCCCCTCTGTCTGCCAAGTGGAGAATAAACTGTAGAGGACCAGAGTGGAATCAGAGAGACCCATTGGAGACTATGTCAAGAATGTGGGGCAGGTGTTAAAGGATTGTGATGTGGGAAGGCTGGTGACCACCCAGTGGTGAGAAGCGGCCTATTTCCGGGTGGTGGTGAACACAGAGATGATGATCAGTGGGTAGAGAGGGATAGACTAAGTAAGGACGCCTCTGGGTTTCCGGCCCGAGTCACTGGAATCTTGGGTTTGGGTATGTGTCCTCGATGTATTGCTCAAGCAAGCAGGCAATTGGAGGCAAAGGGCTGGGCTTCCAGAGAGACCACACTCAGTGGGAGTCATCTACCATGCTTGGCATTCTGGGAAGGTGCACAAGGGCTCACATTGGAACTGGCCCGCACCTAGAGGTTGGAGATATGAAACTGCAAGAGTGACTGCCGAGGAGAGTGCAGTGTCCTGGACTCTGGGAAGCAGTGTCCCCAGGAGGAGAAGTGACCCTCCAGATAAGGTGAGGTGGGAGAAGGGACAATTGGATCAACAATGAGAAGTCCTTTGGTGGTCTTGTCTGCAAGTGTCTGTGGAGGGGTGTGTGGGGAAGGCAGTGGGACTGGGTCAAAGTGGGACGGTGCAGAGGACAGGAACTTGGGGTAGCAAAGATGACCACCTCTTGTGTAGAAGTTCCCCACAAAGACATGAAGACTACTGAGGGAGGTGAGGCCGAGATGGTTTCTGACGCATCGATGGCGGCCATTACAGAGTGCATCTTGAGGTGGGAGAGAGCGAGGAGTTAGAGGCATGGAGGGCTGGGTTAATGATCAGGGATGGGATCTAGAACACCGGACCCAAGGGCAAGTAGAACGGTGGTGGCAGCTGCTAGTTGGTCCAAAAACCTTTCCTCCCTTTCTTCTGTAACAATAGCATCTTGCCGAGCACACTCCTGCTGAGTGGAGACCATATTTCCCAGCTTCTCTTGCAACTGACTATAGCTGCATGACCAAGTAAGCAAGTTCCATGTCACTGACAACACAAAAGGAATTTGTTAACCCAACCACCTTCCTCCTTCTTAGAATGCTGACATTCAGTGGCCCAGCAAAGGATGGAGCAACACACAGGTCAGGGTTTCCTGGATTTTCTGTGCACCCCTTAGGTTGTCCTGTGAAGTCAGTGACCCTCCCTCAGAACACTGGTCTTACATTCGTGAGACAAAATAATAAAACCATAAAGAAAAATGACTATAATAGCAAAACTGTTGGGGAGTTATAATCGAATAGTAAAAATAGACACTTTCCTCTTAATGTATTCGAGAACAATCTAGCAATGGATTGTTAACTGCTCTGCTTTCACGGTAATAGTGACTCTCAGTATTTTGCAATAGCTAATTGTGATAAGAAGGTATCTGTGATTTCTGCTGGAGACGAGATGGCGAGGCCTGCCAGTTATGTTTGTGGCCAGGCCACTCTGCACATGCTCGGGGCTGGTAGATCTACAGGATAGAAGAAAACAGTATTCCCAAATAACCTCAGGGTGGGGCCACCCAGTGCCTGAAGCAGCCAGGTGGCTGCAGGACCGCAGGAGAGGAAGTTAAAGGCCTGGCCTTCTTTAAAAAATATTTTTTTAAGTTCTTGATTTGTGTGTTTTCTTGCCACGGTAGCTTGTCCTGTGTCCGAACAGAACAGAGGTGTGAAGCAGGGAGTCAGTCCATCACTTGCCCTCCAACACTCAGCACCCAGCAGAGAGCCTCTGCCCTCCCCAGCCCAGGGCTCAGAGAGTATTACCCGTCCCAGTTTCCACCCTGGTGGCCTTCTGGTGCCCAGACGTGGGCCTCCCCATGCCCCGCCCTGTCTGGGCCTCAGCAAAGCCACCTGTTTCCTGTCCTTGGCCTGGGCAAGCCTGTGCCCTGGCCTCACCCACGTCCTGACGGGCTGACAGACACAGCTACAGCTCTGCCACACCCCTGCCGCCAACCTGGCAGCTCTGACTCTAGGGAACAGGAATGCTCCTGGAGAACTTGGGTCACAGGACTGAGAGCTGGAGCTGACTGGGGCCAGCAGCTGCGGAGCACTTAAAAAGAGGAGAGCCAACTCACCCATGCCAGCCAGGAGTGGAAATTTCAAGAGACGGGCAAGGATGGGGGTGAAGTCAATCGCTGCCACTCTCCTGGGGACTGTGTGGGTGCTGATTTCCACATACCACCTCCTTGAACCCTCTTACAGTCCCTTGAGTTAAATTCCACCATCTTCACTTTAAACCATTCAAACCGAGGTTCAGAGATGTTGTGTCACCTGCGCAAGGTCACACAGCCAGAAAACTAATAAGAACAGTCCAGATCTCCAGGGACTAGAGCTGAGCATCAAGGGCCTCTTTCTTGATTGGGAAAGAGAAGGTCCAGCTGACCCTTTTGGGAGGCCTCATGGTATCTTCTCCTGCAGATCTGACTAAGCGCATAGCCTTGGGCCAAAAAGGGCAGGTTTGAAATCTCCAGGGAAACTGCTCTGTGTTCTGGGTGGCAGGGGAGGGACCAGAGCTGCGATGTGCCACAAAGGCTAGGACGCCTCATGCCTCAGCTGAGCTTCACCCAGGGCTGGCCTGTCTGCTCCTCCTGGACCCCTCCTGGGGCACAGGAAGAGGAAAGTTGATAGTCACATAGACTGACTTGCAGTAGACTGGACAGGCAAAATTCTCAGGAAGGTAGACAGTGAGAGGAAGAGAAAGGGACAGTACTAGATTTGTTGAGAGCCCCTGATATCCAGAGCAGCAGACAGAATTGAGCAGTGGGTGAGCCTCATCTATAAAGGAAGATCTGATTCCTTCAGCAACATCAGCCAGCTGGATTGAACGAGATCATACAGATCCTGCATCACAGAGGACAGCCATGGAGCACCCCTTCGGTCTCCCTGTTTACCATTCTGGAGTTCTGAGGGAGGTCAGGTTGGCTGTAGTGGCTAACACCCTGAGAAATGGGTCGAGGCCTAGGGGAGGCTAGTAAGTGAACCTCAGATCCACCTAGATATGCATCCTCCAGGGCAGAGTCTGCTCCGATCAGGTTTGGGGACCAGTCTGGCTCCTGAACCAAGAATTATAAGGACCTCAGGAGTCTCCCAGAGGAGCCTGTCTGGCTCCAGGTTTGCTTTCCAGACTTCCTCCTTGCTCCCCAGGCTCTGCCTGGTGCTGGCTTTCTGCAGATGCAGCCCCTGCTCTATGACTCCAGTGAGGAGCCACAGTGCTCAGTGCAGAGGGTACCTTTTGTGACTGCAGAACACAGAGCTCATTTGCTGAGAGGTTAAAAGAGTCACAAGTATAACAGAACCCCTTCTCTCTTTGTCTGACTGGGTGGTGTGAGGGGGCTGCGAGCCTTCTGGAAACAAACAGGTCTGCTTTATCACTGGGGGTGGAATTGTCAGGGAGCTTCCCTCTGATAACCTAACTCCCTAGCTGGGCATGCTGCTGTCTTTTCCCAGGATGACTGACTATATTTGGACTTGCAATCCTCCAACACAAGGCAGTAAATAAGGGTAGTGTTTTCCGGAAGGATTAGCAGTTTAACTGTGAAAGAAGTGAGCTTCTTCTGTCAGCCAGCCAGTGGTCCAGGGGTGGCTGCCAGCTCTGGGGATTTCTTGTGAAGAACAGCTGGTCTTTGGGTCTGAACCTCTCAGATGGCAGCAGCTCTGCTTGGCTTCTATGACCTGGGGGCAGGGCCGGGCTTGCTCTAGGTAAGCCGTCCTTGTGGGTTCCTGCAGCCCTCTTCTCCAGACAGCTGGGCCTGGAGTGAGGGCAGAATCACAGAGGCCTTTCTGCTAGATGTGGTGGATAGCAAGCAAGAAGGAAGTGAGGTCAGGTGGCTGAGCAGAGGGACAGAGTGAGATCCTCTTTGTAACGTTCCAAATAACAGTTCCTATTCCATACAGAGCTGCTGGAGCACCTGCCCAGTCGGTGGCTCCAGGGAAAGAAAAGACAGACTTGTGGGCTGCAAATTAAGTCCAGTGCCAGGGGCAACTGAGTCTCCCACTGCAGATACAGAGGCAGAGGCCTAGAGGGGAAGTTAAGAGGCCTGTCAGAGCTCCAGGTTCTAAGCCTCTGGTCTCCTGCAGCCTCTCCTGCCCTGCTCACAGGATGACGGCATCCCACACACAACAGACATCAGACGTCTTGTCTCACCAAGAAGCAGCCCCAAGGGTGGGGAACCCCCAGTCCACACACACACACTCAGTGCTGAGAAGCAAGAGTTAAGGCCATACCTTACTGTGCACAGCTTCCGGTGCCGAACTGTGGGAGGCTAAATCAGTCCACACACACACACCACACACACATACACTCATATATGCATTAATGACACTTAAGAATAATAAATTTGGGACTGGAGAGATGGCTTAGCAGTTACGAACACTGGCTGGTTTGGATCCCAGCATCCACATGGCAGGTAATAATCATCCGTAACTCCAGTTCCAGGTGATCTGATGTCCTTTTCTGGCTTCATCCAGCATTGCATGACATGGGTACACTTTACATAAATGCAGACATAACACTCATACACTCAATATAAAAATAAAGTTTTTAAAGAATAGTAAACTTGCCAGGTGTGGTGGCACACACCTTTAGTCTTAGCACTCGGGAGGCAGAGGCAGGTGGAGCTCTGTGAGTTCAAGGCCAGCCTTGTTAACATAGTGAGTTCTAAGTCAGCTGGGGCTACACAGAGACCCTGTCTCAAAAACAAGACTCACCCCAAGAAAAGAATAGTAAACTTTGGTTATGTACTTTTAAAATTAAGGGCATGGTCCTAAGTATTGTTTAAAATAGGGACTAGAGAGAGCCTGGCTACTCTTGCAGAAGTCCCAGGTTAGAATCCCAGCACCCATATGGTGGCTAACAACTATCTGTAACTCTCGTTTCAGGGGATCCGATGCCCTCTTCTGTCCTCCATAGGCATTGCACACAACACAGGTGCACTTATATAGATGCAGACAATACACTCATACACATAAAATAAAATTTTTAAATATTATAAAAGAATTGTTCAAAATAAATGTTCATTGATTGTACACTACAAATACTGTAGTGAACTGCTGCTCTGTTACGAAAATGGAGCAGGAGAGAAAAGCAGAGGCAGTCACCATATTTCTAAGAGAGCTGTGTTTTTGGCCCCACCAGGCTGATGGTAAAACTGCTTGTGCCCTCAGATGTGAGTTTCGCAGCAAGAGACAGAGAGAGAAAGGCCTAGAGTGAGGTCCAGGCTGGCCCTGGCAGCCTGGCTGCAGTGGCTCCCCCGCTGGCTGCTCTCAGAGATGATTTCGGCAACTTTGAAAACCACTAAAACAGCTTGGGCCCCGCCCCAGAGATTCTGCAACTACTTGGACCAGGATGGGGGCCAGGCAGCAGAATATATCAAAATTCTATCCAAGAACTCTGATAGGCCTTCAGAATGGAGAAGCATGGCGGGCTCAGCTTCCCACATTAGACGGGAAGGAGGAGAGAACATTCACAGGCCCCCGCCCCCCACTGCCCCACAGAACAGGTTTCCTTATTCTAGTCTACGTGACAATCCAAGTTTCCATAGTAATGAAGGACTTATGCAAGTTGTCACTTCTAGGGAACAAAGCTATGATGGAAATTCAAATCTGACTTTGAAATTAAGTTCTCCCCATTTCAACATACAAAGCCCATGTTTCCAGGTTCTCCTAGATGGGATCCCCTGGATTTCACAGTCTGACTATCCCCATTCCAGTGTGAAAGCTCACCCCAATCTTAGCCAGGAAGATCTTGAGAGAAAGTTCAATGTCTTAATGGCCAAGCTGTTATTTAGAGAACTGTTAATGTCTACAGAAGGTCACACATTATTATCTCAGTGGACCTCTAGACCTACACTGTGGGCAGATGGGCAAAAGTCATCATTAAGTCAAAAACAATGGGAGCCAAAGCCTTGGGAAGCTATGTGCCCAAGGTCAAAGAGCTGTGTCTGTCCCTGGAAGAGTAAAGCCTAAGTGTTTGCTTCCTATCTCTTTCCTGGGCCACAGTTCAGACCATCCACTACTGATAGGAAAAATCTCAACTAGCAACAGAGCAGATCACCAACTCAGTAAGGCCAGGGAAGGAGCTTCCCGGTGGTCTCGTAATACGCTTAGGGAAGTGCCAGTCCATAACTGATAGTGCTTGGGGATATTCTTTTATGTTTATTTTGCGCCATTGAGGATTGATAGCTCATTGTCTTATTGAGCTACCAAGTTTTATCTCCTGCCCTTAAAATATTTTTTTTATTTGAGATATAGTCTTACTTAGCTGTACTCATTCTAGCCAAAGCAGACCTTGAACTTGCGGTCCTCCCTCCTCACCCTCTTAAGAAGTTGGGGTTTCAAACCTGCACCACCAGGCCTGGCTTATTATGATTATTACTATGTTGTGCAAAAAGTATCTCATACCCTGATAAAAGTCAAGAAGTAATATCTGGCAAGCTCCAGAGCTGGTGGAGAAAAGACTTTCTTTAAAAAAAAAATTTACTTTTTATTTTTTTATTTTTATATGTATGAGTGTTTTTCCTACATGTGTGTGAGTGCATCTGCATGTTAGATGTCCTATAACTAAGTTAAGGACGGGTTTTAGCTGCTATGTGGGTGTTGGGAACCAAACCAGGTCCTCTGAAAGAACAGCAAGTGCTTGTAACCACTGAACCATCTCGCCAGTCCCTGCAGGCCCTCTTGATTTTTTTTAAGGTCAAGGTTGAATTGGAGACTGCTGTTTCTGGAGAAACATCATCAAGCAGATGTAGCAGGCCATTCAGGGCCCTAACACACGGAATCCCAGAGCCTTCATGAGTGGGAATGAACAAATGGATGTGGCCCTCTGACCTCCAGCTTGCCCTGTGACCTTGGCAAGCAAGTTCTGTCCTGCTGGAAGGCCTGTGGTTGGAAACTAGGTTGGGCTTTTTGGTGTGAGACCTCAGGTAAGAGGGCTGTTGGGCACATGACTCAGGATAATTGCTGCTTGCCACAAGTCCTCAGGGACTTTTGACTCACCTGTCTTGGTTAAATGGGATTACGAGGCTTGAGAAAGAGGAAATGGAAAAGGAACAGAACTGCAAAATCAGGAAATATTCCCAGGCTACCGGGCAGCCCTCGAGGCCTCCCTGCCTTGCTCAGAAGATACAGGGAGGGCCCACACATTCCTCGGGTCTTGGCTGACCCAGCTAGAATCTGAACTCCAGAAGAGGATCCTGTACTACAGCTGGCCTCAGCACAGCTGCCAACTCTATGGTAGCTGTGGGGATCCTCTGAGATCATAAGAGAAGGACAAGGACTTGAAGGTGGCAGGATTTTCTGGGCAGCCAGGAGCACCATGGCTCAAGCTGGTGCCTCACCCACTTTCCCCTGCAAGCTCCAGGGCTTTTTAGCAATTCTTCAAAGTCTCTGCCCTGGTTTTTTCTGGTCTAAGCTTGTTGAACATTTCTGCTGGCTCACACTTTCCCATTTTAAGAATGAGTCTGACGCTGGAGGGAACTGGACCCAACAACTGGGTTCATTTTAATAAGCACCAACTAAGGACCTGTGAGCTTCAGAGTGAAGAACAGAGGTGAGAAGGGCTCTGTGTTCACAGTGGAGGAGGCTCTTGCCTTCCCGTGCCCTCTGCCCTCTTCTGTCCCCCCTCCCGCCCCCCGCCCCGCCGCATCCACCTACTGAGGATGCCTTTACACAAGCCGTTCCCACTGTTTAGATGTCCTTCCTCCTTCCCCACCTCTACCTTTCAAAGACTCAAGCCCTCAAACTGACATCTGGAATAATTCATGTGCGTTTATTTTGTGTTCTTTTGCTTTGAGACAGGGTCTCACCTGACCCAGACTAACCTTGAACTCCTGACCCTCCCATCTCCAGTACTGGGGTTACAGGTGTGCACCACTATTATTGAGACAGGGTCTCACCTGACCCAGACCAACCTTGAACTCCTGACCCTCCCATCTCCAGTACTGGGATTACAGGTGTGCACCACTATTATTGAGATAGGGTCTCACCTGACCCAGACTAACCTTGAACTCCTGACCCTCCCATCTCCAGTACTGGGATTACAGATGTGCACCACTATTATTGAGACAGGGTCTCACCTGACCCAGACTAACCTTGAACTCCTGACCCTCCCATCTCCAGTACTGGGATTACAGATGTGCACCACTATTATTGAGACAGGGTCTCACCTGACCCAGACCAACCTTGAACTCCTGACCCTCCCATCTCCAGTACTGGGATTACAGATGTGCACCACTATTATTGAGACAGGGTCTCACCTGACCCAGACCAACCTTGAACTCCTGACCCTCCCGTCTCCAGTACTGGGATTACAGATGTGCACCACTATTATTGAGACAGGGTCTCACCTGACCCAGACTAACCTTGAACTCCTGACCCTCCCATCTCCAGTACTGGGATTACAGATGTGCACCACTATTATTGAGACAGGGTCTCACCTGACCCAGACCAACCTTGATCTCCTGACCCTCCCATCTCCAGTACTGGGATTACAGATGTGCACCACTATTATTGGCTCAGATTTGTGCTAACTGAGGACCTAAGTGCCGGGTACTATGCTAGACATTCTAACCCATTGCTTCCGGGATACTTTGAGTGGCCCTATATGTTAACATACTGTTAGTAGCCCACTTGGCAGATGAGGTAAGTGAGCTTGGCACAGCTAATGTCACATGTCATAAATGGCCCAGCTGGGTTCAAAACCAGGGCTGCTGGACTCTGTATGTATGTCATTACCCAACAGCCTTTAACATCACCCAGGAAGTAAGAGGCCGCCTGTACCCTGAGATGCAGAGTCGACAAACTCAAGCCCAGAGTTCCCGCCCTCTGCAGCTTGACTGCTACAGACTGAACTCCAGTGCAGCTGCTGTTACAAGCATTGCTCCATGCATCACATCTGCAGAGTCAGTATTCTGTGTGAACTTTGAATTCCTAGGGCTAGCAGAGTGTCTGATATGCAGATTGACTCACACTGAATGGAGATGAATGAAGATACTTAGACATATACCCCACTATACAGACAATGACAAATCCTAAAAGAGGGATCTGAGCCAAATGTGACGAGGAGTTTGGGAGGCTGTGATCACATGTGGGTGAGAAAGCTTTTCTGTGGGGAGAGGGAGTGGCATCTGGTCTGCACACTGGGCCTGAGTGGGCGTCAGTACATAGCTTGGGAGGTGGCTGAGGGACAGACAAGCAAAGGTTTGGAGGCCTAAGCACAGTTTCACTAAGATGTGGATTCAGGGGGCAGCAGGAATAAAGAATGCTGGTCCAGTAGGTTGAACTGTGCCCACTGAGATGGTGAAGTCCTAACCCCTGTGCCCACTGAGATGGTGAAGTCCTAACCCCTAGGACCTGTGACTAGGACTGTATTTGGAAATAGTCTTTGTAGATGATCAATTTAAGATGAGGTCATTAGACTGAGAACTAATCTAATCTGACTGTGTCCTTATCAAAAAGGAGAAACCTGGACAGAAAGACCCCATACTAGAAGAATCTAAGTGAAGGCAAAGGTAGAGATGGAGTGACGCCTAAAGCACAGGGACGTGCCAGAACCTTCATGAGAAGCATGGAACCAAACCTGGATCACAGCCTTGGGAGGAACCAAGCCTTTAGATGTCACAGTCTCCAGAGCTCTGGCAAGGTCAGACACTTCTACTGTTTAAGCACTCTGTCTGTGATGCGTGGTTACAGTAGCCCTAGAAAACCAGCACATCTGGGGAGTCCTTGCTGCTGGGGGTGGGATGGGAGATGGGTACAGACTTTGTCATTAACTCAAGACAGTGAGGACTACCCCTTTGAAATGTCTGTCCCTCTGATGCTCCAGGTGGGAAAGGCAGTGATAGCCAGCCTAGACAGAGTTAGGGTCAAGAAAAGCACTCCAGCCTGTTCGTGGACAGCTTGCCTTAGACATGGTGCGATGACAGAGTGCCCGCTCTCTATTCCAAGTGGAGCTGAGGGAAAGCCACACCTGCAAGGTGCTGGTGATCACTACAGAGCTCAAGCACAGCCCCTCTGTGACCCAGCACTGGGAAGAGGAGACTTGGTCTTGGCTGGGGCAGGGAGGGCAGCTCTGGTTGGACAAGCCCTCCCAAGGCCCTGTTGGGAGGCAGGGTGACTTATTAGTTGTGAGTTTGTGTTCCAAGTTACAAAACACAATTCTAACTTGAATGAAAAACAGGAACTAGGACTGGAGATGTAGCTCAGTTGGTAGAATGCCTGCCCAACAAGCCTAAGACCCTCCAGCATCACATAAAACCAGGTCTGGTGGTATACGCCTGTGATCTTAGCATTTGGGAAGTGAAGACAGAAGGTTTAGAAGTACAAAGTCACTCTTGAATAGACAGCAAATTCCAGCTCACTCTGGAAAGAAAGACCTTTTCACCATAAGATCTTGTCTCAAAAGCAAAAAACAAACTAGGCCAAAAAACCCCACAGATATTTGTTAGACGATATAATCAGGATCTGAATGGTGAAAAGAGGCTGAACAAATGACAATACACTGACAACTGAACAGACAGGAGTCAGAAAATGATGACCAAATCAGGAAGTGTCACACCTGACAAGAGACTCTAGAACCATCTCGGAAGGAAGGTCATGAAATGGAAGGCCTGACTGAGGAGAAAGCAAGGCCATCACTAGAAGCTGGCCGTCGAAGTTGCTGCTCTAAGGTCCTGAGGTCTGACTCCCCTCAAAACGGGTATTCTGAGGCAGAGAACTGACTGGCAGTCCCTCTGGACTGGGGCTGGTTCCTCATAGAACAGGTGCTCATTCACTAGAACACGTGGAGCAGCAGGGCATTCTGGGTGGGCAGAGCAGCAGACATCTTGTGCAGCTGAGGAAGGAGAGGGCTTGGAGTGAGGGAGCTGATTAAAGAAAGAGTTGGAATGAGTCACACATGAGACTTGGGCAGGGAGGAACAGGTCTGGTCAGAGTCCTGGACAGGTGTCAGGGTAGTGGACAAGAATTATCTCATCTGCCCAGAAGCCACACCCACACCCCTCCCCTCTTTCTGGGAATTTCCCTTCCCCTTTCCCCGCCCCCATGATCAGCTCCAAGGTCACCATAGAAGCTGCTCTGGCACCCTGTCTTAATGGATCAATCCAAGAATGGCATGAGACCCAGGCTGCCCCCGACACACACATGGCACTCAGCTCTTCTCACAAAACCCTTCCCCAGACAAGGTGGGTTTTATGTTTGTGTTTTCTTTGTGATGCTGGGAATCAAATCTAGGGCCTTTTGCATGTTAGACAAACATTCTACCTCTGAACTGTAACTCCCCCCAAACTAATTCAAATTGCATTTCTGTCCCTTAAAGTTGTCTAAATGCAAGTTTCTTCCTAATGAAACAAAGCAAGGGAAAGAACAATTACAAACACAGCTAGAATACACGTGAGTCTTCTTAAGACAGATTTGTTGCTTTATGTGGATACATGAACTCACAGTAAACACACGGGTAAACAAGTCATCTTCGTGCATTTATAGAATAGCATATTGCAGTCTTGCCAGGCATGGTGCTATTATCCTGTAATCCCAGCACTTGGGAGGCAGAGGCAGGAGAATCACTGCAAGTTCAAGGCCAGCCCAATCTACATAGCAAGTACCAGATTAACCTGTGCTACAGGGGAAGATCCATCTAAAAAGAAGAGAAAGGAGGAGGGGGAGAGAAGAAGAAGAAAAAGAAGACACTGGAATCACAGATGAGACTTCACAAAGAAAAAAAGCATTCTAGAACAGAGATGATGACCTGGAGATGTGAGCTGCCGTTTGGACGTGCCCCCTCACCCTGTCAGACAGGTAGCAAGATGGTCCTAGAGATAGCACAGGCTCAGAGGACAGTGTCCCAACAGCTACAAGCTGAGTCTGAAGATTCACTGGGAGTCAGAGGTAGCACCTTGAGAACCCGATCATCAGCCCAAGTGGCTGGTGAAGGATGCTGTCAAGGAGTGGATGCCAAATCGGGAAGAGGAGGGGCATGGCGTCTAAAAGGAAAGGAGAAAGTTAAGCTCAAGCTGTAGCAGAGCTGGCAGATAGGCAGAGGCCAGCCTGGACGCTGAGGCTAAATTCAGACATGGCAGAGAGGGGAAGCAGTATCCAGGTCCGTGAAGGGCTGGGAGCAAAAGAGCAGGAGTGTTTAGGACAAATGGTCACTAGGCGGTGTCAGTAAGAGACTGGCTGATCACTCGCAGCTCTGACAGCATGTTCAACTGGCTAACAGTTCCTGGGATCGGTTTTATGGTAAGGTGTCCAGTGTGGACACAGAGATGGAGAGAACCCAAGTAAAGAGATAGGATCAAGGAAGATGTCCCACAGAAGCTGGGCTTTGAAGAACAGGAAGCTTCCAGTCAAACCTCTTCTGGCTTAGAAAAGCCTCTATTTATCTTTAGAAACATGAAAAAGTCAACAGAAGGATATACACTAAATCTCGGCATAACTCAGTCGATAGAGCCCTGCCCCCACAGACAGCCACCGAAAGCAGCTCCTAGCTCAAGCAGTGCCGAACTGCCGTGGGCTGCCAACATGATGGTGACCACAGGACTGACCTCTAGGGTTTCCAAAGAGTTAAAACATGTTGAGGGGAAGGGTAGTGCAGGGCTGAATATGAGCAAGGCATAATGTTATATATGTTTGAAGAAGTCACAATGAACTGATCAATTTGTATACCAACTAAAAATTTAATTAAAAAAAAAAGACTTCAAAAGAAGCTCATAAGTAAAACGTTCTAAGCCAGGAGCCCCTCCCTCCATACAGCTGAAGACCTTTATCACCAAGTTTGCCTGCACTTCTGAGTTACAACTCAAAAGTGTAACTTCTCCTTTTCCCCTTTCTGTCTCTTCATTTGGATGCCTGCCGAAATCTAACAGCACTTGCCCTGACTCTGGGCTTTCTCCTTGTATTCTCTGCAGAACCTGTCCCTCACCTCTACAGCTGCGAACAGACCTCAGTTGCTGGCCTTAATTCAAAAGACATGACCTTCTCCCTTCCTCTTCTCCATCTCCCTCGTCCTGGCACCTATCAAGATTTATAGCTTGCTGCCCTGTTGTTTTTCTCCCAAACTGTCAAAAAATGATACTTGAACTTGGGGGGGGAAACGTTCAAAGCTGAGTATGGTGTGTCCTACTTTACTTTCTGTTGCTGTGTGACAAACACCATGACCAAAAGCAACCTGGGAAGAAAAAGGTTTATTTCAGCTCACATCTCCAGGTCATAGTCCATCACTGAGGGAATCAGGGCAGGAACTCAGCACAGGAACCTAGAGCAGAAACCATGGAGAAATGCTGCTTGCTGACCCTCTCTGCCTCTCATGCTCAGCTAACTTTCTTATACAGTCTGGCCCATCTGCCTGGGGACAATGCTGCCCACAGTGGTCTGGGTCCTCCTCCACCAATCACCACTCAAGACAGTCTCTCACAGATACAACCACAGGCCAGTCTTATCTGGGGGAATTCTTCTACTGTGATTCCCTATTCTCAGGTGACTCTAGGTTATGTCAAGTTGGCAATAAAAATTAACCAGCATATGGTGGAACGTGCGTGTTGCCTTATCTACTTGACTGAGTCAGGAAGATTGTTTGAGCCTAGGAATTCAAGGCCAGCCTAGGCAATATATCAACATCTATTTCAAAAAAGTGTTTAAGAGTTCAGAGCCAGGCACAGTAGCATATACCTTTAATTCCAGTGCTCAGGAGGCTGATCTTTAATGCTCTTTACCAGAGAGACTGAATGCATGAGAACTACAAATCCCAAAATCCCTAGCTAGCAACGACAGGTTAGATTCCACAAATGAGAGTCCTGTGGGATCTGCAAGAAGAAAGAGAAGCAAAATGCGTACAGTAGTGGTTTCCAGGAGTTTGCTTGGAAATGCCCTGCATATCTGGGGCGAGAGCTGTGATCACTGTGGGTTCTGTCTTTCCCTGAATGTGGGCTGCCATTCTGAGTGCCAGGATAATGGGCCTTTACTGTTGATTCTCCAGCTCTCTCTGCAGTTCTGTGACTATTTACTGCCCTGTACTGTTTCTCCTCCTGCTTGAAATGCCTTGAGTGGTAGCTGTCGTCCTGACTGGACCATAACTAGTTTCTTTTCATCAGGAAAGGAAATCCACCATCAGACTTTCACTCAGATGTAATTTTCTAGACTGGGTCGTGCGCCTCACCACAAACCCAGCCGACTGGGAAGGTAAACGGGATTTCCCTAACAAATTTAGGCAGGACTCCTTCTTTTGACCGAGCATATTGCCACCTTGAAGCTAACAGGGGAGGCTTTGGTGTTCTCGGTCCTAGAAAAGGAGCCTAATAAGAAAAGCTGGACCAGCTGTGGCTTCACGACCAGGCCGAGAACTCATTAGAAAAGAAATCATCGTGTCTGTGTTGATTTGAGCAGAATGTATGTAGCTGCTTCTCTGCAAGACGAGGTATTCTTAGAACATATCAGAAAACAGAAGTGCAGTGGAGCAAGGCAGGGCTAAAACTTACGACACAGTGTTTACTAGATGGACAAATGTATGTCTGCCATAGCAAGTCTGTTTCTATTTTAAAAATAAGAAAATGGGTTAGTGAGAAGGCTCACTGGTGCCTGCTGCAAGGCTGACAACCTGAATTTAATCTCCAGGCACAACACGGTGGAAGGAGAGAACCAATTCCCAAAAGTTGTTTTCTGACCTCCAGATGTGTACTGTGGCATGAATTTGCCCCTACCATACAACATAAATAAAGTAGGAGAAAAAAAAGAATAATAGAATAATTGTTTCCATAGAATGTACAACATGCCAGACATTTCCCAAATGCTTTTGTGCAGTAAGCCATTAAATAGTGACTTGCAATCACAAAAGGTAAGTGTGTTATTGTTCCTATTTACAGGTGAGGACAAGAGGCTCAAAGTCACCTTTGGTCACAAGTGATAGAGTCAATATGTGAGCCCAGTTACCATGGGCCAGAACACTATGCTCAGAATATGAATTCACAGCTCCGCCTTGTCATGACACACTCCATTAACCAATAGATGCTGAACATTCACACGTGGAGTTGTGGCTTTGTTCACGTTTCTGCTGGTTTCCCACTGCTCCTGTGACAAATGACCACCAACTTATGACTCTAAACAATGTCAGTTTACACTTTAGCAGTCTGCAGGTCAGAAGTCTTGAATCACCAGGCCTGCATTCCTTCCAGAAGCCCAGGGGCCAGACTCTGTCCCTCTGCTTTTTCCAGCCACTTACAGGTGCCCACATTCCTTGGTTCACTGTCCCTTCCTCTGTCCAAGCCTGCAGTGATGGATCTTTTCTCCTCTTTGACCTCTTCCTCCTCTGATAAAAGCTTTGTTGGTATCTTGGCCCCACCAAGCAATCGAAGAAAACCTTTCAAGTACCTTAATTACAACTGCAGCATCCTTTTTACCATGTAAAGTTTTAGAGATCAGAAGACCAGCATCTTTGAGGGACTGTTACACAGACTGCCACAGTGATTGAAGGAGATCACGTCCTGGAGAAAGGTAGAAAAGGATCCTACAGACAAATACAACTCTAGCCAACAATGTGGAGGGTAAGGTCATTTTTCAAAGGTCTAGGTCTGCTGGCCCTAAGTCCTTTCCTAACATCTCACACTGGGACTCTCTGGGAGCTCTGTTAAAAAAAAAAAAAAAAGAAGGGGCCCCAGGGATTCTTGAGGACCCAGCAGCGTCTCTCCAGAGCAACGTTGTCCTGCTCCTCTGCACATATCCTTCCAGAAGAGTTTTATTTTCCCACAAAAAGACAGGAAGACAGCTGCCCTTAAACAAGCAGAACTGTGGGCCAACAAAATGGTTCAGAGGATAAAGGGGCTTGCCACCAATCAAGGACCTGAGTTCAATCCCTGTAATCCACATGGTAGAAGGACAGAATAGACTCCCACAGGCTGTCCTCTGAACTTCATACATCTGCCATAGGTACTACATACATACATACATGAGAGAGAGAGAGAGAGAGAGAGAAAGAGAGAGAGAGAACACAAATAAATAAATCTAAAAATAAGTACCAAGAAAGAACTAGGCTAAATTCCTGAAGCCTTGAAAGGGGCTTCCTATCTCTCATTTCAGCAGGCCACGGGAAGTGAGGTGTGGTCTAGTGGGAGAAGCTTCACTTCTGAGTATCCTCCTGCCATAGTGTGCTTTAGGGGCTTTGAATGTCTCTGTGTCAAAGACTTGGTCCAGGGTATTTTGCCACAGGGGTGGAAAGCTGACTGACATCCCTCACTGCATGCATGGGTCATCAGGGGAGAGCTTGGGCCTGTGGAAGGTGTGGTCCTCATGACCCTTCCCTGCAGAAGCTCAGCCTTCAAAGTAGACTGGCCCTAGCTCCTTTCTTGACTGTCCTAATAAGCATCTTTGACATGAGGTCCTAAGACTATGAGTCAGCTCATGGGGCCAAGGGAGAGGCAAAAGGAGGAGCTGCTGGGAGGTGTGGTTTGGGTTCCCTGGCCCAGGCTTACTGCCCACTGGGAGCCCACAGACAGGGAGCAGCCACAGCACAGGGAACACACCACTGAAATGCTGGTTTTGCTTTCTTCTGTTTGATAGCTTGTTTTTCTTGTTTGTGTGGTGCCTGGGATGAACCCCAGAATCTCACACATGCCAGGCCAAAGTATGACCCACACTCCTCATTTGTGCTCAGGAAATCCACAGAAAGAATTAAGACTCTCTCTCTCTCTCTCTCTCTCTCTCTCTCTGAGTCTTTTCCCAGTTCCCAGGTGCATGCATGCTACACTACAGACAGACTCAGTGAAGCTCTCTGTCTGCCCTTGCTTCTCTTCACTTCAGGCAGCTGGAAGAGGCGCCCTTTCTCAGAGAGGCGTCACTGTACCCCGAGCCTGCCAGGAAGTTTCTCCCTCCAAGCCTCGATGAGCACAGACTCTGTCAAACACAAGGTCATGTTTGTGGGTCTCCAAAGAGCACAGCTGGAGCCAGCCGCATGCTACCAGCTGCAGAGGGTTTGTTTTCCTAGCAACCCTTCTTCTCTTGACAACAGCAGCCTGGAGCCAAGCTCCAGGGTGACAGGTATGGGCGGTGATTTCCACAGTGGCTTTTGTCCCATCCCCCAGGAATGCCATCTGTCCCTCAGGAGCTGAGTTGAGTTGATCCCTTCACCATGCCCCACCCCATCCCTGCTCTCTCCCTCAACAGGCCTTCCCTCCCTCTGAGGACCTTTCCCAGGGTAGCACTCCTGCCTCCAGAGCTCCCGTGAGCAGGGAAGAGAGAAGGATGATAGGAGACAGGAATAAGAACGCTGAGCATAGGCCTGAGAGAGAGGCAGAGCGGGAGCCCGTCTTGCCACACTAGGGAACAGGGGTGGCCCCAGGCTCCTGTTGGTGTCATTTCTTTCTCTGAAGGCTCTACAGCTAAGAGGACACACATCCAGATCACCTTCCTCTGGCAAAGTTTGCTGTCTGGGCATGTGAGTGCAGGAGGAACCTACAGATGCTAGAGACCAACCCTGACATCTAACAGATGAGGAAACAGAGGCCCAGTGATGCCCACTGACTCAAAATCATGCAGTGATGGGCAAATAAGATCAGGTGCTTATATAAGAAAAGCCAGTAGAAATGGACTTCAACATCCACCCCTAATACTGCCCCAACACACGCGCACACACAGGCTGCAGGTGAGCACTTTTACACTCTAGTGAGAATGCCCACTGACCTCAGCATACATCTGCATACCAATGTGGGCTTTGGGGATGTCCAGAGCAAGCTCAGTGATGATTACAGCCACCATCTTCTGCTGCTTGGCTCTGGGTCAAGCACAGGCCAAGGGCCCACCACATCAGCTCCTCAACGAGTCACAACCATCCCATCACAGAGCTGCACACTGGGCTAGAGAGGGTTTGTCACTTGCTCATGTCATTTCAGCTGGACAGAAGGAGAATCAGGATTGGCATCCAGGGACAGCCACATGGGACTCACCGCCTCTTCAGTCAGCACCTGCTTCTTTTCTGCCCTTTCTGAAACCTCCACTGGGCCTTTGCAGGCACATAGCAGGGCCAAAGGGCTACACCATCTGAAAAGTATCAACCCACGTGGGAGTATATAGGAAGCCCATGGATCAACATAAGATCAATACAGATCTTTTGAGATTGTCTAAACTTAAACAGCTACCCGAGAGGAGTGGGAGAAGACTGGGTGTGGGATTGGGTCAAGGACAGCGGGGCGACTGCGAAGGAGAACATTCGGTATCTTTTCAATCTAGTACTGTGTGCTGACCTTGCTGTTTCAAAAATACATGCATGCTTTTTCAGGGGGAGAAGGGAAGGTCTCACTATGTAGCCCCAGTTGGTCTGGAACTCACTGTATAGTTGAACTCACAGAGATCCACTTACCTCTGACTCTTGAGTGCTGAGATTAAAGGCATGTGCCAACAAGTTTGACCTAAACACATGCTTTAAAAAAATTACCTAGATAACCAGGCATGGTAGCACACACCTAAAATCTCAGCATTCAGGAGGCTGAAGTGGGAGGATCACCAAAAGCTTAAGGCCAACATGGGGTACATAATAAATTTGAAGTCAGATTGCATTTCAGAGTAAGACCTTATCTCCAAAATAAAAAACCAACCAAACAAACAAACAATCAAACAACAATAACAAAACAAACAAGGTCAGAGAATGATTCAGTGGGCAAAAAACAGATGCAGTCAGGCCTAATGACTTGAGTTGAATCTCCAGGACCCACATGGTGGAAGGAGAGAACCAACTCCAGCAAGTTGTTCTTTGACCCCACTAGATGTCTGTGTGTGTATTCATATATATGTATGTATATATATACACACACATATAAATATATAATTAAAAATGTTTTAAACCAAACAAACAAAAAGCAGATGTGCTCAGAAGGGATAACGACCCCAGACTAGCTCACAGTGAGTGCTTTTTGTAGCTCAGTCAGTGTGACAGTGCCGAACAAGTGCTTCATGCCTTGGAAGTTCATTGTGACACATAATAACATGTCACCACCCTGACGGAGTGATACACTGAGTGTCCATGTATCTTAGCCCAGCTCACACTTTGACTGGCATGAAAGTTTCACTCAGAAGAACTCCTGGTATCCCACTACTCCTCCACACCCAGGAAGGCGGCCAGAGCACAGGAGACATGGTCCTCATCTCCTTTTCCCACTGCAGCACCAACCTGTGTCATTTCTTTCATTACACTTAACACTAGCTGGAATGAGTCTACTCATGCGTTGCTCTCTGCCCACTTCTCTCTCAGGTAAACAGACACCACAAGTACAAGGGGACTTGGTCCTGTCCCCAGAACCTAGGCCCGTGCCTGCCAGAGAGGAGAGCATCCAAGAAACCTTTTGCATAAGTGAGTAACAGACCCCATAGGTTGTCGGAGAAGAATCAGTGTCCTACCTTATACACCCATGCAGAGGGTGAACTGAGATACTCATGATGCTTACAAAGCTCTTATGAAAGGAAGCTTTGTGCCCAGCACGGTGCTGTGTTCAAACCCCTGCAGTCTGCCCTGGCCCTCCTTGGGGATCACCGAAATATCAAAACAGAGCGTGATCACTCTTCTCCACTCTTCCCCATTGGTCAACAGGGCTGGGAAAGATTGCCTTTTTATTTGTTTTCTTGCTTTCTTTCTTTTATTGTGTGGAAAATTTTTATTGAATTTTGCAGAAAAAAAATTTTTTTCTTTTATGTGTATGAGAGTTTACCTACATGTATATAAGTGCACAGATGTCAGGCAATGCCCAGAGGTCAGAAGTCATTAGATTCCCTGGAACTGTAGTAACTGATGATTGTCAGCCACACATGGGTGCTGGGATCCTAACCCAGGTCCTCTGAAGACCACTGGTGCTCTTAACTGATGAACTGTCATCGCAGTTTGCTTTGTTTCTCTTTGGTCTTTTGGAGACAGGCTCTCCCTGTGGCCCCAGCTGGCCTGGAATTCACTATATAGACCAGACTGGCCTTGCACTAACAGAGATCCACCTGCTTCTGCCTCCCGAGTGCTGGATTAAAGGCATACACCACCATGCCCAGTTATTTTGTTTCTTGAGACAGGGTCTTACTATGAAACCCTAGCTAGTCAGGAGCTCTGTGTAGACCAGGCTACCTTCAAACTTGTAGCAGTCCTGCCTCTGCCTTCCAAGTACCGAGATTACAGACATGTGCCACTTGCCTGGCTGGATTGTTTTGCCTTTTGACCTTCTTGGCCCAAGGGCTATGGTGCCTGCAGAGTGATGAACCTGTCCATGTTCCAGACATTCCAGAACATTTCAGGGAGAGCCAAGCTCTGCTGAGCTCTCTTATCTCTCTCCCAGGTTGGCTTCTAGGGTAGACTCCTGGCCTCTGTGCCTTCTCTACCTTTCATATTAGAAATTCAGACCTCATCCTGCTCCTTCAAATCAGATCTGCACCTACAATTGGCCTGAAACTCCCTGACCACCATCTGCTCCTGGGACTGCCATTCTGGCCTTGGCATTTGCCCTTTATTTTTGCTCACTTCTTTCCAACATTCCCTCCCAGGATGCTCCAAGCCCTTCCTGGAAGGCTAACAGATTTGGAGAGGAGCCACAAGAGTCAGGAAACTGTCCTGTGTGGAGTTACCAGCCACGGCCCACGAGGGCCTGTCAGCTCCTCTCTCTTCCATGTTTCTGTGTGCACAGTAGGCTCCCAGCAAATCTTCACTGGATTGGATTTCCTCTCGCTGCTTCTCTTCCCAGAAGTTCTTTGTTCTTCTAATTCAGTTACTCAGCTGTGGTCAGGCACAGATATTTAATAGAGGCCAAGTAACCAGATCAATGGAAGAAACGGGAACATTCTGAGACTGTATTTTCTTCTTACTCCCTGGGCAGCCGGATTCACATCTGGCTTCCGGAGGGTACAGAGACCCAGCCAGGGCCAGGTGCTGCTGCCCTGGCCAACATCCAGGAAGGAGGGGATCTGACTCCAAAGCAAAGGGCAGAGGCCTGTAAATAGCCTAGTGGGCCAAAGAGCAGGGAGAGAAGCCATGTGACCTGTATCCTTACGTGCAGGAATAAGACAGTCCAGAAGTGAGTGGCAGAATCCGGAGCACAGCACTTAGAGAGGTCTTCCGAGGGACTCAGCCACACACGAATGGCTTGGTGATACCCTGCTCCCAGCATGGACGGGTGCTGGAGAACATTCCAATCCAGAGGCAACCCCTAAAGCTTTGTGTTGCTCCAGCCTCTTTCAGCTGCGGTGACAGAAAGGCCAACTCAGAGGGTCAGCAAGATGGCAGCATCTCAACGTGACGGGGAGGAGGCAGCTGTTCAGATCCATGAAGAGCTCAGTGCAAAGGAACAGCATTAAAGGGTAATGTTTTGGGCTGGGTATGGTGGCACATGCCTTTAATCCCAGCACTCCAGCCAGCAGGAGCTACAGGGAGACCCCATCTCAAAAAGACCAAAAAAGAAGGGAATTTTTATGGGCTGGCAGTATGGCTCAGCAGGTAATGGCACTTCCCACACAAGTATGGTGACCCGAGTTCAATCCCCAGAATGTACGTGATGATGGAAAGAGAGAACCAAGTCTACAAAGTTGTCCTCTGACCTCCACATGCTCATTATGGCATGTGCTTGCACGCGCGCGCACACACACACACACACACACACAGTAATAATAATAATAGTCTCGACTCAGGTAAAGGTTCTGGCAGGGACCGTTCAGTACAGTACAGACCATGTGTCGCCTCCCAGCTAAGCCCTCTGTACATCAGTCACTGATTCCTTGCTGCAGCCCTAAGGAGAGGGGCTGTATGTGGAGCTCAGTGGTAGAACATTCATCTAGGGATTCATCTGGGGAGACCTTGGGTTGGATCACCAGCACTGCAGTGAACAAAACCAAACAGCAATGAAAAAATTATGAGGAAGGGTTTGGTATTTTATATTATATTATTAGTATCTTATTTTATAATCACTGGGTAACCTGCCCAAACTCACAAAGTCTGGCGAGCTCGGGTTAGAACCCAGCAGTGTAGGTCCTACCCCTTCCTGTCTTTCAAGATGAAAGGGAGAAAAAGAAATCTGTGTGGAGCCACAACTTGAACTAAGTCACAGCCCTTGCCATGGGAGCCTGACTTGAGTTTGATCCCTGGAACCCACATTTTAAAAGTTGGCAGTGAGGAGGGTGCTGGAGAGATGGCTCAGGGCTTAAGAGCACTGGCTGCTCTGGCAGAAGATTCAGCTTCACATCCCAGCACCCACACGGCAGCTCACAACCGTGCGTGATTACAGTTCCAAAAGATCTGATGCCCTCTTCTGTCATCCACTGGCACCTGGCACACATATATACAGCCAGGCAAAACACTCATACACATAAAATAAAAATAAAGTCTTTTTTAAAAAAAAAAAGTGGGGGGGGGGCAGATATGATCACAAATCCTGTGGGAGGTGGAAACAGGAAGTGACAGGACTGCCTGGAAACTTGCAGGCCAGCTGCTCCAGAGTACACATCACGGCAGAAGCAAGAGAGGCCTTGCCTCAAAAACAAGGTGGAAGATCAGGCAGCATCCCAGCAGACAGCACTAAATGCACTGAATGGGTTACAAAAAAAGGAAAAAAAAAAAAAAAAGAAAGGGGGAGACGTGTTATGGGGTGTGAGCAGAGAGTGGGAGGGCGAAGTTGAGAACTGATAACTCAGTATATGCTTTACACCTAGGAAACTGTCAAAGATTAAATACAAGAACTTTTTTAAAAAAAGAAAAACCCACAAAACAAGGTAGAAGGAGAGAACCAACTCTCTTTAAAATGTGTGCTATGGCACACCTACACATCCTCACTCACAAACACATCTTTCACACACAGTCTAAAACACTGAGAAAAGAAAACATCGTTCATTATTTCTTACTGGGTGAGATCTGGACTTGGGGCTGCTGGTTAGGGTGATGGCAGCTGAGAGTCTTTTCTGGGACTGTGGTCCCCCAGGGCTGGCACAGGGTCACCTTGAAGGACTCTGTGCTTAGAGTCTGTGCTCTCTGGTAGGGGTTTGACAGTGCTGGGCCTCCCTGGGCGTCTCTCTCCGTGGCTGTGTGGCCTCCTCAGTGGTCTCCTCCTCATGGTGGCTTTGAGAACCCAGCCTTCTTCCCCATTGGTTTGGGCTCTGAAGGTACAAACGCAGACAGGAGAGAGTTCATATTAACTGCTGGATCTCAGCTCAGAAGTCACCAGCGCCTCTCTAGCATGGTACTTGATTGTTGGAGGCAATCTCACAGGCTCACCCAGGCTCAGAGAGAGATGCTAGAATTTGGATGTGAGTGTCCCCAAAAGAAAGGCCCATCCATGCATTAGATCTGGGTCTCAGATTGGTGCTAAAAGAAGGTGGTGAAATCCTTAGAATGTTGGGCCTAACTGTAGGTCCTTAGGCCACTGGGGACATGCCTCCAAGGCTGTATAGCTGTTAATTTGTATAGCTGTTAATTTCAAAGAACGATGACCAAAGTCTCAGGGACAGATGTTCTAGACAGAGTGTCATTACAAAGCCAGCACTCTCTTAGGCTCTGAGCGCCTCCTGCTAGCCCCATGCCCAGTTTGCACATCTCAGACCATGTGTTCTTCCTCTCAGGGAGGAAGAGCAAACACTCAGCCTTCAGCTGTGGTGGGGTGAGCTGGGAGCCTCCAGTGTCATGCCATGCAGGTGCACGGATCGGGGGATAAGTTCTTTTCCCTCATCCCCTGGGTGTGGTCAGCCTTGTCAGGATGGTTCCTGCTCACGTGCTTGACCTCCTGGAACTTCTGCTTGGCTTTAGTAGCTACAGAGGCAGCAGAACAAGTAGTGGTTAGTGTGGATGATGGCCTGATGATGGGATGCACTGTGGTTCACATCACAAACCTAGGGTTTGGCCTCACTGTGCTTACACAGACAGCTGTGCATCAGGAAACACATCTTGAAGGTCTTGCTACACTGCTCACCTGTGTAAACTGTGCCTTTTAGTGCTGGTCCTTCTGGCACACACGCATGAGCCAGGTTAGTTTAATACTCAGGCTCAGGACTGGTACGGCTTCAGCCCTGTGTGCTTGGTCATATGGTACTTTTCAAAAAACGATTTTTTACATTCATCTATTTTGTGTTTGTGAAGGAGTGGGTGTGGGATTGTATATGTGTTACTGTGTGTGTGAGTGTGTGTGTGTGTGTGTGTGTGTGTGTGCATGTGTGTAGATCAGAGGACAGCTTGCAGGATTTGATTTTCTCCTTCTACCTATGGGGTCTGGGAATCAAACGCATCATTAGACTTGATGGCCGGTGCCTTTAGCTGCTGAGTCATTTAAGTCATGTGATACTTTCTTTTCTACTTTTGCTTCCTGACCACAAAGCGAGCTGTTTGCTCTGCCATACATTCCCTATCACTGTCATATGTCACGCCTACCAAAAACCTAGACACAACAGGTCTGCCCATTGTGGACTGAAAACTCTGAAACTGTAAGTCAAAACTAAACCTTTTCTCTTTAACTGGTAATTGTCTCAGGTATTTTGTTTTAGTGATGGAAAGCTGACTAACCCAAAGGAAATAATAGCCCATACCCAACCTGTCCATGAAGGAGCATCAAGGCTGTACCCCAAAGGGAGCATACAAGATGGGATGCATATCAACTTAAGAGAACACATCTACCCACAAGTCTTCCATAGTGGCATGATTTAGAAGTAGGAATGGAAACAGAGTGGCATGGCTTCATCCCAAGCTGGGCTTCTTTGCTGTTATAATTCACATCATAGCATCAAAAAGAAAGCCCATCCTACTCTCTGCACAGTTGATTGTTCAGCTTTTCAGATCCTTTCCTAAGCACTTATAAACATGTACCTAAGTGTTAACAGGACTGGAAAGTCTCCACTTGTCCTCTAGATGTACTCTCATGCCAGCCAAGCTGTGCCCAGGGAGGCTGACTGCATCAACCACTCTTTTGCCTTCTGGCCTCCAGACTGGTTTGGTAAATGAAGAGTATCAAGCAGTGGTGGAAGGGAGGGGGGAGGGAGGAAGGGAGGGAGGGAGACAGGATGTTGGTTTCCCATCTTCCCTGTTCCAGGGTGAACGTATCCCTCTCCTGAGAGGCTCGGTACCTGTGAGGATGCCCTCTGCACACTTCTCCCTGCTCCTATGTTCCAGCATGTGGTAACGGAGCCTCACAGGCCTACACTGTGCGCGTGGGTTCCCTATGTCCAATCTGCAAATCTAGAACTATTCCTCAAGGCCTGGGGAACCTACATGAACTGCTCTTCTAAAGGACCCAAGTTGGCAGCTCACACCCACCCATAACTCCAGCTTCGGGGAGATCTGACACCTCTGCTCCCCGTGGGCACCCGGACCCATGTACACAGACCTCTGCACAAGACACATAACGTTTAAAGTATCAAAGGAATAAGAATGTTTAAAAATCTTTTCAAATTGCCGAGTATCGTTGTGCCTCAGGTAATGGGTTATAATGCATGTCCAGAGTATCTGTTTCTCTGTTTCTCTGTGTGGTGGGCTGAACTCAGGACCATGTACATGCCAGGCAAATGGTCTACCACCGCATCTGTCGTTTTAAAAAGTGTTGTACTGTGCATATACTTTTCACTTAACGGTATTGTGCATGTCTCCCCACATCAGCAAATGCAAGATCCAACTTGTTCCTCTAAATGCTTGCATTCACCTTCTAGAATGCAAGTGCTCTAGCTTGCCTGACCCTGCCCTACTGATGGGTATAGAGGCTGCTGCCAACATTTGCCCCTTGTGCACCTGCTGACGCAAATGAACATCAGTGTCTGTATCTGAGCTGGGTTTCGTTGAGCGGAACATGTCTAATTGAACTCAAAGGTTAATGGGTGATTCTAGAGCATCATCTCTCTAGAGTTAAAACCTATCTCCTCACCAGGCCTATAATCCCAACGCCTGGGAGAGGGAAGCAGGAGGATCAGGAGTTGGGAGTCATCCTCAGCTATATAATGAGTCTGAGTCCAGTGTGGACTACACGAGACTTTGTCTTGAAAGAAACAAACACTAAACACAGACACAAACAGATCCCATTTCCTCTACCGAATGGCCATAGAGTGCTGGTTTTACTTACTTCTAACATTTCTCCTCCCTCATGTATCAAACTATGACAATACCTTCTCACAGGAGTCAAAGTTACAAGCCATGTACTTTGGCACACCATCTGGCACTTTCAAACCCTCTCAGGTTCAGTTTCTCTGCTTGTAAAATGGTAATGTTTCTTTTCTAGTTGGGTAGTTCTGAGGATTAACTCTCATTAAGTTGTAAAGATTAAGTGAAATAATCCGAGTAAAGCACTTAGCATTATGCCTGGCCGGTAGTTAGTGTTCCATAAACATTAGCTTTTTCTATTATTACCCATAATCTCTACTAAATTTTGTATTTTATTACAGGTATTAAGACTGCTATAAGCCTTATAGCAGTTATATTTTATGTTGATTATGGTTTTTAACAACTGAAATTATTTGCTCAGAGTAATCGAGGCAGAAGACTTTGCTTAAATGGACCCTTTAGGCATAGAGATGAGCATAGAAGCACAGCATATTAATTTGTTCCTTGTTATTTCCTGTTGGGGAAATTAACCAAAGATCTTTCTTCCGCTGTAATATGTGTTTGGGAGCTTGTGGGAGAACAGGATGGAGTATTTTGGTGTGTTTTTTCCTAACAATTAAAAAATTATTTTATTTTATTTCATCGAGACAAGGTCTTATTGTGTAGCTCTAGCTAGTCTGGAACTCACTACATAGACCAGGCTGACCTCCACCTCATACAGATCCACTTGCTTCTGCCTCCTGAATGCTGCTGGGATTAAAGGCGTGACTACCACACCCGGCTTTTATTTTTATTTATGTGTATGTGTGTTTTGTTGTGTGCATGAGAGTGTCTGAGGAGGCCAGAAGAGGGCATGAGGTCCCCTGGAACTGGAGTTACAAGTAGTTATGAGCCACCTGATGCAGGTGCTGGGAACTGAACTCTGATCCTCTGGAAGAGCAGCAAGCACTCTTAACTACTGAGCCATTTCTCCAACATGTTTTGTATTTTTTACCTTCATCTGTGTGTATGTGTGTGTGTGTGCGTGTGTGTATGCGTGCGTGCGTGCGTGTGCACGCATGTGGAGGTCAGAGGACAACTTGTGGAAGTCAGTTCTCGCCTTCTACCACGTGGGTTCAGGGGTTTGAACTCAGATTGTCTGGCTTGGTGGCAAGTGCTTTTATCCACTGAGCCCTCTCACTGGCCCCAAAATGGAATGTCTTGACGATTACTCCTGTAAAGATGAACTCCAGTTTCCACAGTCCTCTATCTGGCTATCTTTGCTAACATACCTATTTCCTCCTTCCATCACCTCAGTGCTTGCAAGTGCTGGCAGAGGACACGAGGAGAAGGAACCTATCTGGAGTCCTTAAACCAAGGGAATTGTACACACTGGGTTGGAACTAATATCATGAGGTGTTCTGGGCCACCTGGTGAACCAAATGAAGTGCCTGTGCAGGTTCAGAATGATCCTCCGGCAGGTCACCGACGTTAGAAACCCTGAAGGCTCACAGAACTGATGCCTCTATCGGTGCCTGCTAGCTTTAACCACAGCCGTGTGACACTAAAGCAAGAGACTTGCAAACATTTGTTTAACACTGTCTGTCAGTACCCAGGCTGTCTATAAACCTCTTCGTAGAACTTGAATCTCTTTGGGCCAGTATCCCAATTTAGGGTGCCCACCCAGACAAGATTCACCAGGAAGGAGCAGGCATAAGAGTAGCAGTTCACTGCCTACTAGGGTAAAAGCCACCAGGCTGGGTATCTCACCACATGGACTGTGGAGTAGAGCGAAGCCTGGGGGCCGGGCACTCTACCTCACCCTGTCCCTGGCATACAGGGATGTGTGTTGTGCAAGGCCATTTGCCCTGAGAAACTGGGATCAAGCCAAGGGATACTCAGACCAGCACAAACAGGAAAGGTGATCCTGCCTGCTCAGCCGTCCAGAGGTGGGAAGCTGTTTTCCTTCCAGTTGGGGCTGGTGGTTCCCGAGCTCCAATGTGCCTCAACCCATCTGGTAGGAAGGGAAGTAGGAAGCTTATGACAGGCAGATGCCCAGACCCATAAGCAAAATTCTGACACTGGAAAAACTCCACATCTGAGAAACATCACTTGAATCAGAATCACAAGCTAATGGCCAGCTCACTAAAACTGGCCCCAGATGATGTTTTTAGAATATCGCCATTGGAGGCAGGTAAGATAAGCAGATTGTGCAATAGGGGCAAGTCTGTTATGGGACAGCCTACCACTTTCTGATTGGATTTGATGCCCATTTCACAGGAGAGAATTCACGTATGGTATCGTGAGCCTGGCCAAAACTATGTCTGGAGAGATCATAAGCCCTAATGGGGAAGCGACTGCTGTTGTTTTGTTAAATGAACATGGTATGTCTGTTAAACTGCCTTCAAGCTATGTTTCTGCCCATAGAATACTGCACCTGTCAGATTTGGTCAGAGAGGCCTCTTTCTGTTGTGATCAGTGACAACTGAAAGGCTCATAACTGGTCCAAGTATGAGAATAAATGACTGTCGAATGCCCAGCTACAAACAGGGCATCAGCACCACTCTGTCCAAAACTCAAGGAACATCTCAGAAGATGTGGGAAGAATGTCAGAGCTAGCGGACGTGGAGGAGGTATGGAACACTGATTTCCAAGCATGACATGGCTATTGTACTCTTGAATTCACAGTTTGATTAACTGCACAAGATCTTTACAAGACTGTATCGGTCAGTACTCTGTCGTAGAAGGGAGGAGGGATTCATGGGACACCACTCTTCTCTAGGGATTGATCGTTAAAGGTTGATGGGAGAGGGAGAAGCATTTTCTTCAGTAGTATAGCTGCCACTAGTCAAGCGCTCACGCTCCTGTAAACAACCCGAACGGAACTCATTTACACACACATACATACACACACAAGTATGAAAGTGAAGGGGGCTAGTTTGAAGAGGAAGGGGATTCTCAGGAGTGGGAGGGGAGCAAGAGAGATTCAGGAGGGTGGGGTAAATAAGATTGAAATACATTATGTATGTGTATGAACATTTCAAAATAAAACCCATTATTATGTATGATTCACATTTTTTAAAGGAAAAGGACCAGTTTCAGAGAGCGTCCAGATGGCTAAACAATAGAGGCTCCTGGAGGGTGAAACATCAGAGGGTACAGAACCCTAACGGCACTCTTTCATCTATATTCTGTGTACAATCTTTCATAACAAGCCAGAGAATGGAAGCATAATTGGAAAACTGGGATATTTCATTTAAAAATCCGATTTCTTCAGAATACAGCTAAGCTCAGGTCTACATTACTACTGGACAGTAAGAAGCAAGTGCTAAAGAGTGTCTCTCTCCCTAACACACAAACATACATATATATATACACACACATACACATACATACGTACACACGTATAGACACATAACATGCACATACACACATGTACACATATGCCCACATAAACATGCAGGCTCACATATACATACATATATATGTACACGTATGCATACATATACAAACACACATGTACTCACAAATATACACCACACACATATGCATACTCATACACATATATGCACATACACACAGATATAGACACACATGCAAGTATATACATATGTTCATACACATATACATACCCATACATGTATGGACACATACCACACATATACATGCACACATGCATGCATGCGCATATATACACACATACATATTCATACAGACACACATAAACATATACTCACATATATACAGGCATAGACAGATACAGATCCATATATTCGACCATATACAGATGTATGCACATACTCACACATACACACACACACACACTGTGCACACTTGCCCCCTAAGCCACACCCCAAGCAGTCCTGTGAGTTGGCTCTCTCTTCCACCCCAGCTTCCGTCCAGTGGCACCACTGTCACTGATGCCTGCTTTCCTGTCTCTACTTTTATTTTTAAGACTTGATTTTTATTTGTGTGTGTGTGTATGTGTGTGTGTGTGCCCAGTGTGTGCAGGTACCAGTGGAGGCTAGAAAAGAGTCTTGGATCACCTAGAGCTGGAGTTACAGTTTTGAGCCACGCAATGTGGGTGCTAGGAATCAAACTCAGGCCTTCGGGAAGAGAAGCGAGCACTCTTAGCAGTGGAGCCATCTCTCCAGCCCTTGCTTTCTTTGTGCTCATTCTGAGACCCCCAGCCCATTTCTTAGTGCTGCCCACATTTAGAGTGGCTCTTCCCACCTCGATTAACCTAGTCTAGATAATCACAGATGCACCCAGAGATTTGTTTTCATGGGGACACTAAGTCCCATTAAGATGACAATCGAGATTAACCTTCACAGAGGACATGGCATTCCCGTTCTTTACAATGTATCCACCAGGGGCCTGGGAGATGGCCCAGTGGTAAAGACTTACTACCAGGCCTGACGAGCTGAGTTCTGGGGACACACATGGTAGGACCTGACTCCTACAAGCTGTTCTCTGGCCTCCACATGGACACCTCGGCACTCTCGAATGCCCCCGCTCCACACATAAATAAATGTGATTTTAAATGAGATCAAGACATTACATACTTTGCACAGATCATGTAAGGAGAAAGTTAAGGCAAGGTTGGACCTCCAGTATGCTTTATTCCAAAGCCTACTTCCTTGCCAATCAGCCAAGATTCATCAGGAGCTGACCATTCTTCTGGGCCCAGAGGGCAATAACCAAACCCTGGTCCTAGGACTTACAGAATATTCCGGGCGGAGGAGGTATCCAGCTTCAAGAATGAACAAAGCAAGTGACCCCGAAGGGGGAAAGGCTTTTTTTTTTTTTTTTTTTTTGAGACAGGGTCTCTTTGTAGCCCCAGCTTGCCTGGAACTGTCTATATAGACCAGGCTGGCTTAGATCTTAGAGATCCGGCTGCCTCTGCCTCCCAAATGCTGGGACTAAAGGTGTATGTCACCATGCCCAGCCAGGGGTAGGTTTTTGATGAACCTTGGGAATTTGTATGGCAGAGCTGGGAGACAGCCTGGGGGTCAAAAATTGCATACAGGGGCTGGGAATGTAGCACGCATGGTAGAGAACTTGCCTACAGTGCACAAAGCCTTGGGATCAATCCCTAGTACTGCATGGTGGCGGGGCATGTCTGTGATCTCAGCACTTGGTGGGTAGGGGCAGAAAGATCAAAATTTCAAGGTCATCCTCCTCTACCTAGGGAATTTAGGCCTGCCTGGGATACTGGAGAATTTGTCTCTGGTACTAGAGTGTACTAGAGATAGATCAGTAGGTAGAGTGTTTGTCTTATAAGTATAAGGACCACGGTTTGATCCCCAGAATACACATTAAAAAAAAAAAAAAAGCCAGGCACAGACATTTATAATCCCAGTGTTAGGGAGACAAAAATAGGTAGATTCCTGGGTTGAGACCATATCTCAGAAATTAGGCGGACAGAGGGCTGGGTTGGTAGATAAGTGGTAGAGTGCTTGCCTCACATGGGTAAAGCTGTAGGTAAAATCCCCAGAACTACCTTTAAAAAAAAAGGCAAAGAAGTCTGGGCATCATGGCTCATGCCTTTAACCCCAGCACTTGGAAGGCAGAGGCAGGCAGATCTCTGAGACTGAGGCCAATCTGGTCTACATAGTGAGTACTAGGCCAGCTGGGGCCACAGAGAGACCCTTTCTTAAAAAAACAAAACAAAAAGAAAAAAAAATAGGTGGGTAGTGTCTCCATACACACACACACACACACACACACACACATACAACCACATATAGTTTCAGTTCCACAAAGTACTTAGGAGAAGAGGGTCCTTCCTATCATCTGACCAGTGACCAAAAGTCTCATAAGTCATGATGAGGAACTCACAAGTTGTCCAGCGACAGAAGGGAGCCAATGAGTTTTTGGTTTTAGGATCTCACTGTGTAACCCAGGCTGGTCTCAAACATGTGATCCTCCTGTCTCAGCTTCTGGAGAAGCTGGGATTATAGGCATATACCACCAAGGCCTATCAACAGAGAGTTTCAGCAGGACAGTGATAATATCAAGTTTACAGTTGTTTCATGAGACCCCAAACCAGCTGTAATGCAGTCCTGTGATACACCTGCCCCTTGCTGGGCCTGTTCATTCTTCACCCACACACATATTCAGGACCTCCCTGTAGAACAGGTACCCCCAAAATGACTGGTCTGAGTTGAAGGGAGTGAAGGAAGCAGGGTGCAGATTGGCACATCCGGACTTCCTTCCAGGGCGGTGCTTGGGTGGAACGCTGAGGGGGGTGCACAGCAGGGCAGCCTTTGCTCTTATTGTCCCAAGGGACTGAGCATGCCCCACTGCACTAGCTCAGCATCCCAAACCAGCATGGAGACCTCAGCAGACCCCGGGCTTCTCTGAAGCTGGCGTGCCCCTAAAACAGCTTCTGCACCCTTATTTGCCAGCCGTGGTATGCAGGTGGTTGGGGCAGGGGATTGATGGCATACAACACTAGACCAGGCAGGAGAGGGGGGGCTCCTACTGTGAGCAGTGAGATGGCAGTACTCCTGGGGAGGGGTGCTGGGTCCCCAGGGCGGGGTCTGGGTGGGCTGCACAGCATCTTTACAGCCTGCTGGACTCAAACAAGCTTTGTAGAAGGAGTCTTAAGAGAGCTTAATGGAGAGGCACACTGCTTCCTGGATCCCTCGAGTCTAGTCTTTCAGGATAAAGCTGGGCTATAATTCCTATCTTCTCCCCTCTTCCTTTGCCAATACCCCCTTAACACTAGATACCAACACTCTACCTTCCCAATTCTCTCTCTCTCTCTCTCTCTCTCTCTCTCTCTCTCTCTCTCTCTCTTTCTCTCTCTCTCTCTGTCTCTCTCTCTCTCTCTTTTGGCTGCCCTTATATAAACAGACAGCTACAGTATCTTCTGTGACCAAGTAAGAGGGACAGTCTCTTCTCCTTTGTAACACTGCCTTAGAGCAGCTGCTCTCAGTGACAGGGCTAGCTCTTTTATCTGCCCTGCTAGGGGAGTTATAGTTACCTAAAGCTGGGGTTTTGCACCCCAGTTACCCAGGAAAATCCCCAGAGAAACTTTAAAATATCCCTGCCTGAGCCCCAGCCTCAGCCCTGTGGGTCAGATATTGAGGATGAGATGGGATCCAGACATTGAGAGAACTCTTTAAAGTTCCCCTGGTGATTACGGTATGCAGTCCAGGCACAGCAGCAGTGACCTTGATTTTGCTTTCCAAAAGAAGTTCAGTAGAGAATGTGGAGGAAAGAGATGACTCAAGGGAGGGCTGGAAAGCCTGACGATGGCCTGGCCTGGCGACTGCAAGTGAGACAGGAAGGAAGCACAGCCAGAGAATAATCAAGGACGCAAATTGGGACTGGCAGCACTGGGAAATGCTCATCCACACCCCACACAACCAGGGGTCCCAACCCGGAGCCCACCACTCCAGGTGGCTGAGTGTTGAAGGCTGTCAAAAGGAACTCAGGCGACTCCTGGGAGAGGACCAGGCTGAGAAGCAAGCTCTAGGCCTCAGCCTCTTGCCTTGAAGCCCTACCAAACAGGTGTCCAGGAAGTCTCCACCAAGTGTTACAAGCCAGCCATGCACAGCTCACCACCTGGACCCTGGGGGAAGGCCTTGAGCAACACCCATCTCCACCCAGTACACACATACACACACACACACACACACACACACACACATACACACACACTGGTAAACCCAGCCTCTGTGGGAAAGGGTTGAGCAGACTTACTCCACATGCCACAAAACTGGGCACCCTTCATCATCACTGTCCCAAGGGACTCCAAGTACTGGGCTGTCTGCCCTGCCTACTAAGTTGCACAAGGTTACCCAGGCTGACAAGAAGAAAGAGCAAAGCACTTCTATAGCCAGGAGCTGACCTGGTTCAGAGTGACCTGTTTTATCCATAAATGGTTTTACAGAACACCAACATCAGCCAAGACCACAGTGATAGACCACAGTGACTGTGAAGATCAAGACAAACACAAGACCTGGTCATGTCTGATCTAGGTCAAAATCAAGAGCTTGAGCTGGACAGTAGCTCCATTCCCAGACTAGAAATCAGAGTAGATTAGAAATCTCTGAGGAATGCTATCCCTTTATTTATTTGTCTCTCTATCTATCTATCTGTTTATTTATTTTTGAGACAGGGTCTCCTTGTAGTTATAGCTGGCCTGAACCTTGCTATGTAGACCAGTCTAGCCTCAATCTCGCAGAGATTCACCTGCCTCTGCCTGCTGGGTGTTGAGATTAAAGGAATGCACCACCAGCCCAGATATTTTTTTTCTATTATTATGTTTTAGTGTTTTGTTTTGGCATTTTCATCTATACCTATCATTGTAACTGCATTTGCCCCCACAGCTGGCCTGGAACTCACTATGTGGACCAGGCTGGCCTAGATCTTACAAAGACCTGCCTGCCTCTGCCTCCTGAGGGTTGGGATTAAAGACATGTACTACCATGCCCAGCAAACCACTGCATATTTTTTTAATTTTTACAAATTTTATTTATAATTGTGTGTGTGTGTGTGTGTGTGTGTGTGTGTGTGTGTGTGTGTGTGCGTGAGCACTGAACCATCTTGCATGCCCTAAATGGTTCATTTTTGCGGTGCATGTGCCACTTTCTAGTTGTGAGATGGTGTGGTTTGGTGCTGAGGGCTTTTCTGGCTTTGTTTATATAATGCTGGTAGTGGAATCTGGGGCCTTGTGCATGCTCTACCAGTGAGCCGCACTGCAGCCCCAGGTGTTTATTATAAGCTCTGAAAGCAGGTTAACACTCTGGCACTAGTCACAGGCTGCTGGCTGTCTTCACTGCATTCTGAGAAGCCAACCTCCTTTCCAGACTTGGAAGCAGTGGGCCAGAATAGAGGTACTGCCATCATTCTCCATGGGGCAGTGCATGGCCTCTCAAGCATGGTGGAGGAGCAGTACCAAGCTGCAGAGCTGACCTTGAAAGGAAAGTCTCACTTGGAAGTGCCCCCCCCGTCCCCGGCCATCAGGGACTCAGAGCTCCCTGGGTTCTCGGCTGGCAGGACATATTCCACAGGGAAGCAATTTTGTGTGGGTGGCAGGGCTGAGACCTTTGGCAGATTGATGTTTCAGAGGAAGGTCCTCCAGGGCAGTGAAGCCAACAGTATTCAGAAGCAGCAAGGCCACTTCAACCTGGCTAATTAATTCAAAGCAAATGTACTAAATCAAATGCCAGGCAATCTGTCCCAGCACAGGGCTACTCACCTTCATCTATGCACCCGAATCACATGGGATCAGGTTACAAAGAAGCACTTTACAGACTGCGCTACCTCCCCGGACCCTGTTCTTTCTCGAACAGAGTCTTGCTTTGTAGCACAAGCTGGCCTGGAACTCTCAGTTTTCCAAACTCAGTCTCCTGAGTGCTGGGATTACAGGTATGTACCGCCAAGCCTAGCAAGACTATACATGTCCAACAAGCTGGCAGCAAGGCAACAAACTGTCATGCCCAGCTGGGAAGGGATACTTGTACGAGCCTCCGAGAGTCACTTCCCATCACCCACAGGAGCAGAGGAATGGTGACCAATGGCAGTAAGACCTCCATTCCCAGACCAGAAGTCTTCAGGTCCCTTCAATAAATGATGTCACAGGTGGTCCAGCATGATGACTCAGTGGGGAAAAGTGCTTGCCTTGTAACCCTGAGTACTTGAGTTCAGTCCCCAAACCCACAATGGAAGGAGAGAACCAACTTCTGAAAGTCATCATCCTCTGACTTCCACATGTGCACTGTGGCACACATGTACCTACACACACACATGAATATTCACAGGCACACACAAAATAATAATGAAAAAAAAGTTAAGGCCCACAAGATAGCTCAGCAGGCAAAAGTGCTTGCCACCAAACCAGATGTTTGAATTCCATCGTGGAAACCCATGTGGTGGAAGGAATTGACCCTTGTCATTTGTCCTCTGACCTCCACAATACATATATACATAAACATAGAAACATAACACATACCATGGCACATATCAATGTCCCCATACATAAACACCACAAAAAAATAAAATGTAGCAAAAAAAAAAATTCAAATAAAATATATATGACTCTGATTGTAGATTTAGACAGGGTTCCTGAGGAGGGGAGCCCAGAATGTTGACCAGAACATGCCTTCCTCTCTTCCCCCAGGCTACCTGGGCATTTCTTAGACTCTCTGGCATTCCCGTAGCCTGTGCTACCTCCTCCATCACCTTGGATCCCTGTCCTGCCCCTCGCTCCCCACTAACAAGAAGTGCAGCTGAGGAGGAGGCCTGAACCATTAATAGAACTCATGTGGACAGTGGGTAAATACTGCATTAGATAGTTTTTGGGTGTGTGTGTGTGTGTGTGTGTGTGTGTGTGTGTGTGTGTTTTGCCTGCATGTATGTAAGTGCATCTGTGTTGTTGTGAAATACCCACAGAGTCCAGAAGGAGGTGTCAGATCCCTTGGAACTAGAGTTACAGACAGTTGTGAGCTGCCATGTGAGTACTAGAAACTGAACCCAGGTCCTCTGCAGGAACAGACAGTGCTCTTAACCACTGAGCCATCGTGTCTCCAGCCCATGCATTAGGCAGATTTGACCTTTCATTTTCTTGTCTTTCAGAATAACAGCCACCAGCCACAAGTGGCTATTTAGCTACACATTAATTTAAATCTAAAGAGTCAGCTTCTTGCCAGGCATGGTGGCACACACTTTTAACCCAGCACTCTGGAGGCAGAAGCAGGTGGATCATGGAAGACTGAGGCCAGCAGGGGTCTCCAAAGTGAGTTCCAGGTCAGTTGGCGCTACAGGGAGCCCCTTTCTCAAAAACAAAAATCAACAAATCGAAACAAACAAAACCCACCCAGCTTCTAGTTTCTTTTTATTCTTCATTATTACTAGCTTTATTTTATTGTCATTTTAGAGACAGGATCTTACTTTGCTGCCCAGCTGATCTTACACCGATGGGCTCAAGTCGATGCCACAGCTTCAGCCTCCTAAATGGCTGCAGCCCTGGGCACACACCTGTGTTGGTGAGCCACGTGCAGCTATGGCTGCCATACCAGACAGTGCAGTCGTATAGCATTTTCATCCCTACAGTAGGTTCTACTGGATAGTGCAATTTGAATATTTCTCACCAAATCCAAAGGGTATCTTCGGGTGTTTCAGGGATAAGAACCCTTTCCTCAAGACACCCTTCCAGCCCCACAAAACGTAGCACGAGATACATAACTGCATGCTGTAAAGCCGCCCCTATGGTTATGCACAACCTGCAACGTCATCTGCAGGGACGGGGATGACTGTTATTCTTCGATCTTTGAGTTCAACCTCTGTCACCTCATTTCAGACCACAGCCCCTTCTATGAACTGAATGTCTGCCCCCAAACCATACACTGAAGTATTCCTCAACAATGTCATGACATTTGGAAGTGTAACCCTTGGGTGGCGATTAGGCTTAGATGAGGTCGTGAGGGTGGAGTCCCCGTGATGAATTAGTGCTCTTATAAGAAGATGAAGAAGGATGTCTGGAGAGTTGACTCAGCGGTTGAGTGAATATTGCTCTTTGCAGAGGATCTGAGTTTGGTTCTCAAAACTCATGCCAGAAAGCTCACAACCACTTATAAATACAGCTCCAGGAGATCTAACTTGGCCTCCAAGTACCTGCACCATATCACACATCACACAGGTACAAAATTTAAAATAATAAAAGCAAATCTTTCTTTAAAAGAGGATAAGGAGCTGGAGTAATGGCCCAGTGGTTAGGGGCACTGGCTGCTCTGGCAGAGGACCTGGGTTCAGTTCCCAGTACCTACATGGTCGCTAACAGCCATCCGTAACTCCAGTTCCAGAGGATCCAACACCCTCTTCTGACCTCCACAGACATTGCATGACATTAGTACACTTACATTCATGCACATATTTTTTTAAGAGAGTGAGGAGCTGGCCACAGTGGGGCAGGCCTACAGTCTCAGTCCACAGGAGGAACATGACCCAGGACTGTGAGTACAGGGCCAACCCAGGCTACATAGCAAGACTCTGACTCAAAGAAATAAAAAACAAAAACTAAACTAAGTAAGATGAAGAAACCAGAGTTCTCTGTACATGCATCATGGAAAAGACCTGTGAAACATACCCCACAGAGGCCTCTAATAACTTGATCACATTGTACTCTGATCTTAGTTAGACTTCTTTGTCATTAAAGCCACTAAGTCTATAGTACATTTGTTACAGTACCTGAGCAGACTAGGACAGAGATTTGTCTTTTTCTTTCTAGGGAATTTGGCAGTTGATCCTTCCATTAGCTTCCTCTTGCTGTTTGTCAAATGATCACAGACTGGGTGGCTACAACAATAGAAATCTGTTTTCTCACTGTTCTAGGAATCCAAAGTCGAAGTCTAAAGGACTGCAGGGCCCCTTCTTGGCCTTCCCTGGCTCAGAATTGCTTGGCTGGGATTTCTGCCTCACATCTCACTGCCTCTGCCTCCTGTGAATTCTGTTGGGCTGCTCGTGTAAGGACTCTTCATGCAGGACTTGAGATTCATCTGGAGAAGCCAGGATGACCTCAGATTGAGACTCCTAATTACATCTGGAGAGAGCCTGTTCCAAAATAAGGTCACAGACACAGGTTTGGGGGTTCTCTTAACCTGTTGGCTCTGCCCGGTGAGGACACAACCACCCTCTCACTGAATTCTTTGTACCCTGTCTCCTCCAGGAGACCTCCCTACTGAGGGCACAGATCTTTCTGTTCCAGTCAGAGGAGGCTCCTTCCCTCCTCAGAATCACGCTATTCTCAGGTTCTGAGGCCGGGGCAGGACAGTGGTTGACAGAGATTGGGCCGGAGATGTGGGGAAAAGGGAAGCGAGAACAGTCGCCTCAGCTCGTAACAGTTACTAACACGAATATGGCAGTCAGTGTTAAGTCTTTCACGACTGCTGACCTAACCTCACTGCAACCCAGGCAACTGATGCTCTTAGCCTCACTTTGGGGATGTGGGATCTGAAGCAGAGAGATATGCAAATCTGGTAAGTTTCAGAGCCAAGATTCGAACCCCAGACAGTCTGGCTCCAAAATCCACACATACTCTAAGAGGAGACACTTTGGGTGTTTCAAGACTGTGGGAGTTGCCACAAGATGTAAGAAATGCTGCTGAGTCACCTCTCAGCCTGTGAGGGGCTTGGGAGTGCTGGCCTTTGGGTCTACCGGAGCAGAAAATGGGCTGAGGGGCCCTGGCTCCTGTAACCACTTCAGGGTCCATCTCCCCAGGTGAATGCACAGGTCCCTGAGTCCAGGATTAGAAGACCTGGATCTTACCACCCCCCGCCAGCTGTCTTTCCTCAAGCCTTCCCCAGCCCACCCCTTCATTCTCTTCCCACCACACACACAGAACCGTAAGTTCCTTGACATCTCACTGTGGGAGATCTAGCCCACTGTGAGGTGAGGCCTGAGGAGGGTTTGGGAACAGAGTCAACTCCACATCATCTCTTTTGGGGGAGACGCCATGAAGCCCAACTTCCTGTTGAGTTATCAAGCCCAACCGTTCATATAGACCAGACCTATGGGGTTGGTCACCAGAATGCCAGGATTTCCCAAAAGAAATTCCCAAGGGCAGGGATAGGGGACAGTCACCAGCATGCAGAACCCCTGGGGCCTGGCCGGCACAGTGCACCATGCACTGTGGGAGTGGGATTGAGAGACAGAGAGATAGAATGGCTGGTGTGAACATACAAGTGCAGTTGATTCTTTCAATATTATTTTCTAGTGGAAATTTCAAGTCACAGAAAAACCCAGGGAGGTGGGGGGCGGGGGCATGCTAGGCATGTGACAATACAGACTTACAGAGCTGACCAGACACATTTCCTCCTCAGTGAAGCCAGAATTTTCCTGGGCAGCAAAGATAAAATGGAGCACGCCCAGGTTCTAGTGTTAGAGTAATCTGGGTGGGCTTTCTAACCTTGCCAATTATTAACTGTAGAAAGTCCTATAACTTCAGTGGGCTTAGGTATTGTCTTCTATAAACATGGAACTAAAAGCACTGGTAACAAGCTTATCTGTTCACAAGCTGTCCTTCCTTTCTTCTTTCCTTCACAGAGCCCTGCAAGGCCTCTCAGGCAGGCCTGCACCTCATCTGTCTCCCTCCCCTCCCTGATCTGAGACAGGACCTGGAGGAAGGCCCAGGGAGGGCCTGCCCTGCAAAGCTGGACTAGTGGGGCCCTCACAAGCACGCTCTACTCCTATTCTGGGGGGACTGTGCTAGATTCTCTCCCAGGCTCCTAGGAGCAGATGCCCACACATCTCCTCTACAGGGTACCTTTGCTTGTGCACAAATGGCCAGTCCCCCAGCTAAATCTCCTGCCTTGACTCTTCAGCCTGGAAGGCCCCAGAGCGTTCTGTGACCTCAGCCCTGGAGAATGTGGGGGAATTCGGAAAGGGGCAGGGCTGACAGCTGGGCCCCAGGGGAAGGTCAGGCCAGGCTGAGGAGTTTACTGGGCGGGCTGAGATGTGGATTGCTGTCACTACGCCTCCCAGGTGTCAGGGCAGTCTCCAAGCCCTGGAGAGATGAGCAGGCTGTGGTCAGGGCCCCAGCCTACGTTACCACATACAGGCTGGCTTCTCCCACGTTAGAGACTGCCGTATTACTACACTCGTGCAATCCTTCTGCCTGACTTGTTTGCATGTTGTTTTCAAGGCTTCCTTCTGCAGCTGTGGGCCACCTGATCTCTTCAGGGAGACACTGCAGTGGGAGGAAGTCCAGGAGCTCTGCCCAAGGTCCCCCGTGGCAGCCTTTCAGGCGGCCCTCAGAAGCCTGGGATCCCTGTGGTCTCCTTGCCAGCTGCTTTAGCTCCGGCCCTCTGCCTAACCCCCTCAGGTACGTGGGAGAAGAGCTCTAAGGGGGACTATTAGAACAAATAGAAACACAGAATGACTGGTTAAATTTGAATGTCAAATAGATGATCATTTAGAATCAGTACATCCCGTGCAATATTTGAGACGTATGTTAAAAAATGATTTGCTATTTATCTGTAATTCCGATTGAGTAGAGTGCCCGGTGATCCTGGCCCCCACCTTATTTTAATTCTATGACCGTCTTCTCTGCAGATTTGTGGGGAGATGCTTAGGAATAAGAGCCTACATGACACATTAATATTCTCCTGTTATTACACAATTACTCCACTTTCAAAACTCTGGAACATTATTGATCTTTGGAAATATTTCTGCAACTGAACTTTTATTAACTACATATTTCAAAGTTTCTTATTGTAATAGACTTCTGGTAAATTTTTTTTTCTTTCTTTTTTTTCTTGTGTTTTGGAAACGTACTACTGGCCAATAGAAAGCTATCCCTTCTTACCTAATTATCGATACTGTCCTATCAAAGGAAACATCCTTTACCTTCCTTGTCTTTTTGTTTTGGGGTTCTTGTTTTCTTTTTAGGTCATGTCTAGCCATGCTGCTCAGGCTGGGCCAAAATCCCTGGATTCATGTGATCTTCTTGCTTCACCTCCTGAACAGAAGACTGTAGTCACCTGCCGTCCTGCATAGTCCTTTTAGTTATGGTTCCTGTTCCTTTAAAAAATAATAATAATAATAATCCAGGGTCTGAACATGTAACTCAGTGCAGGTAAAGCACATGAAAGAGTGAAGACCTACACACACACACACACACACACACACCCCACACACATAGACACACACACACTAAAACCCAGGCACCAAGATGTTAACATGTACTCTTCCTTTGGAAAGCCAAGTGCTAGAGAAAGGCTCCCTGTACTGACAGACACCCCCTGGTGCAGGTGTGGTCTTGAAAGCTTGTCCTTTGTGTAGTGAGGTTCAGAACCCAATTCTACAGGCCAGAGCTAACAGGGGCTCTCAGCGGAGGGTCTTAGCGCCGTGAGAATATTTCTGTTATGTGTTTGACCCCTTTTATTCCTTCCCCTCCTTTTCTATTCCTTTGGGAATAGAAAAACCAATGGCCCGACACATGGGGTCACAGGATGGAGTTGAAGACCGGGCCTCTGCAGAGAGCCTGAGTCCCAGGTCTCCGCCTCTAAAAAACACATTTCCCGGTGCAGTTCAGCTGGAAAGGTCTGCTCTGGCAGCCAGCCGTGTGACCTCTCCTAGGTCCCCAGGGAAGAAGCTTGGGAACAGCTTGGCCCAGCCTGCAGCAGCACCCTGGGGAGGCACCAGCTTGGGGCCCATCCTGCCCCTGCAGGGAGCCTGCCAGTGAACACCCAGTGGAGTCGTAAGTTCAGGAGCCAGTCTTCTGACGTAGTTTCTCCTTAGCCACCTACGTAGGCAGTGCCTCCTTTCTGGCCTCCGGCTCCTCAGCTGCATTCTCTCCTCCCCTCCCTCCTTTCAGGATTCTCAAGCCCTGTGTCAAGATGCCTGCAAGAGGCAAGGCTGCCCACGGCACAAACACCCCTCTGGTTCAGGGAGACACAGTGGACACGCCATCCAGGGCCAGCTCCATGGAGTGCGGGTGCGCCCCAGGACATTCGCTTCACACCTCTCACCTACCTTTCATGAACAGTGGCACAAAGGCTTTGACACTGTCATCATCTTCATCTCTTCATAAGCACAGTGGGGAAGCTCAGTCTGATGCTACTGGGTTCAAACCGCCGCTTCTGCCTCTAGGTTAAGTTCCCTTTTCCTCTCTGGGCCTCAGTTTTCTCATCTGTGAAGGGAGGGTAGAAACCATCCCATCTCATGAGGTTGCTGTAAGGATTAAAGGAGGCAATACAAGAGCTTGGGAAATAGGGTCCGCAAGATGGCTCACAGGTAAAGGCACTTGTTGCCAAGCTCAATGCCCTGAGTTTGATACCCAGCACCCACACGGTAGAAAGAGAGAACAAATTCCCCCAAATTGTCCTCTGACATATACACTTAAACACGCACACACATGTAAATATACATTATTTATTTATTTATTTATGAGTGCTATGCCTACCTACGTGTAAGTGTACTCGTGCTGTTCAGTGCTCGAGGTGACAGAAGTGGGCTTCTGATCCTTTGAAACTGAAGTTATGGGAGGTTGTTAGATGCCATGTGGGTGTTGGGATTTGAACCCAAGCCTTCTGCAAGAACAGCAGTGCTTTGAACCACTGAGCCAACTCTCCAGCTCCAATAATGTTTTTTTGGTTTGGTTTTGTTTTTAAAGAGAGAGAGCTTAGAAAATTGCCTGGCAGACAAGTGCTCATTAAATGTAGGTGTTAACTCTACTCTGGATCTGCCAGGTGTCTTCCATGACCATCAACATTTGGTCCCCGAAGTGGGCAGCTCACAAGCCTAGTCACCTAGGAGGAGACCGAAGGTGAAGCTGCGGTCCTCACTCCCCAGTCAGGGACGCTTTGGGAGAGGAAACTTGAACATCCCCGCCCAGCAGCATTCTGCTGTACCTTGTGGCCGTGTTCGTGAGTCATCTGAGTAGAAGTCAGAAACTAAATTCCCAGCATCCGTGACAGCAAGAACAGGCACATGACCATGGTACCACCAACCAGAGGAGGGACTGGAGCGCCAGTAGCTTGAGGGCAGTACTCTCTTCCACCCCTTCTTACAGTCCTCCACAGAAGCTGGTATGTTAACCCTCTAAAACAACATGCTGGAGTCCTAACCCTCAGGACCCTAGAAGATACAGAAACAGAGTCCTAGCAAATGATCAAGTTAGGATGGGGTCGCTAGGCTAGGTCTTGATGCAATGACTGTGTCCTTATATAAAGCAGAAATTTAGATACAGTGACAGGAAGAACGCCTTGTGAAGATGAAGCAGAGATCTGGAGGAAGTCAAGGAACACCAAAGCCTGCAGCAAACCACCAGGAACTTCAGGAGAGGTACTGAGCAGATCCTTCTTCAACAGTCCTCAGAAGAAAGTGAGCTTGCAGACCAGTGGGCCTTAGACATCTGGCTTTCAGAACTGCCAGACAAGAAGTTTCTTTTGCATAAACCACCCAGACTGGGAATTTGTTAGGATCACCTTAGCAAACCAGAGGAGGAACTCTCAGGCATTTTGTCAAATGTAAGCTCCTGAGAGCAGAATGTGTAAAGTTTTATTTATTGACAGATAGCTGGTGCCCAAGAAAGGTCTGATCAATAACCAAATGTGTCCTTCATAGCTCATACACCCAGACACAAAGGCTAGAGAGAGGCCACACTTCGGTCACTTGCCGTTCTATCAGGGAAGAACTGTGCCATCTACTGTCACGTACATGTTGCATGCCCGCTATGTGACAAGGCCTCAAAGCTGTGTGGCATCAAGTTCGGTGGTTGGCTCTTCATTCTTCCCTCATATAATTTTGAAGCCTAGATGAGAACTGAAGAGACCTTAAATATCTTTCTTAATTGAAGACACTTTTATTTTATGCGTATGACCGCTTTGCCTCCACGTATATAAGTGCACTACATGTGTTAAATGCCCACAGAGCCAGAAGAGAGCATCTGATCCCCTGGAAGTGGAGTTACGAATGGTTAGGGGCCATCACGTGGGTGCTAGGAACCAAACCCAGGTCCTCTACAAGAGCTGCCTGTGCTCTTGACCACCGAACTGAGACCTTAGGTATCATATTCCAACTCTCAAGTGAAAACACAAAGCCCATAAGGTCCCCAAAAGATTTTACTAACCTCCTGGCCCGCCCATTGCCACATATGGCACAGCCACCTGCAGGAACCCCAGACATTGCTGAAAGACACATTGTATGGAAGGTGATTCTTGCTACATAAACCTTTGGGGCCTAGCTTAATTTCTAGGTGGCAATGGCTCAAAGTGGGAGAGAGGGGTCTACACAGCAAACTTTGCTGGTGTGTGCAGTTTGGTTAGAAAGCTCTCACCTGGACTCACACATGTGAATGTATATGGGGTGGAAAGCAGAGGTAGAGGAACGACTGGGAAAATGTAGGAGTAGACACAGGAAGACCCGGTCCAAAGACAGGCAGAAGTACCGATGTCCCATAAGAGAAGGCTGCCTGCCAGGCCTCCCTCTATCTCCCTGTGTAGGCCAGCTCCTAGTAAGGGCTGACGCCATCCAGATGGGTCACTGGGAGTCCATGAACCCCACCTACCAGCGTTCAACCCCCAGGCCACACCCAAGTAGGCCTGTCTGGGAATGGGCGGCCTTTGGGTTAAGAAACGTGAGCCTCCAGGATTCCATGTGGGTCTGGGAGTGTCCTCACAGAGAGCCCTTTGTGGAAAGGCCTGGCCCCGTTTATTTTGGCGGGTGTCCAGGCTCTGCCTACCTCTAGCTACCACACCCTCGGGCTCCCCACCTTTCCTCTCCTTTTGCACCTCCCTTCCCCATGGGTGAAGTCAGTGTACTGAGGCTAGGGCTCACTGGAGGAGGCCCAGCCCTGAGGAACCGTGACCCTGGGGGCCAGAGGCAAAAGGCTGAGATGACTCCAAGGACAGTTGTCAGAAGGAGCAGAGGGCTCTGGGGACAGCCGCAGGCTGAGAGAGCAGGAACTACAATAGACTCACGTTGGATCAAGGAGGGAAGGAAGAGGACTGGGTGGATCCGGCGAGGCTAGAGTGGGCGCCTGCTCCTGCCTGGGGAGAAGATGGGATACAGTTTGATCTGGCTTGTTGCTGGGAGACATCATCTCTGAAGGTCCAGGATTATAATTGCAACTGTTCGTGTTTCTTTTAAAAATTAAATTTTAAAAAATACCACAAGAACCTCAGGCTTGTCAGTCTTCCTCCCCCGCCGTCGGCTCCTATTATGAACCCACAGTATCTTCTGCTGAGAGTTAATTGCATGTTGAGTGAAAGATGCCGGCCTTCCTTTAACATCTTTTCCTCCTGGATGGGCCCTAATCCCTTGGCTCCTTTCTTCAGCCTTCCCCCCGCCCCCCTTCTCCCCCCAGCTGGAAAGAAGGCCCTGTCTGACCTCCAGCCTTCTGCTGCTTGAAGCCTGTGTCTTCCCGGCTGGCTGCTTGGAGCTGCTTGAGCTGCAGAGCCAGAGGCAGTCTTCCCAGACCAGACCTCATTTCCCACAGCTGGGGGATCCCGCCCCTGCCAGCACTGGATCACGATGAAGCACAAACAGAAGCTGTTACCTAAACAGCCCGCACTGGGCCCCACTGCTGCCTGCTCTTCATCCTTTCAAGGGGCAAAAAGGGTGCAGATGGCTTCCTGAAGGGCCTAGGAAGGAAATATAGCCCCATTCCTTCCAAGAGGTTCCATGCAGAGCCTCTCAGTCACTGTTCTTTATTGTTCTATCCTTTGGATTGCTCCACAAGTACACAGACGTTGCCATCCTCAGGATGACTGTTTTTCTCCCAAGGGGCGGTGGTCAATTCGGGAAGCAGGAAGCAGCAAGTGTGGGCTAATACCTTGATGGTTCTTCTGTGGGGCTGAATTTCTCCTTCTTCATTGCATGGCTGTGGGGATGTCTCACAGCAAGTTACAGCTGCTCAGGGTCAGCATCTCAGGGAAGGAAGGTCCCTCCTAGACCACCCCTGCCCTCAGCCACTCAATGAAGGAAACTTCAAGGTTGTGAATTAAAAGTAATCACATTACACTGTAATATAAACACTTGGGTGGCTGAGGCAGGAGGATCACAAGTTCAAAGACCAATTTAGGCTATTTTAGCAAGCGCTTGCCTTAAAAACTAAGAGTCAGCAGGTGCAGGCACACAAACAAGCTTGAGGACCTGAGTTCCATTCCTCGAACTCACTTAAAGGTGGAAGAGAAAATACTCAACAACCCCATGGTAATACTAATGACTGAAGTAAAGTTAGAAAAAAATTAAAATCAGGCATACCAGTGCCTATGAATGCCTCTAACTCTGCCAGAAGGCTCTGGCAGGAGGATTGTCACAAGTCCAAGGCCAGCCTAGGTTACATCTTGAATACTAGGCCAGACAGGAAAACATAGCATGATCCTGACTGAAAAAAAAAAAAAAGTAATCATACCTGTAATTTCCATTTTCAACTACCTGCATACGGAATGTTCTCTTTTTAACAGAACACACCTAATTGTGGGCTGGAGTCCCCTCAGTTCTTTCCCTGTGTTGAACTAGCCAGTGCCAGCTTGGGGGTGTTAGCTCATTTTAATCATTGTCTAGCACAAATCAAGGAGTGCAGTATATTTTGGATTCCAAGATAAAATATAACTGAATTTTATATTATTTTTTAATAATTTGCCTTGCAGTTTCCCATTTTATACTCCACTAAGAATTTACTTTAGGGAACTGAGAGATGGCTCGGTGGCTAAGAGCACTGGCTGTTTTTACAGAAGACCTGGGTTCAGTTCCCAGCACCCATACAGCAGCTAACAACTGTCTGAAACTACAGTTCCAAGGTTTCTGATGCCCTCTTCTGACCTTTGTGACCATTGCATAACACAGGTGTATACATGCAGGCAAAATACTCATACACATAAAATAAAAATGAATAAATAAATAAATTGACTTTACAGAAAGAATGACGTCTCTATTTGGTTTTACTTTTCTTTTTTTAAAAAAGTAATTTATTATCCCCCATTTCGGGTGCTGGGAATTGAAACTGGGTCCTCAGCAAGAGCAGCCAGTGCTCTTAACCAGCCATCTCTCCAATCCCTTAGTTTCACTCTTCAAAGCACAGCGTTGGGTATTGAAAGAATTCAAGGAGAATGGGCCCTGAAGGCCCTGGATCTGTGTCTCCCTTCAATAGTGTTTGGACAGAACAGAGCACAGGAATCTCAGTCTCTCCAATCTCTCTCTCTCTCTCTCTCTCTCTCTCTCTCTCTCTCTCTCTCTCTCTCTCTCTCTCCTTTCTCCCATCCACCTTCCACTTGTTCCAGTCTTAGCATCCAGGACCATCTCCTCTCCATCTTTAGCCCAGCTGACACTGTCTTTGTGGTTATCTTCATACTGCCCATCAACCATGACCTGTCTCCCAGATTGATCAGAATTATTTCACCAAAGTGGAAGCTGGTGACCGACTGGTCAACCTGCACCTGCCAGCCTCCTGCACCTACCTCCCTCTGGGCTCTTTACTGGGGCCATGTGGCTCTGGAGAGCATGGACTACACACTGGCCAAGAAGAGGCACAAATGGTGCAGGCGGCAGCTCCTCGAGTTGGAACACTTCCTCTGCACTCTCCCAGGATATGCTGGAGCCAAATGAAGATGAGTGGGGTAAAACCTGGGAGCAGTGGAAGCCGCCTGGAGAAGAACCTGAACCAGGTCCTCATGGATCCTCGCATCCTGGGTTCTGTTGGCACAGACCCCCATCTCTGTGACTTCCTGGGTAAGGAGGAGATGGGCAACCATCTGACCAACCTCCTTAGGCCGTCACTGGCATACCCCAGCTGAGCAACTACATTTTTAGGCAGCCTCACCCCAGGCATGACTAGGAGGTCTCTGGCCTTCCAAGGCTCTCCGGCCTGCTCTGCACAGCCAGCTCCCAGAGATCCACCTGAACCTCTCCAGTCGCTAAGCAGTTTTGTAAACCACCTGGCAGCCACTCCCAAGCCTTGGACCAACTGAAAATAAAGCTCTTTCTGAAGCAACAAAAAAATAAAAATAAATAAAAGGACTCAAGGAGACACTGGGAACTAGCTCCCTCGTAGAGTGCCCACTGTCATGCGTAAGACCCCAGTTTAATCCCCAGCATGGGCTGTGGGGACTAGACAAAGCGAATGAAGCACAGGCTCTTCACTCCAGCATTTCTGGAAAGGACTAGAGGATATAAATGGCAAAAGGCACGCTGGGTTCCTGGTGAGTGTCTCTTACTATGGGGGAGAGAGGCCGTTCTTCTTTCTTTTGGAGGGGTCTTATTGATCCACTTCTCTTCTGTGTGTGTGTGTGTGTGTGTTGTGTATGTACATGTACGGATAATGCCTGCACCTAAACACACACTCTTCTGAGGCCAGGGGAGGAAGCCCAGTGTCCTGCGCTATCAACCTGCACGTTATTCCCTTGAGATAGGGTCTCTCACTGGATCCTGGAGCTAGGCTGACAGCAAGCCCCATGGATCCTCCTTTCTCCACTTCCCATAGCGCTGGGGTTTGCAGAGAATTACAAGTGACTGCATCCTGCTTTTGTGTGGGAGCTGGGATCCCAATTCAGGTCCTCCTGTTTGCATAGCAAGGACTCTAATAAACTCAACTATCTCTCCAGCTTTCTCTTCTTTCTCCTCCTCCTCCTCCTCCTCCTCCTCCTCCTCCTCCTCCTCCTCCTCCTCTTCTTCTTCTTCGTTCTGGAGACAAAATCTCACTGTGTAGCCCTGAGTGGCCTCGAACTCACTATGTATGCCAGGCTGACCTTGAACTTGCAGTAATCTTCCTGATGCTGCCTCCCAAATGTTGGGATTACAGGTATGCATCGCTAGAGACATGGCTCAGTGGTTAAGAACACTGGCTCTTTTTCCAGAGGACAAAGATTCAGTTCCCAGCACCCATATCGTGGCTAACAACCATCTGAAACTACAAGGAATTCAATGCCCTCTTCTGGACTCCACAGGCATTGCATGACAGAGGTACATTTACATGCAGGCAAAACACTCATACACATTAAATAAACAAATTTTAAGTTAAAAAAATTATTTAAAAAATAATAATAATAAAATGCTAATGCCTGAGCCTAGAGTGATGACACAGGCCCATAATCTCAGTACCTGAGTGGTAGACGTAGGAAGATTAAGAATTTAAGGCTAGTCTGGGCTACAAAGCAAGTCTCAAAATAAATAAATGAATTAATAGATAGATAGATAGATAGATAGATAGATAAATGTAAATTAAAAATTCTGATTTAGCAGGTCTCAGGAAATGCCTGGAATTCTACATTTTTTAACAGGCATCATGGGTAATTCCCTTACTGGCCTTACTGCTCCAAATGGAAGGGCTCTACAGGGGATTCAAACCGCAGCTTCTAAGAGAGGAATTAGTTGGAAGGGAGCAGCTGCTGCCTGCCTGCCAGCCACAGCTTTCCTGGAATGTACATTCTAGGAAATTATTTGTATTTCTGTTTGTAAAATAACATTGATTTCTCCCACCCTAGTTATACAATTAATGCAGAGAACTTATATGGTGCCGTAATAAAACATTCACAGTCCCCCACAGGGCAGGCGCTGAAGGTAGGGATGTTAACCTGTTGCTTCTTACTTACATCTTTTTGTTTTTTGTGTGTTTTTGAGACAGGGTCTCCCTGTAGCCCCAGCTGGCCTGGAACTCTCTATGTAGACCAGGCTGGCCTTGATCTCACAGAGCTCCTCCTGCCTCTGACTCCCATGTGCTGAGGATTAAAGGTGTGCGTCATCATGCCCAGCTTTCCTTACATGTCTTTTAATAAGGATGACAACATACTAAATGTATGATTTGATTTCAGTGTCTCCTGTGGTTTTTTTTCATTATTTTTCCAAAGGCTGCACAGTATCCCCATTATGTGGATATACCTTATTTTCATAACTATTTCCCAAATGTAGAACATCAAAGTTATTCCCAATAACTAATTAAATAAACAACAATGACATAAGCTATCTTTATCTGAAACATTTATAAACTTTTTGTATTTTTTTTTTCTTTTGAGATATGTTCCCCAATAGCCCAGTCTGGCCTAGAACTTGCTGAGGATGACCTTGAATTCCTGATTCTCCTGCCTCTGCCTTCCAAATTTTGGGATACAGGATACAGGTTTAGGCTTGGTTCATGTAGTGCTGGGGATTGAACTCAGAGCTTCATACACACTGGATAAGCACTCTACCATCTAAGCTATATTCATAGCCATGTTTGTTTGTTTGTTGAGGCAGGGTCTCATGTAGCCCAGGCTATCCTTGAACTCACTAGAGAACTGAGGCTGACACTGAATTTCTGATCCTTCTGCCTCTGCCTCCTGAGTACTGGGATTGCAGGCATATGCCATCTTGACAGCCTGTTTTATCAATATTACAAAAATAATTCTTTAAAAAAATTTTTATTTATCAATTTTATTTTATGTATATGAATGTATTGCCAGAATACATGTAAGTGCCCCTGTGTCATGCAATAACCTCAGAGGTCAGAAGAGGCTATCAGATCTCCTGGAACTGAGTTACAGATAGTTGTTAGCCACCACGTGGGCGCTGGGAACCAAACCCAGGTCTTCTGTAAGAACAGTCAGTGCTCTTAACTGCTGAGCATTTCTGCAGTCCCAATAACTTTTTAAAACAATACTTTCTGTTTGTACTACTGGGGATTGAACTTAGGGACTTATGTATGATAGGTAGCCATTCTGCCATAGGATGAGATCACCAGTCTTTATCAACATTTTTTATGACTTCTTTTAGATTGGAAGTAGGTCACTGGATTAAAAGATGGAAATATGGGCTGGGGATATAATTCAGTGATAGAGTACATACCCAGTATGTGCAAGGCCCTGAGTTTGCTTCCCAAGCACCACAAATAGAAGGGAGGACATTCTGGGAGCTCCTAGTAGACACATCACCAGCTTCCTATCCCAGTTTTCATTTGCTCCCTAGCCAGCATGGGGCAGAATGAATACTCCTGTGTTCACTGCAGTCAGCCCACAGCCTATTTACAGTCTAATAACAGATTTCACTCTTATATGTTATGGGTTGAAGTGTTCCCCCCCAAAAAAAAGATATTGTGAAGTTCTAGCCCAAAGTACCTATGAGTGCAACTTTATTTGGAAACAGGTCTTTGCAGATGTAATCAAGAAGATTCGGGGGCAGGGAGGATGCTGGTAAGATGGCTCAGGTTAAGAGCATTGGCTGCTCTTGCAGAGAGCAATTCCCCAGTTCAATTCCCAGCATCCACATGGTGGCTAACATCCATCTGTAATTCCTGTTCCAGGGCATCTGACCTCCGCTGGCATTGCATGATATGATTACACTTACACACATGCATGCTATACACATGAAATAAAAATAATAAATAAAGTATCAAAAAAAGAAAGAGACCTGGGGGCTTGAGATGTAGCTCAGCAGTAGAGCCCATTTCCGTTGTCCGTGGTGCTCTGCTGTGTCATCCTGTCGCTCAGAAACCACACCTTCCCGCCGTTGGCAGCTGAGCCAAGAGCTAAGGTGCAAAGGACAATTCTGTTTAAAAAGATTTATTTATTTGGGGCTAGAAAGATGGCTCAGCAGTTAAGTGCATGTACCACTCTGGAAGAGGACAAGCTCTGTTCCCAGCACCCACAACTGCTAGCAGCTCCAGCTCCAGGGGATGTGATAGCCTCTTCTAGTCTCCACATGCATAGCCACACGCAGATACAGGCAAATACATTTATTTATTTTTATGTGTAGGAGTATTTGCTTACATGTATATATGTGCATCATGGGTGTGCCTCTTGTCTGCAAAGGCCAGAAGGGGGCATTGGATCCCCTGGAACTGGAGTTACAGGTGGCTGTGAGCTGCCATGTGGGTGCTGGGAACTGAACCCAGGTTCTCTGCAAAAGCAGCAAGTGCTCTTAATGGCTGAGTCATTTCTTTCAGTGTCCTCCCCCTCCCCCAGAACAGTTCTTGTTCCTTCCCAAAAGGGCGCTTAATCTGATCTGTTGACTTGTTCTTCTCAGGATCAGTTCTCACTCCCAGACACAGGAGCAGCACAACCAGGGCATCAGGAACTGCTGGGCTGGGTCCTGGCATTAGGCTCTGTGTCCTGCCATTCATTACACTAGGTTATATCTCACAAGGCAAAAAGATACACAAAACCATAAACAGCATTTTTCCTGGGTCTCACACAATAGAATGTTGTGCTCTTACAGAGTGCCTCCTAGATTAAACCTCCTTTAGTGACTGTCATGGTTGGCTTCAGCTGTCAACTTGATACACCTGGGAAAAGCAAACCTTAATTGGTTGAACTGCTTCTATCAGATTGACCTGTGAGCATGTCTATGAGGCATTTTCTTGACTGCTGAATGATGTGGGATGGTCTAGCCCACTGTGGGTTGTGCCACCTCGGGGCAGGCGACCCTGGGTTAAGAGCACCAGCCGTTCTTGCTGAAGACTGGGATTTGAATCCCAGCACCCATATGGCAGATGACAACTATCTCTCTGTAACTCCAGTTACAAGGATCCAATGCCCTCTTCTGTCCTCCATGGGCACTGTATGACACAGGTGCACTTATACACATGCAGGCAATATAGTCATACACATAAAAACAAACAAACAAATATATAAATAAAAGTAGACTGAGCACAGGCAGGGGAGCAAACTAGTCTCCATCATTCCTCCTTGGTCTGGCTTCAGTTCCTGCCTCCAGGTTCCTGCCCTGAAGTCCTGACTGACTTCCCTCAAAGATGGACTGTCACTTGGAAGTGTAAGGTGCAATAAACCCTTTCCTTCCCAAGATGGTTGGATCAGTTTTATCACAGCAATAGGAAGAAAGTAGCTGGGACAGTGACTCTTCTAAAGCTAGTGTCAGGGACACAGTCACCTTTGTCAGCACTAGGTGACAGAGATTCATTTGTTAATCTGCCGATGCCTCTCAGGCTGGGAACCTTTGGTGAGATGGCAGGATGTGCCCCTCATAAGTGCCTCGCTGACTTCAGAAAGGAGGTTGGCCTTCCCCAACCTGAACAGAACTAGAACCTAAAGAACCCCACCTGGGGGACTGGGATCTCGCTCAGCAATAGAGCATTTTGCCTGACCTGTATGAGGCTGTGATTTTGATCTCCAGTACCACAAATAAGCAAAGGAACCCCACATGGACATTATACACTTGAGGACATTATAACCCTAACACTGACAAAGTCTAAAACATTTTTAATTTTTGAAACATTTTTCTTTTATATGTATATGAGTGTTTTGCATGCATGTATATAAGTGCAACTGTGTCACACAGAACTCTTGGAGGTCAGAAGAAGTCACATTCCCAAGAACTGGAATTACAGATGGTTGTCAAGTTGCCACGTGGTGCTGGGGGCCAGTTCTAGGTCTTCTGAGAGAGCAACTAGTGCTCTTAACCACTGAGCCATCTCTCCAGCCCCCATGCCTATGACTTTTAATTTTATTTTTTGTGACAGGGTCTCAACATGACTCAGGCTGGCTTCAAACTTTCTATGTAGTCAAGTGTGATGGTTGGGTTGACAACTTGACAGGATCTGAAGTCTTTTAGAAGAGAAGCCTCCAGGCACACCTATGAGGGATTATCTTGGTTGTGATAATTAGGGTGGGTAGACTGATCCTAAAACAGGGTGGCACCATCCCTAGGGTTGGGTCCTGGACTGAATACAAAGGAGAGAGACAGGCTGAGCACAGGTATTATCTCCCTCTGCTTCCTGATTACAGATGAAGCAATGTGATAATTTGCCTCAAGCCCCTGCTGCTGTGACTTCCCCACCACGATGAACTATATCCTAGAACTATAAGACAAAATAATCCCTTTCTCCCTTACATTTATTCTGTGACAGTATTTTTAACAGCGAGGAGACAAGCAATGACGACACCCAGGGTGACCTTGAACTCCTACTTCCTATCTTCACTTCCCAAGTGCTGAGATTACAGTCATGCCCCACCACACCTGGTTTATGTGGTGCTGGGGACCTAATCCAGAGACTCATGCATGCTAAGCACTCCGTCTCCTTAGCTACACTCTGGACCCACGGGTAGCTTTTAAGCTATTCTTTACTAAATGTTTACTCAATATCACTTAATTTCTCTGGTCCTTACAAGAGCTCTTGCAAGATAGGCTGAGACAGTACAGTAAGAAATACATGTGTGGGGTGCACACCTGTAACCCCAGCACTGGGGAGACAGAGGCCGGTAAATCCCTGTGGGACGGAGGCCAGTCTGGTCTTCCTACATAGCAAGTTCCAGGCCGATCAGGGCTACATAGCAAGACCCTGTCTCAACAAAAAAGAAAGAAAGATATATAAGTATCATAGATTTGGTCTCTGCCCCTGGTTCCTGGCACAGATCTGAAAACTTGTCATTTCCCGGGTATCAAGAGTGCTGGTCCCTTACTTCCTTCTTATATTCGTTCTCCCAATCCCTGGGAATTTCCTGGGTAATGAGTGCCTTTTATTATAAAGAGACACTCTTTTCTTTAAGATTTATTTATTTTTATTTTTATGTGTACATGTGTTTTGCCTGTATGTATGTAAAGGAACTAGATACATGTCATGCCTACAGAAGCCAGAAGAGTGTTGGATCCCCTGGAACTGTAATTACAGATGGCTGTGTGCCTTCCTATGAGTGGTAGGAACTGAATTCCAGTCCTGCGCAAGAGCAGTCAGTGCTCTTAACCACTGAGCCATCTCTCCAGACCTAAAGGGATGCTCTTACTGTCACTTAGATGGGAGCTAGTCTCTAGAGGAACCGAGTCATGATTAGAAGCTGGGAATTTCCAGTCAGCTGTGGCTGGAAATGCAGGGGCTAATACAGCATGCCTTCCTGATGAAGCCACTCTGAAAATCCCTGGACATCTTCAGGCTGCCGAAGGCCTGAAGGGTAGCACATCATGAAGGTATGCGAGCTGCTGTCTCTTTCCCTGTTCCTACCTTAACCTATTATACCTGCAGTTCATCTCTATTGCTTATAAAGTCGTTTACAATAGCTTTTAGCCAGTATACATAAGAGGGGGGCTTTCCTGAGCTCTGTGAACTGTTGTAGCAAATGAGCCTCAGAATGGAGTGATGTGGATCTCCAGTTTATAGCTGTTAGAAATTCTGGAACTGAATTTTCTGTTGTTGGTATCTGAAGGTGGAGTGCAATCTTAAGGCACTGAGCCCTTTTTAGGATCTGACTTCACTCCAGATAAAGACTATGTCAGAAGTGAATTAAAGGCAGGGCTCCCAGCTGGTGTTGAGACCACTGGTTACTATGAAAAATCCTTAGTCCCACATAGTCACAGAACTATTGAGTAAGAAGAGAGGGTGTTGTTTTTTCCCTTTATTTTGACACAATGGTTTCTATGTCACAGGTTAAAACAAACAAAAACCCAAGGCTCAAAAAAGGTGGAGGGGGTGTTCTGGGGAGAGATGGCTCAGTGGTTAAGAGCACACTGGCTTCTCTTGCAGAGAACCCAGCAATCACACGGCGATTGACAACCATGCAATTGACAACCATGCATAACTCTAGTTCCAGGGGATCTGACCCCCTCTTCTGATCTGGCATTGTATAACACAGATGCACTTACATACATGCAGGCATAATATTCATACACATAAAAATAAATCAATCAAAAAGAAATTTTAAGGTCAGGAGATAGCTTATTGGTTAAGGGCACTTGCAGTTATTGCAGGACCCAGGTCTGGTTCCCAGGACTCACATGACAGCTCACAACCATCCGTAACTCCAGTTCCAGGTAATCCAATGCTCTTTTCTGGCCTCCATGGGTACCTGCATGTGGTGCATGCAAACACACTCAGACACATAAAAACAATTTTGAAAATAAATCCTTTTAAAAGGAAAAAAGGTCAACAGGTAGCCCAGGGTGACAGCACTTACATGAAGGATCCAGAAGCAGAAACAGACGCTGGTTCACACTGCTACTCAAGGCTGAGAGCATTTTCCCGGTGAGGTGGCGGGTACTAACCAGGAACATCAGGTGTTTACAAGATTTATGCCAAACATTTTGAGGCAAATCTTCCTATTTCTCAATTTCATCACTTTTCTGGCAACTGTAATAATGCAGAATTTTGCCATTTGACCACTGAAAACTCACAGTTCATAGTAATCCTTGCTAATTTTTCCTGTCCTTCCAGTTTCTTTTCAATAACATCTGTCTTAAAATTATATATAATTATATATATGTATAATTATATATATATATAAAATGAGTCCTTTATCTGCATATGGGGAATCCATTTTACTTTGTTTTTGATATTTTTTGTGAGGGTTTTTGATTATTTACTTATTTTGTTTCTTTAAATCAGGGTTCCACTATGAAGCCTGGCTGGCCTGGAATTCTCTATGTAAACCCAGCTGGCCTCTCACAGAGATCTGCCTGCCTCTGCTTCTCACATGGATATTATTATTACTTCTTTTAATGTGGCACTATGGATGGAACCCAGGCCTTACATATGCTAAGCACATGTTTTACCACTGAGCTACAACCCAGCCCAGAAATCTTTTATAAAAATATTTATTTTTTGTGTACAAATGTATTGCCTAGTGTATGTAGGTGCCCCTGTATCACACAATGCCCAGAGAGGTCAGAAGAGGGCATCGGATGCCCTGAAACTGGAGTTACAGATAGTTGTTAGCTGCCATGTGGATGGTGGGAACAGAACTTGGGTCCTCTGCAAGAGCAGCCAATGCTCTTAACCACTGAGCCATCTCTCCAGCCCCTAGAAATTTTATAGTTAAAAATCTTGGGGAAAAAGTTTTGCTATGAGAAGCAGCCCCAGTCTGTTTTTGAATGTAGACCTACACCTGACCTTTACCAAGCCCAGTGTGGTGCTCAGGAGTGCGGTTTATCAGTGTTGCTGAGCAGCTTATCTTTAGTGAGGTGCAGGAACATTGCGCTGGCCTTCTACCCCTGGATCCAACTGCTAAGGGAAGGTACCAAGGTTCTTCCTGCTGTTTGGCTAGTGTTAGACTGGACAGAGAATGCTGGGTTGTTCGTTCAGACAAGAGTTGACAAGGTCAAAACTCAAGATACGGCTGCCTTGTAAGCAGTCAGAGCAAACAGGAAACCCTGACAGACACAAAGGATGCCTCCAAGGCCAAACGTGGAGGCCAAAGTAGGGCAGAGCTGACAGCTAGCTCACATCCCTCTCCCTTCCAGCAAGAGGGAGTTGCACTGATAACATTCTGGCTTCCCAGAGGTTTCTGGGTAGAAGGGAAGACTGAATAGAACAGGTCAAGTCAGGCACAGTAGGGATCACAACGGAAGTGTCAAGGGCCTTGAAACTCTGAGCACCAGATGACACTGGACTTCACAACTGGAAGTCTAAAAGGCAATATCCTCTTCCAAGAGAACTTGGGTTCTCAGCCTAGAGAATGTGGAAGCTGCAAGTTGAAGGGTTTGTGGCACAAATTCCACCACAACTCACCCCTCACCCCTGCAACTGCCCTCAACTCCCAGACTAACCCCCACTGATCCAGCCCAGGAATTTCCCTGAAGGTTAACTATATAGGTCCAGGGTCTTCACCTCTACCTTTCCAGACATATTCCTGACCACTGTTTCTTCCCCCTAATGTCACAAGTTTCTGCATCGTGAGCCAGCTCAGTAAATTAGACTCCTTGGTTTTCCAAGAGCTGTCCTTTTTAACTCTTCTACAGAAAGAAAAAGAACACAGGGCTTCCCGGAAGTCTGGTTCAAAGCTATTTCCAGCTGAATCTGATTGGCAGAAATGAGACACCCAGCCTTGGGAAAAGGCTGCCCAGATGAGGATGGGGAGCTCCCTTCTGCCTGAATCTGGAAGAGGGTCACACTGGTCAAGGAGAAACGCACATGGTCCCTGTCAGTTCTCTACCAACAAATAGCCCTGACAGATCCAGATGGGTTTTGCAAGCCCACCTGTTATGCTACTTCAGCCTTTAATATGAGACACAGACACCTCCTCTCCCCAGGCTGGCATCACTTGTTGGGTGGCAGCTTTGGAACAAAACAGCAAGTCAGATCCCAGAAAGAGGCCCAGAATGAACTCCAGCTGGAGGCCCACGAACCACAGTTGTGTCTTATTCATCCTAGACTAGGGTCATCGATGGGTCAGAGAGATGCCATGGTGTGGGAAGGGAGGAAACCCAAGCACCCCAGAGATCTGCTGCTTTTCTGTGTCCTCTTGGCTCCTCTCTGACCTGGTCAGGCAAAACTGACAGAGGCCATTTAGTTCTCTGAAGGTAGATGGTTCTCTTAAGTTGATATTTTGTTGTTGTTGCTTCTGTAGCCAGGCCTAGACCTTATGCATACTAAGGTAAGCATTCTACTACTGAGCAATATCCTTAATCCTTGAGGTCATTAGTCCTCCTTCTAGAAACAGAGTAGCTTCTTAAAGCGGTTAGTGGGCAAAGACTCCGGGGCAGCCAAGAGCACAGACATGCTTAGTCTTGTTACATAGGGGAAGGCCAGATTCCAATACCATGTGATCTCCCCCCACTCACCCCCGACTTGGGATCTCATGTATGCTACCCAAACAAGCTACCACTGAGCCACATCCTCTGGAAACTTGCCTTCAAAAGAGTTCTGTCCTCCACTTCTTTTACATAGTCTCAAAATTCTTTATCTTTTTATTCTCCCCACAACCCTCACCCCAGGCTTCACAGGAAGGCCGCCTACCCGCTGGCACTCTTGAACTCCTTTACTCTGGATGCACGCAAGCACACCCTCTTTAGCGGAGGATGGGTTACCTCCCCACCACCCCATCCCAAGTCGGGTATCTGGCAGGGTCTGAGGAGAATACGGGGAGGCCAGCACTCCTCTTCAGGTCCAACCCCAAACAAGCAAGGCCAGACCCCAGGAGTAGGGCTTAGTCAACACTACCTTCCCCGCTTCAAGGGATTAGGCTATGGCTCAGACACACACTTCCCTGGCACCCGAAGGCCGAGACAGGTCTCTAGAATGGTGCGTTTCTCCTCTTCTAGAAACTTGGCCTGGGGCTTTTCCCTGCCAGGGCCTCGCCCTTCCTCTCCTCCCGCCCCTGGGCTGGGTCCATCCAGCCACCCAGTGCAGACTCCAGCACGTGGCTGGGGGGCTGGGGGCTTCCTCAGCTCCCCGCAGCCCGGCAGGGAGGCGATCGCCCTCCCCGCTCCCCGCCCTCGTGACTTCTGGTAAAGGCTCGGCCTGTCCCCACCCACCTCTGCCCTCAGTGGCTGCCAGACCCAGTGCGGGCCGCTCCTCCCCCGCCCCTGGCCACCGGCTGAGCTTAGGAAACTGTTGACTCAGAGGGTGGCCCTGCGGCCAGCCTGTGATGTCAGTCTGGAGCCGGGCCGCGGAGGAGAGACCGCGGCTTGCGGGTGCGTGCGGGTGCCAGGCCGGGCGGGTACCGCGGCGGCCGAGGGGACGACGCTGCGGCGAAGCTGGGCGGCTGCATCGGCCCGCACGCCGTGACTCACGGTGCGTCACGGAGCAGATGCCCGTGGTGGCCCGAGGCTCCCGGCTGCTGCTGACTCATGAGAACGCCGCGCGCTCAGCCCGAGAGCGGCGGCCCAGGTGGCTTGGGTGCAGTGGAAAACCCCCCAAGCAGTGAGTGGCTGAGACGCGGGCGGGCGTTGCAGCAAGGAGCCGGATGGCTGGCAGCTGGCTGGCAGCTGCCCGAGTCACCTGCAGCGCAGGCTGCGGGCGGGCGACCGAAGGCTGGACCATCCCTACCCCTTGCCCACCTTCCGTGCCCTCCTGCGCCGTCCCTCTGTCGCAGAGCAGTTCCTAGGCATCCACGCAGGTTGTGTGTCACCCGAGGTCTCTAGGGTTTACCCGCCTCCGGTTTAGACTGTCTGGGAAGAGCCTGCGACAGCACTGGGCCTGGATTCTTTCCTTCCTGGCCTCACTCTCTACCACAGCCCTCTCCAAGGGATGCCTCACTGCGGCTGTGGACACCACGTGCTGGCCTGAAGCCTGGCTCCAGATCTTTCCTGTCACTGATGGCTAACTGCAAGGCCCCTGGCACTCAGGAAATGCCACACTGGGGTCAGAGAATTCTCAGAAAAGGGTGTGGGCCTGGAAGGGCTGTGTGGTGTCCAACCAGTCCTGGAATAGGGACAAATTCCATAACATTCAACATATGTGAGACTCCTTTGTACAAGACTTTCCACCAACATGGGGTGTCTGGTGGGACCTCACAGCCCACAACCCTTGATGGACCTAGAGTAGTCATGATTAGGGGGTAGGGGGTTGAAAGACAGCAGTCAGAAACCTTAGTGGGGCTGGCATTAGGGCAGAGACATTGGGTAGGAATGATTTGAACAGATGGGGAAAGGGCATTCCAGACAAAAACAGATACCTAGAATCCAAACCTAGAGGCACAGGAAAGTGCAGGGTGAGGTCTGGAAACAGCAAGCTGTCCCACTTGCCCAGCAGCACAGATGTGGTTCTCAGCAGCAGGCACAGTGGCCCAGAGGGACCTGGAGACAGGGTTCTTGCCCATTGCCCAGGGCATGGAGTCATGCCCGTTCCCAGACAGATGGAGGCCTTCCAAAGATTCCACAGTCCTGCTCCGTCACAGCTGTACGAGCCATGGCCTTGAATGGCTTTTTATGACTTGGTGCCTAGTGTAGCTCCTTTTTTGTCCAGATCTCAAATACTTTTCCTATTCTGTTCCTTGGTCACTATCTATACTGGTCTCCACCAGCACTTCTCAACTCTGATAATACATTGGAATTACCTAGAGGTGCTTTAGAAATGGAAAAACGTGTGAGACCCCCTCCTAGAAATGTTTCACAGGCCTGGGTTTGGCTCCACAGCTGGAGTAGATTCAGATGGTCATCATCAAGGCTGTCTGGGTCAATCAGCTCCACACTCAGGGCCGCCTGGCCTTCAGAATTCTCATCTCTGGCACCCTGGTAAGGGTGTGGGCAGGCTTCCAAGAGCAGCTGGACTCCCTGAGACTGGGAACTTCCATGTCTTTCCCAGGCATCCACCCTGCAGCTGAGGCCAAAGGTTTCAACAGGAAGGGAGGGCAAGGCCTCTGTTTTCAAGAGCCAGATGACCTTTCTAGCTAATGATAACCACCATGAACCACCCTGGGGGATTAACTAGTCCCCAGAGGCAACTGCAGTCATGTCACAACTTCTCATAAATACTTTGCAGGGCACCAAAGGACTGACAGGGGCCCTAGGTGATAAGTCTCACCCCAGGGATTCTTGATAAATCTTGTGGTAAATGCCCCAGCAATGTTCAGTGCAAAGATAAATTTCCCCTTGATCCTGTTTAGCTAGTAACCCTGCACATTTAGGGAGACTCCAGTCTGAGCAAGATTCCTCCCTGGGTTTGTCCTATGCCCCTGTTTAATCCACGCGGTTTAAGAAAGACCCTTCTGTCATATCTGAGGCCTGGTAGGCTGAGGAACTTGGCAGTGCCTTCTTGCTGTAAGGGAAATGACACTAGTTACCAAGTAGGTAACCAGCTGTCCTTTCCCAGGACTGCAAAGCAGAAATTTGGTCTGGAGCCTGGGGAGGATCTAGGGCACTATAGGAAGAATTTCCTGACACATGGCAATACTGAAAGGACTCATGAGGCTCTGCAAAAGTAGGAAACTTCTTGTAAACATAAACACTACATCCGGTCACCACCAAGCAGCGTTGTTTCCATTTGACAGCTGAGAAAAGGGGTGAGAGACCTAGTAACCTACGGGACTGGGTTTGGAATCTGAAAGACCAGCAACTAAAAGAAACGAGACAAGGCTACTGGGTCCTAATCCTAGGGGTCTGGGTGTTAAACCCAAGAAGAAAGCATTTGGTTGACATGCAGCTGGCGTGTAGGAGTGCTTCCTGGTTAAAACGAGGGCAAGCAATTGTTCAAGGGCTTTCGTGGGGAATCCAGAAGTGGCACTGTGCAGATGCCATGTTGGAGCTGGGAGTGGCTACCCCTTGGAAACTGGTGGCAGTGACACACCCTGGCAATTTTGTTCTTGGAATTGCCCTGGACACTTTCCTTAAGAACCACAAGCTTCATAGTGTTAGGGCTTGCAGGCTTCCTGGGAGTGGGGTGGGGTGTGTGTAAGTCGTTTTTACCGTTTTGTAGATTAAGAAACTAAGGCCGAACTGAGCCAGCACCGTCTTTGACTTCTGGATCCACTCCAAAGCATGAATTCTCCCCTTGTCCCGGTGAGTGTGGGCAGGTCCGTTGGCTGAACACCACTCCTAACCAGGGTCTGCGTACTCTGCCTGATGCGCGACAAGGAACTGGACCGGCGTCTGCGCACTCACGCCGGGACCCAGGGCGGGGACCTGAGGCGCCGGTTTCCCTTTCCTCTCCCCGGGGAACCCGCGCGGCCCCCACATCCGCCCCAGCCGCCAGGTGCCCCAAGCCCGGCCTTCCCCTCCCGCCCCCGCCCCTGTTCCCGGCACGCCCGAGTCTCAGCGGTCACGTCTCCCCATCCGGCTCCAAAGTGCGAGCCAGCCGCAGCCGCGGGGAGGCGGGCGGGGGAGGCGGGCCGGGGGCGGGGACCGGAGTGGTTCCCTTCCCCACCGCGCCCGGGTGGGTCGGCGGGCGGGCGAGATCCCTGCGCGGCAGACACCGCCCTTGCCTGGCGCGCTGTGGTTGGGCGGGGGACGGGGGACGCGCGGGGGAAGGCGGGGTCTGGGAAACTGCCAGGCCACGCCCCGGAGCCCCCTAGCCGGGTGTTGCTGGGGAGAAAAGCCCGTCCCTCCCCCCGGGCGCAGCGCCCCCTACTGGTGTAGTGTCAGAATTGCACAGAGACCCCCGCCCGGACCTGAGCAAAGAGCCTTGGAGGGTCATGAGTTTGGTCAACTGTGACTCCTAATATCGCCATCCCTTTAGGAAAAAGAAAGAAGATAACATTATAGAATGAGACATGCAGGACATTTTGAAATGTGAAGAAAAAAAATACATGACTTTATCTAGAAAAAAGCTGTCTGCAAACTTAATATGTGTGTTTTTTGTTTTACTTTCTGAGTCAGGGTCTTGTTATGTAGTCCAGATTGGCCTTGAACGCAGTATCCCCCTGACTCAGTCTTTGAGGGCTGGGATTACAGGTGTTTGCCGTCACACCCTCCTATATGATTCCCTTTAAAAAGATTTTCTTATGTGTATGAATGTGTTGCCTGTATGTATGTAAGTGTACCATGGTCATACTTGATACCCTGGAACGTGAGGTACAGATGATTATGAACCACCATGAGGGTGCTGGGAACCAAGTCCGAATCCTCTGGAAGGACAGCAAGTGCTCTTTACTGCTGAGCCTTCTCTTCAGCCCCTCCTCCATGATTTCTTTATAAAGAATACAGAGACCTTATTTTAGTGGCCTGTTTGCTCAAAAACAATGTGTTGTTTCTGTCCAAGTAGGACCATGCTTTTCAGGGCTAGGACCACCACTTTTAGCATATTTATGTCACCTCTGTGTTCCCCTAGTCTCTGGATGTGCACACCCACAAAACTGATGGCTAATGACCCAGTAGCCTAGTTAACTAGAAGCTGGAGAGGTGTTCACAGTGACGTATCAAATGACCCTCTGACAAGGTTTGGGAAAAGAGCCTGTAATCTCACACGCTGAATTACTGCAGCAGAATGCATGCCTAGTCACATCTAATAGGACAAATGCTGAGGCAAAATGCTGTATACCAGTTCTGGCCAAACCAATTATCAAACTAAAGAGAAGTCTTTTAGTCCCCAAGCATTTTGCACTCCGAATCTCAAAGTCCAGTGGCCTTGCACTAACCTCCACGCACATGGAGACTGATGACGTGGGCAACTCACTACTGCCAGCTTGTGCTTGTCAATTCTACTCTCACTTAACATAGTATGCCTCCTCCTCGGATGTATTGTAGGGTAGGATTTGGTTAGACTATGGGAATGTGGCCAGGCTGCCTCCTCTGTCCCCAGCCTACCAACTTCAAGCCAATAGACCAGCACTGAGCAGTTTTCCCTTCATCCTGCATTCACTTCCAGAGCTACCTTTGGCCCCCTGGGAATTTTGAAGAGAGCTGCAGTGTTACATGATTTTCCCTGGGAAAACATGTACAAATATCTCCTAACCCCAGATGGGCACTGACAACAGACCCAAGAAATGAGTCCACCTAGTCTAGCTTGGCAAACCAATGTGTTTAGTTTGGGTTATTTACGTGAGTATGGGTGAAGGGTTACCCACTGCCTATCCCTCATCCCACTCCCTGCAATTGCTAGTGGCTTACATAGCCTAGAGGAGGGGCCTCATTACCCCCTCCCCCTGTTTTCAGGAGGGAATGGCAGAAGGCCTAATCTCGTGAGGCCTTTGTGCAGGTAATCGCAGATGTTTCTGATTTCAAGACTGCAGTGGTCATGTCATGCCTCAAAGACAAGTAGTCCCTGCAATCTACTCCTTCCTTTGCCTTTTACACTCCCTTCCCCCAGCTAGTGTTTCCTGAATCTAGAAGGAGAGGATATGCATCTAAGATTTTTTTTCTTCCATTAGGGCTGAGAATTGGGTTGCTTGTGCCACAGCAACCGTCACTTGTCCTAAGCATTTTGACCAGTTATGAGTCTCCACAGTAAACTCTATCCACTGCAAAAAAGTTTCCTGGTCCAAACTGACAGCAGCAATAATCCATGACTGCAGTATATCTTTAAAAAACAGTTCAACAGGGACATCATACCGACTTAACAAAACAACATCAATAGCTTCCTGCACTATGGCTTATGTTCTCCGCAGACATAGGTCTTTGCCTCCTAAGAGAAAACATGGGTTTCCTCCCATGGAGCAAAGTAATAGGTTGGAAAGTAGTTGGGTACTTATAACACTCATCCCACTGTTGTACCTGTGGCTACATCTTACCTGGCATGCTGAGGACTTTAATACACTGTGTCCATAACTGAGTAGGACCTTGGTAACGATTCTCCCTCAGTGGCAGCCTGTGTAGTGTGTCTTCCAACACTACGAATGCTAGCAAACAGGGGGAACCTTCTAGCCTAGTCCCAGCTTGAAGTCTTGCGACCAAAATATGCAATACCTTCAATATAGCTCTGAACATCTAGCTTTTATGTGGAACCAGCAGCAGTGGCAGTAGTCTGAATTGTTTCGGGGCCTCCAGGGCTTCCCTGACCAATGTTTACAGGGAGGTAACCCATCCCTGGCACTGAGATTTTCATTCAATTAATGTTATGGTTTGGGGGTGTGCCTTTGCCATTCACTCAAGGTGTCTTCTGCATTTAAACTCCTTACACTGCTGGGCACAAGATTTCTCTCAGTCACCTTGTTGAATGCCATCTACGCCTTACCCACATAAAACTCGCAGAAATTTTACACGTGACCTTTGTACCCTGTGCAAACTGATTTCACATCCTTTGTGTTTGTACGCTCCAGGAGCTTTTCTGAATCTGTAAAGTACTTACACGTTAGTATTGGATCATCTTGGTAATGAAACCTTTTTACAAAGGGTGGACAGGATGTCTGAAAGACTCCCATTGACTATTCCAAGTTAGTGCTGATTAGTCTTGGGATTCAGCAGCTAGAATAATATGGGAAGAGGAAGAGGAGGAAGAGGAAGAGGAAGAGGAAGAAGACGAAGAAGACGAAGACGAAGAAGAAGAAGAAGCCCATCACATATATTGACTGCTTCCTCAAAAGCTAGAGGGTTAAGAAAGAGTTCCTACTACTCTTGCAGAGGATCTTAGTTCAGTTCCCAGCACCCATATCTGGCAGCTCACAAGTTTGTAACTCCACCTCCAGGGGATCTGACACCCTCTTCTGGCCTCCATAAGCACCTCATGCGCATGTACAAACCCACACACAAACACACATGAATATACATAATTAAAAATAAAATTTTAAAATAGTAATATTGGAATATTACTACAGCTGTGTTGGTAGACTGCATTGCCTTATTTAACTTTATAAAGCATAGTCATTTTCCATGAGTTGTCTACTTTCTCATCCTAGGGTGCTGTCCCAAGGCTTCGACATGTCTCCCATCCTCTGAAGAGCTGGGGGGAAAGGAGACTCGCTTTAGATGTCCTGCTAGCCCCAGAGCCAAGCATGACTGGGGACATGCTATGCTTCAGGCTTCCCAAATCTGACAGGCTCTGGACCAGGACACAGCAACCTCCACTGACTTGTGGTTGTTTGAATGAGAATGTCCTCCATAGACCCTAAGTATTGGGACATTTTGTCCCCAGATGGTGGCGCAGTTTTGGGAGGTCTTAGGTGTGGCTGTGCTGGAGGAAGCACATCATTGGGGGTGGACTTAGAGAGTTCTTAAGCCTTGCCAGATCTTCAGTCAATCTGCTTCCGGCGCCCGCTTGAGGACGTGAACGCTTAGCTGCTATGTCTGCTCTAGCCAACTCTCCCACCATTCCTCCCCACTCTTGCCCCTTTAGAACCGGAAGCTAAATTCTTCCTTTTAAAGTTTCCTTGGTCAGTGTTTCTCTCACAGCAACACAAAAGCAAACTAATACATGACTACACCTGGCTGCTGAAAGGGCTCTGGACTGGGTAGAGTGTCTCTCCCCCACCAGCATATTTTAAGAGAGAAATGCACACAGCTCACTTCCCCCAACACATATATACTTCATCTTTCTCATCTGCACTGCTCTATCTTTTATATATCCATGAAACTGCTGTTCAGGCTTTTAAGTCTTCCAGAGGGTTGGAGAGATAGCTCAGCAGTTAACAGCACTGGCCGCTCTTGCAGAGGACCTGGGTTCGGTTCCTAGTACCCACATGATGGCTAACAACAACTGGCCATAACTCCAGTTCCAGGGATCCAGTGCCCTCATCTGGCATTGCAGGACATGGGTATACTTACATGCATGCAGGCAGAACACTCACACATTAAAACAAAATGCTGTAATGCAATTACCAGTTAAGAGCACTGGCTGCTTTTCCAGAGACCCCATTCTCAGCATGCATATGGTGGCTAATAACAGCCCAAGACTCTAGTTCCAGGGTTCCAGGGGATCTGACTCTCTCTTCTGGCCTCCACAGGTATTGCATGACATAAATGCATTGTATTACATTTACATACATGCAGGTAAAAACACTCATATACATTTTTAAAAATTTTGTTAAAAATTGTCTTAAAATTTTTCACAAGCACTGAATTTGGCTGTCAAAATTTTCCTTGGGAATTCTGACTCAATGTAAATCTTGCCACATTTGCTTTGAGTGACCCAGACAGGGCCTTCTATTTGCTTTTTATTTTTCTTGATTGCATTAGCTTTTTACAAACCAATTTAATTGCAATCTAAATCATTCAGATCTGCTAGTCTTTTTATTATTATTATTTTTACTTAATGTGTAAGAGTGTATTGCCTGCATGGGTATGTGCATCTGGGTCCTGCAATGCCTGCAGAGGACAGAAGACGTCAGATCCCCTGCAACTGGAGTTATGGACGGTTGTTAGCTGCTTTGTGGGTGCTGGGAATTGAACTTGGGTCCTCTGCAAGAATAGTCAGTGATCTTAATCACTGAGCCATCTCTCCAGCCACAGACCTTTTCTATCTTGTAAAGATCATGATCCACCATGGGACTCAACAAAGCCACTAATTGGCCCCATACCAATCCCTGAAGTCCCTGTTACATTCTTCCTTCTCTGGTGGACAAAGTCCTATCAGGTGCAGTGACTAGGCATCAAATGCCATAGTCATTACCTGTTGCATGCCCACCTTCCTCAGTATTTCCTGTCCTTCCTTAAAAAAAAAAATGGGGTATTTGTGCACTATGTGGGTCCTGGGTTTCAAACTCCCATCACAGGGCTTGGCAGCAAGACCTTTACCCACTGAGCCATCTCACTGACCTGTCCTTCCTCTGTTGTCTTCCGTCCCTGATATTCATGGGGACCTCAGCAGGTGACAATCAAGTAACCCTAATGGCTTGTATGAGCACGTCCATCAAAGACTCATTTCTCTTGTATTGCCTCTGATTATTCAGCTTGAGTAGTTACATTACTGTTTCTCCACTTCCATAGCATTCGGACTGACCCCATTCACTCTCATGCCCACACCCTTACAAGGCTGTTTTATTTTTTGTTAAAAAGTCTTGCCAGAGCTGGAGAAATGGCTCAAGGGTTAAGAGCACTGGCTGTTCTTAGAGGACCTGGGTTCAGTTCCCGGCATCCACTTGGCAACTAGCAACGGTCTGAGGATCCAACGCCCTCTTCTGTCCTCCATAGGCACTGCACAACACAGGTGTACTTGCAGACATGCACACAATACAATTTTTTTTTTAATAAAAAGAAAAAAAAAGTCTTTCCTAATTTAAACAGTTCAGAAACAGGAGTATTCCCTGTCAGTTTCCTGTACTGATCCATTAAGGCCCTGTCTGCATGCTGAATCATGCGTTTTCCTTTCCTCGATATTAAAGTTTGCCCCAAAGGGTATTTTCAATCACTTCTACCTTGTTCTCTTCCTCTTCCTCATCCAATTCTTTCAATGGGTTCCGTGCTTTTGGATACCAGAAAGGGCTATACAGCCTGGATCTGATTTATATTCTAACCTTCTGTTCTCTCAACCGATAAGAAACAACAAACCAGCACCTCCAGAATCCTCCTTTTGTTCTATTTTTTCTGCCAGTGGAGAGGCTAAGACCTATGTATCTTTTTCTTGTACTCTATAATGTGGGCAAGTTCTTTCTAGGCAAAACTTCAGTCTCAGTTGCCTGTCTTATCTCCAAAAGAAAAGCCATGCAACTGATGCCCATCCCTTGTATGATCTGGTCCCATACATGATTTCAGAGATGTACATCAGCCATTTAGAGGGAGGAGGGCGTCATCTCTTACTCATGTGACAGACCCATTCATTAAGGAGGCGTATTGCTCCATACTACATAGATGACTACCCTGCATATCCCTCCATGGACACTCCGTCCTTAGATGGCTTAGCTTCAGTTGTATCTTTTTACTTATGTGTATGAGTATCTTGCCTGCATGTGTGAGTGCACCCATGCTGTGCAATGCCCAAGGAGGTCAGAGGAGGATGTCGGATCCCCTGGAACTGGAGTTACGGATAGTTGTTAACCACCATGTAGGGCTTGGGAACTGAACAGTCAGTACTCTTTAGTGCCGAGCCATCTCTCCAGCCCCCTTCAGTCACGTTTTCATCTCACAACAGGGACGATACAACTGCTCTGCCAAATCCCATCTTCAGCTCTGTCATGTCCTTCCTTGAGTGCCAAGTGTTGCGTGAGTTTTCCCAGGGAGACGTGAACAAATGTACATGTACAACCAAGATAGGGCATCAAGAACAGAACAAGGAATTGCTACCCAAATCTAGCTTGGTGAACCAATGAGTTTCACTGGGGTAATTTGCAGGAGCCACACAGCAGTGGCTACCTATAGGGGCATGCAATTTGGGGGCAGCTATACCCCTGAAGAAAACTACCCCCCAACAGCAATTATGAGCTGCTAATATATCCTTAAAGAGACCTCTCGTAAACCCTAACCCCCCTTGCTCCCAAGCAAAAATATTTGTGGGCTCATCCTTATGAGGGTCTTATGGAAGTAATCACAGCTGCCCTGGTCTTGAACTCAATTTCTGATCATCTTACCTCCACCTCTCAAGTGTTGGAGTTGCAAGTGTGTACTACTATGCATAGTTTGTGTGTTACTGGAGATTGAACCCAGGGCCTTGCACATGCTAGGTCAAGTACTCTTCAATGAGCTATATTCCTAGTCCCCCTTAAAAAAAAAAAAAAAAAAAGCAGCCAGGCATGGTGGTGCATGCCTTTAATCCCAGCACTCAGGAGGCAGAGGCAAGTGGATTTCTGTGAGATTGAGGCCTGCCTGATGTACCTAGTTCCAAGCCAGCTGTCTCAAAAACACAAATTAAATATAAATTTAAAAAGCATAAATGGCCTTAGTATATGGCTCAGGGGCCTGAAATGCACAAGGCCTTGGAGTCAATTATCCCCAGGACCACCAAAAATAAAAGTGAAGACATAAAAGTCAAGCGTGATGATGTGTACCAGTTATTTGATAAATCGAGGCAGGCAGGATGGCTTGAACCACAGAACTCAAGGCCAGCTTGGGCAATGCTAGAGACCTGTCTCAAACAAAATAACCCAAACACCAATTCGCCCTAAGTGGTGAAATCTAATAGGAAAATTCACTTGAAAACATGATGAATCCATGTGTTTAGGTGTTAGTTGCTTGGAAACACACGAAGCTGTTGTGGGACATAGACATGTCAGACCTGCCTGGTCTCCAACAAACCTGTTGACTTGCCTCCTTCAAGGATGTAACTTCAGGACCACAAAAACAGTTCCAAAGACTTAGCAAGCCAAAGGATAGTCTTCTACAGCTACACTGGAAACTGTCTCCCTGAAACAGTCAAAGCACCTTTTCTCCCCATGAACCAGTAGCAACCACCATTCCTTGCTTGGCAAGCCGTCTCAACCACTGGTTCGTTCCCAAATCCTCCCAGATTTTATTTTACCTGTACTTTATTTGCATCTTGGGGTGGCAAAGGCTACTAAGGGTGTGCAAGTGAGGCTGGAATTTCTTCTTCCTGGCTCCCTCACACCATACTTCAGAACATGAGGTCATGCACTGATGGGGATGTAGGGCACTGACAGATTAACTCTGAAACTTATCACAGGGAAAGAAAACTGGGGCAACTTCCTGGGCACTGTGCACAAAGGTGGTCCAGGAGCTCCATCTAGTGGGACTGTTACTACCTCACAGTGTCTGTTTTACAAGTTGCTGCTTGCAGATTGACACATTTAGGCATAAAGGTCAGCCTGTCAGAAAACTCTGCACTGTAGGAAAAATACCTGACCTGACTCCCGTACTACCGATTTTGAATTTTGTTAAAATGTTTTGAAATTTGGGAACTGGAGAGATGGCTCAGTGGTTAAGAGGACTGGCTGCTCTTGCAGAGTACGTGGGTTTAATTCCCAGCACCCACATGGTGGTTAACAACCTCTTCTGACCTCCTGGAGCATGGCACAACACAGATGCATTCATATACATGCAGGCAATGCACTCATACATGTAAAATAAAAATGAAAAATTTAGAAACTGTTTTGGAGTTATGAATTGTGTTTTAACCTGGGTACCCCAGAACCTCAGAGCCCAAAGTTGTCACACTTTATGCAAGGCCTTAAAATAATCTCTGCATTACTAAACCTGCTTTTTAACTAAGGCAATTTTTCAATGCCACTAAATAATTTTCCTTATCCAGATTTTCTTTTTTCTTTCACTTTCTTTTCTTTAGAGACACAGTCTTCACTATACAGCTAAAGCTGGGCTGGAATTGGTTATGTGGCCCAGGCTGGCCTTAAACTCAGGATCCTCTTCCCCAGTCCCCCAAAGACTCAGATTACTGTTGTGCACTTCCATACCTGTACCCTCATCTAGTTTATACCTTATATATTCAGAGTCCAAATAGTGCTTCCATACTTACTGAATGCCTCAGTTCATATATGAAATGAGCCCTATCCATCCAGTGTGTTTAAGTTTTCTGTATGTGCACTGCACCCATGTCATTCAATGCCCACAGAGGTCAGAAGAGGGCATCAGATCCCCTGGAACCGAAGTTAAGGATCTGAACTTGCTTTTACAGAACTACCCACTGAGCCATCTCTCCAGCCCCAAAATTTGTCACGTGTAAAACTGAAGTGGCGCTTTAAATTTGTTCCTGTCTTGCAATGTTATATTGAGAAAGCCGATCCTGTCTTTAAAAGGCGATTCCAGAAAGCTCTTTAAAGAGTTTAGATTTATTTTTAATTATGTGTCTGTGCATGTTAGTGCAGGTGCACCAGAAGTTAGATCACTCTGGGGCTGGAATTCAGGAGGGTGTGAGCTGCTAGATGTGGGTGCTGGGAACTTCTGCGAAAGTGACAGTCATCTCTCCAGCCCACCGAAAGCCCTTAGAGCTGACTCAGAACTGCAAGATTCACTTTTTGAAAACAGTATTTCTGTTGAGAATTAGCAGTAAGGGATACTACTTTCAGGTTTAAGTCCTGAAGTATTTGATGTAAAGGAATAGTATATGCGAGAACACAGAATGTGCATCAAGATGGACTCGACACACTAAAAAAGCTTCAAAGACTTCTGAAAATGACTTAAAAGCATTCCATTTTTGACAAATGCAGAAATCAAAATTCTGACACTGTGTACTACAATGATTATGTGTAGCAACAGTTCACAAGTTTAGGACTTCACATACTTGTCTGCACATAGCTATTTTTTGGATAGCAGAGTACCTTTAAAATTCTTCCCAAATCTGGGTGTGGAGGTACAAAAGGATCATGAACTCAAGGTTGTCTTCAGCTAGTTTCAGGCCAGCCTCGGCTATATTAAACCATCTCAAAAACTTTGTTTTAACATGTGTTCAGGAGTAAGTGTAGACCAGAGGTCCACATCGGGAATCTACCTCTATTTTTTTCCACCTCATTTTTGGAAAATCTCCTCTAGTGACTCTCTTGACTCTGCACAAAACTTTGCCCATAGCATTAGGGTTACAAAACACTGCCACCTAGCTTTTGTGGGTGTTGGAGATTCAAACTCAAGTTCTTCACACTTATCAAGTACTTTCCCATCTATACCATTTCCCCAGCCTGCCTTCTGTTAATCCTCCTAATCCAGCCTCCCATTATTGGAGTTATGGGAGTCCACCACACCTGACCTCTCCCTGAAGTATTAAGGCCCTTTGACAACTGTTTATATAGGCGGTACATAATGGGGAGCACATGATAAATGATGGATTAGAAAGACTTCCTCCATGAACTTATAGGGTAAGATGCAAAATAAGGAGGTCATGGGACTGGAGATGGCTCAGTGGTTAAGAACAAGTATTGGCTACTCTTGAAGAGGACCTGGGTTCAGTTTCCAGCACTCACATGGTAGCACACAGTCATCTTTAACTACTGTTCCAAGGTTCTAACACCCTTTTTTTGTCTCTGTGGGCAATACACAATACATTTATATACATGCAGGCAAAATACTCAGACACACAAAATTATTTAACGAATGGGGAGACCAAAGGATTAAAAAAAAGGAAATTGGCAAGTAGTTTAGCATCATCAGGGAATTAAACCCTAATAAAGCCAGCAGCTGGGAAAAACAAGTCATTTCAGGAATTTACTTGGAATGCAGGAATTGTGACAGGTGATACAGCTCCAAGGGTAAAGGCACTTGACACCAAGACTGACGACTTGAGTTTGATCTTGGAATCCACATGGTGGACTGACTCCTGCAAGCTGTTCTCTGACCTCCACAAATGCACTGCAAATGTGTACATGTGCACATACGTGAATAAAAATAATATAATTTTTGAAAAGTGCAGGAATCAAAATAGTTCTAACCTCCAAAGATGGGAGGCTACCAAGGAGAGGCAGAAAGTTGGAGTACCCAAGTCCTAGATCTTTCCTCCACAATGTACAGCTGACAGCAGCCCTCTCTGGTCCAGCAGTATCTGGGAGTCTGTAGATTGGGAAACACATTTTCAGCAACAGTGACAAGCATAGGTCCAAGCCTCTTACCCTGCTAGGTTTCTAGAACACTGGCAGATGGTCTATCATCCTTCAGGCAAGAAATGGATTGACAATTAGCAGACTTCAAAGTCATGACACATTGTTCCCCAATTAATCTACCAGGACGTAATTCCTTTTATCGCTGACAAACTGTACTCATGGCTGTTTATTAGCTCTTAGCACCCACTCAGATACAAGGGGTAGCAGATATCTGAGTACAGCCTTTAACTAAAGACACTGATTATTTTAAAAGCCAACTAGCACGGAGATAGTAACTACCTAGGATGAGGAATGGCAAAGGACATTCCCTAAATCCCTTCTCAGAGATAAAGATTCCTGAAGCTAGGCCTAGAGGCAATGGTTTGTAATCCAGTTATTCAGGAGGTCAAGGGTTCAAGTCCACACCAAGCACGGGAGTACACATCTTAACCTCAGCATTTAGGAGGCAGAGGCAGGTGCATCTCTGTGAGACTGAGGCTAGCCAGGGGCTAAAGGAAAACCCTGTCTCCAAAAACAAAGTTGAAGGAAAGGTACCAAGACCCCATGTCATTTAAAAAAAATAAAAAATAAGAAAGAAAGGAGGGTTCAGTGTCAGTATTAGCAAGGTGATATTGCTGAAATCTTACCTTGGAAACTTAAAATTGCAAAAAACAAAAAATAGAGCTGGGTTTATTAGCTCATTCGTGGGAGCTAAATTGGGAAGACAGCTGAGTTCCATCCAGGCTAGCCAGGACTAGAGTGACACCCAATCTCCAAAACAAAACCCCACAAACAAAAGTGAAATATAACGCATGAAATTTGGAGCTAAGAAAACATCTCAGAACGTGGTGGAATGCTGTCCTTAGTTGGAGGGGTGAAGTGTGGCCTCACCTTCAGGCCTTCTAAAATGCAATGTGGTTAAGGGAATTACTACACCATCAAGCTTGTAAAAGAATGGTTACACAACAGGCAGGATGGCTGTCAGTCTTGTTTATCCAGGAATTTCTTTAAAGAAAATTACTTTCATTGGAGGAAAACAGTCTCATTCCTAAGTATAAAAGACATTGGCAATTACCAGTTCAGAACAGTTTATGCTGGGTGTCAGTGCACGCCTGCAGGACTGCAAAGTTTTAGCCAGCCTGCTCTACATAGTGCTCTCTAGGCCACCTGATCTACAGAGTGAACCTGTCATCTCTAAAAAACCTCTAAATAATAAATAAATAAGCAAACGTGAAACTAGTAACTTAAAATTTCGGGTCCAAGTTCATCTGTAGATGCATGTACAATTTTTACTGGCAATTTGTGTCCAAATGACTGTGGACTTTTTAGAGAACTCTGCAGTATCAATGAGACAGGAATTCAATGAATCAGGCCAAAGTGAACCTGCAGAATACATGCTAGATCACCAACCAGGGTGACAACTAGCATCTGCAACCATCTGCCAGACACATGTTGCTCTCTCCTGCAGTCCCCAGTGACCTGGCAGCTTAATCAACTGTTCCATTCCATTAATTTCTTAGAGTACAAATTTTTAAAAGTACAAGGTTAGTATCTGAGCTCCCACAGAAGTGCCAGAGGCAGTAGGTTGAAGTCAGTCTACTTCCTTTAACCACCAGCCATAACCACTCTATCATATAAATAATAACTTAAGCTTAATGTACTCTTCGCCTGGAAAAAACACTAAGGAATGAATTTCCTATCAAGTTTCCCAGTCATAGTGTTTCAACAACTATGAGGTGTTGATTTAAATTTCAGCAGGTCAAGATACAGACTAGTAACTATGCTTTTCTCTTTAAAAAAAAAAAAACAACTTTTATTATCACCATTTTATGTGTATGAATGTGTGTCAGTGCACCCACACTGTACAGAAGGTGGTCGGTGTCAGATCCCCTGGAACTGGGGTTACAAATGGTGGGTAACCATTTCCACGTGGGTGCTGGAAATCAAACCAGGTCCTCTGCAAGATCAGTCAGTGCTCTAACTGTGGATCCATCTCTCCAGCCCCATAACTATGCTTTTCTAATCTAAGTTTATACAAAATAGTATTCATTAAGCCTAAGTTTAAAATGGTTAGGAGGCTTGTGTCTAAAAAATAAAAAGTGGCATCAGGAACATCTGCTCATCAAAACATTGTGCCAACTCCCAGTATCTCTTTACCTTATAATAACTAAGCCATAAAATTTTCCATCTATTTCATGATAGAAGTCAAAGTAAAGCATGAGGGATTAAAAACATTTTATCTGTGTATTCAGATTCACACACAAGTTACCTTTACAGTTCAATTTACTATATATAGAAATCATTTGGGTTTTATATCTTCAGTTAAATTTTGAACTGAGGTTACAATATCATATAAAAAGATTTTACATTATTTTTTAAGCATACCAAATTGAAATACATAGATTTAAACTTCAGATTTATGGCAAACAGTCTTCAAATACAATACAGACATTTTTTAAAGTTACTTTATCATTCACATGTGATTATTTGCAACCCTAGGCTGTTTTACACACAACAGTTTTCCTATGCAGATGGCAGAAATTGATATGCCATGGAGCTCAAGCCTATATAATTAAGCCAAGGACTCAAGATGTTAGGGAATTTTTGTTGCTGTTTGCTTGGATTTTGTTTTTGTACCATCTTTTAAAGGGTTTGGCATTTCTGGACCACAGCAATGCATAATACAAAGAAGGTAGGGAACAATTCCTCCTCCTTGTTACAGTTAAAAACAGTTACACGGTAGCTTAGAATTTTGCATAAAAGCCCATTATACCTTGGAAAAGTCCAAGGACAACTACATGACAATGGACTGGGGTCCTAAGTTCTTTTTGTAATAAACAGAACCCATGATATTCAAATGGGTAATAATCAAATCAAAAATATTAAGCACCTACTGGTTTGAGATTGAAATTAGAGATTCATGATCAATTTCTTGGCACCTTGAAATCAAGGTGTAAAAACCAGCTATTAAGTGCATTCCAAACTTCTCCTATGTAGCACAGTAGAATTTTCTGTCCATTGGCACCAAAGTTAAGTCACATTCCCTCTTGGGAGACAGAAATTCCACATCTGAACATAGAGTAAGTCAGGAAAAAATGACCCCTGTAGTTTTGTCTTATTATTATTGTGATTCTGAGATCCAGGATTTCTAATATACTTAGCAGTGAACAAAGCAAACCCTGGCAAAACTGTCTGGTTAGTGAAGCTAACTTCCTTCCCCAATCACCAAAAAGGTTTAGTATGAAAAGAATTACTAAGCTGAACACATCGGAAATAACAAGAAACTAAGGGACTAAATTCAAACTAATATCAACAAAACTCCAACTGGGTATCATTACAACTGAGAAATTCAAAGTGTGCTTCACCCCCAAACCTCATTAAGTATTCTGTGCAAAGGGGCATCGGATTTCTGGATATGGTATAGACGTAGCCCTTCTTTAAAGTTTAGTGCTCTGCAGTTTTCCGCAATTTCATTCCTCCAACATATATTTAACAGAATCTTTCCTATCAGCCAAAAAGATTTGTGATTCAAAGATTTACTAAGGTAGTCTATGCAGTCTACGCATTCTATCTATACAGAAACACTTATTACAATTGGGTTATGCAGGATTAACATTTTTGGTGTTAAAATTGTTATACATCATGCTTACTGCACATCAATTCTCCATAATGAATCTGAACTTCACAATGATTTATCAAACACTTTACTTAAATTACTAATTAAATAACTGAAAAGTATACTGAGTTAAACCAAACTTAAACGGCTATAAAGAAAACTAACCCTCAAAACTGACCATATACACACCTATTTCAAAACTACCTTTGCTAGCTAGCCCCTTTCCCAAAGTTTTAGCCTGAAAAAAACAGTAAAATCTACACAAAATTTTATTGCAATCATACAAGGGTTACATTAGGTCAAATACAACAAATACTATGATGCAATTTTACATTTATTAAACTACAGTTCAAAGCACAAATTTACACATTCTAAATACACTAAACGTATCTAATGAAGTCACACTGGTTTTCCACTAATGTGATTTATCTGGGTGAAAGACATCAACTTTACAAGACTTTTAACAAGAATTCTTATTATAAAAATGTGTACTTGTATGTAAACGATTTAATGGGGAACCCAATTAATGGGCTTCCATCTCCACTAAGTCATCCATTTTGTTGCATATTTTATTTTAAACGCTTAAGGGGTGGGTCAGTTTAAATCTGGATACATTATCTAAATCTCCCTTTACCCCCAAATGAATTATAGATGAAAGCTGATTTTGTCTGGTCCCAAAGAACTATTACTATGAATTTGTTTCCAAGAGAATTAACAGAATAAAGATTGAATGAAATTTTCCCACACTGGAATGTAGACCAGACAAGCTTGACCTGCAACTTCAGATCTTAAGAAGCGTTAATGCCTGCTTAAGCTTCAGTGGAAAAGCTGTCTTCTTGGCTCAACTGAATGCAAGAAGGTGCAAAGAAGAAGTTTTTCATCATTGTGTCTGAAGTAATTCCAGCATCTTGCATCTCATACCTATATTTAAGAATAAGCAAAATTCATGATTTAAGCCTTTACAAAGACCACACAATCACAAATAAATTAAGGGAACAACTAGTCTTTTAGTTGCTCTTAATGATCTATTTCTGGACCAGGGAGATGGCTCAGAGAGAGTAAAAGTGCTTGCTATACGCAAGCCTGCTGGTGGGAGTTCAATCTCTGGGACCCAGATTTTGTTTTTAATGGTGGAGTGGTATTCTTGGAGAGATGGCTCAGCAGTTAAGAGCTTGTGCTGTTCTTGTAGGACTAAGGATCAATTGCCAGCACCCACATGAGGAGGCTCACAAACACCTTTAACTCCAGCTCCAGGGGAATCTAACACCCTCTTCTGACCTCCATAAGAACTGCACTCATACACATTATTTTTATTTTGTGTGTCCATTGCCTGTGCACCTTAGATACAAACCTGGGAGAGGTCAAAAGAAGTCAAATCCCCTGGAACTGGAGTTAAGATGGTTGTTAGCCATCATGCGGGTGCTGGGACCGAACCTGGGTCTTCCACAGGAACAGACAGCACTCTGAACCATCTTCCTAGCCCCCCAAATAAAATCTTTAAGGTTTTTTTGTGTGTGTACAAACTAAAATTTGATTTCCTATGTCTTCTTCAATCACTATCTTCTTTGTTTGAGAGTGCATCTCTCACTGAGTCCAGAATGAATTCATAACAGTTGGCTAGCCTGGTTGGTCAGCCGGTTCCAGGAATCTGTTTCTGCTTCTCCCTCACCTCACCCACCAACACTAAGGATACCTCAACTCAGCTCTTAATGTTTGTGTAACAATTCTTTTATTGAGGCACTTTCCCCAGCCTCCAAGATTATCTATTTTTAATGCAAAAGCTGAATGCATAAAGAACAATTCTTCAACTTTGTCGTGTGTCATGATGTGAAATTTTACATTAAAACTTTCACTTGAATGACTGTTATTAAAGTTATGCATTTTTTAAGCTTACTAACAAATTTAAAATGTCACTTCAAATAGCCCAACTGCTTTAAAATAAAATCACCTTACCAATCATTGAATGACATCATGTAATAAATAGCTGGCCTCTGAAAATCATTAAAAGCAGATGGTTCATGGAAAGAATCTGCTCCCATGTTATCAAAGATAAGCCAATCTCCCACATTCAGCTCAGGAAGAAGACAGTTTTCCACAATTTGATCAAGCTCATCACAGGATGGACCCCTAAGGCTGCTTGTAAACAGAGGCTCATCTTCCTTGTATTTCTGTAAGAAAAGAAAATGTGTCAAATTCTTTCAGGTATCCAATCTAGATTTACGAGAAGCAACTTTCAGTTTTCCAGATCTCACATCTATGGAAGAGAAGTTGAGGGTCAGGCATTAACTCCATACCAAGGCAATAAACTAAAGAGACCAGAAGAATAGTGTCCTAAAAAATGTACATTTTCCCCATACTTTTCCCCTAAAGTATTTCTCAAAAAAACTTTACATGTTACATATAATAGCTAAGGTTTATGAAAGAGAAGTTCTTATGGACTGAATCCAGGGCCTTGTACATTATGAGAGTGGACTTGAATGTTGAGTTGTATTCCAAGTTGCTGGAGATAAGTGTATTTGCATCGTTTTCTTTTAAAAAATTTAAAATCACATTTATCTGGGGGAAGGAGGTAGCCCTATATGTGCACACCAAGACGCAAGTGTGGAGATCAAAGGACAACTTGCACGAGTCAGATATCACTTTCACCAACCATGTGGGCCCTGAAGATCGAGCATTCTAAGGCTTGAATTTTTTTCTTCTTAAATTGCAAATAAGTTTTGTAACCAACACTTGCCTTGTGAACCTCTGGAATGGTATTTAAGTCCTCAGAAAGTTTACTTGCAAAAGAACCATAAACACCATCATTCATGTAATACACGAAGGCTGGTTCATCACTCCCGTTTTTTTCTACTGAAATAAAAGAGTAAAGAGGAAGCTGAACTTACACAGTAAAATGTTTAAATAGCATAAAGAGGATTAGAATAGAACTAGTATTTATAAATCTAATGTAATTTTTGTATTTCTCAAAATCACCTGAAAAAAAACAAATGCCAAATGCTAACCCATCTACCAATCCCAAACCAACATCACCAATATTGGACCACTATCATGTGCTTTCTAATGTATATAACACAGAAGATGTATATAACACATCACTCTCCCAGACTCCTTGTCAAAAATGCATAACCTGAACCTAATCACAAGGAAACACCAAACAAATAAATCTGAACTCACACACTTAGAAAACTATTCTTCAGAAGTATCAAAGTAAAGAAATGTAAAGGAGAAATGACACATGTGGTCCTGAACTGAACTAAGAAAAATGGAAAAACTGTAAAGGGCAGTATTACATAAGCTTAATTTTCCTATGAATTGAGGATTATTGCACAGTGGAAAAAAAAGTCATTACTACTGTAAATATTTCCTACAGTGACATTGGGCACAATAAGATTAGTGCCTTTTCATTTGTTTGACTTGAAAATGGATTTAAAGAACACCGTTGGCTCTTGTTAGGTAACAACATATGTGTCAGGTTTTCTACTTGATTTACCCGAGACAAAAGGAATAAAAAAAAACAAAACAAAATACTAGTTTTTAGTAGGGGTAAGAATGAGGTGGTGGAAATTTTCTAAAACATGATAAAGAAAAGCGTAACTACAAACTTCATAACTTACCTCCAGAGGAAAATTTATCATTTTCAACCACTTTCTTAGCAATAATATTAACTGCAAGTGTAAATGCAGAAGATACATAGTAGCTTCCAGGTTCTGAAATTATCTTGATGCCAGAGCCTTCAGGAAAGTAGATATCCAACAGTGGACTGATAACATGATTAACCTAAGGATTTTAAATTAGAGATTATGGTTTCAATACCGCATTACCTAATTCAAGGTTTAACAGTTATTAGTTAAGCTTCCTAGGAATTAGAACATGAAGTTTAGTCACTTAGGTTATCTTTAAGCAATCAGGCAATCTTTCACATCAGTATATTGGTAATGACCACAATAGCATTAATCAAAAAAAAAAAAAAAAAAAACCCTTAATATTGTATTTGAGTGCTAGGAACACAGGGGCAAAATTTCAATCCATAGCTTTTAGACACTCCAGAATGAATCGAGGAAGGTTGAGCAAAAACTGAAAAGCAGTAACAATGTGCATCTGGTTATTTCAGCTTCTGCTGTCAAAGTTATGAGTTCATGTGTAACATTAAATATATAAACACAATGGAAGCAATAATTTCTATGGACAAGGCTCAGTGGTAGGGCATTTGGCTAGCATGAAACTCTTCATTTAGTGCCTAGAGTATCAACAAATGAACAAAGAAATGAATGAATCTTGAGATGTGTTAAGATTTAGAGAAATTTCAAACTTTAACATTAGGGAGGTTTTCTATTTCTATTTACTTTAGAAAAAAAAATTTAAAACAGGTTATTACAGGGCTTAATTTCTGCTACTGTAAAAATTATGGTCTATGTACCCAATTATGTAGCAAAGAAAGAAAGATGATTCGAATATAGCCGTCCCCTGAAAAAAGTTTACCTCTTCCAACTGAAATTCAGTTCCTGTGAAGCCTCCACCAATGTCTAACATGTTCATTGTAAAGCCAAATTCTCCCTAGAAATGAACATATATTCATGTTTCAAAACTGTAATGTGTATGAAAATATTTAAAAAACAACACTCTTCCCCAAACCCACCTCCTTCTAGTTAGGTAAATATTTATTTTATTAGTTCTTCTGTTTTTATTTTTGTTTAGGCCATGACCAGGTTTATTTAATTTTTGAGACATGGTCATATCATGTAGCCCAGGCTGGTCTCAAACTGATTCTTTGATCAAAGCCCCCGTAAGTGCTGAGGCTACTTGCAGATGTCTTCTACCAAATCATCTTTGATTTCTGTTAACGGAAACATTAACAGAATTCAATGCTAAGTACATTATCTCTCACTGACCTTTAAGATATTTGATAAATAAATTTCTATTTCAATTCTTTTGCCCAGTTTAAAAACAAAAGTATGACTATGGGGAGCCCTCAACCTTTTTAGTATTAAAAACTCAGGTATTGAGTCATACTAGGCATAAAGAGAATAATTCACACTAGATGAAAACAATAGATTGGTTTAAAATATTACAATAATTAGAGAACTTAAACTTACAGCCATGTCAAACACACATCGAGCATCAGACAGAGCATGTACATATACTTGAGATTCTTTACAAGCACTTGAAACATGAAATCTGAAAGAAATGAAAGTTAATAAACTAAAGCAGCATGTTTTTATTTTACTTGTTTTTTTGAGACAGGGTCTCATTATGTAGCCCTGGCTGGTCTGGAACTCCTTATATAGACCAGGCTAGCCTTAAACTCAAGAGATTTGCTTGCCTCTGACTCCTGAGTGCTAGATTAAAGGCGTGCACCAGCACATCCAGCCTAAGTAGCATGTTTTTGAAGCACTTTTTGTAATATCTTTCACCATGGCACCAAATAGTTAATGTAAGAGTAGCATCTAGTTATACAAGTTATAATACCATTTTTTTTTTTTTAGAAACAGCAATGTTGGGCGGGGAGTGGTGGCACTCGGTAGGCAGAGGCAGGTGGATCTATTGAGTTCTAGGCCAGTGTGGTCTACACAGCAAGTTCCAGGCCAGCTGGGTCTACACGGAAACCCTGTCTCAAAAAGAATCCCGCTCCCCCCGCAAAAAAAAGAAAGAAAAATTTTTAGTATCAGTCATACTTCATGGACATAAAATACAGCATTCTTTTATGTATATATACAGTAAATTAACAAGTACTACCAATCAAATGGAGATTTTATGACCTCACAAAATCTTTCATTTGAACACCTATCATAAAGGAAATAGTTGAGTTCCAGGCCAGTCCGAGTTCCTATTTGGATCTTGGTTTCCTTGTGTAAAAAAATTTAAAGGCAAAGCAAAGTCTAACTTTTGTTTTGTTTTGCTTGAGACAGGGTCTCCATGTAGACTAGGCTAGGCTTCAACACATGATCCTCCTGTCTCTACTCCTAGAGCACTGGCATTGGATGTCTTACTTGATTTCAAAGTCTGACTTACTGAAGTGCCTCTGAGGGATTAAGAGGAGGAAAAAAATCAGCTGAGAAACAGAAACAAAATGGCACCCACAACTTGAAGATTGAGTATCATTTTAAAATGTGTTATACAACTGCACCAAATTCCTTCCATTCAATTTAAAAGCTTATTTATCTTGCAATGGTGGTATAAATCAGCAATAATTCTAGCATTTGGTAAGCAGCAAAATCTCAGATTCAAGGCCAACCAAAGCTATGCAGTTTAAGACTCAGTCTCAAAACACTGAATAAGGGGCTAGAGATGTCTCTGTGGTTAAGAGTGCTTACAGCTTTTGCAGAGGACCCAGGTTCAGTTTCCAACACCCACATGATAGCCCTCTTCCTGTTTCCTCAGACTCCTACACACAGGTGGTACACATAAAATTATGCAGATACACATAAAAACAAATCTTTAAGAAAAGAAAAAAAAAGCTCTGAAAGAAAGTATATAAAAGAGAAGATAGTTTAGGAGATGTAGTTCAGTGATAAAGCACTTAGGGAGTCCTGAGCTCAATCCTTAACATTGCAAAACCAAAATCCCAAACTAACATTCAGACTTAAACTAGCTGCACTTACTATTTTGCCATTTTATTATATTAGGAGGGAGAGGTGTCCTTTACAAACAGTATGAAAAAGACTTTTTTTTTTTTTCAGCAAAAAACATATTAAAAATACTCACTTAACTCCAACTATTTGGACATCGAGCTCCTTGGCACATTCCAAAAGATGCCTACAGTTCTTCAGTGTAGTGCCAAACTTCATGTTACCATCTTCACCTCCAATATTATCTTCTGTTGCAATATGTAGTAAGACCCTAAGAGAAGGGGAAGATGATTGGGGCAGAGTTGGTTTACATCATCATCAGCACATGTGAAGCCTGAAGATTGTAGGAAGTGTGTTGATTATGTTGTCAGTGTTCCCAAATCCATCGATGGATGAATCAAGTGAACCTAAAGAAAAACAATCCTGTATAGAGAAAAAACTAGCAATTAGGGCCTAAGGCATGAAGCTTATAAGGATGGGATTTTGGGAAATGCACCAAGTTAAGACTCTGTTGTAGCAGCAAGAGTAAGTTGGGCTGTAATGAAAGATGACATTACTTTCAAATGAAGTCTATCAGTCTATAAATCCATCAAGAAAGACTAAATTCAATAGCAATGCCACCGAAGTTTTTCAATAAAAATCAAGTTTTGGCCGTTTTTTGGTTGTTGTTAAGATGAGACAGAATCTCACCGTGTAAGTCCCTAGCTGGTCTGGAACTCACAGATAATCGGCTCACCTCTGGCCCCCCAGTGCTGGGACTAAAAGGCATGTGCTCCAACGCCCAGCAAAGTATCAGTTTTTGAAGAAATTTCCTCTCCCTTTCTCCCGACACCCCTTTCTGTCTTTCTGAGACAAGGTCTCCTGATAGGCCCAGCTGGCCTGGAACTCACTATGTAAAGACAAGGGTAGCCTCAAACTCAGAGAGATCCACCTGCCTCTGCCTCCCAAATGCTTAAAGGTGTTTAATCCCCAAAAGGGATTAAAGGTGTGTGCCATCATGCCTGGTTTCTATTAATCTCTTAAATCCTAAATTTCTAACTGAAAATAACTGGAATGCTTCAAATCTAGTGATTTCCCTCTAGACCATGACAACTAAAACAAGATGATTAACACTGATTAAACATTGTCGGGAGATAAGTAATAAGGTGTTGAAATGTTACCAATATGTAAATATTGTTTGTAAAACTTTTACAAGGCAATTTTGATAAATAGAAAGCAAGACTGACAAAAAGCATAATTATTTTACTTACTGGTAGAATCAATTATTAAGAACGCATCATTTATGTATAGCCTAACACAGTAAATACCAAATCAAAGCTTCTAAAGATGGGGGTAGGAGGCTTTTTTTTTTTTTTTCCAGAAAAATAAGTGGTTCCCTATAATTTTCCCTGAAAGGTCTTTGCCTTTAAGTTTTTAGGATAATCAATGCCTTATGAACACCATTAAAGTCAATTAAGTATAGACAAAGGATAAATACATTTTTAGGAGCTTGCATTTTAGAGCTCACATATGTGAGCCATACCTTTAACCTGGGAAACACACTAAATTTTCTTCCTAAAGTTTAAATGATTGTAAGAGATCATATTTCAAACTGCCCTCATTTTATGAATTTATCCCTACATTTTATTCTATGTAAAGGATCAAAAGTAGGTAGAAAATAAAATGTTGCTAACATGTTAAAATTTTGTTTTTTTAAATTAATTTATTTGTATGTATGTTTTTCCTGCATGTGTAAGTACATCAGATGCATGCAATACCCATGGAGGCAAAAGAAAGGAGGCATGGGATCCCCTAGATCTATCTAGAGCTACAGATGGTTGTTAGCTTCCATGTGGGTGCTGGGAACTAAACATGGGTGCTCTGAAAGAACATTAAGTGCTCTTAACCACTGAGCTATCTCTCTAGCCCTCTGCTAGTATTTTTCATAAAGGAATTCTTAATAAGGTTAGGTCACAATATACACTGCTATTCCACCATCAACCTTTTTTCCAACAGGCTTGACAATTCAACTCCTAAATAGCAACAATGATATTCTCCAGTAGTTAAGTTTTGCACTTACTTGGCATTTGGGTGATTCCGTGCAATTTTCTTTAATTCAATTTCATTATCACATGTCATGATATTTACTCCAACTTTTGCTGCATACTTTATCTGAGAAACTTGCTTACAAGGACTTATGTAAATAATGTTTTCTGGAGACACACCCAATTCTTGCACTAGAGCCATTTCAGTCTGTGAAAAAGATTTAACACTATCATTTAATGTCAAACTTTCAATCATTTTTGATTTGATTATCCTACACATTTTTTTTTCCCTTCTAGTGCTGGGGACTGCATCTAGGACCATGCGCATGCTACACAAATGACCTACCACTGAGCTATACTCACAGTCCTTTAGGTTTTAAACTAAAATTATAATATCAGAAGTCACATTTTGGTACAGCTTCCTTGCTCTACTCTGTGCTTAAAAACAGATAGGGCCTGCGAGATGGCTCAATGGGTAAAAGTGCTTGCCACCAAGTCTGCCTGCCTGAATTCAATTTGCCAATTCCCTGGTCCTACATGGAAAGAGAGACAGAGCCCCCAAGTTGTCCTTACTTCTACACTTAATCCATGATAGGAGCACACCCAATACATATATACAAAAATAAAATACAATAATATTTAAAAACAAAATTACCAAAATATTTTAAATTCTGTATACATGTGTGCCTGTCTACATGTGGGTACCTACATGTGGCAGGAGTCCCTGGAGGCCAGAGGGATGGGATCTCTCTGGAGCTGCACTCACAGGCAACTGTGAGCTATTGGATGTAGGTGCTAAGAACTAAATTCAGATCCTCTGTTAAGAGCAGTTCAGTTGGCATTTGCTTAGCATGTACAAATCCCTTAGTTTGATCCCTAGAATATAAGCTAAATATGGTAACCTAGGCCTTTTCCTATCAGTTGAAAGTGGAGACACGAGGAGTAATTCAAGATTACCCTAAGATACAAAGGGAGTTCAAAATCAGCCAGAGCTATAGATCCTGTCTGAAAAGAAAAAAAGGGGGCTAGAATTATTTTTGTCTAAAGGAGCTGAGCTAGTTCTACCCTAAGGATGAAGAAATTTCTGTTTTGAGACAAAGACTCATGTACTCCTACTTGGCCCAAACTCTCTATATTGCTAAGAATACCCTTGAATTCCTGATCCTCCCGCATCCATTTTCAAACTGCTAGTATTAAAGGAATGAACCACCACTGCCAGCAATAAAGAAGTTCTTTATTAATAATATGTTTTCAAAGCTCACCACAATAAAATGTTCCTTTCACTAATGCACTTGAAAAACTAAGAGACTTCCAATGCTGGATTACATTTAAATAGTTCTTTTAAAACTCAAAATATCAAACTTCTTGCATTTGTTTTTACTGGTAAGGATAGGTAGAAGATAATTAATTTTAAAATGTTGCCATTAGAGAAAAAAATAATGGCAACTACTTACTTTGCTGGAACAAGCAAATCCAGTTCCAAGAGCTGCCAGAATCTCAAGCACAGCTGGAGTAGCATTGCACTTCACTGTGTAAAAAGGCTTTATCTGAGCCACCACATTCCGCCATTGACTATGTTTCCTCACGATCTTCCCAAGATCCCCCACAAAAAATGCATTTTTTCCTGTCTATTAAGGCAAATGAAAAAAAGGACAAACATCAAAAACACTGAAAGCAAGGTATCGTAGGTAGAAAAGAGAGTATATATACTATGTTTAAAGCATAGTTATTAAACTAGATCTAAAAAACATTAAAGGACAATCTTAAACACACATACTCTCTTTAAACTTGACTTTTTGCTGAGTTATATTCACATATTCCTTTGGATTTTGTTTGTTTGCTTTGGTTTGTGGTTAAGTAAGACTGTCTCACTGTGTAGACCAAAATGGCCTTAAACTTGCTACCCGCTCCTGCTTCAGCTGAAGTCCTGAGATAAGGAATACACCACCATGGCCTGCAACAAAATATTTAATTTGGGATGCCATGAAAATAAAATATACTGCCCTGCTGATAAAGCATGGATGAAATTTATGGGCTGTGTGGGGAAATTTCAGAAATTGTTTTGATACCTATCCTCTTATAAGTCATATCACCCACAGTTTTTTAAGAGACAGACTATATTACTAAAGGGGGGGAAAGGACTGTGTTTCTGTTATAGCAGATAAAACTCTGATTCTTAGGCACAATGTGAATCTGGAAAAATCTCAGAAGACAATGTATTAAAACAAGGAAGTTTTGTATTTAATTACTATTCAACAAAATTAAGCAGACCTAGGAAAGAAAAAAGAAAATGCAAAGTCACACAAACCAAAAGGCCACTCACTATATGACAGGTGCAAAGTAGACCAGAAGTTAAGAATTAAGGAGGAAAGACAAAGGCTGAGTAACAAAAAAGGTGGAGATGATGACTCAGAAAAACAGAAATACCAGCCTGAGTCATAAAAGTAGATGAGCCTATTAGAGAGACTAGAGTTGAATATGAATCTTCATTAAATATGACTCCAAAGTGAGATAGAATGGATAAAAGGAATATTTCTAAGATTCTACCTGACTCAGAAAAAGCTATCAGTCAAAAGAGAAAGTTAAATGACTAAGAGAAAGGCCATCAAGATTTGATTGGGAGCTTCCTAACAATATGATAATTAGCTGAAGAATGGCTTTGCTTTCCAGGAGCTTTGGTATTATCAAGCACCACTTTTTTTTTCAAAGAAACTTGAAGAGGATTTTTTTTTTGGGGGGGGGGGGTTGGAGACTAGGGTAAGTTTGTAGGCTGAACGACAAGAAGACATTTTGGGGGTATCTTATTACTGAAAACTAGAATAACATAGAGTAAGTCTTTAATAAACATGGAGAATACAAGAAACTGGCTCTAACAAAGAAACAAAAAAGTTTATCACAAACAGAAATAAATGACCTGTTTAGAACAGCAATGAGTTTGGTTCTGTGGAAGTTGACTCCTGAGAGAATAGAGAGCTAACCAGTATAGACTTAAATTCTACAAAGGCAAGAACATATAAAAGTAAATTGATAAAGAAAAGTTGAGAAAAATGAGTACAATGGCATGTACTCAGGAGTTTCTGGCTATGTTAAAATACAAGAGCTAAGCACAGCAGAGAAATGTAAGTAGGAAGCACTGCATTTTTTAAATGATGTGGTCTAGAAAGAAAAACACTCTATTTAAAAGGAAAGGGATAGAGGTGGCAATATTAAATAAGATAAATTACCAGGTTAAATGAACTAAGAACTTTCATCAGATTACCACCCTGAGAAATGTAACAAACACCTTCTTATGTTTCAAATTTGCAGAATTATCAACACTTTACTTAAATGCAAGATGGCACACTTACCAGAGTATGTTCATAAACATAGTTATCAATAACATTTCCAAGGTTTGTTCCTTCATCCAACAGGCCAACGGAGTAGTTTGCATCGTCAATAAATCCTTTCATCTCAGCCGTATTCCACAAAGCCGAAAGTCATAAACCAGGAAAAACAAGAGACGGGCCACCAAGCCTATGTCTGGGTCCTTAGAATATGCAACAAACTGTCAAAATATAAGTTAAATTAAAGCCTGCATCAAAACACTTAAACATGATGCATAAGTCGTCAAATGCTTCATTTTGTGAGGAATTTTTGTAATCATTTAACACTTTCAGAAACAAGTAAATTAATGAGGGAACTGGACACGGTTCAGGTTCAAGCACGAGGACCTGAGTTTGTACCTACAGCACCCATGTGAAAAGTCAGGTGTAGTGGCACCTGTAATCCAGAGCTGGGGAGGTAGAAATAGGAGGATCCTTGCTTGAGATTTGCTGGCCAGTCAGTCAGCAAGCCCTGGGTTCAGAAGGAACCCTATCTCAAAAGAATAAGATGGACAGTGATTAAGATATCCAACATTAGCATCTGGTCTCCATGAAAGTCAAGTGTATATATACCTGTATCCCTAGCATTTGGGAGGTAGAAACAGGAGATAAGAGTTCAAGGACAGCTTTGGCTACATAAATTCCTATTTCCCAAATCTCTATACATCAATAAATGTAGATTTTAAACATAAAACATTAAGTTCAATATAATTTATTAAAAAAGCAATTCCACTGGGTATGGTGGTGCATGCCTTTAATATCTGCACTTGGGAGGCAGAGGCAGAGGGATCTCTGTGAGAGCAAAGTCATACACAAAAGTCCTAGGCTAGCTGGGATTACAGGAGAACCCTGTTTCCAAACACTAGAAAGCAAAAAAAAAAAAAAAAAAAAAAGTCAATCCCATAAATATGTTATTTGACATTTGACAGTTTGTCAGGAACCTGCATGTATTCTAAATAAAATTCTAGATGGCCAGGCATGCTGGCTCATGCCTGTATTTCTAGCACTTGAGAGGCCAAAGCAAAAGAGTACCATGAGTTCCAAGGAGAGCCTGGATTAAAGGGTACAGTCAACCTACACTGTACCAAGTGACAGTGTCTGTCTGTCTGTCTGTCTCTCACATGCAAACAGATTATAGAAATGGAGGAGGAGAGGCTGGGAAGATGACTCAGTAGGTAAGAGAACTTGCTACTGTTGCGGAGGACTCAGGTTCAATTCTCAGTACTTACATGGGCAGCTCACAATTGCCTGTAACTCCAATTCCAGAGAATCCGATGCCCTCTTCTGACTTCTATGAGTACACAAACACACACACACATACACACACACACACACACAAATGTAAAGGACAATTTCTAGCTTTCATAATAAACTGTCTAGGTCTTTCTTCAAATTAAAAGTATACTCTAATCAAAGTAGCAATGTAGCTCCCTTATGAGTACGTGACTTTGTGAAATGATTCAAACAGAAATCAAAAGACCTGATTCTGGGCAATGTAATAGTAATGCGTAAACATTCATCAATTTTGTAAAACTGTCACTATTTTACTAACTTGCTCAAACATTAGCTGTAACTGGATATTGTGACAAGCACTTGTAGTCCCAACACAGGAGTTAAGAGAACAGCAATGGAAACATTAGCAAGAGCTTACAGGAGGAAAGAAGGAAGTGAGGGCAGCAGGAACCATCATATAACACATGAAATCTTTAAAACTGTTTAAAGGGGGCTGGAGAGATGGCTCAGCTGTTAAAAACATTTACTGTTCTTCCAGAAGACCCCAATTTAGTTCCCAGGACCCAGATGGTGCCTAACATCCATCCTTAACTCAAGTTCCAAAGGATCTGACACCATCTTCTGGCCTCCATGGGTACCAGGGACAAGCACGTGCATTTATAAACATGTAGGCAAAATACTCATACACACAGAGTAAATAAATTTTTTAAAAACTGCTTAAGTGTTACCTCAAAAGAGCTAAAACTAGGGACTAGGGATGTAGTTAGGTTGGTGGAGTCCTTGCCTAGTATGTACAAAGCCGTAGGCTGGATCCTCAGCACCACATAAATGGGTTATAGTGGAGCATGCTTTTAACACCACCACTCAGGATATGGAGGCAAGAGAATCAGAAGTTCAAAGTAATGCTCAGCTACATGGGGAATAAATTTTAAGCCAGACTGGAAGACCCTTGTCTCAGGAAGAAAGAAAGTATACACAGGACAGACAAGAGAGTATTCTCTCTAAAACTAGGTTGCCAAATGTCACAAACGGGGGTGGGGAAGCCATAGTTGCATGGTGGTACACACCTGTATTCTCAGCACTTGGGAAACTAAGGGAGGAGGGTTCCTGCAAGGTAAGGCCAGGCAGGTTAGGCTACCTAGAGTAGGTTTTAGGCTAGTTAATACATACTAATAATGGAAATAAGACTAGCTGTCTGAGCGACCTATTTTAAAACCTATCTAGCCCTGTCACTGAGCTGCTGCCCTATACTCAGCTGTTTCCCCCTTAAACTGCCTCCACCTGTCCACCTTCTACAGATGCTTTCCACAGGCCCTTTCCAGAGGAAAAGGAATTATATCATGTATGTTATTCAGAACTTCCATTCTTGCAAGCAATGACCTGCTTCCTGGTGGCACTGAGGATTTATCAATGTAAAAATTCAACAAGAGAAATGGCAAGAAGACCCTTACCACTGTATAAAAAAAACATCAATGATGATTACAATAAACAGAAATTTGCCTGGGGCTGGAGAGATGGCTCAGCAGTTAAGAGCATTGGCTACTCTTGCAGAGGACCCTGGTTCAATTCCCAGCACCCACATGGCAGCTAACTGTAACTCCAGTTCCAGAGGATCTGACACTCTTCTGACCTCTGCAGGCACTGCACAATATGGGTACACTTACATACATGCAGGCAATACATTCATACACATAAAAATAAATAATTTTTCTTGCAATGGGTAGAATTTCCCTTCTGTCCTTTGTCATAAGCTTAAAACTTCACAGCTTGGATAATGCAAGTAGGATTTTCTTTACTCCTTCATGTAGTAAACTGAAGACAGTTGTTAAAACAAAAGCTGTTCTCAGGTCCTTGATTCCTCCTCACCCCAATTACCCCATGCTAGAGTTCAGCTTGGGTGAGAGTCCTCATTCTGAGTATAGTCCATTTCAATGGCAGTGTCACTTTTTTGGCTATACGAAAACAAAAAACTACTCGGTATCATTAAGCTGTAGTCAAATTTCATGAAACTCAGTAACATTCAGTTTTAACTTTGAAAGCAAGCCAGCTGCATTCAGTTCAATTTAATAAATAAATCCCTCATGCTATGGTAGAGTCCCCCTTCCTTTCCCCCCCACAAAAAAAAATTTGGGGATATTTTTCTTTTACCAAAAGAGTTAACTTAGTTTTCTTTGTATGAAAAGTTAAGCTGTAGAGAAAAATAATAGCCTAGACATTCTCTAAAGGATATCATACTAGGACAGACATTTCAGGCTAAGGATCCATTATTTATTTTAAGCAATATAACTCTGGTTAGAACATGAATTTTAAGGATATTCAACTAGGCACTGAGAGCAATACAAAGAAAGTCACTCATTCAAAATGATAAATGTCATGGTAAATATTAAGAGTAACATAGGAAACTTCCTGTTCAAGTTTTACATCACTTAATTGTTTAACATCCCCACACCCTGCCACTCACACACATAAAGTAATTAAGATTTTTAGCTTATCCAGGTTTGGTGGAATTACAGACTCAGGCCAAGGCAGGATTTAGTTTAAGGTCAGACTGGATTGCACAGAGAAAGACTCCGTCTCCAAACTAAATAAAAAATAACTAATCGTAATCTTTGTTCACTTCCATTTTTGTTATATACTTTTTTCCTCTAATAGTCATATCCTCTGCAAAATCATTAGACCAGTCACTGGCTGAGTCTTACACCTAATGAATTCCCACATTCTTCACAGACTTTTCTGGAGTAGAATCACAGAGATATTTATTCAAATACTTTCTAACTATATAATCTAGGTTTAATTATTAATGCCTAAACAGCAGCTTAAACTGACTATCAAGTATTTTTATAGTACTCTAAGTGGCACAGGTCCAAAAACGTTTATGACCAAACTATTATGTTTGAAGCAAAATGAAAAACCTGTTTCACCAGCACCTCATTCTGTTAAAAGGCAAGATTCAATTTTTGGAAATCTCTTCCATTCTCAATCTCTTCAGTAGGTCCGTCTCTGTATTGGTTAGTTTTTGCCAATGTGACACAAATTAGAGACCAGGGAAAAGGAAACTGCAATTGAGGAACTGTCTATCAGACTGGCCTGTAAGCATGTCTGTTGGACATTTTCATAACTGTTAAAATGAAGTAGGAAAAGTCAATCCCCCTGTAGCTTGTACATCCCTGGATAGCTGGGCCTGAGCTGTAGTAAGAAAGGTAGGTGAGCAAGCAAGCCAAGTAGCATTCCTCCATGCATGGTCTCTGCTTCAGTTCCTTCCTCCAGGTTCCTACTTGGCATCCTTCAGTGATAAACTGTTAACCTGGAAGTATAAGATGAAATAAACCCTTTCTTTTTCTTTCCCCAAACTTCTTTTGCTCAGTGTTTTATCACAGAAACAAAGGTACTAGAACAGCCCTGCTCTGCTTTTCTTCATTTTCAGACAAACTCCCTTGGTTTATTCTCATTGATATAAAATTCTACTGTACTTAGAGCTTTTACTTATCTTCATATGTTTTCCTTATCTCACTGGTACTGAGGATTGGACACAGTACATTAGACAGACATGCTGAGTACTAAGCTAAACCTCCATGCTGTTTTTTAAAAAAAACCTGTCTAGTTCTCAGATATAAATACCCCACGTTTTCTATGTTGCATCCCTCTTAAGTTTACATACAACAATGTGTACCAGTACTAATATATATAATTGTTACCACTACCATAAAGACACAATACAATCTCTCAGGTCCCCTTAGCAATCAATCTCTAAACCCATTCCAATCAGCCAAACACTGTGTAATTTTAAACATTAACTGAAGACCAAACCAAAACAGTGGACAAATAATAATGGCATTGTTGATATGAATAAAAATAAACAAATACAAATAAAGCATACTTTGGTTCTAAAGGAAAGGTGTTTGGGGAATTCTTATTCATCTGGAAGATGGAATGGCCAATATTGCTGACCAAACCTAGCTAACTCTCTCTCTCTCTCTCACACACTCACACACACACACACACACACACACACACACACAAATGCACATCTGAAACCACAAAAAACAAATGTGCACGTTATTTGATTATATTGAAAACCACAATAAAATAGCTAAGACTAATATTAAAAAGATTATGATGTGTTTAGCCACATTTCTGAAATTCCCACAAATTCCAAATTCAGATTAGAGTCTAAGGGACAAAGGATTGCACAACTCTAATAGTAGAGTTCTGATTTTTTGGTTTTGCTATCGGAAATCAAACACAGAGCCTTACATAGCCCTAGCCATATTGGGATGCTCTTAAACTTAACAGGTATAAGAAAGGTATAAGTAACTCCCTGTAGGTATTCTGAAAAACAAAGCCCATTTTCCAGGATCTAGGGATGTAGCTCAGTTCATAGAGTACTTGCCTAGCATGTACAAGGGCCCTGGATTTGATGAAACACCTGTGATCCCAGCACTGCAAGGAGTAGAAGCAGAGGTAAGAGGACCAGAAGTTTTAAGATCTTCCTCAGCTACAAGGAACACAGGGCTATATGAGGGCAGTCGCAACAATACTCAAAGAGAGAAAGCCCATCTTCCACAATCTTAAAAGGAGCCTGTAACTTAGTATACAAGTGGCTGACACATTAATGCAAAACTGAATTATGCAAAAATGAATTCTGTAAAGAATCTGGAAAATATAAATACCTTCATCAGACAGGTCTCACTGTGTAGCTCTAGCTTGCCTGGAACTCAAAGACATCTGCCTGCCTCTGCCTCCAGAGTGCTGGGATTAAATGTGTATACTACCAAGCCTGGCAGAAGACAGGTTTTCCAAAATACTTTGAATCAATAACTCAAATATTATTTGGAGAGTTGGGGATATAGTTCAGTTGGTAAGAATGCTTGCCTAGCATGCATGAAACCATAGATTCAATTCCTGGTCCAGTCCAAACAGGGTATGATGGCAGAAGTTAAGGTCATCCTTGCTACAAGGAGTTGGAGGCTAGCCTGGACTACATAAGACTGTCTAAAGAAGTCATTTGGTAGCCCAATATTTTCAACAACTGAAGAGGGTAAATAAATATGAGTCCAGGTAGGCTAACCCCACATCTTTTCCACTGTCACTATATTTTATTTCACTGAAAGAGTATTAAAAAGCTCTATGAAGCCTCTAGGAATCTTTGTTTGCATTTTTAAGTTTTATTAAATATTTATTAATTAATGGCTATGCATGCACTCTGTGGTATGCACATATGAGGACAATTTTTGGTAGTCAGTTCTCTCTTTCTACCATGTAATCTAATAGGCTTGGCACAAATGACTTTACTCACTGAGCCATTTTCTTCATTTTAACAAAAATAGTTTATAGCTCCACTGTCACAATAGACGATTTTTGTCTTAAAGCACCAAGTAAATAATATTTTAAGAGGATTACTTATTAATTAACAATGTTAAAGCCAGCTGTGGTGGTACATGCCTATAATCCCTGTACTTGAGAAGCAAAGAGGGAAAAAAAGATACTTGCAAAGTTCAAAGCCAGCCTGGTCTACAGAGTGAGTTCTAGTTTAGTCAAGGGTACATAGCAAGACCCTGACTCAAAAAACAAAACCAAAGTAAGAAACAATATGTTTAAAAAGCCTCATAACCAGCCTGGTGTGGTGGTGCTCTTAATCCCAGCACTTTAGAGACAGAAACAGGCAATCTCTGTGAGATTAAAGCCAGTCTGGTCTACACAATGAGCTCCAGGCCAGCCTGTGACTACAAGGAAATTTTTCTGTGTCCCCCCCAAAAATCAAATAAAAGCCTGATAACCAGTATGCTATAGGAAGGCAGCAAGAAAATAAAGCCAGAATTTCCAACTTAATCCACTTCAATTTTTAATACTAGAGACTCTTTTCTGAACCTTTTCAATCGCTTCACTAAGAAAACCAAGTTGCTGGGTCTGGTATTAGAGGCCCACAATCCCGGTACTAGGGAGAGGTTGAGGCACGAAGACTGTTGCAAGTTTTAAAGCCAGTTCAGGGTACAGTGAGACTCAATAGTCAAAAATAATGACTAAAGATACTCTCACTAGCACTTTGAAAGCCACTTTAAACAACCACATAATAATAATAATAATAATAATAATAATAATAAACTGCAGTTTATTAACATACAGTTGGATGAAAAAGCTCATTTGTTTCACACTATTTCAAGTTGCTGAAATCATAATTCTACTTTTGTAAATAATTTCCTTAGAATCATATCTGGAAAAAATAAATGTGTAACATTCCTTATTTATACCTTTATGTTGGTGTTTTTCATAATGCATTAAAAACACAAAAACACCAAGAAAAACAAAACAAAACAAAACAAAAAAAAAAACAAAGGCTCCAAAGAAACACACATTGTTTCCTGGAGCCTCACATGAGGTAGCTGAGTCCTCAGGTTCACTGGGAGCATAACTCCAAGAGCAGAGGCTGCAGCAGCTGGGCACTTGCCTTGTTACACACCTGCTACAAAGGCTTCTACAGTTGATTGTACTTCAGAAGAAACTGATACATCTTTCATATAATCACAAGATAATTCTGGCAGCAACAGCCCACTTGACACCAAGCTGGATGAGTATGAGTCTTGGGTTTCTGAAGTGAAGACCTCCCTGGAAGTAGAACAGGGAGAGCTGAAAGGTTGAGAGTATTGTTTCACAGACACCTAATCAGGAAATCTACTATAATAAAGCCACCAACTTTTCCAACAGGACTTTTATTTATTAAAAATGAAAACAACGTACTTTGCAAGTTTTACTACAATTACTATAAAGATGCATTTATCTCTACCATTATATTTGTGTAAGCATTGGGTGACTTGGCATTCAACTTTAAAAATAGACAACTGCGTCTAAGCCTCATCTGAATTCTACCTACAACCGAAAAATGTTACTTACCACGGAGTAAGTTTGGAAGTAACTGACCAGAAACCACTAGGAGAGGCTTCTAAAGGATGGCTGGCACTATATGCTCTACCTAAATGAGGTATGAACCATTAAAAACACAAAACAAAAACCAGCACTGGAAAGTGAGACATGAACACTGGTACTTAAGTCCTACTGGGTGGTAACAAGAAGATCCTAAAAAGTACCTTTGCCATAATGGGCCCCAAACAGGTCAGACAAAAACAATAGCCTACAGAGTCCTCAGAGTTTGCTTCAATGACAGCAACTGGAAAGCTAATAATCACAATAAATTTATTTTGCAAGGGATAAATTTAAGGGGGGAAAACACCTCAGTACACCTAGAGAAATACTGAAGTTATATTTTAAAAGAACAAGAATGAAAAGAAGCTATATGTGTTGGTGTATGCCTTTAATCCCTGAACTCTGGAGGCAGAGGCAGGTGGAGCTCAGTGAGTTCCATTCCAGGACAGCTGCTGCTACACAGTGACACCCTGTCTCAACAAACAAAAACAAAAACAAAAACAAAACACACTAATAGGAAGTCGGGGGGAGGTGTTAACGGAAATGAGCTCAACTTTGAAATAAATAGAAACGCCTCATGATAAATATTAAAATATTTTAAAAAGCTGTTATTTTGTAATTATGCTTGTTGTCTATGTAATTATGCATGTGTCTATAAGTATACACACATATATGGTGCCCATGGAAGCCAGAAGATAACAATGGATCTAGAACTACAAGTTGAGACACATGACATGGGTGCTAGGAACCAAGCTCATTCAGGTCCTCTGTAAAGAGCAGAAAACACTCTTAACCATGGAGCAAACTCTCTAGGCCCACCCCTTTTTTCTTAAGATTTATTTTAAACTATATGTAGTATGTATGTATGTGTGTATATGTATATAAACGGAGTATAAATGCCCTTGGAGGCCAAAAGAGGGTGTCAGATGCCCTGGAGTTGGAGTTTCAAATGCTGGGAACCAAACAGGTCCTCTTGCAAAGGCTGGACACATATTCTAACTGAGTTATCTCTCCAGCCCCAAATATTTTATAAAAAACTATCTTAATGACAAAATGAAATGCACAATTTTCACAGTGATGTTATTTATACATGTTCAACTGCCATATTTAGATGTGTGCTATTTTATACTCAGATACAGAAGTCAGTATGCTACTAACTGGTGAAGTAGTTAAATGCTCAATTTAAGGCACATACTAGGAGTGAAACTGCTAAGATTTTGAGTGGCAAGTGGTTTTCAAGTCTTTTAGTCATTTTTCCGTTATGTTTTTGTTTTTCATTAATGACATGTAGGAGCTCTTCAGTTTATGGGAGGAAAATATGTTTCATTTGGAAGACTATCTGAGGACTATTACATGGGTTTCCATATTGAACATACTAGGATATACCACACTACTTTTCCTCAATCCAAATAGCACATATTCTATGTATGTATTTTATTCTATTTATTATTATTGTATGAGAGCACGTAAAGGTCAGAGGGTAACTGTAGAGTCAGTTCTCTCCCTCCACCTTTAGGTGGGTTCTGGACTAGAACTTAGGTCATCAGGACTGCATCCTAGGTGGCAAGCATCATTATCCAGAGTACTGGGTGACAGATCTTTGCAGTAATGAGCCAGAAGATTTGAAAACAACTCAAGTTATACTAACAAATACTAGTCAGTCTACATGAGCAGTCATAAGGAAATGAATCCTAAAAAGCATTAAACCAAAGAATCCCACTATACACAACCTAAAAAACCCTTTACACAATTCAGGAATAGGTTTCTTAAAATCAAACAAAACCAAGGAGAAAAAAAATGGTCATGTTTTATTTACTGTTTTTCCAGACAGGGTCTCCCTGAGGCCCCAGGTGGCCTGGATCTTAACTCCCTTCCACCACTCCCCTCAGACACCCCCAACATGCTCCCCCAACTTTTCTTCATGTTCTCTCCAGTTTTCCGGTAATCCAAAGTCCAATTAGTGTTGCCTGTAGGATGCTGACCGATCTTGTGCAGGTAAACATAGCTTTATAAGTACAACCACCATGGCATGTGTCAATAACTGTTTTAAGATGTTTGTTATGTTCACAGAGCTCCTACATGTCATTAATGAAAAACAAAGTGCTGCTATACAGAACTGCTCTTAGATAATTATGTTTTTATTTTGTGTATGAGTATATTGCCTACTTGTGTATAATGTGTATTAAGTGCAATGCCCAATGAAGAGGGAATTGGATCCCCAGAAATGAAGGATGGTTGTTAGCTGCCATGTAGGTGCTGAGAATCAAACACAGGTCCTCTGTAAGAACAGGAAGTGCTTTTAACCATGGAGCCATCTCACCAGCCCCAGAACTAGAGACTTTTTTAAAGTTCTGTACAAATGCTCCCAACAAAGCTAAGGATCCAACCTAGGGCTTCACACATGCTAGGTGAGTGCTCTACCGAGCAACATAGCCCCTAAATTTTATTTAGTCCCAATATACTAAATCTGAAGATCCCCTGTGTTTGTGTGTGTGTCTTGCCTGCAAGTGTATATGGTACAGCACCTGCAGATTCCAGAAGAGGAATGTTGGAACCTCTGGAACTAAAATTATAGAGAGGGTTATGAGCCACCATGTGGGTGCTGGGAACTGGGTCCTCTGCAAGAATAGCAAGTGCTCCTAACCTCTGAGCCATCTCTCCAGCCCATAAGCAGAATAGTTCTAAAGTATACTGCTTTCATAAATTGTCTAACTTTGATAGATCAAGTAAACACCTGCCATAGATTTAAAAACAACCAAAGCTCAATCCTAAAATGACTTGGTCAAAATAACCAAGATCAACTCACAAACTGACCAACCTACAGCAAATGAACAAAAAGTAGGATGGATATGGTGGTGTACACCTGTAATCCTAGCACTTGAGAGGCTAAGACAGAACTGCTGTGACTTCCAATCAAGGTCATCTTGGGCTATGCAGTTAGTTATTCGGCAAGCCAGGGTTATATGCCAAGAGACTGTCTCAAAAATCACCTAAGAAGTTAGGCATGGTGGCTGATGCCTATAATCACAGCAGCAGGCTGAGGCGGCAGGATTGCTGACTGAAGTCAGACTGGGCTACAGAATGAGAATGAGACCATGTTTCAAAAAACTAAAAAGTAATAAAACTCCACAGCAAGTCCTGAATAGAGAAATATGTGCTTAAATAACAGGAGACAAAAAGTTCACAGATTGCCTCACAAATTTATTGTCTTGACCCCTGATGCAATTCATTGGACACTTCAAATCTCACAATGGCTGGGAACAACCTGAGCATTTTGAAACTGATTAGCCCAATTCTTGTGATTCAGTATGCTACACAAATATCTTCTACTCATGTCATAAATTAACACTGGATTTGAGAAAAGCTAACTAGAATTCTCATTCAGTTAGCATCTAATAAGCTGCTTGATTTAAGTGAGCATGGAAGACCCTAGAAAGGAGGTGAAAGAAAAAAATATGTTCCCAGAGCCTTACCTGCACATGTGTACTTCATTGAAAAGACTTCCTGTAAAGGTTATGCCTATTATGAGGCTTTCTCCTAACACAATGCCTCAAGTATTATACTTCAGACAAGGTCCTGAAATGTTATTTTTCTTAAGATATAGGGAAATATGGGAAACCCCAAATGACCGGTTTAAATAAAAAAGTATGATGAATATATATTGATACTCATTGTTAATAATCAAGGAACAACTATTCTTGATAATAAATTCCAGAAACCTTTTTAATCCCCCTTTTCAAACACTAGACCTTGATTAGGTGTGGTGATGCACACCTGTAATGTCAGCACTTGGGAGGCTGAGGAAGAGGATCAGGATTGTTTAAAGTCAGCTTCAGCCATAACTGACCCTGTTAAATAAAAAAAGGGGGATGGGGTAGGGGAGAGAAGATAGCTCTCAGAAGGTAAAGGCATTTGCCACCAAGTCAGATAACCCAAGATTGAACCCAGGACCCACATGGTAGAGGGAAACCTATCTCAAAAAGGGGGCTGGGTTAGTGGGAGTGGAGTACAGGAGGGGTATAGAAAAGAAAATCCATCCTGGGGTTGGAGAAATGATGGTTCAGTGGTTAAGAGCACTGGCAGCTCCTTCAGAGGACCAGGGTTCGAATCCCAAAACCCATATGGCAGCTAACAACCTTCTCTAACTCCATTTCTAGGGGAATCCAACACCCCTTCTTCTGACCTGCTTGGGCATGCACTACACAGGTGCACTTACATACATACAGGCAATACACTCATACAGAAGAAAGAAAGAAAAGAAAGAAAGAAAAAAGAAAGCCCATCCTAATGTCAGATCCTGTAGCTTAGATCACCTGCACAGAAACCCAAATAGAGTACTGGAGCATTACACAGTTCAAATAAGAGTTCACATACTCATGTATCTTGCAATGCTATGTACAAGTACTTCCATGAAAGCCAATGTTTTAAGTTCTTCCCATGGTTTTCCATATTATTTCTTCTCAGAAAAGTAATCACAGGATTTTAGGATCCAGCAGGGCTCAAAGTATTACACAAAGATACTGTATTTCTGAGAAGTAGTATAACTAACCTTTGAAACAATGTATCTTTCTGAATTTATAACTTGTCAAATTTCATAGCAATAATGTAATTCATTTTATATATATTATGTAATACTTTCCAAGAGAAGAGTCAGCTCCCTGTAATCCACAGTAAAATTTAAGAATATTAACACTAAGTGAATAGGATAAAAAAAGCCTTGTCAGCACAAATTCAGGTCAAGTTTTTCTTCCAAATTAGTTTAGATTGGGTCAGAGAGATGGCCTGCCTGACATCCTGGTCTCAATCCCCAGGACCCACATGATGAAGAAGAAAACCAACTCCTAGAGGTTGTCCTGACCTTCATATGCATACCATGACACAATTTCCTAGATAGACAGACATACACACACACATATAAAAAATAAATTTTTTTAAGGTGGAAAGAAGATTCCAAAGTTGTCCTCTGACCTATACACACACATTAATGTATACAATATATATGCATACTTATATAAAACAAGCAAGAGTTAATGATGATTAAAGCAAGAGATCTGAATTAAAAGGACATTTATCTTTTATCATGGTCTTCCTTAAAAGAATGAGACTTGTAGACAGATGTGGTAGCATATGCCTTTAAATCCAGCACTGTGGAGGCAGAAGCAGGCAGATATGAAAGTACAAGGCCAGTCTAGCCTGGTCTACACATGGAGTTCCCAGTCAGGGCTACATAGTGGGACCCTGTCTTAAAAAGGAAAAAAGACAAAGCACATCTTCACCTTACAACTACTCTCCTTTGAGAAGTCTAGCCCCACTCTGAGTACATCTCACTTTCCTTGAGTACCTCCTTTCTATTCATCCATGTCCTTAAATCTATTAAAAAATGTCTTAAGAGTGCCATGTGTTGTGGAATGTACCTTTAATCCCAGCACTCAGGTGGCAGAGATATGCAGATCTCTGTTGAGTTCCACGTCAGCCTTGTCTACATATCAAGTACCAGGCCAGCTAAAGCTACAGGGAGACCCTGTCTTAAAAAGACCCCCTAACAAAAGTCTTAAGAGGTTAGCAAGATGATTCATGCTAGCCTGGTGACCTGACAACTGGAGTTCAATCCCTGAGACCTAAACAGTGAAAAGAGAAAACCAACTTTCACAAGATGTCTTCTGACCTCCACACACTCATGTGGCATGGTTAGAGCATGCTTTTAATCCCAGCACTCTGGAGGCAGAGACAGAGGATCCCTATGATATCAAGGACAGCTGAGGCTACAAGGAGACCCAGACTCAAAAACAAAAACAACACCTAACCAAACAAAAAAAGTTAGGTGACTTGGTGTCAATATGATGGCAAGCATACTACTATTTAAGTGGCATACAAACCACCTAGCTAAATAATGCAGATTCTGGGGCTGAAGAGATGGTTCTGTGGTTAAGAGCACTGGATGCTCTTGCAGAGGACCTGGGTTCAGTTTTCAGCACCCAATGGTGGCTAACATTCTAACTCCAGTTCTAGGGACACAAACGCCCTCTTCTGGCATCTGCAGGCAATGCATGCCTGAGTGCACTTTCATACATGCAGGTAAAACACGTATACACATAAAAATAAATAGAAAAATGTTTTGGACTTTTTTTTGAAACAGAGTCTCCCTGTAGCCCCAGCTGTCCTGGAACTTGCTGTGCTGGGACTAAGGGCATGTGCTATCACGCCCAGCAAAATTTTTTTTAAAAAGAAAATTCACTTTAAAAAAATAAATAAATAAATAAGGTACAGATTCTGATTCAGATTGTTGGGTGTGTATCAAGTAAGCAATACAAGGAAAAAAAAAGAAATTATGTGCCTACTTAGGACTAAAAAAAAAAAACCAGTCTAAACCAGGCTGGGGAGCCCAGGCCTGTAGCCCGAATCACAAGGAGCTGGAAGCAACTGAATCTAAAGTTCTCTGTATATATGTATATAAGCATGTGACAGGGTCTCTGTCCTCCTGCCTAGTCCAAGGGCTGTAAACAAAGGTGCATGGATACCACACCTGGCTCTATTACCGACATTTTTATTCAATAGAACTATTGTACAGTTCAAAATAAACACTAAAATTTATACTTTCATTCCCTGGGATTGATTTTCTTTTTTCCTTTTTGCTTTGAGACAAGGTCTCCCTGTAGCCTGGTACTACTCACTATGTAGACCAAGGTTTGCCTTGATCTCACAGAGATCTATCTGCCTCCTGAGTGCTGGCATTAACGGCATGTGACAACACACCTGGTTTGTTTTTTTTTTTTTTTTGAAGGAGTTTACTGAGTACACTGGAAGGGAGCTTGCTGATTAGGCTAGCCTGGCTGGCCAGTGAGCCCCAAGGATTCTCATCTCTACTCCCAGAGGTGGGATTACAGCTACATACCCTCATACCCAGCTTTTTATATGGATTCTGGTGATAAAACTGAAGTTTTCATGCTTACACAGCAAACACTTTACCCATTGAGTCACCTCCCTGGTCCTATAGAATTAAAAAAAAAATTCAACCACTCAAATTTGACCTCTTAAATTGAGCAACTCAAATTGAAACAATAGTTATTAGAGAATTACATTTTGCATAATAGCTCAATTCTAAAATAACCCATATATAGAATATGAAGTAATCAAAAATTAGGGCTGGAGAGATGGTTCAGTGGTTAAGAGCACTGGCTGCTCTTGAAGATGACCTAGGCTCAGTTACCAGCATCTACTGGCAGCTAAAAACTGCCAGTTCTATGGTATCCAACACCACCTTCTGGCCTTCGTGGGCATCACATACACATACATGCAGCCAAACATTCACACACATAACTTTTTAAAAAATAGTCAAAAACTATCCTTAACTATCTGGAATGTGGCATTCTAGGAGACAGAGGCATTGCCTTTCAGAAGAGTGCCCTAAAAACAATCAGTTTTCCACCAACTGAGTAATGAATGAAGTCCGATTATGAAAGGATTATTAACTCTTCCAAAATGATAATGATGATGGTGGTGGTCACCTGGCAAGATGTTCTAACTAGGAAAGCTAAAACTTATTCATGCAGTTTTATTGAGTGGAATGGCAAGAAATTTTTTTCCTCTTAAAAAAAAAAATGGCTTTGACGGTCAGCAAAATGGCTCTGTGGGTAAAGGTGCTTGCTGCCAAATCAGAGAACTAGAGTTCAATCCCTGGAATCCACATGATGGAAAGAGAACTGACCTGTGCAATTTGTCCTAAATCCCCACACTCACTGTAGTATGTGTGTCCTCATACTTCCCTTTTAATAAAGTAAAAAAAATAAAATAAAAAAATAAAAATGTTTTAATGCCTTTGGTGCTGGGGAACATTAACTCAATAGCACAGCACATATTTAGAATGCAGAAAAGCCCTGGGCTCATACTTCAATAACAAAAAAGGATCTTGAGTTCTTCTTTGATCAAGCCAATATGTGAGCCAACTAAGTAAATGGTTGAATATGGTAAACTATATCCTAAAACCAAAACTGCTCTCCAAATTATATTAAAACACAAATTAGTGCAATTTTTGTTAAAGACAGTATTTTGTGTGAATGAGCTGTTTGTGTGTTGAGACAGAGAAAGACAGAGAGAGAGAGAAAGAAACAATGTCCTCATGCCTACAGGTGCTAGAGGAGGTCACAATAGGGTGTCAGAGCACCCGGAGTTAAGAGTTACAGGTGGCTGTGTGCTCGGATGGGTGCTGGGATCCTGGGATCCCAACTCTGGTTCTTTGCAAGAGCAGCAAAGTTCTCTTAACCGCTAAGCCATTTCTCCAACCCCCCAGCACAATGTCTTAATAGACTAAATAATAGTACTATTTATTGATCATTCAAGACAAAGTTTTAAGTGATCCCATCTCTGGTAACAGCATATACAAGTTATCACTGAAGTCTATAATCTATAACTATATAATCTCTTAACTTCATAATGTAAGTTTTTAAGAATTACTGCACTTGAAGAGTAAACACAAAGGTGATATTTCAAGTTTATTATGAGATCATCAAGATACTTACATGGACAAGTTAGGAGATGGAACCCCCCTATCATCAGCTAGGTTCCCAAGGTGGCTCAGCGTTGAAGTCGAACTGCTCTCTATACAGCACTTCTCCTAGGCCTTCTGGGTAGTTGTATACTCGGTCAGAAAGTTCGCCCTAAATAAAAATAGACAGTGCTATGTTTAGATAATTAGGTTGTTTTGTTTCAAACAGGTTGACTTAAACATGAACTATAAGTTACAGTTTAGTTTAAGTGTGTTCTGCTAAAATGACATTACAACTAGACATGGTAGCACATGTTTGCAATCCCAACACTGAGGAGGCTAAGGCAGGAGAACAGTTTTGAGTTCAAGACCAGCCTGAGTTACATAGCTAGATCCTGTCTCAAATACACAAAACAAAAGAAGTAATTTAAATATATAAGATTCTAGAACAATCTAATATTCAAGAACTATGTGGAGCACCTTTTAGATAAAGCTGAAATCATTCTCTGCTTAAAGTTCAAATTCCCACAATTCTAAAAGGTTTCATTACTTAAGCTATGCATGGTGGTACACACCTGAGATCCCAGCACCTAAGAAGGAAAGGCAGAAGACCAGTGCTTCAAAGTCATCCCACAGCCCAATGAACCATTTGAGACGAACTAGGGCTACATAAGACCCTATCTCAAAAAGATAATAACCACAGAAAACCCCTATATTGAGTAACTAAAGTTTTTTCTTTATACCTCCTAACCTATCTGTACCTACTTCATTCTCTATTATTAGAAGAAATTAATGTAAAGCTTGGCACACTATAGAAAGTGCTAAATGTTTTAGAAATAGTCGCTCCTATTATGGTTTGACTAGACGGAGTCATTTCTAAGACAAAATGCTATGTCTAGAGTTCATTTATGTTTCAGTGGTTACTATCTGAATTTTTAAAAATGTGTATAAGTATTTTGCCTCCATGTATACACCTGTGTCCTGTAAAGTACTGGGAGGCCAGAAGAGGGTGTCAGATTTCCTGAAAGTAGAGTTACAGGTGGCTGTTAGCCACCATGTGAGTGCTGGGAACTGAACCCAGGTACTCTGGAAGAACAGCCAAGGCTCTTAAGCCATAAGCCATTTCTCCGGTCCCAAGGGTTACTATTTTAGAGTACTATAGCCTAATAGTATTTCCTTGGAAAAGAATAATAAGGAAACCAGAAATGTTAAGTTCAACAGTTTGGAGGATTTCAGAAGTACTCTATGTATTCCTAAGGCCTGTTTTACCTCAATCCAGGTCCAGTAAACTTTGAACAAAGTAAAAATGTTCCATCTAGTAAGAAAAACTGACCACTTTAAAAGACACTCATGGTTGCTGAGGGAAAGAACCCACATCCAACTTCTAACAATGGTCTGGTGTGGTGGCTCATGCCTAAAATCCCTAGCACTTAGGAAGTAAAGGCAGGAAGTTCAAGACTTCAGGGCCAGTCTGGGCTACATAGGGAATTGCTGTGAGACCACATGAGATGCTACTACAAACAACTTCTAAAGATGATTATGACCTCTGATTCCAAATAAGATAGCAATCTATAAACTTTTTTGTTTTGTTTTTGCAGACCACGTGCATGCAAGGTACTAACTATATCTACAGCATTTTAATTCTTCAAATACTTAAACTAAAAGCCTAACCATGCTGGGGAGCAGTTCTCAACTATCCTAAGGAATGGGTTAACTATCTTGACTGAGACACATTATTCATATTTCCTCTATTTTATTCAATTTTTTTTTTTTTTGAGACAGGATCTCCCTATAGCCCCTGGCGGCCTAGAACTTGCTATGCAGATCCACCTGTCTCTGCCTCCGCCTCCAGAATACTAGAACTATAAAGGTGTATGCTACCATACCCAGCTTATTCACAACTATTCTGTTGCTATACCAACCAAAGATCAGTGCTGTGAAACATTAAGGACATTAAACTTTAGACACTGAAGAATACTCTTTAGGCCAGGCACAGTGGTGCACTGCTTTAAATCCCAGCACAGAGGAGGCAGAGGCAGAGGGAGCCTGGCCTACATAGCTGGTTCCAGTCAAGGATACATAGGAAGAACCCCTCTCAAAAAAGTTCTTCAATGAGATCTTTAAACCATTCCCATTTAACAGAGATACTACTAGGGCAAGTTGGACATTTACATACAGGATAAATTCAATGTTTACCTAGAAAGAGAAAGCATTAAGGAAGGGAACTGATGTGGACAAAAGGCAGATTGGAAAGATAAATTACTCTGATTTAGAATGCTTTGTGCAAATAGGGGATGGGCAGCAACAGGGTTTCATAGAGCCCAAGATGGCCTGAGAACTCTTTCTTTAGCCAAGGATGATACTGAACTAACACTCTGGCCTCCAACCTCCCACAGTGCTGGGAATACAGGTGTGTGCCATGTGGTGATGGGAACTCAAAACTCGGGGCTTTGTGAAGGCTGGGCAAGCATTCTATCAACTGAGTTACAAACCCAGCTCCACATTGCCATTTTAAAAAATATGTATTTTTTTACATTATTGTGTGTACTTGTGTTCGCACCAGAGCTAGAGTTACAAGCAGGTAGGTATAATCTGACAGATGTCGGTGCTGGAAACAGAACCTGGGTCTTCTGTAGGAGTAATTAATACCTGCTGTTAAGTGCTGAGCCATCTCTTCAGCCCCACCTTGTCCCTTTTGACACTACTCAAAACTTTCTCAAAAAAATTTTTTTGCATTCTTTACCAAATATTACTACCTTTGCAATTTTTCTTAAAAGTTTTTGTTAGGTAGTCACATAATGGATTCAGCAAGAGCTTGTTAATATTTTTTAAATGTTAAACTAAAGTCTTTTACACAAAAGAATGCCTATCAATTCATCCCATTTATATGTTAAGTTCTTTGATTTTAAAAAAAGAGACCTCTGTCCAGGGAACTTTGTGGGATATTAGCAATGTGCTATATCTTGACAGGCTTAGATTCTAAAGTTGTGTCCACTTTAGAGACAAGATTTTGCTACTATGTAGTCAAGATTGGCTCCAAACCTTCCAGTATGTCGGAATTACAGGTGCGTGCATTGTAGCCTTCCATCTGTTAAAATTCATCACATTTAAGTGGGACATGGTGGCTCAAATCTATAACCCCATCACTTGAGAGGAGGAGATAGGAAGTAAATCGGCAATTAGAGCTCAGTCATTTGAGGTCAGCAGGGGCTACAAAATATGAGACTCTATAAAAACAAAACAAAACCCCTCATCAAAAAGAACAAGACTCTTAATGTCAATTTTCCCTTTAAACTGCAGAGGATGGAGCTGTATATAATGATGTGTATAAACTGAAGTTGGAGGTATCAGGTGTCTGATGTCTGACATGGAACAGTAAGATACTGGAAGGTTAGGCAAAATGTTAGCTGCCCGAGTCTAAGTTGAAGACACCACCCACTTTTGGGGGTTTGAAATCATGCAATAAAATCTCGGGGGAGAAAACTGATTATTTACTTTCATTTACCTTTATCATCTACAATCCCTTTAAACACTTAATTTTTTCTACCTGATGTAAACTCCTGGGGCTCACCAGCACCAGAACCTGCATGCTTGCTTAGGTGCCAAACTAAGAGATTAGGGGTTCTCTGGATAATTATCCATTCGTCTGCCAGGCTAGTTTACAGCCATAGCAACTGTTCTTGAACACTGAGCAAGGAAAAGAGTTCCCTTTCAGTCTTCAAATTTCGACGCAGGTTGGACATTCCATGGTCAAACTCAACCGAACACAGAACAACTTAACAGAGCCACCGAGACCACGCAATATCGAGTTACATCTGCTCCAACACCTAACCAAGAAACACGCGCTCAGGGGAAGTGAGCCTGTGTAAGGTTTCCAACTCGTCCCACCACCACTAACTGTTGGCAGCCAGGAAGGTACAATTAAGCCCCGTCCACCTACCCTTCTCCCTCGTTCTGCCCCAGATCGCGCCTCGGACCAGAGAACCAAGCCATGGTGACTAATCCACAGGCTTCAGGAGGTGACTGGGGTGAGTGAAGGCGACTTGGCCCAATCAGGAGAGCCACAGGGGCGGAGCGGCAGCGCCGAGGCTTCCAGAAGGGGCCAAAGGCCTACCCCCTCGCTACTTGACACCCGGGCTTCCCCGCCGCCGGGCCCCGAGTGAGGTCAACTTTCCTCCACCAGAGGGGGACCGCACTCCCCCGCACTCCCCCCGCCCAAGAATCCGGCCTCCTCCCAGCTGTCAGCAGACGCCGGCTGGAGGCCCGCCCCGCTCCATTCATAACCCTGCGCCCGAGCCGCCGCAGCCTAGCGCGCAGCCCATCCAGCCGGCACCGCGGTCCAAGGCGGGGACGGAGCGCCAGCCCGGCCTGCGGGACCCTCGACCCCTCAGGGCAGCGTCGGGGCCCCCTCCCCGGAAACAGCAATGCACCACGGGAGCGGGGTGGGGGCCGCATGCCGCCGGCTGGGGACGACGACCCCCGCGCGCCAGCCCCCGGGGCGCGCCCCCGCGCGCACACGCCCCCTCGCCTCCGCCGCGGCCGCCAGCGGCCACCTCAGGGTCGCGAGAGGCGGCCCGCCCGGACCACCGACAGCCGCCACACACGCCGCCGGCCGCCATGTTCGAGGCCGCCGGCTGCGGGGCACTGCGGGGACAGCGAGGGCGGCGTGGTCCCCACCGAGGCGCCCCGACCACCCTGCGCCCAGCCTCTCCCGCTCCCCTCGGCCCGGTACTCACGTGAGATAACGGCCCAAAGAGTCGGGTAAAGCGTCTTCTCTTTTTCGGCGGAATTTTTAAAGAGGGATGTGGTTACCTTGAGCAGAAATACCCAAGGCGGCCTGGGCCATAGGCTGCGGGGACGACGTGAGAGGAAAAGCGCGGCACCGACACCAGCTGAGCAGCAGTGGCGGCGGCTGCCGAACAGGAGAAATGGAGCGGTGCGAGTAAAAGGAGAAAGGCGCGGGCTGCGTGAAGAGAGGATTCAGCCTCGTCACACCGCAGAGCAGCAGAGGAGGATAAGCAGCAGCAGAGACGGCGACGACGGGAAAAAAAGAAACACTACGGCCGAGCGACGAGCCAGAGTGTGGGAAGGCGGTGCGGGAGACGCCAGTATTTATATGGAGGGGGCGTGACCTGGTGGCGTCACAGACGACCAGGCAGCGGCGCGAGCGGGGCGGGGCCAGCTGCCTCCAGGGGATAAGGGAGGGGCGGAAGAGGAAGGAGGGCGACGCTGGGGGGCCGAGGGGAGGGGACCACAGGGCTTGGCAGGTGCTGGCCGGCCGCTCGCTTCCCGCCTTCGCGCCGCCCGCAGCTCCCCGGCGGGCTGACGGACGCGTGGGAGGGGCAGAGGGCGGGCGGGCGCGCGGGAGCCGGGCGCGCGGCTCTCTCCCCGCCCCGCCCCGCCCCTGCGGCGCCTGCGCTCTCTGCCTGCGGCGAGCTGGGCGCTTTGTGAGCTGGGTCCACACTGTCAGACGGTCCTGGGTCTCGCGCACCACGACGCCTGTATGCCCGGGAGGTCGATATGCACCATCGGGGGGTACGGCTCCCTCCGCTCTGTGAGAACTGTGGGCTACGCCCCGGGACTGCCCTCCCAGGGAGGTTCGGCCTCTGCATCCCGCGCTCCTGTATAGAAGCGAATTCCTCGTGGCCGGGAAGGACGGGTTTGGTGTCCAGAAGATTTTGATCGCGCCAGAATGTTCCTCCATACTCGTAGACGGTGCAGTAGCAAATTTTTTTTAAAGGACCGTGGCCTTTTTAGCATTCGTTGTCGAAAAGAGTTGCTCCAGTCAGACCCAGTCCTGTTAATGCTGGACCAGTTTTGGAGAGTTCGCTGGTGTTACAGCGTTACAAATATACATGACTTTCATCACCCATATTTCCCTTTCGTGGTTACTGCTCCTTAATACACTTGCAAGCGGTTCTAAAATGACATATGTAGCTTCTAGTTTTTTCTCAGCTTTTAAAAGTCATTTTTACACTAGCGATCAGATACTCGGTCCTACCGTACTTAAAGCTTTGCAATTCAGACTGAGCACAAATAAGTGTGAATGGGGTGGACAGACAGGATATGACTGTGTAGCCCAGGCTGGCTTGGAATTCACCGTTGTCCCACTTCAGCTTCACAAAGGCTGGGATTACAGGTTTGTGTCTGTTATGAAATGAAATCCTCCAAGGCTGAGATCTTCGAAATGAAGACCACGACTTTTTCCTCCCTCTTTCATTCTTCCCTTCTATTTCCCTTGTAAGCAGCACCGTGATCATCAAAGTGGAAAGGAAGAGAACCATCTTAAGTGGGAGAGCACATCTTGCAAGGCCAGAATGTCTTAGAAGCAGGGTATAGGGTAATTAGGAACTGTAGACTCAATTCCAGATTGTGTTTTTCCATATTTTTACCTGACATGTTTTAGCTTTCTCTTCCTCCCCTCCCCCCCTTTTTTCTTTTTTTATTTATTTGCCCTTAGATAGGGCTGGCCTTGAACTCATGGCAGTCCTGTCTTACTCCCTGGAATGTTGTCACCTGTGTGCCATCGTGCCCAGCCTCTCCCATTTCTTAAAAGTTCTTACCCATTCAGATCATAGCAACTTCAGTAGACACCCCACAACCACATTCTCCGCCACACTCCCCTCACCCTTCACTCCCACAGAAAAGAAAGCTAGAGGTGAACACTCCATTTGGCATCTTGCTTACAACACAACAGGGGAAATAAAACGTGTAGAAAACATTTTTAATTATTGACAGATAACAGATTAAGTGCTGCAGGGGACAAGGAAGAAACAACTGTAGCTGACAAAAAGGCTTGCTGTCAAAGTCAGTGAATTTGAGCTCTTCTGCTCCAGGAAAGGGAAACAGGTGATTCTGAAAGCCAGTGTTCCAGCAAAGGAAACAGATGAAAGAAGACACAGAAATGGATGGGCTAGGAAACTGTGAGTGGACTTTCTGGCTCACTGCAGCAGGAGAGTTGCAAACTGAAACGTTAGAATTAAGGTGAGAGGCCAAAGGATTGGAAGGACTAGAGGGATGGCTCAAGGATTAAGAGCACTGGCTGTTCTTGCAGAGTTCCTGGGTTCTGTTCCCAGCACTCACAGGGCAGCTAAAAATTGTCCTTAACTCCATTTCCAGGATGCAACTCCCTCTTCTAGCCTATGTGGGCATTGTACACATGTAGTGCACTTACAAACATGCAGACAAAACATTCATTTGTGTAAAATAAAAAAGAAGAAATTGGGGAAGCAAGATATGGTGGTGCACACCTTTAATACTAACACTCAGGAGGCAGAGGCAGGCAGATCTCTGTGAGTTCAAGGCCAGCCTGGTCTACATAGCATGTTCTAGGACAGCCTGGGCTACAGGAAAACCCTGTCTTAAAAAGACCAAAAAAAAAGAAGAAGAAGAAGGAAGGAGAAGGGATTAGGGGATTAGAATTTGGGCTTCATTCTAAAAACATTTTAAACAGAGACATAACATGGAGTATCATACCAATAGTGTCATGTAGCCTACACATGACTGTATGCTCAGAATATACTATTTTTATTTAATTCATGGTTTCACTGTGTAGCTCAAGCTGGCCTCAGACCCCTAGTCCTGCCTCAGCATCTCTACTGCTGGGGTTACAGGCATCCATCACCACACCTAGGTAAAGAGATGGTTTGAAAGTTTATTCATGGATTGCAAAGTGGTAGAAGGTTTGGCAGAAACAAGCAGAATATCTAAGAGAAGTTAAAAAATTTGCTAAGAAATGGAGTATGTTCATGCACACCTGGAACCCCAGCTTGGAAGCAGAAGCAGGAGGCAGGTTCAAGGCCACCCAGGTCTAATAGTGAGTTCCAAGCTAGTCAAGGCTACACAGTGAGACTGTGTCAAAACAACAACAACCATCAAAACAAAACAAAACAAAAAAATAGGTGTAGTAGTACATGCCTTTAACCCTAGCACTTGGAAGACAGAGGCAGGAGGATTGCCATAAGTTTAAGACTAGTTCTAGGCCAGCCCGGATGACAGGATGAATTCCTCTCACAAAGGGAATAAGTCGAAATCCACATAGACTCCTGGAAATGGAGTGATCTAGAGCCCTTCTGGTGTGGGTTTGGGAGCCTTTTCTATAGACATGATAAATTGAGGAAGTGTTACAGAATACAGGAAATGGAAGATAAGCACAATACCTAGAGAATACTAGGGCCAGGGGGCATGGGCAGAAAGCATCAAGAGGACTGACTGAAGAAGTTGAGAGAATTCAAATAGTGCAGTAAATATCAAGCCATTTAAGAGCAGGGTGTTTGTTGCCAGATGGAATGTGTTATCCCTCAAAAGGATGAAAAATGGGTTCTGGTGTTAGCAAATGGAAAAGTGTTGGTAAACTCCTATTCTTTGAACTTTTATCATATAGGCATTGGGAAAGGTGATCATATCCATTTTAGAAAAGGTGTAGGGCATGGTGGAGCACATCTTTAATCTCAGTACTCAGGAGGTAGGTGGACCTCTGTGGATTTGGGGTCAGCCTGGTCTATGTTGTGAGTTCCAGGTCAGCCAGAGCTATACATAGTGAGATCATGTCCAAAGGGAGGCGGGGAGGGGGGGAGAGACTATGAAACTGGGAAGGTAAAGGATTAAATTTTGGGACTGAGAACATTTGAGAATTCTAGTCATTCATGGAAAAGAGTCTGAGAAGTTAAAATTTGTGACTTTGATTACACAATCTCAGTGGAGTAGAAGGGCAGGACATTGCAGGGATTCTACTGGGGAGCTTCTGAAATGAAGTCAGGAATGTTGACCTCTCCTTGGGGTACAGGGTACTGGACTGGAGCCTAATCTAACATTCTTACTCCATTAAAACTGTGTCACCCCGTAATGGGTACTTGTGTATTCAGATGGAAAGAATACTGCTATCCCTGCTATCTTTTAATGAATGCAGTAGAACCTTGAAAACTGCCCTACATCAGAACAGACAACACAGTACATAACTAACAGAATGATAGCTATTTAATGAGAACAGCATATTAATTGTGTTTGAGGTTTGGGGTTTGGGTTATTTTGCCAAGTCAGGTTACTCATACACAGATATACAGGTAGTGCCAGTGAAAATATTATTAAATAACCTGAGACAAAATTATATAATTACATTCACACTTACATCACCCTGGTCCACTGGTTCAAACCTATTTGCTTTTGTGCCAACAGATAAAACAAACAAACAAAAAAAAACTGAGTAAATTGATAGAGGTAAGTCACACAAAAAATAATAGGTTAGCCTAAAACCATCAGTCTCTAATAGAAATCTCATGGAATCATATATCTATCTATCTATCATATATATATGACCAATAGTAATTGAAATTAAAGAAACCTCAGGTAGTGAGAGATAATCTAACTGGAATCTTAAACCCTCATGTAGTGGTATTAGGATTCATGGTTTAATGATGTGTGGCACTATCTCTTTTTGTCCTTCTTTAGAAATGTTACAGCAAGAATGTTCTTACTAGATCCCAGCCCTGCCCCACCCCCACCTTGGACTTCCCAACCTGTAGAACCATGAGCCAGTCAATTTCTCTTCATTATAAATTACTAAGTCTATGCTACTCTGTTGTAGTAACATAAAACAAACAGTCTCAGACAATGGAACTGTTTCAGGAAAGCCCAGGAAGATTGCCTGGACTATGTAGCAAGACCCTAGAGAGGGAGGAATGGAGGAAGGGAGGGAGGGAGGGAGAGAGAGAAAGGAGAGAGGGAAGGGAGAGAGAGAGAGAGAAGGAAGAGGGGGGTAATGCAAATTTTTATTGCTAAAGTAATTACTAGAGTATGCTTTGCTATGTAGAAACCCAAAATGTATACATTTTGAATAGAGCATTCACATTTGGAAAGGTTGGTGCAGCTGGGGAGTAAAACACTGCTTAGCATGTAGATTCCTAGAACTGCATTAAAAAAAAAAAAAAAGCCAGCCAAATGAACAAATGAGCCGATAGTCAGGCATGGTATTTCGTGTGTAATCTTAGTATTTGGGAGATACCAATGGGAAAATCAGGAGTTCAAAGTCATCCTTGTCTCCATAGTGACTTTGAGACCATATCTCAAAAATAAATAAATCCATATTTCAAACGCTGCCAATTTTCTCCCTGTGTGTAGGTAACCTTCCTAAAATCTGACTCACTTAGCAAAAACCTAGAGCCTGCAGAATGGCTCAGTAGGTGAAGATACTTGCCACCAAGCCTGAGGACCTAAGTTTAGTCCCCATATGGTAGAAGGAGAGAACCAGTTCCCACACAGAGACACACACCAAATAAATGTTTAAAAAATATAGTTTTTAAATGGGATGCTGTAGTATTTATGGCCTAGCAAAAATAAGTAAAATGTTTCTAAATTACTTTGCCAAGTACAAAGTTCAGACTATACTGTTCTCTCTGAACTGAACATGTAAAGGGAGTATAAACAGGCACACCTTTATTTACTGAGTTATCTTTTAGAGTGCAATTCCTTTACCTGGGTTGGCTTTTGCCTCAGATAAGAAATCATTTATTTTTTTATTATGTTTAATTATTATATATTTATTTGCTCAAAATGTAGGTCCAGATTAATAGGGTTGCATGGCAGTCTAGTCTAGAGGTGCCCTGCATCCTAGCACCAGCCATACCCTGGATCTACATCTGACCTATAGACTGATATACATGGCAAACAAAGGAAATACTGCTCAGATTCAACTCTTCAGGAAGTTTAAAATGTCCTATTTTTAGTTCAGTGGTTATGTGTGTCACTAGATATGGGTCAGCATTTTAGCTTTCCTGAGTGACCTGGATGGTTTCTGTGATAAGCAAGTCATAAGCAATACACTGACGTCTTTTGTTACTTTGAGAAATAACAAATTGCCCAATTTAAAATGACTGATTTAAAAATCTACGTAGGAGGCCAAATCGATAATCAAGTTTTAGAAATGAAATGCAATTTACATGACTGGAATCATCACTAGACATGACCCATAGGTTCTTTCTGTTATGCCTCCTTGTCTTCCCTGGAAGTTGGGAAATCCTTGGAAAATTAACTTCATTTGCACTCTTTGCCAATCATTGTCTGACTGCCAGTACATTGTTTGTTGGGTAGTACAATACATTTATAGTGTTCTTATCTCAAAACAGCTGACAGGCAGATAGCCTAAATTTTTTGGTGGAGGGCTTAGAAAATAGGAGCTCTGAAATCAACTTACCTAGCTTGAATTGTGGTTTGCTCTAGATTCTTTAATAAGTAGCCTAGCCTAGGTGCTGTCACATGAACTAATTTTGTTTCTTAACTGATTATTAATAATGATAACAGGACCAGCAAGATGGCTCAGCAGGTGACACTCCTTGCTGCCAAGCCTGAAGATCTGAGTTTGATCCCCATGCCCACAAGGTGGAAGAAGAAAATTGACTGTCTCTCTCCCTGTCTCTTTCTCCCCCCACTCTCTCTCTCCTCTCTGTTGTCTCATGCACAGGACCAACTTTCAAGCAAGAACCTCTGCTATACCATCTCTTTCACATTTCAAAAAAAAGTATCTAGCAATCTTTTATTATAAATATATATTTATAATTATATATAATATATTTATATTATATTGTATATAATTCTAATAATATAAAAAGTTTATTTCATTGCTTATTCATACTAAAATTAGAATGCTTTTAACCTGTGATTGACCATTTGATTGATTCTTCCTCCTCTTCCCTGGGAAAATCAACTACTTACAGGAAAGAAAAATGTATTGGCTGGACATGGCAATTCACATAATCATAGCACTTGAGAAACTGAGGCAGAAGGATTTTTGTGTGTTTGAGACCTATCGGGGCTACATAGTGAGTTCAGCCTGACCTACAGTGTAGAATCCTGTCTCTAAAAAACAAAATAAGGAGCTGGCAAGACAGCTCAGCAGTGAAAGGTGCTTCCTGAACAAGTCTGACAATCTGAGTTTGCTCTCAGGAGCCCATGTGAAAAACTGAATGAGGTGGCAAGCATCTGTAATCCTGGCATTCCTATGCAAGGTGGAAGACAGGAGCAGGAGAATGGCCCAGAAGCCCACAGACCAGCCAGGAGTATCCAGTGCTTCAGAAAGAGCAGGAGAGACTTTGCCTCAAAAACAAGCCCAAAGCCAGCGTGGAGGCACACACCTTTAATCCCAGCACTCAGGAGGCAGAGGCAAGCAGATCTCTGTGAGACCAAGGCCAGCCTGGTCTATACAGTGAGTTCCAAGCCAGCTGGGGTTACAGGGAGATTCCCTGTCTCAAAAAGAAAAGCAAACAAACAAACAACAACAAGAAGTTAAAAGAACTAACTCAAAAATTGTCTTATTTTCACACACACAATCCACGGCACATGTGCACACACACTTGTACACAAACATCATATACACACTACTAGCGGTAGCAGTAGTACTACTACTAATAATAATAATAGGGGCTGGAGAGGTGGCTCAGCGTTTAAGAGCACTGGCTGCTCTTGCAGAGGACCTGGGTTCAATTTCCAGCACCCACATGGCAGCTAACAGTTCTAGTAACTCCAGTTCCAAGGAAATCCGAAGCTCTTTTCTGACCTTAGCATGCTCTACATGACACAGGTGCACTTACATACATGCAGGCAATACACTTAAAATAAATCACTTAAAATAAAACTCACAATACACATAAAATATTTTTTAAAAATAACAAAAAGAAAAAATTGAGGTATAATTTGAAAAGATTAAATATTATTTTTAAAGTGCATTTAAAATTTTCATCATAAAATGGGAACAAACTGTTCCAAGCTGAAGTATTGCATGGCTGTAGGTGGAGCTTGGTAGTTGAGCGTTCATGCTTAGCATCAACAAGGCAGTTCACTCCCCAGAACACACAGGGAGAAAAAAAATCACCCCAAACAAAACACAAGGGTGTTTCATGTTTATTTTTGTCCTTAATTACTAAGAAAAGAGTGTTTGCTCTTCAAAGAAAGTGAATGAATAGAAAATGAGGGACACTCTAATAGTATAAAATCAAGAGTGCTTAAGAAGAAAAACAGCCTCGGTCATTGTTCTTTGTACACAAAACAATGGGCCTTAACAGTAAATTGGGTCCTAAATCAAATTTCCAGCTGCCAGCAGCTGCTCAAAGTGGGAGCTGATTTAATGCCAGAGGGTCTGTGTTGTAGGCGGCCTTCTGCTTGTAACTCGTACAAGGGTTACAGAAGCGTTGAGCACTAGGATCCAAAATGTGGTTGGTACAAGCACAGTAAAATAATGAGCTAAGCTTTAATTGTTAAAGAACCATGGTAGAAAGGCAAATTCAATGTTCATCCAAAAACTGGCATTACTTAGGGCGTCCTCCCTGCTGCTCGTTCTTGCCATCTGGTTGCTTAGATCTTAGGGAGTCTGGTTAGATTGGGCCAAAGTTTAGGTGATCTGACAGCTGCAGAGAGTCAAAGCAGATTTGCAGGACAGATTATGGGACAATGTGTTCTACAGTGATGGATTTCTCACGGGGAGAGAAGCCGTTGGTTCTGGAAAGCCTACGTCCTCTTCTACCAGTGTTCACGCGTTGGCAAATTGCTAAAGCCGCTTGTCGACATTCACCCATACTCTCATCCTAAGCACACAGATGACTAACGGTGTGGGCCAAGAAGGCAGGAAGGTACTAGAGTTAGGGGGAAACTCACACAACTAGTAAAATTATCAAAAATATAAGTGAGACTCCGGTGACAGCTCAGTGGGTAACAGCACTTGCTGCACAAGCATTGAGGACTTAAGTTCCTATCCTCAGCAGCCAGGAATGGCTGCACAGGTGTCTGTAATTCAAGTTCTGGGGATGTGGGAACAGAAACAGGAGGACTGATGAATGGAACTCAGGAGAACCTGCCAAGATCCAGGTTCAGTGAGAGACCCTATCTCAGAGGAATGAGGCAGAGCGTGATGGGGCAAGACCCCAGGCGTCTTTCTCTGGCCTCTGTTCAAACACTCATGGGCACACACCAGCACACACATGTACTTTACATACACACACATACACACACACACACACACACACACACACACACACACACTACAGGCCATAATCCCATAGTTTGGAAGGTGTCAACAGGAAAATCAGAATGCCAAACTCAGCAATCTATTGAGTTCAATACCAGCCTGGGCTACATGAGACAAGTTCTCAAAAAATAAATAAATAAATGGCTGACTACTATAACTGTTAGATATTGTGTAGCAGCTCTTAAAATGGTCCCGAGAGGTCTAAACTTCTGGTATTCACACCTGAATATGATTAATTTTGGTTTTTTAACAAATCTGCTTTTGTTTATTTGGTATGTGTACATGTGCCTGCAACATGGAAGGCAAAGGACAGTTTTCCAGAGTTGGTTCTCTCCTTCCACCATGTGGGTTCTGGAGATGGAAACACAGGTCATCAGGCTTGGCAGCAGGGGTCTTTATCCCCTGAGCCATCTCATTGTCTCTTATGTGATCTTTTCCCCTTGAATGTTGATTGTTTCCATGAATAACATTTGCCAAAAGGAATGAGATATGGTTGTAAGAACTTTCTCATAAGTCCCTTCTCTCCATCCTTCTCTCACTTCAGGGGAAGCCAGTTGCTTGGTATGAGTGCCCCTTGAAGTGGCCTATGTGGCAAAGAACAAGTGACTCTACCGTGTAGCTATGGGGGACCAGGGGCTGGGTGAATGAACTTGGAAGCAGATCCTCTGTCAGTCAAGTCTTTCTATGACTGCAGCCTGAAACTGGAAAAGGTTGATAAATTATCAAATTCATACAGTTATCAAATAGTAAGAACCAAAATTCCCATCTCTCAATTAAATTCTCTGCTGTCTCCTCCCGAGTTTCAGTCTTATTCTCCTCTCTCTTTTGCATAATTTACCCATTCTTACGGAAGCCTTTGCACAGTAATGCCTGTGATTCCAACATGAGTCTCACACATTTTGTTATGAAAGTCCAGCCATGAATTTCCACTGTCTCTAGGGTATCTCTTCTAGGATGTCCTGTGTTATCTCAAACCATGTTGTGTTTTTTTTTTAAATCAATGAAGTTAGATAGCTTTACATGACCGGATAGCTCATTTATGTCAGTGTTTTTTTGGTATTTTGAAACAGGAGTCTTGCTATGTAACCCAAGGTAGCCTTGAACTTGCAATGCTGCCTCAGCCTCCACGTGCTGGGATTATAGGTGTGTAGCACCACACCCAGCTAATTTTGACATTTTAACTCTTTTTTCCTTCCCATCAATCACGAATACACAAGTTCCATCTGTTCTTATCTTGTCTCCATCTAAGCCTTCAACCTGGTCATGTTTGGATAGCTGAAAAATCCAAAGAAAGTTCTGCCCAACCCAGTTTGCACGGATATGTCTCACACTAATCTTTCTTAAATTCTATTTTCATCTGTCCTTCCACTAGTAAGATACCAGAATGAGCCCGTTTCTTACAAACCATGTCTCAGTTTCTCTGCTCACTTAGAAGACTCCTCAAATCCCAGTCCTGCCGGTGGGAACCAGCTTTCCAACACATCCTTCTGCTTCAGAGGTTTGTTTGGTTTGCTCATGGGCTATCCATGCTGGTAACTGTGCCTAGGACTCTGTTGTTGCTTTATTGTCTACCCAAATCCTATGCCCATGGGGTCATAGTTCAGATTCAACCTCTTGCTCAGATCCCAGGAGGTCTGTTTTTGTTAACTTGTTGTCAAGTTAACTTGTTGCAGGGTGCCATACCTCCTCACATCCGGTCCCTCCTCAGACCTCCTTACTGGGAGGTCATGTTGATTGGTGAGCAAGCCATCCTAACATCCCAGCCTGTCTCTGCTCCTTGCCTTAGCTGAAAGCTAGCTGCTTTTGCTGCTGCTGTGTTGAACAGGACCAAGGAATGTTTGCTTTACTACTTCTCCTGGGCTTCTGAGTGGGAGGCACAGCTGGCTTTGTCCTGGCTCCAGGATGCTACTTTGAGATCACTGCTCCAAGAAATAAATAAGGGATTAAGCCAGCTGCCAGGCATGACCACTTCTCCACTCCAATTTCTTCATGCCTGTAGCTCCTGATACCTTTCTGTCATTCCCATGAGTATGGAGAGAGAAAGAGACAGACAGACAGACAGACACCTGGTTAATATTAATCTTCCTTTCTAAAATTAAAGTCTCTAAATTGCAGCTTAAAACAACAGTTCTTACTGTTTTCTCCTTAAAAGGCTCTATACCAAAATCCTTTTGTGAGTCTCTCCATCCCACCCCATTCCACGGGTGACCACCATTCGTGGCTTGGTGCCCATATTCTCCCTAAAGGCAGTCTTGAGTTCCTTGAAATCAGGTCTTGTGGGTTACCAGGTTGGGTGCGGCGGAGCTGGGCTCCTTACCCTTAACTGTTCAATCCAGGGACTTGAGCAACCCTAAACTATTCTGTACTAGAGGGCTAAAGCCTAACCTTCCTCCCTCTGCCTGCAGCCTGACGTTGCAAGTCTATCAGAAGCCCAGTATTTTGTTTGTTTGTTTTTGTAGAAATAGCAAAATACATACTAAAATTCATATGAAATCTCAAGGGACTCAAAAGAACTTTGAATAAGAACCAAATTGGAAAGTAGGGTGTGGTAGCATGTGGCTATGATCCCAGCTTTCAGAAGGTAGAGGCAGGATTATCAAGAGTTCAAGGCCAGTTCAATTACATAGAGTTTAAAGCCAGCTTGGGCTGTATGAGACTGTCTCAAGAAGAAAACTAGAGGACTTACATTTTACTTTGCAGCCTCTGCTGGTCTCAAACTTTTGTTTTTTAAAACTCAGGGCCTTGTGCATTTTGGCCAGTGTTCTACCATTTAGCTATTTGACCCCGCTTGCCTCAAACGCTCAGTTTTCCCACCTTAACCTCCCACGTGCTGGGATTGAAAGCATGTACTGTTATGCCCGCCCACGTCACTCAACAATCAAGAAAATGCCTCACAGACACGGCTGTATACCAGTCCACTGGAGGCAATTTCCCAACTGAGGCTCTCTCTACCCATGTGTGTCAAGTTGACAACTAAAGCTATCCAGCATACAAGGCAAGCACTTTACCACCTGAGTTATCACCCCAGTCCCAAAGCTGGAGTCCATTAAGAAAGTTTTTTAAAATACTTAAAAAAATGTATGTGTGTGAATGTTTTGCCTGCATGTATATAAGTGTACCTGTGGCATGCAATGCCTGCAGAGCTCAGAAAAGGTCCTCTAATCCCTTGGAACTGGAGTTTCAGACTGTTGTTAGCCATCATGTTGGTGCTGGGAATTGAACCTGGATCCTGGAAGAACAGCAAGTATTCTTAACCATTGAGCCATCTCTCCAGCTACAGGAAAGTTTTAATATAGATGTAAGCACAGATGTAAGACAGAGTCATCTGAGAGCTCAGAAGTACATACCCTACAAAAGGCACAAGTTTCTCAAGAGAAAGCTGCCCTATAAATTATTTTTAAAAGCAAAAGTGTTCTTTTACTATTTTTGTGAGCTAAAGAATAAAAATTTAGAACTGGATATGTATGTGTACTTGTGTGTTTATAAATTACAAAATATATACAGAAGGCATATATAAACTCTGTTATTATATATACATGCAGAATGTAAAGTTTATGATATTAGGGGTCATGTCTATCAAGTATAACTTTGTTTTATTTTATTTTGAAATAAGATCTCACTATGTAGTCCTGGTTGGTCTGGAACTTGCTACCAGGCTGGCCTCAAAATCACAGAGATCTATTTGCTTGTGCTTCCTGATTAAAAGCATAAGCCACCAGGCCCAGAAAATATAACATTTTTTCATGCAATGCTTGAAATTTGGCTCACAGTGAATTTTCTTTTCCATCTCCTCTGTCTTCTCTCCCGTCTCTAAAGTGATCTTGGTATGTATCCCAGGCTGGCCTTGAATTCCTGGCAATCCTCCTGCTGCAGCTGCCCTAGTTCTGAGATAATAGATGTGAACTATCACCCCTGTCTCCACAGTAAAAAAATTTTTTTGGTCTTTTTGAGACAGGGTCTTCCTGTAGCCCCAGCTGGTTAGGAACTCTCTGTGTAAATCAGGCTGGCTTTGAACTCATGGATTTCCACTAACCTCTGCCTCCCAGTGCTGGGATTAAAGGCCTGTGCCACCACACCCAACCTCGTTAACATACATTAATTATATATAATAATGGGTTTTGTTATAGCATGAATATTTTGTATTTTGTATTTTGTATTTTGATCACATTCACCCTTCTCTTGTCCTCTTCCAATTCTCTTTCCTGTTCCTAAGTAACTACTTTCATGTCTTTTCCTTTTTGTTCTTTTTGTGGTACCCCACTAGGGTTTCTAACAGGAGCACGGGCACCTTACCCATGGCTATACAACTAAAGAAAATGACACTCCTCTAGCAACCATTATGTACATCCTCAAAGAGGAGTGAGGCCTCAAGAGTCCTTCCACACTCCATTACAGTATGCTGACAGACCCAATCCGGAGCAGGTCTTTTGTAACTGTGAATTCACAGCTGCTTTGAGTTCCCCTAAGTGCAACATCCATTTCATGCCTGGATGCAGTACATTTCAAAGTATATATTTAATTACCTGGATGAAGAGCAGAGACAGAATACATCCTTAATCCTCACATTACTGCCAACATTATTTTTCTGCAGTTCATGCCTAATGGTGCTATATTTTACTCAGAAATCTTGTGTGAGCTACCTGCACCTTCAGAGTCAGGTATAAACCCCTAAGGATGCTGGCAGGCCGCCATCTGCTCTCAATAACACTCTTCACTTCAACCCTGTCATAGCTTCCTGGATGGAATGGTTTTGGCTCTGATTCACCATGGTAAAATAGGGATAATAGATGCTGCCTCAAGGACTGTTGAACAGGATTAAGCATGGTGCTCTGTGGAAACATCCAGCATGCAGTTGATCCCAGCCGATAGATGCTGGTTTCTTCTTTCTTGCACCTCTTCAGACAATCTGGAGTGTTTGTCCTCTCAGAGTGTACTTGAAATTTCATTTCTCCGGTTCTTTGCTCTTCTCACCATTCCTGTGACATCTCCCATCTGTCTCCATAAAAATTCAGAGAATACAGGCTAGAGAGATGGCTTAGGGGTTGAGAGCACTTGCTGCTATTCCAGAGGACCCGAGTTCAGTTTCCTGCACACACATTGGATGACTAACAACCTCCTGTAACTCTCGCTCCAGGAGATCCAACGCCCTCTTCTGGACTCTGTGGGCAACTGCACTAACATGCACTGACACATGATGAACGCGTAAGTAAAGAATAAAAATAAATCTTTTTAAAAATCAACAAATACTTATAGTTGCATTTAGTGACAACTTTCTGACTCAGGGATGGAATCCTTTTTTTTTTTTTTTTAATGGCTAAGATGCCTTCAGAGACAGTTATTTTGGATGGGTCTTGTGGACATACATGTCTATCTTCAGAACCCAACACAATTGAAATGATTTTCCTTTGAACTAAGAAATTCTTGTCTTATAACTGAAATCCATCATACATCATTCCAAGTACAACCTCTTTATAAATAGGCCCCTTATGAGATAATCACACCCCCATCCAGCAGCTTAGCACCCTTGGCACCCACTGCCTATAACTCCAGCTCCTAGGTAAACAGCCACAAGATAATGTGAGCTCTTGTGACTTGAGAGGTGGGGAAGGAGAGTTCACAGATGATGGGGCACTGGGGCTGCCAGTTGTTTATTCAGGAATGATTAATACCAGGCAACTTTATGTTTCCCTGAAGGATTTTGTGTTGCCAAATTGACTATGCAGAATAGAAGGTTGTTCTTCTTTGTTTGCTTTGTGTATTTGTATATGTGCTCCTGGGGATTGAACCCAGGGTTTTGTGCATGCTAGGCAAGTACTCTACCACTGAGCTACATCCTCAGTCCATTTTTAATTCAAACATTTTTATTACACTTATTTATTTGTGTATGTGTGTAGGTGAGCACATGTTGAGGCCAGAGGACAACTTGTAGGAGTTTGTTCTCTTCTTTCACCATGTGGGTCCCAAGGATTGAACTCAGGCTTGGCAGAAAGTGCCCTTGTCTGCTGAGCCACCTCATCCACCCTAATTTTTAATCTTGAGGCAGGGTCTTGCTAAATTGCATAGACTAGCCTTATTCTCTCTCTGTGGCCAAGGTGGGTCTCTTGAGTAGCTGGGATTCAAGGTCTGCACTGGAAATACCCTACAGTTCCATCCCCACTTTGAAGTATGCTAGCTCAGTTCCCCAAGAACAGTCAACACAGCCTGATTAGGTCCCACCACTGGCTGCTTACTTTTCTTCCTTATTTCTTTGATGCAGTTACCACATTCCCCGGGGGTGAGGAGGGATGGGGGGTGGGAGAATGGGAGGGTGTCTTTATTGCTTTCCAGAACTACCCTGCACTATTCCTGCAGAGTCTTGCTGAATCACCACTTCTTCCTCCAGCTGCTGTTGCCAGACCACGTGACTTCTTTCTCAACTCTGAAAGAGAAGTGTTACACAAACTAAGAGCAAGCTGGAGAACACCACCCTCTCCCTCCCACCAAAAAGCACATTGGAGCGGGGAGCTCCTTATATAATTTAGAGATTAACCAGCACAGCATGCTGTAAGGGTGCCTCTGAAAATGAGAAGCTAGGTTGGAATTTGGTTTGCTGCTGACAGGGCTCACCCTCACTTTGGCCTGTTCAGTAAGTCCCAGGAACAGCACTAAGGGTTTGTGGCTTAGAAGAACTGTGGTTAAGCAGTATTACTGTAGTGATCACAGCTACCATGATAGTGATAGGTAATGGTATTAATGACAGTAGAGCCTACTGCTGTTTTGGTATTAAATCCTTTATATAAACTGTGTAGACAAGGTAATACATGTAAAGCCTTTAAACTGGTGTAAAGTAAATGCTTGGCAAAATATAGGCAATTTTAGCAATATTATTTATCTTTTTCTTTTTCTTTTTTTTTTTTTTTTTTGAGATAGGGTCTTATTACTTAGATTGGGCTGATCTTAAACATCCCATTCTCATGCCTCAGCCTTCCTGGGTCCTGGGATCCAGGAATGTGTCACCTTCTAACCATCTCATGGCCTCTGCTAGCTCTTTGCTTCTCCCTTCCCTCCCCTACCTTGCCCTCTTCTTCCTTCCCCTTTCTCTCTTCCTCTTCACCCATTGCTTCCTCCTTCCTTCCTTCCTTCCTTCCTTCCTTTCTCTCTCCATCTCTCTTTCTCCCCCATCCCCATGGTCTCAGCTAAAGCTACCCTCAAATTTGCTATAAAGGCTAGGCTGTCGTCAGTTTTACTATGTAGACAAAGCTGGCCTTAAACTCCTAATCCTCCTTCCTCTCAGTCTTGTAAGTGCTGGAGTCATAGGCGTGTGCCACCATGCTTATCATAAGTCTTGCTCTAGTAATTCCTTCAAAAATACTTTTATTTTTCATTTCATTTTATTTCGTGGTCTTTTTTGAGTGAGGGTGGCCTCGTAGCTCTCATTGTCCCGAAACTCACTATGTAGATCAAACTGGCCTTAAACTCACAGAGATCTGCCTGCCTCTGCCTCCCGAGTGCTGGGATTAAAGGTGTCTACCACCACACCTGACTCAGAAAACATTTATTGAGTATATACTATGTCACAAACTGTCACAGTTAGGCCTCAGGGACATATAGAACAGACCTGTACCTTTTCATATATATGCATTCTAATCTGGTTTAACCCCTACCTTGTCTAGATGACACTTTTCTTATGTTTTCTGAGCTTAAATGTATTCATCTGTTAAATGTGTACAATAATTTTGTGTGATAGGATTGCTAACAGGATTAGAAATACATGCAAAGGGTCCAGCACGTGGTTCATACAAAGAGAAAATCCTAATAATTTTTAGCATCACTTAATATGAACTTCATGTGTATCATTCTTGAAAAAGACTAGAGAAAGAATTTATTTCCAGGGTTATCCAGTGATCAGAAGCACAAGTTAGAATTCAAGCCCCAGCTTATCTGATAAGATCACCAAAGCAGATTATTACATTGGTCAATGTGATTCAAAATTTGAAGTCAAGATTTGTCTGGAAATTGGAAATCCAGATTCCATGTCCTGGAGAGAAAAGGCAAAGAAAGGAGAGTTTTAAATCTTAAAGAACAGAACTCAAGAATGAGCTCAGTCTGCTCATTCTGGTACATCGTGGTAATAAATACAATGGCACTGTCTCTTGTTCTATGATGTCTCAGATGAAAAAGTCAGAACTGCAAAGCTGCAAAGCCTCACATCTCAAAAACCTCTTCAGAAGAAATGTTTATTCATGACTGTCATCCAGACAGGACATTTTTGGAAAATTTGAACAACAGTTTTCAGGGATAAGGCCTTTTTCCTGCACCCATCCGAAGCTTTCTCAATCTTGTTTGGGGAAAACTAATTTAAAGTCTTTGTATGATTTGATTTGTGGTTCCACTGATGAAACTAAAATCAAAACCAATTTGGGGAAAAACAGTTAACTTTCTGACCTACTCTTATGCACTCCAGAGAATTTCTGTGCGCTTCTTTATTCTTTTAATATCTTTTGGTTGTGTTTTTTCTTGTTTTGGTTTCATATATGAAATGTTCCACCTTCCTCTATGGTTCATTTTCTGGATCATTCTCTAGAAGTTTTAGTAAAACTATCTCTTAAGCTTTGTTTTTCTTCAACCCACAGTAAGAAATATATTTTTCTGGGGCTGGCAAAATGGCTCAGTGGGTAAAAGTACTTGCTTCACATGTCAGATGATCTGAACTCAAGTTCTAGAACCCACCGTGGAAGGAAAGAACTGACTCCTGAAAGTTGTCCTCTGACCTTCATATGAGTGCTATGGTGCATATGACTCTCTCTCTCTCTCACACTCTCTCTCTCTCTCTCTCTCAGTTATAATAATAATAGTAACAAATTAAATTTAAAAAGAAACATTTTGGTGGGTATAATGACACATGCCTGTAGTCCTAGCACTCACAAGACTGAGGCAAGAGGCTGAAACAGGAGAAGTACCACAAGTTCAAGTCCAGCCTTGTCTGCATAGTGAATGCCAGGCTACCCAGGATTACACAGTGAGACCCTATCTCAAAAAAGAAAAAGAAAAGAAAGTGAAATATTTTATCCTAAATACACATATATTTACATATATATTTAAAACAAAAGTTTCATTGCAGGACTGGAGATGTAGCTTAGTAGTAGAGTGCTTGCCTAGAGTGCACATGGACCCAGGTTTGATTCACAGTACTGCAAAAATAATAATAGCCTTGCAGTGAGTTATACATCATGATTATTTATTTATTTATATTTCATTAGTTAGTTAGATACAAGGTTTCAATGTAGCCCAGGCCTTGAACATGATGTGTAGCTGAGGCTGATCCTCCTCCCTTTACTAAGTACTGGGCTTACAAGCAGGAGCCACTAGACCAGACTGAGGATGGTTAAATAATGAACAACAGCATGTAAGTTTTTATTTAATGCAAATTGGTCATTAGTTACTCATGTGCCAATCTGCTTATTATATAAACTATCTCCTGCCCAGAACAATCTGTAAAGCTAGGTTTCCCCTTTTACAGATGAAGACATGAAGCCTCCAACTTGTTATTGTTATTATTATTATTTATTTTGGTCATTTGAGACATGGCTTATGTAACCTGGGCTGGCTACATGAACTTCTGATTCTTCCTCTACCTTCCAAGTGCTCGGATTCCAGGCATGTGCCACCATGCCAGCTAAGCCTTCTTAATGATTATTCATTCATTTAGGAAAAGATGTTGATCTGTACTTCCTATGTGACAAGCATAGGGCTGGATACTGGGGACAGAAAGCTATATAACATCCAGTATTTGCTCTTAGGAAACCTATCATCTTCTGGGAACTCTGGCAGGATCCACAGACCACTGCAATTCTAGAGAGAAGCCCGGGAGCTAGATAAACAGGCATCTGAACAGCCTGGCTTCACATGGGGCCTGAGGACACAAATCTCAGCTCCAATTCTCCTCCTTCTCCTCCTCCTCTTTTCTTTGAGACAGGGTCTCACTCTGTAGCCAAGGTTGACTTGGGATTCACTGTATAGCCAAAGCTGCTCTGGAATTCGTAGCAATCTTCCTGCTTCAGCCTCCCAGGTGCTGGTTTTACCAGCATGCACTGCCATGCCTGGCTCAGGTCTTAAATTCAATTGATCTGATGTCTCTCATGTTCTTACCCCTTCATCCCTCTCTACACACTCACATCCTGCATGAGCAAACTTCCAGCAACCCCTCCAAGTCCCCATAAGTACATTTCTGCCCTTGTCTAAATAAACTAGTAAATACAGTGCCCAGGAGCCAAGTTCATTTTTTTTTCTTCCAAGTGCATCATAACAGGAATCTTCCAGAGACCAAGTATGCTAAAATTAGGATCAGTAGTTGATTCCCTAAACCAAGACAATTTAGAGAAAAAAGGGTCCCTGCTCAAAATTATTCGGAAATGTTAAAGTAGCAGATAATCCAAGAAAATTAACTGGGACAGACTAAACAATTTCCAGAGAAAATCCATCTTTTGGGGTTTGTTAGTCAATCATTTTGGTCATAGGACCACTCCTAGGGAGGCAGGTTCACCTTAAGTTATGCTAAATAGATGGGCCGAATACCTAGTGTGTTAATGGGATAGTGAGGGTTTCCTGTCTGCAATCTCAACTTCCCATGCTGTGGGTGCTGTGGTCTTTAATCCTCTGCCCAGAGAGTGCAGTCACTGGCCCAGTTAAATAAATTCGGCTGATTTAAACTTGGAATAAGTCTGGTGTTCCTTCTCTGGTGGTCCTGAACTCCATAACAGAAGGATCAGGAATTCAAGGCCAGTCCAGGTTACTTGAGACCCTATCTCAAAAACAGAGAAAACAAATTTAAAAATTAAAAATTGCCAGGACAACTGGGTGCAATGCTGCAGGCCTTTAATCCCAACAATGGAGAGGCAGAAGCAGGCAGATCTCTGTGAGTTGAAGGCCAGTGTGTTCTGCATATCAAGTTCCAGGCTAGCTGGGGACTACAGGGAGACTGTCTTAAAAGCAAACAAACAAAATTGGGTCAGGACAGCAGGTGTGAACTAGGTGTGTCCTGACAACCTGGGACACGGGGTTGGGCTATGGCTTGAACATATGCTGGTAATGGCTTGGACCAAATCTAGACCAGTGGGGAGAAGATTTAGGGCAGGGGTTCCTTGTGGTACTTGAGCCTCTTGGTTAAACAGTGACATAAACATAAATTCAGAGCCTGCTTTCCTAAGCTCAGGGAGGTGCTGCCAGATGGGGTCTATGGGACTTGGGGGTGGTTGCTTGAGCACCAATCCCAGAAAACCTTGCAAACTGTTACCAGGGTGAGGGAACGAGGCAGTGGGATACCCAAGAAAAAGCTGTCATAGTGGGGCAGGGGCCAGCCTCACTAGTGACTCAGTCCAGCAGTCTCCCTGATTGGAGATGTCGCGCCAAGCCCATGTCGTGCCTTGCTGATGCATGACTGGGCTGAAGAAAGAACTCATTGACTTGTTCAAGGAAAAGAGTGGTGCCCAAAAGGCCAGGCTGGAGAAAGAGACTGCCTCAGGCAGTGCTTGGCAGGACACCAGGGCCCAGAGCTCCAGCAAAGCCTGTCAGAATCACTTCTCCGAGCAGAGTTTTGCATCATGAAACCTGGGCCTTGCAGAGTTAGATGACAGATGGAAACCTACAGGTTGTGTCTGTTGGTTTACTGTTCATGACTCATAGATGTGTCAGAGGGTGTGTGAGCTGCAGCCCAACCTGCACATGAGGGAAACCCCAGACCTGTGAGCAGGGGACACAAAGTCACATTACCCAGACTTCCCAGAATCTTGTTTCCTGCACAACCAGGAACCAGAGACTGAGTGGTTAGGTTTGTAGTCTAATTCTAGATCTGTGGCCTCTCAACTAGGCAAATGTGGTCATAAAACAAAACTGATGGTGTAACCAGCACTGTCCTAAGTGCTCTGTGTCTTATCTCAACCTTCACAGGAAACTACTACTACTATTATCTACTAACTTATAAAGAAGGAAACAGGCTCAGGACCCAATAGTGGTGGGATTAGGGCTTGACCTGTTGTGCAACTCAAAAATGTCATTATTGGGGACTGGGAATGTAGTTGTTTGTAGAATGTTGCCTAGAATGCCTGAAACCCTGGGTTTGAGTGCCAGCACCACAGCACTACAGTGCCACAGCACCACATAAAATTGCATGCTGGCACAGTTTTGTAATCCTAGCACTTGAGAGGTAGAGGCAGGAGGATGAGAAGTTCAAGGTCATCTGTGGTGAGCTCCAGGCCAGCCTGGCATACATAAGACCCTATTTTAAAAACAAAACAGAATGCCAGCATTGAGCAGCTATCTTAAAGGACTGTCCTGCTTGGATTGCTGTTCTGTGCCACGGGCTGTAGAATGGGGTGCCTGTAGCACCTCCTCCCCAGGGTGCTGTGATGCTCCAGTTTCCAGCGACAGCGCAGTGCCTGCATGCTAAACAGCCGTGGCACTGTTACTGGGATTAGTCACGGCTTCTCTGCAGCCTTGCTGCTCTCTGTGTCTCCTCATCCTCCAGCCAATGATTTTCGGATTGAATTTCACAAGACTTTCAGTTTCCGGGGTTGAGGCACATTGTTGTGTTAGGTGTGCATGTAAGAGGCAGGTGTCCAAGATTACAATCCCTGGAGGAGAGAGGGCAAGAGAGAAGGATGTGAGCCTGGATTTAAATCGAATTCCAGGAATCTTTCAAGGACAGAAGGTCAAGATCCCTCTTTTAGACAAAGAGTTTAGAAAAGTTCTCTTTGCAGCAACAACAGTGACCCCTCCTTGTTTCCTTTTTCTTTTTGTGACTTCTGTGCACACCTCAAAACACAAAACAAAAAAAGGATGAACTAAAACCATTTTCTTTTTTCCTTTTTAGAACTGGGTCTCATTATGTAGCCCTGACTGGCCTGGAATTCACTAGGTAGAACTGGCTGGCCTTAAACTCATAAAGATCCACCTGCCCCTGCCTCCATCATGCCTGGCTATCCTTTTTTTCCTTTGAAACAGGATCTCACTCTGCAGCCCAGGCAGGCCTTGAACTCTGTATCCTCTGGGCTCAGCCTTCCAGGAATGCTGAGACTGTAGACGTGGCAAGAATTTCTCTTTCTAAACAGCAGTAGCTATGAGGGGGTGTGTGTGTGGCGGTGGGTGTCTCTGTGTACAGGAGTGCCTATGTCTGGGAGGGAGCCTCTCCCACTTTCCTCTCCCAAAGTTCCAGTTCTCTTGCAGGTCTAAAGCAAAGGTGAGACTGAGTAACCCAAGGGAAGTCTCAGGAAACCTCAACTGCCGACGCTGATCCTTTTACCAAGGAGATTTTCAAATCTCCCCACCTGGAGGGGAGTCTTGCAGATGCCCCACCCCAGCCCCGGAGGGAAGTTCCTAGGAAGGCACGCATACAATTTCTAACCTGGGGTTCGTAGACAAAGTGACCGTATAACTCCTTCAGATTCCTTTCTTAGTTCTTTTGGGCTCAACATGAATACTCTATGGCCACTGGGAACCTTAGGGAACCTTATCTTTTTGGACTCTGCACCTTGTTTTAATGGCTCCACTCTAGATGCCAGTATTCCTGGGCCACTGGAGTGGGGTGAGGGGACAGCTCAGAGAGAGCTGGGTCATGTGATTGCTTCCCCGAGTGCCCCCAGAGACCTGCAGAGAGCTGGTAGGCTGTGCTGACCACCCATAGTACTAGTCCTTCTGAATTACAGCCCTGAGCCCTCCCTTGGAGCTGGTTCTTAGGCTTGAGGGTTAACCACATAAAAACAGTTCCCAGCCAGTGGCTCCAGACTTCTCTGAATGTTCTTGTATACCTTCATTCAGAGGAACTGGCTGGCAGAGAGAAAATTCTGCAAGACCAGGACTGTGGTGTCATAAACCCTCTTGACTCTTTTACTAGAGCTCAGCAATTGTGGTGGAGCTGATTTGCCCTCCTCCAGAAATCTCCAAGGAGCTAGAGAATAAAAAGGGACAGAGCAACATAGAAGGGGGTCTGCAGAGATAGTTCAGCTAGTAAGGTGCTTTCCAAGCAAGGATGAGTTCAGATTCTCTGCACTCATGCAAAAGTTTTGGGTACAGTTAGCTAGGAGTGGTGGTGAACATCTTTAATCTCAGCACTCAAGATGCAGTAGGAGGCAAATCTTGTGAGTTCAAGGCCAACCTGGTCTACGCGGTGAGTTCTAGGCCAAGTAGGGTTACATGGTAAGACTTTGTTTAAAAAAAGACAACAAAAAAAGGCACAGAAACATAAGGGTTTGGAGACCAATTCTAAAGAAACAAATTAAGAAATTTCTCAGCAGGGAAGTTAATCTGAATGAATTCAGTTCTGTTTGGGGGCAGATACGATATCTACATGTGCAAGATGTATCTGCTCAGTGAGGTCAAGGTGTAGCCAGACATGGCAGTGCATGCCTAGGAGCTCAGCACTTGGGAGGTGGAGGCAGGAGGTCAGAGTTCAAGGTCTGGCTCTGCCACTGCTTAATGAATTGAGACTAACCTGGGCTATTGGATATCTTTCCTCAAAAAAAATGTTTTTTAATTGAGAGGAGGGACTGGGGGCAGAGCTTGGTGGTGAACTCGGGCCCCGAGTCCAATTGCTAGCATCAGAAGCAATAGAAAAAATTAAAAAAATAAAACCACAAACTTGTGTTTTCTCTTAGTTCCACAATTTCTCTTTCATTCTGTACTTTCCCATTCAACAGAAAACTCTAGGATGGATTTGACAGCTGCAACTCAGGTAGGATTTAGTCACAGGACACCAGTTTTCACAAACACAGGAGGACGAAATTTAGTGCTTAGTATGGAGGGACTTTTAGGGGATTCTTGACCAACTGCCCCAGAGAACTCCAGGAAGAAAAGTCTGTTCCACAGGCAGGGAGTGGCTTGAACTAAACACTTTCAGCCAGGAAAACCCAAACTGAGCTGAGAGATAAGCATGAGCCCGATTGACCCTTTTGTGGTCTCCTTTTGATATTAACCTAGCTAGCCCAGAAGAGAGGAGGCTGACCTCAAAGAGATAAGGACCACTTTCCTTTGAACCAGAGGCCCTGAAGATCTCTTTTGTTTTGCTTCTCCTTGGAATCCAAGTATAGCTCATTCCATCCCTGGAAAAGGTCACTAAATGCCCCAGCTCTTGTTGTAGTAACTGTTTCTGTGAACTTGTTTGGAGTGGGAGGGGGTGGACATACTGCTGGACCGGTTTGGTTTGGTTTGGTTTTGCAAACGTGGAATAATGAACAGTTGAGAGTTTGGTTTCCCTGGTGCCCAAAACAAATTCTAGCATCAACCATGACCGTCCCCTGCCCATCTAGGTCATCTAGTTCGAGCACAGGGGATTGCCAAGGTTGCCTGCTCCCTGTTTTGCATGGGGTAGCTTCCTCAGATCAACATCAGCCTCTGGGATTCTACTATGGTGTCCCCCACATACACAAGAGAGGACACTCCCCACGCCCACCCCTCCCCTCATCCCAGCCCAAAGTACTTCACAAAAAAAGCAAATAACAGTTGCTCTTAGGCAAATAACAGTTGTCCTTGATACATGGGCCTTATAATCTGCACAGCTGAAATAGTTTGTCACAGCTGGTTTGTAATTCTAGATATACCTGGGTTCCACTCAGATTTCAACCCTTTGGTAATTATCCTAAATCTGGTGAGTGGAAGGGGAAGCCGGGAGGGGTTTCAGAAGAGCAGCTGCAGGGCCTGCTCTCTGTCTGCTAATAATAGCTCTGTTCCAGCTAGCACTGCTCTGCCAGGTCTGTGCTAAGCTCTACTTTATTCGCCTGCCTCAACAGCACTGGGTTTCGCAGGCAATTCCCATTTGATGATGAGGCTAATGGGGGAGATGGAAAATTTGCCTAAACTCATAGCCAGTGAGTACTGAGAACACGTTTGACCTCAGACCGGGGCTCAAGCGGGCACTTTTATTCCTCACACTCTACTACTGCTACAAGCCCATGGATTTAACAAGAATGGCTGCCAGGAAATGCCAGCGGGACAGGAAAGAAAGCCATTGCCAAGATGCCAAACCAAAAGACGTTTGAAACCTGAGAATTAGCTGTTCAGCACTAATTCAGGACCTGGTGGAGAGATTCATGGGACACTGAGTGGGGTCACAAACAGCATGCCCAGCTAGAATCATAAGAATATTACCTGTGACCACTACCTAATGGTAACTCAGTCTGGGAATTACACAGGTGTGGAGGACCAGGGATGATGCATTTTAAAATTTAATACATAATCTCTGATCTTAAAGGCTGGTGGAAAAAGATAATGGGATTGATGATACTTAAGTCATATGCAAATATAACCTGACTTCAGAAATATTTTGAGTAGAATGAGGGAATGCCCTGCCCCCTCATTACCTCCCAGTCACTAATGCCCAGAGACCCACAGAGACTTTCTTATCCTCATTCACTTCAGCTTCCAGAGCTGCTGGCTGCAGGTGGCTCACTGTGATAGGAGGGCAATCATTCCAGTCAAGCACAACACCAAAGACACCACACCCAGACAAGCTGGGCTTGGTGGTTTTGGAGTCACCCAGTCCATCTGTCTCTCTTTCATAGTTACATTTCTCTTCTGCTTGATGGATGAATCCACAGCGTTTTGTGTGTGTGTGTGTGTGTGTGTGTGTGTGTATGTGTGTGTATGTTGCTGGTGCTAAGTAACCCTTGAGCCTTGCACCTTGCATGCTAAGCAAGCACTTTACCTACTGAACTACAATCCTGACGTATTTTGAAGAAAGTGTTCACTATATACCAGGCATTTTTGTATGTCTCATACATACACACATTGACTCTCTTAAAGCAGCACAGTATGGGTAGTAACTGTCATTTCCATTTGATAGATGATTAAAAATTGGGCTTAAAAGGGATACAGTGACTTGCCCGTGTCACGCAACAGATGCATAGTAATGTAGGCTGCCTAACCCAGGGCCCATGCTCTCAGCTGCTCTGCCTCAGTGTATCTGGTCCAAGTTAGTTCACTGATACAGCATTCCCTGCATAGGGCCAGTTCCTGCTGCTATTCCTGGCTCTTGGCTGCAACCCTCAAATTATCCCGTTTCCAGGTAAGCGTGATGCTATTTTAGGTGGTCAAACAGAATCTCACATAGTGTTGCTGATGTTCCCCGAAGGGCGATTCTGTGTGACTCACGTTCCTCTGAGGCACTCTCTTTTGCTTTGTATCTAGGACCCGTGACTCAGTTTCTAATGTTATCGTGTACGACTGTTGGCAACCTTTGGCAGTATCATCACCTATTCGTAGAACATGTAGTCAGCCATCTGGAAAAGGCCCAGATTACAACACCCTCAGAGGGGCAGCATTTGGGGTCAGTCTTAGGACCTTGCCAACTACAGAGCTTAAGAAGGACCTTCAGCCAGAGAGATGGAGGACAATAATAGCGAATGTTTATTAAGCCCTACTAGTGTGCCATTCCTGATCTAAGCACTCTCCAGAAACTTTCACATTTAATCCTCAACTCAACCCTGATGCAGATCCTATTATCATCCCCCTTTGGCAGGTAACAAAAATAAGGAGTTGGTTTGATATCCCAAGACCACCAAAGTCATAAAATGGGGATTTGAATTCTAACACAGCCAGCAGCTTCAAAAATTGAGTTCACATATGTGAACTACACAAACACTTGAATCGGTCCTTTCCTATGGTTCCACTTGTGAGGATACATGGGGTCTTTCACCCACTCTATCACCATCTCCATTTTCAGCCCCAGAAGAGGGAGGCCCCAGAAATAAAGTGAAAAGAAAATGTGTCCTGAAACAATTTTGCATGAGTCTGAAATTAGAAACAAGGTCAGGCGGTGGGGGCAGGCAGCGCTCACAAGTTTGTAAATTCAGAACTGATGTCGCTAGCTAACGCATACAGAGAGCAAGAATCCAAACAGGCTTTCTCAGTCAACATCCCAGTGGCAGTGGGGTGAGAGGGGGGCAACTCGGGGTCCTTTTCCTGACCTCTCCAGTTCGAATGCTGGATCAGAGCTCTGTTCATCTTCCTCTCCTGCACCTGCCCTTGCTGGGCATTCTTGCACCTGCTGCTGTTGGTTACTCATGGGCAGTTCCAGAGTGCTGACAGGAAAGACGTGTCTCCCAGCTGGCAACAGTGGTTTCATCTGAGATTTCCAAGGCAGGGTATCACACACTGGCTGCTTTTTTTTCCCCTTGAGATAGAATTCTGGTATGTGTTCCAAGCTTGCCTGAAACTTGCTAGATATCCAGGCTGGCCCCAAACTTCCAATCCCCCTGCTTCAGCCTCCCAGGTGGTGTGATTAAGCACACACACGATGTCTGACTCTGATGGCTATCATTCATTATATCATTATTATTTGAAAGCAATTTTCTTTTTGTTTAGAAATTTGTGCAAAAACACTTGCAAATCACACATCTGATAAATTAATGAATATATGGGCAAGTGAGATGGCTGAGCAGGTAAAGGTACTTGCCAGCAAGCCTGACGACCTGAGTCTGATCCCTGGAACTCCCATGGTAGAAGGAGAAAGCAGAGTCCTAAGAGTTGTTCTAGTTTGGCTTCTGTTGCTGAGGTAAACATCACAACCAGGAACTGAAGCAGAGACCATGGAGGAACATTGCTTGCTGACTTGCTCCCAGGCTCACCGTCAGCTAATATATAGCCCAGGCCTCCTTGCCTAGGGATGGTACCATCCACAGTGGGCTGTGCACTCCTACGTTAATTATCAATCAAGAGAATGCCGTACAGACAGCCCACAGGCCCATCCGATGGAAGAAATTCTTCAGTTGAGGTTCTCTCTTTACAAGTGTGTCAAGTGAACAGTAAAGATTAACCATCACCGTTGTCCTCTGATCTCCACATGTGTACTGTGGGATGCACATGCCTGCACACACACATACACACACTGTTCAGGGTCCTCCTACAGTCCTAGCTGGCCTGGAACTCACTGTGTAGACCAGACCAGGCCTCTATCTCACAGAGATCTGCCTGTCCCTGCCTCCCGAGTGCAGGGATTAATAGTGCATGTCACCACGTCTAGCTAATTTTTTAAAATTAAACCAAGAATATATATGGGGGCTGGAGGGATGGCTCAGTGTTTAAGAGCACTGGCTGTTCTTGAAGAAGACCCTGGTTTGAATCCCAGTACCCACATGGCAACTGACAACCATCTGTAACTCCAGTTCTAGGAGATCTGACACCCTTTTCTGTCCTTCTCGGGAACTGCACAACATGGGTGTACTTATACACATGTAGGCACAATACTCACACCTAAAATAAAATAAAAAAATAAAGAATATTTATTTATATAAAAAAAACTCCTTGGAGTTTTTCCCAAGTGAATCTGTGCACGTAGGGTGGCTGAGGACCCCCACCTGTTGCTGTAGTACCTCTGTACTGTTACTAATGCATGTAGCAGGCCCTGACTTCCAGTGCATTATAGGGTGATTCAAACCTTCGTGGGTGCCACATCTCCATCAAGTACTAAGCGTTCAAAAAAAAAAAAAAAAGAGAGAGAGAGCTAAGAACTTATCTGGCTAGAGGGTAAACTCAATCATTATTTAGTCAGGGAGAGAGCCACTTGTAGTATTCAAACTGCATCATTATTTAGACAGGGACAGAGCCAAGGTAACAGAGTTCTGAAAGGCAAGCTTCACCTCAAGGTACCCTAGCAATTATTCCATGTGGTTGGTCTTGAATATCTGGTTCAGAGCAAACTGTTCATCCACTTAGAACCCAGGTTCCCCCCACCCACTGCCGCCTCCGTTTACTGGAAATAAAAGATACACAAGGCAACCTCCACCCTCTGAAAGCTGAGTCTAGCAAAAATTTACAAATATACCAGACATGGTATATTTGTCATCCCAGCACATAGATGACTGAGACAGGGGATTGCCATGAGTTCAAGTCCAGTCTGGGCAATATAGTGAGTTTGATGCTACCCTGGGTTACACCCTGTCACAAACAAATGTAGAGGAGGTGGAGCGGTCGTTCAGTGGTTAAGAGCACTGACTGCTCTTGCAGATGACTTAGGTTTAGTTCCCAGCACCCACATGGTAGTTAACAACTGCTGGAAACACCAATTCCAGGGGGTTCAACGCCCTCTTCTGGCCTTCATGGGCACTGCATGACACAGTTGCACTTAACATTCATGATGGCAAAATACTCATACACATAAAAATAATAAATAAAATTAAAAACAAATGTAGAAATAATGCTAACAGAGTAATGTAAGTGCTCACTGGCTCATACCTGAATGACTATGGGGAGGTCATTCTGGGTCACAGAGGTGAGCCAAATCCTTAAAGAAGAATGGAACTTTCCAAGTGACAAAACACACAGTGACACTTTATGTGGAAGGAACTGCATAGGCAAAGCCACAATGCAAGGCAGGAAAGGGTCATCAGGAAACCACAAACAGTCACATGGGTACAACCAAGGTAAGTAGGCCAGGGACAAGATCCTCAAAGGCTGAGAAGGCTTCTAAACTGTTTTGTTTTTGAGACAGGGCTTTATAGGGAGCCCAGGTTGGCCCAGAACTCATAATTGATTTTTCTGCCTCAGCCTCCAGAATGTTGGGATTAGAGGCACTGCCACCCTGGCTTTGGATCTAGGTTTGTCTTGTTTTGTTCTGCTTTTTCTTTTTTTGATATTTTATTTATTGTTTTTATTTTATGTGGATGAGTGTGTATTGCCTGCATGTGTGTAAGTACACCCATGTCATGCAATGCCCCAGGAGATCAGAAGAGGATGTCAGATTTCTGTAGAACTGTAGTTAAGGATGGTTGTTAGCCACCATGTGAGTGCTGGGAATTGATCCCAGGTCCTCTGCAAGAGCAACTTAACCGCTAAACCATATCTCTAGCCCCTGATTTTCCTTTTTAAAAAATTATTACTTCCTGTCTGTGTTCATGAGCACACGTGTGGAGGCCAGACGTACTGGCCAGTGTCTTCCTTAATCACTCACCAATTTTTTTTTTAACCTGGATTTTACCATTTTAATTTAACTGGAGTAGCTGACCTGCAAGTCACAGGAATCCTCTCGTCTCTGCCTCCCTTGTACTGGGATTATTCTGTGCCTGACTTTTATGTGTCAGATCCCTTGGAGCTGGAGTTACGAATAATTGTTAGCCACCATGTGGGTGCTGAGAACAAAACCTGTGTCCTCTGCAAGGCAGCCGGTGCTCTTAACCACTGAGCCATCTCTCCAGTCCCCTAATTCAGGTTTTTATGCTTATGCAGTAAGCCCTTTACTGACTGAGACATTTCTCCACTTCCTCTTTGATTTTTTGACCTAGTGTCTCAGGTAGCCTAGGTTGGTCTTGAATTGGCTGTGTAGCTGAGGATAACCTTGAACTTCTGATCCTCCTGCCTCTACTTCTCAAGTGCTGTGATTACAGGTGTGAGATACTATGTCTAGTTGGTATCATGGTTTTGTCATTATTTTATCTCAGTGAATAACTTGAAAAATTTATGGGGGGCTTGGTTTTTGTATTTTTGAGACAGGGTCAACCTGTAGCCCCAGCTGGCCTTACTGTGTAGACCAGGCTGGCCTGGATCACACAGAGATGTGCCTGTCTCTGCCTTCTGATGCTTAAATGGAAGTCGTGCCACAACACCCAGCTCTTTTTCATCTTCAAAATTTCATTTCGATTTGGTGGCTGGACTTGAGGGCTTCGAAGCTTGGCACAGCAGGGCATGATGGTGCGTGCCTTTAGTGGTTGTTAGCTGCCATGTGGGTACTGGGAATCGAACCCAGGTCCTTTGCAAGAATAGAACCCCACTTTGACCTTGAGACTCTTCAAGGGCACCTCTAATCTTTCCTGCCAGCCAACCTCAGAGCAAGCTGGTTTTGACTGCATGCCCTGAGTGTAATAGAGAGAGAACATGAATTTTGAATTAGAGATGTTCTAGATTTTATATCTTCTTTTCAGAAAATTCTTTGCAGGTTGGTGCCTATGGAAAGAGCACCAACTCACTTTATACACCTGAAGCTGCTCAGTCTGAAGGTCTTATGAACACAGGTAGGCTTCTATTTCATGTGGGTCATAGATACTGAAGAGGAGGGTGAGTGCAGGGAGGGCCTAGGAGGGGAATTCAGGTCTGTGCATTTCCGGTTTATCTCTGTGACTTCTCAACCTGCCATAAGTCATTGGGGGGGCGGGGGGACACGCAGGGTTCTATTTCTTTCTTTTTATTTTTTTTGAGAGAGAACTTTCACTGTAGCCCTAGGCTGGCCTCAAATTTGAGGCAATCCTCCTGCCTCAGGCTCCCAAGTGAAAGGATTCAATCATGAGGGATTTTTTGGTTTGGGTTTTGTTTTGAAATAGGGCCTTATATAGCCTAGGCCGGTCTCTAACTCACTATGTAGTTAAGGATGCCCTTTAACTTCTGATCCTGCGCTTCCAGATCTCTAGTGCTGGGATTACAGTCATATGCTTACATGCCTGGCTCTGTGTGATAGTGGAGATTGAACCCAGAGCTGCATGCATACAAGGCAACACTCTACCAACTGAGCTTTGTCTTCAGCCCCCTTTCTTAGATTTTTTAAAAATTAATAAAAGTCACATCCTAAAACTTAGGTAAGACAACTGCTTTTTTAAAAATGTATTTTCTTTCTTTCTTTATTTTATGTGTCTGAGTGTATTAGCTGAATGTATTTAAGTGTACCCATGTTGTGCCGTGCCTGAGGAGGTCAGAAGAGGGCATCACATTCCCCTGGAATTGGAGTTACAGATGGTTGTTAGCCACCATCCAGGTGTTGGGAATTGAAACCAAGTCCTCTGCAAGAGTAGCCAGTGTACTCACTGAGCCATCTCTCCAGCCCCAAGACAACTGATTTTAGAGTATACCAAGTCAAGCCAGGTGTGGTGGCACAAATCTGTAATCCCAGCACTTGGGAGGTGGAGGCAGGAGGCTCAAGAGTTCAAGGGCAGTCTCAATTACTAGTGAGTTTGAGGCCAGTTTGGGCTAAGTGAGACCTTATCTCAAAAAACATAGACATTCCTATAATCTCAGGACTCTGGAGGCCGAGACAAAAGAATCATGAGTTCAAAGCCAGCCTGGACTATGAAGGTTCTAGGCTAAGTGGGGACCTACACATTGAGACCTGGAATGGAGAGAGGGAGAGAGGGAGAGAGGGAGAGAGGGAGAGACCAATATGTTCTAGGCTAAGTGGGGACCTACACATTGAGACCTGGAATGGAGAGAGGGAGAGGAGGGAGAGAGAGAGAGAGAAAGAGAGAGAGAGACCAATATGTGACAGACATAATGGTCTACTAGCGCTTGTGAGGTAGAAGCAGACAACAACCTGGTCTAAATAACAAATTCCCCGCTAGCCAAGGCTGTATAGAAAGATTCTGTCTCAAGAAGCAAAAATAAAAAATAAAATATAACTTACTACATTATGATTTTCAGGGACTATAATTTGGTACCCACCAAATATAATAATGTTTAATACTTGAACAAACAGGTGCTCAAACATCAGTGGGAAGGGATAGATGTGTGGAAGAAGGACTTAGAACTACAAGGATCCTCTCATGTCATATATACAGTTACCACTTAATAACTTTAATATTAATGATAGATAACAGTGAATAGTAATGAGTACTCACTATGTGCCATAAAACCTTCCAGCCATCTATATACTTTATCCGTAAGAGGATATTATCATACATTTAAAATTTTCCGTATTTTATGATAAGAAAACCAAGATACATAGGGGTTAAGCACTTGCTTTATTTATTTGTTTATTAATTTATTTTTAATTTTTGAGAGAGGGTTTTGCTATGTATCCCAGACTGGTCTTTAACTCACTTTGTAGCCCAGGATAGCCTCCAACTGTTCTTGAGTGCTGGGATTACAAATGTGTGCCACCACCATGCTCAGCTTAAGTAACTTGCTTTTAATAGCCGTTACTGTTTAGAATATCCATTTAACAAGAATGCATAAAGTAACGATGGCTTAGGTAAAACAGAAGTTTAACTCATTCTCACAGTGTTCTCATTACGAACAGTCTAGGACTTATAATGGAGCTAGGTCTTGTTGGAGACCCAAGTTCCCTTTTCTTTGTTGCTCTGCCTTCCCTAGGGATACACTGTTCCACTGTTCAAAAGTGGAGTAGTCATCTCTACCTTCCAACCTAGAATAGAAGTGCAGGACACAGACTATCCCATTGAGAATAACATTAGGGAGCTGCCCTTGTGTTCCATGGGCCAGAATGTGCTCAAGTAGACTACTTAATGGCAAAGGAGGATGGGAAATGTAGTCCTTGTATTTTTTTCCATCTGCCTTTCCTTCCTTCCTTCCTTCCTTCCTTCCTTCCTTCCTTCCTTCCTTCCTTTCTTCCTTCCTTCCTTCCTTCCTTCCTTCTTTCCTTCCTTCCTTCCTTCCTGGAAGGCCACATGTACAGCTAAAATTCAGAGAAGGAAAAGAGAGAGCATTCTAGGAAATACATAGAATGGAATCGCCACCGATTAAGGTGAGGAAAACTGAGGCAGGAGTAGGTGTGAGGGAGTTAGGAATTTGGTTTCAACTATAATGAATTTAAGATGCTCTTCAGACTTCCTAGTCTAGAGTCGGGGGAAGAAGGTGGAATATATAACCCAGGTTCAGAGTTTTATTTTGGGGATGTGGTATCTTACTTCTTCATTGATTCCCCTGCTCACCTCATAATCACAATCCATAGTCACTTTAACTGCAAAGACCCTTCCTGGTCTAATCACTAGCTTGACTATTTATTTGTATTAGGGACTTGAACTCAGGGCCTTTCACATGCTAGCTGTACCCTCATCCTGTAGGGTCTCTCACGGTCCAAAATGGAACCAGGATTCAAATCCAGTAATTTGATTTCAAAGCTACCATTTTTGACAGGGCTTCATGTATCCCAGGCTGGCCATGAAGTCATGGTATAGCCAGTGATGAATTTGGATTCCTGACCTTCCTCCTTCTTCCTCTCAAAGGTTGGGATTAAGGAAATATTGCCATACTTAGTATGTGATACTACATTATGGTGATGCTTGAAAAAAGACATCTTGACTCTTAGCATCCATTTTAGTCAAGGGGGACCCAAACTGCTCTGAGCAGTTCCTTAAGATTACTCTCAGAACTGTATGTACAGAGGCTTACCCTTTCTTTCATTGAAACAGTATATCCAGCATGAAATGGGGAAATAAAGATGGACATTTACCAGAGGATTTTTGTCCCTCCTGAACCTTAATGATCTAGGATAGCATGTACACAACCACATACAGATGTTATCAGTTTAATCCTTGTTTTCTGCAACACAAATGGGATAATTATCTTTGCCCCCAAAGAAAATCTGCTGCTTGTAGCTTTGATAATACAAAACATCCATGCACACTTCATAAGCTGTCCTGGGTAAAAGGCAGGAAAGGTCTGATCTCTGTTTTGGTTGTAAGAGGAGCTCAAGGCTTAGTCAACTTGTTTTACATTATAAACAAGGTAAAATAAGATTAGCTTTTAGGATGCAAGGTTAAGTAAAAGTTATTGATCCAGAGTATATTCATATAAAAGTCATTTCTGTAGAGTGAGTGTACCACGAGATTCACTTTAAAGCCAGAAACTGTAACCATTAGAGTCCTCACACTATTAAAGTGGTTGGTAAAGACTATTTTCTATCTAAGTGGATTCTTGCCCCACCCTCCTCCAAAACTGGAGTATCTGAGTATGCTGGCACTTGCCTTCAGTCCTAGCATTCCTGCTGCAGAGGTGGGTGGATCTTGGTAGCTTGAGATCAGCCTGGTCTACATAATGAGTTCCAGGCCAGCTGGGACTACAGGAAAACCATGTCTCAAAACAAACAAACAAACAAACCCCCACCCAAAACCCAAACAAAACAACAAAAACTGAAAGGAGTGGACAGATAAATGGCAAAGAGTATAAACAGTTAGTACTAACTGTCATGGGTGCTATTCTAGCCTGTTTTCTGTTGCTGTGATGAAACACTGACCAAAACCAACTTGAGGAGGAGGAAAGGTTTACTTTATCTTACTGTTTATAGCCCATCATCAAGGGAAGCCAAGAAAGGAACTTGGAGGCAGGAACTGAGGCAGAGACCATGGAGGAATGCTGCTTACTGGCTTGTTTCCCCTGACTTGCTCAGCTAGATTTCTTATACAGCCGAGGCCCACCTACCCAGGGTTGGCCTTGCCCACAATGAGATGGACCCTCCTACATCAATTAACAATCAAGAGAATGTCCAGCCCATCTGATGAAAGAAGTTCTTCAATTAGGGTTCCTTCTTCCCAGGTGACTCTAATTTGTGTGAGGTTGATAAAGACTGAGTAGCACAGATACAAACTGCCCAGGATGCTATAAAATCACCATAGTCTCTGTTCAATGACAAATAATAGTCATGTGTTGGCCATTCCACTGTCCTCTGTCAGTCTACAGGCAGAAAACCAGGGCTTATAGAGGGCTGTTCCCTCAGGAGGAAGCGGCACCAAAATCACCATAAAGATGAGTGGAAACCCATCCCAATGAACACACTGTGTGTGTGTGTGTGTGTGTGTGTGTGTGTGTGTGTGCGCGCGCGCGCGTGTACGTGTACGTAGAAGGAACTAGACATGGTGTTACATGTCTGTAATTCCCAGTACCTTTTCCGGAGGATCAGGGATTCAAAGTCATCTTCAGATACATAGTGAGTTTGGGGCCAGTGGTGGACTATGTAAAACCCTGTCTCAAATAAACAATCCCCCACAAAGCAACAACAATAAAACAGGAATGGTGGCTGGACTCGGAGGCACATCCTTTTAATCCCAGAACTTTGGCGGCAGAGTTCAAGGCCAGCCTGGTCTACACAGTGAGCTTGATACTAGCTAGGGCTACAAGTGGGACCTCATCTTAAAACAAGACAAAAAGAAAAAAAAAAACAAACAAGCCAGGGCTAGTAAAATATCTCAGCTGGTAAAAGCACTTGCCAAGCAAGCCTGAGTACCTGAGTTCAAGCCCTGGAGCCCAAGGTGGAAGGAGAGAACTGATGCCCAAAAGGTCCTTACTCTGACCTTCACATGCAAGCTATGGTATACATTTAAAAACAAAGCAAATAGGGGCCAAGCATAGTGATGCATGCCTGCAATCCCAGTTATGATGAGGTAGAAGCAGGAAGATTACAAGTTCAAGGCCAGTCATGGGTATGTAGCAGCAAGAGCCTGTCTCAACCTGGCCCCCCCCAAAGAATGTAGAAAGTATGAGAATATTTAAAATTTGAATACATTAAACACCATGCATTTGTCACAATGTGATAATTTTCATCAAAAGACAGATGTGATTTCACTGGTTCCCACGTGCTCTATTTTAGGGTTGGTTTGGCAGGGTACAATCAGACTGAAATACTTCTTCCTGCACCACTGTGATGGTTTGACTGAATGTCCCCATCAGTGCCATGGATTTGAACACTTTGTCCCCAGTTGGTGTTGTTTTGGAGGTTTAGGAGGTGTGGCCTTGCTGGAAGAAGCGTGTCACTGGAGGTGGGCTTTAGCCTTGGCCGAACGGTTTGTCTCCGTCTGTGCGGGCTTGAAGATGTGAATGCTCTCCTCTGCCACCATGCCTCCTCGCCATGATATACTCATCCCATTGGATCTGTAAACCCAATAAACCCTTCCTTCTGTAAGCCGTGCTCAAGGTGTTTTATCACAACAACAGCAAAGTAACCAATCTACCCACCTATGTACAACTACACTGCCATGCCTTTCCTTTCCCTTCCCCTATACAAGCAGTTTTGTTTGGATTTCTCAAGGCTCTGGAGACGTGTTTCACCAAAGCAATTTTACATCATGTCCATTCAGTGACGCCTTCCTGGTGTGGACGTTTTCAGCTTCGAAGCCACAGCAGTGAGGAAACTGTCCCAGAGCAGGAGCTGCCAATGACATGAAAGGCTGCTTGAAGGCGTGTGGCTGGTGACTGTTGAATCTACATTTCCTGACATTCAGAATTATCAGTTAGTCACTGGACGTGAGCAGAGACCACTTAGCAAGGGAGTCTTCATTCTCGTGGTATGTTTAACAATGCTGAGTACTTTTAAATAGTTATTTCAACGAATCCTAACAATAACCCTATCAGAGCAGTAGGGATATCCTGGCAGCTAAAAACATCCTAAACGTCATTCTCATGAGACAAAGGCCTACCCCTCGTTAGAACCTGGGTCCTCCCTCCTTAATAAGCAGAAAGCACAACTAATTTAGTTCATTTTCAACAAATGATCAAACCCTTTCTATGGGCCAATGGGTGCTCCAAGATGTTGGGAAACTGCAAGACACAATTGCTTCCCTCCCTCAAGGAACTCTGTCTGTTAGGAGAGACATGGACACTGCTCTCTGTCATCAATGCCCAAAGTGCCATATAGTCAGGACATTCTGAGGAAGTCAGGAAGTGGAGAGACTATATCAGAGAGTTATAGGTAGTTGTGCCAGGCCCTGCAGTGTGAGTCCTGCAATGTTGAGAATGAAGGAAGATGATCCTGGCAGAGGTTGTGACATCTCTCGGGATCACCAAGGATCACTGACACAATTTCTTCCGAGACTGGGCAGGAAGCATGCATGGCACTAGGCAGATGGTGGAGGCTCTGGTTTGCTGTGCTAAGGGATTCAGATTAGACCTGCAATCCAGGAAGCCTCTAGGAGGAGAGCTAGATAGGTATGAAGTCAGACCTCCAGGGCTTGCTGACTTAGAGCAGTTATCAAACATCATATCTAACCTAGGGTAATCCATCCTTTTGAATGAGTTTTGAATGCTAGTGGGTTAGCATATGTGAAGGGTTTTGTACAGTGCTTAGTATACAGTCAGTGTTGAATAGTGCATATTACAGTCTAGTTGATTATTTTTTTGAGACAGGTTCTCACACTGTGGTAGTCCAGGTTGGCCTCTGACTCAAGGCCATTTTCTCACCTAATCCTCTCGAGTGCTGGGATTACAGGCATGATCTGCCACACCAGGCTTTTAAGATATTTTTTGATTCAGAATCCTTTGAGAATCAATAAATGTGCTCTCTATTGTGCATATAGGCTAATGAGATTCTCCTCTCCCTTAAAATGGATTCCAAGTTAAGAATGCTGTTGTTACTGGACATTGTGATACATGCCTATAGTCCCAGCACTCAGGAGGTAGAGGCAGGTGGATGTGAGATTGAGACCAGCCTCATCTATACTGTGAGTTGCAAGTCAGCTGGGGTCATACACACACAAAAATCTTGTTCCTTTTTTTTTTTTTTTTTTTTGGAGGGAGTGGGATTTTGTTGGTTTTGTTCATTTGTTTTGAGATAGGATCTAATCTCTAAATAAGGCTGGATTTGAATTTATTATAGTAGACCTTGAACTCCTCATTTTTCTCCAATGCTAGGATCACAAGTGTGTACTATTCTGTTTGGCCCTAAATTCTGCTTTTTAAAAAGATACTTTTAGGGGCTGGAGAGATGGCTTAGCTGTGAAGAGTACTGGCTGCTCTTGCACAGGACTTGGGTTCCATTCCCAGAACCCACGTGGCTATCAACCATCTGTCACTCCAGTTCCCGGGGATCCAACATTCTTTTCTGACCTCCACAGGCATTGCATGCACAGGTGCACTTACATAAATACGGGCAAAACACTTGAACACATAAAATAAAAATGACAAATAAAAAAGATCCTTTTAAAGGACAATTTTACATCCACAGCAATATTAAAGAAGATACACAGATACTCTATAAACGTGACACCCACGTGTGTAACATGCCTTTATCAACATGTGTCAACACTAGAGATGCATTTGATACAGTTGATGAACCTACATTGATACATCATAATCACCCCGAGTCTGTAGTTTATGTTATGGCTCATTCTTGGTTTTGTACATTCTATGGGCTTCCACAAATGTACAATGACATATACCCTCCATTGTGTTATCACATGGAGCAGTCCTGTGGCTCTAAAAATCCTGTACTCTTGTCTGGGCCTTTGTTTGTTTTTGTTTTATTTTTTGAAACAGAGTCTTACACGGCAACCCCGAAGCCCAGGTTAGTCTGGAACTCAGTCCTCCTGTCTCAGCCTCCCCCGCGCTTTGGATGGCAGGTGTGAGCCTCCATGCCCAGCAGCACATGTGTACAGAAGCGGTGGTGATGGTGGTGTTCTGAGACACAGTCTTATTCTGTAGCCTCAGCTGGCCTCTAACTGAAGATAAGCCTTCTGTCTCAGCCTCCTTCATGTTAGGGTTATGAACCACTGTGCCTGGCAACCCCTACAGAAATCGTGTGTGTGTGTGTGTGTGTGTGTGTGTGTGTGTTGTTATTGTTGTTGTTTTGAGACAGAGTCTCACTGTGGAGCCTAGGCTGTCCTTCAACTTGAGGCCATCTTCTTGCTTCAGCCTCTCAAGTGTTAGAGATTACAGTGGAGCTCCGCAGTCTGCAGAGAGTTTTAGTGGCCCCAGTGTTCTGCCTTCCTGCTTTAATTACTGTGCAGTGGGGCTGGGCATCAGGATTTTATCTATCTATCTATCTATCTATCTATCTATCTATCTATCTATTTATTTGTGTGCCGGGGGGTGAGTTCAGGTGTATGCATCGGGGTCAGAGTACAACTTGCAGAAGTCAGGGCTTTCCTCTGGGGGAATGGGACTCAGGTTAGCCATCTTGCACTTTGCCTACTTAGCCATCCACTAGCCTGGCATCAAGATTTTTAAACTTTTTCCCTAAAATACTGTGCTAGTTGTGTGGCTCCATGGTGGAGTGCTTGCCTAGTATACAGGAGGCCCTGGCTTTGAGCCCAGCAGGCATGGGCAGGTGTACCACACATACATCCATCTTCCAGGTGACTCAGTGTGGGGCTACTCTTGAGGAACACTGGTTAGATTATTGTTGGCTGGGGGAGAGGCACGAAGAACAGGGTAGGGATGGAAAGGAGGAAAGACTCAGAACACTCGGACAACAGAATCAACAGCCAGTTCCAAGCCATGAGATAATCATGGAAATGTAGGGTTGAAGTCACTCAGGAGGGGTCAAAGATGAAAGATAGAGTTATGGACCCCAGGTGCAGTGCTGAGGGAGAGAAAGCCAGGAAGAAAGAAGACGAGTGTCCAGGAGGGGCGTGGCTATGGTGTAAAAAGCAGCAGATAGCTGAGGCAAGGACCAAGAAACAGGCTGGGCTTGATCATTCCTGATCACTGGGTGGTGGCTGGGACTTTTGAGACAGAAGCCAGGTTCCAAGGGGAGCAGCTCAGAAAGAAAGTGAGGAAGCCTGACAGCAGAGAAGGAAGTTTGGGGTAAAAGCAAAGAATGCAGGAACTGCAGGAGAGGAAGGGTGGAGGGCAGGGGCTTATTTTAGGTTGGAGTGGCATATTGTAGTCTGAGGGGAAGGAGCCAGGCCAGAGGAAACCATCAAAAATACAGAGGAGGGAGGAGACAGTTGGTGGAGCCAGGACTCCGAGACAGCCTGGCTGGGCTCACAAACACTGGGTGAAGAGCTGGTTTTGGACAGGACTATCCAAAGCTTGTTTCTTTGAGGCAAGAAGTAAAGAAGTTTCCAGGATGATACAGGCTCTCTCTGAGCAGTCACTCGGGATCATTCCTGAATCCTGGAACTTCTTTCCTTGTCAAATGCTGCTGCCCACCAGGACTCGAGGCTAATCGGAGAGTGAGATGTTGTACCTGAGGATACACGCTTCCTTGCTGTCCTGAGAGAAAAGCCTGGAGTCTTGCTTTACCAAAAGTTTATGACTCTCCACCATTCAAGAAGAGTCCAGCTTCGGCTGTGCACCCTATGGCTTCTTACAAAGCTGTCAGTCCCTTTTTTGTTTTTCTTTAAGAGGCTCTCCTATAGTTGAGGCTGGCCTTGAACTCCCTAACCTCTTGCCTCTACCTCCCAAGAGCTAGGATCACTGTGCCTGGCTTCTGTCTAGTCACTCTGGCCAGGGCTTCCTTTTTGCGCACAGACTTTCTGCTCTTGTAGGCGCCCTTTGATTTCTGGCTCATTTGCTAGGCAGTCCTCTGTCCTGTATCCCCTGGGTCTCCTCCTGCTCTCTGACCCCGTCAGCTCCTGACCTACATGCCGGGATCCCAGGCTTCATTCCATGCTTCTCTTCCCCAGGTGCACACTATCCTGGCCGCCTCATCACAACACTGTTATTTATTTCTTTGCTCTAATTGTGTGTATAGTGTGTGTCTGCATGTATGTGAATATAAGTGCAGGTGCTCATGGCTCATGGAGGCCTAAGGTTTCGGATTCCTCAGGAGCTAGAGTTACAGGCAGATGTGAGCCCCCCGTGTGGTTACTGGGAACTGAACTTGAGCCTCTAGAAGAGCAACCAGTACTCTTAACCACTGAGCCGTGTCTCCAGCTCCTATTTTATTTTAAAATTTTTTATTAACATATATTCAATGCACATAATGGATTTCCTTGTGATATTTTCATACATATTCACCCCCATTATCTTCTCTTGTTTCCCTGAAAATTCCACTGATCCTAGATCCCCGTCCTCCTTCTGTCCTTCTACTTTCATGGTCTGTTTTAAACCAGAATAACAGAACATGTAATTAACAGAATATGGATAAAGTGTTATTTACAGGAACATGGGCAACTTACAGTGTCTATGCCACTAAGGATAATGTCCTCTCTGCCCCAATTATTAAGTACCTCTAAATCCTCAGGGAAAAGCAGCCCCTTCCCCATGAGCCCTTGCTCCCTCTATGACAGAACACTGAGTGGCCCAATCCCCTTCCAGTCTTGTGCAGACCATGATAGCTGCTGAGAGTTCAAGAGCACAGAGGCCATGTCATACCCTGAAGGCAGTGTTTCACAGCACTCTACCCCTTCCTCTGGCTCTTATTTTCTTTCTACTCTCTCTTCTGTAATTTTCTCTGAGTCTTCCAGAGGGTGATATAGATGTTCCATTTAGAGCTGAGAGTCTGGTCTCTTTATGCAGCTCAGGCCAAAGTGAACTAGGAGCCCTGCCTCAGCCTTCCAAGTCCTGAGATTATAAGGGTATGTCACCACACCCAGCCCTGCCCATCACTTTAAACATCAGCTCTATATTGACTTCTCCCAGGCCCCACCTCCTTTCCAATACCATAGCCTCTACAGCAATACTGTTATTTGGTGGCATCTGGATATCTCTTAGTTTTCTCAGACTTAAGCCAAACAGAACTCTCACTTTTTCTCCCATCCATCTGTCCCTCCTTCACTTCCACTCTAAGTTTATCTAGGACTTTCTTCTAGATAAAGTCTCCTAGACTTAACCACTCTATACTGTCCTTAATTCTTCGCTTTCATTTGTCTCAAAATGCAGCCCATCAGTAGGTCCTGTCCACCTTCCTCCTAAACTGACTGAAATCTGTCCACTATTGAATCTCCAGTTTAGTGCAGTGCTATCTGAAGATGACCTTGCAAGAACAGCAACAGCACCTGGAAGCTTGTCACCAATACCAAATCTGAGGTCCTCTTCCAAAATCAAGCGCTCCCAGGACGAGGTTCTCCAGATTTTGAGGCCACTAAAGTTTGACTGGCATTCTTCTGATGCAGGCCAGAATGGTCTCTGGTCTAAGGAGCTGTAATAGCCTTCAGCTGGTCTCCTTCTTTACTCTTTCACCACACTGGAATCTACTCTTCTACTAAACCTTCAGAGGGATTCTTCTTAGAGCTGTATCAAGAGGACTGGGGATATAGCTCAGCTGGCAAGAGTGCTTGCCTAGCATGCAAGAGGCCATGGGTTCAATCCCCAGATCCATATTAACCCAGGCATATAGTGAGTTCCAGGCCAGCCTGGTCTATCGAGTGAGACCTCACCCATCTCAAAAAAAAAAAAAAAAAGCAAAATCAAAACAAGTTATTATTCACCTTCCAAATTGGCAAAGACTAACAGTTGCTGCTATTGTTGGTGGAAACACAGGAAAGCTGATGGGAGGGAAAGAATTTTGGCAACAGCCAATAAACCCACAAAGGAGCATTCCCTTGGCAGATCCAGTCCTCCTAGAAAATTGTATTACAGATAACCTGGCACATACATGGAATGACATCTGTAAGAGTCGTTAACCACAGCAATGTAAATCCCACAATACTAGAAGTAACATAAATGTCCCTGAGCCAGGATCTGGTTAAATAAGTCATGGTATCTTGATGGCACATAGCAAGCAGAATGAGAATGTTCTGGGGCCTGAACTCGGGTAGAGGCTGCAAGTACCTTTATATGCTGAGCCACCGTGTAGGCCCACTTATTTCTTGTGGGAATGACTTTTCTGTTACAAATATGGATATGCTTCTTCTTTTATAAAAACAAACACGAAATAACTGTGGAAATGACTTTTACCTACCTGTATCCAAAGCTAGTCATGTTTTAAGATCATTTAATACTATCTAAGCTTGTTTTTCTTTGTGTGTGTATGTGTGTTTATGTGTGTGCTCATGTGTGCATGTGCATGTGGAGGAACAGAGGTCAACACCAGGTGTTGTTCTTCAGAGCTGTCCATTTTGTTTTCTGAGTCTGGGTCTCTCACCGGGACCTGGGGCTCACCAATTCAGCTAGACTGAATGACCAGCAAGGCCAGGGATCCTCCTGTTTCCATCTCCCAAGTGCTGGGATTAAAGTAAATGCCACTACCCTCCCCCCACACCACATCTGACTTTTTACATAGATGTTCCGGATCAAACTCAGGTCCTCAAACTTGCATGGCAAGCACTACACCAACTGAGCTATCTCCAAAGCTCCTCACATCATCTTAGTAATGAGCTGAGATCCCCTCCCCCTCTTTTTCTCCCTCTCTCCCTCTCAACATGATCCTGCCATGTAGCCTAGGTTTGCCTCAAACTTATAACCCTCCTGACTTGGCCTCCAGAGTGCTGAGATTGCAGGCTTGAGCCACTCTACCCAGTTTCTCTTGAGTTTTCAAGAGAAAATGCTTGTGACTAGGAATGTAGCTCAGCTGATAGAGCGCTGGCCTAGCATGCAGAAGCCCTGGGTTTAACCCCCAACACCACAGAAAACTGAGTATGGTGGCACACGCATGTGATCCCAGCACGTGGGAGGTAGAGGGATGAGGATCAAAAGTTCAAGGTCATTCTTGATTCCATAATGAGTTTGAGTGTAGCCTGAGCCATATGAGACTCTGTCTCAAAATAAACAGTAAAACAATTTTTTAAACATTCTTTTTTAAATTACTTTTTTATGTTTATGAGTGTATTGCCTGCATGTAAGTACACCCGAGTCATGCAATGAGGTAAGAAGAGGGCGTTGGATCCCCTGGAACTGGTGTTATGGACAGAGGGTTGTTAACTGCCATGTGGATGTGGGGAACCTGGGTCCTCTGCAAGAGCAGCCAGTGCTCTTAACTCCTGAGCTATCTCTCTATCCCTGCAAAACAAATCTCTTTCTCATTTTTCTAATATACAAGTACATAGCATGCATTTGGTAGAATGTGTTCTTTTATTTATAATTTTAAATGTGTTCTTTGAGAATCTCATACATGTAACAATATGTTTTTATCACATTCTCCCCTTACCCTTCCCGATCCATGCCAGAATGTTGACTGGCTTGATCTTGTGCAGGTGATCGCAGCTGCTGTGAGCCCATGAGCGCAGCAGCCACGTCATGTCTAGAATGCAACGTTTCACAGCTCTCCTCGTCCTCCGGTTCTCACATTCTTTCTTCTTCCTTGATTCTTCCCTGGGGTGTGTGTAGGGTTGATATCGCTGTCCCACGCAGGACTGAGCACACACAGTGACTTATTCTCAGCACTTTGACTAGTTATGAGTCTCATTAATTGCTTCTCACTACAAAAGAAGTTTCTCTGACCAAGGATGAGGGCAGCACACATCTATGCATAGAAGCATGAATATTTAGAAGTCAGCTTGACAACATGACCATTCAGCAAAACAACAGCAATAGGTTCTCCCTAGGGCCTCTGACCTCCCAAGCCATGGGCTCTTGACCAATCGCACAGTACTAAAAATGAGTTCTTGTTAAAGAAACAAGAGTGAGAATAGATGTCTTTTTTATGTGTGTACACATATTTGTGCGTGTTTATGTGGGTGTACGAGTGGGGGGGCATGTACACAGACCAGAGTTTAGTTACCTTAAGTATTGTTCCTCAGATGCCATGCACAATTTTTTTTTTTTTTTTTTTTTTTTTGAGACAAGATCTCCCATTTTTACCTGGAACTCAGCAGTTTGGCTAGACTGGCTGACCAGAGTCCCAGAGTCCCCTACCTGATTCTGCCATCACTGCACTACCTCTCCCAGCTTTTTTATTTATTTTAATTTGTTTATTTTTACATGTATGAGTGTTTTACCTGTATATATGTGTGTACCACATGTGTGCAATACCTGTGAAGGCCAGAAGGGGGCATGAAATCCTCTGAAACTGGAATTACAGATGTTTGTTAGCTGTTATGTGGGTGCTGGGAACTGAACCTGAGTCCTCTTAGCTGCTGAGTCACCTCTCCCTGCTTTTTTATGTAGATTCTGGGGGATCAAACTCAGGTTCTTATGCTTGTAGGGCAAGTACTTTACCAAGTGAGCCATCCCTCCAGCCTCTGGACCTGCATTTTCTTTACTCTTCTTCTGCATTTGTCTTAGCTGACAGTTTTGTGAGTGAAAACCTCTGAAGAGCTTTGAGAATAGTGACACTGGCCTTTTCACATACATTCCCCACCCCCTTACTCTCTCTCACGTTTTGTGTGTGTGTGTGTGTGTGTGTGTGTGTGTTGTGCGTGTGTGTGTGTGTTACATGACTCTGTCTTACTGCCTGCAGACTAGTTCTCTTACAAAATGGAAGCTTGGAAGCTCACTGTTTCACGAGGCTAACTGGCCACTGAGTTCCCAGGATCCACTTTTTTGACCCTTCGTTGTTGGAGTTGCTGGGGATTTAAACTCAGGTCTTCATAATTTCACAGCAAGTGTCCTTACCCGTTGAGCCGGCTCCTCAGCCCCTTCTCTCTGACTTGATTTTCTTTGCATGAGAGCCCCCACCCCAGCTCCTACCCATATCTCTCAGGCACCTTCCAGCACACTGCCTAACCATACATTGGCTTATTTTCTTTCATATATTATATACATACATACACACATACACATATATATGTACTTATTTATGTACATATATACTTTTTTGAGACAGCATCTTACTATGCAAATCCTGGCTGGCCTGGCACTCACTATGTAGCACCTACGTTGACTTCAAATTTGTAGCAATCCTCCTGCTTCCACTATGAAGTACTGGGAATTGCCAGTGTACTACCAAGGCTGGCTTCTTCCAATTTCTTTTTAATCCTCTAGCTCCCTGGGCTTTTATCCTATTACCTAAGACTCAGGAGATATGAATGAGTATTGATTTCTGTTCTAATTTGCCTTCCATTGCTGTAACAAAACTCTCTGCCCAATACCAACTTGGGGAAGAAAAGGTTTATTTAGCTTACATCTCCCAGGTCACAGTCCATCACTTGGGGAGTCCAAGGTAGGAACTCAGAGCAGAAACCTGGAGGCAGGAGCTGAAGTACAGGCCATGGAGGAATGCTGTTTGCTGGCTTGCTCCCCTGGCCCATGCTCAGCCTGCTTTCTTATATAATACAGAACAAACTGCCCAGGGGTGGCACCTCCCTCAGTGAGCTGGTCCCTCCCACTTCACTCAACAAGCAAGAAAATATCCCACAGACATGATGGTAGGCCATCCCAATGGAGGAAATTCCAATTGAGGCTCCCTCAACCCAAGGTCAAGTTGACAACTAAAGCTATCCAGCACAATGTCATTTGACTAGTTATTTAATTCCATAAAGATTTACAGAGATCCTAATATGTATTTAGCACCATTTCAAGGACTAGAAATACAAGGAATAATAAGAACTGATCTTGATCTTAAAGGTGCCCTTAGTCATTTGGAGGAAATAGAATTACAGCTCAGGTCAAGCATGGGGTGATGCACATCTATGACCCCAGTCACTAGTGTGGCCCAAGAAAAAGGATAACAAGTCCAGGGCCAGCTTGAGCAACTTAGTGAGGCTCAACACAAAAAGTCAAGGAGCTGGAGAGAAGGCTCAGCAGTTAAGAGCACAGACTGCTCTCGCAGAGGACCTGGGTTTGGTTCCCAACACTCACATGCTAGCTAACATCCATCTGTAACTCTAGTTCCAAGGGGATCCAACACTTTCTTCTGGCTTCTGCAGGCATCACACACATATGGTGCACTTACATACATGTGGGCAAAACACTCATACACACAAAATAAAAATATGTTTTTTAAAGTCAAAGAAAGATTGGAAATGTAGCTCAGTGGTCGAGCACTTGTCTAACATGCATGAGTCCCTGGGTTTAATTTCCAGTAACACACACACACACACACACACACACACACACACACACACACAACACACATATTATAGGATAACATGGAACATGCCTGAGTATTTCAGAGAACCCAGATGTCTAGATGTCAACAAGGGAAGGAGGCTGGGGGGCCACTGCAGGTCAGGACTAGAGTGAGGAGGAGCCTTCTGTGGTGATAAGATTGGCAGTATCTGCAAGAGCAAAGGCTTGATGGGAAGAAAGCCCTCAGTCCTGTGTGTGAGCATGTCTGAGTGTGTGTGTCTGTGTGTGAGCTTGTGGGTGCCTGTGTGTGTTCCTGAGGTTTAACTTGTGCTGATATACACAGCAGCAGGTGGCAACAGGCCAGGGGAAGGAGTGAGCACTTTGGGAAGGAGGAAGTTAGTGACAGAAATGTCAAGTGGCCAGACGGGCAGAGACCCAGGGCTGAACTTACTGACTCCACTCTTAGGAATAGTCTTGCCTGAGGCAGGGTCTGGAAAATTCAGGACTGAGAGAGAGGTGAGACTGTTGAATTGGATGACAGTTAACATTTACTGTGTTCTGTATGACAAGGGTCTCATTAATGGAATCGATCCCTAAAGCAATCAAAGGCAGACAGATATGACACCCAACCTTCTGTCATAAGTGACTTGCAAAGGTCACACAGAACAACTGGTAGAACTAGAAGTGAAAGTTTCCCAAATCCAGACCATGAAGCACTAAGAAGCTGAGATTCTAGAAATATGGCTGTTGCTAGAGAGTGACAGAAGGCCACCGGAGATTAGAGCACATTTATAGATAGAAAGAAAGGCTCCGGGAGACATGGGATAATGACTATCAGAGCAAGGTTCAGGAAGATAAAGCCAAGCCCTGGCTTTGGCAATCAGGCCTCTGAGATTTCAGCAGTGCCCAGGAGCCAAGTGAAGAGGTTTAACAGGAGTCACCATTATAGCAAAAGGTGGCCATGGCTGGGGGCAGGAGGTGACAGCCAGACCTCAGAGACAGCTGTAAAGAGGTGTGTAGTCAGAACTCTACAGAAATGAAACCAAGAGGGTAGATAGATCTATTGGTTCATTACAAGGAACTCATTCATGTGATGATGGAGGCCGACAGGTCCTGATATCTACAGTGGGTAATTTGGATCTATAAGAACCGAGGGTATAGTTCACGTCCAAATGCTTGATACCCAGAAAGAGGTGTTGTTTCAGTCTGAGTCCAAAGGCAAAAGGAAATCAGCATACTAGCTGAAAGATAGCCAGGGAGGTAGACACCCTCTTACTTACCGAAGGGGCAGCTGCCGTTTCATTCTGTTCAGACCTTCAGCTGATGGGATGAGGCTCACACATATTAGGGCAAGCCAGTGCTTTACCAAGTCACCATTCAAATGTGAATCTTATCCAGATACCCCTTTAATCACATAAAGATATTGCTTTACCCAGTGTCTGGTCATTCCTGGCACAGTCGACACGTACAATGAACCATCACAGAGAGATAAGGCCAACTGTGACTACAGATAAATATGTTTTCAGGAACAGAAAGCTTGGAGGACAAGAGGCCTTTGCCTGTCTCAGGTAACACAATGTACCAAACTAGCAACAAGGCCTTCGATCGACTTCAGTTGAACCCCCAAGGGCAGGCTGGCCTGTTCCAGTTCTCACATCTCTCATAACAGTAGGTGCTGAGCTCAAGTTAGTAATTTTTTTTCAATTTTTATTAGCCAGAATAGGTACCTGTTTTGTGATTAGCATTTAATGACTCTGTGTCTTACCAACCACAGCCATCACCTTCTATTGGACACTGGGCACACGTAGTCAGCCCTGCTGATTATCTGACTCTTGGACATTCTCCCCAACAATACACCAGTGAGTCTGGGTAGTTCTATGACTTGTGTGATATCTGTCTCTCAGAGAGAATTTTAATTTTTATTAATTTTCAAATTTTCACTTTTGGGGGTCTTGCTACATAGCCCTAGCTGACCTGGAACTCATTATGTAGATCAAGTTGAGCTTGAACCTATGGAAAATCATCCTAATTCTGCCTCCTGAGTGCATGTGTATCATCATGCCCAGTTCCAGAGTTGAAACCCACCATCTGTTAGAGTCTAAGACTAACAGCCTCACTCCTGTGCAAGCACTCTCAGAAGTCAATGCTTTTGTCCGGTTTCCTCATAGAGGGAGTAATAGGAGAAATCTTACACAAGAAAATAAACAGGGACTGAAGAGATGGCTCAGTGGGTGAAGGTGCTTGCTGTGCAAGTCTGGAGACCTGAGTTCAATCCCTGGGACCACCTAAAGGTTGAAGAAGAGGACCAATTCCACAAAGTTGTCCTCTGACCTCTATCTACACGGGCACCAGAACATGCATGTCCATATATACAATAAATACATAAATAAAAAGTAAAAAAACTTTTAAAGAAAAAAAAATCAGAAAGATAAGCATGATGGTATACACCATTATCCTAGTGTTCAGGAAGGTGAGGAAGAAGAATCTCAAGCCTCAGGCTGGCCTGGGTTCCATAGTGACAAGCAGGGCTCAAACAGACCTCAAACAGACAAATAGAAAATATTTATTGGCTTTGTTTCTTGTGTTTTTGAGACAGGGTCTCCCTATAGCCACAATTGACCTGGAATTCACTTATGAAAACCAGGCATGCCTTGAAGTCAAAGAGATCTGTCTGCATCTGCCTCCCAAGTGCTGGGATTAACGGTGTATGCCACCACACCTGGTTCTTTTGTTGTTTAATATCAGTTTTGTTTCAAGATACATATGACATTCAAATGTCTGTTTCAAATAAAAAGAGAAAATCAGTGTACCACTCATGCTGTTACCACTCAGAGTCACATTTTGCTGTCTAAATATCCAGGCTTTCTGCAAGTATACTTGGTAGATGTGTGTGTGTGTGTGTGTGTGTGTGTGTGTGTGTGTGTGTGTATGTGTATGTGTATGTGTGTGTTCCTTCACATGAAGAGTGTGAAAAGCAGGAAACACCTAGAACACTGCCACATTTGTAGTACTATTCCATGCATGTTTGTGTTTCTAGCTCACAAATCTGAAACCATGAAAGTGCTGAGTGATTAGTAAAAGAAAACACAGGGTGAGTCTGACTCAGCAGAGGCAGATCCAGAAGAACCCTAGGCTAGGCTAATTCTGGGGATGGAAGCTCCTTGTCTGGATCTTTACAGAACTCTCCAGGTGAGTGAATTGTAAGGTCAGTCGTGTGTAGAAGCCGACGGTCTAGAACACTGGACAGGGGTTGGGTAGAGGTGGATGGAGGGAAAGATAAGGCAGAGTCATAACAGCGAGTCGGAGCTAGCTTGTTCTGACAGTGGACATTTTGCACAAAGCTGATCAGAGTAGGATGATCTGATCTGTAAAGCTGGAACTCTGTCAGCAGAGAGAGAGCCTGTTCCAGATAAAGAGGGAACAGAAAAACAAGGTGACATGCCAGGGCCACAGGGGAGAGTCCGTCTGCTCTGGGCTAGGTGCTCTGTCAGGGTCTGGGATGTGGCAGCAGTGAACATTTCAGAGAGAAGAGAGACAACTAGTCACCAAACACAAAGCCTGGTGCAGGACTGGGGAGATGGCTCCGTGAGTGAAGTACTTGCTCTGAACGTGTAAGGACCTCACTCAGTTCACATCTCCAGAAATAAAGCTGATGTGGTAATGCCTCTATAATCTCAGCGTTCCTATGGGGAGACAGCAGGTGGAGACAGAATTCCCAGAAGCTCACAGGCCAGCCATCCTGGCATACACAGTGCTGAACAACAAAGGACCCTGTCTCAAACAAGGTAGAAGGTGAGGACTGATACCTCAGGTTATTCTCTGACCTCCACATGCAAACCTGCATGCGTCCAGGCACACACACACACACACACACACACACACACACACACACACACTCAGTAAATAACTGTTTTTCTTAAAGTAAAAAAAGTTAAGAGGCAAGGGGTCTGTGAGTTTAAGGCCAGTCTGGTCTACATAGCAAATTCCTGGTAGCCAGAGCTACGTAGTGAGACCCTGTCTCAAAAGAACCAACCAAACAATGGCACAAAAACAAGAAGGGAAGAGAAAACAAATCATGCTTTTTTTCCTTTGTCCGTGCCGCTTAGAGCAAGGTCAGTCAGGACTCGCAGCTAGAGCTTTGAATCACGAGGGTGTTGCCACAGCGGCACAGCATCATTTAGAAGTGATTAGGGTAGCTGCAGTGGGGCTAGGATTACAGAGTGATGAATGTGCAGGTTAGCAGTGTCCACATACAGGGACCAATGTCCACTGACACCTGGCTGCCTGTATGTTCCCTGAGACAATGTACAAAGGCAGGATCTTCAGCAAGCCATTTTAGAGTTTACTACCCAAGCCTTTCTGAACCTTAGTCCCCTCCAGTCAGCCTCTTGATTCTCTGAGTTCCTGAGTCACTTTCAGTAAACTCTTCCGTTGCAGTTAGCCAGTGTTGTTTGCTGTGGTTTGAAAACAAGCATCTTGACTGAGACAGCAGGGAAATGAGTCACATTTTCAAAAGATACAGTTGCTAAACTAGGGGTGATGGCGCATGGCTGTAATCTGCAGTTGAGACGCAGAGGCTGCACTGAGCATTTGAGACCAACCTGGGCTATGCAGTGAGACCCTATCTCAATAAAACAAAACAAATAGAAAACACAAGGCTCCTAAACAGAACATAGAAAGCGAGGTTCACTAACACAAACCCATAATCTCACCCTGGGGTTACAGAGTGAGACTTTGTCTTTAAAGGGAGGTCAGGGGTAGTGGGAGGGGTGCATATCAGCCAAGAGCCAGTCAGAAGCAAAAACCAAACAGGTACTTTAAAATAGAGTGACCTTAACATAAAGAGTTAGCTTCACAGAAGTTAGAATGTTAGAAGGCAGAATGAGTAAAAGTAAGAGACAAGGCTAGATAACCTAAGGGTCAACAGCTGTCAGCAATAGCTTTCTCCTTCTGACCCAGGGACAGGAAGGAACAGGAGAGTGGCCCTTAGAGCTGGGGCTTGACTTTCTAAGGGAAGCTCTGTCTAGGTCAAACGTCTGGGGAAGAGGTGTCTCTATAGCAGATGCTCAGACCTCCCCACTCAGCCTGTAGCAGCATGACAGACAGGGTTGCTGCAGCACCTGGGAACAGGAGGCAAGGAGGCGATGTATAAGGGGACACAGTAAGGTTGATCCTGAGAGTATCAGAGAATCTAGAAGCCGGGGGCCATATGCACTGCTACCTACTGGCGTGGTGCAAAGCAGGACAGAAGTCCTCTCCTTGTTCCTCTGCGTTCCTGATGTCCTGTAAATACCCCTGGGAGGAAGGGGAACTGGATGCACACTGACTGGGAGGTGGGGAGATCACAACCAACCCCAGGTTACAGAGAAAAGCAAAGAAGGGCATCTGAGAGGCCACAGAGAAACAGCCCGCATGGGAAGCATCAAGTCCATCTAGGAGGTCACTGCAGTGATGCTGGAGAAAAGATGATGGCCAGGATAGGTGGTAGAGACAGCAAGGCAGATCGCAGAAGGATGCTGTTCTCAAGGGCTGCAGGGGCTTGGTGCTGCGAAAGCAGCCATCTCAGTTCCATTCTCCTGGTCAGTAGGGTCTTGGAATAGGCTTGTCACTCCACCTCTGTGATCACTACAGAGCAGAGCTCATGTGCAAGGTGGTCCTCCAAGTCTAGCATGAGAGTGCCCTGAGCTGGCTGAGACCCTGCAACAGAACAATGTCCGTGCACTGTGTGAGTTGGTAAATGTAATTTCTATGCTTGAGAAGATCATTCTTGGCTGGAGGCTGGGCTACATAGCAAGACCTACACACACACACACACACACACACACACACACACACACACACACAGAGGAGAGAAAGAGAGAGAGAGAGAGAGGGAGAGAGAGAGAGACAGAATTATTTTGAGGAAGATGTTCCCAGTACTTGCAAAAGTTCAATTACTTTAATATATTTCACCATCAGCTATATCAGAAGTGGCATACTACTCATCCTTAAGTGCCCCATCCTTCCTATGGCATCTTGCTCTTGTCTTTATGTTATGAGCTTCTTAAGAGTCTATGAGGGTATGTTCATTCTGAGGTTATTATCATTATTTTGAGACAACTCTTTCTATGTAGCTCTGGCTGGCCTGAAACTCACTGGGTAGACCATACTGGCTTCAAATGCACAGAGATCCACATGTCTCTGCCTCCCAAGTGCTGGAACTGATATGAGCAACCACACCTGGACTATTATTCTTCTTTTTAAAGAACTATTATTAGTGAATTAAAAGAAAAATAACAACAAGATATAGATTTGACATTAGTAGAAGTGACAAGAATGTTCTTTGAGAGCTCAGATATCAATTTAGTATTAACATTGTCAGCTTGTGGGAAGTGGAGTCAAGAGGATTAAGAGTTCAAGGTCATACTTAGCTACAAAGCAAATTTGAGGCCATTCTGCGCTACATGAGATATTGTCTCAAAAACAAACAAAATAGCTGTCAAAAATTGTCAATCCTGGGCTGACCCCTGAAAGTTTGTCCTCTGACCTCCACATGAACACCCTGGCAAGCACACCCCCTCAGTAAATAAGTAATTTAAAATTTTTACTAAATTGTCAATTTGCTCTTTGACAGGATTAAGAGTCCAACAAGGAATGCTGAGTGTCGTGGCACATACCTTTAATCCCAGCATTTGGGAGTCAGAGACAGGTGGATCTCTGAGTTCAAGATCAGCCTGGTCTACATAGCAGGTTCCAGGCTAGCCAGGGCTATTTACTGAGACCATGTATTTAAAATAAAATTTAAAAGTTCAACAAGGAAGCTAAAAGTGCAGCTCAGGGGTAGAGTACATGAAGGGTGCACTTAATATGCTCAAAATTTCAGCTTTGGGGCTAGGGATGGGATGGCTCAGTGATTAAAAATACTTGCTTCTTTTCTAAAAGACCCAAATTCAGATCCCAGCACCCACATTAGGCTTCTTACATATGCCTGTGACTCCAACTCCAAGGGATCCAACCTCTTGTTAGCTTCCATAAACAGCAACACACGTGATACACACATACAGACACACACATACACATAAAATCAAAATATTTTTTAAAGGACTCTGGCTTCAATGCCTAGCTCCCTACCCCTCAACAAGAAAGGATAAAGAAAAATAAATAGTCAGATAAGGGATGAGGAGGCAGTTGCCGAAGAGGGGAGCACCCCTCAGCCTGATGGGGCAAGGGGGAGCTGTAAACCAGGAAGAGCATGTCTTAAGGTCCGAGGTGCAGCCATTACAAAAGCCTGGAGCAGGGTCAGAACCAGGGTGCCCAGCTGGAATCTCCCTACCGCTCAGTCTGCTGCTCTACCTGTCACCAGAGGCCTCCCTCACTGTCTCTTTGCATGGTGCTGGAGTATCTATACTAGTATCTTTATGCGTGCTAGATAAGCTATTTACCTTGGAGCTGCACCCTTTGGCCTCTCATCCATGGGTCTTTAATAGGCAGCTCTTCATGAGCACGGAAACATGTCTCAGACTGGGAGTTGTCTGGGCAATGCACTAGTCCATGTACAATTTTGTTCCAGCTCTGTCTCCCGCATTGTTCTCTAAGCACCTGGTTCTAGAGAGAATGTGTTCCTTCCGTAAAGCCTATTCAAGTTCTAATCCTAGTGATGGTATTGGAGGTGGGGGCTTTCCGGAGCTAATCAGGTCATGAGTGTGGAGTCCCTATGACGGGATTAGAGGCATTATAATGTTTCTAGGCTTCCTCTTTTTCAGCAGTGTGAGGACACAGCAAGAAAGCACCATCTGGGCCGGGGAGGGGGTTAGCTCAGGGGTAGAGTGCTTTCCTAGCATGTGTGAGCCTGGGTTCACACCTAACACTTAAAAAAAGAAAGAAAAAATTGTGTGTGGTACATACAAGGAATCCTAACAAATGTGAGGTATAAGTAAGAGGATCAGAAAGCCAAGGCCAGCCTTGGCTACATGAGACCCTGTTTAACCACAACAAAAATAAAAATAAAGGAAAGAAAGCTGGTTGTGGTGGCACAAAGCAGTAGGATATGCTGAAGAGGCAGAGGCCTGGAACTAGACAGGTCACAGGCCAAAGAGGAGAACCTGTCACTAAATTCTGCTGAATAGACGTAGTATTAAGCTGACTCCTAATGACTTATTGTTATACCCATAGATTAGTGCATCTCTCAGCTCTCAGCAGAGAAGGTTCTTCTTGCAGCAGATGGTGCTTCACACAGAGACCTGCACGCAACTGGTCAACATGCAGAGACTGAGAGACTGTGGGGTTCTCAGATCTAAATGAAACACCCATATCACACCCTTTCCACCCAAGCCTCAGGGATCATTGCAGATGTTTTGGCAAAAAGATAGTAAGAAACAGAGGTGGTGGATGAATACAAGGAAACGGGCTGGAGAGATGGCTCAGTGGTCTTTAACTCCAGTTCCAGGGAATCTGACGCCCTCTTCTGACCTCTGCAGGCATTGCACAGGTGCACTTAAATGCGTGCAGGCAATACATTCATACACCTAAAAACAAAATAATAAATAAAATACTTTTTAAAGGACACAAGGAAACTCTGTTGTCTGGACACCACTGGATAGTTGCACATATGAGCCCTACAGTGCTGATGACAGCATACCAAGACCCGTGCACTCCAAGCCAGACAAAACCCAGCACGGATGAGGGAAGTGGGCAAGCAGTCCCAGTCCTAGCTGAGAATCTATTGGCAACTGACAGCTGCTGGTAGAGAAAGTCAGTTTCCCTTACTGAGGTAACAACTGACAGAATGACCACACTCCAAAAGATAGAGACACTCCTCGAGAGCATTTTGGAAACACATACTGAACTCAATAACCTTGAAAAAAAAATAATAAATAATAGGAGGACATGAAGCCATGGGGGTGCGGTGCAGTAAGGGGGGGTGAGGGGAAGAGGGTCTGGATATGACCAAAATTCATTGTATGAAATTCTCAAATCAATAAAAATAAAATTTTTTAGAAAAAGAAAAAGTTCCATCTGCAGATCAGAAAGGGGGCCTCACCCAGGCATAGAATCTGCAAGCACTGGGATCGTGACCTTCCAGACAGTGTACCTTTAAGAAATAAATATCATGCCTTTAATCCCAGCACTTGGGAGGCAGAGGCAGGTGGATCTCTGTGAGTTCAAGGCCAGTCTGGTCAACAAAGTGAGTTTCAGGCCATCTGGGACTACAGGGAGACCCTGTCTCAAAAAGCAAAACAAACAAAAAAAAGAAATAAATATCTTGGGGCTGGAGAGATGGTTCAGTGGTTAAGAGCACTGGCTGCTTTTCCAGAGGACCGGGGTTCAGTTCCCAGCACCCACAGGGCAGCTAACAACCATCTGTAACTCCAGTTCCGGGGAATCCAACACCCTCCTTTGGCCTCTGTGGGCTTCATCCTCGGCATCTAATTTATCATGGTTATGAGAAATGTTGACATTAGGGAAAGTTACATGAAAAGGGAAATCAATCTCTCTCTCTCTCTCTCTCTCTCTTTCTCTCTGGTTTTTTTAAATAGAATTTCTTATAGCCTAGGCTAGCTTCACCTCACTGTGTAGCCAAGGGTAACCTTGAACTCCTTGATTCTTCTGCCTCACCTCTCATGTGCTAGGATTATAGGCATGGACCACACCTAATTTATTAGGGAATTATCTATGATATTTTTACAATGTTTTAATTAATTAATTAAATTTGTGTCTGTACATATTCGTTATACATCCATAGGTGAAACAGGGCCCCTTCTCTGTTCCTGGAACTCACTGATTCAGTTAGTCTTGCTGACCAACAAGCCCTAGGAATCCTCCTGGCTCCAGCTTCCCATGCCCAGGATTACAGGTGTGTGCCATGGTTCCAGCTTACTATGTGGGTTAGGAGGATTGAACTCTAGTCCTTCATGTTTCTGTGGCAAGCACTTTACCAACTGAGCCATCTCCCTAGAACCTGGTTTATTAGCCTTAATATTATAGTCAGACATGGTGGTGATCACCTGCAATCCCAGCACTTTCCAGGTGGAGGCTGGAGGATCAGCAATTCAAACTCGGCTACATAGTGAGTTTGAGGTCAACCTGGGCTACTTGAGACCCTTTCTCAAACAAAACAAAGAGAACTGGAGCGATGGCTCAGTTTTTATGAGCACTGATTGCTCTTGCAGAAAACCTGGGTTCGAATCCCCGCACCCACGTAATAACTAATAACTATCTGTAACTCCACTTCCTGGGGATCTGACCCCTTCTTCTATCCTCCATGGGCATTGTACGACATGGGTACACTTACATACATGCGGGCAATACACTCATATACATAAAATAAATAAAAGTCTTAAAAATTAAGAGAAAACAAAGCAAAGAACATCTCCAACCAGCTCTGGGGATGTAGCTCAGTGATAGAGTGAGTGCTCAACATGCAAGAGGGTCTGGGTTCATCCATTAGCACACACGCAAGCCTACTAGGACCCTAGTAGGAACAGCTGGCAACCACAGAACTGGAATTACAGATGGTGTTAGCTACCATATAGTGCTGGGAACTGAACCCAGGTCCTCTGCAAGAGCAGATAGTGCTCTTAACTACTGAGCCTTCTCTCCAGTCACCGTAGATTCTATTTTTAAGGGTACAGGGCAGCATTGTGGCACACAGCACCAACTCAGTAAATCGAGTTATTATGGTCTCTTTCCTCTTCGGTCCTCAGTGTTCTCCCCAAACACTCTCAGCATATAGGATTCAACATTCATTCATTCATTCATTCTGATTTCTTATCTTTTTTTTTGGCTTGTTAAATGGATTTCTAAAACTCAAAAAATATTTATTTTTGTATGTATTTATTTAGTGTATGAGTAGCTTGCCTGCATGTATCTAAGCATACCGTGTGTGTGTGTAATGCCCATGAAGGCCAGAGTGGAAGGTCAGATCCCCTGGAGCTAGAGTTACAGACAGTTGTTAGCTGGGAATTGAACTTAGGTCTTCTGCAAAAGCAGCCATTGCTCTTAACCACTGAGCCATCTCTCCAACCCCTATTGTTTCTTTTTGACATTTCACATCCTTTCTCTTGGGTTACATTGTACTTAGTTTTCTTTTTGCTCATGGTCCTGATCCTTGTTCTCTGTTGATTTCTTTTTCATAATACTTTCTATTTCTATCTTCCAAATGCTCCTTTTCCTTCCTCACGGAATGCTCCATATACTGCCCCCACACAGGAACTTTTCCTACTACAAGGAGCAATTTGCTGTGTGTTTATTTTCTTTGGACTCATCTCTCCTTTAGAAACGCAGGGCTATTTATCAACTGAGGCCAGAGCTCCTTCTGGTTGGGTCAGGGCATGCTGCAAACTGCCCCTCTAATTGCAAGTCCCTGTAATAATGCTTATTTTGGCCAGGGCACAAACCACAGTCGAGAAATTCTTTCTGAGTGCTGAAGGTCAAGCAATTAGAATTTTCTCAGGCTTTCAGGGGAGTAGATTCTGGAAATGAGGCTGCTGCATGAAGCATAGCCATCAGTAGTAGGTGAGTATTGGACTTAATAGTTGATGGCACCTGAGTGCCAGTTCTGACTTTGGTACCTGGCAGTCGCCTTGCCTCTCTCAGCCTCAATTTCTTTATCTGTAACATAGGTTTACAGTAGAATTGCCTTGATGTTCTGTGAAAATTAATTTAAAACATTTTTTTTGTCTTTCTGAGACAGAGTCCATAAAGCTCCAGCTGGCCTGTAACTCACTATGTAGATCAGGCTGGTCTTGAACTCACAGAGCTCTGCCTGCCTCTGCCTCATGAGTGCTGGGATTAAAGGAATGCGCCACCACATTCAGCATGAAAAATAATTTTTTACATTTATTTTACCTGTTGTGTCAGGGGTAGCGGGTGTTTGTGTGCATGTTACTGTGTTTACAGGTCAGAAGAAAACTTAGGGGAGTCAGCTTTCTCCTTCCATCATGTGAGTTCCTCAAGTTGTCCAGCTTGGCAGCAAGTGCCTTTACCCACTGAGGCTCCTCCCCAGCCTCTGCTGTGTGAAGATTGAAATCAAACAAATTGCAAACTGGGCATTGTGGTGTGTGCCTGTGGCTTCAGCACTGGGGAGGTAGAGTCAGGATGATAAGGATTTAAGGACTTGGCTACATATTGAGTCTGAGGCCAGCTTGAAGTATATGAGACCTTGCCTCAAAACAAAAACAAAGAAATGACTTGGTAGGTTGTAAACTGTGAAATAGTACATAATTCCCAATTATATTCTGTAGGAAGCCAGTGGTAAATACAGAACAGGACATAGTTCTTTCTTCTGCTTGGCAGCGTGTTCCTGTGCCAGCAGACAAATCTAAAACACTTCGGTGAAAAGCCACGCTTAGGAGCATCTTTAAAAGGACAGATAAGTAAATCACTCATTCCCGACGACAGTACCTCCTTAAAGTTCCAAAGAAAAGACACGTTGAGGAATAATTTTAATTTAGGACCCTCACTAGGAGAAGTTTCAGAAGTAAACTGAAATGCACACGGCCTTGCGCTGACCCTTCCTTGTTTTCCCTTGCCCTCACCCACTAGGCTGTCCGGACACTCTCCTGCCCCACCTGGCTCTGGTAATAGAGTAACTTAGTGCCCACTGCCAGCCCTGCACCTTCACCTATAGTGCTGTTGTTGTGCAGGTTTGTATTTTCCTTGCCTACAAAATGGGGCTAGTTAAGTCTATAACACATGTCTCAACAGCGCATGAGAGGAATACAGAGGGCTGACTAACACTTCCCCGGGGAGGAGAGACTTCACAAGAGAGCTAATTTTAGAGCTAAGTACTGAAGGCAAAGATGTTGCCAGAAGGTAATGGATGCAGAGGAACCCTGCTCTCTGTCCCCCAGACGGGGAACAGCCTGTGCCTTTGACAAAGACATGAATGAGCTTGCTGTGTTCAGCAAGCAGCACAAAGCGATCCGGCTAGAGTGAGAGCTGCATGGGTGGGAGGAGCCTGGCAGTGTTAACCCTGATGGGGACCCTAGGCACAGAGTATGCTGGAGTTCTGGCCCTATGGGCCTGCTCCCCCGTCCCCCCCCATCAGCTCTCCTGAAGCTTTGAAGCCCTGTTCTACCCAAGATAATGGAATTCTGTTAGGTGCTCTTCAGCCTAAAATGACTCTCAAGAGTTACTTAAAGTCAAGCTTGACAGCTCACACCTGTCATTCCAGCACTTAAGGAACTGAGGCAGGAAGTTTGCTGTTTGAAGCTATCCTGAGCTACAGATCGAGCTGGAGGCCAGCCTCGACTCCTTAATCAGTCTTCTCTCCATTAATTGGCTTCTGCTCCTGCTCTCCTGTCACCTCAGTGTTAACAGCCCTGTGCATTTAGATCAGGTTTAGGTTGTTTAGGTCTCCAGTAGTATATAATAGTGGCAAAGAGTCATCAGCTATTCAACCTCCCCAGGCCTCAGTTTCCACATAGGTTAAAAGATTTTTGTGAGCATTAGATTTGATCGTATGTAGGCTCCTCTGTCTCCAGATCAGGGCTCTTTCCCAGGGTTCCACATCTCAGTGACAAAACTGGAAATCCAAGAAGTCATTCTCAGCTGCTCCTTCTTGCTAATACCCGCTCCTGTCAGTCCTACCTCAGCACATACCTTTCTTCACTCCACTTCCTCTTCCGCTTCCATAGGACCGGTCCGCTCTGCCTCTCACTGGACTACAGTACTGCTCATGTCCTGTGCTCCTCCCCCTCCAGCTCATGCCCTGCGTGAGGTGGGGAGAGCAATTGTTTTTCAAATCTCAGACGCCTCACACCCAGCTGAAGACCATTTAGCAGTACTCTAGTTACACGTGGCAACGTCCAAAGTCATCGTCGCAGCCTACAAGTCACTGCAGGAGCAGACCTCAACTTCCATGACCTCTCACTACCTGCCATCCCTCCCAGCTGGTCTCTGTCCAGTTCCTAGAATATGCCTGGTGCCAAGATCTTCTGTGTGCCCTTTGCATTCCTTCGGCCTGAGATTTTCCCTCCCCTGACTTTCATGTGTCTGAGACCTTCCTTGGCTGAAACGCCCCCTCCTTGGGTAGCCTCGCTGCCCTTCCTGCCAACTACCATTGTTCTCGATCACAATGCCCCCTTTCTTCATGGACTGGCCGCAGCTCCTCATTATTTATTTATTTACTTGCTGTCTTAGGTCAAGCTCACTAGGGAAAAGATCCCTAGTTGAGGAGGCGAGTACACAGTGTATTAAGGAAGTGTTCCCAAAGAGTAGCTGGCAAGGGAGCAGGACAGAAGGGGGGAAGAACAGTGAGGCAGGGCTTCAGGTACAGTCCAGCTTTTACCTCGGCCCACAGTCTAAGCTCTGCGGTCTGAACTCTGCCTCTGACTTTATCCTGACTTGAAGCAGATGGACTCATTGGATATTCATAACCCTGTACCTGTCACTGGCTAGGGGAAAATGGAGCCAGGTGGGATCAACTCTCAAATACCTCAAGGATAGGCTTCTGGAAAATTCCATGTGCACTCATCCCAGTGGAAAGGCATACCTTAACAGTGTAGGCAACAAAGCAAAAATAGTGCTAGTTAACCTACTTCTTTTTTTCTTGTTTATTTTTTGTATGTCTATGTACAAGTCTGGGTATGAGTGTATAAGTACCTGTGTCTATGTGTGTGGGGTGTGGAAGTGGATGCCAGAAAAGGGCATCAGGTGTCCTCGATCACTTTCCACTTATTTCTTTGAATCAGGATCTCTCTCTAAACCTAGAGTTCTTGTTTTTTGGCTGGGTGGGAAGCCAGTAAGCCTCAGCAATCCTCCTGTCTCCAGCTCTCTCAGAACTGGGGATGCCCAGTTTGTTATGTGGGTCCTTGGATCTGAACTCCAGTCCTCCTGATTGCACAGCAAGTGCTCTTAACTGTTGAGCCATCTTTCTAGCCCTACACATACATATCCTTCTTGACCACACCTTACAAAAGAAAGTAGGCTACCCCATAGCAGATATCCCATCCTCCTGTTCACTGATTGACTTAACTCATTTGCATAGTACCTGCCACACAGCTGGCAATCAATATGTCTTCCAAATGACTGAGTGAATCTTCTAGTGCAGTGTGTGTCATATGGGAAGTGATCAAGCAATGTTATTGCAAACATCCTAAATATACTTTTAAGTCATTTATTTTATGTGTATGAGTCTTGCCTGCATGTATGTATGTGCACCACATGTACACATGTATGTATGTGCACCACATGTACACATGTATGTATGTGCACCACGTGTACACATGTATGTGTGTGCACCACATGTACACATGTATGTATGTGCACCACGTGTACACATGTATGTATGTGCACCACGTGTACACATGTATGTATGTGCACCACATGTACACATGTATGTATGTGCACCACGTGTACACATGTATGTGTGTGCACCACATGTACACATGTATGTATGTGCACCACGTGTACACATGAATGTGTGTGCACCACACGTACACATGTATGTATGTGCACCACACGTACACATGTATGTATGTGCACCACGTGTACACATGTATGTATGTGCACCACATGTACACATGTATGTATGTGCACCACACATACACATGTATGTATGTGCACCACACGTACACATGTATGTATGTGCACCACATGTACACAGTGCCCAAGGAGGCCAGAAGAGGGCATCATGTCCTCTAGAACTGGAGTTACACATGGTTGTTAGCCACCATGTGGGTGCTGGGAACGGAACCCCAGTTTTCTGCAGGAGCAGTCAGTGCTCTTAACCCCTGAGCCAACTCTCTAACTCCTAAATCTTTGGATTTTTTTTTCCAACCACTTTGGATACCAATGAAAACTCTGGGCCGCCTGTACTTCTAACCAGGTATCGGTCAGTTGGGGGCTCCTATGACCCCCTCCTCCAAATGTGATGCTAGAATGGTGGTATAGGATGCGGGTCTGGAAATTCATCTCTCAGGAAAACCAATACCTAAGAGATCAGTATTGGGTTAAAGAAACGCTTAATTTCTTCTTTCTTTCTTTTTCAGACAGGGATATTAACATTTAGTTCAGGCTATCCTGGAATGATGTAGCCCAGACTAGCCTCAAATTCAGACACACTGATCCAAGAGGCAGTGACAGCAAGAGCCTCAGTCTCACAAGTAGTAGGATTATAAGCATGTATGTATGGCAGGGCAGTTCAGGCTAGCCTTGAACTCAGGTTCTTCCTGCCTCACCTTCCAAGTGCTGGTATTACAGACCTGTAGCACCATGGCCAGCTTCCAAATATATTTTGTATTTTATCACTGGTACCTTTTAAAACAAGATTGTCTGGGCATTGAGGCTGATGGAAGTGTTATCTGTTAGAATTATTAACTGCAGAACTGGGCATAGTAGTACATACCCATGATCCCAGAACACTATAGGTAGAGGCAGGAGCATCAAAAGTTCAAGGTCACCTTTGGTTACATAGCAAACTCAAGATCTTGTCTCAAAACAAATTGATTGCAAAGTAGACAGATCAATCCAAGAACCCCTCAGACATGGGCAAACCAATTCAGTCATGCTATGGCAAGAAAGCAAGCCTGTCACAGTTGGGTTGTACAGGTAAGTGGGTTCCGAGGTGTAGATTAGCTTGCCGCACGTGCTCCAAGAAATGTTCCTGTTATCCCCACTAAAAAAGAGGAAAAACGGTGTGGTGGTCCAGGCCTGTAATCCCAGCCCTCGGAAGCTGAGGAAGAAGGATTGCTGCAAGTTTGACACCAACCTGGGTGCTGTCACCAACCATGGTGAGACTTTGTCTCCAAACTGAAACCAAACAAAGAAAAATGAGAAAGAACAAAGGTAAGGGGCTAAAGAGACGACACACTGGTTAAGAGTACTGGCTGCTTTTGCAGAGGACCCAGGTTTGGTATCCAGCACCCACACAGTAGCCAGCAACCATCTGTAACTCCAGTTCTGATACCCTCTTCTGACCTCCATGGGCATCACATGACATGGGTATACTTTCATATGTGCAAGCAAAACACATAGATACACATAAAAATACAAATAAATAAAATTTTAAGAGAGGGAGAGAGAAAGCCAGAGGAGTGTGAGAGAGGCATGACCACGCTGCTTCAGTGAGGGCTTTAGGTAAACTGTAGCAGGCTCCAAGGCTGGCAGCATTAGAGTTGCCTCCAGTTTAGTGTTGCCAGAATTAGCATACGCTGTCCAGTCAGATTTGAATTTTAGATCAACAATGAGTCATTTTTAACATGTGACCCATACTTAGAGTATATTTGTATCTTACTGTTTATCTGAAATTCAAATTGAGTATCACATGTAAAGTTTTGCAACAGGGTGTGGGGGATATGCCTTTATATCGGCCTTTATGTCGGCCAGTCTCTGAATTCAGACTGCTCCAGGAATGACCCTAGGGAATCAAATTCTTTTCCACTGAGGCAGTTTTCATGTGGTCTGACAGCTGAAGGCTGCCTGCCAGCAGCCCACTCAGCAACTGAGCAAATCAGCCCTTTGGGTTTTGAAGGAGAACTGGAAGCACCTATCAGCATATCTGCTCTAGAAACTCTTGGTAACTTGTTTGCTGTAATGTGCTTGAAGAATATTATATTGCACAGAATCAATGAGAAACAGGGTCAGAAAACAGAGAGCTGAGGAGCAGGAGAAACGTGCCACGGTCATAGCACTGGCAGTCTGGTTGGGTTGCTGTAGGTGCAAAGAGCTGTACTCACCATCCAGTAGACTCTAACCTTGCTACTGCCATACTGAACAAGATGCCTCCACTATTGTGTCCACTATTCAAGGCACCCAGTCCTGGTGTGAACAGGCTGGTTGGGTTACTGTGCATCCTCTAACTCTGTAGCAGCAAGAGATATCCTGCCTCTTGCCTAATTTCTCACAAATCTTTCTTCTGAAAAGGTTAAAAGGTTACATTAAGTTTTGATGTTAGTGATGACATTAGGAGCTGGTGATGTCTCTGAGAACACATCTAAGCAATCTGAATCATGGCCCAGAATATTCATCTTTGACCAATTCCAAGGAATGTGGCCAATTGACACAGGAGGGCTGAGGTGTAGCTCAGTTGGTAGAATACGTGCTTTTCAGGCATGAAGGCCTGGGTTTGATTTCCCAGCACCTCATAAAAACCCAGTGAGGTGGCCCATTCGGGCAATCCTAGCACTAGGGAGGTGGAAATTCAGTGTCATCCTTTGCTATGCAAGTTCCTAGGCCATCCTGGGCTACATAAGACCCTGTCTCCGAAAGAAAGAAGGAAAGGAAGAAAGCAAAATGAAAGAAAGAAAAGGAAAAGTTAGCAGGGTCATAGTGCACACCTGTAATCCTAGCGTCGTGAGTCTGAGGCCAACTTGGGCTTCATGAGATCGGCATCCACAAAGAAAGAAAAAAAAACTGAGTTTTATTATAGTCGTTCAGTGAATGCTTTGTTATTTTGCTGCTGTTGTTATTCTGGGTTTTAATTTTGCCTTTGAGAAAAGATCTTCCATGTTGCCCAGGCTGGCCTCTAACTCCTGGGTGCAGTCAATGCTCTGCTTCAGTCTCCAGAGGAACTGAGGCAACAGGCACACATCACCACAGTCAGGGACTTCACCAGTTTGAGGGCTCAATGATTCTGTAAATATTTATGTTTTATTTGTCCCCTAAAGATACTTTAGGGTTTTTTAAAAGTTTTATGTTTTATTTACAGTGTGCATATGTATGTGTGTGTATGTGTGTGTGTGTGTGCTCTTGGAGGTTAGAAGAGGACATTGGACCTCCTGGAGCTGAAGTTACAAGCAGTTGTGAGCCACCCAATGTGAGTGCCGGGAAGAGAACTTAGATCCTTCACAAAAGCAGCAGGCACACTTAACCACTTAGCTACATCTCTATCCCAAGGCATTTTAGTTTCTAACCTTGAATTTGACTCTTTTTAATTTTTAAAAATATTTTATCTTCATTATTCTTATTTTATTTTATGTGTATGAGTGTATTGCCAGCATGCATGTAAGTGTGCCCACATTGTATAATGCCTGCAGAGGCCGGAAGAGGGTGTTAGATACCCTGGAACCGGAGTTATAGACAGTTGTTAGCTGAAATGTGGGTGCTGGGTCCTCTGCAAGACCAGCAGTTCTCTTCTCCCCAGCCCCTTAATATTTAGTTTTTAAATTATGTGTGCATTTGCATCTGTGTGTGCACGAATGCAGCAGTGGCTGGGGAAGCCAGAGAGGGCGTCCAGTCCCCGGAGCCAGACTTACTGGCTGCTATGAGATACCTGATGTTGGTATTGGAAACTGAACTAGGTTCCTCAGGAAGAGCAGTATATGCTCTTAACCACTGAACCATTTCTCCAGCCCCAAGACTATTCATCTTTGTTTGTTTTCGAGACACGGTCTTGTTATATAATCCAGGCTACCCTTGAAAGCCATCTCCCTGCATCGATTCTCCAGTGCTGGGATGATGGATGTGCCATGGTGACAGGCAGCTTGAACTAGCATCTTCTGACTAGACCACCTCCTTCCTGAATTAGTAAACAGAAGGTTGCTTGATTGGTTGGAAATTTGACTATAAAATTAGATATTCTTAAAAATCAAAATTCTAAAACTTTGAGTCTCAGTCTACATGTAGCTATAAACCAGTTCCAACTTATTATTTACTAATTTTTATAAGAGAAACTATGTAACAGAGAATGTGGCACAGACTGTGTGCTGCTGCTGTGAGCCTTTTCCTTGTTCTCATGATATGATGACATATGCTGGCCTGAAACACAAACCTATTTCTTATTGTAGAACATAGAACTTCTAGACTATTATATTTCTTCCCCCCAAAAGAAGGAACTATATAATATATATGAGTAAATGTGTTATCAAAGCATGGCATGCCTATGTTGCAGAATAGACAGTTCTAAGAGGCAGACTGGCATAGAAAACAAGATCAAATCCAGAGTCTTGTACATGCTAGGCCTGCACTCTACCGCTGGACTACATCCTAAGCCCTGGACAAGTTATTAATAAAGACAAGAGCTAGCGCTTGGTGGTAGAATTCTTACCTAGCATGTGTGGAGCCCTGGGTTCTATCCCCAGCACACTGCCCCTCCAAAAATATATCACAATCCTTAAGCTGGGAGTGGTAGTGTACACTGCTAATCCTTGGGAGGTAGAGGCGGGAGGAATCAGGAGTCCCGGTCATCTCCAGCTACATACTGAATTCATGACTTAATAAGCTGGGCTACATGAGACTATGTGAGTATCGAAGAAAGAAAAAAGAAGGAAAGAGAAAGAAGGAAGGAAGGAAGGGGGAGAGAGAGAGAAGGAAGAAAAGTCATAATTACAAGTAACAGTGATAAATATTTCAAGTACCAGGCTGAGTGGTTTATAGATAGACCAGGCTGGCCTTGAACTTGTAATCCTCCTGCCTTTGCCTCCTGAGTAATGACAGGAATGTAGATTCTATTCTATTCTTTCTTTTTCTTCTTTCCCACCTTCCCTTTCTTTCTTTCTCTTTCCATTTCTCAGATGCAGATATTTTGGCTTAGTCAGTTTAAAATCCTATCCAATAATTCATTGATAGTGTAGAAATGGGATGAGAGTTAGGAGGGCTGGCTTTTAAATGTTTTTAATATTTATTTTTGTTTTATGTGTATGAGTGTTCTACCTGCATGTATGCAAGCGTACTATGTGCATGCCTGGTGCGCCTGGCAGAGGCCGGAAGAGGATGTAAGATTCCTGGGAACTGGAGTGCCAGGCGGTTGTTACCTGGAATTAGCCATGAGGGTGCTGGGAACTAAACCCAGGTCCTCTATAAGAGTAATCAGTATTCTTAACATTTGTTTTGTTAGGTTTTGCTGGCTTGTTTTGCAGTGCTAAGAATAGATCCAGGGCCATTATGCATAGTAGGCAAGTCCTCTGCCACAGCCACAGCCACCTACTAAACATCCTGAGCATCACATCTTTCAAACATTAAAAAAAAGGTTTTTTTTAATTTCCTTCCTCGTTTCCTCATCCCACTGTTCATTCAAAGGTCTATTGTTTAGTATCCAAATATTTTTGTAGTTTCTCTAGTAAAAAGTATGGTAAGCAGCTGATGTAGTGGCATACATCCTTAATCTCAACACTTGGGAGGCAGAAACAGGTGAATTCTGTGAGTTCAAGGCCAGCCTCATCTGCATAGTGAGAGCCTATAAGAATAAGAATAAGAATAAGAATAGGGCTGGAGAAATAACTCAGCAGTTAAGAGCACTGGCTGCTCTTCCAGAGGACCTAGGTTTGATTCCCAGCACCCATATGGTTGCTAACAACCATCTGTAACTCAAGTTCCAGGGGATCTGACACCCTCTGGCCTTTTCAGACATTGCCTAACACAGGTGCACTTACATACATGCAGGCAAGACACTCATACACATAAAATGAAAATAAATAAATAAAAATAAAAATAAAAATAAAAATAAAAAATAATAATAATAAAGTATGGAACACTTCACTAATTTGCATTCAGCCTTGTGCAGGGGCTATGCTAACCTCTAGATCGTTCCAATTTTAGTTGATGTGCAGCAGAATCCGTCCAGCACCTGAGCATCATGTCTTCATGCCTTTGCTCATCCTGTGCCTTCTGGCGGGAATGTTCTACACATTTTCACCTTTTCTGCCTGCTTTCTCTAGCGAATACCATTCCCTCTTAAAGACTAAGGTCAGATGTTATCACTGAAAACTGTGGAAACCATCTTCTCCTTTGTCCATCTCCTTGTTCCCCTAACCCGGAGGTTAGTCTCCACCACTGAATTCATGCAAGACAGTGAATCCATCGATCAGATTCCTCTTCTCCACTCTAATAGGACCCACAAGGATGGAGCCATGCCTTAGTCTCCCTAGCCTTAACCTGAGCACAGGGAGGGCCTGGCACTTAGTAGGAATTCAGTAACACTCAGTCTCAGTGTACTGATAGCTGTTTGTGTGATATTTTGAATTGAAAATCTGTGGTTTGAGGTCACAAGGGGCTGAAGGATCGGCTGTGATTAAGAAGAGACCAGAACCACTAGAGTGAAAACTTTGTTTTACAGGACAATTGATGCTGGTTAGCTGGGGCTGGAAAATCAGCTGTAAGTAACAAGAGACCAACATTGTTGAGGTGAAATTTTCTGGGAAGAATTTCCTGAGGTTCAGCACACAGAAGCTGTGTTCCAGAGGGGTCCCGAGCCTCCACCTCAAGTTGGAAGCAGGGCTTGGTAATGGGTGAGAGTCTCCTGCGTGGTTCTGGTGTTGAAAGTGTGAAGAGTCACAGACAGCAGCTGAGGCTTGGCACCCTGAGAGGCCAGGAAAGGATTTGGTGAAAGTGCAGCCTCAATTGCAGTGAAGACCACAGCATTGAAGGGGTCATGGAGATAATCTGAGGCTTTGTACCCTAAGAGGCCAAAAGAACTAATTGGTGAAGGTGCAGCCTCAGTTTCAGCATTTTGGAGATGCCAGGACCATAGGATGACCACCAAGGGCAGCAGTACGTGTGGAATGGAGCCGGCCTGGGTCTGTGAGACCAGCTGTGTGTGCTGTGGACGGCAGAGCCAGGAAAGTGGAGCTGCTGAAACCCTTTGGAGCCGAGAAAATTGTGAGTGAATCCTAGATCTTTGAGCTATTTACTGGACTTAGGTTTTGCTTTAATATGCCTGATTCTTTCCTTTCTATAAGACAGTACTTGTTTTAGATTTTACAGGAGCCCAAGGTTAAGAGACATTTAAAAGAGACTTTGAACTTTTAAGTGTTTGGATTTTTTAAAGACTGTGGGGCTTTTAAGGCTATATTGTCTTATGTTGTATGTTAACATTATATCTTGGGAACTAGAAATGGAAAGGTCATGGTTTAATAGTGAGGTGTTTCTAGTGTCAAGTTGGAAGGGGGTCAATTGTGTTGAATAGCTTTAGTGTCAACTTGACACACCTGGTTGAGGGAGCTTCAGTTGGGGAATTGCCTTCATTGGACTGGCCTGTGACCATGTCTATGGGATATTTTCTTGATCGTTGAGTGATCTGGGAGGGCCCAGCCTACTGTGGGCAGTGCCATTCCTGGGCAGGCTATTGTGTATTGTGTAAGAAAGCTGGCTAAGCATGGGCCAGGGGAGCAAGCCAGTAAGCAGTGTTCCTCCATGGCCTGTACTTTAGCTCTTGCCTCCAGGTTCCTGCCCCCTCCAAAAGTGAAATAACTGGCTGGGCCTTAGCTCATAGTTCAGTGCTTGCTTAGTATGTGCAGGCTCTGTGTTTAATCCCTAGCACTGCAAAAAGAAAATGAAATAAAAAGCCAACTAGAAACAAGTAACCACATGAAGTGCAGCCATGAGCAAGACCGTTCTGAGTGAAAGGAAGGACAGGTGCAAAGACTGTGAGGTGGAAGCCTGCCAGGCACCCAGGAACAGCAGGAGGCCACTGTGAGGAGGCCAAAGGTAAGTCCTCTAGTTTCCTTTGTCCTGACACCCCACAACCTTTCGAAATGCTCAAGGGTGGGGTCCTTTGAAAGTCCTTGGAACAACCAACGGAATGTTCTATAAAGAATACTAGGTTCATTCTGAGTTGTGTTGACCTAACTGGGCAGAGCTAAGTGGGGAATGGCAGCCAAGTGGGAGGGGTGCTGGGCAAGGTTGTGTTCGGTACCTGGAGCCATCCAGGCAATAAGGCTATCCTCTGCAGAGCGCTGTGAGCACTACTTCCAGCTGGGTGCATGAAATGCTCATGGATACAGTGGCACTCTCATTGCATTTTTTTTTTTAAGACAGGCTCCCATGTGTCCTAGGCTGGCCTCCAAGTGGCCTTGGATGACCTTGAACTTCTGGTACTCCTGCATCTACCTCTGAGTGCTAGGATCCTAGCATAGACATGGACCACCACCCCTGTGGCCTTGTGCATTGTAGGCACTCTCCCATCCGAGCTACACACCCAGCCCTTTGGTTTGGTTTGATTTTGAGACAGAGTTTCATTCTGTAGTCTGGAATTCCCTATGTAGCATAGGCTGGCCACAGACTTAGGACCATCCTCTTGCCTCAGCCTCCCCAGTGCTTGGGTTGAAGGCATGAGCCACCATATCTGGCTGGCGTGTTTTTAATACAAGTTAAGTAAATATCTGCGTAGTATGGGGCATTTGTGTCCTTTGCAGTCATAAAGACCAGGTTCAAACCCTTCCTCTGTCTTTGCTTTGTGACCTTTGGTAAGCAACTTTAATGTCCATCAGTGTCATTATCAACAGGGTGAGAATAAATATATTTCTTTTGTTGATGGAAGGAGTCAATTAGACAATGTGTGCCTGACTCTCAGTATCTAATACTGTTCTTTCTGTGTAATCAATAGTCATAAGAGCGTCACAAGTTATTCACTTCCTCCATGACCTTCCTCACTCTTCCACAAGGTATCTTATGAGAACCTCCCCAGTCCTTTTTAGTGAGCACTGATTTTTTTTTTTGGTATCTGAATAACTATTTGCTCTCATTGTGTTTGCTTTCTGTAGCTGTGACAGAAGAGCTGAGCAAATCAACTTAAAGGGCAGAAAGATTTCCTCTGGCTTAGTGTTTCACAGATGTCAGTTCCTGGTCTCTTGGCTCTGTTGCATGTGTGCCTGCGGCAAAGCATCACGGCAGGAGTGCGCTACAGGAAACTGCACAGGAAAGAAAGCCAGAGGTGGGGACAGGTCATGCTCAAGTGCTTGTCCCCATGACCTAACTTCCAGTGGGTTCCACCCCCTAAAAGTTCCACCACTTCCCAATAGCACCACAAGCACTGACAACTTCAACACACAGGCCTTTGGGGTTGTTACCTAAGCTGTAACAACCGTTGTCATGTATTTGAGGGCCAAGGGAAAACCAAACCTACACAGCCAATGACCTGATTCCTAAAATCTATAGGCAAGAAGGGAAGGTCTCTCTACAGTGTCTGTGTATGCTTCCAATGCTTGTGAAGCTGGGGAGGATACCAAGTGCCAGGGAGGTCACTGTGCCCAGCATGACCAAACAGAGTTAAGGCGCTTGCTTCCTCCAAGCTTCTGTGCACATATCCTTCACTGGTGGCTTCCTTCTCCAGAATCCTGCTGCTGATTAAGACCTCAACGTATTTATCAAAGTCTCCTGAAGTCAATAGCAATACCTTGCAAAGAGAGGCTTAACCAGGTATGGTGGTCACACTTGATGCCAACACTCAGAATGCAGAAGCAGGTAGATCTAAGTGAGATCAAGTTAACCTGGTCTACACAGGAAGTTCCAGGCCAGCTGGGGCTGCAGGGAGTCCCTGTCTCAAAACAAAAACAAATAGAGCCTCAAACTATAAAACAATAATTATTTTTGTATATCAAAACCAGGATAACTTTAGTAAAATATGCCAGTGATTCTCAGATTTGGCTACTGGAATAATCTAAGAAATATTTTTAAAGACCAAGATTCTGATGTATTGATGTGAGGTGGGGTCCAGATATCCAGAGTTTTAAAACCACTCCCAATAGTCAGATGTATCAGCATACACCTGTGATCCCAGCACTCGGGGTATAGAGGCAGGACAATCATATGTCCAAGGTCATCCTCGGCTATGTAGAAAGCTCAAGGTCAGACTGCCACCCTTTAAAAAGAAGTCTCCTCAGAGCTGAAAGTGCTTGCTAGCGTGCACAAGGCTCTGCATTTGATTCCCAACACTGCCAAAAAATTAGTAATGATCAATTAAGTTTTTTAAAGTTGAAGCGGTTGTGAAATGGTTCAGCAGATAAAGATGCTTGTCGCCAAACCTGATGACCTGAGTTAGGTGTGTGGAATCCACATGGTATAAGGAGAGATTTGACTCTCGCAGGAGGTTGTCTCTGACCTATGCACACACCCTCTGCCCCCACAACAAAGTAAACAAAAATTATTATTATTATTATTAATTTGGTTTTTAGAGGCAGGGTCTGCCTGTAGCCCCAGCTGGCCTGGAACTCACTATGTAAGCCAGGCTGGCCTCAGTGTCATAGAGATCTGCCTGCCTCTGCTTCCCAAGTGCTGGGATTAGAGGTGTGGGCCACCATCCTTGACTCAAAATAAACAATATTTTTAAAATGGGGACTAGGGATGTAACTCAGTTGGAAGAGTGCTTGCTAGCATGCACAAAGCCCTGAGTTCATCCTCATCATTGAATATCCAGGGTGTGGTGACGTATGCCTGTAATCCCAGCACTTGGGAGGATCAGAAGTCTAAGGTAATCTTTGGCTATATAAGGAATGGAAGGCTAGCCTAGGATATGTGTGAGGAGACCCTGTCTTAAAAAAAAAATAAATAAATGAACTAATGTAATTTTAACACAACCAAAGCTGAGCATTCTGCCCATACTTTAAATGTGAGCCTGTGTGATATGTGATTTTTGCAAAGTGTATAGAATGCTTTAAATGTGCCTCCAGGTCGAGAACTAGACCCCATATATTGATTTTTTTTTCTTTTTCCTTCTGGACAGTAGATAAAACAACCTTAAATGACTTGATGTTCTTCCAAATCACTGCGTAATTAGCTATCACTGAACAAACCTTTGTAAGGTTTTGCCAATGGCATATTCCTATATCCTGTTTAGTGAGCAGACTGGGAGCCAATTTTCCAGTGTGGGTAAACTCTGCTGTATGGGAACTGATTATTAAAGTCACCTGGTGGCTTACCAAGTCAAGAACAGAGATGTCAAAACTGCAGTTTTGGAGCTGACAGGAACCAGAGAGTAGAACTTTCTAGATTTTAGTGTATATACTGGTTACCTGGGGAGTCTTGCTACTAGCAAGAGGCTAACTCAGAAAGCCTGGGAGGAAGCTGATTCTGCTGGTCCAAGGATCACGTTTGGATAGCAAAGCTGGTGTGGAAAACATTGGGTTTATATATTTGATGCTTCATAAAAAAAAAAATGGGTCAGAGACATGGCTCAGCAGGGTAAAGGCACCTGATGCAGGTCTGGCAAACTGAGTTCATAGAGCCTATGTTGTGGAAAGAAGGAGATTCCTGCAAGCTGTCTTCTGACACACATGCACACGATAAGGAAATGTAAATTTTTAAAATTTCCAATGACAAGCCCCACTCCAGGTCAAGCGAACTCTGATTTTTTTTTTCAAAATTCCCCACCAGTCTTCCTCCCTCCCTCCCTCCCTCCCTCCCTCCCTCCCTCCCTCCCTCCCTCCCTCCCTCCCTCCCTCCCTTCCTTCCTTCCTTCCTTCCTTCCTTCCTTCCTTCCTTCCTTCCTTCCCAGCGTGGACTGAATTCAGGGTCTCATGTGTACTAGGCACGCACCCCACAGTTGAACTACACTCCCTGTTTCCACCTGGTGTAGCTAAGACTGATAACTCTGATAGATGAGGAAACTGAGACCCAGAGAGAAGAGGGAGTGAAAGAGCCACCTGAGTATCCCACATTGTGAAATCAGCACCCAGGCTTCTGGCTACAAAATCCTCTGAATCCCTAGACAGGAAGCAGATTGTGGTTGCCAGGCACTGCTCACGGACGTGGGGGTTTTTTGTGGGGTGATTCTAAAATTAGGCAGTACTGATGATTCACAACCTATGAATGCTCTAAATGCCACTGGCTTGCACACTTTAATTGTGAGTTGTATGATATGTGCATTATATCTTTTTCTTTAGTTGGTTTTTGGTTTTGGACAAGACCTCACTATGTATGTAGCCCAGGCTGATCTTGAACTCAAAATCCCCCTGCCTCAGTCCCTCAAGTGCTGGAATGCTGAGATTACAGACATGAGTTAACATACCCAGCTTCCCCGAACCCCAGGGTTGGGGATCCTACCCAGGGCCTGAACATACCAGGCAAGCTCTTTACCAATGAGGCACACTTTTTTTTTTTTTAAAAAGCCAGGCCTGGTATAATCCCAACACCCAGAAAACCGAAGTATGATGGCTGTGAGTTTCAAGCTTGAACTATACAGTGAGACACAGACAGAGAGACAGAGAGACAGAGGCAGAGGGGTGTGTATTACAGGAACTGGCATCTCATTAGATATGAGCTTTCTTGTCCCTTAAAAGTTACCATCCTCTCAGTACACCACTGACTAACATGGTGGTATGGCCTCCTAGGACCTCTGTCCTTGGCTTACATCTGTTGCAGAAGTTTGGGGCTGAATCATCAGAGTTTCAGTTCCTGTCTGATGTCAAAGGCTAGAGAGTAAGAGGAACTAGAAGAGAATTTCTTTAAGGTAAAATTTCTGTTTTAATCTTAAAAAAAAATTTTTCTGTGTGTTTGCCTGCATATCAGTGAACCAGTGTTGTGCAGTGCCCATAGAGCCCAGGAGAGGGCGTCAGACCCCTGGAATTGGAGTTATGGATGGTTGTTAGCCACCAGGTGGGTGCTGGGAATGGAACCCAGGTCCTCTGCAAGAGCATTCAGTGCTCTTAACCACTGAGCCATCTCTCCAGCCTCTTAAGATAACTTTTCATGGCTTCCCACTTTCTTTTCCATGAAATGAAAAATAAATTAATAGGAGTAGATAAATAGAAAGTGGAAAGCCAAACCTTTTCCCATAGAACTCATTATTACATGTGAATACATTTAAGGCTCATGCATATGCATATTTCATAAGATTAAGCAGATCTAATAGTAAAAAGTTAGAGACTCTGTGAGTGATTGGGAGGCAAAAGTATTTAAATTTAAAAGGACAGCATGTTTATTTTTGAAATAAAACCTATTATGTTGAATATTCATTTTATTTTATTCTTTATTTTTTGGGGGCTGTCACATGTGTGCTACAGTACCCCAGTGGAAGCCAGGGGACAACCTACAGGAGTTCTCTCCTACCCCACATGGGTTCTGGGGATAGAACACAGGTCATTGGGCTTGGTAGGCAATTGCCTTTATCTACTGAGTCAACCCTTGTTTCTTTTTTGAGACAGAGTTTCTTATAACTTCAAATTCCTGCCTCCACCTTGGAAGTGCTGGGATTAGCTATGTGTGTATATCAGCATACTCGGTCTGTTTCTACCCAGCAAACTAACAATGAGATAAAGTAAAGGATTCTGAAGTCCCCCAGTCTTAATGGTTTTCAAAGGTGGAGAAGTTAAGTGTAAGATCTCTCCAGGATCTGATTGTGTCTCCTCTTAAATTTTATCAAAAGAACTTCAAATAACTAAAGATGACTTGGATTCTAGATCATTCCATGCCCAGAAGAACATTCTATTCCTTCTAGTTAATTCCTAAAGTGCAACCATAGTCAATCAGGGAAGTGTTTCCACAGGCCCTGAACTAAGTCTAATTGTTAATTCACACACAAATTTGAGACTGTTAACCAACTGAGGATTTCTTTTTTTTTTTGAGTCAGGGTCTCCTTGTGGTCCCAATTGGACTGGAACTTGATATGTAGGCTACACTGGCCTTGAACTCACAGAGACTCGAATGCCTCTGCCTCCCGAGTGCTGGGATTAAGGACCTGGGCCACCACACCCGGCAAGGATTTCTTTATGTACACTCCTCCAGAAACTTTCTCTAGGGAGTGAGACAGTGAAAGTAGAGCACTGTAATCATCCTTTCATGACGTCTGAGACTTCGGATGCCTTAATGGATTGATGTCAGAGCAGGGATTCAAATCCATTTGTTTTCTGGAAGGGATCAAAATCCCCTTCAAAAGCACATAGGGTAATTTCCAATCCAGTGAGGTCACTTAAGATGTTAATGATATGAGCCATACTTGTTCTATTGAATCTTCTTTGAGAATCTTGCTAAACTATACCCCAGGCTAACCACAAGCTCACCCTAGTTCTTGCCTCCACTTCCTGAGTTCAATGATTATAAGCACTTGCTATCAGGCTGTCTTGCATCTTTTAAAATCGCATTGTGTGTGTGTGTGTGTGTGTGTGTGTGTGTGTGTGTGTGTTGCTGTTGCTGTTGCTGTTGTGTGGATGTCCAGGGGTAGCTTTCAGGAGTCATTTCTCTCTTTCCACCATGTGGATTCTGGGCGTTGAGCTCTGGTCATCAGGTTTGGCAGCAAGCATCTTTACCTGCTGAACCATCTCACTGGTCCTATGCTGTGTCTTTTAATCTGCTTTTTATTTCTTTCAGTTTTGCAGAATTGGGACTGAACACAGGGCCTCACACATGCTGGACAAGTACTATACCGCTGAGCTACATCTACAGCCTTCTTTTTTTCTTTCTTTTCTTTCCTTCCTTCTACCTTTCCTTCTTTCCTTCCTTTCTCTTCCTTTCTCTTTTTTTCTTTCTAATAGTGTCTCACATAGCCCAGGCTGGCCTTGAACTATAGATCCTACAGCCTCTACCTCCTAAGTGCTGGAATTATAGATGCCCAACTTTCTCTTGCAGCTTTTTAAAAAAGATTTACTTTTTGGTTTTTTAATTATGTCGGGAGGGGGGTTGGTGTACATGTGAGTGAAGTTGTCTGTGGAGGCCAGAAGAGGACATCAGATTCTCTAGATCTGGAGTCACAGGTAGTTGTGAGTCCCACCTCCTGCCCCAGGTAGGTGCTAGGAACTGAATTCAGGTCTTCTGAAAGAGCATCAGATCCCCTGGAACTGGAGTTATGGACAATTGTTAGCTGCCATGTGAGTGCTGAGAATTGAACCTGGGTCCTCTGCAAGAGCAGCCAGTGCTCTTAACCCCCGCCAAGCCATCTCTCCAGCCCCTTTGTTGTGTATTTTTGACATTTTCACTATATGTTCTAAAAAGTTTTTTCTCTGGTCATATCTACTTAGAATTCTAAATACTTCTGTGTTTGGATGTCCATTTCTTTGTCTAGATTTAGGGAATTTTCTGGTATAATTTCATTGAATAAATTCTCTGTACCTTTAGTCTTTAATCTCAGCTTCTTCTACCCTGTGGACTTCGAGGTTTGCTCTCTTGATGGTATCCTAGTGTTCTTGACATTAAGGTCATGTTCATTTACTTATTTTTTCTTTATTGATGTTTGAATGTAATATTTTCTCAATCTTGTTCTTGGATATCCTTTGTTCTGCTTGGTCCAGTCTATTGATGGTGTTGTCTACTGTGGGTTTTTTTCTTTCTTTCTTTCATTCATTCATTCATTCATTCATTCATTGTGTGTGCTTACATGCAAGAGTGAATGCTATGGCATGTATGGAGGTCAGAGGACAACTTTCAGGAACAAGTTCTTTCCTTCCATTATGTGGGTCTGAGGATCAAACATAGGTGATCAAGCTTAGTGGTGTCTTCTCCCATTGAGCCATCTTTCCAGCTCAAATACAACACTTTTAAGCCATAATCCTTCACCCTTTGTCCCCCAGGGTGTTATAATGTTAAATGCATTTAGTTCAACTTCTAAAGTTCTCATGACCTTTAACAATTCCAGATATTTTAAAAGTCCAAATCTTGGACCTGGAGAGATGGCCCAGTGGTTAAGATCTCTGGCTGCTCTAGCAGAGGACCTGGGTTCAGTTCCCAGCACCCACATGTCGACTAACAACAATTTTTAACTCCAGTTAAGGGGATCTGACACCCTATTCTGAACTTCAAGGTCATTTCATGGCACACGTGCACTTACATACATGCAGGTAATACACTAATTTATTTTTAAGCACAAAGAATTTTGTTTTAAATCCAAATCTCTTAACTTCAGTATCCTATAAAATCAAAAACAAATTACATACTTCCAACATATAATGGTACAGAATAAATACTCCTAGTCCAGAGGAGACAAATCAGGGCAGAGCAAGAAATGATTGGACCAAGACAAGACCAAAATCCAACAGAGTAAATAGGTTCAGCATTTAGAGCTTATGATATAATCAAACACCTGGGCTCCAAAGAGCTTAGGTAGCCCCACCCTTCCAGTTCTGTCCCTGTGGCATTCTCAGCCTCTCTCTTGGTCTGGTCTCATTAAAAATGCCTGCAGCTCTCCTTGGTAAACATCCCATGGTCTTGGCATCTCCAGTGTCCTGGGAATTCCATTGTAACTTAGGCTTCGTGCAGTGGCCACTTAGGACCTCTTTGCAGAAACTTTGAGCCTATCATACATTACTTGGTCTCAGCTGCTCTCCACAACCCCCTCAGTCTTGCATCTTTCATGCCTTCCAAACCAAGACCACATGAATGACACAGCCAAGTCCTGCTGCCATCTAAAAGTGTAACCTGCCTACCTTGGACCACAGCTGTATTAGCTTCTGTGTGCTAACCATGGGAAAAACTGTCCTAAGCTTTAGGGAAGCAGGAAATCCCCGCTTCCACCTGCATGCTCTGTTCAGGCTCCTTTCACATAAATTCACATTTTCACTAGTTGGAGCCTTTGATGGGAGGAGTCTTGCCCTCAAGACACCTTTCCTATTATCCTAGTACAGAGCACTAGGTTTCTCTTTAATGGTTCTGATCTCTTTAACACTTGGCTTTGTTATTTGCATTCTCTTTGTTCAAACCAGGGTTAAACAAATTAATCCATAATGTTGAAACATAATTTCACTCAGGTTCTAGGACACAGAATGAAGTTAGATTCTTCTCAAAAATAATGACATAAATTGTCCCTATCTAAATTCCTGATAGTCATAATTCCCCTCTGAAACCCTATGAGCCAGAACTGCACTCTCTGTATTTCTCTGAGCATTCTTGTCATCCAGCTCCCACCAGAATGGCCCATTAAGCTCAGCTTTTAGTAGTATTTTGACTTTGCTTGTTTTGTCTTTTAAAGATTTATTCATTTATTATGAGTATGTATGTGTGCCTACATGAGTTTTTGTGTACCATGTGCTTGAAGGTACCTAAGGAGATCAGAGAGTAACAAATCCCTGGACCTGGAATTATAGGCAATTGTGAACTACCTAATGTGGGTGCTGGGTACCAAACCCAGGTCCTCTTGAAGAGAGGCAAGTGCTCTTAACCACCACCAACTATCTGTAATTCCAGGTGATCTGATGGACTCTTCTGGCCTGACATGGGTCTGTTTACATACACGTGAGCAAAACACTAATACACAGAACATTTTTAAATAAATAACTAAAAAAAAAAAAACAGGGTTTATGGCACAAGCCTTTAATCAATCCCAGAACCCTGAAGATAAAAACAGGTAGATCTCTATGGTCTACATAGGGAGTTCCACCAGGTTAGCCAGGGCTGTCTCAAACAGATGAGAAAGAGAAGAAGGTAAAAAGACAAAGTGTTAAAACAGCTTCTTCATGATGAAGACTCTTCTTCATGAAGACCCTTGAAATTTGGAACTGTCAATTATATGCAGAGTGGGGGGTGTCAGCTGAACTGGAGGACTCATCTTTCCTGTGGCTTATGCTGCTGTTGAGCAGGTATTGGGTAAATGTCCAATGTCCATCAGAACTGTCATTTCTTTTGTGTGTAACAGGGCCCTCTACTGGCCACAGTTAGCTTTGCAGCTGTGGCCTGGGCATGATCTCCCACCCTAGATCATATCCTCTGAGGTTGCTAATGTTCCAACTAGAGGATGCCTCCCAAGTGTGGGAAGTAACCACCACACTGAAATCTGTACGGGTGGAAGCCCATCTTTGTGCTTTCAAGACCTCCTAAGTATTCATCACTGGATGATGAAGGAAGGATATACATCAATACCTGGAATGCAGAGCAGTGAACAGCACAGATGACTCAAGAGGTTGATCCTCCTGACCTCAGGCTCAGGAATCTCAAACTCCAATTTTATTCTCAGAGGAGGAGATTGACTCCAACCACCAAGGGCAGCATTATGCACTCCATTGCCTGAACCAAGCCATCTGCAAGCTAGTGCTTTTCAGTCTGTGGACATCTGGCTCTCCAAGTTTCCACAACTGCCTCTCAGATGCTCTGTCAGGGCTGTGACTGTCTAACTTCAGGCCCCCTGGCTTGTGATTGGCCTCAGTTTGGGGGTAGTGTAGGTCAAGTTTGAACAATAGGATCACTCTTGAGATGGTGCCTGGACTCTGCCCTCTGAGTCATACAGAGTGACAAAATGGGATCTGTCTCCATGGATCATCATCTGCCAGAGGAATCACTGTCTCATCAAAACCCACAGCTGGATTTGAGGCTTTCGAGGGCTGTGGGCTTGTCCGGAGGATGACTGCCAGTCTCTTCACCATGGCTGCCTGGCTGAGCTTTTGGATAGGAGTTCTCCTTCCTTCTCAGGGCTGCCATGAGGCTGGGGGTGTGCTAGGTTCAGCTTCTTTTCCGAACACTGCCTGTCTTTATCTCAGCAGTTTCCAGCTTTTGGTCACTGCGTTTGTGAATCTGAGAAGCTCTTTTCTTTCTGTCTTTGGAATCCAGTCTATTCTTTCTTCCACTGACTCTTCTCTTTAATGAGGTCCTGCAGAGGTAGATTCTAGTCTACCATTTCACCCAGAAGTCAGGGCATGATTACTCTAAAAATTATTCTTTGCTTCTGTCTTGTTTCTAATCTGGTTAAAACCCTTTTGCTTCATAAACAATGAATTATGACAACTGGGCACACATGCATATAGCTAATATAACTTAGACAAAAATAAAAATATTTTGGCATAATTAATCCAATACATACTTAACGAAGCAGTGATAGGGGAATATTGAGGTGTCTGAGAATGACGCCTTTCTTGAGGAGCTAGGGTCCCAGAAACTCAGGGGCCCCAAACCCGCCCAAAGGAGCACAAGTGTGCTTTCTGGGTTCTTGTCTCATGAATTTCAATGAAATTTGTGAACCACAGAGAGTGAGTTTTAAGAAAAGTTTATTATACATCGAAAGGTGGGAACTTAAGAGGGAGAAAGAGAGCCATTCTTTTTGAGTTAAGAGGACATGGAGGTCAGTCACATGGCTGACAAAGAAAAGCATGGCAGAGAAGAGCAAGGAAATCCAGAGTACCAGAAAAAGTATGCTTAGGCTGTCAGCACCTGAGAGAAGGAGACAGAAGAGAAGAAAAGGAATAACTTTTCTTAAGGACTCAGGTGCGCAGACCCAACGGAGCCTCACAATAGTGTGTCAGGATGACGCTGGGGGCAAGAATTCTGGGAATGAAAAATACATTATCTCATTAAAGGGCTAATTATCTCCTTAGTATGGCTTAAGGTGAACCCGCCGTCTTAGGGCCGGTCCTCTTGCCAGGTCATTGACCTACTTGATTGGGATTTAGGTTTTCACTCAGGACAGAGATTTCTTTCATTCTCTTGACCAGAAGGAAACAGTTTTCCCCTAATGGGCCTCTAACGCTACTGTGGCCAAAGACTAGGAGAAGAACATTGTCTGTGAATTCAGTCCCAGCTGGTGTCACTCTGTCAGAGCCTCAGCTACATCACCTGACTGCGTGACAATTCTTACTTTACCTGATATGATTCTTAAATTGCAGTTTCAATCATTGTTAACTGCTATAATTGTTTTTAACTATTGTTAGGCCTCATGACTAATAAAGAACTCATTAAAAAATTAGTCATTGTTTATCTGACAGTCACATTTAAATGGATATCCTATTTGATTTGATTTTTGCTTAATTTGTCAGTCTTACTGAGGTAGGAATTGTAGAAGCTCCCCATCCCCCCATTTGTGTGTGTGTGTGTGTGTGTGTGTGTGTGTGTGTATGTCAGGCAAGTGCTCTACCACCGAGCTAAACCATAATCTCCCTTTTTTTTGTTGTTTTTTGGAAAGCCAGGTTTTTGCTTTGTTTTTTCTTTACATATTTTATTTTATGAGCATATTGTCTGCATGTGTGTAAATGCACCTGTGTCGTGCAATGTCCACAAGATCAGAAGAAGGCATCAGATCCCTGGAACTGAAGTTACGAACAGGAGTTACAGAGAGTTGTTGGCCACCACAGTGCTGGGAATCGAACCCTGGTTCTCTGCAACAATAGTCAGTGCTCTTAACCACTGAGCCATCTCTCCTGCCCTTTGTTTTGCTTTGCTTTATGTATAAAGTTTTGCCATCAGTTTCTAGCAGGTAACTCCCACTACTGGTCCATATCTTAAGAGCAAACAGAATCTGACCTCAGCAAACCAGGGTGGGAGAGGTGTAGGGGGCTCTGCTTTCTCTATCAGGACTGGTAACTTCTTGCTCCAGTTTATCCACAAAGATTTTCTCTTCAACTCTCAGATTTTAAAATTTTTCTTTGTAGTACTGAGGACTGAACGAACCTAAGGCTTTGCACATGTTAGGCAGCTGCTCTGCTGCTGAGCTAAATCCCAGACCTTTTTGTATTGTGTTTTGAGACAGGATCTTGCTCAGTTACTCAGGCTGGCTTTTAGCTTACTTTGTAGCCCAAGCAGGCCTTGAACTTATGATCCTCTTATTTCTTCAGTAACTGGAATTACAGGCCCGAGCCACAAATCTAGCCAAACTCCCTGATCTTGATGTTGGCATCTGTGGTAACAGAGAGCCAGTAGTGGTTGGAGTTTATACGCAGTGCATCATTAACGTTCCCAACACCTGTCAGATAAAAATGCTTATCTTTTTCAAGGTCCCATAGCATGACCAGGCCACCTCTGCTTCTGGATACGCTGGAGAGGCTGTCACAGCTGAGTTACACCTTTCGCTTTGACCGAGATGCTGGGCAAGCAGTAACAGCACCAGGAACGTTAGAGGGAGTGAGCAGACTTCCTTTCCTTATATCCGAGCTTGAGCTGAGGAGGCGAGGGCAGGTCCTCTCCCTCTCTGCCCCTTGCTACCCCACATGCTGGTGGGAAAATAAAGGTGGTGGGCCTCACAGTCCCGGGCTTTGGTAACAAGTGCTTGATCCTGATGCCCAGAATAGAAGGAAAAGGAGAACAGGGAAAACAAAAATCAGAGAGTTGGCATGAGAGTCTGCAGACACTGCAGTGGGTACAGACTCCTCTACAAACCCCAGGACCTCCCTCGGGTGTGCACAGAGGCACTGTGAGGGTTAGTTTTAACTGTCAGTTTGACACAATCTAGAAGCACCTCAGGAGAGAGTCTCACTGAGGGACGGTCCAGATCAGGTTGGCCTGTGGGCATGTCTTGATTATATTAATTGATGTGAGAAAACTCAACCTTAATGTCAGTGGTACCATTCCTTGAGTTGGGGTTCTGGGCTGTGAAAAAGAAGCAAAAATGCACTGAGCACAGGTATGCATGGCATGCATTCATTTCTCTCCACTCTTGACCGTGGATGTGACCAGATATGACCAGCGACCTTAAAGTCCTGTCTTGACTTCCCCACAATGGTGGACTGTAACCTGGAATTGGAAGCCAGATAAACCCTTTCTCCTTTAAAGTTCCTCTTGCCAGGGTATTTTATCACAGCAACAGAAAGAAAATTAGGACACACCACAAAGCTATCACAAAAACATGTGGCACAACCACAGCAGCTGCAGCTATGCGACCATCTTGTGGGCCATTATTCAGCCAGGTGGCCCTGTGGACTGAGTGTCACCTAGAGAAGTATGAGACTGGAGAAAGTATGGTGCCTCCTGGGCGGATGTTGCTTTTGGTCCCAATAGTTCCCACCGTGGAAAACTTGCTTAGGAAGGGGAACAGAGAGCAGAAATCTGCAGCTGTAGAAAGAAACCCACCCCATGGGTGAAAGCGGGGTGAACACTTACATAACAGAACAGCAAGCAAACAGAAAACAGATCTGAGCACTTAATGGGACCAATGCGACATTCAGGAAGAAGCAATGACAATTAGCAACAAGCCAGACAGAGGCAGAGAAACTGTTCCCTGTTGTGGAGGAATAAGGATTCAGAGAGGAGTTTAGCACCTATTCAAATGCACAGACACATTTATGCTTGGTAAAGCTGTACAGAATAGTGTATGGTTTCTACTTAGCAACATTTTCAAAAATTATTATTTTCTATCATCTCCTTTCAGTTTTCTAAGGATTGGAGCTAAAGAACCCTCTGAGAGGCAGTATATATACAAACAGTACTGAAATGGTTATGCTGTGGCTCATAGGGACAATCATCGGCTTAGATCTCATTGCCAGACTGTTGTGAAGATTACAGATCAGTCCTGACTCCCGTCTCCTCCCACTGTAGTTATTTCTCCATACTGCCCCTCGAATTATTCCTCTAAAATGGTTTAGATTGCTATCCATTGCACAGGAAATAAAATTGAATGTCTTCTGCAATTTCTTCCAAACTGTTTTCCAAATGCTTCCACAATCCATATCTTCTGTCACAAGCTACACCTGTCTTCTCTGTCTTTCTCAGACGATGCTGGTTTCTCTTTTTCTATGTCTCTCCCAGCCCCATCTCACACTCTGCAGGCTGCTAGTCACCTAGTCTCCAGCGTCTTCTCCACCTTCTGCCGCCTTCAACAGTCCAACGGCTGTGCCGTTTCTCTCACTTGATCCTCCCTCAGGTCACATACCAAAGCTTACTAGCTCATGCTCCACTACTCCCAGTGTTCAGTGACATCATCATGGCTGCCCGAAACCTGCCACAGGAGAACTTTTCACCATATATTGGCAAATGTGCACAATATTATTCTTATGGATTTTTTGTGTTTGGCAGTGCTGGGGGGTTGAACTCAGGGCCTTGTATATGCTAGGTGTGTCCTCTACCACTGAGCTACAACTCTTATCTCCTACTCTGCCTGGAAAACTACTTATTCTCTGAAACTCAGTATTTCTTTATGAGGCTTTCTTGGGCGCCCACAGAGGAATCCAGAGAAGCGAAAATCTTCCCTGTTACTGTTACGCATCTGGGCTGAGTGCTGTACACACATAATTCTCATGCCTCTATGAAAGCAGTTATGTAATGTTGTAGGTATTTGCTTGCCTACGTCCCTGGAAAAATGCTGTGGGCACAGATTTGCAATCTATATGGATATGTAAAACCCGAGGGACCGTCAGGGTAACATACATAGTGGGTTCCTTGTGAATGCCTTACTAGTTAATTAAGGAGAAACCCAGGAGGAATAACTGCATTGCCTTTCTTCATCTGTCTCTTTCTTCCTGAATAGTACTTCCACCGTTGTAGGCAATGCTGAACGCTTCTCCAAGAGCTTCTGATAGGCAATCTAATATAAAATCTACACAAACAACTCTATTCAAAGGTATTACCAGTATAATGCTTCTGGGGTGTTGACAGGAGTAAGATAGGCTGCAAGAACTTATGTAAGCTGGAAATTTTAGGTCGATGGAGACCAGGTGAGGAAAGCATTTTTAAAAATGTATTACATTTATTTATTTTGTTTGGAGTGTGTGTATGTACACACTCACATGTACATATGTCAAGTATACATATAGAAGTCCGAAGACAACTTGCAGGAATTGTTTCACTTCTTTTACCTTGTGGGTCCTAGGAATCAAATTCAGGTTGTCAGACTTGGTACTAAACACCCTTACCCACTGAGCCATCTTGCTGGCCCAAAGAAAGCATTTTTTGGCCAGAGGGCCTTTTCAGTGATACCAGTCAGGAGAGATGATATCCTATTTGCAAGTTGTTTTTGTTAAATTTGGCAGTCTTGCAAGAGTTCACTCTATAAAGCAAGGTTGAATCAGGTAGTCTGACTATAGGAACCCTGCTTTCTTGTTCGTTTTTTGTTGCTTTGAGAAAAGCCTCTTTTAGCCCAAGCTGACCTCAAACTTGCTAAGTAGAAGGAAGCTTGAATTTCTGATCCTCCATCTCCAAAGTACTAGGATTCCCAGCAGGTGCTACCATGCTCAGTGTTATGTGGCACTGGTGATTGAACCTAGGTTTCTTGCATGCTAGGCAAACACTGTATCAACTGAGCTATATCTGCAGGGGTTATTATTATTACCGTGTATGTGTGCATGATATGTATGTAGGGGCGGCATGCCTGCCACAACACCCAGGTGGAGGTCAAGGAGAAATTCTGTGGAGTTGGATCCTCCTTCCACTCCCGTGTGTGGGTTCCGGGGATCGAACTAAGGTCTCTAGGCTTGGGTGACAAGCACATTTATCCAAAAAGCCATTTTGCCAAACACCTTTTTTTCTTTATTAATATTCATTTATTTATTTAGAGACAGGGTCTCATTATATATACAGCCCTGACTAGCCTGGAACTCACTATGTAGACCAGGCAGCCTCAAACTTATAGAGATCTGCCTGCCTCTGCCTCCCAAGTCCTGGGATTAAAGCTATGTGCCACCACATCCAGCCCCCCTTCTGATTCAAGATGGGGTCTCATATTGTGTCCCACCCAGTGTGGCCTGGAACTCACTCTGTAGCCCATACTGGCCTTGAACGCACAGTGATCTCCCTATCTTGGCCTCTTCCATGTCGGGCCACCATGCCAGGCTGTTCTTTGTTTCCCCCCGCTTTGTAGCTCAAAGAACTGCTGACTCTCATCTTCAGCCTCCTGACCGTCGGGATTACAAAAATTACAGACATGTATCTCAATGCACAGCTTTCTTGTTTTGTAAATTTATCTTTATTTTTAATTCTGTGTAAGCATGTTTGTCTGTGTGTGGTATGTGCACATGAGTGCATGTTCCCTTAGTGAACAGAGGCATCAAAGCCCCTGGAGCTGGAGTCACAGATGGTTATGAGCTGTCCAACATCAATTTTGGAAACTGAACTTGGAATCTTTGCAAGAGCAGCACATGCTCTTAAGCACTGAGCCATCTCCAGGTTTTCTCTCTTTTTTTTTGAGACAGGGTTGTTTTAGTTTTGTTTTGTTTTTTAATTTTTTATTTACTATTTTTACTTTCTGTGTATGAGAGTTTTGCCAGCATGTATATAAGCACATCCATGCTGCGTGATGCCCAGAGAGACCAGAAGAGGGTGTTGAATCCCCTGGAACTGGAGTTACAGATGGTTGTTAGCCACTATGTGGGTGCTGGGATTCAAATTCAGGTCCTTGGAAGAACAGCCAAGTGTTCTTGACCACTGAGCCATCTCTCCAGCCCTGAGACAGGGTTATAAGTTGCTCAGGCTAGGTTCACACTCTCTATGAAGTCTGAGATGACGCAGAACTCCTGATCTTCCTTGTTCCACTTCCTGAGATGACGTGAGTCTTCTCTCCCCTCCCCTCCCCTCCCCTCTCCTCCCCTCCCTTCCCCTCCCCTCCCCATCTCTCCTCTCCCCTCTCCCTTCTCTCTCTCTCTTTCTTGGTCTCTTTGTAAGTCAATCTGGTCACAAACTTAAAATTCTCCCCTTGTGTGCTGAGTGCTGAGATTTATAGCTGTATACCACCTGGATCTTTTTTTGAGGTTTGTTTGTTTTAATGTCTAAAACTTCGCCTAGGGTCACCTGACACTCTCCTACGGGTGTTGCACTGGGGAGCTCAGCCTGCTGCCTGTACTGTAATTTCTTGCTTTAGGCAGTAGTGTCTTGCCTTGAGGCTGTCTGGGGAAAGCTCTTTAGTCTCCTGGTTTTATCCTTACATTTCTCCCCCGATTTCTGACAGCAACAAAACATTATGAAGAATGCCGTCTCCCGTGCCTGTTGAAATGCGTTGTATATGACTCATCCACCCTCGCCTCTCAGTGAGAGAAGCAGACAGTAAATATTAATTGAACCTGACTTGAATAGATGCTAGAAAATGATTGGCTGAGAGTTCCTCCCATAAAAACTCATATTAACTCTCATGCGCTAGAGCAGCAGTTTATACAGAACAATCAAGTCTGTCCTCTGTCTGGGCTGGTGGCTGCACAGTAGTTTTCTATAACAATAGTCATCCCTTAGCAGCAGCAGCAGTACTAGAGTAGAGTTCACTGTAGGCGGCACAGGGGGCTTTTAGAAGATGAAACCCAGCACACAAGCAGGGGCAGCACCAGGCGGCTGGCTGTCCTGAGGGAAGAAAGCAACCTCAGTAAATAGAAGAGCAGCACTTCCTGTTGCTCTGGGCTTTGCAAAGCCGTATTTGGAAGTTTGAGGAATGCAAATAACCATGTTGGATTAGACTATTACAGGCTCTGAGACTGAAGGGTAGAGACCGTCTTCATTTGTTTCCCAAATGTGCTTGACCATAGAACATTCATTAATGTCTTTCAGACCGGTTCTGTGGAGCACTGTTCAGAACACTAACTGATCGCATGATTTCTTGTTTTGTTCTTTTTGTTTTAGTTTTGAGACAGGGTCTCATGTAACCAAGGCTACTCTTGAACTCCTCGTCTCCTGCCTTAGACTCCCAAGTGGTGGGATTACAGGTATGAAACACCTATTTTATTCCTGGTTATAGCACAGCTTTTTAAAAATTAAGCTGAGTTTTTTTTTTTTTTTTTTTTTTAATAGCTGGGCATGGTGGCACCCGCCTTTAAGCCCTGCACTGGGGAGGTAGAGGCAGGGGAATGGATCTCTGTGAGATTGAAACCACCCTGGTCTACATAGCGAGTTCCAGGCCAGCTGGGGCTACAGGGAGACCTGTCTCAAAAAAGACCAAAAAACTTTTTTTTAAACTAGTTTTTCTGGGGTGTGGTGGCAGTTGACTCTGGTAACCCGAGCACTGGGGAGGATTGCCTTGAATTCAACACCAGCTTTTTTAACTGGGCATGGTAGTTCACATCTGTAGTCTTAGCTGCTTTGAAGACTGAACAGCTTAATTGTTTGAGCCCAGGATTTCAAGGAAAGCATTGGCAATGTAAGCAAGATCTCCTAGTACAACCCAAAACCCCAGGCAAGCCAGGCATGCTCACACAAACCCAAGCATTTTGCAGGTTGAGGTGAAAGGACTACTGTGAGTGTGGGGCCAGTCTGAGCTACTCAGTGAAAGCCTGTCTACAAACAAGGAACCAACAAAGTGCTAGGGATGTGGCTTACTTTATGTGGTGTTAGGAACCGAACCCAGGGCCTTCTGCATGCTGGGCAAAGTACTTTGAGCTACACTCCCAGCCCCTGATGCCTTGTAATTTAATTATTGTGTATTTGTGCACCACTTTTCAAACCTCAACCGGTTTATTCTCATTTTTTTGTAGGCTCTTCTTGTTTTAGTTCACTTCATCTGCTCCGTCCCTAATTCCTACACTTCATTCTAAGCACTATTTTCTTGTGCTTCATATATTTCCCTAAAGATAACTTTGTCTTTTCAAACAATCTTCCTACTTCAGCCTCCTGAGTGCCTGGATTGCAATCTGTTGCCTTTAATGCTGCACAAGACTCTTCAATACTGGGGCTAGAGGGATAGCTCAGTGGTTAAGGGTACTTACTGCCTTTACAGAAGAGTTTGGTTCAGCTCCCAGTACCCACATGGCAGCACACAACCTCCCGTAACTCCAGTTCCAGGGGATCTCACACCCCCTTCTAGCCTCTGAAGGTTCCCGAATGTATATGGTGCACATAAATTCATGCATGCACACACAGAGACACGTATAAAATTAGAAAAACACTTTTGGAGGGTTGAAGAGAGGGCTCAGAGGTTAAGAGCACTGGGTGTTCTTGCAGAAGTCCTGGGTTCAATTCTCAAGCACCCACATGGTGGCTAACAGCTGTCTATTGCTCCAGTTCCAAGGGATCTGGCGCCCTCTTCTGGTCTCCTAGGGCACTGCAGTCAGGGATGCACTTACATAGATTCAGGCAAAACACTCATAAACATAAAATAAAAACAATTTTTTAACCTTCCAACACAAAAATAAAATAAATATAATTTTTTTTAATTGAACAAAAATATTCCTCAATAGGCGGATCATTCCTCAATAATCTCATCCAACAGTGGACACCAAGTTTGGTGGCATCAGGGATTGAAAGTGGGGCACTGGGACAGAAGACAGCCATACTCCTGGATAGGTTCAGTAGTTCTCTTCTGTTGAATAAATAATCTTACCAATTTTGACCTGATCATGTACTACAAATAAGAATTAATTTCAGAAGCAGCAGCCATTGAATCATTTGCCAGACACTTGACTTACAGAGTTCAAATTTATCACTCCAAACCATCATCTTTACACACTCGTCAAAATTGTGTCCTTAACTTTCTTAACTTTACTATTTGTGGGTGTTTTGTTTGTTTATTTTTGTCTGTTTGCTTGTTTGTTGCAATAAGTTCTCACTATGTGTCCCTGGCTGGCCTAGAACTTACTATGTAGACCAGACTGGCCTCAAACTCACAGAAATCTACTTGTCTCTGCCTTCCAAGTCCCGGGATAAAAGGTGTGTGCCACCATGCCTGTCAAACTTGACCTTAAAATATGATTATTAAAAATAAAACTTTTCTTTTGAAGCAAGGTCTTGCTGTATATCTCTGCTTGTCCTGGAACTCATTATGTAGACCCAGCTGGTCTCAAACTTGTGGCAAATCAACCCACTGACCTCCATACACGTGCCTGGCATGTGCACACCTGCACTCACATAGACATTCACCCCTATACATATGTGGATGCAGCTGCAAACACATGCACAATAGATAAATAAAATTATCTTTTTTTAAGGTTAGGGGGTTAGGCATGGTGGTGCACATCTTTAATCCCAGCACTTGGGAGGCAGAGACAGGCAGATCTTAGAGTTTGAGGCCAGCCTTGTCTGCATAGTGAGTTCCTTGCCAGCCATTACTACATAATGAGACCCTGTCTCTAAATAAATAAATAAATAAATAAATAAATAGATAGATAGATAAAATTTGTGGAGGGAGACAGGAGGGAATACTAGAGAGATAACTCAACAACAGCTTTTAACTCTAGCTCCATGAGGTCTGATTGGGAATTCCATGACCTCTCTGGCTTCTGCTTCTGGGAAAAAAATGAAATTTTAATATATATATGTATATATATACATATATATATTTAATAAAATATCTTTAATTTCCTCAAGTACCCATTCAGTTTCATCAGACTTATTTCTTCTGATTTCAGAAGTACTACATTATACACAATAATCAGAGGACTGGAAAGATAGCGCATCAGTTAAGAGCACTTCCTGCTCTTCCAGAGGACCTGAGTTTGGGTCTCAGAACCCATGTTGAATGGTCACAACTGCCTATAGCTCCAGCTCAGGAGTCAGCTCTCTCTATCGTGTGTTCCTGATTAGAGAACCCAGGTCATCATGCTTGCTTGGCAGGCACATTTACCTGCTGAGCCATCTCACTGGCCCTGTTGTTTTGTTTTTTAGAGAGGGTTTCATGGGAGCTGGAGCGATGGTTCAATGGTTAAGAGCACTGGCTACTCTTGCAGAGGACCTACGTTTGATTCTTAGCACCCACATGGAAGCTAACAACCATCCTTAACTCCAATTCCAGGGGATCTGATGCCCTCTTCTGGCCTCCTCAGGCACTGTACACATGTGGTGGGCTTATGTTCATGCAGGTAGAATTCTCATACCTATAATAATTAATTAATTTCTTTAGAGAAGGTTTCATATTGCCCATGCTGGCCTTAAATTCACTATGTATCCAAGAATGACCTTGAATTTTTTTTTATTCTCTTGCCTGTACTTTGAGTGCTAGAATTATAGGAGTGCACCCATCTCAGTGGTTTCATATGATGCTGGGATTGAACATGGCTGGGAAAAAAAAAAAAACTCTACAAATGAATTACACCTCAGTCCTCTGTCCTTTTTTATTTTACTTTGAGATGAGGTCTCAATAAATTGCCCACATTAGCCTTGAGCTCACTATGTAGTTCAGGTTAGCCTTGAATTTGTAATCATCCTGTCTCAGCCTGCGTAGTAATTGGGATTATAGGTATGTGCTAACACAATAGTTTTTTTTTTCTTTCCTGCCAGTGCTGGGCTTTAATGTGCTTGGCAAGCACTCCGCCACTGGGCTACATCTTCAGCCCTCAGAAAAGAAAACAAATTATCAGTTATAGATCTATGGAAAATGGCCAAAACCTGGGACTTAAACAGTCTGCCCAGTTGAACGAGTGGGGGGGTGTTGCTAGCAGAATGTGTCCTGTGGGAAAATCATAATGAGACACGCTGACCTCCTGCGTCTCCATCATGGTTCAGTGGGCTAAGCAGGGTGTTTAATAGTAGGAGTCTGAAACTTCTGGAAATAACTCTAGTAGTCAATCACCACAGTTAAAAGGCATGGAGAGGAAGGCCTGCCTCAGAGGAAATGGTTAATGGTTCTGAACAGGAAGTATCTTAGAGTTCAAGAATTTCTGAGCAATAGAGGAAATTCTTCTAGTTAATTAAAGTACCTGGAACACTTCTCAACCTGAAAATTATTCACTTCCTTCAAAGAGTGTGTGATTTTGAAACCCCTTTAAATACTCACAGTAGTTCAGACTGACAGTGAATGACAGCCTGCTTTGCAAACAAAAGAGTCATTAGAAGACCTGGTTTTAGTCTGAACTATGAAATTGCTTTATTTTATTATTGTATGAGACTTATTTTATTTATTTATGTGTGTGTGTGCACATATATATGCCATCTGTATGTGGCTTTTTTCAGAGGCAAAAGTGTGTCAGAGCTGGAATAACAGGCAGCTGTGAGCCACTCAGTGTGAGTGCTGGGAGCCAAATTCCAGTCCTCTGCAAGGGCAGCAAGCACTCTTAACAGCTAGACAATCTCTCCAGTCCCCCTTTTTTATGACAGGATCTCATGTAGCCCAGGCTGACTTCCAAGTCTTTAGGTAGCTGAGGATGACCTTGGACTCCCTGTCTCTACTTCCTGAGTGCTGGGATTACAGGCATGTACCACAGTGCCAGGCTTGAAAAACATTTATTGATAAAGAAGACGTTTTCTGAATTCAACAAACTGTTAGCTGAACTTTACATTTATATAACTGGAAGGGTTAAGAATTTTCTGCATTTGGGACTGAAAAACAGCACAAACTCAGGAGAGGCAGGAGAGAGTTACAGAAGGAAAGAAAGCAGCTGAACTAAGCTCAGGGTAAGACACACACACACACACACACACACACACACACATACACACATATATATATTTTCCCCTTTATTTTCAGACAGGGTCTCACTATGTAGCCTTGAATGGCCTGGAACTCACTGTGTAGACCAGGCTGGCCTCCAGTTCTCAGAGAGCCACCTGCGTCTGTCTCCCGAGTGCTGGGATCAAAAATAAGCACCACCACACCCAGCCCTCTTTTATAAATTATTTCATTTTAGATAGTTTTACATTTTTGATTTATTTTTATTTTAAGTATATGAGTCGTGCCTGCATGTGTTTGGGTGCACCTGTGTCATGCAGTGCCCAAGGAGGACAGGAGAGGGCATCAGCTCCCCTGCAACTGGAGTTATGGACAGTTGTTAGCTGCCATATGGGTGCTAGGATTCGAACTTGGTTCTTCTGAAAGAACAGCCAGTGCTCTTAGCTACTGAGCCATCTCTCCAGCTCCCCTATTTTAAATATTTTATTTTTAATTATGTGCATATGTGTCTGTGCATTTGAGTACAGGTTCTCATCCCCCTCCCAACTCCTTCCCATGCCCAGCCACTGGAGTTGCTGATACCTGCTACCCCCCCCACCACCACCACGTGGGAAGGCTGTACAGGCCATCACCGTCCATTCCCCTTTTATCAATACCAGCACTCTGAATTCCCACATCCAGGTACTTGAGATGGGGTGCTCTAACCCCTGGTCAGCCTGCACAGAATCCATGACTGTCCCAATCACTGTTTTCTTCCTGAACCCAGAAGCATGTGAGGCTGGGAATGCTGCAGTCAGGTAGTCATCAGAGGGGAGAACTGTGTCAGAAAGGAGCCAACATAGAGTGGAGCCGAAGGCTGGAGACTACCACAGACCCTGAGACAAGACTTGAGTGTCTGACGCCTTGGACTTCCCAGTTCCTGGGACTTTGGTCTTGACTTTCATCTTGGTTTAACTTAAGTTGGATTTTCTGTCATGCACAGAAAGAGCCCTACCCTTCCAAGATTTTCCTTTATTTTTCTTTTTGCTAGTGATGGATCCCAGGCCTTCAGGCCTGCTAGGCATATGCTGTGCAATTTTGTTTTCTTGTTTCCTCCTTTCCCTCCCTTCCTTCCTCCCTCCCTCCCTCCCTCCCTCCCTTCCTTCCTTCCTTCTTCCTTCTCCTCCCCTTTTCTTTTTTTCTTTTTTTCTTTCCTTTAGACAAAGTCTCACTATGTTGCCCCTGTTGGCCTTGAACTTCTGGGCTTAAAGACTCCTCTTGCCTCAGCCTCCCCAGTAGCTGGGAAGACAGGTGTGTATCACTGCACCCACTTTAATTTTTAAAAAATTTCTTTGTTTTTGGTCTTTTTGAATCAGAGTCTCCCTATAGACCCAGCTGGCCTGGAACTCACTATATAAACCAGATTATCTGGCCTTGAACTCACAGAGATCCCTGTGCCTCTACCTCCTGAGTGCTGGGATTAAAGGGCATGAGCCATCACATAAAATGTTATTTTAAAATGTTAAAACTGGGGCTGGAGAGATGGCTCAGAGGTTTAGAACACTGGCTACACTTGCAGAAGACCTGGGTTCGAATCCCAGCACTCACACAGCAGCTAATAACCATGCATAACTCCAGTTTCAAGGAATCTGACCCCCTTTCTATCCTCCAAGAGCACTGCACAGCGTGGTGCACTTTCATACATGCAGGCATAACACTCATACTCATAAAGACCATTTTTAAGTTAAAATTGATGATCATATCCTAAAATAACCAGGCAATAGTGGTTCTGTTCTCTTACAGTCTGCCTGAGCTTCTTTAGGTATTTTGAGCTGAGCACAAGTGTTCATCACTCTTTAATTCTTGATTTTTAAAATTTAATATAAATGTAAGAACATAGTTGGAAATAAAAAACAATGCACTCGGCATGGTCACACACACATGTAACCCAAACTATTTGCAAAGCTGAGGCAGGAGGATCACAAGTTTGAGGCCTGCTTGAGTTATAGAGCAAGTTCAGGACCAGTGTGGGCAACTTTCAAGATCCTATCTCAAAATAAAAATAAAGAGGCAGGGAGATTGCTCTGTAGGTAAAAGCACTAGCTGAGCAACCAAATGACCTGAAAAGACAGAGAACCAACAACTGAACTCCAAAAACTGTTTTTTTAAAAAAAGCCAAATGTGGTGACTCGTATCTGTAACCCAGGCACTCATCAAGCTGCAGGACGGAAGGTGGGCACGGGAACATCCGCTGGAGTACACAGAGTGGCAGAAACAAGAAAGGCTCACCTCAACAAAGTGGAAGACAAGAACAGACTCCTGAAAGTTGTCCTCTGAACTCCATCCACATGTATGTGTTGCATGATGTGTGCACACACACACAAAATAAAAATGGGACCCAGAGAAATGGCTCATCAGTGAAGAGCATTGGCTGCCTTTGCAGAAGACCCAGGTTCAGTTCCCAGCACCCACATGGTGATTAAACAACAACCAGTAACTTTAGTTCCAAGGGATCTGATGCCCTCTTCTGGCCTCCATGGGGAGTGCAGGCATATGGTGTACTTCTATAGATGCAGGCAAAACACTCATACACATAAAATAAAAATAAATAAAATTTTTAAATAAAAATAAGAATGAAGAAGGGCTGGGGATGTCGATCAGCAGCAGGACATGTATAAGCCCTGGGTTCAATTCTCTTAACTGTGAAAAATGAAAATAAATAAGTGGAAAACTAGAAAAAAAGTTTGTTTAAAAAACTTCAAAGAACATGAAATCTAGGAAATGCATTAAATCAGTGCTCATTTCAATCTACAGAGTCACTGTAAGGGTCAGATAAGCCAGGACTCTACTGAAACAACATACAGCAACTGAAAAGACAAAGAACCAACAATTGCTCCAGTTTTATGATATCTAATTCCTCAAGAAGCATTTCCAAGTGTTTGCTGATAGGCAGCACCTCATTTTCACCTGGTATGATAGTCACTAACTGGGTGAGAGGTTATGTCAAGAGAGGGATCTGAAAAGAGAGTCAGAGTCCCTCATCCCTTCCTGACTGCTTCCTTTAGTTGGATTCCATTTTTTTTCTGAGGTAGAGTCTCCGTAGCCCAGGCTGTGGTTTCCACAAACCTGCTCCCTTCTCACAAGCCCAGCACGTGAAAGGCTCCAACGCCCGCCCCCAGTGTCATGCTGTGTCCTGATGTGCATTTCTGTAGTTAACCTCAACACCAAAGTTAACTGTGATAAGGGTGAGAGTGAGAGCAGAGAGAACCAGAAAGCCTTGGGCAGGGTGGAGCCATTCCTTTCCCTTACATTTTCATAGTGTATGTTTTATAGTACAGAACCAGAAATCTGAGTGTGAAAGTGGGCTAGCTTTGGAGAAAGGGAAATGAGGATCTTAGTCTTTGCAAAGACCTTTATTGCCCTGAGTTTGAGGCCAGCCTGGGCTACATAGTAAATTTAAGACTAGCCTACATTACAAAGTGAAACCTTATCTATAAAAAGGGGGTGGGTGAGATAGGGGCCAAAGAGATGGCTCAGCAGTTAAGAGTACTGACTGTTCTTGCAGAGGACCTGGGTTCAAGTCCCAGCACCAGCATGGTGTCTAACAATAGCAATCTATAACTCTAGTTCCAGGGAATCCAACACCTTCTGACTTCCACAGGCATTGCATGACACGGTGCACTTACATACATGCAGGCAATTCACTCATACACATAAAATAAAAATAATATATAAGATACTTTTAAAGCTTGTAATCCAGAAGTTGTAAAGTAAATAAAATACAAAGGTTTTGGAGCCTTAAAGGCCTGCTTTCTGTTCTTACCAATTCTATGATTTTGGGGAACGTCTCTGCCCTTATTTCATTGTGTTAAACAGGGATTATAATAGTGCTGTATTAATTGGTTCAGATTGCTATAATAAAATACTATAAACTAGGTAGTTTATTAACAAGAGAAATGTTTATCATGTAGTTTGGGAGACTGGGAAGTTCAAGATCAAAGTGCCAGATTTAATATCTGCTGAATGCTTTCTAGTTTATAGATGGTGCCATTTTTTTAAGATTAAAAAAATGTGTGTTGCTGGGCATGATGGCATAGGCCTTTAATTCCAGCACTCAGGAGGAAGAGGCAGGTGGGTCTCTGTAAATTCAAGGGTAACCTGGTGTACATAGCGAATTCCACGCCAGTCAGGGTTATATAGTGAGATCTTTTCTAAGAAAACAAAAAAACAAAGGAAAAAGAATCTCTCTCTCCTCTCTCTCTCTCTCTCTCTCTGTGTGTGTGTGTGTGTGTGTGTGTGTGTGTGTGTGTGTGTGTACACCACATGCCTGAGATGTCAGAAGAATTCTATATCAGAAGAATGTGTCTGAGTCTCTGGAACTGGAGTAACAGATGGTTGTGAGCTGCCAGGTAGGTTCTGGGAACTGAGCCTGGGTCCTCCAAAAGAGCAGTAAGTTCTCTTAACCCCTGAGCCATCTCTGCAGCTCCAGATGGTGCCTTCTTGCTGTGTTTGCTCTCTGGGAACTGTTAGTTTTTAATTGTTGTTTTTGTGTGTGGTGCATACATGGAGGTCAGATGACAACTCCATGGAGTCAGTTTTCTCCTTCTAACTTTAGATGGGTCTGGGGATCAAACTCAGGTTGTCAGGCTTATGTGGCAAGCATCTTTGCCCTCTGAGCCATCTTACCAGCCCCTGTGGACTCTTGTATGAGGGTATTAGTCCCATTATGAAGGGCTCATAACCTTATCATCTCCAAGTTCCTTCCTAATATCATCACCTTGGGGGTTAAAACTTCAACGTGAGCTTTTGAGACATAAACATTCAGACCACAGCACGCACCCTCCTAACAGGCTGTTTGGAACAATAAGTAAACGAAATAATATGACCCATGGGTACCAAAGCAGTGGCAGTGATTCCATTGAACTGCTGACAGGCAATGCTCCGACCATCGTGGAGCGGAAGGATGCTGACCACGGTAGGGCGGAGCATCAGACCTTTGCATTTTAAACCTAGAAGGATTCTCCCAGACTATGGAGAGCAACAAACTAGGACACACAGGTCAAATCTGGCCGGCCTCCTGTTTTTGTTTGTTTGTTGTTGTTTTATTTTTATTTATGTGGATGAATGTTTTGCCTGCCAGTACGTAGATGCACCACATGCAGGCAAACCCGCGGAGGCCAGAAAAGGATGCCAGATTCCCTGGAACTAGAGTTCCAGATGGCTGCTAGCAGCTATGTCGGGAACTGAAACTGGGTCCTCTGGAAGAGCAGCCAGTACTCTTAACCACTGAGTCATCTTTCCAGCCCCTGGTTGTTTTTGTTTTTAAATATGTATGAATGTTGTGCCTGCATGTATGGAAGTGCACCCATGTGTGCAATGCCTGCAGAGGCCAATGGTTCCCCTGAAACAGGAATTATGGATGGTTGTTAGCCACCATGCTAGTGATGAGAACCGAACCTGGGTTCTCTGCAAGAGTAGCCAGTGCTAACTGCTGAGCCAGCTCTCCAGTCCCCCATCCACCTACCTCCTGTTTTTGCAAATAAAGGTTTATTGTCATGTGTTTAACTATCGTCTATGGCTGGCTACCCCTTGTAATGTCAGAGTTTTAGTGGTTGTGACAGAGCCCATGTGGGAACACAGTCTCAAATGCCTTTTAGAGAAAAAGTTTGACAAGCCCAGTATAAACCCTCTAATTTTACAGACAGCGGAGAAAGCTCCAATAAGATAAGATCGTTTACCCACAGTTACATGGAGAGTTAGGGAAAGAATCAGACAGGGGTACTGACAGACACCTGTGACTCAGCTCAACCACCTGAGAGGCAGAGGCAGAAGATCAAGAGTTCAAGGCCATTCCTGATTACATAGTGAGTTAGAGGCCAGCATGGATGACAGTCTCACATCTGTCTCAAAACAACAGGAAAAAAAAGAAAAGAAAAAAACTCTTGACTCTCAGTTCAAAGCCTGTGTGAGGTTCTCTGAGTCATTTGGTGGAAGTCGGTTCTGAGCTAGGCTTCTAGAAAAGAGCTGCCAAGGGCTCCCCTGGTGCCGCCAGGATGGCTCACTTCCCTTGCTCTGACATGTGCACCCTGTAGACCTATGCCATAGAAAAGGCTAACAGGAGTCCTTTCAGTAGACAGGAAAGAACTCTGGACAGTGACTTAAATCACAGGGAGAAATAAAATACACCGGTAAATGTGGCTGCACAGGCAGGTACAAGACCAGTACTGTACTTAGATTGTAGCTTCTCCCCCCACGATACCATACAGACTTCCTATTTGATGTGGGTTGTTTCAGTAAAGTTCTTATAACAAAAATAAAGCTAAAAAATACTGGGTAGGTTAGCTCAGTCCATAAAGTACTTGCTGTGCAAGCATGAGGACCTGAAGTCAAATCCCCCAGAACCATGTAAGAAGCGGATGCTGCAGTATGTGCCTGCAAGCCCAGCACTGGGGGTAGGTCATGCCTGGGGCTGGCTGGCTGGCCAGTCTACATGACTTAGTAAGATCCAGGTTCAGTGAGAGGCCCTGTCTCAAAAAATAAGAAGAGGCTGGAGAGATGCCTCAGTGGTTAAGAGCACTTGCTGCTCTTCCAGTAGACCTGAGTTCAGTTCCCAGCACCCATGTTAAATGACTCACAACCACCTGTAACTTCAACTCTAGGAAATCTGACATCCTCGTCTAACTTCCATGGGCATCTGCATGCACATGGGCATACACACACACACATACACACACATACACATACAAACATACACACACAAATAAAAATAAAGCTTTTTTTTAAAGAAAAAAATAAGATAGAGGGCTAGTGAGGTGACTCTATGGATAAAGAGGCTGCTGAGGACCTGTTAGGGACCCAGAAAACTAACTCCCACAAGCTGTCCTCTGACCTCCACACAGGCACTTTGGTACATATGCATCTATGTATGTACTGATATATATATGTGCAAAAAAGCAAATAAAATGTAGTTTTTATGTGCATGAGTTTTTAAAATATTTTACTTATTTTTATGTTTATGTGCATGAGTGCATTGCCTGCAAGTATGTGAGTGCACCCGTGTTGTGCAATGCTGCAGAGGTCAGAAGAGGGCATTGGATTCCCCTGGAACTGGAATTAAGGACATAGCCTTGAAGATACTGGGAATCAAACCCAGGCCCTGTGCAAGAGCAGTAAGTGCTCTTAACCACTGAGCCATCTCTCTAGTCCATAAAATATAGTTTTAAAAAGTTTTTTTTAAGTGAGATGGAGAATGATTGAAAAAGACACACAACATTGCCCTTTGACCTCTACATGCTCATATGAGCTTCTACACACACATGTACACATACTCACCAGGATATTTATACACATACACAAAGAATCAAGAGATTCAGTATGTTCTACTGTGAGCACATGCAGTGAGCTGTTATGCAAAAGGAAGATAAAGAAATGCGTGTGGGGCCTGGCGTGGTACATGCCTTTAGTTCCAGAACTCGGGAGGCAGAGGCAGGTGGATCTCTGTGAGATCAAGGCCAGCTTGGTCTACATAGCAAGGTCAGGCTAGCCAGGACTACAGAGAATAGTCTCAAAAAAAGAAAATAGAAAGCACATGTGATTGGTTTAGAATGGAAAGACCCTTAAGGAGAGTCAATGGTTTCTGTTGACAAGTGTTTAGTTTTGCTTTACTATTTGCATTGGGCTCTAGTTTGCTTGTATAGGAACCTAAAATACTGTGTCTGTCTCAATAACAGCCTTCTCTCTTAGCTTTCCTGTTAGCATGAAATACCTAAGAAAATTAACTGAAAAGAAGAGTTATTGCTGCTAACAGCTTCAGAGGTCTCAGCCCAAGGTCACTTGGTTGTATTGTTTCTGGGCCTATCATGATGTGGGGAGGGCACAGTGGAACAGAAAGAAACAGAGAGAGACACAGAGAGAGAGAGAGACAGAAATACATCCCTCAAGGTTAGACCATCAGTGGCCTCCTTATTCTAAGCAGGCCCCACCTTCTAACATTTTGATCACATCCCAATATTTGGAGACCCAGGCTTCAACACATGGGAAACTTTTAATATCCATACTGTAACATCTCCCTATTGAAATTAAAAACAAACAACTATTACATTGCTCTCTTTGGTCAACCTCTAATGTATGACCATGTTTTGATGTCAAGTTCACTAAAGAAAAACTCTCTCTGTGTTCATGTTTTTTTTTCTCTAAACACAGTGAGACCCTCTGTATAGTGAATAGGGAATTCTCTCTGAGGTTTTTTTTTAAGTCACGGCCCTCTGACCAATAAGGGAGGAGGGAGGCGGGGAGTAAGGAAGAACAACATGGCCGCGAGCCTGTTTGTATCCACGCGGGAAGAAAAATGCCCCGGCCCCAGGCCCACGCAGAAGGCCACAACCCAGGAGGCCACGTCCCAAGTCCCCGCTGTGCTAAGGATCATGTGAGTGAAAGTGAAATTCTGGCTGGGCACGGACTAAGAGACCTGCGCATGGCTGTCACGGACTTTGTTGGTGGGCCACTGGTACCCAGCAGCTTTGTAAACCTCGCTAAATAAATCTCTCTAAATGGAAGATCAGTTTCCGTTTTATCCAGCTGGATTAACCAGATCCCACCTGCTAAGGTATGGAGAATAAATTTCATGAGACACCCTCTGATATACCAGTGATGACTGTGGATGTGCACTGAAGACTTGAACAAAGCACACCAAGGAAATCATGATAATGACTAGATCAGGAGGTTGATGTCAAGGTCCTCATCAACTGAACCAGCTAAAATCAAACAAATCATCAAATCATACATGGTGGCCTAGGCTTGTAATCTCAGCACTCAGAAGGCTAAGGCAGGAAAATTCTGAGTTCCACCAGTTTAAGGCCAGCCTGAGTTATAGTAAGGTCCAAGCAAACCTGAACTACGCAGTGAAAGCCTGTGTCAATAAAAACTACTGAATTAAATTCCTAGTAAGTAAAAAGAGTCACTGAGAAGTAATGAAAACGGCATATTTCGGCTTCTCCCTGGTCTCTGGCAGGAAGGCCTTTTTATAACAACTCCAACAGGACCCCTTCAACTGACCTGCTTAGCCTCATGCAGACCTGACTGCCACATCATTTACAGGTCATAGCCTATCAGCTTTCTCTTCTTTAAGTTGACCAACCCAAAATTAGGGGAGAAGAAACCACCAAAACCCTAAAAACCTAAGCACTCTCCACTTATGGAGAGCTTTATCTGCATAAGCGTGCATGTATCTGTGATTCTTTATGGGTGTGGGTATGATTGTTTATCTTTCAATTAAAACTTTGTTGCTCTCTGTTGGTCTGAGATTTTTCCTGCCTTTTAATTACTTAATTGACTGAGAAAGCAAATCCAACAAAACCCCTAGACTGATAATGCCACCTGCAATGTTACTACCACTAATAATAATCAAATGAACCAAGGAGCAGAATTCAGCCTGTTCTGTTTGTATGTGTGAGGCAGGGTTTCACAAGGTGGCCCATGCTGCCCTGGAACTCATTTTGAAACCCAGGATGATTCTGAACTCATGGTTCTCCTTCTGCCTTGGCTCCCAAATGCTGGGATTACCAGGATGAGCCACTATACCTTGTGTTTAACCTGGTAGGTCTTTGTTGTGGTGGTGATGTTGTTTTGAAACAGGGCCTTTCTATGTAGCCCTGGCTTGACTGAAACTCACCATGTAGACCAGCCTGGCCTCAAATTTGCCATGATCCTCCTTCCTCTGTTTCTTGGATGCTGGGATTACAGATGTGTACCACTACCCACCCCTGGCTTGACCTGTTCTAGCCAGGTGATCTGTGGTAAATTCCTTTATTAATTTAGTTTTAAGATTTTATTTATTTTTATTTTATGTGTATGGGTGTTTGCCTGCATGAATGTAAAATGCACCACATTCATGTAGTGCCCATGGAGGTCAAAAGAGAGTGTTGGGTCCCCTGGAATTGGAGCTACAGATGGCTGTGAGCTGCTATCATCTTGGGTACTGAGAACCAAACTCTAGTTCTAAGCAAGTACTCTTAACCACTGAAGAGTCCTACAGTGCCTGTTAATTTCTTGTAATTGAGTATCTTCAATTACGAAGATATTTACCCAAGTATGGCAAAAAGTGTTAGTTACTGCCCAGACTCCTCTTTATTAGGCTAACTGATGCTCTAACACTGTACTGTTACTCAAAACAACTTGAGTGAGAAAATTCAGAGATTTTTATTGGATTTATTCATTTATTTATTTATTATTGGGATTTTATTCCCTTAACTGGGAAGCAGCTAAGGCTGCTAACATCAAAGACAGATTTCTTTTCTTTTTTATCTTTTTATTTTCTTGATTTATTCATTTGTATTTTATATGTATGAATGTTTTGCCTGCACGTTTGTAAGTGTACTGTATCATGCAATGCCTGCAGAGGGTGTCAGTGTCAGATTCCCTAGAACCAGAGTTAACTGATGGTTGTTAGCCAGAATGTGGGTGCTGGGAACCAAACCTAGGTCCTTTGCAAGAGTAGCCAGTGCTCTTATCTGCTGAGCTACTCTCCAGCCCTCAAAGACAGACTGTTGATCATTCTTCTTCCCACCCCACAAACCATGAGAGAGGTCAAACCCTCAGAAGGGTTGACATCATTTTCACCTGATACTGGTTGCGTTGGTTACTTTTCTCATTGCTGTGATGAAATACCTGACAAAAGCCACTGAAGGAAGGGAGGGCTTATGCTGGCTCAGTCTGAGGATGCAGTCCGTGAAGGGTACACATGGTGGCACAGGGGCATGAAGCAGTGGGCACACTGTGTCTAGAGTCAGGAGACAGAGAGAGATGAATACTGTGCTTAGCCAGATTTCTCCACTTTTTTATTCAGTCTGGGCCTGTAGCCCATTGAATAATGCCACCCACATGTAGTGTGAGTATTCCTTCCTCATTTAAACTTACCTGGAAATATCTGATAGACACACTCAGAGGTGTGCTTCCTACCATCCCACGGACTTAAAAAGGTACATCAATATTTAGCTTTTAACTGGTTATAAGTGCAACTTTCAAAACCCGTAATTGCCATTGGCCTTTCCTCTAGGAACAGAAGGTTCAAGCACATGGCTGAGGTAAAGATGCACCCTGTGGGTGCCCATAAATTTCCTTGAGCAATGTTACTTATGAGCTATTAGTTGACTATAAGTATCAGCAGTTTCTAACCAAGAGCCTGAAGCTGAGTTATTGGACTTATAACATATAGATAGACAGACTTCTTACAAACTCGTCTGAGTTCTGTTGCATAGTCTGTATAGTCAGCAGATCTGGGCATTCCATCAATAGTGAAATTAGATTAAAATAAAGAGCAAGAAGAAATGGGTCTAGAAGTTTAGCTCTACAACAGTCTGAACAGGCTCGGAGAGTCTGATAAATCCAGCGACCAGCAATCCAAAGGATCTCTAAAGTCATGCAAGGATTTTAGTTAACATAGGAAATCAGAATTCAGTTTAACTTCCCGCAGAAGCTGTTGACGCTAAGATTCTGATTATGGAATGATCATAACATGGCTGTGTATAAAAGAAAAGCAAGAAACAGGATACAGCTAGGAAAAGGAGCTGCACAATAGGGAGAAGAGATTCTTGATTTGTGATCTCAGAAAAACTGCTTATAGTCACAATTGCATCTGCTTTGGGGAAGAGACCTCCCACTTTGCAGTGAGGTATCCAACAGGTACTGAACTCAGGGAGTTAAGAGGGGTCTTTCTGAGCCGAGTGACTCAAGGCTCTGAAACTTTGCTGAAGTGTGAATGATGAGAGCTTGGTACCTTCCAGTATGCTTCAAGGGCAGTCCTTCTATGGTATTTTTCCCAAAAGACCCAATCTCCTGGGTGTAGGTCATGGTAAATCTGACCACCAGTCTATGAAACAGAAAACATCTTTCATGGCAGAAACATGCTTTGTCATAGTGTATCAAGGCTTCACGGTACTGGTTATACCAGAGGTTACAAGAATAGAAAATAATGAGTTTCTTTCATGAAGAGTACAAGTCTTCCAATTGCTGTTTCATAGGTGTGAGCTTTTGTTTCCCAGCAGGGGCAGATTCAATTGCCATTAAACCAGTGGTAAAACTCCAGGCCAGGGAAATCCAACGATTCTATTGGCTTAGCCATTTGTAGTTTTAGACTACTGTGTGTTTATTCAACCTTCCCTGAGATGAGGAAGGAAAACACATGGTCAACTTACCAGCCTACTCTACCATGCAAGGTAAAGACTGCCTTTATATGCTGTTAGCCTGTTTCTGTCACCATGGCTCTTCATTTATGTGTTCATCATGCCATCCTAGCACAGCTGATGGCTTAGGTTGATCAGAGTCTGAATTGTGAAATCTTTGGGAACATCGACAGGATAGCTGCATTTTGTGTTAGGGTTAAAGGCGTTTAACCCTAAGCACTGACTTTAACACAGACTAGCCTTTTTTGAAGTTCAGCTGCTTGGACTGTAAGTCTTAAATATTTTTTGTGCTATCATTGCAGGATTTAAGGAGTTTTGTGTGAATCCATCAAAGCTTCTGGTTCTCATAGCTGCTCTTTACCCTTCTATGGAGCATTAATGGCACATAGCAACAGACACCCAATTCTGTTATCCTGATATCTTTTCTCCAAAGTCTTAGATGTTCAATACATTGTACCTGCTAAAATTGTCAACTAGAAACAATCTAGAATCACCTGGGAAGAGAGTCTCAATGAATAACTGTCTACATTAGGTTGGCCTGTAGGCATATCTGTGGGAGGCTGTCTTAAATTAATTGATGTGGGAGGACCAAGCACACTGTGAGTAGTACCATTCCCTAGGCAGAGAATCTTGGACTGTCTATGTATAAAAAGAAGGCTAAGCAGACGTAAGCATGCATGCATTTATTTTCTCTCTGCTCTTGGATGTGATATGACTAACTACCTCAAGATCTTGCCCTAACTTCCTCACAATGATGGACTGGAACCTGGAACTATAAGCCAAATAAACCTCTTCTTCCCTAAATTGCTTTTGTATTTTATCACGGAAATGAAATTAGAATATAGACCTTCCTAAATCACTCTAGTGAAAGATTTAGCCATCGAGCTGCCACTTGTGCTAGTGCTGTCCAGGCTCTAATGGCCACCAAAGATAGGGTCCTCATGAGCAGTGTGATGGTGTGCGAGCCAATTCCCAAACCTCACCTTACCATCAGCTTTCTTAGACAACACCCAGCACCCACTGTGGGAGGTTGGAATCTCTGGAAGTTTGGGATGCAATGTATTTATTAGCTATCAGCATCTGCAAAAGAATGAGAGAGAAAGCAAGGCGGTCCTAAGGAAGAGCATAGCTATGGCAGCCTATCAAAGCCTTCGGCAGCCTAACAGGAAAATCTGGAATTAGCATTGCTTGTCATTTTCCCTAGGCCAAATGGCCATGCCTGTATAGCCTCCTTTCTCTTAGTCATTGGCTGACAAGGAAAGACTGTGACCTTAGAGGAAGTCACCAAGAACCTTGAAGGAGCTGAAATTTGAAGGTTGCTGGCTAACTACACTCTCTACATCTGTCTGGCCAGCACACCTTTCCTTGAGTGTTAATTGGAAAACAGTTCTTCAGTGAGACTCTCTTCTAGGTGATTCTAGATTGTGTCTAGTTGACAATTAAAACTAACCTTTGCCGTCTACCAATAAGTGTGAATGCATTAGCAGGTACAATGTATTGGACAGCTAAGACTTTGGAGAAAAGATATCAGGATAATAGAATTGGGTGTCTGTTGCTGTGTGCCATTAATGCTCTATAGAAGGGTAAAGAGCAGCTATGAAACCCAGAAGCTTTGATGGACTCACACAAAACTCCTTTGTCTGCATGTGTATAAGTGCATCACATGTGTGTAATAGCCAAAGAGCCCAGAGGAGGGTATCGGATCACCTGGAACTGGAGTTGGGGATGATTGTGAGCTTTCACGTGAGTTCTGGGAACCAAACCCAGTTCTCTGACAGAGCAGCCAGTTCTCATAACCACTATGCCATCTTTCCAGCCCCATCATATCTTTAAAGTCATATTCCTGATAATAGGCTTGCTGGCTAACTGCTTTCTGCCAGTTGACATGACCAAGGAAGCATCGCTTGAAGGCCCTTATCTCCCTGCCGTCATGTCTAAATCAGTCTCCTCAGGAGCCTGAAGAGTTGTGGAAGCTCTTCATGGAAGGGCTGAGCCTTGAAACAACCGATGAGAGCCTAAGGAGCCATTTTGAGCAATGGGGAGCACTTACCAACTGTGTGGTCATGAGAAATCCAAACACCAAGTTCCAGAGGTTTGGGGTTTGCACTTACACCACAGTGAAGGAGAAGGATGCAGCTATGAATGCAAAGCCACACAAAGTGCATGGGAGAGTTGTGGAACCAAAAAGAGCTATGTCAAGAGAAGATTCTCAAAGACCAAGTGCCCAGTTAACTGTGGAAAAAGATCTTTGTTGGTGGCATTAAAGAAGACACTGAAGAACATCACCTATGAAATAATTTTGAACAGTATGGAAAAACTGAAGTGACTGAACCATGACTGACAGGGGCAGTGGGAAAAAAGATGAGCTTCGCTACTGTCACCTTTGACAACCATGATTCTGTAGATAAGATTGTCATTCAGAAATATCATACTGTGAATGGGCACAACTGTGATGTAAGGAAAGCCCTGTTGAAGCAGTAGATGGCTAGAGTTTCATCTAACCAAAGAGGTTCAAGTGGTTCCAGAAACTTCGGTGATGGTCATAGAGGTGATTTTGGTGGCAATGACAATTTTGGTCTTGGCGGAAACTCCAGTGGTCACGGTGGCTTTGGTGGCAGCCTTGGTGGATAGGGCAGCAGGCGGGGATGACCATAATGGATTTAGTAATGATGGAAGCGATGGTAGGAACTACAATGATTTTGACAATTACAACACTCTGTCTTCAAAATTTGGATCTATGAAGGGGGAAACCTTGGAGGCAAAAGCTCTGGCCCTTATGGTAATGGAGCCCGATACTTTGCTAACCTACAAAGCGAGGTGGCTCTGATGGCTCCAGCAGCAGCAGAAGCCATGACAGTGGTAAAAAGTTCTAATTACAGTCAGGAAACAAAGCTTAGCAGGAGAGACCCAGAGAGGTGACAGGGAAGCTACGGATTACAACAGATTTGTGGACTCAGCCACACACAGTGGTGGTCTAGCTGCTACAAGACCTGTTTTAGACAATATTCATGTGTACAGGTAAAAAAACTCCAGGACTGTATTTGTGACTAATTGTATAGGTTGTTTTAGTTTCTGTTCTGTGGAAGGTATAAACCATTCCAACAAAGGGTTTTAATGTAGACTTTTTTTTTCCCCACCCTTGTTGTTGATGGCTAAATGTAATAGTCTCATCATGATGCTGAATAAATGCATCTTTTTAAAAAAATACTGTGTAAAGTTAATCTACTCTGAAGCCAGCTTGATATAATTCCCCAAGAGTGTGAAGTTAGAGTTCCTTCGGGGTGATGCCAGGTTCCATTTTGAAATTTATTTATGATTGCTTGAGTGAAGAAGACATTGTCTTCAAAAACCTTGGTGCAGTTCAACTGTAAGGTTACTATATTGTGACCTAAATGAGTTTTACCATTGCAAGGGGCACAGAATTACTTGTTTACAAAAATGGTTGTTGGAACATTCTATGTAATATCTAGATTGAATCATAGTACCAGATAAAATATTAAATGGGAATGAAGCTTGTATATCATCCATTATCATGTGTAATCAATAAACTATTTGATTCTCTTGAAAAACAAATCATGTTCCTCACACCCAGCTCTGCTTCATCTAGACAAACTGACAAAAAGTTCATTCCAGTCACAAACAACTTGCAGAATAGCATAAAACTACAGTCCAAATCTAACAGCAAAAATCCTGTCTTGAGATTTTAAAAAATGAAAAGGGCTCATCTATTCATAAATATTTGAAAACAACCCCTCTTTGTTATTTCTTCACCACAACATGGATATACATAAAATCATTTATATGTCCTTCTTTTAAGTCTTCTGGAAGGAAATTTTGAATGATTTTTTTTCCTTTCCATTCTCATTGGGAAATTCAGAGTCACCAAACAAGTCCTGTCATTAACACATAATAACTTGTACAAAGTTAAACTCACCTCACATGACAGTCATGGGTTCCCTCCAAAGAGCTGAATCACATATTCAAAAACAAACCCTTTTAGAAGGAAAATAGCAACATGATGACAATGAGATGAAGCCTCATGGTTACAGACCCAGCAGGGAGGGAGCTGGGAGGTTAGCCTACATTAAAGCCTACGGTGCAGAAATAATAGCCAGGCTTCAGCCACGGCAAGCGCAACATGTACCTATCACCCGCAGTGTTGCCGCTGTGGTTCCATGGGTCCCAAGGGAATGCTGAAGGTCATGAGCACTGAAGGACTCCCTCAAGGTAACCATGGCTTATTTCTGGCAAAACTGGTAGTAAAGGCCAAACCTCTTGACTCCTAGTGTAGTCTCTCTTCAGGCTGCCTACTCTCAGCACTCAATATGTTTGATAATCTCAGGGACACAAAGCAGAGCCAAACAGTGACTTTGTTTCTTTCCACGGAGTCACTCCATTTCCAGATCACACAGCGGATGCAGTGTGGGCTCACGGCCTCGGTATGCTTTCCTCCTGCGGATCCAGCTTCTCTATCTGAATCACTTTACCTGTGTGGACAGGGGAACCCCATGTGCCTGGGGAGTTTCTCTTCCAGCAGTCCTTGACAGAGCGAGCCATGGTGGCACACATCATAATCGCAGCACCCGGGAAGCAGAGGCAGGAGGATCAGGTGTTCAAGGTCATTCTTAACTACATAGTGAGTTTGAGGCCAACCTGGGCTACATGACACCCTGTTTCAAACACAGAGATGTAACTATTTCCCATTGCCAATCCTCCCAGGGGACAACTTTGAAGCAAGGCCTATCCTGTCCTCAAGTCAGCTGTTCAGTAACATCCACTTCCCTTATCTGGTCCCTTTCCTGCACCACATCCTTATTCCTCTAGGAATAGTTCCTACGTGTTAAAATGAAATCATTTTCTTTCTTTTTTATTGTTATTTTTGGTTTATTTGTTTTGTTTGTGTTTTTGAGACAGGAACCCAAGCTGACTTCAAACTTACTATCCACTACTTCAGCCTCTCATATTATAGGTGTGTGCTGTTGAACTCTGTTATAAACTCTATTCTTATTTCAGAATCTGCATCTGGGGAATGAAAATGAAGAAAAGACTGTAAACTTTGAAATTATTCATACCATTATCATAACTTCTCTTTTCTTTTTTAAAGAAAGATTTTTTAATTTACATGTCTAGGTGCATATGTGTCACGTGTCTGTGGGTACCTCTGGAGGCCAGAGGGAGTGTTGGATCCCCTAGAGCTGGAGTTATAGGCAGTTGTGAGTTGCCCAGTGTAGATGCTAGGATCTTGGGTCCTCTGGAAGAGCAGCAAGCTTTCTTAACATTGAGCCACTTCTCTGGCACCAATAACTACTTTTTCTTAATATCTGCTGTATGGATCTAAGTATTAGAAAACGTTGGTTAAAATCTTGACCTTAAAACCGATGTATTATTTGATTTTGGACATATTTTTATTTCTTTGGTCTTTTGGTGACAAGATCTTCCTGTAGCCCCAGCTGGCCTTGAACTCACACAGATCCACCTGCCTCTTCCCCCTCTGCTGGGATTAAGGGCATGTGCTGCCACATGTGTCTTCTGGTGAATTTTGTGTGGAAATAAAGTGATAATTGATGACAACAACAACAAATTTAACAGTACCCAGGACTTTGAAGCCAGGTGTGATGGTGCATGCATGTAATCCTAGCATCTGGGAGGTAGGGGCAGAAGGATCAGAAATTCAGGGTCATCCTTGGCATGGGACAAAACAAACCTGCCTGGGACTTAATCATCAATAGTGTTACAGTATTACAGTAAAAAAATAAGAGAATAAGAATGACTGATCTGATGGGGAACCCTAACTCTCCACTTTTTCCAGGTCAATCACATGGTCCCAGGACCACCCCTAGGAAGGCAGGTTCACCCTAAGTTATGCTGATGAGGTAGGCTGAATGCCTAGCGCATTAATGAGATGGTGAACTTTTCCTGCCCAGAGTCCCAGCTCCCTAATGCAGTGCAATGGACCAAGTCACAGGCAAGTAACTATCTGTAAGTCTGAAGGATTCAGAAAAACGTAATGAAACAGGGAGAAAGAGCATCCCCTAGAGGGTTCTTAGTTTTATTCATAAAAGAATTTAAGAATGGACCCAAACAGGACAATTAAACAAAGTTAGGACAATTTTATTAGAATTTAAAGAAAAATCCTCAGGACAGGAGAACTGGGACTCTCAGCAGCTGCCTTGGAGAAGAGAATGAAGGGGGAAGGAAAGAAGCCACAAAGCCATGTAGGTTTAGAGCCTGCGTGGCGCTCAGATATGTGGCGGACTGGCAGCCACATGGCTGCGAGAAGCTTTAGAGAAAAAATAAAGAAATACAAGATGCTAGGGCAGCCCAAAGCCTTAGAGAAAGCATGTTTAGAAAAGGGACATGAAGAAGAAAAGGAGAGATTACGCTTTCCTGAAGAATTCAGAAAAGCAGGCAGACCTATAGAGAGATTCAAGTCTGTGGCAGGCTCCAGAAACTCTGTGCTGGGATTCCAGGCATGAAAAGTTCACTAGCTCATTAACTCAACCAGGTATTCCACCCATCTATTTAGCATAATTTAAGGTGGACCTGCCTTCCTAGGGGTGGTTCCCTGATCAGATGATTGGCCAGTGAAACTGGAAAGGTGGGTCTTCCAACAGATGGACTACAGATTTTATAGTCTTGACCAGTTAATCTAATGGTCAAGCTATTTGCTGACAGTAACCTCTTCTTTCCTTGTATCTCTTTCTAACAATGCTTTCCCTATGTGCTGCCCGTTCATCTTGGATTTCTGCATCTCCAAAGCTCGATTCCCTCCCTGCCATGACATTGCTCATCTGACCTCTATGGCCCTAAATTCTAATGGCTTTATGACTTCTTTCCTTCTCCCCTCCTTTCTCCTCAAGGCAGCTACTGAAACTGGGTGAAATGAGAGCGTCCCCTAAAGGGTTCTTAGGTTAATTCATAAAAGAATTTAAGAATGGACCCAATTGGAAGCTTTAGGACAATTTTATGAAATCTAAAGAAAAATCCTCAAGGCAGGCAAGCTGGGGATCTCAGCAGCTGTCTGGAGGAGGAGAATGGAGGGAGAAGAAAAGAAGCCAAAAAGTCATGCAGGTTTAGAGCAGCATGGGCGCCAGACACGTGGTGGACTGGCAGCCACATGGCTGGGAGAAGAAGCTTTAGAGAAAGAGTAGAGAAATACAAGATGCTAGGGCAGCCCAAAGCCTTAGAGAAAGCATGTTTAGAAAAGGGATGTGAAGAAGAGAAGGAAAAATTATGCTGTTCTGAATTCTTCAGAAAAGCGGGCAGGCTTACAGAGAACTAATGTCTGTGGCCGGGTCCAGAAGCACTGCACTGGGAGGTGGGATTCCGGGCAGGAAAAGTTCACTGCCTCATTAACACACTCAGTATTCCGCCCACCTATTTAGTATAGCTTAAGTTGAACCCACCTTCCTAAGGGTGGTCCTGTGATCAGGTGACTGACCAGTGAAACTGGAAATGTGGGTCTTTCAACAGATAAACTAGAGAATTTATAATCTGTCCCAGCTAAATAGCTATTTGCTCTCTAACACTACCAAGATTCACAGCTTGCCTACCCTGAGGATTTTTCTTTAAATTTTAAGAAAATTATCCTAAAGCTTCTGTTTGAATCCATTCTTCAATTCTTTTATGGATGAGACGAAGAACTCTGAAAGGGAATCCTGGATCCCATTTTCCCTTGTATAAACAGAAATCATAGATATATTCATATAATATTACTGTTGCTATGGATATTTCAGAATATTTATGCTCACTATATTTTGAAAGTAAAAGTTATTGGCATATATAAGATATTTTCTCAGAAAGAGAGAGAGTGAGAAAGAAAAGAGAACGGCACACACAGGCCAGTACCAAAACACAACAAAGGAGCAAACAGCCTCCTTCCAGTCCCAGACCTGAGAGCTTTGCTTATTTGTTTGTCTGAGGTAGTGTCTCACTCTATAGCCCAGGCTAGCCTAGAACTCTGGCAAATCCTCCTGCCTCAGCCTCCTAAATGTTGAGATTAGAGGTATGCCCCACCTCACGTTCAACTGAGTGGTAAAAATAGATTCCCATGTCTTGGTTAATCTGGGAATCTCTGTTTGTAACAAGAACTGCCGGTAGGGGTCTTATCTGGGGATTGTGGGGATAAAGGAAAATGATGGGACAGCACCTCAGCATGCTAATCTGTACCTGACTTCCCAAACAGGAGCCTTTCACTTGTAATAGCCTCTTAATAGGGCAGGTGCACCTTCCCAGCCCCAGAATTTTAATTAGTGTCTTTCAGACATGTTTCTCAAAGCTTCAAATTTAAGGCTGTCCTTGGACTACATGAATCTTTTTAGGTGAGTTCTAACTACAGCTCTTGTTATAATTTATAAAGAGTGATTTGTCTACTTATTAACTAACACATAAATAACAGCATTCTAAACTTGGTGTAATAGAATGTAGGATTTTTTAATGATGCTCTGAGGAGTAAATCTACCAAACTGTTCAAAAGAGATTTAAATTGCTAATTTTCCAGTACTGGAATGTGTGGAATGCTTGTCACAGACTTAGCATGAAAGCTACATATTTAACATTCCTATGTAATAACCCTCTCTGGTTTCCAGAAACAAGGACAAACTTAACTCGGCCGGCCGTAGGAAAAAAACTGCTGTTTCTTTGGTCTTTTGTTTTTTGAGACAGGTCTTTATATTGCCTTGAACATGCCATCTTCTTGCCTCAGCCTCTGGGATTACAAGTGTGCACCACCATCCTGGGCTCTGTTCTTTGTTTTACAGGAACTGAGAGATGGTGAAGAGGAGCCAATGCTCACCAGGAAAGAGCTTTCTACTGGGTCCCCAACATAGTTTCAGATGGCCCTGGAAAGAACTTGTGTTTTCCTAGTGCTGTCTGAGTTCTGCATTTGGTGCCCAGAAAAAGGAAGTGAGAGAATATGTCAGAGACACACATCATGGAAATGTAAGGAGCAAGTATATCACCGGGCAATAGGAGCAATTTGGAACAAAGACATTTTTCTTTGCCTAAGGCTCAGAAAGTCACGCCAAGAGATTCCAGGAAGAACTGGTTGGGTCTCTCTTTTCAAGCCACTTCCTCGATCCAATTCTCTCTCAGGTGGCCAAGACACAGTATTTTGACTACTAGCAAAATGTCATTGTGACATTTCCATGGCATAATTAGTGACAATTCAGCCAGTTTTTATTGGGCATCTTCCGCTTCCTCAGGGCTCACCCTTTGTGTACATTACATCATTGACTCCATTAGGTCGTGTCATGCTTGGTTTCAATTGTCAACTTGACACACCTAGAAAGAGGGAGCTTCATTTAGGGAACTTTCTCTTTTGGATTGGCCTGTGGGCATGTCTGTGAGGCATTTTCTTGATTGTTAAGTGATGTGGGAGGGTTCAGTCCACTGTGGATGGTGCCATGTCTGGGCAGGTGGTCCTCGGTTGTATAAGAAAGTAGGCTGAGCACAGACCAGAGAAGCCAGTAAGCCTTGTTCCTCCATGGCTTCTGCTTCAGCTCCTGCCCTGGCTGTCCTTGATGAAGCTGAAATAAACCCTCTCCTCTCTAAGTTGCTTCTGGTCATGGTGTTTATCAGAGCAATGAAGAAACCAAGCTAACGGTGGTGGGGTTATCGTTTACATTTTTACAAAAGGGATTGTACCCAGGCCCACACACAGCCAGTGCCTGACCATGGTGGCTATTGTTTTCAACTGTCACTACTCTCATGACAGGATAATTTTAGATAATGAACTGGGTCTTGGAAAATAAGTTCAATTTTAGTCTCAAGATGGAGGAAGGAGGCAAACCACTTTCTAATATAAACCACAGGCTGAAGGAAAGACCTGCTAAGGGTTGTGTGGGTAACTGGGAGAACACTGGCTTGTCTGAATTGTCTGTGTCTACAGGCTTGTCTGGAGTCATGCCATACTGGGAATACTAATCACCTCCCAGAGGTGTTACCCCTCGACACTGTTACAACATTAACTAAATGTCAATGAAGTTTGTAGGGGAGAGCAGACCGTAGTGTTACTGTATAGACTGCCTAGATATTGGCTGAATTTCTACCACAAATAATCTAGCAAATCTTTGAGGACTCTGAGCAACGATCACACCGTTTTGTAAAGCCCCTCTATTTTGGCTAAATAAAGAGAGAAACCACGCATCTTAACGCCTGTAGCTCTTCATCTTGAGGGGGAGATCTTTCATTCTTCTGTTGTAGTCACTTTCTTTTTTCTGGGAGTCTTCATTTTCCCAGTGAACCCACAGGTATTAACAAAGCCTTTTAATTATATATTTGTAATGCCTCACTGGTGAATATTTCATAATTATAATAATAATTCAAGGCATTGAGAAATCATGATTTCAGAACACTCTTATAGCCACTATTTCAAAATTTCAAAATAAAGTATGAAGTGTTAACTTTAATTTCCTTTAACAGGTTAGGGGTCTTGGTATAGCCCTATACCTGGGATCATGAAGCTAGGAAATAGTGCAACTAGGTCACTGGTTTTCCATTTCATCTTCATTTCTCTCTTTTATTAATATGCAGTGGTGAATTTGGTAGATTAAAAAAACTAAAAGTTATATGCTTGTATAAAGTATTAGCTATATCTACATTGAGACAAGGTATTGCTATGTAGCCCAGAGTGACCTAAAACTCACAATCCTCCTGCCTCAGCTTCCTTAAGTGTAGGGATTACAGGTAGGTATCAGTACAGTATACCTGGCTATGACATTTCAGCTTTGAACTCAGAGCAGTCCTCCTGCCTCAGCCATCCTAGTGCTGGGATTACAGGTATGAGTCACCATGCCTGGCTGATATTTCAACTTAAATTTATTTATTTATTTATTTATTTATTTATTTATTTATTTTGTGTGTATAAGTGTTATGCCTGCATGTATGTATGTATGTATGTGTATCATATGCATGTAGTATCTAGAAGAGACAGGTACCATGTGGGTAATAGAAACAGAACTCCAGAACTCAGGTCCTCTGCAAGAACAGCAAGTGCTCTTAACCACTGAGCCATCTCTCCAGCTGCTGACACTTCACCTTTTTTTGTTATTGTTCTTTTTGAGACAGGGTCTCCCTGTAAGCCCAGCTAGCCTAGAACTCACTATGTAGACCAGGATTGCCTCGATTTCACAGAGATCTACCTGCCTCTGCCTCCCTAGTGCTGAGATTAAAGGCGTGCACCACCATGCCTGGATACTTCAACTTTTAAGAGCTAAAGAAACATTTTTTAAAATTGCATTTATTTGCCAGGAGTGATGGCACATGCGTTTACTTTTAGCACTTAGGGAGGCAGTGGTAGGTGGATCTGGTCTTCATAGTGAACCCTAGGCCAGTCTGGGGCTATAGGGAGACCCTGTCTCAAAAAAAAACAACAGAAACTATTTATTTATTTATTCATTCATTCATTCGTTCATTCATTCATTCTGTGTATGACAAGCACATGTAAAGGTCAAAGGAAACTTTCAGAAGTTCTCTCTTTCTACCATGTGGGGCTAGAGGATCAAACTCAGGCTGTCAGGCTCGGTGGCAGCCCCTTTACCCACTGAGCCACCTCACTGTCACTGTCCCCTGCACCCCTTTTTTTAAAGGAAAAGCTAGGTATTGTGGTACACTCCAGCACTCAGAAAGTTGAGGGAAGAAGATCTCAAGTTCTAGGCCAACCTGAGCTAAACAGTGACCAGGCCAGCCTGGCTACATAGCAAGACTTTGTCTCAGCAACAAAAGCAAAACAAAATCAAAACAACAAATACAACAAACACACGGTCTCCATGAGTTAACGGGAAACAGGCTGTGACTACTCCAGAGCACTTTGCACACTACTTGTGTCCAGCTTCTGCAGCAACTCAAAGGCCTACGCAGCTCAAGTGAAGCACTTCATCCCTCCACCTACCTGGCCAAGGGCCTCTGTTCAGGTAACTTGGCTACTGCCTTTTTGAAACTCAATTCCTTTCTCTTTTTTAAAAAAATTTATTTTTCTTTATGTGTATGAGTGTATTACCTGCATGTATGTACATATAACCTTGTTATGCAGTGGCCACAGAGGTCAGAAGAGAGTGTTGGATCCCCTGGAACTGGAGTTACTGTTGTTAGCCACCATGTGGGTGCTTGGAATTAAACCCTGTCCTCTGCAAGAGCAGCCAGTGCTTTTGCCCACCGAGCCATCTCTTCAGTCCCTCAATTCCTTTCTAGTATTCCAATTCTATTCATAAACGTTATTGTGACGTTACAACTAGCATTTTGTGGGGAGATCAATGGTGTGAGGTGCTTGGTTAACTGCATTTAAGTGGGTTATCTTAGCCCATTGGGAGGGTTATAGATGGGAAAACTGAGCTTCACAAACATGAGCAAGTTGCAGAGCCAAACCCACCTGACTCGTTGCATGAGTCTATTCCTCTTCCCAACCCTCTAAAAAAAAGTGAAAACAGTTCTTCTGTCCTTTATTGGGCCTGTGTTCACTGCTCATGTTTACTTCTTAATAATCAGAACATTCTCATGCCTCTTTCCTCCCAAAGGTCAGTTATGTCAAGAATATTCTGACAAGTATTTGTTTCTATAATTTGTTTCTATAATTAAACACAACCGTCTACCCAACCATCCTTCCACTCTACTCTGTGATATTATAATAATAAATTTACTTTCCAAAGTACATCCTCATATCCCTGTTTGAGGATCTTTAGTATAGAATCCAAGTCAATGATGACTTTTCTTCCATGGATCTGGGTAGCATGTCCCATTTCGTTCAAATTAACAAAGACTGGTTGATATGACTAAGTTTTATGAAGAGATCTGTTTGACCTCTGATCCCAAATGAATTCCACACCATTGTTAAACCAAGGAGATGGCTTGGGGCTGATGGGGATGATGGCAGGTAGATGCCGCATACACAGTGGGCTAAATCACAGAAAGGAACCTGAATCTTTCAGACTGGATGTTACAAAAGCTTACCTAAACAAATAACACCATACCAATGGAAGAGATGACTATAACGGAAACTGCACACAGGGTATACCAGAACCCTCTGCCATCTCTGTAAAATGTAAGTATTTAAAAACCACACGTAAAACAAAATGATAGCCCACTACTATACCAGCACTGGGAGGAAGAGACAGAAGTTTGGTACTAACCCCGTTTTCATAGTCGATTCCAGGGCAGCCAGGAATCTACTATGTCTCAAAACAAACAAACAAACAAAAAAATACAATGAAAAACAAACAACAGCAACAACAGCCCCAAACCACCACCACTAATAATAAATAGCCCAAATATCCTTGATGGCTTTCTTATGGTTTTGTTTTTTAAAACAGGACTTTATGTACCCCAGGTTGGCCTAGAATTCAACTGTGTAGCTGAGAACAACCTTGAAAGTCTGATCTTCCTGCTTTTACCGCCTGAGTGTTGGGATTATAGAATGTGTCATTACTCCTGATTTATGAAGTGTTTGGGATTGAACCCCTGGCTTTGTGCATGACAGGCAAGCACTTTACCACCCAAACTACATCCTCAGTCCCCAAACAAAAGCAGAAATGCAAGAAACCCATGGCGAATTATTTCCCAATAATATCCACGGCTCTGTCCACATTACCTTGGTATCTGGTGAATTTTCCTATAAATACGGCAATCCACTGGCCACTCTGATTAACCTGATTGTGGTAGTCAGGTTTTTGACACTGTAACAAATGTTATGAAAAACAGAAAGGTTTATTTTGACTCCTAGTTCAGGAGGTTTCAGTCTATAATCCATTGGTGCTATTGGTTTGTGGCCTGTGCCAGGGGATTATTATTACATCATGACAGGAAGTGTGTGGTGGAGTGAGCTGCTTACCTCAGGGTGGCTGAGAAGCAAAGAAAGAGAAATCAAGAGACTGGCATCTCACACACACCTCCAAGGAGTAGCCCCAGAGACCTCCTATAAGGCCCCACCTCTTAAAGCTTTCTACCTCCTTCAGTGGTACCACACAGTGAACAACTCTTAACACATGAGACTTTGGGGAGTACATTCCAGATTCAAAGTATACAAGCACATAAACTGAGTGATCATTCTTTCTGTTGATAGTTTTAGTATATAATTGCTATCTAGTCCATAGTATTTAATATATTATAAAATATTTTATTAACATTTTAATTTTATATGTATAAGTGTATTGCCTGCATGTGTAAAGTGCACTGCCTGTTGTGCATTTCATGCAGTATCCTAGGAGGTCAGAAGAGGGTGTAGGACCCCCTGGAACTGGAGTTACAGATGGTTGTTAGCCACCATGTGGGTGTTAGGAATCAAACCCGGGTCCTAACCCAGGTTAGGAATCAAAACCAGTGCTCCTAACCACTGAACTATCTCTCCAGTCCCAGAATTAGAAAGTCTGAGAGATGTACGTTTGCTGTTATTTAGTACACTTGTGTGTGTAGGGCAGAGGCAATCCCGCTGGCCGGTGAGCTTCAGGGTCCCTACTGTCTTTGCTTTCCCCACACTAGGGTTATAGGCACACTGTCAACTGAACAATTTCCACAACCCTGTTTTGTTCTTATTTTTTAAAAGATATTGTTTATTAGTGATGTGTGCATACGATGTGTGTACATGCACACATATGTGCAGGTTAGAGGACAATTTTATGAAGTCAGTTCTGTCCTTCCACCTTTTCATGGGTTCCAAGGATTGAATTCAGTTTGTAGGCCTGGTACAGCAAGCTCTTTGCCTGCTGAGCTATCTCACAGGCCTTTTCTTTTCTGTTTTTCATTTGTTTCCTTTCAGACAGAGTCTCATGTAATCCAGGCTGGCTTTGAACTCCCTATGTAGCTGTGATTGTCCTGATTCTCCTGCCTTAGTCTATAGAGAGCTGGCACCTACAGGCCTAAGACAACAAACCTGGCTGAAAAATGAATGTTTGTAAATTTAGGAATTACGTTTTATAATAAGCAGAGACTGAGCTGGCAGGATGACTCAATGGATAAAGATGCTTCCCACCAAGCCCAATGACCTGAGTTTGTGCAAGCTTGTACGTCTCATGACCCTGTAATTCTTGCATTTTGCAAGCCTGTAAAACCAGCACTATGTAGATGCTTCCAAGCTCTACTGGAAATTTAAGATGTAATCTGGCCCCTTTCTAATATAGCTATAACTATAGTGGCATCTGTTGAACCTTGTGGCAGCCAAATCCAACAAACATTTCCCTGGGAAGTTGCTTTAAAAAATTATATACGTATGTATGCATGCATGCAATGTGTTTGCGTCTCTCTGTGAATATGCCACATATGTATGGGTTCCCAAGGAGTCCTGAAAAGGGAACCAGAACTCCTGAAGATGGAGTTACAAGTGTTTGTGAGCTTTGTGATGTGAGTACTGGGAACTAAACTTGGGTCCTCTGTAAGAGCAACAAGTGCTCTTAATTGCTAAGCCATCCTAGCAGCTACGTTTGAACAAGGAACCCCTTCAGTACTCTCAGTTCAGGCTCTCTCCTTTCCAATGAATTTGTATTCTTACAAACAAGTTGGAGTCTTCAAAAGATAAGGTATTACTACCCTCAAGGTACCTTTCTTATTGTCCCAGTGCAGAGTTCCAGGTTTCTCTTAATTTTAAGAGAAATTTTAAGAGTCTGCAATTTTAAGCTTATTCAAGCTCCTTTCATCAACCTGCATTTTTCATCTATACCCCTCCTTGCTGTGGAGCTAAGGGCAGTGAGCAGCAACCATTCCACAGCTTGGATGTTATGCTTTCTTAAGGTTCCTTTGCCAAACAACTTAGTCCTTTACTTCTTAGTTCAGTCTTACTTAAAATTTCTGGACATGGAAAGAATGAAACCAGGTTCTTTTCTAGAAGGTGACGGGAATGATTTCCAGCCCAAGTCCCAAGGGAATCCCCAGTCCCCTCTGAAACCTGGCAAAGTTCACTTGCATTTCTGTCAGCATTCCAGTCTTCTGAACCTCTTTCAACAATATTCATTAAGCTCTACTGAGTTCTATTGACAGTCTTCTAAAGCTTCTCGAGACCACAGCACAAAGTTCTTCACACTGCTCCTGCAAACCAGTTTCTAAGGCTACATGGTCAGGTTTAGTGGAGTAAAGCCCCCATTTTGGTAACAATTTTGCATAGTACTTACTTTTTTGTTGGGACAAAATACCTGACAAAAACAACTTAAGGGTTTATTTTTGGCCCACAGTTTATGCAGATACTGCTGAATACTGGATCCTGGTGTCCAGCTTGCTTTCTCCTTCTTCTTTTTATTTTTCAAGGTATATTTTTTATTGAATTTTTTGCATGTTAGACAAAATATCTCTTTCTTGGTCTGTTTTTGAGATAATGTCTCCTGCAGCTCCAGCTGGTCTGGAACTCACTCCCACTATGACTTCATTTCACAGAGATCCACCTGCCTCTCTCTCCCAAGTACTGGGATTAAAGGAGTGCACCACCACATGGAGCATATTTCATACAAAACCTCTTAATCATCTTTATACCCCTCCCCTGTCTGCACTTCCTTATGCCCCCCCCCACTGGATTTCCTGCATTCTGTCATATGTTAAGACCTATGGAGTCATTGCTCATATAAATGTACAGCAATGATGTCAGCACGCACAAGACCCATGCAAACCTAATCAGACAAAAACCCAGCACAGAACTGGGGAAAAGGGCAGCAAGCTCCAATCTTAGCTGAAGAATTATTGCAACTGATTACTGCTGGGTGAGGCAAGAGTTGACCTTTAGGGAGAGACTCTACACAGGCTGACTAGACCCCAGTGGATGAACATGTACTGAGAGACTTTAAATTTTTTTTAAAGATTATTTCTTTTAGCTGACTGTGGTGCACATTTTTAAAACCAGGAGTCAGGAGGCAGAAGCAGGTGGATCTCTGTGAGATGGAGGCTGGCCAGCCTGGTCTACACTGTGAGCTCCAGGCTAGCTGGGGCTACAGGGAAACCTGCCTCAAAAAACAAAACCAAATAAGATTTTAAATTTGATCACACTTATTGATCCGTGCACATACATCCAGCAAATCCAACTCAGGTCATCAGGCTCTGTGCCAAGCATGTTTACTTAGTCATCTTGCTAGCCTTTATTTATTTATTATCTATTTATTTTTGTCTTTTTGAAACGGTCTCTCTGAAACCCCAGGTGGCCTGGAACTTGCTTTGTAGACTCGGCTGGTCTGGATCTCACTCATGAGATCTGCCTGCCTTCCAAGTGCTACCATTAAAGGTGTGCACCACCACACCCAGCTCCTATTTATTTATTTGAGGTTTTTTTTCTTCTTCTTCTTCTTTTTTGAGACAGAGTCTCTTTATAGTCCTAGCTGGCCGGGAACTATCTATGTAGACCAGGCTGATCTTGTACTCACAGAGATCCGCCTGTCTCTGCCTCCCGAGTGCTGAGATTAAAGGTGTGGGCCACCACGCCCGCCCTGTTTGAGAGGATTTATTTGTATATCTGTGTGCTTGTTTAAGCACAAGTGTGTGCTGGTGCCTGAGACCAGGAAGTGCTACCAGACTCCGCGAAGATGGAATTACAGGTAGTTGTAAACCTTCCCATGTGGGTGGTGGGAACCAAACCCTTGTTCGCTGCAAGAGCAGGATGCTGTTAACTGCTGAGCCATCTCTCCAGCCCTTTTCTTCTACTTTTAAAAAATTCTGTATTGGCTTCTAGCCCATGGGATATTACTGTCCCCATTCAGGGTGAATCTTCCCTTTTTAGTAAATCTCCCTGGAAACTCCCTCAAAGAGACACCCAGAGGCTTCTCTCCTGGGTGACTCTAAATCCATAGTTGACAATGAATATCGATCTTCCTACACAACTAGTAAGGACAGCCAGGGCTTAACACTAGGCGTGTCCATCCCTTTGTGCTAAACAGCTCCACCAGCTTTGGATTCACTTTCCTCAGTTGTAAATCTAAAAAAGATTACAATAGAAAATTCAAAATCCTTGAATTTCTAAAATTCTGAGATGCAATACCACCTATCTTCCCAAGTAATAAAGTATACATCGTTTGGAAGAACAGCTTGATTTGTACTATTCTGGAACCCAAGTTTGATGGCTTCCCTGACCATACCTCTATCCTAAGAACTTTCTTTGATTTCCTGTATCTATTATAGCTTGAACCAAATACCCCTGAACCAGAGATGGAGTTCCTGGCAAAGGCCACTCACTCCAGTAGGTAACCCTAAAAAACAAATTAGCCCAATGCCTGGTGCTCGTTAATTTTAATCCGCGAACGTTTTATGGAACTAAGTGGCACTGAACTGTATGAAGAATATGAATTCTGTTGTTAACTATTAGGAATATTTCTCATTAAACTGGACCATATTATTATCGGCAGAGAAGTACGTGCAGGGTCCGAGGGTAAGTTCTGACCTGCGGAAACCGGTAGGATAACGTTACGAGTGGGCGGGGACGTCTCCAGGAGGCTGTCCAGCAGGTGCAGCTGCAAAAGCGGCAAAGCCCCGCCCACCCCGGAAGCGCACTCTAGGGGCTCGGGCACTCTCGGGGCTCGTCTCTCTCTCAGCCCCGCCCTCTCCGGAGGCCCGGCGGCTCGGCGCCTGCGCAGTGCTGTGCGCGTGGGCGGAGCGGTGCGCGCCGGGGTCAGCTGACTGCTCCCACCAGCACGTGATTTGCTCTGTGGGCCCTGGGATCTAGGAAGCCGAGAGGCCAGAGCTTGGTCGGGCAGGGATGGAGCGCTGAGCGGTTAACGTCTGCCTGGCTGTCTGTCTCTGCACCTGCCGCCGCCGCTTCCTCCTGTGACACCTTCTCGGGTCAGTGATTGACGGGGATGTGGGAGGGAGCCGGGCCGGAGCTGGCGCTGCGGTAGCCGCCGGGCAGGGATGCCGGCGGGCGCGGGCGCCGAGGCTGTGGCGTCGGAGTTGGAGCGGGCCAGGGAGCCCTGGCTGCTTTTAGGTTGAGGGTTCGCAGCTCCCTGGGTGGAGGTTTGGTGTCGAGGGGAGAGGAAGGAGGAGAAAGGGCCCTGGCAGCGGGGAGGGGGCAGTGGGCAGTGGCGAGGCTGAAGATGTGTTCGGAACCTTCCTTCTTGGGTGGAGGTCCCAGCTTGAGCCCTGGTGAGAGGATGGAAAGTGAGAGTGGCCCAGGTGAGGATCTGGGCTGGTGTGTGAGGTCCCAGCCAGCCCAAGTCTTCAGTGATGGTCCTCGCTTATGCGGCAGTGGAAGGAATGGCAGTTTTGTTTGAGAGCTGCTTACTGCTTGCAGGGGGCACCGTCACCAAGCACACTGGGCCCTTCCAGCAGAGGAAGGAACGGGAATGCCAGCACCTAAAACCATTTCTTACTGGAATGGGGGGAGGGTAATCCAAAATCCCCGGAAAGGAACTTGTGGGGAGAGCGTCTCATAAGGCAAAGTGAATCACCTGTGAAACAGAAGACGCCTGAGAGGGAAGCCAGCGTTCTTTTTAAAGGAAAAATGTAGTATGTCTGGGGAAAAAATAGTCTCAATGAAAGCTCAATACTTGGAACTGCTTTGGATGTGAAGTGGTGGGGTGTAAATAGTCCAACCTTAGGAGCTCGCACTGATAGTGGCGAGAGAAGTCGCACGAGGAATTATGAAACTAAATAGAACTATCCAAAACAAAAGGTGAAGTGCTTTGAAAGTATGGAGCCGAACAAACATAACTAATTGGCACCCTGGGAACCTATCCTGGAGGAAAGAACACTTGAATTGGATTTTGTTAAGCCAGTGGAATTGGAGAGAAATGTGCAGGGAAAGCCCCATTATTTGAAGGCCTGAAGATGAGAGAGAAGCAATGTTCCTGGAAGAGCCAAAGGCCAGGTTTGTGGTAGGCAGCTTTGTGAGAAAGTAGGGGATAAAGTTTTGAGGTCAAGTAATGGCTTGTGTGTATGAGTAAACGTATTGCCTGCACGTATGTAAGCACACCAGTGCCCAGGGAGGCCAGAAGAGGGATCCTCTGGAACTGGAGTATGCATGGTTGTCAGCCACCACGTGGGTGCTGGGAACCAAACCTAGGTCCTCTGCAAGAGTAGCCAGTGCTCCTAACCGCTGAGCCATCTCTTCAGCCCCCAAGCAGTGAGTGATGCTCAGCTAATGAATATTGAGTACATGCTGTATGTCACATACTTTTGGGGTGCTGTGACTTAGAAAACAGGCTCTCTCTCCATAAAGCTTACAGTCAGGTGGAGGAGATAGATTTTAGTAGTCATGCAAGGGTAAAAGGTGCTTTGAGAGTAGTAGGTACAAAGGAGGAGTCAAAGCTTTGCTGAGGATATGACTTGCATTCATCTCTGAGAAGAGGTTGATGTGAAAGGGATGTAAAGGCAGGAGTGAAAAGAGCATTCCAGGTTGGGGGAAACAGCATATGTTGAGTCCTTGAGTTGAGACAAGAAATAAACCTTTTCAGAAATTGTAGGGTAGAGTGAAAAGGAGTGTGTACGTGTGTGTTTGCATGGACAAGTTGGGATGCTTGCAGAAGACCTGTGGGGTGGGTCAGACTCAGGGCTTTTATCTTAAAAGCAAAGAGAATCCGGTGCAGATAACAGACGTCAAATGAGTCAGACTGTGCCTTTAGAAAACATTTATAAAAATATGGAAGATAGCAAAAGTGAATGAGACCAGCTCAGGGAGACATTGTAACGCAACGGAAGGATTTGGAGGTATCTCTTGTCTACACTGAGGAATTCAGGGCAATGCTTAACTGCATTTGCCTTTAGAGAGATTAAGGAGTTGGGGAAGGGAGGGGATGATTGTATTCTGTTTTGCCCTCTGCCTCAGTAGTCCTGAAGAACAAAGTGAAGCCTGGATCATTCTGGAGTTGGTGGGAAACTTTCTTGCAAAACATTCTTTCAGCCTTTTACACCTACCCCTTGTAGTGTTTTCTGATTCCTTTTTCATGTTGATTTTGTTCTCCTGGGTCTTTGAGGGGCAGTAGGTGAGGATACTATTCATTGTGTAGATAGGAACCCATCTAGACATGTGAAACTAGAAGCAGAGAAGTGATTTTTCTGAGTCTAGCATAACTTCCATGGTCTTTCAGCCTTGGATAGACCTCTCTGATTCCCTGTTCAGTATTTACCGTAGTTGCATGCAGAGAGAAGGGTGAATGTTTGGAGTAGCGTGGTATCTTTGATTCAGTTTATGTTGAAATTACCTAGTTGAAACAGCCTCAAGGGAGTCAGCAGTGTCAGCCTGTTTAGAAACTACTGTTGGCCAGGTGGTGCACACCTGCAATTCCAGCGCTTGGAGGCAGAGGCAGGAAGCTTGCCACTAGATTGAGGCCCAGCCAGGGCAACATTGCAAGACCCTGTCTGGAAAAACAAAAACTACCCCAAGCAAAGCTGCTTCTCTGAGAGCTTCTGTTGATAGGCTGGCTGGAGGAGATGATGAGCAGGAAGCTGAGCAGAAAGTGTACAGGTGTCAATCACAGTTCTTTGGCAACAAGTGAGTCTCTAGTTGAGCTGAAGTTGGAGCTTCAGGGTTGTGTCTCCACTCCAGGATCTGTTTTCCTTTTGGTATACTTTGCAGATACCAGATCAGATCTCACGAAACAGTATCTACCCTAATGTTGAAAGCTGGATGACTATTATAATTCTGCTCTTAAGATAGTGCAGGAGATGCTGGCTTTTGGGTTTTTGTTTGTTTGTTTTTTTGTATAAATCTTAGGGGTTTCATGTTAGCTTTTTTTTTTCTTTTGTTTAAAAAAACAACCTAAGCACAAACTTAGGGGCTTCAAAAACTGGATTCTGTGATTATTGCCAATGTCATAACTTGTAAAATAATTCCATCATCCAAGAGCAAGCTAGCATGTCACGGTAAACTTTTTGCAGCCCTCCAGACTCCGACAGTTAGTCTTCCTTTGAGCTTTTTTTCTGAGACAAACTCACCATGTAGCTTAGGCTGGCCTGAAACTACAGGCCCTCCTGCTACCTGCCACCATTCTTCTTTTCAAGGAGCAACAGCAGTTTTGATCAAGTGCCTTTTGGTTAAATTTTGGCCTTGCGCTTACTCTCATTTTTCTGAGGATGAATCTTTTCCTCCCTTTGACTTTAGAATTATGTAATTTTAACTATAAATTAATTCACTTTAGATTTCCATTTCACCAGTGTTTTTAAGACACTAGAAAGCATTGGCATAGTATTCTTGGAAAGAGCTTAGACATTAAACCAGGGAGATCTGAAATTTCTTTTTCTTTTTCTTTTTGAGACAAGATCTGGTGTAGCCCAGCCTCTGCCTACTGAGTGTCAGGATTACAGGTGTGTACTGCCATGCCTGTCTTTAGTCTATAGTCTTAGAGGTTATAATAAAACAAAGTCTCCATCAGGAAGTATACTTCTGACACTTTACTGTTGTGCAAATGTGCTATGTATTTGAGTTCAGAGAAGCGAACCAGATATGCGGTGGAGAAGTACTTATGTTACATCAGGATAAAAGACAGGCCATGTGTTCAAAGTGAGGAACATGACTGCTTGTTTAAAAGAATGGCAGGTGAGTGCAGGAATGGTGTTTTATGGAAAGAGGCTGATATAGTTCCTAAACATTTTAAGCAGACTTTTAATGAATGGGAAGGTCTTTATAAGTTAAGCAGATTAACCAGTATATTAATTTTACCACGGAAAGTTTTAACCTATGCTAGTTTCCAAGCGGGTAGTGTTGGCATTTTGGACAGGACTATCGCATGTTTAGCATTCATTCTCCAGGTTCTGATTAGTGATGCTCACTTTGGGACAACCTGAAATGTTTCTATGCATTACCACGTTTCCCAAGGACACAGACACGTTGGGTTTATGAATGTTTATGAATTACATGTTTGTTGGGCAAATACTGATTGTTGAAGATACAGAGAATAAGAGTAATATTTCAAAAATATTTTATTACTTTTTATTTTATGTATAGGAGTGTATTGCCTATATGTGTGTTAAGTACACCTGTGTCATGCAGTGCCTGTGGAGATCAGAAGAGGATGTCAGATCCCCTGGAACTGGAGTTGAGGATGGTTGTTAGCTGCCATGTAGGTGTTGGAAGTGGAACCCGAATCCTCTGCAAAAGCAGCCAGTGCTCTTAACCACTGAGCCATCTTTCCAGCCCCAAGAATACTATTCTAATAAATTCAATTTTTGATGTTTTAGTGCAAATCTTAGTATAACCTGCAGAATTGACATTCTAATAGTTCTATTTAAGTCATTTCAGAAATGATTTCCCTTCAGTTCCACTAAATGTAGTCTCTAGCTATAAGACTTTGAGCAAGTATTTTCACTAACTGTTCTCTGTTCTCCAAGTGGGGACACGCTAACATCTTCTCTGAAGTAATTAAGTACCCAATTGCTTAGTGTATTGAAATGCTTACACTAGGTATCACACGGTTCTTGAAGCAGGTAACAAAATCTGTCTTTTTTAAAAATATTTTTTGTCTTTATGTGTATGAGTGTATTGCGATGTACCTGTAACTGCACCTGTGCCATGCGACGCCTGTGGAGGTCAGAAGAGGGCATCGCATTCCCTTGGAACTGGAGTTAGACTGTTGTTGTCATGTGGGTGCTGGGAACTTAACCCAGGTCCTCTGCAAGAGCAGCCAGTGTTCTTAACCACTGAGCCATCTCTCCAGCCCCAGAATCTCAGTCTTAATAGATTTGATGAACTGGGGAAAATGAACTTGGGGGTGTGGATGAGTGAGAGGGAGGGAGGAGAATGTGTGTCATGCTAGGAGTTGAATCAGAGCCTTGTGCATTGCTAGATGCACTCTGCAGGTTAGCCACATCACTAGCCCTTACCGTAAGTCTTTAACTTGAATTCAGAGAGCTCACTTTTCAGAAGAGTATACATTGGGGTGAGTCAGGATTGTAAATGACCAACCCAACAGAAAGTAACATTCTGGGAGCCCTGAGTATAGAGAGCTTCACAGAATTCCCTGGCATTGTAAGATTTTTACGCCCTTGGGTTACTCTGGAGTTGCCTAGGCAGAGAGGGAGTCTCTAGGAGCTGAAAAGATTCATTTTTCATTTGCTTTTTTTTTTCTTAAGTGTTTGTTTGTGTCTCTGAGCGTTAGTGTGTCTGAGTCACGACAACTTTGAGGAGTTGTTTCTCCTTTCCACCTGTTGAAGCAGGGTCTCTTTTGTGGTTTCTGCTGCTCTACTGCATGCTGCAGGGTGGCTGGCCGGCAATCTTGTCTCTGTCTACCATCTCATTCTAGGAGTGCTGGGGTTATAGTTGTATGCCACTACATCCAGTTAGGTTCTGGGAATAAAGCTTGGGTCATCAGGCTCATAGCTAGTACCTTTACCTACTGACCCAGCTCTCTGGCCCTGATTTATTTATTTATTTATTTATTTATTTATTTATTTATTTATTTATTTGTTTGTTTGTTTATTTATACAAGGTTTCACATTCTAGCAGTGGCCTGGACCAGTAACTGGAATACTGCTTCCTGTGCTGGTCTTAGCCTGCCTCCCCTAACCTGTTTCCAGCTGTTGTGATAGGCATCTGTGTGAAGGTAAGGTTCTCCTTTTACAAAGTTATTTCTTGTCAGCTGGGATGATGATATATCACTTTATAAAATAAATGTATTAAGGGTCAAATTTCCTTTCTTATTTAAGTATACTTATGATATGACATTCAGGTAGTCTTTAATAAATATTTTAGTTGATAATACAACATGGAGAAGTTAAGATGTATTTAATGAAGATACATGATGTGACAGTTGTGAGATCTCATTCCGTGAGTCATGGAAACACTAAGAGGTGAAAGTCTTTTCAGTTATTAGAATTTAAGTTTTATTCAGAGTAAGCTCCTCTCACAATCAAAACTAAGATGCTGCTTCTTTGAAGAATGAAAATTTTTAAAAATTCATTATTTTTATTTCATGTGTGTGAGCATATTACCTACATGTATCTAAGTGCACCCATGTTGCGCAGTGCCTTTGGAGGCTGGAAGAGGTCATTGGATCCCCTGGACTGGAGTTTAGGAATGGTTGCTAACTTCCATGTGGGTGCTAGGAACCTAACCCAGGTCTTCTGCAAGAGCAGCTAGTCTCTTTAACTGCTGAGCCATTTCTCCAGCCCCCAAAACAGTTATTTTTATTTGTATGGTATTGATGATCTTGGCTCTTGGTGTCCAAAGACCTTGGTTCCAGCTACCTCGCTTTTTTCTTGGTGGATGCCCAAATCCAAGGATGCTCAAGTGCTGCATTTCAAATGGTTAAGTGTTTCCCATACACTTTAGATCATCTGTAGATTAACTGTGCTTCCTCATGTCCTGGTACAGTTGTGGAGGTCAGAGGGCAGCTTGTAGGAGACTATAAATTCCACTGTGTGGGTCCTGGGACTTGAACTTGGGTCATCAGGCTTGGTGGCAAGTGCCCTTAACCTCTGAGCCATCTCACTCCAAATATTTTCTGTATGTGACTGGTTGATGCTTAGACATGAAACCTGAGGATACAAACCTGATTGTTTTTTTTAGGACTGAAAATAAAGTTGTTTTGCATCTTCTACCTTTAAGCTGTAAACTTAATTTGTTGTGAGAGATGACTGCATTTCAGAGACTACAGTGTATTGGTTTCCTCCCTCCTTTCCTTTGGTCTCTTTCTTGTTAGTGACAAGGTTGCACTGTGTGTAGTTCATGCTGACCTGAAACTTACAATGTTGCCTAGACTGGCCTCAGACTTGCTATAGTTTTCCTGCCCCAGTCTCCCAAATTCTGGCTTCATGTGTGTGCCACCACAGCTGGCCTACAGTGTTGGTTTCTTGAAAGCATTTAAAATCAGTGCAGTGTTGGGGTACTTATGGGGCACTCTCCTTTTCTGTGGTTAACTCCTGTTTGGGGTACGTCTTGTGTCACCCACTTAGAGAAGCAGTGCTAGTGGATCTGCTGTGAGGCTCAGCATCCCTCTAGTGCTGCTGTGGTGTTGAGTGTATTTTTATTTCAGTAGCCCGAGAGGTTTGGACTCAGGCTTTCCCCTTTGTGTTCACACTTTCTTCCCTGTTCTCTTGTGCTGAGGATAGATTGTGCTGGTGGGTTTTTTAATTTTTTTCCTGATTTGGCACCTGCATGAGCCTCCCTCTCATCCCTTCTGTTACTTACATAGACCTATCTGCCTTCTCTTAGAGGTCTGTGGTCACCACCCCACCTTTGTAAGCTCCCTAAAGACAGGGACTACTTTTCATTTGTTTTGCTTCTCAGAGCCAGCCACAGTTCTAGAGACTTGATGAATGATACAACCCTAAATTGAAAACAGTTACCAGTTAAATAAGAGATTAGACAGCATAAAATAGATGTCTGCCTTAATGCAGTTAAAATAATGGACATAAGGATTGAGAAAGAGGCAGCTGAGTTTGTTAGTGGATTTGGTGCATAGTTGGTTGTAGTTGGGAAGATGGTTTTGTTCGGAATCTTGGATGGTTTTATAGGCAGTGAGTTGTATGGGTACAGAGTGGGACTGAGCAGAGCAGACATTGGAAAGAGAAGTAAGGGCAGGCCTGAGGTCAGAGTGGAGAAGGCTGGTCCTAGAATGGAAGGTTGTGAAGATTAGGTGGAAAAACTCAGACCGAGACATATTGGAGTTTCCTTTCCAAGTGGTTTAGAACCAGAACTTGGGGCATGTGTTTTATTGAGTTACTCAGCCTTCTGTCACCCAGAGAAGAAAAACTGTGGGCACAAAGCCACCTGTTACTTGTACATAGAACATTCAAAATGCTCTTTCTTCTGTCCTTCATGAATTGCTTTTTCCCCTTGAGGTGGGAACTCCATCTTGTGTTGCCTAGGCTGGCCTTTGCTCTAGATTCTCCTGTTTCAGCTTCCCTCGTGCTGGGGTTACAGGTGTGTACCATCATGCCTGGATAAATTGTTCATCTTTAAAATTTTTATGTATTTTCATTTTATGTGAGTGTTTTGCCTGCATATATGTAAGTGCACCCATGTTGTGCGATGCCCAGAAGAGAATGTTGGATCCTCTGGAACTGGAGTTACAGACAGTTGTTAGCTATCATGTGGGTATTGGGAATTGAACCCATGTTGTCTGGAAAATCCAGTGCTCTTAACCACTGAGCCATCTTTCCTAAGCCAATGCTCTTAACTACTGAACCATCTTTCTAGCCCCTAAATTGTTCATTTTTGAACAAAGCAAAAGTTTACCTAGATTTCATTGTTCTATACTTGATCATTCCCATATTTCTATTTGCTTGGTTAGTCGTTGCTGTGAAATGCATGCAAAAAAGAGTTGTGCGTGTGTACATACACTTATGAAGTAGTATATCATTTCCAAACTCAGAGCAAAAATGATGTGTTACAGTACTAGAGATAACTGTGTAGATCTTGAAAATGTTCTGACATTTAGCCATCTTTTGTTAAATAGTATTGCCTCCTCTTGTGACATTAAACTCACTCATGGAGTCATGGGCGAATGATTTGATACAGTGATTCTGAAATCTGCTGATGATCTGATTTACCTGAAAGACTTTTTAAAAATCTATTTCTTGGCAGTTGGACAGAGAGCTCAGCAGTTGAGAGCACTGGCTTTTCTTTTGTTTGTTTGCTTTTTGAGACAGGGTCTCCCCATAGCCCCAGCTAGCCTGGAACTTGCTTTGTAGACCAGGCTGCTAGTCTCCATCTCACAGAGATCCACCTGCCCCTGTGTCCAGACTTGGGATTAAAGGCGTGCAACACCCAGCTACTGGGTGCCCTTATAGAGGACCTGGGTTTGTTTCCTAGCACTCACATGGTTTGGCAACTGTCAGTAACTCCAATTCTAGGGAATCTGATGCCTTCTCTTAGCCTCCACAGTCATTACATGCACACGTAATCCATAGAATTTTCTTGATTCTCAAATTTAGATGGTGATGATGCAGGATATCTATAGTGTTTTAACTTATTAAATAAGATTTTTACTAAATATTAGTATTTCAGGTACTAAATTTTTTGAGACAGTTTTTCTGTGTTGCCCAGGCTGGTCTTAAACTTTTGGTAATCCTCCTGTGTCGGCCTTTCAAGTGCAAGAGCTACAGGTGTATGCTTCCTTACCTGACTTAAGATATTTTAATCAATGATGGCAAGTTATTATAACTTCATTAATGATTTTGAATGAATTTATATTTTACCAATCAAGATAGCTTGTCATATATTTGCAAATTAATGGAATACATACGAATTTTACATACCAAAAGTGAACATTTCTCACTTTGTTGCCAAAGTATGTCAGGCTCATTGTTTCCTGTATTCTTCACAAACGCAGTTTTGCTCCAGTCTTTTGGCCCAGACTATGAAATTTTTGGTTTTCATTGTTGTTAGTCCTGTTTTCTATTAAATGTAAAACCCAGGACTAAGAAGGGAAGGGAGGCTGGGAGAATGTGGCCGAATCTCTACACAGGAATAGCAGCAATTAGATAGCAACACCAAAAAGTCACGAATACTGTGTATAGCCAGACTAGCACAGACTTCAATTTCTGGCTAAAATGAATGCACTTTCCCGCCACAAACAACTAGAAGTCTGGTCAAGAAGAAACTGCTTCCTGACAGTAGATAATAGGCAGTACAGGAACCGAGAGAAACCAGACAGGTGAGTTGAGCTCTGCAGTTCCTCCTCCAGCTCTGTCCTGCAGACACTATGCCATGGGAAAGGACACTCATGCAAAGCACTTGGTTACACTGATTTGACACTATGGTGGCAGAGGTTTACCTAGTTAGAATTTGTAGGTAAGGTTGGCAGAGATAGGAAGCTAAGCTGAGAAAGAAGCATCAGCCTATATAGGGTTGGGGTGGAATACTGCAAGGAATGACCCGAGAGCTGTAAAGCAAACAATTTTCATAGCTCACAGGAGGGACATTAAACAGAATCCCTGAAAGGTCACACATTAGTGATAAAGCTAAGTGTGCAAAGTGTGTAAAGCATAGACCCACTCCAACAAAGTTTAAAAACAAGCCTTGTGAATCAAGGCTATCTTTGTTATGTTTTGGAGCGCAGAGTACAGGAACAATAGGAGAAAAAGAAAGAGAGCATACCAGACCTCAGATGAGACTGCAAGGGACTGCAGCCTTCCCCCATGCTGGAGGCAACTGCACAGGGGCAGTCACTGGGGATTATGTGTGTTACAGCTGTGACTGACTACAGGTGGGTCGGGGCACTCCTGAGGAATTCATGGCCCCCTCCTTCCTGGCACCATTTGTTCAAGCTCATCTTGAGGAACAGGGATTTATGGCTCCCTTTTTCTGGGCCTATTTATCCAAGCAAGATAGGCTGTCTTGGGAAACACGCTGTCTCCACAAACAGCCCTCCCAGGATGGAGGGGAGTGGCTGATTGATAAGGCCAGAGGCAGCCTTCAGAGGACTTCTGGTTTTCTGCAAGGGGTATTCTGTCAATCGTCCTGTAACTTAACTGTCTGCAAAGACAAATACAAATGAATCCCCTCTGTTCTCTGCGCCCCCCCCCCCCCCCTTTCAGTCCTGGGCTTTGAATCCAGGGTCTTGGGAATGCTAGTTACCAAGTGCTTCATCCTTGACTGTCTTCCATTACAACACTCTTAAAAGAAAGACAACAAAATCCAGTGAATTTAACTGCCTTCCAGAACAAAGTACAACATTCTTATAAAAAATTTTAGACCAGCTGTAGTGACCCTTAATTCCAGCATCCCAGCACTTGGGAGACAGAGGTAGGTAGATCTCTGTAAGTTTCAGGAGTTGGTTCTCTCCTTCCACCATGTGGTTTCACCTTAGGCTTGGTGGCAAGCTCTCTTAGCCCACTGAACCATTTCAATAGCCTCAGTCTTCTCAAAAGAAAGGTAAAATACAATGTGATCAACAGTATAACGTTGTGATTTAGAAATACACTCGGTGGTTTAGTAGACAGCATTGTAATAAGGAAATAAATGGAACTTAAAGTTGGAAAGTGTATCTAAAGTGAAATAATCACTGTATGTGAGTGGCAGTTAGGTACACTGAAGAAAATAGAAGACAGCAAATGACTGCTAAGATTCCCATGCTGAGAGAAAAGTAGAAGGAAAATGAATGGCGTTCAGGGCCTGTGACTTTGTAGAGAAAGGGGTCTGACGGGTGATTCTGTCTTGGGACAGGGTAAACACACGTTTTAATAAAGTGGTAGCTGAAAATTTTTGTATTTCATGAAGGCTTCATAATGATTCATAATGTGACAGATTCTAAGCAAGGTAATACTTGAGACCTTGGAGTAGCAATTTTTTTAATATGACAGATAAAGGATATATTATTTTCATGATGAAGAGATGGCTCAGGGGTTGAGAGCCCTGGCTGCTCTTGCAGAGGATCCGGGTTAGATTCCCTGCTGGGCCAACAGCTATCTGTAATTCCAGTTCCAGGGGAATCGATGCCCTCTTCTAATTTCCATGGGCATTGCACGATACAGGTACATTTACATATATGTGCAGGCAATACACTCATGTACATTTTTTTAAAAGGGCACATTATTTTGAAAGTACCAATAAATTGGACATTGGCAGAACTGAAAATGTGTTTTCAAAATCACCATTTAGAAAAGACAAATTAAAAGAAGCTGGCAGGATGGCTTAGCAGTGAGTAAAAGGGCCTTCCATCAAACCTGACAACCTGAGTTTGATTCCTGGGACCCACATGGTGGAAAGAGCACTGACTTCCTCAGGTTGTTCTCTGACCTCCACGTGAACATGGCACATGGGTATCCCTGTCCAAAATAAATGCAATGAAAAAATAAGACAGAATAAAATAGGATAGTTTATAAATACGTAATAATAAAAAGAAAGACAAATTAGGCCAGACATTGGTGGCTCATATCTATAATTGTAGCACTTGGGAAGTGGAGGCAGGAGGATCAGCAGTTCAAGGCCAACGTGTGTCACATGAAACCCTGTCTCAAAACAATAGCAGCCCACTCCTAGATTTGAAAATGTGTGTTTGTCTGTGTGTCGCACATACACTGACAGGAGAAGTGGGGGAGAGGAGGTGGGGATAAGAAAAGATAAAGGGGAGCCACCAAAGCGTTGCATGTTCTTTATGTGGAATCTGGAGTTAATTTACGTGCATACGTTCACGTGTGATCTGAAGGTAATGGGAACAGCAAGGGCCCAGGGCCCGGGGAAAAGGATGGGGCGGGTAGGAGTGGAGGATGAGTGGCACGTTATAGATGAAAAGTTCGCAGTGAAGCTCATCATTTTGAACACTAAGAAAAAAATTTGAAAGCTAGCACAGACAGAAATTAGTGAGTGTACATATGGACCATGTACTTTGGGGGAGGGGGAAGCTCAAGGGGTCGATCCAGGGCATCATGAGTGCTAAGCAAGAGCTCTACCACTGAGCTGCAATCCCAGCCTACAGTTTGGATCTTATGTGTGTCCAAAGTCCGTGTAGAAAGACATTAGCGCTGTGAGGGTAGTGGGAACTTGGAGAGGCCTAGTGGGAGGCTTCAAGGTCAATGATGGTCTACTGTGGACTGCAGTCCCTTCCCTTTTCTACTCTGTTCTACCATGGTGTGCTGCTGTCTTAACACCTACATGAAAGGAATGAGACCAGCCAATCATAGACCACAGCCTCCACAATTGTGAGCCAAATAAACTTTTTTTTTCTTTGTAAGTTGACTATCTCAGGTATTTGTTGTTCTGGTGCAAAGCTGACTAGCAGAGCAAAGCTGATTACGTGTTTATCACAAAGAAATTCTATCAGTATACAGAGCTCTAAAGTCAACCTTTTTTTTTTTTTCTTTTTTTTTAATGATTTAACAAACCGAGGAGATAGCTTGCTAAAATGCTTGCTGTGCAAGTAGAAGACCTGAATTCGGTCCCTAGAAACCATTAAAAAAGCCAAGTATGGTATCTGGAACTTGTAATCTCAGTGCTGAGGAACAGACAGAACCCTAGCTACTTGGCAAGTTCCAGGCTAGTCTCAGGAAATGGTGAGTATCACTTGAACAGTGCTCAAGGTTGCCCTCTGGCATCCATACAACACTCACACATCTATGTACCTGCACACACATACACATATGCATGTATACAAATTGTGTTAAAGAAGGTATATGTGGGGGTTTTATTTTATGCGTATGAGTGTTTTTGCAAACATACAAGTGCACCCATGTCATACAATGCCCATGGAGACCAGAAGAGGGATGTTGGATGTTAGGCAGTGGTTAGATGTCATGTACTTTGGGGAAGGTGGAAGCTCAAGGGTGGTTTGAATTGAGAATATTCTCCTAGTCTCCAAGTGTTTGAATACTTGGTCCCCAGGTTGTGGTGCTGTTTGGGAGGGTCGTATGGCCTTGCTGGATTAAGTAGGTCTGTCACTGGGGGTGGGCTTTGAGAGTTCATAGTCATGGCTGTTTCCAGTCTGTCTCGCTCTGCCTGAAGATAGGAGTGTTCCAGCTGCCTCCTGCCATGCTGTCCCATCATGATGTACTCTATCCTGCTGTAAAGCCCCACAAACTCTTCTATAAGTTGCTTTGGTCTTGGTGTTTACTACAGCAACAGAAAAGCAACGGATACAGTGCATAACGGCTGACAGCATGAGTTTCATTAGGCCCCATGAAAATGCAAAATACCACTGCAACCACTGGAATGACTAAAAATAAAAAGACTGAGAACACTAAATGTTAGTAAGTATGTGGAACAACTGGAGCTTGCATACTTTGATAATTAGGAACATAAGATGCTATATTTTCTCTGGAAAACAATTTGGCAGCTGCTTATAAGGTTAAATATACTCTAATCATCTGCTTAGAAATTCCACTTCTACGAGTTTGTTCCAAGAGAAGTGGAAACATTTTTACAAAAAACTTGCAGAGGAATGATCATAATGCCTTTGTTTTTAATGACCTTAAATGAGGAAATACAAGTGTCCACCAGTAGGTAAATAGATAAACCATGATACAGTCATGCAGTGGCACACTAGGTGATACAGCAGAATGAAATGTTGATACATACAACATAGACATGGAGCATGCTGAGCAAGAGAAGCCAGACACTAAAGAGCATGTTATGTGTGCCTGTATTAACACGTTCACACTGGCATTCTAGGTCAAGCAGAACCAGTCAGTAGTGACGGAAAGCAGATCAGCACTTGCCAGGCTGGCAGTGCAGTAGGATGATGGGACTAGCTTTGAGGGAAGGTTTTCTGTTTTGTTTTGAAGACAGGGTCTCGTGTATCCCATGGTGCCGAGATTACCAGCATGTGCCACTATGGCTGGCCCTGTTGTTTATTGAAACAGAGTCTTGCTGTACAGCTCAGGCTGGCCTTGAATTCCTGGAAGTTCTGTTTCAGCCTCTTGATGTGTCACCCCTCCTGGATTCAGAATGTTTTGTTGTTGTTGTTGTTTGCTTGTTTTAGACAGGGTCTCACTACCTAGCCTTGGCTGGCTTGGAACTCACTATGTGGGTCAGGCTGACTTCCAACTCACAGAAATTCACCTGCTTTTCTGCCTCCTGAGTACTAGGATTAGAGGTGTGTGCCACCATGCCCAGCTCATTTAAAAATATTTAATTAATGTTTTTGGTCTTTGTGAGGCAGGGTCTCATCTCACCCAGGCTGGCCTTGAACTGCTGACCCTGCTGCTGCTTCCTAAGTGCTAGGATTACAGGCCTTTGCTACCATGCCTCCGCCTTTTGATTATTTGAGTTGGGGTTTCACACACTATAGTTCAGGCTTAGAATTCACTGTGCAGCCAGGCTGGCCTTGAACTCACAGTAATTGGATTTCAGTTTTTGATGAGGAGAGTCCACATGTTTAACCTCAGAGATATGTTTTGTTTGGATTTCTTAAATTTCTAGATTAAAAAATACTTGTATTACACTTAAAAATGTGTGTGTATGTGTGTGTGTGTGTGTGTGTGTGTGTGTGTGTGTATGCATATGCATCAAGACGGTGCATGGGTGGAGGTCAAAGGATAACTTGGAGGAAGGAGTTTGTTCTCTCCTTCTACTGTATGAGTCCCAGGGATTGAAATAAAGCCATCAGGCTTGGCAACAAGTGCCTTTGCACACTGAATCATTTCACTGGCCCTTAGAATTAAAAAAGATTTTGTTTATGTGTGTGTGTGTGTGTGTGTCTCTTGAGTGTGTGTACCTGTATGTTCATAGAGGCCAGAAGATGGTATCAGAGTTTGCATTATGCCACAGGCAGTTGCAGGATGCTTGTTACATGGATTGTGAAAACTGACCTCTGGTCCTCATGATTGCACAGCAAGTGCTTTTAACTGCTGAGCCGTCTCTCCAGCTCGTAGTTTTTTGTTTTAGCTGATTTGTATGACCTTAACATTGGATATTGTTTAAAAATAGAACACCTCCCCACCCCCAGTTTTGGAAAAGTCTTACTGATACTATACCATGGGCAGTTCTTCCTTTCAGCCTTAGGCACTTGCTTGCCCAGTAGGCTTCTAGAGTCAGTTTGACTGGACAACCTAGTGTGCTAGCACAAACCTATGTGCTTTGGGGAAGTGGAGATGGTTTCTTCCTTACGCCTTCTCTTTATGATTTTGACTGTATCCACCTTTGAAATTAAAAAAAAGAACAAAGCCTTAGGAACCTGTGATTTTTTCCCCCCCCCTTTTTCATGTGGCACTGGGGATTGTATAGTCCTGGAGCGGGCGCGCCCGCATCCCCAGTCCAGCCCTGGAGCGCTCATCTCTGGTCCAGCCCTGGAGCACTCATCCCCAGTCCAGCCTTATATTTTAAATAAGGACTTGATTTCTGAAAGACTACGTAAACTCACCTTAGAAATGGGATTTAGTATATTTTTGAGGTTTTATTTCCCCTAATCAAAGTGGCTTTGTTGTTTCTTTTCTTTTTCTGACACAGGGTCTCACCAGGCTGGTCTTGAACTTGGAGCTCACCTGCCTCAGTTTCCTGGGTGTATTTTGTGTATTCAGTAACTATAAATTTACTGTGCCCTTGTTGTTGGCCAGAATTGTGTTACTGGGTCTTGCCATTTCACAGATAGGAAAAAATGAACAGTGAGGCAGTTGGGCTTGTATCCCAGCACTGCACTCCATCCTGAGAGCAGGACGATTGCTGAGAGCTTAAGGCTATGTTGGGAAATTGGATCTCAAATAAAAAAGCGGAGAAATGCTTTAATCAGTGTTAGAAGACATGCACAGAGTGTGTGAACTCTGGTTTCCAGTACCAAAAAGAAAAGAAAAACAAACCAGAAAGACGGGGTGGCATGATAAATGTGCAGGAATGGCATTTATCAGGGCTAAGAACAGCAGTTTCCCACTGGGATCAGCAGGGAGAGTGCAGGAGGGAAGGAGCTTGGGTGCTCTAGGAAGCTGTAGACGTCTAAGAGTTCCACTTTGCAGACAAGGAAACTGGTCACTTAGATTGGTATTGTTAAAAGAAGTTTAGAACAGGCCTAGTGGTACAGGTCTGTAGTCCTACCTGTTCAGGAGGCCGAGGCAGGAGGATTGGAAAGGAAGTTCAGGATCTGCCTGGACTATTAAGAGTGCTAGCTAGGCCAATTTAGACAGCTTCATTCAAGAAGGCTAGGAAAGAACTCAGTAATAGAGTGCTTGCCTAACATTCCTGAGGCCCTTGATTCAATTCCAGTATTGCCAAACAAAATAAAACAACCAGAGGTTTAAAGATACTAATAGATTCTTTGATAAACTGAGGATTATACAGTTGCAGGTGGTCCTGCGGTTAGTGTTTGGAGTAAAATGGCTGGATTTAGTAATTGTATTAGGTGAAGGAAATCAGAGCTAGAGAAGTAACAAGTCTAGCATAGCCAGAGAAATGAAAAAAGGTAACAGCTGTTGGAGCAGCTTAAGTGAGGTGACTCATGACTCAGATGGAGACCAGGAACAGGATGACAGGAAGGCAGGACATAGGCCCACAACATTTATCAGGCATTTATTACAAAAACCACCTTTCTGAGATAGGTTCTGGAGTTAGTACTATCTACTCCAGGCTCCCACCCTTGCATCACAGTACAATTAGAATTATTACTGGGTGTCGTGGTATACATGGATCAGGAACTCAATTCAAGGTCAGTCTCAGCTACTCAGCAAGTTCAAGGCCAGTATGTGAGATCCTGCTTCAAAGAGCCAGTCACAGATAGTGGTACATGCCTCTAATCCCAACACTTGGAAGAAGGAAACAGGAGGATCAGGCGTTCAAGGCTAGGTGTTGACACCAAAAGGAGAATTGATTTGGTAGACTTTTCTGTTTTCTGAATGTTCCACTTGAATGGTCATTAGAATTTTACTTTTTATAAATTTATAAAGTATGGTGGTTTGAATTATGGTGTCTTATCACAGCAACAGAAAAGTGACTACTAGCACTGTCATTTTGTTATGAACTACATTCCTTTATTTTAGGAATGCTTAATTTTGAAATATTTTAGGTGCACAGAAAAAATTTAAATAATTGCAGATTAAATCATTCATGTATCTACTACCCAGATTTAATAGAAATTAAAACATTGTCATGTTTGCCCCAGATACTTTTTTTTTTAAAGACTTGGTCTCACTGTAGCTCAAACAGGCCTGGAACTCATGTAGTCCACTACTCACATATGTGGTGCATGTATACATGCAAGCAAAATAGGTATACACATAAAAATAATAAAAATTTTAAAATTATACATAGGAAGTGGGGACTGGAGAAATGATTCAGTGGTTAGGAGCACTTGCTGCTCTTGCAGAAGACCTGGGTTCTAGTACCAGCACCTACATGGCAGCTCACAATTGCCTGTAACTCCAGTTCCAAGGGATCTGACACCCTTTCTGGCCTTTTTGGGCACCTGTGCATGTGGTACACAGATATACATGCCAGCACTCATACACATAAAATAAAATCTTCAAATGTTCTGTCTTGTTTTATATTATAGCTTCTCCCTTGATTTCTAAAGAAGGATCTGGAAGCAAGCATGACTGAGTTCTGGCTTATATCTGCTCCTGGGGAGAAGACCTGTCAGCAAACATGGGAGAAACTACACGCAGCAACTACCAAGAACAATAATCTTGCTGTCACTTCCAAGTTCAACATTCCCGACTTAAAGGTGAAGCTGCACTATGCCTAAGCTTGTATGAGTTGGTCCTGGGGTCTGATGAGGGCTCTCTTTCTTGTAGAAATGAGATTTCCAGGTTTCTTCAGAAGAAAACCTGTCTCCAGCTGTTATGTAGTTCTGAATGGATCTTGTTCTTTGAGATGTTGATGTAAACCGCCAAAGTAACATCTTGTTCTTGTTAGTCTTGTGCTTTTCTAAATTATGAGAAATCTTAGGAAAATATGTATTATATTTACAAAATGGGATTTTCAGAAGTGAAAATTCTAAGTATCTTTAAATACCATAGTAATTTTTCTGCTACTAAATTCATTTTTTTTGTTGTTTTTTTACTGAATCTTGTGAATTTCATATATATTTTGGTTGTATTTGGATCCTCTCCCTTATCTACACCCCACGTTACTACTGCCCACCCAGTTTCATGTACTCTATTTGTGTGTGTGTCTGTCTGTCTGTCTGTCTTGTATATTAAGGTGTATGGAGTCAAATTTGTGTTCCCAATGCCCTTTAGTATGGGTCCATCCAGTGAACTGTAAATGAGGTTGACTCTCCCCTCCCAGCAGCCATTAGTTGCCAGTAGTTCCTCAGGTAGGGCTGGGTTTCTTACCTGCTTTCCCATGCCTGTGTTGGGATTTCGTCTGGCTTGAACTTACTTGAGACTTGTGCCTGCTGATACTGCTGCTCTGGAAAACTTGTTTCCTTGTGGTCATCCATGGCTCTTAGAATCTTTCAGTTCCCTCTTCTGCAATGGTCCCTGAGGCTTGGGAAGCAGAAGTTTGATATATGTGTCCTGTTTAGGGATAAGCAGGTCTGCGGTCTCTTATTCTCCACATGTTGGCCAGTTATAGCCTCTGTGTTAATCATCATCTGCTGCATGAGGAAGCTTCTCTAGTCAGAGCTGAGAGATGCATTAGTCACTGTAGGTCTAGGAAAGCTCCTAAATTCATATTGTTAACATAGCACTACTTAGGCATACTTCTCAAATCTAACCTCATTATTTCATCCATTTAATATACTTAACATTTACTAAAGATGGCCTACCTTGTAGTTGTAATGTGAAGCAGGCTTCCAGTAATCATTTAACTAAACTTTTGTAAAAACAGGATTTTTCCTCTAATTCATGGTCACTGGCACACAATTTTATAGAGAAATTCAACAGCAGACTCTGTGATATACACCCACAGACCTGCCTTAAGGGTCATGATGTAAAGTAGCACTTCATATTACCCATGGTCACTGGGCCTACTTAAAGCAAGCAAGCCTTGCTTAATAAGTGGTGTCTTCACATCCCAAGTGGTACTTGTAAGCATGAATTAGAGAATTAACTTGTAAATGTAAATGCATTTAAATGTTTGCCAAAAATCTTTTTGTTACACTTTATGAAATAAAATGTGGACAATGTTAGATTTGTAGGGCCTTCAAATAAAGGTACATATTCTAGTTTTAAAATAAAGAGGGTGGGTTGGGAGCCAGGGGTTGCTTGTTCCCCCAGCGCTTAGGAAGCAGAGTCAGGAGGATCAGTAATTCAAGACTTGTCTACATGTGAAGTTTGACACCAATCTGGGATAGATGTGTACATGTGACCCTTTCCTCCCCACCCCAAACAGAGCAAGTACAGTGGGGAGAAAAAGGAGTGGGGCTGTGTTTGTCCAGGAGCCAGAGTAGTGATGCACGTCTGTAATCCCAGCACTAGGGAGGCAGAGACAGGAGGAATGGGAAGTCAAGACTAGTCTGCAGTACACAAGGGAGAACTGTGTTGAAACAAAAATGACCCTCTCAAAACAAATAAACTGAAAGTGATGAAAGCTAAATGATAAGAAGCTGAATTTCCCTTGCAGGTTGGCACTCTGGATGTCTTGGTTGGCCTGTCGGATGAACTTGCTAAACTGGATGCGTTTGTAGAAGGGTAATGTACTTGCGTGGACGTGTGCAAAATGAGAGACATTCTTATTAGGCTGTCTGGAGATTGTTTACTATGCCATGTATACTTTGTACTTTTGAATGATTTTTTTTAAATGATGACTTCTCACAAATCAAGATTTTGTGTATATTTGTATGCATCTCTATATTTGGGGTGTGCATGTGTGTTCATGTGGTACACATGCATACATGAAAGTCTAGAGCCATCCTTGTTTTTATTTTTATTTTTGTTTTTTGTTGTTGAGGCACAGTCTTTGACTGGGATTTATGACCTGTGGATTAGACTAGGCCAGCTGGCCAGCAAGCCTCAGGGAATCTCCTGTCTCCTCCTCAGTGCTGGGATTACAAGTGTGCCAACATACCTGACTTTTTACGTGGATCCTGGGGATGGAGTTCAGATCCTCGTGGTTGTGCAACAAGCACTTTCTGACTATCACCCTAGCCCTGTAAATCAAATTTATGAGGGTACATTTTATATACAGTACTGAGACAGGGTCTCATGGAACTCAGGCTGGCTGTGAACTCAATGTGAAGCTGAGAATGACTTTAAATTCCAGAACTCCTTGCCTTAACCTCCAGCGTGCTGAGATTACTGGCACGAGCCACCACACCTGGCCAGTTTGTGTATTTAGTTATAAATTGGATTTATTTATGTGTGTATGTGTGTGTGTGCATATATGCCTGTGTGCCATGACAGGAGGCAGAAGACAATTTGGGAGAGTCAGTTTTCTCTTTGTACCACATAGGTCTCATAGTTCAAACCAAGACTTGGCAGCAGACACCCTCACCTGCTGAGCCATCTCACTGGCCCCAGTTTATCTAACTAAATGAACACTTTTCTTTTTTTAATATTTTGTTTATTTTATTTTATGTGTATGACTGTATCATGTACATGTATGTAAGTATACCTGTGCCATGCAATGCCTGCTGAGGTCAGAAAAGTGAGTCAGATCTTCTGGAACTGGAGTTGCAGATAGTTGTTAGTCATCATGTGGGTGCTGGGATTTGAACCTGGGTCTTCTGAAAGAACAGCCAGTACTCTTAACCAATGAGCCATCTCTCCAGCTCCTGTGAACACTATTTTTCACACATTCACAGAAATGTACTGTCATCACAATTTTAGAAAACCTCTCAAATTCTTTTTAGTCACTCCCTGTTCTGGCTATCCATCATGCACTAACCCCTTTTTCTGATATTGTGCATTTATCTATCAGAGATATTTCATATAAATGGAATATAATAGAGTTATTTGGGACCAGCTTTTTGACTTAACTGTTTTCAGATTTGCCCACCAGCATCTTCCTTTTTTCTTTCTATTTGTTCTGAGATAGTCTCATCATGTAGTCCACACGAGTTTCAAATTTATGATCCTCGTCTCTCAGTCTCTTGAGTGCTTGGGATTACAAACATTGACCACCACTCGGCTCATTTCCTCTTATTAGCAATCATCCAATACTCCCTTATATCATGTTTTATTCACTTGTCAGTTGATGGGCATCTACTTTAACTTTTTGGCTTTTGTGAATAGTTTTTTTGTATCCTTGTATTTTCATTTCTCTTGACTACGGACCTGTGAATGAAATTGCTGGATTACTTGGTTCTGTTGTGATGAATCTTTGTTTTGAAAATGATGGTATGATTTCATATTTTCACTGTTAGTATTTCATTGTTGTTTTTGATGTTTGAGATAGGGTCTCACTCTATGGCCCAGGCTGGCCTTGAATTTACAGCAGTTCTGTGCTGGGATTATAGGTGTAAGCCAGCCACCATTCCCAGCTACAATGTGTTTATGTAATGTAATTTCTCACCCTTTAGATCTTAAATATATTTTTTAAATCTTTAATCTTAAAATATTTATTTTTATTTTATGTGTATGAGTATTTTGCCTGCGTATGTGTAACTGCACCTGTGTGTACAATGCCTGTGGAAGGCAGAAAGAGATCCTCTGGAACTGGAGTTACTGACAGTTGTTAGCCACCATGTGTGTGCTGGGAATCGAACTTTAGTCCTCTACAAGAGCTGCGAGTGCTCTTAACCATTGAGCCATCTCTCCAGCTTTTGTTTATTTACCTAAAGACAGGGTTTTGATATGTAGCCTAGCATGACCTTGAACCCCTAATCCTCCTGCTTTCACCTCCCAAGTGCTAGGATTATAGGCCTTTGTCACCATGATGAGTCCACTTTCTTTCTTGGTTGATAAGTACATTACATGTAATCTTCTTAAAACTCTACAGTTAATGCAGTTGATTTTTGCATACAACAAATCTTGATCCAATGTAATCTTAATAATCTTTATAAATAGGATTATTTTCTTATAAGTAATACATCATATCCTTGTATAGCATTCATTATATGGCATGGAATATGGTTCTTTTTACTGAAAATGGTCATGATGATTTTTTTTTTTTTTTTTAACTCCCTAGTGTGGTCAAGAAAGTGGCTCAGTACATGGCTGATGTATTGGAGGACAGTAAAGATAAAGTTCAGGAGAATCTGTTGGCCAATGGAGGTAAGCGTTTGTTTCATGATTTGATAATTAACATATAAAATGAATGACTTAGGTACACAAACAAAATAGGAAGCAAAAATCCATAGATTAGCAAGCTATATCCTTAAAAGAAAGATATGAAAATATTGATGCTATTGCTGGTTACATCCTGTCTCCTAGAACATAATTTCATGTAAGATAATCTAACATAATTTATAATAGTTAGGCAAATGCTCTACCACTGAGCCACATCCTCACTTCTTAAAATGTAGTTTATGATACAAAGTCACATTTTCTGCAAGAGCACTATTTTACCGTAGCTCTTTCTGAACTTGTTTGCTGACTTAGAGTCATAAATACATTTCCAAGTTATGCATGTCACCATTATTCCAGTTAATGCCTGCATTTTTTCCAGCCTTTTATTAATAGTACCCAACTAATAAAGCCTTAACATTATTAATTTTAGTACATAGTAATGCCTCTTTGCTTGGAATTGGAATGTTACTTTTCTTAGTATCCATAAAGTAAACCACTTTGTGATGTATCTGCAACTGTAATAAGCTAATATTTACATAGAGTTTGCTTTGTATAACGATTCCTTTATAAAGAAGACTTTGACTTCATTATTGTCTGTTTCATTTTGATTTATTGTTTTCTTGTGAAATGTCACTTTAGCCACTTGGTTCATTTTGAATTAGATCCATTTTTAGTAATGGTCAAAATGATAGGAAGTAACCCTTTTTATTCATTCTAGCCATATTGCCTTCAATAATACCACTGTTCTTTAAAATCTAGTGTTCTGTGGCTGGAGAGATGGCTTAGCAGTTAAAAGCACATACTGTGTTTGCAGAGGACCCAAGTGTGATTCCCATTACCTACATGAGAACCAGCTCACAACTTCCTACTTGTAGTTTTAGCTCCAGAGGACCTGGTGCTCTTTTCTGACTTCTGCAGGCATCTGTTCAAATGCACACCCTCCTGTATATAATAAAAAAATAAAATTCGGGCTGGAGAGGTGGCTCAGCAGTTAACAGCACTGGCTGCTCTTCCAGATGACCCAGGTTGGATTCACAGCACCAACATGGTGGCTAACAGCTGGCTGTAACTCCATTTCTGGGGGATCTCATGTCCTCTTTTGACATCCATGGACATTGTGTGATATGGGTACACTTACATACATGCAAGCAATACACTCATATACATAAAATAATAATAAATAAAAATACAGTAAAAAATTGTGATTACTTCTCTTCAGTAATTAATTTATTCCCTTATTTCAGTTGACTTGGTTACTTACATAACAAGGTTCCAGTGGGATATGGCTAAGTATCCAATCAAGCAGTCTCTGAAAAATATTTCTGAGATAATTGCCAAGGTAAGACATAAATTGAGGCAGATGGGACACATTGACTTATCCTGGGTTTATTTATTATATAATTTAGCTATGAAATACTCTTTAGGTTTTGTTTTGTTTTGTTTGATACAAGGTCTTGCTATGTAGCCTTGACTGGCCTGGAACATGATAGACTAGGCTAGCTTTGAACTTTCTGTGTTGATCTTCACCTCTGCTTTCCAAGTGCTTGATTGAATTACAGATGTGCTTCACTACACCCGACCCTTTTTAGGGTTCTGACAAGCAGCTTACTCTTATATCAGGTACAGATAAAAACTGAAGGTATTCCTACTACCATTTCATATATTAAAAGATGTTCTAGAATGTAGTCCGTGTGTAGGTTATCTAAGTGGGGTAGTTTTCTCACTCAAGTGACTAACTTCTGCATCCACAGTGTTTCAATAGAAAACTTTCACATTTTATAACTGTTGTTTATATAAATATTAAGGAAGACTATAGGTCGTGTAAAAAATTGGAATCTAATAAAAATTTATGAATTATCCAAAAAAATAGGGACAGTAATTGTTCAAACATTGATTTTGTGGTTTCTCCAACTTTTTCTTGCCATTTAATGTTGATTCTCCGTCCTAAATGCACATACCCACACATACTCATGTACCGCACAATTTTAGGTATAACTTTCAGAGAGCGTGTGGATCCTGAAGCCCATCTAAAGCCCATAAACTCACCAAGTTAAGAGCCCCTTTTTATTGAAATCTTTGAGCTTGAGAGAACCTTTAAGAGTCCTTTTTTATTTTTATTTTTTGAAGCAGAGCTTTCTGTGCAGCACAGATGGGATTGGTACTTGCAATGACTACAGTCATTCTGCTCCAACCCCTCCTGAGTAGGGGGATTACAAGCTTGTGCCTCCATACCTGACCTCAGTGAAAAGTTTTAACAGAAACTGAATGAGGCATATAGACAAGAGCTGTTAACTGATTATCAGTATGCTTAATGGAGCAGGAGTATTGTACAAAGTACTAGACACACTTCCTTTGGCTCTGTGACTTCATTTGTAGAGTGTGCTACAGTTAAATGGATAGACTATTAGGAATTATAACTGAAGTCATTATATAATTAAAGAAGATATGTTAGGTAGATAATATGCATTTGTATTATTACCAGTTTTATTTTCTTGGAATCCTTGTCAAGACTTTAATCACCTCCTTCTTACTATAGATAAGGAAATAGGCTCTGAGGGCTAAAATGACCATCCCAGTACTACACAGCTGCTGTTGGTAGACATCAGTCACAACTAGTTCTTCAGATGTTAGGCATTCTTTACATTTTTCTCCCCACACAGTTACTATTGTTTTAAGATCCTCTTTGGAGAAGCAAGCTTTTGTAACATTTATAAATTTAAGTATAATTTTAATATATTTTACATAATGTTGAAATTTGTGACTGAAAACTATGTAATTTAGTTCCTTTTTGGAATAAATCCTTCAGCTATATGAATTGAAGCCTTTTGAACTTCAAACCTAGTGGTCTAAGGATCCATCTATGCAGTTTAAGAAGTAATATGGTACAGGGCATGGCCCAGCACTCAGGAGCCCGAGGCAGGCAGATCTCTATGAGATTGAGACCAGTCTGGTTATGTAGTGTGTGCCAGGCCATCTGGGGCTACAAGGAGACCCAGTCTCAAAGAAAGAAAGGGAGAGGAGGTATAATGTGAGAGCAATTGTAGTATACAGACTAAAACCATGCAAAAGATAAATGTGGAAATTTCTTATTAAAAATGAAGTTGACTATTTTTAAATAATCTTTTAAAATTGTGCTTTTAAATTAACCACATATACTTAAATCCAGAAACGATTGCTGCTTTTTGTAGATGTTTATGTTTAACTATTTTAATTGTATTAATAGAGAAGTCTTAGGAAAACTTTGTTTTTCTTCTTTTTTGAAGGGAGTAACTCAGATTGATAATGACCTGAAATCACGAGCATCTGCATATAATAATCTGAAAGGGAATCTTCAGAATTTGGAGCGAAAGAATGCGTAAGCATAGCCAGTCTTTAACTGCTAAGCACAGGGAATGCTCTAGCATGCGTTGTGTGAGGTACTGTTGGGACTTTATAAGTTCCAGTTAATGCTGTTTCTATAATCAAAATCTTAATTTTATGAAGAAAGTTCATTAAGTTTACAGAATTCAGGCAAGTCACAGTAGATCTGGGGCTGATCTGTTATACCTTTTCATCAGTAGTACTTGCCAACCTGGGCTCTGGCTCATTCCTTTATACATTTGATAGTTCACTGAAAAATTGTCTAAAATGAATTAATTTAGCTCAAGTTATAGTATTAGCCCCTGCTGCTTAAAAGCTTTCTTTATAGTAATCGTTTCTTGCTATAGTGATTATTTTCTACTTTCTCTGTGCCCAGGTTTTTATTTTTCATGAATAAGTTTTATTAAAGTAGGAAGGACACACCCTTGTCCCTTGTTTGTTGAGCTTGTGTATTACTACTGTAAATGTAGGTTGAGCTGTTTCTGGTTTTGTTTTGCTTTTAGGAATAGACCCGAGTACAAGAGGAGTTTTACTTTATTTTTGCTTTGGGTGTTTTGGATGGAGCATGTGTAAATGTTGTGTGTGTGTATGAGATACGTACACTTGTGTGTGAGGGTGTATGTGCCTGTGTGCATGTATGGAGGCCAGAGGAAGGTGTCAGGTCTCCTCCTCTGTCACTCGTGCTTTTGTGGTTTGAGGTAGGGTTACTTGCTGAACACCGAGATTGCTAGGCTAGCAGCTAGCAAGCCTCAGTGGTCTCTTGTCGCTGTTCCCCGTAACACCAGGGTTTCAGGCATGTACATGAGCATGTACAGTTTGTCATGTGGGTTCTGGGATGTGAATTCAGGTCCTCATGGTTGTACAACAAACACTCTCAAACCCCTGAGCCATCTTTCCAGCCTTCAAATATAATTTTAAACACATTTAAGTTGTACACACATAATCCAGGGGGAAAGTTGAATGGAGACTATACATGGACAAAACATTTTCATTACTGGAAGAGCAAATGAAGACTGATTTGAAAGTTGATTATTTATTGATTTAAGTAACCAGAATTGCCTGTATCAAAGATGCCCAGGGAAAGAAGGAAAACCAGAGGTTTTGATGACATAATTTCATAATTACAATGAAATAGCCTCTGATACCTAATGATAGTATTTTTCCCAGTCAGGATGTGTAATCAAGAGAAGGGCTGAGTTATAATAATTAAAACAAACACAAAAGTAGACATTAGAAGAAAATTTTGATAAACATTACCCCTTCTTTGGTGCTGGGTAGTATATATTTGACTTACTGCTGGCTTTTTAGGGAGCAAAAATGTTAACTGAGAGGACTCCCTCTCTGAGGTATACATGTGTAAGGTGTGATTAGTCTACATTTCAGAGTGTATCATTATCTATCCAATGATTTTTTTTTTTCTCTTTTACTCTTCAGGGGAAGTTTGCTAACTCGAAGTCTAGCGGAAATTGTGAAGAAGGATGACTTTGTTCTTGATTCAGAGTATCTCGTCACATTACTCGTGGTAGTTCCTAAGTATGTTCTTTACAGAGGATTTGTAAGGAAAATGTTATAATCTGTTAGTGTAATTTTAAAGTTTTCTGTAAATCTTAAGTATAAAATGAATACAACATTGACTCATATGGCTCATGGGAGAATTTAGTTCATAACCTGGAAATGGGATTGGCAGACTTGGATCATTAAGAAATTAATTTCTAATTAAAAAAATTTTTTTGAGACAGAGTCTCACTATGTAGCACTGGCTGGCCTGGAACTTGCTGTGTAGGCCAGGCTGGCCTTGAACTCACAGAAATCCCTCTGCCACCTGAATGCTGAGATTAAAGGAGTATGCCACCATTCCCAGCTAAATTATTAAAAATTTAAAAGCACGTATTTTAGAGTTTTCAAAACCAGAGGAGCATTGGATTTATTTTTATGAAAGATGTTTATGATCATTTGAGGTGAACATAGGCCCACCCTGTAAGAATGAAGAATGTGTTAGGTTAGTTGTGCTAACTTGTTTTTTTTTTTCTGTAAAGGGCTAGATAGTATTTTGGGCTTTGGCAGCTGTCATATCTGCTGAGCTGTACCTTGTTAGCTTTGCTGTTAGAGCCGAAACAGCCACAGGAGATATTAAACGAATAGGTATGACCTTGTTAGAATAAAATTTAATTTACCAAAACAAATGGACAGAGTTGGCTAAGGCCTGGATTTGATATCCTTTTGAAATCTCCTTTTGATTAGGTTTTCTGTATTAATATTTGATTTTTATGTTTAGTAGAGTCATGGGCAGATTAGAATTGTGTATATGTGTTTGTGATATTACTAACAGTCCCATGTCTACACTGAAATTGTACTGTTGGCATCTTTGGGAGAATCTTCAGAGATGGGAAACCCAGCCTTTTCAGACCCTCATTGCGTGAAGTCTGCCTTCTTTGCTCAGCGTTTTATTTTACCATTTTATTGTTATTTTTTTGAAACTGGATCCCACTGTGCTACCTGGATGGCCTAGAACTCTGTATAGACCAAGCTGGCCTCAGACTTGCAGACATCTGCCGGCCTTTTCCTCCCATGAGTGCCAGGATTAAAGGCATGCATATTCATGCATATTCATCTGGTCCGGGGACTGAGAATAATAGAAGACAGTGGTTTCTGGAGAAGGGAAGGGGAAACACCTCGGTGGAACTCAGTTTCCCATGTTACCTGATTGGAACATTTCCCCTTTAGTACTAAGGCTAGAGGATGTCAGCTTTGCATTTTTCTCTGTGGGTGGAGAGGGCTTGGCTATGAAAGTTTTTGTTTGCTTGGTTTTGGATTCTGGTTTCCTTTAAGGTAGCTGTTGTTCTGCCTCTGTGGTCCAAAACTGACCTGGAGCTTGAGAGCCTCCTTCCTGCAGGAAGAATCTTCACTTCCTGCATTCTGGGATTATAGACATGTGCCGCTGTGCTTAGCTTTTAATGTTTTATTTTGTTTTAGTTATATAACACTTTCCTGTAATACTGGAATGCACCATTTGTAAGAAATCTCTGTGTAGCTGTGCTTTTTTATCTTATAGGAAAACTTTTGCCCATATATTTGTTTTATTCAACTTTTATTTGAAATTTGTGTTTAGAAAATTTCAGTTTCTATACCTTAAGACAGAAACATAAGAGTCTCCTAGATCACTTTACATTTTGAATTACTCTGTATCCTTGCCTACAAACGCTGCCATGTTTTATTTTTAAAACATACAAAGTTGTCTATGCCGGCACCCCTGAAGCCAGTGGCCCCTCAGAAGACTGTCGCACAATGTTACCAGGCAGCATCATTTACTGTTGCTTCATTTCCTTGCAGTCTCCTGGGATAGCTCTGCTTTCTGTAAATAGAGTTTTTTATTCAGTCCTTCGTACTGACCACCAGATGATAGTGATTTCACATGACTTTTTTTTTTTTTCATTTTTACCTCATAAGTAAGTTGTATTAACTATTTATCAGTGTTTTAGACATGGAAGGGACTTGCACAGTCTGTTTTTAAATGAGGCATAATATTTAGGAACCATACGTTTTGAAAATACCGTAGAATCTGTCCTGTGCTTTGCTGCCTTTCCAAACTAGGCTTTAGGATGTACCTTTTTTTGCAACAATTACTGACTGAAGGTGCTGGTCTGAACTTGCTGCTTCACTCATGTGTGTACATGTGTGTGTGTGCGTGTGTGTGTAGGAGTCTCAAAAGGAGACTTGAATTTTTGCTTGCATATATTTGATGTATTTTATTGTAGCCTTATTTTCTATTTGTCCTGTAACTTTTTTTCTTCCTGGACATGCAGGAAACCTGGACTTGTTTTTTCCTTTCCAATGCTTATTGTGCCTTTTCTGCAGGTTAAACCATAATGACTGGATCAAGCAGTATGAAACACTAGCCGAAATGGTGGTTCCAAGGTCTAGCAAGTAAGTACCAGCCTTGGAACAAGGGCTTTGTGCTAGATAGCCTTAGTGTCAACTTGACACATCTGGGTTGAGGGAGCCTCTATTTGGGAATTGCCACCATTGGGCTGGCGTGTGACCATATCTGTGGGGTATTTTCTTGATTGCTGAGTGATGTGGGAGGGCCCAGCCCACTGTGGGCGGAGCCACCCCTGGGTGGGTTGTTATGTATTGTATAAGAAAGCAGGCTGAGCCTGGGCCAGAGGAGCAAGCCAGTAAGCAGAGTTCCTCCATGGTCTGTGCTTTGGCTTCTGCCTCCAGATTTCTTCACTAAGTTCATACCAGATGATAAAGAAGTTATGAAGTTAGTTTAAGGCTTGATAGAACATACAGAATACCAGGGAGTACCGTTGGCATTTGGCTTGCAGGAATTAAATCACAAGCCCATGCTCTGCAATTTTCCCACCGTTGAGGGAATATCTCTCATTCATACCAAACCTTCACATGGTAAACCAAAGGCTGTGGTTTGTCTTGACACACATTCTCATTCTGACAGATCATTCCTCTCTGTAGGGCATTTAGCTGCAGAGGTCAATTTTGTATTCAAGAAGCAGGTTCCAGGAGAGTGAGGACTCTGAGTGCAGTGTCCTCTGATGGTGGATGTATGCAAACCAGGCTTCAGAGGCAGGGTAGCAGTCGCTCTGTGGGCCAGTTAGGTGGCTAACAACCATGTTCCAGGGGATCTGATGTTCTCTTCTGTCCTGTCCGGGCATTGTACGACACACGTGAACTTAACATATACAGATAAAACATTCATACACATAAAATAAAAAAATTAAATACACAAAATCTAGCCATTAGCAAGATATTCAATATCAGTCTTAAAATACTTGATCATTTGAAATGCTGTAAATGCAGGGAGGTAGATTGGTGCATATAAATTATGGCTCAGGAAGAACTCTGCTGTTTGTTACTTTTTATTGGAACATGTTTAGGAGTGGTGCTTCTTCATTTATATTTTCAGAATTACTGCTTTTCCTTTTGCTTTTTAAAAGATTTCATTGGAAGCTAGGGGGTGAAGCTCAGCGGTAGAACACTTGCCTATCATAAAGGAGAACTTGGGTTCAATTACCAGCACCAGAAAGAAAAAAAGTCAGATTGGGTCCGCTCATCATTTAACTTTTCCCTTCTGTCCTTGGAAGCCACTCACTAGTGTTTCACCCAGGATTTGTTTGGCTGGTGGAGTGGCAGAGCAGCTGGGAAGTACAGGGAGAATTGTACTGGTCATCGTGTGAGCTCTCTTGTGTGTCAGAGCAGGGGTGTAAGGGTGAGTTATATGAAGCAGGGGGAAAGGAAGAACCAGAGAGTGTGGCCCGTCCAAGCCTTAGAGATGCAAGAAATCAAGTGGTAGGCAGAACCCCGAGGCTCCAGAAAGCCCTGCCTCCTGCAGGGGGTCACTAACAATGTATAAACCATCCATGAGAAGTGTATTCATTCAGGGCTGTTTAGACTGTTGCTTTTGGAATTCTGACTAGGGTGTGATGGGAGAACCAGAAGACCTGGGGTGTGAGGTGGTGACTGTGCCGAGTGGTCGAGCCAGGCCTTGGGGCTGACTGGGTTAGGCTGGAAAGAAGAATTAGACCTTGAGGTAAGAAGAGACAGTTTAACCTGCCAGCATGACACTAGAAACAGCACCCTGATCCTTAGGGTGTGGATGGTTCTCTTGAGTTACTATTGAATTTTGTTGGCTCATAAGTAGTAAGTGTAATAGAGGATGTGAAGGTGTCAGAACAGAGACCATCACAGAGACCCGTCACCTTCCCTGGTGGCAGTGTGGGTGACGAGCGGGGAAGTGTTTGGGAAGGGCTGCTGCCCTTCCTGTTCTCCTCTTCCCCGTTTCCACATTCTGCAGTCAGTATAGGCTTTAAATGAACATTTTTTTCTCCCGTTTAGTGTTCTCTCAGAGGACCAAGACAGTTACCTTTGTAACGTCACCTTGTTTAGAAAGGCAGTTGACGATTTCAGACACAAAGCCAGAGAAAACAAGTAAGTCTCTATGTGTTGTTTTCTTTCAATTTGTTAGATTGGCTACATATGGAATGCACAAAAAAATTTTTTTTCTCCAAATTTAGATTCATTGTTCGTGACTTTCAGTATAATGAGGAGGAGATGAAAGCAGATAAAGAGGAAATGAACAGGCTTTCCACTGACAAGAAAAAACAATTTGTAAGTATTGATACTTAGTGCTATCAATGTTGAGCAGAAGATACAGTATTAATTGTCTTTGACTTGAAAAAAACCAAAACTCTGGTTTTCCATTTAAGGCATTTGGTTTTAGTCATTTACTCCTTTTTTAAAATTTGTATTCTTTAATTTACATGTATATGTGCTTGCTTGCTTGTCTGTATGCGCACTGTGTGCGTGCAGGTGCTCACTGGGGCCAGAAGAGAGCACCAGATCTCCTGGAACTGGAGTTACAGGCAGATGTGAGCCCTCTGTTGTGGGTGCTGGGAACTGAGCGGAGTCCTCTGCAAGAGCAGAGAATGCTCCTAACTCCTGAGCCATTTCACCCGCCTCCCTCCATCCCCACTCAGTTTTGTTTTTGAGACAAAGTTCACTATAGTTCAGGGTGAACTTGCTGTGCAGACCAGGGCTGTCTTGAGCTCTTGGGGCTCCTCATAGCTTAACTTCTTGAATGTTGGGATTAAAGGCTGCAAGTAAGCATCAGCCATCCTCTCTGTCTGCTCCCTACAGCACAGGGGTTGGTATGCACAACCATACCTGCCTTCTTTTTCTTCCATGAGTTCAGGGATCCAAACTCAGACCATCATGTTTGCATAGCAAGTGCTCTTACCCACCAAGCCATCTCCCCCGTTTGTAGTCTTAGTCGATTTTCAGCGCTTATTTTGCTTTTGAGTCTTATGAAAAATGGAAAATTGCATTCTGGAAATACTGAAAGCCCTTGGACTCCCAGGAGAGAGGATACTATGAAAAAGTGGTTTATAATTTCAAGCATTTAATTTGGTGGTGGAAAATGTTTCAGGGCTGGAAATACATATAGCTCAGTTAGTAGAGTGCTTGTTAGCATGCACAAAGCCCTGGTTTAATCTCTAATGCTTCATTTAAAAAAAACAACTGGATTGTGGTCGTACAGACTTGGGGAGCACTGGGGAGGTGGAGGCGGGAAGGTAGGAAATACAGGGTCATCTTTGGCTCCGTGAGACATTGTCTCTAAAATGTATACACGGGTGTGTGTGTGTGTGCGTGTGTGTGTCTGATCTCAGAAGCTCGAAGTCTGTGATTCAGAAGGAACCTCTGGAAGCACATCACAGAGTCCAGTCCAGGCTTTCTTCAAACCCCAGTGAGCAATCTAGCATTGTCCTGGCCACACACTGCTCATGTTTGTGTTTAGTAACTATTCACTGTCCTGATCCGATGGGCTCTCCTGAAGGCAGATACTGGCAAATACTGATGGCCAGGGCAGCTCCAAGAGCAAATATTTTGACCAAAGCTTTTCACTTTGTTGTGTCCTCTTTGCTTAAATTAATTGGTCGGCACATCCCCCTGAGCCCTGTGTATTGTCTGGGTTAAGGAAGGGTTGAGGTGGTAGCAGTGTCTCTGACATGTGAGGAGGTTTTATTTGAAATCTTCTTTTAAAGTAGCATTTAATCATGCCAAACATTTTAAGCTTAAAAAACTGATACTGTGTAATAGAGAATCACTGAAAATTTAGAACATGAGGAACTTCCAGAGATGCAGAGCAACCCCTTTAGTTCCCAGAATAGAAAACTGAGAACTCGGGACAGGGAATGGTTTGTCTACCTTCATAACTGTCTTTGTGCCTAAGAAGTTGTAAATGGCTTTTAAAAATATTTTTGAGTTTTTGTGTCTTTCATATAAGAGTTCTTAATCAAATTTAGACCCCCTCACTCTCCCCTCCCTCGAAAGCTCTCCCTCCCCATCAGATTTCATGCATTCTGTCATATATGTTAAGTCCTATCCGATCAAGCATTTGTACCCAGATGTCTTTTGGTGCAAGTTCATCTACTGGAGTCTAGTCAGCCCTTCTAAAGATCTACTCTCCTTCACCTACCAGTAATCAGTTCAGTAGTTCCTAGGCTAAGGTTGGGTCCTGCTGCCCATTTCCTGAGTTCTATACTGAGTTTTTGTCTGATGAGTTGGCATGGGTCTTATGCATGCTGTCACCATTGCTGCAAGTTCCTATGAGCCAGAGTTGGTGCATGAATGTAAGTTGACTTGTATAGAAGTGAATTAAGTGTGTTAGAGTATTGCATGGTAAGTTCAGGTTTTGCTTTATAGTTTTCAAACCCAGGGCATCCCTTTACCTTATTCCAGTTTAAACCATTTTAATGAAATACATGCCTTTCTAATGTTATCATATTATTAGTTCAGTTCATTTTAAGAGTATTGAGGTTACTGAGTACTGTCTAACTTTTTAATCTAAGATATGAGTTAAGGGGCTGGAGAAATGGCTTGGCTACTCTTGCAGAGGACCCAGGTTCAGTTCCCAGCACCCACACAGTGGATAACATCTATCTATAACTCCAGTTCCAAGGGATCCAACACCTTCTTTGGGCCTTCATGAGCCTTGTACAACATGGTTGCACTTATGTACAAGTTGGCCAACCATTCATGCACAAAAAATAAAATAAATAATTTTTTTAAAAAGAGAGTTAAGGAGAAAAATTGAGTTAAGGTAATCATATGGCCAATATAATGAAAATATTTGGAACTTTGACAGTGTGGCTAGTCACTTCTTTAGAAATGTTTGACGTGTGTGATTACCATTTGCAAGACCAAATTTGTGGTAATTTTATGTTTTTGTTTTATAGGGTCCACTTGTGCGGTGGCTGAAAGTTAATTTCAGCGAGGCATTCATTGCATGGATTCATGTAAAAGCATTAAGGGTTTTCGTTGAGTCTGTTTTAAGGTAAAAAAGAGTTAAGTTGACAAACTTGAGGCTGAAGAATGCAAGTAGCTCTTTGTCATGACATAATCCAGCAATATGAAAGTGGTTTGAAGCAACCAGAGGGCCAGTCACAAGGGAGTGACTGTCAGGGTTACACAGATTATCAAGCACATATTTGCCTTGTCCTTTGACAACAGGTTTAGGAAAAGAGATCTGCACTGTTACACTCTGGCTTTTAGTGCAGTCATGCACTCCTGTTCTAGTTTGCTTTCTGTTGTGTCATAAAGCACTGACCAAAAGCAGCTTGGGGAAGAAAGGGTTTATTTGGCTTACAGGTTAAAGTCTACTATTGAGGAAGACCAAGGCAGGGACTGAGGCAGAGACTGTGGGGAGCCCTGCTTCCTGGCCTGCTTCCTCTGGCCTGCTTGTGTAGTCTAGCCCCATCTGCCTCGGGGTCGTACTGCCCGCAGTGGGTTGGACTCTCCTGCATCAATTGGCAATTAAGAAAATGCCCTATAAACATGCCCACAGGCCAGTCGGATTGAAGGAGTTCCTCAGTTATGATTCTCCCTTCCAGACATGTTTACATTTATGTCAATTTGATAAATAGTAACAAGCATGCTTAATGAGATTAGGTTTGAAAAATTAGTGATTCTATTGTTACATAAACTTCATAAGAGTGTGCTTACACAAATGTAAGTGATATGTATGTCAGTTGTCCAACATGACCTCTTTTTGTTTGAGATAGTCTCTTCCTGGCTGACTTTGAACTCGATTTTGTAGTTGTTGTTTTGTTTTGTTTTACTTTAGAGACAGGGTCTCACTGTATGGCTCCAGCTGGTCTGGAACTTGCTATGTAGACCAGGCTGGCCTCCCAGTGACTTGATCCACCAGTCTCTGCCTCCCAAGTGCTGAGATTAAAGGCATGTGCCACCTACCCAGCTAAACTTGATTTTTTTATCCCAGGCTGGCTGAAACTTTGATCCTCTTGTCTCGGCTTCCTGAACACCAGTATGCCAGATGTTCCCCAGCATGCCAGATGTTCCCCAGCATGCCAGATGTTCCCCAGCATGCCTGTCTTCATGTGGCCTTTTTTTAAAAAAAATGACATGCATTTTGATGCAGTCTAGAAGTGTAGTAACCACAAGATGCTATGTAACACAGCATATCCTTTATAGTAAACTTTTAAAACTTGAATTAGAAGGGGTGAACTCTAATGATATAAAGTATGGTACAGTAAATACTGAACCGGTAATGTAATCATTTATTACTGTCATGTATTATGTCCTACATAGTAGGGCAATGCCTTTATAGGACTGACAGTCCAGGTTTGTTTACTCTAGCACTGCCGTATACACAAGAATGTATTGCAGTGACTGAAACCACTAGACAAGAGGAATTTTCCAGCTCAATAATCTTAGGAGACTGCCATGTATGTGGTCTTCCATTCAAACACATTGGTGTGTGGCACATGACTTGTGGTTCACAAGTTCAAGGTGAATTATAAAATATTAGCCAATTTGTTTAGAAGGAAGATTATTCAGATGGTTTACATGTAGTTTGGTACACAGTATACTAATCGTAGTATTTTAAAATACCTAAAGTCCCAGTCATCTTGAGATCCTTTATTTATATTGCTCATACCAGAAGAGCTAAGAACTAACCTAACTAGCCCATACTCACTATTAAATTTCAAAGTAGATACGGAAAGTCTCAAATTTTAATTATAAACTCATCTTCTAGTAACATCCTGGGCATATTTATAAATTACCTTAATTGAACAGTAATTAAAGTCATTCCTAATGATTGGCTTTCTTTGTTTTAGTCTCTGTAGACCAGGGTGCTCTTGAGTTTGTAGCAGCCCTCCTGACTTAACCTTTCAGTATATAGCCATGGCTGGCCTAGAATTCAGAGGTCCACCTACCTCTGCCTCCTGTGCTGGGACCAAAAGCATGCACCACCACGCTTGGCTGTGGCTTATTTTTTTAAGGACAGATTTCTAGTGTGCAGTGAAGTGAGGCTCAGAGATTGTGTTTTATGTTAGTATAAATTTCAGTGGGTGGTAGTGAACCTGTAAAGAGAGTCTTTAAAATTATATACCCTCTGTTCATGAATAGTAATTACACAGCAGGAGAATGCTTCCTCTAAAAAGATTTCTTCCTATACTGGCTGTGTTGCATACCGTATTTCTGCTTCTTTATAAGGTATGGTTTGCCAGTGAACTTCCAAGCAATGCTGCTTCAGCCCAATAAAAAAACAATGAAGAAACTAAGAGAAGTGTTACATGAACTGTACAAACATCTAGACAGCAGCGCAGCAGCCATTATTGATGTAAGTACATGCTAACCTGATAGAGTACGGTTTGGGATGATAGCAAAAAGCTACTGCCCGAATGTTCACAGAAAGGGAATAGCAGAGCCAGGTGTGGCTCTACATAGCGAGTTCCAGGACAGCTGGGTCTACAGCAAGACCCTACCTCAAAAAAAAAAAAGTCTCCCCCCCGTAATAACTTTTTGCAGCCCCCCCCCAAATGATGGGAAGACCATGGTTGTGTTGTGCAGCCTTGAATATTTGAGTCCATCTGACTTTGCCACTCCTGTATTTCCCAGGATGAGTTAGCAGCCTCACAGGTGGTTTCCTTACTTGCTGACCTAAAACCTAACTCAGACTGAATTAGCAGAAGTGTGTCAGTTTAGCCCAGAGAAGTTTTTAGTAAACGTGAGGGTAATACTTTTTCTCAGGTTCTGTAATGACATGACTTAATGTTTTGTGTGTTTTTTTTTCCTGTAGGCTCCTATGGATATTCCTGGCTTAAACCTGAGTCAACAAGAATACTACCCTTATGTATATTACAAGATTGATTGCAATTTGCTGGAATTCAAGTAAAAATGAGCTCCTCCCAGACAATCCTGTCGTGTTGGTGTATGCTAACAGAATTAGGCTGCAGTACCCGACAGTCTCCTAGCTCTTGTGTCCTCTGCTTGCTCCTTACCCTTTCCCTAGGTGAATTTTCTCATGTGGTCCATATCTTAACATTTTCTTTTTAAAAGAAAAAATATATATATTGTTTCTTTTTATTGATCAGGTCTGTAAATGTGTACTGAAAAAAAAATCAGTTTATTTATGAACAGAAGAGTTTATTTAAGCAGGTTTTTCTCTTGTTGATATCATGGTATGCATTAATTCCATTTGTTCCTATTGTGCACAAAAGCCTTGTTTACAAGGGAATCGTATAAACACACCATTTTGTTCACTGTATTTAGTAGACATAACTGTTTAATAGTTACTAAATCGTGATGTAAAGAAATGTGACAATATTCAGGTATGTGCTTTCTGAATGTTTCAAATACAATCTATAAGCACTGTCAACACCCACAGGAGAGAATAAAATTACCTGTGCAAAGGTGTGTGTGTGTATAAATTTAGAAGATTCCAGTTCAGTGAGTTTGGTAATGACATCACAGCTCACTGGCTGGGTCACTTTCAGGGTTTTACTGCCTTCTGAGCTGTGAGATTTGTGTCTGACTTTCGTATGACTTAATTGTGCCAAATTTGGGTCAGTGCACAAATCAGAAGGTTATTTTTCAGCATATGATGGATATTTATATTTGGACACTAGACTTTAGTTGTCTTAAGAAGTGGGGCCAGTTTTGAATAAAATATAGCAAAACTATGCAGCATTAATTATTTGTTTTGTTGAAGTGTTTCATTTACTCTTTAAGGTCTGTAATTATAAAAACCTTCATTTTGATTTTTATATAATTTATGTCATAATCTGAAAATAGAGGCTTTGCTAGCTTTAAAATCTTTGAAATGAACGACTTAGTTAAAAAATCTAAAGAACTTTGGAAGTCTGGTTCTCTGGCAGTGTTGTGCTCAATGTGCATAGCTTTGCAAATGGAGAACTGGGCTACACTGTTCACGTCCTTTAGAAAGGTATCCTCCAAAGTCTTCTGTCTTGGAACTTTATATTTTTATTTCATAAGTAATTACTGACTACAAGCATACACAGATGTCTACAGAGTAGAATATAAGAGAGACACCTCCCATGCCTCTAATTTTACCTCCAGGAGAAGTTTGTAATGGTTTTCAGTCCCCCGCAACCCAGGTTGCTTTAATAAAGCACGGATATAACTACATAATCCCGTCAGTTGCTGTTTGGCTTGATAGCGTATCCAAGAAAACACAGGTCACCAGGGCTGGAGCGCCCTTGTTCCTGTGACTGGCCATGGTGGTCTGCCATGTGTCTGTGACCTAGAAGATTTAGTCTGTGGTGGGTGTTTTAGCTTTACTCTTCACACAGCATTGTGTAGGTCTCTGTACACTTAGAACAGTACCTGTAAGAGATTCTGGGAGTGGAATTTGTTAGGCCAAGGAGTATGTTTACTTAAGATTTGATACACATGGCAAGATTGTTGGTCACAGTTGTAAATTACTGATATGCTAATACAGTTTTGTTTTCAGTTTTCCTTTGGACAAGAGGAAACTGAAAAATCATTTTGATGCCAGGAAGTTCTGTGGGCTTTCTCTGCTCTCCCTTTTCTTTTGCAAGTGTTCTTTGAGTTTTAGTATCTCAAAGATGGGGGTTAATCTCTGTCAAAAGGAAATGTGTTTAGACAGGCAGTGACTGATGGGTAGGGCCACATGATGACTTTAAAGTTTGTTTCTTGTGTAGTTATTCTGATGTAGGTAGACAATGTGTTTGGGTTTAGAATCTCAGTGTGTGTTGAAGCTATGGAACTTTGTCCCTTCTGTTGGGGATGCCGTATAAGATGGTCTAGGAGTGTTCTGGAGCCAGATCCCAGCTCTGCTACTAGTGGCCTCTGTCCCAGACTCTCCCCTTTAGACTTGATACAGGCTGTTCCGATGAGTAACTAATGTTCACAGAAAGTGATTCGAGTGTTGCTTGGTGAGAGCTTGGTACGTGCAGTATGGCCAGGAGCATTTTCACTGTGATTAATTTGGGAATTCCCAGATATACACTGTTGCAGAGTCTGAAGATCAGACTTCTGTAAGGGTTAGAGCGTGTGTCTGGGACCGCCTTGAAGCACCTGCAGTGTCACGGAGTTCAGTCCATGTTGGTGAATTTGTGCTGTTGGAGGAGGCTGCCCTTCCTGGAAAAGGACTGCTCCTGTTCACTCGTCTTCCTGAGGAGTTTCCTCTTACGTGGAGTTTAAGTAACTCTGAGCTAGCAAACGTTTTGAAACCATGTGTCGGTTGCTTCAGCCTTCCCCGGTGGTGTTGATTGGACTGATGAACCCCGTTTTACAGACACTGGGACTCCGAGTAGTTAGGACACAATTTTTATTTTTGTGGTGATGGAGGCCTGACATGCTAGGCAAGCATTCCATTACTGAGCTACATTCCCAGCCCAACAACGTCAACTCACAAACGTGGAGTCAGAGTCAAACTTGAACCTAGCATTTCTGACTGGTGAGTTCTTCCCGTCATACACCTGTGCTACAACAGGTATTTGTGTGAGTGATCAAAGCACATCCCTTAACCTTTGTCCAAGATGATCAGTGATACAGAATAGGTTTTGGGGGTTAGATCCTGTTGGTATTGTAGGAGTGTGTCTGGGTGATGGGTGTGGTGTGTTTAGTGGTTGCATGCTGACTTTAGTAACCTACAGTTTTCAATCTCAGAGATTTTCTTGCCCCTGAAGTTGCCTGCTGAAGTTACTCTTAAACTCTGTGGAACACATCCTGTGAGGATCTTGGAACGAGCACACATCAAGTGGTATTTTCAGAGTAATGCTTTGTACACATATGCTCAGCAATGTGAACATCTACTTGCTTTCAGTTCTCTATTACAGCCCCAGATGCTGAAAATAAAGTGTAAATTGACACAGATATGAGGGTTTTCTTCTCAGTCTCTGCTGCCTTTCCATTTTAAGAAAACGTGCACAGGATTAGAAACCACGCAGATACTAACAATGAAAACCTTTGTTGCCTTTAGAAAAATGTGGGGGGTAAAAGAAGAGATTACTTCTTGGCCTTTTGACTAAAATCATGTAGAGTGACATCAGTTTAAAAAAGGCTTCTTGTAGAAGGTTGGTCACAGTATTATGTTCTAGGGAAAACATTCCAGTTTAGGGAAAATTAATTAAATTAAAAGTAGACCTCTTTCAGTAATGTGAACTTACTTGTGGTCTATAGTTTTCTAGCATTAAATCCTTTAAAAATATCTGAATGTAGGGCTGGAGATGTCTTAGTGGTTTAGTTGCTGCTCTTGCAGAGAACCCAGGTTTGGCTCCTAGCACTTACATGGCAACGCACAATCACAACTCCAGATCCAGGGGATTTGATGCCCTCTTCCTGATTTCTGTAGGCAGCAGGCTTACGTGTGGGACTTACATACATGCAGGCAAACACTCACACACATACGTCTTTAAAAAAATGAATATAATTCTGACTTTTTTTAATATATAAAAGAACTATGTCAAATTGGAACCATTTTGTTTTCCAGAAGATTTAACTTTAGAGTGTTTTTAGACCCAAGCCCAATGACCTATGAGAAGGAACGCTCTAGAGTAAGACTATCACGTCATTCACCGTCAGAGAATGCCTTCTGCTATTCAACAGCTCTGCAAAAGATAGAACTGAGTAGAAACAAGGCAGCTAGGCATGGACAGGACATGCAAAGAGAAATAAGCTTTTAAGCAAAGCAGAAGGCAGTCAGCAAACAGATTTCCTTCCAGTGTTCGATGTTGAAATTGGTTATTGGGCTGGAGAGATGGCTCAACAGTCAAGAGCATTGACTAATCTGGCAGAGGACCTAGGCTTGATTCTCAGCACCTATATGGGCCTAATAACCATTTGTAACTGCATTCCAGGGAATCTGACACCCTCTTCTGACCTCCCTGGACATTGTACAACATGGGTACATTTACACACACACACAGGTAATACACTCATACATAAAATTAGAAATATGGGTTATATCCATGGTAGTTAATCCTTACTTGAAGGATTTAATAAAATGCAGATGTATTACTAAACTCCACAGAGAATATAGTCTTCTGTATATCTGAGGAGTAAGCTACATCTTGAAGAAGATACCCGGGTGAAACTGATGCTTGTGGTCAGCCAAAAAGTACACGAGCTGTTTTTGAGAATTCTTTTTCCAGACCACGTGTTAGAGGTGTTGACTTGCATGGTTTGGGAGCCTCGAGGCCCCACTTAAGTAGTAATTTTTTAACCTGTTTTCATAGAATTGTTATGCACAAATCAGCTTTTCTCATCTGTCCTGCCTCCTCAGGCTGATGGTGCAAGGGCTTTTTGCAAGGCCTGTGATCATTGGCCTGTGTAGTAACAGTGATGAAGTTCACATTTTCATCTTCTGATTGAGAACCTACTTGCCATGATTTTATAAAATGTAAAAGAACACAAACAGACTAGAAAAAAATAGCTCATGTGAGGAAATCATGAAAGGGAAGCCAGAAGGAACTAAGAATTACAATCGTCCAGTAAAGGAAAGAAGAATTACTGTATGTTTCTTTCGACCTGGAGGTAGCTGTGTGGCCAGATAGAAACAATCCAGAATATCCAAAGAGCACATTTCTTGCTTGCTGCCAACTAGATAGGTGGTTGGCCTCGTAGAGAAGTTGTGACATTTTTTTTAAGAGGAGGATTTATTTTGCTCAGATCCCAACAAAATTGTCATACTTCTTCCTTATTTTATATTTTTATTGATTCTCAAAGCAATTATAGATCTGTACAGGTTTAGGTGTTGAGTCATAAAGTCGCTTGCTTTTTATAAAAATTATGGCCATGCAGGTCCTATTTCCTACCACAAGTGGGCACTGTGGTGCCCCTGAAAGGCAAGCTCGGTGTCCTTTCTGCCCTCGTGGTTGGTTATGAAATGCAGTTTAGAGAAGCCTACACTTGATAGCACTCTTATTTGGGCTACTTTTAAAAAACATGTATTAATAGAATATTTTCAGAAAACAAATCAGTTTGCAACATAATCCAGTATGTGTGTCTCTAGAACCCCAGATACCTTTCAGTTAACAGTTACTGAGTTCATACTATGAACCAGACGTTACTTTTGACTGGAAGGACATAATTCTGAGCAGTCAGAAGGACGCAGCCTGCCTAGGATGCTTATACCGTAGTCATCAACAGAGATTTGACGAGTTGGAATCGCCTAGCAGACAGCTTTGGGTGTGTCAGGGTTCACAGCAGGGAATTCCCCACGGTGAGTGCGTGAGGTGCTCTCTCCACAGCTGGACTTCCAGAGGAAAGGGAGGAAGGAAGGCACCAACACTCTGCTCTGCTCCCTCGCTGGTGGTCAGAAGTGTGACGCCATTCTCGCCACCAGACCTTCCTTCATGATGGAGAACCCCTACTCAAACCGTGAGCCAAATGAATTCCTTCCCTTACTTCTGCCAGGTGTTTGGTCCCAGCAACAAAACAGTAATTAATTTCAGTGTGCTTCCAGAAAAGTCCACCTGTAGTCAACTTCCGGGTAAAGAATAGACCCATAATTTAAAATCTGACCGTGGAATAGGTCTTGCTGAACATCAGTAATTTTCTGTGATGGTGACATAGATCCGGATCTATGTTACCCTTTATGTTGGCCCCTGGTCATGTATTCATCACCTGAAGTGAAGGTAACGTGACTGAGGAATGGGCATTGCGGTTTTAATGTAGTTAGATACCTGTGGCTCCTGGCCGCATGGCGCGGTACCTGACAGTGAGCCCCTTCGGCCTTGAGCTTCCACTATGCCCCGAATCCTTTTTTTCTTGTCATTCTTGTAACTGGAAGAGCCCGCCTCTAGCTTCTATTGCTTTGATTGCCAGGTTTGATTTCCCAACAATCTGAGAAACAAGGAGAGGAAAGGATTACTCTGAATCACTGTTGATGTGCCTTCAGATTGCTACACAGACAGCATTCCCGTTGATCACAAAAGACACTGCATACGCTTTGTGCTTCTGTGTGCATGAGGATAAACCGGTTGTACTATTGAAAGACCAAAAGCTGTTTCTGATGGGAAATATTGAATCAGCAGAATTGAAAACACAGCTGTGTGCTTTTGATGGGAGCATAATTCCGTTCGTCAGTGCCTATTTAGCATTGGTTGTGTGCAGGGCATTTGCTGCACCAAGCTCTAGGGAGACAACAAGGAGACACTCAGCACCCATCCTGAGCTCCATCATCATCTCGTTACTTGGATAGGAATTTAAGAGGCCCATGGAGTGGTTGAAATAGTTAAGACCAAGACCTCTGACAAGAAGTAAGATGCCCTGGGGCCGGGGAAAGAACATTGCTTCACTGGCATGCCACCTTGAGCCCAGTGGGGCTACTCTGCCCTGCAGTGGGGTGCATTCAGTGTGTCTGGTAGCTCCTTAGTTGGCCACGTTGTCTCCCATTTCTGTTCACCTTCAGTTAATCCTAGCTCTGTGCAGGGGACAGCCTGTCCCTGCTCTGGATCTTGATGAGCTCATTTGCCCACAGGATGAAGGCCTTTATGTTCAAACTAGAATTTCTCCCTTTTTAAAACTTTTTTAAATTTATTTTTTATGTGTATGAATATGTGCCTGCATGTATGTAAGTGCACCTGTGCATGCATTGCCCTTGGAGGCCAGAAGAGGGCATTGGATCCTCTGGAACTGGTTATGGATGGTTGTTAGCCACCATGTGGGTGCTGGGAACTGAACCTGTGTACTCTGCAATAGCAGCCAGTGTTCTTAACCAATGGGCTATCTCTCCATCCCCGATTTTCTCTCTATTTTAAACTTGACTTCTCTATTTGTTTTCTGAAATCAGAATCTTGTTTAATATTAGTTTTTTAATTTGGTGGGAACCTCTTTGATCTGGAAATGGGGCATTTGCTGTGAACATGCTTAAGGGCTTTTTTTTTACCCATCTCAGAGCTGATGACACAGTAGAATGTAAGCTTTGGCAGCCTAACATTTGGGGCAGTTTTGTTGTAGAGAATGATGCAATACTATAGAATTACTGTGAAGGTGAAGATTTAAACTTGGGTACGTGGTACGTGGCACCAAGGAACTGAGGAGGAGCTCAAAACACTTGTTTTTGTTGTTAGTGGGTTTTTGTTTTGTTTTGCGTCAGGTTCTCACTATGTAGCCTTGACTGACCTGGAACTCCTATGTAGACCAGGCTAGTCTCCAACTTGTAGAGATCCATATTTTATAAATTTGGTTTCTGTCTTGTGTGTGCGCACACATGTGTGTGTGTGTGTGGAGGGCAGAAATTGATGCTGAATGTCGTCCTCAATCTTCTCCAACTTTTTTTTTTTTTTGAGATAGATTCTCTCACTGACCCTGGAGCACGCTGATTTGGCTAGACTGGCTGGCCAGCAAGCCCCAGGGATCCTTCTGTCTCTGCTTCAGCAGTGCTGGGATTACAGGTTTATGCTGCTTCACCTGACACTTTACATGTATGATGGGATCTCAAACTCAGGTCCTCATGTTTGTACAGTAAATGCTTTACCAACTACGCTATAGTAGTCACTTTTCTTTGGCTGTGATAATAAAACAGGACCAAAGCAACTTATAGAAGGAAGACTTTATTTGGCTCAGGGTTCCAGAGAACTAAGAGTCCGTGGCCAGGGAGACATGATATCCGAGAGCTCAGATCTTTGAGTCCACACAGGAAATAGAGCAAAACTGGAAGTGGGACTTCAGTGGGAAGATCAGGAACTCTCAAAGCCCACCCCCAGTGACACTTCCTCCACCAGGCCACATCTCCTGAAGCTTCCATGACCTCCCAGCCCTAAACAGCACCACCAACTGACCAAGTGTCTAAATACTTGGAACTCATGGGGGACATTCTCGTTCAAACCATCACATTCCAGTCCCTGGCTGCCATAGGCTCATGACCATACCATAATATAAAATACATTTAGTCCAACTTACTCTCCATAGTCTTTAACAGTCTCTTACACTGTTCAAAAGTGAGGTGTAGCCTGGACCCCTCTCCCCACAGCCACTGAAGCGTCTGAGTGCCAGCCTGGCACTTCCCTAGGTTGCCCTGGAAACTTTCTTTGTCCAAGAACCACTGTCTCAGTCTTCTCTCTCTCTCTCTTTTTTTTTTTTTGCTCTTATATATATTATTTATTACAATTTTATGTGTATGAGTGTTTTGCCTGCATGTATGTCATGCAAAGGCCACAAGGCCAGAAGAAGGTGTCAGATCCCCTGGAACTGGAGTTACAGACCGTTGTTAGTTGCCATGTGGTACTGAGAATCATATCTGGGTCCTGTGGAAGAGTAAGTGTTCTTAATTGCTGAACCAATTCTCCAGCTCCTCAACACTTTATTAGAAAGAATGGAGACATTCTTAAGATAATCCCTACTATCATGAACATAAATTGAGGTTTTTCAACCAGGTTATAAGCTAAAATCAAAATCCTATAGTAACAACTTTTCTCTCATCTGACATGCTAGCTGTGCGAACACAAATCTGCTCCAAAATGTGCATACATTGTCAAGCTGCAGCGTACAGCTTTCTTCATCATGCATGCCAAGACATGCAGAAGCTTAAAGGGCAAACAATGCCAAATGTATATGCTTCAAAAACTAAGCTGGGGCTGGAGAGATGGCTTAATGATTAAGAGCACTTACTGATTTTCCAGAGGACCTGGGTTTGGTTCCCAGCACCCATGTTGGGCAGCTCATGACTGCCTGGACTGCCTGTAACTCCAGTTCCAGAAGATTTAGTGGTCTCTGGCCTTCATGGGCACTGATATACAAGTGGTACACACACATACACACAAATTGAAATAAATAAACCTTAAAACAAACCCTAATTAAGGCATTGTTTACTCTTCACTCAGATGCATCTGGAACACTGACAAGTAGCTGTGATCACATTTCACCTAAATCTCCTTTACTTCATAACATAGCTTAGGGAGAGAGAGCTGAATTTTAGATCCTAGAACATGAACTTTAAAGTGACTGAAACAAGTTGTCTGACACCTTAAACATAACCTGCCATTCCTTCTGGGTGTCTTTCAGGATTGGTCCACTAAAGTCTATTTTTCAAAAAATTACTTCACGTTATTGTACTAAGCAAGTGATCATTTGTCAAGGTTCTAAGTTTAAAAAAAAAATGTTGTCACATTCTGGAGACCTGGGTGAGGTCTAGCTTTGGAGGTTCCAGTCTGCACTTTTTTATGTCTGAGTGTTTTACTTGAGTGTATGTAGGTGCTCCATGTGTGTGCACTCCCCATGGAGGCCAGAAGAGGGCATCAGATCCCTTGGAACTGGAGTTATTGATAGTTGTTAGCTGTCATGTGGGTGCTGAGAACTGAACCCAGGTCCTTTGCAAGAGTAGCCAGTCTTAACCACTGAGCCATCATCTCTCTAGCCCCAACACATTTTTTTTTAACTGTCATTCTGGTCTCTGAACCCCCTGCCAAAATCACCTATTCTCATTCTGGGGCTTCTCTAGCCAGCAGCTCTAAGCTATTCCACATTCCCTCTGCAAACCACTTTCAAAGGCTTCTGAACCACACAGTGAGGTTTATCACAGCAATAGGAACCACCCTGCTTCTTGATCCCAATTTTCTTAGTCATTTTGTGGTTGCTATGAAAGAAGCAACTTAGAGGAGGAAGCATTTTGTTCGGCATGAGCCGGGACATAGGTCACCATGGTAGGAAGGGCGTGGCTAGCCCCTGTCTGTGGTCGTGGTGGGGACATGAGGCTGCCTGCTCACATCCTAGTGGCTCAGGAGGCAGAAACGTCAGCTGGAAGCAAGGCTGGACTGTGAGCTTCAAGTATCCCCACTCCCCCCTCAGCTAGGCCTGACCGCCTGCGGGCTCGGCAGCCTTCCAGAACAGTGCTGTCAACGAGGAACCAAGGGCTCGAAAGCAGTCCCCAGTGACAGTGCTATTTTGGGAGGTTCTAGAAGCCTTAGAAGGTGGGAGCTAGACAGTCATCAACTGTCTTGTCCTTGGCCTCTTCCTGACTCGTTCTGCTTCCTGTTCTTCATAAAGTGAACTGTTCTGTTCTTCCTCTGGCGTCCACCATCATGATTTCCTGCCTCCCAACTGGCTCGGAAACAAGGAGAAAAGTGATCATGAGACTGTGAGCACAAATCCTTTCTCTCTTCAAGTGTTTATGTCAAGTACTTTGGCCACTCAACATAAAAATCTCGGTAACATAAGGTCTCATCTACATTTTCAAGGATTTTCCTATCAGTGCTTTTACTTGGTGTTCATAACCTTGATTTCTTACACTGTACTCAGCATAGTCACAGAAGGCTCCGGGTCCTGGTTCTTCAGTGGGTCAATTTATTGAGTTTAGTTTATACCAGGAAGTGGACCAGACTTTCATGCATGAGAACATGAAAGTTCTCCCCACATTTTTTTTTTTCCTTTTTCCAGTGCTAAGGATTGAATCTAGGACTTCATGCATGTTGGGCAAAGGTACCTGTTCACTGAAGAATGTTTGACAAACATATCTAATGTTGGCTTACAAGTAACTATGAAATTCCAGGTAGAATTCAGTGATTTGTAAACTTTATTAACAATTCTTTTGTAGCTGTTCTGATTTCTTCAAAAGTGATTGCCACATTTATAAGATGCGTTGGCAAAAAAAAAGTTGGCATTTTAAACAATAGTTGGCACATAACTAGCTGACTCTGTAGCTCCCTTAGTCACACAGTAGTCTTTTGACAATAGCCAACATGTGACCACGGGGGGGCTTCTGGCAGGGGGTGACACTGGTTTCATTTTTTATTTGTCCGATATGTTTGTGTTTCTCACTTGCACATACTTTACAAGGAAGGGCTGTCTTTTTGTTTAAAATTGTCGCAGCCTTGTGCTGAGAGACAAGCGCAATGATTTCCACTAACTCCAGAAAAGTGAATACCATAGAAATTGCTGCTCTAGCTTCCCTCTTGTTTCTTAAGTCATTTAAGGTATTTGTTTGGGCAACTGTTCAGGCTCCCTCCCCTTCCTGAGGCGATGCAGAGCTTTAGGAAGACGTGACCCTGGGAATACTGAGACGGTTAGCTTTCCTTCTGGAATTGGGGCCTGTGTAATTAGGTGCTTATGTTGAAAGGAAATGTAAAATTTTCCATAGTCACAGCTTTCCAGATTTTAGTTGGCTGTGTGCCCAACGTCAGAGTTTCTTCTTTGAAATTAATGTTTTGGAAGGTTCTTATCTTCACAGCCAGACACACAGCTCCGGTTTCTCCTGATCAGCAAAGTTAACTCCTCAGCTACTACTTGATACCTAGCGTTGTCCCTACCTCTAACACTTCTCCATCCATGGTTGAATAGACATTTTTATTACCCTTCTTTCTTTTCCTCTTCTTTTCTGTTTTTTTTAAATAACAGTATTTATTAATTTTTCTTACCATTTGTTTTATTGCCTGGCCGCTTCGCCTCCATCCCATGCTTTGTTTCTTAATTTATATGGTCAAAATATTTGTTTTACTATTTTGATTCCTTTTTGACTATTTCACCTTGGCAGTTCTGTTTATCTTGTCTTCCTTCTATCTTACTTCATTTCAGGACCTCTTTCTAATAAACTTTTACTGTTTTTTTTTTTTTTTTTCTCCTGTGAAGACTGCAATTTGAAAGAATGCTTGTGCCGGGCATAGTGGTAACATGCCTTTAATCCCAGCACTAGGGAGGCAGAGTCAGGTGGATCTCTGTGAAATCAAGACTATCCTGGTCTACATAACAAACTCTAGGACAACTGGGGCTACAGGAAGACCCTGTCCCAAAAGATTGATAAATAAATAAATAAGTAAATAAATAGAAGCATGGTGGGGCATGCTTATAAACTTGGGAAACTGAGGCAAGGGGATTGCCATGAGTACTAGGTTAGCCAGAGCTATATAGTGAAACTGTCTCAAAAAAACAGACCGCTCCCCTAAACGCCTACCTTCTTGAAACTTCTTGAAGCTGAAACATGCATTTCAAATTTTTCTGAAGTTGAAGGAAATAAACAATAAAATCGTGAGTGTGGCAATGTGTTAAGGTTCCCCAGATAAATGAAACCTCATATATATGCATACAAACAATTTGTTCCTCCAGTTTCCCCGAGTTGAAAGCCAGAATCTACAGAACTTGAAAGAGTCAAGGTCCCAGCTTGGAGGCCATGAGGCAGGAGAAACCTTTCTCCCCAGGGTCAGTGTTTTGTTCTAGTCAGACCTTCAGTTGATTGGGTGAGGCCCTCTTACGCTGTGGAGGTTTAGATGGCACTGGGAGAGAAAACCCAGGGCTTTGTGCCCTTAGGGCATGTACTCTACCAAGTTATAGCCCCAGCATCTAATGATTAAAATGGGAGCTGATCTGAAGCAATTGATCTTGTTAGTTCTGGGAACCCACTGACTCCTGGGTGTTAGGCACCTGGCCAAGTGCTACCAAGCCCACTTTGCAACACCTTTGCCTGTATTCTTTTCATTTCTGGAAAACCTTCCTCTTCCAGCCCCATGTCTCCTTCCTCTTCCACACTCTGCTCTCGTCTAGCATCGGCCCCTCTCTGTGCGCCTAACCTACCACTAGACTTGCGTCTGTCAGTCTCCTTCTTTAATTCCCCTTCATGTGTGTAATGTATAAACATAACTCTGTTTCTTTCATTCCGTAAATGAAAATAGCCTGGTGTCTGGTGTACGTGGGAGGCAAAGGCAGGAGGATTTTTGAGTTTGACATCTGGTCCTTCCTCAGTGTGACAGAAAGTTCTTACTGGGTTTTACGCCCTGCTTCAGAGGAGAAGGGTGGGGACCCACCAGGGTCTCACTGCTGCTGCTATGCATGTCAGCTTCATTTATTAGAAGAGCAGAGTGCCATCTTTCCATAGCCTGTATGTGTGGAGCTGCCTAGGAAAGTCTGACCACTGGGAGAGCCTGGCACGGCAGTGGGGTGGTCCACAGGACTTGTACTCCAGCTGCATGGTAAGACTTGCCCTCTTCGTTCAGCCTGGTTCTTCTTAAGCACATGAAGAAATAATAAAATCCCACAAAATTACCTTTTATAATGTACATTATAAAATGGGAGGGGCATGGTGCTGGGGTACACTGAGCCTGGGTCCTGTATGTGCCAGAAAGTACTGTGCTATGGGGCTGCAGCAATTACTTTTACCTTCCCAACATTCTTGTACCTGATTTGGAAATAGCCTTTGTGTTAGTCTTTGTTAATTATTTTTAAAATATTTTAGTTATTATTTCTATTTTATGTGTATGAGTGTACTGCCTGCATGTATGTAAGTGCACCTGTGTTGGGCATTGGAGTCCCTGGAACTGGAGTCACAGGTTTGTTCATTTATAATGACCATTCAACTGAGTATTTTCCAAGCTACAGACTAAGACCCATGAGGGGGTTGTAAAGCCAGAGTAGGGAGTTTAATCAAAAGTCTCTCCTCCTTTGCTGCCCTTTCTCTCTCCTCCCTTCCTCTTTCCTCTCTCTGCTCACCTCCCTTCCTCTTCTCTCTTTCCATTACTAGGGTTTCATAGGCTGAATTTTTTTTCTGTGGTATATTTGCAATGTACCTTATCTTGAATTTAAGCACAAATGGAAAAACAAGCTAACCAAGCACTTGAAGTTCTTTCTGGCTCATTCTTTTTTTTTTTAAGATTTATTTTCATTTTTTAATAAAGAGTGTATCTGTCTGTCGGTCTGTGTGCAGGTACCCTCAGAATGCAGAAGAGGGTGCCGGATTCTCTGGTGTAGGAGTTACAGGTGGCTGTGAGCCGATGTGGGTGCTAGGATTTGAATCCAGGTCCTTTGGAAGAATAGCAGTGCTCTTAACTGCTGAACCATCTCCCTGGCTCCTGTTCTTGCTCATTCTCATCATGTTCTTAGAAGTTCAAGTTTGAAAAGCAAAACTGAAAGCAATCGTAAATGATGAAGGAACTTGTCTGCTCCCATTGCAGACTCTGTGAAGTAAATTCATGATGTGAGCAGCCAGCAGCTGAGGCCTGGTGGGGCTCCCTCTCACCTAGACTGCCTGTGGCAAAATATCAGAGGATATTTAGAGTCATGAAGTTTTCAGCCTGGTCAGTAAAGATGTGATACTATTTATTTATTTCCTTTAGTCTTCCTCTTGTTTATTTGAGACAGTTTTACTATACAGCCCAGGTTGCCTTCAGACCCATTATGTAGCCCAGGCTGCCTTCAAACTCATTATGTAGCCCAGGCTGGTCTGGAACTCCTGAACCTCCTAACTCAGGAAGCCAGCAATTGAATTTCTGATGTCAGGTTGTTTGGGACAGGCTATTTAATCCATCTTTTTTTTTTTAATGTTTATGGGTGTATTGCCTGTATGAGTATAAGTCACCTGTGTCGTGCAGTGCCCAAAGAGGTCAGAAGAGAGCATCAGATCCTCTGGAAGTGGAGTTACAGATGGTTGTTAGCCGCCATGTGGGTGTTGGGAATCAAACCCAATCCTCTGCAAAAGCAGCCAGTGCTCTTAACTGCTGAGCCATCTCTCCAGCCCCTCAACCATCTTTGTTGTGTAAAGACATGGTGAGATTTATCCAGTAGAACTACTGAATCATATCAACTATACAGAATATTTGATAGAACAACCCCAAGCCAAACGTATATGACATATTTAAATATGGAGACAACTACCCCTTCTCTTGGTTCCTAGGCCCTAACCAGTTCCTCTGGCTTGTTTCTCTGGGCTGGAACTAAATTGACTAGTAAGTAAAGTAACCACTTCAGGGCAGGATTGGGGTTTGGGGTCTGGAGAGGAAATTCTGCTTTAGTGTTTCTAAAGCAAAATCAGTTTCATTATGTCATTTCTGCTTTCCCTACATGAGAACAGATTAAATAACCCATAATCCAAGTTATTTTAACCATGTATTATATGTGTGTGCTTATAGTATAATTGTGATTATAAATGAAATGACCTGTGAGTTTATTATCTATTTATTAATCATTTCTTTATATTTAATTTTTTATTTTTGTCTTTTTGAGACAGGGTCTTCCTGTAGCCCCAGCCAGCCTGGAACTTGCTATGTAGACCAGACTGGCCTTGAACTCACAGAGTTCCTGCTTCTGCCTCCCCAGTGCTGGGATTATAGGTATGCACCACCATGTCTGACATTTATTTATTTTTATGTGTCTGAGTGTTTTGCCTGAGTAGCTGGTACCTTGGAGGTCAGAAGAGTTGCAGACAGTTGTGCACCACCATGTGGGTGCTGGGGACTGAACCCCGGTTCTCTGCAAGAATGGCCACTGCTTTTAACCACTGAGCCATCTCTCCAGCCCCTTGATTGTTTTAAATGTACTACTTGGCATTCTGTTTTCACTTATTTACTGCTTTCTTATTTAATGTGCTTACAGTCTGAATTTTACTGCAAGTGCTTTAGCTGCTTGCTTTTAATGGAAGAGAGGACAGAGCCTGATACAGATGGTTACAGATCTACGTTTGCTGGTTGAAGCAGTGCTCCTGCTGCTTGGCTCTCAGAAACGGTGAGGCCTAAGTGGGAAAGCAACAGCTGCGGTGTGGCTCAATGCTAAGTGCTTGCCTAGCATGTACAAGAGTCTGGGTTCCCTCTCCAACACTCCAAAAGAAAGGCAGAGGAAGAGGGGAGGAGGAGAAGAAGCAGCCTTGCCTTACCACTGAGCTGAGTCCGGTGTGCTGTGCTCGCAGATTCCTGCAGCATACGTCCACATCTCTTCAGTTTCCAGTCTGCAATCTGCCACGTTCTCCTCCGGCTATTTGGCTAAAACTGGTGCTGGGGAAAACCTTCCCTTCTGTCCTGGTTATTTTGCTAGTGATCACTCTGATGGCAGGCCTGGTTGGCTGGCTCAGACTTCCCATTCTAGCATGATTGTGGGAACCCAGAGTGCCCACATCTGGACTGAAGCGAGTCCCCACGAAGCCTGTCCAGGGTCACGTGTGGGCATTTCAGTCCTTCTAGCCTTCAGGTTAACAGGGAGATACAGACCATTTCTCAAAAATGCCTTGTACATACCCTGGGACATTAAAAGGAGGCCAGGAAGGGACCAACTGAGTCTAGCGTGGAAGGGTGCACTGCAGGAGGGTGGCTAATGGACAGCAGATGCCCGGCTGTTAGGTTACAATACCTACTGCTGGTTTTCACGGTAAACTGTTCACATTACTTTTCCCTCAGTCCCCGTTTTGCCGTGGAAGAGCTCAGTTTCTACAGAACAGTCTATGGTAGTTTTGTTTATTTTGTTTTGTGGGATTGGGACTCAAAACATGGGCCTCATGGGCTATGCAAACACTCTCTCACTGAGTTACTGAACCACATCTCCAGCCTAAACACAGACCGAATACTCCAGATGCTCCTAACCTTTGCTACAGCCAGGGGAGAGCACATGACTCAGTCCTAACCAATGAGATGAAGGGGAGTTTGCTGAGAGCTTCTAGGCAAGGTATTCCTTCCTGCTGACAAGGAAGCTGTGTAAGAATGGTTCCTCTTCACCATTCATCAAAGAAGCTTCATTCTGCAACAGATGGAGACTATTAAGAAGTTCCACAACTGGTCAAACACAGGGAAAGAACAATTATCTGTGAGGTACACAGCCCTGAGTGACATATCTATAATGCAAAATCTACACCTAAAGCTCAGGAAACATTGCCAAAGAGGGGGCAGAAAGAATGTAAGAGCCAGAGAGACAAGACACCTGCTGCTAGCTGATGCATTCTAGACCCCACAGGGAAGCAGCACCAACGAAATCTCCAGAGTGTGGAGTCTAGCAAGAGATGCATAATGACAAAACCAGCTGCTATGCCAAGGTGAATGGGGAAAATGTCATGAGGCACCTCAAGAGGAAGAGTTGTGGGCAATCAATGGAGACTGAAGGAGGAAGAATCAGTTTTCTTCAGAGACTAGTTCCCTGAGAGGTTATCACACTCCAAGTGGGCAGCACCTAAACACACGGGAGCACCACCGAATGGACTCAGTATGTTTATACACACACACACACATATATGTATATATACATGTATATGTATATGCTTGTATATGTAACAATAATGATCAAGGAAGGGGACAGAAAATTGAGAGGGAATTGGGGGAGACACGGAGGAGTTGGAGGGGAGCTAGGACGGGTGCAAATGGTACAAAGATTACAGACATGTATGATGTTCACAAAAAATTTAAAAATCAATGAAAAATACAATTTAAAAAAGCTTTACCAAAAGAATAGTTCCTCTTCCCTGCCTCCTCCTGTTGGTCTGCATCTGTTTGTTTTCTCAGTGTGTGTCTCTGTGTATACCTGTCCATGCACCGTGGAGGGCTGAGGACAGCCTGTGAAGTCATTTCCCTTCTTCTACCACGTGAGTCCCTGGATTGAACTTGGGTCCTCAGGCTTGGCAGTAAGTACCTTTACTTTTCACACTGTCTCGCCAATCCCTATATCATTCTATTTTTAATGCAGTTATATGAGGATGTGAGTTTTGGCAACTGTATTGCACACATGAGGGGATGAGCCTTTGAAAAACCTCAACTCTCTGAGAGTAAGATGCTGTAGCAACCCTAAGATTTGCACCTGTTCAGACAGAAGGGTTACTTACGGTCGGAAGTGTTGGTGTAAGACTCGGTGGTAGAGGTATGGTAGCGGCCCTAAGGATGTTTGGTGAGTGCTGGGGTGGAGGCTGAGGATACTGACTCAGCTCTTGACCTGAAGGCACTTTTGTTTATCGTTTTGTATTTTGAGATTGGGTCCTGCTACATAGATGAGGCTGGCTTCAAGTTCACCATGAACTATAGGCTGGCTTTGAACTTGGGGTCCTCCTGCCTCGTCACCTACGTTCTGGGCTTATAGGTATGTATCACTCTGCCCAGCCTCATGACTCTTTCAGGGACAAAGTCCCTTTATCATAGGTTCTGCTTACTCTCCCTTCCTGACCCTCAAGAGCCTGGGAAGTATTTTTCTTTTCTGAGGTATAAAAATCTGGCCTGACCTGGCACAGTTTTTTTCTGCTCTGAATTTTCTTAGGACCCAGGCTTTTGGAGCTAAAAACAGACTCTTTCTTTCTCCTTCAACTGTGATATGTTTTCACTTTATCAAAGGGTCTGGGAGCTTCAGTGAGGAAGAGCCAAGGGGATGAGGCTGTGTTTGTGAGGCAGGCAGGAGTGACTGGTAAGAGGATGAGGGTGACAGAGGAAGGGAAGCGAGACAGAAGACGTCAGTGGCTATTTCAGTCCTTTGTGCGTCTTTCAAACTCTGGCTGTTTAGAGATGTTTGTCGCAGATGCTGTGATGTCAGTACCTAGAGGAGGATGTGGATAAAAGTCACACGTAATATTTTAAACTTTCTGTTGTTTTTCAGGCAGGGTGTCATGGACCCAAGGCTAGCCTCAAACTCACTTTGGGTTGAGAATGACCTTGAGTTCCTGATCCTTCTCCCTCCAGCTCCTCAAGGCTAGCACTACAGGCCCGTGGTGCAAGTCCAGTTTATGCAGTGCTGGGGTTTGAACCCAGGGCTTTGGGAGTGCAGGGCAAACACACTACCAATTCAGCTACATCCTCAGCTCTGGCATTTTGAAACATTTACACTTTACCTTGTGGTTTGTCAGGAAGGTAAAGCCATTTTCAAACCCAATAACTAATTTTCATTTACCTCTTTTGTCTGAGAACTATTTTTAGAGCTTTCTCATACCAGGATCCAGGTACTGGGGATTTACATTGTGGAGGACAGAGAGACATCCTCCACTTCGAAGACTTGTACTCTAGAGGGGGATAAAATAACAGTAACATAGCAAATATAAGATGCTTAGTGGAGGGAAACTGAGACCACATTCCAGAGCTAAGGTGCGGGCAAATGGCAGAGGGCCCTGCTTTGAACAGCAAGAACTTCAGAAAATGCCTTCCCACCAATGCTATCTGCCCCTGCAGCTGTTAGAAGCCTCTGTGGATGCCATTGGTTGTAGATCCCAACCTGCTAGTGATGATTCTACGCTATGGCGAAGCAGGGAGGGCTGCTCTTCGGTGTGCCTGCATGCGTGCTACTGGGAGAGGAATTTATGGACACCTCTGGTATTCTCAGGCAGCAGAGGAAGTCTGATGGTTTAAAACACATTTTTTTTTTTGCTTCATTTGAATTTCAATTTTAAGCAATGAGATTTTCATTTTAGGGAATGGGATTTTGTTTGACAACGTTTGAAGTTGGCCTCAGGCACATTTCTATTCCCTAGTATTTTGTCTTCTCCAAGGGCAGTAGTGGCATTGTGCATAGGTCAAAACATACAGTACACACAGACACACAGACACACACAGAGTTGCTGCAGATAAAACCAAAATCTGCATTTTTAAGTCTTGATAAAGCCGGGCATGGTAATGCACATCTATAATCCCAGAACTTGAGAGGCTCAGGAAGAAGGAATGAGACCCTATTTCTCAATAAACAAGGGCCAGGAGGACCTAAGTTTGGTTCCTAGCACCCACATCAGGTGGCTCACAAACACTTGTAATTCCGGCTACAGGGGATCCAACTCCTCTGGCCTTCACGGGCACCTGTACTCATGTACACACACACACACACACACATACACACACAGGATTTAAAAATAAACCTTAAAAAATCCCTAAGGACTAGTGATACAGTTCATTGATTAGAGGCTTGTCTGCCATGGCAAGGTGTTAGATTGGAGCCCAGGGCATGGACAGCCAAAGTTGCCTTTCTTCTTGTAATCTGGTCCGGACCCTCCCTGTGGGGCCTCTGAAACCCCGATCTGGTATGAAAACCTTTCTACTGATAGTTTCCAATTGTCGAGCGTAGGAGAAGCAAGGAAAAGAAAGAGTCCTGACTCTGGAGGCCTCTTTTCTTGTCCCTTTAGAGCCTTTCCTTGTGGATGAAAGATGGGCATATCCTGGTATATCAGGACAGGGAAGGTGGCAGCTTAGGTCAGGGATGTTGACAGTCTCTGGAGAATGAGACTTAGATAGTGAGGCTTCACGGCTGCTTGGGTCTGGCACTGATGCTGAGGAGAGATACCACATACCGCCAGGAAAATAATTAAAGATGATTGTGATAAAAAAAATAGGAGTAATACTGGACGGAACATCTGAGCAACAGAAGCATCTCAAAGAAGACAGGAAGCAGTCCAGGCACAGATGTTCCAGAACAAGAGAGGCCTGTCCTTTCCATCCTCTATTTCTTTACCCTGGGCCCGAAAGGAATTCGTATTCTGTCCATTCTGAGGGGAGTGCTGGGCTGAACTCTGTCCGTCACTGCTGAGCAAACGATCCATCTCTGCCCCATCTTTGCTAGTGTCCTGTGCCTGAATCCAATCCCTTTGCTGCCTGTCAATAGCACTCACTTAGAGGGGTACAGACTGGGTGTGGCTCCTGGCCCCGCCACGTCCTCACAGCAGGGCAGGGTGGGGCAAGGGTCACAAGGTTCTGTTTCTACTCATGTGCCAAAGCTTCCCCAGCTACTTCCCGTATAGAGGAGGATGGTGGCTCTGACTTAGGGACAGGAACTCCAGCCTATTTAAGCATACCCTGCTCTTGAAAGATGCCCATAACTTCAAAGAGGCAGACTTTCTCATGTTCTTAGTGGTACGGTGCTGGTTGATGGCTTAACCAATCCCCCTAAGCCTTATGAGGGATCCTTCTAGAAGATACCCAAGAGTTTTTTGGAAATTGAATGGAAGAAAATCAAACAAGCACCAAAATAGCAAGAGCCACTGAAGCTTCCTGGACAGTAGGGGGCTCTAGTCACCCATATGATAAATGTAAAATAGCTTTTTTTGCCTCCCCCGCTACAGATTTGCTGAGACAGGATGATTGGATACAGTGTTTTAAAAAATGCTTAGAGCTGGGGGCGGGGAGGGGGGTAGTGATAGAGCACGTACATACTCAAGGCTGTCTCAGGGCCAGAGCTCCTCTCCCCCAAAAAGCCATTACAGAAATTCTTAAAAAAGTGAGACTAGATCCATTGCTTGCATTATCTGACCTATGCCAGCTGTGTGGCAGGAAATAATTATTCTAAATTCACAATGGCATTGCAATGGGTTTGGTAAATGTCAGCCCTGGGCCAAGCACTTTAGCCACCATCTCAATCCTCAGAACAACTCTGTGGTGATCATGATGACAGGAAACTGAAGACCCAGTTGGCCACCAGCCCACAATCAGATGAGGGGGTCTTCCTCCAGTCTCCCTGGCCCCTCCAATGTCTTTGGCTTAACCACGGCCTCACCACTCAACTGTGTGGATATGACTTTTCCTTCTGGGCTATCCGATGTGCTAGAAAACCAGCAAAGCCTTCACGGGAAAGCTCTCAGTTTGAACTTTGAGGAGCAGGGAGAGGTTATTATGATCTGAACAAAAGGGGGAAAGCATTCTGGTTTGCTCTGAAATCTGCAGGTGAGTGCAACATAGCCGTTTCATTTTAGCCAAGTGTTTTTTGCTCCTTTGCTGGTACATTTCGGACAGGTCTTTATTTTCATACCCAAGGCCCCTTTCTCTGTGCTGTCAGTTCACGGGAGACCAGGAGGCAGGAAACCTGGACACTCGCCCAGGCTTCTCTCTTTAGCTGGGGTCAAGTCCTCAGCCTCTCAGAGACTTTCCCTTGTTGCTTGAAAAGGATGGGTCTATGCATGGCGTCCTTCAGAGCTCGTGTTGGACGGGTCAAGTGTTGCACAACTGAGCTGCACCATGTGGTCAGGGCGATGCAAAAGGAGTGCTTTCTGTGGAAGCTATCAGCATCTTCTGAGGAGGCAGCAGGCGTGCCACCCAGAGAGAAAAGCTTTGCACAGGGATATTTTTGAGACTGATGTAAAATCCCCAGAAGTGACGTTTTGGTGACTCAGCCTGGTGGGTGGAAGTGATTTTAAATAATGACAGTATGACCATCTCACTCCTTCTACAGTCACACACTACCAAACACATGTTCCCTGGCCCTGAGCCCACTGACTCAGCTGCTCTACGTGGGGCTGAAGTGAAGGAAAGGAACACAGGTCACAGTCGTTCTGAACCACGGGTGCTGAGGTGCATGTGAGGGGCAATGTCTTTCTTTGCCCCCAAACCAATCCCAGAAAAACAAGAATGGTTAAAAGGTCACCTTGTCCATCCATCCTCCAATTTTAAACAGTCCTCTGGGAGTTAAGTGAAGCTTAATTATAGCCACCATTATTGGGAAGAAGCCACTTGAGTTAATTAGAAAGGGAAGCCACCCAATTGCAGCTTAAAACATTTAGAAATTGGTAGCATTTTCAAGGGAAAGAAACTGCAGTGATTGAATGGAGCCATTTACAGATGTCTCTTCAGGCAGAACAATAGGGAGTCAGCTCAGCTCACAAAGAGGTGCAGGTCTCGGCTGCGCTTGGAGCTAATGAGTGACCGAGACAGTGCCCGCCAGAGAGGCAGTTTTGTGACCTTTATGATCCTGAGTGCCTTCAGAGGTAAGGGATCAGTTAAGGACTTTACTTGTGAAGGGCTTGTGAAGGATTGCAGAGACTCTAACAAGAACCAGTGCGTTGCAGCCACAGTGGGAAGAAGGGAAGGGTGGTTTCCCAGGAGCTGCCTCCTGATGAACAAACACGAGTCAGAAGTAGAAAGGGCTGTGTTGGAATAGAAATGCTAAGTGCAGTCACAGCACTTTTAATCCCAGCATTTGAGAGGTGGAGGCAGGCTGGTCTCTGTGAGTTTGAGGCCAGCCTGCTGCACAAGGAGTTCCAGGCCAGCTGGGTTACAGGGAGACCATGTCTCAAAAAGACAAAATAAATAAATAAATAAATAAATAAATAAATAAATAAATAAATCTTTTAATAGAAAGAAATATTTACAGTGTGCTGTAGTGTGGCTACATGTGCTTGATGCCCCGGATTCCATCTCCAGCACCACAGAAATATAAACGAATAAAACGTTATAGTTGGCTGTAAGGACAAGTGCATATTAAAAGTAAAGCTTGATTCTTGTTGAGAACAAGAGTTGGCTATAGTAGTGAACATCTGTAACATCAGCACTGCAGAGACTGAGGCAGGAGGATCCAAATTTCCAGGACAGAAAAGAAAATAAGACTTCTCTCCTTGCCCTCCCTTTCTGTTTCTTTGAACACTGACTTTAGAAAACTCAAAATATAAATGCTTTCTTCTTAGAAATGTGTATAAATCCTTTTGGAGACTCCTGGAATTTTGTCAGCTTTGTGACCTGGAAATGTCTCTGCAGGCCCTCGAAGTCACCACTCTGAAAAGTAAACATGAAGGGAGAGAAGAGCCGTCTTTCCCACCTCCCAAGGGAAGGCAGGGGCCTACCTTCATAGGCACCGCCCCTGGGTTCCAAAACTACCTCTATCACAGAGATACTGCATGTTTATCTTCTGGGTAAAGCCAGTCAGCTAGCCAATGGTCACCTCAATTACCAGGTAAGATTAAGATGAGCTATGACCGACCAACCCCACTGTCCAGTCCTCTCTCTGTTCCTTGAGACTACAAGGTTTGTTTAGCACCGTGGATAGACAGACAGACAACAGTAATAGTGGGAGCCCTGAAGAGATTTCAGGCTCCAGTGCAGAGACAAACAGCATGGCGGGGCCTCTGGAGAGAGGAAGTCAGGGCCTGCACGGCAGACGTGGGAGTCTATTCTTACATCTTCCTGATGATTGCAGGAGGTTTCATAGCAGGAGCCTTCAGCTAGGCTCTCTCTGATTACCAGGCAGGAGGCAGGGAAGAGGGTAGGGAGCAGGATATGTGATACTTTAATGCTAGGGACCCATAGACAATGTCAGTAGAGTGTGTGTGCCTGTGGGTATCTGTGAAAGGGGGAGAGCTGCTATAAGGTGTTAAGTGGCCTGAGAAGCAGCTGGAATCTAATATTATATTCTTACAATTATTATGCAAAAATCTATTATCTATCTATCAGTCATCTATCTTCCAAGATGGCCTCAAACTCACTATGTAGCCCAGGCTGACCTTGCCCTTATGATCGTCCCGCCTCCATGCCCATAGTGAGGATATCAGAGCCAAGTGCTACTTTGCCTACCTCGATGTATTCTTTAAATTGCATTTTTTTCCATTCCCAGGCAGGCATACAAGATGGCTGAGCACACGTGTCTACAGAAGGACTTTTTGAAAAATGATTTATCTTCATATGCACAAATGTTTTGATTGCTTGTAGGTATGTTCGCCAGTATGTATGTGTGTAGTGCTTGTGAAAGCCAGAAGAAGGCAGCAAAGCTGCCATGTGTGTGCTAGGAATCAAACCCAGGCCCTTTGGAAGGACAGCAAATGCTCTTAACCCCTGAGCCACCTCTCTGGCCCCCCACAGAAGGACTTTTATAATCATGTTCACAGCAACTTATTCTTGGTAGCAAAAATCTAGAAACAACCCAAGCACACTTATCAAGAGATGAATGCATAAATGAATTGTGTATTTATACAATAGAATACTACACTGCCATTAAAATGAACTACCAGCATTTGATGTAACATTCGTGAATCTCAAAAATCCATGTGGCATTGAAGAAGCCAAGCATAACGACTACACAGCAGTCTACAATAGGCAGCTTAGTCTACAATGGTGGGAAGTGGCTTAGTAGCTACCTAAGGTGGAGGTAGAAGAGACTGGCTATAACGGGCACGAGGAAACTTCTATATCTTTGTGTGTGTGTGTGTGTGTGTGTGTGTGTATGTGTGTGAGTGCACATGATGTGTGTACACACATGTGGAAGCCAAAGGTGAACCTGGGGTGGTAGTCCTTAGCTGCCGTTCACCTTTTTTTTCTTGGAGACAGAGCTAGGCTGGCTGGCCAGTTAGCCCGAGGGATCAGGCCTGTCTTTACCTTTCCAGTACTGGAATTAAGAGCACTTGTCACTTGGCCTAGGTTTTTAATCAAACTCAGGTCTTCAGGTTTACAAATGCAAGCACTGTCCTAGCTGAGCTGTCTCCTCAGCCTCATGTTCTTGATTATTAGAGTGGAGAGCGCATTAATGTGGATGGAGAGTGATCGTTATAGTGAATTATTAGTATAGAGAGTGATTAAAATGTATCATTTGCCAAAAATTGAATTGTGCACAGAAAATGGGAATCTTTGTCCACTCAGGCTGCCGCACCAAAATACCTTATACTGGGTACCTATTAACAATGGAAGTTCTGTTCTTAGAGCTCTGGAGGCTGAAATCCACAGGATGACAACATGTCAGGGTTTGGGAGGACTCTCTTGATGATCATACAGGGTCTCCTTTAGAGTTCATAGACTCATTCACAAAAGAATTCCAGAGTGAATTCAAACAGAAGCTTTAGGACAAGATGTAATCTCAGCAGCTGCCCTTAGGAGGAGAATGGAAGAGAGAAAGGAACATCCAGGAAGCCTGTTTAGAGCCCAAGGGAGGCTGAACACTTGGCAGATTAGCAGCCACAAGACGGGTGGGGAAGGAGTTTTAGAAAAAAAGTAAAGAAACCCAAAATGTTGCGCCAGCCTAGAGCATTAAGGAAAATCATGGTTAGAAAAGAAATATAAAGAAGAAAAGGACAGGTTGCATTTTTCTGCTTCAGAAAAGCAGGCAGACTTAGGGAGAGCCACGTTTGTAGCCTGGTCCAGAAGCACTGCACTAGGTCAGGGGGTCAGGGTGAGAAGAGTTCACCATCTCATTAACACACCAGATAGTCAGCCTATCTCCTCAGCATGACTTATGGTGAACCTGCCTTTCTAGGAGGGGCCAGGGAGTTCTCTGGGTCTCTTTTATCAGGGTACGAATACCATTCATGAGTGCTCTGCCTATGACCTAATCACTCCCAAAGGCCCCACCTAATACCATCACCTTGGGGCTTAGGCTTCAACATAAAAATATTGACGGGAACACAAATCTTCAGTCTACCACATTAGGTACAGTTGACTGCGTATAAAGTCTATTTCGGTGAAGTTTAAGAAGTAGTTTTCTAAGAATTAAGTAGTATTCTAAGAAGTAGCAATACAATTTTCTTTAAACCTAAAATTTGAGATTAAAAAATACGATTTATTTTTGTCCAAGGAGACGTCTAGTTTGTACAGTGTTGGCAGGGCGAGCTGTGTGACGACAAGTGCCAAGCTGGCTTCAGGTTACCCCTCTAGTCCAGTCCTAGTCTCTGGAAAGAAGCAGGCAGAGGGTGGTTCACAAGAATGATGGAATGGCAGCTTCCCAGAGCTTCCTGGGGAAAGCCTGTGGTATCAGAATAGTGTGCAGAATTGTGGTGAGTCACGCTGCTTTACAGGAATGAAAGCATGGTGATTCACATGTCAGGAGTGATGGGAATATTAAGGGGTCTCTTGCTCAAGGGGAAAACAGAAAACTCTGTCGTGAAATATTTCATTTCTTTAAAAAAAGTTTTGTCATCTCCTCACTGATTGGTTTAGAAGGAATATTTGTCAGGGTTTTATATTTGTTTAAATATAAAAATTCCTTCTCTGAAGAACACAGTGTGGGGCTCAGAACAAAACACGGAACTCTTGTCAGTGTTTCTGAAACATGGAGCAAAAACCTGCTTTTCTTTGTCACAAGATCTGCTCTTGAAGTTGATGACACGCCTTTATCTGTCATCAGTTGGGGGATGGTGGCTGATCTCCTCACCCTTAACATAAGATCAGGCAGAGGGACACAAGCCTGAATTGTGTAGTTCACTATGACCGTGAAGGCATCATGAAGTCAGCAGATATCAGAATGGGATCCGAGAGAGATTTTGAAGGAGGGTTGTACACACTGATCGCATGCCCATCCCCAGGTGGAGGGGAGAAGGTACACCGGCCTATGTCCAGAAATCCTGCCTGCCAGATGGCTTAATGTGTCTATCAGTCACCACTGTGAGGGAGTAAAGAGCAGAGAAACAGAGCAGAAACGAGTGTGTGAGCTTGTGTGCATGTGTGTGTGTGTGTGTATGTGTGTGTTTGTGTATATGTGAACATGCATGTGAATGTGTGTGGTGTGTATCTGTGTGTTCATGTGTGTGTAAGTGTGTGGGAGGGCAAGCATGTTTATATATGTGTGTATGTGTGTGAGCATGTGTGTGTATGTGAACACGTGTGTGAGTGTGTGTATGTATATGTGTGTGTGGTAGCCAACGCTGGCCTTGCTGGCCTGTACAGCTGCTCTGGGAAAGCTTAAGGCCTACCGAGAGCACACTCCCACAGTCATTCTGAGGTCCAAGTCCCATGGGATTCTAGAGATGAGTCTGCAGTTAGTGACACGTTCCCAACACTTCAGAAGAGCTGTTTACAGCAGCAGCCACCAGTCACCTTGTTCCCAGAGACCAAGATCATGGGGGAAGGAAGAGAAGGAAAGTGGTGAGAGTCAGTTCTAAAGATTCCACTTTCCTGGGCTTAATGACAGCCTCAGATTCTCATCTGTAGTAACAAGTAATCAAAAAGAGAGAAAAAGAAAAGAAAGCAATTAATTTATTACAAAGTGAATTTTGTTATCACTAAAGCCAAGTCTCAGGCCTTAGCCCTGCAAGAGCAGGGCCCGTCATTCAACACCTGAGAAATGGTTACAGTGACAACAAGTGGGGCGGCGGAGATGTATAGGTGAAGTGGAGACAGCATCCCAGTCCAAACACTCCGATGTCACAGTAAGAGGACATTTACCCCTGCGTACTGGAAGCACAGGATTGGTTCGCGGGTAGCTCTTCTCCCTCCCAGTGCTCTGTGAGGAAGTCATGTCACCATTTCCATTGTGTGGAAGACACTGGAGGTGCCATAGTCCTCTCTACCTGGTGCGCCTGGTGTCACAGGTGACCTTTCATGAAGAACTGTTCTGTGCCTCCAGGAACACAGTGCATGAACATGAAGCCACAGTTGTCCTCTGATCTCCACACATGCACCATAGTTTGAGTACACACACACAGTTTAAAATAGGTTTCCCGGTTCTAAAATTTTTTATTTTATGTGTATGAGTGTATTGGCTGCATGTATGTAAGTGCGTCAATATTGTTCAGTGCCCGCAGAGGTCAGAAGAGGGTGTGGGTGCCCTGGAGTTATGGATGGTTGTTAGCCACCATATGGGTACTGGGAACTGAACCCAGGTCCTCAGCAAGAGCAGCTAGTGCTCTAAACTGCTGAACCATCTCTCCAGCCTTCAGTTTGTTGTTTTAAAGAATCACCTTGGAAACAAGGTTCTAGAAGCGCCCCTGAGGCGAAGACGGAAGCAGAGAAGGCGAAGCCCAAGTTGTAACGGAGCTCCCAGGATGTTGGAGATGCCAGGACCATCGGATATCCGCCACAGACAGCTGCAGGCGTGAAGTAGAGCTAGCCCAAGAGAAAGCTGTGTGTGTGGCAGGCAGCAGAGCTGGAAATGTAGCCCTTTGAAGATGAGATGATCCCATCATGATTCCCAGAGGTAAATGTGGATTTGCAGAATTTAGTGCTTGCCCTGATGGGTTCTGGTGGATCTTTCATCCAATCTTTCCTTTCTCCCTTTTGAATGTTAATAGGCATACAACAAATCATTTTTAACCCATATGGATAATTAGTGTAACTGTCTCAATGAGTCAGTTCAAAGAAAATTTGCTAAACTTTACTGTGCATGTGATCTGTTGTGGATTGTGTATAACTCTTGTGTATTTGATAATAACATTCCCTTTCTGCAGGAAAGGATTTTATTTTCTGTAACTTTTTCAGAGCCTCTATCTTATGTATACTGCAATACTCCCAAATACTCTCCAAATCCTACAGCTTCATCAACTAACGCAATGATTTAAGATAGTTTAAGACTATACGTGTAAATCCAAGGCATATAGATCAATAAATGATAACTGTAAGAATGTTGTGTCAGATTGTAGTTTTCAAAAATGGCTAGTACAGTCTCTCCCTCTGAACGTGTTCTTTTGGAGTCCTGCCACCCCCTCATCAAGAAGTACAGTCTCCACGGATATTTTTTAAAGATTTATTTTTATTGGGGCTGTGGAAATGGCTCAGCTGGGGACTAAAGAGATGGCTCGGTGGTTAAGAGCACTGACTGTTTTTGTGGAGGACCTGGGTTCAATTCCCAGCATCCACATGACAGCTATAACTATCTGTAACTCCAGTTCCAGGGGATCTGATGCCTTCTTCTGACCTCTGTAGGCATTGCATGACATGACTGCACTTACACACATGCAAGCAATACAGTCATACACATAAAATAGAAATAATAAATAAATAAAATGTATGAAAAAAATTTTTTAAAAGAAATGGCTCAGACATTAAGAACACCAGCTGTTCTTGCAGAGGAACCAGGTTTAGGTCCTAGCACCCAATGGCCGCTAACAACCACCTGTAACTCCAATTCTAGGGGATCTGATGCCCCCTTCTGGTCTTCATGGACATTGCACACAAGTGTGTCATACATGTAGGCAACAACACTCATACACATAAAATAAATAAATACTTGTTTTTACTTTTAATTATGTGTTTATGTGTGTGTGGGAGTATGGTCATGTGAGTGCCCATGCCCTCAGAAGCTAGAGGCATCAGATCCCCCAGGAGCTGGAGTTACAGGTGATTATGAGCTGCTTGATATGGTTGCAGTAGGTGCTCTTAATCGCTGAGCCATGTCTCCAGCTCCTGGGTGGGTTTTTGTAGTCATATAAGAAGTGATTGGCTGAGCTCTGATGCTCAGTAGACCATGAGGGATGGCAGTTCTTCTACCTGTCATTCCTCGCCTCACCCCCACTTTCCTTAGCACTCTGAGCCTCCATGTAAGAAATCTGGCTACCCAAAGCACACCATGTTGGAAGTCCTTAAAACAAAGTGACAGAGATGGACAGTGGAACCCTGCTAACCTTGCCATCATCAGTCAGAAGCAGCTTCCCAGACTAGGTGTAAGGCACAGGGGTGAACCTTCAAATAATTCTATCCCTGATCACCATGTGAGTTCAACTGCATGAGAGAGAGGAGAGAGAGAGAAAGAGAGAGAGAGAGAGAGAGAGAGAGAGAGGGAGAAAGAGAGAGAGAGAGAATAGTCTAGATTCTAGAAATCTATACATTGTCATTATTGTTTTGGCCACCAAGTTTGGAACTGGTTTGCTGTACCTTAAAGGTGGGGACAGTATGTATATTGAAGGCTGAGTGCTTCGTAGAGATTGTTTCATTAAATCCTGACTACCCCTGATGAGCATTTGTACTCACTATAAGAGAAGTGACCAATCCAAGATCATACAGCAGTGACCCTGGTATTTCAATACAGACAGGCACACCAATGCCCACTCAGTCACTAAGCTCCACTCTACAGCAACACTCAACCACTAAGCCCTGCCTCTACAGTGCTCCCCGTCCTCTGCTGGGTCACAGCATGTTCTCTGACTCACACTTTTATTGCCCTGTCTCCCAGCAGCAGAGACGCGTAGTAAGAAAGCAGAGGAGGATCCAGCAAGCCCTCATGCCTCTAACCAGTGCCTGAACCCCAATATTATAGTCTTATTCCTTTAGCTTTAAGACGGTGAGTCGCTCATAAAAGCTCCCACTGGTGGTGGCGGTGTGGGTGGAAGCACGTCGTCTGTTAGTCGTTTATATTTGTGAGGATGAGTTTATAGGATGCTTTTCTTGGAAGGATTTTGGTTAGCATTAAAAAAAATGGGTTTCATTGCGACATTTTCATGCATACATATCATTACATTTTGTTTGTATTCATTTGATCGCTGCCCTCTGTCCTCTCTGCCTCTTTGTTGGAGGGTTTTAATAACAGCTAAAGTAGGAAAGGGAAGAAAATGGAGGACAGGAGGATGGGAAGAAAACATAGTGAGACTAGGAACAGACGCTCAGGAGAAAGGTGCAGCCGAGACTGAGGAGCCAGAGGCAAACATTCACTCATTATCATTCCAAAGTGGCATTGGGGGCCAGTGAGGTGGTTGTGCTGTCAAGTCTGACAACCTGAGTTTGATCCCTAGGACCCACATAGTGGAGGAGGTAACTGATTCCCACCAATTGTTCTCTGACCACCCCCGCAACACGTATATAAAGTCAAGTGTCTCCCCCACCAAAAAAATATTGCACAACATGCCAGGCCCTTCATTAAATGCTGGGATGGATTTCTCCTCAGTCCACAGTCCAATTTGGGGGTGCTTGGGTGCTTATTCTTCCACAGTTAGGAAATCAGAGAAAGCTTCCTGGAGGAAGCAACAGCTGAGTTGAGGCCAGAAAGACAGTAGTGAACCAGAGGGACAGGAGGTGGATGACATCAGACAAGACAGCATGAGCCCATATGGCGTGGCATACACAGAAGGCATTAAATGCTAGAGGGCAGAGGGCAAGCTGGAGATGAGCCTGGAGGTGGTGAGCCTGGCACAGAGGTGGCAGACGGCCCTGGGGTCTTTACAGTTTGGATGTTGTCTCATGGATGATGTGGAGCCACTGACAGGTTCTCATTCATCTGGAATTTATGTTCCCTTGTATGGTTAATTAATTTTTATTGTATCAGTATTTATTGTGTCTGGGCCATAGATTTCTTCAAGGTGGGACTCTTGTTTTGAACATTGTCATCTCTATCACCTGTTTAAAATCAGATCGGCCAGGTAAGGTGCTTGGAGCTGAATATGGAGCTAGGACAAACTGGCTTCCCTCAGTGGGCTCACAACCTGCCTAGGGAGACGGGGAATTACAGTCACACTCCAAACAGAGACGTGCCCGTGACAGACTGCATGTGGGTATATGATCCGTTTATGATCTGATGCATATATGATCTCATAAGATTATGAAGGAGATAGAAAAGTCTCCTATTTCCTAATATGGCCCTAACCACCACAGTGTCCTAGTGCAACACATTACTGTCCTGTGTGTGGTGATGCCAGCGTAAACAAGCCTACTGTTCAGCCAGCTGTGTAACAGTACGGCAGGTACAATTATGTGCAGCAGACCTGCTCGAGAATAGATGTCTCTGTTGTATGTTTATGGCCTATGTGTTTGCTCTGCTGTGCTTTTGATCGATGAAGTTTGTTCTTGGACAATCTCATTCAAGCGTATAACGTGTTCTGATTAACTCCCACCCTGCTTTTCTTCCTCTCATCCATGTCACCTCTTTTCCTCCACGAACCCCTTTCTTACATTCATGCCTTTTTGTTTTGTTACCTACTGATCTGAATGAGGGCTTTCTGTGTGATCACGTTTAAAGCTATTCCCTGGAGCCTGGTGGCCTCACTGTTGGGCACACAGCTAAAGACAATGACTGTTCCTTTCCAAGAACATCAATAGATCAGCAGGGAGGGATAGGATCTCATGAACCTCTCTGGGGTCTATGATTGGCTATTGGCAGGTTCTGTTTTGTGTAGGCAACCCCAGCTTCTGTGAGGTCATGTTGGCAATGGCTGTCAGGCCCTGAACATTGCATTTCACAGCCCTTCTTCCTGTCTTCTGGCTCTTACATTCTTTCTGTCCCCTGTTCCATGAGGCTTACAAGAGGTGTTATAAATGTCCTCTTTAGGGCTGACCACTCAACTGTCACTTAGTCTCAGCACCTTGAACAGCCATGAGTCTCTGCATCTACATCTATTCGCTGCAAAAGAGAAGCTTCTCTGATTGAAGCGGAGAGCGGAATTTGGTGTCATTAATTAGATAAACTAGGGTGTATGGCTGCAGCCATGGGCATAGATTCCCTCTTGTGAAGCAGACCTCAAATCCAAGAGAGTAGTTGGTTACCCCCACAATGATTATGCCACTGTTGTACCAGTGGGTGCATCTTGCCTGGCAGGTTGGGTAAGACTGCTGATGCTTCTTCTCCCCCAGTGGCCTGCTTAGCATCTTCTGGCATTATGAATACAAGCCCGCAGGGAAAGAGCCTCCAGCTCAGTTCCAGGATGATTGCTTTATGTCTTACAACCAAGGTGTGTGCTGTCATCAGCAATATTATACTTTTTATTATTATTTTAGGTAGTACTCCTACTAATAAAAAGATTTCTGTAAAACATCATACCATGCTACAGTGTTGGGCATAATGCAAGGTGGGCCTAGCCAGGAGGAATGGAGGAAAGGCTCCTGTGGGTGTGGCATTCCGCTCTGGCTAATTGTGAGACCAGCACCTGGAAAGAACCTGCCTACCTGGGGACAGACTTACTATTGGCTGTATTTGGGACCCCGCCCCATAAGGTCATTGGCTATCCAGGCCTATAAGAGCTGTGTACACATTCAATAAATGAGTTTGCAGTGCCACGTGAGCTGTCAGTGCCACGGAAGTATGCGGTGCCACGGGAGTATGCGGTGCCACGGGAGTATGCGGTGCCACGCGCTTAGCCTGCTTCCCCTCCAGCTCCTGGAGTCTGCGGCTTGACTTTGCGTCTACTCAGCCCCCTCGGGCTGGCCCCCCAAAGTCCACTCGGGCTGGCCCTGAGTGGTGAGACACAATGGTAACTGACACGATGATACTACACAGCAGTCTCACATGTCTCATACGTGTACCTTGTCTCTCGGCCACATCAAGAAGGCACATTGAGTGACTGATCTGCTCACCATCTAGGTTTTCGTAGGTCACTCTGTGATGTTCGTACAAGGACAAAAATCATCTAGTTATTTACCAGAATGTGCCTCTATTGCTAAGAGGCATATGTCTGTGGACAGATGATTTGGGCCATGTTTGTTCTAGGCTTGCACTGTGGCTGACCTTTGTGGTTTGGGGCCGTGCTGACTCTACCCTCCCACTTTTTCTCCTGGACACCCTCTCCTCAGAACTTCAGAAGTGAAGCATATGCTCTAGGATTTCATGAACTTGCATGCCTCTCCTCAGTCACAGTGACTGGGTCAGGACTGAGCATGTGACCTATGAAATAAACCTGCTCCCCACTGAACACAAACCTGGGACCGGTGAGTGGGTGCCACAGCCTCCTGTCTGCTTCCCTAGCGCTGGGATCTTAGGCGTGTGTCACTGTGCCTAGCATCTTACATGGGTGCTTGGGATCTGAACTCAGATACCCATGTATGGAAAACATTTTGCCAGCTGAGTCATCTTCCCAGTTCCAAGGCATGTTTTGACTGTAAATAAACTTCATAATCTTGTGAGATTCTCAGAAAGGAGTAAAGTTAAATTCAAAGGTCATATGTACTTTGGTCATGAACATGATTCTTTTCTGCTTTAATTCTTTTTATTTTATTTTATTTGTGTGTTAGGGAAATGTATGCCTGTGTTTATGTGTCTGTGCCCCTGTGTGTGGGTGCCTGCCAGATCCCCCCGAGTTAGATTTACAGGGGATTGTGAGCTGCCCAACATGGATGCTGGGAACAGAACTTGGGTCCTTTGTAAGAACAGCAAGTGCTCTTAATTGTTGAGTCATCTCTCCAGCCCTTTGTTCCAATTCTTTGAAATATGTTAATGTAGAAACAATATTGTCTCTGTGTAAGCAATCTTCATAGCAAGTTGTTAATTGTGCTGAAATTCTTGACTCTCAGCTGGTAAAAGACTTCAACCAGACTCTGGGGTGAGGGACTCCAGTCTCTTTCCACATCGCCTTAATTTTCTGTCTATCTATCCTGCCTCAAACCAATAGAAAACACAAAGATCTTTAATATGAGAGGGGAATTAAAGATTCTGTACAATTCCAAGTTACAAATGTGTGTCTTTGTACATGTGCACTTTCATGGGTGTGTGCATAAGTATCCATGCATGTATATGTGTGGGGTGTGTGCATGTGTATGGTGTGTATATATGTATGTGTGCAAGTGTGTTTGTGTGTGTTGTATATGTATGTATGTGTGTTGTGTGTTTCCATGTGTGTTCTGTATGTATGTGTGTGGTATGTGTGTGTCTGTATAGTTGTGGTGTATATATGGCTTCTGGGATGTGTATGTAGTGTGTGTGGTATGTGTGTAGTGTATATGTGTGTTGTGTGTGGTATATGTGTAGTGTGTGTATGCAGTATGTATGTAGGAGGTGACCTAAGCTGAATTTTAAAAGATCAGCAAGAGTTAACCAAAGATGTTCCTGGCAGATTCCCAAGTGACTGGTCTGCACTTGTCTCCCAACATGGGAGTAGGTATGATTCCAGAAGGCTTCAGGACCTCTGCACTCAACTCCTTGAGGAAAAACCTTCAGAAGGCGTTAATAGACAGATGTACAGAGAGAAACCATCTCAGAAGACCAGAATCTCTGGTTTCCGCTGTACTGATTTTCTCTGAGCCTTTCATATGCTAATGTGTGGCCAACAACAGGCCCCTTTGTCTACAGAACACACATTCCTCTTTACTCTCTGTAGGAACATTTCTGAAACATTTATGAAGTGCACTCTTCAACAAGGTGTGGAGTAAGAAATGATTCAGCAGCTCCTTAGCCCCGCCACCTTTAGGTCTAATTGGCTACACTGTTGCCAAAACAAATTACAGGGTTCCAAGATCCTACAAATCCCATCTACTGGGTAAACAATAGTGGATTACTGCAGATTTGTTCATAGCTCCATCCCAGTTCAGCCTTGCTCTGCGCTGCATATGAATGACTTGTGCATTATTTGTTTGCTGGAATTCATCACAGACTCCAGGATCAGTACAATAAGAGTGTACATACATAGGCTGAGTTAGTACAAAGCTCAATGTTAATCATGCTGTTGAGGTAAGATATAGGCAGACAGAAAATTAAGTAGACATGGGAAGGAGTCTGGTTGAAACCTCTCATCAGTTGACAGTCAAGAATTCCAGCACAATTAATATTTGCTGTGAAGGTTGCCCACGCATGTGATATTTCTTTTATACAGAGATACTTTCACATAAAATTGTTAAAATGGCAATAGGCCATGTTTACAGCCTAAGCCTATAAGACCTTAAAGGATGACTTCATTCCTTTCCCGGTACTTTTTGGGAATCTCATAAACAAGACTAAACCTTTGTAGTGAAGACATCTTAACTTTCCCTACAAGCCTAGTGACCTAGGGCTTTACTTTATCTGCTATAAACCCATCCCACACACATCAGGAACACCCTATGATCTCATTTGCCAAAAAAGAAAAGGTTCTTTAGCAATCCTTTGAGATGGAACTTCAGAAGTCACCCAAAACATTATATATCTTTTTACCATAAAGACACTTAATTTGGACTTTCCTTTGAGTCGCTCACACCCATCTTCTCGCGCCTGTCTTGTTCTTTCCCTGAGTGCCTCTCTTAAAAAACTATATTTAAAATGATCACATCCCTTCCGCCAAAGTCTCAGGAATCGTGGTGGAGGAGGGGGCAGGCAGAATGACTGTAAGAGCCAGGGGGTAGTGGATGATGACAATGAAACTGTTTTCCAGACAAGGCTGGGCAGTTGCACATATGAACTGACAGCAGTCATGACAGCATGCATAAGACATGTTAGAGCACAAACCAGACAAACATCCCAGCATGGAATGAGGAGGTGGCATGAAATCCTACCCCTAGTTGAGGAGCTGTTGGCAACTGATGACAGCTAGGAAAGAAACACCCAGTTTTCTTTAGGGACACTGCCCCTGAGAGGCTACCCATGGTTCAGAGATGTTCCTACATGCATGCACATAGATGTAGCGCTAAGTGATCTCAGAAGGATTTTAAAAAAAGAACGCGAGGCTGGGCATGATGATATACACCTTTAAGCCCAGCACTCAGGAGGCAGAGGCAGGTGAATCCTGTGATTTTAAGGCTAGCCTGGTCTACATAGCAAGTTCCAGGTCAGCTGGGGCTCCAGAAGATGCTGTCTCAAAAAGACCAAAAAAAAAAAAAATGTATCAATCTGTTATGCCCACCATGGAAGCTGAGCAAGGAGCTGGGCAACACTGCCTACACCCTGAACTCTGGGCCAGGGGGAAACAAGCCCAAGATCCCTCAACCCTTGCTTGCTCTGCTATGAATACCAATGGACAGAGGATGGCCCTCCCATTCCCCCCAACAGAAGCTGCCAGATTGGGGTCACCAGGCTTTACTGTCTAAGAAAAGGACTCATCAAATTATTTCCTGTTAATAAACTGTCTTCATGTAAACTTTAAAAATTAAAAAGAAAAGAACAACAACAAAAAGTTCAACATGCTGGCGTACAGCTTTAATCTCAGCACTGGAAAGGCAGAGGCAGGTGGATCTCTGTGATTTTGAGGCCAGCCTGGTCTATATAGTGAGTTCCAGGCTAGCAGCGGCTACATAGTGAGACCCTGAATCAAAAGAAAAGAACAGAAAATAAATTTAACAAAACCTTGCACAAAAGAAAAAAACATGTAAAACAAACAAAAGGTGAAAGAGGACAGGACCTGGAGTTAAAAGACTGACATTCTAGCCCTAACTGGCCACTGGCCACTGGCGAGCCATAGGCCTTAGTGACCACTGAAGCATCTAACTTCCTCACCTAGGAAATTAGTTACCAAATTGCTCTGCAGAATTGTATCAATCAGACAACTATTTGTATAGACAAGTCATCAGTATCAAATATTAAATCCATATTTAGGTCTAGCCTTGTCACTAGGGAGATGTGAGACTCTGGCCACCAGCTTCCTCTCACTGCCTCCAACTTCTCTGTGTCTAATCAGACTGTGTAAGTCCCTTCCAGGTCTAAAACCATGATAGCCAGTTAATACAACTTACTTACGAGGTAAAAATGAAGGCTATAAAATTATTCATTTACTGCAAATGAAAGAAATTCAGCAAAGATATTCCTAATTCCACATCCAAACAAGAATTCTAGGAAATATTCAGTCTGTTCTAGTTTGCTTCCAGTTGCTGTGACAAAACACCCTGACCAATACAGCTCAAGAAGAAAAGGGCTCATTTGGCTTATATCTCCCAGGTCACAGTTCATCACTGAGGGAGCCCAAGGTATGAACTCAGTGAAGGAATCTGGGGGCAGAGGCCGAAGCACAGACCATGGAGGAACTCTGCTTACTGGCTTGCTCCTCTGGCCCAGGCTCAGCCTGCTTTCTTATACAATACATAACAACCCACCCAGGGGTGGCTCCGCCCACAGTGGCCTGGGCCCTCCCACATCACTCAGCAATCAAGAAAATATCCCACAGACATGGCCACAAGCCAGCCTGATGGAGGAAATTCCCCAATTGAGGCTCCTTCAACCCAGGTGTCAAGTTATTTTATTTCTAAAAATAAAACAGTAAAATAAAATGCTGGGCCAAGAAGGCAGACTTCATGCAAGGAGGGTCTGAAAAAGCCAGGTTTCCTAGATTCTCCCAAAGATGCCAATAGTAAAAGCACTTCCTGCACAGGCCGCATAACCTAGGTTCAGTTCCTTGAACCCACTGTGGAAGGAGAGACTTGTCTGTGCAAAGTTGTCGTCTTGTTCTGGAAAAGTTCTTAGAACAGCTAAGAGATCAAGCTTTTACCAAGTCAGAAAATTTGTTTATTTTCACACGCATGTAGTTCCAGAATTAGCAGTAAAGGCTTCAAGATTTTCTTGGCCCAGAGTAACATATGAGTTAGGTTATATAAAGCTTTTTCTCTCCTGATCCCTATGTCTCTTTACTTTGATGTGCCATATTATCTCAGGAAAATTCCTTTCTGTTCCCCTGGTCATTATAGTTTACAAGGTAGATACCACAGGCATGGGGCACGACATCTGTTGCCTTCTGATCTATAGCTTGGCCAGGCTAATTGGGCTAGGAATTGGTCAAATGGTCGTTGAAGTTTAAACAGATATCACAGGCATAAGTTTATTGTTTTTTGCCTTTTGAGACAGGATCTCCCTGTATCCCCCAGTGGCCTGGAACTTGCTATGTAGACCAGGCTGGTTTTGATCTTATAGAGACCCACCTGCTTCTGCCTCCAGAGCGATGGGCATGTACCCCTACAACCCGGGCATAGGCAGAAGTTTAGGTATTTGTTACATTTCATCTACTCTAGACCATTTGGTGACTTTCCCATTTTCTTAGTTTCATATCTTGATTAGTAGTTAGGCATGGTTAGTTAGAAAGCATCATAGAGCTTCAAGATAACGCAGAATAATAAAATATCTCAGGGCAATGAAAACATCACAGAGCAATAAAACATCGCTGAGTAGCAAAACATCAGGGTTGCATTTTAAGATATCTAAGTATTAAGTGGAAACTGCAAATGGCCTAAGCTTAGAAGGACTTTATATAAGAATACAATTTGATTGTAAGACTATAACTTCTTCTCACTCTGACCTCCACATCAATGCCTGTATACACACACACATACACACATACACACACGCGCACACACAATGCGCACACACACACATATATATATAAATAAAGTTTTAAAAGGTCTTGTAATAAACTCCAACTCTGCTTCATACTAGTTCATTCTGAAATTCTTTTTCTGTTGTGAAGCCAAGGATCCAATTTTACCTGAGTGGAGGTTTCTAGAAGATAACACAACTCCTGGGCTGCAGCACAGAGCCTCATTTCCACCCCTGCCACCATGTTGCCATGGGTATTCCAGGGAGAGGACGGCTAGCAGGAGCCACGTGGAACTGTAGCTTACAGCGTAGCAGAATCAGAAGGAGGTGCAAACCAGAGTCTCAAGTCCTCGGTTTGGGAGCTCCAGCAATTGCTAGCTGTGTGATGCAAGGCAATCTATGTAATCTTACTAAGTCTCAGCCTTCTCACCTGTAAAATGGGAGTGCAGCTGATAATGCTTACTGCAGGAGACCAGTGAATGAAGGTGTATGCAATTGTCTTTGAAGCTAAGAAGTCTTAGAAGTGGCTCCTTATGATCATTCCCCTGGCCCTGACTGAATCAGCCTGAGTCTTAAGAATAAGGTCACTTTTAGAGGGTCTCTGTGATGCTAGTCTCACTTGCTCAGCAGAAATCCATCCCACTCAAGTTCCTCCCAGTTCTGGGCAGGAAGTACTTACTGCCAAGGCTTCTATTTTGCTCTTTCTTCGTACCCTTTCCAAGGGACTCAGTCTTATGGTCTTACGCACAGGTCATCACATGTTCTTTCACTTGACCCCTGCACCTGATAGGACACACGTGGGCTTGCTCTCAGGGCTGTTGTGTACTGGGGACTCTGCCCTTCTCGCAGATGCTGGACTTCAGGGAGGGAGCTTGGCCTAGATGAGGTGGGGGCTGTTATCTGGGTCTGGGGACCCCAGGAAGCCCTCACAGGCATGACACTTGGAGGCCAGGGTGGAGATGCTCTGCCTTGCACTCTTCTCAAGCCCTTCTCCAGTTTCCTTCCTTGTCTGACTTAGCTATCAGGAGTTTGTGAAGAAGATGTATGATCAGCTATCACGTCTATTGAAAGGAGAATCCATAACATACTCCTAGAATATCACATACTTTAGTAACAGTGTCAGTGACATTGCCACCACTAACGTGAAAAATTCCACTTTGAGGGACCTTCACTCAGGTAAAGCTGGATCCTTGACTAGCCCCAGAAAAAGAATTTCAGAATGGGTCAGAGTGAAGCAAAGTTAGTGAGTTTATTAGGTAAAAGTAAAGGCTAGTACATGAGTGCTTCAGGTTTAAGTGCAGGCATTCAAAAAGAGAGAAGGATGCCTAGGAAAAAAAAGAGTACATACCCACAAGACAAGAGCACAAACTTCTCTAAAGAGAGTCACATTAGATGTCTTTGCAATGGCTACATCTACAATTCTGTGTCTCTAAGTCACATTGCTCAAAGGATATAGCTTACAACAAGGTTTAAAGATTAAACAAAGTTTCAAAATTAAGTAAAAAGATGTGAGCTGGTTTATGTATTTTTCTCATCTTAAAGAATTTCATTTGTAACTGAAATTGTAAGGTGGTTTTATGAAGGACATTATTTGGGTTTAGAGATAAAAGAAGAGGGCTGATAGTTAAATTCAAGGGCACAAACATTCTGGCTCTAAGTAAGCATACTTTGTTGTTTTTAACATCTTTGTTTGAGATGGATGCTGAAGTCTATTCTCTCTCTTTGCTGTGTGGATCCTGGGGTTAGAACTCAGGCCATCTCTCCAGCCCTCCGCCTTATTTTAAAAAATATTTTATTATTTGTATTTTATGTGTATGAGTTTATTGCCTTCATGTATGTAAGTGCACCTGTACTGTGCAATGCCTGCAGAGACCAGAAGAGGGTGTGGGATCCCCGTTAAGGATGGTTGTTAGCTGCCATGTGGACGCTGGGAATCAACCCCAGGTCCTCTGCAAGAGAAGCCAGTGCTCTTAACCCCTGACCATCTCACCATCTCTCCACCTTCTTTTCTGAGGCAGGTTCTCTACACTGACTGGGGCCAGTGAGTTCCTGGCATCGGCCTGTCCCCGCCCTCCTCCTCCAGTACTGGGACTACAGACATGTACCTCCATACCCAGCTTTTACATGGGTGCTGGGGTCCAAACTCACACCTGGCTAGATGTACGGATTTTTAGAGATATTATTTATATGAGCTTAAGTGAAATGCCAGGAGCCAACCAGACCCCATGTTGAGATTTATCACTATCCTAAAACCTAGCATGGCCTTGTGATCTCGGTCTGAAGAGTTTTCCAGAGCTGATTAGCATCTCTCTCCCTTGGAAAGTTTGTTTGAAGTACATTCCTTGGGAGTTACCTGTGACCTGACCTTTGCTTATTGATGTTTTATGGCCTAAATAGCTTCCCCTGACATTCCTAACTGATTATTGTTTCCTGTTTTACTAAGGTGTATATAAGACTGGGAGAAAGAATAAAATCTGGCGGTTTGATCAGAAACTCTTGACTTGCAGTCGTTTCTCTGTACCTCTTGCTATCTCATTCCAGGTTCCTGGGGGGTCTCAGGCTCTCGTTGCTGTCCTGCTGGCCGGGACAGTGAAACATCACCAGGTTACATTAGTACCTTTTCCTCTCTCTGGCAGCTTCAGCCTTGTGCTGTGAACAAGCTTTCTTTCCTGAACTCTTCTCAGAAGGCTTCAGGCTCTCAGGCAGAGTCCATCTGGGCTTTTATCCATACAGGTTTCCATTGACTTTATCTTTTCTTCCTTTCCTTAAAAATTCTCTAATCACCATGTCCTTTTCTCCATAGAACATCTACATTCTTACCTCAGGGCCTGAAATGGTACAAGGCACATTGTTCTTTCTAACACAGAGCTTATTTATTAAAAGTGATGATTTTTTTTTTCAGTCTTAAAGTTCTATTTTATTTTTCTGAGGCAGGGTTTCACATAGCCTAGACTAGCCTTGAACTCATTATATATCTCAGAAGGACCTTGAATTCTTTCTCTTTCTGCTTTCTTGCTTTCCAAATCCTAGGCTCTGGCTTCCAAAGTGCTGTTTCTTCTCGAGAAGAAATTCATCCTGAGAAGAATGAAATGTCCTGCTCTCTGACCCCCACTACAGTTCTTTGAAATTCATTATGTGAATTGCTTGCTAGTAGCTGAATATTTAAAATGCACATCTGTTAATTCAGTCTTATAAAGAATCCACCAGAAGGTGAAATCCACCATGCTGAGAGTTCAGACATGTTACCAATCCACACATAATTTTTACTATCTCGCTGCTCACCACTATTGTCAGGATAATATCTTGCGCAGCATAGATAATAGACAAACTCAAATCATCAGTTTTATGTTCGTGGCCTGTTTCTGGATTTGATCATATGAGGGAGTTCATACAACTGTGGAAGTGCATGTTTTCCACCCTAGTTCCAGTAACGGTTCTATTTTTCACAATTCTGAATAGGATTACTCACAGCAGACACAGCTTGGAACTGGGAAATTTCTCTTAGAGCCCTTAAGACATCTTTGTTGTCCCCTACTCCAGCCTCTAACATACAGAAAGTGCATATGAATTTGGCACAGTGGGGCTGTCCTTCAAGGGCTCCTCACAGACTTTCCACCTGGCACTGTGACATGATGCTCCTGGCGTTTGCAGGTGTCTCCAGGGAAACAGCTTTAAGGCAGGGAACTGGTATTGTGATCAAGAGAGTGGATTTAAGTGTCCTGGAGACCTGGCTTTAAATGCTGGCTTTGAGGTTGACATACTGACCAGTCACTTAACTCTGAAAACGGGCCTCTTAATAATACCTGGCTCCTAGCATTGCTGTGAGGGCTGAGTGGAATAATCCATGTTGAACGTGCTTATTATACACAGACAGGAACACATAAGTGGTGCATGAATGTGAGCTATTATCAGTCACAGAAGCCAGGGGAGACAGATGCTGCCTCCTCTGAGCATTCCATTCCCAGTTTGGATCATGCCATGTGGACCAACACCCCCTGGCTCACCATTTATCAGAGAAGGCACCCATGTCTGGAGGACCTCTCCAGTGTCCCCAGTTGGTTTCTAGGGTTTCACCAGTTATAATTTATAGTTGAATCTGTAGAGTTCGGATTCTGTGTATAGGTTTCATCTCTCTGGCCAGAAGTGAGCCACAAAGAAGCGGGGGGGAGGGGGGAGGTTCTCAGGACTGCTCTGTGGTTACTTTAGCTTGTTCTCACTTTTTGTCCCACTCAGAGGATGCCAGGACCTTAATGACATTGTCAAAGGAAGGAGAGAAAGAAGACCTAACTGTCTTTGTTGGTCAAGGAGGAGAAGTGGAAGGCAAAAGCCATCCTAATACTTGATTCAGCTGTCCCCAAACTCAGACAGAGTCAGATCGACCCATCTTATCAGCTGTCGTCCCAGGAATGAGCAGTGGCTTGAATGAGACTCTCTCCTAAAGGCTCAGGTATCTGAACACTTGGGCCCAGTTGATAGCACCACTTGGGGAGATTGTGGAACCTGTATCCGGTGGAGCTTGCTGGGGGAGGTGATCACTGAGGACTGGCAGACTTTGGTTTATAGCCTTGCCCTCCCTGCGGTCTGCTCTCTCGACTCTGTGTGTGGTTGAGATGTCGCTTCCAGCTTCTTGCTCTGCCCACCTGCTGCCATACGTCCTTCACCATTATGGACTCTTCTAGAACTATGAGTCAAAATAAACTTTTTTTTTGCCCCATAAGTTTCTTTTGGTCATGGTATTTTATCACAGCAACAGAAAGATGACTAATACAGAACACAACACATGTGGACAAGGTTCACCTTTGAGATACTCCACAGTCCACCTTAGCTTTTTCGTGTCATCTGCGGAACTCTGGCCCTCTGGAAAGGCGATGTTTTTCCTGCTGAACCTCGTGTCCATCCTGCTCCTTTCCCTGTTTATTTTCCTTTAATCGGGAAGCCACATTTTATTGTTCTTTCTTTTAGGATAAGGCAGTTCTGGTGACCAAAGACCCTCAAAACGGAGTGAGCCTATTTTTCACTTTGTGACAAGCTGAAGAGGGGCAGTGTGGAGGGACGGCTGGACTTTCTGTAGGGTCTAACCCTTTTCTTCTATGTCTTATCTGCCAAAGCATGAATCACAAAGCAACAACAAAATGACATCAATGGAGCCATTGTGGTTTTTCTCTCTCCTCTGGGAAATGAGTACGAGTCACGGTATGCTTGTCCAGCTTTGCTGTGGGGTGGTCTGACTTGACTCAAATATAATTAACATTCTGTCCATTCTAAAAAGCAATAGAATGCACATTGAAAGTGCTTTCTTTTCGTTCCCAGAAAGAATCTCAATTATCTGGCCGACTTTGTACAACATGGAAATTTCTGAGAGCCTTCAAGGGCTCCAGGAATGTTTGCCTCATTGCTTAGACCGTGGTCAGAGGTAAAGAGAACACTGTGCTTCACTATTTGAGCTTTGCTTTAGAGGTGCAAGCCCACACTCCTGAGCTCCTGGCACTCTACCTTAGCAAGCAAAAAGTGTCAAGCCAAATCTCTTCTCTCCAGTCTTCTCTCCACCAGATTATAGTCTCACGGGTACCTGCTGATTCTCACATTCATCTTTAGACTCCCGTATTGAACAGTGTGGTCTGAATGTGACTTTCTTTCCTCAAAGTTCTTATACCGAAACTTCATTCCCCAATGTGATACTGGAAAGTGAAGCCTTTGGAGGAAGTGATTAAGTCACAATCATTTAAGTCCAATCCTCCTAAATGAGTTAGAGATCTTAGAAGAGAAGAGAGCGCTCCCTTCCATCTTTTCCACCATGTGAGAGCACAGCAGGATTGCGTTATGTAGAAGGTGCCCTGTAGAAGCAGGGAGCAGCCCTCAGTAGACACTGAATCTGCTGGCACCTTGATCTTGGATCCCCAGCCTCCAGAACTTTGAGAAAAAAAAATTCTGTTGTTTATAAATTACCCAGCCGAGGGTATTTTATTGTAGCAGAAATGAACAGACACATACTGTCAAATCTTCATGGATTAGAGAGAAAGGTACAGTCAGAGAATGCTGATGCATGGGGATGGAACCTGTGCAAGGCACTACCGTAAGCCATAGAAAGCATTCTTTCTCCAAGTGTGGGAGGAGTTGCAATTGTGCAATCTAGCTTTCCTTTCTCATTTATTTAATTAAAAATATTATGAGTAATTATTTAATTTTTTAAAAAAATTTTATGAGTATGTGCATTTTGCCAGCATGTATGTGACTGCACCGTGTTCATGAAATGTCTGAGGAGGCCAGGAGATGGTGTCAGATCCCCAGGAACTGCAGTTAAGGACAGGTGTTAGCTACCATGTGGGTGCTGGGAACTGAATCCCTGTCTTTGGAAAGAGCAGCCAGTGCTCTTAACCACTGACCCATCTCTCCAGCCCGAAGCCTTCCTTTTTCTTAAAGAGAAGTAGGATTACATGCAAATGGACTGAGATCAAGGTTTTAATTGTTCTCTTCCTGATTGTAATGTTTAGCAAAGTATTCAAATTTTCTTTGTTTTATAGTCAAAGAGACAGTGCAGAAGACAGCATTATGAACTTACCCAGTGCCCTCTCAGAAGTGGGAGATTCTGAAGATCTTTATAACCATTGAAAGAGCTTGCTAAGTCTCTCTCGTATTAATTTAAAGAAACTATCCACTCTTTTCATGGGAGCTATTTGATTTAAAGATTACTAGGTGGAGGGATTTTATTCATACAGTATTCAAATTCACATTTATGTCATGTTCTATATAAACGCTCTCTGGCAACATCAAGTTCTTCCCTTCCTTCTTCCACTCCTCCTTCGCTCCTTCCTTCATCTTTTCTGGTCTCTTAGACCAAACAAAAACCTCATTTATCCTCTTGCTGTTTTAATATTTTTAGCTTCTCTCATTTTCGCTGTCTGTCATAACATTTGGCCCATCCATCTGCATGACCTGAATTCCAAGTATGTCATTCATTTCCTGGGAGATGCTGTTATTCTTTAAAGTCCAGACATGCTCAAATGGGCTCATGCTGAATGACACTGACTTTTTCTCCAGAAGTGGGGAATTGAATCAGTTTTGTGTTTGGGTATGCTAATTTTCACCTCTCTTTCGTGATAACTAAATTATAATTTATAGATCAACGAGAAGCTATCAGCTGTCCAAGATTGAGAACCAGGAAGGGTCTTCAACAGAAAGGGTGGTGAGTCCTCTGGAGTGAGAGCAGGGGGCTGCAGTTCCTGTATGCTGGTTGAATCCAGAGCAGTGGGGGCAGGACTAGCAGAGGCTGGGCATTCAGGACTAAAGAGATATACCAGGGTATATACACCCAGTGGCACAGAATTATGGCTACTATTGTTTTTTTACCTGTACCACATTTTCATTGTTGGGCAGAACATCTATCTTTATTCCTTTTAATGACTGATCCTGAAAGGCAGGTTAAGTTTCTGCTGAGCCCTCTCTCTGATCTTTCTGCTGTTCCAAAGGTCTCCTGTCTCCTCAAGACAGTTGGGCAGAACCCAGTGATGCTGGGCCATAGAAATAAGACCTTTGCGATAGAAGGGTTTTGTGTCCTAAAGGCTCATTTTTGTTTCTATGGAAACAAGCCAGAGGTGATACTCACCAATTGGGGTCTTAAAGCCACAGATACTTTATCTAGAGAATTCCATCACATAGCAAATACCACTCAGCAATATTTTTTTTCAGTTTTGAATTAGTGAGTTTATTATGTACATAGCAAGCAAAAGTAAAAGATTAAAATAGCACAAAGAAATAAATAGCAAGACATCATATCAGGTACTTCCATCATTCAGCAAGTGAAGGACTGGAGGAGCCTCATGAAAACAGTCAACTAGAGCCTCTGATTGATGAAAAGGGTGCTGGGCAAGAGGTCTTCTCTTCAGGTGCGACTAACAATTACTTGTTCCCACCACAAGCACACTGATGTATGGGATAAACAGAAGCTGAGTCTTAGTTTTGAGAAAGCACCAGATGGTGCTGGGGATCATTTAATCTTCCAGCTGTTCTCAAGGGTACAGAGCTTTTACTCAAGCGATTTACCCTCCTTTCGTCCTAAGGGCACAGCGATGTTCTTACTCTCGGGCTGTTTTTGTTATTTTACTTTTCTGCTCGTTATAAGGCTCGGGGGCCAGCCCATCCCTAAGCAAAGGGTCTTAGAAGAACCTGGAGAAAGTATGCTTGTGTTGAAAATCGGGAGCTATGACACTTCCAGTCCCTTCTTCTCAGTAAGCTTAAATGGCAATTTACTAATATGATTTTTATTATATTTGGTTCTTAAATTGTTCATGTGTAGTTATAGGATAGTAAGAGAATGAAACAAGGGAACGACGGCAACATATCCACAATACCATAAATACAAGTCCAGTTATAGAGATATCATCCTTATGTCACATATATATGTTTTCCAGCCTACAGTCCACCAGATGAGTCCTCATTTTCCATTAAGGTTGGACTGGGTGTAAGGTCAGGGTTTGAGAGATGCAGCAGACAGAAGGGACCAGAGACGCTGTTGGGAGCTAACAGGACCCGGTTTTATTAAGAGAAGACCAGCTGGGACTAGCTTCTCCACACCTACGAGTGGAGAAATGCTAGCCCCTCACCCCCATCTTGGGGTGGGGGCTCCAGGGAACTGGGCTGGTGTGCTCCAGATCAGGATGGAGGAGCTCCCTCAGGGAGAGTGTGAGAGGCTAACTCCCCGGGAGAGCCAGCTCAGCCCCTAGCCCAAGTCCCAGTCCCAGTCCAGTCCCAGTCCAAAAGCCTCAAAGCCTCAAAGCCTTTAAAAAACCCTCAGCACCTCCTGGCTTTATGGGAGGGGGGTGGGGATTGCCATGACATCTGATTGATGTTTAAGGTAGGCTTCTGGCCAGGAAGTCCCTTCCTTTTTACAGCTGTTTGTGAATCCTGGGTTGGAGACCTTATCTATTCAAAAGTCAGTTCTTTTCTCAGATCTCTCAGATCTCAGAGTCCGGATTGGAACTGCTGGCGGGGAAGGGGTTGGAAGTTCCAGTCACACCTAACATTGGGGAGCTGGATGGTGAGGTTGCAGTTGTTTCTTTGGACTTAGTCAGTCATATTCTTGAATCAGAGATGTCTTTGTCAGCTTAAGAGAACACCAGTTGACTCCCTCTTCCAAACCACTGGACCAATGGGAGTAGTATGACAGGTCCAGGAATGAAGCATCAGTAGGGCATCCCGGGGAGGAGTAATGTAGAGCTGGTCAGTGTAGACCATGCGTATTTCAGCAAGGTTCTATGAGGTGATGCTGGTCAGTGTAGACCGTGCATATTTCAGCAGGGTTCTATGAGGTGATGCTGGTCAGTGTAGACTGTGCATATTTCAGCAGGGTTCTATGAGGTGATGCTGGTCAGTGTGGACCGTGTATATTTCAGCAGGGTTCTATGAGGTGATGCTGGTCAGTGTTGACCGTGCATATTTCAGCAGGGTTCTATGAAGTGATGTTGGTCAGTGTAGACCGTGCATATTTCAGCAGGACTCTGTGATATGATGTGCTGCAGATAGAAAGTCTGCAAGTGACATGCTCTCCAGGGTGTCCAGATTTTATATGAGCCCATTATGCTATCTCTTCTGCAGAGGGATCACACATGCTCCATGAGACCTGGCCAGAGCCTGTTACGTGGTTGAACGCTGTTCAGCTGCCACAGGCCACAGGAAGAGAAAAGGTGTGTGGGACAGCCTACCTGGACAAACTGAGATCTTACCAGAACTCGTATTTGTAAGGTGTGAATGAAACCCCCAACAGTTTCAAGCTCAGGAAGAATTTGCTTCTAAAGCAAGAAATGTATAAATAACTACACATTCTGCTGCTTGTGGTTTTAAAGGCAAAATTTACATCGTTGCTCTGGAGGGTTTTGACCAAGGCTTTGCAGTTCCCTGTTACAACCCTCCATGCGTCAGCATTATTTCTTCTCTCCCCTCCCCTCCCCCTCACTTTCCTTTTTCTTTTTCTTGAGACAGGATCTTAATGAATACCAGTCTGGCCTCCAACTTGCTATGTAGCTGAGAATGATCTTGAACTCTAAAGTGTCCTGCCTTCACCTCCTGAGTGCTGGCAGTACAGGAGCCAATCTTCAAACTTAGAGCCGAGTCCTAGAACCTCCACTCTTTAAAAAAAATTTTTTTTAAAATTTTGTTTTATGTGTATGAGTGTTCTGCCTGTATGTGTGTACATGTACCATGTGTGTGCAATGCCCACAGAGGCCAGAAGAGGGTATTGGAGCCCCTGGAACTGGAGTGATGCATGGTCACTAGCCACCTTGTGGGTGCTGGGAACCAACCTAGGTCCTCTGCAAGAGCAGCCAGTGCTCTTAAACACTGAGCCATCTCTCCAGTCCCAAGAACCTCTACTCTTAACTACGTCCTCCCATTGCCTCCTGCCATCACTTGTTAAATATTTGAGGGTAGTGACTATATGAAAAGGTTGGCTACGCTGTTGAAGATTCTGAGATGAATAAGATAATATCTCTGTCTTTGGGAAGCTTAAAATACACATGGTCAATGCTCAGAAGAGTGTGTGGAATAAGTCTTTACTCAACCTAAGTTACGCAGTACTTAACAGCCATCTCTGCATTTTGGAATTGTTCGTGATTCTATTCAAATCAGCACTTAGTGCCTGGACCCACTTTTCTCCCCTCCAGTACTGATCTTCTTTCTCTAAGGCCAAGTGATTCAGTGACCATAGGGTGCATCTACCAGGGAGCCTGAGTCTCAGCTCCTTTAACCACCTTGCATGGAATCTCTGACCTTACAAGTCTCTTTCCCAAAGCCTCTGAGTCCACTTGGAAGTGAGCCCTATGGAATAAGAACATATTACTCAAGGATACACATATCATAGCCAGTGGAGTGGGCCAAGGACAGCCATTTATGGGAGAGTAATGTAGATGCAGCTTGGACGTGTGCACCCACAAGAACACGTGCTTAAAAGGACTCTTGGGGAGCAAGACTGAACTGGTCATAAGAGGAAAGTTGCAATGTGTGAGATATCTGGCAAAGAGGTTACCAGAGGTTACCAGAGGTTGGGTTCAGCCTGCTGAATTCCTTGACCATGGAGTGCCAGGGCTGGGGAACTAAACCAGGCCTTGAGAGCAGGGGCTAGGGCACTATGTACTACTTTCTCTTCTAGTTTGTTGGCCAAGGGGTGCAGTCGAAGCTCATGGACCTTGCTGAGGCCGGCAATCACTTCCCCTCCTCCGAGTTTTTCCAGGTTACCCACTCCCAGCCTTGGCTGAACCTCATGTAGCTGCATCATTAAAACTTGTGCCTGGGGAACTGTGGAGTCTTTATAATAAATAGTCTAAAGCCTCTGCTGGGTTTGACTCTGCCTCCCAAATCTTGCAGCTTCATCTCTCAGTCTCTAGGATACGGATCCTGTCTTTCTCCACTGAGTCTCACTCTCCACTTCATTCACAGTGACCAGCCTTATTCATACTTTACAGAGAAAACGATCCTGGTTCTGGGGAGCCCCTTCAGTATCCTGGGACTAGACGTGGGAACTTCCCACCTGCCTTGCTCCAGCTCTTTTCTGGTGTTTCTGCTCTGACAGAGCAGGTGGAGGAGGTTCCTATCACATGCCTATGGATGCCTTCCTCTTTCCACATGACTCTGTGATCTCACTCTCCTAGCTTACACAGGTTCTAATTGCCCCGACCCATACCACAGCTCTGCTAAGTCTCCCCTCTCTTGCTTCTTGACGTCCCTGTCAACTCCCATCATTCTGGATCTCTCTGGTGTTAGCTCTTGTGGTCTATGCTGCACAATGGTCTTGTGTGATACAATTGGGACTCTCTCCTTTCCCATACTGTTCTGGCATTACACTTCCATGTTCTTTTCTGGCCCTGATCCTAACAAAGCCCTAATCCCTTTCTTTGGTCTTTTTCTTGCTGTCTGGCCCCAGCCTACCCCATCTCATTTTATGCTCACCTGCCAGAACCCACAGACAGAAATCAAACTGTACCTGAAGAGGGGAGTGAGGAGAGAGAGAGAGAGAGAGAGAGAGAGAGAGAGAGAGAGTAGAATAGACTCAGGAGGGCTGTCAGTCCATACTGAGGCCCCGACTTTATTTTGCTCAGTGTATTTATACCCTTACAGCTGCATGAGGAACAAAACAAAAAGGTCAAGAGCTCCAAGTAAAAACAAGCGTGCATTTACATAGGTAGAGCCATTCAAGCAACCCGCATCTTCTTTCAATGGTCCTCAGCCTTGGGCCCAAGGTAAATTTCCACTCAGGAGCCATAAAGTATTTGTATAGCAAAGCATCCTGCTCCCACAGCACTTCTGTGAACAACAAGACTGACTTCTGCTTAACCCTAAACTAGGACATAGTTCAAGGCAGGCAAATGGCTCCCGACACTCACCTAGAGTCCTTTGCTCACCAGACTCCAGTTTCAGGGCTTTCTTTCATTTTCTAGAACTCTCCAGGCAACTTCTAGCTCAGGCACTTTTTCCGTTCTGGCCCCTTTTCATGCGTTGACATTGCAGAATAGCTGGTTATGAATGAGTTCTTTACCACTCTACTTAAGAAAACACAGGCTCTCTGTTAGAGAGATTGAGAATTGGAGAATTCTCTTTTTCAGAGAGCTGATTCTTCTTACTTAATTATTAATTATTACTGTTATCATTATGCTGGAGACTGAGCACAAGACATCATGCAGACCTGATTCTTTTCTAAATTTTTTTATTTTATGTATATCATTGTTTTCCTCACCATGTGTGAGCAGTGTCCATAAGAGTCAAGTGGACATCAGATCCCCTGAAACTGGAATTATAGATGGTTGTTAGCTGCCATGTGGATGCTAGGAACCAAATTCAAGTCTTCTCCAAGAGTAGCCAGTGCTCTTAATCACTGAGTCATCTCTTAGCTCCAGATCTGATTCTTTCTATACCAAAATATTCAGGGGAGTAAATTTGAGAGGGTGGAACAGGGTCTCTTGTTTGCAGCAGACTAGGGAAGTCACCCATCCTGGATAATATTGCACCCTCTGAGACCTGGAGCAAGCTATCAGAGGCTTGCCAGGTCAGGCTTAAAAGCAGAAACTAAGCCTGGAGGGAAGGCCATCCTGGGCCCTGGGCTGGGAACAGGCTTTGGGCTCAGTATGAGGAGGAGCCCCTGGTCTTGATTCTCCAAGTGTGTATTCCTTTCTGCCTTATGGACTCTGGTTAGTACCTGCCGTGGGGCCCTCCCCATCCCATAACTGGACCCTCTTTAGCATGAAATGTGATGACAAAAATAGACTAAATTATTAAAAAAATCTGCTTCATTATTCATTCAGTGAGGTCCTACTTTGTGCCAGGCAAGGTTACAGGATGTATTCTAGTGCGTATCCTATATATTATATAGAGTGAATTTTATACCTGTATCCTACATATTTTATGTGTTGTTCTAAACACTACACACCACAATCTACCAACATGGGGCAATAGACACAATACATTATATGAGTATTATATGTGCTAAAACAATGTTTTGACATACTAAGAACTTTGTTTAATAAATGAATCTTATACTTGAAATTCCATAGCATATTCTATTTTATCAGAATGTTGTCACTGAAGATTTATTCTTCCAAGCTCTTTCCTTCTCCTAGTCTTCTCCTTAAAGGTGGTTTCCTTCCTATACCACCTGTTCTGGTTCTTTGAGCCAGGTAGCGTCGTTACCTAAGCCTGACTCTAGGTTGGAACTCACAAAGACCTGAGTGTGTAGTGGAGGAAGAAAGGCTGTTAACTAAGCAGTGCATCTGGGAATGCCAAGGCCACCCTTGGAGCTTGGAGGGAAGCCTGCCTTGCCTCTCAGACCATTGAAGAGGTGTCCCAGATGGCATGGCCCTGGTAACCCTTTGCTTTCTCGAGAACAAGATCTGGAAGATCATGTTGTTGCAGGCCTGAAAGGGCTGTTAGTAAAACGTGTTTCTAATCCCGGGATCTGAATCATAGGTCCTGCCTCTACTCTGCACATGAGCAAAGGCAGTTAAGTTACTGGCTCTGACTGCTCCTTAACTCTTAGTGGCATCACTGTCTTCCCAATTTTCTAGGGTTGTCCCCATTTCTGATGCTTTTAGAACAAGTGGAGGAAAGCTTGGGTCACTTTCTGTGTGTTTCAGTGCTTCCCAGAATGACAGATGAACGGATAGAAGGAAGAACAGGTGAATGGGTGGATGGATGGGTGGGTGAGAGGATGGATGGATAGGTAATGGATGGACGGACAGATGGATGGGCAGAAGGGTTGATGGACAGGTGTGTGGGTGGGTGGGCTGACCGTTGGCTGGGGGCCTAGGAACTGTAATCTAGACTCTCGGAGGTAGAGCCCTTCGGGACCTCGTTTCCTCTTCCCACCATCTGTCTGCTCCTCCTTCACCGGGTCTCCTTCAGAGCACAGAAGGAGGGCCCGGACACCAGCGAACTTGTGGCTGGTTGGTGGGAGAGGGGAGCTTGAGGGGAGCCGGGGAAGTTGAGTGGCGAGGAGGAGGGCCTCAGAGGCGCAGAGGCCGGGAGGCGGGCGCCCCGGGAGCTCCGCGCCGGCAGCCGGGGACCGATGTCGCTGCGGCGGCCGCCTCCTCCTCGAGGGCCGGAGCTGCATCGCCCAGGCTGAGCCGCAGCCCCAGCTGCAAGCCGAGCGGCCGCCGGGCGCGCACGCAGCACGGGAGGATGGGCTGCGGCGGGAGCCGGGCCGATGCCATCGAGCCCCGCTACTACGAGAGCTGGACCCGGGAGACCGAGTCCACCTGGCTCACCTACACCGACTCGGATGCGCTGCCCAGCGCCGCTGCGGCAGACGGCGCCCCGGAGGCGGGCGGCCTGCATGCGGGTGAGTGACCCCCCGCCTGCGGTTTCCCAGGGCGGGCGAGGCCCTGCTGTCCGCGCCGTCCCGAGGAGCCAGAACTGCAGGAACACCATGGCTTGATTGGGGTTGGGGTGATAGAGACCGGACCGAGCAGCTGTCAGCCTCAAACCCAGGGAGCCAGGTCAAGGAGAGTGGCTTCCAGAGGGCTGAGCTAATAATCCCTTACATCTGTGTAACCCGATACCTCTTTGCGTCAGCCAGCGCATATGTATTGGTCCCTGGGGATGGGTGGATGGGAGGACAGGCCACCCCACCGGCAAACCTGTCCCTCAGCCTATCTGTCTGCCCCCACCTAACCCTGGTGCACCTTCACCAAGCTTTGGTCCAGCCTTGCTTCTGGCCACATGTGCACTCCGCTGGGTGACTCTCCATCCACTGAACTACCTGGCTGACACCCTTGATGTGCTAAGCAAGGATCCTGAAGTCCTCTTGTCTCCTCCTCCATCCCTCCTGTTGGGAATGAGTCCCCCAGTTGGGTTTCAGAACCCTAGTTCAGGGCAAAATTCATACCAGCACATCATTAGCTCTGCACTGGAGCTTACTTTCCAAGCAGTTATTTCATAGAGACCTTCCCTCCCTATCCCCAAATGCTTGGATGCTTTACATGAAGCAAGACATAAAGGACTTTGACTATATAGTAGTCTTACCCCATGGTTCCTCAGACAGCAGAAATCTGTTAGAAAGGCACCCAAAAAGCTTAGTGGTTCAATCACAAGTCAGGATTTGTTTTTAAAGCAGACAAGTATTACTGCAGAGTAAAAACTGTTGGCAAAAACTGACCTTTAACCATAAATGTGTTGGTGACAGCAACAGGAAAGATAAGATCTCACTGCTTATTATATAGATGTGGAAAGCCAGATCAACATTTGGATTTAAAAAGTTTTAACTGTTGTCTGATTCTCTTTGTGTTGGCATTTTTGAATAATAAAATAGAAATGAAGTTTAATTTGAAAGGAGGAAAGAAATGTGAACTACTTTTAAAAGAATAATAACTCAGCAGGGTGGTGGCACATACTTTTAATCCCAGGACTTGGAAGGTAGAGTTTAAGGCCAGCCTGGTCTTCATAGAGAGTTCCAGGCCAGCTGGGGCTACAGGAAGAGCCTGTCTCAAAATAGACAAGAAAAGAGAGCTGTACCGTAACCTCGGGAATAGACAGCTCCATCTTTTGTTGTTGTTTGGTTTTTGAGACAGGGTCTCCCAGTAGCCCCCATTGTGGCCTGGAACTTGCTATGTAGACCAGGCTGGCCTTGACCTCACAGAGACCCACCTGCCTCTGCCTTCCAAGTGCTGAGATTAAAGGTGTGTACCACCAAGCCCAGCAGATATCTCCATCATTTAGAACTGACACTCACTCCTTATATTTTTTGAGGACACATCTCTGGCTATATTGCCGAGACTGGTGTCGAGCACTTAGGCTCTGTTCCTTGCTCACCCTTCCAAGTAGCTGTGACTACAGACCTAAGCCTCTCCTGGCCTGCCTAGTAAAACTGTCATAACACTGGATTTATCTTTACATCTTCTGACTCACAGTGACCATAATGGTTATTGTGTGTTGCTGATGTATCCAGTAAGTTACCAAATGATGTATTGGCTGAATTCAGTGTCAGAAAGAGCATAAGACAGAGAGTCCACAGCCAGGTTTGTACACAAGGAAATAAGGTTGAAAAGATTCAGCATGAAAAAGAACAAAGTACAGCTTCAGAGACTGGTTGCCTTAGTGACACCGTGTGTGTGTGTGTGTGTGTGTGTGTGTGTGTGTGTGTATGTGTGTATAAAAGTTGCTATAGACTGGTTAAATATGTCCATGTATGTTTCTCAAGTCTTCCAACATCAATTCATTATTCTGTCATCCTGACTGAAGTCTATGTATCATGAAATGTGGCCCCTGCAACAGGTGAGGCTTGGGACTGTCACATTCATCCATGGAACCTTTCCAAACACCAGGCAGTCTTACAAGGTAGGTGGTGCTGAAGACCAGCAACATTCAGAGGAGAGGTCCAGCTCCAGTCCTGAGACAGTATATCTTAGATGGGCAATATAATTTTAATTCCCTAGAAATTTCCATCAATCTCAGAGGGGAGGGATATTTCTGAAGATCAAAAGTACACTAAAGTTTTACATGGAGTGCATTGGTAGTCTACGGAGACATTGAACACTAGCTTGCTTCCTGTGGCTTTGCAGCCTGGGAACTCATTATGTGTAGTTAGAGTAGGTCATCTGAAAAAATTACAGATCTGCTGGGTTTCTGCCACCCTGGGCCACCAGCCAGGATTCCTTATTTTCTTCCTCAGAGTGCCCCCTGCCTCATCTGCCCCCTGTTGGTGTTTACTAGTGAACTCATCCCCACCCCAGGTTGGGGGGTGGGTAATGGCTAGAAAATCAGAATCTCAGTATCTCAGTCTTTTCTGACTTTAATGGCCCCTTCCTGATGGAGGTGGCCAAATGAAAGAGCTGAAGAGAGTACATATTTGTAAAAATCAACCAAAATGAGCCAGAGAGGGTGCTGGAGGTCATTATCCAAGCGAAATGGACTCCTAAGTGAATTGACCCTGATTGGATACTCCTTCAACCTCACACCCCCAGTTGCCCCAGTCTTCAAGAATCCCTTCTTTCTGGACCCCTGATTATTTTCCCTTAGTGTTTAATGGTCACCTTAACCTCAGGACCTTTGAGTTGGGGAATGGACCCAACTTCTCTGTGTCTTCTGTGTAGGGCACATGAGACACTAAGTTGAGGCTTTATGAAGGTTTTCTGCATTTGGTCTTACTCGGAAGGCAGAGAATCAATTCATAAGCGTTTTTCAATGAGCAGGCACTCCATCTAAACCTGTCCTCCACATGCCTCAGTGCTTCCTTGGCTCCTCTCCTCTCTTCCTTGCAGTCTTTGCTGTTGGACTTCAATCAGCTTGTCTAGGTTCTCCCAGGTGTTTTTCTGGTCCCACAGCTTCTATCTTAAAAAAGTCTCTTCCCAACTTTATCTCACTCCATGAAAACGTCTGCCCCAGCCTAAAGATTTCTTAGGGTCCCACATCCCAACTCCACAACAACATCTACTGAGAAGATCTGTTTAAGAATAGCAGCTTTGGGTTCTCTCTTCAGCTTCACATCCCCTCTTCAGAGCGAGGGTGTGCCATATGACGGATGTTCCATCAATATTTGCAGAAGAGCTCCGAATTTTACTGTGGGTGGGTGGGAGGCATATTTTTATGCCAGTTCCACAACTGAGTTTCTGGGTGCTCTTCCTCACTCAAAACTGACACCAAGGCTCTGCTCCTTGTTTTGGAAATCATCTTCACCAGACATCAGAGTTCAATTAAGTTTTTAGATCCCACTATTATGTTGGAACTGAAGACTTCACTGGAGTCATAGGTTCTGATACCTCTCACCTCCCTGGGTCTCCAAAGTTGGTGTCTGACACACAAGGAAATTTAATTGATCTGGCATGGTTTAAGCCTCATAGAACTGGTTTGCTGGGTTGATTTTTCACTTCTGTTGTCAGATGGGGATTTCCGAAATCTACCCAGTGAAACTATTTTGTACACCAGTAACTTAGCACCATCGCTATTTAAAATTACAATATCTCTCAGAGCTTTTTCTAATTTAGAAGTGAATTTAGAGAATAACATGCGCCACATTTCTCTAAAGTAGTTCTTTATAGTTTTAAATAATTGTTTTAGAATATAGCACTTTGAAAAATTTGACCAAAATGATCTAAGCTAAAAGACAGTCAGATTGGGGGTAGAAAGATGGCTTGGCGGTTAAGAGCACTGGCTGCTCTTCTGCTCTTGCAGAGGACTTTAGTTAGAATCCCAGCAGCTATGTGGTGGCAGACAACTGTCTGTAACTTCAGCTCCAGGGGATCCAGCACCTTATTCTGACCTCTGAGGGCACTGCATGACATAGATGCACCCACCTACGGTTCTGGCAATACACTCTTACACATAAAATAAAAAATAATTTAAAAAAAAGATAGCCAGATAAAGTGAAGACCAATGACATGGGTTGAATGAGGATGTCCCCTGTAGGTTCTAAGTATTTGGGCATTTTGTCCCCAGTTTGTGGCGCCATTTGGGAAGGATTGTGAAATCTTTAGGGCGTATGGCCTTGCTGAAGGAAGCATGTCACTAGGGGTGGGCTTTGAGAGTTCTTAAACCTTGCCAGATTTCCAGTCTCTCTCTCCTTCCTGTGTCTGCTTGAAAACATGATCACTTCCTTTCTGCTCTGACCAGCTCCTTCTGCCACGTCTCCCCCACCGTTATGGACTCTGACCGCTGGAACCCTAAGTTCAGATAAACTCTTCCTTCTTTAAGTTGCTTTGGTCATGGTGTCTTATCATAGCAACAGAAAAGGAACCAATACAACCACTTAATATTATTAGTTACTATTTACTGATGACTCGTTAAAGGCCAGGAACTGAATTTGGTGCTTTACTGTAAATCACCTCACTTAATGCATACAAGGATGAAGCAGGAGCTATTGTCGCTTTCCTTTTTCAAGCCATTAGAGGCTTAGTGAATAACTTTTCCATCCCAGAACTGCCTGACCCCAAATCCAACTTCTAAACACCGACTCCCTGATTATCTTTCTTTTCTTTTCTCTTTTTTTGAGATAGGGTTTCACTATGTAGTTCTGCCTGGAACTGACTATGCGGACTAGACTGGCCTCAAACCCACAGAGATCTGCCTGCCTCTGCTGCTGTAGTGCTGGGATTAAAGCTGGATGTCACCACACCAAGCTGGTTCTAGAATTATTGTTTCTGTAGTTCAGCCCAGTCTGATCTCAAGCAGCAGCATTTCCTCTGCCGCTCCCCTGGAATGGGATTTGTGGTGGTTTCAACAAGTGTGCCCTGTAAGCTCAAGTATTTGACGTTTGTCAGTTGAAGGCACTGTTTGGGGACGTCGTGGACCTTTAGGAGGATGCGTGTCACTGGGGCCAGGCTTTGAGAGTTCATAGCTTTGCCTTGCTTCCAGCTTGCTCTTGCTGCTTCCTGGCTGTCCTTGAAGAAGTGAGCTGGCAGCTTTCTGCTCTGGCTGCATCCTGCCTTGCTATGATGGACTCTTATCCCTCTGGACCCATAAACCAAATAAATTCTTCCTTCTATGAGTTGCTTTGGTCATGATGTTTTATCACAGCAATAGAAAAATAACTAATACAGGATCTCTCTTCCATTGGCTAAGAGGCTTCCCACACCTCTGAAGAACACCTTCCTTTGAGACAGTCTTCCAACTTCCTGTGAAATCCAAAATCCTGTGATTTCCACCTGGTGAAACCCAGCCCTACGGAGTCACATCTTACATGAATACCTCTCTAGTTCAGGAAAATACTGTGCATTTGCTCGTTCCATAACTCTACCAGCACAAACATGCAATTCCTTAATCATTTTCTTGCCTCTTATGGGCTTGAATGTATTCTGTAAGCATGGTACTTCATCCAGGTGCTTCTTGATGTGAGGGGCTTCAGGTTAGGTCCAGGCTCCTGATGTCCACTCAGCTGCACAGGGAAACTCATGGGACTTTGTGAAGTGGCCTCTGACTGAACCTCTTTGGGAACAGGTGAAATTAGGTTAGGATTTGTTTGTCTACTCTTGCGGCTATATTTCCTTGATGACTCACACTAAGCTTGTGATTAATCAAAACCCTTAGATCTTTCTTTCTAATTAAATTGAAATTTTGTGACATCAGGGTATTGTACTTTCCCTGCTATATACCCTGCATTTGGGACAGTAGTTGGAATATAGGTGACACTCAATAAATGCTAAATGAATGACTTTTTAAAAAAAATGAGTGGTCGCCCTTCCTCCTCCCCTGTCATTCCTGCATTAGTACTACTGGGTTTAGTAACCCCCTCTTTGAGATTCTTGCATTTATTGCTGTTAGAGTTCATCTTAATGGTTTCCAATTAATGATTAAATTTGTTGACTGGGGACTGGAGAGATGGCTCAGTGGTGGCTGCTCTTGCAGAAGACCTGAGTTCAGTTCCAAGCACCCACATGGTGGCTAACTACTGCTTATAACTCCAGTTCCAGGAGATGTGATGCCCTCTGCTGATGTCCATGGGCATTGCATGACATGGGTACACTTACATACATGTAAGCAACACACTGATATACATAAAGTAAAAATAAACTAAAAAAATTTTTTTTCAAAGAAGCTTTAGGGGTTGGAAGAGATGACTCAGCAGTTTAGAGCATTGGCTGCTCTTGCAGAGGACTGGGGTTCAGTTTCATATAATCACGTGGCAGCTGACAGCCATCCATAACTCCAATTCCACAGGAATTCAATGTCCTCTTCTTACTTCTGCAGACATTGCAAGACATGGATGCACTTACACCCATACACATAAAAATTAAAAAATAATAAAAGCCAGGTGTGGTGGCATACACCTTTAATTCCAGCACTTAGGAGGCAGAGGCAGATGGATCCCTGTGAGTTCAAGTCCAGTCGGGTCTACAAAGCAAGTTTCAGGCTAGCTGGGGCCACAGGAAGACCCTGTCTCAAAAAAAAAAAAAAAAGAAAAGAAAAGAAAAGAAAGACAAATAAATAAATAAAATATCTCTTTTAAAGAACTTTAAAACTTTTTGTTGTTGACCATTCACTGATAATGCTATGAAGGGACTATTCCAGGCCTCTGTTTACGGACTGAAAATGAAAGATATTTATTTGTTCTTTTGTTCATTCAATAGACATTTAGCACAAAGATGACTAAGCCATAATTTCTTTATTTCATGAAGTACAAAATAAATGAGAGACATACACAAACATGACACATCAGGTTAGTTTGGTCGATACTGGAAGAGGATAAAGGAAAGTGTTGGAGGAGGTTGGTGAACCAAGTCGTTCTTTCTGCCTAGGGAGTTCCTGCGTGCACAAATCTCTGAGGAGCCAAGCCAGAGAAGCCGGCTGACTGTTTCTTGTGGGACCAGACCCTTCTGTGTGGGAGAGACTGAGGGAGGCAGCCCGGCCTCCCAGAGCACTGTCCTGAGAGTGAGAACCTTGGGGAGAGCCCATCCCCATTGGGACTTTCTGTGGATGAATTTCTGTACTCCAGCCCCAAGTCCTAGATACCGGCTCCCACTGGTGCTTTATCTTAAAGCAATTATTGACTAGTGCCTGCTATCCTCAAGGATGATGGTTAGGTTAGGTAAGAGATAGATTAGGAAAAGGCTCTTTTCACTCACCTCCTATCTCCGTATCTAACCCTGTGCCTGACCGTAATAGGAACTTGGGTGGGGGGGGGTATTGAATGAGTAAATTTTAAAATGCTACTTTTTTTCCTATGGACCCCAAAGGTGTTCTCTTTCCTTACCAGTTCCAGCCACTCATCTTTTTAAACTTCTTGTTTACCTATCAGTTGCATAGTAAGAAACCATTCTGTTTGGTAAACACTCATTTTATATGTATATTATTTTTACCATCATTATTATTGTGTGTGGACAGGGGGTGTACATGTCATGTCATGCATGTAGATGTCAGAGGACAACTTTGCGAAGTCAGCTCTCTCTCTTCACCTTTACACGGGCTCCTGAGATTGAACTCAGGTTGCCAGGTTTATACAGCAAGTACCCTTATCTACTGAGCCATCTCACAAGTGCTAGCCTTTTTGTTTTATGGGGTATTTTACAAAAATCACCATATGCACAAAAACCAAACCAAGTCTATGAAGTCTCATGTCTCATGGCCTTGTCTCCTGAGTAGATAGCACTGGACTTATTGCCTTGCTCAGCCGTATTCATGAGCGTTCGTTCTCTCTCTCTCTCTCTCTCTCTCTCTCTCTCTCTCTCTCTCATTAGGCTGTGAGCTCTTCCAGATTAGAGTTACATTTTTGAGGTTTGCATGCCCAGCATCTACCACACAGGTGTTGAATGACTGTAAAAAGGACCCAATGGATGGACAAGCCAACTATGCACATGAAACTTAATCTTTTTTTGGTCTCATTTTAGATGCTTTTGCTTTACACATCAACTCATTGAACTTTGTCTTTATTGGCCACTAGATAAGACAATTCTGACTCTAACCAAAGATAAATTTAAGGTTGCTCCCCTATTGGTGCAGCAGTCCCCTAAGTGCCTTCCAGAATCACCTCCTGACCTCTTAGGCTCTGGTGGGAATACAATAGGTTCCTTTCCACCATCCTGGCTTCTCTTGTGGGCAACAGTCCCTCTGACTCAGTCCCTCAAGATCCTCCTTCAGAATGCCTTCATCTAAGATCTGTGAAGCCGGGTATCTGAACCAGCTGTTCTCCGCCAAAGCCTTCCTGGAACATTTCCATGTGTGGCTCACAGCCTCTAGCTACTCCCAGCAGGCCATTTGGTTTCAACTACAAATTCCATCTCTGCCAGGACTCCCATGGAGCTTCTCTGGCCATCTGAGTGCCACCTTGACTACCATCTGTAGTGCAGACTTGACGGGCATACTCTGTATCCTTCCCCCTAAATGTGACCAAGCCTCCATCTCTGCGGGGGTGAAGTTCCGAAGTTCCTTTAGAAACTTATGATCTGAGTTGTGCGCCTCACTCCCTGCAATTCATATATTGAAATCCTAACCTAGGTATATAAGAACGTGACCTTATATGATGACAGGATCTTTGCAAAGGTCATCAGGTTAAAATGAGGTCATGAGGGTGGGTCCTAATCCAGTATGATTGGTCCTTATAGGAAAGAGAAATTTGGGGTCAAAGACATAAAGAGACCTCTTGTGAAGGTGGAGGCAGAGGTGGGTGACGCTTCCTTAAGACAGGTAGCATGACAGGATGTACAGGAGGCTGGGCCCAACGCTGTGCCCTTGGACTTCTAGTCTCCACAACTGAGACAATGGATTTCTGATATTTAAGTTGTGTGGTTTTTCACTTGTGGCAACAGCCCTAGCAAATTCATATTCATGTGTTTGTGAACACACTGGACATTTAGAAATACTAAGAGAATTCCCATGGTTATTTCTTTATACTTCCTCCTGATATTGGACACCCCCCCCGCCTCTTTTTTCTATTTAGATTTGAGTAGCAGTTATTGAACATCTACTCTGAGTTTTTTTCTTTTGAATGTTAGCTTGAATTATTTTCAAAAATAACCTCACAGGGGCTGGGGGCTGTAACTCAGTTGGTGCTTGCCGAGTATACATTAACATCGAACACAACTAGGCCCATGCTGTAACTCCAGTGCTTGGGAAGCAGAGCCAGGAGGTTCAGTATTTGAAGGTCATTCTCAGCTAAATGTCAAGTTCAACCTTAGCCAGGGCTACCAGAGACCCTGTCTCAAATAACAACAGCAACAAAAAGTAAACACATACAAAACATCTCATAAAACATTGTTATCACTATCTTGGGGGGAGAAAATTGAGTTCAGTGAGAAGAGATGGATCAAGGTCATCCAGACAGGAAGTACAATGCCTGATGGGAACTCGGGTCTCTTACTTCTAAACCCAGGGCAGTGTTTACAGTACCATGACTACTCAGCAGGGATTCCAAGCACTCCTCCACCCCATCTGCCTGGTTTTTTTTAAAGTTATTAACCACTTGGTGTGGGAGTTTCCTGCCGGCATTTACATGACCGAGTACAGCACTTTCTTCCTCCAGCTCTGTGGCACTTAAGACAGCCCTCCCTGTGCTTGGTGCCCTGTGTCCAGCTCTGCAGGGCAGGGCCGCAGGGGGCGGGGTGCACTGAATGCTGCCTGGGCTCGTTTAAAGATGAATCATCTCTGGGAAGAATAACAGTCTTCTGGTTTCAAATGAAAGGCATATTCCTTTTAAAACTTTAGAAAGCACAGAAAAGTAGGCAATAGAGACCGAGGCTCTTGCCAGCATCCCAGCCCCTCCCTTCAAGCCCTGCAGGTGGAAGAAGACCTCCTCGTTACCTCTTGGTCTAGAGCGATGTTTGAAGTTCAAGGAGTGGGGAAAGCCTCTTGGAAGCTCATTGGTTGGAAGCTCAAGGCTGGAAGAAAATATTTTTTGTTTCTCTTTAAGTTTAGGAAACTATGTAGGGGTAGTGGTAAGAGTCAGAGTCTAGTTTGAAAGGAGGAAGATCAAGGGAGGGAAGAACCCCAGATAAGTGAAGAGACTTTCCTTCCTTCAATATTGAGCAAAGGTAGCTGAGTTCAGACAAATTACGTGCAGGGTAAACACAGCCTGTGTAAGCAGGCACTGTCTGTATGTAACCCCTCCACACCGTGCGTAGACAGGGCTGTCTTACATTCTCCCCGGCTGCTTTCTGGGAGGTACAGTCTATGAATGTGGAAAGCATGAATTTTGCATGAGTGTGGGTGGGGGTGAGGGACTAGCTTCATTGTCTGAGTCTCAAATGCCCATGGGGTCAGCCAGGTCCTCTGCCCATGCCTGGTCATGAGGCTTTTGTATAAGGAAGTAAAGGCACAAAGTTGAGTAGTAATCCAGTCTCATCTGCTGTGCAGAAGGTGCAAATCTCTCCCGGATTCTGAATCCGGTTAGCCTTCCTTGGTGGTGATGCTGACTCGGTGCTGTGATCCAGATGCCTTTGAGCTGGGATCCAACCAAGAGCTCCTTGGTCTTCTCCAAATCACTGCCCTGTGCTTTGATGCAGCCACACTCATGGGACCACACAGACAGGTCTGGCTGAGCATCCCACACTGCCTCCCTTGCTCCTAAACCAGCTCCTCCCACATACCGAGGCCCTGACGAAGACCTCTCTCCTTCATCCAGCCCTCTCTCCTTCATCTAGCACTCTCCTAGCTACTTTGCTTGCAGACGGTATAGTTCTGTGGTTTAGGAATTGGCCTTAACTACAGTTAGTAGCTGTGTGACCTTGCACAGGTCTCAGCTAATCTGAGCTTTAGGTCTCACCTGGTGGGATGGAAATCACCGAAGAATTAATACAGCCACAAGTACAAAGAGCTGAGTCTCTGCCATCAGCGAGGACCCTTCACTCTCTCAGGTTGCCAATGTTAAGACCTGGGTCACTCTGTCCCTCTGCTTCTTACACCCCTGTTATTGCCTGTCACTGCTGGAGAGGAGCACGAGTGATGGTGACTGTGCCTTTAGCCATCCATGTGCTAAACTTGGCAGGGGGTCCTCACTACCTCCCAGCACTTCTGTTAGGACAGTCCCCATATTACAGTTCCAGTGTTACTCTAGTCTTTCCCTCCGAAAACCAAAATAAATCAAAGACCTGCTGTGAATTCTCTATTTTCTTCTCTCACCTGTGTAAGAAATAAATCATCATGGTCCATTTTCAGTATGAGGTTCACTGATGAGTCACGTATAAGCAGGAGGCGCTAGCTTCTCCCTTCCCTAGCTAGCAGCTGGTGCCTGCTTCCCTGGGTGCTTTTTAGTTTATTGGAGCGTTGAAAAGTTACAGACAGGCTGGGTGTGGGGGCACATGCTTTTAATCTAAGCACTCGGCAGGGAGGCAGAGGCAGGCGGAGCTCTGTGAGTTCCAGGCCAGCCTATTCTACACAGAGAGTTCCAGGGCAGCCAGGGCTACATAGTGAAACCTTGTCTCAACAACAACAACAAATAAAATAAAAACTAAAAAAAGGAAAAGTTACAGTCTGCTACATGACTAAGCCCACATATCAGGAAAGAATTGAGGGAGGGGGCGTAGATCTGAAGCCCCAGGAGGATGGGGACTTGGGGTGATGACTATGCTAACTGAACAACAGAGATTGTTTCCTTCTGGAGTACCAGTCTATGGGAAAAAAATGGGTAGAAATTTCACCAAAATTGGCATGCTAATCATTTTTGCCTTTTGTCCAGGCTAACTCCTAGCCCTTGTGGAACCAAAAATAATCTCACTTTCATGACTCTGAGTCTCCAGTATTTATTACTGAGGATCATTGCTTTCTACATTTACTATGTGCTTTCCTCACCTACTATGCAATCTTTTGCCTGCCTCAATTTTAGAAACAGTTTTCTCCCATTCTTTCCTCCCATCTCAGTAGAGGAAAGGATTCTAAGTGTACAGACAAGGCTGTTCCTTGGTGTAACACATGGACTGGCAGCTCCATTTGGGTGATGGTCTCCTTCGGAAGTACACTGCTCTCACCGAGCCCAATCCATCATCATTGTCCACGTGGACCTCTGTAATAGCCTGCAGTCATCGTTCCATTGACATTTGTTCTAGTTTGGTTTCCTGTTGCTGTGATCAAACACTGACTGAAAGCAATGTGGGGAGGAAAGGGTTTGGTTCAGTTTACACTTCCATGACTCAGTTTATCTTTGAGGGAAGTCAGGCCAGAACTCAAAGCAGGAACCTGGAGACAAGAACTGAAGCAAAGACCACGGAAAAATGCTGTTTACTGGCTTGATTCCTTTGGGATTCCTGGGTTACTTTTCTTATCCAGCCCAGGTCCACCTGCCCAGAGATGGTTCTGCCCACAGTGAGATGGGCCTTCCTACATCAACCAGCAATAGAGAAAATGTGCACAGACTGGTCTGATGGAGGAAATTCCTCAGCTGAGGTTCCTTCTTTCCGGGTGACTCTAGTTTGTGGCAGGTTGACAAAAACTAGCCAGTGCAATATTCATTTTCACGTCATCAGGGGAACAATTTGCTTTGGAGACAGGGTCTTAACTCTGTAGTGCAGGTATAGCCTCGAACTCACACCATACTTCTTGACTGCTGGGATAGTAAGTGTGAAACCCCCATGAATACCAGAGGAGATATTCTTTAGACACATGTCAAGTCCTATTTCTCTTTTGGTCAGTATTTTCTGATCACTTCTGCCTCTACCATATGTAGAGTAAAGGTCCCATCCCCATTGCTTGCTCCCCAAGGTTCTGCCTGGCTCACTCCCTGCTGCATCTCCAGTATTGTCCCAGACATACTGCTCCTTTCTGCTCTTTGAGTACGTAGAGTCCTTTCCTATTATGCCTCGGCATTTGCTGGACTGTGCTTCTTCCACACAAGTCACACCCTTCTACATGCTTAACGCTACCTCTCCCTTTAGCTCTGACTTCAGATGTCACCTTCTCAGGGATACCAGCCTTCCCCATTGCCTGTCGGGTTATTTCCTTCCTAACCGGAGTCATTCTCTTGTTCACCAAGTGTTTGTTTATTGACTTCCTTATTCCATGTGGTCAAGGGCTGAACTGGCTCACCCATTGTTGGAGACCAAGCACTCAGCACAGGACCCGGCAGAGTGGAACGAAGGAAACCCTTGTCACTTCCTGTACCAGTTAGAAATTGTGTTTGGCTGCATGAACCAAAGGCTAGCTTAGCAAATAGAGGGTTTGCACCAGAAGTCTGGGACAGGGGATGGGATTAGGGGTTGTTGCAACTGCTCTGGGGACTCTCAAGGCTCCTTTTGAGTTTTCTGCTCTGTCATCTTTAGTGTCTGGATCTCCCCTCCTGGCCGAGAGGTACTACACTGTCTTATTTTAGATGAGAGAAGGGAGGAAGGGCAGGTAGAGTATTGGCAGGAGAGCAACAACTTTCCCTGAACGCAGTGAGCTGTACTTGGGTCTCGGTGGTCAGAACTGTATGACTTGGGTATTCTTGGCAGCAAACAAGTCTAGGAAACCAATGCTTCTCACTGAGAACATGTGATCTGGAACGCACCACAGCTCCTTTGGGCAAGAAGAAGGAGAGAGAACAGATACTGGGTAGGTGGCCAGCAGGGTGGCTTCATCTCTCATCCACTGTAGGCTGTGGTCAAAAAGGGAGGTTGGATTCACAGGAGCACGGAGGATGGAGGAGGTAGTGGTAAGAGAGACCGGAAGTCTGCCAGAGACTAAGGTGACAAGGCCCGTAGAGTTTAAGATTTTGCTGTAACAGTGCTTTAAAAATATTGTCATGGGTCAAGTGAGTACTTAAGGCAATTTGTTAAAAGATTACATGTGCTGGATATATAGCCCAGTTGATAAAGTGCTTGCCTAGTGTGCAGAAGTCCTGGGTTCGAGCCCCAGCACCTCATAAGACCAGTGTGATGGCACATAGTCATAATCCAAACACTCCAGAGGCAGAGGCAGGAGGATCAGAAGTTCAAGGCCATCCTCTGCTACACCGTGAATGGGAGGCCAGCCTGGCTACATGAGAACCTGTATAAAGAAATACATATGGGTGGTTGCCACTGCTCTTGGAGCTTTACCATGCTGCCAAAGGTGACAAGAAGAAGGACGCTGCAAAGTCGGCCAAGAGAGACAAAGACCCAGTAAACAAGCCTGGGGTAAGACCAAAAAGAAGTAGTCCAAAGGCAAAGTTCAGGACAAGCTCAACAACCTAGTTCTGCTTGACAAAGCTATGTGTGACAGACTCTAAAGAAGTTCCCAGCTATAAGCTTATTACTCTAGCTGTGGTGTCTGAGAGCCTGAAGATCCAAGGCTCCTCGGCCAGGACAGCTTTTCAGGAGCTCCTCGGTAAAGCACTTATCAGACTGGTTTCAAAGCACAAAGCCCAAGTAATTTACACCAGAAACAAAGAATGGAGATACCCCAGCTGCCAGCGAGGATGCCTGAGCAGGTTCAACCTACTATACATTTGGAAAAATAAAACTTTATTAAATCAAAAAGGAAGGAAGGAAGGAAGGGAGGGAGGGAGGGAGGGAGGGAGGGAGGGAGGGAGGGAGGGAGTTAGTTCCCAGCACTCAAGGAAAGGGCAGCAAGAGAGGAAAGGGCCTTGGTGAGATCAAGGCCACCCTGGTCAACATATCGAGTCCCAGGTCAGCTGGGACTACAGGAAGACCTTATCTGAAACAAACTAAATAAATAAACACATATGTTAATGTTGAAATAAATAACTTTTTTTTTTTTGAGGTGTTGGAGTTTGAATCCAAGACCTTCCACTTTGCTAGGTAAGCAGTGCACCACTGGGTTATATCCGCACCTCTGAAAAGAATTTTAAAAATAATGCAACAGTGTTCTAAGCTTAAATCTCACAGGATGGTCTTTTGACAGTGGATTCTGTGCTATGTTCATGAACTAGGTGATGAGCATCCTTTCCTTTCTGCTTCCCTTTCCTGCAGGGTTACTATGATCCAGAGACAGAGGAGCCACCTGATACTCCATGGCAACAGTTTCCTATAAGTGGGAACATTTGTGGAGGTTTCTTGGGCAGGGTGGTGCTGACACCCAGAATGGGAGCTTCTCTGGGAGAAGCATCAGATAGTCAGTTGACAAATTTGAAGGGTTCACAGAGCTCTCTGTGGAAGTTAAAAACAAAAACAAAACAAAACAAAAAAATTGTCCTTGCTTATGGACTTTAGCATCTCAGGAAACCAGGAAACCAGAAGATCTGTGGAAAATAGCAGGGCTCTTGGGAGAACTGGTTGCCATGACAACAGGGCATGGTATTGGTTACAAAGAAGCTGCAGTGGCCTGTGCACCCTTCTTAAAAGGCAGGATGCAGGTTTAAACACCTCAGTAAAGAGCAAACATGTCTGAAACCAAGGCCACATTCAATTATTTCCTCCAAAAACCACTTACTCGGCAGGGGAGATTCTGTGATCACCCAGGACCAGATTTATACATTGACTGCACTCCAGATATGTTGACCCTTGCAATTTCCCCAAATGTGGGAAACTCAACTGCATAATTTGTGGTAATGGGGAACTGTGTTCATGCTCTCCCATTTAAAAAAGAGAGAGAGAACAAAGTAGCCAGTCACCCTCCAGGCAGTCAGGTTGCCTTTGTAGCATGTGTCTCTGACTTGCTTTCTGGGTACACCTGATGTGTGTGCAGGCGGACACGAATGCAGTCACTGTCTCACGAGCGTGACCTGCACTCACTGGGTGGCGGTGTGTGCCACCCATTGTATAGTCATTATCTGACCCTCTTATCTCTGTCTTGCAGCTAGGGGCGTTACAGAGGTGATGTGGCTTGTCGAAATGCATGAGGTTGTAAGATGTGGGTGGGGTGTAGAACCCAGGTCTGTCTCGTTCTGAACCCCATGGCCTTTCCTCTATGCCCTTCTTGGCCAGGCTGCTAGCTCTACTCTCATTGTTTATATAGATGTTTGCAGCAGGTTTGAGACTGGCCCTTCCCACTCCCATTCCAATCCCGTTCACACTATTGCGCAGGGATATCCTGATCACTGGATCACTGTCAGGCTATTCTGCTCAAAGTCTGTCCTGACTTCCCATTGCTCACCAAATGTGAAGGCAACAGTGAGTCTGGCACTTAGAGCTTTGTCTCCAGCCTCGTCATCCACTAGCTCCCTGCAAATCCCCACCACTCGACTTGACCAGGGAGCTCTTTGATTCTCTGTCTCCCACTCCCCCTGCCCCCAAAGACCTGTCCTCACAGCTCAATCACAGCCTCTTTCTAACCCATGCCTCTTAGGATACTTATTCTCTTTTGAATTTTCTGATTTATAACTCTGATTTATTCTACTGTATGCTCTTAGGGCTGATTCACAGAATCACAGAATTATTAATTAATTATTATTATTATTGATCTTTTTGAGACAGGGTCTCCCTGTAGCCCCAGCTAGCCTAGAATTTGTTATGTAGACCAGCCTTGCCTTGAACTCACAGAGATCTGCTTGCCTCTGCCCTCTTGAGTGCTAGGATTATTTTAGGCTTTTAGAATTATTTTTATTTTATGTTTATGAATGTATTGCCTGCATGTATGTTAGTGCACCTCTCTTGTGCAATGCCCACAGAGGTCAGAAGAGGGCGTCTGATTCTCCTGGAACTGGAATTATGGATGGACTGTTGTCAGTCGCCCATGCAGGTGCTGGACATTGAACCTGGGTCTTTGGCAAGAGCAGCCAGTGCTCTTAACCACTGTGTCATCTCTCTAGCCTCTTGAGAAGTACTTCTAAGTGTGTGAGGGACATCAGGTGACAGATGTGACACGGAACACCTGAATGCTACTGCAATAGGGGCTTCAGCAGCTCATTTGGAGAGCTGGGATGACCTTTCAATGATCTTGCTTTATACTGGCAAGACAAGGGGACAAGATCTTGGTTATGGCTATTTCCTTCCATAGATGGCACTACCTAAAGAGACGTTCGGCTATGGGCCTTCAGCTAACTTTCCCCACAGCTATACAATGTGGAATTGGAGCCTGAAGTGGGAGCCAGTGTCCTAGGTAGGCAGGAGTCATAATATTTGCACTCACCTTTCTGTTTCAGGTAGCAGTGACTCCACACTGAGGTTCACAGGGAAAACCTGAAGCAAAGACACCTGGGACTTCTGACTTGGTAGAGTGTGGTGGGAACGGAAAGTCTTCATGTTTAACAAGTAATCTAGGCCAATACAGAGGCAAGTGCGACGGTGTGGGGCAGCCTTAAATTCTGCGTTTCTGACAAGCATCGAAGTGATTCTGATGCTTCTGGCTCATGGACTCGTGGAGACCGGAGGCTGTAGGTAAAGGTCAGCAAACTATCTGTAAATTACTTTTATAGACCTTTATTGTAGGCTTTGTGGGACACATGATTTCTTTTGTAGCATTTTCAGCGTCAACACATGAATGAATGAGCTTGACCGTTTTCCGATGCCTTAATTTTTAAAAAATTTTATTGGTATTTTTGAGACAGGGTCTCCCTGTTGCTGTGTAGACCAGGCTGACTTTGATCTCAAAGAGAACCACCTGCTTCTGCCTCTTGAGTGTTAGGATTAAAGATGTGTATTACCACACCCACATTATTTTTAATTTTTGAAAAAAGATTTTAAAAATTATTTTGTATGAGCCAGGTGTCTTGGCACACGCCTTTAATCCCAGCATTCAGGAGGCAGAGGCAGGTGGATCTCTATGAGTTCCAGGCCAGCCTGGTCTACATAGTGAGTTCCAGGCCAGCTGGGGCTATAGGGAGACCCTATCTCCAAAACAAAAATTTTTGTTTATGATTTTTATGTGTTTGGGAGTATTGCTTGCATGTAGGTAGGTGCTGTGTTGTACAATGCCTGAGGAGGTCAGAAGAGGGTGTTGAATCCTCTGGAATTAGAGTTATCAATGGTTGTTAGCTGCCATGTGGGTGCTGGGAATTGAACTCAGGTCCTCTGCAAAAGCAGCCAGTGCACTTAACCACTGAGCCATCTCTCCAGCCCCTCAAAAATATTTAATTTTTCTTTTGTTTTACAAATTTGTGTGCTGTCTGTGTGAATGTGTGTGTGTGAATGTGTGTGTGTGTGTGTGTGTGTGTGTGTAGGTTAAGGGACAATTCTAGGAAACAGACTTTCTTTTCCACCGTATGCGTTTCAGGGATCAAACTCAGGCTGTAAGGTGCTGTCACCCGATAAGCCATCTCACCAGCCCCAGTCCAATGGCCACTTTTGTTCTAGGTGGAATTTTGGTACTACTAGATTTCAGTCACTGACTTTAAGGCCAAAGCTGATGGAGAAGGCAGGAAGAGGATAAGGTTTGCTGTTACTAGTCCCAGCCCTCAAACACGCCTCTAACTAGCTTTGTACATACTGAATACTCAATCCCTGTGTAATGATCAAGGCATGAATCAATGGGAGAAGCTTATTTCTCACTTTGAAGGTAATTTTTAAAGGCTAAGTAACATCTGATAACATTAGGACATTAACGTACCTGAAGTAGAGACCTTGTTATATTTATCAAGCTCTTGGTTTGAGAAGCGTCTTGTGGCATCTGCCCGGTAAGGTAGGGGCGCCTGGAGACTTAATTTCACCACCTTTCTGCTTCCCGGCCTTGGGTTCCTGGAATGTTGGGTCCCTTTTGTCCCTTCAGCTCAGGCCACTGTTGACTACGAGCTTCAAGGGAGCTGCCATGGCCTGGGCTATTTTCCTGGCTGGCTCTGGTTCACACAGCCCACCTCAGTGTGGAATGTTGCTTCTTGGCAGTGTGAGGAATAATCACTCCCCTTGTGCGCGTACCTTTCCTCAGTTCTCAGTGGAGAAGGGACTGGAATGTCAGGGCTTGGGGGTTTTTAGAAAGTGCTGCACATCTGGTTGGTTCCCAGTCTGGGCAGCTGATGAATGGGGTTCTGTTCTGGTGTTTACTTTTGTGAAGCAGATGTTCCTTTGCAGAGGCCAGGGGCTGCTAGCCATTACATAAAGCTTCAGAAATGCCCAGTGAACTTCCTAGAGGAGACGGCATTTAAATAGAAGCTGCTAGAAATGTTAACCAAAACCCCCATGTGTGCCCATGTTCCTTAGACCTATTTTTTCCTTTTTTTTGGATATGAATTAAAAATTTAAACACCAACTCTTCTTGGGATCCCCAAATCCCACCCATGTGCAAAACCTTAGGAAATGTAACAAAGAGTCATATGAGAAGGTGGTGTATGTTTCATGTACACACACACACTCTCACACACACACTCATACTGATGATGGATTCAGTTGAGCAGCATGTTATCTGGGTGTAGTTGTTCAAAGCAATTACGGAACCCCTTAAATCACAGCTTAAGGCAGTGTGTGTGAATGTGTGTGTGTGTGTGTGTGTGTGTGTGGTTTTTTGAGACAAGGTCTTACTATGTAGCCCTGACTAACCTCAAACTTGCTATGTAGACCAGGCTGCCTCAAATTCACAGAGATCACCCTGCCTAGGGTATTTTATACAACCTTTCAAACACACATATAAAAAGTTACAAAATTTTAAACCACACACACATATTTCAAACATTTATAATATCTATGATCATGTAAATTTGGAGACAAGTCTAATGAACTCCTGGTACCCATCACTTAGCATCAAACCTGATCTCATCTCTGCCTCCATCCCCCTTTACAAACTGGATACTTTTGGAGCAAATTCTAAGAATCATTGCTTCATCATAAATACATTAGTACAAATAGCTAAAGGATATAAGCTCTTTTAAATCTATTTATTATTTTAATATTTTTTATTTGTATGTATAAGGGGGGGAAGTATGCCATATATGTGCAAGTACCCACAGGAGCCAGAAGAGGGCTTGGGATCCTCTCGAGCTGGAGTTAAGGTGGTTGTGGGCCACCTGATGTTGGTGTTGGAAACCCCACTTAAGTCCTCTGCAAGAGAAGCTAAACCATCTCTCCAAACTTGGATAAGGAATCTTTTAAAAACAAATGTAAGGGGGATAGAGAGATGGCTCAGTGGTCCAGAGCACTGGCTGCTTTTGCAGAAGACTCAGGTTCAGTTTCCAGCACCTACATGGCAGCTAACAACCAACCATAACTCCAGTTCCAGGGGCTCTGACACCTTCTGGCTTCTGTGGGCATTGCATCATGTGGTGCACTCACATACATGCAGGTTAAACACTCATATACATGAAATCATTAAATACATAAATAATTTTTAAAATGTAGGATTTGATCATATGAAATGGTTATTTTCGTAGACTGAAATAGTGCCATATCAGTGATTTTACATGCTTCAAACTTGTATATGACCATATCACATCTAAAAATTAATGAAAATGCTTTAATTCTCTAGTGTAATAAAATGTAGTCCATGTCCAAACGACTTCCCAGTTTTCCTCCTGGCTCCTTTTCACAGAACTTCAGCAGTCTTTGATCGCCCTTTCTGGTCTGTTTTTCTATGCTTATTTTGTATATTATTCTGGGACAGACTTGGAATTATCCACTTCGCTAAGATCCCTGGTTCCTTTAATTGAAATACAACATTTAGATATAGCACCCTGGGCACTGGGTGGCTTATTGCCTCTGGACTGGTTGCCATGGATGCTTTTTCAGTGGACAGAACCAGGAACGCTCTCTCTTTCTCTCTCTCTTCCTTCCTTCCTTTCTTTACTCCCTCTCTCCCTTCCTTTCTCTCTTTCTTCCATCCATTCATTCTTTCTTTCTGAAAAAGAAATTATTTTAAGTTAAAAAAATGCTTTTCTCATTTTTAGGGTATATTCTACTAGAGATGTACAGTTATATTACCTTGCTTTAAGATCACCTTACATGGGATTAAGTCATCAGTCTGACGTATATGTAAGTTTACTTTGCTTTCTTCATGGCTTTTGGGAAAAATTGCTAAATTGCTGTTCAGTCTCTCATCTCACTACACAACACAAGCTGGTCTTGAACTCACTTTGTAGTTAGACTAATCTCAAACTCAAAATCCTCCTGCTTCAACCTCCTGAGTGCTGGGATTATTGGTATGTAGCAACCCATCTGACAGTTTCTTTCATTTCAGATTAATTCTGCTTCATGAGGGGCAAACAGTTCCATGGTTCCAATGACAAATCTATAAAGCAAGACATTTGCAAAGTCTATTTTCATCTCTACTCCTGTATTCTCTTCATTTTATTCTCTTCTAGATAACTGTCTATTAGCTGTTAGTTTATTAGTTCCCTCTCTCTTTCTTCCCTTCTCTCCATCTTTTGTCCTTTTTGGTGACAGTGTGTCTCTATGTAGCCCAGGTTAGCCTAGAATTCATGATCCTCCTGCCTCAATTCCCCAAGTACTAGGATTATAAGCATATGCCAATTTTATTTTTATTTCAATTTTATTTTAAAAAGATAAATAAACACACAATATATATAAACATAATCATGTGTTCTTCATTAAGATAAAACTCATCATACTGTATTGATCATGTGCCAGCCCCACTTTTCTATATCTTGACCTTTTCACTTGGCAGTATATTCTAGAGATCACTCAAACCACCCTAGAGATGACTGGATTATTGTCTCATTCTTTTTGTTGTTGTTGTTGTTTTAAATAACTACACAGTGTTCAGTGTGTCTGTTCTAGTTTATTAAACTATCCATTGCTTCCAGTCTTTTGCTATAACAAATAGTCTTCTCTGTGTGTCTGTTCATCTGGTCAGTATACATTCCTAAGGGTGAATTGGCCAGGCCAAAGGCTGAATGCAAATGCAATGTGCTGGAGCTTGTCAAAGTTCTCTCCACAAAACTTTTATCACTTTGCATCTCTGTCAGTTGTGTATGAAAATACCTGCCTGTTTCTTTATAGCCTTGCCAGCCAAGTTTATCTATTGTCAAACTTTTGGATTTCATTATTTTGACAGGTGAGATATTACAGCTCATGAGTGTTAGTGTGCCTCTCCGGGAGTGATGTGGCTGTCTTTTATGTGATTATGGGCACATGACCCTTTTTCTCCTTATTGTACTATGTTCTTATCTTGAGGTCTGTTCTCAGCATGTTTACGAGTTGCAAGTATTCATCCTTTAAGGATGACTAGGAGACTTTGAAAAGCAAAAACATCCCTCAGGTCATTTGGTGAATAAATTGTTGGGGCGCTGCCCTCCGATGCAGCTGCCCGGTGGGTTGTCAGGGCTCTTCTACATGGTCAGTGCACATACCTCACAACACAGCACAGCAGCCCGAGGCAGCTAGCCTGTTACATCACTGCTCAGACTTTCAGGGCTTGTCCTGGTGAGTAAGGTAGAGCTGCCTTGCCTTTTTATGGCCTGAGGGTCTTAGTTACAAGTAAGTCACAAGCTTGTCTGTAGGAGTAACTAGACTCCATTCCGTGATGTAGACATAGCAAGCTTCGATGACAGGTTGGTGGTTTTGAGAACTGTGAGGGATCTTAGGTCTTACTCTGTAAGTTAGCCTGTCACAGTTTCGTGGATGCTGTGGAGACATGAACGCTTGCATCAGAAACAAAGGACTTTATTACTATGGCACAACAAGCTTCCTTAGGGTTAGCATATTTGTACCCGCTCCCTTTGTCCTAAGTATTTCACAATGTGTGTTCGTGTGTGTGTGTGTTTGTGTGTGTGTGTGTATGTGTGCGTATGCTTATTAGTTTCTGTTCTTGTTGTGTTTACTCTTGGAAGTCAAACCCAGGGGCTCGCACATGCCAGACAAACATAGCAATCTACCACTGAGTTGTCATTGGTTGGGACTGCAGTGTGCATTGTAAGCATTGATTCATGACCACCACCCAATGACAGTATGGCTCCTTATCACCAAGGCAACCCAAAATTCCTTCTTCCCTCCCATGCTTCTCCTGCCACCTGTTAAGTCGGTTATGCGCATAAGGGGAAGAAAGGGATGGAAAAGCGACAAAGAAATTGTGCTCTGGTTATGGTATACCTCTGTTAGTAGAGTGCTTGCCTAGTGTATACACGGCTCTGCACTGCACAAACCAGGTATATTCCCAGCACTGAAGAGGTAGAGGCGGGAGGGTCAGAAGTTCAAGGTTGGGTTTGGAGAGATGACTCAGTAGGTGAAGGCCTACCATGCAAGCATGAGGACCTGTGTTCGGATGTCTGGCACACACATAGCAGCCAGGTTTGCACACATGTCTATAATCCTAGCTTAGAGGGCAGTGAGGCAGGTGAATCTCAGAACTTGCTGGCTAGCCAGTCTAGCCAATCAGTGAGTTTTGGGTTCAGTGACAGGCTTTGTCTCAAAAAGATAAGATGAAGACCGATAATGGAACATCTTCTACGTCAGCCTTTGGCCTATGCAAGCACCCACACCTACATGTATATGTGCACATGTATCACACACACACACACACACACACACACACACACACATACACACCCACCCACCCCACACCACACGAAGAAGTTCAAGGCTGTCTTTAGCTGTGTAGAGTTTGAGGCCAGCCTGGGCTAACTGAGACCCTGTCTCAAAACAAACAAACAAAATGAACAAAGAAAAACTTAAAAAAGGAAATGGAAAAAAAAGCAAACATGTTCATGAGAAGAAGCTTATGACTGAATGGGAAGCAAGTGATGGTCAAGTTCACCCTGCAGTTTTGAGGAGGTCAAGACTTAAGAGCCTCCAGGTCTTGCTTGTAGTCCCACAGCTTATTAGCAAACGAAGTGAATACATTCTCTAATCTTTGAAATGGGCATTTGTTTTTGTATAACAAATATTTTTATATTTTCCTTATTTTGTCCTGCCATTGTTGTAGCTATATAGCAAAACTCTGTGCAACCAGGATGCTCCACTCAGCAGATGTGGCCACACAGCTGACAGGCCCTTGCTCTCATTGGGCCACAGTTTTCTTATAGCAAGCACCCTGTCACAGAATGTTGAGTTTTAACTCGAACGGCATAACTATGTGAAGGACTTAGCAAGTGCTTGGTTGGTGTCAGCCACTGTGATGGCTGCTACTGTGACTGCAGTGTGCCTGCCAACAAGCACCTGGCAAACAAGTTCAACAATTCACTTCCTCTGTCCCCTGAGGAGACTGTCCATTGTCGTTTTCCTGGTAATGACCATACTCCATCTGCACAGGATGAGGATGTCTTGAGGAGAGGAGGTCATCTTTGTTCAATGTCCTTCGAGGACTTAGAATGCAAGCTTCTGTCACTCCATGTCTTGCCTGGTTCTCAGGGTGCACCTGCTGTCATAACCTTTGTCTTTTTCTTCCTCTTGGAAAGCCTCAGGGCGGCTCATGGCTTGTTTTGTTACAGAGACCAGGAGAAGAAGAAAGGGGAGAGATTCAGAAGCTGAACATCCGCTCTGGGTGAACAGCAGAAGGGAAGCCTTCCTCCTCAGACGACTTCTTCAGGCCTTCTAAAATGTTTTCTTTCTTTCCAGGACACTCTTTGAGCCAGGGCATAAAGTGGAGAAGGTGGATGAGGTCAGGGATCCGAGGGGAGACATCTTACTGTGGAGTAAAGATTCTTCTCTGGCTAGTAGAGGAGAGGTGGAGTTACTGATTCTCTTGTTCTGAAAAACCCATTTTTATTTTATTTAAAAAAGTCTCTAGAGTGCCTAATATATTTGAATGTATCTCTGAGTGGTTGAATTTGTTCAAATTCAATGGACACATTAACCATTAATGACATGCTTGTGCCTCTTTGAAAGCCTGCCTCTTAAAAGAGAATCATATCTATTTGATCTCCTTTTGTGTATGATGCTAAGTAAACCATCTACCCTGAGTTTCCAGCCTACAATACCCAAAGCAATTTAGCTTTGCTCAAAGAATACATTAGGATGTTGTAAATCAACATGAACTCTGAAAATATACATCTTCTAGGTAAGTTCTCCTGATTGGTGCATCAGCAAAGAGGCTAAATCTAGTAAGTGAGGTGACATGTGATCTTACCTTCACAAGTTACCAAAGTCTACCATTATGCCCCAGGTGGAGCCATGATTATTTTTTTCACCTAGGTTTTATTCTTTTGATGCAGATTTTGCTTTAGGATGATTTAGAAGTAGACATTACTGAAGGGCTCAAGAGACAGAGCTAGGCCTAATGTAATGGTCCTCTCAGGACAGTGGCCTTAAATAAATGAATGAATTCTACCACTCAACAGTCATTCAGGGAGCATTTTTCAAGTGCTAAACATAGCCTTAGGCACTTGGGTTGGGTCTCTCATGAGCCTTGGTAGAGTCCCCAGTCTGGAGCAGTGCTATCCAGCTGTAGAACTTTCTGTAATGATGTTCTGTTCACTCATGCGGCTGTGGCCATAGACCACTTGAGATGAGGCTAGTGCGACTGAGAAACCGAATTTCTCATATTATTTAATGTCAATTCACATTTACCTAGCCTATGTTGCCCGTGGCTACCCTAGAAGAACTACATAATACACTTATTATGATTATTTATTATTACTTCTGGCCCCACCACTCCTAATATATTTTGAAAATAATATTTTTTGCTGCATTAAGAACTATTTTAAAGAACTGATTCACACAGTTAATTAATTGTGATTGTAAATGGTGCAAAGAAACATCAGGGACTATGGGAAAATAAAACTGGCAACTGTGAACTAATTTAAGGGTAAGCCAAGACTTTTCTGAGGTCCGTACCTCAGAGCATGTTAATAAAATTCACTTAGGATTCACCAGGTTGGGGCTGGTGTGGAAAAAATTTCTATCAAAAGAGGCAACTTGTGCAGGTGCCTTGACCCAGGAAGAATGGCACTTTCCAGATAGTCAAGGGCAGCTATTATGACTGGAGCATCGCGACAGCAGGGAGAAAGCAGGGCATGAATGGGGAGAAGGCAGAACTGAACCACACAGGATGCACCTAGCTGTTACGTATCTTGGACTCACTCCCAGCCATAATGAGATCCTTGGGAAGGCATTTTGGGCAGAAAGATACCTTGATCCAATTCTATTAAAATTTTAAATGAATCTTTTTTCTAAGTTATAAATGCACAAATTCTGTAGTCAAGTAGATCTTCAGGGTTTGCTATGAAAGCCCAATAGGCCGATATGCTTCTTAGTTTTTCAATTCCCTAAGGCAAGCACATTCAACAATATATACTGATTCTTATGCTATTCATTTATGTATTCTTAATTTATTTATTTTTATTATGCGTTTTTATTTTTTCTTAGCACGTGTTTTGCCTGCGTGTGTGTAAGTGCAGGATATGCGTGCAGTGCCCACAGAAGAGGGCATCAATCCCTTGGAACTGGAGTTATGGATGGTTGTTATCTGCCACGTGGATGCTGGGAGCTGAACACGGGGTCTGCTGTGCAGTCTGCAAGAGCAGCCAGTGCTCTTAACCACTGAGCCATCTCTCTAGTCCCTTGTCATTAAGTCTCTAAATAACCTTCAAACCTTACTCTTTGTTACTGTTTCATTACTGTTTCATTACTCACTTGGAAGGTGAGGATTTTGTTCTTCTATCCCCACCACTCCCAATATATTTTGAAATTTTTTTTTCTGCATTAAGAACTATTTAAAGGACTGGAGAGAAGGCTCGGTGGTTAAGAATACTTGTTGCTCTTATAGAGGACCCAGGTTCAGTTCTGAGCACCCACATAGGGCTGCTCACAACCACCTGTACTTCTAGTTCCTGGGATCCAGTGCCCTCTTCTGCCCTCCATGGTCACTACACACCTCTGGTGCACACACAGGCAGGCAGGAACACATGCATACACATAAACAATTTTTTGAAATTAAGACATATTTTCAAATTTGGCTCCACCACCAATCCCCATCGACTCTCTTCTGGCTGTATAAATCTTTCAACATGTTTGAACACATAGGAATTTTAGCTTTTTATTGCTGTTGTTTGTTTTGTTTTTCTTTTCTTGAAGAAATTGTTTTCGGACTTGCTGCAGTCTGGGCTGGTCCTCTCCAGGCTGGCTACACACTTCTTGGCTTGGAATCTCTCCTCAACAATGACCGAGGATTTCCTTGGCCTCTTATTTTATGTTGAATCAACTGCATATTTCTTGGATTCTATGTCTTACCTTTCTTGGCTTGTTTTCTTATTTAGCTAAGGAAATCCTCAAGTAGTTCCTTATATAGGAAGTGGCATTTTGAGACTTTGCATCTCAAAATTGTCTTTATACTGTCTACATTTAATTGGCTGGGTATAAAAGTCTAGGATAGAATTTGGCATTTTGCTGGTGTTGCCTCATGAATTCTAGATTCCAGTGTTTGATGTTATTCTGTTTTTCTTGTCTCGAGACAGGATCTCATGTAGCTCAGGCTGGCCTCAGATTTCCTCTGAAGCTGAGACTGGCCTTGAACTCTGTCCTTTGGCCTCTTCCTCCAAAATGCTGGGATTACCAGTGTGGGTTCCCACCTCTGGCTCTGATGCCTTTCTTGTTCTTGATCTTTTGTTTTAAATGTGTCCTTTCCACTCCCCCTCATCCCCATAAGCCTTTTAAAAATCCAATATTGAGGGCTAGAGAGAGATGGCTCAGTGGTTAAGAGCACTGGCTGCTCTTGCAGAGGACCCAGGTTAGGTTCCCAGCACCCACATGACTGCTAACAACTCTGTATAACTTTGGTTCTTGGAATCTAAAGTCCTCTTCTGGCTTCTAAGGACATTGTACAACTTGGGTGTACATCTACGTAGGCTAAACATTCAGACGCATAAGATAAAAATAAATAAATAGAATTTTAATAATCTAATAGCTTCAATTATGGAAACATTTTTCAGGCTATTTTTTCTCTTAGACTGGTTCTTTAATTTCATTGTTTTTTCTTTCCTATCTTCAATCTTTGTGAGGTTTTGCTATTCTTTTTAACAGGCTTCCTCAAGATTATGTTGAATCTGTGTATTGAATTTTTCATTTCTCCTATTTTATTTTTAGTTTAAAAGTGCTCTTTTAGGGTTGGAGAGATGGCTCAGTGGTTAAGAGCACTGGCTGCGTTTGTAGAGGACCTGGATTCAATTCCCAGCACCCACATGGTGGCTAACAGCCATCCTTAACTCTAGATCCAGGAGAATCTGACACACTCTTCTGTCCTCAGTGGGCATTGCATGACATAGGTACACTCCCACACATGCAGGCAATACACTCATACACATAAAATAAAAATAATAAAATATTATTATATATTTATTTTGTAAAATAAAAAATGCTGTTTTAGAAATTCTTTTTTAGCACCCTATTCTCATTTTTAAGGTGTACTGTTCTCTGATGATGATGAGGTTCTTCTTCCCTGTGGTGTTTATTTTGCTGTTTTTATTTTATTTGGGGGTTTCCTTCAAATATCTGGTGGTCCTTGGCCATTTGCTCATATTTAAGGAAACAAAACAAAGATGTTGGTTTGTAAAGTCCATATATGATGTTCATTCAGGTTTGTAGTCAGTTGTCCTCACTGTAGAGTCTCTGGTTGAGTCATTCCATTTGGGAGTCCTTGCGGTCTGTCTGTGTTTTTAAGACTTTGAGGATAGAGTATGCATGATTAGAGTCCACTGCGCAGATTCTTAAAATTTCCCATCTGGAGGGCTTGTGCCTATGTGAGCAGGAAAAGAAGCCCGACAATTTAATGGTGCATATTTTCAGTTAAGTAGCGTCAACCACAACTGCTCTCAACTGTGCAGAGACTTCCATTGGAAAGTAAGCCTACAAGTTCTTTCAGGGTGAAGGAAGGGTGGTCATTAAGTTCTGCTGTGTTGGAGTTCTAATTTCTTTATCCACAGATTTTCCACAAATCCCTTCTCTCTTCCTTCTGAAGTTACCCAGTGCCTCCAGTTTTAGAGTTCCTTGGAGTTAGAAGTCTATAAATCATATCACAGCTTTACTTTTCTCCTTTCTGCTGGGAATCAGCTAAGATAGTAAGCACTTGCTCATCTTTCCAGCTTCCAGTTTTTAATATTTGCCTTTTCTTTCTGGGTTTATGACTTAAAGTTTTCTTATATTTGTTTTAGTGGAATTTGGGAGTGGAACAAGCCAGTTGCATTTACAATTATAAAATTTGCCATTTAAGTCCTGGAATTTAGTAAGCCCATTAAAAAAATTGCCATCTTGTTTATAATGTAGAAAATGGATTTGAGGACTGGAGATGGCTTAGCAGTTAAAGTTCTGCACTGCTTCTTTAGAGAAGTGCAGCACCTCTATCAGGAGGTTCACACTTGTCTGTAACTCTAGTTCTAGGGAATTCAACATCCTCTTCCTGACTCCTCTGACACCTGCACTCACATGTGCATACATTGATACACACATGTACACATAAAAATAAAATGGATTTGATGGTCCTGATGGTTTTGACTAGATGGCATAGTGGGTGGAATTATATGACCTAGAAAGATATGTTCAAGTGCTAACTACCTTATTTGTAAGTAGAACCTTTGCTCATGAACTCAAGTAAGATGAAGTCATAAAGGATTAAGGCAAGTTCTGATCAAATGATTAATGTCCTTGTAAGAAGGATGAAATGTGGGCACAGAGAAAAGAATGCCATGTAAAGACAGAGGTGGAGACTGGAGTGATGCATCTGCAAATCCAGGAACACCAAGGATTTCTGGCACCCACAAGAAGCTAAATACAGGCATGGAACTGGCTCTATCTCACAGCCTCCAGAAGGAACCAACTCTCCGGAGACTTTGATTTCAGTCTTTTAACTTCTAGAACCAGAAGAGAACACTGTTCTGTCTCAAAACCACTATTTTGGGCCCTTTGCTACAATAGCCCTAAGAAGCACATACAGATGGGTATTGTTATGCTTTTTAAACTTAGAAATGGAGGCACTTTGAGAACTTTCAGTGTGCTTAGAAATGGAATATAGTTTGAGAAAAGGAAGGTGATTTTTTTTCTGGAATAGCTGGTGTTTGCTTCATATCATTTGTTATTTGCCAGTTTCATTAAATAAATGCCATATTTTTCTTTAGCATTATAAAACTGTTACTATGTAGCATATATCTGTACATGTCTCAGTTTTTCAGCTAACTTTTAAAATCCCTATCTGACTTCTTTGGAAAACACTAAACCAGATAGAGAAAGCTGAAATTTAGGAAACATAGCTAGGAAACAGAATGAACAAGAGTCTAAATATGTCTCTATTACTTTTGATGCAAACTCTGGAAACAATGTCCAGCAATCATGAACCCAACAGGTCCTCTTCCTCTCTCTTACCGTCTCTCCCTCTTAAGACTCCAGAATCCCCAGAATCCTCCAGACGGCCCCCCGCCAATCTAAGAATTTGGTTCTCCAAATTCTTCCATGCATTGCAGATTTTAGTCTGTGCAAAAGCGCTTATTTCTAGAAGTCCTTAGAAGGAAGGACTTCTAGGAATTTTAGAAGGATTTCTGGAAGTCTCTTTTTCTAAGGACTTCCTGTTATGTGTATTACTTAACCTACCTATCAGAACTAGAGTGCTCACTAGAGCTGTAGCATTTTAGCTCTAAGGATCACATTCATAAAAGCTGGATTCACAGGGCCCCGTGGAGGGCAAAGGGCAAAAATGAGGAACGTTCTCCCCAGTAGACTTCCTGTCGGTAAAAGTCTTTTGGTAAAGGTAAGCTTTAATGGAATCGATGTCAACACTCCACAAAGGCCAAAGATTCCAACCTTCCCATTTAAGGTTAAGTTAACTATATTCAATGATTCCATGTGTCAAAATTAACTAGATTTCAGGGATTTCATGTTTCAAAAAATTAAAAGGAGGAGCTGGAGAGATGGCTCCATAGTTAAAAGCACTGGTTGCTCTTGCAGAGGACCTGGGTTTGGTTCCGTGTACCCATGTGGCAGTTAACAATCATCTGTTAATTCCAGGGGATCTGATGCCCTCTTCTGACCTCTGTGGGCACTGCATGACATGAGTGCACTTACGTACATGTAGGCAAAAAACTCATACATGTAACATAAAGTTAAAAATAAATATATGTATTTTAAATTAGAAAGGGTTAGGGTAAATGTTACTCAATTTAAACTTTGCCAAAGTTGAGGTGGAGTTGAAGTAACCACGTAACAGTGGTTCCAGAAGTGGGAAAGATCTCCAGACTACAGTAGCCTTGGCCCTTTCCCACAGCCCTGCTTTCTCCACAGCAACCAGCAGGTCCTAGAAAAACTGCTGTCTGTTTCTATTAAAACCAAAAAACCGTTTCTGTCTCTACCACATAGAGACAGAAAAAGCTAAGGAAAGGACACTGATCCTCACACTGAGCAAGGTTGACCTCTTAGAGAACACGAGAACCCAAAGAATGAAAATTACTTTCCTAGGACAAGGAAGATTCAGACTCCAGAAGCCGAAAGCCAATTAGACTCTAGAACGGGGCCAGAACCCAAATCCATTCCCCAGGCCTCCTCCATTAGCTTGGAATTTTCAAAGCAAAGCACAAATATAGTTACCAATTTGGTTGTTAGGGAAATCCCTCTGATATAGCCCAAACAACAACAGACAAATAACAATAAAACTACCACCACTCTAAACCAAACAAACCAAAACAACAACAGATCATGACAATGTATCCTGGCAATAAAAGACAAAATCAGTTGCACATTTGCTGATGACAAACAGGTATGACAGGAACTCCTCACCTCTTACAGATGGGGGTCTGACTGTAAAGCAAATTCCATGTTAAGGCCTGGTCCTGCATGCCACGGCCTGCTGTGAGGCAGGCTCTTTTAGTCAAGACTTTGAGAATCTGCTACAGGAATGACAGCTAGTTCCCCTTCTGTGCTCAGCTTATGAAATGCATGTATGAACAAGGGCAAGAGAAACCCTGGGTGAATGCGTTTGAAAATGTTTAATGGAAACATGTAAAATGCAAGAGGTGATTCATAAACACTTGAACCTGGAAGAGACCTGAAGATGTAGCCAACTGTGTCCTAGACTCACTCCAGAAAGGTATCTAGACTATAGAAGCTTAGGCAATGCTCCATGTGATGAACTTCTGTTGGAGAGTCACAGCATGTACCACATGTTTGAGGCTGTGTGAAACCCTGCAGTAAATAAACTTGATAATTGAGTATATTGAGTTAAATATACTAGCCCAGAGCTAGGATGGCCATCTTCATCCCCAGAACCTGTAGCTATTACTCCACATGGCAAAAGATCGAGTATTACGTGATGAAGATGAGAGTAAGTCAAAAGACTATCGTCGTGTCACTTACTATCGTGTCTCACCACTCGGGGCCAGCCCGAGGGGTTGGGGGTGAGTAGACAGAGTCAAGCCGCAGACTCTGGGAGATGGATGGGAAGCAGGCCAAGCGCGTGGTACTGCAGACTCTTTTATTGAATAGGTGCACAAGCTCTTATAGGTCTGGATAGCCAATGACCTTACAGGGTGGGGTCCCAAATACAGCCAATAGTAAGTGTGTCCCCAGGTAGGCAGGTTCTTTCCGGGTGCTGGTCTCACAACTAGCCAGAGCAGAACGCCACACCCACAGGAGCCATTCCTCTATTCCTCCTAGCAGGTGGCCTGGCTAGGCCCACCTTGCATTATGCCCAACATATTCTCCTTTGTGTTTTTTAATTTGTTTTATTTTGTTTTGTTTTTTGTCAGAAAAGAAACTGGTCACTTTTCCTTGGGGTCTTTTTACCCTAAACTGCCTAGCCAAATTCTATCTCCTATTCTTATCACATTACCTTCTGATGAGGCACCCCAATTGCCCATAGGGAATTGGGGCAATGACCGCTCTGACTTCTTTGACACCTGATAATGAACATAGATTGTGTCAATGGAAGTACCCCATCAGTGAGTCTTTCTAAAAGACCCCTGAATTGCATAACTATTAAAGGCAAGAGTAGTTAACATTATACATTCTAGATAGGAAACCAGAAAAGTCAGAACAAGGAAAATTTCAAATGTCCATGTTAAAAGTCCATTAGAATTTCTTGTTTAGGACTTCCAAGAACATCCATATGTTGGGTTCCTCCTTGTTTTTCTTTTGGTTGCCAAGGGTGGACTTGAGAGTCTTGAAGTCAGGATTTGTTTTCAGGCATTTTGATCTAGAACCAATGTAAGTTCCTTTCTAAATGGCTTCTAGACAGGGAAAGAGAAGAAATTGGCCAACATTTAATGGTTAGGTTAGAACAGTGGTGGGCTTGATTTTTTTTGACAGCAGGTATGCACTGCAGTGTTGAAGTAGGAATCCTTGGTTATACTTTCCTGTTGGGTGTTTAAGATCATACAATCGGCCCAAATGAACCAACTTATTTTTATTTTTAAGGTCAGTTGTGCATCTGTTCCTCTGGGGTGTCACATGGGCTTTGAAGGAGCCCCTTGGCTCCCTAGGCCTTTGTTTTACCAGTTCCATGTATGTGAAGATAAGTCAGAAGGTCTTGCTAGACCATAGCTTCACTCAGAAACGTCAAGGATACGTTTTCCTGTGCGGACTCTCCTCTTTGCAGACTGGTTTAAGTCCTTCTAGTGGGGTCTCCACGACTTCCCCAAACAGGAAGACAGGTGACTCATCACAGTTACAGGACATTTTGAGAGATGCCCCACGGTCTGCTGGAACTTAATGGACCTTGGAGGGCAAGAGACAAAAAATTGTCCCTTTAAGTCCCTATGACCAGATTAGAGGCCTCTAAATATGATTGTTAAACAGTCAAGAAGGTTAGTTCCACCAGTTTGGCATTTTTACTTATCGTATGCTTGGGCAAAAACCAAACATTCTTAAATAACCTTGACTAGACATATATACTCGAACCTTACAGACTTTTCATTTTTAAATTATTTCCATTCCCATATCTCTTGAACATCATTTTTTTACCTTTTTAATTTCTCTTTTAGTACCATGAGATGTAATAACCTTAAAAAATTAATTTTGGAAAAATTACATACAGCTGACTGGAAGGATTGGCTGGATACTCAGGTGAAGGTCTAATGACTCTGCTTGCACTTCCTTCACTGAAAGAATACAGTAATCAACAAATTTAAACATGATGATCTTTTTTAAGTAGGCACTGTTAGACATGAAGATGGCAGTTACTTATGGCTCAGACAAGTACTAAAAGAACATGGAATGCAAATTAAAACGTAAGATAAAGTAATGGATTAATATCACCCCTGTATATATTATACTTTTTAAGTTTCTAGTTAAACCTTATAGAAAACACAAAAACTACAAACCTTGCTTTAGGTAACACATTATCAAATTGAAGTTTGCAATCTTTAGCATAAATACTAACTGAGGATTTTAGGCAGATATTTGTTATCTATTTTCTCCAAGAACTGTGAATTGTCTTAGTGACTTTCTGTTGGTGTGAGAAATGGAGAATTCCATGAGTTACTTTTGTTATAGACATTTTATACCATAAGATGCATAATAACCTCTGTTGAAATCAGTTTATCCCTTAGTCATTCTTTGAAATTAGTTCAATTAGTTTATCCCTTAGTCATTCTTAACAGCATACAGCTGTCTGCATTGTTTAAATGCTATACATGGGCGATATAAGTAGGAATCAAACTCACAGGCTTAGGTATGGTAGGCAAGCACCCTACCACTGAGCTACAACCTCAGCCCAGCAAACTGAAGGAGAAAAGGTAAGTCATTGTAGCACTTTTGCCCCGGGCAAGGTAGGTAACAAAAGCCTGTGACCTTTGATGTTGGAGCCTCTATCCTGTGGGGCCAGGCCCGAGCAAACATGAGCAGCTGATGGAGGAAGCTTGGAGGCATGGCCAGGAGCAGCATGATCAAACTTTAGAGTTTTACTTTAGAGGGGATCAGACAAAAAAGGAAACACCAAAGGTCCTAGAATACAAAAGTCAAAGTCCGAAATAAAGTCAAATCTTAAACAAAGACTCTGTCTAGGACAGAGTCTCACAGGAGGGTTTTACATGTTCTTCCACTCCTTACTAAACCAAATGTGTAGACTGTGCTTAGGTATCACATCAGCGCCATCAGTTTTCTGCCTTGAGGTAACATGTTAGAGGCCACATGGTCTTGAGCTTCAGTGCTGTGTGCTACTTTTCCATAGTGAGGATTCATGCCCCTGCTTGGACCTTTGCAGGGGATTGTTCACCAGCTTATCCCTTTAAACCATGTGGGCTGCAAGGGCAAAGGTCTTCAACATGTTTTATATATATATAAATAGGTGTTTTGCCTACATGGATGTCTGTGTACCACATTTGTGTCTGGTGCTACAGAGACCAGAAGAAGGAGTTAGAACCCCTGGAGCTGGAGTTATAGATGGCTGTGAGCTGCCATGTGGGTGCTGGGAACCAAACCCAGATCCTCTGTAAGAGATCTTAACCACTGAACCATCTCTCCGGGCCCATTCAACACACCTTCTTAGTCTTCTGTCAACTCTTATGGATTAATACCATTTGATCTTGCTGAAGTCCAGAGGAATCCCTGAGGACAGGGAAGACTGTAAGTTAGGAAGTGGACACTCAACAAGGGGAAACTGTCAGGATCTCCATATTAAGGACTTTATACTGGAAAACTTAATTTTTAAAAAATCAGTGCTAACTAACATGAAAAACTGGAAAACAGTTCAATGACTCCTAACAATTCTTGGATAGGAAAGATAGTCATTAGAAGAAAAAAGCCCATGTGACTTGGTGGAGGGTAATGGGATGATAAGACCCTCGTGGGAGGATGTTCCTGACTCTGGCTTTTCTCAGTGGTGCTGGATGATGGGATTTCTGTCAGGATGTACTCCAGTGAGAGCAACAGAAGCTCAGTTCAACATTGAATTAAATTATAAGGAAATCTGGCCTCACATCATGACAGTGCTGGGGTTGGTGACTCAAGTTCAGCTCATTTACACTCGCCCACCCTCAGCCAACAGCAGGCTCACCACAGCTGCTCCAGGCATGGTCTCACACAGCAGCATATGGAGGAAGATGAGAGACTGTTTCATGTAGGAGTTCTCTGGAAGAACAGGAGGAATTGATCTCTTTAGGGTCCTGTCCTCCACCTTATAGACCTTCCAGGTGCTTCAATGACCAAATTATTTCTGAATTAATCACTGGTAGAGGACTGGTTCTCACAGTAAGCAGATTAGCTCTGAGGCTGGGAGAGGCCAAGAAGAAAAAGAGGCCCCGGGGAGAATCTGGGCTCTGTAAGGCAGGGAAGCAGGTAGATGGATGCCAGGCAGGGCCAGGTTTTATAATGTTCCTCTTTCAAGGTCTACTAAACACGGGTGATAAAAGTGAGTGTCTCCTTTTTGTGCACAGTGATATCCACATTGGAAATAAAGACTGGCCTCCTCTGTGAGTTGGAGAGATGGCCCACTCTTAATGGCTTCCCTTTCTTTTATGGCTTACACCCCTGAGACACCACAAAGGCTCCATCTAGGGAGGCAACATTGTTGGACTACCTGGGTATCACACTTCTAGGTAACTATGGCCAACAGACAAACAAATGCTCCTATTTGGAGACGTATTACCAACAAAGAAACCTATCTATTCTATCATAGTTGTCAACCATTTTGAGGACAAAGAGCATTCAAAATCTTAGCATTCTATAGCACGACCCCATGTTTTAAGTATTCAGTGACCGGGGAATAAATGACTAAAAAAAAAAAAAAAAAAAAAAAAAAAAATATATATATATATATATATATATATATATATATATATATATATCTGGGAAAACACTACTGTGAATTCAGCTATGTTTTAAAATGAATTTCCTTTTGAGTTTACCAACACTTGAAAGGCAATTAACACACGAAATACAGTGTTTACTAAATCTGGAGGCAATACTTGAGCAGAATTTGAATTTACTGACCTGTAATTCCACTTAGGCAGTAGTTCCCAAACTTGATATATAGACCAGCACCAATCCCTGTTAAGGCTGGAATCTGAAAGTCCCTGCCCCAGGATCTTGTTTTAAATGGTCGCCTCCTGTCCTCAGCTGCTGCTGTTATTTTGGGACACTGTGGAACCTATAGATGGGGACATTAGGTCACTTGACGTGGACCTCTGAAGGTTGTAGCCTGGGCCCTGTTTTAGTATCTTTTCTGCTTCCTGATCTGCAACCATGTGAACAGCTTTCCCTTCACACTCTTGTCGCCATGGATGCTGCGGCTCCACTGTGCCTTCCCTGTAACCATGACTCAAAATACACCGCCCCTCTCCCTTGACTTCTTCCTTTAAGGTATTTGGTCACAGTGATGCAAAACTAACTAGAGTCCCTGCTCAAGTTGTCCTGGCCCTTCAGTAAAACAAGACATCATCAATTTAATGAGCTCCTCATAAAGCACTGCTAGTATTCGATCCATTGTAGAAGCTGTTTCTCCATTAGCCAGACTCCATAGGTAGTGTGCTGGCCACACAGCAGATGCTGATTACTTTTTTTAGATATTTGAAAACAATTCCATTTAAAAGACAATTCTGGGCTCCAAAATGCCCCAAGATACCATGAAAGCCTGATGACCTGAGTTCAATCCCTGAAATCTACCGTAGAAGGACAGAATCAACTCTGGAAAGTCTCTGACCTTGTATATACACACTATACACATATATGCACACATTATTCAAAGCCAATTTGGATTATGTAGGAAGCATTATTTTCTCACTGGTAAATTGAGAATGCAGGATCACCAGAGTGCTCACACTGGCTCATAGACAGTGCTCAATCAGTGCCAGAACACTTCCTGCAGCCCTCGTGTATTGAGCATAGCTCTGATGGCCTGACATTGGAGGCAGAGTATTGGCCTTTCTAGCCACTAAACCTAGACCGCCCTCGAATATCCAGGTGGGCCCGATGTGTTCATCGTGTCCTTTCAAGTAGAAAAGATCTAAAAGAACCAACAGATGTGACTCCCACTTCCTAACATCACATTAGGGACCAAGCTTTCACATCCAAACCACAGCAACCCTCTGCTGCTTCCTGTATCTGAAGAAATTAGGTTCAGCTACAAAGATGACAACTGAACAGGAGTGGTTTAAAACAAGATAGATCTTAGGGAAATTTCCAGGTAGCACCCTGCATCTATATCTCACCAGCTACATCGAAGTTACATGGTTCCATGCAGGCAAAAGGGAATGGGGAAATGCTTTTAGCTGAGCAGAAAAATGCCAAGCTAAAAGACCAAGATTCAGAGACCACCCCCCCACCAAAAGAAACAACGATAAAAGAGCTGGGTGTGGTAGTGCATGCATTTAGTCCCAGCACATGGGAGGCAGAGGAAGGAAGATCTCTGTGAGTTCAAGGCCAGCCTGGTCTACACAGGGAGTTCCAAGTCACTTGGGGCTACAGGGAGACCCTGTCTCAAAAAGACCAAAATAACCCCCAAAATTCAGACACAAAAACTAAAGCCAGGACCCAATACTAGAAAGCAACCGGCAGACTGGTTGCATCCTTCAAATTTGAGGGGTCATTTTGAAGCTTCAGGAACCCCTGCTTTGGGATGCATGGAATTAGACAAGAGGAGACTCAGGACATGACTGCATGTGGCAGAGATGAATGCAAGTCTTTACTGCTCCTTGTCTCTCCGCTCTTCGTTCTCTACATAGCTGAAACTCAGGCTTTTTTGTTGGCGACTCCTTGCTTTGACTGAGATCTGTCTTCCCTAGTGCTAAAGAGCAGGGCCTCACCTTGACTTCGTCCTTCTTCTTCTTCCACATCCCCCAGTTTATTCAGTGTCCTCCATTAATATCGTTCTACAAACGTGTAAATTCTAATAAAAGGCAGGTTGTGCGTAAATGAAGGCAAAGATAAGAAACTGAAGATGTGTGCGATTTGGACAGCTGTTAAATGCTTCCTGTCTTCTTGCTTATCTGCGCTCTGATTTGGGGGTTTTGTCATCATTTCTGAGTAATATCTTTTTTGTAATGACTCCGAACATTATTCTTTCCTAGTTAAATGAGGAAAGGAATTCATATATAACATATTCTTTTGAGAGGGTTCCAGAAGTTAAGTGATAGTTTGGAAGTCGTGCAGTGAAATTTTCAGTGTAGTCTTTCATATTTATAGTGAGGGAGTAGAATCTGATGTAAGACTGGGTTAAGAATAACTCTTTGAACCCCAGGAAATTGCCTGCATGTGGCTTGTATCTGGCCTTGACCCCAATTGTGGGCAGTTTGGCTGGAGCAAAGAGCTCAAACTCAAAATCAGCTTTAGAGCCAAGGTCTGGGTGAATGTGATCATGCCTCGGCCACAGTCAAGCTATACTGATAAGCATTATTTATACTTTGTACTGTTCTCATTATGTCCTAGGTCCTGGCTTTACACACAAAATCCTCTCAATTAGTTCACAGGAAACCTTCATGAAACCAGCCTAACTACGCCAGAACTACTGAAGAAGATGTTGAGGTTAGAGACATTTGCCCTGGGTGACACAGTTTGAGCCTCATTAAAACCAGACTTGGCTTTACAGTAAATCCCTTCTCTGAGACCAATTAGTCTAAGACTATTGGAATTCATCACCTAATACACTTAAAGAATAATAATTTAAAATTTAAATGATGTAGTTGGGGAAGATAGCTCAGGTGATAAAGTGCTTACTAAGCAAGCATGAAGACCTGAGTTCAGATCCCCAGCATCCATGGGAAAAAAACAAGAGTACCTATGGGTCCCTTGAACCCCAACACTGGGAAGGCAGAGCCAGGAGGATCCTGGGGCTCACTGGCCAGCCAGCCTGGTCAAATCAGCAAGCCCCAGGTTCCAGCGGCAGATGAGGTGGATGGCTCCTGAGAAACCACACCTGAGGTTGACCTCTGGCCTCCACACACATGTGAATGCGCATGTAACTACATGAACATGCATAGACTTGTATACCCACACAATAATAATAATAAGTGTGTATGCTAACTATGCTGGTTAGTTTTGCTCAATTTATATAAACAAGAGGCACCTAGAAAGAGGGAGCCTCTGTCCTCCACGGGATTGGCTGCAGGCATGTCTGTGAGGCATTTTCTTAATTGGTAATTGAAGTAAGAGGACCCAGCCCACTGTGGTTGGTGCCACCCCGAGGCAGGTGGGCCTGGGCTGTATAGGAAAGCAGCGGAGTGGCTGGTGAGATGCTCAGCAGTTAAGAGCACTGGCTGCTCTTGCAGAGGATCCGGGCTGGATTCCCAGCACCCATATGGCAGCTAACAACTGTCTGTAACTCCAGTTCTAGGGGACTCCAACGTTCTCTTCTGAGTTCTATGAGCCTCGCACAACACGGGTGCACTTACACACATGCAGGCAATACACTCATACACATAAAATAAAAAAATAATAAATAATTTTTTTTTTTTTAAGTAGCTGAGCAAGTCAGGGAGCAGCGTCCCTCCATGGTCTCTGCTTCAGTTCCTGCCTCCAGGTTCCTGCCTTGGGTCCCTGCTCTGACTATCCTCAGTGATGGATTATGGGAATTGTAAGCTAAAATAAACTTTCCTTTCCAGGTTTGTTTTTTTTTGTTTTTTTTTTTGTTTTTTTTTTCCTGGTCTTTTTGAGACAGGGTCTCCCTGCAGCCCCAGCTGTCCTGGAACTTTCTATGAGACCAGGCTGGCCTTGAGCTCAACAGAGCTCCACCAGCCTCTGCCTCCCAAGTGCTGGGATTAAAGGTACTTGTCATCATGCCTGGCTCCCCCCCAGTTTTGTAACAGAAAGATAACAGAGTTACTAACTTTTTATTTATCAGGGTCTGAAAGGCTTGTCATTTGTTATTACTAGCAGTGCATTACCCAGACATACGCACGCGGAGTGGGCACGTTTTCTAACTTAGCAAGTATTTACGGAAGACCTTTTAGGTGCTGGGGACTGTTCTAGGCACTGTGGAATAGTGACAAAAGTCCTTACTCTTAGGCTAACTTCTAAGTATAGGGTGACGGATTTGAAAAGTACATTGTATGTTAGAATTCAGTGTTAGGGGGGAAAGAAATGAAACAGTGAGGAAGACAGGAGAAGCCTTCTTCAGGTGAGGAGGCCCAGTAACTGTGCTAAGAGAGGAGGGCCACCCTTGGACGCACACTTAAGTGCCACCTCATCTCATTTTACTCCATGTCCTACAGGGAAGTGTCTCTGTGATCTGCCATTTGGCAATCCCTCCCCACGCTCTCCTGGCTCCACAGAGGTTGAGATGGGAGGGACCCGTGAGAAGGGGTCAGACTGGGCTCCATGGATGTTCTGAAGTTTTATCTTAGCAACGACATGACCTAGGAAGTTTTTCATGACACCCTAAGGTGAGTCAATATTTCTAGTGAAGAGCTGTGGAACATCAAGACTGGAACTAGAGGAGGAAGAAAACAGCTTGGAAAACTGAGGAGGTTTTGTGCAGAATACTCAAGTGAAGATCAGACAGATCAGATCTTACTGCAGCCTCTGTGGCCCAGGTGGGCTGAGGCTTATCTCCCTGCAGTGCACGATAGTCACACTTCAGTTCGGCCACCATGGAATTGCTAACAGTGATCAGATCTTCTCTAACACTGAGGTTGGAGTAACAATCCAACCTTTACTCCACGTCTTCCATGAACCTAAGCATATAATGAGTTTGAAGCATAGTTGTCACTGTTTTATCCCTGGGGGACCTAAGAGCACTGCAGATGAATTCCAGTGCATGGTCCCAGAAAGCATGATGGAAAAATTTCCCTGTTGTTGGATGTGCCTGTTCCTGTTGCTGCTATAATAACTGATTAGTAACTTTTTGTCTTCCATTTCTTTAGGTCAGAAGCCTGGCATGTTTTCATTGGCTGAAGGTGTTGACAGAGCCATGTTCCTTTCTAGGGGTGGTGAGGGTGAAGGAGGGCATTTTTAGGCTCTTTAAGTTTCCTGCATTCCTTGGTTCACAGTCCTTTCTCCATCTCCCAAACTGGCCCCATTGAATTTTCCTGAGCATTTCTTTAGTAGTCACATCTGTTGGTTCTTTTAGATCTTTTCTACTTGAAAGGACACTGTGAACACATTAGGCCCACCTGAATACTCCAAAGCGGTCTAGGTTTTAGTGGTTAGAAAGGCCAATACTCTGCCTTCAATGTCATGCCATCAGAGCTGTGCTTAGTACACGAGAGCTGCAGGAAAGTATTCTGGCATTGACTGAGCACTGTCTATGAGCCAGTGTCAACACTCTGGTGATCCTGCACTCTCAGTTTACCAGTGAGAAAATGCTTCCTCAGAGAGGTTGGTGACTTGTCCAGTAACACAACTGCTGGTTACAGTTCTCAGTCTTCAGGTTGCCTGTGTATAAGCCTTTCCCACCTTCCTAACAGGCTTAGAGTGTCCAAGGAGTATGTAAGTGTGTTGGCAGACAAGGGGACAAAACAGCAAGAAGCCACCTTGTGAACTTGTAGCCCCAGCCTGGCTCATTAAGCTGTAGCACCTAGTGAACGCTTGTCCACTGAGCCACTTCCTGCTCCCTTCATAAGCATCCTTCATGAAGTAAAGCATCTGGGAAGAGTCAGGCCTGTACTGGCCTTTCTCTGTCATCCTCACTGTCACCCTGTGAGGCAGGAACTGTGGTCTCTGATTTATTAGATGAGGAAACTAAGAGTTCTAGACAGAACTTGCCTAAGATCACTTGACAGGTAGGGAGTGGCAAAGGAACTGGGATCCCTCCTTGATGTCCAAGTAATTCTTCCATCCAAGTATTAACTAGGCCTGGCCCTGCTTAGCTTACGAGATCAGACAAGATCCACCATGTTCAAGGATGATTATGGCTGTAGACAAAACTATTCTCTTTATACTCGACACCTTAGCCTTCAACATATTAGACCTATCAGAATGAGGCTAATAAATGAATCTGGTTCTTTAGAGAATTCCCAAGGTTGTCGAGGGGTGGAGGTGGTGGCATATCACAGAGACAGGTGAATCTCTGTGAGTTCAAGGCCAGCCTGGTCTACATAGTGAGTTCCAGGACAGCTGGGGCTACAGGGAGACTCTGTCTCAAAAAAGACCAAAAAAAAGAATGAACATCCTCAAGGTAGGGCTGGTTTGGTGGCTGAGTGCGTAAAGGAGCTTACTGCCAAGTCCAACAGCCTGTGCTCCATTCCTGGGACCCACATAGTGGAAAGAGAACTGATTCCCACAAATTGTCCTCTGACCTCTACACGTGTGCTGTGGCACTCACACATACATGCATTCCCACATGCAAATAGATGAATAAATACCATTTTTAAACTTTAAAGAAAATTCCTATGGTCCTGCTTTTTGTCACCAAGTTCCACTTTCTTGCCTACGAGGATTGTTTTCTGCCTCAAAGCCTCTTCTTCAATAGCTATCTTCCAGCCACCACAGACTTTTGATCCAATTTGCCCAGAAAACACCTTCTCCATCTCTCTCAGCCTGTGTCTCCCTACGTACACACTACAATGACCTCCCCCCAGCCCCACCTCAAGACACCGAGTTGAAGCAGTGTTTCTGGAGTTTACCTGCGTGGCTGTGAGTAAACGGACTTGCAAGTGGGAGAATGGCAATGATGGGTAATCTTGAGACTCTGCTCAAGATTTAAGATTATGGGATGGATATTCCAAGTTTAATCTTGTTGTCCACAGGTGTCTTTGGTCTCTGGGTACAGAGGTTACATGAGAAACAATGAACTGGGGGCTGAGGAGATGACTCAGCAGTTAGAGCACTGGCTGCTCTTAACAGAGGACTGGGGCTGAATTCCCAGCACCCACATGGCAATTAACAACAGTCCTTAACTCCAGTTCCAGAGCTCCAACTCCCTCTTCTGGCTGCTGTGGGCACTGCACTCACATGCAGGCAAAACACTCATACACATCAAATAAATAAATAAATAGATTTTTTTAAAGCAATGAGCTTATTTTGTGGTCTCTCACAGCCAGTTGCTTTCTTAAGACCTCTCCCAAAGTCTCAGAGTCCTCAGAGCATTTCACAGACCACCCTGCTATTCTGTTACTCTGGGCTTTTGTCTCTTGAAAAATTCCTTTCTGCTTTGGCAACTTCTCCCTTTTCATTGTTCTGCCCCCTCTTGCCACTCACATCCTGGGCACGTTACTCTGTATGACGGACACCCCCACAAGTGCTGCTCTGCAGTAGTTTCCCAGCTGGGTGGCTTTGCCCCAAGGGGACATTTGGCACTGTCCAGAGACATTTTGGGTTGTCAGAAATGGGATGTGTGTATGTGAGGGGGACAACGATGCTGTTGCATGTGGCGAGTGGCGACGACAGGGTGCTAAATGTCCCGTGTTTGTCGCACTCCCCCCAACACCGTGTCCCTGGTATCCAAATGCCAACTGCACCGCGGTTGAGGGACTCACTCAGGAGCACGCTCCGGACCAGACTCTGTCGGATTCCTCCTGTCCACCACTTCCCAGTTCTTATTCACCTGAGTTCTTCTGGCCCGATCTTTGCAACTACAGCCAAGAGCATTCCTTCCAGTCTCCGTGTGGGTCTCTCACACCACACTGGCCTCCTTCTCTGCACCACCAGATGATTTTTCCTTTTAGTGCTCATTGTTTTCCAGTGTGTGGCATGCTTACCTGTTTGGCCAGTCTGTCTCCGTTCCCCACCCACGTCGTTAGGGTATATGCGCCATAGAAACAGTGGCTTCCTTCTTCACTGTTACCTTCCCAGTGCCTGAGAATGAAGCAGCCTATGGCAAATGCGCAATAGGAAGTGACCCATGAGGGAATCCTCGAAATAGGATTTCCTTGAAATAGGAGAGGAGGCCTCTCTCCAAAATCGGCTCTTCACTTTTGTTCTTGGTCTTGTCCTCTTCACAGAGTCAGTTGAGAACAGAAGATAAGTCTGAGGACAAAGGCTGATTCTCCCTTAAATACCACCCACCACCACCACCTAGAGCTTCCTGAAATTTTCTGGGCCTCACTTGAGCTATTTTGGGAGCTGCTTAGTCTCCCATGCAAACGTTGCTGGCAGCTACCTGTCTGTTCTGGCATGTCTGAACTCCAGGGCAGATTCCAGCTTATGTGTAAGCAAGATAGAATCAGTCAATAAGTCTTTCTCTCTCTCGACACAGTCTCACTGTGTAGCATTGGCTGTCCTCAAACTCACAGAGTGAATACAGCTTCTGAGTGCAGGAATTAAACACCTATGCCACCAGCCTGCCTATGAGACTCTTCTGAACTGATACGATGTTTAAGTGGTGAGAATTTGAAGGCCAGCACTTGTAGTTTATGCTGTTGTGTCAGTTAAGACTCTTTTGGTGACAAATCATAATTAAACATCACTATTCAAAAGAGCAAAATGAAACTCTTCAGAAATGGGGTCTGCTGGGAGCTAGAGAGATGACTCAGTGGTTAAGAGCATTCACTGCTCTTGCAGAGGACCTAGGTTCAATTCCCAGCACTCACATGGTGGCTAACAACCATCTCACATTGTCCAGGCTGACATCAAACTTGTTACATATCAGAGAATGAATGTGACCTCCTTGTTCCTCCCACCTCCACTCCCAAGTGCTAGTATTATAGGTGTGCTCCATCAACATGAGTCCTCCTCCTCCTCCTCCTCCTCCTCCTCTTCCTCCTCCTCCTTTTTTCTTTTTTGTTTTGCTTGGTTTTGGGACAGGTTCTCATTACATAGCCCCAACTGTCCTATAACTCATTATGCATACCATCCCAGGCTGACCTCAGTCTTACAGTAATCTGCCTGTCTCTGCCTCTCAAGTGCTGGGATTAAAGGGATTAATTTACTTGTGTTTTAAAATATATGTATTTATTTTTATTTTATATGTATGAGTGTATTACTTGCATGTGTGTAAGTATATCACATACATGCATTGCCTGTGGAGGTCAGAAGAGGACATCGACTCCCCCAGAACTGGAGTTACAAACAGTTGTTAGCTGCCGTGTGGGTTCTGGGAACTGGACCCAGGTCCTCTGCAAGGGCAGCCAGTACTCTTAGCCACTGAGCTTTCTCTCCAGCCCTGAATTACTCATGTTTTAAGTTTTCCTGAAAATTGTCCATGATAGCTCATATTTTTAATAGGTGACTTTCTGAAACAATGTCCCATTATTTTCTTTGAAATTCTGAAAAATGGCAGTTAGTGTGCTTTTCCCTTTGCCTCAAAGGCCATTTTCAGCATGTCCAAACATGATTTTTTTTCTAAGTCCTAAGGTTCAAAGCCAGGGCTTTGAGCATGCTAGGCAAGTGCTTTGTTACTGAGCTACATCTCTAGTTACCTAAGTGATACTTTAATATAACTTCGAAGTAAAAATAAAATTTTTGACTTATTTGTTTATTTTTGGTATTTTTGAGACAAGGTCTCTCTGTAGTCCCAGCTGACCTGGAACTTGCTATGTAGACCAGGCTGGGCTCCATTTCACAGAGATCCATCCACTTCTTCCTGACTGCTGAGATTAAAGGCATGTAACACCATTCCCGGATGACTTATTTTTATTTTATGTGCCTAAGTGTTTTGCTTGCCATGTATGTAAGTTCACCATGTGCATGCAATGCCTGCGGAGGCCAGAAGAGAGCACTAGATTTCCTGGAACTGGAGTCACAGATGATTGTTAGCTTCCATGTGGGTGCTAGAAACAAAACTTGGGTCCGCTGGAAGAGCAATAAATGCTCTTAACTGTTGAACCATCTCTCCAACCCCTAAAAAAAAAATCAGTTTTTAAGAAATAATTTCCCTATAATATACCTTGCAGTATAGTGGTGAGGCTTAAATCAATCAGCGAACTCACTGCTAGGCATGCAGCAGGCTTCCTAGGAATAAAAACTCCTCCTTGCTTACATTTAAAGGAGCTCTCAAAACTTTCCATTAAGAAAAATATATGGGGTTGGGGAGATGGCTTAGTGGTTAAGAGTACTGGCTGCTCTTGCAGAGAAGTGGGATTCACATGGTGGCTAATAATTGTCTATAACTCTAGTTTCAGGGAAATCCAACACCCTCGTCTGACCTCCTCGGGTATTAAATGACATCAGTGCACTTACATACATGCAGGCAATAGACTCATAAACATAAAATAAAAAATAAAAATTTTTTTAAAAGAAAAAAATACATATGGGCTGGGAATGTAACTCAGTTGACAGAGGGCTTTCCTTACATGTGTGAAGTGCTGGTTTTGATCCTCAGCACCACATAAACCAGGTAGCAAATGCCTGTAATCCCAGAACTTGGGAGGCAGAGGCAGGAGGATCAGAAGTTCAAAGTCATCCTTTACAGTGAGTTTGAGGCCAGTTTGGAAGATCACAAATCCCAAATTTGAGACCCTATCTCAAAAAAACAAAACCAAAAACCATTTCTCATACTTTAAAAAAATATAAATAAGACTTAAAAAAATGTCAACACTCCCTTCAGATCTTGCTTTGTCTGGGTGGGCAGACGTGGCTGGGCAGAGTCAAAGGTTTTGTTTTTAAGGGAAGCATCAGCCTCGCCTGGGGGAGAGAATTTGAGACCATGGAATAAGCAAGGAACTATTTGGAGCTAACCTGTGTGACACTGACTCCAGATGGCAGATGCCGCTGGTCGGGGCACTGGTCAGTGCTGCGGCCCCTCTGCCCTTCACGATGGAAAGTTAAACTGGAGAAAAAGGCCTGCTAGGCAGGGGCTCATCCTGAGCAGTAACACTGGGTGGGCACAAACCTCATCTCATAGAAAACAGGAACACCACACTGCCTGCAGTTAGGCTTTTAACAAGAACCAAGCCTATATGATTTTCAGGAAGCTCTTGCAAGTCAGGCAGAGAGATTCAGATCTTATGCAACAGGGCAGCTTGGTATGAAGAAGAAAACTGTGCTTTGGGAAGATTCACCCTTCCATCATGAGAAGGAAGTCCTGAGCAATGGGAGAGCCTGGAGTCAAGGATGGCATCTGGTGCAGTAATGTAGAAGCCGTACAGCAAACTGGAGCCTTCTAATGGCAACATAGAGAGTCAAAAGCTACCCGAGGATACGCAGGGAATAGTGTCACACTTGATGACAGAGGATGAAGGAGAAAGGACGCTTTCATGTTAAGAGCAGAGGCTAGAAAACCTGTGGCATGATCGACAGAAACGGTAATCATGAAGAACCGACTTGAAGTAATGGATGTGATTAGCCCAGCCTAGGTATTCAGAGTCTAAGGTTATTTGAGAAATCACCAGTGGACAAGTGAGGCTGAAGCTGGCTCTGAAGGTCTATCCGTGTCGCTTCCGGAATCTTTCCCTGTCTTCTTGTCCGAATCTCTTTAAGTCCATCTTGCTCAGCTTGGTCTGGCCCGTGTTTGTGTCCATCGCCTCTGCTTCTACTAGTCTAACATCCATAATCAACTTTTCTTTTCCCTGTCTCATTTAATCTAGCATCCTTCATACCTTTAAGCTTTTCTCTCAGATTTTCATTATAACCTTAATTTTGTTTTCCTGCCCGTTAATTTAGTATTTTTAAAATATGTTTTATTTTTATTTTATGTATATGAGTGTATTGTCTGTATGTATGTAAGTGCACCCATGTCATACAGTGCCTGTGGAGGTCAGAAGAGGGTGTTGAATCCCCTGGATCTGGAGTTATATATGGCTGTTAGCTGCCAGGTGGGTACCAGGATTCAAACCCGGGTCCTCTGCAAGAGCAGTCAGTGCTCTTAACCACTGAGCCATCCCTCCAGACCTAATTTAGTATTTATAGAGAGATAACACAGTGTCACAATGGATTAAAAATAAGTAAGGGGCATAGACTACTCTCTACTAACTCTAGTTTTAAATATTGTTTCCTTTAAAGGAACTCTGAGGCTAAATAAAAGGATGAGTTGATCTAAAGTGTCTTTACTGATTTCCATTTTCATCTTAGGGGTGGAGATGGTAACATCCCCATGAACCACCAGAGCCTGGTGAATGTCTGGCATTGTGTATGACTTCACCAATGACTGGTTGAGATGGACTGATAGGCAGAGGGCCAAGGGTCACATCTGAGCCAGAACAGTGAAAATGGATGTGGTTAGAACATGTTAGAATAGAGTGAGAAACAAGAGTCTTAGGACAGGGCTGGGAGATGGCTCACCAGGTACAGGTAGGCTGTTGCCACCAAGCTTGAGGACCTGAATTCAGTCCCTGGAACCCACATGGTAGAAGGAGAGAACTGGCTCTTTCAAGTTATCCCCCAAGAAAGCTGTGGCACACATACCACAAAAGAAATACTTTTTTAAAGAACAAAAAAGCTTTTTTGAGGGTGCCCTCAAAAAGCATAGGATAAGCTACCTGTGCTCATTTTGGGGAACAGAAATTATAGGCTATGGGTCAGTAGTGTGGGGTCTGAATAAACCAGGCCCAGAACAGCTTTTATGTTCTGCTATGACCTTGGCTCCTGTGGTTGTCCACAGAAATGCCTACTTTCTTATATCTCTCCAAGGTCTGGTTAGGATATTTAAATAAGAACTTGAAGAACTACCAACAGTCATTTTATTATTTGACAGTGAAGAAAAACTGCCTTCTATGTAGGAAAAGCCCAAGAATAGATAGATTGTTCTCAACCTTCTTATTCCCTGACTCCACTGCAAGTCCAGTAGAACTTCTGTTTTAAAAACGGCATTGTGCTTTTAGGGTAGGGTCAGCTCACACAGGCAGTTCCTGACTTTATTACCCACAGGTCCATACACTTGCATTGGAAAAACAAACTCCTTTCATGAATAGCAAGTCTAGTAACTAACATAAGCAAAGCAAACTGTACCTAGTCCCAGAGCCCTGCAGAAACTTGTCAAAGGGGAGAGCTTGAATTTAATTTGTTAGGGGAGAAAAGTCAGTTTAAATTTGCATTCTGAGAAATCCCATAAAAGCTAAACTCATAGGTAATAAGAAGTTCAGAGTTGATGACCGTAAGTATAAAATCAAGCCAACTGGGGTTTTGATTTTATACTGCCAAATAGAAAACCCACAGCACGGCTGCCTTCATGACTGTTACAGAGGAGGTCTGTGTGTCGTCAACTGCCTAAACATCACCCGCAGAGACACTGTGAGCAGGTCATGAGGCATCAGCCTGCACACTCCAAGTCCTTTGAAATGAGCATTGAGAATTTTTTTAAAATCTGGAGTGTGCTTATAGATGATTACCCTAGCCAATTTACTGTTCTGCTTTTTCTCTCCTTTCTTTTCAAATGTTTAATTGCACTCAGGTGAACTTTTTGACAGACAAAGCACCTTTCTAAAGGGTATAACTTTAAGTCTCCGTCTTCTGAGAGAGATTTCCAATTTGGTGAGTCCAGCTGGGAAGACAGTATCTTAGTAATACCCTCCCTCAGACAGCTAACTAAGAGAAATTCAGAAGGCGGTAAGCCCCTGGCCAGGTTCTGTGCCTCTAGACTGCCACGCTTTAAATGGGTCCTTTGCTGTTCTGAGACACCACTGCCCACAGGACAGCTTCCAAACTTCTTAACAAGAAACATATGGCCACCAAAAATTTGGCTTCTGTCTTTCCTTGGCTGGTCTTGTGTATCACCACCACCAGCGATGCCTCTGAGCCGTCTCTTCTAGCATCCTGAGACCACAGAGGCATCTCTTTACTTTTGACTCTTCTTCCCGATTCTTTAGAACAGAGCTCAATACCTTAGAGAGGCCCAGAAAAGACTTGGTGCAGACCTGTATCATCTGTCTTCCATGTAGGTTTTTCTCTGGCTCTGTTCATTTCCCTTCAGCATGGCAAAGACCCAGGAACTAACCATGTCTCAAATTACCTGCCCTACAGAAGGTGGGGTGCAGAAAGAGCTTGTGAGCAGAAGGCTTTGCCTTTCATCCCTGCCCCCTGGGTCACACTGTAGCCTTCTGATCATGGGGAGCAAGTGGACCCTGACCAAACAGCAATCTGCCTGCCAGTCTGGGTCTCCTACTTCGGCTCAGCCTCTAACCTCCTGATTGGATTGGTCCCTTGGAGCCTCTTACGCTCTGTGTCTAACTCCCTTTGGAGAGGGCTGCCCCCGACTGGGTGGGGCCAAAGTTGATGACAATACTCTTGTTTCTACTTCTTTCTCTCACCCACCCCGTGCCTTCCGTTTGCTCTCAGGAAAGGATCTGAAATCAAACGTATGCCTGTTGTCTTGCGCCCGGAGGAGGGAAGATATGAAATTAAGCCTGACTGTGTGCCAGCTCACCTACTCTTTTTTCTTTGATCCCAATCTTTGGTGTAGATGTCATGATTCTCATTCTGGATCTGAGGAAATTGAGGCTTAGTGATGTTAAGTAGTAGGGTGGTGACTAAGACTGTAGATGGAACAAGATGTCTTTGGAGCCACACCGATCTGGGTTTTGAGTCTTGGCTTTACTGGTTGTCTTTAGGCAAGATTCTGAGCCTCTCTGAGCCACTGGGTCTTAATTTATAACGTGGCAGCAGTCAGATCCATTTGCAGATGTAGATATTGCCACAGGACAGTTTGACACTGGGTAGAGCAAAAGCATGGTAGATGTGATTATTCAGTGTCTGCTGAAGGGTCCGCTGCAAGCAGAGCTGGGATTTGCTCCGAGGCAAGGCCTGCTCAACTCAACTACAAGCCCTCTAGCACCCAGAAAGCCCGCCACCCACAGCACTGACAGAATGAATATGAATTTAAGTCAGAAGCTCATAGATCCTTAGGGTCTCTAGAAGATTAGACAAATTCATAGACAGGGCAATGAAGGGGATAGGGGACCCAGACCCTGCTGTGTCCACCAAGAAAAATGGAATAAACGACCTTCCTTCCTTCCTTCCCTCCCTCCCTCCCTCCTTCCCTCTTTCCCTTCCTTTCTTCCTTCCCATTGTGTGTATATGCTCATGTGGAGGCCAGAGATCAACACTGGGCATCTTTCTCAATGTCTTTCCATCCTGGTTTTTGAGCTGGCGTCTCTCACTGAGCCTGTAGGTCACTGACTTGGCTAGGCTGGCCAGCAAGCCTCAGGGATCCTTTTCTCTGCCTCCCAGTGATGGAGTTCAAGTGTGTACAGCCATGCTCAGTTCTTTTTTCTTTTTCCACTGTGGGTACTAAGATTCAAACAGGTCTTCATACTTGTGTAGTAAGCACTTTTCCAACTGAGTTATCTCCCCAGACCCAGTGATTTTCTTTTGTCTTACAACAAAACATCTCTGATAACCTCTCCACTGAGACTTTTACTAAGTAGGCAGAGATTTGCCCCAAATTTCTATCCTTTCTTTCCCCAGTAGTCGTATTCCTCTGCTTTTCCATCCTTTCTCCACACAAACCCAGTTGAACAGATCCCTTTAATGTATGTCTTTCCTTTGATTTCCTTTCCAAAGGTTACTCAGGTTTTCTAATTCAGAAACACGTGTGAGATCATTCTAGCAAACAAAATTCCTGCAACTTTAAAGGACTGGAGAGCTTGCACGTACATAGAAATATCTTTTGTTTGATCTCTGGCACAGAAGAATGTGAATTGACATTATCATGTTCCATCTCCTTTGTGAACCCCAAAGCAAGCTCTGAGATCATCCTAGCAAGTGAGATCCCTCTGCTTTTAAAAGACACGGAGAGGTGGAGAGAGGTGAATTCAAAGTACCAGATTCTTGTGCCTGAAGTTAACATTTTGATCCTTGGTGGTCAATTAGAATGTAAAATGTTCTCTGGTATCAGTTTGTGTTGTTATAACACAAACAATGAGATTGGTGGATCTTTATGAAGAATAGAAATTTTCACAGTTCTGGAGGTCAAATCAAGATGAAGGCATCAGTAGCCGTTGGAGGCCTGTTCCTGGGGTTACCATCTGTTCTTCCACAGTGGGAGGAATGGAAGGGCAGAAGGAGGATGCAAGCTGCATCCTCACAAGGTGGAAGAGTAGAGCCCTCGTGAAAATCACTTCCCCAGAGCCCCCACCTTTTAGTAACACCACAAAGGGGAGGAAGTTTCAACATGACTTTTGGACTAAACCATAGCACCTGCATAAGGAGTGTCAGTGGTTAGTGAAGAGGAGAAAGCTTTGGGAGGTTGTGGACCCTTCTTTTGCACTAAGTTGACCCTGCCAGCCTTGCAGCACAGGCTTGGACCCTTAGGGGTCAGGCTGCCAGCGTATCTCCAGATTATCCCCACGCAACACCCCTCTCCAGCACTGACCCAGTCCTTGGCGAGCAGGAAAGGAAGCCCTAGGTGACTCTTGCTTGCACCATCTCAAGCTTGTCATCAGCCCCTCTTGTCTGTTGGGTTCAGGGTATCTTTCCTAAACTGAACCAAGGGCTTTGGAGAACTGCTGTCACTCAGTTCAGGAAAATGTGTCCTGTGGCACAGCCCCTCGATGGGCAAATGCCACAAGTTGGGACTTTAGGAGGAATCTGGAGAAGACTGGCAGTACCGTACCCAGGGTGCACTTAGCCTTGACAGGCGTTTCTCCGGAGCCACAGCAAGCTGGAGAGGAGTGATGGCGAGCAACGGGATGCTTATGGCAAGGCTCCGTCTGAGCCAAGTTCCTGTCTATGTGAGCTCTTCCTTTCACTTCTTGAGGCGGCCAGGGCAATCAGGGAAGCCAGCACTGTTGTGTTTGCACTTGCTTCCTTTACAATTACATGTTTGGTACATTAAATAAAAAAAACACATCAGCATCTACAGGCCTACTAGCAGTTTCTTCCTACAGTAAGGTGCCTTTTCTGGCAACCTGCTCAGGACCAGGACTTCTTCAAACATTTCTCGAGAGCCTTATGTGTGCCAGGTATGGAAATGCACAAGACAGGCATGCTTCTCGTCGGATGGCAGACCAGGCAGGCAGGGAATGAAGTATTCCAGCGGGGGCAACACTCCAAATAGGAAGGATAGGACTGTGGGAGGGAAGTGAGGTGTCCCATCTTGTGTGGGGAAGAAGACGTCAGGTTTAAGTTAAGATAAAGAACTAATCAGCCGACTCGGAGTGCATCTGAATGAGAGGGACATCATTGTAGAGGCTGAGTGTGGCTTTAGATGTCCCATGGACCTGAAGCAGAGAGGACAGGGAAGGGACACTAAGCCTGCCAGGCCAGGAAAGGTAGGCGAGCCCACACAGAACTTTGTAGACATGCAGGGCACAGGCCAGTATCCTTATGGCACCAAGAACTTGCAGAAGGAATGGTTCAGGCCACATTGATAGCTCTTTCTTTCTTATTTTTTTTAGGGAGGTGTCTTTGTTGAGACAGGGTCTCTCCATAGTACCAGCTGGCCTGGACTTCACAGAGATTATCCTGTCTCTTGGGATTAAAGACAGTGCCACGATGCCTGGTCTCACTGATAGTTCTTAAAGACTGCCCTAGCTGCTCTCCGGAGAGTGGAACCCACAGACCACCATTCTTTCTCTTCTTAGCTTGGCAGCCTCTCTCTGGCCCCTGGCATGGGTCACCACATGTCCACAGCACCCCACCTTGCTGAATTTCCTTGGAGTCGTTTTCACTTCAGACCAGGTAGTCACCATCCTGTTTGAAGCAGACTGACCAAGGTCATCTGGCTATACTCTTGCCCTGAGAACTGTGGCCCCTAGCAGGGGCTTTCAGGAATTATGTTTAATCTGCCACAGGTAACCCAGAGGGATGAGCGCTTGGCTGGAAGATGATTTCACAGGTCTAGGGAAGAGAAAGCACACCAAAATAGTTTAATGAAATCACTTGCCTTCTCACTGGGTGCTCCTCAGGATAACTTAATTCTGAAAGCAAGTTACTTGGATTCTAAAGATCTGTTCCACCCTGGAGAAATAAGACATTTGAGCCGGGCTTATCTTTAAAGCAACAAACAAGAAACCTTTCATTTAAGTATATCTGTCTCCCCACTGTTGCCTAACCCCTAAAAGAAAGCCCAGAGTGTTTTCTTGTTGTTTGGAGGTTTCTGTTCTTTTGTTTTCAGATGCTGTGACTAAACACAAAAGCTGGTGAAGCAAACTTTCAGAGTTTACGGATGCAGCCTGGGGTCCTGGCCCTGGTACCAGCTGCTGGACCCCAGGCAAGGAATTCAACTTGCCATACCCTCAGTTTCCTCTTGTGAGAAAGAGAAGGGATGGGGAGAATCCAAGCAGGATGTTAGAAAGGTAGAGGTGGGAACTGAATTCCAACAGTGTGCTCTGAACTGGAAGCATGTCAGGACTCTTCCTGCCGATGTGTGCTTGGCTCTGAACATGAAGCTTGTATAAACCTAGAGGTGGGAGTTTCATTTCTTTCCTTTTATTGATCTTCATATAAAAAATATTGTCTATAAAAAATACCCTTTTAAACACTACACAAGAATCCCCTGTATCATGAGAACTGACTATGCCTAATTTTGATCACGGAAGTAACGCACATCCGTTACCAGAACAGCTGCAGTTTGTAGCATCCTCTTGTATGACTGGAGTACTTGAATGAGCGCCACCTTCTGACTGCCCCAGGGAGCTGGAGATCCCATCCCTTGATTTTAAAAGGACTGAACTTTTGAGAATAGGCTAATATAGTAATGTCTTAATTTTATATATTCTTTATTGCCTATGTATCACTGTATTTGATTGCTATTTTGAAAACATATTTGATTAATGTGAAAACTAAAAAAATAGTCAAATATTCTGACTGGGTCTAAAGCTGTTACTGAGAAAATATAGCTCCAGTTTTTTTTTAAGACTTTATTTATGTTTATTTTATGTGTATGACTGTTTTACCTCCATATATGTAAGTTCACCTGTGTCATGCAATGTCCACAGAGGCCAGAAGAGGGTGTCAGATCCCCCTGGAACTGGAGTTAAGAATGGGTGTTATATCTGGCATCGTGGCACACACCTTTAATCCCAGCACACAGGAGGCAGATACAGAAAGATCTCTGTGAATTCAAGGCCAGTCCGGTCTGTATACCAAGTTCCAGGCCAGTAAGGCACTGTCTCAAAAAGACCAAAAAAAAAAGAATGGGTTAAGTTAGCTGCCGGAATCAAACCCCAGATCCTCTGCAAGAGCAGCCAGTGCTCTTAACCACTTATAGTCCCAATATATATAGCTCTAGTTTTTTTCAAAGATCATTCTTATTTTGTAACTGAAAAAAATGTAAAAATGTTGCAAAGACCCTTTTAAACCACTCTGTGATTCTGGTCCCCTGTCTACCATCCAAAAAATATTGTTCTCAGTTGGTTGGATATCCTCTACGTCCATTTCTATGAACGAGTACACAGCATGGGTTTCTATAGATGTCATTCGTACATAAGTCTGCTCGGCTTGCTTTTCTACTCATTACTATGTGTGGGACTTCTAGCTCTGTCAATCTACTTCATATTTTAGCATATAAACTGTCCTTGGCAGGCCTCTTTTGTGATGGGAAGGTTTTCTAAAGTAGATACTGAAGGCTGAACTTGCTAAGGCACAATTTAAAATGTGCTATGCACATTTTAAGCTTGAATAGATTCTGCTAATTGCATTACAAACCATTCTATCTGCACTCCCACTAGGAGTACATTAGAGAATCCACACCCTTTCAACATACAACTTTTGCCATTCTGTTTGATAAGGATATGTTTTAAAATGTTCATGACTTTGTTTTGGTAATTGTTAAGTGATCCATAAATTCCCCTTTAAATTACAAAACTGTTAAGGACATGGGCAGATCTTACATATCCCCCGATGACAGCACAGCCTGAGATACATGGTAGGCACCTAAGGCACAATACAAGATTTTAAAATTTCAAGTCTTAAAGCAATTCAACTGACCAAATCCTCCTAATTTTGATTGACCCAAATATATTTTTAGATCTAATTAAGAAATATCATCTAATTTCTAATATTCACCTCAGCGAACAATGTAATGGCAACTGCAGCCATCCAAAGTGGGAAGAGTTTGACAAGAATCTGGCTGCTGAAGCTCAGAAAATGTCAAGAGGTAAAACACAGCCAGGAACCAAAAAAAAAAAAGCTGTTTTAGTTAAGTCTAGCTAGTTTACTATAACAAAACAAACACCCAAACACCTTATACCGGGTAATTAATAAACAATAGGAATTTGTTGCTCACAGTTCTGTAGGGTGAAGCCCAAGATCAAGGCACTGGTAGATTCGTTAACTAGTGAAGGCTCGCTCTCTGCTTCCAGAGGCTGTCTCTTGGTAGTTCCTCACATGGCCATGAGGGTGGCACCCCCGTGATAATCACTTCCTAGAGGCCCACCTCGTAATACTATTGAACTGGAAATCAGGGTTCAACATATAATTTGTGGAGGATACCAACATTCAGACCACAGAAGAGTCTAGAACTGCATTCGAAGACTCAGGAAAGAGCAGCCATGATGCTTCACAGGGTCCCAGACACCTTTGAGTCAATCTAAGGGAGTCCCCTCCAGGGCATTTTTATATTCTTTACTGATTAGATCTGTCATTTGTGGGAACAGGCCAGGCCACAAGCAGGACTCCTTGTCTGGACATGTAAGGAAGAAGGATAAGATCAAGAGATCAAACTAAGCCTCCTCATCTAAGCAGAAACAGATGGCTAGGACCAACTGATCTTTAGTAAACCAGCATTAGAGAGACAGTGTGATCCTGAGGACCACTCTTCACACCCAATTCATGGTGCTTTCTACCCAGGCACTTGCTAGTTACCCTAGAAGAGCCTTCATGGTAAGGATGCTGCCTGGTGGGTGCTTGGGATTATACAGCTGAACAATCCCCATGAGAAGGGGCAGCACTGGAGCCCAAGTAAACACAATCCAAAGTGAGCTTCACGGAAGAGGAGAAGGAAAAGCCACGTGAATACAGGCCTTATTGCCTTTTAAGCTCCTTACCCTTTCTCGGCGATCATTATGCTGATGTCCCTTCAGATTGTTTCTTTCCTTCCTCCTCCAGCAAGAACTCAACCTTTGTGACCTAATTCCCTGGATCTTTTCTTGTATGGAGCTGAGAGAACCATGTAGAGACCCAGGGAGGCAGAAAGAAAGGAAAGGAGGATGGGAAAGAAGTTATCTGAGAGACTACAAGGCTCATAAACCAGAGCCTCAGTTGTAACTGGCACCAGCACAGACAGTGCCCGGCACACAGACAGTGCCCGGCACACACACACAGACAGTGCCCGGCACACAGACAGACAGACAGTGCCCGGCACACACACAGACAGTGCCCGGCACACACACACAGACAGTGCCCGGCACACACACAGACAGTGCCCGGCACACAGACAGACAGACAGTGCCCGGCACACAGACAGTGCCCGGCACACAGACAGACAGTGCCCGGCACACAGACAGACAGACAGTGCCCGGCACACACACAGACAGTGCCCGGCACACAGACAGACAGACAGTGCCCGGCACACACACAGACAGTGCCCGGCACACAGACAGACAGACAGTGCCCGGCACACAGACAGACAGTGCCCGGCACACAGACAGACAGACAGTGCCCGGCACACACACAGTGCCAAGTAAATGTTTTTAAAATCATTGGATGACTGAAAGACAAATAATAAAAGAAGAAACAAATCCTCTAAGCTGAGAAAGACGCAAAAGATGGATGAAGCAGAGTAGAAATGTGGATGGGGAAGAACAGTAAAACAGATCAGCATCATTGTCTAACCTAGTTTGTTAAAAACTCTGTGTGTGTGTACATGTCTGTGTGTGTATCTATGGGCCTTCACGGAAACAGACTGTGTGTTACATGGCTCTGCCCTCAAGAACACTGGCTGCTCTTGCCAAGGACCTGGCTTTAGTTCCCAGCACCCATATGGCAGCTCCAGTTCTGGGGGATCTGATCCTCTCTTCTGGCCTCCACAGGCATTGCACACACATGGTATACTTAAATACATGCAGACAAAGCACTCATACACGTAAAATACATTTTGAAATGTTTAAACAGATTGGGAATATAGTAGGCAAAATGTCAGCTAACAGTTATCCCTAGTTTGTGTGTTTGTAGGTAATTGTCACCTTATCATAATAATCCAGTTTTCTACATGAAACATCTATTTTTTAAGTAAGGTAAACATTATTTTATAAAAGGAAATACAAGCTGTTATGGCATGAACTAAGTCTCCTTAAGATTCATATATTGGGTCTGGAGAGATGGCCTAGCAGTTAAGAGCACTTACTGGTCTTGCAGAGGACCCAGGTTCAGTTCCCAGTTTCTACATGAGGCTCACAACCATCTGTAACTTCAGTTCCAGGGGACCTGACTCTTCTGCCCTCTGAGGGCATCCATCACAGACATGGTACACATACAGATACATAAGCAAAACACTCATATACATAAAATAAAATTAGATGAATGTTTTTTAAAAAGATTCATGTACTGAAGCCCTAATCATTACTCCTACCTCAGAATGTGATTATATTTGAAAATAGGGCCTTTAAAAAGTAATTAAAACAACATGCGATCATCCTGGTCCTTAGTCCAATGTGACTGGTGTCTTCATATAAAGGACATATTAGGAAAGACTTGTGTAGACACAGGTAGAAAGTATTTATCAGTCTGGAAAGAGAACTCAAGAGAAACCACCTTTATCGTCTATCATCTATCTATCTATCTATCTATCTATCTATCTATCTATCATCTATTTATCTATATCTGCTTCTTACTTAGAGACAGGCTCTTGCTATGTACAAAGCTGACCTTGAATTCTCCATCCTCCTGCCTTAGCTTCCTGAGTGCTGGGATTGCAGACATGTACCATCATGCCCAGCTTGAAACCAGGCTTTTCACATCTTCACCTTGAGTTCTTAGCCTCCAGGACTGGGAACAGAAAACATTCAGTCTGCAGTGCTTTGTTAGGGCAACCCTAGCAAACTAGTATACAAGGTTTACATTTTAAACATTTAAGAGAAGTTTTCAAAGGGAGAGAAAAGGGAAAGAGAAGAGGCTATGGAGATGTTTGCAGTGATCTGGGAGGAGAACGGCGTTGCTGTGGTCACAGTGATATTGAACATCTTGGAAACATCAAGCAAGTATCATAGTGCAGGGAGCTGAATTTGTATTATAGCTTAGGTCGGACAGCCCATAGTAATTACCACAGAGATCTGGCAAGCACGGGCCTCAATGAATCTGCTCTGTGAAGATCTTGGAGCAGAGGCAAAGCTTCCATTAGAGAGTCACCACTAGGGATCAAAGAGAGAGGGAACTAGGCACAAAGCAGGCAGACAAGCTCTAGGGAGAACATAGAAAAAAAGCTAAACTTTCACTTTCCCTTTTGGCTGCCACTGGTTTCCTTAGCTTGTCTCCAGGTGTCTCTCTAGGAGAGGACTTCAGGCCTGACTTCGCCACAGACCGCTTGCTGTCCTCAGCTCCAGCTTTCTGAGGTGTCCCCTTTGCCTGCTGCTGAGTGCTCTTGGGAAACTATCTCCACAACAACCCCACTGGCTGGTGATATTTACAGGCTGGTGATTATCTCAAGGAACAGAAGTTTCCAGACATTCCTGGTCAGGGCTCATGGCGTTGGGGTCCATTCCCAGCACTGCAGGTTCAGCTCAGTTCCGGACTGTTGTTGTTCAAGTCTAGATGTGCTTCTTTCTTTTCTTTAGTCAATAAGATATTCTGAAATGGGCTGCTCACCATTTTTAAAGAAAATAATAGCTTCGTTGAGTTATAATTCACATACCAGACAATTGCTCCTTTTAAGGCATGTAATTAAATGATTTCAGTTCTCATAGTATGCAGCCATCTACACCACCAATTTTAGAGCATTTTTATTGCCTCAGGGGAAAAACATAGCTATTAACAATCATTTTTCATGTCCTCCAACACCCCTGCTCCTGGAAACCACTAATCTACTTTTCTGTCCTAAGAATTACCTAGTTCCAAACACTTCATAAGGTGGAATCTTAAAAGACATGGCCTTCTGCAATTGGCCTTTCATTTAGCATAATGTTTTGAAATTTCATCAGTGTTATAGCGTGCAATGATACTTTGTCATTTGCATTGCTTAATGTTAACCAGTCAACCAGCTGGGAGATACTTGGGTTTTCTATTTACTGTTTTGGAAAGTGCTGCCATGAACTTTGTGTTAGTTGCTTTTCTTGTTGCTGACACAGCATATCTGACAAAAGCAACTAAGGAAGAAAGGGTTTATTGTGACTTTCAGTTCCAGAGTACAGTTCACCATGGCAAGGAAGGCACAGTCACAGTTGCGGGCAACTGGTCACATGCGTCTGCATTCAGGAGGCACAGAGTGAGGACTGCTTATGCTCAGCCTGCTGTTCCCTTTTTATTCAGTTCAGGATCCCAGGCCACAGAATGGTGCCTCCCACATTTAGCGTGAGCCTTCCCACTACAATTGGCCTAATCTAGATCACTCCTCACAGACATGCCCAGAGATTTGTTTCCATGGTAATTCTAAATCCCACCAAGTTGACCATCCAGATAAACCATCACAAAATTCATGTGCAAGTTTTCATGTGGATATTTTTGTTTCTCTTAGGTGTGTACTTAGATATGACATTGCTGGGCCATGATAACTCTGTGTCTGACCTTTTGAGAACCTAACAGATTTGAAGCACTTGCCACACTTTACATCGCAGTAGTAGTAGAGAAAGCTTCTGAATCTCCACATCTTCATCAACACTTATTCTCTTTTTAAAATTTTTTATTTATTATTTTTATGTGTCTGAGTGTATTGCCTGCATGTGTGTAAGTGTACCTATGTCGTACAATGCCTTCAGGGTCAGAAGAAGGCATTGGATTCCCCTGGAACTGGAGTTATGGATGGTTGTTAGCTGCCATGTGGGTGCTGGGAATTGAACTCTGGTCCTCTGCAAGAGCAACTGGTACTCTTAACCACTGAGCCATCTCTCCAGCCTCAATTTTCTCTTTTTTAAAAATATCCTAGTCATCTTGGTGCAAAGTGGTAATTTCCTGTGGTTTCTGACATTCATTTTTCCGGTAGTGAATGATGCTGAGATCTTTTCCTGTGTTTGCTGGTCATTTACCTACATGTTTTTTCTGTATAAGCGTCTATTCAGAACCTTTGCTCATGCTTTAATTGGGTAGTTTATCTTTTTCATTACTGAATAGCAAGAATTCTTTGAGAGTAAGAGGTCATTACCAGACATATAATTTTTAAAAATTCTTTCCCATTCTGTAGATTATCCTTTTATCTTCTTTATGGCATCCCTTAAAATATAATTTTTGATGGTATCCAATTATGGATTTTTGTTGTCATTTGTACTTTGGGTTCATTTCTAAGAAGCTATTTATTGCCTATCCTAACATCACAAAGATTTGCAACTTATGATTTTAAAAATTATTTTATGGTTTTAGCTTTTGTATGTAGATCTTTGATTCCTTTTTTTGAAAATATACATTAATTTTATGTGTATGAGTGTTTTGCCTGCATGTATATAAGAATATCACATGCGTGCAATGCCTGTAGTAGGCAGAAGTGGGCTCTGGATCCCCTGGAACTGGAATTGTGAATATTGTTAGCCATCTGGGAACTAAACCTGAATCCTCTGCAAGAACAGCCAGTGCTCTTAACTGCTGAGCCGTCTCTCTGGCCCTTCTTCAATTACTATTGATTTAACTTTTTTATAAGTTGTGAGGTAGGGGATCCACTTCATTTCTGTGCGCATAGATCTCTAGTATATTTGTTGAGAAATTATTTTTCCCTATTGGATTATTTTAGCATCTTTGTTCAAAATCATTGACCATAAATGTGAGGTTTGATCAATATTTTGTAAACATATTTTGTAATAGCTATGTGAAAGGTCACATAACATATTATACATAGTGTGTAGTCGGTAATTATTCATTGAATTAAAGAAATAAAAGACATCTTTTTATTCTAGTTCATGTTGAAAATAAGAAGACAAACTCTCTGCAAGTGGTTGAATAGTCATAATTTAATTTATACCTCAGTTGAGACAAAATTATCATCGACCACGTGTTTTGGATTTGATCCCAGGCAGGGCTTGACGAGCCGGAGTACCATCTAATGTGACATTGGAGATTCTCTCCAAATATATTACTAATGTCTTACTCTTACATTTCCTGTCATTGAGGGACTGTCTTGAAGTCATTATTTCATGACTTTGGACAGACTCTCTGATCACCTTCACCAGGAAGAGCCAGGTGCTGGGGTTAAGGAGCAAACCTATTCTCCTTGTGGCTCCAAGTTACCATTTTTTGTCCTGCTGCGCAGCTTCATTCCTGAAATCGTGAGAAGCTTTGGCAAGAAGTCACTGGTTGCAGTGACAGCTGTTTCCCATCTTTTGGCAAAGTCAGTGATTTGACCTATCTCCTGGATGGGATGAAAATTTTGTGGAGTGCGCCAAAAAAGACACACTCCAGGGACACACAAATTTTAAGGAGCTAATGAATTCAATCTCTTAATTTGTTATGCTACTCTGGAATTCACTGTGGAAAAAAAATATAGATGAGTTATTTTGCAAACAACCCTCAAAATAATATGAGTATTAATCTGTCAGACATAGATAGATGGATCTGTATCTCGCTATATCTATATTCATAATATAATGAGACTTTGCAGTCTTTAAAATCTGCCTCCGAATCTAGGGGGAATTTCAGAAGTCTGTGTTCCTGAGCCCCTACTGAGTCAGAAACTCTGGAGAAATGAATGTTGGGATTTGCATTTTAAGATACCCCTGATGGGTCTCATGGCACACTAAAATTGAGAACAGCCTATTTAGGAGTTTTCCTTAGAGGAAATAGTTGTTTATATCACAAGCTTTACAAACACATGTGGCTAGAGTTAAACTTCAACTTCTTCCCTTATAAAATGAGGGTAATTCTCCCACCTCCAGGCTTGAGGGGGAAGACAGTAGTAAACAAGAGACATACAGATGGAGCCCAGCATCTAGTACAATACATGGGCTTCTTCATTTATTAAGTGGGAACCATGATTTCTAGATCACAAGGCTACTGTAAGGATTAAACGGGATAACATACATAAACTCAAACAATGTCTAGCACAGACAGTGTCATTATTTATTTATGGCCCAACACAAGCTGTCTTGTCTCCAACTCCTGCCCTCTCATTAGTCATGTTAGTGACATTCTTGTCTTATGAGGCACACAATCAGCTAAGTACTTAACTACTGGCCTACTGAGCCTGATATATAAAGTTAGAAGCTCTGATGACAAGCTAGAAATGATGTCCGCCTGGGGAGCATCATCAAGTTAACAGATATAATCTGCCCATTGTGGTCAGGAGGTCAGCAACCAACTCAGTGTTTTTGCCGTATGGATTTAATTTAACTTATATTTCCTAGTTTGAAAAACTACCAAATCTTAGAAAATGTGTAAATAGAGAAATGAATAAGGAAATTTTTTTTTCTCATTACCCAGTGGTATACCCTATGCAGAAAACTAGAATGCGTAAATAGAGAAATGAATAAGGAAATTTTTTTTTTCTCATTACCCAGTGGTATACCCTATGCAGAAAACTAGAATATACTACTTTGGCAGAGGGATGGTTTGAGGCTGAAGGTGATGCTGCCTAGGGCGTCTGGTCTCTTCTCAGGGTCTGTTTGTTTGCCAGGTAAAGAATTATGGGGCCAGAGAGATGACTCAGCAGTTAAGGGCACTGGCTGCTCTTGCAGAAAGGACCCAGGACCCATTCAGAGCACCCACATGGCGACTAGGTAACTCCAGGTCCAAGTATCAGCTCTGACGCCCTCTTCTGACCACCTCAGGCATTATATGACACATACATGCGGGCAATATAATCATACACATAAAATAAAAATAATAAATAAAATATTTTTTAAAAGAATTACAAGACCAGAAGTTTGCAGTCATAACACACAACCAGTGTTTATCAGAGCAAAGGTAACACTCCACACAGCACACCAAGAGAGACAGACTGCTATCTCAAGGGGAGAAGGTCTGGAACTGGAACACTGTCTACCCTCTTGGAGAGTCTGGGCTTTTATATTCTTTAGGGTAGCATGTGGGACAGGGCTGGGCTCCTCTTTCCACCTTTGAATTGGACAGAGCAGGATGCATGTTGCTGGTTGGTCCAAACCTGACTAGGTAAAGCATGGGTAAAAGAGGAAGCCCACCAAAAGGACCAACTTGCAACAAGAACCTGGAGGTAGGCCATCTTGGTTGAAAGTGAAAATAATTGGAATTCAGCTGAATCTAGTCTGGGGCCTCCTTCCCTGACTATCTGCTTAATTTAGAATCATCTATTTCCTATTCTCCTTCAAAGGTGATTGAGAAGAAAGCCGACAAAAAGCAACTCTCTGTCCCCCTCCCTCATTTGTATAAAAGTAGGACCTAAATTTACAGGCAACCTTAAATTGCAGATTAAGAAATCAGAATTGTAAATGTAAGTTTAACCACCAATGAACCAAATGAGAGATTTTCAGACTGTAGCTAGAAGTCCCGAAGCTCAGTAAAGATGCTGGGGAATAAAGGAGCTGCTGAGACGGAAGAGCTGTGTTGCTTCTCAGCCTCAGCAGGCCTGGTTGCATGATGTACCCAATATGGTGCACGGGGCTTCCTGGGCTCAGGAAGGCCCTGGCTTGGATTCCTACTCTGTAGATGCCATCTTGAAATTCTCAGTCATTTGATCTTTGAATTTGAGCCTTGCAAGTGAGATTCAATGCCCCTGAGTGCACCACAGTGTTCTGAGCCAAACCTCTGATGGCCATCTGGCTTAGGCTGGTGGAGAGTGAACGTCCTGACTGACTGCTCCCGCCTCCCGAGCCTTGAGAGCTTTTTGCAACCCCTCGGTGGGCCCCTCCAAGTCTCCTGAGTCCTTTTCTGTTTCCAGTCTGGTGCTTTTGATCCTTCATGAATTCCTCTCATCCTCCTCTTGCTCCTCAGTGAGGCTATTTATTTAAATTTCTGTATTTCTTGGCAATTGTTATGGAAGACATACTTGCTCAGTCCAACAGAGGTGGAAAAGTAAGATCTCTGCCTAGCCTTCAGGCCAGTAATCTTACTTCTAGGAATTTATCCTAAAGAAGTAACTAAGAATAAAGTTTTAATCAAAAGGGGTATTATCCCAGTAACGTTTATTATTAGAAAGTGGAAACAAATGTCCAATTAGAGAGGAACGGTTCAACGGTGATGCATCCATATAACCCACAGACATGTGAAAAACAACAAGGCTGAATGTTTAACTGTATGGAAAAATTATCATTGATGTATCAAGTGAAAATTTCAAGTTACAAAATTATTTTGAAATCTCATTTTTATGAAAAAAAATACATTTCCTTATGAAAAATGCTCTGCATGGTAGAATTTCTGTGACTTTTTGCCTTTTGCTTTTCTTTTCCTCCACTGTCTTGGGATTGCTTATAATACCTGCCATGTGTAAGCCTCTCGTGCCGTCCTCTCCTTGCCTCTCCAGGTGTGCTGGAAGATGGACTGTCCTCTAATGGTGTGCCGCGCTCTGGAGTCCCAGGTGGAACAGCCAATCCAGAGAAGAAGATGAACTGTGGGACACAGTGCCCAAACTCCCAGAGCCTCAGCTCAGGCCCTCTGACCCAGAGACAGAATGGCCTTTGGACCGCAGAGGTATGGTCACAGCCACAGAATCAAGAGACTAGAGGACAGGGGTGGAGCTTGCTTCAGATCAGAACCACTGAAACTGTGTCCAGCACGTTGGCAATGGAAATTCTCCTACACCCCCAGTGAAACTTGCTGCCAACCTCACCCTGTTTCCCTGCGGGTTGCTGGCCTTTGTTTACTCTGCTTAAATGGGTTCTTGATATTTGTCCCCTAGAAGAAGAGTGTGTTTGCTTAGGCATGGCAATGAGGTCTGTGATGGTTAAAGGAACTATCAGTACGGACACAGGCAACTGGCCATTCTCAGGGTTGTCAAGGAGGGGAGAAGATAGAGGAAGAAGGTAGCAGACCAGTGTGTAAGATTGGCACTTGGCCTCACACTCTCCAGCGGGGGGTGGGGTGGGGGAGTGTAAGTGTCCTCAAGAGTGATTCTTGTAGGATATGGTAGCAGCCTTACCCCAGACTTTTGCTGTTAGAAAGGAGGCGGGGCTATCTTTCCTGGACTGTCTAGCATCCTTCCTGACCATCTTCTCCCTAGAGCTATTATTGGAAGGTGCTCCTTCTGCCACGCTCTGGGGCTGCAGTCTGCTCCTCCTCCTCCTCCGTCCGCCCTCCTATTTGCTCATCTTCCCTGAAGTCCACCAGTTACTCTCTGAATCAACCCCTTTTTCTCCCATCTCCTCTCAAAACTCACAGGTCCCATCCCTTCGGGCTTGGGTTACCTGCTTTCTGAGGACACAACTTCCTAGCTAATGACAGAATTCTTGCTCACATCAGTGAATGGCTTCTAGAAGCTTTGATCAGAAAACTGGTTATGAATTCAGCTCTGAAGTTCAATAACAGAGGAGCCTTGCAGGAATCAGTCTCCCAGAATCTCAGTTTCCTTAAACACACAGTGGATATAAAATAATCCCCAAAGGAGTAAACAGATGGGCCTGCTCTTGTAAATTGACTTATGCATAATAATGGTAATGAGGATGAATGTGATAGTTTGGCACACAACACCCCAGCCTCTTTATGTAGAATGCTAACAGGCCCTTCAGCCTGCATAGAATGTAATGTGCAGAGACGGGTCTTTAAAGGGTCCTGCACTGTCTACTTTGTGCATGGAGACCCAGTCATCACTGACATCTCCCAAGGTGGAGGCACCACAGAGCCATGCTCAGAAGCTTGGTGACAGTTCTAGTGAAGATCCAGGCATATGTACGTCCCCAGCCCTCCGTCGCATTCTTGAGACCTTATTCCTTCAGCCAAGATGAGTCATTGTAGAGAGGTGGCAGAGTTCCCAGGGGAATGGCTTGATCATTTCCCCACCTCACTTCCTGTCCTCATCATTCATCAATTCAAAGTTGCACCTTGCACTTTACAAAGTGCTGTGAGGTCTACAAAGCCATTGAATCCTCCCAAGAGCATCACCCCTATTTTGTAGACAAGGAAACTGACATTTTCTGTCTAGTCGTATGTTATGTACGACTTGACTATGGATCACGACTACTACCATGTAAGTGCTAGAAATGGGTGTTATAACTTTACACTAAACACAGTGGAATATAAGATCATAAAGTAGCAGCTGCAGCTGTAGCTTGGTTGGTAGCTTCTTGCCTAGCAGTACAAAATCATGAGCTGACTCTCCCACACCACATAACCAGACATGAGTAATTACAGTTCTCAAAAGTTAGAGACAGGAAGACCAGAAGTTCAAAGTCATCCTTAGCTATATTTTACAATGGCCGGAAAACAGTGTGCATACTTTGAATACCTCAATTCTAATTTCAAAGTTAAATCCCTTCCTGAGCTTGTGTCATTTGGTATTGCATTCTTTTGTGATGCTGGGCAGTATCACAACAGTAACAGCTCCCAGTCAGCCTGGTGAGCACAAGAGAGCACAAGTCAGCAGATACTCCACAACCTACCGTGTTTCCAAGCTAGCATGTTCGAAATTAGACATGCCTCATACATTTTCCATTTATTTTCAACTTATAATGGGTTTATTGGAAGGTAAGCCATAGTGTTGGTGTTTCATAGTGCTTCCTCTCATGCCCCATCACCTGGATGATGACTCTTTGGCACTTTTTAAAAGCTCTTCTTGTTTAGGAGACACCCTGGGAGAAGTGCATACAGCCTCATCCACAAACCTCTTGCAGTTTTCCCATTCAGATTACCAGACAAGTTTGTGGGTTAAAGGCAATCTTTGCTAGGCCTGGAAACTTTCCTCATTAGTTTTTATAAGCACTCTTAAGATCTCCTGAGTGCTGTTCAGGTGCCAGACACTGTTCGAGTGCCAAGGACTCAGGAATGGGAAAGGCAGATGTGTTTGCTCTGAGTGCCAGTTTCGATGAGGGTGAAAGTGAGAATCAGATAATATGGAGCAAATAAAGCAGCTGCAAACTTAACAGGTGTTCTGAAGGACCTGGAAGGTTACTAGTCAGGGTAATAACTGCTCTCTTTAGCACACATGTGCTAGCTCCACAGCTCAGATTCCTTTCTGAAGGGTGGCAGAATATAACGAACAGTACCAATGGCCACAAGCAACAGCATTTTGTGTTTTGAGCTCTGTCCGTGGCATGTCCCATCAAACAAATCATATTTTTTTCTTTCTAGTCCCCACTTTCTTCCTAGCATTAATAGGTGCTAATTGACAAAATGATTGTGCCAACAATGATCTTTCACAGATTGTAACCAACTGCTTTGAGAAGGAGGTCTTTACTGCACACAGTTTTCCTTGATTGTTTGGGAGCAAATTGACCTCACAACATCTAATAAATCATTGGCTTGGTGTCCTTTGCCCGGCTCCTGACCTGTGCTCTACAAACAGCATGAAAGCAGTTCTGAAGCTATCCTTCTGCTAATTAGCAGTTCAGGAACGCTGGGCTGCCTTCAAACGCTCACTGGCTCTCTAACCACAGGTGCCATTTGTTTGGGCTTAGAACTCACTTCCTTCCTTAAAAGAAAAAATAAAAACAAACCAACTCTCTCAAACCAGAAAGTTGGTTCAGTAGGGTGCTTACTACCAAGCATGACAACCTGAGTTTGATCCTTGGAACCCACATAGTAGAAAGAGAGAACTGACACCTGTAAATTATCCTCAGACCCCTATAGGTGCCTGACCCCCCCCACACACACATACACAGAGACAGAGAGACAGACAGAGACACAGAGACAAAGAATAAATGTATTTTTAAAAATCCCTTCAAGTGTCAGGTAGAGGCAGAAACATATCTGCCTGTGGATGCATCTATAAGCACACAGAGCTCTGACCTGTGGCCGGCTGCCCACAGGGCTTTCATATCTTCAAAAGCTGCACATTTTCCAGTTGCTTTATTGTTCTTGGCAAAGTGACCAGACCACACTAAAAGAATTAGCCATTGTGTGGACTAAGTCTCATCTAAGGGACTGCCTCCAGAATTCCCACCCCACCCCCACCCTAAGTGTCTGAAAGTCAACAGGAGCAGGCAATTCGTGGTCCTTCTAGAAGGATGAGTAAAATCCCACTGAGCTCAGAGAAAGATAGGATCAGGGAAGAATTTCTCCTGGACAATGGTCATGTGAGGCACATAAAGGAAGAGCTTGGCAAACAAAGGGGATTCTCTCAGGAAAACAAAAACAAAGCCCTAAGAAGACTGAGAGAACAAATTAAACCGCTAGGGGGATCTTGAGGAAAAGCTGTTGGAAGAGCTCCTGAAAGCACTGTGAAGCCTAGGCCTAGGAAAAGGAAGAAATCTATGATGGCAGCATAGAGAGATTTCTGTAGGGATTTGCAAGACGTACTGATCACCCACGGATCTGCACCAAAACCAGTTCAGTTAGAAGGCGCTTGGGCCACAGCTTTCTTTAGTCATCCTTTGACATCTGAGCTGACTTCTGGTTTATTGAGTGTAGGCACTCAATAACTGCATGTTGGTTGAATGAGTTAGCTTAGCAAGTCACTAACATTAAAGAAGGGCTTCTCCTGCACCAGTCCTGCCCCAGCACCACCGTCCTGTCATGATCCTCATGAGCATCTCTCCCTTTGTTTGATATTTTATTTATGTTGGAAAGAGTCTCCCAGGTAGCCCCAGTTGGCCTGGCTGTGTAGATCAGGATGGCACTTATCTCATAGAGATCTGCCTTTAGGGGCCCACCTCTGTCACCTGAGTGCTGGGGTTACAGCACCTGGCTTCATCTTGTTATGGTGTCAAGACCCTGCAGCAGGACCATTCAGATTCCAGCTGTTCTGAATTAGCCGAATTTTTTTTAGCTAGGCAGCAACTGCACTCTCTGGGTTGGGATTTAGAGAGTACAGTCCTGACTCAGAGGGGAGCAAATTTTACAAAGGCAGAAATCACATCTTGATGGACCAGGTGGTTATACAAGACTTCACAGGCATGAGTGTAATGCCCAGAGAATGGACTCCCTCCCAAGAAGTTGGGAGTATGCAAAAACAGCCTTTATTCAAGCCTACGTTCGGACTCTCAGACTCACCAACGCAGTGGATCTGTGCTGAGAGCCTCGAGGGGAGGGGCAAGGGGCTTTTTATTGACTATAGACAAAGAGGGGAGGAGAATTGCTGCGTCACATTATGGTTGGTCAAGGAAGCCCGTGTGTGCCAAACATATTTTAAATTGATTGGAGGTGGGTTAAGGGGTCTTCTTATTGGTGGGGGCTGCCTTCAGAGCAAAGGAATGTGCTGACTGTTATTTAAGCTCACTGTAGGGTCCTGTTTTTACCTTATAAGATCTTATTGTGCTCAACATGGCAGGCCTGTTCCTCCCCTTTATCGTGACCAGGGACTTACAATAGCTCGAGACTGGCAAAATGGAGGCAGCAGATCACAAAATGGAATCATAGCTGTTTGACTCCTGTTATCCCAAAGCCAGCATTTTACAGAAGCCAAAAAGAAGAGTTAGACTAAGAGGGTTTGGAGGTTGGAGGGGAAAAAGAGAGTTCCACATGACATGTTTGTTCCTGCAGTTGTGCAAGCAAGTGGTTACAGAAGCTAGTTAAGCATTAAGCAAGCAGTTACAAAAGACAAATAAGCATTAGGCAAGTGGTTACAAAGGCTGTAAGACATTAACTGAGACCTTCCACGTTTTGGGGGGGTATTTTTCTGTGGTTAATTCTTCCTGGAACAGCCCTGTGATCAAACTTTTCCTGGAACTTCCCGCCGAAGTTAGGGACAGTTCATCAAGGTGACAGCCTTATACAAAATGGAGGAACTCAGGCCATCACAATCTCTCCAGTCAAGGTTCATGGGGAAAAGCAACAAGTCCTGGTAGTGCTTGTTGAAGCCCTGTAGGCCAAGTCAAAACAAGTCTGATCTGGCTGTTCAAGGCTGACAGTTGGCCCTTGGTGGAATTGCTGAGGAATGTTTCCTAATTAACATTAATGCTCTAATATTCAGGAGGCCACAGCAAGTAAATTCATGGAATTTGGGAACTGAGGATTTCTTAGTGTTGGTCTTCTTTTAATAGAGACCCGACTGAAATGAAATCCAAAGCCTTGAGCTGCAGCTTATAATGCTCTGCTCTTTAATCTCAGAAGGAGGTTATATGTTATCATCTAGGGGTCTTGATTGAGCTCATCTTCTCCACTCGTTAAAGAATTAAAAAGCAGGTAAAATCTCAAATACAGCAGACAGCAATAGGCTAACAGACTTTACTTAGAAAAATACAACAACAAAGAAACACATACATACACATTTCACACAGAGATAAGCTTGCTACAGTGAAGACTGGGAATGGAATCATAATTTGAGACACAGTAGTTACTGCACAAACTTCCATCAATTTGGTACTTTTAATTACTGTATCCTATGCAGCTAAAACTTGGGCAAACACCAAACATTCCTGAATAAACCTTGACTAGAAATTTTAAGATTACATATAGTTTTCTTTTATCTTTTATGTACCATGATATATACAGAGATTCAACCATGCCCTGTTAATGCCACATTTCTTCTAAATATTCTTCCTTCAGGTCAGCCTCAGGCTTTGCCAGGCAATAAATGGTGGAAAATCCTCCTCTCTCAGATATCTAACAGCTTCCTCCTCTCTCTCCTATTTTTCTTTGGGATTTAAACTCTTGACTAACTGCTTGATTTTAGGTTCCACAAAAGCTGGGTCCTCCAACACAGTGGAAGGTTTTGCTTTACTTTCCTCCTGCTCTTGAGGTTCGATCCCAGATCCATTTGCATTTGCCCCCCCCCCCTTTTTTTGAACCTTTTCTATCTGAATAGACTCTGAAATTCTGAGACCCCCAACTTTATTTTGCTCAATGTATTTTCCCTATCCAGAGCACAGGAATTCAGGCAGGAAGTCAGATTAGTGAACCTGGTCAACTTCAGGGACTTCCTGAAGCTCTTGACTTGTTTACTTCCTGAGATTAATGAGCTTCCCTGCAGGTTGTAATGTTTCAACTCAAAACATAAACAAAAAAAATGGTTCCTGACCACCCATAATATATAAGGAAATTGAAAGAATAAAACAAAAACCTCTGGAGTGATAAAAGCTGAGACCCAAATAAATTCACAGCAAAATTCTACCAGACATTCAAACTCCATTAGACAGTTCAACAGGAAAGAAAATAAACAGAGAGACACCTTAATTTAAAAATACCTTATATTAAATGAACCTAACAAACATCTACTGAATATTCTATTCAAATACCAAAGAGTATACATTCTATTCAGTGTTGTTGAAACTTTCTCCAAAACTGACCATATACTGGGGAACAAAGTAAACCTCATCAAATCCAAAAATACTGAAATATTTCCATGCATTTTCTCAGACCTCAATGCAGTAAAACTTAAAATCAACACTGAAAAAAACCTTATTAATTTCAGGAACTCACGAAGACCAAACAACACACTCCTGAATGATTAATGAGTCAAAGGAGAAATTAAGGAAGAAATAAAAGTTTTCTGGACAACACAACAAAACTTCTGGGACACTAAAAGAAATCCTAAGAGGGAAATTTAAAGCTCTAAATGCCTACATCAAAAATCAGAAAGAGCACACATAAATAATTATAGACATTGACTGAAATCTCTAGCTATCCTGTCTCTTAAGTACAGTTATGAATCCATCTGTAAAAGATCATGAGAGCCTGAAGCACCCATTTGTCCAATATGCCCAAATACTTACGTTTGCAGGCCGGCCTTCCCGGGAGATCCATCAGCAAGTCCTCTCTTCCGATCTCGGGGGTAACCTCCAGCTGTAGCTCCCTCTCTTCCAATCTCGGTGGAAACCTCCAGCTGTAGCGCCCTGGCTAGGTTTGTTGACCGAGTCCGGATCAGCTGAGGGCTGCAGATTGAATGATGCACATAAAACAGAGACACAGACACACACACTAGGTAGGAGGAAAGGAGAATGACTGACTGACTTTATTGAGAGGCATCAAGCCTTATATAACCTGAGGGCGGGGCTTTGCAGGAGGTTCCTCTATTGATGATACACAGCTGTAAACAGGAAAAAGGAAGTTGTGGTCTGGCTAGCTTAAAGGTCAAGTTGTTTACTTCAGCTTTGCAATTGACAAGATCCTGCTAGCTCTTGGCTGAGAGCCTAGCACTAAGAGAGAAGGGCTGCAGGGGGGCCAGACCCTACACCAAAGCCCATGCCCCTCCCTCTCCTTGCCTGAGTCATAATGCTAGAGAAGCTACCTTGAGTTTCATCAGAGCTCATCAGGATGTGGAACCTGGAACCACCATCTTTATTTGGGCTCCTCACCTGGAGGGTTTATCCTTGGGCAAACTGCGTTAGCCTGAGTGACTTCAGTTGCCTTATAGTACAAGCAAACTTAGCAAGACTGCTACCTGTTTCAGTGGTGATATAAGGAGAAATCAATTATTTACATAACTGAAATCTAGTAGGAAAGTTCTAGGTATTTAGACAGGGCAATGCAAACAGGTTCTTGTGTCTGGGGATTTCTCTTTCTTTCTCTCTCTGTTTTTGTTTTGTTTTAGAGCCTAAGCTCTGGCCTCTAATTTACTATGTACCCAAGGATGACCTTGAACTCTGATCCTTTTGCGTCCACCTCCCCAAATACTGGGATTACAGGCATGTGCCATTATACCCTTATCTTCACATGTCTGTTCTTCAAATTATTTGCTAGATGTCTTTTATGTGATAGACATTAAGCTATATTCTACTGTGAGCAAACCAGTGTAGGACTCTACTTTCTTGAGGTTTATAATCACATGAGAAAGTAGAAAATAGTTAACTGTACAGTTCAAATTGAGGTTAAAGGCTAAACAGGAAGTAAGAATTACTGAGAGAGAGAATAACAGAGCCCTGTGATGGTATATGCTTAAAAAAAGATCACTATAAGGGCTAGAGAGATGGCTCAGAGGTTAAGAGCACTGGCTGCTCTTGCAGAGGACCCAGGTTCGATTCCTAACAGCCACATGGGAGCTAACAACAGTCCATAACTCCAGTTCCAGGAGTACCCAACACCCTCTTCTGACCTCCGTGGGCAATGCACAACATGGATGAACTTACACACATGTAGGCAATATGTTCATACACATAAAATTAAAAACTAAATAAAATCTTTTTAAAAATTAAAAGATAGGTGTTTTTTAAAAATCTCTGTAACTAACCATGATTACCTGTGAGGAAGACACCAGGGTCCAGAGCATAGTATCATCATACACTTTTCTACTCTTTAATTTTTGTTTTGATTTTTGAGATAGAGAGACAGGACTTACTAAGCAGTCCATAGTTTGTAGCCCAGACTGCACTTAAACTTTCAGTCCTCCTGCCTCAGCTTCCCAGGTGCTGTTATTATGGGTGTGAGCCACCATACCTGGGCCATCAATTTTTTTCTTTTCTTTTCTTTTTTTGACAGGGTCTCCCTAGTCCCAGTCTACCTGGAAGTCACTATGTGGACCAGGCTGGCCTCAGTCTCACAGAGATCCACCTACTTCTGTCTTATGAGGGCTGGGCTTAAAGGTGCATATCACCATGAATGTCCCCAGTGTCTTTCTTTCTTTCTTTCTTTCTTTCTTTCTTTCTTTCTTTCTTTCTTTCTCTCTTTTTTTTCTTTCTTTCTTCCTTCCTTTCTCTCTCTCTCTCTCTCTCTCTCTCTCTCTCTCTCTCTCTCTCTCTCTCTCTCTCTTTTTCTCTTATAAAAATAGGGTCTCACTATATAGCCCTAGCTCTAACTTGCTATGTAGGCCAGGTTGGCCTCAAACTCAGAGAGATCCACCTGACTCTGCCTTACAAGTGCTAGGACTAAAGGAATGTTCCACCACACCTGTCTATTTAAAAAAAAAAAGAAAAGAAACTTTAACAACGTATTGCTTTCTTTTTTTCTTTTGAGAAAAGTTCTCATGTAGCCAAGGCTGGTCTCACACTTCTTACGTAGCTGAGCTCCTGATTCTCTTGCTTCTACATTTCAAGTGCTGGGATTATAAGTGTGTACTACCATACCCAGCTCATGTATACTACTGGAAAAAAAAAGATATCTGACAAACCAGAATCTCAGTAAGTCTTGCTTTTCTTTCTTGAGTCCAAGCAAAGCCATAAACATCTCTATTTTCATTTAGGGTGAAACTGAGATAAGGCTGAGCACATTTTGCTGGAGTTTTTAGTCTAGATTTCTGTGAAGCTGCCACTCTGTCCCCACCTCCACAGGGAATAAGCTAGATCACTGAATTCTGAACCCCAAAAGAAACAAGTCCATCTGGGTTGCGGGCTGCCAAGAAGGTATCACTGACGATCTGGCTACTCTTGAGAAATGGCAGCCAGCAAATGACTTTTAATTAAAGAAGCCTATCAAGGGGATTTGAAGTTATAATTCACAGAGTTCTAAACCTACAGGAATAAAAATGAACCAAGAAAAGAATAGAAAAGCTGTTAATGTAGGTGAGAAAAAGAGGTGGCCCATTAATGCAAGTCAGTGGTGACAAAGCTCATAAAATAATATTAGAAGTGGAGGAAAGATTGAATTAGCAGATAGCTGTAAAAGAAAAAAGTATAGAACAGCGTTCTCTCATCTTCAAACAGAACCATCAGACTTTTGTTAAAGTCAGTAATTACAATGCAGACACAATTTCTTTTCTTGTCATTAAAAGCAGGAGTGGGCTATTGAACACAAGGTTTCCCTGACTTAAAACCACATCAAAGGGGATATATATATTCCTATAAAGTGGTCCTGAGGGACAGAGGGATTACAATTTCTCATCTCTATACAGCCTTATCAAAAGAGAGAAAAGCAACTTCTCAGAACTTCTATAGAAAATATCTGGCCTCATAGTTTTCTTTCTTCTTTTTTCCCACTTATCTGAGCTTGAAATCCGTGTTAATTACTCTTTTCATTGCTGTGCCAAAAGAAGTAAACAAGTTAATTTTGGCTCACAGTTTGAGGCGATTATTTTAGCTCACAGTTTGAGAGCTACAATGCATGATGGTACAGAAGGCAGGAGCATAAGGTAGCTTGATTATACCACACAGCCAGGAAGCAGAGACTGGACGGGAAGTAGGGTGGAGCTCCAAAAATTTCAAGCCCTGCCCTCAGTGACCCACTTCCTCCAAGGCTTCACCTCCTAAAAGATCAACAAGAGCACCACTAGCTAGACATGAGCCTATGGAGGACATTTCACAGAAGACTGTAAGGCTTCCAAGTGGTAACTAGACTGGAGCAGCTTCCAACCTCCCTGATGGCCTCACAGTTATAAAAGATGGGCACCTGTGGGTTGATGTCTCAGACTCCAAAGTTAAAATTTTCAGGTTCAGGACTGGAGAGATGACTCAACAGTTAAGAGCACTTGCAGAGGATTCAGGTTCTATTCCAAGCACCTACATGGCAGCTAACAACTGTCCATAACTCCAGTTCCAGGGGGATCTGATGCCCTCTTCTGATCTCCTCAAGCACTGAATGACATGGGAGACTTACACACATGCAGGCAATACACTTATATACATAAAATAAGAATAGTAAATAAACTATTTTTAAAATTAAAAATTGCAAGAAAATGTTCAGTTCTAGTTCAGTTCAGTTCTAGGCTGGTAAGATGATTCTATGGGTAGAAACACTTGCTTTTACCTGAGTTCAATCTCCAGAACCCACATGGTAGAAAGAGAGAAGCAATTTCCAAAAGTTGCCCTCTGATCTCCACACAGGCACCACGGCTAGGGCACCCCCACCACACACCCCCACACAAGATAAATAAATAAATGTAAAAGAAAGAAGGAAAATATTGAGTTATAATTGATTTGCTAAATTTAATGCCATAATTATTTGAAAATGTGTTTGTTCAGGTAACGAACCCCAGCTTGTCCTTCATCCACAGCCCATCTCTTTTAGAATTATTGTTGCTATTTAGCTGTTGCCACAATAACCATCAGTTGCAGTAGAGTAGTCTTGTGATAACAATTTGGTATATTTGATATGATGTTTTGAAGGAAATTAATGGCGATCATTTCTATTAGAGTGACATCTTGGTTTGCTAGGGCCTGGGGACATTCCTAGACTGTGGGACTTTTGATTTTAACATGGGCCAGCAAATCAGACATTGGTTCCCTTACCATTGCTAAGTGGCACACTTAATCTTCTCACAAACATCCAAGAAGCAGACATCGTTTCCGCGTTTCTCATGGAAGAGACTGGGACGTGGTCCACCTATCATACTACCCTAGCTGGTGACAATTCTTGTGCCCAGTCCAGGTTGTGCTGATCCCATGGTTTGTGCTCTGCGTGTTCCATCAAACAGACTGATGATGTACAGCTTTGAGAAAATGCCTCACCATGGTTGGAACTGCAATCATATACAGCCTGTAGCTACTGTGAGAATGCCCTTTTTGTAGCCTTTGACGCTTTAATTCAGCTTGGAAATTGAGAATCATCAACTCCTGAAATCTTGCCTAGAGTTTTTAACTTAAAAATAGACTGAAATAGAGTGGAGAGACGGCTTAGTGCATAAAGTATTTGCTGTGCAAACATGAGGAGCTGAGATCAGATCCTCAGCACCCATGTAAAAGACTGGCATGGGGGCATGCACTTCTAACCTCAGTGCTGGGGTAGACAGAGGCAAGAAGATACCCAAGGCTTGATGGCCAGCCGCAATGGTGAGCTCTGGGTTCTGTGAGAGACCCTGTCTCAGAAAATAAGGTGGAGAGTAATGGAGGAAGACAGGAAGTCGACCTCTCACCTACACACACACACAATTAATTAATTAATTAATTTTAAAAAGCTCTTTTGGTCTTTTTAAAGACCATTTATTTTCTGGGAATACTCTTTAATCATGTTTTGTGACATATTGCCAACAAAGTTTTCTAAAGAAAAACTTTGCCGCTTGAGAAGTTTGCGTCTTGTTCTTGAAAGGCTTTCTTTTTCTTTTCCTTTTCCCACCAATTTAAGGGGACTGTTTCTGTCAGTCTGGCTCATTTCAGATATGGCCTCTGGCTCTTTTTGTTTCCTGCCCTTTTATGTAATAATAACTAAAATGAAAGTCGGATAGGATTGGCCTCCCCATCACCACACTTTCCATTAGAACACATTTTCACTGTTCAGTGTTGTTTCCTGCACAAGGCTGTGTGATTGCAAGCATGTGGTAGTTTCATGTAAAAAAGTTCAGCATAAAGGGGAAGATCAAGCAACTGCTTAAGAGGAATGTTTTAAGGATTGAGTAGATGATTGATAGATAGATAGATATATGGTTAGATGGGATAGAGATGATAGATAGATAGATAGATAGATAGATAGATGATAGAGAGATAGATAGACAAACAGATAATCAGATATGTCTAATTTCATGGATGGGAGACTAAGCTCTCTGCCTTTGAGGAAAAATAATACCACAAAAGTCTTTGCTAATTCTGTTGCCAGTTCAAATGCAGTAGATCCAAACAGAGGCCAGAACCCTAGGATGTAGTATTTATTGTTAAAGCAATGTTGTATCTAAAGGACAATGCATTCATCCATCCATCCATCCATCCATTTATTCAGCCAAAGATAAACAGGATTAACTATATTTCAGAACTATGCTAAGCATTGGGGACATTAAAAGGAAAATAATGAAATTCTATCTTTTGAAATCAATGAAATAAAAATGGCTGAGGTGAAGTTGTCCTCAAACACCCACGTTATTCGTGCAAGTATTGTCTTCTACTTGGTTTCCTAGCAGAACTAAAGGTTATATGATTCTTCTAAAAGAAGATGATGAGGAGGTAGGTCAGGCCAGAGTTTTAAGTTCAGCAGGTATGTGAGGTTGGTTGAGCAGTCTATCATAGCCTGACCTTCACAGGGAGTTGTGGTGGGTATGTGGCATCATAGATTTGTTTTCCTGTGAGGTAGGAGGGCTAGCTTTTTGTATCCCTAACAATTCCCTAAAGATTATGGAGTGGCCTCTGTGGCACGTTGGTTCTAATCAGGTGAGGACAACTTTTGTTTAAAAAAAAAAAAAAAAAGGAGGGTACCCATATTTAGCAGCCAGGGCTTAGCAGCTGGGGGAGGGGTGCCGAGTTGAGAGGAACAGAGAGGACATCACCAGCGGCCACTACAGACACACAAGTTTTATGTGACATATTAGACACCTACCTATTATTTATGAATAAACCCAACAGAATGGTTTGTTTAGTCTGTGCTGCAACGGTCCACCATTTCTTGGATGAACGTCAGTTGACATGGTTGGCTTGTGCTGGGAACCATGCTGTACAGAAAATAGGTGACTCTATCTACATGGAATCATACTCAGCACGGAAAGATTCTTTGGCGGTGACAGCTGTTCCCACAGGATCTGAAACCGTGTTTATCAGGAAGCAGAATGAGACCTGTCATCATGCAGGATGTTCATTAGGAAGTGCCTGCAGGCAGTGCTGGTGGAAGCGGGAGACGGAAGCAGGAACAGGCAGAGGGAGAAGCTGAGCCTCAGATCATGCAGACAGTCCTTGGGGAGCTCTGTGAAGGAATGGCTTTCCTGAGTGGTGCTGCACTGGGTCACGGTGGTCAGATACTTGAATCTCTTTCTTCTCATATTGGGCTGCATATGGAAGGCACAACTTTAGACGAGGTAGCTCCCGGAGGCTGAGGTCACCCCTGTGAAGACAGCTAGACTGCTCCACTGACTACTCCCTACAGCTGAGCAGCAAATCTTTTCTGGAATGGGAATCGAGTGGTACATACTTCTGGAGATGACCTGCAGGATCATTTCCTGTTCACTGCAACACACAGAAACACATTCAAATATGCTCCGCTTTTCACAAACTCCAGTGAGTGGAATGGCATGCAATCTTCCCTCCCCATTTAAGTCATTTTCACTTAAGTTGGGGGTAAGCACATGTTGAAGAAACTACAGGCTAATGCTTCAATTTTTAAAATTAATCCTGGGTTTTTAGCACCGGTCTATCTTCTTCTAGAAGTAGACAGTTCTACCTTTTGAGGTGTCTCTTGATTTAGTAGCAGGCATTGTGCCAAGTATTGTCTAAGCATTATCTCATTTAATCTTTATTAAATCTTATGAGATAGATGAATTATTCCCCATTTTACAGATGAGGAAATCCATATTAATGAAGTTAATCATCATCATGAAGCCACAAAGCCAGTATTTGAACTAAAGCCTGACTCTAATGCTCAACAACTTCACTGCTCTGCTAAGGCCAACTGGAGAAACTTTCTCACTTCCCTTTAATTTCCATTAATCCAGTCACTCAACAATGTTTTACTGGGCATGTCTTATACCAGGCTTTGTGCTAGGTTGGTATTAAGAGAGACAACAGAAAAACCTTTGAAAATAACAATGTGTGGATGTATCACGAGTATCATATGTCACCTCCATTAACGTATATGAGATGTTTATGTTTTTATAGAGCATTAAAAAAATTAATTAAAGAAAACCTCTGAAGGGGAGCATATATGCATGGGTTTTTCTAGGTCATTCTCCCTCCCTGCCTGTGTCTTTATAGTAATCTCAAGATGTTAATGTAAACAGGATGAACCTTGAGTATTTGCCAGTAACTGAATCACTGTTTTCAACTTTTTTTTTGAATCATGTATTTCATACCAGATATCTCAATCAATCTTAATCATCTTTGTTTTCAATTTTTTAACAGGTTAAAAGAGATGCTAAGCGAATGCCTGCAAAAGAAGTCACTATTAATGTTACCGAGAATATCCGACAGATGGACAGAAGTAAACGAGTCACAAAGAACTGCATCAACTAACACAGTCTGGCTGTAGGAGCAGATAAGCCTCTTTGGAGTCCTTCATGGTCAAGGATCCTCGAAGAAGTGTGTGTTGCTTGCTAAACATAGACGCCACAGAGCATCTTGACAGATGGTTTGACCTGACATCACTTGGCATCTTGAGCTCCTTTTGACTTTCTCAGCCTCCTGTTTTTCACATACAGAAAATGTATTAAACAGTCCTGAAGTATGTCAATGAATCGCCAAAATGTGTTTTGCCCCTTTGCAGCTTCCATAGCAGGGTCTGCTGTAGCCATGGTGAGTTCTGACACAGAAAGGCACGCAGGAGTAAGGTTCCCACGTCAGGGCAAAGCTCTCCTGACTTCGAAGTCTATGATTTCAGACAAGTCCCTTTTTTCCTTCTTTCTTTTTAAACACTGCTATCACAAAACTTACTGTTTTCACTCAAAAGTTGGCTCTCACCCAACTCTAAATCCAGAAATATGAAAACCAAAGAAACCGGAAAACACCCTGCCTTTCTTGTGTCCTTAGCCCAACAGGAGACAGATTAAACCAAGCTTCACACAGAGTCCACCAGCCCCCATGAGTGTCTTTGAGAAGTCTCCCTGACACAGTCACACCTGCTTCTCCTCTACCTAGAAAGCCCCCCAAGGCTGGCATCCAAACCATAATGTCCCCATCCATGTGGGCAATGCATCCAACCTTAATGCCTGCCAGGGACCAGCAGGATGTTGCATTTTTTTCCCCATAGCTTTCCACTTCCTTTTGTTGGTATTTTGTGGGTTTTGTCCCACCAGTCAGGTCATTTGCAGTTGTAATCAGAGACTGGACACCACTCACAGGAGGGAGATATCCTAGAAATATGTGATGACACACATGACAATCCTTTGGCCTTTCTGTACACAGCCCCAAGGACAATGTTATTTTGGTATCTGCAAAGTCATTACTTTAGAAAAACAGAACCTGGTTGATGTGTACTCACATTGACATTAGAATGACAGACACTATGTTGGGCAACAGGCAACTGACACAGCAAAATGATATTTTGATAAGAACCATTTTCTAGCATTTTAAAAAAATGTCCAGCTGCACACATCTTCCTGACAAGTAACAGCATGATTTTTAAAGGACTCTCAATGTGCCTGGGAGGATTAGGAAAGGTAAGAGTTGAGTTGTATCACACTGTACAAAACAAACTCGATGTTTAGCAGTAGTAGACAGCCTGATGATGTGCTTACACTACACAGGAAGGCAAGTAATCTAAGCAGGCTAAAGTACACATGCTCACTCCTTCTCCGACATTATTTCCCAAAACAAGTAGAAGTGTAGATTGTATGTTCACTATTGTTATTATTAAGCATTCATGGTCAACCTTGTGCCGCTGTAACAGATGTTGAGGATTTTGGAGCCTGGTCAGTCATGACTGTATATATCCTGACTCTAACAGTGAGTTTGATGCTCAGGAGACTGTCTTGAACCCAAGGCATGGTGTGCATGGTGAATCACTCTGCAGTAAATCTCACTTTTATGTCAAGGGTAGATTTCTGTCAAATCACAGACAGAAGTGTTCTCTGGATCACTTTATAAGCCTTTACTAACGACAACACCACCTTTCCCCAAACCTCTATTATTTTGACTCCTCGTTAAAGGGCTTTTAGGAAACTTCATGTTCTGACAATTTAAAAAACAAAACAAAAAGCAAGCCCGGTGACTCCTATGTCCCCAGCGGCGTTGCTTGGCGGGAGTCCCGCTGCTAGGCTGGCAGGGATCCTGCCAGTCCAAGGGCTCGCTCTCCAGGGTGTGTGCGCTGTGCTTTAACAGGTTACTTCACCAGTCGATGCACTGTTGCTGCAGGTAAGCCCAGCTCCCATTTCCAGCTCTGCGTTTGCCTCAGTTCACCGAGGCATGTTTGTTTGGAATTCACCACCTTGAAAAGCTGTCTCAGTGTATATAGGCACGCTTTCTTACTTTGACGGGAAAGGGCACCAAGGGCCGTGGTCTGGCCGTGACGCTGAAAGTTCCATCTGGCGATGTTTTATTTACTTTTTAAATGTGTGTTTAAGACAGGAACTGATTCTCACTATCCTCTTTGGATAACACTTTCCATTGCAAAGTTTGTGTCAATAAAATCATTAATTTCAAACATATGTGGGTGGTTACAAAGACTCTTTGCTGGAACCTTAAATTTGCATGCACAGCTGTTTAGACGGTTTCACTCCCCAAGGTAGTTTACATAGTGATTCCTGCAAATCCTCCAAACAGCCTTGTGAATTAGGTAAGAAGAATGTAATTAGCTCTCCAACATATACTTACAAAGATATCTATAGTCCACTCAGCTGGGAATTGCTGGGCTGGGATGCCAGACAGAAAAGTCAACCTCAAAATTGATGCTGTCCCCACCATAGCACATAACTGCAGAGGGCAGTATTAGAGAGCTGGGTCTGGCCCATGCTTGCTTAACAATCCCCGGCCCTCCTCCAGGGTGAGCCTGACCTGACATAAGAAAGCACTCTTGATTAAGGTCAGAAAGCAAGCTCATAATTCAGAGAAGATGGACCCTTGGGAGAACTGTCTGAACCTAAAGGGAAAGGAGACAGGGAGCCTTGGTTGCTGCCAGTGCCCAGAGACTCAAGGGAAGCACAGGTGGATGGCTATTCCTCCTTGCTTTTCTCCAGTTGCCCATCCTCACAGTGCTACCTGCATCCAGGTCTGTTTGTACACCCCGTGGAAGCCCTACTAATTCCATCCGCTTATCATCCTCATCAGCCATATTTACTGGCCTCTCCCCAAAGTCACACCAATACTTCCCAACCATATCTGCTTCTCTAAGCAGGGTTCCCACAGGGGCGGCTCCTCTGCTGAAATCAGATAACAGACGTGCTTTATTCAGATGTCATGGTGTAAAAACTTGGGAATTCCACGCACATAACCAGCTCTGACAGGTGCTCCTCATTGAGAACTCCAATATCCATTCTCCTCTTGTTTCTCAGCTGGTCACACATTCATTTACAGTAAAGGCTACACTGTGAGCTTCAGTATCCCCGCTGCCTGGAGCTCGTTCCGTCCACTGGGCTATCAAATGACCTTGGGAATGGAAACTGTCAAACTCTGGAATGTTAGAAGCCTGAGTCCCTGGTTCCAATGCAGCCTTCATGAGACCTGCACTATACATTCTCAGACCTTTCGTAACACAGAAATACACACTTACTTCATTTAAGCCGCTGCTTCAAGTTATCATCTGCCACCACACTTAATTTAAATTGACACACAAAATTTCATCTTCCTTTGAAGAACTGGAAAGTCTCTATTCCTCAGTGCCCCAGTGCCACTTGACTAGTTGGCTGAAGCGCATGTCTGGAGTTGCTGCAGCTGGCATCTCCAGTTGCGCGGGCCTCATCACTGAGAGCGTCTTACACACAGCAGCTCTGCATTTTTATCACCTGCCTGAGATGTACGAATGTGCAACTTCTAGTATGTTTTATGTCCCCAAATATCTGGCTTTCTTGTTCTTTCAGGGAATTGTTGAACTACAGAAGATCCTCTTACCCTGTCCCATAAGTCTGGGAGGTAGCCAATTTCAGCAAAATTTTCTGAGGGGGCAAATTACAAATAATATCTAACAGCTAAAATTACGCATTTGTTTGCTTTCATTCCTCCTAGCATATTTGTTGAAAAGCTTCAATGTGGCAGAAGTTGGAAGAAACAAAAATGATAAAGAAAATAGATAATGTCAACAATTTGAGATGATTTAAGGTGATAACATTCTTTTTAGCATTTAGCAGGAAGATGAAGACCCAAGGGGCAGGAATGAAAACTGGAAGCCCACGAGCACAGGGATAGATGTTGGTGATCAGGAATGGCGTAGTGCTGTTGGTCTGCATGCAAATACACATGAAAGCATGAGGGTACACACATGCACAGATCACAAACTATGAAAAGAGGAAGGAAGGGAGGGAGGGAAGAAGGGAGGGAGGAAGGCGAAGTGCATGAAACTCAGAATTCCTCTCTGGGGTGAGTTTGCTTCTGCCTCGTGCGGGGTACCATGGATGGATGTTGGGTACATTTGGAAAATAGAAAGTTTATGACTCACTGATGAATTGGGTACAGGAAACAAAGAGGGAGGGAGAAGTTGGGTTCTTGAGAACATGGGGTGAGATGGAGTAGGAAAAGTTTTTTCAAGTCAAGATAATTATTCTTTAAATTTTTAAATTTCATTTATTTATTTTCATTTTTATGTGTATGACTGTTTTGTCTGCATATATGTAAGTGCACCAGTGTGTGCAATGCCCACAGAGACCAGAAGAGGGATCAGTTCCTTGAAACTTGAGTTACAGATAGTTATTAGCTGCCATGTGGGTGCTGGGAACTGAATCTGGGTCGTCTGCAAGAGTAGCCAGTGCTCTTATCCACTGAGCCATCTCTCCAGCCTTCTAACTCTCATTTTTAAAAAGACAATTGAAAAAAGTATAAAAATACAAAGAGGTCCTCAGCCTCACCGGTAATTAGGAGATGTGGAAAAAAATGTGACACTTTTTAATTTGATGAGAAAAAAAATTTTAATTTATATCAGTTTTGATAAAAAACATGGGAATAACCTAAATAAATCTCAAAAGTTGCTGGTTGAAATTAAATATGGGGTATCATTTAGGATGGTTTAGGGGAGGAAAAAATATCTTCTCCCTTAGGCTATCCCAACAGGACGTGAGAATTAAACTGATATCCGCTAGATTAACAGGAGAAAAAAATTACAGATTTAGTTAATCTGTAATATGACAAAGGAACCTTCATAAGAAATGACCTAGAGTAGCAAAACCTAAGTGATTTTTGTTCTGCAAATTTCCTAGAGAGACATAAACTTTTTCCTTTGAATTGGGACCAAAGAATGATTCAAATCCAGTTTATTAAGGGTTACTTACAGAGCATTAAACAGCTTATGAATGACTACACTCAAAAACATCACTACAGCTCCACAGGGCTCCTGTCCTACAGAGGTCTATGTTTATGTGGTGTCCCCCCGCCCCCCGCACGAGGCAGAAGCAAACTCACCCCAGAGAGGAATTCTGAGTTTCATGCACTTCGCCTTCCTCCCTCCCCTCTTCCCTCCCTCCCTTCCTTCCTCTTTTCATAGTTTGTGATCTGTGCATGTGTGTACCCTCATGCTTTCATGTGTATTTGCATGCAGACATGTGCATGTGGAGGCACAAGATTTAGCCCAGGCATTTTCCTTAGTCACTCTCCACCTTGTATACTGAGGCAGAGTTTCACTTGACTGCAGAGCTCATCAATTTAACTGGCCAGCTTGCTCTAGAGATCCCCTGTCTCTGCCTGCAGCACACTAGATTACAGGTGAGAGGCACAACACAGGTCTCATATGGGTGCTGGGGATCCGAACTTCAGTCTTCATACTTGCATGCCAAGGGTTGTACTCACTGAGCCATCGCCCCAACCCGCTGGCACACTCCATTGTTGTCTTTATCAGAATCAAAAGGTCTCAGCACACACGGCCTTTGAATCCTGTGGGACACCAGCACCACACAAATCCACAGGTGCTTCCTGGTCAGTCAAATGGGGTCCCTCAGTCACTTTCCCTTTGGGGTGTCTCCTTTGCATGCCTTAACACCTTATGTTCTCAGTTCATGAGATGATCCAAATTAGGTCTTCCAGCACTTCTATGTCAGGGATAGAAGCTGTGTCTCACTAGCAGACCATTTAAAAGTCTCCAATTCAAACAGCTCATAAGCAAAATACTCCCTGATGACATAGTCTCTTGAGCTGAACTACGACTGTTAATACCTGTCTGTATGCTGAACGGTGGTGGTGCCACATTAAAGAAAGACTAACTCCTGAGTCCTTTAACCAAGAGTGAGCCCAGTCTATTCTGAAGTGAAGTGTTCTGGGTGTTGTTAGGGTCTGACAATCGAGAACAAACCCCACGACTCCACTATGATGCAAAAAGGAAAATTTATATACATAATTTGGCAAACAAAGCGAATCAAACAGCTAGCCCGGCTGCAGTCCCTAAAGCCAGACGGGAGAACTGCTGGGCCGCCCCAGGGCGCAGCCAGCTTTTATCAGTGTGCACAGTGTGCAGCTCTGTGGGCTGGTCCAACCTTGGAATTGGCTGGTCCAGAACCTGTCTGTCTCACGGGGATTATTTGTATTGGACAATTCAGGCCTCGTCATCTGTGGGGTCTTGGCTTGGTGCCTGGAATGCAGCAGGGTGGGGCGAGGTGATTAAAACTTAAGAGGTCCAAGTCTGCTTTGTCCCTACAGGTGTGCTGTCTTTATTGAACACCAAATCAATCACAGTATGGGAAAGGGGTGGAGAACTTTGTCCTAAAGACGCTTTAGCTAGCTTTTTTTGCACACACACGCACACACACACACACACACACACACATTATTCTGGGCCAGCAGCAAGAAAGGATCATGAGAGAGAAATAAGGAACATAGTTTAGGAGTAAAGCTATGTGTTTATCTTAGTTTCTAAAAGTTGATTACATGGGGAAGCCCAAGGCCTAGTAAGATTTTTATGTTATTTTCCGAAAGGCTCGTTAAACACGCTGATTACACAGTAGGAAGCAGATGGAGTACATAACATTCCATGATCTCAAAACATATGATTAATAAGGGTTAGATAAAAGTTCCCCTTGTAACAGGAGATATTTCAGAAAAGTCATTCTAAGTCATTCTTACAAATTACAGACTTCCCCCTTTTTTGTACCCGGGGCAGACCTGGACGCTATCCTCTACAACTTCCACTCTGTTCTCTCCCTTCCTAAGGATTCCAGGTCTTTGGGTTCCAAGAGGGTTTTTTTTTTTTTTTTCTTCAGTTCAGTGTAGACCTGTGTTTTCCTTTTCAGTGGTAAGAAAAGACATGCCAGAACTTCCACTTGATCTTCCCTGTAAGGTTTTGGGTTCGAGAGACTCAGCAGACAAGAGAGACTAGAGACTCCGCTGGGTGCTAACAGGACCAGTTTATTAAGAGAAGACCAGATGGGACTAGCTTCTCCACACTCGGGAGTGGAGAGAAGCTAGAGATGCGGGAGACTATCCCCTTCATCTTGGGGCCGGGGCTCCAGGGAACCGTGCTGGCATGCCTGACTCTAGATCAGGATGGAGAGAGAGACCTGCTCAGGGAGGGTATGAACAGCTAGCTCTCTGGGAGAGTGAGTCATTAGCCCCTCCTAGTTGGTCAGTAGGCGGAAATCTTATCTATTCAAGAAGCTGTAAAAGTCAGTCTGTTATGCCCACAGAAGGGCTCCTCAAGAACCACCACGTAGTCCGGAGTGTATGCAAAAAAAAACAAAGAGCCTTTATTCAAGCTTAAGCTTGGTCCCCCAGACCTCACCAACACAGTGGATCCCTTCTGGGAACCTGAGCAGAGAGGTTAGGAGTCTTTTATAAGTTTGAGATAAAGGAAGGTGGGGAATAACAGTGTTACATTCTGTTTGGTTATAGGAGCCCGTGCGCCAAGCATATTTTAAATTAATTGGTTGTAATAAACTATATGCCAAAATGGGTTAATAGAGGTTCCGAGGTCTCTTACTGGTGGGTGCTGCCTTCAGGGCAAAGGAATGTGTTGATTATTATTCAAACTTCTGCTAGTTTTTGTTTTAGCCTTATTTAATCTTGTGGCCTTGTGACTGCTTAGAAGGAACAAAGAACAAGATGGAGTTATATTTATTCATTTTCTGACGTCTTATAGCCAAGCGTTTTACAGAAGCAAGGAGAGCAGTTACTGGGTTGAGAAGGGATTCCAGGGGTCCCACACAGTCCCCCTTTTGCAGGTATTGTGAATTCTGGTGGTTTGGCTGGAGTTGCCAAAGTATCTGCTGGGAGGAGGGAGGACAGGGTCCTTCAGTCACATCTTACATTCCCTTTATCTAATCTCCCTGCCAAGTCAGGGGTTAATATGGGGAAACTACTCACACACACACCCATTCTAGCTGGGCTTCCCCCATTTCCTCTAGACAGACAGTAACATGTCCTATCCTCCACAGCAGAGGCCACACAGCCAGAGCCAGAGCTGCTCCCATCGGCTCCCGTACTGCTTTCATGAACAGTTGCATATTCTCTAAATTGCTGGGTGTTTTGGTGGGCATCGCTATACTCAGGTAGCAGGCTATACTTATGAAAAGGGAGTGCTGTGTCATATCATACAGAGGAGCTTTCTAGAGAGGAGCTCATTAAGACTCAGGAAACTCTATGGGAGTTTAGTTAAGACCCAGGAAGTAAACAATTCATAAATCAAGGAAGTTCCTGAAACTGACCAGACCCACAAGGTTCCTCCCTCCCAAGATTATATACATAGTAATGACTGAGATTATGACCAGTCAAGCCACTTGGAAAAACTCTCCAACCTTTCTGCAGTAGTGTGAGTCATTACCTATGCTGGGGTGAACTAATGGTCCCTTTGAGTCACCTGTGCTCCTGTAGGCAAACCTAATGATTCATTGGTTTACCAAGTTGGACTTTGGTGGTGCCATTAGTTTGGTTGGTCATCAGTTTCCTGTCTGGGATTAATAGACATCTGTTCTCATCTCCCCAGAAATGGTGTCACACAAACCTATTCCCCCAGAATTTCTCCTACAGATGCTCTACTTGACTTATCTTTGGGTGTGTCTGATCCCTGTTTGAGTGCCAATTGTCTGGATTTCCTAGGGAAACATAAAAGAAATTTCTGCCTTCAAATTGAGATGATGCCAACACACCAAATAATGATTGCAAAAAAATCCAACTTGGTGAACAAATGAGTTTTCTAAGGTTTACTTACACAGTGTTGAGTGGTTTAGGAGCAGCTGCATGGATCGAGGATGCTTCTCCTCCTCCTCTTCCCCCAAGCTCCTATATTATAGATGCCTAAATTTTTGTGGTGGCCAACAGAGGGTAGAAACAAACCAGATCTAGAGAGGAGCTATGTGTCTAGAAGCACCTTGTTCTTGTTCTTATCTGAAGATTTAAAAATCTAAGTAAACAATCTCACAACAGGGGAAGAATGGTTCCGTTTTGCTAGAGTGTAACATGCTGCCTTAGTACACAGAACTACTGCAAAATGGCATTATTTTTGGTAGAACTGAAGAACTGGGCTCCATACACTTAACATTTATTTTTATGGATGTCTATGCATGTGTGTGTGTGTGTGTGTGTGTGTGTGTGTGTGTGTGTACACACACATGAGTACCCGTACCCAAGGAAGCCAAAAGAAGGGCAGGATTGGATCCCCCAGGACTGGAGTTACTGGTAATTGTGAGGCACCTGAGGTGAGTGCTGAAAACCAAACTCACGAGGGTCTTCTGCAAGAGCAGCAAGTGCTCTTGACTGCCAAGCCATCTGTCCAGCTCCTGCCTATACTTTTGTATTGAGCTAAATGAAGATGGGCATCTAATCTATGGGAAAAGCTAAATGAAGAAACTTTCCTTTTTCTATTTCTGACAATTTCAGACATGTATACAACGGACTGTGATCATACTCAGTCCCAACATCCTCACCCTTCCCCATTCTTGCCGGCCCCTTCCTCTTTACCAGTAGTCCCCTCCTAGTTTCAAGTTGAAAAGTTATTTTAGCAAGGATGCTTGCACGGATTTCTCTCTGCCCCATCCATAATAATGTTTCTTTTATCTTAGCACAGAGAAGACTTCTTCACAAACTTTATCTCCTGGTTTCAGGAAGAAAAAGTCAGAACTTGCTTCTTGGGACATTTCCCTAAAATGCCTTTAGCTCCAAATAATCTTTGGGCCAAAGTGAAATCTTTGTCGTGGTATATTTTGTGTCTCCCCGATAGCACTTTGGCTAACTTGTTAAAATATACAATGTATACATTCTTTTTAACAATTCCATTTTTGAACTGCATATGTTATGGACTGAATTGTATGCCCTCAAACTCATATGTTGAAGTCCTAAATCATGTATACAGAACATGACTATATTTGGAAATGAATCCTTCAAAGTGGCAACCAAAGTAGAATGAGGCCATCTGGATGGACCACAATACAATTTTTATTGAGATACAAAGAAGAGATTAGGACACAGATGTAATGCCCAGAGAACGAACTCTCCAAAGACCACCAAGGAATCCAGAATGTATGCAAAAACAAAGAGTCTTTATTCAAGCTTAAACTCAGACTCTCAGGCCTCAGCAATGCAGTGGATCCATGCTGAGAGCCCCAACCCTCAAGGGTGTGGGCCTTTTATTGAGGACAGGAGGAGAATTATGATTGGTCAGGGGAGCCCGTGGTGAGCCAAGCACACCTTCCTTGCCCAACATGCCTGGGCTTACCTAATTTATAGCCTTGTGGCTGGTAATGAAAACTTACAGCAAAAGTTGGCAAAATGAAGTTAGCCTCTAGCTTTAAGATGGAGTCCAACTTAAAACGGAGTCACACTAGCCCGTTCCCCACAACAGACACACAGGGACAAAAGTCCTTGTGAACTGCCAGAGAAAGATGGCCATGTACAAACCGAGAAAAACCTCAGAAAACAACCCTGCTGACTCCTTTACCTCAAGCTTTGAGACTCCTGATTAAGAGAAAATAAATTCCTGTTGCTTCAGTCCACCATCCTGAGGGACTTTATTATGGAAGGCCTAATGACCTAATATAACACCCTAGAAAAATTCTCACATATTTTTATAAGGAAGGTTTTAATGGGACACTGCTCAGTCTTCTGGAACTTGGCTTCAAAAGTGACAGCATAGCAGGGGGCAGAGGAACACTGCTACAGACAACATTGTGCTACATCTGCCCCCCCTTAATGGCTTCAGCGCACCCCTGACAACTTCCTTGGCCAGAGGGCTTTTTCTTCCCACTGACAGGGCGTTAGAGCCACTGATGCTTGTTACGTTTTTCTTCATCCCAGCATCCTTCACTCAGCGACTGATGGGGTCTCCCTTAACCTTGGGTGCAGTGTGGTAATGCTAAAACATATGTTTTATATGAGCTCCTAGGGTTTTCCTAGCTATATTAACTCCAGTTACACAACAGGTAGCTAGTTTAATAACCTACCCCTTTATTGAATGTTTCTCTGATTAGTCTCAGGGGAGATGCGTTGCTGTAGTTGCAGGCTTCAATATGAACAACATCCTTTCTCCTGTCTTCTGTTTATTAACACAGGCAAACATCTTTCTTCCTCTTCTTCTTTCTTTTTGAGACAGGGTCTCTCTGTAGCTCCAGCTGACCTGGAACCCACCTAGACCAGGCTGGCTGCAGTCTCACAAAGATCTGCCTGCTTCTGCCTTCTGAGTACTGGGATTAAAGGCATGTGTCACCACCTCCAGCTCAAACATGTTTTCTAAGGCCTGGTTTCTACCAGCAATAATTCTCTACCTTCTCCCAAGCATGCTTAGAATATCAGATCAGCCTTCAGTTGTCAGTGAGCAACTCTGTGCTGTCATGAGTCTATAAATATTCTGAGGGTTTTGTTTTGTTTTGTTTGTACCACAATACATGAACTGTACAACAAAAATAAAGAGGAAATGCTGGGTATAGTGGCATATGCCTTTAATCCCAGCACTCATAGAAAAGAGTTTTGTAGAGCATTCAAAGTAGTAAGACCTAAGAAAAGTGCATGTCGTGTTTAAATGTACCTAATGTTTTTTAAAAAAAATCTTGCTAAGACAAATAGCTGTACTGGAATTTCACAGTCTGTACCATAGATTTAGAGTTCAACCAGATACATGTCTAGTACTGTTAGATAACTGCTTCTACTAACCACTTTACTTGAATGTGCATGCCCACACACTTTCTTCAATGAAGATTCGATAGGAAGCACAGAGAAAGAAAGGTTTCCAGAAAAAACAAGCACATCATACAGTGAGATGATCAAGGCCATGCCTCAGTCTCCCTAAAAAAAGAAAGGAATTTACATGTGACCTCAACTAAAAATCTTTTTTTAAGTATTTATTTTTATTTTATGTATATGAGTGTATTGCCTATATGTATGTAAGTGCACCGTGCCATACAATGCCCACAGAGGTCAGAAGAGGGTGTTGGATCCCCTGGAACGTTAAGGACAGTTGTTAGCCACAATGTGAGTGCTGGGAACAGAGTCCTCTTCAAGAGCAGTCAGGGCTTTTAAGCACTGAGCCATCTCTCCAGTCCCTCAACTAAAACTCTTTAAGAGATCACTTCAGGAAATACATTACTTAGCATATGTTTATGAGCTGAAATTCCAGTTAGTATTTGCTTAGAATATCAGAAAAGTCTTCATTTAGCAGTGAGCCATTCTGTGTGCACTGTCTGTTTCAGAGTTTTCCATGTCCTTCCAAGCTTCTACCCTCCGATTCCACTCTTCTGACTGAAGCCGTGTTCTCTAGGGTAGATAGCAGTCAGCTGTCAACATGTCTGAATCCTCATCTTCTTGGCCTTTGTTTTGTCACCAGCACTGTCCTCTTTGGTCACTTTTACTTCTCTGGCTCTATCATTGGTCGGTTTATGCCTGCCCCTCCAATGTTGCCATTCCTACAATCTTCTTTTCAGCATTTCCTCTTTAGAGTCTACCCATTTTTCATTTACAGTTATTTCATTTAGTTTTTTTTACCATTTTAACTGATTTCATGACCTCAGTGGCTTACATCCCTGATTCACTTACATCCCAAGCTCTTGTTCCAAGTATCTGAGTGGCCAGTGGACACAGTCATCTGGATGGCCGGTGGGGCAGGGAAATCTGTTTCCTTTCATTCCCGGGCATTAAGCTGGGCTGTGTCTCCCTGCTTGCCTTGTGCTGAACCCACATATTGTATCTGTAGTATTGAATTTTAGCTTCAATTTTTCCCACGACTTTTACAACTGGGAGACCATATAAGAGAGCACCAGAAGGAAATTTATACTTAATTCTCTTGGGAATGTGGATGTAATCAAGGATCTGATAAAATTCCCCAGTGGATCACTGGGTTTAACTCAGGAATGCTAGGTATTTATTGCTAGAGTAAGTTTTTTTTATTTCAATTTCTTAGATTAGTGTTCTCCAGGGAGAGTTCCATTTCAAAAAATATCAAGGGCTGGGCTGGGGATGTAGCTACGGGGGTAGGTTGCTTGCCTAGAATGCAGAAGGCCCTGGCTTCAATCTCCAGAACCACTTAAACCCACTGTGGCAGTACATATCTGTAATCTCAGCACTCAGAAGACGGAGGCAAGATCAGAAGTTCAAGCTCATACTCAGCTACATAGTGAGTTTGAGGCCAGTCTGGGATCCATTAGACCCTGCCTTTAAAAAAAAAAAAAAAAAACAGAACAAAACAGGCGAGCTGGACAGACAGCTCCTTTGATAAAGCACCTCCTATGTAAGTATGGAGGCCTGAGTTTGATCCTCAGCACCCACATCAAAAGCTGGGCGAGTTGGCCTGTGCTTGTCATTCCCAGTACTGATGAGGCAAAAACAGGCAGATCACTAGCGTTTGCTGACCAGACAGCCTGGCCTAATTGCTGAGCCCCAAGCCAGTGGGAGATGAGGATGACTCTCCAAGATCCAAAGTTGACCTCTGACCCCCACACTCACACACATGCACAGAGGAAAGGAGGTAAACAAGATTGCCCCTTCCGATCTAAGTAATTCATTATGCTTTTTGTAGCATTGCCATCTGCTGATAGCTGGAAATTTGTTTGCCTTTTGTATTTTATTTCATTATCCAAAGACTATCTCTTTGTGTTCTAACAGATAAATCAGCTGTTGAATGGCCTATGAAGCAAAGGGTGGTAGCCAGAGGGCCTGTAAAGACAGAAGAGTGCAGGCGCCATCTGGAGAAGACAAATCCAAGCTTGACGTCTTCCAGCTGTGTGCCCTGGGGCACGTGGTAGAATTTCTCGGAGGCTCACTTCCCTTCAATCGGCTCATCCTTTTGATAGTGTATTGTGAGGATTAAGTGAGATAACAAATGTAGATAATACCGTGTCTGCCACAGGATAATTATCGCTGCATGTCAGGTACCATTCTAGGTCTTGTGCACTCTATCTCTGATCCATCAAACAGCCCTGCCAGGTAAGCCTTACCAACTCCATTTTACCTATGCAGAAACAAACTGAAAGGTTCACAGCCACACACTGAGGAAGCCGCGCAGCTGGGGTTTGAACCTAAGCCTCCCTCATGGACTGTCCGTTAGCTCAGTAAATGTTGGCTGCCTTTCTGTCATGAGGAAAGGCAAGTGACTTCACAGCTCTTTTTATGGCATCATTGTGTCAGCACCTCCAACTTTGCAGGGCTAATCGGGAGAAGAGAAGATGAATGAGACTCTTGTGGCCTTACCTTTCCAGTGATACCCTGATCACACTCTCCAGCCTCAAGCCAGAGGCCTGGAATTCAGACAGATTTGGGCTCCACTTCCAGCTGGGCGTGTCTACACCCAGGTCTCATAGAACTTGGTCTATAACTATCTCTGTAAGATGTACTCTAGAAGGGAAAGCTTTCCCCTACCATCTCTAGTTGCCCTAGGCTGTCTCCGGACCTTTCCTGGGCCCTCCTAGACAACAGAAATCCGCATAATCATTAAGGCTGCAAATGTCTTGATTCAGCGATCTGATTAATTTCTAAGGTTTCTCCCCACCTCTCTCTTGACAGGGCTGGTAGCTGGGGCCCATCCTGTTGTGGGAAAAATCAGCCCATTTTCCTTTGTTCAGAGTCTCATTCTTCTCTTGAAGTCTAACAATGGATGGTGGGAGAGGAAATCCAGAGTTCTCGCTCAACTGTTAGAGGTTCACTACTACTTTTCAGGGTCCTAATATAGTTTACATTTTTGTTTCTGAGTTGTCTACCTGAGCATTTTTCTGCAGCCTCATAAACTTCTCTTCTGGGCCTTCCCAACTAACTCTGGTGGGCAGGTGGCAGCCACTGCTCCCTTCTTGATCACTCCACCTGGGCTTCTTCTGCCTGTGACCATCCTGGTTTGTCCTCATGTCTGCAGTGCTCATGGCTACAACCTAACTCTCCCTGGAAGCCCTAGAACCAGATGGGTGGTTAGAGCAGGCCCCTGTAGAAGGGTCATTTGAGCTGAAGCCTTAGTGATGGGAAGGACTGGCACTGCACAAGGACCTGGGAAGGAAAAAGTCCAGTCTAGGTTACAGGACAGGTGCAGAGGCTGGGAGCATGGGTGGGAGGGTGGGAGAGAAGGGCGGGCTGAGTGGGAGCTGAGGGCGCAGAGCAGGGCAGAGGCCAGACCTAGAGTGTGTTGTCTACCATGGCAGAGAAGTAGGTTTCATTTTTAAAAGGTCCTCTGGCTACTGCTTGAAGTAGCAGATGTTTCTGAGACACAATCTAGGGCAAAGACAGTTCCTGGATCTTGGGTAAAAGCAGTTGCCTTGTTGCGAGTGTTGTCCTCTGAGAAGAGTAGATACATAGGAAGGGCAGGTTTGAGAACTTAGGAGTTCTGTTTGGGCATTAAGGTACTTGATGCTTCTCGGACATCGGAGTAGAGATGGAAAGTAGGCAGATGGGAATCCAAGTCTGTAGCTCAGGCGTGGGAGGGACAGTCAGGCCCCAAGATAGACATCATGTAATGCATGATGATTAAATTCAGGGGACTGCATGAACTCACCTCGATAGGAAATGTACAAGGAGAAGCCCTGCCTCCTCACTCTGTGTGAGAAACAATGCTTGGAAAAGCTTTGTCTCACCATTTCGTAGCATATCAGTGACAGAATCGCGATTAGAATCCAAACCCAATCTTAGAGTGAGCATGGAGGAATGCCAGAATGCAGAACTTTCAGCACTAAAAACTATGAGAGTCCCAGGCAACCGAGGGCACCTTGATTACCCCAGTGCCAAGAGCGATGGTCAGCTACTCCTCTGGCGACAGCAGACATCATGGCAGTGATTACAGTGACTGACTTTATTCTCATCTTCAAAGGAAGATTGTTTTCCATTCTGGTTATTTTTATATGTCCACAAAATGTGTTAATTTTGAAGATTTAATTTTTCAAGAGGAAATTACGGAGTAGGAATTACCCTGTTTTCTGTTCCTCCTAGAACAATCAGAGCAGGGAAGACTACGTTTTTTCTCATGGTACCAACTTTTAAGTTGAACTAAAAACCCCAAAGTTGCTGTGTCAGTGGGAGAAGAACGTAGTACCCTAAACTAAGCTCAGCGTCAGCCCCAGTTTAGCCACTCTTGTCGACAGGCAGTACTATAAATCCTTTCTCACTCATATTGTCATATTCTCTCTCTCTTTCTCTCTCTCTCTCTCTCTCTCTCTCTCTCACCATTCCAATTTTCTGACCCAATCAGTTTCCTAGTCATCAAGGTGCCTTGCACACTGACCGTCAGTGGCCTACTATCTACCAAACTGATCAAAACACAGTATGGAGATATACCCTTGACTGTGTTTTTTGAGTCTTATCTCACAGACTTCCCTAATCCTTTCCCATGTGTATTCTGTCCTTGTTTCTCGTAACCCTCACCTTACTGCTGGATTTCTGCAGAAGTCTCCTCTCCTCTCCTCTCTGCCACCCACTCCATGCCTAATCCAGGTACCAAATTGGTAACTGGTAACAAAATGATCTTTCCACAGTGTATAATTAATCACAGCACTGGCTGCCCTCAAGACTTAGACCCGCGGATGGCCGGTTTATTGTTTCAAAGTCTGGCTCCCTCCATCACCTTCCATCAGTTCTGTGTTCAGAGCTGATCTTTTCAGGAATCCTTGTGAGAGCTCACCTCATGTCTGAAGTGGTTTTATTTGTGGAAGTGATTCAGTGGTGAGTGTAATAGAAAGGAGCCAGCCTCACTTCCTCTCAGCTGGAACCCTAGCTGCAGACCCTGACTCAGGCCAGCCAGCCACAGTACAAGGGAGTCTGCCATTGAGATGTTAGTAGACTCGCACTCTGCCACTTCCGAGAGGGGAGCCTGCTTTGCCTCTTCTGAAATGGGAGGCGTACAATACGTGTTAACCAAATCTCAGCCTTCCCTGCACTTTTGGTAGAGTTCATCGTTCAGATTACTTCCTCAGTGTGGCTGGTTTTCAAAGCCTTCCCTGTATCTGCAGCTCTCACCAGCTCACCCATATTTGGGGCTGTAAATAGCCCTCTTCTGTACTGATTGCAGCCCTCTGAATGCTCATCCCATTTCTGTGTTGGCACAAATGCTCACTGGAGCAGCCTTCTCTCCACTGCTATTGGGGTTTTGGTTGTTCAAGTTTAAGTTCCAGAGCGATCTCAGTCTTCAATAAAACTTTTCTTATTCTCTTAACCAAATGCAATCTCTCTCTCTCTCTCTCTATCTATCTATCTTTCTCTATCTCCTCTCTCTCCCTCCCCCCCATGCCCTGCCTCTCTTTATACACAGAGTTTATGAGACCTATGTATCTATGTTATAGAATTTCTTGCAGCTGTCTTAGTGATTAGTACACCTTATCATAAAGACCTTGGATCCATAGGAGACATTTTAATAAAAATTCTACTTGTTGGGATTGGAGAGATGGTTCAGTAGTTAGGAGCACTGGCTGTTTTTGCCAAGAACCTGGATTTGGTCCTTAACTCTAGTTCCAGGCAATCCAATGCCCTCTTCTGGTCTCTATGGGTATTGTATACACATGGTGTACTTATATACATGCAGACAAAACACTCATACCCACATTCATAAAAATAAATAAATAAATTTAAAATTCTACATTTTCAACAAATGCCTATTAAATTGAAGATACTTATGAGACATATGATGTTATCAAAGTTCATGACTTAAATGTTTAACTTTGAATCCATTAATTTATTTGTTCGTTAATCAAACTCTTACTAGGGTGTTTTAGGTCCTGGGACATATAGAAGATGTTGGACAGAGTTCCAGCTCTGAATAATCTCATAATCAGACAGCTGAAATACAATATAATAAAGATAATAGAAAGTAGGAAACAAACATGTACAAATACTTTACTATTCCTGACTACAATAAAATGCCTCGAAAGAGTCCATTTAAGTCTTTGGAAAAAAACCATCATTTAGATAGATGAACACAGCCATATTAACTTAAGAATAATGGATCAAGGAAATACTGTTGAATGTTTTTTAGGTGCCAAGCAATGCATATGCATTACTTGTGGGATTATAACCTCCGCTTTGTAATGGAGAAACTTAGGTTGAGTTATCACATACCTTACATAATGTAATACAAACTAGTCAGCAGTTCTGATGTCAGTGATGTCAAATGGCCTGAGCTATCATCTTCCTAGACAACAATCAGATAGCACCTAAGGACTCCAGGTAGCCTTAAACTTTTTTTAAAGTATGTATTTGGGGCTAGAGAGATGGCTCAGCAGTTAAGAACTCTTGCTGTTCTTCCAGAGGACTGGGATTTGATTCTCAGCACCCACATGGCAGCTAACAACTATCTGCAACTCTAGTTCCAGGGATATGACACTCTCTTCTTGCCTCTATGGGGTGTTGCATATATGTGGTGCACTTACATGCAGGCAAAACACTCATACATAAAATAATAATAATAAATTATTTTTAAAATTTTATATATTTACTTTTTTCTTCGACATTCATTATAGACATTCCTCCTCCTCTTCTTCCTTCTTCTCCTCCTCCTTCTCCTCCTCCTCTTCTTCCTCCTCCTTTTTTGTGACACATAGCTCTGGTCTGCCTAAAAGTTGCTATGTAGATCAAGCTGGCCTTGAACTCACAGAGATCTACCCACCTACTGGACACTTTGTTTGATTTTTATTTTTAAAACATTTTATTTATTTTTATTTTGTATATATGAGTATATTTCCTGAATGTCTGTATGGGCACCTGTGTCACGCAATGCTGTGGGTAACAGAAGGCATCATTGTTAGCCACCATGTGGGTGCTAGAACTGAACCTTGGGTCCTATGCAGGAGCAACCAGTGCTCTTAACCTCTGAGCCATCTCTTCAGCTCAACACTTTGTTCTAAAATGCCAAATGCATTTATTCTTGACTGGTTGGATCTTTGGCTGCAGAAAGCTAATTGTATACTGGTTAATATAAATTTTTATTAAGTATCCATATGAATTAATAAAATATTAGGTACACAGAAGCTTGACTCTCCAAAACAGTACCTTCTCGTGGGTTTTACTAACTGAAGTCTGACTCCAAGAAAAGCTGACAGCCCTCTAGTTTTCCTCACTGATTTTAAAGGAAATAAACGTTTTCAAATATATGGGCATTACAGAAAATACAGAGAAGCTAAATGAAAAACACCACACATTATCTCACTTTCCAAAGCTAACTGCTGATATTCTGAAGGCAATGCTTTAATCAAGTCAAGAAGTGACTTAAGTTATTGTGATTGTGTTGAGATGTTAAAGGAAGAGGCAATTTGTCACGTGGGAATCACACTTGCGAATGCACTTCTGTTGCGCTCTAAGATAAATATCAGTCAGAAAGTAAGTACGATGTCTCTCGTGGATCTCCCTGTCTCTGGCACCAGGCCTCCCACAGGAGGGGAGCTCAGCAGTGGCCTCCTTTGGGAACAGACCTGCTGTACAAGAAGCACAGGAGGTAGTGCCCTATCCAGCCACTCACCTGCTCCAGACGCCCATCCCACCAGCCTGCTGCTGTCTAGCTTTCCCCTTCCTTTGGGAACTCTTTGGTTTCAGATTTACTTCTTTAATTTAGAAGACATAGGTTAGAAAACCCTGCTTCCCAAAGCCCATACTTCTTAACATGTTTTAAAACTTAATAATTATGTTAGAGATAACTTTCAACATGACTTTGGGAGGCGACATCATGATTCAAGACATCGTGGGCAGAACATTCATATTTACCTACCAAGTTCTTCGTTTACAAGTTAGGGAACCCAGAGAAAAGTAGTCGAGTCTTTCTGCTCAGTTTCTTATTCTAGATTCTTGTTGGAGAGAACAATGCAGATCACATTTCCAACAGCAGCAGCAAATAAAATTTGTTAAACTTGGGAGGGTTCTAACGTGAAGCTATCGGGGTAGAGTCACAGATAAAGAAGAAATCACAACAGGCTTTGGAGTTGGGCAAATGTCAGTTCAATCTTGGCAACTACTGTTTCTAAGATTTGGAGTGAGTTACTTCCCTCCTCTGTCAAAAGGCTTGTATTAAAGATGAAAGCAGGCAACTAACACCTATAAAACATGACGCTGCCTGGCATAGGATAGATAGCTATGCTGCAAGTATTTGCACATTTGATTGCTTTTAAGATGCAAGTGATTAATACCCCTTTGAAGAAAGGGAGATAAGGTCTATAGCCCATTCATTTAATACAGAATAGAAGGTAGATTTGGTATTGATCAAAGTAGAAAGGATGAAGTTCATCTGCAACATTCTCTTTTGTATAATCATAAAGATTACAAACCATAGTTCTCAGGACAATGTAGTATGATTTAATTAACTTTGTGATATGTAGAATCTACATATTACATATTTAGAACTTTTTCTGATGTGCTTTTAAATACAAATTACTTGAATATTCTGTTCCATGTATTTTATTTGCCTGTTTACTAATGGTGACTATCGGTAGGAATTTTACAACTTTATAGTCATTGCCAGTGACACCTGAAAAGGCCCAGTAGAACAAGCAAACTTGAATTCCTTTGGTTTGAAAAACTGTTATTTATCCAAGATATTCCATCTCTTTTTGCCTGAAGTGGAAAGGTTAGATGGGTCTGTCCACCGCTCTGGAGACAGCCTTGGGACTGGGGCTGTTGGGATAATGAAATGAAAGTTGTTCTGGGAAATGGCATCAAGGTCATCAGGAAACAGCAAACCGGAGAAAGAATATGACTCACATGTTAGGTCACACCTTAGAAGACTCACCAGGACCTTCTCTGGAAATAAACTCAGAGCCAGAAAAGCCCCCAACAGGCTAAGGGCAGAGGAGACAAATAATTCAAAAGGGCAGAGGAGTAAGGGAGAAAAGGCCTGGGAAGCAGAGAAAGGAAGAAAATGAGCTGATGCTGAGATAAATCAGCTTGTGTGGACAGGTCACAGTCAATCGCGTTGTAATGACCTTAAAAGGAACTGCTAAAAATCAGCTGAGTTGAGAGTCTGACAGTTGGGTGATTCTGGGTCAGGTTCTTTTTCCTCAGCCTCACACTCAGCAAGTGAGTCATCATCACACTGCTTTCTTTCCTCCTTTAAGGATGTCGATATGGGCACTGTAATAACCGGGGGATGGGGACTTCTGTAGCTGGCAGGGAACCTGGGCCATGTAGTCTGACAGCACAGCTCAGCACATTAGCGCTCAACTCATAAATCCTCAATTCATATATATATGAAGAAAATGGGTAAACGTTTTCTTATAAACATTATTTAATACAAGCATATATTTTATGTTACAAAGTGTGGTCTAGGAGCTTGGATTTAGTAGAACAGAGATTTACTCAAATCCCTATTCCCTGGCTCCTAACTATCTAGTAAACCTACTCCACCTCAGTTTCCTTGTTCATGGAATGAGACAGCAGAGCCTTCACAGATCTGATGGGAGTGTGAAGTGCTGCCGGACACCCAGTGACCCTGACAAGTGAACTATTGATATTTGAAGTGGGGAGGGGCCAGATATTTAGGGTTGATAGCAAGGTGTGGAGACACAACATCTGGCTCATAGTAGTGGCTGACTAACCCTTAGCCATTACCAGTGAAATCACTTTCCTCCTCTTCCTCACCAAGGTTACCTATGAAGATGCTGGGTACAAGTTATCCTTTTCTCTCTTATTGCCAATCAGCTTCTCCTAGACTGGAGAATATTCATCCTACTAGTCCCCAAAATAACTTTAAGCAGTATTAATCAGCTGCACATGACTACAGTATTGAATTCATGGTAAATAATATACATATTTTAATTGATGCTTCAAAATATTATATCTGTACTGTATTTTATAATCCCAAAGTCAGGAAATGTCTTTTATAACCATAGTCTGATAGTAGGGTGTTTAGAACTGAGTTTTCCTTAAATCATCTTGACTATATTCTATGACACAGAAATTTATAGGGTTTGATTGAACTTTGTCATCAAAATGGCTTCCTGATCAGATTTGACCAAGGAAGCCCATAGTGTGCCTCCATGTAGAGATAAGGATGGGTTTCTCCTCTGGTCTGTTGCTTGCTCATTGGTGCAATGGGGTGCCATTCTTTCTCTGGCTTGTTTGGTTCCTGGGGCATCTGGTCTCATATAGCATCTCTACAAACCCTCTTGCAAGAGAGGGCAGCATTACACAATCTGATCTGCTTCTATCTAAAGCCCTACTAAGAAAGGAGCTATTTGCTCATCATTGGCTGAAGAATGTGGTTTTTAACCCTTGTACATACTCAAGATGCTAGACTGTATCACACTGAATTCAAGACTACATATACACATTAATAACCATTAATAACCATTAATAACCATTAATAACCTAACCCTAACCCTAACCCTAATCCTAACCCTAAACCTAACCCTAACCCTAACCCTAACCCTAACCCAAACCCTAAACCTAACCCTAACCCTAAACCTAACCCTAACCCTAATCCTAACCCTAACCTTAACCCTAACCCAAACCGAAGCCCTAACCCTAACCCTAACCTTAATCCTAACTCAAACCCTAACCATAACCCTAACTCTAACCCGAACACAAACCCTAACCCTAACCCTAAACCTAACCCAAAACCTAAACCTAACCCTAACCCTAACCCTAAATCAAACCCTAAACCTAACCCTAACCCTAACCCCACTAGCCAGGAACTATGGGAGCACTCTACTTTCATCATTTCAGTTAACCCTCAAGTTAATTCCTAAGAGAGTCTCAAAGAACAGTCCGAATTGACAATTCAAGTTTCTGAGTCTCCTCCAGGGAAACCTGGATGCTAATACTACTTTAACGGTTCCCAAATTTATTTGACCATGGAATGCACTGCTTAAGAACGACATTCCTATTAATATTTTTCAGAAAATAATACCAATTTGAGAGATTTTTAAGTATTATTTCCTCAAATTTGGTTTAAAGTAAAAGTGAGTCACAAGTAATTTTAAAGCCCCAAATTATAAAATATCCACTGAGGATTTGGTGCCAGAGCAAAATACCCCTCCTCCCCAAGGAAGTGGTCTGCTTCCTTTTTCTAGTTAGTGAATCTTGTGACTCCTATGCCTTCCCCTTTTGTTTTAGTTCTCTGAGAACCCAGATGGGAAACAGTTGTCAACTCATGTGCCTTTGTTTTATGCATTCACTTTGAAAATTTGACTTTGATTTTCCTTGTCCCGGTTTTTTGTATTTAAGTTTTATTTGGACTTTTCTTATGTGAAGTTATCCTTTATGTTCTTATGAGTAATGTTATATTATGTGTGAACTGTACTATAAGCAAACCAGTCATGGCTCACCTGAAAAATATAAGTTGCATGGCTTCTTTCTCACTATGGCCCTACCTATGGTATCAAAGAATCAACTTTTAAAAATCAACACTATGAAATGTAAAGTTGCAACTTATGAGTATCAAAAGAGAGACCTTCAAATAGAGGAAGACATTCTTAAAGGTAGAAAGCAAATGCCTTTGCTGGGCTTCTCTTGGAATTAATTCTACTTCCCTAGATTACAAAGCTAAATTCATGTCTTCCCCATTAAAATCAGTCATCAAGTTAATCATATTCTTGCAAAAAATAAAGACATCCCTTGATCGATACCTATTTTAAGAAACTTAATTTAGTTAACCATATTTGAATAATTATCACTTCCTTAAGAAGTAGAATTTTGTTAAGTGTGTTGGTAGGTGTAGGAAGCTGAGGCAGGAGGATAAGTTCAAGTAGGAGGTTAGCTTGGACTATATGGTAAGACCCAGGAAGAGGAGGAAAAGGAGGTGGAAGAGGAAAAACAGAAGAAAAAGCAGACTTTGATGTCATTGGTTATATAGACAAGACATAAGTCATCCATGTAGTTGGTGACTTGTGCCATTCATTGAAGTGCCAACCTAAGGAGCCCCAGATTAATAAGCAAATGCTGACTAATGAACTTCAGTAGGAGGCCCAAAGAAATAGGACCCTGAAACTGGGGAGGGAGAACATTTAGGTATGAAGTAGGAGCTGGGAAGAAGCTGCTCAGAATGTTATTTGCAGCCGCTCTTTCAAATTCTAGTGGAGCTTCCAGGTATCAAGCATATTGGGAGCTTTCGTTTCTCCATGTGACCTCTCTGGTCTGAAAATTTGAACTCCAGACTTGGATCCATGATGCGGTGACCTACTTGGCTAAATGTCATGCATGAGGATAGAACGTCTTCAAATATTACCTTGTGTGTACTTCTTGCTCTTGACTCTCAGGCAACAAAAGGATGCTCGTGGCTTTCAGGAAAGAGTTGTCACAATATAAATGCAGGGACACAAAAGGAGTTTGATTTTAGCTATGTGTTTCCTTTAGACCTTTGAAACTCACTACAACAGATAAACTGAAAGGGAAAATATTTGTTAGCATTAACTAGGCAATCTCAGACATATTGAAACCACAATGTAAAAGGTCCGGGTAGACAGGCTAGAGCTGGTGTGTCAGAGATTCGGCCCCCACCGTACCTCAGGCTGGCTTGAAGTCTCAAGATTACCTCTGGCATGCTACAGTATAGTTGTTAGAGTTGCAGCCATCATAGCTACAATTGAGGCAACAGGAACTAAGGGAAAAAAGTAAGGCGGGTCCCTTTTCATTGCTTCGCATTATTACACAGCCATCCCAGAAAGATGACTTCTACTTCTCTTGCCAGAATGTAGTCACAGGGCCAGTCTAACACCAAGACAGTAGGACACATAGCTGATCTAAATAAGGTCCACACGTTACTAAAGCAGAAACGAACTGTGCATTCATGACTGACGATAACTCTGCTACGTCTCTAAAAAGCCCACGTGGCAAAGTTCACACCATAAATATAAATTGACTATGCAAAAGCCAGTCCTCACCCAGATGAGATAAGCATCTTTTGAACTAAAAGAAAAGGGGAAGAACAGAAAGAAAATTGGGGAGGACATGGATGCTTTGGGTCCCCAAACAAGCTACTGTGTTCCAGATTTATCATCAGATCTTCCAGAGTAGAACCAAAAGGAAAGAGGAATCCAAAAGCAAAGGTCCAGTGCCTTATTCTCTGGTAGCAATCCAGGAAGTGACAAGCCTTGTGACACTTCCTCAGACCTACCTGGTGAGGTCAGCAAACAGACTCTAGGCAGGCAGAGCCTGGGCCAACTCAGACTTCCCATGACTCCCACATTAGTGTGGAAGAGCATCCAGAGTGCCCCAAGCCCTTCAGTATCCATTACGGAGGACCCAGAGGTCATTGAGAGAGGTCAACGGGTGTGAAGGTTGAGACTGAGATGCAGGTGGAGACCAGATGGAGCACTCGGTTGTACTGGAATATTCCTGCTGGGATGATGAGCGTCTTCATAGATGCCAGCTGAGACAGATGCTTCCCCACACCAGTGCTGTGGCTCTGTGAAAGATCACCAGAACTTAGGGAACAAAGGATGGAGCTGGGGTGGAAGCTGCACTGAAGTTAAGTGATGATTTGACAGAAAATTCAGGTTTGACCAAGCTTATGTTAAAATGTCTGGAACTGAGTGATGCCACAAACACATAACGAGAGATTTAAGGTTAAATTTCTCTCTCTCTCTCTCTCTCTCTCTCTCTCACACACACACACACACACATATATATATATATAGAGAGAGAGAGAGAGAGAGAGAAATTTTTGAGTAATTGAGTACATGCCTTGGGAAAGTAGTGTGTCGGATCTCACTTTTGAAAGTCCTTTGGCTCAGAATGTTGGCACTTTCTTTTTTCAGTGGCAAATGAATAATGGTGACAAATGAGCATTTTGCAGTTTCAACTGAAGTTATTTTCAGTGAGCAGAGCTTCATTGTCACATTCTTTCAGTAATATTGTACCTCATGCCCTTGACTCGTGAACTCTCTTCCAGCCTCCACCAAGAAGCCCCTCACAGATGGACTAAGGTAATTTTCCAAACAAGTTCCATTTAAGTGATCAGTTTGTCCTGGCTTGTTCATCATTCTTCTGGTTTTAATAATAAAAGACCAGTATCCCAAGAACCCTTTTCAATTGCTCTGGGCAAAACAAGACGATTGGCTATGATTTTAGTGTACTAAGACTTCAGGTGCTGAAATTTAACTCCCATTGCTAGGTAGTAAGAGATGGCAACTTCCCTTGCCTGTGGTGTTCGGATGAGATAAGGTCATAAGGCTGGATCCCCCAAGATGGAATCCTGGTTGGCTTCACAAGAGGAAGTGAGACTGACATCTGTAATTATGTTTTCTGTCAATTTGGTTCTAAAATGGCTTTAATTATGAACGTACAGACTTAAGTTCTGCATCACCTCAGGACTCTGGCAGCAAGAAGACCATCACCAGATGAAGGCCCTAAACCTGTATTTTCAGAATTGTAGTGTTGTTGGCAGGCTACACCAGAAACCTAGACAAATACACCTGCATCTTTCCACAGTGTCAGAATTTATTGAATTTATTGTGAATTTGCGAGGTTTAGTGGTTTCAGTGGTAGTACTTCGTCATATTATTTCACCCACTTTGGTAACCTAGCTGAGGTAAATGCAGGTTCTTTCATTCCGATCTTAATTATTAATATTAACTCTCATACCGTATACCACACAGCACACAGTAGATATACCTACATATCTGTGTGCTTATATTTGGGCTACAGAAAGAGTAAGGGGCTACAGCAGGCCTCAAGAGGTTTCAGAAGTGAGCTGACAGCGAGGCTGTATGAATTCAAACCAGAGCAGCTCTGGGAGGGAGCTGCTGCTGGAGCTGCTGGAGACAGAGTTTGAGAGGAAGCTGTTCCAGCTGTGAGATGAAGAGCTGAACTGGAATCTGAGAACCGGAAACAGCAGGAAATGGCAGGTCAGGTCCAGACAGGCAAACAAGTGGACAGCCCCGGTCAAATAGGCTGTGTCAACAGCGGGCGACGGAGCCATGCCAGAGTGCCAAGGACAATTCGGGGAGTCCTCCATCCTTGACGCGCACCCCAGATATCAGCCAGTAGGTTGATGTGGAGCCATGCCGTTACCAGGTTAGGTTTCTTTCTCTTTATAGAGTGCAAGTGAGGGAGTTACACCTTTTTCTTGGTCTGGTACGTCTGAGATGTTCTTGGGCCTGGTTTCCGGTATGATTTTAATACAGCCCCATGACCTTACCATATCAGTTCACCCCCAATAAACTTGTAGGGTGACTGGCTCCCTTTCTATTCCCAGGAATAAGTCATTTATCAGCTGTGCTGGATGGGTGGTACCAGACAGATGTTGCAGTTTGTGGGTCCACCCATGGACTGTGGTCATCATCCTCCCTCAAAACAGTCAAAAGATACTTGTAAAATGGAGTCACATAGGGCAAATCTGAAAATCCACACTTTTATACAATATAGAGTAACTTAGAGTAGGGCCTAGCCTGATCTCAACAATAAGTCAAAATAAACATATTTTATTTACAAAGTTGCCTCCTTCAAGTATTTATAATAATGAATATCAGACTAATATAGTCATTCTGTCTACATTAGAATTAGACTGTGAAAATATGGATTCCTGGGCTCTGTCCCAGGAGCATCTGTCCATAAAGGTAGGGGAAGAGCACCAAGAAGTTACCTTTGTAACAAATTCCCAGGGATTTGGAATACCTCTCATCTAAGAACCTTGCTGGTTTAAGACACAGATCAATGTTTTCCAAGCTAACATAAAGCAATTATGTTGATTTATGTATTTACTCAATGACAAGGTCAGAGTAAAAGCTTTAGGATCAAGTTTTTCTCCTCTTACAGCAATTCCTTGGACACTTCATCCCTGGAAGACTAATGTGACCAGGTCAGTATATTAAAGCAATAGTAACACTATAGTAGTAGAGAGTGTGTGTGTGTGTGTGTGTGTGTGTGTGTGCGCGCGCGCGAGCGCATGGGGGTGCAGGCACACATGTGCCGTAGCACAGGTGTGGGGGTCAGAAGACAACTTTTGGGGGTTCCCTCCTACCACTGTGGATTCCAGGGATCAAATTCAGATCTCCTGCCTTGTGCACCAGGTGCTTTTACCCACCGAGCATCTCACAGACCCTGCATTTGCCCATTTTTCATTACTGTGTATGTTTGAAGGAAGTTACTTTGTAAAGAAAGATGTTTCTTTGGTTTACGGTTCTGGGGGTTGTTGAGATCAGACTCCAAGTTACTCCATATTGTGTGAAACAGTGGCTTTTCAGATTGCACTACAAGAGACTCCATTTTGCAAACGTTTTTTTTCTCCATCTTGAGGGTAAAGGTTGACTCTAGTCCCTGGGTGAACCCACAAACTGCACCCTTTCTCAGGCACCACCACCCAGCACAGACTGATAAACAAGTTATTCTTGAGAGCAGAAAGGAAGCCATCCTAAACTTATCAAGGTGGATTGAGATTTTAAGGACACATGACTGAGATTGTAGGGACACTTTAAAATCATATCGGGGCTGGAGAGATGACTCAGCACAGTTAAGAGCACTTCTTGCAGAAGACTTGGCTTCGAATCCCAGCGCCCAGCTGGTGGCCAACAGCTGTCTGTAAATCCAGTTCCAGGAGATCTGACCTCCTCTTCTGACCTCCATGGGCACTGCACAGCACAGGTACATTTACATACAGGCAGGCATAGCACTCATACACATAAAATTTAGGTGTTTCTTTGTTTGTTTGTGACAGGGTCTTCTTGTAGCCCCAGCTGGCCTTGAACTTACAGAAATCTACCTGGCTCTGCCTCCCGAGTGCTGGGATTAAAGCATGCATCACCACACCTGCCTGGGAAAAAAAAAAAAATTTAAAAAGAACTTTAAATTGGCCAAGAACTTATCACTCATACCAGACCTAGGGAACGATGAAACTCTTTTGCCTGAACCCCATAAAACGATGGACACCTAACACTGTGACTTTACAGTCCCACAAACACATCATCTGATACCTGGGGTGTGCATCAAGGATGAACAGAGTATTCCCCAACTATCCTTGAGCTTCAGCTCAGTTCAGTCCCCTGCGGTTGACACAACCTGCTTGATGCCTGCCTGGATCCAGACTTGCCGTTTCCTGCTTCTGAACCTGGTTCTGCTCTTTCACCTTGAAGCTGAATTCTACAAACTTCACTCTCAACCCCTGGCTCCAGCACATGGATATATAGGCATATTTGCTCTGTGCTGTCAGAGTTAATCTTAGTAATTAAGATTGAAATAAAAGAGCCTTATTTACTATGGTCAGATTACCAGAGTAGGCAGGATTATCTGGCAAATTACTTCCAATGGAATCACTGAATATTGTGAATTTATAGTTATTCAGCAAATTCTGACATTTTCAAAAGACACACATGTGTTCATCTGTGTTTCTAGCATGGTGTGCTCATGACAGAGGTACAAGGTTTAGGGCCTCATCAAGTAACAGTCTTCTTGCTTGCAGAGTTCTTCTTCCAACTCTTCTAGAAGGTCGGTAAGCATGTAATTTTAAAAAATTCAGATATTATTAAATTCCTTTGTGCTAAAACCCGTTTTGAAAACTCTTCTTTTATTTTTGTCTAAATCCTGATTAGCTCAGTGATGGGAACCTGGGTTGTAGCTTCTGAGAAATGGTGGAGGACTGGGAACGCAGTTAGCGCACACTTCAGGAAGAAGAGAAGGAAAAGCAGAGACTCCCTCTGAGTACAGGCATGTCTGGGCAGAGATGCCCCTGTGCACCTCAGCAGTTCACAGAGCAAGCCCAACTGCAGAACAACATATCAATACATTCCTGAGCCATTACTGCAGGCAGCAGAGTCATGACCTCATCCGCCTCTGATCCGAACAATTGACTGACCTGGCTCCACCTCTAAACAAATGAAAATGTGTTTTTCTAGGAGATGGAGGTGAACAAGCTTGAAGTGGTTAGTGATGGTTTTGTGTTCTAAATAGCCTCCCCCAGTACAAATATCTTAACCAAGAAAGTTACAAATGTAAGGACAGCTAGACCCAGTGAAACCTGAGCCATGTGAAGATCAGAGACGCAGATCCAGGCATGCTGAGACGTTTAAACACAATCCACAAAATAGGAATTTCCCAATTTTCCACAAAACCCCCAAACAAATATCAACTCCAAAGTCATCTTATTTAGAATTTTACTTAAGACTTAAGAAATTCATTCCTAGCTGGGTGTGGTGGTGTACACCTTTAATCCCAGCACTCGGGAGTCAGAAAAGGCAGGGGTATCTATCTCTGTGAGATTGAGGCCGGCTTGGTCTGCATGGCAAGTTCCAGGCCAACCAGAGCTACAGAGAGACCCTATATCCAAACAAACAAACAAGAACCAACAAAATAAACATAAGCAAGAAATTTATTCACAATGTAAGATAGAGAGGGAAAAAAAATTCCTTAAACTATGACAAACTTGGTTACAAATTTTCACCACTCAAATGTTCTTTTTATTCTTTCTTAATTATTCACAAGTTCACTAAATAAAATCAGGATTTCAGAAAATACCACTCCAAAACATATTGCTTAAGGACTGGGGATGTAGTTGGTAGACCCAAACTCGGGCCTTATGTGTATTAGGTGGGCATTTGACCACAAAATTACATCCTCAGTCCTTAAGCAGTATGTTTTGAACTCTTATCTCAGGAGGTTTCACCGCTCTGAGACAGGCATCATGTTCCACCATCCATACTTTCATGGGCTGACCCATCTTCCCACAAAACATCTATTCGGAAGGTGAGTTCTTTTCCTCCTGACCAATTTCTAAAACAGCACCACAACCTTCAAAAGGTCATAGGTATCCTACACCACAAACTGGGCCTTTGGCCTCTCCCCAAGAGCATTCCCTTCTTCAAAAAGTAACCATGATGCAGACCCGATGAATCCTTGGTTCCCTGTCTTCTAGCAACCTGATCTACCCATTGAGCCCAGCTCAGTTTTTGTTTTTATTGTTTAATCCAGTCAGACACCTGAGGTCTCCCTACAAACCCCAGTTTTATTCTTGAAACTGATTCAGTTTCTGTCTGACCAAGTCAAGCATGCAAGACTTTTCTGTAGGACCCAGTCCTATTTATCTGAACTTCCAAAGTCAGTGCAGACCAAGAAATTTGTCCAACTAAATTCAGCTCAAAACACAATCCATGGAACTTTGGCATTCAAGAGAGAACTTAATCCCTGGTTGCCACAGAAAGCACTAAGCCCAATGGGTTTGTCAGGTGCCCACCGCTGGTTACTTGATGTTCCTGGGGGTCAGCAGAGCTCTGCTTTGGATCTTGCCCACTGTGCCAAAAGAAGTAAGAGGAAAATTCCTTGTAACTTGTTAAATGAAACTAATATTATTTGCTATTCAGATATCACCTGAGTGGTTGTTTTGTTATGGGGCAGGGTCTCATATAGCCCAGGCTGGCCTCTAACTCACTATGTAGCCAAGACTGATCCTCCTGCCTCTAGCTCCTGAATGTTGGGATTATAGACCTGTGCTACCATGCTGGCCTCCAGAGTTGTTAAGGAGTAAGTCTAGAGTCAACTCCCCTGAGGAATTAGTGAGATGGCCCAGGCACGGGGTGAAGAGCGAAAAGAAGAAAGCAGAACCAGCTTTTCCTTATCCGCATCCTAAGATGGTTCCAAGCATCAGGGGATTCTGCGCCTGTGTAAGGGCTTTGGTATTTACAGCGCAATACAGAAATGGAAGGAATCATTACTGTTTAATGAGTGAAAGAAACAGTTAATGAAACTATTAGTGATTTCTTGTTTTACATGTAGGCTCATGCCCAACTTGTCCATAGAGAATTATGGTCTTTGAGAGATTTGCATTATTACAATATAAAATAATAGCATTGTCATTAACTAACATAAATTATCCTGCTATTGTGACTAAAGGACATGTCACCAGAAGTTGAAAGTACATAAAACCTCCTTAAAACACTGACAGAATCTGAGACAGAATCTAGGCAAGGATTTAAATGCACTTTGTAAATGGGTAAGTGCCAACGAAACGCCAGTCAGCATTGTTAGCTGAACTAACGAAGGTTTATTCAGTTTGACTTTTAAACTCATGTTGAAAAATATCCACCAATTTCCAATTCAATCCCATGGCAGTATTTATTGGTGCCATCTGCTGGAAGTTCCTGAAAAATTGATGAAGTTAATATGAATAGAATGAAAAACAGTAAAGTTCATTGTACTTTTAAATCTGTGTGTTCCTTACATATTAAAATTAATGTAAGTAATATTCCTGCCATGCATTTCTTATACTAAATTTTGCTGTGTAAAACATATGATGCTAAATAAATGAATATGTTTCATGAACTATAGCATCCATCCATCCATGCAAATGGTGTCTTGAGTTCTTGCTTTTTGTTGTCAGCCCTTGTGCTATGCACTAGACATGCCAGGAGGTCTAGCTGATCTCCCTGCAAGGACTCTGTGAGTCAGCAGATCCATAAACATCCAAGTGTAATGCACTGGAATAAACAAAAATTCCATGAGGATCTAAGGAAGGGCCTCTTAACTCAGTGGGTTCGGTCCTCTCCAGAAAGAGTTGAAATCTACCATTTTTGCAGAATCAGGAGAAAGAGAGAATTACTGAAGAAAAGCCCATCTCGAAGGAGGGAAGCCATCAGGAAAGAAGAGGAAGGAGTCAAGAAGACCAGACTTTCTTCAGTCCTGTGAAACTTCATGGCATTAAGATTCTTGATGAATCATTGGATTAGATCCAAATTAGCCTGGTTTTCTGTCTGTTAAATGGGCCATGGGTTTATAAATGTTATACCCTGAAAACCAATATATTTATCATAAAAACCTAGATATAAGTCACTCTCTGAGTTCAGACCAGGACAAGAGTGGTTATGCTATCTTCCTCTTCAGCAGATTCACCCAAATCAGTTCATTGAGTGCACAATAATGTAAACATGCATTTTATGTGACTGAATTGTGAGTCCAATCAATGGGATGTTCTTGGGGATTTATAGGTATGTGAAACTTATCTTTAGATCAGTGGTTCTCAAACACACTTCAGTGTGCCTCAAAATTGCCTGGAGGAATTCTTAAAACACAGATAGCTGAGATCCCACTGCAACTTTCTCATTCAGGAGGTCCAGGAAAGGTCTGAGAATATGGATGTTTAGAAAGTTCCCAGTTGTTGTTGCTGTTGGGACCATATTTGAAAGCTACTGCTTTAATTGATGATATGAGTCAAAGGAAATAAATATAAAATAGTTATCAGCTTTATAAGCATTTTAAAATAACTTAAAATGGGTTATTCTGGTTTAAAAAGCATCCCAGGTGGTGAGATGCTGCCAAACGTGACAATCTGAGTTCAAGTCCCAATACCCAGATGGTGGAAGAAGAAAGTTGACTCCCACAAGTTGTCTTCTGACCTCCATATGTGTTCTGTGACATGTGTGCATCACACACACACACAAAGAAATAAATCATTAAAAAATACAGGGGCACACTGAAAAATATTGAAATATAGAGATGATTTTATAAGGAAGAAAATATGTCATCTTAAGTCATATTTTTATTTATTTTAATTTCATTTGTTTGACTGTTTGCCTGCGTGTATGTGTGTATACAAGGTATGTGCCTGGTGCCTGCAGAAGCTGGAAGAGTGTGCCAGATCCCCTGGAGCTGTAGTTACAGTTATGAGGTACCTTGTAAGTGCTGGGAATCAAACCCAGACCCTCTGCTAAAGCCACAAGCACCTTTAACCACTGAGCCATCTCTCCAGTTCCAAAAATGTCACTTTCAACCTCAACACCAAGAAGTAACCACTAGAAACTTTCAGTTTATTTCTTTCCATATTTCTCTTGTTGCATATGTATACACACATATGCATGTAGTTAAAATTATCTGGTATATATAATTTTTGTGTCTGATTTTTTTTCTTTGGCTATTATATCTTAACCATTTTCCATATTATTTGTAAATTTCTAGTACAGAGTACATTAATTATCAGGTGATTGTCCTGAGCTACTAGGGCTTAAAAGCATGGTGATTGCTGGGGGAGGGCTAGAACCTGCCAGAGTCGGCACTGAAACAACAAGGAAGCTGGGGTCGGCATCCTACATTCCTTATTTGTCATTAAGTAGGGACTGCTTTCAGGACACAAATTTTCCTGCTTTGCTAGTTGCCCAATGCTTGGGCTGAGAGAAAACCTTCAGAGAGTCATGGGTACTTTCAACAGTATGCCATCACTGTATAAAGAAATGATGAATAATTAGGAGGGGGATATTCATGGATAACCAAAAGCATCTACCATAAGAGAATGGAGCCTTCTAAAGAGATGACTGAGAAGCCCATCCATACAGTCCTCTAATATAGCCACATGGTTTGCAAAAGAATCAATTCAATTGTTGAATGGCTGAATCTTATATTCTTTCTCTTGAAACACTTTTTTTTACAGAGATATATATTTGTAGAATAGTTCTTGTGAATGAAGACTCACAACCTGTGAATTCATGAGGTAGACATGACAGATCTTTGTCAGCATTCTCTCATGTTATATCGTTTTCTGGAATGGCCCATCATGTTTTGTGCTGTCTGTGGTTGCCTCTGTCTCGGCAGTGTTCTAGGTGTTAAGAGTTTCCTGTGAGTAATTTCTACTACTTCTCCCAAGAGTATTGAAGCTGTATCACAGCCAGTACGACTCACTGTGAGTAAGATCGTTCCAAAGCTGGGATACAACTTTATAACACAAAGGTGTGAAAGGAGGAGAGACTGATGCAACTGACTGTAGCTCAGATGTCACAAATTGCTATTGTTCTAAACAAATTAGTAGATTTTCTTGAATGGACATTTCCCTATTGTCAGGTACCCTTCAAACAATGTGTTTAGCTTTCATCACTGTTACAAAATACCTGAGATTGAAAAACTTAAGTGAAGAAAAATTTATTTTAGCTCATGGCTTCAGGGGCTTCAGTCCATGGTCTCTCGGCTCCCTGTGCCTGTGGTCAGACAGAACATCATGGTGAAAAGGCATGGTAGAGGAAAGCTGCTCACATCATGCCACCCAGGAAGCAGAGAGAAGAGGCCAAGGTTAAGATGCACCCTTCAAAGTCACATGAATTACCACCCTTAGTGATCTACTTCTTCTGGTTAGGCCCCTGCTCCTAAAGGCCCAGTCAGCTATGAACTTATCAATAAACTTAGCACCATCAATATCCAAATCACTTCTCCATAGTAACACCATCTGGGGACCAAGTCTTCAACACATGAGCCTTTTAGAGGGTTACTTCCCATCCAAACCATAATAAGCATTTCTAGAGACTTTGAATGATTTTTTAAAACCCATTTTCCAGCTGTATTGCTTTTTTCCTGGTTAAAGTGTGAACTGAGCTTCTTTGTCATCATTTTGGAAGTTCCACCTCTCCTCCTTAACTTTGTCCTTCCCTGCTCAGCAGTCAGTAGGGGTCTAAATAGAGAGGAAGTCAATGATCACACACCCTCCCTTTGTGGAACTAACCGATCTCTTGGACATTATAGGAAAAATCACACCCTGGGCCCTTCCCATCCTCTGTATTCTCAACCCCATCAGTGAATGGTGTTAACTTTGAACATAAGAACAGTAGATTTAAACTCCAAGTTTTGTCAAGGCTAAGATCCACAGAGTAATCCAGAAATTAGCCTAATTAATTGTGCTAGCATTCCTAAGAAATCTGATTTCAGGTAGGTAGATGTCAACTTGATTGGATATAAAATCACTTAGACAAACCTCAAAGCCTGTCTGTAAGGGAGTTTCTAGATCAGCCTGATTGAGGTGTGAGACCCACCCTAGATACAGGCGATACTATTACCTGGGCTAAGGCCCCGGACTGAATAAAAGGGGGAAATGAGGTGAGCACAAGCATCTATTAAGTTCTACTTCCTCTCTGTGGATGCAATATGACCAGCTGTCTCATGCTCCTGCCATCGTGGCTTCCCTACCAGAATGAACTGTACCCACACACTGGGAACCAAATAAACCCTTCTTTCCCTAAGTTTTGTTTGTTAGGTATTTGGACACAGCAACAAGAAAAATAACTCAAGCAATTGATAAATATTTATGATGAGAGTAAAATTTAGGGGCAGATCTATGACCTCAGACCTTTCCGTATTTTAAATTATATAAATAATAAATGTTTCTCATATGAAAGTGTTGTATCTTTCCTTTCCAAAGCATTTTCATTGCTTAGGCAGTCACTTTAGTTGATGATCACTCTAGTTTTGTTCTAGATAGTAATCATTCTTTGATCAAATCTTAACTCTTTTCATTTCCTTTCTACCATAGTTTACTACTTAAGAACTCAGAGTCAAAATCTAGTCAGGATTTTGACTTTACTCTAGACAATTTTTATTTACTCTAGACATTTCAAAGACAGGATTTGTTTAAGGAACAGTTTCAAAATTTCTAGAAGGACTGAAGGAACAAAACCAGGATAGTAAGATAATTGAGAGATAAGTAACCAGTGAAGCTGCCATCACCCTAATGCTGCTAGAGGCAGGAGGTTCACAATCTTGGGGGCCAGGCTAGGCTACATAGTGAATTTCAGGCCAAGTCTCAGCCACATAGTAAGCACCTATACCAAAAAAAAAAAAAAAAACAAATAAAACACCAAAAAAACCCAAGTTTATCTCCTAGGATTATAGCGTCATTGCGAGAACTAAACAAGATGGAACCACTCAGCAAATGTCTGACTCATGATAAGTGTCAAAAAAATGTTCATTATAATTATAATTGAAATGAATATTTTCTGACAGCATTAGTGGGGCACACCTTTAATCCCAGCACTCAATAGGCAGAGGCAGGCGGATCGCTGTGAGATCACAGCCAACCTAGTCTAGATAGAAATTTCTAGGTAGGCTGGGGCTACCAGGAGACCCTGATTCAAAAAGACTAAATAAATAAATAATATTTCCAGAACTTTGGCCATAGGACATAAGGTAAGATGTCTGTAGAAAGAATATAGTCTAATATGTCTCCAAGTGTTTCTTTTAGCTTTAAGTTTGTGACTGTATTTGCCACCCTCCCATTTTTTTTCTTTTTTATATTACTCTTTTCTAGTGATTTCAGAGTCTCTTTTATTCTTATAGTATGCATTGTATTCTTACTTGACTAAGTTAATATTCCATAATGTTACGGAAGATTTACTTAATTGTTATACACTATGGAAGTTTGACAAAATGATGTCAAAATGTTTGTGAGACCTCACACAGTAATAGAAGTTTACTTACTGTTTACTCTTTGGCTCCCAGACTGTTTGTTTGATGACACTACTATGATACGATAAGAAGCTTTAATCATAACACGTTGCTCTGAATGTTTATGCTTGACTTTTCCTTATCATGCTCTTAGATAAGAGATATGTGAATATTTACAAATGTTTTTGTAGTCGTTCAATACAGTGCAAAGGCTTAATTTATTATGAAATGTAATATTTTATGCCAAACCTAGCCTTCTCTCCCACAGTCTCTTCTGCTCTCTCAGACGAGGCTCTGGAGACTTGTATCTTACACAAACAATGTTGATACAGCCTATATGTTGGCAGCTGCTTAAAGAACAATATTCTAGTGGAAATCTTAGATATTTCAGAAGACAGAACTGTCCTTGTGATGTGCTGAAGAAATGACTGATCACGTTTCAAGTCGGAGCACTGTTAGTGAGACACACCTAGGAATGAAGTGATTCTCTCACAAGAGTAAGAAAACTAACTGTAGTTTCATTACTCAACTATATTAGTAGCTATGGAACGTTTTTCAGATAACATATAAGGGAGCCTTTTGAGGAAACGGTAAACATAGAAAGAATGCTGGGTCTTAAATGTCATCTAACAATAGCAAGATGAGCCTGCATGAAGCGTCACTGGCGGCCATTAGCGATGCGTGATGACACGGCCAGAGGCTCATCAGGACACTTACCAAAGTCTCATAAGGTCGTGGGTTATTTCTGTAGATATGTTAATACCAGTGGGAGCTCTTTACATTAAGTTTTAAAAATCACAAGGCCCACGGTTGTTGTGCTGTCCTTTTCATCCTACCAGCCTCCTCATCATGTCTGCACAATCGTTTGCCAAAACATGATTATTATTTTTTTAATTCTAAAGTACTGGAAGATGGACGTGAAGAACTTTCACAGATCTTCCTTTCTACCTATGAACAGGATTTAAGCAGGCAAAAGGAAATTAGCTCCTGGTCATTAATGCTTTTTCCAGAACATGCTTCCTAGCTGTCCTTCCAGTTAGAGCTGCTGTGAAAGCCCTGTGCTCTGCTTAATGCTCCTTGAATTTCTGGCATAATGCCTAAACAAAAGAGGGCAATTTCTCCCCAGCTTTGACTTTAACAGTCATACTTGACCACTGGTGCTAGGGAGGCTTGGCACGCTCTTGGAGAGCTGTCACTATTAAGGGACACTCTGGAAAGGCATTGCATCTCCATTTTCATGGACTCTCACAGGATACCCATAATTATATTTCTGATAAGAGGATAATGGAACCTTCTGGAGGAAGTGAACAATGGGCTGTTGGAGCTGCAAGGTAATGTGCAGAACACAGGATTTGCCCCTTTCCTTGCACACTATGGTTAAGACTTCATCAACTGGAGAGACTTGGCCCAAGTTTCCTTTTGATTCTTTTGTGGATACCATGCTATACACAATAAAGATGCATTGGATAAAGTTTCAGTTTCTACATTGTGGAGAGTGGGCAGTTCAGGAATTCTCTAAGTGTCAGGAATTGTGATAAGGGTTTTATTTACTTTCTCTCATTCAATCTTCATGCCAAAGCTATGAATGATTACATTCCTCATTTTATAGATTTGTAAATTGAGATTTAAATTTCAGAGCTAGTAAAATGGCTGAGCCAGGATCTAATCCCAAATATGTTAGACTGCAAAGACCATTTATACAAACTGTGATGTTGTATTTATTGTCTATTTGGTGACTTGAAGTTCATACTAATAATGTTTAGGGAAGTGTCTCAAGGCGCACATGGTGACACATGTGTCTATGAATCATAGCACTTAGGCTGCTGAGTCAGGAGAAAAAAGCCAACCTGGGATACACAGACCTTGTCTCAAAAAACAGACAAACAAAAATAACCTCAAAAATAAGTAACCCATAGAAACTGCTTAATAGATACTGAAGTTAATTGCTTGAAAGGCTTCAATTCTGTGATTCGGAGCTCCTATGAGAGAGAGCCAATGTCTCTATAGAGGCACAAACCGATGAACACTGCAGCAATAAAATAAAATAGCGGCCTGACTATTTTTGAAGGCACTTTCCAGAAATGCTGAGAAAGAAATTATTAAATTGAATACTGTAGATTATTTCTAAAACTGCATTGTTATTCTCTTCTTTTTATCCCTCTCCTTTTATAAGCTGACTATGAAATCCTTCTTTTTGAGAGGTAGTAGCTCTCGATCCCTTAATTCTGGATTGATCTTCTCATTTGCTTTGCCCAAAAGAATCCAGAAAGAGCAATATTATTCCAACTTTGGTTCAAATCTTCAAAAGACTCTGTAGTTCTAGTCTCATTGAAGAAATCCTGAGATTTCTAGGTGAACAACCCCAAGGCTCCTGGAAGATGGAAGAGAAGTGCTCCCAGCCAATAGCCAGCTGACCTCTGGAAGCTGAGCCACCCATCCAACCAGATGCCTGAAAGAGCTCTGCAAGACAGAACCGAAGCTGGGTTAAGTGGCATACACTTATAATCCCAGCATTTGGGAGGCTGAGGCAGGAGGCTGACCACAAGTTTGAAGCCAGTCTCGCCAGTGTAGTGAGTTTGAGACCAAACTCTGTCTCACCCTCCTCCAACAAAACAAAACAAAACAAAAACTAAAGAATGATCTCATCGATACCTAAACACATTGACAATAATAAATGGTTTCAGTGTGATTCACAAAAGCACGTCATGAAATGAAGGGAAGATACAGGAAATGCCCAGTGACCCTCTCAGAATATTATTTGTCCCCATCATCTGTCTATATTCCAGAAGGTTCCACGGTTTTCCCTATGGAACTTAGAATAGCCAAGATTAATTTTCTGTTTTGCCGTATGCCGGGCAACAGTCTTAATGTATAAAATTTTATCTTATTAATTAAGAATTAATTCTGAACCCAGACAACAACTTAGTGTGAAATGTGTGGCTATTACTGGGCTGATTTTTATAGATATAGAAATCTTGGCAGATATAAGATACAGAGTTGAAGTCCAGCCAAGCATTTGAACTCAGGCAGTCTAGAGCCACAGCCAATACTGCCTCTGGCTATCACACCTCAGTAGGAGGCTTGTCAGGAAAGATGCTACATTCACCAGTCTGTAGCTGTACTCCTGATGCTTGTCACCAGATGCCCTGCAGAGAGCCTTGGGTGTCACCAAATACCAGGCTCATTTCTCAGGTTTTTCCTGCCTGACGGTAATCTTTGATATTGACTTTTTCTGAGGAATCTCACTATTAATCTTAAAACTTAGAATCTATAATTAGGAGACTTAAAGAGATTCATTACCAAAAGTGTGTTGGGGGTGGGGAAGGGCGGAGACAACAGACAAGTAGGAGAAATTCTCCTTTTCCAAAAGAGAATCAGTTCTCCAAGTTTCCATTCTTTTCAGAAATGGAAATGTCTGCAAATCAGGTTTAGAAAAATATATGATATGGGGTTATGCAAAATGTTTTTGCAGGGAATCAAATGCTGGGCGAAATGGTCAAGGCATACCTATAATCATGCCAGGCAGTTCATACTTCCCGAAATACAGTTTCTCCACAACTCATGGTAGTTACAGAATGTCTCAAATTGCTGTTTTACTTGCTGAATATAATGGCCTGCCAACACGTCAACCATAGTTAAACCAGTTCAACAGGAAAAAAGCAACGAATGTGTCCATTCCAATTTCTCTGCAGAGTGTGACAGTGTATGAGACTCCTTAAATGAGAACTTCATTTGACAAACTAGGTGAAACTTGATCAAGACATACTCGTCTCTAGAAATTTCCCCTGCTGTGTCTAATTTTCCCATTATCAGACAATATCACTTATTTCTCTGCCTGTGTGGCTTGGATTTTTGTCTTGTTTTTGCTTTTTGAAACACTTCTCCAGCCCCTGATGCAGTGCCCCTCTCTCCACACCACATTAGGATTCAAGAACTGAATGTGGACAACAGGATGACTCCTCTAGCATTGCACCCAACCCTTCCCCAGCACACTGCTAGGGTTCTGACCCCAGGCTCTAGGCAGCATCATGTGAGTGCATACGTGTCTTCCTTTTATCTCACTTACCATCTAACTAATGTTTTAAAACACTCTTGCAATTTCAACTCCTTCCTGCCTTTTCCTTTTTAAAGACCCTGAAAGGGACTCCCCAACTCCCCATGTCCTCTTGAATTAGCCACGGGACAGCCAAAAGCAAGATGCTAGTCTTCTTCTGGGATGTTCCCAAGATCCTTTCCTTCCTTTTCTCTTTTCTTTTCTTTCTTCCTTCGCTCTTGCTCTCTTTCTTCCTTTCTCTCTCTCTCCCTCTGTCCCTCCCTCCCTCCCTCAGTAGTTTTTATTCTCAGAACAGGTTTAGGTTTACAGAAAAATCTAGTGGAAATTAAAATGGAAGAGATCATACAAGACTATAAGGAGAAACTGAGTCAAGTCAACTGACAAACTAGGATTGTTTGTTCTGCCTTGAAGATCTTTGCAATAAAGAGCCGACATGTACACAGCAGCCCAGTGTTCCATCTCTCCTTAAATAAATGTTTAAACTTTGTCAAAGCAATCTGTACAAAAATTGGCTAGTTCTGAGTCATGTGTTATTAATTAAAAAAAAAAAGCATCCATCTCCCCTTCTGCAATTACCTACTTTCTAGTAAAAATCATTGCAACTTTTCTGTTAACTGTCTGAGAACCCACTTAACTTGCTCCCTTTCTTCCGTCTTCACTGTTAGTCCTGAATGTGAAGTTCTAGAAACTTACTGATTTTTAGGAATCCTTTAAAAAAAATAACAAAATTTCAAATGTTAAATTAGCATCTTGGAAAGGTTCCTAAAGCTTAAGTTTTACCAGTTTGTAGTAAATCTGCCTCTGCTTTAAAGCAAAACCACCCAAGATCCATTGGGTCAACTGCTTAACACTAATCCACATAACAATGTAGGAACCTCAAATCCCTCAGTAATTTTTCATAATATTTTGTTTTTATCTTATGTGTATGAGTATACTGCTGCATGTATGGAAGTGCACCCATGCCATGCAGTGCCTGTGGAGGTCAGAAGAGGGCGTCAGATCCCCTGGAACTGGCACTTGTTAGCCACCATGTGGGTGCTGGGATATGAACCTAGGTCCTCTATAAGAGCAGTCAGTGCCCTTAACCAGTGAGTCATCTCTCCAGTTATTGAGTCATCTCTCAATAAATTTTTTAACCAAGAATTTCCCAAAGCCCACCTCCTTTAAAAAGTCCTTTGTCTGTTAAACTACAAAATATTTTTTATTCTGTTTTCTTTCACTTATTCCATAATACAAATGCATAAGTCAGGTTCTCTAGAGGAACAGATCTGATTGAATATATATTTAAAAGGGGAATTCATTAGATTGGCTGGGTGGTCTAACAATGGCTGTTTGCATGCTGGAGTCTGAGAACTCAGTAACTACTTAGTACAAGAGTCTAGAAGCCTTAGCAGTCCCGGTGTGGTGCTGAAGATCTGAGGGATTACTAGAGAGATGCTGGGCTTTAGCACGCATTGGAAGCCCATAAAAGTGGGTTCTGCTATCAGTGAAAGAACGCGGGGTGGCCGCAGCAGCAGTAGCAACAGAGCAGAAGAGCTGGCGCACGGGGCAGATGAATTTGCCGGAAAGACACAAAGGTAAGCAGACAAAAAGCCAAAACCCTTTCCTTCAGACCTCCTTTTATCTGGGCTGCCACCAGAAAGTGCACCTCATATGTAAGGTGGTCTTCTGACTTCAACTAACCAGATCGAGAAAATCCCTCATAGGTGTGTCCTGAGCAGCTTTTCTTAGTTCAATCTAGACTGTCAAGCTGACGATACCAACCTTTACAACATACTTATCTCATCTGTAGGAGTTTTCCTTATTCTTTTTTTTCTTTTGTATTTATGTCCCCACAAGCTTTATTTAGGTAGCATTTACAAAAATTGTGTACATTCAGGCATACAACCTAATGACTTGATATACATTTATGTTGTAAAGTGATTAACACAATCAAGTTAGGAAGTACATCCATCACCTTATATAAATATCGTTTTGGGGGAGTAGAGAGAGCTCTTAAGATCTGTTCTCAGCAAATTCCAAATATACAATATTATTAACTATACTTACCATGCTGAATACTAAATCCTCAGAACTTATTAATTGTATAATTAAGTCTGCATCGTTTAACCAACATCACTCTATTTTCTCCAACCTCTAACTCCTGAAGACCAGAATTCTGTCTATTCTGCCTCTATGAGTTTGCCACTTTGAGACTTTCTCTATAAGGAAGGTCATATAGAATTTGCCTGTGTGTCTGGATTGGATAATGTCCTCCTGGTTCCTGGAAGAGTCACGGGTCTTCCCCTGTGTTGGAAGGCCAAGGAAGCTGGGCTCCTCTGATGGGCAAAGGACAGCAGCAGCGGTGCCAGCACAGGAAGGTGTGCAGGTGAGCAGACAGAGCAGCCCTGCTCTTCCCTCACAGCTCTTCGCATCTGAGCTGCTGCAGAATGGTACTTCCACTCTGGGTGAGGGTCTTCCCCTTTCAGTTAATCCTTCTGGAAAAATCTCTCACGGATTACCAAGAGGTATATCTCTCAGCTAATCCCAGATCTTATCAAACGTTAACAATCACAGTTAAGGACACAGAGAGGCCATTGTGTGAAGTTGTAGAAACCAAGCCTAAACTGGAAGCTGTGGCCCCAGGATGTTGGAGATGCCAGGACATCCATCAACGAAAGCTACAGGCACAGAATGGAGCGAGCTCAGGAGAAAAATCTATGTGTGCTGTAGACAGCAGAGCTAGAGCGGAGGGGCTACCTAAGCCTTTTGGAGGCTAGTTGATTCCTCTATGAGCCCCAGGTATTAAACATGGGCTGAAGGGTTTGACATCTGCCCTGCTGAATTTTGGTCTTGCTTTGGTTTGATAATTGCTTGTTATGCTCCAATTCTTCCCTTCTGAAACAGGAATGTCTACTCTGTGCCTCTATATGTTGGAAACAGGTAACTTGTTTTTTAATTTAGAGGAATTCACAGGAGATTGCCTTGGGTTTCAGACGAGACTTAGACTTTGAACCTTTAAAAAGGGATGTAATTATCAAAGACTATGGCGACTTTGAAAGTTAGACTGAATGTATTTTTGCATTTTAAGATAGTCATGAGCCTATGGGGGTAGAAGATGATGGCTTAAAAGTGATGTGTTTGAGTGTTGACAAGAGGTAGATTTATGAAGGTTAATCTTAATTGTCAACTTGATGGGATCTGGAATACACAAGCCTGGGAGCATACCTGTGAGAGGTTTTCTTGACTAGGCTAACTGAAGTGGGAAGACCCACCCTAAACGTAGGCCACAGTGTTGCCTAGGCTTGGATTCTGGACTGTATACAAAAAAAAGTAACCTGAGCACAAGTATCCATTGCTCTCTGCCTCCTGATTGTGAGTATGATGTCACTAGCTGCTTCAAGCTCCTCCTACTTTGACTTGCCCACCATGATAGACTATACCCTTGAACTGCATGCCAAAATAAAAAATTTCTTCCTTAAGTTGTTTTTGTTAGAGTATTTTATCACAGCAACAGGAAAAGAAATCAGACACTAACCTTTATCAGATATATACACTGAAATTAATTTCTTCCAAGTTCCCTTTAACTTGGTGAAAGTTTCCTTCTTATGTAGAGCGTTTTAGTTGATGTAGTTACAGTAGTTTATTTTTGCTTTTGTTGTCCGTACCCAAAACTCATTGTCAAAACTAATACCAAGTGCTGCCTTCCGTAGTTTTCTACTGGAGGTTTAACTGTTTCAGATCTTATATTTAAGTCTAATTCATTTCAAGTTCATTTTTATATCTCATTAAGGTAAAGGGTCAAATTTCACTTTTTTAATGTAGCCATGCAGCTTTCCCAACTTTATATGTTGACAGGCTGTTCTCCTTCCATTCTAAAGCCTTGGTGCCTGTGCTGATTGTCAGTTGATTCTATAGGCCACTGTTTTTATAACAGTGACATATTGTTTTGATTAATATAACTTTGAAATTTGGCCTAAAATCAGGAAGTGTGATTTTTTAGCTTTGTTTCTTTTTTTCAAGATTTTTGGTTAGTCAGGTATGTGGTACCATACAAATTTTAGGATGAGCTAGGTATGGTGGCACATGCTCTTTAATCTCAGCACCCAGTTGGCAGAAGCAGGTGAATCACTGTGAGTTCCAGGCCAGACTGGACTACATAGGGAGTTTAGGCCAGCCAGGACTACAGAGTGAGACCCTGTCTCAAACTTAATAATAATAATAATAATAATAATTAATAAGTTAGAATAAAAATTTCTATTTCTGTAAAAAGTTCCATTCTAATTTTGATATGAAAAGCACTGACTCTAGATCACTTGAGAGTGGTATGTACATTTTAAAAACATTAATTCTTATAATCTATGAATTTCTTCCCATCTACTTTTAGGGCAGTTCTTTAAAAAGCACATAAAGTCATTAGAAGCCCATTATATACAATTAGGTATAAAATTGGATTTGCACATCAAAGGAAAGTAACTTAGTTATTATCTAAATCACTAAGTTTGTGGCAAGAAGTTCTTTTCTAAAGGCTAGTTATTAGCTTGAGGGAAAATACTGTTTCTACTATTTGACTTAACATGGCTGCTTTACTAAATGAAAAGAGGATAAGTATTAAATATTAAAGATGACCAGATGGCAGGTATTGAAGGCACTGAAGAGAAAACTAAACAGGACAAACTCACAAACACAAAATGTAACTTGAAGTGTTAATAGGGTTGAAGCTGTTTTTCTTCAGCATTGTAAATCTCTTCATTTGCAAATGACAATACCAGAACTCCACAGAGGCTGTCTTATACATCAAGCTGTCATTAAAATATGTGGCTCTGTCCCACAGGATCATGTTATAACTGCACTAAAAATTTTACTTTTCCAGTAATACTAGAGGTAGTAATTAGGAGGTTTGTCATTTCTGGCCAACCATGATGGATGCAACCCAAAGGTTAATTACTAGGCTGCAAACACTGAAGCACTTAGATTTTAGAGCAGGAAGCAACAGGTAATGTGCTGCAAGTGAAAGTTAGTTTTTAAATAAAGACTATCCTTTAGGTTGATTCATAGACACCGCTAAGTTAAGACCATGCAAGATTAAATTCACAAATAGTTGGAGAGACCTGAGCCGTGGGTAGAGATTTCAGGCTCAGGGAAAGAGAGGATTGGGAGAGAACTTTAGAAGGGAAGGGACTACAAAAATGCTCTGCTTTCCTCCCAACATCCTTTCTTTACCTCTATCCTTTTCTATGGCTCTGCTAGGCCCAGCCTTATCCAGTCGGGGCACCCTCTTGCTGTTTGTTAGCCTCAACAACAGGTCAGTGGGTACAAGCAGGCCTGCCGCATTTATGTATGTGGGACCCAGGCAAGGACTCAAAGTAGGACACCACATTATATGTTTATATGGTTAATATAGAACTGTTTTATAAAGTATGTTCTATTATCTTATCTTGAAAAACCATTCCCTTATTAAGACAAAATGGTTTCAAAATGTATAAAGCTATGTTTTAATGAGCATCAACAAAATATCAAAGATAAATAAATATAATTAGTATTACAGTATTACATGTATCTGCAAAGCCTACTGATAGGCTGGTTGCAAGTGTATGCATTAGTAAAAATAAAAACTTGTATAGTTTAGAGATTATTTACTTATATATACTTACATATATTATATACTTGCATATATTTACTTATATAATATGCTATAGTCACTTCAGGAAACTAATTTAATTATGGTGTTATAATAATTTTTTAATAGGGTCTCACTTTGTAGCTCAGGCTAGCCTCCAACTCACTCTGTGGTTCATATTGGTCTGAAACTCATGGCAATACTCCTGCTTTAGCCTCCTAAGGGTTGGGATTATGGGCATGAGCCACCACACCCAGCTGTAATAAAAATTATATAAGCAGTATTCTGCTAACAATAATGCAAAATGAAATAACTTTTCTAGCTAGTATAGCTCCTGGCCTTTAATTTTTATTGTTTACTTCAGGGATTGAACCCAGGGCCTCATGTGTGGTAGGCAAGTACTCTACCACTGAGCTGTACCACTAACTCCAACTTTTGGTATTTTTAAACAGCTTAGAGAAACTTTGCTCTCTTAAGGCTATAATGATCAAGAAAGTTCTTAAAGTAATAGATACCTTTTGAAATGAAACACTGGAGCTTCTGGCATGTAAAGAACTTGGAAACTATTATTGTGCCCTAACACCAAGTAAAAAGCTAAACAAATTAAAAATCAACAACTCTTCTTAGCTCTGTCAGAAAACTAAGGTTATAGGACAAAGCACTGCTACCCCAAGTGGGACAAACAGATGGAGAGAGAGGAGGACCACTTACCAAAGCAGGAACCCATCAGCCAAATCCTCTAGGGGAACTGGTATAGGGCAGGAAAATCACACCTGTCAGCACTGAGTTGCTAGGGGTTCATGTCGACAAATCTAAGAGTTAAAAATTCCAAGGAGCCTAGTCCTTGGGGGACCACCCACATTTCTGTGAGTTAAACTTTTAAGAGTTTCTCCAGTGTCTTCCACTGAGAGTCAAAGAAAAATCCCCTCCTACATCCAGAAAGGAACAGGAAGCAACCATTTTGAAATGTAGCAGCTACAGTTTGAATCTCGAGTGTCTCCCAAAGGTCCATGTGTTGAAGGCTTGGTCCTGAAAGTTGTCTTCTGACCTCTGCATGTTCTCCATGGCATGCATTCTCTGTCTCTCTTTTTATTTTTGTCTCTCTCTCTTTTTCTCTCCCTCTATAAATACACAATTTTTAAAAAGTAAAAGGCAGGGCCTACTGGGAGCTCTTAGTGACCACTAAGGACATGGGGTGATGGAAATCTATCCTCTCCTATCTCTCTTTGCTTCCTGGCTCCCATGACATGAGCAGCTATCTTCACCACACTTTCCAGCCATGATGTACTGTCTTTCACAGGCACAAAAGCAACAAGGCCAGGTGACCATGGACTGAAACAATGAACCAAAATATGTATTTCCTCTTACAAGGTGATTCTCTTAAGTATTGTTCCATGATAGAAAGCCAATTAACACAATATCAGAACATTGTTTTTTTTTTATTAAAACCTATCCTCAAGAGAAACTACTTTGCTAGAGTTGAATCTATTGATTCAACTGGGGGAAGTAAAATATTCAAGACCCCTCTCACCATTCTGCTTTGTTAAAGGAGATTGAAAACATAAGCAGTTTTTGTGAATTCTAGCCCAGTGGCACAGTATCACTAAGATGGCGATAGAAACCTTGGTCTACAGAGCGGCTTTCTTTGCTTCCCTCCACACCTTTGACACCGCACTGCAAAAGTTTTGTCACTGCAGATCCTTTCACCTAGTGTCTCATGTTTTTTCAACCCCAAATTACAAGGCACATTGTAAAGCAAAGCCCACAGTTTGAAGAGACAGTGCATCAGAACTAGACTCAGGTATGGCAGTGCTAGGAAGTAGCTATTGAAGTAGGTATTGTTACTATGCTAAGGAATGTAATAGAAAAAGAAAACATGTAAAAACAAATGGATAAATGTAAGAAACCGAAATTTTAAGAGAAAATAAACAAAAACTTACTGTATACATAAAAACTGTCAGAAATAAAGAATGCCTTTGATGGACTCATTGATATAACAGACTGAATGTGGCTGAAAGGGAAGCTCTGAGCTTACAGGTAAGTCAATAGAAACTTGTAAAAACAAAAAGAAGAAAACAATGGAACATAATGTGCAAAAACGGGTCCAGCTACCAAGGTATGTGTGTGATGGGAACAGAAGAAGGAGCAGAAAGACAAAAAGGAGTAGAAGGAATATTTAAGACCACGGTGATTGGGGATTTCCCTGGAATTAATGTCATGCATCAGTAATGTTAAGTTTAACTTGATAAAATCTCTGCCAGAAGACAGAAACAGAGGGAATATTTTCTAGCTCATTTTATGAAAGTATCATTGCTTCACTACTAAAACATTACAAGAACCCTACAGACGAGTATTTCTCATGAGCACACATAAAACGCCTTAACAAAAATTACCAAATATAACCCAATAGCATATAAAATGATTGTAGGGAGCTGAGAGATGGCTCAGTGGTTAAGAGCATATATTGCTTTTGTAGAGGACATGAGTTTGGTTACTAGCACCCATGTCAGGTGACTCACAGCTGCCTGTAACTGCAGCTGTAGGAGATCTGACCCCTTTTTCTGGCACAGCATGCATGTGGTGCACCCATAAGTAAAATTTTTAATTAAAATAAAATAAATCTTCATCAATGATTTTAAATCACAACCAAGATTTATCCCATGGCTCAACAGTTTCAATTCAATATATACAGATGATCACATCAAGAGGCTAAAGAAGAAAAGTCATATGATCACTTCAATGGATACAGAAAATGCATTTGACAAAATCTGACTCTTAGCAAACTAGGTCTGGAGGAGAACTTCTTGAATTTGCTAAAGCATATTTATAAGGAATATACAGTTAATGAATGGGCTGGAGAGATGACAGTGGTTAAGAGCACTGGTTGCTCTTGCAAGGGACCTGGATTCGATTTCCACATGGCAGCTAACAACCATCTGTTACTCCAGTTCTAGGAAATCTGACTCCCTCTTCTGACCCCCACAGGCATTGCACAACACAAGTGCATGTATGCAGCAATACACTCCTACACATAAAATAAAAATAATGAAAGTATAAAACAAAAGTTTTTAAAAGAATATACAGTTAGCATACTTAATGGTGAGAAACTTAGCTATAGAGAGACAGATAAGAATTACATCTGACTTCTCAGAAACAATGAAAAAAGAAGAGTGTGGAGCATATTTAAAATATTGATAGAGGGGGAGGAAATCTACCTACACAAGATTCTATACCTTGCCAAATTGTCCTTCAAATTAAAAGCAAAAGTCAGTGTCTTACTTTGCCTTCAATCACTGTGACAAAACACTCTGACCAGTACCAACTTGAGGAGGAAAGAGTTAATTTCACTTGCAGCTCCCAGGTCATACAGTTCATCAGGAAGTCCAAGGTAGGAACTCAAGTCAGGAACCTGGAGGCTGGAGCGGGAGCACAGGCCATGGAGGAACACTTTGTACTGGTTTGCTCCCCTGGGCCATGCTCAGTCTGCTTTCTTATATAATAGACAACAACCTACCCAGGGATGGCACTATCCACAGTGGGCTGGGTCCTCCCACAGGACTCAACAATCAAGAAAATACCCCACAGACATGGCCACAGGCCAGTCCAATGGAGGAAATTCCCCAACTGAAGCTCCCTCAACCCAGGTGGGTCAAGTTGATAGCTTTAGCTATCCAGCAGTCAGCTCCTCCTTTTAGTGAGCACTATCACACAGCATCAGAGCAGAGGAAGAGGAAGAAACCGAGGAGGAAATAAAGAAGTAAAAATGCTATTGTTGGAAAGTTCTGTATATTGTTGATGAAACTAAGGCAAATAAGGGGCTGAGCACTTTACTCAAGTTCACACAGTCGGCAGGTACCACAGCTAGGTTTTGAATCCAGAGATTCTGAACTCTCAGGTTTGTGCTCTTTATCTCATACCATAGAAATGACCTTTTTGTATTCAAAGACAAATGACGATACTGATAACAGCCCAAATGTTCCAGATCCATCCTCTATGCGCCAATCATTTGGGTTCATCAGTGCTCACTATATAATTAAATGCAATTCAAGATAAAAATAGGCTGTACTTCTATATAAATAAACATAGCATTTCCTTATTGAACTACTGTAGCATGTGCTTATGAATTTCAAGTGTATCACATTAAAATGTCACTGTCTGATTCAGGTATTCTAACCTGATCAGAGAAATGTTCATTGAGCTTGTAAAAGTTAGAGAGAAATGCACACTTTTTCCTTCTGCATTGTGAGTAAGGGGCTCATTATGTATTCCAGGATGACCTTCAATTTGCTCTATGGCCTAGTCTGGCCTTTAACTTGAGATTCTCCTGTCTCAGCCTTTCAAAATCTGGGATTTATTACAGGCCTGTGCCACCACATGTGGCTGAGAAATATTCTTTCTATGTAGAAACTTGGAAATTTTGTGAGAGATATTTCTCCTATATAGAAAGCTAATTTTCTACATAGAAACATCTTATGTAGAAACCCATTCTGCAATACATAAATTGTCTAGCTCTTAATGATGTGGAGATTTCTTCAACACTACCTCATCCTTCACAGGTGTCCTAAGCTTTTGATAAAGCTAGGAAGGCATTCTCTCCAAATTCATCCCCATTTTGATGTTTTGCAGATCTCAAAACTCTTCTGGTTATTCTGTGGTGTCCTTTATCCCAGGTACTAAAATGTAAATTTTTCTGCAGTACAATGATTTATCTAATAATTGTTTTCATCTAAAAATCACTTAATGGGCTAGGGATATTGCTCAAAATAGTAGGCATGTTACTGCTAGTGTGCACCAGGCTCTGGGTTCCATCCCCATTACAAACCAAACCAACCAACCAACCAAACAAACAAACAAAAAAGGCACTTTGCTTTCGTCAAAGCGTTTCTACAAGTTCATTTCTACCTCATACCAGATCCCTACATTTTAGATTTAAATGAGTATAAAAGACTCGAAATGCAGTAACCATCATTGTATCCATTTATCATGTCTACGTAGTGAAGAATCTGAAGCCCTCTCCCTCAGTTAGGTAATTTATCTGAGGTGATGTGCGGCAGAGCTGGAACTAAAACCCAGGTTGACTTCTAATACGGTTCAAGTTTCTGTGAGCTTTCAGTAAAAGTGTAGAACCTGCCAGAACTGGAATTCCGCTGGCACCTGCGGCTCAAGGTGGCAGCCAGGCTCCCTGAGTTGATGGGGTTTTTTAAAGGAAAGTTATCCAGGAAGTTACACGGGTCACTGGGGCAATTACCTACAGAAGAAGCAGACCCCATTTAAAGAGTCGAGAAGGTTCCAGAAACCGAACGGGAAGTGCATTCGAAAGGGGGTTATTTGTGAGGACCATCCAGAGCTTCCAGAAGAGTCCAAAGGTGGACGCCGCCCGCCCCGAAGCGGATGCGGCTCCGCGTCCAGCCTGCGCGGCGGTGACCGACGGCAAGGCGGAGGGCTGGGCGTCCTCCGCGGACCCCGGCCGTTGGGGCGAGCTCGGGCCGGGCGCAGGCTCCGCAGGGGCTGGCGGCGCGGGCGGGCGGGCGGGGCGGGGCAGAGGGCCGGTCCCGCCGCACGAGCCCGAACCTGCCCGCCCGACCTGGCGGCGCAGTCTCGCGGGATCGCTCAGCTCTCGCTCCCCGTGCGGCCCCGGCGGCGGCTCGAGGCCCGGACGCTGCCCCGGGCCGTCGGACGTGGCGGGGGCCGCGGCGCAGCGGAGGGAGAGAGGCGAGCGACCGCCGCCCGAGGTGAGGCGCCCCCGGCCCGACGAGGCGGGCGGCGGCTGCGGGGCGGGTCCCGAGGGCGAGCCCGAGCCGCAGGTGCGGGAGAGGCGCGGGCCGGGCGGGCCTCGGGCGCGGGGCTGGGGCGCCGTCCCGGGACGCAGGTGCCCGGGAGAAGTCTCCTCGGGGTTCAGTGCAACTCCTGGAAGGGACTGGCGGGTCCCGGCGGTGTCCTGCAGGCGGGGAACAGGTGGCCGGCGCGCGCGCGCGCGTGCGTGTGTGTGTGTGTCGGGGGGTGCCCCCCCATGGGACTGCTGGTTTGAGCCGTGCAGAATACAGGGCAGAGGGCATGGGCTGAGCGAGCTGAAGAAGAGGGGAAAGTGCTGGTCGTGAAGAATAAGTGAAAAGAAATTAATCAGCATTGTAAAATTACCATCCCGGCCCACAGACGTCCCCCTAGAGGACCTCCGTCACCCTCGCGAGACAGGTTTGCTCCCCCCCCCCGCACTACATCATTACTCATCCCACACTACCCCCAACCCCTGAAAACTACAGTTTTGTTCCTCCACAGGAAGAATCCTGTAAGTCTCTTCTAGTTTGACTTTTGAAAAAAACTGGACAAGTTTTTTTCCTCTGAAGATTGCTGTTTTAGAGAGTCTGTAGAAGTTTAAGAACCTAGGTCTTGAAGAATTCCCCTTGAACTCAGTTTTCTTCTGTGCAGTGAGATTTCCAAAGGACCTTGGGTTTTATGCTTTTAATAACTCCTTTTGACTTAGTTCTAACTGCCCGCATTCCTCCCCTCGCCCCTCGCCCCCGACCCCCCACTCATCCTGTGCCTTTTTTTTTTTTTAAACCAGTGTTCCATACAGTATAAACCTTCACTCAGCAGACTTCTTAGCCAAAAAAAAAAAAGGGTGTATTCCATGGCAAGGCAAGGGAAAGAGTATCTTGCTAGTTTGGAATTTTCCATCATTTTTTCCAATATCAGTTACCTAGAGTGAAATTTGACTGTATGACAAATGTTGCTGATAACACACTCTGGGTTGTTTTTACAGCAATTGACCCAGAACTCATTTTCAGGAAAACAGCTTCCTTCAAAATGGTAAAACGATGAAATGTGGAATTTGAACATTTTATCTGTGGATGAGAATTTTATGATGACGATGATGAATGGAGCTTAAGATTAATCCAAGCTATGTGGTAAAACCAGGAATTTGAAGAAAATGGAAATATTCCCATTTTTGTTGATCTGTGGTTTTCTACCCCTTGTAAGGGGACACAGTCTCTTCACTTGTGAACCAATTACTGTTCCCAGATGTATGAAAATGGCCTACAACATGACATTTTTCCCGAATCTCATGGGTCATTATGACCAGGGGATTGCGGCTGTGGAAGTAGAGGTGAGTAGTTCTTCATGCTTTTATTGGAAATTAGTTTATGCTTTGTTCAAATAAATGATGACTTTTATTTTTAAACATAAAAGGATTTCTTCATGTTTTGTACGCATCGTGTTCTGAAGAATCCTTTTGAAAATTAAACCCCCTACAGGTTTATATTTTGTGTACATTTGAGTCTTCTTTAGTTAATTTGCTTGGTTTATAATAAAGCGTGGTTACAGATGATTTCTGAATATCCTGTATCGAGGAAATATTTTGCTTTTCTGAATTATGTGTGGTGGTTTCTCTAGGAAGATGAATTATGAATTATTTTTTCTGATTGCCTGGACATGTCATCTGTATGCTTGTGTTAAAACTGAAGAAACTTAGATTTTTTTTTTAAGTAGTTGTAAAGTTCATTTGGCTTAGTTTTTCCAAAGCCTCTAATAATGTCAGTGCTAAAACTAGTGTTTTACTAATAAGTGGCTGGTTCGTAAGCATAGCACTCAGGTGTTCTTTCTAAGATACTTGTTAAAAGAAACCCCATACATGTCAGGTGAGGAGCACAGTGACACTAAAGATTGCCTTAGGTGCCTCATTACCTGTCTCTGGTTTAGAGATCTGCAGGTGGCCAAGGAGGTGTGGGAAGAAAGAGCTGCCTGTAGAGACAGGAACCTGCCCTGCTGCACAGATCTGTAAAGTTGATAAGTTTCATGAAGGAAGAAAGGCAAATGTGTTGTTTTTGTATTCTTTCTAGAAAAACTGAGGGTGGTAAAGATAACCTGAGGTTGTGTTTAAGAGATGAAACCCCTAGAAATCTAATATAGATGGCTGTTGTGACTTTGAATGTCTTCCATTGTCATTCACCTGTAGACTCATGTCTAGGATAGGAAATTTTTTTAATGCTAAGATATAATTTAAAAGACTTACCAATTGTGTTATTGTAATCTTTTGATGGCTTTTCAAACCAGTGCAGTGTCTCCTTTTTTATTGGAAACGGAGGAGTTCTGAGAGTAAACCCAGGGCTTCTCGGATGCTAGGCAAGTGCTCTCCCACTCACCGGCATCCCCAGCCCTGCACGGTATTCACTTGAAAACAAATGATGCAGTGAGGGTTGGTGATTAATCAGAACTATAAATTCTGTATAAATTCTGTAGTGGAAACACTTAGAGTATTCAATCTCATTTTTTCTGATGACAATATACATTTTATATTGGGCTTCAGTAAGTTTTCTTAAAGCTTTTTATCTTAATCTGGTTTCCTGTCTGTGTAGTAGCTTTGTATGCTTCAGGTTTGAATGCCAACAGTGACCTTATAACTTCCTTACATTTAGACTCGTGTTACTTGTGGAGTGACAGCATAAAGATGGGAGAGAAGCATCCCTGATACTTGAAAAGCTTTTAAGACAGTAATAACTGGTTTCTTACATGCTTCTTTTTAAAGCCAATTATTTGTTTTTTATCTTTAAAAGGGTTTTTTTTTTTTTTAATTTGCTTTTGGTGTTTTGTTTTGTTTTGTTTTGGGGTTTTTGAAACAGGGTCTCACTATGTGGCCCTGGCTGGCCTGGAACTCATTATGTAGACCAGGCTGACCTCAAACTCACTGATATATGCTTGTCTTTGCCTCCTGAGTGCAGGGATTAAAGATGTTTGCCATCATTCCCATCCTAAAGAATTATTTTTGCCTAGCTTCTTTCCCAGGTAATTTTGTGTCTGGACAGTATCAAGAGGTTTTTTGTTCTTTATTTGGTTGCTGACATTACTGGTCTATGATCTTCACATACTAAGCACTCATAACTTTTGGTTCCTACTAATTTCCTCTTAGTTTTAAGGGACTGAAGAGTTGCCTAGTGGTTATTATGGCAACCAGTTGTTCCTTCTTCCTTTTCTTGGCCTTTAAAAAAACAACAAAAGGGCCTGGAGAGATGGCTCAGCAGTTAAAAACACTGGCTGCTCTTCCAGAGGCCCTGGCTTCCATCCCCAGCACCCACATGGTGGCTAACAATCACCTGTAACTCCAGTTCCAGGGGATCCCACACCCTACGGGCAGGCTACACATATAAAATAATAAAAAATAAAAATAAAACAACAGCAAACATTTTTGACATGGATCTTGCCAAGTTGTCCTGACTGGTCTTGAGTTGTCTCTGTATCCTTGAATTTAAAATTCTTCTGCCTAAGCTTCCCCAGTAGCAGTTGTGGCAGGATGCCTTTAAAGCTGTCATAGACAATATATGAACAAATGAGTCTGGATGTGTTCCAGTAAAACTTTATTTGCAGAAATAGGTAGTGGGCAAGCCTATGAGCTGTACCTTGCTAAACCCAAAAGTCCTTGAAATGTTTGAAGGACAGTATATCATGGAATAAATAAACATGTTGTGCTTTACGTGGGTTATAGCTTATTTATTTGCTCTGTGAATTATTTTATTATCTATTTGTGTTGCCTACATCTGAGTGTGTGCGTGCATGTGCCCTTTCGTGGGAAGGTGGAGGTCAGAGAAGAACATTAGTGTTTTTATTGCTCTCCACATTTTTGCCTTGAGAGGAGGTCTCTTACTGGATTGGAAGCCTGCTGCTGTCTGGCAGTGAGCTCTTGGGATATGTCTGTCTCTGTACCCCAGTGCTGGGGTTATAGGCCTGCGCAGCCATGTCTGGCTTCTTATGTGGGTGCTGGGGATTCAGCTAAGGTCCTAGTGCTTGTGTTCTTACCCCCTCCCCCAGCCATCTCCCCTGCCCCCCCCATGTGAGATTTTAAAATAAGATTTTATTTTTTAATCATGTATGTGTGCCTGTGTCTGTATAAGTACATATGAAAGCAGGTGCCTATGAAGGCCAGAAGAGGGCATCAGATCCCCTGGAGCTGGGATTGCAGGCAGTTGTGAACCGCCCAAGATAGGTGTTGGGAATGGAACTCCGAACCTCTGGAAGAGCAACAGGCACTCTCAACTTCTGAGTCATTTCTCTAGCACCCACTCCCCGCATGTGAATTCTTTCTAAGTCAGGTTTATCACAAGCCAAAAGACTCCGGCAGGGATATCATGGTTCTTCAATTTTGTTTCAGAGATTGCTTGAAATAAGAGACCAGGATTCCCTCTCCCCTCATTTTATTATCTAAGCCTAAATTCGTTTGTATTACAAAGAGTTAATTTGTTCTTCTGAATAGTAACTTGGCTTTGGAATGAAAAGGATGTTGTACAGTCTGACTCTCTGGAGCGGAAAAACAAATGGCTGCTGGTTTTTCACTGTGTTCTTTTGTTTCCTGTCTAAAGCATTGTTTCTCAGATTGTGAGGTTGATCTCCCGTGAGAGATTTTCACACAGAAGGACTGAGACTGATCTAGGGAAAATGGAAACAGGAATATTGTATTTTTCTTTTTGAATTGCTTTTGTTGAGGTCCAGGCTAAAACAGAGTCACGTATTGTGTTTGGACCAGCATGCGGCCATACTACTTTTAAACAGTTTAAAGGAAGTAAGCCATAAACCCCTTCCTTTCTACCTGCTACTGTGCACTATTCAAGTGTTGCCATTCAGTTAAAAATAAAGAGATGGACAAATACTGGATCAACAGACTTCTAAGAAAAAGTTATTACTGTTGTATAGTGACTTTTAGACATTTACGTTTTTTTGCTTTTGGAAGAATCCAGTGGGCTCTGTCCTTTTCACCTCGCCCCCTTATTCTCTAGACTCGAATCCCGTCCAGAGAGAGCGAGTGTTTAATGTGATGAAACTACTTTGTTTTTCAGAGTATACTGTGTAAAATATGAGTCACAGACATGAAATGCCTACTGCTTAGTGTTCTCGGCCAGTGGTGCAAATCACAGTTACTGTTGTGTGTAATTGTAGAGTCACTGTTTACCTTCTTTTATGTGATGTGTTACACATGCAGGGAGGGTACCTTGCCTGCTTCGGGATCTATAGAGTGAAGGTACAGCAGAACAGAAAGGATAGTATTTCCCCTCTGGAAAAGCTCAGAGCTCTTCTTCCATTTCTTCGTATCCCACAGTCTACCACATTGTTAGTTTTGCTCTCCAGTGAGCCTGTGCTCAAAGGGACACGGTTCTGTGAGACCACGAGAAGACTGTTGTGGTGCTTCCCTTTCTTTGAGAACGGGGCATGCTGGTAATGAAGTTCTGTTACTCTGTTTTGTATGTTTGTGTTTTTTAAATTTTATGTTTATGGATATATTATCTGCATGTATGTAAGTGCACCTGTATTGTGCAGTACCCATGGAGGCCAGAAGAGGGCATTAGATTCCCTGGAACTAGAGTTATGGATGATTATTAGCCACCATGTGGGTGCTAGGAATCAAACGGGTCATCTGCAAGAGCAGCCACTGCTCTTAACGACTGAGCCATCTCTCCAGCCCCTACTTGAAATATTTTTCATTTAACAAATCTTCCCTATGGAAACCTTGCAGATTCTTAGTTTTTATTCCTGTCAGGCTTAACTTTGCATTTTTTAAAGAAGCCGACAGGCCTGAGATTGAGCACACTGGTAAAAAGAAGCAAAAGAACTTGTAACACCCTTAAACAGGAGTGGATAGATTTTCTTAAAGGATTGATTCCAGACCAGGCGTGTTGATGCATGCCTTTTAATTCCAGTAGAAGAAGCAGGTATATCTTTGAGTTCAAGGCCATCCTGGTCTACATAGTTATCTGATCAGCCAGAGCAGCACAGTGAGACCTTGTCTTTAAAATTAAAAAAAAAAAAGACTCCAGACTTTTTTCTTTTTTTCTTTTTGAGACAGGGTCTCACTATGTAACCCTGACTAGCCTAGATACAGAGCTTGATATTTAGACTAGACTGGCCTTACCAGCCTCTGTCTCCTGGGTGTTTGGTTGGACTAAAGGCATGTACCACCACCCAGCTTAACTCTAGACTTTGAAAACCACTTTGACCGTGTTGGTGTAACAAAGTTTAAGTTCAATGACCCTGTTCTCACCAGGGTTCAGGTTTCTTGACTGCCCCTCAATTTTCATCACTATCTCTAGACATCAGCTTTCTTTTTGGTGCCTTTTTAAAGCAGGAAATGAAGCTTTTATCATTTCATGGGAATTACATGACCAAGAATAGAAAGCATAAGATCTGAACAGAAAATCAAATACTTTGTGATAATTTGCCAAGTACAAACAGAATTCTAATCCATGCTTCAGAAAAATGACAAGTGTTTATCCATCTCCTGTCTTTAGCACTAAAGGAGATGAGGCTCAGCCAAAATATAGCTACCAGGCTCCTCTGCATAGGCTTAGCTTAGATCTGCTAAAAAATTCAAATGCCTTTCTTTTTTTCAATACCTCAGTTAAAGTAGCCCACACTTTTTCTTCAGTGCTTACAGTACCACAGCCCCAGGCCCATGTTGTAGTGTCTCCCATCATCACTGTCACTTGGGGAGTGAGCTGGTCCTTTCCCTACATGCCTCACTGAGTTCGCTCGTACTGGTATTCATTCATCTAATGAATATCTGAGTACTTAAATCAGTAACTATCCAAGACACTAGTTACCCAGTATACAATAATGAACCAGATATAACTCTCTGCTCCCATGAACTTATATTCTCATCAAAGGATCATAAGACAATCAGTCTGGTTTTGTCTTACTGCTTTTGGTTATAGTTTTTGGCAAAGTTTATGTGCTTAAATTGCGTTTTGCCCATATTTGTTCATTTCCAAAATAACAAGTTTAGATCTACTTTAATATTATTTTACCTTGATCATCCCTTCATTTCTTTTATGTACATTGTGATCCTTTGTACTTTTTAAAAGAAGCCTCATTACCTTGTGTTTTTATTGTCTTCCTGAGGTAGAGCACTTGGACTAGTTAGGCAGAGAAGGAATTGACTAGAATAGTAGTGAGCAATAGACTTAATAGGTAGAACCCAATAGTCTCCTGAGAGAATTACACATAGCATTTCACTGAGGACAGATGTTGGTTGGAAGGGATCCAAGGTCTTGACCTGACATTAGTTTCACAGTCCATCTGGCTGTGGTGCCATATTGAGGGCTTAAGATTTTTTGCTATTATGTTTTTGGCATTTTGACAGCAATAGCCACACCTACCTCAGGGGGAAGTCATACCATTGAATTTGAATACCATTTCCTGTCACCATGACCTTTTTGGTCCGAAATCTAACAATCAAATCTTGGAGTAACTAGAGAAAAGGCTGATTGACAGATGGCTACACAGTGGATATGTAGTCTGCATGGTTAAGAGCTTCCTTTGCATGGAGACCTTTTGGCTTGCATTTACATGAAGCAAAAACATATGTATATTATGGGCTTATTTTGGAGAAATGCTTTTACATATTACTTTTCCAAACTCCTAATCACTTCTAATCCAGTCCCATTCTTTAAAATTCCTATGTGATTCTGTGAGGTGGCTCAGTGGGTAAAGTCTCCTGCCACCAAGCCTGATGACCTGAGTTTGATCCCTGTGATCCACAATTGAGCAATATGTACTCCAGCCCATCAGTGTATATTAAGGAAAGAAAGGTAACTGGCAGAAGTAGACATTCGGGGAACATCTGCAGTGTGCTCGTGTTGCTTTCCCGTGTCTCTAAGTGATCTGCTTAGTCACTTGAAGATGGAATACTGTTGGGCATACCTGACATTGTGAGTGAATGAGTTTGATAATTCCTGATTCAAAATTCCTGATTCATGAGAAATGACTTAGTCCCTTTAACTTAGAATGAATCCCATTTGCTCACATGTCTTACTATGGCCTCTAGAGTATATGTCTATGTCTGTGTCAGTTTTACATCCTCAATATGATGGACTGGTCTGATGTGCTGTGAGATGGTGCTGTGGTTTGGAGTCTCTAGCAGAGAGGTTGAGATACAGAACTGAAGAGCTGACGTACTGGAAGGCAGTGCATCTCAGACTTTGATGTGCAGCAGAGTCATCTAAAGGGCTTATCGGGTAAATCTCTGCCCCATTCCAAGTTCCTAAATCAGTAGTTCTGAGATGGAGTGGAGAATCTGCATTTCCAGAAAGTTCCTAGGAAATGCTGATACTGTTGATTTAGGGACTACCCTTTGAGAATGCCTTCTACAGTAGATTTCCTAAATTGTGCCTCTGGCCGTATTGGATGAAAGCAAATTATTTTTAAAGAAAAGAGCACTGGCCAGATTAGAGCTGCATACAGTTCTATGCCTCAGGGTACCATGTCCTTACTGACTTGCTACAGTAAAGAGATCACATCTGGAAAAGTACATTGGCCACTTAGCTAAGATTGCTTAAGAAAACTTACTAAGAACATGCCTAGTTTTGCTAGAATGTTAAGGTAGGAAGGTGATATGAATGACTATTAGTCATGTAACTAATCTCAGAAAATGTACTTACTCTGCAGTATTAATTTTTATTTTCTATTGTGATAGAGAAAAGATATGATGGTTTTTGCCTGACTACTTTTCCCATAATAATGTTTGTATAGGAAATGAACATGGTGATTGTACTTTTGCTAGATACAACTATTTAAGTTATACATGTGTGGATTTGATAAATTCCGTTGGGCTAGATTTGGGGTCTCTTGTCAAAAGCCTATTTGTCATCTGGCTTCCAAAAGCCCAGTGCCTGAAGCTGTCTCTGAGAAACAGGCTCATACCAGTGCAGACTAACCCCATCTACAAGTATATTTGTGGTTTGTTTGTTTTTTACTTAAATTGGAACCCTCAGAAATAAATCTCGATTAACAGTATCTTACAGATAAATTAAGCTTTTTTGTTTTTAGATTTTGTTTTGATTTGACCCTTCTATATCATGCTAGAGTGCAACTCTAGGTTGAACCATTAAATAGTGATAAGGATAGGACAGGAGGCTGCTTACTTTCTTACAGAGTAAATTTTTCCAAGAATGATGTGCCTTCAAGGCTGTGAGTTTAGAGTACTGTGTAAGTACAATACTCTGAACCTTGTTATATCCCCACTTAAGACCTCTGAGTCCCACTGCTTCCTAACGACAGTGTCACTAGTTTATTTATATGAAAGAAAAGCACATCAAACTGATAGAATTTGACACCCTGCAGGATCAAATTGTATTTGCTTCTTAATCTTTCAGTCCTTTTGTCCTGTAGTTCCAGCTGGCCTAGAACTTACAATGTAGACCAAGCTAGCCTCAATGTACTAGAGATCCACCTGCTTCCAATTCCCAAGTGCTGTGACTAAAGGTGCATGCCACCTTGCCCCTGACTCTTTCAGTCCTTTTTAAGTCTTGTGTTTTGCTCCATACCTTGAGTCAACGAGACACTAGTTCATCATTCTGTTCTCAAACTAAACAGTACCTTAGAACCCTCACCTCCACTACAGTCTTTGTGGGTTAGTTCCCTGGTGACAGCCACTCATTTGAACTCCCATTGCCTCTCCTTCATCCGGCAGAGTCTTCTAAGGTATGCTTGGAATCCAAAAGATTCAGTTTGTCATACCATGCACCATGTGTTACCAGGTTTCATCTCTAAATACTGATAGGTTCTTTACTGCTTTTAGCCTCCATTTACGCCAGAAACTCAATTCTAGAATTTGTTGCATTGCTGAGATCACTTGCAATCTATTCTTTGTGGTGTTTCCTTACTAGTCAGTCTTTTGAGCTGCAAAAAGCAGAACCCAGGTCTGACTGGTTTAAGCAGAAATTGGATGGAGATTGAACAGCTTGTAGAATTCTTAAGGAGGACTGGAGAACCAGATTCAGATCACATGGAGGGGCAAAGGGAGCAAGTGCAAATAGGGTCATGGCAGAGGATGCTCACCCATGCCAGAGCCTCTGCAGAGGTGATTGAGCCCCCTGCAGCTGCCTCAGCTAATCTGACAATATTTGTTCTTTTGCCAAGCCACTCCTCAAGAATCATAGCTAAAGGCATGCAAGTGGCCAGGCCTGTGGTTCTGTTGCCACATCGAATCCCCGAATCCCTTACATCTCCCCTTCACTGAGATCCCTAAAATAGGGCTGCTGTACAGATGAAGAGAGTACGTGTTCATTCTGGAGCTCAGTGCCGGATAGTGCTGTCATTGTTTTGAAGTTAGCTCTACAACCCATGTCTGTTACTCTCTTCATAAATGCTTGAGCCATGAATGTCCTTAGAAGTCCTTAGAAGGAGTTCGTGTCTGTCATTTCACTGAGAGACACTGAATAGTGCTGTCATTGTTTTGAAGTTAGCTCTACAACCCATGTCTGTTACTCTCTTCATAAATGCTTGAGCCATGAATGTCCTTAGAAGTCCTTAGAAGGAGTTCGTGTCTGTCATTTCACTGAGAGACACTGAGACCCAGAGACAGAAAAATTACCTGCATAACGTGGCACAGGTAATCAAACAATTCTTAGAATTTAGTTGAAATTAAAATACTTGCATTATATCTGTTAAAGGGTTCTATAAAATAGTCTCTATGTTCGTGTTCTCATCACGCATTTATCCTGCTTTTGCTGTTCCGTTCAGATAGAGGTGTGAGTTGCTGCTTTGCTTGCCTTCTTCCTGCTCTCTGCCAGTACTAATAGTAATAACTCTTTCTAAGAATTTCTGTCAAGGAGTGACCCTTGAAAGAGCCTGCCTTTTATTTCCCTGAGGATTAAAAATATAGTTAACAGGGCTGTCTTGGTTATTATTAAATGTCAGACCTTCAGAGTTATTGTTGATACTCTTTGTTACTGGATAAACTGCTTTGAGAATACAATAGGAGAAGGAGAAAATCATGACCTGAACCAGGAAGATGCTGGATTGCTGAGAGAGGTGAGCTACGTAACCAAGAGAGAAAAAAGGGGCGGACTAACAAGACTGTGGAGATTGAATATCTGTTCAGTTCAGAAGCTCATATAGCAATGTGTTAAATACTGATGTAATTATGTTGTAATTCAGAGTATAAAACTAAAGGACATAAGAAATACCACAAGTGACGTCTTTGCATCTAAAGTTTGGTTTCTAAATATGGAGCCCAGAAGCTGTAGAACACTTGTTGACTCCTAACAAGATTTTTACTTCAAAAGATTGGGGAAATATTCTCATCCCACTTATTTCATCTCTTGGTATACTGAGTTTAATAATAATAGGCTGACCTGTTATTTAAAGTACTATTATTCACTTTAAAATTCTTTGTTCCAGAATACCCTTGCTTCAGGAGGTGCATCACTTGAAATGACAAACATAGTTTGAGGTTTTCTAGTCTTTAACATATGACCTGTGAACTTCTAATTTTTTTCAAATTGGACAGCAGTTTGTAGATTTCTGATCCTCTTTTGATGTCTTTTCCTCGTTCTTTTTCTTGCATCCAGTCTTTACTTGTCTTATGGTTTGGGAGAGGGTAATTTTTCCAGCAAGGATTGGGCATGGCACAGGGTAAAGACGCACGGGAGCATCCTCTGCATCACAGGGACCCACCTCCTAGTCTTCTGCTGCTTGCTTCCTTTTGTCACTATACGAAGTTGCTTTAAGCACTCAAAGCCTCAGGACCCTTATCTGCAAGGCTGACTCACAGGATCACTGTGAAGGGGAATGGTACTTGAAAAAGCTCGTGGTAAGTGCTGAAGTAGCACTGGGACAAGAACATCTAGATTCTAATCCAGAGTAAATGTTGGAATTTCAGTGATAATTCCCAATTTGAAATTGGCACCAAGGGTTGGCTTAGGTCAGTAGTTTCCAGTCTGTGATCTCCAGAGGTGCTCTGAGGTCACTAGTAGTGAAGGAAACCACAGAGGCTTCTCAGCAGGGAGGGTTCCTTTTCTGCCAGAACAGCTGTGCCTTTATTTGTTTAAAATATCAGACTGCTTTGTAACCTCTCATTTAAAGAAACATTTCTTGGCTAGATGAGCATGTGTACGCGGACATTTTGAAAATAATTGACTTAAAAGTCCTTTCAGGTCCCTTCCAAAACTAAAATTCTTTGTCTGTTAGTCTGTAGCAGAACTTAGAAGTTGGTGGCTCAACTGAACCTGACCCAAAAAAATGTTTCCTTTTTCCTACACAGTGTTTTAAATGTATAAATTAAAATCAAAACCTAAGGTTTGGGAGGTTTTCATACACAAAGTGAGGTTCTTCTGTTTTGTGCAGAATTGCCGTGTCTGACAGTTCTGTGCTCACAGTTCCACATAGCGGTCTGCGGAGCTGACCTGTGGCCGCCGTCCGGCACTGCCACTGTCTCGTGCGCCTTCGAGTCACTGGTCGGCCTTCAGAAGTAGTTTGAATTTTCAGCATCTAATTTATCCTCTTCTCTGTGTCTGAACATCATCATTATTGGATTAACTAAATGACTGGTGTGTTAGTGAGAGTTCTCTAAAGGAACAGAACTGATAGGATGAATATATTTTACATAAGGGGATTTATTAGATTGCGTTATATAATATGGGGTGAGTAGTCCATCAGTGGCTGTCTGCATGCTGGAGAGTCTGAGAACCCAGTAGCTTCTCAGTCCATGCAGCTGCATGCCTCAGCAGCTCCAAGCTGGTGCTGAAGGTCTAGAGGATTTCTGGAGAGTTCTGCTCTTTAGTCCATGCGGGAATACGGAGGTAACTGACTCTGATGCAGTGGAAGATGGGGCAGCACTAAGGGTAGCCATCAGTGGGGAGTGCGGGCGGGGAGGCAGAGCAGCCTTGTTTTCCCTGTGGACCTCTTTGTAACTGGGCTGCTGGAAGGTGTTACCCAGTACAGAGGTGGCTTTCCCCTGAGTTAATCCTTCATGGACATATCCTTCCCCAGACCCTTTCAGAGGCATGTCTCTTAGTTGATTCCAGATCCAATCAGGTTGACAATCAAGATTAACCATTGACTCTGTCTTGAGTTTGCTTTTATAAAATGGTTATATTTCAGTGTAGTATATTTTCATTCTTTCTACCAAATAATCTGATTACTAGAATTGAGAAACTAGATGTATTGAGGACAGTAAACACCAAAGTAATGTACCAGTTGCCTGTGCCTTCTGTCCTCACCTCAGTGTCCGAGAAGAATTCTCACAAAGACTGGGCATTCTCCTCTTCAGGTTGGAGGAAATCGTGAAAAGTACTTGCCTGTTTGCCCTCCGTTAAGTTCCTCTTAGGTGGCAAAGGCTTAGGTCTCTAAGCATCATTCAAATAGAAGAGATAGAAAATGAATACCAACTGTGGGACTATGTGCTCAGTCTCATTTTGATCATGAAATTGTCGTTTTTCTTTATAGTTTTGCATTTAAGCTTTTTCTATTTTAAGACAATTTTATTAGATTTAAGTAGTGTTCATCAATGTGTTTTAAAGTATATCTGTTGCATCTTATTCAGAATCTGAATACTTTATGTCAGGAGATATTTAGTTGGCCATATTGATAAAAGCATAATTCTCATTCCTTCTTTCTATCTTCCAGAAACTTATCAAAGTTTTTCCTGGGTAGGTTGATTGGTTGATAGTTTATACAGCTATGATTTGGAAAGATCTTCTATTTTTAATGTTTTTTAAATCTCTGTGCATTGGCTTTGGGGAGGAAAGAGATAATAATACATAGGTTTAGTACATTCCTCATGAATCAGAATTTTGATTCTCTCTTACCACACATTTTCTCTACATAGTGTCAGTTAGGATTTTTATACTCTTGCCTTTCAAATCTATATCCTGTTATATCTGAATAAAGCTGAGGTGGCAAACACTCAGTACTAAAAGGCTTTTAGCAGAAAGCAGTAGTCCTTGCCTACTCAATTCACCCATCCAAGTGCTGCTTTCCAGAGACAGCTGCTTTGAACTCTTAAGTGCTTGTCTGATGTATGGGTCGTGTTTATTCCATTATTTACTCTCTGTCTTAGAGCTTCAAGCAGTAGCTTTTGTTCCTTCCTGTTATAGTAGTTGATACTAAGTTTCCTGTTATGGAAGTTGATAATTCAGATCTCTTATTCCACTACTTTTACTTCTCTTTTCTAATAGCAATTTTTAGCTATTAATTTTTAGCTGAACCCATAGTCAGTGTTAACATTACTAGGAATATTAAATATTGGACATTGCTGAGTCAAGCAGTATACTTTGTATTTATTTCCTTAATATCCCACACAGTCAATACAATAATAGGATTTTCACCTCGTTCCTTTGCTTTGTGTATCTGCAGCTGACCTTTTCAAATGTCTTAACAGACTTGTCAGATACCTAGCAGCAACTTCTTCGGGTGCTCCAAATATATATTTGTTTTTATTTCTTCTTGGAATTTTTTTTCGAGAGTTTCATGTAGTGCAGGCTGGCCTTGATGCTACGACTCTTTCCTTCACCTCCTGAGAGTTCTGGGTTTATCAGCCCCTGCACTCAGTTTTATACTGGTGCTTGAAATTGAACCCAGAGCCTCATACATCCTAAGTTACATCCCTGGTCTCTATGGTCTGTTGGCTGTGGTCTCCCACTCCCAGCCCTGGGAATCGCTCCTTCTGCTATCTGTACTTCTCCCTGGTATGCTCGGATACCTGGACTAGATTCACAGCTGTCCTGCTAAGGATTTCTCTTTCCACTCTTCAGCATTGGGTTGACTAACTCCTGCACGTTTGTCATTTTCCTTTTGTTTTTTTCAAGAACGTCATGAATCCTACCATCCTCTAACTTCTAATTCAAAAATTAATTTCTTTATTCCTTCTGGGGCCAAATTGTCATTTTTTTACTCTAACCTAAATATTTGCATAGATATAGAATTTTAGAGTGAAAATGGCCTGTCTAAATTTTAAGAGTTATTTCTTCATTGCCTCTGTCATCTATTATTACCAAATATTTAGGCTCTAACTTTTCTTTTGTTGTTCTGAGACATGATTTAATGTAGCCCAGGTGGGTCTCTAGCAGACTGGGGCCAAACATGAGTTCGAGGTCCTGATTCTCCAGCTTTACTCTCTGTAGTGGCAGGATAACGTGGTAGGCCTCTGTGCCTTCACCACCCCATTTTATATGGTACTAGGGATTGAACCTGGACCTCTGGTTTGCTAGACCAGTGCTCTACCTACTATGCTACATCTCCAGCACAGTATCAGATACTTAGAATTTCATTCTTTTTCATATGTCCTCCCCTTGGACACAATTGTAATCTTCTGTTTGTCTTGCTAGTCTGAAATTTCCATTTATTTTCATTTTATGTGTATGAGTGTTTTGCCATGTATGTATTGCATTGCATGTTCATTGCCCATAGAGGATGGAAGAAGACATTGAAACCCTCAAAACTAGCATTATGAATGGTTATTAGCAACCATTTGGGTGCTGAGAATTGAACCTGGGTCTTTTTACAAAAGCAACCAGTGCTCTTAACTGCTAAGCCATCTCTTCAGCCCCCCAATTTTTATGTATTTTTATTTGGAATGTGTTTGAACGTTTTGCCTGCATGTATATAAGTGCATCCATGCATGCAGTGCCCACAGAAGCCAGACGAGGATGTCAGATCCTCTGAAACTGAAGTTATGGTCAGTTGTTAGCTACTATATGGGTGCTGGGAACCAAACCTTGATCCTCTTTAAGAGCAGCCAATGTTCTTAACTGTTGAACCATCTCTCCAGCCTCGCTGAAATTTTTTATTCACATGCTTTGTCATTTGTGCACTACTCCTTTGAACCGGCATTCATTTATTCAGTAAATATTTATAGAGAAATCACTAGGTAGCCAGTACTGCTCTAGGCTCTGGAGATACAGCAGTGAAAGCAATAGACAAAGTTCCTTCTCTCGGGGAATTTAGTTCTAGTAGTGAAGGCAAACATCAAGAAATGCACTGTATAATGAAGTGTTAGATGAAGGCAAGGGCATACTACAGTAATGGAGGGGAAAGTGGCAGAGGTTTTAGGTGGGGTGGCCAGGGAATGCCTCTCACGGTGAGGGTTGAACAGAGGCTCAAAGGAGATCAGAAATCCTGAGTGCCTGGCAGAAGTGAAGAGAACAGCAGGGGCAAGGACTCTGTGGCAGAAGCACAGAGTGAAGGAGAAACCAGTTTGACAGCAGTGGGGTAGATACAAGAAAGAGTGATGGAAAATAGTTAAAACTGGAGCCAAAACTAGGGACTGGGGAGTTTGAGGCCAAGACTTTGAGGTGTGTTCTGGAATGATAATGAACTTAGATTTAAAGAATCACCTTGATAGGAATATGGATTGATATGGAAAGCTGGTCTAAGATCAGCAACATAGGAGGCTTTATCAAACATCTGGGGAAAATACAGTGACTTAGACTGGGCAGTAATGGTGGAAAATGGTCAAATTGGGAATGTATTTGAAGGAAGAGCCAGTGGGACTTGTTCATGTACTGAATACGAATTTAAAGAAAAAGGAAGAATGACTCTCAAGATTCTCAGTCTGGGCATCTTGAATGGTGGTGTCATTTACCAAGATGTGACTACTGGGGGTGGGTTGTTTGAGGGATGGGGGTATGTAGTGAGACAGAGCTGTGGTTAAGGTGCATTGAGTGTGAAATGCTTGTTGATAGCCAAATGGAGTTGTCCAGGAAGCAGATGTTCATTCACAGGAGAGGTGGGGACTGGTAGGTTTCTCCAGAGGAGTGTGTATAGGTACGGAAACCGAGCCCCGGAGCATCTACATATTTAGATTCCGAAAGTGGAAGATCAAAGAGGAACAGTAAGATAGATAGAAATCCAAAAACATTAGTATCATATTAAGAAAAAAAATGTACGGAAAGAGGATTATGTCTGTTGGTGGGTTGAATGGAATGAAGAAGACTCAGAAATTACCATTGGACTAATTGGTGACTGGGCTGGGTGTGGTGGCACATGCCTTTAATCTCAGCACTCAGGAGGCAGAGGCAGGTGAATCTCTGTGAGACAGAGGCTACCCTGGTCTACATAGGTAGCTACATAGCAAGTTCCAGACCAGCTGGGGCTATAGAGTAACCCTGTCTCAAAAATAAATAAATAAATAAAAATAGAAATGATGTGGTGACTGTTATATGTGGTTTTTCTAGAGTAATCCTTGTCTTCTTGAAAAATGTATCATTGAACAAAAGATACATTTTCATCTTGTATGAAGGGATTATAAGTCTAACAGATAAAGTTATCATCTCAAAATTTGATCATAGTAAAAGCTAAAGACTCATCTGGAGTATAAGTAAAAAAGTATATACTTTAATTTGCAGTTAACATTTTTCTAACTTTATGTTTCTATTTTTTTTCTTAATAGCATTTTCTTCCTCTTGCAAATCTGGAATGTTCACCAAATATTGAAACATTCCTTTGCCAAGCCTTTGTACCAACCTGTACCGAGCAAATTCACGTGGTTCCACCTTGTCGTAAACTTTGTGAGAAAGTATATTCTGACTGCAAAAAATTAATTGATACTTTTGGGATCAGATGGCCTGAAGAACTTGAATGTAACAGGTAAATTATTTTTTTATTCCAAGTGAAAAATACTAATGCTAATAGTATTTTAGTATTGTTAGCACTCTGTAATGTAATTGTCATTATCTGATTCAACACATGTTTACACACATATAGCTAGGCAGAATGTTGGTGAGCATTGCAGACATAGTTTAACGAAGACAGACTTAGTTCTTGCTCTTAGGGAATGTACAGTGAGGGGAGAAGGACAGATAGTAATCAAATAACTATGCTAGAAAATGCAGAATTATGACAGATGCAACAAAGGAGATTGCATAATTATGAGAACATGTACTGGCACCTTTCACCTAAATTGGGGTCTAAAAGTGGTCAAGAAGGATTTGGCTGTTGATCTAAAGTCTGGAGGTAAGGCTAAAGTAACTAGGCCGTGAGAGAAGGTAAGGACATTTTGAGTAATAGGAGCAGCTTGTTCAGAGACCTTGTGACAGAAGAGAACTTGGGATAATGGGGAGTTAAAATGCCTGTGAGAAGCTGAGCATGGTGGCACACACCTGTAATCCCAATGCTTGGGAGGTGTGGCAGGAGGATGAAGAGTTAAAGGCTAGCCTAGGCTATATAGTGAGTCCGTGTCTCAAAAAGACACACACACACATACACACACACACACACACACACACAAGCAAGCAACCAGTGTGACTGCAGTGATTAGAATAAGAAAGACTTTGGTACAGGACAAAGGAGAGAAGCAGCAGTCAGCCCCTTCTGGGCCCATCTTGCATGTTTTTCTGCTGCTCACACTGAGACCTCCAGGCAGTTCAGATAGGAATGAATTCTGTGTAGGGTAGAGCAGTCATGCCACCATCTCATGTGGGCTGTTCACCTTAGGAGTCCAGGCCTCTTCCCTTTTCCAGCTTTGATGGTATGTGGGAGTGGGAGAAGGTACAGAGCCATGTCATCTGCTTCTGACTCTCCATTTGCCTTTTTCCTGGCAAGATGTCATTTGGTCAGTTGAACTAATAAGGAAACTGAGGAATGTGTGTCCACAAGGGAAGAAGGACCTCAGGAAGGAGGAAGTGTCAGGTACCACTGGAGTGATGGGACCAGAGTCTAGACTGCAGGGTAGGACAGTGGGGCTTATCAGTGTCTAGGGTTTTATGGGACAGATTTAGTTCCAAAATAAAGGATCAGTGACTGACTACTTTAAAAACTTCCAGGAACAAAGAAAAGACAGGCATCTACAAGGTAGAAGAGACTATCAGACTTTCTGAGAAGACAGGATCCCAAGCATAGATGTGAATGGGGGAGCCTCCATTGTAGTGTAGGGTGGGGGTCAGGATGGCTGAAGTGTTGGTAGTGTTGTATGACCAGGGAGGCACTTGGAAAGGCCCTACCTCAAAGTTTCTGTTGTGAAATAGTAGAGTCTGGGGAAGAAGGATGTGAATTTGAGAAGTGTTAGGATGTAGGTAAAAGAGTAGACTACAAGTTTCATCTCTCTTTAGGTAACTCAGATGACCCTGAAATTGTCCTATTGAAACTTTGTGGTGGGGTACTTGGGCCTATATACCCAGGAAGCAGATAGTTGGGTTTATTATGGTGAAGTTTTAGCAGATGGAGACAAGGATAAGAGAGTAAGAAAACGAAAAACAGCGAAAAGGGTGGTACTTCAACTTGAGTTTAGCCCGTGAATTTCTAAAAGGGGGGTGGGGTAAGGATTTCTGTGTGGAAATGGGAGCTCTCAGGTTTTCTTTAAAAAGGCATAGGAGACATTTTTAATCAATAAGTGGCAAGATAGGAGCTTGCAGACCAAGGGCAGCATGCCCACAGGTAACTAAAGTGGGTTAGGGATCATGGAGATTTTAAAAAGTTTACCCAGCATGTACTGGGTTGTCTAGAAGGATGGTCAGATCACCCTGCTGATGACTGCAAGAGGAGGGAGAGAAAGTGGGGGCCCGTCAACTGTTCTCTATTGCCTGTCTACTGCGTTCCCAGCCCATTGAAGCAATGAGGACAGAGCAGACCAAAAGCCACATTGTCAAAGATCTTACCCCTTAGTGGTGGGAAGAAGATGATAAAATAAATACATTCTAGTTACACTCAAAGATGATAAATGATACAGGGAGAAAGTGAGGTCCTTAGTCTCATTCATAAAGGAATTTAAGAACAGACTCGAATATAAGCTAAAGGACAATTTTACTAGAATTGTAAAGAAAAATCACCAGGACAGGCAAGCTGGAAATCGCAACCACTGCCTTGAGGAGAAGAGTTGGGGGGTAAGGGAGCCATGAAGCCAAAGCCATGCTGGTTTAGAACTGCATGGAGGTCAGACACATGGTGCACACATACACACATATAATTAAAAAGATAAAAGGTAACATGCTTTTCTAGTATAATCCATAAACAGGTATTTCCACTCTTCACCTATGTACTATGACAAAGTAAGTGCATTTCATACTGAAAATGATGCAAAAGTGCTTACTTAACAGGTGTTTCTATAGTGTGAAATATTCTGTGTCAAGGTTAGAATGCTAGTTGTATTTGTTATATATGTATATATTCACTCTGGTATTAATGTGATATTTTAGTGAGGTAAAATTTGATTATATATAAAAATCTCAGAAATACATTTATTTCACTTTTAATCTTGGTCTTTCTGTAACAGTGAATAAACGTAATTAATCCTGGTAGGCTTGACCAATTGCAATTAGATTTTATAGTAAGAAAATAGGACTTGAAGACTGGGTTTGGTGGTACACACCTGTAATCCTAGTACTCAGGAGGTTGAGGCAGAAGAATCCTGAGTTGGGGGCCAACTTAGGCTATATATGAAGTTACAGGCCAGCCAGAGCCTGTTCCAGAGGGAGGGAGGGAGGAAGAGTGAGAGAGAGAGAGAGAGAGAGAGAGAGAGAGAGAGAGAGAGAGAGAGAGAGAGAAAACAGGTTTTTAAGCACAGTTAACTCATGAATCAGCCTTATCAATCCACTGAATTTTGCATATTAGTCTTGTTTACTTACATTTGTTTCCAATTTTCTAGGTATTGGGGATTTGGGGTTTTTTTAATTGGTTTATTTTACATGTATGAGTTTATTGCTTGCATATAGGTAAGTGCATCCATGTTGTAAAGTGCCCACAGAAATCAGAAGAGGGCATTGGATCCCCTGGACTGGAGTTATGGAAGATTGTTAGCTGCCCTGTGGGTGTTAAGAACTGAACCTGGATCCTGTGCAAGAGCAACAAGCATTCTTAACTGCTAAGCCATCTCTCCAGCCCTGGGGTGGGGGTGGGGGGTGTTGGAATTTTAAATATTGTGTTGATATAGTGAAATCTCACACAATAAGTTGGAGAAAGCTAGTTTTTTTGGATTTTATTTCTAGATGGAAACAACTGTAAGTCTTTGGGGAGCTCACATACTCTGGTAGATTGTAATCATTTTCCAAAATAATTTAATAATATGTGGTAAAACTGCAAATTCTCATGCTGTAAATCCTAGAAAATTATCTTCTATAAATCTCCTAACAAATAGTCATCAACAAGAATATCAATTATTCTTTTTTGGTTTTTATATTTAAATTTTAATTGCATTTTTGTGTGTTTCATACAGAACATCTCGATGAGCCTTAATCATCATTATACTCCCTTCCCACTGGCCCCTCGTAAAGCCACCCCCCCTCCCCCGCTGGAATTCATGCATTCTGTCATTTGTTTTGAGGCCTATTGTATCAAGTTAGTGTCCCCAGATGTTCCTCCATGCCAGTTCATTCACTGAGGTCTAGCTACTCAGACTTTCTAGAATCCCTCATGCTAAGATCAGCTCTTTCTCACCCAGCAGTAATCAGTTGCCAATATTTCTTCATCTGTGGTTGGGGTCTGCTGTCCATTTCCCCACTTCTATGCTGGGGTTTTGTCTGCTTGAGTTTGCATGGGTCTTGTGCATGTTGACACCATTGCTGTAGGTTCACATGAGCAAGGTTTCAGGAACTTGTAGGACTCTTTCCATATGATCACACACCTCCTCCCTAGCTCTTACAGTCTTTCTGCTCCCTCTTCCACAATGGTCCCTGAGCCCTGAGAGGGTGAAATTTAATATCAGAGTCCTGTCCAAGGAGCAGCATTCAGCAGACTCTTAATCCCTGGCCATTTGTGACCTTTTGTATCTGGCCATTTGTGACCTTTTGTGTTCCAGACCTCCCTCCCTAAGTAAGCTTTCTTAATGAGAATTGAGAGACTAATTAGTGTCTTCTGTACCCTGTGTTCTATGTTCCATGAGCCATAGGTGTATAGGTTGCATTGTAGATGTACCACTTAGGCTTGGGCAATTCACAGACAGTTTCTGTGTATGACCAGTTGTGGTACTCTGTAGTAGTCTCTGGTACAACAGAAGCTTCATTAATGAGTGGTGACTGGGATACTTGACTGAAAATATAAAGACATATATATTTGCACATAGTAAGAAATTATATGAACTAAGTAATGGAAGCAACCTAAGTGTCCCTCAACTGACTGAATGGACAATGAAAATGTGGTACATTTACTCAGCAGTAAAGAAAGAAGAAATCTGCAGGTAAATGGATGGAACTAGAAACTGTTTTACTAAGTGGAGTAACAGACTCAGAAAAACAAACCATGAATGTTCTCCTTCATTTATAGATCCTAGCACCAAATCCTTATATGTGAGTATATATTCTGAGATAACGGCAAGAACCAGGAAAACGGAAAGGAACTAGGGAGGTAAAGGTAAAGAAGGAACCTGAGAGAGAACAGAAGGAAAGATGAATAAAATGGGGGTATTAAATGGAGGCGGGAGGGAGGGCTATTCAGGGAACTTTGGGGGTAAGGGGAAAGAAGGCGCTCAAGAGAGGTGGGGCCATGAGAGACTGGTACTATAAAGGCAGAAATGGGGACACTTTAAATGGGGAAGGCATGGAGGAAGGGTTAGAGTGGGATAGAGAGAGGGGAGATAAATAATGCCTAGTTAATGTAAAAAACCTACAGCCTAATGATAAATCACACATGGAGAATCTCTCTGTGAATCCGTATGTATAGCTGAAGTCTACATAACAAAAAATAGTGCCAGAGAGGAAAAACCTTCCTTTGAGTTGTTACTCAGGGTGGTTCAAGAGACTCCCAGAATTACACAGGCTCATAGGCTATTGCCACAGCCCTTGATTGCCTCCCAGAACTTGAAGGTCAGACCCTGTTGCTAAAGACAGAACATACTTCGGACATAGGATTTTGAGTAAAGGAGCTGGAGCTGACCTGGAAGCCACCTCCCCTGAAGGCTAACTCTTATAGCTTTGGCAAGCACTACACAAGCTGCTAAGAGAGAACACTAGTCAGTGCTCCAACACCAGCTTTAAAACCAAATAACCACATCAGTGATCAGCAAAGCACACGACATTGATGCAGTAGTGGCACTTTTATCTTGGGGGCAATAAACAACTACATAATTGTACTAAAAGCCCACTTTTTGGGCTTTTACTCATGTGTGGTAATAGAAACATAGCCAAATACACATGACTGGAAAGGTCATAGATCTTAGAATCCCAAGATTGTCACATCCTTAGACTAATATTTCTTTTTCTTTTTTTGAGGGGGGGGCTGTTGAAACAGAGTCTCCCTGTAACCCAGGCTGACCTGGAACTCACAGAGATCTTCCTGCATCTGCCTTCTAAGTGCGGAGATCAAAGGCTTGTGCCACCACTCCTGGCTATGTAATTTTTTACTATGTGGTTTTTATATTTATCTATTTGTTGGGATTGGAAGTCAGCTGACAACACACAGGAATCAGTTCTGTCCTTCTACCACGTGGATCATCAAGCTTTACAGCAAGCACCTTCACCTGCTGAACCACCACTGGTTCCCGGTTTCCTAAAAATAGAAAAATTGGATGCAGCTGACATCTGTCAGTGTAGATACATTTTTAAAAGTGTTGAGCTTAGAAAAGGAGGTTATAGCATGATGTCATTTATATAAAGTTGAGGGTCTGTGAAACTACTCTATAAATGTATGGCTAGTAAATAAAATACATTTAGTGCTTGAGGAGAATAAAATTCCAATTTCTGATAATAAATACTTCTGAGAAGAAAGAAAAGGGAGTAAGACCAGAAAGGAGTTCCGACTGTATCTAATGTTGTATTGCTTTATTTAAAAAGATATTAAGGAAAACTGACATAGTGTTACATTTTTGACTTTGAGTATTCATTTTAGATGAATATATTTTATTTTCTATTTATTTCTATTTTATATATATATGAGTGTTTTGCTAGTATGTATGTACATAAACTATGTGCAAGGCCAGAAGAGGAGATCAGATCCCCTGGAACTGGAGTTATGGATGATTGTTAGCCACCATGTGGGTGCTGGGAACCTCTGTAAGAGCAGCTAGTACTCTTAACCACTGGCTATTTCTCCAACTCCTTATTTTCTGTTTTTAATCTTAGTTTTCTCAGTGTTTTCAAACCATATAGAACCTTCAGAATAATACTGGTGATGTCTGCAAAAGCAGAACTCCCACCTGAAAGGGGGTACGAGAGTTTATTCTGGAGCCAAATATGAGTGACCATGACCTGGGCACACAGATTCAGGTTACCCCAAATACCATGTTCCAGCAGGGAAGCAGTTTCGTAAAGTTTTTATAGTAACAGAAAAGTCACAAATCAAGACACTTTTCAAATATATTAGTGAAAACATTAAGTAGGCAGCAGTAGGTCTCTTATGCTATCTGATGACATTCCTAGCTTTTTGATTGGTGGCAACTGTATTTTGGTTAAATTAATGCATTCTGTTAGTCAGAAGATGTTAGGTCAGAAACAGAGGTAGGTAAAGGGTAGCTATTTACAAGCTAAACATGGCCCAAGACAGATTGTAAATAGCCTCTGGATCAGCAGCATTCCAAACTCTGCAGGCACTGAAGTGCTGTTCAGTTGGTCAGCCTTGCAGGAAGTTCAGTCCAAGATGCAGGGTTTTCCTGGGAACTTTTTGCTCACAGTATATACAAACTCAACTCAGCTCTTCACAAAACAGAAATACCTATGAGTCAGTCAGACTTTTTTTCATAAGCAAGGGAGGCAAACAGCCAAACAAACTGATGAGATAAGAGTTGCGCTGGTCCTCCACTTAGCTGAAGGGTTATCTTACCCTTCTGTAAGAACTTGAACTCTACCATGTCAGTCTAGGGAAGAATCTCATGTTAGCCATCTTAGTTTTCTTCCCATACATGATTGATCTGCTTCGTTTGTGCACAGCAGAAAATAAAAGCAGGGGTGGGAATGGAGCTCAGTTGTTAGAGCACCGTTAGTGTGTGCAGAGCCCCACATTCAGTCCTACGCACTGTAATATAAAGAAAAGCAGATTTCATGGGACTTATATATCATATTCTCTAAGTAGTATGACAGTATTTTGTCTGGAGATTACCAATTCAAATAAATTATATGTTCTCTTAAATATTTAAACTTAAAAGTAGAAAATATCTAACAATTATTATTTGACTAATTGTTTTCAAAGTAGTATTTTTACATGTTTTATATTTTTCACACGTTCACCTGCCTTGTTGAGTGTGCAGACCCTGCAGTGCTATGCAGAGCCACATCATGGCTGTGCCTGAGTAAAAGTAGCCAGCCTTCTCAACGTCCATTCTAGCCAAAGGGGGACCTGAACTGATCCAAGAACCAGTTCCTTCAGGATTCTTTCAGAACTGTGCTCTCAAAAAAAGGACTAATTTCTTTTATTAAAACAGTATGTCCAGCATGAAATGGGGAAGTAAAAGTTGAACCCTTATTAGAGGATTTCGTACTTTCTGACCCCTACTAATGTAGAACAGCACCCATAAACACAAACAGATGTTATCAATTTAATCTCACCTTTTGTTTGCAACATAAATGGGATAATCTGCTACTTCCAACAAATATGATGCTTGCATTGCTTGCTTGATATGCAGAACGTGTACATATACATTCTTGTATTGTTCTAAGTCAAAGGCAAGGAAGGGTCATAAAGGATTAAGGCCAGGTGTTTTATGTTACCAGAGTTACAGCCTAGTAGGCTGATTCACATTACAAAAAGATCAGGTTAGCTTTTTGGTTCCCAGATTAAGTAAAAGTCATTTGTTCAGAGGATGTCCATACTGTAAAAGTTACTCCCACCTGTTGAAGCTTCGTAAACAACCACAAGTTTTTAATCATTTTCAAAACTTTCCACCTAGCTCTAACCCACAATCTAATTGAGTTTGCGTGTCTTCCCATCAACTATGAATGCAACAAGGTAACACTTTATAGTTTGAAAGTGTAAGACAAAATAACAAAGTGAGAGACAGCTCTGGGAGGAGTGGGGAGAAAGGTCAGTATGATCAAAAGACATTGTGTGCATGCATGCAGTTCACAGAGAATTAATGAAATAACAAAAAATGACGACTTCATGTATTGAACTTTTTGTAATCTTTGCAGGTTGCCGTACTGTGATGACACTGTTCCTGTGACCCTAGAACCACACACAGAACTTTTTGGTCCTCAGAAGAAAACAGGAGAAGTCCAAAGAGACATAGGAGTTTGGTGTCCACAGCATCTTAAGACTTCAGGAGAGCAAGGCTATAAGTTCCTTGGAAATGACCAGTGTGCCCCTCCATGCCCCAACATGTATTTTAAAAACGATGAGCTAGACTTTGCAAAAAGTTTCATTGGAATAGTTTCCATATTTTGTCTTTGTGCAACTCTGTTCACATTCCTTACTTTTTTAATTGACGTTAAAAGATTCAGATACCCAGAGAGACCAATTATCTATTACTCTGTCTGTTACAGCATTGTGTCTCTTATGTACTTCGTTGGATTTTTGCTAGGCAATAGCACAGCCTGCAATAAGGCAGAGGAGAAGCTAGAACTGAGTGATACAGTTGTTCTAGGGTCTCAGAATAAGGCTTGCAGCATGGTGTTTATGTTTTTGTATTTTTTCACAATGGCTGGCACTGTGTGGTGGGTAATTCTAACTATTACTTGGTTCTTAGCTGCGGGAAGAAAGTGGAGTTGTGAAGCCATTGAACAAAAAGCAGTGTGGTTTCATGCTGTTGCCTGGGGAATTCCCGGCTTTCTGACTGTCCTGCTGCTTGCTATGAACAAAGTTGAAGGAGACAACATTAGTGGAGTTTGCTTCGTTGGCCTTTATGACCTGGATGCTTCTTGCTACTTTGTCCTTTTGCCACTGTGCCTTTGTGTCTTTGTTGGGCTGTCTCTTCTTTTAGCTGGCATCATTTCCTTAAATCATGTTCGACAAGTTATTCAGCATGATGGTCGGAACCAAGAGAAACTGAAGAAATTTATGATTCGAATTGGAGTCTTCAGTGGCCTGTATCTGGTACCATTAGTCACACTGCTTGGTTGCTATATCTATGAGCTAGTAAACAGGATTGCCTGGGAGATGACCTGGGTTGCCGACCATTGTCACCAGTACCACATCCCATGTCCTCCTCAGGTAAGAGCCATCCTGTGGACTGTGCCACTGCTCACTTTTTATTGAGGAATTAGATTTCAGATGAGAAACCCAATAGACACAGGGAAGAAAGTGTCCATTCTTCAAGCTGCTCCTGTTACAGTAGTAAGATGCCTCCTATAATTATTATTTTAAACATTAAATTGAAAAAAATAACTTTTTTTTTTTGATCTTTCTGATACAGGATCTCCCTGTAGCCCCAGCTGGCCTGGAACTCACTGTGTAGACCAGGCTGCCTTCAGTCTCACAGAGAGCCACTGTCTCTGTCTGCAGAGTCCTGGCATTAGAGGCATGTGCCACCACACCTGGCTGTAAATTGAAATTTTTTAAATTGGGTTGTAAAAGCAGATTAAGAGTAGTTAAGAACAGACCTCATCACGGAAAAAAAAAGAAGTAACTTCTGCTGAACTGGAAATCGTTTTCATTTTTTCAAGGACTAGAAAAATCCCATATTTGAGTATAAATTTGTGCGTAGTGTATACTTCTAAAAATATAATTTGGTTTTTCCCCACCCATCCTGTTATTCTTAACTGAGAAAAAAATACACAATTGAAAATATGTTTCTTGTGTTTCTGATACTTATGATTAGAATAAGTGTGTTGATTTTAAGATTAAAAATATAAATTTCTGAAAACATAAAAAGCATTTGTTTTCTTAAAGCATTTTAGTTTATTTTTTTAATATTTTAAAATTTTATTTTAGAATGAGTGTTTTGCCTGCATGTTTATAAGTGCACCTGTGTTGTGCAATGCCTGTGAAGGTCAGAAGAAGCTGTTGGATCCCCTGGAACTGGAGTTACAGACTATTGTTAGCTGCCATGTGGGTGCTAGGAATTGAACCTGCATCCTCTGCAAAAGCATACTGTTGTCTTAACTGCTAAGCCATCTCCAGCCTTTTTAAAAATATTTTATTTACTTTTACTTTATGTGTATGAGTGTTTTTTGTACATGTGTGTAAGAGCACCACATTCATGCAGTTCCCACACAGGTCAGAAAGAGGGCCTCTGATCCCTGGAGCTGGCATTGCAGATAGTTGTTAGTCACCATGTGAGTGTTAGGAACAGAACCCTCTGCAAGAGCAGCAGGTGCTCTTTACTGCTGAGTCAACTGTCCAGCCCCATTACTTGAATTTTTAAATAAAAAGTTGTTTTAAAATACATTTTAGCAATTTACAGCATGCCTTTGTACTTAGGAGGCTGAGATAGAAGGGTTGTCAAGTTTGAAGTCAGCCTGCAAAGCTTAGCAAGAACGATCCTGTCTCAAATTAAGTAAATAAATAAAGTAAAATAGATTTTATCTGACTGGGGTATTACTCACTGTTAGAACACTTGCCTAGCATGCACAAGGCCCTGGGTTCTGTCTTTAGCATGGCAAAAATAATAATAATAGGACAATGATGAGAATAGATTTTGTGCATTGAATGCTGCTTTGTGATATCGACTATTGAACATGAACGCTGTCATTACCATATATCAAAAATTACATGCTAAGATGTTTGACTCAGACACAGCTTTGTTTCCTTTTTCCTCCCTCTCCTTTATTTTCCTTCCTTTTTTCTTCCCATTCTCTTTAGCCCCTCCTAAAACATTATTTTAAATAATATAGAGATAATCACTCCAGCATTATTAGCTATTGGAAGTAGGTTGGACATAAGTATCTTTAAATAGGGCTAATTGAATAAGTTACAGTTTATCCGCATAAAAGAACAAGTCTGTAAAAAGAAAGAAAAACTATTTGCGCTGATACAGACTGGGCTCCCAGACATATTAGTGTAAAATGCAAGATATAATGCAAAATATTTAATATTTTGCAGTTGAACATTTAAAAATAGTATTAGAGGTTTATGCTTTAAACAAAAGTATGATTTTGCTTTTTGTGAAATTTATGTTTTCACATCTTACTAATATTTGCTCTACAGTAGCCAAATTTTAATAATATAAACATTAATGCAGAAAGAATATAAAATGTAAATTATGAGTTTAAATGTTTTAAATTAGATCTTAGTGAAGGAAAATAAATACTTAGGGACAAATATTTTATCAATTATATATTTGGACAATTTTACATTTATATATTTATATTATCAAATATAAATTCATATTTAGCATTTTATCAATTATAAGAGGCTACTCTCCCTACAGTAGGGGGAAAGGACTAGGAATTATACCACGATTATGAAAAATCATTCATAAATGAGCTATATTTTGCTGCACATGCAGTATTTCTTCATTTGGGGCTAGAGAGATGGCTCACTGGTTAAGAATACTTACTGCTCTTGCAGAGAACCCACGGTCAGCTCCCAGCACTCACATCTGGCAACTTATAACCACCTACAACTCCAGTTCCAGGAGATTCAATTCCCTCTTCTGGCCTCTGCAGGCACCTACATACATATGGTGCACATGCATATACTCAGGCACACACATAGACACCTAAAAATAAATAAACCTTTTTTTTAAAAAAAAGGTTTTTGCTCAGACATAGTAAAAAAATGTGTCACACTTAAAGTACTATTCATTTATGTTATTTTAAATTCTTTGTGATAAAACAGGCTGAAGATTTATAATTTTGTTCAAAGTTTACATTGACAATGTAGATTTTCCTCTACATTTTAAATATATCGTTTGTTTTGTTTTTGTAGGCAAAATCAGAAGCTCGACCAGAATTGGCTTTATTTATGATAAAATACCTGATGACATTAATTGTTGGTATCTCTGCTGTCTTCTGGGTTGGAAGCAAAAAGACATGCACAGAATGGGCTGGGTTCTTTAAACGAAATCGCAAGCGAGAGTAAGAACTTACTGCATTGTCTGACATTACTTTTAAACAAATGCTCAAAATACTAATATCTTTTGCCTAAAATGATTAAAAGTCAATCTGATAGAATATTCTATAATATCCATACATAGTTTATATACATTCAACTAGCCCTACATTGTATATAATGTGCTATAGTTTTTTCCTTTCTTATTGAATTTTTTTGCCTTTTATACATTATCTTTTGTTTGTATTTAAATCCCCTCTCCTATCTTCACCCTCACCTTACTACCAGTATATATACATCCAGTATGTATACATCCCTGTGTCCAGTACACACACACACACACACACACACACACACACACACACACACACGCGCGCGCATACATACATGCGAATCAAACCCCTAAAAGAGACTGGCTCTCCCCCGTCGGTTTCCAGTAGTCCTTCAGGTGGGGTTGGGGTTTTTTTACTCACTTCCCATGTCTGTGCTAGGATTTTGTCTGGTTTGAGCTTACATGGTACTTATGCATGCTGTCACCATTGTTGTGAGTTCATATTAATAACTGACTAGCTGTTTGTGGAAAACTCTGTTTCCTTGTGGCTATAGAGTTTTTAAGAATTGTTTCCCATTGGTTTGGTTAATGAACTCTTTGTGATACGAATTTCAGAACAGTAACTAGGTGGATGGGGCCCACCTGTAATCCCAGCACTCAGTGACTGGGGGTGAAGGCAGGAAGTTGGTGTTTGAGGCTAGCATGGATAGTGGGACCCTACTTCCAAAAAAAGAGTTTTTAATTCAGAACTGTGTATCTTTTTACTAATAATTTTTTGTAGGCTGAAAACTTGCATTTAACTGAGCTCAGTCTTTATCACTGTTGCTGTATGTGCACCCTGTATTTATCTGCCCATACTAACTTACTGTAACTTATCAACTTAAATGTTACCAGTTCACTCTTTCTGCCTGCAGAAGCAAATAAAATGTTTGAACAAGTTTTCCTTATATGGGAGTCTACTGATTTCACAGTATTGTAATCTCACATTTTATAAATACAATAAATCATATGCAATTTCTGATTTTAATGAATGAAGATTTTTGGTAGAAGATTTATGATATCTTTTTATGGCTTCTATCTGCAACACTTAAAATTTGCTGAGTAACTTCTCTCCTTGGATTTCCCTACAGTCCGATCAGTGAGAGCCGAAGAGTGCTGCAGGAGTCATGTGAGTTTTTCTTAAAGCACAATTCTAAAGTGAAACACAAGAAGAAGCACTACAAACCAAGCTCACATAAGCTGAAGGTCATTTCCAAATCCATGGGAACCAGCACAGGAACTACAGCAAATCATGGCAACTCTGCCATAGCAATCACCAACCATGATTATTTAGGACAAGAAACTTTAACAGAAATCCAAACCTCCCCAGAAGCATCGGTGAGAGAGGCAAGAGCTGACGGAGCAAGCACGCCCAGGGCGAAGGAACAAGACTGTGCAGAGCCTGCCTCGTCAGCAGTGTCCATTTCCAAGCTCTCAGAGGATCAGGCCAACAGAAAAGGCCGAGCCGGCAGTGTGAAAGACCAAAGCAGTGTATCAGAAGGCACACATAGTGAGGGAAGGTGAGATTAGCTTTGCTTTATAAAATCATCACCATTTTAAATAGTGCATTATCCTGTTTTATTAAAGCATAATACATCTGGAAAGCAAGCATTTTATATGATATGTCTGCACTCTTAATTCAGGGAAGTTTGGGCTCAGCCTATAAATGTGCTATTTAATATTTTTATTCTTAGGTTTAAAAAGTCTTAATATATCTTGGTGAAATTGGAAAGTAATGCTTATTTCTTATGGTAGTTAAGAGTTACTTGACATTTAGATAAATGTTTAAAATTTATCTGAAATACAGGCGAAATTATCATCATGCATCACAGTGGTATGAACCTGTAATTCCCACGCTGGGGAAGTAGAGGCAGAAGGATCGTGAATTTGCAGCCAACCTGGGTTCCATAGCAAGCTCAAGTCCAGCCCCAGTTCAAACAAAATAATATATAATTCTGTCTAAAAGATGATGTTTTAGACAAAGATGATCATAAAAATTTTTCAGTTTCTGAAACTGAAAGGATATGAAATCATCATTAGTAGGTTTCCCAAATGGTCAAAGATAATCAAAGCACAGAATTTTTTGCCAGAATTCTGACTGCTAACTACGTTAAGCTCTCAGGCTTAGCCCTTTCACACTGAGTTAAATATACCTTGTCTATGTTCCCATAATGCTTTCATAAACCTGTAGTAACTAGATAGATGGTTTTATCTTCCACTGGATTTGAAAGCTCCTCACAGGAGAAGCCAAGGTCTTAGTCATCTTTGTATTCCTAAACTCTTACGTGGTGTCTTATCTGTGGCTGGAGCCAGGAGTCTGTTCTACGACTCCATGAGAGTGAGACACCATGCTCAGCTCACACAGGAGTAGTGCTTGATAAAGTTTCTGAAGTCAGCAAAGTTGTATTTGAGAAAAATTACTTGTATTTTGAAGTGTTAGAATATACCGAAGTTTTAGTGAATTATCTTCTGATAAAAGGCCTGTGCTGGTCCAGGTAAAACTCATAAATAATGACATATTAGGATGTCTGACGTCCTACTTGTGTTTCTCTATATGCCTGCCAACTTTGTTTCTTTTTTCTAGGGCAAGTCCAAAGAGTGACATGACTGAAACTGGCCTAGCGAAGAACAACAATTTGCAGGTCCCCAGTTCTTCAGGACCAGGCAGCCTCAAAGGTTCCACATCTCTGCTCGTTCACTCGGCCTCTGGAGTTAGAAAAGAGCAGGGTGCTGGCAGTCATTCAGATACTTGAAAAACATTTCATCTCATTACCCTGAAAGCAAGTTCATATTACACTGGAGATGGCCAGTGTACTGTCTTATAAAGATCACTGTTGGATTGGGAGTGTAGCTCTGTGGTAGAGCACTTGCCTAGCATACTTGAAGACCTGGGTTCAAATCCCAGCACTGAAAAAAAATCACTGTTACATTTTTCTTTTGCACTTAAAGCTGCATTGTCTACTGTTATACTGGAAAAAAGTAGATTCCAAGAATAATACAATTTCTTGTATACCTAGAAAACAGAATGGTCAGGTTAATGTTTTTTAATTGTAGAGGCAAGGAGAGAATTAGAGGAATCTTCCCTTTCTACTTATGAAGATTCTACTCTTGTTAAAGTATTTTAAGATATTATGATATTTCACTCTTTTGATATAAAAATCAAGATTGTTCTTGGCTGAAGTATTTAAAACATTATTTTTTCCTTTATATATATATGTATATATATATATATGAACTTATATGTATTTGAGCTTTTGAAAAAATCTCAGAAAATTGGTTCAAATATTTTTATGATATTATTCTAATATTTTAGCTACTTTGCTACTGTGGTAGCTGTTACACTGAATTTTTAATAAACTTGGAAAATAGCATTATTTTATAGTATAATGAATAGGATCATACCAAATGTTCTATAATGAGGATTCACCTTTTAAAACTACTTCTACTATATTACCAGCTTACATGTATGAATTTTATTAAGTGTCATTGTTTTAAGAATTTCACAGATCTGTCTTACAACTAAAAAAAAAAAAAGGTGCTTACTGAAATAGTGTCCAATTCTTTTTACTTTTATTTTTTCGAGACAGGTCTTACTGTGCAGCCTGACTGACCTAGAATTCATTATGTAGACCAGGCTGGCCTTCAACTCAACATAGATCTGCCTGCTTTTGCCTCCCTAGTGCTGGAATTAAAGGCATGTACTGTGCTGCTCCCTGATCCTTCTGCATTTTAAAAATAAAATGTCCCAAGGGATTAGTAGACAAAATGTTAAGCCTGTTATAAATTAAGTCAAATGCAACTGATTTCCTTTTTTTAAAAATGTTTCATGTCATGATTGCATTATGGCTAGTTACACTTGCTTATACTTTTCCTTTGTTTGAATTTTTTAGCATTTAGAATACTACAGACACATTTTATAGTGAGTATTTTTTCAGATGCTATGTTGAGTTCATTTCTGCATCTGAACATTCAAAAAAGTTTGTTAACAATATTAGTGCCAATCAGATGGGGAAAATGTAGGTCTGTAGAGCACACATAAAAACATTAAGGGATTTTCTTAATTTTATTTCTCTTTATTATTTCTTGAGCAAAGTTTCCTGAAGTTTTGGGCCTGTCTGGCATTCTATTTAAATTTAAAATAAAAATTATCGTGTACTGTATGATAATTGTTGTAAATACTGACTTTTCCACATTTGTAAACAGATAACTTTGTGTTCAAAAGCTTTTTTGTGTGATTCTTTTCATTAATAAAATTTTCTTTGTATAAAGGATATTATTCTGTGATAGATATGATAGTGCAGACCCAGAAAATAGTTTAATCCTTAGATCCATGATGCCATAAATTAGAAGCATCCTTTTAACTGATGAAGGAAAAGATAGTCAGGACTCTTGCTTTTTGCCAAATATAAATTATGCAGGCATATTTATTATAACGTGTGTAAGGCGTTAGTGGGGAGACCTTTGGGATAAAGCAAAGGAACCCAGGGTGCTGCCTCTGCTCCTGACAGTGCATTAGGTCATTTCCACAAACTTCCCCAAATAAAGCTCAAATGTATGGCTGCAGTAAAAAACTGTTGCTTTACAAATACTGAAAAGCTAAAAAGACCTCTCCTGGGTCTTTGCCCAAGACACCTAGTCTAGATAAGGCTTTCCTAGATAAACCTCTTTAATTTTCCCATCTTCTCTTCTTGCTCAGCTAAATTTGTCTCCTTTTTCGTAGAAAATTTGCTTAATTAAAAATATTTAAATTACTATGAATTTTTGTTGGGCTATGTTGTGATTTGAATACAAAATGCCCCCCAGTAGGCCTCATGTGTTTGAACACTTGACCCCAGCTGGTGGCTCTGTTTGGGAAGGTTATGGAACCTTTGAGAGGTGGGGGCTTGCTGGAGGAAGTATGTCAGCAGGAGCAGGCTTGGAGGTATTAAAGCCTGGCGAGTGTTCCTCTCCCTCTCCCTCTCTCTCCCCCTCCCCTCCCACTTCCCCTCTCCCTCCCCCTCTCCCTCCCCCTCTCCCTCTCCTTTCTTTCCTTCTTCCTCCTTCTCCCTCTCCCTCCCTCCCTCCCTCCCTCCATCTCTCTGCTTTCTAAGTAGGAATAAAATGCGTTCAGTCTTTTCTGGCTGCCAGCCTAGCCTCACACTCCTGCTGCCATGCCTTCCCCACTATGTCTGTCCATTCTGGAATATAAACAACCTGTGCTCCCCTTCTGGTCAGAGTGTTATCACAGCAGGGGAAAGGAAACCAGAGCAGACTATCATTTTTCCTGTTCTTTTTCATCTTCCTGTTGTATGATTTTTTTTAAATGTATATCTGAAGATACAGAATTTGGTCTTCTAAGATCATCTAGAAAACATAGGTTTTTAAATTCTAGATTGTAACAAATGGCTTTATTAAAGTCTCTTCCTTGGTCACTAATAATTTCACAGTTGACTGTTCCTTGATGTTTCTAGGTAGATCATTTTTTCAGATTAAATAATGGTAATGTTATTTCTTGTTTATTAGCTAGAACTTTTAGCCAGTTATTAATTTGAATAGCAGCAGACATTTGTGTTTTCTTTAATGAAATTATTATACTACTTCATCAAGGATAATTTTGGTGTGAAAGTAGTGACCAGGGTGTTGAATGTTATTAAATGCCCTTTTCTTTCACTATTAGACAGCATCAGACTAACCGCCATGGTTAACAACCCTCCAAGTCTTAGTGATATAAGAAACTGTTATTCCAGGCCAGGCATCAGCATTCATTTGCCAGAACTTGAACACATATTCATACCTGACAGCAAGAAGGGCTGAGAAATGTGGTTAAGATATGTGTCTGTCAGGGAGAAGAAACAGGTTTGGTGAACTATCAGCCAGCATTTCAATATGGTGATGTAATAGTTGAAAAATCTTCTAATGTGATGACATCCTTCAATTCTTTGGATAACCTTCTTTCATCATGATATTTGTTCAATATTTGGCTGAATTTGAATCATTACTGATTATCTAGGGTAAAACTTTGAATATACATCTACCTACCCTTGGTTTAATGCTTATAAATAGCAAGTCTGTATTTTCAAGGTATTCATTTTGAATACCTTGAGCAAACCTCAAAAGTATTTAATTCAAAAGGAAAACATCGGTTTTATTTTTTAATAAAATAGTCTTTGGTGCAGAAGTTGTCCAGTATCTCAGGAAGAGATGACATTAATTTTTATAAGCATTACATAGCAAGCTGGAGAGATGACTCAGCAGTTAAGATCGCTAGCTACTCTTCCAAAGGACCTGAGTTTAGTTCCCAACACCCAAATCAGATGCCTCACAACCACTTGCAACTCCAATTCCAGAGGATCCTACCTCCTTTCCTGGCCTTGGCAAGCCCCATACACATGTGGCATGCACATACACACACACAAATAAATAGTAAGTTTTTAATTTTTAAAAAATTATGTAGCATTTTCCGTTTTTAAAAAGTTGACTTAAATTGCACAGCACCGTTAGATTTACGTTTGCAACAACGAAGTTGGCGTGAACAGTATACAGCTATCCCCCAAATCAGCAAAGATGAGGTGATTCAGTATCTCACTTTAAAAGCCTGCTAGAAACCCCCAGTAGAATTATATAGAATTATTGGGCATAATGCAGGGTGGGCCTAGCTAGGCCACCGGCCAGGAGGAATGGAGGGATGGCTCTTGTGGGTGTGGTACTCCACACCGGTTGGTTGTGAAGCCAGTTTCTGCCCAGCACCTGGAGGGAACCTAATCCACCTGGGAACAAACTGCAATTGGCTGTAGTCAGGACCCCACCCCATAAGGCTATTGGCTAACAAGACCTATAAGACGCTCTGCAGTTTCTTGAATAAATGAGTTTGCAGCAGACCACCACTGCTGGCTTTCCACTAAACTCCTGGAGTCGGTGTCTTGACTCTGCACCTACTCCCCCTACCCCCCCACGGTGGAGATCCTTCAGTCCCCTCGGGCTGGCCCTGAGTGCTGGGACCCACAACACAGAACAGAATGACAGCTTTCAAAAGGACCCAGAGTGCCCATTGGAATCTGTAACTGTTATGCTACTCAAGTTCCAAAGGAATCTTACCCAAGCTTTCCAGGTAAAATTAGACCAAAAACCAGTTTAGAATTTCCAGCCATCATCAAAACCACAGTTTTCCTGCTTCTTTACTTTTATCTCAAAGTGAGTGTCCAGTCGCTGCTGCTGGAAAGTTTAGCATTGCCAAGGCAGGCACTGGTACTCTCAGGAAATGAGAGATGTCATTTGTAATAACCACAAGAAGCTTTTCTGCTTGGGATGCATCATCTGCAATAGCTCACTGAAAATGCCTTGGCAGCCACCACTGTGATCTGTCATGTGCAGAGGAATCAAGCTGGTAATTAATTCACAATGGCAATGTGTCCACAAAGAGAATGAGGAAAGATTAGAAGGTAAATCAGAAATGACCAAAGACCTTGGGCCCCAGAGCTAGACAGCAGAGGAGAGTGGCGCAGTGATGTCCATGAGGAAATGGTCTGAGGACGCAGACCTGCAGGGAGCAGCCACAGAAGAGACAAGAAGAAAAGATGTCATCATAAATACTAAAGACAATGGAAAGAGACCGATTCTAAGATGAGTAAAGTTCGGGGCCAGCTCGAGGTTTGCAGTTTCCATCTCCAGACGAAGAAGGAAAAATAAAGAAAAGTTTCGCAATTTTCCAGCACGAAAGGAGGTAAGGGAGGTGGACCTTCTTCAGTCTTGATTAAACATTCTTTAAAAAGGTTTTCAAATAAATTATTTTGCAAACATACACTATACATGACCATGTTCATTAAACATGCTTTATGCATTCCTACTTATTTTTGCTTACACTGGATTTTAACACACCTACTACAAAATTTCTATTAAAACCTACATTTATAAGTATATTATTACATATTATATAATAAATTTAAGTTGTTTGTTGTGTTTTGAGATAGAGTCTAAGTAGACCTGGCTAGCCTTGAACTTGTGGTAATCCTTCTGCATTCTGCCTCCCACATGCTGGGATTACAGCATGTGCCACCACACCTGGCTCTTAATATTATATTTTGGATATGTTGAAGAAACATGAAAACAAAGGATTTAGAAAGATTTTCCTAAACTCAGAAGAAAACAGAGCATGTTAGTGTCTTTTCCATCATTCTCCAAAGTATTAACTAGAATCAAATTGCCTAGTTTGTGGACTGATTTCCTTCGGGATTTATTCTAGGCGTTCTAGAATCTAACTTGCTTCAGTGTCAGAAAATGTGCAGTCTGAAGCGACGACTCCACACTTCATCTGGGAAAGTCAAACTTAACAGCCCCTAGTGATCCTTCTAATTGCCCTCATGAAAATGCCCATAAAACAGAAAATGCCAGGTCTATAAACCAAGTCGGCCACTGGCAATCCTTGCTGGCATTTTACATTTCTTAGGCACCTCCACAGTTGGTGCAGTCTCTCTGGGAAAAGAACAGGATGCTGTTTTCCTAGAGCTGCCCCCTTGGCAGGCTCTGGGCAAATAGAAAGTAAAGTCACACAAAACATCAGGGTTGTGTTTCCTCAACTGACAGTCATCACCACCTCCGTCACTGATCCTGACTGGATGACTGGAGATGTCACAATGACTAGCTGAGTCGGGTGTGAAGGCTGTCTCAAAAAGAAAAAAAGAAAATCAAATAGCAAATGGCTAGTTGAAGGTTCTTTTGGATGGAAACCACAGACAGCTCCAAGCTTCGGTTATTGGGGATCTTTCTCTCCTCTTGGGTACCCCAGCTCTGACCTGTGACTGTTGGGCTTGCAGTCCTGCTGACTCTCTAGCACTCCTCAGCAGGAGGTCCTCCCTGCTGCTGCCCCACTCAAGGCTGAATGCCCAGGATTCTGGTCTGCTCTTCCCATCACCATTTCAGTAGTTCTCCACACGATAAAGGGCACAAACAGGCAAGGGCCTAGTGTTAAAAGCACTTGGCAGGGTGGGAGTTATACACAGGAGAGAAACCTCCTGGACTAACCCCAAAGAATGTTAAATGGACTATTTATATAGCCAGAAGGAAGATATGGCCCACTTGCCCTTGGATTACAGTTCCATCAATTACAGACCTCCACTTCCAACTCCTCCAATCGCAAGCCTTTCATAAAGAACAGTCAGGAACCTCACAGTCAGATCCTCCTTCGTGTTAATCACAGCTTTTTGCTAGGGAGTTGCTCTGGGAGCCGTTTTTGTCCCTCCACATGTTGCTGAGCACTGCTATTCTAAGATCCAGAGCAGTCGAGGGTGGCGTCCTCTGGAGCCACTTCATGCTGGGTCATTGGGTCATTGGGAGGCCATGCCTGAAGTTTTTTGCCCCTAACACAGGCTGGGACACTGTGGCTAGAGCAAAGCCTCCTGGAGCAGAAGATAGTGTTTTTAGCCACAGTTGTGGCTGCAGTGTTCCATGAAACTCAAGTGTAGCTTCCTTAAGACATGAGTGATCAAGGCAGCCAAGATGCCATGATGACAGGTCAGTCAGTTGCTAATAGAGGGGCTACTGGAGTGACAGCTCCCCACTCAAGGTAGAATCTGTCATGTCAGCCTAACAGTTAAATTGGCAGAGCCCCTAACAGCTTAGGCTATTTTAAGGAAAAGTAAACATTAAGGAATATTTCTAATATACCTCATAGGATTATCATTAACCTCACTTGAGGCAGAATCTCATGTAGGCCTGACTTGACTCAAACTCATTCAATATGTAGCTGAGACTGACCTTAAATTTCGGATCTGCCTGACTGCTCCTCCCAAGTGCTGAGATGACAGGCATGTGTCACCATGTCCTGTTGCAAGTTAGACACTCTACCAATTGCTAGATCCCCAGCTCCTAGACCTATTATTAACAGTAACATTCTTAACATTATTTTATAGTATCTAATTTCTAGTCAACGTCATTCTATCTGTCTCATAGGTAAGCATCATACTGTATGATCCAAAGGTGTTTCATTTTCATTGTTGCCATAGTGATGGTTCTAGGGATGGAACCCAGGGCTCCAGGCATTCCTGACAATTGCTCTGTCCCCGATGTATCTCCCTGCCCACCCCCGACAAAAGGTGCTTTTCCCTGGAAGGAAGATGTCTCTGGGGCTTTCAAGAATGCCAGGCAGAGTCTAGATGCCTTCAACACTCTGAACAGACCAAAATATATATGGTCATCATTCAATCAATGTACATACCGAGAAGAAAACTGAATTTGTGCATGCAAAAGATAAGCATGTATAAGAATTAGCAGTTAAAAGAAATACAATGAAATTTAAGTACCTTGATATGGAAGCCTCCAAGGCAAAAACAAGTTGCTGAATTAATTATACTTATGAATAACACCGTGTAGGTGAACAACTCCCATGGAACAATACTTATATTTAATATGGTTATATGCAGAAGTTTAGCAAATTTCTATTAGTTGCTTAATTTGATACTGCTGTTAAATCAAGACATATTGTGTATCCATCATCTATATGTGTGTGTATATATATGAAGATTATCAGCTTAATGATTTTCATCAACTTCACTGAAATCCTAGAATTTTCCTTTTTAAAAAGTGTTTTATTTGGGACAGGAAAGATGGCTCAGCAGTTAAGAACATGGCTGTTTTTGCAGAAGATCTGGGTTCGAATCCCAGAACCCACATGGTGGCAAACAACCGTCTGAAACTCCAGTTCCAGGGGACACAACACCCTCTTCTGTCCTCCAGGGCACTGCACAACACAAGTGCACTTACACACATGCAAGGATAACACTCCTACACATCAAATAAAAATAAAATAAATCCAAAAAATGAAAAATATATACTTTATTTGCCGGGAGTGGTGGCATATGCTTTTAATTCCTGCACTCTGGAGGCAGAGGCAGGTGAATCTCTGTGAGTTCAAGGCTAGCCTAGTCTACGTAGCAAGTTCCAGGCCAGTTGGAGCTACAGGGAGACCCTGTCTCAAAAAGACCAAAAAAAAGTTTTATTTATTATTTTTGTTTTATGTGTATGAGTGTATTGCCTTCATGGATGCAAATGTACACTGACCATGCAGTGCCCACCGAGGTCAGAGGAGGGCATTGGATCCCTTGGAACTGGAGTTACAGACGGTTGTTAGCTGCCATTTGGGTGCTGGGAATCAAACCAAAGTCCTCTGCAAGAGCAGCAAATGCTCTTAACTGATGAGCTATCTCTCCAGCCCCCTAGAATTTTCAATGTATTCCACCATTAAATAAAAATTTCCTTCCCCCAACATCCTATTTTGCAGAAGGCACACCACACTTGTTTCTGGAACATAACATGCAAAATTTTATTTTATTCATTCTGCCTATGAGACTAATATATGACATGCATAATTGATATAGTTGATTTTTCCTTCTCCTGTAACTTGTGTAAAACCTAACAATAACAAGTGACTTGTAGCTTTGGACAGAAATCTTAGAAATATTTGGTATGTGTCTGCTCTATACTGAACTCTAAGTTAAATACTTCAAGATGGCTTTGGTCAGCCAAGCTTGACTGCTGGTATGCAGACATGAGCAAATCACCAAGAAAAATAATTAAAACCCTTACTTTGGACATGCAGCTTGGAAACCAGCATATCTGTTCAACATATTAACAGTGACTCATAGCCACATGAGTTAAATATACTGAAGAACTGAGTGTTTAGATCATAGTTCTGGATGTCCTGAGGTCTGGGATTATTATAACTCCAACAGAAAATTGGTATTGAATTAGATATACTGGACCTGACTTCCAACTTCAAGGCCAAGAATTTGTTAATAATGCATCCAGTTAGGCTCAGACATGAGAGGAACCTCCCTGTCTCCCTTGGCTTCTGTGCTCCAAGTCTCTGTCAAGCAGGAGGGGAAAATATTTTTGAGCCAGCCCATAGTGTGACTTGGACTCTTGCTTCTAGTGAAAAACCCAGTAATCTCAGAACAAAAGATATCCCGGTGACAGGTTATAAGGGAAGGAAAGACTTCATTGGGAGTCCCCAGCAGCTCCACTGACAATCCAACTTGTGTCTGAATCTTCTCTACCAGTAGGAACAGGAGAGAGCTGGTGCACTGACATCTTCTTTTAGCATATTACTGTCTTTGAGAGCCACAAATCTACAGTGCTAGAACTTTGGCGTTCTAGACTCCCAGGGCCAAACCTTACTCTCAGGAAAGGAGGTAATACATTTGTTTGCCGTAAAGTGTAAATGTTGACAGGATATAATCTTCCCAGATAAATGACAGTCCGACTATGGAATTTTACTCAGTGATATAAAGCAAACTACAGATTCATGTGGTGATGAATGGACCTCAGAAGCATTATGCTGAGTAAGGGAAACCAGATACAAACAAGGACACAAAAATAAATGGCCTAGAACAAGGTGAGTGACGGTCAGGTCTACTAAGGGGTCACAGGTTGTGCTGGCATGACTAACAGCTCTCTGTCAAATGTACAAGTAGATGTCATCTACTAGAGCATCATCCAAAACTCTGAGAAAAAAAAAAGGGAGTAGTTATCTTTACAATTAACACATCTGTATCCTCAGTCAAAAGCTTTCATTACGACTCAGCATTCATTCCACTGTCATCGTTCACTGCAGAACCTCAGTCTACTCGATGGAGGAAAACTGCCTACAAGTTGCTTCTTGACTTGCCTTAGCCTATTGTGGTCTTACAGCTGCAGTTTAGTATTATTTTAGGGTTGAATATGTGACCAGCTTCTGACCGCTGAGAGGTGAAGAGGACAGGTGGTCTAGGGGAAGAATTCCTTCCTCTCCGGAGGTGATGCCGAAGTAGTCATCTTCCTCCTCCACACACTGCTGCACCCAGCAGAGACACCTGAATGAGCTTTCTCCTCCTCTCCCTGGAGAAAGAGCTGGCAGGTAAATAATACTGGAACCCTGAGAATAGCAAAGCACGTAGAAGAAAAGGCCCTGAGTCCTTGATGATGTATTCAAGTCTGTGAGTTAACTAACCCTGGATCTGCCCTCCTGAACTTCTTTCTAAAAGAAAATAAATTGAGCCGGTGGTGGCTCACACCTTTAATCCCAGTACTCAGAAGGCAGGTGGATCATTGTGAGAGGGAGGCCAGCCTGGTTTACATGATAAATTCTGGGCCAGCTGGGGCTACAAGGAGAACTTATCTCAAAAGACTCCCTGCCCCCCCCCAAAAAAAGAAAGTAAGGAAAAGGAAGGAAAAAAATTAAAATTGACTAATTATTTTAAGTTATATTGAACTAATTTTCTTTCTCTGAGTGGTGTATGTGTGCATGTGTGTGTACATGCGTGTGTGTGCTGTATGCATGCATATGTTCGTATATGTAGGCACATGTATGTCAGTGCATGTGGAGGTCAGAAGTAGATGTCTACTGCCTTCCTGGATCACTTTCCACTTTACTTTTGGAGTCAGCTCTCCCATTGAACCTGAAGCTCACCGATCATGCTAGGTTGGCTGACCAATGAACTCCAGAGATGCGTGTATCTCCATCCTCACCCCAGTGCTGGGGTTATAGATGCACAGTGCTCTGCCTAGCGTTTTATGTCAGTGCTGGGGATCTGAACTCACATCCTCATGCTTGCATTGCAAACACTTTACCGACTAAACCAACCTGCCAGCCTTGAATTAATTTTCTACTGGTGTTACTGGAAGCACCTTAATGAATTTAACAATCAGATTCTTGGAAATTATTCTTATTCCCCAATATAGTGTCTGTCAGATGAAAGACAACCAATGTTTACTGACATATTGTAAGACTTTGTATCGGTCCCTGTGATAACTTCAACTAGAAGTGCATCATTTCATCTAAGCCTGAATTTGAGCTTATGTGTGCTGCAAACTGATTACCAACGTAGAGATCGGCATGATGGCTTAGGGGGTTAAAGGTGCTCGCCACCAAGCCTAATGATGAGTTCTAACCCTGAAACCCATTTGGTAGAAGGAGAGAACTGACCCCTGCAAGTCATACTCTGACCTCCATGCACATACTGTATCCTGTGCACATGCACGTGCACATACACACAAACACAAATAAACATAAAAAATAAAAACATTTAAAAGTAAGAGGACATGGTGGGATTTATGTAGAGGACACCTGGGAATCACTGCTGGTCAGGAGTGGTGAAAGTAACAGTTACCAGTTTCCTGGCTAAGGAAATGTGATTTATATCTAGAGGGACTTCAACTTTCAATATGAAATTGTTGAAAATTCTGCTGTCAACATGAGGGAACAAAAATAGAGTGAGTGATGAGCTAAAAGCTTTTCTCAGTCTGAGATCTAGGGTGAAGACTAATCAACACTCTGAGCGTCTAGAACACAAGACTGAAAGCTTTTTTGTTGTGCCCTGAGTTCCTGTACTCTGGTACTTAAAGAAATGCCACTCCAAACGGGTACGCTTGCACACTGCCACGGCTGAAGCGGCTTTTTCGCAACGGAGCGATGGCAGTTCTAGGAAGTGTTTGTTAGAAAGATGACATGGGACCCGGGTGCGGTATTGTACACCTTTAGTCCCAACACTTGGGAGGTAGAGGCAGGCAGCTCTCTGTGAGTTCAAGGCCAGCCTGTTCTACACAGTGAATTCCAGGACAGCTGAGGTTACAGGGAACCCCTGTCTCAAAAAGACCCCTCCAAAAGATGACATGGGGGGCTGGAAAGATGACTCAGTGATTATGAATACTGGCTGTTTTTGCAGAGGACCTGAGTTCAATTCCCAGCACCAACATGGCAACTAAAAATCTTCTGTAACTCCAATTCCAGGGGAATTTCAGTGCCCTCTTCTAGCCTCAGTGGGCATTGCACAACACGGGTGTCCTTACGTACATGCAGGTAAAACACACATACATATAAAATGAAATTAAATAAAATTTTAAAAGATGACCCTAGGTCTGAAGGTTTAGTTCAGTGGTTAAGTGTTGCTGATATCCACAAGATCCTTGGGTTCGATTCCCAGCACACCCAAAAATCTGACCTAGAGCCACACATGGGGACCTAAATCAGTTCTAAGTCTATTCCCACCCTAACAGTATCTATTTTTAAGGGTTTTTTTTTAAAGAGAAGTTTTAGGTATACAGAAAAATTGAGTTGAAGATGCACAGATTTCTCCTACTCTCCCTGCCCTCAAACATATGCAGCTCCTTCTACCATCAAGTTTCCTCCAGAGCTGCATATTTGTGATCACTGGCAGACCTATTACTCACAATTCGTAGTCATCCAAGGTCATTAGTGCACAAGCATTCTCTCCTGGTGTTGCACATTCTAAGGGTTTGGACAAATATGTCATGACCATGGATCTACCATTACAGCATTGCACGAGACAGTATCACTGCCTCAACAATGCCTCTGCGGTCTACAGACTCGTGACCTTCCTTCCTCACAACACCTTCCACAGCGTTGTCTTTCTAGACTGTCATCTACTTAGAAGTATAACATGTATAACACGTAACCTTTTCAGATGGCTTCTTTCACTTAGGACTATGCACTTAAGTTTCCTCCATATCTTTTCATAGCTTAGAAGTTCAGTTGCTTTTTAGTGCTAAATACTGTTTCATTGACCAAGTGTAGCAGCGTTTATTCTCTTGCCTATTGATGTCTCAAGTTTTGTAATCATGAACAAAACTGATATAAACATTCACAGTGCATGTTTTTGTGTCGATAAAAGTTTTCAACCCCTTTGAGTAAATACAAAGGAGTACAGTTGCTGGGTCATGTGATAAGACTGTATTTAGTTTCATAACAGCATCCAGACTGTTCCCAAGGTCATTGTACAATTTTACATTTCCACAACAGTGACTGAGAGTTCCTGTTGCTCCACACGCTTTCCAACATTTGGTGTTGTCAGTGTGGGGGGTTTGGGCCATTCAAATAGACATGCAACATCATCTTACCATTTTAATTCCAGAATTACTTAGGATGCTAAGCATCTTTTTCATATGCACATTTGCCATCTAAGTATATTCTTTGGTGAGGTAACTTTTCAGGTCTTTGCCCTTTCTAATACTATTATTTTCCTATTGTTGAATCAAACATTTCACTGTTTTGGGGTGACAGATTTCAAATGATTGGCTCTTTCCCAACTTGACTCTACCCACCTATTCTAGGTGCTCTGAGTGCACATGAAGATGTAGCTAGACGTTCAGTTCAACTTGATATTCATTTGATTACTCATTATTTTAATTATTTTAATAAACAGCTATAACCCCCACCATCTTGGTGGTCACAACAAATATGGCCATGGAAGAACTGTGGAGATGGCTCAGTGTTTAAAAAAAAGAACAGCACCAGGGTTCCCTGAAAATCAACTGACTCCAATGGCCAAGAAGTCATCTCTTCCCTGCTGCTGGGCCTAATGCAGGGTGGGCCTAGCTAGGCCACCTACCTGCCAGGAGGTGTGGTGCTCGTGGGTGTGGCGCTCCACACTGGTTGGTTGTGAAGCCAGTTTCTGCCCAGCACCTGGAAGGAACCTGATCCTCCTGGGAACACCCACAAGAGCCATTCCTTCATTCCTCCTGGCAGGTGGCCTAGCTAGACCCACCCTGCATTATGCCCAACACCCTGCCCCCCAAACCCACTGGCCCACACACCACACCTTTCTTCTGATTTTGGTGTGAGCAGTTTGGGTGCTGTATTTGTCATCTCTTCCAGTTCTGTGCTGCCTACACATCTCAAAGCATGATTTCTACTTCATCTCTAAAGATATTAGGGATCAACAGTGTCCATAAAAATAGGAATCCTTACTCTAGAGTTAGAAGAAGCAGTAAGATGATTCTTTGATAATTCTGATAATATTGCCCAAGCATAATATCTAATACTACTACTTATAGGGTTAGTTTTTAATTATCATAGGGAATTTGTCTAGACTTCATTTTCTTTTTCTTTTAAAAGTATTTTATTTCTTATTTTTATTTTATGTGTATGGCCCATGTTGTGCAATACCAGAGGAAGTCAGAAGAGGGCTTCGGATTCCCCTGGAACCAGAGTTATGGATGGTGGTAGCCGCTTTATGGGTGCTGAGAACTGAACCCGGGCTGAACCGGGTTCAGTGCTATTAAAGGGTGAGTCATCTCTCTAGCCCCTAGACTTAATTTTCTGTACAATGGTTAGCAAGTCATACAACAAGTTTCTATATCATAACTGAATGAACTATTTCAGTATTCATGGGTTTTTTTTCTTTAGATAGTCTCTTATTTCTTATATTGTACCCAAACCTCTTAATCTTTCTCCTCATCACCAGTCAATTCCTACTTTGTCTCTTTCCAGCATTCAGCTTTGGAAGAGGTAAAACTGTACTCAGTTTGCTCTATCATTTGCTAAAAACCTTATAAGTTAGGTGTGATCAATGCTCTGGCTTTTTGTTTCTGTTTTTTACATTTCCATCATAATGTCTTGATTTTATACCAACAAATCATTTCTGACTATCAAGCTTGGGGAAACTGAAGGAAGAATAACAAGATCCACAATTCAGTTAGTTGATGACACTGGACATTTGTGGAGAGAGCCTGCAGAACTGGACATATTTTGTAAATGTACATGTTTAAGGATGCAATTCCAAAAGTCCTGTTTACTTTGGCTTCCTTTTATCACAAAACAGACAGTTCTTTGTACCTTGAGAAACACAGAGACTGCAAAGAGTCATCTGAACTGCCCAGAAATGCCTTTAATCTTGATCATTTCAAGCCCAGATCTCCATGGTGAACCATTTTCTGAGAAATTCTTACAATGCAGAGTCTGTTCAGAGAATACTGATTAAAAGAAAAAAACCCTTCTGTACAGAGAGCACAATGAAGAGAAGAAATCGTGCATGGCTTTGCGTAATTTAATAAGAAGGAAGAAAATTTGACAGGAAATCAAAGGCTACCCAAGTTGAAAGTGTGTGGCATGCTAGGATTCAGAGTAAATGAAATGTAATTCCTCCAGGTCTCAGGGTTTGCACTGCAGAGGATGCCAGCTTCTACTTGTATAAATATCCAGAGACAAAAAAGGATGCATGTAGAATATATTTACCATAATTGCAGGTCAGGGACTTTTGTGTCATCTTTCAGCAATGATTTAGATTCTATAATTGTCTATCAACTTACACTCTGAAGATTATAAAATTTCTAACCATTTGTGAGCTAGTAAGGATGTTTGCTGTCTATCAGGAGTGTGGGGAGGCCAGACAGCTTGGCAACCTAGAATTTAGTGCTGGAGTGTTGGATTTTCAGACTGACTGTGTATCCACCTGAACATGACTCACAGCACAGAAGAACTCAGCAACTCCCTCCAGGACTGGTTGATCCTGTGTGCACTTAGAGCAATTCTCATGTTTCTCCCACTATGCTCTGACCTCCACCGGCTGCCCTCCAGGCTTTCCTGGTCAGGCTTGACCACTCAGGGATTGGAGACTAGGAATAAGAGAGGTGGGGCAGGTGGCTTTCCCAGTAATGGTTCATCTATTGCAATTTTAGCTTCTATGGGGCAAATTCCACATGGTTCCACCTTTAACTGGACACCTTAATTTCTGTAGCCTAGGAATGGTAGCAACTTACAATGATTGCCAATTTTAGGCTTGTCTTACTGTCATCTTTTTAACTTGTGCTCTGTGTGGATGGCAAATTTCTTATATATTAATTTTCTTCCTTAAATACTCACGAGGTTGTTTGCCAGTTGGACCCTGAAAGATGCATATAATTCATACATTAGGTGTCATTCACGAATTTGACCTCTTCATTTCAAATGGAACTCCTGACTTACCTAATGAAAAGAATTACAATGAATATGCCATGAGTACTCCAAACTCCCTGATAGATTATCCAATCCAACCTGATAACACACACTAATAATAATAATAATAATAATAATAATAAAACAATAATAATTAACAATAAATAAAGAAGAAGCCATGAAATTCAGATAGAAGGCTGTGGGAAAAGTTGGAGAGGAGAGGGAGGGAAGAAAATGTCAATTTAATATTCATGTATGAAATTCTCAAACAGTAAAAACAAATTAAAATTTTAAAATTATTTTTATTTTGTGTATGACTGCATTGCCTGCATGTGTGTAAGTGAACCCACGTCATGCAATGCCAGCAGAGGTCAGAAGAGGGCATCAGATGCCCTGGAATTGGAGTTACAGGCAGTTGTTAGCTGCCATGTGGGTGCTGGGAACAGAACCCAGGTCTGCAAGAGCTCTTAAGCAGTGAGTCATCTCTCCAGCCCCCAAACCTACTAATTTTGACAAATAATCAGGTATTGTGCTGAGTCAGCATTAAAAATAATGTGGGAACCGTATTTCCTCACTTTTCACGTGTTCTTTAGTTTTCATATCATCATTCACAATTCTTTTCCATTTTCAGTTTTAAGCTCTTCCTCCATACTCTGTTCCCACATGCGTGGTCTAGAAACTGAAAACTATATATCTTAGTGGTTCTTACCAGTTGACTTCCTCTTGTGGTCTAGTGAATGGGCAACTGGAAGCACTAGAAAGACATAAGAAGCCTCAAGAAGGGGCTGTTATTGAGTCCTGCCTACTCCACAGAGAGCAGAAGACAGCCGCGGCCATCACTGCCGGCGCCTCCTAGCATTCCAGCTGACTGTGCCCCTCTTGATGGTTCAAACCCTGTGCGGCTGGTACTCCAAGAAGTCTGAGAGTCTAGTGTGTACCAATTATGGTACAAGTGGACTTCCTTCTAGGGTCCAGCTCCTCAAACCACCTCACAGACATCTGATACATGTTCGTCCTTTTGGTTTTCTAGTGTAGGGGGTGGTAACCACTTGCTCCAGTGCCTGTCTGGTTTACCTCCACATTCTGCCTTTCCAACATTAGTGTGACCAAGTTTGCATATTAAATCCTCCATGACTGACACATCTAATGTGTCTTATGTTATTCTGTATGGGTTCTTCTCTCTTAATTCCAGTGACTGCCCATTGACCCTAAAAAATGGCATTTGTTTCTATTGCCAGATCAACTATACTAAATTTATGAGACTCTATCATTAATATTACTGCTTTTCAGTTTTAAGTAAAAAAAAAATAAAGTTATAAGAGAAAACACAGAATATTCAAATCTGTCCATATGTACTGTTATACAAAGACAGGACTGCTGCTGACACAAAATTCATAACTGGCAGATAGTAATCATAGGAGATTTAAAAATATAATGCATGAATAATATACCCACAAAGTAGCATTTTTTAAAGAACTATTAAAATAATTTTGTAGGCCCAGGAGTTAGGAACACTGGCTGCTCTTATAGAGAACCTAGGTTCAATTCCCAGCACCCACATGGTGGCTAACAACTGTCTGTAACTCCAGTTCCAGGGGAATCCAATGATCTCTTCTGACCTCCCTGCGTGTTGCACAACACTGGTGCCCTCACATACATACAGGCAATACACTCATACACATAAAAATAAAAAGTTAATAAATAAAAAAAGAAAACAAAATTTCTAAGACCTATTCTATTTCAAATGATCGATATGTTTGAATGTATCTAATCTGTTTCTCCAAAGGTCATGTGTTGGAAACTTGATTCCAAGATGCATATGGTAATGATATTTAGAGGCTGGCTTTGTTGGAAGTGGTTAGAATTACCTGAGGTTGAAAGAGTGGTATCTCCATGATAGCAGAGTGTTGATGCCCCTAAGTGACCAGTGCAGAGGAACTGAAATCGAAACCAGGAAACTCCAGGCTGTGCCAATCAGAAATGTCTTTACTCCTTCCCCGGGAGCTTTTATTAGGAAGTTTAGTGTCTGGAGTTCCCATAGAGTTTCCATATGCAGTGCAAAACACACAGGAATTTCTTTATCATTATAGTAAGAAAACATCATGGCACACCCAAGGCCATGGCAACTGGTCTGGTAACAGACCTCCCTAGATACATGTAAAAGCAGGGTGAGGGATGTGGCAGCCTGTTCCCAGCATTCCAGGATGACTTACGAGCCCATTTCTTCCTTCAAACCTTTGTATCAGCAAAGCCAGAAGAAGTCTTAGGGAGCTCAGTGTTATCGCCCTTAAGGGACAAAAGTGGCAGCTACAACAGAGGAACTGTTGAAGGAGGAGAGACATGCACGAGAACACTTGCTCGGTGTCACTCTGTAACCCAGACTGACCTGGAATTTCTCTGCAGCCCAGTCTCTAACTTCAGCAACCTTCCTACCTCAAGATTCCTGAGTGCTGGGGTTCCAAGTGTGAGCCCACACCCAGCTCGAATTTCTGTAGCTTTTAACAGAGCAGAGTATATAGTAGACATCAATAAATATTTGTTCAGTTAACAAGTGAATAAATCCAGAAACAGTGATGGACTTAAGATTCAAATTTGGATCTCCTCACTCCCCATTTTGTAACAGTCCCCTTCTGTGATGTGCTACATTTAAACAGAAGAAAGACTGAGAAGAGGAGAAGAAAGCAAACTTGGTATGGGTAATCTAGAAAGCAGACCCAGGGCATGTGGATCAAAACTGCATGATGTCACTTAAGGGTGCAGCTTTCTTAGAAAGTACAGCCCAATATCCTCCAAAGGGAAGCTCACTGACAGCACATTCTAACTCTGGTTTTGTCATCCCTTACGATCTCCTTACTTTGATTCTTTTTTTGTTCTTATGACACATGGCTCCAAGTACTTCTTGGCTTTTAAACTCTTGACTCAAGTTTCCCCTCAATGTCCACTAGTAATGCTGTGGAAAGCTAAGATACTCAAAAGGAGTATCCTCCTAAGTACTAAACCTGAACCACTAATTCCTACTTCAATACCATCCCACTTTGGCATTTCCTTTCTGTTTGACCTTGCCAAGTTTCTTGAGCACTCTGAGTTGCTTTTCATCATGTGTCTGAATCATAAGATATGTAAATTGTATTAGATGATTTCTAAAAGTCTTGCCAACTGTAAAAGTCATTGATTCCACTCTACTAAAAAGATCAGTGGAGTTATTTTAGAACTTGAATATAAACTACACCCAGTAATACTAACCCATTCACTTACCTCCCTAATTTCTCTCAATAGAAATTTTTGGGGGGGAATGGGTACTATACAGTATGTGCATGGAAAATATGATTTTCAGATACTTTCAATTACAAGCTACTTAGATATTCTTACCATCTCCTCTACAGTACTGGAAATAGAACTCAAGCTCTACCATGGAGCTACATCCCTAGCTCTTAAACATTTAGATTTAAAACTCAAGTTTCTCTTAAGCTTTAAAGCTCAACTTAGAAGACTTAGGTTCAACTGGCTCATAAATTTCAAAGATTTAATTGTTCTAAAACTTAGCTCTATTTAGAAACTGAGTCAACTAAATTATTCTATACATTTTGAGCTACATTTATAAATTTAATACATCTGATTTTCTGATATGCTAAATTCCTATCAGGGCAATCTTAAAAATATAGTAAGTAGAATTTTTTTAAGTACCTCATCACTTCTTACAAATCCAATTAGTCAAGGGACTGAGCTTGTGGTTCAGAAGCAGAGAGGGTACTTAGCATACTAAGGTCCTGGTTTTAACTCCCAGCACCCAAAGAAACAAACTAATAGACTTTCAGATCAATAATTGTGGTGTCTAGGTCTTATTAAACATTTAAATGCTTTACGAACTTGACTAAATGTGATCAGTCATTTAGAATTAATATATCCCATTGCTCAGTTTTCTTAAGTATGACATATACTCAAGATTAACTAAAATGTCATCACTGTTGCTATAAGACTTATTCCTAAAATATGAGATTTCAAAATTAGATCTCATTGATAGAAGTCTCATTTGTTCTTCACTCTGAAATGACACTCAGAATCCTGAACTCATTCATAATGTCTAAGTGGAATAAAAACCTAGAATGGTAGAACAGGCCTATGGGTTAGATCAGAACAATTCAGCTGGCTGTGGTAATAACTCCCAGAGGCCTTGGGATAAATGCTTCTGCAGACCCACAACTTGCGGGAGGAAGGATAGTGAAGTTAATTGAAGCCCAGAATGATAGCACTTTTGTGCTAATTTCTGGACCTGGTAGACAGGATTTGCAAAAGTCTTTTGCATGCTTCAAAGCACTTACACTTTATTTCATGTTATGTTTAAATAGAGGTAATAATATCCCGCTCACTTAGCTTGCAATGTATTTGAATTGATTTTGTGAATATGGGGGCTGCTAATCCAGGGTTAGCTCTCACTGAACTACCCGTCTGGACTCCTGATTTACATGGGCCACTCTGGGGGTCTCTGCTTTCCCTTCCAGCCTCCAGCCCACCATGGCCACAGTGGTTTGACAATGGGGACCTCATTCAGCTGTATGAGAGGGCAGGGCTTGTGGGCACCTGACCTGTGTAGCCACACAGGGTGGGCACCTAAAATGATCCCACACTTGCAATAAGGTCTCAGTATGTAGGCCACGATAGCCTTGAGCTCCCAGCAATCCTCCTGCCTAAGCTTCCTAAACACTGGGATTACATGAATGAGCCACTATGCCTGGCTTGGAAACACTGTTTTAATCATTATTTATTTTTATTGTTTGACAGTTTTATACATTTATAAAAAAATTTTAGTCATTTTCATTCCCCATTCTCCTCTCTCATTTCTGTCTTCTGCTGAAACCTTTCTTCCTCAGTCCCCCGTTCTTCCTTCTGTGCGTGATCCCCTGAGTTTAACTGGCATGTGGGTGGCAGGTTATTTACCAGAGCAGGGGCATCTTATCAGCGGCTATGCCACTGAAGACAATGACTCCCCTAACCTCTAGAGACTGTTAACTGCCAGTAGGTCCGCAGGGAAGGGCTAGAGTCCTGTGAGCCCTTACCCTGTTCGTGGTAAAAGTTGATGGGCCCAGTCTTGTACAAGTCTTGTGCATTTAACCACAGCTGCAGTGAATGTATGAATGCAATGGCAATGCCATGGCCAGGAGATTTGTTGGCTGCATACCTCCTATCCTCTAGCCCTTTCATTCTTTCTTCTCCCTCTTCCATGATGTTCTGTGAGCCTTGGAGGGACTAATACAGCTTTCCCATTTAGAGACAAGCACGTTGGCCAATTAGGGATTTACAGTAAGAAGTTTCTCTCTTGAAGTCTGGGTTCATCAGTGATCTCAAATACTGAAACAGAGCTAAGGTCTGGGGTCATGAAATTCTTTTTTTTTTTTTTTTTTTTTTTAAGACCCCCGCCTTTTCAATTTGTCCTGGATAGGACAAATTGTGTAGTTTTTAGAATGCCTTTGGAATTTTGCTGCTTTGGATAGGCAGGGATGAAACTTACCTGTAGCTAGGCATTAGCCCAGGGCTGAGCATCCTACAACTGGCCTGGCTTGCTCCTCTGCCATTGCTCCTGCTCCTTAATAGCAGCTGGACCCTTTCTAACTCAGGGTACCTATCTGGATCTGTAACGGGAACCCTGCTGAGTTAAATTTGGCTTCACCATTATCACCATCCTGGCATTAGTACAGGTGTGTCAAGACCTCTGTTCTGCCCGTGATGTGCAAAGGGGCTCCTGCTCCTACATGACCCTTCCTGGCAGGTAGCCTGGTTCCTGAGGATGCCTTCTTCCATGAGCAACAGAGAGATGGATATAGAGCTTATAGATTTTAGTCAAGAACAGAATGGCACTCACTGCTGAATGTTGATTAATTTCCATGAGCCTCGGTTCCTCATTTGTGAATGGGGGGCGGGGAGCGGGCAAACAACAGTCCCCACAGGATTGCCAAGAAACCAAGTGAATAAGCTTTGCATCTTAGAGCCTAGACAGTGATAGCACTTATTCAAACATTATCAATCATTTGGGTCAGAGGACATTGAAGACTACTGTGCTGTTATGGCTTTTCCTCCTTAATGCCCCACACATGTCATCTCCTTAAAAGAAAAGATAGACTTGCTGGTTCCCGCTAAGAATTAAGGGTCCAGAAGGCAATTCCTGGCCCTGAGTCTCTAACAGACTCTTAGGAGGTGCTATCTCCATTCCCCGCTCGAGATCTTCACACGTGGCTCCTGACCACGGCTCCCCTGCCAGGTCTCTGCAGGACCGTTTCCCACCGGGCCCGCAGCTGGACGCGAGGGTCCCGGCGGGCGGAGCCGCGGCGGAGGGGCGGGCTCGCGCCGGCCCCCGGCCTATTACAGTATGCAAACTCCAAGTGTTAGGGGGCGGGAGGGAAGGAGGCCGGGCGGCGGGCCGTGAAAGGCGCATTGATGCAGCGGGCTGCAGCCTCCGAGCGCGGTGGGGCCAGACGCCGACCGAGTCCAGGCTCCGGTGGTCTGGTTCACCTCCTGCTCCGCGCTTCGCCGCCGCGCGCCATGCACCCCCAGAGCCCCGCCGCACCCCCTCCGAGGCTGCTCGGCCTCCTTCTCCTGCTGCTGCTGCAGCTGCCTGTGCCGTCCAGTGCCTCCGAAAATGCCAAGGTGAAGCAAAAGGCCCTGATCCGGCAAAGGGAGGTGGTGGACCTGGTGAGTCTGAGAGAGTCGGTCCGGGCCTCAGTGCTGGGGGAGAGGAGAGGCACAGACTGCAGAGGGAGAGCGTCATATATCTCAGATGAGCCTGGGTGTCCGGCTTTGATTGAGCCTGTGTAGGAAGAATCAGGGACCTGTGTGCCGTAAAGTCATGGAATTCCCAGGGAGAGGTCATCTTAGAGCATAGATGCAACGTAGGTCAGGTGGGATGCCCCCAGGACATGCCCCCAAGTTGCTCAATAATTTCTGGCCTCTGCGAAGGCCGTCCTGGGGAAGAGTGGCTAGAGTTAGGGCTGCAGTGGGAGTAGAATGAGGAGCCTTGGTGAGTTAGAACGATCCCCAGAAAGACCGTAGGCCGGCTGATCACCTGGGCCTGGGCCAGGCGGTGCAACGTGTCCTTTGTTGGAGCTGGCGGCCACGTCTGCGTTGAGGAAGGAGTAACAACCCCCACAATAGCATCAGTTCAACATTTCGTAACTTGAAGACTGTGAGTCACGTTGGATCATCTTCCTGGGGAGTAAGGACTGCAATTTACCCCTTGGAGGACCACAGCTGGGGCTAGGAATACTTCAGAGGGTTTGAAGCTGAAAACGGGAACAAAAGGTCCCGAGCAAGAGTCCTCCCCAGGACCCATTTCGTTTGCTCTGTTTAAACCAGGTGGGCAGTCAGGTCTTCAGCCTGTGACCATCAGGCACACAGCAGTCCAGATAAGGGTAAAGCGCTTCCAGGCCAACAAACAACCCTAGTACTTTCTGAGGGGCTAATCTGTGGGAAAGTCTGTTTGCATAAAACTCTTTCCCTCTAAAAGTCAACAAATCCAGTGGAGGGCAGTGAGGTTCTCTGTCCCTTGCAAAAGCCAGCCTTTGGTGGACTCTGTAGTCCTTGGCACATCATGAACTTCAGTCCTTATGTCAATCTCATAACGGTTGACAGGCACTGTAGGACATAAGACGGGGCATTTATTAATTTTTTTTAAGGTTTGAATTTCTAAACCAGGCTAATAAGCCAAGTCCCTGGCAGCTAGTTCTAAACTGGATTCAAAAGCACTAGAGAAAAATTCTGGCTGCTTTCACAGAGCCTTTTGGTTTTTTTGTTTTGCTTTGTTTTGCTATGGTATATAATTTTGCTCTATAAAAGCAGACCATTTTGTTGAGGCTACAGATCTATTTCAAGTGCCTAAATTCTTAAAATTACCAAATGAATGTGGTTTGTGTGCAGTTTCATTTTATGAATGTGTAGCTAAGATACACAAAATATCCCCTTTTCCCCATAGAGCAAACATTTTCCCCCTCTAAGGATTTACAATACCAAGGCTTCGCACAACGCTAACCCAACTTGGAAACGTTGCTGTGCAGTCAGGTTCAGGTGCATCCTGTAGAGTGGTTTGGTCTTGGTGACGGAAAAGGTCCACATTAGGAAGGTTTCAACAAACTCTACAAAGCAACTTCTTTGTATAGAATCTTTCAAAGCCTTCCTTTCAAGCTGCCAACAAGTTCTGCCCCCTGGTGGCCAACAAAGAAAACGAGGACCAGGGAGCAAGAGTTTGGGCTTCCATTCAGTTTTTAATTTATGGACCTCCGCCAGCAGTTCTAAATATGTATCAGTGCTAGCGTTGTACAGTGGGTTGAAGACATAAGTAATTCCTGTGGAACTGAATCCAGTGAAGTTATGTGGATACTGTTTTTCAGCATGGCACTATTGACATTTGGGGACAGGTAATTCTTCCTTGTGGAGATTGCCCTATGCTGCAATCTCTTAAAATGTTTCCAAATGTTCCAAAGGGGCACTATTGATGAGAGAGAATAAAACTTACTCTATGTAACGTCTTACCTGAGAGACATTAAGTGTATCAAGGAATACCAAAAGTATGATTGATTCTTCTTTCTCACTTGAAATAAATATGTCCGGTCCATATCTGCATGTTAGAGTGCATGAAATTACAAAACTGAAAATTTAAATTGAACATATACTCAGCTGTCTTGAAATATTTTGTACAGTGATGTGTCTTCAAGTACTTTTGCAACTTTAAAATATGCTATTATTATTTCTATGGTAATAAATAAATAATAGTGCATTCTCCCCTTCGAGTCAGGGAAATGGTAACGTTTAAGTCATTAAGAAAAAGGCATTGACTAAAACAAAGACAAAGCTAGTGACGAGAAGCAAATTAAATGGTATAGTTACATAGGAGTCTCCTTAAATAGTGCTGTTAGTGGCTTTTAAAATCTGATCATGTCTAATCAGATAGTAAAGTTACTTGTTTGGTTTTTTTTTCTGGATAGCATTTATACAGAATGATAGTACTGAATAATTTATATAAAAAAGGGAAATGTTAAAGTACAAATTTATAGTGTATTCACTGCTTTTCTGTGGCTGTGATAAAGCATCCTGATCAAGGCAACTTATAGAAGGAAGAGTTTATTTGGCTTATAGTTCCAGAGGATAAAAGAGCCCATCATTGCAAGGGAGGCATGGCAGGAAGCAGCTGGAACAGAAAGCTGAGAGCTCACATCCTCAAGCACATGTAGGGAGCAGAAAGTGCATTAAGCTATACACTCACAAAGCCTGCCCCCAGTAACACACTTCCTTCAGCAAGGCCACACCTCCGTAACTGCCCCAAACAGCACCACTAACTGAGGACCATATGCTTAGTGTTCAATATACTTAGTGTTCAAATGTTTATTGTGTTCCAGACATTTTCTAAGCATCTTGAAGGACTCCAAGAAGTAATTGCAATTGTGATCATTTGAGTTATTTTTATTGGTTGTTTGTATATCTATTGATGCATTTTGGGCTGGGGATCAAAGCCTGGGCCATGTGCATGATAGGAAAGGGCTCTGCCATTGAACCACATCCTCATACTCCATATCAAGTCTTCTAATATTAGGTAATGATCCTTGTTTCCCTTTTCTTTTCCCACTCTAGTATAATGGAATGTGCTTACAAGGGCCAGCAGGGGTGCCTGGTCGTGATGGAAGCCCTGGGGCCAATGGCATTCCTGGTACTCCGGGCATCCCAGGTCGGGATGGATTCAAAGGAGAAAAAGGAGAGTGCTTAAGGGAAAGCTTTGAGGAGTCCTGGACCCCAAACTACAAGCAGTGTTCATGGAGTTCACTGAATTATGGCATAGATCTTGGGAAAATTGCAGTAAGTCTGAATTATATTAAAGTTGAAGCAAAACTTATGAGTTATTATAATTGAGAGTTAACTTTATTGTTTTTGAAACTAAAGGACATTATTATTATTATTATTATTTGTGTGGATGTATGTGTCTGTGTGAGTGTCTGCCTGCACTTGTGGAGGCCAGAAGTGGGGTTAAGATCCTTAGGAGCTGGAGTTCCAGGCAGTTGTGAACCTCTTCATGTGATGTGGGTTCTGAGACCTAAACTTGGGTCTTCTGGAAGAGCAGCAAGTGTTCTTAACTGCTCCGCTATCTCTCCAGCCCCAAACCAAAGATTTGGTTTAAACTTTAGATTAAAAAGACACATAATAAATAGCATGTGAATTATTTCTTTAAATTAATGAAAAAGATAGTAACATTTCTGTTAATTTCATTAACGTTATCTCTAAGACAAGTAACCACTTTACTTTTTAACATAAATGAAAAAAGAAAGCACAGGGTATTTTTATTAGACAGCAACCAACTTTCTAACCTTGTCATAAAGTGAATTTAAATTTAAAGTAGTCTAACAAATCCTGCTGTGGCTTCAGACCTAAAAGTGAGAGATGGCTCTAAGAATTGCCACATAATTGGAATTCCTTGCTACTTAGAAGTCCATTAGTATTTTTTCTTATTCCAGGTTACATACTCAGGTTAATATTGTGTAGGTTAAGGGAAATGAAATGAACTAGGGGTGATTTAAAAGAGTCATGATAATGATTCTACGCTATTTGTGTAGGGAGAGGACATTCAAAAAGCATGTCTGGCCATCCATTTTGATTAATGATTTAGTCACTTTGTTTAGTGTTAGTGGCCAGAATGCAGCTTGGTAGCAGAATGCTTGACTGGAATGTAGCTCAGTGGTAGAATGTTTGACTGGCATATGCAAGGCCTTGGGTTGGACCCCAGCACTATCTAAACAGAAAAAGCAATTATCAAGTTTGGCGGTGGAATTGGACAGAGTTGAAAAAGTTGGCAATGTTTGTAACTTTCCTTTTTTTGTTGACCAGCTCTGCTCATGACCCTATATCTATAGTTTAGCACTTCATGATTTTAACTACCACTACCAACAGGCAAATAAAGATCATTTTCATCAAACTCAAAGGTTTTAAGATACAATCTGGCATTATCCCAGTTCCCTGTCTCAGTTCTTTTTTTTTTTCTGTTATTAAGAGTTTGAGGATGTGTTAGTTTGTGTGACTCTTTTTTCATTTAACTGCCATATTTTTGGTGATTGTGATTTTTTCTTTCTTCATATGTGATTTCTTTATATATGATTCTTAAAATGTTACCTAGCTAAACCTCTAACACTGAGAGACTGCTTTCTTATTTACAGTTGTTCATCAAAAGTTGCTAAGATCTTTCTAAATGCTATCCCTATAGATTCTGCATTATTTATTTTATTTTGTTTTTATTTTATGTGTATGAGTGTCTTGCCTGCATATATGTAAGTACCCCTGTCATCCAATGCCTGAGGAGGCCAGAAGAGGGCATCAGATTCCCTGGAAGTAGAGTTAGGAAGGGTTGTTAGCTGCTCTGTGGGTCTGGGCATGGAATTCTGCTTTTCTCCAAGCGCAGCCAGAACTCTTAACCATGGAACCATTTCTCCAGTCCTGATTCTGCACTATTAATATGTTGTTCACGTTCCATTTAGCAATGGTTATAATGGGTACAGGAACTTTCTGCAAGTAAAAGATTGTAGGACATCAGCCAACAGATTTTTGTGAAGACCAATTGGAGGGGAAAAACAACAACAACAAGGTCTTACTGTTGGGTCATACAGATAAGCTTGCCAGTGCTTCATGCCTCCTACTGTGTGCTGTTTTTCAGAAGGAAGGTCAAGCCTAATGTGGTGGCTCATGCCTGTAATCCTGGCACCCAGGGAGTGAGGTGGGAGGATCCAGAGTTCAAGGCCAGCCATGGCTACATAGCTCAACCTGGGATACTAGAGATCCTGTCTCAAAATAAAAACAAAACAAACAAAAATAAAAGAGGAATGAGTGAGAGAGAGAGAGAACAATTTTGGATGGACAGACAGTCCAGAATGTCGGTTCCACACGGGCAGGAATTCCTTTTTGTTAACTTCTGTATCCAACTATCTAGCACATAGTTGGCATTCAAAAAGTGTTTTTAATAGAGGAGAAAGTACATAGATTGGTTGACCAAAAGTACTGAAGACCGTTTCTGATAAAAGTGAAAGACACAGTTAAGAAAGCCAGAAGTTCACTTTTTCAAATACATTGGAAAGAGGATAGTTAAGTAAAGCTCACAATATAATTTCAAATCCTCCTTTGTTTTAATCCACCCCACCCCTCTCTCCAGTTTTCCCAACCCTCCCACAACCACTTTCCCTTCCCACTTTCAGGTGCTCTTTTCTGACTCACCGAGGTGACTGGGTGCTGCCTCTGTGTGCACAGTATAGGACCATAGAGCAGGGGAGCTTTTCAGAGGCTGCATCCCTGAAGAAAATTGACTTTCCCTCCCCCAGAAGCCATCGATTACCTACAGCTCTCAGCTACATGTGGGACTTCCTGGTGCTCTCCCATCCATGCCAGGATACTGACTGGTATGATCTTGTGCAGATCTGTGTGCAGTCACAGCTGCTGTGAGCTTATGTGTGCAACAGCCTCATTGTGCCCAGCACATACTGCTTTGTTGCAGACATCCACTAGCTCTGAGTCTTACAGTCTTTATACCCCTCTTCCTCCATGGTCCTTGGGTCTTGTGATATAGACGTCCCATTTAGAGTAGGACACTTCTTAGACTCAATCTCTGCACATCGACTGGTAGTGGGTCTCTGTATTAACTGCCATCTTCTGCAAAGAGAAGCCTCATTGATGAGGATTGAGAATGCACTGACCAGTGAATATAAAGATAAGAACTTAGGGGGCAGCTTATTACTATGTTCGTTTAGCAGAATAGTAGTATCAGGTTGTTCCCTAGGGCACATGACCTAGTCAGCCACAGGTTGTTGTTCCAGTTAATGGAACCAGGCATGCAGTCCATCTGTAGAGCTGATGGTCCAGGCATGCAGTCCATCTGTAGAGCTGATGGTCCAGGCATGCGGTCCGTCTGTAGAGTTGGTGGTACCAGGCATGCGGTCCGTCTGTAGAGTTGGTGGTACCAGGCATGCGGTCCGTCTGTAGAGTTGATGGTACCAGGCATGCGGTCCATCTGTAGAGTTGATGGTACCAGGCATGCGGTCCGTCTGTAGAGTTGGTGGTACCAGGCATGCAGTCCGTCTGTAGAGTTGATGGTCCAGGCATGCGGTCCGTCTGTAGAGTTGATGGTCCAGGCATGCGGTCCATCTGTAGAGTTGATGGTACCAGGCATGCAGTCCATCTGTAGAGCTGATGGTCCAGGCATGCAGTCCGTCTGTAGAGTTGATGGTCCAGGCATGCAGTCCATCTGTAGAGCTGATGGTCCAGGCATGCAGTCCGTCTGTAGAGTTGATGGTCCAGGCATGCAGTCCATCTGTAGAGCTGATGGTCCAGGCATGCAGTCCATCTGTAGAGCTGATGGTCCAGGCATGCGGTCCGTCTGTAGAGTTGATGGTAGAGGCATGCAGTCTGTCTGCAGAGTTGATGGTACAGGCATGCAGTACGTCTGCAGAGTTGGTGGTACCAGGCATGCAGTCCATCTGTAGAATGGGCTTTAAATCCAATCAGAAATTGTTTGGCTAACCTCATAATATTCATGCTACCATTGCATCAGTAGGCACATCTTGCCAGGCAGGTCATTATTGTCTTTTGTAGAGTTCACATCTGGATAAAACTGTTAATTACTTTTCCACCCTAGCAGCATGTATCGAACCTACCAGTCCTATGAAAGCTAGCCAGTAGAGATAGATGGAGCTTCCAGATCACTACCATCTTGATTCTCCATGTCCTATGACTCAAGTATGTGGTGTCTTGAAATAGGAAATAGTAATCATCTGTAAAGAAAAATTAAATTATAAATTTCTCAGGTAAATTGATGGAGCTGGAAATAAATCTGAGTGAGGTCACCCAGACCCAGAAAGACAAATGCTGTATGTTCTCTCTCATGTATGGATGCTAAGTTTAAATCTTTAGATCAGTGTGGTTAAGTACCCATGGCAGTCAGAAAACTAGTAAGGGGCCAAAGGAAAGGGGACAGAATGCAGATAGAATGCAGGTGGTATGAAGGGGAAAGAATGATGGAGTAGCAAGGGTGAAGTGGAATGGGGCTGAGTGGGGCGAGGTTGCAGGGAGTATGGAGAATGGCTAGCACTAAAGCTTTTCAAGAAGCCATAGTGGTACATGTTTTTAATCCCAATACTCCGAAGGCAGAGCAAGCTGACCTCTGTGAGTTTGGGACCAGCCTGGTCTCCATGTGATGTTCCAGGACAGCCAGGGCTACATGGGCAAACCTATCTAAAAAAGAAAGAAAGAACAGTCTACATAGAAACATACTACCATAGAAATTATATATATAGAAAGAGAGAGGGAGACAGAGAGAGAGTTTAAATGTGTGCCTATAATTGGAGGGACAATGCCTCTCCCAGACCAGATTCCATAGGTCATCAAATAAAAAGTTCAGCGCTAGATATGGCTCTTCCCAGCTGTTGTTAATGGGGTCCCATAGACCCCCCCCCAAACACAACATTACAAACTGTTGCATTTGTTCTTGGCTACCACTGGAACTTGGTGGTCAAAGCTTTTTTAATTAAAATGAAAAATGCCAAACTATTATTTTTCCACTTTGTGGCAGGAATGTACATTTACCAAGATGCGCTCCAACAGTGCCCTGCGAGTTCTGTTCAGTGGCTCACTTCGGCTAAAATGCAGAAATGCATGCTGTCAGCGTTGGTATTTCACGTTCAATGGAGCTGAATGTTCAGGACCTCTTCCCATTGAAGCCATCATCTATTTGGACCAAGGAAGCCCTGAACTAAATTCAACAATTAACATTCATCGTACTTCTTCTGGTATGCACAATGGTGGCCTTGCAGAAAGATCTGCCTAAGAACAGTTTCGTGTTCCACTAGCATGTGGGTAACTAGCCTGCTCTAAAAAGGACCTCCAGCCAGTTTGCAGTGCCTGAGTCTCCACCCTGGATTGCACTTCACAATTACTTATGGATCTTTCTTTTAAAGATCCACAATCCCGGGTCCCATCTCTGACCAGCTGACTCAATCTATAGGGTAAGGCCCCCAAAGCCTGTACCCAAGGATTAGAGAAATGACTCAGAGGTTAAGAGTACTGGCTGCTCTTGCAGAGGACCTGGGTTGGGTTCCCAGCACCCATGAAGTGGCTAACAACCATCCCATAACTCCAGTTCCAGGAGATCTGATGCCCTCATCTGGCCTTTGCAGGCATTGCACAGCATCGATGCACATACATGCAGGCAAAACATTCATATATGTAAAATAGAAATAAATGAAACACAACACATATGCGTACACAGGCCAAGCTTGGTGGCACATGCCTTTAATCCCAGCACTCCGAAAGCAGAGGCAGGATCTTTTGGGAAAATACAAGTACGGCTGCACATTTTCAGCTAGCATGGTACTGAGCATACCCAACAGCTTAAATGGGATTGTGGGCTCACTGCTTCCCTCTCCCAGCTGTGGAAGAGGTTTGGACCAGGGCCGGTCCCTGGATTCTGGTGTCATTGGATTTACAGTTGTCATAGCCACTGAAAGCAGAGTACTTTAAATCTACGTTCCCGGGGCCCAGTTGGACTGTGCTAACCTCAAAAGAAGGTGCAAACTTGATCAGGTCCACAAGGGCTCTAACCTCAACCAAGTGGGAAACCTAAACAGTCACAGGTTGACTTTTATTTGTTTGTTTGTTTTGGTCTTTTTGAGACAGGGCCGCCCTGTAGCCCCAGATGGCCTGGAACTCAATATGTAGACCAGGTTAACCTTGAACTCACAGAGATTTACCTGCCTCTGCCTCCTGAGTACTGGGACTAAAGGCATACACCACTATGCCTGCCCACAGGTTTACTTTAATGCCATGATTCATTTTAAAAATCTGCCAATAGTTTCCTTTCTCATTTCACACAGACATCAAAAGTAACATGTCTTTCTGTCTATTATACCGACCAATGGTCAAGTCTTTTTAGATGTAAGTGAAGAACTGTATTAAGGTGGAATGCAAGGTACATGTTGGTATGTGAAATTGCAGAAGACATGTGAATAGATGCATAATTCAAGAGCACCAAAATGACACAAAACAAAAAACAGAGTTTCTTTTCAAGAATTCTGTGTAAAGGATTGGCAAGATGGCTTAGCAGGTAAAAGGTGCTTGCCCAACTGAATCTGATCCCTGGGACCCACATGATGGGTGGAGAGAACCAACTCCCACAAACTGTGTTCTGACTTCCACACGAGTACTGTGGCACATGTGCAAGCAAGTGCATACACACACAAATAAATAAGTGCATTTTAGACATAAAAAAGAATTCTGTGTAAGGGCTGTGCTAGAATTTCAATAGTATGAAAGTCCTGTCTGGAAATAAAGGCTGAGGAGAGCTTTTTTAAAAAATAAAAAAGACTTACATATCTTAGTTCAGACCTCTTCAAAGTTAGGAAGTATTGACTTTCAAAAGTGTAGGGTTCCTTTATTTAATCAAATAAATTGCTCTTTGGTTCTAGGTTATCTCTGTAAATAAACGCATTTTGGTTTGAAAAAAACCTGTCTGTTAAGCATGTATCATAGTGGCTATGTATACACCTTTTAAAAATATTTATGCACCAACTATGAAAAAGAAAACTTTATTATGGTGCACTTATCGGGTACTAAAATATTTAATTAGCTTTGCTTTAAGCTGAATTAGAATCTGCCTTTCTACAGTAAATGAAAAGTGAATGCTTTTGTTCTTTGTACTAAAGAGAATTCTGACTGTCTCTCCTTTGCAGTGGAAGGACTCTGCGAAGGGATTGGTGCTGGATTGGTGGATGTGGCCATCTGGGTTGGTACTTGTTCAGATTATCCGAAAGGAGATGCTTCTACTGGATGGAATTCAGTGTCTCGTATCATTATTGAAGAACTACCAAAATAAATCCTCTTTTTTTTTTTTATTCCCTACCTCTATTTTTAAGATCATACCTTTGAATGATTCATTTAAATAACATTTAAGAACATTTACTCTATGTATATAGCTGAATGAAAAAAAAAAACAACAAAGTTAAATGTTTACAAAATGTGGTTTCACACTTTAAAATCTAGTATTATCAGTTTTACTTCAACTGAAACTAGTTTCAGGATTTTTTCAGTGGATGATTTTTTTCATGTTCGAATTCTCTGAACCTGTATTTTAGAATGTCATTGTGGTCCCTGGTATTTTCTACATTCTAGTATACCATTTTAAAAAATATAAAAGTGTTGTATTTGTACAAGCTGTAAATGTTTAGAATTATTTTATATTCGTTAAATAAAACTTTTCAAATAACTTTAATATCTTTAAACTAGTTGCCACTGAGGATAAATTTCTAGTACTTTATACCTGAAAAGTAAAACAAATATAATTTTACAATTGTTCATTTAACAATATGTGAAGTTCTAGTGTATGTATGGTTCTGTATCTTGAGGGATACAAAGACAAAAGGCTCTTTATATTTCAGGAATATAACAGTATTTTAGGAATTTTATCTGTATTTAACAAAAAAGTAAAAAGATAAGGCTTTGGCCTCAAACTGATCGCCATTTGGTTGAAAGGATTAGATATACATAAAATGAGAGTGTTCAAGGAGGTGGTATAATTCAGAGCAGGAGTGATTACTTTGAATTAAGGTGACCATAAAGAATTCATGAAATCAGGATGGGTGTGACACAGATGGAGGTCTTGTCTTGAATTGGAAGTATCAGCATGATACTAAAAAGGCCCAGGAACAATGACCAGTTCATTGACAGCCAGACTGTGAAAGCTATATCAAGATCGATCCTAGAAGAGATGAGTGATTTTTGCTTTGGGGAAGGAAATGTGCAATATACACCTTACCTTGGAAAACAAGAGAACTGAAAGACAACTCAAAGGACAAGGAAGCTTGAATTGGTCTCTACTGGTAACAATAATATAAGTATCGATAAAGGTAATAACTGCAAGTTTGAAATATCAAAAAAATGATATAGGAAGGTAATATAAATGTGTTCATGGTATATTAAAATAAAAAGTCCTTGCTCAAATTGCAGGATGACAGCAAATCCACTTTTCAAAATTGCCAAATAGAGCCAAACATTTGTTCTGCCTTCTTCATATGAATTGTATCTGAGTAAACAAGTCATTGGTGAAGAAATTTCTCTTTTAAAAAAGTATATATAGAGCCAGTGAGATGGTTCAGTGGTAAAGGCACTTGTTACTAAGCCTGATGACCTAAGTTCAGTACCAGGACCCACATGGTGAAAGGAGAGAACCAATTGTCACAAGCTGTCCTCTGATCTCCACACACGTGTGTCCACATACATACATACATACATCTATACATATACACAAAAATTAATAAATTTTGTGATAAAAATTACAAAATCATTAATCCTTTAAAAAGTATAGGCACCATATATATTGTCATAACATTGTATATTCATGCACTTAATAAATATAGAAAGAATGCTAACATGACATTACCACCCTTTCAAATTAAGGGAAATAGCAGTATTTATCTTTGACTGATAATGTTCCTCAAAGAGAGATCAGACTTCAGAGCTTCCTAGTAAAGTCATCTAAAACCACCTAAGATACAGTTTTCCAACAGCCAGATCTGGATTCAAGTTAGTCTCTAGGTTGCCATTGGTTGATGGGAAATACAGGGATAAAAGAACATGGCACTGACACCACAGAGATATTATAAGCAAAATAAAGAGTATAGAAAACTTGAAAAACGACTTGATTTATTCAATCAATTGCAAGGAAGAAACAGATTAATAGAGGCATAAAATCATATCATTTTATTGCAAGGTTTCTTCTCAGATACTGATTTTTAAAAGTTATAAGCACCAAACAAAACCATGTTTTCCTTGAGATAGCTGACATTTGAACATTGATGGTATTAGTTCCTTTTTAGGTATGACACATTATTGTATTTATTTTAAAATATTGCTTTAATTCAGAAATATTGATGACATGATACCATATCTGGAATCAATTTCAAAATAATCTGGGAAGGAGAAATGGAATAGCGTAGGTGAAACAATAGGCAGACATTAACTAACGTAGGTAAAAAAAAAAAAAAGGCTGAAGACAGGAACTTAAGAACATTTTGAGTGAGTTCAGGAATCTTAGTGAAGACTCTAGGTAGGAAATAAACCATGTTCCAGGACTAGTATGCCAGCTTGGGGCATCTGTGGAGGAGCCATAAGAGATAAAGTTGGCATAGGAGGTCAAAGAATAACATGGAGGTTAAAAACACCAGAGTTACCTGTAGGGCAATGGACAACTCCTGACAATTTTGCTAGAACATTCTGACAACTGATTGAGAATTTAAATCAAACCACATAATCAAAAAATAAGAGAAATGAATATGCATTTTCCTGAAACAGCCCACGCAAACAAGAAAAGACACTCGGCATCACTAGTCATTAGCAAAATGAAAGTTAAAACCATACGAATACCACTTTCTACCCATTAAGATGGTTTAAATAAAAAAGTGGAAATATGTATCGATGAAGACGTGGAGAAGGTAGAACTCCAAAAGAGGGCTAGCGAGAACACGCACAGCCACTACGGAAAGGAGTTCGGTGGCTCTTCAATACGTTAAAATGGCCCAGCATTGAGTATTTATACTCAAAAGATACAGAGACAAAAACTTGAATATGAATGTTCATGACAGCACTATTTATAAAAGTGGCAAGGTGGAAACAAGCCAGTATCGTTCAGCTAAAATAAAAGAACAAAATGTGCTATGTGAATATAATGGAACATTATCCAGCCATTAAAAAAAAGAATGAAGGACTGATACACTTAATGCTTCTAACATGGATGAACCTAAAAACATTACACTAACCGAGAGAAGCCAGGAGTGGAGGCTGCATGCAGCAGATTAGTGCTTAGAGGCTGAGGTGGGAACGGCTTTCCTTTTGGAGTGGTAAAAGTATTCTGGAACAATACAGTGATGATGGATACATAACACTGAGTGTATTAAATGCCACTGAATTGTATCCACTAAATAGGCAAAATGGAAACTTTATGTCATATGTATTACCCATAATTAAAAAAAAAAATCAGCTACTAGAACAGTACAGCTTTGTCAATAAACCTAGAAACGAAAGTACAGATTTAATACATGTCCAAATCAAAAGATTTAGGAACGTGGATATAGGAATGTGGATGATAGGCAAACCAAGAATCACTTCAAAACCTTGGGACTCTGAGAGAAAGAGAAATGGGGTGGTCCGGAGAAGATCTGGGGACAAGATGGCGGTTTGGACATGCCTTGTCAACAGGACATCCAATTAGAGCTGCCCACCAGGCATGAAATGAAAGACTGATGCTCAAAGAAAAGCTTGGAGATGGAGATGGATTATGGAAATTTTTACCATAGAAGTAGTGATTAAAGATAGGCATGGTGGCCCATGTCTGAAATCCCAGCACTCAGGAGGCTGGGGCACAAGGATCATTAGTTCAAGGTAGCCTGAACTATATATAGCAAGATTCTGTCTTAGGCGTAAAAAGAAAAAAAGGTGTGAAAATCAAAGCTATGAGATTGCATTGCAAAGGAAGAAAATAGGTGAGTGCAAGAGAAAAAATTTCAGATAAAGGACATTTAATGGATAGAAGTAAAGGAATCCAAAACACAAAATATCACCAAACCAATGATACGGGTTTTCAGGAAGGAAGGGATAGTCAACAATTCTAAACACTATACGAATGCGGAAGCAGTTTAAGTTATACAACAACCAATGATGTGTTACAGCAGCTGGTACCAGCAGATGGAAGCGGTCTGGGCACATCGCCCAGCTCCACATTCATTTATATCACATTGGTACCTTGAAATAGACCATGATCTGAAACTGCCAAACACTGAAAACCAGGGCTTCCTTATTTCTCACCTTTCCACCAAGAGCTGATTGATTTGTAGCTCCTGTCATAGTCCATGGGTTCCTTCCCTTCATTTGTAGAGGGCTCATAGAAGTAAAATTACTAAAACCCAATGGGCAAAGAGAGGGTTAGCAATGGCTCAGTAGTTAGAGTACTTGTTCTTACAGAGGACCCCAGTTCAGGTCCCACCACCCACATAGCAACTAATAATCATCCATATAGAAATTCCTGTTCCAGGGGACCCAGAATCTTCTTCTGGCCTCTCCAGGAACTGCATGCACATGGTGCACCTGCATACACGCAGGCAAAACACTCATACACATAAAGTAAAATTAAATAAAATACTTAAAAATTTTTTTATATATACAACGGCCTATAGATCCTGGTTTGTGTCCCTACATTTCCTTCATTGTGGGCCCATCTACTGGAGCCTGGCTAATTTACCTACCTGCCCCTCCCAGCAGCCATCAGTACCCACGATTTCCTTAGGTTGGTTGGAGTTTCTTACCCACTTCCTCATGTCTGCTGGGTTTTTGTCAGGTTTGAGCTCACATGGGACTTGTGTATGCTTGTCACCACTGCTGTGTGTTCATGAGTAACTGACCTTCTGTCTGAAAATCGGTTTCCTTGTGGTTATCCACCACCTCTGGCTCCTACAATCTTTCTGCCCCCTCTTCTTTAATGATCCCTGAACCTTGGGAGGCAGAATATAAGAGTCCTATTCAGGGATAAGCACCCTGTAACCTCTTGTTCTCTGCACATTGGTCAGTTGTGCGTTTCTGTGCTAATCCCCATTTGCTGCATAAGGAAACTTCTCTGGTGAGAGTTGAGATATATTCATCTTATATGTAGAAGAGGGTGCTTTGAAGATGTGTCACTTAGAGTTAAATGTCTCACAGATACTTATTCTCTGCATTTGACCAATTGTGGAACTCTGTAATAGTCTCCATCTGTTTCAAAAAGAAGCTTCTTTGATGAGTGGTGAGAAGTACACTTGTCTGTAAATATGAGGCTACATATACAGTAATACAGTAAATTGTCAGTCTAGGGATGTGACAAAAGTAGATTCTTCCCAAAGATCTTTGATCTCTCCAACCATATGTATTTGGTTATGTTTACAATACCACACATAAGTTCCCTCCTACTGAGTCGGCCTTAACTCCAATTAGGCAGCTGTTGATTACTCCCAAGATAAAAGTGCCACTACTGCACCAATAGTGATAGTTTGCTGGGCCTGACATTGTTGTTTAAGGCTGGGTAGGTTCATTGATTGGTTTTCTCTCTTGGCAGCTTGCATAGTATCCTCTGATACCATGAGCGTTAACCTTCAGTGAGAAGGCTTCCAGGTCAGTTCCAACTTGATTACTCCAAGTCCTAAGTTCAAAGTATGGTCCATCTCCAGCAATAGAGCCTTATCTTCAGGTTCTGGGAGGTAATCAAGTGCTGTGGCAATAGCCAGTGTTATTTTAGGAATCTCTTGGACCACCTTGATGTTTTTATCAGTTACTTTTCTGTTGTGATAAGACACCAAGACCGAGGCAACATACAGAAGGAAGAATTTATTTGAGCTTATAGTTCCAAGGGGAAGTGTCCATAAGGGTGGGGAAGGCACGGCAGAAGGAGGTGGTTGGAACCAAAAGCCAAATGATCACATCTTTTTGAAAATATTTTATTATTTTTATTTTATGAGTGTATTGCCTGCATGTGTGCAAGTACACCCATTTCGTGCAATGACCCAGGATGTCAGAAGAGGGTGCTGGATACTCTGGAACTGGAGTTATGGATGGTTGCTAGCCACCAGGGGTGGTGGAAACCGAACTTGCATCCTTTGCAAGAGCAACCAGTGCTTTTAAATACCAAGCCATCTCTCCAGCCCCACGATGACATCTTTAAACAGGCACAGGGCGCAAAGCAAGACTGGAAATCCTAAAAGGCTTAAGTATTCTCAAAGCCTGCCTCCAGTGATGTACTTCCTCTAGCATGGTTACATTTCCTCGAGGTTCCATGACCCTTACCAAACAGCATCACAAAATGGGGACCAAGTATACAGATACTTGTAGCCTATGGGGGACATTCACATACAGACAACCACATTTCACTCCCTGGCCCCCACAGGCTCATGACCATAAAAAATGCAAAAGTTCCCATAGTCTTTACCAGTCTCAATACTATTCAAAAGTTCAGCATTCAAAGTCCTTCTAAGGGTCAGGGTAAGCTCTTAAATGTAAGCCCCTGTAAAATCAAAAGAAAATTACATATTTTCAACATACAGTGGAACCCAATACACATTCCCATCCCCAAAGGGAGGAAATAGTAGACCAAAACAAGAATGAAATCAGCAGGACAAACATCAAATCCAGTAGCACCACGTCAGACTTTACTTCCAAAGGGCTCAAATGACTCAGCCCCTCCAGCTTTGCTTCTTGCAACATCTCTCTTGGGCTGGTACCACTCCCTGTATGCAGCTTTCCTAGGCAGATGTCTCATGGCTCTAACACCCCCAACATTTTCTTAAAATCTCCACTGCCAGTCAGGCTTCACTGTCACAGCTTCTTGCAATGGTCTGTCAGGACCTCTTGGCCCGTCAAGACCTTCTTTATGCAGAGATGCCCTTGATGCATGCTACCTGGCCTCAGTGGCTCTCTGAAACCATGGAGAAAAAGCCGAAGATCTCTTCACTTTTGCATCTTTCATGCCTCTAAAGTCAGCTTGTGAATGACACTACTAAGTTTGTCTGCCAGCCATTTCAGCAACTTTCTATACCGTGGTTTTCTGGGAGCAGAAAACCCCTCTAACATTTCCTTTCACAAATCGGAGGTTTAGTTGGGTGTGGTCTGGCCCTAGATATACTCTTTCTAAGTGCAAATCTCTAGGTCTCTCCTAAACTCCTCTAATCTCCTTATTGCAGAGAGCCTCTCCTTCAGCACATGCCTTGGTTCCAGCATTAATCTTCCTAGTGCTCTTTTAAAATCCAAACTGTACCTGCTGCATTTCTTTCTGTTCCCCTTGCTCTTTTTCATTGTATATCTACATAATATTCACCATTAGTAACAATGCCACTGATTCTACTTTGGGCTGCCTTGAAATTTCCTTTGCTAAAGAAATTAGTCCATTACTTTTCAACTTAGCCTCAGACAAGCTCTTATGCTGTGGATAGACTCCAACCAGAGTTTGCCAAAATGTCTCAGCTGCTGTTTCAGTCCTTATTTCCCTCTAGAACTACACTGTTCTCAGCAATACTTTCTTTCAGGTTCCTACCAGAATATCTGTTAAGCTTTGCTTATAGGAGTCAACCACTTTTCTAGTCCAAACGTCCAAAGTCTTCTACATCTACATTCCTCTAAAAACTGGCATGGTCAGGCTCCCCACAGCCAACAATTAAGGCTTAAGAACTCTCAAAGCCTACCCCCAGTGACATGCTTCCTCTGGCATGGCCACACCCCCTGAGGTTCCATGACCCTCCCAAACAGCACCACAAACTGGGACCAAGTGTACAAATACTCGGAGACTATGGGGGACATTCTCATTTAAACCACGCAGCTGATGAAGAACTTGAAATTTCTCCTCCCTGGCACTGTGTTTTATATAGCCTTCAACTAGATACATACACATATATTGTATATGTATTTTCAGTAGGACTTTGAAGTAATGCATCTCCCCATCTAAGCATTACTTATCTCTCCTTTCACTCCCCCTGTATAAGTTCCCATGGTCCCTCCCCAGTGAAAGCATCCCCTACCACCTTCTTAGTAACACCTGTCTCCCACTATCTCCCTCTCTCAAGCTCCTTCTACCCTCACCCCCATGGCATGGTACTTTTGATTTGACATACCCAGTAAGTTATAGGTATTATTGAAAATAGAAATAATGTTATTTGTGGCAAGCACCAACAGAGTAAAAGACAGAACTTCTAGGATTTGGAAGGAAAATGGCTTTTTACTGAAGATGACTATTTTCTGAAAGACAGCATCTGGCCTTGCGATATTGGGCCCTGGTAGCAAATATCAGGTGATCATGTAGCCTGAGTTTCTCAGCATCATCTCAGGGTGGACACATCTGTTAGGCTGGTTGTGTGTAGCAGCAATCAAAGAAGAGCTAAGAGGTACAGTATGGCCCAGAAGGTCCACGTGAGATGTTTGAGCACAGATGATACAGAAAGTTCAGACATGTTTAAGACAAATTCCTGCTGTTGCCTTTCCTATAGTTCATGCTTACGGCCTTCTAGTGTTCCTTAGAACAGTTTATTAAAGGAAAAAAAAAGCGAACCCAGTTTACACAGAACTCTGCATACTAACTCAAAGAAGATAGGCTGGTAAGTGTCCAACTTCAAGTGGTAAACTGTTCACTATTTGGAGTGAAGGATGTGCTGAAATATAGATCTGTATTATTTCATGGTTGATAATGGCTGGGTGGTCACTGACTTAGAAGGAAGGAAGGTTGGACAAAGGATACGTTGTACGTGAATTTCTTTGACTGTGAAGATACTTATGTCCCATTTCAGTTCCTACCAAAGCATACTCACTTCAGAAGAAGCTCTTAAGAATGAGGAAAAGCAGGGCTGGAGATATGGCTCAGCAGAAGACCTGGAACTGAAACCCAGCACCCACATATTGGCTAACAATCATCTGAAATTTCAGTTCCGGGGGATCCGACACCCGCTTCTGACATCTGTGGGCACTGCATGACACGGGTGCACTTACATACATGCAGGCAGTATACTCATACACGGAAAATAAAAAGAATAAAGACATTTTTTTAAAAAAAAAAAAGAGAAAATGAGGAAAAGGGAAGGGAGAGACGGTGCTGGAGTTGAGCGCTGGTTGCACTTCTGGAGGACCAGATTCAGTTCCCTGGACCCAGCAACTGACATGTCCTTAACTACAGTTCCAAGGAATTGGAAACCTTCTTCTGACCTCCATGGGCACCAGGCACACATGTGATGCACTTACATACATACTCACAGATACTGTGAGCGTGTGAGCTTTTTTCCCCTCAACCACAACCGTGATTTTTGAGAAAAGAGACCACACAGAGGTCCCATGTGTACACTTTTCATAAAGGTGGTAATAATACTCAGAGAAACATGAGTCCACCACAATAGCTGACTGGACAGTGATAGAATGTGGGTCTCCTCACAGGTTCTGTCCTACCTAGAAAATATTAGTTGCAGTAAGTAATTGAAAAGACCAAATGAAATTTAAAAATAAATTTTTCATTCACCCAATTGAAAACTCCAAAAGTACATGTTGTAAAAGGTGAGAGTTGATCTAGAATTCCATATAATGTAACTGAGAATATGGTTTCTTTCTTTTAGCTTGTCATTTCTTTGATGCTGACTCCATTTGGTACAAACTCATCTTGCCTAATTACAATTCTAAACTGTTGTTTTAGGAGGTCTGAGTTATACACATTCTCATTCGTGAAGCAGCAAGGAATTTATACCAGGATACTGAGGGAAAAAGTCTCTTGGTGACTCTGACTGGACAGCTTTAACTGTGCCAGTCACAAACTGTTCATGATTCTAAGTAGAGATGGTGCATGCAAATGTATTCTATAACTCACGGCCTACCTCCAGGCAGGTGAGGCTGGACTGCTTAAATCAAAGTTGAGAATGGAGAAAGGGGGTAGGTTCCCATAAGCAATCCTAGCCAGTGCTTCAAGGAGGAGAAATGGAAGCTAATACCAGGTACTCAAGGGAGAAAATGGGTAGCTAATACTAGGCATTCATTACAGGTGTGTCTACAGTCTGTTTTCAGTTTAATTCTTTAGAAATTTTAGACTTTAAGTAACCCAAAATCTTATATATGTTCTACATGCTACCTAACAGTTTGGGAAAACAGCATCTTATAAGTTCTTGACCTTGCTATGAAAGTGGTAATAAATATTGTATGATTTATTTTCTATTGAGAATAATGCCCACATCCCAGCAAAATCTAATTCTGATGACTCCTGAACTCAAACATCCTCTTCAATTTTAAATAATCAATCAATTAATTAATTAAAATTTGAGACCCTTTCTGGCCTGGAACTCAAAGATCCATTTACCTCACCTCCCAAGTGCTGGAAATTATAGGAAAGTGCCACTACATCCTGGCTGAAACATTTTTGGTTAGTATTCCTTTTTCAATATGGTGGAAAACAAAACCCTTTAAGACATGCAACTTAACAGTCACAGAGGCGTACAGTGAACTAGCCTTTGCACTAGACCTGACACTCATCAGTCTTGGATCACATTCTCTGTGCACAGTTTCCAATTATTTGTTTGTGTTTGTTGACTGTTTCTTTATCTTCAAGAGCTGCCTCTTGGCAGGCTGTTTTCTCTTTGCCAACTTCCCCTACATCTACCTTTTCCTAGACTCACAATCCTTTTCCAAGTTATAGCTCTTTCTCTTTCCTTTATCTGTTGCATGCTAAGAAATGAATACCTTTCACACCCCCTACCCAGCCAGCTGCTTGCAATTTGTCGTTGGCTCTATAGTTCAAATCTTCTTTAAGTTATCAGTGGCATCAATCTTCATGTTATCGAAACATTTACAAGGTTGGATGACACCTGATTGTTACATCTGCTCTATCTCAAATGTCTTCCTTCCCCTGTTATCCCTAAGATATAGTCATGTCTCTGTTCTACTCATTCTTTTACCCAGGAAAACCTCAATGTACTTAGTGGGCTCCAAAAGTCCTCAAGTTCTTGTCCCAGTCTTTCAGCTTGCTCTTTTTATTACACTGATGATCCACTGGTCAAGACAGGTCGCCTCTACCACCTGCCACGGTTCTCTTCCAAATCTCTTCCTTCAAGACTCAGACTATGGCTCTTTTGAAATTGGGTTTCTTGCAAGGATGTAATCACCATCTCTGACTCCATCAATCAGGACCAAGCCTTCACAGTTCTTGACTAGACACTTGTAAAAGCTTTCTAACTAGTATCCTTGCTTCTTGCTCACCTCCTGACTGTTCTCCACACAATACAGAACAATCTCCCACACAATCTAAATTTCTTACTGATCTGGCTTATGTTAACGTTTATCAGTCCAGTCATTGCATTAAGCCCCTTATTTGGATGAATTCATTTAATTTTGTCAATAAGCCTATAGCTATGCACTTTTAATGTGTTGATTTTTGTAGATGCTGATGTATCCACATCCCCTTTCAGGATTGGTTCACCTATATTCCAACAGCTACAGGTACTGACTGGCTAACAGCTCATGCCACTCCTTGGAGCACTGCCCTTTCCAGAAGAACCTTGATACCCTTCCCCTTGCAGTATGATTTTCCTAATAGTAAGTCAAAGACTGCTTGCTTTGGAGCCAAATGGCTTGTTCCAGTCCCCTCTGGGATGGACAACCTATGTATGGTCCAATTCAATGTGCCCAGTGCTCTGTCGTGTCAGGCTATAGCTATACTATCCATTACTTCCTCTTCCTTCTCCTATTTTCTTTATTCCACTACTGGTTTCTCAGAACACTGTTACTTCCCCAGGCCATCTTGGGTATTCCTAGAACTGATCTGACACACCATTTTACAAACAAAGGAGTGTAAGATGAGCAAAAAGGTTTGTCTTAGGCAAACAGAAAATGAAAAAGCCCAATTTACAGCCAGTCTGGTTCTCCACCTGCATTCTTCTCACCACATATCGTCTCTGCTCTCCTCACCTTGCCTAATTCCTGCCTTGGGGACTTTCTGATCCCTAGTCTCAGCCTTGAATATTTTTTTTCCCTCCTTATAAAGTTTGCTCTCTTTCAAAACATTTCAGACTGCCCAACGGGGCCCTTCCTCACACCAGCCTTCCAGCAACACCACCCTCAATGCTGCTTGCTTTCTAGCATTCCATACCTAGAACTGTGGTGTGACCCCATTTCGTTATGTCACCAATCTGAGCAGGAAAGCCGTTGAGCGTGCTTACTGTGATACCTTCAGTGCCTGACGACACAGCTGACGGAATGGCTACTTGATGTCTGCTGCTGCTAAGTAAATGAGCTGTTTCCCACAACTTGTCAGGCTTTGGAGCAATTTCCCTGCATTTTACTACTCTTATAGTCATGCATGTTTGCTACACAAACTTATGCGTTCTTAGAGGTCTAATCTGGGGCACAAAAAGGAGTCAAGTGACGGTGCTCCCTCTAAAATTTCAAATATCAACTGTAGCTTGTCTTACCATATAGACACTGATATCAGGATGAATCTACTGTGAATTAAAGCTATAACCCAGACCTATGAAATATATAATTTATAAAACAGTCTAAAAGTTAAAATATATTATAGTAAATCCAACTAGATAATCATTTCATTTTTATTTTAAAAACAATGCCATTTCCAAAATATAAAAAAATACTTATTTTTCAAAGAACCATTTAAATATAGCTTTGACCACAATGTTTTATTTATAAGAAATAGATGGCAGTGCCACAGTACTGCCAGATGGTTATGATAAATAAAATATTAGTATTATTCAGGCATCCTTTTGAGGGTAGGCCTTTATATTTGTAGATCCACAATGACACACAAATCAAATCAATGATGGCCATGAACGTAATTTATATTTCAACCTGAATTTGAACAACCAATATAGACTAATCATTTTTACTTGGGATCTGGATCCATAAATCTAAAAATGAAGGTAAAAAATAAATGCTACTTCTATTCAGTTTTTCAACAAACAGTGAACATTCCAGCATCTGTAAAATGCAATCTAACATTTTTGATAAGTGATTTATAACCATATATGGTAAATACTCACACAAGTGGATCCTAGAAGGTTTGATTTTATGAACTCCCAGCGTACACTATCTATGCCAAAACTAGGTCTGGAATTACATTTGAAATAATGAAGCAATAGAACAGGAAAAGAGTCAGATTTCTCAGAGAAATATATAACATCTTTTCCAATTTTGGTAGTGCGTTCCAATTAAATTGAAACTAAAGCACTCCTTACAGTGAACTTCTTTCTAACTTAATCAGGCCCATTAAAAATGGGATAGTTTGTATAGCATCTTAATCATTATATTCTCAAAGTTAATTTATTCTTCAAATACACAATGGCATTCCATAAGAAGCCATTTCCTTCCTATTGCACAAAGGCCAGTTTAAAGCTGATCCAGGCAAATGAGTTCCGAAAAAAAAAAGTCGTTGTTGTTATCTATTTACAGACATTACAAATGAGCTTCTACTTGAACAATGAAATGGAAAATCTTGTGAATCTCTACAGTGGCTGCCAGTTTCAGTATTAGATTGATTGCAGTCATTACAGACAGAGGTAGCCAAGGTCCATACATATGGAGATGCAAAAGCAGAAAACAGTGAGAAGATGACTGAGCAGTTCTTTGACTTCTAATGATTATACGCAAATTTTGATTCTGAGCCACGTTGCCACATAGTATCATTCTGAGTTCTGTGTTTTAAATACAAAGGAGCTTATTGCTGTCTTAAGCAGATATGCTGGAATCTTCTTTTAGCTTGCTTTCTTTTCTCTAAGGTCATGTAAAAAATGTGAGACATTTTCGTATACCACAAAAGTAATACAGCAGGCTGGAGTCACTCTGATCAAATTGGGGGCAATTCCTTTGTAAAATCCACCGATGCCTTCTTTCCTTTAAAGGGAGACATAGGTACATGCTTAATTTTCTAAATAGTAAGTGTGAATATGCTAAAGTTTAATACAGGGTACAGAATAAGCAGTCAAGCCTTATTCTGCTTAAACATGGCTTTAAGTCCACACTACAATGAACGGAAGAGATACAGTTTATGAGCCATTTACATTCCTTTTATAAACAGCTTTCAGAGGGAAGCTGAGGGAAGCAGGACGATTGTCACAAATATGAGGCCAGCCTGGGCTAGACATTAAGCACCGTAGCAGCTAGAACTACACAACAAGACCCTATCTCAAAATAATCAAAACAAAATGAAAAAACAGTAAGTTCATGATCTAGCTTATATAAGAGCTACAGAAACTACATAATAGCACATAGAAAAATAAAATTTTATTTCCTTAATGTCCAGAATAGAAAATAAGACTTAGTAAGTTATCACTTAGATTCTGAGTATTTCTTGAAATGAACTAAATTGAAACATTTTCCTCAGGTGTCAATAAAATTTCAAGACTTAAATTCTGTTCTATTAATTTTTCAAAGTATACATGTTTCATTTTTCTAACAAACTTGTCAGAACTGATTATGAGTCATATTGCCATATAGTATTCTGAATTTTGTGTTTCAACCTTCATTTGTAAAATTAAGAAATCGGGCTTCAAGGGTCACCTATGTGGTAAATGGGAAGCAAGGACAACCACTTCTGTCTTTACCACAGCACCCGCCTCTGCTTTCAAAGTAGTTTGCACTAGTCTTAAGATGCCCAAGGCACTTCGTCAGAGCAACGCTGATGCTCCCTGTTCTCACCTCCATGTCTTCATGATTACATCCGTGACACCATTGTAAGACACGTGCTGATCCTGAAGACGGGCTCTCACGACTTGATACGGGTATGTTGCTGCTACAGCAAATATTTTGGATAGTGCTGCAACAGAGATATATTCTGCTGTGCTCTAAAATGACAACGTAGGACAGAGATGGTTCTCTTTAAAAATACAGAAGTAAAAATTACATCAGAAAAAAAAAAAAAAAACATTTAAGTGAATATATAAAAAAGCACTATCCTGTCCTTAACACAAAATCTGTTTAATACGGGGTTGTCTCATTATATGTTTTTGGCTTTTTGAGACAGGGTCTCCCTGTAGCCTCTGCTGGTCTGACACTATGTAGGCCAGGCTGGCTTTGATCTCAGAGACCAATTACTTCTGCCCACTGAATGATGAGGTTAAAGGTGTGTGCCACCATGCCTGGCCCATGATGTTATCTTATTTAAATATCTTATTATTTTTATTTTCTATGTATGAGTGTATTGCCTGCATGTGTGTAAGTACACCCGTGTCTCGTGATGCTTCTGGAAGTCTGAAGAGGGCATTGGAGCCCCTGGAACTGGAATTATGGATGGTTGTTAGCTGCCAAGTGAGTGCTGGGAATCAAACTGGGGTCCTTTGTAAGAGCAGTGAGTGCTCTTAATTGCTGAGTCATCTCTCCAGCTCCAGATGCTATTTTAGTTTTAATTAAAAACTGATTTTTATTTTATATATATGAATGTTTGGCTGCATGTATTAAAGTGTCCCAGTGTGTGCAAAACTCATGGAGGCCAGAAGAGAGCATCAGATCCCTGGAACAGGAGTTAAAGATGGCTGTTAGTTACCATGTGGGTGCTGGAAACTGAACCTGGGTCCTCTGCAAGAGCAGCCAGAGCTCTTGCCACCTCTTCAGCCCCATGATGTTAATTCTAAAAGAATCATCTTACCAACTGGGCTTCTGGTAATCTATTGGTATGCTGGTTGTACTTCAACTTCAGCAATTCATATGCCATAAACTGAAGGGCACCGTGAGATGTTCCAAACAGCCCGGGAACAAAGCCCTAAAAGGGAACAATGACACAAAGCAAACTTAACAGCATTCAATGAAAGACGCATTAAAAGTGCTCTTCTCTTCTCTTAGGTTAGTATATTACTTTTAGCAAATTCATTTAAATTTTTACATAAATAACATTTTTTAATATAGGGTTAAAAACAATACTAAATCTTTTTTTAAAGCTGTTTGGATTTTCATATATTGTTTTTCTTTAATCAGTACACATATAAACCTGAAAAAGACCCATACTTTTAAGAAACAGGGTTTGAGTAGGGGTTAAATATTTTAGCTAGGAAAATAAAGGCAAGCTGGGTGTGGTGGCACTTGGGAGGCAAAGGCAGGTGGATTGCTGTGAGATCTAGACCAACCTGGTCTACATAGCAAATTCCAGCTCAGCTGGGACTACAGGAAGACCCTGTCTCAAAAAGACAACAACAACAACAACAAACAAAACAAAATCAACAAAGAACAGAGCATACATATTCAAGAAAATAAGAATTGAATGATATAATTTCAAAAAATTTGCCCAGAGATAAGTAATCTATAACTTTAACTTCATAATGTCAATGATTTTGTAAGTTATTACACAATTCTTGAAAAACAAAGTAAAAAAAATTCAATGCATCTAATTTGGCTTCAGTGATTTTTTAAATAGGGATAAGCAATAAACGGCATGAGATAGAAAGGTGTGAGGAAGTTCACTTCACTGTCAGCTGGACTGGTGAAACACACCCAAGGGATGTTCATGTGAGGTGTCTCCACAAAGGGTCAACTGAGGGCCAGACACTCCTTCAACACAGACGGCACCATCCCGTGAGCTGCAGACCAGTAGTGAATGAAAGGTGGAAAGGGAGAAAGCCAGGACACACCAGCATTTCTTCTTTCTGTTTCCCAGGGGCCTTGGGGTGACTGAGCTGCTCTGTTCCTCCCCATGCGACCCTGGAAGACTGACCCCTCTGAAACTGAAAGTGGAAGCCAAAACAAATCCCTCCTCCTTTAAATGGTTTCTATCAGCTATTGTGGCCACAGGTGATCCAAAAGCAACTACTACAAGGAAGAGAGGAGAGAGAAAAGTAATTATAAAATCAGAAAACATCTTGTGACTAGGAAATTTCAAATACACTGCATTCAGTGCCCAGTACTGCAAAAACAAACAGGCAAGACACTGAGTTTTTTCTTTTTTTGTTTTTGACAGGGTCTTCATGTGGCACCAGCTGGCCTGGAATTGGCTATATAGACCAGACTGGCTTGGATCTCAGAGAGATCCCTGTGTCTCTGCCTCAAGAGCTGGGATTAAAGGCCTGTGCCACCACACCTGGCTTGGTTATTTTTTAATTCACTCAATGTCTGCAGTCAATAAAAGTTCCAGTAAAATAAGATCCCATTAAAACTCAGTGCTACTTCTTCATGACCTCAAGCACCACGATTTACAGAAAGGAATGGGTGCTCTAGCTGCATGGTATAGCTTACTAAAAAGATACCTGACAAAGTTCTAGATAGTTCTCACATCAGGGTCATGAAAACATATCTTATAATAATAATGAGACCTATCTTAAAGTACAGTTTCAATATTATAAATGCTATTTAGGTTTTCATGCAATTCAATTGAAGCCAACGAACAACAAAAAACTAGGCATGGTGGCAATGTCTGTAGCCCCAGGATTCAGGAAGCTTAGACAGAAGTTTAAGACTTCAAGGCCATCATGGGCCACATAGCAAGAGCCTGTTTAAACCGAAAACAAAAGCAAAAACATGCGCCAATATAAATTACAATTTTCAGCTATTCAAAATATATTTATGGGTATAACAGTAAGTCATTAGGAATCAGTTTAATATGATAGCAATTTAGTAGAAAAACAGCATTAGGTTCTCCCCCATGACTTGTAACCTCTCTAGCCTCAGGTGCCTAAGCCTGACATCAATGTCAGGTATGGCTCCATTCTATGAAACAGACCTTAAATCCAATTGAAGAGTGCTTGGTTACCCCCATGATGTTTGTACCACTATTGAATCAGTTGACATATTTTTCTTGCCAGACAGCTGTTACTGTAATTCACAGGATTCACAGTTGGTTGGTGATTATTTTTTTCCTTTGGTAGCATGCACAGCACCTTCCAGCACTATAGATGCTAGCCAGTAGAGATGAGGCTTGGAAGTCAGCATCTCTCAAGTCCCTCAGAGAAGTTTCTTTATGCAGCAGATGGTGATTAACACAGAAGCCCATAACTGGCCAATGTACAGAGAACAAGAGGACACCCATATCAAATTTCTGCCTCCCAAAGCTCTCTGATTATTACGGAATAGGGGGAGGAAAGATTGTAAAAACCAGAGGAGGTGGATAACCACAAGGAAACAGTTTTCCAGACAGCTGGTCAGTTACTCATATGAACACAAAGTAATGGTGACAGCATGTGAAGTCCCATCAAAGCTCAAAACCAACAAACCCGCAACAGATATGAGAAGTGGGTAAGAAACCCCAACCCACACCTAAGGAAATTGTAGCAACAGATGGCTGTCAGGAGACACAAAGTCTGTCTCTTTCAAGGATAGGACTCTTTATAAGTTAACCAGGCTCCAGTGGACAGACCCACTCTGAAGGACATTTGGAGACACTAATTAGACTCTACAGATTTTATTACATATACATATACATAGATTACATTAAATTCAGCTGGGGAGAAATAAGGCGGGGTATGGCTAGGGGATCTAAATACTATCAAATTATATATAAGTTGCAAACAATAAAAATATATATTTATGATAATTACCTTGTACAATCCACGCACACCTTCATATTTATATATTTTCACAAGTGTATCAAACATTCCTTTATACTGTTGCTGTGGAGGGCTAACAACACCACCATACTGTAGCATAAGGCGAGTTTTTGTCACCCATAATGGATTTGTAATGCAGAGGGTCATGGCTCCTATAATCAGATTTGAAGATTACTTGGCATACAGGTACTGTCTTACTTAATCAAATGAAGAACTGCTTATCATATACAGAGTGTTCTTCAACAGTATACACACCAACATAAGGAAGGACACAGAATGGCAAGCTGGGGAGATAAACAGGACATACTGAGATTTCTATCCGTTGAGCATAGGTATCCTAAGAAAAACAAGACAAAAAGTGGCTGTATCTGGAACAGGAATTCTATCTCAACAGTGAGATTTGGTCTCTGAGGCACAGATGCAAGGGGTCAGATGGTAAACCTAGTTTTTGGTGGTCAAACAGTTCCTCCTGTGGTTAGTGAAAGGTAAATTAAGGAAGTGATTAAAGTGTCAAACACTCTCCTTTTGAGGACAGAGGAAAGCTATCTTGACTCCTAAACAATGTGGCTAAAATAACAGAGCTGCAGATCTTAGGAGCTGCCTAAACCAGAGGGGCTGTGGATTAATCGAAGGGAACCAGGAACCTGGTGCCTCCATCTGCATGTGAGCACACATGTCCACTCAAGCTCCAGCACAACCTTCCTCAAATCCATTTAAAGTAGTCACTATACCTCAAAAATAACCAAAGAATCTAAGAGGCTACATTTTATATTCTTTATAGAAAATGATAACTTTATTAAAAATTTCATCTGATGACAGGAATAGTAACATCCTAGCACTTGGGAGGTAAAGGCAGGAAGATCAGGAGTTCAAGGTCAGCCTGAGCATATCATATGAGAATCTAAAACAGTAAAACAAAGCCCTACACCTGGTTAAATTTCTCATTTCTTGAGTCCTAAGGAATGTTTTGAAAACAGTATCAAATTCTATCATGATTCATGTCTCTGTTGGCTGAGTGAGGTAACTTTTACCTTAGTAAACATGAAGAAATTAAGGTTTTCTAGGTATCAAAGTAGATTTGTGAACAATATGGGTCATACTGCTTCTCCTTCTGGAAAGCACATACAGGAGCAAAAGAATAGTTACTGAATTATATAACTAAAAAACTGAAATCAGACACTAAACAAACACTATACTCAAATCACCTTACTCTATTAGGATTTCATAACTTAATAGCGTTAAATCTCTAATGCTCTAGGAAAAAAAGGAGTAGATTTAAAACTATATAAAAATCAAGCTGGGGGACTGGAGAGATAGCTCAGTGGTTAGGAATACCAGCTGCTCTTACTGAGGACCCAGGTTTGATTCCCACCACCCACATGGCAGCTAACAATGGTCCATAACTCCAGTTCCAGAGGAATCCAATGCCCCCTGATTCTGCGGGCATTGCACAACAGGGGTGCACTTATACACATGAAGATACTATACTCATACACATAATCAAGCTTGGAAACAGAAGGTCAAGGCCAGTATGGCTTACATACACACACATTCTCTCTCTCTCTCTCTCTCTCTCTCTCTCTCTCTCTCCCCTCCCCTCCCCTGGAAGATGATGTTTCGGGTTTACCCACTGCCTTACCAGCTTCAGCAGCTGAGATGAGGTATTCTGTTGGCTCTAACAGTTCAGCTCTTCCTTCTGTCTTATATGATTTGATACCATTGTAACTAAAAATATTAAATACAAGCAGTTGAATTTGAACACAATAATCTGCTTTAAAGTATAACTTAGTAACACTATCCCAAAGGTAAGTCAGTGCATAATGAAACCATAAACTAAGACCTCAATGAAAAACAGATATGCTAGAAACGGCTAACAGGATTATGCCACCCTCCCCATGAGGTATATGTCTGGCAATACATACGTGACATATTTAATTGATTTGTTTAGGAACTAATAACAATATAGGACAACTGGGAGGAGAGGACGTCATAATGATATAGACAGTGGGAAGAAAAGACAAGATCAAAGAAGGGGTACCTATTCAAGAACAACAACCAGTTTTATGATAAAGGGAGCAGATCAAGAAGGACCGTGTGATATACAAAGAGTCACAAAAGGAAACCCTAAGACATTCAGAAACTGACTGAGAAGGTGCTATGTGGAAGGTGGCATTGAGCTGGATACTAAGACAGGCACAGTTTCAACAGGGAAGGAGATAAGTGGAAGGAGAAGTGATAAACGCAAGGGAAAAGCACAGCCACAGAGAGGTGCAGACTGTGGGATGTCTCTTGTCCAGCAGAAAATAGCTGCTAAGTGTTCCCGAGCCAAGGAGACACACCAGGCCTGTTTTCTTGTTTGTTTTGGTTTCTTTATGGCCACTTTAGTGTTTTTATTGATTCTCTGAGAATTTCCTGCAATGTATTTTGATCAGTCAGACTAACCCCATCTCCACTCCCACCCCACCGCCCACCCCACCAACTTCATGTCCCCTAGGATTTTCTCTTTTTAAAGGCTTATCAAGTCTAACCTGTGTTCTCTAAATTCTCTTGGGTATGAACCCATCCCTTAGTCTGGTCAACTTACAAGGCATCACACTCTTAAAATGAATCTTTTATTATTTTAAATTTTTATTTATGTGTAAATGCACACCACATGTACATATGCCACACAAGACAGAAGAGGGTGTTGGGTCCTGTGGAGCTGGAGTTGCAGGTAGTTGTAAGATGCTAGATGTGGGTGCTGGGAAATGCCAAGTCATCTCTCCGGTTTGTAGAACTAATCTCTTTTACATGGAGAAAATAATTTAAAGGATCTTCCTTTAAACTTTTATGCCAAAGACTGAAATTTGTAAAATTCATTTTTAAAGTTTCAGGTTCCCAGCTTCTGTATCACTTTTACAAAACTGGCTTATTCACCTTTCTTTAGTCTATTTTGACTGTTAGAAATGCACAGGAGTATTGATGTAGTCACAATATTCCAGAATTCCTGAGGTGCCATTGGGAATTACATAGTTCACTGTTTTCTTTGTCTTTTTGCGACAGGATCTCCCTGTAGCCCCATCTGGCTTGGAACTTGCTATGTACACCAGACTGGCCTCAAACTCATAGAGATCCATCTGCCTCTGCCTTCCAAGTGCTGGGATTAAAGGCGTGCACCACCATGCCTGGCCTTGTAGTTTGCTGCTTTTCAAATGGCTTTTCAAATAAAAAGCTCTCCTCTAATCTGTCAGTATTCTGCTTCTAAAAGTTAGCAGTTTAACACTTCAACTCTCCTGAATTCACCAAAGAAATGGCTTCTGGAAGAATATTCCATCTCATCCCTTCACCTTCTTGCAACTATAAGCTTTGTTCTGGATCAAATGTTTCTGATAACAAGAGCTGCTTGACAGATAAAGAAATTAACAGGGCACTTTGCTTCCTGATCCTTCCAGTTCAGAGAAACGTATTAAAGGACTGATCAGTCCTCCATGTTTTTTGAAAAAGAAAGTGATACAAATCATTAAAACAAAGATTCCTTTTAATACTGTACAATTCCCCAGATCTACTTACAAGAAAAAGTAAAGTCCCCAGGATAAACCTGCACCCCATACATTTGGGGTTACTCCTTGGTAAAGTCCTCGTAGTCCATCAACTTTCCAAATTGTAGTCAAGCAATGCAAAATTCCTTTATATTTCGGTCTCACTTCCAGGCCATCACTCACTGTATTGAAGAATAGTTAGGTGAGAACAAGGTTCCAGCTTACAATCACACATGAACACTGACAGAACCCAATCAGATCCACAAATGAATTCAGAAGAAAAACCTTGGGTAGAGAAAATAACCCAAACACTTTTTAACTTTTATTATAGTTAAGAGTATGGACACCTGATCGCTGTAAGAACTCTGATCAAAGAAGTAGCAGAAAAGAAATCTGGAGGATAAGCCTAGCTTACTTCCTTGGAAATTCCACTCTCTCTACCAATACACCCCCCGCCCAGAATCAGAATATAAAGTAAGAAAGTATCAAACATTAAATGAAATTGAACTAGTTTCCCCGCCTCTCTGAAGATGCTCTTATTCTAGGGCTCCACATACCTCAACAAATGCCACTACCATCCACAGAGATGTTCATGCCACCTGGGGCCCATCCACCACCCAACTTCCTTTCATTCCTATCAAGAAACCTAACTTTTTGTAAAAAGCAAAAAACCAAACAGGCCCCTTTTATCATATGGCATAAAGTCCTCTTGGACTTCTCAGTATGTTTCAGAAACCACTGCCATCAGTTTCGGACAGCAGTGGCATTTTAAAGTGTAGTGTGCTACTATACCCAGCTAAATTTACATTTGTTCCCATCCCTGCAGGAATGGAAAAATAAATTCAAAATAGGATAATTTGCGAGTATAAAGAGTACTTTAAAAGGATTTCTTATAAGGATTTGGGCACGTTACAGAAAAATAATAATGCAATATCCACAACTGCATTATTGTTTTGAGAAATTACTTAATCCTAGAAGTAGACTATGAAGTATCTCAATAGGAAACATTCTATATCATACATATAACTCCATATTTAAAATTCTACAATACCAAACAGCAATTTTATCTTATGTAAGGCTTTTCTGTTGTTTTTCAGACAGGTCTCACTGCTGGCCTTACTCAGAGATCCCACCTACCTTGGACTCCTGAGTGCTGGGATTAAGCCCCACCTCAATTTTGTGTGCTACTTTTTTCTCCATTCAAGAGTTTGCAAGTATTTTACCTTGTTAATAGATTTCCCCAAGTTAAGACATTGGAAAGTGATTGTTTTCCATCACATAACCATCTATTATTTATACAATCATTCCCCTCTTTGAATTGTTTCTCATAGTAAAAAAAATATTTTTATTCTATGTGTGTCAGTGTTTTGCCTGCAGTACATGTGCACTACATGCGTGCAATTCCTTCAGAGGCCAGAAAAAGGTGTGGGATTCCCTGGAATTGGAATTAGGATGGCTGAGAACTGCTATATGGATGGTGGAAACCAAACCCTGGCTCTCTGCAAGGGCAGCAAGTGCTCTTAATTGATAAACCACCTCTCCAGCCCGGTTTCTCATCATTTAAATTGATTTTTAAGTGTAGCATGTAAAAAAATGGGTTTCATTATAGCCTTTTCATACATACTTTCAGCATACTCTGTTCAATTTCATCCTCCTCCCACTATCCTTCCCCATCCCTTGCTCCTTCTGGCTGGTTTGCTAATCAAATCATAGTTCTTTGGCCACATGTAAGCAGACTCAGTCCATGTTCCCCTCACTGCTGCTGTGCATAATGGGACCTGTTAAGCAAGAATGCTGACTGTTTACCACTGCCAGGCAAAGGTGGAAAAATCAGGTTCTTTCATCATTAATCTGTCAATGTTACACTATGAAATGAGATTAAAGTGCACTGGGCTTTGTGAGAAGCCTGGGTTGGGAATCTCATTTCCTTTATTACATGGTCTGGACTACTGAGCTTCAGTTTCCTCCTGTACAAAGTAGGGATAACATCTACTTCACAGATAAAAACTCTGTGGTAGCAGAGTGACTAGCTTTCGAGAAATGCTCTGTACTGTACTTTATGCTCCCTTTGATTCTGCCTCTCTCATTCTCCTATAAAGATTTGTTCTAGGAGTTTTTCCAGTTCTTTCCATGAGGCTTTTGCTTTCAGTCGGTATAAATCAATACTTGCTTTATTGTTTGGAGAAGCTAGTCAGGATGGTAATCGTTAATAAGAGGAAAGAATGATAAGGAGCCTGTTTTCAAGAGAAGAGGAGAAAGGTTTCCTGCTAGATAGGTGAACAGCTGGTGCAAACCCAAGGAAGCAGCACCCTGGCCACTCTGTGACGAATGTGGAGGTTTGTATGGCACACATGTTGGGCAGTGGAGGAAAGGGAAGCTAGGGGCTTAGTCTGGAAAGAATGGACTGAGTTGTGTGTCTCCAAAGCTGATGTAAAGCCCCAGCTCTCAATGTGACAGCACTGGAAACAGGACCTTTAAGGACGTAATTAACGTTAAAAGGTCATCTGTAAGCTAAGGAGAGGGTTCTTACTAGAAACCAACCTTGCCAGCACCTTCATTTTTGGACTTCCAGTGTCAGATTTTTCTTAGAGGAAAATCAATCATTTGTTGCTTACGCCATACTGTCTGTAAATGGTATTTTGTTGAGGCAGGCCTAAGTACAAAGGGCTTTTTTTTTAAGCCTTTTTGAGACAGTGTCTCCTGTAGCCCCAGCTGACCTGGAACTCGCTATGTAGACCAAGTTAGTTTCAATCTCACAGAGATCCACCTACCTCTGCTTCCCAAGTGCTGGGATTAAAGGCATGTGCTATCATGCGTAACCCACTACCTATAAGGGTTCTAAAAAAAAAAAAAAAAAAAAACCACACAAAACAAAGAGTTTGGCTATGATCTCAAAGCCTTAATTTCTCAGATTTGTGTTAAGGTATCTAAGATATATGTTTTCAGAAAGGAAACTGTGGTGTTCTTAAATAGGATGAATTTGAAGCAGAGAATCCAGAAGCAAGAAAACAAGAGACTATTGAGATGAAGACAACCCGAACAGGCTCCCCAATGCCAAACTGAAGTTGCTACATGGTGAATTTTTAGTTGAAGTCACCTGAGGAAGGTCAGAAAGGCAACGGTTTCCATCACTGTTAATGGCCTGGGATAGGCTAGAAACTGCCAAAAGACACAAACGGAAGACATACAATTTGGCATATGAGAAGGAGCCAAACAGAAGATATTAATTTTAAATTCATTTTTAGGAAAGACTATAAATATATTGACCATTAAGAAGTCACCTAGTACCACTACCTTAATATAAGCTGTTTCCTGTGATGGCTATTAGTCTTTCCTGGTGACAACTGAGGATTTCTCTTAATAAAACAAATCTCCTTTACTTGTACTCTATATGGGTAGTTTTAAAATTTTTATTTCTTGGTACTAGGGATTGAGTTCAGGATCTTAAGGATGTCTAGGTAACCACTCAATCATTGAGCTACATCTACAGTGTCCCACACCTGTAAAAAAAAAAAAATGGCGACACTTGTTCCAGTTTACCTTTATGTTGTGATAAAACACTGACTCAGGAAAGAAGGCGTTGGTTTCAACCTACACTTTACAGACCATCATTAAGGAAAGATACTGTAGGAACTCAAGGAGAGATCATAGAGGAACACTGCTTACCGCCTTGCTCCCCCTGCAGTGCTCAGCTACTTTTCTCATACAGCCCAGGCCCACCTGCCCAGGAATGGCACAGCCCACAATGGGCTGGGCCCGCCCACAGCAACTAGCAATGAAGAAAATGCCCAACAGAGGCACACAGGCCAATTTGATGGAGGAAATTCCTCAGTTGAGATTCCCCTTTCCGGGTATCTCTAGTGTGTATGAGGTCAACAAATTTTTCAAGCTGGCCTTGAACTTGCTTATCCTCCTGCCTCTGCTTTCTCAATAATCCTCCACTCCCAGCAGTATGTAGAGGTTTTAAAAACCAGGGGGGCAGGAAATTTGATTTGTAGAACTATGTCATTTCTTAAAAAACAAACAAAAAAGAAACAAATCAAAACAAACAACCCTTCCACAGATAGCACAAATGGCTAAGAACAACTTTTGCTTTGTGCAACTTGTTTGAGTAATATATGCACATGCACTGGAGAGCAAAGGTAAATTTTGTTCCTGATCCTGTTACTTTGGGCCTTTGTTTGGAAAGCTCATTTGGTAGTCAGGCACAGCAGTGCATCCTAGAACTTGGGAAGCGGAGGAAGGAGGATGAGGGGTTTGAGCCCAGCCATGGCTATATAAGACTGTCTTAAAAAAACAAGACAAGAAATCTCACTTTGGATCATCCTGCCTCCATCTTTTCTTTGCTTTCAGTTCTTTCCTACCAAGATTTAAACAGGCTTAAATCACTCCTCTCATCTCAGTGCCCCACTATCAGTTAAGTCTCCCCAAATGAGAAAACTAGATTTTTCTCTTCATTGCTAGCTGGCTTTTAGTGTTACTCCTCACTTTAAAGACTCTCACTAAGGAACTTCAAGTGCACACTGGGAATGTTCTCTTCCTTAAGCACGCTTTGATGTGACCTGAGAGATGGCTCAGTGGTTAAGAGCACTGGCTGCTCTTGCAAAGGACTCAAGCTTCATTTCCTAGCAACCATATGGCAACTAAGAATCTGTAACTCCAGTTGCAGCAGATTCAACACCATCTTCTGACCTCCTAGGGCACTGTATGCACATAGATACACATTTAGAAAACGAACAAAAAAACCACTTTGATGGCAGCTAACATTGTTAAGCTTCTAGAAATACTCTCCTTTTTGGCTTAATTTTCCATCATACCTTCCCAATTTCCCTCTGCCCATCCTTAAAATTGACTTTTAAAATAGGTGTTCTTTCTACCCAACAAGAGTGGTCTCTCAGCCACTAAGTACTCTCACTGCCAGACCTGGACTCCTGTTTTCCCATCTCTAGTCCTAATATGATGCCTAACAGCCAATGCTAGCTGTTTTCATAGGGCATAAATCTGGCAGCTTAACTGTATTTGTTCTCTACTTTCATCTCTATCAATAAAATTTTCCCTTTGGCTCTACCAAATTATTCACACAGGGTCAAACTAACAGCATGAGCTATGTACCTGACTTTTGAGGTTTGGGTTCCAATTGTACTAATTATTACATTACTAATTATTCATTTGATTACTTTATACCTGTGGCTTCTTGTTTGTTTTTCAGATAGGGTCTCCCTGCAGTCCCAGATGGCCTGGAACTCATTATGTAGACCATGCAAACACTGCTCTCACAGAAATCTGCCTGCTTCTACCTCCTGAATGCTGGGATTAAAGGGGTGACCTCCAGATCAGGCACCTGAGCTTTCTTATTCGTAAAATAGGGGAAAAGAACAGAATCTAACTGTAAAACGGACAGAAGATTAAATGAGTTAATACATGAAAGCCCTTACAATCATGTCTGTAGTACTGCAAGGCACTCAGTAAGTACTTGTTTAACTATGCTACTGGATCTTGTAACATGGAATTTTACTGTATGTTAGTCTTAAAACTAATTCTACATTTTCTCTTCTTAATATCAGAATAATCTTTTCCACATTCTTCACAAAACCCACATATCTTTTAACAGATTATTTGGCTTTTGGGTGATTTTAGGAAGTTTCTTTCCATTCTTTGTCAGGACTCTCATCATTACTGATGACTGAAAATTACCATACAAAGTTGTAACTGGGCCTCAATGATCACTAACTCAAACTTTCCACCCTCTGTCTTGGCCATTTCCAGTTGTTATGAGTTTCATTTTCAGCACTACTACTTTGCCAGGCTAAATCTGCATCCCTCTAATTTCCTCTCAGCCTATGCCTGGCCTTAGGATCAATTCACAACAGGCAGCTCACTTCTCACATGGAAGCTGAACCAGTTCCTCCAGCTTCTCATATAACATTTTTATTCTTTTTGCACCTGTAGATACTTTGGAGCTCTAATATGTCCTTGGAGCCACTGAAAAATTGTTTGGTTTCATAGCACACATATTTAGGACTAACTTTTCCTTCCCATCATTAGATAGTAATTTTAAAATATTTTATGTACTATTTTTATTTTATGTGTATGAGTGAATTACTTGATGTGTTTAAGTGCACCTGTGTCATGCAATAAGAGGGTTCCCCTGGAACTGGAGTTACAGAGGGTTGTTAGCCACCATGTGGGTGCTCAGAATTGAACCTGGGTCTTCTGTAAGAACAGTCAGTGCTCTTAACCCCTGAGCCATCTCTCTAGTCCCTAGATAGTAATTTCATTAAATGGGTTTAGGTCTATGAAATCATAAAAGCCAGGAGTTATTCAGTATTGCTGCTGATTGAATACTTAACTATCTTTCCACTGTTCATCTTCCTGAATCTTGCTCTTTTCTGTCACGACTTCATTCATACTGCAAGTTGTTTCTACACAGTTTTGCTATGACCTAGGAAGGACTTCCATTAGGTTTTCTATCTTATCTGTCACTTATCACCTTATTGGCCACCTTGTCACCTAAGTAGTTCCCAACTTTCTCTAATTTAAGATCATAATCTAAGGCATCAAGAATTCCCTTCCCTCAAGTCTGGTCTGCTTCAAAGTGCTGTCTGTCTCACCAAGTCAACCACACCATTCCTTAATAAAAAATCTCAACTGCCAGCTCTTCTGGTCATAGAGGAAGCTGCAGAAGAGGGACACCAGGACATACAGGACCACATCTCCAGCTAAGTCCAATGTTCTTTATTCATGTTCAAGCCACTGTACACCAGGTAGTCAGCAGTATTATAAACAGTGGCTAAGATGTTTCTAGTCCTACTGTTCTGGGTTCGAATCTCTGAACAATCTTGTCATTTGTGAAAGTTGGTCAACTGCAATCACAATCATCTGCATAAAGGGGATAACAAACTCCTGGTAAATGCCCAATGAAAGTTATTTGTCAATAACCATAACAATTATACATACCCCTCAAACTCCATGGAATTATATGCCTTTGTGGTACACTACACAAATGTTACCTATTCTCTACCACAGAATGTCTTGCCTCCTCTCTGGATGCCAAAATATTGTCTGTTGAAAACCTCAATATCTAATCTTCCATGGAACCTTTACAGATACATACAGCCATTCATAACTGTTATATGTAGCCTTTAAAAAACATTTTATTTTAAATTATGTATATATGGGTGGATACACATATACACAAGTGAAGGTGTCTATGGAAGCCAGAGGTGTTAGAGTCTCTCAGGAGCTGGAGTTACAGACAGTTATGAGCTGTCTGATGTGGCTGCCGGAAACTGAACTCAGGTCTTCTAGAAGAGCAACAAGGGCTCTAAACCTCTGAGTCATCTCTCCAGGCCTATATGTAGTATACTATTCTCCTATCTTATATTTGGATTTATTCTATTTTGCTCTTGATTTAATGGTGTCTAGAATTCTTTTCTATAACTTAAGGCAATTAAAAAATTTAAGTACCATGACAGTGAGAACTTTGTTACTTCTGTAGCCCAGACAGCAGTGTTAAACTATTAAGACATACATTAAACAAATTGAATAAGATTAGAATTACTCTCCTAAAACTATTTCTACAGATTTAGTTCTCAAGGAAGAATTTTTAAAATATTTCATTATTTTTATTTTATGTGTATGAGTATACTGTCTGCATTTACGAGTGCACTTGTGTTGTGTCTTGCAATCCCCGGAGGTCAGAAGACTGTGTTGGATCCCCTGGAACCGGAGTTACAGAAGGTTGTTAGCCACCATGTGGGTGCTGGGAACAGAACCCAGGTCCTTTGCAAGAGCTGCCAGTGCTCTTAACCACTGAGCCATCTCCAGGCCCCTTCCTGGAAGAATTAACTTGCAATAAGTGAAATACCAGAAAATAAAGTTACAAGAGATCACTTCTCAAACTTTTTCCTAAAATTTGGCATTAATTTCTAAAGAGTTTTTGCTAATTTCCATATACTCAATTGACACTTAAAATAGTATTTAGCTCGTGGCTACTTTTTCCTTCACTACAATGCACACTATAAACACCAAAAACTCAAGAACTTTCAATATTTTACGCCAAATCTTTTTCTTCCCATCCACGGGAGGACTGCGCTCCAGCACAAGCACTTGCACTTTCATAGGGTTTATACAGCCAAACACGTGGCTGCCCTAAGATTTCAAAGTGCCTCTAAGAATGATTGATTTGCTTGAGTAAGGGTCAAATGCAACAATTCACTTTCAGTCACAAACTTCACCCACATTCCCTATCGCCTTAGGGTCACGGGGTGCAGGGACGACAAGGGCTAGGCCCGTTCACCAAGCCCTCTTTCTCGATTCTAGTTCCAGAGCATCTTCGGCGCCCTCCTCCTCCCACTACAGAAAAAGGTGGGCAGACCACGGTCGCGTCGCCCGGGCTTCTGAGAGCGAGGGAAGCGGCCCGGTGCCGGGCGGGCTCTTACCTGCGAAGCGGATCTTCACGAGGTCAAGAGGGTGCAGCGCGAGGTTGGACAGGACCCCGCCGCTCACGCCGGCTACCAGGTTCTCGTACCGCACGTGGCGGAACACCGTGCTCCACGCCGACGCCCCGGTGGCCTGCTGGCCCTGGCCCGTCATAGGCTCAGGGGTCGTCGACACCACGGCGCCTAGCGCCGCGGAAGCAGGGCGAGATGCCGTGGCCGCCACCGTGGCGACAGTCGCAGCCCGGAACACAGGAGCCGAGCAGGAAGGCCCGGGGAGCGAGGGGCGTGCCGGATGGAGCTCCAGCGGTTCCAGGGCCCGCCCTGCCTCGCCAACGCGGGCGGGTAGGACGCCAGGTGAGCGACAGCTGAAAGCACCGCCCCCTCCAGCCCGGGCCTGCTTAACTACGGAGCGCCGCGAGGTCCATCAGAGCCGCCTGCTTCAACATTGCGGAGCCACGGGACCGGAAGAAGCCTGTCGGAGGCGGATGTCGTGTGTAGGTGAGCAGACCGCGGGGATCCCAGCCCGGCTCGTGGAGTCGGGAAGTGAGTACAGGCAAGATGAAGGTGAAAATGCTGAGCCGGAACCCTGACAACTATGTCCGCGAAACCAAGCTGGATATACAGAGAGGTGGGTCCTTCCTGGATTCCTTGGGCCTGTCTGGCTTTGGAGCTGTAACGGGTTGGGGAGGCCAGCACTCCGGTCTCTGCTTTTCGCCGGGGAATCTTAGTTCACACACAGGGCTGTCGCAGATCCTTGTAGCACGTGGGGTCTCACTAAATCTTAAGAATTTTTCTACAGTAAGAAGTAGTCACGTCTAGGAAGAATGCTTCCGCTTTTCACTTCTGTCAGTTCTGATTGTTTCAAGTTTCCAGCTGTTGGGAAGTGGAGTTTGAGCCATACTCGTGGGTTGAGGGTTTAAAGCTTTGGTTGGTTGGTTTTGTTTTTTTGAGACAAGGTCTCCCAGTAGCTCCAACTGACCAGGAACTCACTATGTTGACCAGACTGGCCTCCATCCCACAGAGATCCGCCTGCCTCTGCCTCCCGAGTGCTGGGAATAAAGGCGTGCGCCACCACGCTCGACTTAAGTTTAAAGCTTTAAAACTTTCCTGCTGGTTTGGTCGCTGTACTACTTAAGATTATTACCTACTTCTGAACGAGAATGAAAAGATGCGATTTAAAGCCATCCATTTTAAACTCGAGGAAAGTTTGAGGGGGAGACTAGTTAAAATGAAATTGATGGGTTTTATTTATCCTTACCAGTTTTTCCCAGTTGGCATGCCGACTCTTTATGAATTATAGCTCTTGATAACCAAAATAGCAAGAGACCAGTCTTGTGTGAATACTCCATTCTCAATGAATAGGAGGTGCAACGGTCTTAAGGGAGGAGTAACTGTAAGGCATAGAAAAGGTTCATGTCTTTACAGCGTGAATGAGGAGTGAGCCGTAGAGAACCAGGCTGGAACTAGAGATAATCAACATGTATATGAGCATTGCTGAGCTACAAATGTATGGGTCCCTATTCCCCGAATGTTTACAGAGTACGTTAACAAGGTAATATTTCTCAAATGCAAAATAGATTTGTCACGTGGATTCAGCATTATCTAGAGGCTTTGAACTACTGGTTCTTCCTTCATCTCCACTTTCTCATTCGCCACTACCAGAAGTGGTAGCTTATGTTACCTTTGCCATTATGGATGTATATCGAGCATTCTTTTTCAGCTGCTTCCTCTGAGAAACTTTTCTCTGAACAATAATCGTGCCAAACTTTTCCCTGCACATGCCCCACCTCCATTTCAGAGCCTCCCTTCCACGCTTTTATTACAGATTTTTAGATTTGTGTGTTTATCACTGTTCCATGGTTGTATTTTGTTTACAGCCTTTCCCATCATACTGAGCGCCACAGAAGGGAAGAATCATGTTCTTGTATGCACTGTGTTTAGACAACGACTGTCACTTAGTAGCTGCTTTGTAAATGTCTGAATGAGTGCTTTAGTGGGTGACAGTCAGCTGGTCACAGAGTTTCAAGTTAGGAGATACAGTTGATTTTGTTCTTAACTTTTTTTTCCTATGATAACTTCCTAATTGTGCTTTCTAATGGAGATCTTAATAGATAGCAAAATGGAAAAATAGAGTTTTTGGAGTGCTGTAAAATACAAAATAAATACATTTATTATCTTCACTCAGAGTTTTTTTTTTTTGTGGTTTTTATACAGTATAGTTTGATGGCATTTAGATGTGCTCTCCTCCTTCCTGCTCCTGCCCCAGTTTAATGAACTTATATATAGATGAGATATAGGCAGAGCTTTGAAATAGCTGTCCTGTTCAGGGATAGGTATTTCTGTGGTCTGTTTTTCTCTGCACAATGGCTAGTTGTAGGTCTCTGTGTTAATCACCATCTGCTGCATAAGGAAACTTCTCTGGTGACAGTTAAGGGATCCATTCATCCTACTAAGTACAGAGGTTGCATTGAAGATGTGTCACTTAGGATTAAGCATCTCACACTTAATCTGTGTGTTTGACCAGTTCTGGAATTCTGTACGAGTCTCCATCTGTTGCAAAAAAGAAAAGCTGCTTTGATGAGGGGTGAATTCATTCAGTTTTATATTGTAAATTTATTCAGTATTCAAATACTTGAGTAAGCACTGGTAAATTTTACTTTTAAAATATTCTTGGTAATTCTGATGCTGCTGGTTAATGTGTGAAAACTCCTTACATAAGTATGTGTAGTTGTTTATGTGAGGTTTTAGTTATGATGTCCTCTGTGCATATAGTATATGCCAGGTGCTCCATCAATATTAACTGTTTATTGTTGACTAAATATATGAAGTTAGAGGTGGGCATAGTCATTATGATTTGAAAACTTTATAGAAGATGTAAGATTTAAAGTATTTTTAAAGGAGTAAATGATGCTTAGGTAGATCAAGGTGAAAGTTAAAATAAGTCTTTATGGAAGAGATAGTGTGTAGAAGAAAAATGCAGGATAGTTTTAGGTGTCAGTAAACCTATTTGGAACTGAGTTTCAGAAAGGACTTCAAAGCTGAAGAGATAATGGGACCAGAAAAGAGTCTGAACTTAATTCTGTACATCAGATGTATCTAAAATGTGTTTACTCTATCTACGGTGAGGGAAAAAAATTGGAACAGTAGTTTTTGGTTTTGTTTGTTTGAGACAGAGTCTCACTTTGTAACCCTAGCTGGCCTGGAACTCACTATATAGACCAGATATTGAAACATAGATTAAATTGGGGGCCTTGAATTTTTCTCTAATGAGGTTCAATTGGAAAAAAAAATGTACTAAAAACCAAGCATCTTCATACATGCTTGCACTAAATATGCCAGCTCAAAAGCTGTGTGTAATGGGACACATATCATATCTAAAGATTTGAAGACTACTGTGGGGAGCCTTTAAAATGCTTTGATAATAGCAATGACATGTAAGCATTAATGAGATAATTTTCTAAACTGCTAAATCAAACAGGAATATTACATGAGTTCCAAATGTTAGGTAATAAGGGCTGACATTAAGTTTTTAGATATATGGAAGAAAGGGAAGAATGAACTATTTCAGAGTGGATGAGCATTTGAGTTTTGGTATTGGGGACTGCAGAAGATGAAATTCATAAGAATGACCAAAGTTGGAGCTTTACCCATGTTGCATATCGTATACTGTTAATAGAGAGTCAGAAAGCAAAGGTAGCAAGGTGATGTTGAGGGGGGAAATATTTTTATTATACTTTAAATTCTTTTTTAAAAATATTGTATTAAAAAAATTTTATGTGTATCAATGTATTGCCTCCATGTAGGTAGGTGCACTTGTGTTGTGCAGTGCCCTTGAGGTCAGAAGAGAGCTTCAAATCCCCTGGAACTGGAATTAATGGACAATTGTTAGCCACCGTGTGGGTGCTGGGAATTGAAATCAGGTTCTCTGCAAGAGCAGCCAGCACTCCTACCTGCTGAGCCATCTCTCCAGCCCCTAAATTCTTTTTCTAGACATGTGTGCTTAGAATTATTTCCCTGGCATTATTGTTAACTGAGACAACTTGTTTGGCAGACTAGTTATACATGGCTTATAGGCAAGTTACTTACCCTCTATTTGCCTCAGCTTCACCAACTGTCGAGTGGAAGGTAGTAATAGAATCTAACCTGTAGGGTACTGTGGAGATAGAGTTAATATAAGGTATTTAGAATAGCCCTTGGTACTTGGTGAGTTTTATGTAGTGTTTTTCAAGCAAGTGAACAAATATAGAAAGTACCCAATGAGTAGTACTCATAGCGTAGAGTTCAGTTGAACAAACATTTGATAGACCCTTGCTTTGTACCAGAAACTGGTAGCCCTGGGGAGTACAAAAGGAGCAATGTGTTAGAAGCCCTGTCTGTGAAAGGTTACAACCCAGCTGTAGAGTGTGGCAGGACATATAGAAGGAAGCTGTGTTGTGTGCTTATATATAGTCTAAGTATATAAGACTGTATATTCTATGGTTTTCCATAGTTTTGAAAGGTTTGAGAAAGCAGGTCTACCACTTTTATATTCTTCACAGTGCTTGGTGTAAAACAATATCCCTAATTAAAAGCTTTTTGAATAACAGATCATATAATTAGCTGGAGATTTCCATAGGAAATAGTAATTGTGAATTATTTTATTAAGAGGAATTATTCTTATTCCAGTTCCAAGAAACTATGATCCTACCTTACATCCTTTTGAGGTCCCACGAGAATATGTAAGAGCATTAAATGCCACCAAACTGGAACGTGTGTTTGCAAAACCATTCCTTGCTTCCCTGGATGGTCACCGGGATGGAGTCAATTGCCTGGCAAAACATCCAAAGAGTCTGGCTACTGTCCTTTCTGGGGCATGTGATGGAGAGGTAAGTGTTACTTAAATCTTGATATTTTAAACCAAAACATTCGCTATTATAAATAGTTTTCCTTTTAGTTACTGTCAGTTTGACTTTGATATCAGTTTAGTTTGCAAGCCTAAACTCTGAAGTAAATAAAATTTAGTAGTTTCTTACCTAATTCTAAAATGGTATCTATCAGTTAGTTCAGTGGCTTCAGACTTGACTTGATAGTACATAAATTGTGTTATAATAAAGGTGTTTGAAATTTTCACATGTTATTAATGACTGAACACTTAACTTCCTATTCTAGTAAGAAAAAAAGGCTTTGAGACACTTGAGAATCAACAGATTATTTGACAGATTGAATTTTCTGCTTGTTGATATATTTATCCATATGTACATTATTTTGATCCAAATGATTTTGGTTTTAGCTGCCTGCTGAAGTGATTCATAGCCATTTCAATATTGTATTTCTTTTTCATCAAATATAATACCCTTTGCCTGAACATTTTACATTTATAGTTCACTGAAATTTCCTAGTATGCTTTATCATAGGTTAAAATTTGGAATCTGACCAAACGAAAATGTATCCGCACAATACAAGCACATGAAGGTTTTGTACGAGGAATATGTACTCGCTTTTGTGGGACTTCTTTTTTTACTGTGAGTATACATGAATTATCTAATTGTGTGAATTATTTTTAAGGTCATTTATTTGTTCTTCAAACCTTTTGGAGTACAAATGGGTTTATTAACCCTTGAAAAGTCCTAGTTTTCATTAAGTAATCCAGCCTTACTCATACTTTTTTTTTTTTTTGCCTTCATGAAAATAAGTGCTTATCACTGTTGAACTAATTTGTACTGAAGACTGAGAAGTACGGTTAATGGGAAGTAAGGTTAGAATGGTAAAGTGACTTACTATGAAGATTTTTAGTGCTAAGTTGCATTATTTACACTTAGTAAGGGATCACTGAAGGAGTGTGTATGATAAAATATATATAGTATATTTATCATTTTAAACCATTTGTTCAGGTCAGTGGCATTAGATTTGTTTGCAACATTGTGCTCCTACCCCGTAACTTACTATCTTACCAAACTGAAACTATATTCACTAAGTGATAGCTCCCCATTTCCTCTTCTCACTCATGGGAACAACTAGTCAACTTTATATGAAGTTACTATTCTAGGTGCTTCATATAAGTAGAATCATACAATTTTTATATGTGAAATTGCCTAACCCTTGCTCCACTTAGCAGGATTAGTTGAGATATAGCACATTAGAATTCCTTTCTTTTTAAACATTGCATAATATTAACAATAGTGTGTGTATACCACAGTAAAAATATTGTATTTATTATTTTTATTTTATGTGTATTGCCTGCATCATATAAGCACACCCATGTCTTGCAGTGCTTGCGGAGGTCAGAAGAGGATGTCTGATTTCCCTGGAATTAGGGTTATGGACAGTTGTTAGCTGTTTTGTGGTACTAGAAATCGAACCCAGGTCCTCTACAAGAGCAGCCAGTGCTCTTAACCACTGAGCCATCTCTCCAGCCCTATTCCACATTTTTAATCCATTCATTTATTGATGGACTTTTGAGTTGTTTCCACCATTGGGGCATTGTGAATAATGTTGCTATGACCATTGTAAAAATACCAGTTCAGTGGCTGGAGAAATGGCTTAGCAGTTAAGAGCACTGGCTCGAAGAACTCAGGTTCAAATCCCAGAACCCACATGGTGACTAACAACCATATGAAATTCCAGTTCCAGGGGATCTGACACCTTTTTCTGTCCTCTGAGGGCGTGGTTGCACTTATATACATGCAGGAATACACTCATACACATAAAATTAAAAAAAAAAATACTACTTCAAGCTGGGATAACTGATTCCCAGCTGTGCTTTGAGATGATTAATTGACACCCATGAATGCTCAGCTTGTCGGCTCTTTTTGTCATTTGGATAAGCAGTAATAGGGTGCTGCCTGGGAAGTAGAAACTGTAGAAAGTAGTGGAGACTTGATAAGCCTGTTGACTGACTTAGAGATATATCAGAAAACAGTAGTTTCTATTGTGGAAGAGAAGTTAGGATTGTCAGAGGAGGGGGAAGGTATGGTGTGATGAACCGACTGACAACAGGTTATTTGAGTAAATAACTATCGGTTCTTTGTAGATGCAGATATGGGGCTTAGGAGAGAAGTCAGAACTAACCTTGGCATCATTGATAACAGCATTAATGACTGAGATTATAGTATGACATCATCAGGATAAAGTAAAGAGTATATTTATATAAAAATAGAAAGAAGTGAGGGAAACAGCACTACAGAATGCCTCTCCTTAGGGGGTAGAAAACTCAGTGTAGCCAGAGAGCACAAAGAACCTAAGAATGCAGACAGGCTGCACAACACAGTGATGTACTGTATATGGTAGAAGGAATTGGGTGGCAAGCTGCAGCTGATGGCAACTAAGATGTCTTCCATTCTTCCAGTTGGCTTTCTTCTGAATATATTGATTGATATATTAATACTATTCCAACCAGAGGGAGTACTTACAATATCTTTTTTTCTTTGTGGTGCTGAATTTCAAATTGAGAGGATTGGCCATGCTAGGCAAGGCTCTACCAGTGATTTGTATTCCCAGTCCTATTGTGTGCTTATTTTAAAAATGCTCAAAAAAAATGAAGGCTTCTTTTAAAACATTATTTATTCAAGTGTCAATAAATAAATGGATAAAGAAAATATGACATGTAGACATAGTGGAATGTTCTTCAAACATAGAAAAGAGGAAACTCCTGCTTTTAGCAGCAATGTAGAGAGACATACTGAGTGAAATATGGGAGGTACAGAAGGAACACTACAGAATCTCTTTTATATAAAATCTAAGAAATCAAGCTTTCTACCCATAGAACGGTAGTTACAGTGGCTTCGGGGGAGGGGGAGAATCATGAACCTGTTGCACACAAGATATAAATTGTCTATTAGGCAAAAGAAATAAATCCAAGATATCTGTTGTACAGGATAATGATTGTTGTTAATAACAGTACATTGTATTCATGAAAATTGCTGAAAGTAGACTTTAAGTGTTCTCTGCACAAAAAGTAGAGGCAGATATTATGCAAGTTACTGGATATGCTAATATGCTAATAAGCTTGTTTTAGTCATACATGTTGTACATGAACACCTATGAATATATTTTGACATTTTATTTATTTAATTTTATATATATGAGTGTTTTGCCTGCATGTAAGTGTGCCTCTGCATGCAGTGCTGGCGAACACTGGAGGAGGGTGTTAGACCCCCTGGAAATGGAGTTCCAGGCAGTTGTTAGTCACCATGTGGGTGCTGGAAATCAAACCCAGGTGTTCTGCAAGAGCAGCCAGTGCTCTTAACAGCTGAGCCATCTCTCTAGCCCCTATATTAAGACATTTTAGCTAAAACTGTTCATGTTCATCACTCATTTCTCCTTTTTTAAAGGTATTTTTAAGTAATTATTTTGTCAGAGATAAGGTGAAAATTTGCTCATGTAATTTTAGTGGATGAATGTTTTTTAAAAGTTCACTATGTGGTATGACAAAAGAAACCTTATTGCCTGATTTTAATGGGGCCTAAGACATCAGATTTGTAATTCCAACACATCCTTCTTCAGTTTACCCAGCCTAGAGCAGAGATGTTGTTCTAGACAAGCTTGTTTGATTGTTTGTTTATTGGAGATAAGATCTCAATATGTAGCTCTGGCTAGCCAGAACTCACTCCACTCCATAAACCAGGTTTTCCTGGTTAAAGAGATCCACTTAATATGCACCTTTATGCTTAGTGTATTATTTGTTAACCTTTTCTGGGGTTGATGTGGCTTTTACTCAGTAGACTGGAAAAAAGCTTAGTCATGCAGGAGGAAATTTGCTTACAGATAATATATCAGAAACATTGGAGAAAAGGATAATTTAAAGATAAGAGTTTATCTGATTTCCTATTACCCTAAAATATCTGATTGAGTCAAACCAAATCAGCCTAGGTACTTAGATTACATTGTTTGTTTTTGAGAAAAGACTGTGTTGTTCCTATCCTACAAGGGTCAAAAGTTGGTGGAAGGCAGCAGGCAGCCATTGCCCTGGTTAGTGTTGAATGCTCATTCCAGTGACCATGAAGGTATCAGAAGTGCTGCCCACTCGTGTTTTTTCCTATACTGCCCATCAGCTGTAGAGCCCACATTTTGATCCTGAGATAGGAAAAGGTGCCAAAAAGTGTCATAGCTCATGCCCATCGTGCAAGCCATGATAAAGCCCATTTTTCCCTTGGTCTAAGCAGCTGGGCTGGGACTATCCATAGGACTGTTGGCCACTGGCATCTCGTTCTAGGCCTTGATTGCTTAAATAAATGTACATCTCCCTAGATTGCTGACTCTCAAACAAATTTAGTTTCCAGATTGAGTTCTGTTATGGTTATCAGAGTTTGATTCAGAGTTGTTGATAAGATACATCTCTTTTCTACTAGATATGGTGGTGCATGCCTATAGTCACTAAAGCTGAGGCAGAAGGATAACAAATTAGTATCTAAGGGGAGAAAGTATCTAGCCCTCTTACCTTTTAATCTATTGCAAAGATGTTACTAAGAAGTCTGTTCATTAGCATCTTCAACAAAGAAAATTCCTATCTGATTCTAATATCAAAACCTATCTAAGCAATTTTCTGATCTTATTGCAGACACACTATAAAATGCTTTTTAGAAATGTTTTCCCTTTTAAATTTGTTACACAAAAAGAGCTAAATTTATACTTTTCCCATGATAAATATGTCTTTATTATTTTAAGAAAAGTTGATATAGATTATATATTAATAGAAATGTAAACTTCTAAGTTAAAACCAGGGGTTTGGTACAGTTTGAGCATCTCTAATACAAAACTCTGAAGTCTGAACTACTCCAACATGCCAGATCTTTTGAGCCATTAGCGTGATGCCAGAAGTCAGAAACTTCACATCATAAAACTGCTTTGTACACAGAATTATTTGTAAAGGTTGTATAAAATTATTTTCCAGTATTATATGTAAAGTGTGTGTTTAGAATTGAGTTCCCTTCTCAGATACCTCTTTAGGTATCTTTAAATGTTCCAGAATCTGAACACTGTCAAGGTTCTTCAGTTGATGGTATTAACAGTTGTACAGCACCACATACATGATTTTTTTTTTCATCTTCCTGTAACCCCTGCTGGCCTAGAACTCACTATGTAAATCAAACTGGTCTTGAAATCTCAAGTGCTGGAACTAAAGGCATATGCCACCATGCCAGCTATTTTATGTTTTTAACCTTACAGTATATTGTATAAAATCTGATTTGGGTTGTTCTTCATCTGATCGCAAACATGTTTGCCAGATAAGCAAGTTTAAGTCACCGTAGTTTGTTGCTTCGATTTGATTTGGGCTCAGGTACCAGCAGTGTTCACCATTTTTTTTTTCTTCACTATCTGTAATTCTAGCACAGGGGAAAGAAAATGATCTTTACTAGCATTGTGGTGTAACTGTAATCCTGTGGGACTCTGCGAACTTCTCTAGAGTATTGTAGTTCAGTTTGAAAGCCACTAACATAATAGGTTCTAGAGTCCTGTGGCATACAGAGAGGAGCTTTGTCTACTTAAAGATTATGAAAATGCCTTCTCTCTGGCGTTTTCTTTTTTATTCCCCCTTTTTTTTCCATTTGAAACAATCTAGAATTTATTGACTATGACATCATACTGGCTCAAACTTATTTTATTTATCTTTGTGTGTGTATTGGGGGTGGTGTGCAAATGTCATGAGTTTGGCACGTGTATGTGCCCACCTGTGTGTGGGTGCACTTGTGTAGAGGCCTGAGGTTGATAACTGAGCATCTTCCTCAGTAGCTCTTCTACCTTATTCACTGTGGCAGGGTCAAATCCACAGCTTACCTGTAGGACTATTCTCACTAGTTAGCTTGCTCTGGATCTTACTCCACATCCCAAGACTGGAATTACAGGCAAACTGCCATATCCCACCCAGCATTTACATGTGTTTTGAGGGTCCAGGCTCTGATTCTCCTGTTTGTAGGGGAAGTGCTTTAATCTCTGCTTATGTTTTTGAGATAGGGTCTTGCTGTATAGCCCAGGTTGTTCTCCAGCTCTGTAGCCCAAACTGGCCTTTGAGCTCACTCTGTTCCTGCCTTAACTTCCTGAATGTTAGGAGGTACGCACCACTGTGCCCTGCTAGGTCGTTAACCTGATGATAGCCCAATACCCATTTCATAATAGTCCAGTTTTCTTCTTGATTTGAAGAAATTTTGATGTCTTCTTGTTCTTTTGTTCTACTTATGATTTTGTTTTTAATTTCATGTTTATGTACTAGTCATCAATCATTGCCATGATAGAAAATAAATGTATCAATAAACATGAAAATGTAAGAATATGGTACATGTTGCTTTGCAAAATGAGATACTTGTACTTTGATATGTGTTGATAACTTAGAAATTTACAACTACTGTTCATTAAAACCATCATCATAAAATATGTCTAGGTTGGTGATGACAAAACTGTGAAGCAGTGGAAAATGGATGGACCAGGCTGTGGGGAAGAAGAGGAGCCACTGCATACAATATTAGGAAAGGTACAAAAGCACATTCATTGATACTTTGCCTGTTAACATTCTTTATCTTATTTCATGGTTCCAAGAGGAAAAAAAAAACCTAACAATAGGTTTTAGTTTCTAATAACTGACCTACAATAAGCAACATTTAAAGTAATTAAGGTCCTTTGAAGCTAAATAATTTAAATAGTTCTTTCATGCTCATTGTCGTAGGGTCTGTTTCCCTACGATGCAATGAAATATTTCTTGTAATACTGCCACGGAAGAAACTATAGAAGAGAGATGTTAGGAAAATAATGGTTTCGTTTCTCTCTGTTTTTTTTCATTATAGTTTTTAGGCACAGCTCAGAGTTTCTTATTGAAGAGCCCATTAGGATTTGAAGAAGCGTAGTAAGATAGGCTTCTTGTAAAAGTCCTAATGACATGACACTTATTATAGTTGTTCTTCAAATCAGACATGGTTTAGTTACAACTGAAGTATAAATTGGAGCATTAGCTTACCCATATTTTATAATGCTGACATTCTTACATTTAAGCAGACAGAATCCTAAAGTTAGAGCTAATCTTCAAATATATGCGTTTTTAAAGCTGCCACTTCATTTCACTATTGTCATCAGTATGGATTTAGGTTATGCGGCAGGTTTCAGGAAGTTCTGAATATTCTTAGAGTTAGATGGGGAGGGTATGAATCCAGATGGAAGTCATTCCCAGGAAGTAACAAATTAGTCATTCCTAACACAAAATGATTTCATTTTGATAAAATGTTTTAATATTTCTTGAAACTTTTTTGCCCTTAAAGGAAGGGCTTTAATGAAGTTTATACTTCCATAGCAAAGGAGACTCCCCGATCAAGTAGATGGTTTTCCCAGAGCATAAAGCTAGCCCACTGCATTCTGGGTATGCTGACCCTGTGATTTCCACAATAAAGGAAACTCAACTGCATGATTTTGGCTAGTGGGTCACAGGGAGGGGAAAGGGAAGAAGTTTCTTTGAGCAAGGATTTCCTCGAAAAAATGAGTGTAAATGTGTGTGTGTGTGTGTGTGTGTGTGTGTGTGTGTCTGTGTTTATATGTAATTATTCTGCTGATATAAAGTTGTAGTGAAGAAAGCTATCTATAACAACCTCTTTGCTTTTAAAGACAGTGTATACTGGCATTGATCATCACTGGAAAGATCCTGCTTTTGCCACATGTGGACAGCAAGTAGACATTTGGGACGAGCAAAGAACCAATCCTGTGTGCTCAATGAACTGGGGATTTGACAGTATAAGCAGTGTTAAATTTAACCCTATTGAGGTAACGATCTTAAAAAATATGTTCTGCTTATTTAACATGAAATTTAAGCTCTGTTTTGGAAATTTGATTTGTGGTTAAAGAGATTTCTAAATTTTTGTTAGCATTTGGTAAGTTTTCAAGGTTATATTTGAGTTCCTTGAAACCTGTTTGCCTGAATTTTAGGCTGAGATACCAATGTTATGTCATTGAAAGGTTAGATATGTACAAGTGCTCACCAGAGTAGAATCCAAACAAATACTTGCTCTTTTTTGGTTTTATTTTTGAGGCAGGGTCTTGCATAGCACAGACTGGTCTTGAACTGTCATCTTTCTGTCTCAGCCTCACATTAGATTTACTTTGGCTTATGTTTTCCACACTTGTGTTCCACAAGATTTTAGCACGGTATTTTGAAGATGTTACTTTTCTTAACCCTCTTGGAGCTCACAAGAAGGATCATTGAGCACTGTTTTCTCTGTTTATAAGTCATAAGGTTATTAGTGCTTCATAATAATATGCATGGTCATTTTTGGACTTCATGACTATTACAGTTAGATTTTTCTTTGCTCTGAAGTCTGAATTTCTTCCTTATTCTTCCTGCTCTAAATACAGACTTGGAGGTTGGCTACTATGTGTTATGTGTGTTTGTGTGTGCACTAAGGAAGGGAGGCTGACCTGAAGGTTAATCTAGCACTTGGAATCTAGATCTTTCTCTGACCCTTTTCTGAAAACATAAGAGGAGATGCCCCTTATTGTCCAGAAGACTCAGTAGAGATGCTTGATCATTCACAAGGAAAAGGAAGTCACTGCATTTAGAAGTAAAGTGGGAAGTTACCACGATAAGTTCTGTTGAGAAAAAATCTGGATGCGCAAGTTCCAAACTCTTCAAGCCCCATACGGGTAAAAGGGAGGAAAGGTTAAGTCGAAATAAAGTGTAAAGATTAGCCATGTGGTGTATTGGAATGTGGCATGCTGCAATCCAATGCAGCAGACAAGGCTACCCTACGAGCAACCCATGCCTGTGTACACACTTTGGGGGAGAGGCTGCAGGTACAGCAGAGGTTGCCAGTGTGTCTTACAGGCAGACCCTTTCACTGTATTCTCTGTAGATGCTTTTATGCCGTAGTGGAACAGTTGAATAATTGCTGTGAAATAATTGCCCACAAAGCCTAAAGTACTTTTTTCTGTCCTTTTAGAGAAAAGGTTTACTGAGCCTACTCTAGGGTTTCTCTCGGTACTGTGTTCCTCAGTCTGTCTTCTGTCTTCCTTCCCTGTGTTCACCTCATTTCTGGAAGTGAGGTTTGGCCTTGAGGAGTAAGCAAGCCGCTTTTCAGAGCAGGGACAAAGATTCTAGGTAAAAGCAAGCTATGGATACAAATAATCTGTTAATTAACATTCTTGAGGTGGAGCTAATTGACATTCTTACAGCCTACCTTAGCATTTATTTTATCCAAGTCACACATCTCCATATTTATCCTAAAATGAGATCAGTTGTATCTCCAATTATACTTTATAGATTTGTTGTGAGTATAAATTATGATAATATATATGAGTATTTTAAAGGATTACCTAATTTCAAGATGGTGATATTATTATTATTATTATTATTATTATTATTACAACACTAATAAAACCTAGAGAGAGTGATTCCTACTTTTCTTTTTAAAAGATAGGCCTCCCTGTAGCCCCAGCTGACCTGGAACTCACTGTGTAGACCAGGCTGGCCTCCATCTCACAGAGATCTGACTGCCTCTGCTTCCTGAGTGCCGAGATCAAAGGCATGCACTACAATGCCTGGCTTGATTCCTACTTTTTAAAGGGACAGGCACAATCTTTTGCTTTCCTGTTTTAATGAACACATCAGAAGATCCAATGGCCAATTATAAAGTCATAATTATTAATCATGATCTAGTGACCATGTTTTTCAAACTTGCCTATTTAATAGCTCTTTGCTCAGGTCTTGGGTTTTTTGTTGTTTTTTAAATCTTAAGAACTGATATGATGGTAAAAGCAAATGGTGTGCTTGCCTCTTGCTCTGTATTAAAGCTAATGGAAAGGGCAGGGCGTGTTGCTGTGAACAAATGGAATATATTTGTTTCCTCTATTCATTAATAATTAATTTCCTGTTAAAATATTGAAGCCTAAAATTCTAGTAAAGCCAGAAGTTAATGCTAAGGTGTCAGTATATTTAACATTGTGAAAGTTAATGTTCTTTCAAGGTGGAACTTTTTGCCATGTTCAGATCAAAGCCTTTGTTTTTAGAAGTGGAAACTGGTCATGCACTGGGGTGATGTAATGAAAAGCCACAAAAAGTTAAGAGATTGAGTGGCAGCTAAGCAGGGAGGTCCCAGAGACAGCAGCTGAGACAGGAGGCTTCAGAACTAAGCTGAGATTGTGGTTTTAACATTAACTTTTGATTCGTAATTTAGACTGTGCGCACACAGTAGGAGTTAGCTGGCCATGCAGCTATTTACTAAGTGACTCTGTTCTGCTGTACTTGCAATAGGAAGTAACAGTGGGCAGAAGCCAATCATTGTGGTATCTGAACCATGGGTAAGGAGTAATAGTCCTACAAAGAGTGAAATTTGGGGCTAGATGAATGACTCAGTGGGTAAGGTGCTTACCATGTAAGCTTGAGGACTGAGTTTGGACTCCAAGCCCCTGTTAAATGCCTAGCCTTTAACCCTAGCACTAGGAATATGGAGATAGGCAGATCTTAAGGATTCACTGACCAGCTAAACTAGCCAAAATGGTAAGCTCCAGTTTCAGTGAGAGAGTCTGTCTCTAAAAATAAGGCTGCTGAGTTGACTTAGTAGGTAAAGGTGCTTGCCACCAGCCTGAAGCCTCAGTTGATCCCTGGAACCCACATGGTGGAAGGAGACACAAACACAACAAATAAATTAATAAATATAAAAATAAATAGATAAATAAGACCATGAGTGGTAAAGGAAGACACCCAATGTCGACTTTCTGACCTCCATATGCACATTTGATAACTGTTCCACATATGTGCACACACCACACACAAGTGCAACCAGGGCTTTATTGGATGATAGAGAGCTTATTTTCACTCAACACCAAGTTATACCATAGTGCTTTGTGTATTTAAAGCTGACTTAGCAAGATATGGTGGTACATACCTGTAATCTCAGCACTCTGGGGCCTGAGTTAGGAGGATCACAAGTTTGAAGCCATCCTGGATAACATTTAACATTTATATAAAGCCTAGGAAATAGCTTACTAGGTAAAGTGCCACACAAGCATGAGGACCTGAGCTTGGATCCCTAGGACCCATGTAAAGCCAGGAGTGGCTGTGCTTGTCTATAACCTTAGCACTGTGGAGAGCGGAGACAGACAGCTCCCCAGAGCTTGCTGGCTAGCTATTGTGACCAAAGCAGTGAGCTTCAGGTTCAGTAAGAGACCTTGTCTCAAAAATAAAGTTGAATATAATAGAAGAAGACACTCAACATCAAGTTCTAGGTTCCATACACACAAACAAACATGCTATACCACACACATGCTGTATATACATAGGCAATCACACATGGTTGGGCAAAGGACAGGCCAAGTTTATACAGTTCACAAATGAAGGAAAATGTTCAACTTCATTTTAGTGTTTAGGAAATATTGTCATATGGAATGTGTATGTGACTACCCAGTGCCATCCAGTTGTAATACAGTTGGTATATTCTCACGTTGCACTGCATATTGGTATATGTCTTTGGAAAATAATTGGCTTTAAATATCAAAAGTCATAAAGTTCTTTAAACTTTGGATTCAGTTGATGGCACTTCTGAAATGTTATCCTAAGGGCCTAATTCAAAAGAAAAGTTAAATATCTGAAAATATTTATTGAAGTGTTATTTATAATAGCAAAAAGCAGTAACTAAGTCTTAAGTTGAAGAGCAGATAAGTAAAATAAGTTCTTTTATAAATTAGAAAATACATTATTATCCTTCACTGTTATCACTTGTATCTAAAATACATGCATGGAGACTTAGCCATGGAAATTCTTGACTTAGGTTGCTAAGATCATGGGTCATTTAGTTTGTACCTCAAATAGGTATAGTTTGTTTCCAAGCTTTGCTTTTAACTGGTGTTTGTTATAATTATTTTTAGACTTTTCTCTTGGGAAGCTGTGCTTCTGATAGGAATATAGTTCTGTATGATATGAGGCAAGCTACCCCTCTGAAAAAGGTGAGTTTCAGTTTTGTCTGTTTTACAGTTGATGGCTTCTGTAGAGAAAGCAGCTGAAAATATGGAACAAATGTTTGTCACAGTTTTTTTCATAGAGTTGTTCTTTGACCCCAGAGTGTTGATAATAGTGTTCTTTTGGCTTTCTGTTGTTTTTTTTTTCTTTGTGCCTTCCATGATGCCAGCAGATATAGGCATCTAAGTAGTATTGACAATTGAAACTTTTTAAATGAAAGGTATTTCATTACATTACTTAACCGGTACTGATTTGGGTGGGTGGGGGGAGCTTGATTATCATATGACATGCACTTTACTTTATTTCAAAAAGTTTTAGGATTCATTCACATAACTAGTTTTATTTTACTTATATACTGGTGGATGCCAGTCTGACTTAGTTAGGCAAGCACTCTACTGAAGATGAGAGGCTTTGCAGTAGATCTGCTATGGTTCCAGGACTTAGATCAAAACAAATCCTAAGCTGGCTATCAAGATGGAGAAAAATATTGGTTGGACTTAGAGTGAACTACCCTTTTAAGTAAAGGGTATGAAGTGGATGGCAAGCATTTGTAGAATTGTTGGGACACAAGAAGAACTTGATATCTTTCGTGTTTCTTGAGTCCATTGTTATAACATACATATAAAGGACCACCACACCTGGCTAAAAAAAAATTCTTTTAAAATTCTTTTTTTTTTTTTTAATTTACATTTCTGTTTACTATTATTTTAGTTTGAGACAAAGTCTCACTGGGTAACCCTAGCTGGCCTGGAACTCACTATGTAGATCAGGTTCATCTTGAACTCACAGAGATCACCTGCTCCTGCCTCCTGGAGCACTGGGATTAAAAGTATACACCATCATCCTCAGCTTTATTTTTTGCTTGATATGGTAGTGTAGGTTTGCATTCCCAGCATTTGTTAGGGGAAAGCAAGAGGATCAGGAGTTTATGGTCATCTTTGATGGCATAGTAAATTCTAGAACAGCTGGGGCTATATGAGACAAGGTTTGGGAAAACACCACAAACAAAACTGTTTTTGGTTCTTGAATAAATTTTTTAACATGTTTATAAATTCAGAAATATTAGAAGTAGGAAGTAGAGTACATGATGTGTATTGAGGTGTTAGTGATGAATGTATTCGTTAATCTTTCCAAAGTACAAATTTAGTGATTTCACTCACTAATTACATATGAATTTTAATGTTTGTGATGTTTTAAATATAAAATGATGGTATTAACCATTACTTTTATTTATAAGAATGAGATATGGTACTTTTTAGCATTTAGCAGAATGTTGACATGAAGTTCTAGTTTACTAAATAGTAATCTTTGGCACATATATGTACATACAAACTTTTTGTTGGTGGTGGTAGGATTTTAGCTTTTGGGTTTTTTGTTGTTGTTATTCTTTTTGAGACAAGGTCTCTTTGTAGCCCCAGCTGACCTGGAATGCCTTTGCTTCCCAAGTGCTGGAACTAAAGGTGTGTGTTACCATGCCCAGCTGACACACACTCATTCGTTTTTAATGGAGTTCCATTAGCTGTACATAGGGGAAATTACCTGTGGCCTGTTATTCAGTGCCCTCTAAAAATAGGAGCCCAGTGACTTTGTATTGCATTTATTTGTTTAAGCCAGTGAGGCAATATATCGGAGTTACACACGCATGCACACTCACATGCACACACGTACCGCTGCTTATCTTGGTTTTTGTTTTTTTGAGGCTCGGTCTCAAACTTTGTAGTATTGACTGGCCTGGAACTTCCTATGTTGAACAGAGATCCTCCTGCCTCTGCCTCCTCAAGACTGGGATTAAAGTCATGCTCCACTACTCTCAGTCCTTGTTTCTTCTTTTGATCTCATCCACCAATATTTTTGTTTTGTTTAAATATGATTCTTTTTCTCCTTACATGTATGCTTCTTAATATATGGTTTTGGAAAGATGAGAGGAACAGTTAGTGGGGACATGCCTGAGAGCTAAGCTACCTACAGTACATAGTCTCACATGTCAAAGGATTGTTCATATCTTGCTTCCCTTTTGAAATACTTCATCTGAACTTTAACCCTAAGCTCACCATTAATTTTCTTCCTAATTTGTTACAAAGTCATTTATTGCTTTATTACTTGTATCTTAACGTTTTTAGCGTGAATATGCCTCAATTTCCTAACTAGACCGTTAAGTTACTTGAAGTCCAGAGGCCAGGAGGTAATCATTTTTCCAATTTTTGTATTCACCAGTCTGTGTTCTCAGGAAATAATTACTGATTTCTTTTCCCATTGCTCTGAGTTGTGTACTGTGAATGTAGAAGAATTTGTTTAAATTAAAAAAAAAAAAAGGAACAAAATAGAAAGTTGGTAGAATTTGGAAGCCCTAATCTCTTGGTAATGGGACCATGTGTGCCTTCTTTCTCAGGTTATCCTGGATATGAGAACAAATACAATCTGTTGGAACCCAATGGAAGCTTTCATTTTTACTGCAGCAAATGAAGATTATAAGTAAGTTTCTTTTTTAAAATACTTGTATTGAAAAGGCTCAGTTGTGTTGCCCTATTAATATAGTATGTTTCACAAGATATGGTTTCCACATAAAAGTTTGAAAGCTGTCATTTGTTTTACTAAAACCAATTTTCTCTCTTTTTTTTTTTTTTTAGTTATTTGAAGCAAAGACGTAGTAGCGTCTTTTAAAAATGTAGTTTATTATAGTGGTTTTTAATTTTTGTGTGTGTGTGTGTGTGTGTGTATGAGTATATCGCCTGCATGTATGTGAGTGCACTCATATGCAATGCCCATGGAGGTCAGAAGAGAGCTGCAGATTCCCCTAGAACTGGAGTTACAGATGGTTGTCACCTACCATATAGGTGCTGGGACTTGAATCCGGGTTCTGACTGGAAGAACAGTCAGTACTCTTAATTGCTGAGCCATCTTTCCAACCCTATTATAGTGTTTTTATATTGCAGTCTTAGTATATACTAAGACACTGTTTTTGAAACAGTGAAGTATTATTGATGGATTTGAACTTTAGATTTTCTGTATTTAAAATCTGTCAACTCTTAGCTGGAGAGATGGTTCAAGAGTTCAGAGCATTGTGTCTCAATCTCCTCCTTGCAGAAGACCTAGGTTTGGTTTTTAGGGTCCCCACGGTGGCTCACAACTGCCGGTAACTCCAGTTCTACAGGATTGAACCTCCTTTTCTGGCCTTTGTGGGTACCTGCATGCATGTGGTTCACATAGACAAACAGGCACACATATACATATAAATAACAATTTTTATTTTATTATTTTTTATTTTATGTGTATGAGTGGATTGCCTGCATGTGTGTTAGTACACCTGTGTCATGCAGTGCCCAAGGAGGTCAAAAGAGGGTGTTGGATTCCCCTAGAGCTGGATTTACAGATGGTTATTAGCTGTCATGTGGGTGCTGGGAATCAAAGCCAGGTCCTCTGCAAGAGCAGCCAGTGCTCTTAATCACTGAACCATTTCTCCAGCCCCATAAATAATTTTTTTTTTTAAAGTTAAAATCTGCCCAGTCTGAAAGCTTTATAAATAGTAGTATTGGCTCAGAGATGGGACTGTGTGATGTTTTAGTGGTACCAACTCAAATGATCTCTTAGAATTTCTATAGTAAAAAGAAACAAAGTAGACTCAGCCACATTGAAGCCCTTTACTTTGCTAGATGTTTTAAAAATTAAATGGTGCTATTGCAGTTAAAGACAACAAAAGACAAGAGTAAGAAATACTCCATCATTGTGGCCTTCACTAAGATTGCTAAAGTACACTTGGGAATTAGCTATTTTACCAAGAGAAATTTTTTTTTTCGGAGCATTATTGGAATTTCTTTTTGCCTTGGGAACACTTACATATAGGTGCCAGAACTGCTGTTTTTCCGGAATTGTCCTTATTTTAAAATGTTCTTGCCGGATGTGGTAATGCATGCCTGAAATCCTGGCACTGTGTAGCTGAGGCAAGAAGGATCAGGAGTTTAAGGTCATCTGCTAAAAAGGACGTTTGGGGCTATCCTGGGCTATTTTTCTTTAAATATTATAATCATTCTGAGTTAAAAACCCCAGTTCAAATCTAAGCCAACCAGTTATTGCTGTAAAGAGTTGGGTGAGCCATTTAAACCAGTTTTATCATCTAAAAAGAGAGATTTATAATTGATGATTCCTTAAAAAATCACCTCACTCTCACAACTTTAAGCATTTCTAGGTGAATTGATCTGCTTGGAATTTGAATAAATTTGTATCTTTTTCCCCTATGTAGTAACAAAACAATTTGCTAAAAGAAAACAAATCTCAAGAAACACTATGCTAGGCAGGTAGTACTCTGTAGAAGCTGTCAACTCAGAAATTTAACCTCAAAATCATTATGATCTTAACTGGCAAGCCCATGGAATGTTGGAAAATTCTTTCAGAGCAGTAGTTTGGGTTGTTTGTTTTGGTCTTTTGAGATAGGCTCAGGATGGCCTAGAACTTACTGCATAGTCTAGGCTGGCCTCCCTCAAATTTGAGACTCCTGTTCCGTTTTCTGACTGTTGAGCTTACAGGCTGAAGATGTAACTACTATCTTCAGCATCAGTGACTGCTCATATAAATGGTATTCTTTCTGAAGTATTAGGTTTTTAGAACATTTTACTTTGCAGCAATTTTAGGCTTACTGAAAAGTTGCTAAAACACTATTTCTCACCTGCATCCCCTAATGTTAATGTCTTATGTAGCTACTGTTCAATTAGCAAAACCAAGATATTAGCACAGTAGTATTAAAAACCAGAAAATTAGCACAATCAATACATAGTAGTAGTATAACAGACTTTATTCCTCTGTCATCAGTTTTCCACCAGTGTTTTTTTTTTTCTGTCAGATGGTCTGATGCATGATCCCATGTTGTGTTTAGTTGTCCTTTATCCTGAGTTTGCTCAGTCTGTGAGTGTTCTATAGTCTCATCTTGTTTTATATCTTGGTCAAAGGTACTATAACAAATTGCTATAGATTGGGTTGCTTAAGCAAAAGATAGTTATTTTTCACAGTTTGGAAAGTGCCAGCATAGTCATGTTCTACTAAGGGCCCCCTTACACATTGTAGACTGCCAGCTTCTGTCCTCACAGGGCCTGTTAGCTCTCTGGCCCCTTCCATCATGAAGGCTCCACCTTTTAGACATAATTATCTCCAACAGGCCCAACTTCCAAATGCCATCTCATTGAAGATTACATTTCAATAGATGAATTTTAATACAGACTTAATTCAGTCCTAATACCTTAGTACTTTTGAAGAGAACTAACATAGTGGCTGTTTTGTTAGTTTGGGTTTAAAATTTATTATATTAACTTTTGGATGGTAGCATTCAAGGTAATTTTGAGCTCTCTCTGCTTGTTTTAAAAACTTCCACATATTTTCCAGTGAGATTTACAAGGCAGAAAGTGCTTATGTGTTGTCAGAGGACAACTTGAGGGATTTAGTTCTCTGCTTGCACCATGTAGATTCTGGGGATCTAACTCAGATCATCAGGCTTAGGTGGCAACTATCTTTACCCACTGAACTATCTCATTGATTTGGGGTTTTGTGTTTCTTTTGTAAGTGTGATCTCAAGAAGTAGCAGGGGTGGTTTGTGTTTTTCTCTGTGCTTCAGCTTTCTGTATTCAGAATTAAGCCACTTAGTAAGGTGTGTATTATTTAGCTAGTGGTTTTATTTCTCCTAGTGTCTTTTACTACCACATGTGTCTTTGTTTTCTAGAAATTTGATTAAACTATTAACAATGTTTTACAGCTTGTATACTTTTGATATGCGTGCCCTGGATACTCCTGTCATGGTCCACATGGACCATGTATCTGCAGTGCTTGATGTGGACTACTCTCCCACTGGGAAAGAATTCGTGTCTGCTAGTTTTGATAAATCTATTAGAATTTTTCCTGTGGACAAAAGCCGAAGCAGGTATGCGACTACCAATAAGCCACTTATTTTTGTGTGATATTTCTTTAGTCTTGATAATCACCTTTTCTGAGAAGGTGGCTGGTAATGTGTGTGTATTATGGGGCTTACACCCAGGTCTTCTGACTTGGAGTGCAGACTTCTGCTGTGTCATCTGTGGGCCTATCGGGTAGTTTCTTTTTATTGAATAAGAAATTGTCTCTTTATAATTAATGAACTTTCCAAAAAGTTTAGTTTGATAGTTAAGAATTCAGACAAGTGTTACTCTAATGTATTTTTTTAAGAATAATAAATTATGCTACCTTCTGTTGTATTTTTCAATAGAAATTGACTCTACTACCTATTATTATTTGTAATTAAATGTAGTATACTATATATTTATGCATACATGTTATACCATATTAAATTTTTGTATTGAGGTAATTTGTAGAAAATTATGGTATTTTTAGGACTTTGAAGGGAAATTTTGTACTTTTTTATTTGCTTTCCTGGCTGACTGTTGCTGGAGATTGAATCCACACTCTTATGCAAGCACTCTGCCAAGGAACCTTACCCCTGCTCCTTTAAACCTGATTTGTGTCAGCTGCAGCCTGCTTTGTAAAGTGTTATAGTTCACACAGCACTTTGATACACTTTCTCACTGCTCCTTAGTAATGCCTTAAATAAGTTCTCTAAGTATGCATAAACCAAACAAAGTAAATTAAAACAAATGTTGCAATAAAAAATTATGTTAGCTGAGTTTGGTGGCACACAGGTCTAATCCCAGCACTCCGGAAGTAGAAGCAGGAAGATCATAAGTTTGAGGCCAACCTGGCTACCTCTCAAAAACAAGAAACAAAATTATTGAAAGATTATGATGGTGTCACTTAAACTTACAGACAAAAAGAAAATAATTAAAGATAAAAAGAAAATAATCTGAATGAATGTGAATATAATTAAAACATATGTGTACACACATATACATAGGTAGATGTGTGTATGTATGCTCTTGGTTGGGTGGCCTTGTCTTGCTTTATTGAATTATAGTTAGATGGAGGCCTGGAGAGATGGCTTAGCAGTTAAGAGCATGTACTGCTCTTGCAGAGGACCCCCCTTCAGTTCTCGTGTCTGGTGACTCACACCATCTGTAACTCCAGTTCCAGGGGATCTGATGCCCTCTTCTGGTCTCTGCCCTCACATCTACAAACTACTCTTTTACACACATATACACATAAATCAAAAATAGGTTATTAGTTTATAGTTATATGTGAAGAAGATGGTGGTGAAAGGAAGTGGAGGGTTATTGGGAGTAGTGGAAACGAAGGGGATGTGGATGTGGGTAAGGGAAGAAGACAAGACTTGGTCGTGAGGGCAGGAACTGGTCAGCTGTGCTGGAGGGCAGCAGTGTGGAGACAGCGGAGCAGTTCACTAACTTCCCAAGACTGGTAGTCACAGGATCTTTCTGGAACTTTTCATCTCCTTTTTAAAAAAACCTGAAGAATGTTCATTTTTGTAGTGTAGGTACAACGGGATGAAGAAATCACACTATTTTAGTGCAGTAGTGAGGATTTAGATCATTATTCCTAATATAAACTAGCCTGGCTTATTCCTAATATAAACTAGCCTGGCTTCTGTAGTGCAGGTTTCAGAACCTTCTGGGAGAATAATGTGTTTTCAGAGGTACATCTTATCCTGACTTACCCTTTTCCTGACTTACCCTCCTTGCATGGAAGCAGGGTCAGTGTTAGAAGACGCTTGAGGTTGTAGAGCTAGGATTTAAGGAGGGAGTTATTCTCAGAGTCCTGCAAGTGGCAGCCCTGCACCTGTCCCACCTGGAGAGTGAGTGCCCCCTGCAGTTCACACTGTAGTGTCTCCTTGCCTTACCCTCGTCCCAGCCACATATTCGTACCTCCAAAAGATCTTTCATTTCGTACAGAGATCCCACGGGCTGAGCAGTGCTTTGCCCTTTTGAGTCCTATTCAGTCTGCTTATCTAATTTGTCAGTGTTTTAACTTCTCATGGTTCCATCTTTCTACCGTCTAATATGAGGAAGCCATATTGAACTTTGCTTCTTTGTCATTAATTACCAGCAGATAATTGATATCATTAGTTTGATTACAGATGTGCTTGAGTTTGAAGCATATGAATAAGTGTTTTGATGATTTTGATCTTCATCCCATCATTTCTCCTGTAAAACTTACGTGACTGTTGCAGCGGCCTTGATATTCTCCACATTGTCACACATGGTTCACACAAAGTATGAATAATTAAGACTCCATCATTTCTTTGGCAGTAAACCTAAAAGCAGCCGGATAATACTAACATGGTATGTAAGCCAAGAGTGGAGAGGGACAGATGGAATGACTTGAGGTACACAGATACTTTTCACCGAAGAGCCCCACAGCTGGGTTTAGGCTGAATTATTCCAAAGCTAATATGGGCTACCAAATACACATCTAGCTAGAAGTCTCAGCTTATTCCATATTGTAAAAGGGAGTGCTTATACCATTTCCAAAGAATTTTCTCTTATCATTTGGACATCAGTTTTAATATGTTACTTTTTGTTGTGTTCAAATATAAATGATCTTCCCCATGACCTTTACTCTTACCTCCTTGGCAGCTAGTTCCAGTTCATGTTCCATAGTCTGTTCTTCATTTCCTTTCATTATGAAGACTAAGTAATGCAAGCTTAATCAATACTTTGATGCCTTTATTTTAAAAATATCTACTTGTGAAGGACTTTAAAATGGTTAAAGTTTGTTCTTAAGTTTTGAGGGTTTTGTTTGGTTGGTTGGTTGGTTTTTAAGGTAGATTCTTATGTATCCCAGGCTGACCTTGGATTTACTATGTAGCCCAGGATGACATTGAGCTCTGCTTCTTCCTCCACTTCCTGAGTGCTGGAATTACAGGCATTTGCCACCATGCCTGGTTTTATGTGGTACTGTAGATCAAAACCGGGGCTTCATACATGCTAGATAAGCATGCTATCAACTGAATTACATCTCTAGCCTACTGAGCAGATTAAAAAAATTTTTTTTAAATGTGTGTGTGTGTGTGTGTGTGTTTGTGTGTGTATATGTGTGTGTATACTTGTATACCTGCCATAGCATGGATGTAGAGGTCAGAAAAAAAAGCACTGCAAAATAGCAGGACATGGAAGACAGAAAAGGCCTCTCATCCCTTCTTCTTTGAATAAGATGTTCTCTAACCCAGCCTCCCTCCTTAAAATAAATTGATCCTTAAAGCAGTGTGAAAGACTAGTTTGTGAGGATACTTTAGGGTTCTAGTCTGTAAATACAAATTAAGTTTAATTTGGATGTCCTCTATGGGTTTTCTTTACTGTACATGATTTATTGAACTTGTTCTCTTTTGTCATGCCTGTGTTTTGAATCATTTTATCCCAATTTTAAATTTTATTTCTCCTACAGTCTCATCTTAATTTCTTTGACCTTTTACTTCTTTTTAATGCGCTTCTTAACACTTCCCAGTATAGTATAGGCTGTGAATTCACTTAGTGTGTTTCACAGCCTCTCCAAATAGGTATGATGTTTGACATCTCCATTTATTAAATGATTCTTACCTCAACCTATCAGACACTTTTGCAGCCTTCTCTTTGTTTTCACACATGTAAATCAACTCTCATTTCAATTAGCTTTTAAAACAATGTACCTAAAGCAGAAGTAAGAGCTCGGGGTCAGTGTGCGGGAATGTGATCTTTGGGTGCCCGAATGCATTTTATTTTCTAGTAAAATGTTACTTGGTGGGGAGAGTGGTCGTTGACCTGAGCTGAATGGGCACAGGTGAAGACTTTCCAAGATTAAGGCATTTCTTACAGAGTTGTCTCTGAACTAAAATTTGATCTGTTTGCATCTTTTGTTTTTAGCTGTGTGAAACTTTGTTTTGCTCAGTATGTGTATATTTATTTCTCTTACTGGATTATAAATTCTGACAGCCGCTGTTTTTTTCCTTTAATTTCCCAGCACTTAGAGTAGAACCTTATTATTAGTTGAAGTAGATAGAAATATACTGAAATTAACTTGAATTTTCTTTTTATACTTCCTTAGGTCTCAAAAATGGTATTCTGATAATTGATAGGCAGTGGCTTAAACACATCTGTACTGAAATTCCAAAATGTTTTAACTTAATTCTTTTTCTACAGAGAAGTGTATCACACAAAGCGAATGCAGCATGTTATCTGCGTAAAGTGGACTTCTGACAGCAAGTACATTATGTGTGGCTCTGATGAAATGAATATTCGTCTGTGGAAGGCTAATGCTTCTGAAAAACTGGGTGTGGTAAGACTCCTTTTTCGTTTATTTCAATTAAAACTAGTTTCTTGTTTTATTGAATATTATTCTATAGAGTTTTATTTGAAGAACTTTAGTAATTTTGATGAGATTAACACCAGTGTGATAAAAAGAAAAAAGTTAGCAACAAAACACACAAGACTTTACTGATACTTTTCATATTAAAGATACCATCAAGGTTGGGGAGGTGACTTATTTGGTAAAGTGCCTACACTTAAGAAAACAATAAAAAAGCCAAGCACGGCAGCAGGCCTGTAATCCCAGTGCTGGGGAGAAGACAGGATGATCACTGGGGCACACTAGCTAGTCTAGCTAGCTGAATTGGCAAGTTCCAGGCCCAGTGACAGTCCTATCTGAAAAAATAAAGTGGGAGTGGCCTTGACATACACACATATGTGTGCACTTGCATGTACACGTGAACGCACATACAGACACCTTCAGAATGTCTTTATTAATTCAGGTGTTTGATAATATGTGAACTTTCTTAGTTCTTTGTGTTTTCTTGGGGCAAGAAGAAATGATACAGAGACCAGAAGCAGGGTTCAGAGGGAACTTCTTCTTACACAGAAGTAGAGATTGGGCAAATCAAAGGCTGAAAGCCCTTGAGAGCTCTTTTAATATCAGAGACACTGAAAACCTAGATAAAACATAGATAGCTTAGATTTTTCAAATAGTTCTGTGAAGATTCAGCAATTATTACTACTGGGTAACTATGTCTGGATCAGGATAATGGTTGAGTTTTTTTGTTGGAGGTATTTTCTAAATGTTCCACTTTTCTATGAGAAATATACAGAATTTTTATATCAGAAATAAATGCCAAGAGGGGAATTTAAGCTTGAACTGTTTTCTACTTAGCCCTGGTAGGAAAATCAAGGTATAATAAAAGGTAATTCTATCTTAAGTTCAGTTATTAATACTGCCTTGTGACTAGGTCATAGTTCCTTATTACATGTTCTGGTGTGTTTGTGTTGTCCTTGATACTGTGAAACAAAACTACTTATTACCTCCTTTTCATGTAGTTGTCTTTACAAAAAAAATTCTCTAATTTATGCCTAGCAGGCTCCACAGCTTGCTCCTTCAGCACTGCTGTTTCCTTTGCTGGCATCTGTCTACACTGTCGGTGTGCTGCCCCCAAAACAGTTGGTTCTTGCAGAGTAAATCTACAGCTTTTTAAATGGGCAATTTTAGTTGTATGTCATGAAAGTTTAATTTGGGGGAACAGGAGAAAGGATACTTGAGCAAAAATAAGAATATACCAAAATGCATTTTGTTTTTAGCTTACATCACGTGAAAAAGCAGCCAATGATTATAACCAGAAGTTGAAGGAAAAATTTCAATATCATCCGCATGTAAAACGTATTGCTCGCCATCGACATCTACCAAAATCTATCTACAGTCAAATTCAGGAGCAGCGCGTCATGAAGGAAGCTCGTCGCCGAAAGTATGTGTGGACATGTTCAGCTCTTATCCCAGTGACCTTTACTGTCCCCTCCCTCTTATCTCACATTAATCAGACAAACTTCCAAGGCTGGAGAGATACTTTTCTAGAGGACCTGGGTTCAGTACCGCGGGATCCCATGACCTCTTCTGACCTCCGGTGGCTTTGCACAACACAGATGTACTTATATACATACAGGCAAAAACACTCAAACAAATAAAATAATAAATAACCCCTCCCAGTAAAAGAAACAACCAGAAACTTTCTTAAAAAGCAATAGAGGGTTTTTTTTTTTGGCCTCTTTATTTTCCCTTTTATGTATATGAATTTGTTGCCCATGTGTGTGTGTTTATGTGAGTGCATGCATGTCATGCAATGCTCATGGAGGTTAGAGGATGGCATCGAGTCCCCTGGAACTGGAGTTAAGGATGGTTGTTAGCCTCCATGTCGGTACTGGGAATTGAACCCAGGTCTTCTGCAAGAGCAGTCAGTACTCTTAACTGCTGAGCCATCTCTCCAGCCCTTTTTGGCCTTTTAAAGACATCTGTAGCCCCAGATGAACTGAAACTCGCTATATAGGCCTCTATCTTAGAAATCCACCTTCCTCTACCTCCTCAGTGCTGAGATTAGAAGTATGTGCCACCATGCCCAGCAAAAAAGCGGTAGTTTATACTAATGTACATTAGACATATCTTTGAAGGCCTCACTGGGCTCCCTCCCCCTTTTCCAGTAAAGGGGGAAACTGATCATCTAAGAATATGAGAAAGGTCTTTACTTATTTTTGGTAATATGTTTAGGTACAAATGAAGAAAATTATCAAAAATATGAAAATACTTGTGAGTTGGGGGGATATAGTTCAGTGGTAGAGTGTGTTCCTTGGCCACAAGACCTTGCATTCAGCTGCCGGTATGGACAGAAGGAAGGGAAGGATGGAGGGAGGGACTCATTTTAAAACTGTTATGAATGATAATGTTTAAAAATTATTTCTTGTGCTCACTTGAGCAGCACATATACTAAAATTGAAACAGTACAAAGAAGGTCAGCATGGCCCGTGCCCAAGGATGATATGCAAACTCAGAGAGCACTCCATATTCTCCAATGATATTTCTTTGAGGCTGGGGGTATGTGTGCACGAGAGTGTACATGTATGTGAGTGCATGTCCAGGCCAGAAGCCAACATCTCTTGTCTAGACTAGAGTAGCACCTTTCAAGTGCAGATTACAGACACAAGTGCCATGCCTGCTTTTCCAAATTATTTTTAATGTAACTTTGATTATGAAATATGTATTTTCTCAATTCAAAGAGACTAACTATAGTGGCACATACCTACAATCCTAGCATTCTGGATCATGAGTTCAAAGCCAGCCTAGGCTATATAGTGAAATTCTCTTAAAACAAACAAGCAAATAATTTTAAAAACTCGTATTTTATTGCTCTTTTCTTTAAAAACTTCTAATATGCTTTTTCATAATCTTTGTTTCTTGAGAATCACTGTGATTCCTAAACTGATCTTGAACTCCTCAGCTCAGGTGATTCTCCTTCTTCAGATACTCCCTTCTGGGTAGCTGGGACTCCTAAGCACATACCACTGCACCCAACTAGAGAGCTAACATTTTGAATCTGAGGCAGAACTTCCCCCACCCACAGTCATTTCTCCTATAGACTATTCTCTTTGAAATCCATGAATTAGTGCAAAGTATTACAGAAATTCTTAGCACTCCTTTGTGGTGGTGGTGGTTGTTGTTTTAATTAGACTATGCAGACTGCTGTAATTTGCTCTTCAGTAGATGTTGGGAATGAATTGTATTTATCTCTTAGTAACTGTGTCCAGTTTTTAAACTTAGAAAAGACATTGGTCATTCATAAAATGAGCAAGCCACAAAAGTTGGATTTTTAGTTGATAGTTGTTACCTTTTATCATTCTCATTGAGAAATTCTTTTTACAGTGGTTTTCTAGTGGAAGGAAATGCTTTATGATTTTTAAAATTTTTCTTTGGTTACAATGACTTTCATGAAATTGCTCATATTTTGTAAATTATGTTTATTTCTAGGGAAATGAATCGTCGTAAACATAGCAAACCTGGATCTGTGCCGATTGTGTCAGAGAGGAAGAAACACGTAGTTGCAGTTGTGAAATAATGTTTCGTATTCCTGCCAAACCTGGTATATAATTATTTGTTAATTTTGATTTGGGACTTCTGTAAATAAAAGTATTGGTTTTAATTTAATAGTAAAATTTCAGTTGTATGTTTTTTCTTTCCTTTTTACCTCTTGACTCTGATCTTTGTCTTTTTCTGCTTTTCTTACTCATGTTTTGGCTGACCTAAAATCTGGTCACTCCATAGCAAAATCAACTGTCAGTTGATTTGCTACCTAACAGATGAAACAACTGTGGCATATTTGTTGGTGTTACTGCTATGAAGAGAAGTGCCACCTGATGAGTCATGGCACTACCTCCTGCTACAACCTGGGTTTCCATAGTGATGCTCAGTGCCTCACACTAAGAGAACCTGACTAGTTAAAGACATGAGCAGTTTCCTGTAATTTGAGCTTTTTACTAATCTAGACATGGGAGCATGAATTTGATCATTTTGAAATGTCATTTTTGAGTTCACAGTGTTTGTAATAAAATGCACAGATATGTTTCCCATGAGTGAGGCTGTTAGGGTAGAACTCTCAAGGAAGGACCTAGGATGGGGACACCAAGAAAGGGTTGCTTAAAGAGATAGAGAAGCAGAAGTAAACAGACATACAGGAGCCAAAGTTGCATCAGCTGCCTTGTTACTAAGTCTTGCCTTGTGGCCTCTGCTGTGACACTTCTCTTGGATGGAAACAGAAAGAGATTGCCCTTCAGCCTCTTCTTTTATAATTCCTGCTGTCATTTCCGGGGTGGGGGGGGCATGGGTAATGACTATGTCATGGGCAAGAAAGGCTAATAAGGTAATCAAGCTGTCTCAGAACATTTATAGTCAGCTTGGGTACTGGAGTAGTGAATCCAAAATTGGTTGGAACCCAATAGGTAATTCATTCACCAAGGCTGTAAAGCTGCATTAGCAAGTGCTGAATAAGTATTTGAGGGCAGGGATTTTGAAGCATGATAAATCAGTGTTTTCCAATATTTTGGTATTTTGATGATCCTAATAGCACTAAAGGTGCCTATATAGTAAAATAGCATTATTTTGATTTCTTAACTTTCTTAAAAAGCAAAGCAACTATTATATGTGTGATGCATGTGTGGGGTGCATTCATGTAGGGTACATGTGTGGATGCCAGAGGACAGCTTTGTGGAGTTGGTTCTCTCCCACCTTTACATCAGTTCTAGGGTTCGAACTCAGGTTGCCAGGCTTTTACAGCAAGTGTTTTCTTTGCTGAGCCATTTCACCGGCCCAGTGAATTTAAAGTCATTGAATGGCTGAGTGTCTAGGATTATGTCAGGACCAAGAACTCTCAGTAAGTGATAAATGAGTGAATGATAACTTATGTATTGACTGCATTCTTTGATTTAGTCAACCTGTACTGAATCCCAGCATTCATCCCCGCCCACCCTGTGTGTGTGTGCATGTGTGTGTGCGTGTGTGTGTGTGTGTGTGTGTGTGTATTTAAGAGGGTGGGATAAAAAGATGAAGTTCATTTACATGTATAAAGTGAGCGTAGAAATGGCACAGTCCTGACAGCTTCGCTCAATCAGTGATGTTGAACTGGCTGGTCATCAGATCTGTCTGCCAGGGAGTGGTGAATGATGATGGAGATCTTTCAGGCCTTGAGTCTTTGATGGCCATGAGCAAAGGGTCTGTCTGCCCTTCCAGCTTCACCATCACAGGGCACACATTGAGGTCTGAGTGCTTGAGTGTCAAGCAGGCATGTGCGTCCATACTCGATCTGATTCATACTGAATCGCTTCTGGTTGACCCTCCGGTTGCTCTTCAGAGGGAAGGATCCCAGTGTTCTGACCCTCATTTCGGCGTTTTCCTAGTCATGTAGCCCTTCATCCTCCACATCATCAAAGTCATTACCACCGAAAGTGTCCTTGTCTGACAGGATGTGCTTGCTGTGACACAAGCAGCTCAATGCCCTGTCCTAAGCACAAACCTCAGCCTGTCAAAGAACCAAACATGGCTTGTTTTAAAGTTAACGACAGTACCAGCTTTGTACCTAATTTGTATGTGTGTGAGTGGAAGTCAAAGGAAGCACCAGCCTTGTCCCTGAGTTTCTTCATAAGTGGCGAAGGTAGTGTCAGAAAGTGAACCATTAATTCAGCTCTTCCTCACATTCTCTGAATGGCACACCACCTACAGAGATTCTCAAGAAGCCATTCAGCAGAAGGGCACAGATTTTATTAATACTTCCAACAACAGTACCTGCTGGCCTGTTTACCAAACACACAGCACTGTAAATGCTTTCCATGCACTTAATTGAAATTAATTTACCATGAATTCTCATAAGAACCTCCAAAGGAAGGCCTCATGATAATCCATACTCAGTCTACATGCAATCTGTGTAAGTCTGAAGGGCTCAGCTGCAAAGAGGATAAACATGGAAACAAGAAATCGCAGAGCATTATATCTTAGCAGGATTCTACAGCAGCATACAGAAAAGCCTTCCTGCCGAGAAGGAAGTCCTCCAGAGCATTTATCAAATGCCAGCGGATTGCGGCCTTACTGCAAGGCTGAGCGGAAATAGAGGGAGGTTGTCAAAGTCAGTGACTTGAAGAAACTGTTCCCACTGTGCTATATTAGAAACTTACTGTTCCAGGTCAATACATGAAGTTTGGATTAATACTCTTTCTCCTGAGAGAGAAGTTAAGGGGATATATAGGTGCTTTGTAGGTAGTAGTAATGAATGGATCAGAGCATCTGGGATCTTAGGGCAGAGGATGGAGAGAATAGATGTGAAGGCGGTAAGTGGAGGCCACGAGCCACAGCAGAGTGTACTGCAGATTGGTGGTTCGGCCCAGAAGATTAGCAACAGACCCGCAGTAGATACACATACATGCTCATGCCTTGTAAAGGGCCAGAGAAGCTTAGCCCCTCCTACTCCTCAAAAGTACGTATCTTTGGATCTTGACCCCATTAGTGCACCCACTCAAAGGAGAAAATCAATTTTAGGGTGAGCCTTAAAAGTAAGCCTGAATGGGCTGGAGATGTAGCTCAGTTGATAGAGTGCTTACCTAGTATGCATGAGGCCCTTCGGTTTGATCCCCAGCCACAAAAATCTAGGTGTGGTGCTATAGTCTATAATCCTAGCACTGACAAGATGGGTACAGGAGGATCATGAGTTTAAGGCCATCCTTAGCCATATACCAAGTTCAAAGCCATCCTGGGCTTTATGAGCTCCTGTGTCAACAAACAAATTTTAAAAGTCCTTTTTTTGAAAAAAGCTTGACTGAAACTGGATGTGGTGGTGTACGTCGATCTGAGTTTGATTCTTGGAACACCGTTGGTGGAGAAGCCAACTGCCACTAGTTGTCCTCTGAGCTCCACATGCATAGCCCTAACTAAATAAATAGGCAAATGAATGAATGAATAAATAAATACAATGTTTAAAATTTTTAAAGAGAAAGTGAACCAAGTGTGGCAGTGCACTCCTTTAATCTCAGCACTTAGGGGGCAGAGACAGGTGGGTTTCCATGAGATCTAGGCTAGCCTAGAATACATAGTGAGTTTTAGGCCAACTGGGCTACATAATGAGAGCCTGTCTACGAAAAATAAAACAAAAGAGATAGAGGAGAGAGAGAGAGAGAGAGAGAGAGAGAGAGAGAGAGAGAGAGAGAGAGAGAGAGAGGAGAGAGAGAACTGGGCCCCAGAGTTCATCTTTCTCTGCTTCCTCAGTGCAGATGTCTCCGCTCCTGCTGCCATGACTTCCCTGCCACGAGGGACTGCACATTTGAACTGTGAGCCAGAATAAACTCTTTCTTTCCTAAGTTGCTTTATTTGGGTATTTCGCTGCAGTCAGTGAGAAAAGTGACTAACATGTTTTGGAACCCTATAAAGAAGGGTAAACCCTATATAGTATATTATCTCTTATAATATGAACTGCCTCCTCCCCGTTTGGATTTTTTTTTTTTTTTTTTTGGCTTCCATTACAGCTATCTTTATCTTTTATAGCTTGTCTTGGTGTTCTCCTGATTTTTTTTTTTTTCATATCCCAAAACCTTGCCCTAACTCTACATTCCTACCATTGATGTAGAGCTGGTGGGCCTCAGCTGATTAAGGAGGGGGATTTGTAAGGAGCAAGCATCAAGAGAGAGAAAACTGGCCAAGAACTGGGAAGTAAAGGAGAGGTAGAAGGAAAGCCTATCACATTTCTCTATTATTTCATTAATTCATTTTCACAGTGCTGAATATGGACCCATGTCCTCATGTATGTTAAACACATGCCCTACTTCAACTCCTGCCCCCAGCCATTTCTATTTTGGTAAACTTAACTTTCTTACTTTCCTGCCCAGTTTCTGCTCCTCACTCTAGAGATCAAAGGAAGAAGAAAGACAGTAGACACATTCCGTCTTTGGCCTCTTGCTTCCAGAGACTGCAAAGGACTGACTATTCGAGCGACTGACCTTTCACTGTACATAAAGCATCCACTGTACTGTCAGTGCTGAGTTGAGCTTGTTAAAGAATTGTGATGGATTTCTTTGGCATGATTTGCATAGATTCCTATTCCAGCTGCATTAAGGTTTAAAATAAGTTCTTAAGAGTTGCTTGCCGGGCTGGAGAGATGGCTCAGTGGTTAAGAGCACTGACTGCCCTTGCAGAGGACTCAAGTTCGATTCTCAGCACCCACATGGCAGCTAATAACCATCCATAACTCCAGCTCCAGGGGATCTGATACCCTCTTGTGACTTCCATGAGCACTGCACAACATGGGTGTACCTATATACATGCAGGAAATACACACATAAAAAAATAATAAAATATTTGAAAAAATTGTTTTGGGAATTGACCCATCATTTATAACTTGTTTTCCCATTAGAAAACAGGTTCTGGGAATCAAACAATAGTCCTACAATTAATCTCTATGTATATGTGTGTGTGTGTGTGTGTGTTATGTATGTGTATGGACATGTTTATGTATGTATGTGTGCATCTATATTCTCTGGCATGTGGAGGCCAGAGGTTGACATCAGGTGTCTTCCTCAGTCACTGTGCACATTATTTTTTAATAATTAAATTTAACCATATGTGTATACATCTATGTACAGGCAGAGAGCATATGTGGCGATTAGAGGAGCAGATTCTCTCTGTCTACCTTGTTATGGAGCTGTCTCTCTTGCTGTTTCTGCTGCTGCACTCTGTGCTCCAGGCTAGCAGGTGTTTCAGCTTCCAGTTGATTCTCCTGTCTCCACCCCCATTTCACCACTGGAATGCTGGGATTGCTACGGCATGCCACTGAATCCTGCTATTTATGTGCATTCCAGGGATCAAACAGGTTGTTAGGCTTCCATGTTTCCTCACTGAGCCATCTCCCTGACCCACCTTAGTTTTTGAGACAGGGTCTCTCACTGAACCTGGAGCTCACTGGTTTGGCGAGACTGACCGGCCAGTGAGTCCCGGAGATCCTCCTGTTGCCACCCTCCCAGCACCGGGATTACAAGTGTGCACTGCCACACTTGGGTTTTTACATGGATGCTGGGAATCAAACTTAGGTACTTATGCTGGCATAGCAAGCACTTTAATGACCAAGTCATCTCTCCAGCCCCACAAGTCACTTTAGTCAGTCAATTTCAATTGGTTTGTGAACTGCCTGTAATGATGACTTAAGTAAAAGAGGCCAGCTCAAAAATGACATATTAATATGTCTTTAACATATAATTTTACCAACAACTATTCTCTTTTTAAAAAATTCGTTCACTCATTATCCACAGGGGATTGGGTCCCCATGGACGCTCATGCTCCCTCTATTCAATGGCACAGGATTTGTATATAACCTATGCATATCCTCCTATGAACTTTAGATCATCTGCAGATTACATATAATCCTTATAATTACTATGTAACTAGTAATTATGTTGTATTATATAGGGAATGACATAAAGAAGTCCATACACATTGTGTAGAGATGGGCTTTTCTTTTTTTTAAGTATTTTCAATCCACATTGGGTTGAACTCACAGAAAAGGAAACCATGGACAATGGAGCCAACTATATTTTTTCAAATTCGGTTCTGAGCAGTGAGTCACCAAATAACTGATAAAATTTAGTAAAATGCTTAAGAAATTTTTTTTTTGTTGTTGTTGTTGTTTTGTTTTGAGACAGAACTCTCCAACGTGTAGACTTTGCCTATGAGCACCCTTTTTTTTTCCTATCTCTATCCTAGCCGTCCAGTCCCTTCTGCTGCCGGCCCATAGTCTGAATCCTGCTATTCAGCTTCTCCTACCAGTCCAACAATTCATTTGATAATGACCAAGACATTAGACGTCTACCTTTTGATGCCATTGGCTCCTCATCTTTACTTTAGTCACAAAGCCATAAATATTTCCAAATTACCTTTAAATTTCTCTTCTCTTTTAAAATTTTTAATGCGTGTGTGTGTGTGTGTGTGTGTGTGTGTGTAGAGGTTAGAGGACAACTTTCAGAAATTGGTTTTGTCCTTCCTCCAAGGGTTCTAAGAACTAAACCCAGGTCTTACTGGCAAGGGCCTTTACCCACTGAGTGACCTCACCAGCCCCTCCTCCTCTGAAACAGGGTCTCCCTATGTAGTAAATGCTCAGCATCTACTCATGACCTAGTTTTCTTATTTGTATGTTGGTAGTAATATTTACCTTCTAGGGATGTTAGACAACTTAAATGAATTAATATATGTCAACACTAATGACAGTCTTTGTATGCAACTCATACTAGGCAAGTATTGGTATTATTTAATCCTTGAACATAGACCCTGTGCTAGAGTGAACTAGTTATTTTTGCACTGTGTCTAAAATACCAGACAGAAGCAACTCAGCACATGGCAGAGGAAAGTTGTTCACCTTGCTGCAAACCAAGAAGCAGAAAACAAGGCGAGAATCAGGGACCAGTCAGGCATGGTGGCACATGCCCTTAGTCCCAGCTCTCGGAAGGCAGAGGCAGGTGGACCTCTGTGAAATCAAGGACAGGCTGGTTCATATAGTGAATTACAAGCCAGCTAGGGTTACCGGGAGACCCTGTCTAAAAAACAAGCAAAAAAAAATCAGGGGTCATATATACCCTTCAAAAGCCTGCTCCTAGCTAGGCACTTTACCCCCCAAAGTTTTTAGAACCTCTCAAAATAACACCACCAGCTAAGGACCACACATTCAAAACATGAACCTGTGGAAGACTTTCAGGATTCAAACCATAGAACACATTGATTAGCAGAGTTAATTCTACAAGGGTAGGGATTAATATTTTACATACTTTACTCTTATTGAATTCTCACATCAGTCTTATGAAGAAAATGTAATTACTTCCAAATTAGAAGACAAGATTATGCCAATAAGGATATTATAAGATACCTTCTCTACTCTTCTCCATTATGACACCATTCAATAAAGGATGGTCATTCAGTCATTCTTGGGCTCGTATTACAAATATTTAACGGAGGTAATTACATTTTCTTCACAGGGCTGTTGTGAGAAACACTACCCCAGTGCCCAGACAGCAAGCTCACCAAATTACAGGTTGATTATTACTTAAGTCTAAACTCTCTCCTTGGGTTCCAATATTAGGTTCTCAAGTCTGCTTTTCTGTCCCTTTATTATGGCATTTCAAAAAAGGTGACCTGTTCTCCCATCTCAGGTTGTTGTAACGTCTCTATGAAAGGCTAGCAGGCTCCTCTGCCTTCCATATTAACAAGCACTTTCCCTGTCCAGAGGTTACTCTATCTTTACGGATATTGAAAAGATAAATGGAAATGATTACAATGTACTTTCCAAACACAAAGCACTATATTATAGGAGTCTGCTAAAGGGGATTAATACACAGATATCTGTAGAAAAACTTTATGAACTTTATTGTAACCTTAATAAATAAGGTTGTAGATATGATAACAATCTGTAAACAGCACGAAAAAGGAAATTTATTCGAGTCTAGAACAACTGCATTATCCTGCTGTACACAGCATGTTCCTTTCCCAGATGCTGCAATAAATGAAAAAGATGGTTGCCATAGAGATAGTTAAACTATGCCCTTTAGCTAGCAGATTAGGAGTCCATTTCAACTTAATAGAAGAACATGTATTTTCTCTTTAAGTGATATTTACAGATTATTTTTATCACACATATTAGTAACCCAAGTATTAAGGCTCAAATATTAAACCCATAAACATTATACTTTATGAAGATTTTTGTTCTTTGATAAAATGAATTTTAATATCTAAATGCAAATCTTAAAGCTACTTTTTTGCCTTAGAAAATGTAGTTTAAATTCTTCTCCACGAAATATTATTTTTAAAAACTTTCTTGAAATCTCTTCTGCTATGTTCTTGGCTTCATTTTTCTTTGAAGCTGTATTTTTTGAATAATTTGTCAGAGGCAGTACATAGTATCACAAAGGATGTGCCAGCACAGGAAATGCTTATGAAACATGGAAAATTCATTGAATACTAACTCATAGTAATCAGCTAGCAGACAGATTTGTAGATGGTAATATTCAGATCCTTATGTAGTCATTTAATCTGTTCTTCAAAATTCAGAAAGTAATTACAAATCCACAGCTGGGGAAATCTGCCAGTTGATGCAAGCGTTTGCTGTAGGGAGAAAATTTGTCAAGGTTAAACTTAAATATCTGCCTGGGTAAGATAGGTTCAGTGGATAACAAAGAGGAGGCTGGATTTTTGAATAAATTGAGTGAATTTTATGTCATCATAAATCTAACTGTTCTTCCCTGAAATACTGCTGCACACATCTATTTTTCAGATGTGATAACTTAAAAGAGATTTGTATTCCCTGAAATTAATAATTTCCTCCTTTCCTGGTATTTGGGAGTTTAGTCATGACCTTCTTTTACCCAGGCCAAGGCTTAAATAATTGCTTCTTTTTCTTATGCTGATGCTGACTCTACTTATACCGTTTGTGCTTGTGTGTGCATGCATGTCTGTATGCATGCATGTGTGTGTGCTCACATGTGTGTGCAACCATGTAAGTACACGTGTTTAATTGGGTGTTAAAAGGAAAGGAGGATAGCAGAAAGAAATACATTGAAAGTTATTGTCAAGTATCCTGAACTCCAGACTAGGCCCCTTAAAGTACTGAGATAGTGTGAGTAGACGATTTTGTAGCTCATTTGGTTTCTTCTATGTCCCAATCGTTAAAGTCTTTCTTTTAAAACTCAAAGTGTCAATATGTATCAAGATCTTTTAGGATTTAAGTAGAAAGCCATGAATTATGAAGAGTAGAATATCAGTTTTCATTTTTCCTACGATGATGTGAAAATCAAGCAATTATATACTTCCCAAATTAAGAGATTTGATATAGACATTACCTATTGCTAGTGTTGTTTACTAGGCATAGTATCAATTATACCTAATAACTAAGAATGTCTCATCTAAGAATGTCTTTAACAGTTGTATAAAGAAAAATGACAATTGCCTAACCTAAAAATCCAACCCTTTTCAGTAGTTTAAACTTACCAGATGATGGAAATGCTGAACCTTTTCTTTCTACTTTCCCTGCTGCTGGGCAGGCATGTGAATCTCCATTTGACAATGGGACATAAGGAGAAGTCTACTGTGATGTTCCTCAGAGCGCTTTTCATGCCTTATAAAAGCACAGGTTAGGCTGGTACATCCTCACCCCTCCAGACCTCTTCATTTGCATTAAATGTGTGCAGGATGTCTGTCACTGATGGCAGGTTGTGATCATGAGTCCACAAGCTCGAGACGAAGGATAAGATAATGGAAAGACAGAGAATGTTATGGGTATGTAGTCTTCGTCAGCAGAAGACCGACCCTCTTGTCACCTCTTTTGAAGTTGTGATGCAAATAAATTCCTATTCGTTTAATCTGCTTTTTGGTTTTTCCAAATACTTACTGATATCCAAGAAAACATTCTAATAGATAAAGACTTGACTTGATTTTCAGTCTGAGAACTCTACCCCGACTCCCAAGAATATGTGAATGTTTTTAATTTTATTTTTTTGTCTATTTTAGGTGCCCCATAGCAATAATCATTAAATTTTTTTTCTCCAATTCAGCAATAACCTGTACTTTTCTAAAGAGTGGAAGAGAAATGATAGTTTAGTATTATGTAAACATTAGCAATATATCAAGTTGTGTATGCAATACAGATCAAGGATCATCCTTAGGGTTGTAAAAGCTTTAAATCAGTTTGGAAATAAGGACAGTCACAGACCAAGAAGGTGCGAATTTAAAGTTAATCCTTTTAAATTAGGGGTTTGGGAAGCTCATACCTATTAACATATCAAGGCATTCTCTGTAAAAGCTAACAAAATTGACTTTTATCAAATAGAAACTACATCCTCTTGGTAAGCTGTCCAGCTTTTCTGCCCTATTTCTCCATCTCCAGACTAGAACTTGTTCTCTTCACAACACACATATTTCTTAGTAAAATGATGTCCAAATTATCTAAAGCGCTTCTCCTGGTGAACTGCCTCTAATTAGTATTCTACAGAATAGATGCAGTTTCTAATCTATTAGCTGCAATGCAATGTGTCTATCAACTTCAACATCTAACACTATTGTTCCCTCTGATCTTGCCATCACTTCAGAGCACCAACTATGTTCAAGTTAATGTCACTCCATCTAAACCAATTAGTTATAAATTCTCCATTGATTCTGATTTTAAATTTATATGCCAGGTCATTCAATAACCACTGTCTACTGATTTTTGTTTTATGTGAGGTTTAAATTCACATACAATTAACCAGCTTAAAATGCACAATTCAGGGGCTGGAGAGATGGCTCCGCAGTTAAGAGCACTGGCTGCTCTTGCAGAGGACCCAGGTTTGGTTCCCAGCACCCACATAAAAGAAAACAATGGTCTGTAACTCCAGTTCCAGGGGCTCTGGTATCCTCTTCTGACCTCCACAGGTACTGCAAAACATGGGTGCATTTACATGCAGGCAAAATATTCATATACGTAGAATAGGAATAAATTTTAAAGATGGAAAATATAAAATGTGCAATTCAGTGGCAGTATGTCCACACTGTTCTACAGCTGCCAAGGCATTTTCACCACTCTGAAAGAAAACCTCATACCCTTAACCAGTAACTTGCCATTATCTTCTCTCTTCATGCTGGAGAGCCATAAACTGCTTTCTACTTGGATGGACTTATCTCTTCCAATATCTTATATAAATGGAGTAACACAATGTGTGAGCTTTTCCTTCAAGTTTCTTTACTTGGCATAACGTTTGTGAGGGTCCTTCTTTTCACCATAGTATGGATCAATACTTTGTTTCTTTTTAAAAATTTTATTTATGTATATGAATGTTTTATCTGTATGTATGTAATTGTAAACATGTGTACAATGCCTGCAAAAGCCAGAAGAGGGTGTTGGATTCCCTTGAACTGGAGTTACAGGTTATTGTTAGCCACCATGTTGGAACTAGAGAGATGGCTCAAGAACAGCCTGTGCTCTTAACTACTGAGCCATCTCTCTAGCCCCAATACTTCATTTCATTTTGTACCTGACAATATTCCATTGTATCCAAATGCTGCATTATCTATTTGTAATATTTAGTTGGGAGTAGTGCTGCTAAGGCCATTCTTGTACAAGTATTTAAGTACATGTTTTAAATTCTTTTGTCTTTTTAACCAAGAGGGAAATTACTAGGTCATATAGTAATTATATTTAGCATTTTCAGGACCCTCTACACTGCTTTACATGAAGTTGCACTATTTTACATACACACATGCACAAGTAATGTACAAAGGTTTCAATTTGTTTATATCCCTATGAACACTTGTGTTTTTTTAAAAGAACGACAGCCATTGTGATGGGTATAAAGTAGTGTCTCACTGGAGTCTTGACTTGTACTTTCCTAGTTGCTGATGATAGTAAGCATCTTGTCATATGCTTTTTGACCATTTGTTTACCTTCCTTAGAGAAATGTCTATACAAGGTCTTTGTGCATTTTTTAAAGTTGAGTGTTTTACTCTTTCTTTGTTCGATTATATGTTTGTGTATATATGTATGTATGTATGTATGTATGTACGTATGTATGTATGTATTTGGGTACAAATATCTTATTGGATACAACTTTGCAAGTGTTATGTGTTGTATGGCTTGATTTCAGTTTCTAGATAATGGTTTTTCATACAGAAAAGCTTTAAATTTGGAGGAAGTCCAATGTACCTATTTTTCCTCTTGTTCATACATTTAGTGTTATACATTGCCAAATTCAAGGTCATGAAGACTAATCATTATTTCCTTCTAAGACTATAACATCAAATATTTTTAGGAAGTTGACATGACATACTAGATTTAAAAGAAAAGTAACAAGGGGAACTGACAAGATAACTCAGCAGGTGAAGAAGCTTGTTCAAGCCTGGCGATGGATCAGTAGTTAAGAGCACTGACTGCTCTTCCAGAGAATGCAGGTTTGCATTCCCAGTACTCATGTGGGGCTACCACTTGTCCATAATTCCAGTTCCAGGGGATCTGATTTCCTCCTCTGGTTTCCATCGGGATGGCATGACATGGGTGTCCTTATGTACGTGCAGGCAAACATTCATACATATAAAGCAAAAAAGGTAAACAAAAAAGTAATAATAAAAATTTATAAAAATGAAAGTCAGGTTGTGGAGAGACAGCTCAGGGGTTAAGAGCCCTTGCTGCTTTTGCAGAGGACTCAGGTTCATTCCCCAATATCCATGTTGTGGCTCATAACTGCCTATGATTATAGGTCCAGGGGACCCAACAGTCTTCTTCTAGCCTGCATGGGCACCAGGCATGCTCATGGTACACAAATATCCACAAATTCAGACAATACACTTATACATATAAAATAAAAATAAAAAATTTTTTAGAAGAGTTCTTGTACTTTCTTTAGAAAACAAGAAAAGTAAAAAGGAATAAAGCTAATGTTCTCACATTTTCCAGAGTTTACCTAATATCAAAACCTTTTTCTATAATTAGAAATTGGTTCTAGCTTTTGCTTCTTAGACATCACATTGCCCTCTTAGCATCTAATTAACAGTAATTTTTTAACTGATGAGCTAAGTGAGAAAAAAGAATTTAATAAGATCAGCATAGCCCTTGGAAGAGAGGCAGGTGGTGTGGTGACAACATCTCAAGCTTCTTCATAAATGAAAGCTTGTAGAACAAATCAATGGGGCTATGGATGAAAATATTCTATATACCTGCTATATAGTTTGGATCATGAGTGTGCCTCAAAGGTCTTAGTGTTAAAGGCTTGGTCCATAGGGTAACACTATTGGGAGGCTGTGGAAACTTTAAGAGGTAAGATCTAATGGTAGGTATTTAGGTTACTGTGAGTGGGCCCTAACCAGGGACTGTGGGACCCTGGTCCCCACTGTTTCCTTTTATTTAGTGTTATATATTGCCACATTGTTTCCTGCCTGTAATGTGAGGGGCTTTGCTGTGCCACATGCTCCTACCATGAAGTGCCATTGCACCATAGACCCTAAAATGATGGGACCAACTGATAAAGGACTGGAACCTCCAAAACTGTGAGCCAAGATGAGCCCTTTTCTCTTTATAAGTTGATTATCACAGGTAGTTGTGTAGTAACAGAAAGCTAACACATTACCTCATAAATGTGTTTAATTTCTTAAGTAATTTAATAAACATCTTTCACTGACTGTGAAGGCAGAGTCTCTGTCAGTAAGATATAAGTCCTTTTATAAGTTTCCTTTGGTCAGTGTTTCTATCACAGTAACAGAAAAGTAACCAATACAAGCCTCCAATATGAACAATTTTCTTGATAGAGCATTCATAGAATTTAAGCTTTGTGAATTTTTAAAAAAGATTTTATAAGTGTTTTGCCTGCATGTATGTAAGTACACCATACCTGGTACCATCAGTGATCCAAAAAGAAAAGAACTTTGGACCCCCTGGAACTGGAGTTAAGGACAGGCATCCATTGTCAGGTGGGTGCTGAACCCTGGTCCTCTGGAAGAATAGTAAATACTCTTAACTGCTGAGCTTCTATCCCAACCTTTGTTAGTTTAAAATTTTTTACTTTTTACAAAACTGTTTAAGTGTAGGGGACATTTACCCATTCTAACTTAAGTCACAAAAGGCTACTTTGTAAGTTGAGAGGCCAGGTTTAGAATTTGTGGTAGGCAGAATTTATATCTGCCCAGATGTCAGCATTGGCTATTTGCTTCAACTCCTGTCTTAGTGTTATAATCATCTGAGAGGAGAAATCATTGCTTTACTATGGTAGAAACTCAGAAGGTGTGTGTGTGTGTGTGTGTGTGTGTGTGTGTGTGTGTGTGTGTGTGATGGATTCAGGTAGTATGGGTCATTTCTTTGCTCTTTTCTATCCACAGGATGAAGCTATTTGCATAAATATTAGTTGATTTTTCTCCCACAGAAGTTCTGTACACTGTTCATTCATACACACACACACACTTTTTTTTTTTCCTTTTGTAACCTGGATAAGAGTAGGTTCCAGGCATATCTGTCTCTCAGGAGAGCTATAGTTCTATCTACACCTAAAAAGATCTTCTTGTGATTTAAAGCTGTCTTACCAAACGACTCTCCTTTAAGGCTTATAATTGCAGCTGCCCAGTAGTTTCAATGAACTATCCAATAGGGAAAGTCAATAGTACTTTATTTTCTCCTGCTTCTTTCTCTTAACAGGTAAAAGAGGTTAGGGACATGGCTCTTTCAGTAAAGTGCTTGTTGTATAAGCATAAGGACCTGAGTTCTATCTTTAACACCCAAGTGAAAAAGCCAGGTGCAGTGGGGCCTGCTTGGAATTCAGTGCTGGGAAGGTGGAGACAGGAAGATCGGCAGGACTCTCTGGCCAACCAGCCTAGCCAAATAAGGAAGTGCCAGGCCAAGATCCTGTCTCAAAGCTAGGTAGATAACAGCTGTGGAATGACATCCCAAGTTGACCTCTGGACTTTATATATAATGCAGGAGTCCCCAGGATGATGTCTAAACATCACCAGAGGTGAACAAATTGATTTCAGCTGTTGCACAGGTAAAACTGCTTTTATTTTGAAAGTCATGCATTTCTTTAAGTGGAGGATATAAAAAGATCTAATGAATGAGTAATTCACGGTATTGCATATACTACTGAGAATAATGCTCACGTGTGAAGTTTAAAAAATACTGGAAAGGATTATATTAAACAGGTAAGAGTCAAGGTGGTGTAGGATTTAACAAAGAAGATGCAAGTATCATCCGAAGACTAAAATTTGGGAGTTACTCCGTTTGTTACACTTGCAAGTAACTAAGGTGTAGCACAGGTGATATTTTTTGATTGCTGATTTGGTACATTCAACCACCATATTCAGTTTTCTACCTTCTGTTGTGTTTATGGCTGGTTACAAATGCTTTCTCCAGCTTCCTCACATTGCAAGCTATCAACTTCATCTGGAAAAATGCTTAGTGTGGTAGCCTCTACCAGGACATCCTCTCTTCATTCAAGCACTTAGATTCAGCATTTATCTATAAATGTACTCCCTCGTGACTCTGCCTCAGCCCAACTCTCTTATCAGGAGGCAGGCTTGCTTTTCTTCTGTTCATCTATTCCTGAACTGCATCTCTTTTGAAACTTCCATTTAGCAATTTATTTCCCAATTTGTCACTAAAGGTACATTCTTTTCCTCATCCATGCATTCTTACCCACACTCCCTAATTCTTTCTACTCCTGCAACACTTGGTAAGGATAATCACAGCCAAAATAGTTAGATGTAATTAGTGGCTATTTTTATAAAATTAAGTGTAGCTTGCCCCAGCTCTATTCTAGGTATATTCTAACTACATAATTGACATTGATCGTCTAAAGTGAAAGTGTCCTTTTATCTGGAGAGGCTGACTAAAACTAATATCAGCTAGCTCTCTTGCCTACTTTTATATGACAGGACAGCTGTAATCTGAGGCATTTGACAGTTCTAGTGAGTTAGGCTAGCGTATTTTGACAAACACAATAACTTTCTTAAATGTACTAAGAGTCAGTGACTCCATTTTGCACTAATTTATAAAGTTTATGAATGATTTAATGTGAATGTCATCTTATCCTTATTAGTTTCAGTCTCAGAGGCTAACCTTCCTTGACCTCACTCTAAAATTTTGTCACTAAATCTTGCTTGGAGTTTTAATAAGCTATTGTTCTCTTCCATGCAGCTCCTCAGCATCTTGTCTTCTAGGCTTATATTATGTGCCCTATAATAATAGGACCTTTGTATCCTAATCAGGTATCCAATTGTAAAGGCATTTTTGTTAACCTGATTTTAGTCACTTAAAATTTGTGTTTAAAAAAGATAATCTTCAGTCAGGCTTGGCAGTTCAAGCTTGTAATTCATCTATTTGGGAGGCTGCAGAAGGAGGATTGTAAGTTTGAGGTCAGCTTAGACTACATAGTAAAATCCTGTCTCAGATAACAATAAACATAAGCAATATGTGTGGTAAAGCCTTCACTGATTGTAGTTCCATCTGATACCATGAAACCCTGTGTTTGTGAGGATTGTGGGGAAGCTTTTCTTTCCAGTTCTGTTTGTATATATGAAATAATTCCCACTAGAAAGGAACCCTATGCATGTACGCGATAATGCCTTTATTTATTATGGTTTCCTTCAAAAAGGACTCACTTTGGAGATATTTCCTAAAAATAATATGTGGAAAGACATCCTTATTGCGGGATCTTTCTAGAAAGCATGACAATACGCAGTGAAGTGTGGGAGCCCTGCTAGTGCTTCCTGCCGAATTTGCAGATATATAGCACATTGTCATTAGAACTCTTGAATGGATGTGCAAAAACTCTTCAGTTGGCCAATGTGTTAGAATGCTTACTGGATATACACGTCGGAAATGTAAAATACAAGCAAGTTGTCGGATATAAAAATTGGTTTCAATGTCTTATAAAAATTCCTCATGTACAGAAATTTGTAAACACAGACATATGAAGAATTTCATGCAAAGTTATTTATATAGAATGCTCTAGAAAATATGTACCCTAAAGACAATATATATATACATATATATATATATATATGAGGCATACACACACACACACACACACACACACATATATATACATATATATATGCCTCAGTAAAGGTCATGAAAGGCAAAGGGGGACACCACTCCACTACTTCCTGCTGTATGACAGAGTTTGGCTGTGGACAGCAAGACATCTCTAGTTATATTTCCCTCTGCAAAATAAATCCAGAACTTCTTTATATCCAAGAATCTCACTTTTGATGGTAGCTTGAAAGAATTGCAACAAAAGGATCACAATGAGGTTTAATGGAGACAGATGGAATATATCCTAACTTTGAAAGGACTCCAAAAATAACTTCATTTAAAAAATAACCTAGGGGCTAGAGAGATGGCTCAGTGGTTAAGAGTACTGGCTCCTCTTGTAGAAGAGCCGGGTTTGACTCCCAATACTATCATGATGGTTAACAACTGTCTATAACTTTATTTCCAGGGGATCCAACGCCCTCTTCTGTCCTCTGTGGGCATTGCATGACACGGGTGCACTTACACACATGCAGGCTTAGCACTCATACATATAAAATATAAATAAATAAATAAATAAATAAAAGAATCTAAAGCCAAACATGGTAGCACATTTCTGTGATTCCAGCACTTGGAAGGCAGAGGCAGTAAGATCAATTCAAGGCTATATTGTGAGTGTGAGGATAAGCCACATGAGAACCTACTAAAAAAAACCCACAGAAACAAAACAACAAAAAGCCTAGAGGGGCAAAGGGACGAGGAAGGAAGAAAGAAAAAATGAATAAATAAATGTAGGAATGAACTTATTTGGGCTGTAATTCCAGCATTCCTTTGAAGGCTAAGACAGAAGAATAGGAAATTCAAGGAAAGCCTAGACTACGTGGTAAGAAGCTATTTGAAAAAGAAAAGAAAAGAAGCCTACTTTGTACTTTAAATTATATAATCTTTTGATGCCTTTATACATAAGGTACATAACAATTAGAAATGTATGGCAGAATGTTAAAGTTAATAATGAAAATGAAGTGAGGTCATGGATTCTAGAGCAAAACTGAGTTCAAGTCACAGCTCTGCCACTTCCTGATATTCTGGCCTTGGGCATTGGACCTCAGTTTTCACATCTGTAAGATAAGCAGAGAGGTTTCCTTATCTTATATGGCTCCTGTGAAGACTATATAAATGACTATGTGGATCTAGAAAAGTGGCTGAGATAGAATGAAGATTATAAAAATATACGTGACATAAACATAGCTCCTGCTATTATAAATGCCTCAGCATCATCCAGGAGCATGGTGTTGTCTGTGCTACCTCGTCCTCAGCTAGGACGAATAGAACGCTACTGCTGAAATGTAAAACCTCAGCAAAGAAAGAAAAGGAAAGCAAATTATCTTCCCTCTCTTCTCTCTCTCTCTCTCTCTCTCTCTCTCTCTCTCTCTCTCTTTCTCTCTCTCATCTATTCATGAGAATAAATGACAAAGAATACAAGGACTCTCCCCAGCAACAATAAGGATCTACTTCTTAGGAACTCTGAGAGGAAAGGTGTCATATTCAGGAAGTGGATTATGTTATTGTTCCTCCTACCTTATTGCAATTGCTAATCCAGATCACTCAATAATATCATCTGAGTGTGTAGCAGGTCCTGAGTGAATTGCTTTGAATATTTTTAAGGTATAATTCTGTGCTTAGAGCTAGGCTTGCCTGGGATTGTAGATGGGCTTTATCACAAGCTAGCTATACATTCGTGGGCAAATTATCCAACTTCTTTCATATATATGAGGTGATAGTGCCTATCTTACAGGAGGTTTGAAGGGCACTTAATGAATTCATGTATGTAAAGTCCTCAGAAATACTAGTTCAATATGTGGATTCTGAAGATAGACTCTGTGTTTATACCCCAGTTCTGTCATTTACTGGTTGTGTGGCCCTGGACACTATCAGTGTCTTCGTTCTCTCTTGTGTAAAGTGAGTGTGATAAGAGAAATACCTTCCTCAGATAGTTTTTATGATGATCACGTAAGTTATATCTATGAAGTGCTTTTAGAATGGCAAAGGCTCTTCCTATTCTTGCTCATCTTCTTCTGGGACTCTAGCTACACACAGTCTATTTATTGCATCCCATTCTTTTACTCTTTTTCCTGTATTTTCTATACCTTTTGGTGCTTAAGTCTGTTTTCTTCTGACATATCTTTTGATTTGTTAAATCAAAAATAAATATGTCAATCAATACACTGTGCAACACACATATGCTCAACAAACATCAGCTAGGACTGTTAATTCTTATGTAACATTTAGGGAAGGAAGCAAATTTGGGGAGATCAAAACGCTTTTCAAGGTTATACAGCCAGTAGGCAGTAAAGCTGGAATTTAAACAGAGTCCATAGTCTTAATTACTTAATTATCACACTATGTTGCTGTTGCTGGAAAACTAGTAGGACACTGCAGATATTTGGTAATTTACCTCTTTCTTGAGGGTGGATATTGATCATGTTATCTAGTATACATGTGCAGCTATTTATATTAGGGCTTTACCAAAGCAGAGACCATTTTCTCAGTCCACTCTGCCCACACCATCCCTAACCTTGCTCAAAATACCCATGAAATATAAATCCTGATGTTCACCTGCTATTCCGTGTCTAGAATCAGTGGGAGCTCCCTATCCAGAAGAGGTGCGCAGCAAAGCTAACAGCTCTCAAGCAGCCTGTGATTCCAGAATTAACCTCGTGCTGCTGCCATCCTGAGCCCTGGGGCTGAAAGTGGCTCTGGCTGAACAAATGAATGAATCACCATTTGGTCCTTTAAATTAGTCTTTAGCTATTTGCAGAAGCACTACTTCAAATAATTAAAATAATTTGAAGGAAAAATTAAAGAAATAGTGATTTCTTTTTTTGTTGCTGATGTAACCAGAATGCATCAGCTTCAACTAGCTAGTTAAAGAAGAGGAAAAGATTTCAGATGATTTTCTGGTTTACTTCTGCTTAAACAAAGGCCCAACTATCAGTAAATCAGATATTGGAATGAAAGCAGAATAGGAAGAAAGTATATTATTTTGTCCAACCTTCTAGCATAGTATAAGTGAATATCCATTTTACAATAAGTTCAGTGATTTAACTGAATCTCCATCACCTCTTCTCCCCTATCTAACTTGTTTTCTAAACTGTTGTCTATTCAGTTAGCACTGAGGATATCTGTAATAACATTCAGTTTCCTTTTGTGTCTCACATTTGTAAGTCCTTCTTAGAAATATCTGCTTGCTTATCCTGCTGTATAAATTAGATACATTCTCATCTTATTACCTGAAAATGACCAAGTGCCATATGCTCAGATAAGAAGAATGACTAAATTTTAATGAATTGCTAATATACAAATAGGGGCTGGTAGAAATGAACAATCCTAAAAGTGGGAGATGCAAAAGGAGAGATCCTACCCATTTGTGGGTCCTTTTCTTTGACTATCCTGTGTGTGTGTGTGTGTGTGTGTGTGTGTGTGTGTGTGTGTGACAGGTACTCAAAATATGAAGAGTGGAAAGAACAGGGTGTGAACAGTAAACAGATCCATTCCATGAAGACAGGAATCACGTACAGATGAATAGCCAGGATAGGTCAGTGGGGAAGAAGTTGCTGGGACATCGTACAGCCTGAACATCACAGGCACAGGTCCATCTGTGTTTGGGACCAAGATGAAAGAAAGACACATGAATTTTCACATACTTTCCCTTGTAGATGATTTGAGCATTACTGTGACTTTTCTTGAACAATTTCCAAACATAAGATGGAGCTGTTATTAATACTGTGATGAGAGGTTGTGGAGGAGGCAAGGTGAAATCAAGACCAAGATATGCTAGCAAAGACAGACTGTAGCCGGTTTTAAAATATATGGTTGTTTCCTTCTTAACAGACCATATCCACCATGCCCATTCACCCTACCTGCTCCCTGCAGCCTGTGCAAATGTCAAATCTCACCTACAATTCCAGCATCATGTGCACATTATGAAATTTTCATCGTATTACCTAAACTACAGCTCATCTCTTTCTTTTTGCCTGATTGTTCCATGATATTTTGTACCCCACTGTAGTGCACAGGGGCAAAGAAGTAAATAAAGCATTCAGAAGAATATTCCCAGGTCCTCTGTATTTGGCTATTTCTCAGTCAGATGACAGCTCTTACTGACATGAATCGTCCATTTCTGAGACAGTATAATGCCATATGCTACAATCACTTGGAAATCTTACTCTGTCACTCAAGTCACTTTATTTTATAAACTTCAAAATCTTTTCCACAATCCAAAATAAATTTTTTTACTGCCTCCACTTGTCACTGGGGCCAATTAGCATCTTTGTTTTAAAAACAAGAAAGAAAAATAATCTTACAAAATTGAAAACAAAACAAAGTAAACCTTATTTTACAGTATAATTGGCTTCTAAGTAGAAAAGGCTCTCAGAAAAAAAAATGTTTGGAGTTTTATCAAATCCAAGCAAAAACATGTTAAAAAGAATTTGAATCAGAAGCAGTCAGAGATGTATTATGGAGAACCAAATCTAAAATATAGCATGAACCTTTGCCTGCAGGAAAGAATGGAGCAATTGTGATGGGAAAATGGATATATTTTAGCCAGTGTTCTATTAATTTAACTCCTTGTATAGAGGGAATTTGATAGGAAGAAAAATGAATGTAATAGGATTCACTTCTGCTTCAGTTATACACTGGTTTTCTGTATGCAATTAAAATATTTTATTATTTTTATGTGTAGTAGTGCATTGCCTGCATGAATGTAAGTGTACCTTGTCACCTTGTCATGTAATGCCTGCGGAAGTCAGAAGAGACCTGGAACTGGAGTTACAGATGGTTATTAGTAGCTATGTGTGTGCTAGGAATTGAACTCAGGTCCTCTGTCACTGAGCCATCTCTACAGCCCCTTAAAAATATTTTGACCTACGCTGGTTGACTCTTAAGACTAGACACCACGTGATTTGAAGAGTTGTATGAATGTCCCATACCCCAAATAACTCTTCTTATAGCTTGGGGCGAAAGCTACTAGAATAATCCCCACAGTCTTCCTTAAATTCTGTGACTACAAAGTTTTTCCGTTACTTGTCATGTGAATGCTTTTTCCTCTTCCTGCTTTCTTTGCTTTAGTTTTCTATTCATTCATGAGTGTTATTGTATCAGCTCAGTCATCCCTTGGGCCTCAATATAACCTGGTTCTGTAGTAAGGATGCTTGAAAATACAAATAGCCTATTCTCACCAGAATGTAGTCTTGGTTACTTGAATCCGTTCAATTTCTAATTCATTACACTTAACTTTAACAGATTGTTACTCCAAATTGAGCTGGTGATAAAGTTCAGTCTTAGATACAAAGTACTGTTTGTAGTTCCTGCTGGAGAAACTTTTCCTTCTGCAATGTCCAAATACTTTTTGAGCAATCGTTTTTGTATTTCATCCTAAGTCTGTGGCAAATTTGTCATCACAAGACCCCTCTATTCTGTTTCCTCTGTAACTTACCTGTTGGCAGCTAAGGCTCTGCTCTCGCTGCTCTTTCTCAGCAGCCTTACAACTGACTCTTTCTTCTCTCATTTTCCATGTTTCTCATTTTTCCCCAAGTGTTTCTCTAGGTGACTCCTGTGTTTAGTTCTGTCCATCTCCTTCTCTCATAGTCATACTCTGGTTTTCTTCCAATAATTCTAGAAACTTCATTTGACCTAAGGACAACTTAGAGCCAATTTATATTCAATTATTCTTCCTTCTGTACAAAAGACAGTCTTTGACTTTTAAGACAGTCCTGTCACTGAAAAAGGATTATTTTCAATGGTATGTGGACAGATTTATCTGTAAAATTCATTGACTCTTATTTGACAAAAGGTGTGGATGGTCCTGCTGGCCTCTTGTACCTTATACCAGGTCTATGTACCCTTTGGTATGTGTAGTAAAGAACAAATTATGGTAAAAAAAAGTTATGGTAATATGAGCAAACTTGCAATCTTCATGAGAAAAGATATACCATTAGCATTAGTTGTAAATGCTTGAGGACAATGACTCAACATGAAATTAAAGTTTTTGGCAATGTGTGATTTTGATGTAATTATTATGATTGTATATTTCAGATACCTTCTCAGTAACTGAAAAAACACCTTGTATTAATCTATAAATTGACTGAAACAATTAGCTCTTTCCAAAAAAAAAGTACAGAATCTTGTTTGAAGAAAACAAACTCAAGATGTAAAAATTATATACTCCACTACAAAAATGTCATGTTCAGCAAAAGACATAGAGTCTGTATTCATCCATAAGCTCAACTATACAATCATGTATAATCAAGCAAACAGGATTTTAAACAAATAATATTGAGGAATTTTTAGCTCTTACATGTTTTTCTACCTCAGTACAAATATACAGCTTATTCTTTTTTTCGAAGGGGCATGGAAAAATTTAATGTACCTTGCTAAAGAGCAGTAGACAAAAGTCATGGTCTGCTAATCCCATCTGCTTCTGATGAGAAGAAATAAGCTCCACAAGGCATTGTCATGGGAGGTTTTGGGCTTCCTATAAGAGTTTCCTGAGAGTCTTACGTAATAAAGTGATTCGCTATTTGCTGCTTTGTGGGTTGAATAACCTATGTTGTCAAATACTTGATTGATTAAAGCGTTTTCTAAACTTATTTTCACTTGAATTATTTTATGACTGTCTTACAGTATAGCCTGGGAATTTTTGTTTATTTTATTTTTTGAGACAGGTTCTCACTATGTAGCTCTGGATTGCCTTGAACTTGTCTTGTAGACCAGACTGTCCCTGAACACACAGAGATCTGTTTGCTTCTTGACTAAAGGCATGCACTACCATACCCAACTTATGTTTTTTTTTTTTTTTAATGGTGAAAAAAATGTGTGTTTAGAATTTAGCCAGCTGGGCTCAGTTTAGATGATCCAAGTTTTATTGGCACTATCAAAACATCATCATCAGGAGCCAGGGGAAGAGTTGTCTTCTCCTCTTCATCAGGTCTGATCTGTTCATTGACTTTGGCCACATCAATGTCATAGACTTTCTTCACAGCCTGCTTAATCTGGTGTTTGTTTGCCTTGACATTCACAAAGAACAGATGTGTGTCTTGTCTTCTGTCTTCTTCATGGCTCCCTCCGTGATCAGGGACAACTGATTAAGCTTGTTTCTCCTGGGAGTGCTCTTGTGAGGGTACGCTAGCTGCCTCCTACAGTGAGGATCACATACATATCTCAGTTATATCTGTTGAGTATCTTAATGACTAAATAAATAAATTTAATATCACCATTATGGAAGTTCTGAGCAAATTTTGAAGCATAAACAATGAAATAAAACCTTTAAGCTAGTTTCAGTGGAAAATGAAATACTCTAAAAGAATATGAGCTATGCAGTTAAGTACATTTATGAACATAATGCATTTTAGTAACAAGAAACTAAATATCTTTTTTTTAAAAGACAGGGTCTCTGTGTTGCCCAAGCTTGCCAGTTCCCATCCCCCAGAGTAGGTGGCTCACAACCACCTGTAACTCCAGTTTCAGGGGATCCAAGGCCCTCCAGCCTCTGAGGCATATGCATACACATTGTTGGGCATAATGCAGGGTGGGCCTAGCTAGGCCACCTGCCATAAGGAATGGAGGAATGGCTCTCGTGGGTGTGATGCTCCACACCCGTTGGTTGTGAAGCCAGTTTCTACTCAGCACCTGGAGGGAACCTGATCCACCTGGGAACAAATTGCAATTGGCTGTAGTCAGGACTCCACCCCATAAGGCTATTGGCTAACAAGACCTATAAGACACTCTGCTCTTTCTTGAATAAATGAGTTTGCAGCAGACCACCACTGCTGGCTTTCTGCTCAACTCCTGGAGTCGAGTCTTGACTCTGCACCTACTTGCACCTCCCCTTCGGTGGAGCTCCTTCGCTCTTCCTCGGGCTGCCCCTGAGTGCTGGGACTCCCAACACACATGGTGAAGGTACACACATATAAAATAAAGGAAAAAATTAAATGTTTAAAAAAGAATGATTATATATGCTGGAACAAAACACAATGTCCTTTTCTCACAGCTGAAACACAAAATCTGAGATCCATTCAGTGAAAATTCTGAAGGAAAGTCTACAGGGAAGAAGCCAGTTCTTTACTTCTCTTCATCTCCCACAGGGAAGAGTTGTACTGTCCTACTTTCAGTTATGCTGGTACTTTACTCTGATCCAACCACGTGAATGGTATGTCCTTCCATCATTCTTTTTAGAACAGAAGAAATCTAGGTGTTACTTTGAAACCGCACAAAAGATTAATATAGTATAGGAAATTAAAGAGAATGGAAAAAAGCAAGCGTAACACATAAAAGTTTTTTAATTTAAAAATATTTATTAGTGATTGTTATGTGTGTATACATGAAGTGCCATGGTGATTGTGTAGAGGCTAGAGGATAACTTTCAGGAATCAGCTCTTTTCTACCGTGAGACCCATGCTCAGGTCAGCTTCACAGGCATGGCTCCCTTCGCTTTCACTTCCTTGCCCCCATGTGATAGGGCACCTCATTCACCCTCATAAAAGAGCTGTTTTCCTGCCATACTCACTCATACCTGGACTAAGGCTTAAGGGTCTGTCTTAAGCTTCTCAAATTAACTAGTATCTTTTCTCTCAGTTTAGGTTTCTAGCTCAGGCATATGCATTTCCACAGCAGATCACTGAAAGTATGCTAATTGGAATGAGCTATCCAAACTTTCTTTCTGAAGTTAATATGTCTACCAACTTCTTGAGCATCCTGTGAAGAAGTTTGTCTGAAGGACTGCCATTGTCATCACATCATCAACTCTATCAATAGCAGCATCTGGCTTTAATCACGCTGTCACCATAACACAAACCCACAAACAATAGAATAGTCCCTTCATAGACACATATCCCAGGGATGAAGTAAAAAAAAAAATCAGCAATCTGAGTAGAAGATTATGACTTCTACAATTTGGATTTGAAAATGTTCAATCACTATTCTTTTTAAAAGTTAAGTTAATGCATTTATTTAAAGGCAAGCTAGACTTTGGAAATATGGAATGATGTTTCATCAATTTACCTAATGAGATACATTAAAATACTTTCAACATTTATGTTAACAATAAAAGCTAAAAGACAAAGGACGACATTCATTCAGTAAGTAACGAAAATCATATTTCTATACTTAGATTTTTTTCTTCAGGTGTCAGGATATTAGAGTGAAAATATTACCTGACAGTAGTTTATTAGCAGGTTCCATGATTTTAACTTAAAAATCACCAAACATTCAGAGACTAGGTGAATATAAAGGAGAGTAAAGCATTTTGTGTACTTTCAAAGAGTTTGTAATACAGCGGAATGACCTAAGAATGCATGTTTTGGGGATCTGAGAACGAGAAATTACAGTAATTATTTGCATTCTTATTGTTTGTAAATCTGTGTTTTAGAATGAGCCCCTCCTCCTCTTAGTGTAGTAATTCTCACTTCCACTCTCCTATGTTTTTGGTGAATTTAATTTTATAAATTGTCTTTGTTCTAGTTTGCCTTCTCCGTTGCTGTGACAAAATACTCTGACCAATACCAGCTTGGGGAGGAAAGGGTTTATTCAGCTTCCATCTCCTGGGTCACATAGTTCATCCCTAAGGGAGCCCAAGGTAGGAACTCAGGGCAGGAATCTGGAGGCAGGAGCTGAAGCACAAGCCATGGAGGAATGCTTTTTACTGGCTTGCTCCCCTGGTCCATTCTCAGCCTGCTTTCTTATATAATAGACAACCACTTGACCAGGGATGGCACCTCACACAGTGGGCTGGGCCCTCCCGCAGCAGTCAACAATCAAGAAACTATCCCACAGACTTGACCACAGGCTGGCCCAATGGAGGAAATTCTCCAACTGAGGCTCCCTCAACCCAGTTGTGTCATGTTGACATTAAAGCTATCCAGCACAGTCTTCTTTGATTTAGCATTGTTAGGGGTACATTAATTTAACAGAGAAGAAGAAGTGATAGGTGAATGGTAATGATCTCAAGCTATAAGCAAAAGATTGCAGCATAGTTCCATAAATGGTTTTCTTTCTTCTTTTGCAGTTCAAAAATAGAATTTCAAACAAGATTTCTCAATATTTCAGATCAATCTCATATGAATTAAGAATGTTAATTAAAAACAAAAATGCCAGCCAGCTGCGAATCTACAAACAACAGTTGCACTCTGAGGCCTGCATTCTTTATATATATATATCAGATGCCCCAATTTTAAGTCATAACATTTCAATAAAATATATAACCTATGATTGTCATTAATTAAATATTTTGTATAGAAATGGCAAAATATTTTTATGCAAACTATTGAGTCTGTCATCACTTTCATTTGTAAACGATGAACACTGTTAATAATAAGTCCTGTTGTAAGAGCATTTCAGGTTATGAGAATTAGAAAACAATAAAGAGGTCAATGGAACAGTTATGGAAAATGAACAAAATATGTTTGTGCCATGTGAGAGAAAACACTCTGAGAGATAGAAAAGAAATAAATGCTTAAACTGAGGCTGATGATCTAGAACTTGAACTATGAATTTGGGGCTTTTGTGAACAAGGTCAAATAATGGATTTTGATTGGAGAATTTAAGACTAATAACATGAATACTTATGTTGAGCACTTATGTGTTGGACATCATACATGTATCACCTCATTGAACTGTTGAAGTCTATAACCATTTCCTTGTTGTATAGATGATGAACATGCTTAAAAGTGGCAGAGCTGAGATTAAAACCTTTGCATTCTGGTCTCAGAGTTGGCACGTTTATGTAATGCTTTATCCTGCCTTCTGTGTCCTAAAAGTAGGGTTTTATGTATTCCGTTTTATATTTATTTACTCATGTATACTCATATTTTGTATGCATGTGAGTGTTCATGTATATGTGTGTGCAGGCGCACTTAAATGTGTACACATGGAAGCCAGAGCTCAACATCCAGTGTCGTCCCCTGTCACTCTCCACCTTTTTTTTTTGAGACATGGTCTCTCATTGGCTCTGGAGCTCACCATTTCAGCTAGACTGACTGGCCAGCAAGCCCCAATGAAGCACTGAGCCCTGTACCTAATCTTGAGTAGTGTTTTTAAAAGGTGATCCAGTAGCTGTGTAAAGAATAATTTGGAGTAAATTGAGGCAAGGGTAAATAATTCTGGTATGAAATTTGAGAATCAAAGAGAACATAATAATAATCCTGCCCAATCCCATTTGCTTCATAGAGGAATTTAATGCCAAATGTTGTGATGACTATAGTGTTATGACCAATTAATGGTACTCAAGGTCCAGTGATTTTTTTCACCCACATTGTGATTTTGATACTGAAATTTTTCAAGTATGATGTGGATGCAATAAATACTTAGTTTAGGATGATGGCAATGAGAATTACTTAAGGAATATGTCTGAGACATTCTAAAGAAATAATATTGATATTTGATAACTAATAGTATACAGGGTCTGATTTTGTGTTAACAAATACAGGAAATAATCATGGATGCTTTTGACAGTCTTGCCCTGTAAGACTTGTGGAAATGACGACACCAATGACAGAAATGTAGGCATTGGAGGAAAGGATTTTTGTTGTGCTTTTTGAAGAAACACTGGATAAACAATATTTAAAATACTTTAAGTTTGTGGAGATGGTGAAACCTTCAAACATAAATGCTTGAAATAGAAGACTAACACTTTTGGTAATGACTGTACTGGATTTGCTAAAAAAAGTCCTCTAAGAAAGAACACACTTAAATTTGTGCCTGATCATGGCCATCAATTCAAAATACATTTGCATATTATGAACTCTTTAAAGAAATTAATTCCTATGTATGTATGCTTTCATGGTAAAGTGATCACAGTCTTTCAATGCACTTTTGCTAAAATCTGTATATATTTCTGAATCATCTCTTGTTTATATCCATTCTTTTTGGTCTATTCCTTCCATATATATTTTGGAAGTTCTTTTGAGACAAGGTCCCTGTAGTCGCAGTTGGCCTGGCACTCAATGTATAGACCAGGCTGGCCTTGATCTCACCGAGATCTGCCAGTCTTTGCTTCCTGAGTGCTGGAATCCCTCCATATTTTTGTGACTATGTTAAAAAATGTAAAATTTACCACATTCAAAGCACCATTTTCTTCCTAATGCACAACCTTTATGTGGTTTTCATCTATGAATCTGAAACCAATATCATTTGCCCACTTATGGATTTCACAATATATTTTATCATGAAAAGTCATTTGAAATTGACATTAATGAAAACTAAATAGTAGTTAACATTCTTTTGATGATAACAGAGTAAACAGTATGGTTTTCCAAACATTTTCAGTGGTTTTTAGTGGTCAAGTACTGTAACTTCATTGCAACAGTTCAGGTAGTCAGACTTAAGTCACCAGTACGTGGCCTGTTTGGCCATAGAAGAGGTGCTCAAACCAGTGCACAGCTTAGAATGAATATGGGAGGAGACTAGCTCACATAAGGAAAGGACATGATTATTTTGTCAGCTATATTATATCATGGAAAAGAAAGAATTATTGGTAAAGTCAACACTATGGATAGCAAAGCACAGACCAAGAATGAAACTAAGCCCCTGAATAGGCACACATGCATGTATATGTGTAGGTGGTATCTATACATATATACATATATGTGCAAGTATAAAGACACATATAGGCATAGATTGTATGTACCTATACCCTGTGCCCACCGATTCTGAAATTTTACCTACTTCTCTATTTTCTAGTTACAGGAGTCCGTGTTGATTTTTCCTTTAGCATTACTGACAGTATCATAAAAGGCAGAGCTTGCTTTCTCTACTGCTACCAGGAAAAGCCCTGAAAAGAACTCCACCTTTATGACTCTGTACTGAGATCTACCTTCTTGACTAAAGTACTTGTGGCAATCGCACACAGCTTCAGAACCAGCCTATTTATCTACTGCTTACATTTGAGGAGTGTATCTGTCATCACTCTCACAGACTTACTTACAAATGAGCTCATTCCCTTAGGGGTGTTATCATCTTCTGGGATTTCCAAACCTTGGTGTTGTTTCTCAAAGAAAAATGATCTTGTTGAGCCTGTCAGGATCCTCATCTTTAATAATTTACAAATACCTCCATTTCTTAATCCATTTTGTGGGTGAAGTTTTTAAAAGTCTAAAATATTTTGCAAGAAGAAATGTATACTTTTAAAACAAACAAGGAATAAATAAATGTTTTTCATAGCACAGATTCCTTGCTCTTCAGATGCTTATTTGATCTTCTATCATCGCTGTACAGGAGGAACTTTGTTCAAGGTGGACATGTTCCATATTGGGGGTATGCATATACCATGATGAATATAAGCCTTCGTGGTCTCTTACAATAGACTGAATTTTCTGAGGGTAGATATATTTTGTATATATTATTCTCAATAGTTCCCAATACGTACTTATTGAGCGGTACATTTCATATGCATTAGATAATAATTGTAGTCATTACATTTGAATAGTACAAGAATCTTACTGATCTTGTGGGAGGACTTTTATTTTACAGGGGGGAAACTGAAGTCTTAAGTTCAGTGGCTTTCCCGAAATTACTAGCATAAAAACTTTTCTTGATATCTATGCGCTATATAAACTGTGCAGCTTATAAACACAATAAACCTATTTTTCCTCTTTTTCCTATTGGGATGAACTAAATTTCTCTTGGCTGTAAGCTAAAGACCAATATTCTTGATTTTTTCTACTGATTCTTTCTTCACCTTTCCCTTTTGGAAAATGACAGGGCTCTCTTTTCTGTCTCCCTTTCAGTTTAGTGTTATATGATGCTAATCAGAAAGATAGTGAAGTAATTAGGGATGCAGTACCATCAGTACACAGCTGATAGTAAGCGCTGCATCTCCTTTCATCAGATCTAGGATGTAGTTTCTTGAATTTCATGGTGTCTGGCAAAGTGAAGGACATGGACGAAAGCAGTTGGATCAGGCACCATCTAGATAAGACTAATGCGATCCTCCTAGACAGAAAGAGACATCTGAAGCAGCAGCCAGTGAGATTGTGGAAGAGAAATCCCCCAGCATTAGTCTATTTTTTTTTTTGCTAACAACATAATATCACATACTGGTGAGTTATAAAGAAAATAAGTTCATTTTTACTTGAGATTCTAGTCCAAGATAAAGAGGAACCACATCTGGTGGTGGTCTTCTTGCTGACAGAATGCCAATGTCTCATATCACATGATAAGAGACAGATAGTATGTAAGACCTAGCCAGAGTGGCAGACCCACTGGAGATAACTCATTAATCAATTAATGCATTAATCCATTAATTGAATGAGTAGATCAGTCCATTCATGAGAGCAGCTGTAATCACCTTGTAAAGGTCCCACTTGTTAACAGCTCATATTGGGAATGAAATTTCAATATTCTTTTCAGAGGAGAAAAACCATGGCACACTTTTTGTCTCTGAAAGCCACAATTCTGTGAAAAATCTGGGATTGTAGCCCATTCCAAATTTCTTAAATTTGCTTAAACCTTTCATAATTTTTCATAATTACTTCCTACATGCTTTTATATAAACAGCTATCTTTTCTTCCATTTGGGAAGCTTTTTATGATTTTATCTCTTGCATCACATTTCAGGCCTATTGATGACATCTATAGAAATTAGAATGCTTATCTTTTGAATTCTGATCAGTGGCAGATATATATATATATGTATATATTCATCACTCTTTATTGAGAGATGAACTTATTCTTCCCATTAGCTATTTCTAGATTACAGCTGGTATCAAAATGTTGTCCTATAGAATATAATCCAACCAAAGTCATCCATTCTTTTCTAGTGGGGAATTTATTAGCTTTATTTTAAATGCCTAACAAGTACTATTACATTTACAGGATGGTTATGACATAGACCTTCATTTTCGGGACACACTATTTGAATTTTAAAGAATTTTCTATATCCCCTATATATTGTGCATCTGAGCCCAATTCATGTCCCACTAAATTTAATACAACCATGTACAATAAGGTGTATACTGGAATGATTCTAGGAATGAAAGAATTTGCCATTAATAATTAACTGATCAACAACTTAAATAAGAACTATCCTGGGAAAACTAGGATTGCATCAGGCAAACTTGAAGATTTTATCTTCTACAATCACTTTAAGTACACATTGGCTTATTTCACTTTTTTTTTTTTTTACACTTTAAGCATGTTAGTGTATCAGGGAGTGTGTAGTTATATAACAATTTTATGATTTTTATTACATGCCAGGAATTACAAGTGTGTGCTTAAAATTTAGTGAGGGAAACAGAACATATACATATGACCACATTAAGCAAAGAAGCTTAGAAACTTAGATTTGAAAACTAACCTTGGAATTCCATTACTCCCTCTGGCCAAATCACTGTCTTTTTCTGGCTCAATCTTCTTACCTATAAAATGGACTGCTACTAATTTTTCTTGGAATGGTGTGAGTGCCAAAAGTTGAATCACTAATATGATATACTTGTCAACTAATAGATGCTGAATCAAGTGTTCTTTGGTTGGTATCCTTGTTTAACAAATGACATCCAGATGCAAGTTAGAGACTCTTACTGTCTTTGTGAAAATGCTTATTAGAAACACTTTTTTAAAGCCAGGTATGGTGGAACATGCCTGTAATCTAGCATTCATGAAACTAAGGCAGGAGGATTATGAATTCAAGACTGGTCAGGGCTACGTGGAGAGACTCTCAAGAAAAAGGAAAGGGAAAGAAAATTTAGTTGTTTGATCTTCCATGGTCGATCCCCCATTCATATTATTTTGAATCAAATCTCAGCTATCACACTATTTTGCCAAAGGTATTTCAGCATGTACCAAAAAGAATCCTTTAGTTTAAAAATATCATTACCACAACATTATTATCCTAAAATTATTTCCTTATTACCATGAAACACCCACTGACCAAATTTCCAATTCTGTTACAGACGCTCCCCCAATCTCTTCTCTTTTTTAATTCAGTGTCCAAATGAAGTTAACCAATCAACTGTCCACTGTTGATTCTTAAAATCTTAACTAAATTGAAAGTATACATCCCTCTCCCTCCATATCTTAATTTTTCCTTGCAATGTATGGAGATGAATATTTATCTTCCAGAATGCACCCTTGCCAACGTGAGTAGTTACCCTCATCTGGAAGATTCTGCTCTTCTTGTGTTTAGGACAGTGACTGCATACCTTCAGATACCTTTGAGGGTCTGGAAGAAGACACTGTAAACAGCTACTGCAAGATGCCTCAGGTACTCTTTGTGATTTTAAAATTGAAGGGAAATGAGAGAGATTAGCTATTACCAGTTTGTAGATGGACACTTCTTGAGTGGTTAACATGACTATCTGTAAGGAGACAGATGAGAAATGAAGGCAGAGATGCCAGATATTCATCTTGCTTTTTTTTGTTTTTTTGTTTTTTGGACCTTGTGTGTCCAAGTGAGGAGTCAATGCTTTATAGCAAGGGCAGTTTTGAAGTGCCTGTTATAATTATGCCTGGTTGGCTATTTTAGGAGGTCAGCAGCTGTTAGTATTTAGTTGATATTGAATATCCAGACTCATTTTTTGAGCAACAGTTTAAAAATAAAATTCACTTTTTTTCACCTAAGAGTCAGTTTTAATTAAGATAAACATTCAATTAAAGAAACAGCAAGTTATACAGATATGTATAACTTTAACCTTTAACATTGTCCTTATTTAAGTTTACAAATGTACTTACTGATTGTTCCATGGCAATAAAAATAGAAATAGCATATAACACTATAAGTGAAATATGATTGGAATATGATTGTCACGGGCCTTTTAAATATATGGCTTTTATGATGTGATCATTATGAAATAATCTCATATACTACTAAATACACAAAAAGTAATGAATAAAACTTATTTACACTATACTCCTCTAAAGTTTTCTTTCTTGGTCATGAATCTCAATAATGAAACTGATTTCTTTTCAATGAATAAACAGTTCATTCTTTCCCCATGACATGTGCTTTGGTTATCCCTAATAAAATACTGTTGTTTTACTTATGACATTATAGTCTTATAACTAATAGCCATGCATTTTGAGTTGCTTCTCTAATAATGCTGATTAACTCTGGATGAACTGGCCATGTTCTCTCACTCAATTTCTGGTCAAGAAATATATTTGTTGTCATTTGACAAATGGCTAAGAGTAACAGTCAGCTGTGGCTGCTGCACTGACTGACTCACCCAGGGATTTAAACCATGACCTTGGCCTCATTATCGTACTGTTATAATCTATGGAGCAAAAGAGCTACAAAAATAAATTCTGAAAACAGGAAGTAAAAAAAGTCTGCTATTTGTGCCTCCTCGTCTAAATCACAGTGCATCTGTGTCCTTTGAGTAATTCTATTAGCACGTGTTTTAGATATGAACAAAGAACTTAATGCAGGATATGCTTCTGAAAAATCAAAGCTTATCACATCAGTTTTCTGCTCAAAAAACTTCCACTTTGACTAGAAGACAAGTACAATTTCTCCAGCAAGTCATATAAATTAGAGCATAATCTTGCTTATGTCTACACTATCTTTTGCTATAATTCCATGTTCTTTTCTTCATACTTCAATAAGTAATTTTTTTATTACTTCATAACTGCTCATGTATTTGTTGAACATACATTTACTGAGCTCCTATAGCGTATGAGGCATTTTAACATGCCCTGAGGAATCTGGAAAAAAGACACTTTCCTCACTGTTAGAGAGTCCATGGTTCAGTTGAAGATGTTGACAAGGAAATGGGTCTGTATTTTGGTAAGATAGCCTGGGGCAAACAGAAGGAGGAGAAAAAGAATGAGCATATGACAGAGACAGATGACTGAAAAGGCTATGGGAGAGAGTAGAAAAGGTGATCCAAACTGAGGGAAAATTATTTGAAAGTCATCGATGAGAGACTTCCAATTTGTTAAAGTGCAAGAAGACTGTCATTGCAGAGCAGGGCTGGATCTGTAGGCTGCAGGTAAGGATCGAGGAGCAGGCAGGAGCTGGATCCTAAAGGAACCTGGGTAGCATAGCCAGGTTTATAGTTTTCTTTTCATCCACTTTCCCTCTTTTCAGAATGCTTTTTCCTATTTCCCTGTCCAATTTAAACCAGTAATAATGGTAGCTTTTCATCTCAGAAATCCATTAAGTACTTGTTGAGACATCTACTATGTGCCATGTATTATTTGAGGAGCTTGGGATTAATGAATAAAACCCCTACTGTTTTGTGCCTCTGTTTTAGTAGAGAGAAGTAGATGATCAACTTGAGCTTGCAGTGAAAAGAAGGTTGTCAGAGAAGCAAGTACAATGGCAGAAAGAAAGGAGGTTGGAGTGACCAGGAAGAATGAAGGGTAGGCTGGACTATTGAAAAGAATGGACAAATGAAAAGACTTGAAGGAGTTAGCAAGTGAGTATCAGAGTGAAGGATGTTTTGGGCAGAGGGAACAGCTCAAGGAAAGCATGAACATACCAGATGAGATCATGGAGTTCCACTGGGATTTGCAGGCTATTTGGGAGTTCAACTGGTATTGAATAAAGGGGGGAACTATCTCAGGAGTTCAATCATTGGGGTGTTGACTTGATTTAGGATGCTTATTCACTTTCTGACCCTGTGGTGCTGGTGACTGACCCTAGGGCCTCACACATTCTGGCTGGGTACTCTACCAGCAAGCAACACGCTCAGCCCAGAGTGCATACTCATTATGATGTATTGAGAAGAGGTTAGAATCCCAAGGACAGAAGCAGCTGGACCTGTTAGGAGAAACATAGAAATGACAATTCCTGTTTGTATGCAGTAGGAGAGCTGAAGTGATTCTGAACCTTGTGAAGTACCCAGATTGATTAGCAGAGTACTAAGTCCCCAGCAAATTCTAAGAATGTGATTATTTTGTAGTTTTATGCTTTATATCTCCTAATACTTATTTAGTAGATTATAAGTAGCTCTTATTCATATGTAAAATGAAAGTCCACAGACTCAAAGGCTTCACAAGCCTATAGGAACTAGAATTCAGTAATAAATAGCCAGTTACATCTACAGTTAAGCAAGCATACTGCACTTTGAGTAAACTACAAATGTGTTTTCCCACTGAAGGACAGGCCCAAGTAAAATATAATTACATACAAGACAGCATGAGAGTTGACTAAAATTTCAAGAAAACACAAAACCAGAATATAACATCTCTACACCCATATTGCAGAAACATCAGGAAAGACCTTGTGAAGATATTCTACTTTGTGAGCATAGCAATCATATCTTAAATTGGAATGTCTATTTTTAAAGTAGAACACTTAGGATAACAGCCCATTTTAAACTTCTATATGATGGTCTATCTGTATGATATAAAAATAGTGACAAATCTTTATTTAAAAAGTATGTGACTGATGATAGATTATTTTAATGTACGTCCACTCCTAAGAATTTTCTTTAATAGGAAAAACTCATATAGTTGTAGTAAAAACACTAGAGAAACAAACAAACAAAAGCCCCAAACAACAAAAATCTCAGTTAGCCCCCTCATATTCTTGTAATAAGTCAGGTTCTTTCAGAGATTCAGGTTCATGCTCACTGTATTTCATGTGTTGGTATTGTTGCAGGCTCATGAGGTCCTCTGTGTGTGTATGTGCACACACACGCTTGCTTGCTTGGGTTGACAGTTTGGCTGGGTTTTGGAGGACTTTGTTTTTTAACGGAATCAGAAACAGTTGTGTAAGGTAGAGTGTTATAGTCATGACTTCTGATTATTTTTAGGTCTGTCATCTCTTTTAAAGAAGAATTTACTGTGTTTTAGCAGCACATAGGGTTCCCTACACTAAAGTCACAAACATGAATATACCCACTGACTGGTAACTGTCACTGTGTATGACAGGAATTTATGTGTGGTAAAATTTAACATTTGAGTTTTGGGTAAACAATTCAGTTTTCTTTATAGAAGTATTTACTTTCGTCCTTTGCTGTACATTAGTCACTTGGGATACTTAAAAAATGTATCCAGGACCAAGGTCCTAATTCTGGAAATTGATTCCTTTGATCTAGGGTTGGTCCAGATATTTTAAAAAAGTGACCTATGTGATTTCCATGAGCTAAGGTTGAAAACTATCATTGTTTTAAACTGGTTCCAGTTCTGTCATTTATCCTTTGTTGTTTTTTTTTGAGATAGAGTCTCCCTGTAGTAGCCCCAGCTGGTTTGGATCTCAATATCCTTCTGCAAGGTGCCATCATGCCCGACCCTGTCATTTATCTTGGTCTTGTTTTCTATAAGATGATGAAGTTGGCTTAGGGATTTATAAAAGTTCTTTAATTGTACAATTAAATAAGTTGGGATGCATATGATATCTGGTTTGCTTAGCTCCAAAGCAATGAAAGCTCACCTGGAGTATGAGTCTCACTGAAAACAGGTGAGTGGTAGTAGTAATCAGCAATAATAGTAATAATAACTAGTAATAGTAAGAAGAAACAGCATAAAAGTAAAATTTTCCTTTCCAGTTACAAAGCATGGGAGGCAAAAAAAATATAGACATTTAAGCTTTGAAACCACAAGAGACTTTAGCGCTGCTTTGTTCCCAGTTCTCTTAAATTGAGACGAGTCAGATGGTACCTGGGGAACAAAGGGAGGAGAGAGAGCTTAGTACACACGGAGAAGGTAAATACAATACAAACCCCAAAGGACTTGCTCACCAGCCCATAATCTAGTCTAGTACTAAGCAGTATGTGTGTGGCAGGCGTGGTAGGGGTGGACACACCCTCTAACTCTACTCTGGGAAGGGCATGTCTTGAGCACTGGGGAACCAGTGATGCTCGGTGGTCCACCCCCACCTGGCCCACCCGCCAGTCTCGCGTCCCGACCCCAGGGAAAGAGGTCTGGGCGGCGCTGGGCTCCTCTCCGAACCAGAGCCGGTGGCCACCACCTCCCTCTGTCCGCAGCTGGCTTTACTCTCTTTCACAGAGCAAACGCTCCAGTCTCCTCGCTTCTCAAAGGACGAGAGTGAACCCCAGAAAGGGCCAAAGAGACCTTGCTGTCGGCCCCAGTGCTCGCTCATCTCCGGACGAGAGGAGGTCCCTTTCCCTTCTCAGCCTCGGGTCGCCTCCGTGCGGAATCCCTCCCAGGCAAACCCTGGCGCCCAGCTTCTCGGGCTCCGGGTCTCGCCGCCTCCCTCCCCTCCAACTCACGCTCCGGCGTTCGGTGCCGACAGCCCAGTTTTCTAGAACTTCCTCACTAGGGTCCTGGTCCCTCCCCGAGACACCGCGCGCTCATACCTCTCAGGCCACCCCGGAGGGAGGCTCTTCCTCTCCCTGCCCCACCCCATCCCGACAAGTCAGCGACCCCCGCTAGCTCACCTTCTCTCCAGGACCCCGCCCGGGACAGCTCCGGAGCGCTCGGTCCGAGCATCCCCGCCCCCCGCATGGACTCCATCCTCAGACCGCACGCTCGGGCCGCGCCCGCCACACACCTCGGGGCTCCCACCCTCCAGCTCCCCACCTGAGCCCACACTCCCCCCGTCTCCCGCCCCACAACTCGGTCTCTCCCTCACGCTCCCACCCTCCAACCCGGAATTCGGGCTCAGGACCAGCGGCCTGGGCGGTGGGGAGGTGACGCGGGCCCCGCGGGAAGAGCCGGGGAGGCAGAGGGCGGAGGCGGCGCGGGCGGCACCGGCGCAGTGAGCGGGCCCTACGCGCCGACTCCGCGGACCCGAGGGGCGGCGGCGGCTGAGGGACCCCAGGCGGGCGCGTGATGAGGAGGGGCGGCCCGCTTCCCCGTCGCGCGCGCCAGCTCCCGCGGACCCGGGCGTTGGCAGTCGGGGCGTCCCGGTCCGGAGTCGGCCCGCCTCGGCCCCCTGCCATTCTCCCTCGGCTTCTTGCGCCTCCACCTCAGTGCAGGGTGGGGGCGGGGGCTCTCTGCCGCAGCTCCAAGCCTCGTGCTTCCTGAGGGGTCCTCCCTCGCGCCGCCCCGGAGCCCCGGGACGTGTCCGCCGGCGGGATCCGCTGCTCTGGGAAACCGCCCCGCTTCCTCAGTCCCCGGCGGCTCCCCAGGGCGCCCCTCCGGCCTCCCGACGCCAGCGGCGAGTTCCCGGGACTCCCGCGAGGGCTCGGCTCACCCCCGCCGCGGCCGGACACTGGCGCCCCGGGCCGCGCGCCGCCCTCCCGCCCGCTCCCTCCAGTCACCCCACCCTCAGCGGTCCCCGCCGCCTTACTCCACCGCCCTCCCCCGGCGCTCGGCGCACTCGGCGTCGGGGCCTCCAGCTCCTCTCCCCGTGAACCGCTCACTTGGCAGCCCTTCGCCCCCGGGAAGAAGCGACATTTCCCGGAGCGCACTCCTCAGCCCGCCCTCTCTCGGCCCTCGCCTCCCCTCCCCCTGCTTGCTTTCTTGGGGGAGGGGGGCCGTCGCCTGGGATTGAAGGCCATTGATTTGTATGTATTTGTCCCAGCGCCGGAGGCTGCCCCAGCCGCCCGCACCGCCGCTGCCCGTGGAGTTGCCTCCCTGCTTCCCCCGGGTGCTTCGGCTCCACCAAACATGTCGGCTCCTGTCGGGCCCCGGGGCCGCCCGGCTCCCACCCCGGCGGCCTCTCTGCCTCCTCCGCAGCCCGAGATGCCCGACCTCAGCCACCTCACGGAAGAGGAGAGGAAGATCATCCTGGCTGTCATGGATCGCCAGAAGAAAGAAGAGGAGAAGGAGCAGTCCGTGCTCAAGTAAGGACCGGGCTCCATCTTCCCGCCTCCCTCCCTGCCCTCCGCCCCCCTCGGCCGCTACCCTGCGGCCGCCTGCGCGCCCGGGACCGCCGCCTTCCCTCCCGCGGGTGGCGCTGGGGCCACGAGAGCTGCGGCCCGCGGCCGCTTTCGGGTTGTCAGCCGCGGGGGTGTGTGTCGCTGAGGGAGGTGACGGTGGCGAGTTCGGGGAGGCGTCATTTTCTCCCCGCGGGTCGGTTCCGCTCCGGGGCTGAGGCTGAAGCCGGCCTCCGCGCGTCCCATTTCCTTTCCCGCCGCCCCCGCGCGGAGGCCGGGACTGGGGCAACGAATCCAATATGGCCGTGCACAGGTGCTCCCCGGCCCGACCCGGGTGAGGGCGTCCGGGCCCGGGGTGCGGCCGCCGCCGGGGTCCCCAGTCCCGCGTCCGCGAGGCCCGGCTCTGTTCCCGGCGGCGGGAAGAACTGCGCTGCCCACGGTCGCGGTGGGCAGGACGGCGGCGGCGCGGGCGAGGGGCCTAAGCGCGGTCGCGTCTCGAGTGGGTTTGCGGCCGCCGCCATCTTCCAGCCCCTCCCCCTCGGCGGGTGCTCACACCCTGCACTCTGCTGCTCTTCCTGTTTGCAACTAGTAAATCTGTAGACTCCCGAGCACGCTACATCCAGTTCTGCCGTCCCTACAGTTTGGGGTGCTCCCTGCCTCGGGAAGTTCTACTATGTTTGTTCACAGTCCAGCCTGCCGGGGTTTTGCCGAGGGTGGGAGGCGTGAAAGTAGCACCCGGGCGTGGGTTTAGAGGCAGTGTAACTTCAGCACCAGGGAACTGTCCAAGCGAAGTTTTTCTTGACTTTTAGGCATTCCTTTTTCTTGCCGGTGGAAGTGTAGCAGAGATTTGTTTCTACAGGTTTGCTTTTAAATGTTTTATGATTGTTTGATCTCTCAGTTGCTTCTGGAAGGAGATTGGGTAGAAGATGTGTAATCATTTATGTTTTTCCAATTCACTTTCCTCCTTTTGCTTGAAACGAGTTATTCTTCATCCAAAAGATTTACCTATTACCCCTAAAGAAGGCCGGTTCTTTTTATAACATCAAATACACTTTCCTATAATCTCCATAGAAACTCACAGTATGAAAGAAATAACATACCGGCATCCACTCGTCCATTTTTGAAAACAGGTTGTTGGATTCAGTATTCTTTTGTGCACGTATGAAGACACTTTGTCTAAGTGTCTATGTTTCATATTTTAATAAAATATATTTTATATAATCTTTGGTAGCAAACTTGTATCAAATAGCTCTTTGTCTTAGAAAACAATACAGTTTCTCACAAAATGCTGCAGGACTAAGAGAACAAATGTATTACTGACACTTTAGCAGATTAAGAATTGTTTTCTCAAGCTAATTATTGGAACTTGAATAACTTACTAGGGGATATGACTTATTAATAGGCATGAGAAAAAAGCAATTTAAGAAGTTTTATTTAAACTATGGAATAGTAAAGATTGTTTTTAAAAACTTTTTCCATATACTCCTAACTTAGCTCATTTGTTATAGATACTAACAATGCTGAGCTTTTGATCATGACAATTTTATGTTTAGTTATACTTTTTACTATAATTGCTAAAATACAGTGTTGCGAAAATGACCAAATAAAATATGATTTTTTTGTCCAATACTTAAGTGTAAATGGGTTTTTATTTATAGTATACTCAATCATAGTGTTTATTGGCTATTTTATATAGTTCTATACTTTAAATGAACCTTTGAGTACTGAATTAAAGATTGCTCAAAATAAACAGTGTATTGTTTTGGACCACCGTTATAAAAGAATTTTTCAGGTCAACTACATATGTGCATATCTGCATGTAAACCTGCATACTATGTAAATATATGTTTGTACATTGTATTGGCATCCTTTAGGCAGACACATTCTCTAAACATATATTCATATAATTCACACATTTTCTAAACCCATATTCATATAACACATTAAATTGCATCAATGTTTAAAAATATATTTGTAATAAAATATTAGACAAGGAAAATGAGAATGGACTTTATAATAGAATTACAGTAATGAGAGCAAATCCTTTTGAAGAACTTGACAGTTTATTGAATAATATGTTATCAATATTAATTGTTAAATAACAAATGTGACATGCAGGAAAGAATAATGCTGAGAGTCTTCAGTGTCTGTTCTTCCCTTTGAAATTTAGGGCCCATTTGTCAAGTCATGACTAACCTTTATTTCTCGATGGTGCTATTCATTTAATTGCTTGTTAGCATCTTTTCTAAGAAGGTCATGGGTACAGAGAAGTAAACCGGAATTCAAATTTATGCCTGCTACTTCTTCTCTACTTTGTTTAAAATAAGTTTGACATGTGAAAAGATTGAAAATTGGATAAAAATATTTTTGCATGATCTCTGAGTTTCAGTATTCATCATATTAAGTATTATGCAAAGTGAGATATGTATAACCCAAGGGCATCACAAGATGATATATTGGAATACCGAAAAAAATAAAAAATTATGTTTCTATTTTTATTTGGAAAATAAAAATTAAGCCTCATTAATATATAATTCAAGATGCATATATTTTATGAATAAACGTGCATATATTAAAAAAATTCCTATATGAGATATATGTAATAAGAAAGGTGTGTCATCAAAGTAGATTGAGGCCAGTATAGCAGACTTCTTAGGAACCTGAATAATTAAAAACGATTTATACTTAATTATTAGTGCTTTCTCCAAGGCCCACCTGAGCATACACATACTCAGGAAGTCTCCTGTCTTCAAATAATGCCATTTTACGTGAGTGAGATACTGTAATTTTTTAAGCCTTTTTATATCTCACTAAACTTCTGGTCAATTAAAATTATTACATGAGTTCCTTTAGCAGTTTCAATTCAAATAGGACAGGTATTATAATTTGCTTTCATTTTGCTTTTGTAGCATTCTTAATACATAATAAATACCTGATGAGTAATGTTAAGTTGAACTGTGGTAATGCAAATGAGATAGTTCACCAGTTCTGGGCAACAATGTATTGCTTTGGGAAAGAAGAGTATTGAAATTTGTAGTTCCATTTTAAAAAAATTTAGTTGGTTTTCAATTTTATTTTGTAAAGAAAATGTAGCAAGAAAGATACTCAGTAAATATATATTTTAAACTATGCATGTAACATAGTCTTTTTACATAAAATGTTTTTGAAGACAAATTAGAATGATTCCCTCTCTTCCTCCCTTCCTTCCTCATCTTCTTTATTTGACAGAATCTTGCTGTGTAAGCCCAGGATAGACTCAAAATCATGGTGCCCATGCCTCCTCAGGTCTCAAGTGCTAGGATTACAAGGCACTGGGCTGCCATATCCACATATTCACGTCTTTCATGAGATGTGTATTAGATCTTTGTTCTCAGCTTGGAGTTTCTATTACTGTTAAAGGGACAATTTGTTCCCCAAATAAAATAAGAACGAAACACTTCCATGGTAGATTAAAGTAACACACATATATTTAACACATATATGATTATTTCGAATTATTTTTTCTAAGACAGAGCTCAAGTATGTAGCCCTGGCTGGCCTGGAATTTTCTGTGTAACTAGACTGGCCTTGAACTCAGAAACATCCACCTGTCTCAGCCTCCTGAGTGCTGGGATGTGTGCAATCACATCCAGCTAAATTTTACAAGAATGTATTTAAAAATATTTTATTTATTATTACTTCTATGTGTATGAGTCATTGCCTGCATGTATGTAAGTGCACATTGTTGTGCAATGCCCATGGAGGTCAGACGAGATTGTCAGATCCCCTGAAACTGGAGTTACAGACAGTTGTTATCTGCCATGTGGGTGCTGGGACTTGAACTCAGATCCCCTGCCAGAGCAACCAGTGCTCTTAACCTCTGAGCCTAATAATGTAATTTTATAAGTAATTTCTAAAATCTATTTATAAAATTGTTTACTTATTAGGTAATATATACATATGTTGGAAAATGTCTTATCTACCTCACCCAGGTGTAACTACTATTATTAGTATATTTTCTATGTACAGTATATAATCTGTGTGTACATCAAATGTGTATGTATGTGTGTGCATATACATGTATGTATGTCTGCATGCAAACAAAAAGCTCAGGTATGTCCTGTGGTTTGCTTTTTAGGAGATGAATTCTACTTTATTAATATTAAGTGCCTCATTCATTTCAGTCCTCAATCATATTCCATTTGATGGATGGTGTTTAATTTCCTTAACTAGTACCATAGTTTTAGGTGTTTAAGTTGTTCCTGTTTTTCCACTAAAGACTGCTTTGAAAAAACTTTTTACAGATATCATTTTTCATATGTAGGAAAATATCTCTGGGATAAATAGGAACAAAATTGTTCAAAGAGTGCATTTTAATAAAATTACCAAATTTATTTTAATAGAGGCAATATATATCAATGGCATGCGCTAAAGAGACTTTTCTACTTCTTTGTCAACCTAGTGTGTGATAACGGTGGTCAGTATTTCAGTGAGAAATATGCTACTGTAGGTTTAACTTGCAGATTTCTTACTATCAGTGAGATGGAGAGCCTTTTACATGTTTTAGGGCCATTTATATTTCCTTTTCCACTGGTAATTTTTAGTGAGTTGTTGAAACTCTTTATGTTATTGGAGTTAGAACCAGTTGTTATTTATAACCCTCTCTTTTTCCTCATCAGATTTTTCAAAAATGTATTCAAAGTTACGACCTTTTTGTTCCATGGATTTTGGGTTTGTGATCAGGTTAGAATGGCCTTCTTTATTATATATATCTGCCTTTGTGAGCATGGAGATGATGAACTGCATCACTGCTATTAGGTAAAGGCAATCACTGCACCAAGTAAATGACCATTATGTGAAAACCTTTAGTTTTTAAGGATTCAAAATGTATTATAAATGACATTTTATAAGAAACTGTTTAATAAAAGTTTAATACATTCTGTATTTTAAAGTAAGGACAATATCTTCCAGTTGACAATATATTTTAATAAAGAAGTTCTGGAGGCAAGTGTGGTGGACCAAATGAGTTCTTACTTGAAACTTTACTAGTTAATTTTCTCACTTACATTAGTATACTGAGTTTTCTCATCCATACTTGTTGAGTATTGGATCCCTGAATATGTGTGTGTGCAATAAGGAATCATTCTTTTAAAAATTGTTTTTATCGAAGTTCTGCAAATTTCATATATTTTGATCACAATTAGACCCCCTCTGTTCTCTGCCTCCTCTTTTAGAGCCCTTAATATACAGGTACTCTTTCATGTACTGAGGCTTATTGAGTCAGATTTGTGTCCCCAAATGTCTTTCCTTGTGGATTCATTCATCCATTAGAGCCCAGCTAACCTATCTAGCATCACATTCTTAAAGAAAATCAATTCTCCCTATACCTGTTATCAGCAAAATCAATGTTTGTTTTGTTTTTAAGACAGGGTCTCCCTGTATCTCCAACTGGCTTGGTTTATGTAGTGCTCCATCTGTCTGCCTTCTGAGTACTGGAGTTAAAGGTCTGTACCCATCACTCCTGAAACAGTCATTTTTGTCAGCTGGTTATAGACAACACTCTTTAAACCTTAGGGTTTTAATATAAGCTTTCCTAGGTGAAATTATCCCATTTTCTAAATATTGAAAGATTCTTTTGTCTACTAGGAAGCCAAAATGTTTGGAGGGGCTGTTAGGCAATATGTAGTACTGGAATGGACGAGGGGATGGTTAGGTCTTGAAAGCAGTTTCCTCAGCAATACTCCTTTTTAGGGAGTCTGATAATGAGAGAGAGCAGTGAAAATAGTAGTAAGCAAACACTGATGGTCAAAGTGGATGTAAGGGACTACTTTGTGGAGGCTTCTTTGTGATATCCTTATGATGGCCTGTGACCAGTTTTTTTATTCTATTATGTGTTTATTTGTCTTATTCATGTTATAAAAAAGAGTCTACCAGGTGTAAGTTAATTCAGAAGCCTGGTTATTAGAGCTTAGAATGCTCAATTCAAATCGTCTCTCACATATGCTCTGCCTTTCAATGACTGCTCCTTTCTCATCCTTCTGTCCTTACTTCAAATGCCTGTGCCAGAGATCCCTTTTCTGACCATGCTTTTAACCAGATTTTCTTTGTTATAGCATGTTTTATATTTCTCAAATAGATTTTGGTTTGTTTATTTTGCTAGATTATAAACCTTTCAGAGAGTAGACATTATGTTCACTTATAGAATACTTTAGTTAAACTTAATAATTAAAAGAAAAATGATTGCTTTATAGGAGTACACTTATTTTCTGAAATAAAATGTAATTTTAATTATATGCCCAGTTTTGCTTGGGAGCTGATATATGATTGCAATAATTTCTTTAAAAATATTTTATTTATTTTATTTTACGTGTATGAGTGTATTGCCTGCAGTTTGTAAGTGCACCTGTGTCATGAAATTTCCTGGTGGTTCACAAGAGAATGTCAGATACCATCCATCCATCCCTAGGCCTTTACATTTTTGTTTAATTAATTAATTAGTTAATTAATTTTGTATGTGTATGTGAGTGCAGGTGCTCATGTTCTGTGGAGATATGTGAAGGCCAGAGAACAACTTGTGGGAGTTGATTTTCTCTGGTCATCTTGTCAGATCTGGAGAACAAATTCAGGATGTCAGGCCTTGTAAGCCAGTCTTGATGTATAGCCCAGGTTGGCCTTGAGCTCATGATTTTCCTGCTTCAGCCTTATGAGTGCTGGGAGTGCTGGGATTAGAGGCATGTACCACCATACTGGGCTTTCACAAAATGCACTGGATAGAAATAGTTCATGCATTCACAGGCAGAGAGTCGCAGGTTAATCATATCATATGAAGACAAAATAATGTAAAACGTCATGTAAAAAGATAGTGAAGTTGTTTTCAGTACATTATAAATGTAGTTAAAAAACATTCAGACCAATCTCATAAGTTGTTTGTTGCTTATATGGTATTTTTAACAAAATTTCTTGAAATTTTACTTCTACTAGAGTTTAGTATCTTTGGTCATTTAATGAAATGCAGGTATCTCTGAATATCTACTTTTAACAATTGTCAAACTCATCCTTAGAGAATTTATTGTGACAAACTACAACTAGAATATTGCATGGTAAATACTAGGAAGCTACTGTGTGTGGTCTATGATTGGATATCTGTAGATGAAGAAGCTTCTGATCTAATCCTGGGGAGAAGACATCTATTGTGTCCCGAAGGATGAGTAGATGTTTTCCAGGCAGCTGGAGATATTTCCAAGCAAAAATTCTAAACTCCCTAACCTCCCTTTCTGAAAGAGCTCTTCATGTTTAATCTGATTAAGAAGAGTTCAGAAGAGTGCATGCTCTACGTGGAGGTGAGTGATTACAGGAGACTGGAGAGGTTCTAAGGGTCAATGCTTAAAAGACCTTCTGTAGTATTCTTTGGATTTGGATTTTGCCATGATGGCAGTGGGAAAGAATTTTACGTAATGAAACAATATAATTAGATGTTTGTTGGAAAACTCCCTTAAAGGATTGATTGATGACAAAGGCACTAGTTAGTAGACTCTCAGTAATCCAGGAGATAAGTGAGGAAAATATAAAATCAGGTAGTAGAGGTAGAAGAAGAGAGTCAAGATATATTTCTAAAAAAGTTAAAAGCCAGCTCTCTGAACTTATCTGGTCTTGGGACCAGTATTCTCCCAAGGAAGCAGTTGCAGAGTGGGTTCTTTTGTTGTTTTAGCTTTTCTGAAGTTCATAGAATGAATATGAGTTGTAGAAGTAGCCTTATAACTTGTAACGTCTTGCTGCAAGGTGGAAAATGGAACAATAGTAAAATGGCCAAAGGTGAGAAAGAAGAAAAGAGGGGACAAAGGAAGAAGGATGAGAAAGAGAGAGAGGTTGGCCAGTGCTCTGTGAGGAACACTGTCTCATAGCTTAGTTTGTAAAGTTTTTCTGATGGATTTATTCATGAGATGTGATCTTTCAAGCTCCCAGTCTTTCTTTTAATCAGACATTCCTTATTTCCATTGATAACCTAGTTTTAGGGAATTTATCGTCCTTTCGTTTTGTTTCAATTTTTGGATATTTTAGATTGTCATACAGTCTTTGTTTTATATATCGGGTTTAATCAGAACAAATTCCTTTCCTGTATATATTTGTATATTATTTCTAAGAGAATTGTGAAGATACCTGTGTATTTTAGGAAAACACAGAGAGGCAGTTAGCCATGGAAGTGGCACGTTGAAACCAATGACTATTGTTTCTCTCTTTACTAGCTTACTGAATTATTGCAGGATTATAGAATGTATATTAGGAAAGGAAGAGAAAGTTTATCGGATTTCCAGAAATAGGATTGAAAGTAAAGGTGCCAAAGGGAGACAATTTAGACCTAGATGTACTATGATAGCTCATCTACTTTCTCTTAGTACTCTTGCCTAAAAAATGAAGGTAAATAGTGTAAGAAATAAGCTAGTTGTTCAAAAGTTACCAATTTTTAGACAGTTTGTATATTATGAATATTTTTTATATCTATTATCTGTGTATATCAAAAGTATAATTTATATTTTCTCTGTAACTTAGCTAAATGATTTAAAGGCATTTATACTTAATAGCTTTTATCTAGTTTATAAACCATAAATATTTAATGTTTTTATGTAACACATAAAATTTGGTAAGTTCTGCTAAACAGAGCTGAATACATACTCTTTTTTAGGCACAGGAACCCTTCAGCATTTTTTTTCATCTAATCAAGGTTATGTTCATCTAGAAGAGAAAAATACTTGGCTGTTTAATGCATCCTGTAACTAGGATTCTGGTCTGAGACTGGGAAAAAAGAATATATTAAGCAGTATAGTTAGATGGAAGAATAATCAGAGTGGCATGTGGTACCTTGGTATTATTCAGTTGACAGATGGAGATGATGCTCACATCCATCTTGTTTTGTTGGCATATGAGATGCCTATTATCATTTTTTCTAGTAGTTTGTTTCCCAGGCACATAGATGAAAAGTCTGTTTTAGCACACTTAATTTATGTTACCCAAAAGCTGTCTTTAGCCTGAAAGAATTAATTAATGCTTTTATTTGAACAATTTTTTCTGTCAAAAATGTTTTTGTGATGGAGATGGCTAGATGTTCATGTTCATCATAGATTTGTCTTTTCCTTTCAAAGAGTTGTTGCTCTGTAGCAGTTGCCTACCTCCTATACCTGTAAGAGCTCTCCTTGCATCGAGATGTATTCCTATACACTGAGTTTTGGTGGAGTGTTTCTGCTCCTGTTAAACCTTAGTGAGTGAGAGATAGACTTAGGTGTTGAATCATGGCAGTATTAGGGTTTTGACTATCATTATAAGTAACATCACCTTCATGAATATAAAGTCTCTTACTATTTTGTTATTTAACTTGGAAAAAAAGCCTTTGCATTTTATATCTGTGCAGTGGTTAGCTATAGAAAACTTCCATGGTACTTAATGGAAGTACTTGATTGATTGACTGAAGGGTCTCATGCATCCCAGGCTGGCCTGGAACTTCCAGTGAAGCCGAGGATAACCTTGAACTTCTGATTCTTCTGCTTCTAGTTCCCAAGTGCTAGGAATTACTGGGGTGTACTATCATACCTGGTATATACAGTGCTGGGGATCGAACCCCGAGCTTATTATACGCAAAGCTGGAACTCTTAACAGCTGAGCTACACCCCTGCCTCATGGAACTAAATTTTATTACTGTAGGCTCATTGCTTTTCACTGATTTGTCTGGTATAAGCTAAACTGGGACTTAACTCAGTCATGGAATTGAACAAAATTTATAAGGAAGGATCTGTTCCATGACTCTGGTGACAACTTAGCTATCTCTTTCTTTGGGTTTTTATAATTAACCATGATAAACTGGGTGGCTTATAGCCAGCAAAATTTATTTTTCGTAAGTTTCTGGACTATAGGAAGTTCTTTATCAAGGCAGTGGCACATCCCTTGCGTGATGAGGGCTTGTTCTCTGGTTTGTATATATGTGGCAGTCTTGTTATACTCTCCATAAGGTGGAAGTGCAAAGGATCTCTCTGGTGCCTTTTCTTTTTTTCTTTCTAAATAAGGGCACTGATCTTCTTAGTGAATGCTCTGCCCACGTGATCTAATCATCTCCCAAAGGCCCTACTCCTATTACTATGACATTAAGGAAAAAGATATTAAGATCTGAATTTGGGGGATATAAACATTTTATTGATAATATACCTTAACTGGGAATTTATTGTCGGTAGTTCATGTATTGTATCTTGACAGAGATAGTTTGCTTTAGGAGCAGATACAGCTCAGAGATTTACTGATAACACAAAGAAGACACACAATTGTAAGGATTCATTTTAGAATAAACTGAAGCTTCATATTAAAAGGTTAGAAGACTTAATGCTAATGGGTGAACTCTGTCTCCAAACTCAAGATTAGAAAGGTTTATAGGAACTGCAAGTTAATTTCATCAGACAAGAATGACATACAGGGGCTAGAGAGATTGCTCAGCAATTAAGAGCACTGGCTGTTCTTGAAGAGAGCCCAAGTTTGTTTCCTAGCACCCATGTTGAGAGGATCACAACCGGTCTATAATGCCACTCCAGGAGGATACGATGCCTCTGGCTTCTGTGGGCACCTGCAGTCACATACACATACCTACACACAGACACCTACAAGTACATATAATTAAAAATAATAAAAAATTAGGACTGGAGAGATGGCTCAGCAGTTAAGAGCTTTGGTTGCTCTTGTAGAGGACCCGGATTCAATCCCAGCACCCACATGGCGGCTAACAACCATCTATAATTCCAGTTCCAGGGAGATCTGATGCCTCCTTTTGCTTTTCTTGGGCACTGCATGACACAGGTGTACTTACACACATCTAGGCATAAGACCTCATACACATAAAATAGAAATAAATAAGCTGGGTGTGGTGGCCACGCCTTTAATCCCAGCACTTGGGAGGCCCAGGCAGGTGGATCTCTGTGAGTTCAAAGCCAGCCTGTTCTACATAGTGAGTTCTAGGACAGCTGGGGCTACAGGGAGACCCTCTCTCAAAAAGACCAAAAAAAATTAAAGTTAGCTTAGAAAAGGACATATAGCTGAATATTGTTGAAATTTATCATTGCACAGTACACATTTTTCCCATTTACCCTTCTTAGGTCAGTTCCACTCTCCATCCACTCTGCTGTGTATTTTGGAAGACTGACTTCCATAGATTGTACCTGTTGGCTACCCTAGTCTCAGACTTTCAGTTAGGTTCTGTCACTTTAAGATACTGGCAGATTAGGAGGAGAGAAAGAGAATGAGGTTCAGTTATTTGTATAGTATTTGTATAGTATTCCTCCATAATCAATATTTGCAAATTAGTTTGTACTAAATCCACAAGTAGCCTTTTCATATAGTTTCCTTTTTTTAGGTTTGGAGATTGTTCTCCAGTATTGCTAGCCCACGTACAATACCACTCCTTGTTGGTTTCCTTCATCCCCACTCTCACCTCTATAAAATATCCTAACTCCCTAGTTCCTTAGTTTGAGTATAACATTTATTTCCTGCTAGGACCTGAATTGATATCCTATTGTTAAAATTATGAATGGGAATGATTTAGATATTTAGAATTCATCCCATGTACCACAATAATTGTTTTGGTATCTTTAGATATTATATTCTTTACCTCTGTTGTGTACACAGCTTTACTCCTGAATTGATGAACTGGTTTGTGTGCAGCTCCACTGACGTGATAAGACTCTTTTAATGTTGTTTTGCCAGTTACAGAGTCTCTTCTTTCAGCTTACATAACATTTGTATATATTCATTTTATAATATTCTCCTTTCAATAGTAGCTACTGATCTCTATGTTCTCCTTAGAATAATAGGGTTCTTTGAATTCATGGTCTAGATTTTAATCTTAACATGTGCTAAGTAAGACTTGATGCTACTGATGGGGTCATTCTAATTTCCCTTCATTCTTTCAGCCTTCAAATATAATAAATTACTAAGTCTTTTTAGTCTCACACATGAAATATCTTTAAAATCTTTCTCCTTACCATATTCATTGTCATTGACTTGATTCTTGGGTTTCATATAATTTGCTTAATTACTCATTTCTAAATTGTTTCTATTCTAAACAGGTTTCCCTTACTTTGATGTTCATCTCCTCTGACCCAACCTGTATGATGCTTCAACTCTCTAAGATACAGATATGTTTTAAAGTCCTTAATAGTCTTCAGTTTCTCCTTCACTTGCAGTGTAAAGTCTAAGCCTCTCTGCTCTCTGAGATGTTTCGTCAGTCTTTATCATCTGGTAGTCTTTCATTGACACTGTTTATTTTAATTGCATCAAACTACTTGAAGTTCATTTTTAAGTATTTCTTTTAAAATGTCTTTATAGTTTAGCCTGTTTGGTTCCATTTGTCTAGAAGCCCTCCCCTTTTCCTTTGTTGCTAACTCCCATAAGTTCTAACTTACTGAAAACTGTATTCACTGGCTCTCCTTTATGCTCCTTTAACTCTTGTTGTATATCTTGGTCATAGTTCTTATAATTTTGCTTAATAGACAATGTTTATTACATAGTGATAGTTGCTAATACCTTAAAATTTTTTTAAATTTAATACTCATATTTGCAAGAATTTCATCTATACCTCTCATGGCCTTGAGAGCTACTGGTTATAGTATGGCATTGATTAACTAGCAAACAATGGTAAACAAATGAAATGAGTGAGAACAAGATATACTCCATAAATATTTTCATTAAAATCTTTTGTTTTTGTTTTTTGAGACCAGTTTCACCATGTAGCACTGGCTGACCTAGAACTCACTATGTAGCAGGCTGTTCTTGAACTCATAGAGATCTGCATGCTTTTGCCTCCTGAGTGCTGGGATTAAAGATGTGCAGCACTGTGCCTGGCCTATTAAAAACTTTTATTTAATTAGCATTTACTCTGGGATTTGAGTGATTAGGCCATTTTAATTTATTTGTTGATGGTGATGGACACTTACTTTTTGCTACTATTTGGGTAGTTTTCTATCAGAAATATTAGCAGAGGAATATGGTGATAGTATGAAGGGCCACAGAAGAAAAGGATCCCCAGACAGAATATGTGGAATTGGATTACTTTGTAGTTATGGTTCAAAAGAGAAATCGAAATTTAAAATTGGATGGCTTTGAGTGTAGACTTTTAAATTGTTAATAGATACAGAGAGTATGTGCCTTTGAGGACTTGCATGTTTATACAGGTTCAGTATTTAGAATGCAACAGAATAAGTTCCATTTCTGAATGCTAAAGGATTTAGAGAAGATTTTGTACATGGGTGGTGACCACTCTTTAGATTGGTTAAAAAGAACAGTGTAACTTGGTTAGCAAGATTAAGCCAAAGAAATGAACCAGTTAGTGTGCATGTAGGCTGTTTCATTTGGGGTAATCTGTGACTGAGGTTACCGGAAGTCAAAGAGACTTTGCAATACCTGTACCATACACTTAATTTTCTTGAAAAATTTCTCCAACTTTTTTACTAAAGTTCCAGTCTATGTTTGTTGATATTACAAGGCTTAGAGTACCCATAAAGATAGCCTTAACACTACCAATGTGCTGTCTCAGCTGAGGATCTGAACAAGAATATGCTCTATCTGTTTCTAAAGAAATACATTGACTAGGATGAATGGAAAATATAGACAATTATAAAGAATGTAGTTTTTTATTAATAATACTTTTAACACCTATTACAAGGATCGTGTCACATTTATTTAGTAAAATTCTTTGTCTTCCAGAGTTATATACTATTATTTGCATAAATTGTCCCCAAAACTTAGTGGCTTAGAATACAGATTTATTATTATATAGTTTTTCGGGTCAGAAACCTGACATGGTGTCACTGAGCTAGAATCAAGATGAAGGAAGGGCTGCATTTCTTTCTTGAAGTTCTGGGGAAAGTTCTTTATTTGCTCATTTTGGCTTCCAAAAGTTTATAGGACTATGATTCCCATTTTCTCCTCAACAATCTCTCCCTCTCTTTCTACCCTTGTATAGCCCTCTGCTGCAGGAGCAGCAGTGGGTGCTGAGCCCTTCACAAGCTGTCATGCCTCTCACCCTTCTTTTATCTTCTCATTTCTTTCTGCTCAGCTGGGTATGATTTTTCTCTTTTAAGGATTCATGTGATTAGACTGGGACCACCTACATCAGATATTCCAGAATTATCTTCCCGTTTCAATCACATCTTTCAATTTTCTTTTGCTGTGAAAGGAAACATGTTCACATATTCCTGGGATTAGAACAGAACATATTTTTTGGAGGGAGGGTCTCTCATTATAACATTTCTTTATTGAGCACCAGTAGAAATAAATTTGAGTATATATTTTTATAAAGTAAGCATGGTTTTACATTTATTTTTTAAAATGTATTTAAAAATATTTCATTATCTTTATTTTATGTGTACAAGTGTATTGCTTGCTTGCAGTGCCCACAGAGGTTAGGGGAGGGCATTGAAACCCCTGGAACTGGAGTTATGGATCCCCTGGAACTAGAGTTATGGACAGTTGTTAGCTGCCATGTGGGTGGTGGGAATCAAACCCAAGTCCTCTGCAAGAGCAGTCAGCACTCTTAACCACTGAGCCTTATCTCCAGACCCTTAGAATGTACGTTTTATCCAGAGACAAATTTCATAATGAGATGGCTGAAATAATGTTCCATAGAACACCTTTCAGGGGTTTATAATGTCATTCTTAAATTACTGCCAATCTGCTTTTTCTTTCTATTCACTTAGGAGTTTCTTCCTGAGTTAAAATGTTAGTCTAGCCAGGTGTGGTGCTGCTGTCTTTTAATCCCAGCCCTTGGGAAGCAGAGGCAGGCAGCTGTCTGTGTGACTGAGGCCACTCTGGTCCTCATAGTGAGTTATAGATAGTCTGGGACTAGGGAGACTGTCAAAAAAAAAAAAAAAGTCTAACTAAGGATGAAGTGGAAGACTTGAAGGTAAGATGTGTGACTTGTTTGGTGTTCTGCATATATATTAAATACTCTTCCTAAGTAGCCATTTTAGTCAATACTTACATTTTTATAGAGTGTGGAATAAATTTAACTCATCATTAATATAGTTCAGTCATTGAAATATTACCATATATTACATTTTATTATCTTATGGTCATCATATGACAGTATAAAGTTTATGCTGAGCCTTTATAAGTAAAGATTTAGATTTAGACTTTTCATAGGAATATACTTTTTCTTATCATGTATATTAGTTACTTTTCTTGTAGTTGTGAGAAAATACTTGACAGAAGTAACATAAGGGAGGAAAGAACTATTTTCACTTATAATTTCCGAGAGTCACAGCCTATCATGGTGTAGGCAAAGCTTATTGGCTTGTTCAGTGGTGGCAACAGCACACAGTGCTGGCCTCTTCACATGGTAGGGGACCAGGAAGCAGGAAAAGCAGACCCAGGTCAGATGCAAGGTATAACTTTCAAGACCTGTCTCTGGTGACCTTCTTCAGCTACCTCCTCAAGTCTCCACAGCCTTCAAAGTAGAATCGCATGCTGGGGAACAAACACACAAAGCATGAGCCTGTGGGAGGTCTAAATTCAAAGCATAATGGCAGATTTGCTGAGGATTCATTCCTTTCCTTACAGTGAAGTGTATCTTCATGTACTTTTTTATTTTTTGTACTTACCAGCAAACAGTGTGGTTTAATGAAAAGGTATAGTATATACTGTGAGTTCAACCTTATGGTAGTGTCTAAAGTATAATCAGTTCATTTGACAGCCATATGAACATTAGATGTAGCTGTGAAATAAAACAAGTAACACCAAACATTAATATACATTCATATTGTAGCTTATTGTTTTATTTGTTAGCATAGACTAAATCTCCATGTTCAGTTAGAAGATAGTAGCTTCTGTGGTGATTTGAGCAGGAACATATTAATAAAGGGACTATTAACCTGACACAGAGTACTCTTGAAAGATAAAAAATAGGAAGATGCTCCTTCTGTGTTTGAGATTGAGATTCAGCCCACCGTGGAGGTATGTCTGTGGCCCACTCTGCTGCCATGTACTTGCCAAGCTAGGACAAGTAAGTAGGAAGTCACCCGTGGAAGGTGTTGGGCTTGCTGATAGGTTGACTGTGGTGGTCAGGAAACTCTTTGGAAAGCTTATTGGAATGCCACCATGTGGGAGTGCCACTAGAATTTGCTGGAAAGATGGCTTCTGTGGTGTTAATGAAGCATACTAGTAGGTTTAATACCACTGGGTGTCCTTAAGTTCTAGGTAGCCATGAGCCATAAAGAAAAGCAACAAAGCACCCTGACCTTGGAAGATAGCCTTTCTTCCTTTAATGTCACTATGGCTCCCTCTGCTGACAAAGCTTAACATTGTGCCATTGGCAAAGGAGAAATGGCAACAAAGTCTATATAAAGCAAAGAATAGATGTGGAGCAGAGGGTAATAAATTTGTAATAGGCTAACTGTATAATAGACTATGCTCTAAAATACCAGTTTCGTAAAACATCAAATTATTTTTTATGTTTCATTTTTTTCTGGGCACTTGGGACCTCTTTTCTATATCATCCTCATTCCAGCAGACAAGCTAGTCTCTATATCTATCTATCTATCTATCTATCTATCTATCTATCTATCTATCTATCATCTATCATCATCTGTCTAATCTGCTATCTGCAATGGTGTGAGCAGAAAAAATGGGAATTGCAAGATGTTTTCTACAGTTTCATCTCAGGAGTACATGCATAATTTCTCCCTACATTTTATTGGCCAAAGCACGTTATACAATCATGCCCAATTCAAGGTTGTGAGGGACATGAAATCCTACCATGTATAAAGGAGAATGAGAAGTTTTTATTGAAAAACTATCCCAGGATTTAGATACTTGACACCGAAAAATCTGGGAATTCCTGAGATACTTGTTTATAATTTTCTGTTAAAAATTTTGTCTGACTTTGTAGCTTTTTTTGGGTTCCTGCTATGTAGACCAGGCTGGCTTCAATCTCACAGAGATCAGCCTGCCTCTTTCTCGCCAGTGGTGGGATTAAAAGCATGTGCTACCACACCTTGTGGCTTTGTAGTTACTATGAATTTTGGTAAAAAAATAGCCATGGCATAAAAATTGATGGCGTGCTTTGCTTCTGGATCAGTGACCTCAAATCAGAGTTTATATACTGAGCTTAGTCACTTGTGTAAAGCAGTGAAACTCGGAAATATTTTGAAGGTTAGCTACAAATTAGACTTTATTTTTTAATTTTATGATTTGGAAATTTATCTTAACTTATTATATAAGATATATGAAGTGTGAAGCCTTTTAATCTATGTGTGTATGGTGTGTGTGTGTGTGTTTGTGTGTTCGTGCACGTGGGCCCAGATGTGCCATGTGTGCATGTGGAGGTCAGAGGACAACCTCTGATGTTGGTTCTCCTTTTCTACCTTATCTGAGTCAGGGTCTTTTTTGTTTGGTATTGAGCTTCCAAGGGATTCTCCTGTCTCCCACTATTGGGAGTGCTCCCACTATTGGAGCACTGGGATTACAGGCTTGAACTATTATGCCTGTCTTCTCTTGAGTCCTGGGGATTTGAATTCATGTTCTTGTGCTTGCATGGCAAGCACTTCACCCACAGAGTCACTGAGCCATCTCCCTGGAATGAAATCTCTCTATGTTGAAGAAAGCTTTTTCATTTGTGGCCAGTCTTGGTTGGATAAAGGATAGAAAAATAGAATTTAAATATCTGGATTGGAGTTTTAGCTCTATCATTTAGAAAATATATTGTCTTGAACAAAGCACTTAAACTTTTTAAAATCTGTGAAGTAAAAGTTGAAAGCAACAGTCCATAATCTTCTTTTGATCTTTTTAAGAGAGGGCCTCACTATAACCCCAGATGGTCTGGAACCTGGTTTGTAGACTAGGCTGGCCTTGATCCCACAGAAATCCATCTGCCTCTGCCTCCTGAGTGCTGGAATTTAAGGTGTACAGCACCATGCCTGGCAAGTCCACAATGTCTTAACTGAAACTTTGATAACAGATATGTCATATAATTTGGACTTTAGAAATGTAAAGGGACATATAATATATGTATATATTATATATGTAATATATAATATATAACAGTATAAACAGGGCATTATTAATGTTAATTTAATAAAACAAAATACATTAATATTTCTCTAGTGAAATGAATGAATATTTACAAGGGAGTCAGGAATTTTGGTTCAGACTTACAGAAATAACTTTTTTTTTCTTCCAGAAATTCTTAGATTTTGGATCCAAGGTACAGAAATCGTAGTAGTAAAGTGACACTGCAATTGAAAGTTCTGTGTGGAACAACGTAATTTAATATTAAGCATTGTAATCATAACGGCCATTGATCTTTTTTCATCATCCTTAGTCACTTAAGCATTTAAAGGCTGGAGAGATGGCTCAGTGGTTAAGAGCACCAGCTGCTCTTGCAGAGGACCCAGGTATGAGTCCCAGCACCCACATGGCAGCTAACAACCATCTGTAACTCCAGTTCCCGGGGAATCCAGCACCCTCTTCTGACTCTGTGGACATTGAACGACATGGGTGTACTTACACATGCAGGCAATACATTAATACACATAAAATAAAAAATAAAATAAAATAAAATAAAACATAAAATAAAAATAATAAAAATACTATTTAAAGGAAAGAAGTGAAATGCTTTTGGATGGTGTAGACATATTATGTAAGACAAACATTGTGGTGTTTATTGGTAACAGATTACATGTCAAAAATCTGATCATAGAACCCTTTTGCTTAAAATATCAGTGTCACTTGCGTGCATCGTTTTTTTGTCTTTTTGAGAAAAGGATATCCTGTAGCCATAGCTGACCTGGAACTTGATATGTAGACCAGGCTGGCCTCAATTTCACAGAGATCTGTCTGCCTCCGCCTCCAGAGTGCTGAGACTAAAGGCTTGCATCACCCTGACTCGTGGTTCTGCTTGCATCATTCTACTGGAGTTTCCTCTTCAGCACTAAGAAACACACATAGTAATACTTACTGTCTTAGGAATGGGTACCCAAAAAGTACCATTCTAGATGTGTGAGAACTTATTTATTACATATGATGGATGCCTTAGGACATTAAGAGATACTCTTTCAGTTCTCTGAATGACAACGTATACAAGTCTTAGCATGCAAATAAAATCCTCTACAACTTCTTTAGTTATTTACAGTTTTTAGACTTTTTCCTTTCCACTGCATTAACATTTATGCTCCTTGTTCTAGTTTGCTTTCAATCACTGTGACAAAACACTCTGACCAGTACCAACTTGGGGAGGAAAGGGTTTATTTTGCTTACATCTCCCACAGTTTACGTTGGGAGCCCAAGGTAGGAATTCAGGACAGGAGGCAGGAGTTGGAGCACAGGCCAGGGAGGAACACTGCTTACTGCCTTGCTCCTCTGGCCTATGATGAGCCTGATTTCTTATACAATACAGAAAAACTTGGCCAGGAGTGGCATCACTCACAGTGGGCTGCGCCTTCCCACACCACTCAGCTATCAAGAAAATACCTGTGGACACAGGTCAGTTCAAGGGACGAAATTCCCCAAGTGAGGCTCCCTCAACTCAGGTGTGTCAAGTTGGCAGCTAAAGCTATCCAGCAAACATCACTGACTTTTGCATTCAGATGTTCAAAGCTGTGGTTAAGCTCCCTTCCCTCTTTTTCTCTCCTTCCATCTTTCCCCTCTTCCCTTCCTCCTCCTTTTTCTTTATGTTTTATGGTGCTGGGCATTGAACCCAGGGCCTTGTGCATGGTAAGCACATAACTTGCCACTGGACAATACTCCTGAACTCCAAGCTACTTTTTGAAGTCATAAATACCTTTAAACAAGTCTATAAAACGAGAACCAGAGTTTCAATAACATTTTGGCCAATTAATTTAAAATTAAGAATGTTTCCTTTGAATAGACAATACACTGAAATACAGAACAAAATAATAGTATTCTGATCCGAATTATTTGTATAAAGCCAGTAACAGTAAAAACTACTAATAAAGACTGTAGTATTTGGAATTGGTTAGATTCTCCAGTTTGATAACATTTTATGTCATTCCTATCTACAAAGTTTTTACATCTAAGAGTGTCTCTGGGGATATGAAATTGAATTATTCGAATTTCAGAATTTTCAGAAAGGTAGAACTTTTCCACTTTCCTGTTATTGCAAATTTATGCCATATTTCTATAGTAGTTTGTTTCAAAATCTTAATCTGTCAATTTGAATATTTTATTTTTGGTATACCTTTTGTAGGATAGATACTTTATAAAAATCACTTCTCCTAAGGGGCTGTGATTGCAGTTTTTAACTAAATATTTTTACTAACTGAAAACTTATTTTCTTTCTGTAATGGAAATTTTAGTAACAGTTTTGATTAGTGTTTTCTCTGCAACCTCTCATAGGGCCTCAGTGTTACAGATATCACTGAAAGTGTCATTCATTTTTTGTCTTGATTCTTTGATCCAAAGTAGAGAGTAAATTTCTGTGCAAACTGGTAATTGAGAGCCTCTGTACTTATGTTATTTTTCACTGATAGTTATTTGAAAAAACTGAAGCTTTGTTTCTGGTAAAGTGTTAGCATTGTTTACTTGCTTCTCTTGTCTTTGATAACTTTTTCATACATATGAGGCAAATACTTTGAGAAGCGTATTCTCAAGGTACAGTAATCCCAAACTTGAAAAGTATAATAAATATTTAAACAGATTAAATAAATATTAGAGATTTAAATATTTATCTTTAAAAAAATTACGTTTATTTTATGTGTATGAGTGTTAATGCCTACCTGTATGAGTGCACCCATGTCATGGAGTGCCCAAGGAGGACAGAAGAGGGCACTGGAATTCGAACATGGGTCTTCTGCAAGAACAACCAGTGACTCTTAACTGCTGAGCCAATTAAATAGAGATTTATTTTATATCAAGGTTTCAACTTTTACTACAGTAAATATTTGAAAAATCACATTACACTTATACGTCACTAAACATATATGATTTTTCTTTTGAGATAGGGACTCCCTGTTGCCCAGTTGATCTCACTGAGATCTGCCTGCTTCTGCCTTTCAAGTGCTGGTATTAAAAGCACGTGTCACCTTGCATAATTACATTTTTATAAAACTCTAATATCCCTTTAGTGATTTATTTAAAGAAATTATGTTAAATTAATTTTGTTTCTGAAATTAAAATGACCCATTTTGAGCTTTTCTCATGAGTGAGTCTTGTTAATTGTTAACTCTTTCAAAAGTCAATAAGAAAAAAAGAAGAAAACAAGAAAGATGGACGTTCTAGTTTAGTTTCTGTTGTCTTGATAAACACCATGACCAAGTAACTAGGGAGGAATGGGTTTATCTGACTTTCATGTTACAGTTCTTTATTTAGGAAATTCAAAGCTGGAACACAGAGGCAGGAACTGAGGCAGAAACCACAGAGGAATGCTGCTTCCTTGCTTGCTTCCAGATGCACATTTAGCTGCTTTCCTTATGCATCCCAGGCCTACCTGCTCAGGGATTCCAGGATGCACAGTGGTCTGGGCCCTCCTACGTCAGTCAATTAAGAAAATGTCCCACAGACATGCCCATAGTCCAGCCCAATGGAGAAAATTCCTCAGTTGAGATTCCCTCTTTTCAGGTGTCTGTAGTTTGTGTCAAGTTGACATAACCAACACAAAGGAAGAAAGAAGAACAAAAAATGAAAAAAATTGACATTTATGTTCTATATACAGACATTTAAAAAATCTTGTTTTATTGTGTGTGTGTGTGTGTGTGTGTGTGTGTGTGTGTTTGTGTGCTTATGCTGTGGAATATGTGTGGAAGCCAGAGTACAACTTTCAGGAGCAGTTCTCTCCTTTCACCATGTGGGTCCTGGGATTAAACTCAGGTTGTCCGGCTTGGTGGCGAGTGGTTCTAGCCTGAACCATCTTGCCAACCCTATAGGGGCATCTTAATTTAGGTGTTGCTACTGCTGTTGAAGAGAAGATAGCAATCATACATATTTTATACTTAGAAATATATAAATAAGGGAAAATTTAAAATATTTTACAGATATATAAAAACAACCGAATTGTGACCAGAACATTAATTAGATTATGTGAAATGATTCAGGTGGATGGTCAGGGAGAGATAGTCTATGGTGCCAATTTACCAAGCAATATATATTGTTTTTAAAAAATATTGTATTATTTTTAAATTATGTGTATGAGTGTTTTGCCTGCATGTATGGAAGTGCATCCATATCATGCAATGCCCCACAGAGGCCAGAAGAGGGTGTCGGATCTTGTGGAACTGGAGTTACAGACAGTTGTTAGCTACCATGTGGGATCTGGTACTCCAACTTGGGTCCTCTGGAATTGATCTTGGGTCCTCTGGAAGAAGAGCAAGTGTTCTTAACCACTGAGCCATCTCTATGACCCCCTCCCCCAAACAATGTGTATTCTACACTTTTTAAAAGAAAAAAAAAATCCCTTGTACATATTTAAAGTCTTACCTAAAAATTTTCTGAGTAGCATGTAGTGTAGAAAACCAAAGAGTGTTTTGGTGTTAGGTATTTATTCATTTTTTGTTTAAACAAATGTGTTTTGAATGTCTGCTATATACCAGTTAATAATTTAGGAAATAGGGATTAGATATAGTCTTTCCTCTGGAGGTTCTCACAATTGAATGGGAAAGAATCATATAGATAAATTGTTAAAGCAGGTGTGATTGTACCTGTAATCCCAGCACTCTGGAGTTTAGGGCAGGGGAATCAAAGGTTTGAGGACAGCTTGGGCTGTATAGTGAGACTTGGTTTCAAAATCAAATCATAACAAGACAAAATAAGATAAAACATGATAAATGCTTTAAAATAGTTATATGCCAAGGTTGAGCCAATACAGGGACAAGGGTGAGTATATGAACATGGAAGATTTAAAGAAGGTTTTAATAAAATATTTGCCTTACAGAAAAATATCTAATAGGTGGAGGAGAAGGGCATTTTAGACATGTCCAAAAGATGGTCTGTGAAAAAAAAAGCTGTCTTTAAGGGAATGTTCAGAATTTTTGTATTGCTAGGAACATGCAGGATGTGAAGAAGGGATGTAGTGACAGAACAAGAAGCCAATGTATGGGTCATTTGGAACTAGTTTTGTGTGCCCGACTGATAGGCATCAGTACAAAGACAGTAGTCTTAAACATATTGAGTCACACAGATTGATACATCTTATCAACTTATGTTTTAGAGGTGGGTTATGAAACCTTACAACCTGCTTGGTGTGGTTCAACTTGGTCCCTGGAAGGCATATACTGGCTGACATTTAGAATATTTGGTTGGTGGAGGTAACAGACTAGGCTTCAGTCTGGGTGGTTTTGTTTTATTTTTATTTGAGGGGAGTATCTCCCAAAGCACAAAAGTTTCTGGCCCTATGGGAAACACTAGCATCTATATGATGTAAGGAGCTTGTTCAGTGCCTTAAAGTTACAGCAAATTGCTGGACATCAGAAACCTAATGCCTTGTCATTTTCATGAGGAAGAAATAAGAAAAGCTTGATAGAGTTTTAAAGATCAAAACATGACCCTATTAAAGAGGTAAATTCAATGCTTTCTAAACTCAACAAACAGTTTATCAATTTTTCAAGTGACTATATAAATAATTTGGACTATAATTCTTATTACATGATAGGCATATCTACTTGTAATTTATTTTGGGGAAAGTATTTAATTTGTATATTTGATTTGCATATTGATTTTATATTACTATATTAGCTGTTCAATATTTAGAATCATCTATGCTTGTATTCTATACTTAGAAGTTTGGATTTATCTCATTAGCGTGTTTGATCTGTAGTGAGGAGCTTTGAAATAAGAATGAAGGCCTGTTATAATATGTCTGATCTCATTATCATGAGAATTCTTACTGGTATGTTGCCACTGGTAGTTACTGCCCTTCTGGTTCTCTATTCCAGGTCTGTCTTGTGAATTTGCTGCACTATTTAAGCTGGGATGTGGCACAGGATGGTGATATTGGCTGCCTGGGAAGCTGAGGCAGGAAGATTGAAGGTTCAAGGTTAGCTAGGGCTATGGAATGAGGGCAAGGTTAGCTAGGGCTATGGAATGAGGGCAAGGACAATTTGAGACCCTGTCTCAAATACAAAGTGGAAGAAGGCTGGAGATATGGATCAGTGATAGAGTGCTTGACCAGTATATGTGAGGGCCTATGCTCATTCTCTGGGGGTAGGGGGTAGGTATGGGTGAGGAGGCAGATCATCCATTGCCTGGTTTAATAATCTCTTGGGCTTTTTATTGGTTGAATTCAATTGCCTTAATTTTGCTTGTAAGATCTTTTATAGTTTATTTCCAACCTGTCTTTCTAGCTTCATCTTTCCTTTAGGTCTAATAAAACTCTTACTGTTTCTGAAGTGTTGAAGGAGAAGAGATTCCGTTTATAAGGGAGCTTTATATAGAATAACAATTCAGTGAATTTATATATAATATTTACTAAGTATCCTGAAATATTTGAGGTTGAGACTAACCAGCTGCTTCCATTTAAAAAGTTACGTTAAAATCACCTCAGATACTGTTCAGGGCATAAAACCCTTGTTATTCTTTTCTTTCTTTCTTTTTTTTTTTTTTAAATTTTCAACTTCAATAGGAAATCTTATGGAATTGTTTTGGAACACATGCTTCCAATCTGCCACCAGATTTTGCAGCAGGAATTTATATAATCATGCCATAGCTCAAACTGTCTCAAAATTTACCATATGTTTCAATATTTCCAATGTTTTCAAACACTCTCCTCTCTTTCCCACCCTTTCTCGTTTACATTTCTCAGCTTTGTCCCAGCTCTTACCCTACAATTTTCATTCATTTTTTTGATTCAAGGGTAATCTTGTTATAGCCTTCTAGTGTAGAATTAGTTGTATACTGGTTCTCTTCCTGGAATCTTTTCTGCAATGTTAAACAGCACTTACCTTCAATATGGAACTCTTGGTTATCAGTCTAAGTTCCACACTCTAATCTCAGTACATACTTTTAGGCTTTTGATGCCTGTACTTAATTAAAAAAAATTAAAGGGCTAGGACTTGAACCTAGGGCTTACAAATTGTAGGCACATTCTTTAGTAGGCACTGACTACACCTCCAGTGTCACTCCTTATCTTTTACTTCTGTCATGTACATTGTTGCTATACTCCTCTAACAGTACAAGTCAGAGTTATAGTAAAAAAATTCCCTCTTATGAACTTGTTTTCATCTGGTTCAATAAAAATTTCCAAACCACAAACTTGATCATTTAATATGTTTTATATAAGTAGCTAGATCCATTTTTTCTGTTTTATTTATTAAAAAATTTAAACAAGTAACATGCTGAAGTCAGTAAATAGAATCTCATATATTCTCTACTGCCATTAGCAACTTGGCATTTGGGTTTTAAAGTCTTGTCATTACTATTTAAAAATTGTTTTTGAAATTCTGTAGTTTTTCTAAGCCCTAATTTGGACTTATACAGTTTGATAAGTATACATATTTTAAGATTTTCATTAATTCTACTTAGTAGGAGTATGAAATTTATATTAATTCTCTTCTGACCAGTCTAAGTACTGAATTACCATCTTACCTAGAACTCTGATTATATTATACAGAAGTAGAAAATTCGAAGACTGTTCATTTTATCTCAATTTTTATTATAAAACTGAACAATAGCAATAATAGACATAGAAAAAGCTGAAATACTTCTGTGTAATCTCATCACTGCATACAACTGTTCATCTGTTCATCTTTATAGCTTGCCTTATAGTTTTATCTCTATGTATATGTTATATGTAGATACAACTATACTGCATGTATAGCTTTGTATTCTGCTTAGTGTTCTATTATATATATTAATAGAATTTTCCTTTTTTTCTTAAGCCAGGGTCTCATGATATTGCTCAGGTTAACCTCAAGCTCTCTTTCCAAGAACTTGAATATAAATGTGTCATGTGTGACTTTATTTTTTAATCAATACATTTTCTCAGTCATTTACCTCAGTGACTGTCATCTGACCTATTTTCACCTAAATGGTTTCCCATTCATTCTATATTTTAATTAATTAATTAATTAATTAATTCTTTTTTTTTTTTTTTGACACAGGGTCTCACTTTGTAGCCCTGACTGACCTTGAACTCTCTGTGTAGAAGGCTAGCCTTGACCTCATTGAGATCTACCTGCTTCTGCCTTCCAGGTACTGGGATTAAAGCCACCCTGACTGGCTTTGTTTTTTGAGATAAGGTCTTGCTGTCCTTCTGCTTCTGCTTTCTGAGAGCTGAGGTTATAGTCATGGGCCCCTGGAGTTCTAGTGGCTCAAGTGGTATTTATATGAAAGTCATGGGGGCACTATGACTGGACATTTTAACTTTTGCATTTATTGATTTAGTGTGTGTGTATATATGTATATATATATGTGTTTGCACATGTGTATGCCTATGTGTGTGGGCGCATGCATGCCAAGGTGCACATGTGGAGGACAGAGGACAATTTGCAGGAGTTGATTTTCTCCTACCATGTGGGTCCCAAGATGGAACTGAGGTCGTCAGGCTTAGTGGCAAGTGCCCTTCCTCACTGGACTGGCTGTCTGCCGGAGCCCGCCGGCAGAAAATCGAACTGTACCTGAATTGGGGAGTTAGGATTGAGAAATAAAGAGAGATAGAGAGAGAGAGAACACGAGGACAGATTCGGGAGGGCTCTCAGTCAATACTGAGGCCAGGACTTTATTCTGCTCAGCGTATTTATAGGAACAATACAACCATCATTTACATATACAGGATTATTCAAAACACCTATGTCTACTTAACAAAAGGTGCTAAGCCTAGGATTTAAGATAAGATTTCCTCTGGGTGATTAAATCACTCGCATTGCAAAACGCCCTAATCCCACAGCACTTCTGGGATCAGCAAGACTGATCCCTGCTTGATCCTACACTAGGGCAAAGTTCAAGGCAGGCAAATGGCTCCCAACAGCTGTCTTTTCAAATTTTTAATACAGAAATGTCATTGCAAATAAAACAACAACAATGTTTAATATTCTGATACTCATTTTATCTTCATCTCTGCCCTGATGTCAAGCTAAATGTGGAATACAGCTCCGTTTCCTGGATTCTAAAATTTTATGCTTATCTGGCAGCTTTTCTCTGGAGTTATCAGTATTTCTCTGGAGATATGGAGATAATGATGTTGAAGTTTTCATGCAGTAATTCACAATTGGATTAGACTTTCCATACTTATTTTTTTGATTTATTTATTTTAGTTTCTTTTTATGTGTAGGAGTGTTTTGCCTGCATTTAAATGCACCAGTAAGTGCAATTTCCGTGGAAGCCAGAAGAGGTCGCCAGATCCCCTAGAATTGGAGTTACAGGTGGTTGTTAGACATCATAAGGGTGCCTGGAATGGAACCCAGGTCCTTTGGAAGAGCAGTCAGTGCTCTTAACCACTATGCAGCCCCAAACTTTCCATTCTCTAAAATTTATGTATTGTGTATGTATGTGGTCATACCCATGCCACAGCACATACTTGGAGGTTGTAGGGCAATTCAAAGAAGTCAGTTTTCTTCTTCCATTATGTTGATCTGGGGGATCAAACTCAGGTTACCCAGCTTGGCAGAAAGCACCTTTACCCCTGAACCATCTGCAGCTCCAGACTTTTGTATTCTTAAAACATCGCTGGGTGTTCCTGTGCACTTGTAGCCATGTCATTAGTCTCTACTTTGTTTCTCACCTTGCTTCTCTTTCTGTTTCCTCTCCTTTCTCTTTCCATTTGTTTTTCACTTATAAGAACTGTATTTCCTCCCCTGATTCAGTCATTTCTTCCTTCAGCTCTGAAGTAGCTTATTAGATATTTTACTAAATGAACACAGCTTCTTCCTAAAGAAAAATCTGTAATATCATTTGGTAAAATGTTTTCCTCCATTCTGCTGTATTGACTTTTAAATTTTTTGGCTGTGTTTGGGGCATTATGTTTTCTAATCTCAGCATTCCACCACAGAGCTATATTTCCAACCCCAGTATGTTTTTTTTTTTATAAATTAGTTTTTCAATTGAATTGAATTTAATTGGTTTCAGAGGATTCATTCAGATGTGGGTTCACTAGATCTGAATAATATTAACATTTGGGTGAGAGTTTTACTGCATCTACTCAAGAGAAAGCTTAATATGCTTTGGGTTGATTCAAGTTCCTAAGAAGTGGAGTGATTCCATTTTTTAAAAAATTCTCTGAAGATACAGTAAATATTGAAAGAAAAAAAGTATTAATATGTTAAATAGTTGTGATGCTTGATGCTTTAATGATGTTATAACAACAGGGCAGTTTCTATTTATGTGTTCTAGTGTGATAAGGAGACCTGAACCATGATAAAATGGTGCACTTGGTAGCACTTATATTCTTCCTGGTGTTTCTATTTGAAAATAGAAAGTTTACCACTTGTGAATGATGTTTTCCTTTGAGAATTTACTTCTTTCCTAGTCTTTAATCTCTCCTTAGTCCCTAGCACATTTGAAAAGGAATAATCAACTATGTATTTTGAAATGACAAATAAAGATACAGTAACCCTAAATTTTTAATAAAGTTATGCCCTTGAACAGATTACCTTGAGACAAATTGTCAAGTTTTCAGTTATTGACATTTGTGAGGAAAGAAGGCAGGAACTGTGTGTGGTTATTGCTGTAGTCTTTGAGTATAGCATAGTGATGGACAGACTGTAGTTACACAGTAATGAATGAAGGAGTATTTAACCATACCATGCCTAAAGAGTTTCAAGAGATAGTAGAAACAAAGGTTACAAAGGTTACAATTTTAGAATTATATTACAATATTTTAATATCTGACACGAATATAAATCAGAATAAATCATTTTTGTATGACAGCAAGTAGATGGTGTGTGTATGTGTGTGTGTGTGTGTGTGTGTGAGAGAGAGAGAGAGAGAGAGAAAGATAGAGGAAGTATATGGGAGAAGGTTTATTGTATCTTGGAGAGGAAGGAGTGGTGGTCTTGAGTCCTTATTATTCATTTTACTTTTCAAACTGTGCATATTCCATCCTCTTTTGCTACCTGTTATTTGACTGGGAAGATGGGATGATTTCCATTTCTTGAAGAAGAGATAAATCATTAGATTAGACAAGAAAGTATGTGAGCAGCATAAGTATCTTAGGAGGGTCTTGCCCAAGGATTGAAAAGAGGTGTGTGTGCGTGTGTGTGTGTGTGTGTGTGTGTGTGTGTGTGTTGTGTGGTTTGTTCAGTTAGCATTGCACTGTTTTGTGACTATTAGATATTTTTCTTGTATCTGTCTTGAACAGTGAAAGTAGATAAATTGAGGATGAATTGAGGAAAGAACTAGACGACGCAGGGACTAATATGGTATAGCAGGAAGTTTGATATTATTCTAAATCTAATGGTAGTGCAAAGGGAGTGGATGAGATTATAAGGTGTGTGGGGAAGTAGTGGTAGGGACTGTTTGAATTGAAATAAGGGAAGTAGCAGAACTCTGGCTCAAAGAGCAGTTTTACTTTTGAACAAAAGTGACATTTGGTTTGTGATCCCAAGTAAATAGATGGTCAAAAGAAACCCATTTCCAGTTGAATGAATTAATATATCTTGACATTATCTTATTGCTATCTTGCAAAACGTTAGGTTTATTGTTTTGATTGTCGGTTAGTGATACACATTTGAAATAATGTATGGAATATAATCTAAAGAAAAGTATATGAGATGAGTGTGGTGGCATTTACCTATAATAATCTCAGCACTCAGGAGGCAGAGGCAAGAGAATTGCTACAAGTTTGAGGCCATCCAGGTCTACATAGGGAGTTGTAGGTCATCCAGAATCACATACGGAGACCATCTCTCAACAAACCAAACGACACTCCAGAAACCAACCAACAGACCAGAATCCCCATGCACAGCTGGGTGTAGTGGCACACCAGGTTAATCACAGCACTTGGGAGCAGAGGTGGGTGGATCTCTTTGAGTTTAAGGTTAGCCTAGTCCACATAGGGAGTTCCTGGCCAGCCAGGTCTTTCAAGTAAGACCTTGTTTCAAAAATCCAACAAAACAACAGCCCGCCCACAAAAACACAAAAATTCAACACCTCCAATAAAAAACACAAAAAGAAGGGTATACATTTTAAGTACTTGCCTTGAGTCTTTAGAACCAAGACAATTTTTGTGACTCAAGTAGTATATTATGATAGAATTTATGAGAAAAATTTTCTGTGTATTAACAATTTTGATAAACTTGGATTTTATTTTAAAAAGAGTTTCTGAGGAAACTTTTGTTTTGTATTGTAACTACTGATTATTTAAATTGAAAGTGGTCAGACTTCTTTTGTTCTGAGTATCATTAAAAAATGACATAAATATTATATGCCAAGAAAAAAAGGAATTGAAGAGAATATAAAGAATTATCAGGGAGTGGCGGGGGAGAGGGAGAGACAGGGAGGGGAGCAAGAAGCACAAAAATGACAAAATAGAAAAGAACGTTTCATGATACCCAAGTTGTGTACTTAGGAATGCAAAAACTGGGACTGGGGAGATGGGTCAGCGGTTAAGAGCACTGGCTACTCTTGCAGAGGATCGAGGTTCAGTTTTCAGCACCCACATGGTGGTGGCTAATGATCGTCCATAACTCCAGTTCTAGGGGATCTGACGCCCTCTTCTGACCTCTGCTGGCATTGCATGACAGGGTGGCATTTACATACATGCAGGCAATACATTCACTCATACACATAAAATAAAAAGAATAAATAAAATATTAAAAAATACAAAAGCCACATTTACTATTTTAAACAAAGAAAGTTTAACATAGGGAGTTAATTAACATAAGTATTAATGATCAAACGTAGGGTGGAAGAAGCAAAGCATGGGTGACAAATTTCTCAAAAGATCAACAATTGCAGGAATCCATTACTATTTCTAGGCTGGCATAGGCAGAAAGGAAAATGCTGTTACACAGGTGTGCATAAGGACTATAATGCCAAAGTTGTTGGAATACTACTGCTACCTTGGGAGCTGCACTTCTATTTATTCAGAAAGCTGTAGTCATGTTGGTGATGTTGGAATTGCCTCAGAGGAGGCTTGAACCTGCAGCTACCCATTGTACCCCTGCCAGAACTGCACTGTAGTCCTAGTAGCCAGTGTTTACCCGGCAGTATTCTTATGCTGCTTGCTACTGCTGTTGGAGCTGTAGTCCCTGAGCGATCTTCTCCCGAGTTTCCTGGAATACTGCTCTTGCTCCTGCAGGAACCAGGGACAGAAGAAAGAAAATAAAATTGTTTACTGTCTCCTGACATCCAGTTTTCAGCAATGCTTCCCAGTTGCAGAACATAATTAGACATAAGGTACCAAGGGAGTGTTTGAGAAATGTAGTTGATAGGATTTGACTTATCAAATAGAGGAGGACATGGAAAGCAGGACTGGAGCAGAGACTCAAAGGATCAGCACAAAGAGCAGCTGAAAAATTGAATTTTAAAAAAGTTTTCCTTACATTTTTATTTTTGGTGTGTTTATTATAACTATATAATGTAAACTCGTATAGGGTTCTATTTTAATTTTTTTATTGAGTCATTGTTTGTTTCATACAGAACATCTCAATCTTAATCATCTTTATACCTGCTTTACACTGCCACCTCCTCATAGCCACCCAACTGGAATCCATATATTCTTTCATCTGTGTTAAGGTCTATTGTGTAAATTTATTTTTATTTTATGTGTTTGAGTGTTGCCTGCATATATGTAAAGTAAACCCATGCATGGCCAGCATCGGCCAGAATTGGGTATCAGATCTCTTGAAACTGGAGTTAGAAATAGTTTTTAGTAGCCACGTGGGTGCTGAGAACCAAACCAGGGTCCTCTGTGAGAGCAGTCAATGCTCTTAACCAGTAAATAGTCCTTCCAGCCCTGTAAAATATGATTCTTTAATCATATAAGGGAAAAGAAACTTTTTTTAGACAAATTTTCTGAATGTCAAGACATTTTCCCTCCCTGGTTAAAAGAATTGATTAAGCTATGGGAGCTTATAACTTTGAGAATCAGAAAATTCTCCACTGAGGTATGTTACAGTATTTTTGTTTGAAGAAATATAAATTGACCTTGGAACCAAGCTTGATGACTCATGCCTGTAATCTGAGCACTCGAGAGGCCAAGACAGGAAGATTGCTAAGATTTTCAGGCCAGCTTGGGCTATATAGTAAGTTCCAGGCTAGCCTGGGCTACAAAGTGAGATCTTGCCTCAAAATGACCAAAACAAACAAATAAATAAAGGAATCTTAATTAACGTAAATAGAAAATACATTTATTAAATGTTCGTTACATATAAGTTCTCAGAAAAATTGAATATGTCCTGGAGCATTAGCTGTGGACGGCCACTTTGTAAAATGAATAGATTTCCTCTTTAGTGTGCTGCCTATTTGAATTGACTGGCTCCACCATTTATTGCTTCAGGTCCGTATTATCAGAAGATAAGTAGTCTGTCTTCTTGGATTAATTGTTCTTTCTTGGTCAGAAGAAGATCAGATACCTGGGTAGACAACTACTATGTAACTGTACCTAAGAACTAAAGACTAAATATACTACTGTATAATTGAGGATAGTTCTTTATATAAGTTCTTCATCTTTTCTTTTTCATTCTGGGCTTAGAGTACTCAGGAGCTTATTAAAGTTGAGCCCTTCTCATCTTGTCACATTTAACTACTTGAAAGCCTAACCCATTACCCATTGCTAAACCTACCATTAATCAAAATGCACCAAATTATTGCTTTACTATTTGGCAAGAACTGAAGGTGAAGCAGCAGCCCAGGTGGCCCAAGTTTACCACTGCCTCCTGGAGCCTAGCCAAGCTAATGTTGAATTCTGGCAATCTATGTTGGTACTAAAGGCAATTCATTTAACTTTAATCAACTCAATAGTGAGGTTAAACAAAATAGTATTAAAATCTTGCTGATACATTTGAGCCTGGTCTCCCACATAAAAAAATGAACAATCATATTTCAGTAATTTTGATGTTTTCTAATGTTTGAAAACTTAGACAATGGGTAAATATATGGATTTAATTTTTTCAAGACAGTAGCACTGTGGTCCATTAGTAAACAATGTAGAAATAATTAAGGACAGTTGATAGCCTGTAAGCAAGGTGGAAGCATTTATATTACCAATTCACACACTACTCCTGCTAGCCTAACCTCTACTACAGATAATTCTCACACAGCTAGAAAAAATTCTGATGAAAGAAGAGTTCTGACATTCAGAACAGATGGTAAAAATGCTCTGAATTCCACCCACAATTTATAGTCATTTCTGATTGGTCCATACTTCACAAAGGCATCAAAAATGTGAGGATGCTGAAAAGAACCATATATAGTTTCAAATTAAAGCTACAAATCATTTGGAGCTGGAGAGATGATTTAGAGGTTAAGAGCACTGGCTGCTCTTGCAGGGGACCCAGGTTCAGTTCCCAACACCCACATGGCAGCTAACAACCATCCTTAACTCCAGTTCCAGTGGATCTGGTACCCTCTTCTGGCCTCTTTGGGCACACAGTATGCACACAGTAAATTTATATGCAGGTAAAATACTCATACACATAATATAAAATCAACAAATTTTTAAAGTTAAAAATAATTTATATTCAAATTTGCCTTTAAAAATAATTTTTTGCAGAAGGGAGCAAGAGTCAATTGGACATTTCAAACAAAAGATTTTTTTCTTGATTATTTAAAATAGAAAAGCAATTCTCTATCTGGTAAACTGCCTAAATGAAGGGTTGGTAAACATTTTTCTTTGTAAAGGGGCTGACAGTAAATATAGTTTTTGTGGGTCAAAAGTCAAAGTTAAGGATGCTATATAGTGCTAACATTCCATAAAACTTTTTAAAAATTTTTTCAAGACAGTAGCCAATATTTTCAAGACTAATCCTCCTGATCTTCCTGCCTCCAACTTCCAAGAGCTATGATTCAGGTCTGCAATTGCAGCTTAGTCTCAAAATTTTATTGATAAAATCCAAATAATTATTGCACATAAAAGTATGTGCCTACTTATAGGAATATTGGAATTCTTTGAGAGGATATAACATTTCCTTAACTGAAATTTAAAGCTAGTATTCAAATCATCCAAATCAATTATTCATCTATTAATCTATAAAATGAGTATGTATTTCACCTTAGAAATGTCTTTCACGCGGATAGGAAATGCTAGATCCTGGTATAAATCCATTGTTCATATACACATACATGTATGCACACACATACATGTATAGCATGTGCATGGGGGTATGCATGTATTCATGTATCATGTACCTGTGGGAGTCACAGGCTAACACTGTGTCTTCCTCTATTGTTCTCCACCTTATTTTTTATTTATTTTTATTTTATGTGTTTTGTTATGTTATTTATAAGTGTTTTGCCTGTATGTATGTAAGTGCACCGTGTGTACGCAATGCCTGCAAAGGAACTGGAGTTTTAGACAGTTGTTAGCCATCATATGGGTGCTGAGAACCAAACCCGAGTTGTCTTCAAAAGTGGTTAGTGCTCTAAACTTCTGAGCCTTATCTCTAGTTACTCTCCATTTTATTTTTTCAATTTATATTTTTATTGAATTTCTATGCATTTCATACAATATATATCTCAATCTGCACCACCCCATAGCCTCCCCCCATCCCCTGATTTCATGCATTGTCATATATGGTAAAGCCTATTGAGTCAATTTTGTGTCTCCATATGTCTCTCAGTGTGAATTCATTTGTCTGGTTTGAGTTGCACGGGTCTTGTGCATGCTGTCACCATTGCTGTAAGTTCATATAAGCAAGTTCCCAGAAGCCTGGAAAACTGTTTTTTTTTTTGTGGCCAACCACCACACCTGGCTCTTACAATCTTTATGCTGGAGAGTGAGATTTGATACAGGGACACAAACACTGCAGTCTCTTATTCTCTGCATTTTGGCCAGTAGTGGCTTTCTGTGTTACTTGCCCTCTGTAGAATGAGGAGGCTTCAACAAATACACATGGCCGGAGAGATCACCGATCCTAGAGAAAACCCTACGTCTATCACATCCCTAGACAAATACAATTTCTTTGCTATATCCTCAATATGTATCCTTATATTTACAGATAAGTATACCTGTCACCAAAGAAGCTTCTTTTGCAACATACAGAGACTATTAGAGCTCCAAAACTAGTCAAATACAGAAAATAAGTGTCTGTGAGATGACCAACCCTAAGTTACATGTCTACAATGGAACCTCTATACCTAAGGTTCACAGGACAAAGAGGAACAGGAAGTAGAGAGAATACTAATGCATCTCCATGTTATTTTTGAGATAAGATCTCTGACTGAAACTGAGCTCACCAACTGGCTTGATTGGGTGGTCAGCCAGCCCTTGGGATCCTCCTGTCTCATTCTTCCTACTACTATACCACTATGCCCAGTTTTTCATGAGGACACTGGGATGAAGCTCAAGTCCTCATGCTTGCACAGCAAGCACTTTACTGACAGCCATGACTTCAGTGCCTAAGAATATATTTTTAATTGATATTTTTGGCTTAGAAGACAAATAGAACTGAATCTGAGTTTTCCCTTGGAATTTGCCTTTCAGCATATCATGACATTGCAGATTACAGTTGAGTGGTAGCTCTTTAATTACAGTTAAATGAATTTTTAAATATTCAAACTTTATTTACACTTGAATCAGCATCTGGAAATGCAACCGAAATTGTACTCTGAGCTTGAAATTATATCCACTAGATTTTGTGTGAGAATGAAATTTGCTATTGTTTTAATTACTGGCAGCATGGGAAACACGTAAAGTAGCTTGAAACAATCTATGATTGTTGTGGTTTGAATATGAAATCTTTCCTATAAGCTCAAATGTTTGAATATTTAGACCACAGCTGCTGGTTCTGTTTGGGAAGGTTGTAGACTCTTTCAGAGGTGGCACCTTGCTAAAGGAAGGGGGTCACTGGGGGTGGGCTTTGAGGTTTTAAAGCCTGATCCCATGATGGAATATATCCCCTGGACAGAAGGAGAAAAGGGATCAAAATGTATAGAATAGCAGATTGAGCTTTATGTGTTCTATTTTATTAAATTGTTTTACTAGAGTTTTTAGTGCCATGTCCTGGGTCATGGCAGTCCTAACAAAGCTAGGCTTTGCTGCTCATTCTCAGTATGAGAGAGAAGTAATAGTGAAAAGCAGATAAAGAGGATTCATTCAATATGGCCACATTGGGAAGGGGAACAAGGGGTCAGTGGTGTACTGACATGAGGGTTAGGTTTAGATATAGGCAATAGGTGTGCTTAGCTAAGCAGTCCTGGTCCACCTATTCTCTCCGTCATCATTAAACCATCATTGACTCTGTCCAATTTGTCCAGTTGGAAAGGTGTTCTAATAAGGCATATACCTTGAAGTCCTATGGCTGGTACCAGGACTTCAGTTTTTCCCTTCCCTCAGCATGAGATTCTTGGGGAAATTCCAGTTTCTTTGGGTCCATTCTTTCAGTAGTCTGATAGCCAATAGGAGGGGCACAAGTGCTTGGAGATCAAGTAATTCACAGTAGTAAATAATACATTAAAAGCTAAAGCTGGGCATTGTGACCCATGCCTGTAGTCCCAGCATCTCAGGACTCCAGAGGCAGTCCAGAGGCAGGTACAGGGAGATGTTGAGTTTGAAACCAGCTTAAGCTACATGTATGTTTCAGGCTAGCCTGAGTTACATAGTGAGACCTGTCTCACTAAGCCACAGGCTTAGGATATATAGTTTGGCTGTAGAGCACTTTCAGTTTGTGCAAAAAAGTAAAGCAAAACCAGTTAAACAAATGTGATGATAGTTCCCAGAAAGAAGTCACTCCTTACATTGAACCTTTTACAAGGCTGATTAACTGATTCGAACTTCAGTGATGTGGAGAGGTTGAAATTTTGCAGTATGGAGCCTAATTACAATTTGCCTTAGGCTATCTTTAGGTCCCTTATTCTGTTTCTGACCTAACACCTTGTGACTATCAGGTCTGAAACCTTTTGGAATGTATTAACTTGAAGACAGCTAGCTTCCACCAACCCAAGAGCTAAGAATGCCATCAAATAGCATCTGAGATTATAGTAGAAGTTTCCATGCTTTGCTGTAATCCAGTTATCTGATGTTTCCACCAATGTATTTAAAAAGTGTCTTGATTTATGACTTTGCTTGTTCTGTTAGTATGAAAAATTTAGGAACCGGTTACTATGTTAGAACATGGAATTTGTGGTAACCTAAATATGTTTTCCCTGAACATGTCAGTCCTTTTTGGTTCCAGAATAAACTGTTTCTTATTCTCACTGAAGTGAGAGCTGTGTTTATTATGTCAATACAAACCACCAAAAGAGCAGCAGCAACAGCAAAAAGCACTGAGAATATCTGTCTCTGATACTGGTGCTCGCTTGATCCAGTTGACACAAGTAGGGAGTATAGTAAAAGTAGAAACTGTGTTTTGGGTTACCTTGCACATCAGCTTTGTTGTACTATGTTGTTTGGGTGTTCATTCATGTTTGGTCTAAACTTTTTTCCTGAGAGTAGAACTGCAGCGATATCCTGATAACCCATTTTCATTTTTAAGCTCTGGGACGAAGGTCTCTTGATTGTGTTCCAGCAACAACACACAAGGGCACTTCTTTGGGTATGGGATCAAATAAAGTGGTTACAAAAGGAAAAAATGTTTAAATTTTAAATTTGTTTTGATTTATTTTGTGTTTTTAATTTTATGGTATGAGTGTTGTACTCGCACTTAAGTGCATCCATGTCATGCAATGCCTGAAGAAACCAGAAGAAGGGATTGTATTCCCTGGAACTGGAGTTACTGACAGTTATTAGCTGCAATGTGGGTGCTGGGAAACAAAATTAGGTCCTCTGCAGGAGCAGCAAGTGCTCTTAAACCACTGAGGCATCTCTCTAGCTCCTATTTTAAATGTTTTAAAAATGTACTTTATGGTAGAGAAGACCATAGGCATTCCCCATAGACTTAAGAAAAAAACACAAGAAAGTAGTACTAATATAGATTAATGTACAGTGTAGGGACTGTTGTTTAAGTATTAAAATGTTTATTGGGCAGATATTTTATTTATGTGCTTGAGTTGAACCCAGGGCCTTTTGTATGCTAGGCAAGTGCTCTGCCCCTGAACTGTATCTCTAGCCCTGGTGAGACTTTGGTAATGCCCATTTATGGTTTTTAAAGGTTAAACAAATATAAAAAGAAATATACAAAAGTAAAGCCTCAAAAGTTAATGACTGAAACAAAAATCAAATTACCAACTTAAATCAATTCACCACTCTATTCATCAAACTTAGTTTATTATGTGACATTTTTACTAGACACTGCAGATACAAAGATGAACAAGACATGATCTTTGTCTTATTTCTCTAAGTCACAGTTTTAATATCCATAAAATCAGTTTATAGTATGTACATTAATGGACTCTTGCATTTAAAATTTAAATTAGAGCATTGTGTCAATTTCTAATTACTGTAACAAGTGTCTGTATTAAGTGAACATAGGAAGAGTATTTGGTTCAGTTCTTGGAGTTTTCAGGCCATGTTTACTTGACCCTGTTGCTTTTGGATCTTCATAAATGTTAAGGTCTGAAACTAAAACTTGTAAGTAGAAAACATAGGGGGAGAGTTTCATGACATTGATGTAGAGGGACCCCCCCCATATGTGTGTGTATTTGCTAGTACTCTTAAAGCACAGGCAACAGCAAGCAAAGCAGACAAATAGCATTATTTGAAATTAAAAGCTTATGCCCAGGAAAGGAAATCACAGAGTAGAGAGATGACACGTGCACTGGGAGGATATAATAAGTAAAATATTTTAAAAAATAGTTGATTTCAAAGAAACAGTGAATTATGGTTACAAGGGACTGGCACGGGTGTTTGGGAGGTGATGGAAGGGCCCCAAGTTTACATGGTGACTGTAGTTAACAGGAGTATAATGGGGCCTAGAGAGATGGCTTAGTGCTTAAGAGCACTGGCTGCTCTTGCAGAGGACCTGGGTTCAGTTTCCACATGATAGCTAAGAACCATCTGCACTTCCATTTTCAGAGGCTCTGATACCCTCTTCTGGCCTCAGCAGACATTGCACACATGGATTAGAATAAAAATAATAAACAAAATATTTAAAAATACATTGTGTATTTGAAAATTGCTAAGCAAGTAGACATTAAATATTCAGAATAATGAGGAATCTTTGCTCACAAAAGATGCATAAACAGGAGCTGTTCATGAACTATCAAAATAAATTATTTATTAGAATTATTGCTTTGTTGATGAAAGTTTAAATTTAATGCTGTTTATCAGCTAAAGTCTTAGAAACTGATACACATGTCCTTCATATAAAACGCTCTCAGAAGGGAATATTCTTGGGAATCAAAATTTAAGTAAATTTTCGAATCTTGCTGAATATACAGTTCAAACATTTAATTACACTTATTGGTTGAGTAAAGAGAGATGGAAAGCTAGTAATTAGGCTACAGGTCAGTCTGGGGGCCTACACAAACAGATTATGCAATCATTCAAAATTTAAAGTGACATTTATATTTCAAAATGAATTTCTTAAAGTTTATTGATAAAATGAAAGCCCAGGTAACATATTTATTTTCTTTTCGTGATTATGTTCTTATTTATTGATGTTCTCTTTCTGTCAAACTGTCATTGTTAGCAATTTGACTAATTGTTTGTAAGCAAACAACAAAACCTGAAAGCCAGAGACCAAAGAAAGCAAATCAACAGCCAAAATTGCTACCGTATCTTTAAATTTCTTTGTTGTGGTTGACTCAGTTGCAGGTGTTCCAAGCAGCTGGTCCTGAACGTTTTACCCTCTGCTTTAGTCTGACAGAGTATGGCTTCCTGCCATTTTTCTCCTCTTTGTGATCAAGAATGTGAAATGTATATATCTAGAATAGAGATTATCTCAGATCATCTATCATCTATCTAGCCATTATTTCTTTCTATCTGCCATCAGTCAATCAGTCAATCAATCAATCAATCAATCAATCAACGAATTAATATATCCTTATAGCTGCAGCTGGTATGGAACTCAATATGTAGACCAGGCTGGCTTCACAGAGATCCGCTTACCTCTGCCTCCTGAGTGCCAGGCTCAGCTGTTCCTGTTTAAAGATCTGCTATAGGCTTTACAAGAGCAGTTTCATACACTTCATTTTAGACAGTTTTAATCTGAATAGATAAAAGGGCAGGAATTCCAGATGACAATGAATTTTAAAATTAAGAACACATAACCAATTTGGAAAATCAGATGTATAAAAGTATATAGTATCTGATGTGTTTGTTTCAAAAATTCCTTAATTAAGGATCAGGAGTATATCCTAGTGGTACAGTGCTTGCCTAGTATACAGAGCTCTTGAGTATTATTCCCAGTACCTCCCCAAAATAATTTTTAAACTTTAAAACCAGTCACTTGAGCCTGGCATGGTAATGCATATGTGTAATCCCAACATTTGGAAGATGGGACAGGAAGATTATACACTTTACACACTTAGACCAGTCTAGATTACAAAGAAAACAGTCTCAGAAAAATCTGTTAATTTTTCTTGTAACTGTTCTCCAAATAAACAAACTGGAGATGAACTGAATGGACTGATTAACTTTAGGACACATTAACAAAATTTAAGTTTCCCTTCCATGTAGGAGCATTAGGATGTGGAGTAAGCAAAGAACTTTGAGGCTGCAGTGTAGCAGTACTGACTGTGCTTTCAGGCTATTAAAAACAAAGGTGGTACATGTCTTTAACCCCAGCACTTGGGAGGCAGAGGCAAGTGGATATCTGTCAGTTCAAGGTCAGCTTGGTCTACATATCAAGGTCTAGGCCAGTTTAGGGTCAATATTAGGAATTAGCTCTTAGGCATGGTCATTTATTTGTAAGAACGAGAATGAGACTAAAAGTTGTAAGACAGCAAAATCTCACATTTTAGCCACATCTGTAGAGAAGCCTCATTTTGGGGACTTTGACTGAGTCCTACTTGGGCTGTCAGCTGAAACTTGACAGACATAAGGGCTAAAGCCATATAAAGTATTTCATTTCTCATTAACATTTATACCTAGGAGGAGAACCTATAGAATCAGTGCACTGGTTAGAGCCAAAATAATGTTCCACAACTCTTTTGCTCCATTGACCTTTATTAGATGCAAGGGAATAAAGTGGAAGGAGGAGGGGAGGGAAACCTTGATTCTGATTTTGTGTTCTTTAATTTTTTTTGGCAAATATTTACCTTTAAAATTAGTAAGCTGAGAATGAGTATCACATTTTTATTAAAGGTGAAGAAAGCCTGACTTGAGCTTGCACAGATCTTGTATATGCTGACAAAACTGCTGTGCACTCATATGTGCAGCTAACCTGTTGTGTCCGAAAAATATTGTTTGGTTGTCATCATTAACTGCCTGTGGCTCTTATGATCTTTCCTCCTCCTCTTCCTCAACAATTCTTAAGCCTTTAGAGGAGGGAGTGTGATATAGATGTCCCATTTAGGGTTGAGCATTCCTCAGTCTCTTATTTGCATGTTGACCAGTTTTGGATCTCTGTGTTAATTAGAAGTTTCTCTGATGAGGATTGAGAGATGTACTAATTTATGGTTATAATGATAAGTCCATTAGGAGTCAGTTTACTACTATGTCCATTTACTTTAATAGTAGATGATGCTCCCCTATGATCTGTGCCATGTCTAGCTACAGATTCTTAGCCCTAATAACAGGGCTAAGTGTGGGCACCATCTTGTGAAGTGGGCCTAAAATCTAATCAGAAAGTTATTATTTTCTCCCATGATATTCATGCCTCTGTTGCACTAGGCATGACTTCCCATGAACTCTGTAGCTTCAGAGTTCACAGCTGGGTAAGATTGATGATTACTTTTCTCATCCATTAGCACACACAGCTCCTTCTAGTACTATACGAGCTAGCAGGTAGGGATGAAGCATCCAGGTGAGTATAGGCTTGGTTTTTCCATGTTTTATGACTCAGGTGTGTGTTGTCTTCAGTAACAGAGTCTTGCCATCAATTTCTGGAGGGTAACCAAGAGTGTTGGCAATATCCTGTAATGTTTGGGGGGGCGGTCTATGGGACCTCAATGGCCAACAGTGCTATTTTTTGAGAATGTAGACTTGGTCACTAGCAAGTAAATTCTCAAAGCAGCTGATATGTGCATATGTTGTATTGTTCTTACAATAGTAGGCACTCCTTAAATGTCTGCTGAATAAATTAATCACTGACACTTATCTTCCTAAAATCAAATTCCTATTTTTTCAATAAAATATACATATTTTAATCCCTGAATATGTCATATAAAGTTCATGATAATGTGAGCAAGTTCCCTTTTCAGCCTTATCTACATTGTATGCCTTCTCCTACCTTAATCCACATCAACCTACTAGAGGTTTCTTGAAAATTCTATAGTAGGGCATGTACAGAAATAGAATATTAATTTTTCATCTGGGGATGGAATAAAGTTGCTTTCCTTTGTGTGTGTGTGTACTGTGACAATAAATAGTGAAAACTTTTGTGTGACACACATATACCTTATATGTTACATATATGTCTATCTGGATGTAACATTTGTGTTCATTTTCATTTGTTTTGTGAGGTCCCTCCCTGCCTCCCAATTTTCTCCCTTCCTTTCTTTTTTCTCTTCCTGCCTCTCTCTGCTCCCTTATAGTGCTAAGGATCAAACCCAGGCTCTTGAACATGCTAGGTGAATGCTCTACCATTGATCCACATTCTACTAACCTTAGTATCTTTTTCAGTTAAAAAAAAAAAACCTGTGGCAGTGAGATGCCACATTACAATGATGCCTGAATAAAATCAGCTTGACTCTTTGCATCCATTTCAACCAAGAGTGGAACCCAAACTGTTCTGGGAACCTTTTTCTTCAGAGTTCTCCATGAACTGCACCCTCAAAAGCCCTTACTGTTTATTGAAGCTGGACATAGAGCATGAAATGGGGAAGGAAAAGAGGAGCTGTCTTAGAGAATTCTGTACCTTTTGATTCCTACTGACCTAGAATAGCATATACAACCACAAACAGATATTATCAGTCTAATACCACCTGCTGTTTATGACATAAATGGGATGCTTCTTTGCTTCCAAGGAATATTTGATACTTGCAGAACTTGATTCTTTTTGCAACATACACACACATACATACGTTATTCTATGTCAAGGACAAAGATGTCAAGAGGGTGTAAAGCTATATGTTTAGATTACAGGAGGAGCCCAAGGCCTAGTTGTGTCCCTGAAATCATTCCTACAGTTTCCCTTTCTCCCTCTATGCCTTTCCTCCCTCCCTCCCTTTCTCACTCTCTTTCCCTCCCTTTTCCCTTCCAAATTCTTTCTTTTGGGTGGGGGGTTGGGTCTTTCTGTTACCCCAGCTGTTTAGACCAGACCTCAATCTCATAGAGTGCTGAGATTAAAGACATGCCACCACATCAGGCCTTTTTTTTTTTCTTTTTTAAAAAAGAAGCATGTCCTTTTGTAATAGAAGATATTTCCCAGAAAAGTCATTCCTACGAAAAACAAAAACAAAAAGAAAACAAAAAGCAACAAAACCATACACAAACACACACATACAACAACAAACCAAAACAAAAGAATAAATCCCAACATAAATTAGCTTAAGGAAAAAAATAATAAATTTGTTGTTTTATGTTACTTGGAAGTCCAGGAGTTGACTTTAGAAATTTTCTCCCTGCTCTGCAAATAGTAAAGTCAGGTTGCTTGCATATTTAGGTTACATTGTCCAAAACAATTATATTAAATGTCATGTTATTTATTATTGCTCTCTCTCTCAGCACTGGGGTACAGTGTGTGCTGCTGTGCCTGGCTTTTATGCGGGTGGCGGGGTCTCCAGTTTGCATGCTCGCACAGCAAGCGTCTCACTTACTGAGCTGTCCTCCTTGCTTCAGTAGCTATATTTAAGTGATGAGAGAATTAAGATACAAAAATTCAGTAACTTTTTTGGTCATTTAGATAGTGACAGAGCCAAGCCTTAAAATCTAGGCAGACTATGTATGCTCACCTCCAAGTTCTATTCTCTGCTTCATAGAGAACTGGAAACAGAAAAAAAACCTATTATTATTTCTACTTTAACCATGCCTATTCTCAGACTAGTTGCTGTATGTGGTAAAATAATGGTTTTAAGTCTACTCAAAGTACAGTGTTCTTTCCAGTTCCACTGGCAGTCTTAAAATAACAGGGCATGGGGGAGAATGTTTCCCTAAAGAAAAAATAGTGGTAATAATCATCATAATAAACATATGTATATTAAAAATTATGACTACTAAGTAAACATTTTGTTGACCATGCTGCTTAGCAACAGAAAGTTCCATATCAAATATCAAAAACCAAGTGGCATATGTCAGAGACCAACAGTATAATCAATTCTGATTATGAACTAATTAAATATACTGTTATTTCTTTTAGGTGAGATTATTTGGTAGTTGCATATTGAGTAGTTAAACTGTGGAGACCTTAAACTAATAAGCTTATAAAAACAGATCTCTTTGGGAAATCTAAAAATGTTTTAAAGCTATATATGTATTTGATTTTTATATAAAATAGCAAGCTGTTAATTATATAATTTAGGTTATGTATTTATGTGTATGCTCACATACTTTAAAAAATGATATATTTTAAATAAAAACATGGGGGAAAAGCTAAATACTGAAAGCTTTTTTGCAGATATTTTTTGTAAAGTAATTTTTTTATACAGCAATTTTTTGTGTAGTAATTACTGGGTACTAAGAATGATTTCTACCTTAAGAATACGGTCTTGGTAGAGTCATTATACCAACCTCAGGTACTGGGAGCCAGAGAGGTATTTGGTAAGTAAACAAAGTGTGTATGTGTAGAGAGTGCCAGTGATTCCTCCCTGACTCAAATATAGGTTTCCTCTCTAAGTAAGCAGCAGGCTTAAATGTGTCTACTTCAGACCTCACAATCAGATTGTTTTGGCAACTAGGAGACCAGTTACCTTGAAATACAGAGTAACTTACCTGTACTTTTCTACCCAAGAGTAAGAAGGAACAAAAATTTCTGAATCTGAAAACTCTTGGTCTTCAACAGTTTGAGAATTCTAGTGAAGTTTAAACCATAGTCTGTCTTGTTCATCCTGGTTTCCTTGGTACTCAGCACAGGACCCTGCAACATAGTTAGCATTCAGCAAGTGCCTAATAAAATTAAAATGACTGAATGAACAAATACTTGCCATATTGCTAATTTCAGTTCTTTTGGGTCTCAGATTAGCTATCACTTCCTGTAGGTAGCAGACTCTGAAGTTCTCTGTTCCTGTTGTGTACCACATCAAGTCCTTTTAATGTTTTGTATCTCTGTTTTCTTCTTACCTTTAATGCATTTTACAGTCATAGCTTTGCTGTCTTTCTTTTCCACTTCCCTTGTAGGTGCCATGCAAGTAGGCAGGGTGTTCATTCTGGTTACCAGGACTCCCCTGGTGACCAATAGAAATGATTCCTAAAGTAAATGAATGGATATAGCCCCTCCTAGCTCTGGGTAAATTATTTCTCCATGTATTCTCATATGTATATTAAAAATTTGATGTTTAATAATTTTTAGAAGTTATAATTAAAAATGGAAAATAAATGTTTAATCAACATTTATGTTAACATTTAATGGATTTATTATAAATTATAATGTAGAAATAGATATCTTAAAATTTAGTTTTGCTTTATAATATTTCTAATAAGATAAACATCAGTAGTTCATTAAAATGAAAGCTCATTGGGATCACCAAAGATTTTTAAAAAAGTAAAGGGACTCTGAGACAAATGTTTGAAAACTGATAAAATAGAAAACCACATATTTTATATGTATGTATATATATAACTTTATATATATTTACCAAAATTTGCTTGTAACCTTAAATTAATTCCTGTAGCAGTTTCACAGTTGTTTGTGAGTAGACACATGCACAGAGACTGTAAACAGTTTGTCACTCCATGTGCATGCTGTCAGTTGAGGCAGAACAAGGCAATGCTGCCTTGTTTCAGCTTGCCGTCTAATCATATGGTAAACAGATGCTTCCGCATAGTCTGTGTTGTTCCTCCCTTTTTGCATTTTTGCGAGGTTTTTTCTTATGATTTATTTGAAATGATTCCCAAATGTTGTCTTGAAGTACTGTTTAGTGTTCTTATGACAAGATCTACCTTAACAGAGAAAAATATGTGTTAAATAAGCTACGAACAGGCTTGAGTTATAGTGCTGTTGACTGCTCAATTTTAATGAATCAGTAATTTATATTAAATAAGGCATGCTTAAAAAGAAATACACATGAAACAAGACTGTGAATTGATTGGTTGAAAATGTGAACAGAAGCTGGAGGGAGGCCAACTCTCTGTAGTGTCTGAGAAACAATGGTTCAATGTTTGCTAATACATAGTTTTGTAGCAGTTTTATATCACATAGAGATGTTCTGTGAATAATGAAAACCATCCATATTTATGTTCTCAGAGAAAGGAAATACGAGCCTTAATTGGTTATTTCTATAGATACAGATTTACGGGTTGAAAGAACACTTAATAGATAATAATGACTCTGGAGCCTTGGAATCTGAGCTTCTAAGTGGAAAATAAGAAAGGTTAATGCTGACAAGGGTAGACTGTGGTTAATTAGGGAAGGGTAGCATTGAGATTCAGGAAAGGTCAGAGATCTAGGTAGTTATTTTGGATTTATGGGATGGTGAACTTTGAAATTAAGAACTGTAGTAGAAGATGCAACTTTCTATATTTAATAGAGTTGCATTCTTGAAGAGCAGTAGAATATCTCAGTGTGGCTTAATCGAGTCTTCTAACTAGTATGGCATTTCGTTGAAGTATAAATGAGGACTTTCTCTCCTCTCTCTTCCTCCTCCTCCTTTGTCCCTCCCTCATTTTCTATTATTGTGTGGAGAGTTTTGTTGTAGCTTACTGCTGTTTTTGCTAAATCACTTCCCTACTGCTGTTTCTCTCCTTTCCCCTCCCTACCTTTTTGCTTGCATGCTAGGTTAGTGCATTATCGCCGAGCTGCACTTAGCCCTGATGGGTTACTTTTAGTATTTCTGTTTTACATATCACATTGCAGAGAACATGATTGCACTGTGTGTAGGGAATTTGTATTTTTATTCCTTTAAATTTTTAAATAATTCCGTGGAAATTTTAAATTTATTTTCACATCATCATCATTATTTCTTTTACAGAAAATGTCTGTGTGTTATTCCAATAAGTCAAATGACTAGGGACAATTTATGATTTTCAAAATTCCTTAGTTATTATTAATGCTGTATAAATTTATTTTACAAACTAATTATCTAAATAGATGCTTTTATACATGTTGTTAACTTGCTTATTACTGAAATGATCTATAAGTAATACTTTGCTAGTTAATTTAGGTCTGTGCCAACTACGGTTACAGCACATAAATACTATTTAGGCCCTTTTTGTGGTACATTTAATTAATGATGAACTAGATTGAGTAATTGTTGGTGAGTTACTAAGTGGTAAAGTAGTTTTGCTTATAAATGTAAATCTACAAAGAACTGTAAAACAATGTGGTGTTATTAAGTTAAATTATAAATTTAGCAGTGGAAAGATTCAAACAGATGAAGAACATGTTTCTTCTCTCAGCTGAGCTTTTAATACAAATAAGTCAAAGTTATTGGTAGGAAAGCAGTATTCATTAACAGGGCATTGAAAAGCAGTGACTGTGTATTTGGAAGTAGGGCGAGTCTGGGCTGCATGTGCAGTTCTGGCTTTAGCAGTTCTTGAGAGCAGTAGCACAGCAGCTCCTGCTTTTTTGCTCATGCATAAGGCAGCCAAATGCCATCAGCTTTTTTTCCTTTCTGGCACTGCACATTTATTTTCTTTTGGCCACGTTTCCTCTTGTGTGCTGTTTTCTGCTTTCCATTCTGGCTCTGGCTCTGGGTAGCCTCTTGTTTCAGGTCCTACTTGTTTTGTTGGCTCTGGCTATGTTTATCTTTCAGTGTTTGCTTCTTTCGTCAGTCCATTCGATCCCATACCTCCTGCTTCTCAAATATTTTTTCCTTTTCTTTGTTCAACATTATTGTTTTCCTTCTGGTCTTAATAAACCTCTTTTTCCTCTGTAATGCTTAATGTGTAGAATTACAGTGATTTGTAACCTATAGGGAAACACAACACCTTGCCAGGTCTATGCATGTATAAAGGCACCTTATGTGATTTGGACATTGTGAAATGTCAGCCTGTTCTCTAAACTTCTTTAGGAGTATTCTGAAAGTCATGAAAAGACCCAGAGGATGTAGATTTGGCCTGAAGTTATAAACTATAGATCTGTAGTTAACTGCAGAATATGTTTTTTAAACTGAGGATCATAAAATCAACTTAGTGGCAGTAAAGCTAGCAATTAAGACCAAAGATGTAAGTGGAAAATAATAGGCTACATTACTGTGAATTGCATTAGTGTTAACTCATGGAATTTGATTTTAGTTATATACATTTATAAATGTACATGCCACATACAAAGTGTATTGCTTACTATGGGCCAAATTCAACATCTTGGATAAAATTGTGTAGAACAGTGGTCTGACCTTTTGGCTTTTGTGGGTCATATTGGATGAAGACAAATTGTCTTGAGCCACTCATTAAACACCATTGATAGCCAACGATCAACAAAAATAAAGTTTCAGTATAATTTTCATGATGTCTTCTACCACAGAGCAAAAAAAGGTCCTAACAAAATATCCTAATTACGGAGTTCAGGGAGTCTTCAAAAGTTTTTTTTTTTTTTTTTTTAATTTTGAGACAAGGTCGTGTGTAGCTCAGGGTACCCTTGAATTTACTATAAATCTTGAACTTCCGACTCTTCTGCCTCTGTCTCCTGAGTGCCAAGATTTTAGGTCTGCACCACCACACCTGGTTTATATGGTGCTGAGAATCAGATTCAGAGGTGATGTGCGCTAGACATGCACTTTACCAACTGAGTTATACCTCCAGCTCAGAGAATGCTTTTGTATGTGTCTGTGTGTGCTGGTATACATGTAGGTCCCAAATTTGTAGCCATTAGTAAACAAAATGAACACATCTGAGGAATAAAACTTTGATTTTTTTAATTAAAAAAGTAAAAGAAGACAAAATAAAATGAGTATGATACTAGATATTGTACTGAGAAATGAAAACATCAATATCAAGACTGATGGAAGTATTTGTAGTTCTCAATGAATTCTCAAGGTACCCATCTGATCCTTGGTTTCAGTTTTACTCATACAATACTTTATTCATAAAATTAGTGGCTCACAAATATAAGTCCTGTCCAAAAACGATGGCAAGAGTAAGGTGTGATTGTGAAACTAAGGGTGTTTGTTTCTGGGAGATAGTTCCTATCAAAGTCTAGTAAAGAGATGTGATTAGTGTCAGACCGCAACTCTATGCATTCCATTTGAAAATTGGCATTGGAGATATGTCAAGTGAAAATGGAATAGAAATTACCAATGTATTATTTTCCTGAAAATCTTGATATCTGTTTCAAATTTTTGTATCATTGAAAATGAAGGCTACATAATTTTACTAATTTGAGCTTGCCATAATTTCAGTTTTATTTAGAATACACTTATGACTTGAAATATTGTATTGATAGGTTGATTTTCACTAATTTCAATTTATGAGTGATTAAATGAGTGATTAAAGCCATGAGAAAATGCTAATCTCTAGGACAGTTTGCATTGTTATTGAACACATTTTGTTTTTGATACCATAAACACCTTGATAACATTGCAAATCATAAAATCTTTTAAAGTTTGTCCTCAGCTTAGCTAACTTATTTCAAAAAAGTAAGTGATATCTGTACAGTTAACATGAACACTTTTTTTTTGGTCTTTTTTGAGACAGGGTCTCCCTGTGGAACCAGCTGTCCTAGAACTCACTATGTAGACCAGAATGGCCCTGAACTTACAGAAATCCACCTGCCTCTGAGTGCTGGGATTAAAGGTATATGCCACCACATCTGGCAACATCAGCACATTTTAGAAATTCTTGGTATTGGTGATAATTTAATCTCCTGGTTCTTATGAATTCGGTCTTGATGACTTGCATGATATTACCAGTTTTAATGCTTTGTGTATAAATTTTCTTGACTTAATATGCAATGATATTTTATTAATCATGAATTTTTAGAAACAATTGCATCTATTAATTTTGTAAGTTCCTGTCTCAGTAACTATACCAGATATGCTGAGAGTGGACAAATAAAATCATTTTAACACATTTTCTACTGTTTTATATAAATATCTTGATTTAATTGTCTATTTTTTAAGTAGAACAAACATAGATTTATTAAGGAAGAGTGATGAAGAATTCTTCAAAGAGGGAGGTGCTCCATGGGAGGAATACCCTAGAAATGTCTTTTAATAGCACTGAAGAAGCTGTTTCTTTAGTGACATTATGTTAATCAGTAGCACCTGTAAAAAGAAAAGTGGAGTTGTATTTGTAGCAGCGTTGTGGCCACCCATGAAGCATCCACTTAAAATTAGTGACACCGCTCTCCAAACTTCTTACTACACATTTTCCAGCTTACTCAGTTTGCTTGACTATAGTCTGGTGAGGTAAACCTATCTTAGAAATATCTGCACCCCCTTTGTTTTTAGGGCATATGATATCTGCTGCACTCTCCATATATTTTTTGATAAACTCATCATTAGTGAATGGTTCCGAATTTTTGTTTGTTAAATATCGTAACACATAACTACATTTTATAATAGATTCTGTCAATTGTAATTAGAAAAAATTTTGTTTCAAGACAGAATGTTTTCAGTTCCATGAATTTGTCCTTATGACACAATCTTCGATGTACCCCAAATATGGGGGGATGTTTTTGCATCTAATGCCTTTTCAAATACAGTCCTTGAAACTTTGTACAAATTCCATACTAATTCAGCAGCACACCTTTCTGTTTGTCTCAATAAAAAGTAGTCAGATTCATTTGTCCACTTTTTTTTTGAGCAATCTTTGTTTGCCCACAGTTTTTCTGTTTGAGGGCTCTGTTTTCTTTTGAGGTATTGTAAAATCCATGCTAGAATTACACACAATAATCAATAAGGGAATATATTTACTTTTGTTATGGAATTTTATTGACAGGAAAATAGAAAGCAGTCTATGGGCCCTTCCCCATCTCAGCTGCTAATGCAGTGTAATGCACTGTAAAGCAGAGTGGATGGTTCAGGAGGCATGACTGAGATATTGAAGTACAGTCAGTAATCAAATATGGATACCCACCTCTCTTCTAAATAACATTTGATGCAAATTGTTTGCAATGGTGGGTTAAACCTGCCATTTATTGGTAACTGCCACTTTTCACTCGCCATGTCACCATAAGCATATGTAACATCTGATGGTGCCAATTTGACTATACTTGGAAAATAACAGTCTGGAAGTCATACACCACTGTAAAACTGAAGCCATATATTTATACAAGTAAGAGCACACATGTTTATTATGTGTGGTACTGTGGCACATCATTGTTATCTACAAAGTTTACAGTTGAGAAATGTGCAACCGAGTCACACACCCACAGGCGTGCACATGTAAAAAAAACTTACAGTGTTTTAATTAAGTTTACAATTTGAGTTGGACTGCATTTGTAGCTGTCCTTGGCCTCATGTGGTCTGTGGAAATGGCAGTTGGACATTCCTGGCATAGAAAATTTAGTTTTGGTTGCCTTCAGAGTATACTTATTCAAAGAGACAATTCTCTGGTTGCAAATAACAATAAAGGTATGAAAATTCCTGAAAGAGCGTATCTGAACTAAATTGGATTTATTGTTCTCATGAGTAGCTTTAATGGTCAATTTGACACAACCTACAATTACCTGGGATTTTCTAAATTGGGTTGATCTGTGGGTATGTCTCTAGGGGATTGTCTTAGTTACCAGATGTGATCCAGCCCACTCTAGGTGACACCATTCCTTTGGCAGGGTGTTCTGAACTGTTTAAGAGTGGAGAAACTGAGCTGAGCACAAGCAAATGAGCATGTATGCATTCATTTTTCTCTGCTTTTGACTGTAGATACGATATGACCAGCTGTTTAAAGTCCCTGCCACCTTGGTTTTCCTACAGTACTAGACTGGAAACCTGGAATGTTAGCTAAAATAAACTCTTTCTCCGTAAGTTGCTTTTTGTCAGAGTATTTTATCACAGCAACAGAAATGAAATGAAAATAACTGTAGAAACATTTGAATTCTATCACAACTTTAGCAGTTGGGCTACTCATATCTTTCATCCCTGTGACAAAATAGCCAGAATAAACAATTTAAAGAAGGGTAGGTTTATTTTAGTTCATGTTTTTACATGTTTCAGTTCATCATAGGGTGTGGCAGAGCAGAGCTGTTTACATGAGGATGGTCAGGAAACGTCTTCTTTTCTTTATTCCATTTGGCCTCAACCTATGGGATGATATCACTCACATTTATGGTAGGCCTTCCTCTCTTAGCTAATTCTCTCTGAAATGGCCTTACAGGCACTCAGTTCTGATTAGTTGGCAAGAATAACTACAACAGGTGCCAATTTAACTCAGCATTTAATTTGGTGAAATCATTATGAAAACTAGAGGCCAGAGCAATTCAGTAGCATATGAATATTTGAAGGGCTGTTGTACCTCTTTTGGTCTCATGCTACATTTAGAAATGACTAGGCATAGATGGCTAAGAGGATGACATTGAAAGGGACCATGTTATTAAAAACCCTGTTTTCTTATTTATAACCTTAAAAATTGAATTTATTACCTTTTATGTCAAGGTTTGAAAGTAGCGAGCATAGAGGCACTGACTGCCCTATTACCATCGTATCTTATTGCATGGTAATACCAGTGTTCTCCATATACACAAAGAAATCTTGGGACTTCAAGTGAGAGTAACTTTCTCATCAAACTGCAGTTGATGCAAAAGCATATCTCTCATATTAAAGGGGATAAGAGATAGTTTGTTCTGGGGCCAAATATGAGTCCATGGTCTGGGGATATATATTCAGGTTACCCAGATTCCATGTTCCAATGTGGTAATAGTTTTATGACATTTTTATAGTAGAAGAACAAAGAAAAGTAAAAAATCAAGACATTTCAAATACATTGGTGGGAACAGTAAGTGGGCAGATACAGCAAAGGAAAAATCTCAGCTCTAGGCCTTAGATGCTATCTGATGGCACTCAGCCTTTTGGTTGGTTGAACTGTTTCTTTAATACACTCTGTTAATCAGTTGATGTTAATTCAGAAACAGAGGTTGGCAAGGACAAGAAGTGGCTATTTACTATTTACAGGCTAAACATGGCCAAAGATAATTTGTGGATAAACTCAGTATCTGCAAAATACCAAACTCTTCACAGTGATTGACTACTAATCAATTGCAGGAAGTTCAGTTGAAGATGCAGAATTTTACTGCAGACTGGGAACTTATTTACAGTACACATGGATATTTCCCTCCAAGTTTGAGGTAGAATATTAAAATTTATTAAAAAATAACTTGTGGGGCTGGAGAGATGGCTCAGTGGTTAAAAGCACAGGCTGCTCTTACAGAGGTCCTGGGTTTGATTCCCAGTACCCACATGGTGGCTAACTCCAGATCCAAGGGATCTGATGACCTCTTCTGACCTCTGTGAGCACTGCATTGACAAGGATGTACTTACACACATGCAGGCAATACATGCATACACATAAAATAAAAATAATAAATACAAAAAAATGACTTGTAAAAAATGTTTGTCTATGCTAGTCCTCACTCATCAGAGAAGCTTCTTTTGCAATGGAATATTACAAAGTTCCACAGTTGGTCACACACAGAGATTAAGTGTCTGTGAAATGCCCAACCCTAAGTAACACATGTACAATAAAATCTCTATACCTAAGACTCATGGAACATTGTGGAACAACAGGTAGAGAGAATACGAATGCATCTCTCAATTCTCATCACCAAAGCTCCCTTGTGCAACAGAGGACAGTGAATCCAGGGCTCAGAGACCATTGTGGGAGAGGAGGCAGAAGGATTGTATGAGCCATGGGAGGAGGTGCATGACCATACGGAAACAGTCTTACAGGCTCATGAGACCTTCCTCATATAAACTTACAGCAATGGTGGCAGTATGCACAAGACCATGATGACTCAATCAAAAACCTGGCAAAGAACTGTGGAAATGGGCAGTAGGCCCCAATCTTAGCCCAAGAACTATTGGGCTGCTGATCAGAATCTTCTTTAAAGGAGTATCTCTAGATAGGCTGACTAGACCCCAGTGGATGAACTTGCACTGGAGGATGTCAGGAGACACTAACTTGACTTGATAGGCCTTAACATAAATGCATGAAATCCAACATGTGTGTGTGGGGTTACAGGAGGGTGTGGATGGGGAAGGGGATATAATGAGGACTAAGATGTTGTGTCTGAAATACACAAAAATTTAATGAAAAATATATTTTAAAAGAACTATATTTGGTAAATATTAAAAAAATGTTTTCAATGAAAGGCAGGGTACACTGATACAGAGGAGAAATGGGGTTCCCTCTATAGAGTCTTTAGTCTCATTCATAAAAGAATTTAAGAATGGACTCAAATGAAACTTTCAGACAATTTTATTAGAATTCAGGTAAAAATCCTCAGGGCAGACAATCTCAGCAGCTACCTTGAGGATGGAGGGGAGAAGTGGAAAAAGCCATCGTGGAGATCAGATACCAGGTGACAGATTAGCAGCAACATGGTGGGGAGAGGAAGGGAGCTTAAGGGACAAAGGTTAAAAAAAAAAACAAAATGTTGGGACAGCCCCAAGCCTTAGGAAAATCATAGTTAGGAAAGAGATACAAAGAAGAAAAGGAGAGGTTACTCTTCTGAAGAATGTGAATCTGTGGGTCCACAAGAATTGTGCAGAGGGGTGGGATTTCGGGCAGGAAAAGTTTACCATCTCCTTAATGCACTAGGTATTCTGCATGACTAAGGTGAACTCCCTTTCTAGGGATACCCTGTGTCCAAGGAGTTGACCAGTAAACTGCAAAGTTGGGTCTTCATCCAGGCCAGAAAACCTTATACTTGTGACCAGTTTTAAGAATTGTTGTTGTTGTTGTTTTGCTACTGTAACTAAATCCTTTACATTTTGACCCCAGTATTATGAAGGATAACTGAGCTCTAAGAAATCATCTTAGCGTCACTTTGAATAAAAAGTAGACCTAGTCTTAGCTATCTCAGCCTTGAATATTTTGTTCCCCCGATTTTTGCCAAGACCTAAGGGGAAGACAACTGGTATATAAGAGATGCCGAAAGAGAATGCCAAACTCATCTTCCTTCCTTTGTATTTTCTTCTTAAAATCAATAAAAATAATGTTTTTGGTTCCACAGAGAGATGAAAATTTCTGTTTATCTTAAATATTGACCAATTAAGGAGCACACTTACACAGATTAATATTTTCATGTCTGCTTGATGTAAATTGAAAGTAGTCAGTCAATTATAGATTTTTAACTAGTCTTTTGTTTGCTACAATTGTTACCTGCAGCTGTGTGCTTGTTTTTGACAAACTCCTCCTGGGAAAAATGCTTTTCTCCCTTCTCTCTCTTCTTCCCTCTTCTTTTTATCTGTCTCTGTTTCTCTTTTCTTTGTACTGGACAAGCTCCAACTCTTGTAGAATAAAGCAAACTTTGCAAAGTGCTACCAGCTTTCAAATAATGATAGCTCAGCTGTTGAGGCTTTGTGAGAGCTCCAACTCTTTTCTGCTTCCTCTGCTCATGTCCTGGTGACTGTATTGTCGATTTTTCAAGTCTGTTCTCAGAGGGGGTAGGAATAGAGGAAGTTAAAATGTCATCAATCTTACTGTTCTTCCTGAGATTAAGCCGGTTTTTTGAATGAATGCTCCTTGGTTGCTGCAAGTTGTAGGTTTGTTTCTCAAGTTCTTAAATAACCATATTACCATAGTAAAGCAAAGAAATTGTTATTGGCACAGTTCTATTAATTGTAGACGTCTCAGATTTCATGTGTACTTTTGTTGGAGACAGTGTATTATGCAATTTTATGTCATTTTAAAATTTATGTATCTGGGACTGGAGATATGGCTCAGCAGTTAAGAGCTCTAGCTGTTCTTGCAGAAGACCCAGGTTCAAATCCCACACAATCCCTTGTTGTGGTGGCTAACAGGCTGTAAATTCAGTTCCAGGGCATCTGGCACCCTCTCCTGTCCTCCTAGGACATTGCCTGGCACAGGTGCACTTACACATATGCAGGCATAGCACTCATACACATAAAATAAAAATAAATCAATAAAAAATTTAAAATTCATGTATCTACCATCTCAGTCAGGATGCAGAACTGTTTCATCACCAGAAAGAAACTCCAGTCTACTTTCCATCAATATAATTTTCATGTTTATATAAGTAGAATGATAAAACATATAATGTAATATAACTTTTATCACTCAGTATAATGCTCTTGAGATCCTTGTAAGTTGTTGCTTGTGTCAATAGCTCATTTTTAAAATGTTTATGAATGTTTTCCATGTGTGTTCGTAAGTGTACTGGTGTCATGCAGCCCACGGAGGTCAAAAGAGAGCATCAGATTCCCTGGGACTGGAGTTACGGACTGTTGTTAGCCACCATGTGGTGCTGGGAACTGAACCAGGTTCCTCTGTAAGAGCAGTCAGTGCTCTTAAACTGCTCAGCCATCTCTCCATTTTCCAATAGCTCATTAAAAAAAATTGTTAAGTAGTAGTGTATCATATGGATATACTATGGTTTAGTTATCCATTCAACTACAAAAAGATATTTTTTGTTTTTTTAAAATCACGAAGTTAATTGTGAATATTTATCAACCAATAAATTATTTATTATATTTGTAAGTTTTTTTTCTGTAAAAATACTAGGCGTGTAATTGTTAGGTCAAATGTCAAATTTGTATTTATTTTTGTAAGAAACTGCCAAACTATTTTCCAGAATAATGGTGTGATTTTATATTCCCATCAATAGTAGTAAGAGATCCAGTTTCTCTCTATCCTTGTCTATACTGATATTTTTAGTATTTTATTGTGGCTACACAATTATTATATTAAATGTATAATGATAATTACTGTGGATTTAATTTGCATTTGCCCAGTAACTGATAATGTCAATGTTTTTTTGTAATATTATTTGCCAGCCATATGCTCCCTGTAATAATGCTTTCCCATTTTTGGCCCATTCTCTAATTGTATTTATTTTCTTACTGCTGAGTTTAGGGGATGTTTCATACATTTTGGATATAAGTTCTTGTTGTATATGTTATTTTCAAATGTTTTCTCATAGTTCATGAGAAAATGCTTTTATAACCAGGAAATAGACCACATGTTGAACGTAGACAATAAATAAAATATTCACTGTGCATTTCATCCATTTAAAACAACTTAATTCTAACTATAAGATTTAGCTATTTTAATTTCTCTTTTTATAAATGGGTTATAAGCTATAAGTAACTTGTCAGGTAGTGAAGGTTAGAGCTAGTATTTCCTCAGTCTGCTTGGGGTTGGGGAGATGGCTTAGTGGGTAAGAGAGCCTGTTGTATAAGCATGAGAACCTGAGTTGAATCCACTTCACCCATGTAAAAAGCTGGGTGTGTTCATGTGTGTCTATAGCACCAATAGTGTTGTGGGTAGGATGATAATGAGAACTTGCTGGGTAGCCACCAGCCTAACTCCAGGTTCAGTGAAAGACCTTGTCTTAAAGAAAGAGGGGAGAGAGAGAGAGAGACCCAACATCTATATTTTTAACCTTTCACAGAGCAAGTGTTGCTAATTAAAAAAAAATTTATTGACCTTTATGAGTCATGATTTTGATGTCATGCTTAATTCCAGTGCTCAGAAGGCTGAGGAAGAAAGATTGAGATAAGTCTGAGCATATAGCAAGTTCCAGGCTAGCTCAAGCTCTACAAGATCTTGTTTCCAAAAAAAAAAAAATTACCTTGTTAACTAGTATAAAGAATTTCACCTTGATTTTTATGCTATTATAGAAACATAAAGGAAGCAAAAGCAAAATATTCTATTACTTCATCTATTTTCCTCTCTCTCTCTCTCTCTCTCTCAGCTATAACTTTATGTTGCTGGCTGGCCTCTAAATCTCTGTATATCATACTGACCCCAAACTCATGACATTCTTGCCTCTGTCCCCAGCTGGGATTACAAGCATTTGGTACCACACCCAGCTTCCAGTTTCTTATTTCCAGCTCAGTAGTGTTTTGTTTCTAAATGTAGTTCTTGAACTAGAATGCGGGTTTTTTTAGGGCAGAATACTCTTAAGTCTTAATATAGTTTATTGATCCTTCAGAAATATTTGTTGATGGGCAGCTTTGCCATGTAGTTAGAGGTTGTACTAGGTTTCAACATAGGCAAAGGACCCCTTCCCACAAATACTATATATGGTTTGAATATGAAATATGTTTGGACATTTGGTCCTTTGTCTAGTGATGCTGTTCTGAGAGGTTGTAGAACCTTTAGAAGATGGGGCCTAGTTGGAAGAAGTGAGTTGCTAAGTGAGTTGTAATTCCATATGTTCCACTCAGATACCCGCTTATCTCTGCTTATGGTTTGCCAGAATGTAAGTATGCAGCCTCATGCTCCTATCCTCCTTCCTGTAAACATATTGTTTAGGTTAATAGCAGGATGAACAAGAAAGATAGGCAATTAAAATAGAAAACATACTTTAATTAGAGTCTGACAAGATATAATTCAAGCTCTGGAAAAGCCAGACTATTACCTTTAGGTATTTGAATATTTTCCTTCACCCTTCATATTCTTTCACCTAAAAAGGGCCTATTTTTTTTTTTTTGGTCCAGGATATTTTTTATTTTCATGTGTATGTATATATAAATGTCATTGCTTAAAAATTTGAAAGTACAGAGAGATAGACAGATGGAGACCACTCATATGAGTTATTTTTAAAGTGAGAATTAACAGGTGTCTACCTTCTAGAGTTAAGATTAAGTGACTTAGTATTTGTAAATTACTTAGAACAATGCCCTGTGTGTTGCAAATGTTTGTATAAATGTTTGTGTAATATAATTTGATAAAATTCCATGAGTGAATGACATCTAGTATTAATATTATATACATTACTTGTATTCAAGAGGTTTGGTTATTTCTTTAAGAATTTTCTGTGACAAAAAGGGAAATTCTGGTAATCAAACTTGTGACTGTGTACCTGGGAGTTTTATTTTAAAGAGCTGGCTTGTATGACTGTGGAGAGATGAGAAGTCTATCATCTACGAACTAGAGACAGAGGACAGCCAGTGGTGTAATTCCTTGGGAGTCTGAGTGCCTCCCAAGGAAACCAGGATTGTTAGTCCAAGTATGAGGGTCTGAGAAGGTGAAAAGTCTTATCTGAACAAGCAGAAAAGCAGCTCTGCCTTTTTTTAAATTGAGGTCTTCAAAAGACTGGATAAATACCCACTTACATTGGGTAGTACATCTTTTTTTTTTTCTTAGCACACTCATTAAAATGCTAATGTCATCCAAGACTCTCATAGACACACATACCCTGAAATAATGATCAATCTGGGCCTGCAGTGACCTGTCAAACTGGCATAAAATTAACCCATCACAGTAAGCTTTGTTTGCATGCTCATGTTAACTGCTATGGCTGTTGTAGGCTCCAGGCATTTAAACCAGTTAGGTCTTTAGAAATGAGTTCTCTTTGTAATTAACATCAATTTTATCTATTCTCCTCTTGATCATTGTTTCCCTATTTTTGACTGTTTTTCTCGTAGACAGTGAGAAAAATCCCTCTTATACACTTGTGCTGTCATCAGATGATGTTTATTGTGATAAATTTGTCTAGAGGTCTGAACTTGTTAGTTGACAGCCTCTATCCCCTTCCTTTCTCTACATCCCCCTTTTTAGCTGTAGAAACACTAGTTTCATTCTCATGTCTGTAACAAGAGGTGAACAGGCATTTATTTAATCCAGTTATATGCCACTCATATTACATGCTTTTATAACCAGGAAATAGGCCACATGTTGAACGTAGACAATAAATAAAATATTCACTGTGCATTTCATCCATTTAAAACAACTTAATTCTAACTATAAGATTTAGCTATTTTAATTTATCTTTTTATAAATGGGTTATAAGCTATAAGTAACTTGTCAGATAGTGAATGTTAGAACTGGTATTTCCTCAGTCTGCTTGGGGTTGGGGAGATGGCTTAGTGGGTAAGAGAGCCTGTTGTATAAGCATGAGAACCTGAGTTGAATCCACTTCACCCATGTAAAAAGCTGGGTGTGTTCATGTGTGTCTATAGCACCAATAGTGTTGTGGGTAGGATGATAATGAGAACTTGCTGGGTGGCCACCAGCCTAACTCCAGGTTCAGTGAAAGACCTTGTCTTAAAGAAAGAAGGGAGAGAGAGAGAGACCCAACATCCTTCTTTGACCTCTGTGTGCACATACCACATACATATACATACAGAAAACTCAGTCTGCTTGACTCAGAAGCCTAGACACTTTTCCATATACATGACAAAATCCAATTGGGAGATGATGTTTCTTTATTAACTTTCACTATATCACCACTCCTGGTTTCTCACCCTCAATACTTCCTGTATTCTTTGAAAACATTTTGTGGATGGAATGTAGGCACTGAGTGTCATTATTCCTTTCAAGTTATTTTAGAGACATCTCATTATTTTAAGTGTTCTCATATGTTGTGACAGCAGGTTCCTTTGTCAGCCATCCTGTTCAGAATAAATAATCTTTGCTGTGTCAGCATGATTTATTGCTGCTACTTTCTTTCTTTACAATTTGAATAATTTTATCATAAAAGGATATAAAGTGTTTTAGACACATGCAAGTGCGAGAGACTAGAGAAGTTCCCTTGACTTCTTAGGCAACTGTCTATGGATTGGATAATGTTTCATTTGATAGTAGGGGAGAGAAAGATTGTTAGGTTTCCAAACAAGATACGTATACAGCCAAATCACCTGTAGTAAATAGAAGATACTGACTACAAATTACTTTACCTAAGGGCTTTGAAAGTAGATTTTAGTATCTATGTATGTAAGTTTGCTTAATATTTATACTGCCTGTGAGCATAAGAGGTAGTGAATGATTTTTTGTTTTTGAAATAAGATTGTATCTTATCTGTTGCATATGTTTAATTATGACAAAATTTGAAAAACGGAGGCAGAAGATATATAGTCACCTATAATCTCAATATTCTAATATAAATACTAATAACATTTTCTTATTTTGCATTTTTAAAGAAATCATACGCATTAAAAAGAGTCTTAAAGCTAATTTTCCAGATATCCTAACGTTTTTTTCTGGATGGATTCAATGTTATATGATCTGTAATGATGATGCCAAATAATTCCATAACCTGCTTGTTTGTGTCATTGTATATTCAATAGGTTAGATATAGATACCTCTAACACATTGATTTGTTCTTGTCTTCATTCTGAAATTCCATTATCATTTGTGGTGCTGTATAATAAATCCAGAAGACCTGTGTGTTAGGTGTGTGCTCTAACATTGAGTTATACTTCCAGCCTCACTCTGAATTATTCTTGCAATTTTATATAGAAAAAAGTTTTTTTGATTTTTTTTGTAAAGAGTAATGACCTTATTTTATATGAAAAACTTTTAGATCTTTGAGAAATACATTTTTATACAAAGCTCCAAAAATTAATAATTTAAAAAGCTTGATTATATGGAAAAGCAACATTTTACAGATTTTTTTCTACATGTTATATGGATCATTTCAGGATCAATTAATTTCGCTTCTCCTGACAGAACAGTTACTTAGTTACTGTACTAATAATTCTTTTGAAGTAGCCAGAAACTGCAGAGCAATTTCCGTCTTACCTTTATTATCATGTACATGTATCCAAAATGTACTGATGTTTCTGAATGTTTGTATCAGTCATTCAAAGTGCTTGGGTTAGTGAAATGAATAAGACATAAGTTTGCCTTCAGTGGGCTTACTTATTATAAAATATTAGCATTTAATGTGTTGTATTTATTTGAGTACTTATTTTAGATTTATTTTTATTACTTTTATTATTTAGATACCATACAAAATTAATTCTTTGGAATTCCAACTGAATTTGCCTTAAAAGGCTGTGATACTGAGTGTGGTCAACTTGACAGAATCTAGAGTCATCTGGGAAATGGGCTTCTGGGCATCCTTAGGGGGAATTATCTTAAGTACCTTAATTGAAATGGTAAACTCATTTTAAAAACATTTTTAATTGAATTTTTGAGTTTTCATACAGTATAACTTGATGGTATTTATATCCTCTCTCCTATCCCCAATTCCCCTTACTGAATGTATAACAGGGTCTATAGAGTCTGATTTGTGTCCCCACATGTCCCTCTGCATGGGTCCACCCACTGGATTCAGGTTAACCATGATTTTCAGTTGAGGAGTGATCCTGCAGTTTAAGTAGTTTTGATATGTTTTCATGACTATAGGTTGAAGTTATGATGTTGCTGACCGTCAGGTTCCTTCATTGCAGTTACAGATTTTTTGATTTTTAGTTTCAGTTTATTATGAATGAAACCCTGATTCCATTTCCCATTTAAGAGGAAAGGAGTTAAAATCTACTACCTGTAGAGGAAATACCAAAGAATGTATGCTGTATCATGGTAATTAATGACCACTCTATGGGCGCTACTTGAGGCCATTACTTTTGCCCATTCTTCAGTGTATTTTCCCTGCAACAACTGTTTGAATGATGGCCCAATGGTGAATTTCTATTTCCATTATGCCTTTTATACTTATTTGGATTTTTTTCTGCAAGAAATACTGTTTTCTCTAATTATTTATCTCAGTATTGGTTCTTGGATACTTATTTTTAGGGAGACTAAAGTCAATTTTATTTATTTTGTCAATAATTGTTCCAGTATTTGCTTTTGGGAGCTCTTACTCTGTCTTTGGAATTCTTGATTTTTAAAAATTCTTTGAACATTTTCTTTTTTATCATTACAAATATTTTAAGTATGTAGGTTTATTTTGTGATTTTTTTTTTCCCCTGCCCTCCTGGAAAATAAGCTATTTCTACATATATCTTGGGTACCTTTGATTGGAGAATGGTATTCAGAAGTTAATGCAATAGAAACAAAAAGAACAGTACAAAGAATCAACAGAACAGTTTGTTATTCAAAAAGATGAGCAATATAAAAAATTCCTAGTGAAATTAACCCAAAGAGAGAGTAGACACATTAAGAAAATTAGAGATGAAAAGTGAGACATTACAATAAATGTAAAAGTAATTCAGAGGGCTATTAGAGCATATTTTATATATGTATATTCTAGTAAATTGGAAAACCTAGTGGATAAATTTGTAAACATACAGGACCTACCTAACAATATCAAGTCAAGAGGATATAAACAACTTAAACAAACTGATAAGAAACAATGAGATTGAAGCAGTAATAAAAAGTTTCCTGTGGGCTTGTTGAGGTGGCGCAACAGTTTAAGATCTTGCTGTTCTTCCAGGAAGGCCCAGGTTAGTTCCCAGCACCCATGCCAGGAGGCTTACAATGGCCTGTAGTTTCAGCTCTGAAGGGTCTGACTTCTTCTTCTGTCTTCTGTGGGCACACATGCACACAAAAAATAAGAGCACATAATATACTTGAAATAAATTGTCTATATGAAACCGAACATTATATACAACAAATATACAATAAAAACATATAGTGGAAAAGTCTATAGAATTTAGTTGTGCATTCATCTGGTCCTGGGTTTTTCTTTTTGGGGAGACTTTTAATTCTTTCATATTTTTGCTTCTTATAGATCTGTTTGTATTGTTTGTATCCTGTTGATTTATTTGTCATATATTATTATATATTTAGGAAGTTATCCATTTCTTCTAGGTTTTCCAATGTTCTAGAATATAGGTTTTCAAACATTCCCTGTTGATTCTTTGAATTAATAGGAGTCTGTGGTAACTTTCTCTTTTCACTTCTGAATAAAATTTTTCTCTTTTTTATTAGCTTGGCTAGGAGTTTGTTTATTTTGTTTGTATTTTCAAGGAATCAGGTCCTTGATTGACTGTTTGGTTCTTTTGCTCTTTAGTTTATTCCCTAATATTTTTATGTCCTGCTATCTACTATATTTGGGCTTGCCTTGTTCTTGGTTTTCTAGAACCTTGAGAGGTACATGATTAGGTTATTTGAGATCTCTCTGATCATGTATGCACCTATAAATAGAATCTTTCTTATAGAATTGCTTTAATTGTATACCAGAAGTTTTTGTACATCATATTATTTTTTAAATCTAGTTAGTGTGCATCTTTGAAGTGGTGAATTTGCATTTGCAAATTTGCAAAAAAACCCATTTGCATTTAAGGTTATCAGTAAGAGGTTTTTGCCATGTCTGTGATTTTTTGGTTCTTGTGATTGGTTAGATTATTGGTAGTTCTTTTCTTTCTCCCTTGTTTGTGTTAGGAGTTTTCTGATTTACTGTGTTGGACATGGCCTTTTCTCTTCCCAGCTCCCTTTTGTTCATCTATTTCTTTCATGAAATATATTCTTTCCTCTGCTCTTGTGGATGAGACTGTTTTGCTTTTTTCCTCTGTTTGTAGTATTGCTTTAAGTATTTTCTGCAATGATGGCTTTGTTGTCATGGATTGCCTTAGTTTGTGCTTGCCTTGAAGTGCTCTTATTTCTCCATTAATTTTAAGAGTTAACAATCTTGGTTGGCAATTATTTACTTCCATGATTTGAAATATCTCATTCTACATATTCTTGGATTTTAGGATTGCTGATGAGATTTGATGTTATTCTGATTTGTTTGCTTTTTTTTAGATTTGGCATTTTCTCTTTTAGCTTTTAATACTGTTTCCTTGCCTTGTATTTTTGCCATCTTTAATATGATACATCATGGAGAAGTTCTTTTCTGGTTATATCTATTGGGGGTTCTAAATAATCTTGTCCCCGTTGGATGCACATTTTTTTCTCTAGGTTTGGGAAATTTTCTGCTGAAATTTCACTGAACAAATTATCTGTAGCTATAGACTTTATCTTAGTTCCTTTTTCTACCCCATAGAGTCTTAGGTTTTTGTATCTTACAATTTATTTTTACATAATATAATTTAATAATTATACATTATTTTGTGTATATGTGTTTTGCCTACATGTATGTGTGTTTACCATGTGAGTACAGTGCCTGTGGAAGGCAGAAGAGGGCATCAGATCCCCCTTCATAGAGTTTTGCCTACATGTATGTGTGTTTTGCCTACATGTTTGCTACATGTGTTTTGCCGACATGTATGTGTGTTTACCATGTGAGTACAGTGCCTGTGGAAGGCAGAAGAGGGCATCAGATCCCCCTTCATAGAGTTACAAATGCTCGTTAGCTGCCATGTGGGTGCTGGGGAACGAACCCTGCTCTTCACCACTGAGCCAGCTCTCCAGCGCCAGATTTTATCTCTTCAGTTTGTTCTTTTCCTTGGTCTTGTCTATTTATGATGCTTGCCACTGTGATTTTTGTTTGAGAGATTGATTGTTTCATTTCTAGTGTTTCTGTTTGATTCTTTCTCAGAGTATCATTTTCTTAGCAATTTCTCCTCTATATTTTAGTATTTTTCTTTCAAAGAGCTGTTTCATTCAGTTTTAGAACTTTTATATCTAGGTCCTGAATAGATTTATTTATTTATCTGTTTGAGTCATCATGTAGTTTCTGATCTTTTTAAAAGCAGCTCTCTTTTTTAATGAGCTCTAAAATACAGATTAAAAACATTTTTTTTAGGTTGAGTCATTGTGTGTTCCATGCAGAACATCTCAATCATTCTTAACCATCTTTTTACCCCCATCCGCACCAGTTCCCCCACAGTCCTCCGCTGGAATCCATACATTATTTCATCTGTATTAAGGTCTGTTGTGTCAAGTTAGTGTCCTCAAGTGACCTCAGTGTAGGTTCATCCACTGAAGTCTAGTCAGCCTACCCAGAGTTCCTTGCTTTAGGAGGACTAGCTCAAATGGGTAGCAGACCCCAACCTTTGCATAAAATTCTTTTTGAAAGGAGGACTATAAAATCTTTTTCTGCTATTTACCCGCTTATTTTCTTTGGTTTTCCAGGATTCAGAAATCGTGAGCTTTTGTGGATGTCATTGTTGTCTCCTGTGTTCTCTGTTTCTTTATTGAACTTTGTGCATCTATTGGGCTGAACGTGCCTTCCAGTCCCACAGACCCCTTTTCCTAGTCTTTTTCTGATTTATTTTACCCAAGCCCTCTCGCTGAGTTGTCCTCACTTTTATTTATGTTCCCCACTGCTATTTTTTTCTTCTTTTTTGGTGGGGGCTGATTGCAGTATAACGATATAATGACAGAAGTCCCAGTATTAACTTGGAATAGAAAGCCACTGTTTTTCATTTTCCACTTTCATTCCTAGAAAGTTTCAGGGTCAGCTGCACTAGGGTCCTGATTAGGGAAAATGCAGTTTATAGTTCTTTGATACTCAGGATTTCAATATGTAAGTACTGAATTGAAGGGAAAATCATCAGAAAAGAGTGAGTCAAGTAGGAAGGAGAGGAATGTATGTGGGTTAAAGATATGGGAAATAGAGAACATATTGTAAAATAAGTATAGGGTTAGAGAGGACAGCCATAAACACCTTTTTATCTAGCATAGAAAATAAAGCACAACTGAACAATGAAAGTGCAAACATTTTTAAAAAGCATTAAATGTAATAGAAACTTTCATGACTTCACTTACTATCTCTTCCTAGTTGGGATGGTGTGGTTTCTCCCTTTGGATTATCTTTGGGGGTTATTCTCCACAGGTGTGGGTAATGCCTACTTGTTTTAGTAATTCAAATAAGTTAATGTGCCCTTCCAGATGAGAAGGATTTTTGTATTGGGATAGCTACTTTTTTTCCAAAATTTTCCACTCTCCCACTTGAACTACAACCTTCTCTCTGGTATTTTGGGATCACATGTGGGGCTTTCTGTAATTGAGGCTTGAGGGGGTATGGAAGTCCTGCCTGAGGGAGTGTGGAAGTCCTGCCTGACTGAATGTACTTTGTTGCTGGAGCTCCTACTGACATGCCCATCAGGAGACTGCCAGTTCTACAGTGTACTTCCCACAGCTTGTAACCTGTCCAGGAAACGCTACAGTGTGTCGCCTCTTTCGGCAGTTGTCTCCAGAGCACCTACTGAGAACCTCAGTTCAGAATTCTGTTCTGCACTTCTGTTTCCTGTCTCCACAGCTGTCTTTCTCTACACATGGAGCCCCTGGATCTATCTTTCTCTTTCTGCTTTACCAACTTCCCACTGATCCCCTTTTTGGCTCGTGGTTTCAGAAATTTTGGTTTCAAGCCAGCTGGATCCATTGTTGGTCCTGATTGTCATGGTGTCAGGAGCATATGGAAAAGGCTACTCACCTCATGGTGGGTGGGAAGCAGAGAGAGTGCAGAGAGAGTGTGCCTGACTAGTGGACTGTCCTTCCTTTCCTTTATTCATCTGTGCCTCCCTTCTATTGGGTAGTCTTGCCCATATTCATGCAGGTCTTTCCCTCTTAAATAGCTCTGGAAATGTTACAATTAAGATGAACTAATGTATACCATAAAACGAAAAAAAATTGATTTAAAGAGAAGATTCTGTTTATATTATTGATATGTGTACCCTAGATTTTATATGAATTTTATATGAATTTTCTTATCAATTTTTAGTGTTCTTTTGCGTGTGGGAGTGCCAATTTCACAGGTCTTCACTACCTTATGTAAGAGCCTTCTTAATCTTTTTAATATTCAACCCTATTTCATTTTCATATCGACAGCTCTGTATTATCAGTCTACCCTTCATTTCCTGAAATTGGTAGAAAGAACATATAGTTGCAGGTCTATGGAATGAATAATGTGCCTTTGACATAAGGACATAACAAGAAGTGAATAATTCTAGTCTCAGCGGTGACGCACTGAGAGTGCCACATGAGGTGGGAGTTTTTGTTGTTGTGGAGCATGTCTAATTACTAACATCATATCCATCAGGAATTGACTGTTTACTTATGACTAAATTTATGACCATGAATTCATAGATTTTGATCATATAAAAACCTTATCTCAGAGAGTAAGAAGGCAGACTTTCTGTTTTCGATGACTGTAGAACTGTGCAGAATTGGAATTGAAGAAGAATTGACTTGATTACAGTTACTGACATAGTATTCATTTAAATTAATTTTTTATGGTATAGTTATTTGAGTAATTTATGTTAAAACACTATTTTAAGTTCATATATAGTTTTTAGCAATCTTACTTTTTGAGAGATTGCTATATTAACCTCCCGTTCCTTTTATCTGCTCCTTTAAGCGTAAGTAAAATAAATTTAAGGTCTTAAAATATTCATTTATAAAAATCCTGTGTTTTATTTAAAATATTTGCACCTTTACTTCAATTTATATTAAGAAAAAAATTTAAAAAGTAAAATTAAAATGATATATTTTTAGTTTAATAATAGACATGATACCTTAGATACCTTAGAGTACTTATTTTAAAATCTTCAGTATCAAAAATGTTTAGGAAAATTTCAGGACTAAATCTTTGTTTTTAAAAAGTAATAGAGTTTTGATAGAAGAAGAAATTTTCCCGGTCTGCAGATGTAACTCAGTGGTAGTATGCATGCCTAGCTTGTGTGTGGCCCTGTATTCAATCCCTAGCACTACAAGCAAAACAAAATAAAACAAAACAAAGGACCAAATAGTGCAACTTCTCTCTCTTTTTTTTTTGTATAAAATTGGTTGTAATGCCTAATTCTAATTTATGGTAGAATCCTAAGTTTTTCTGTGTAGCAATTCTAAATTATGTCCATTATATATGACCACAAATTTGTGGATAGAAATTGCTTCCTAGTACAGTGCACTCAGCTGTGCAAACTTATTTTTTTAGGGTCAAAGAAGAACACAAACCACAACCGACACAGTAAGTAAATGTATTACGAATGCAGTAGATTTGACTTCTGTACTTCTGCGGTCTTCTGCTTTCTGCACCTTTGCTGGTATTAGCTTACACTAATACTGGATAGGCTGCAGCTAGTGTGTCTTCTGCTTTCTGACTCTCTGGCTTGTAAGAGAGCTGCCTGCAGCTTCTTACTTCATCCACATAGTGACTGGATGTAGTTTTTTGCTGCCTGTTTGTGGACTAGTTAATTGTTCAAACTCAATTTCTCTACATTCTGACTGCCTGATGATAATTGGAGCTCACATTTCCATTGGCTGTAGCTTTTGTGCCTGTGTATTTTTATAATTATAGGTAAAAAACATTTAATCTACATTGTTATTCTTTTGGTTATTCAGTCACATTATTTGCTTATTTAAACAGGTGGTTTCCCTTTAGTGGGATCACTGAACTGGTAAATAACGTTCTTCAGCCCCAGCAAAAACAACAAAATGAAAAGGAGCCCCAGACGTAAGTAGCTGGTCTACACAGACTAAATATTGTCTATAGTAGCATAATATAACTGAATAATATCAATTAGAATTCTGCCCTTGCATTGGTATGCCCTCAGAGAGGAAAACTGTTAAACTAAAGTTTGATAATTCAATTTTTAGTTATTCCATGGAAATCTAAAAAGAAAAAAAGGTTAGAAGAAAAAAAAGTTTAAGGTTAGTAGAAAAGAAGACAGTCCTCCCCTATTTAATATGAATATGTAAAACATGTTTGCTCAGAAAAAATATCTTTGTACAGTGTATTCTAGAGTGTCTTTAAACCAAAGCTGTAGAGGCCATTAAGAGGTTTTAGCTCCTAAATGTAGTGTTTGGTCAAATAGTTTTGTAAAAGTTGTTTTAAGAAAGATTATTTATTGGTTTATTTATTGTAGTAATAATGAGAACCTAAGTATGTAGGTATTAGAATGTAATACTGTTTACTAAACTTATCTGACCATTGAATCCTGTTTTCAATGATTTCATTAGTTCATAAAAATGATTTGGCAAGAAATATAGCAGAATATACTCACATCGACCTATAACATTAAAAACAGGTTGAGTCTTACCTGGACTGAGTGGGGAAAAGTAACACTTGAAGCTGGGAGGGAATAACGGTGGTGAGGGGAACTGGGGAGGAACGGGGGTAGAGGGAGTGGGTGGTGGACGTGATCGAAACACTTTGTGTGTGTGCACGAAATTCTCAAACAGTTAAAGAAAACCCAAAAGAAAGAGATTTGAAAGATTAGTAACCCTATTAAAATTCACAGTGGAGTAAAAATTAAATAAAGATTTCATTTCTTTTAGTTGTTAATTTAAAAACACCCTTTAAAAATGCAGATCATACTTATTCTTAATTGTGTAAAACAGAATGAGATAGATCACTTTTGTTTACAGCTTTTTAAAAAATACTTTATTATTTTTATTTTATGTGTATGAGTGTATTGCCTGCATGTATGTGAGTGCACCCATGTTGTGAAATGCCCCTGGACGTCAGAAGACAGCTTGGATCTCCTGGAACTGGAGTTACAGACAGTTGTCAGCCGCCATATGGGTTCTGGGAGTCAAATTTGGGTCCTCTATAAGAGCAGCCAGTGCGTCTAACTGCTGAACCATCTCTCTAGTCCCTGTTTGCAGCTTTTTGATACAGACTTGCCACAGGGCTCTTAATTATGTACAGGAGAGTCTAAAATGTCTTACCAGGTATGCAGGAAGAAAGGAATCCTGAATATTATGAGTTGTAGTAACAGCTGCTAAAACCAGTTCACATTTGATTTTCCTTTATTTCCTGATAGAAATTTTAGAATGTCCAGAGTTGAAGATTTGCCAAAAGAGCAGCTGTTTCAGCAAAGATGACTCTAATCTTAGCTCCCATCCCAATACTATTCTATTGAAGAGCTGTAATGGCTTGGATTAAGATCTACTTTTTTACAAGAATAAAGGTTAGGGTTAATAATGTGAAGAAAATTCAAACAGAGAAATGTGTTGGGGAGAAATTTGATGTCTCTAGTGTTTCAGGGAATAGCTCTTAAGTTTTGTTAGTAAGGTTACAGGAGAATTTTTGTCTTCTCTTAGTTAATAATCAAGGTCTAAAGGAAATTCAGAATGCTAAAAATGAAAATATGTGCAAAGATACTGAGAACTATCTTCTATGGATACTAAAGTACAAGGAGCAGAGTTATTTTATTTTTAAATTTCTATTTATTTTCAATTAGTACTTTTTTGTTCTTGGATAGAAGCTGTTTATCCTAATTTTTTCTTGTACTTTATTCAAGAGTCATTGATTGTCTTTTTTCCAAAGATCACATACTTCTGAAGGATTCTTAAGACTCCTGTTTCAAGTCTCCTAATAGAGTGATTTTCAGCAGTTCATCGAGATGGATTATGTCTTAAGGAAAAATATTTATTTTTAAATTATATGTTTTTATATGTTTCTGTGTGTGGGTATGGGCATATGTGAGTGCAGCTACCCACAGAGGGTGGCAGATCCTTGCAGCTGGGGTTACAGGTGGTTGTGAGCCATCTGACATGGGTACTCAGAACTGACCTTGGGTCCTCTGCAAGATCAGTGTGTGTTTGTAGCCACTGAGCCATCTTTTCAATGTGAGTCTAAGAATCAACATTTGGGAGCTTTTATCAAAATGCTAGTTGTTAGTAAATATTCTCTCTCTCTCTTTCTCTCTCTCTTTTTCTCTCTTTCTCTCTCTCCCTCCCTCCCCCCTTCCCTGTCTCTTTCCCTTCCTCCCTGTCTTTCCCCCTCCCCTTCTCTGTACACATACCATTTCTTTTCATTTCTCTTCTAGAAGATTAAGTCTTTTGGTTTTAGGTCATGGAATGTTCCTTACTGCTTGTATCTGTTGATTAGACAATGTATCACAATTCCTTTGCTTATTTTCTCAGCGTATAATATAGCAGAATCTCAGATCAGAGATGAAAAGTTAAAACAGCAGAGTAACCTGTATTAATTCACAAGAGGAGAAATATATCTTCCAAAGAATTGATTGTATTATTCTGAAAGTATTTTTTATTGCTTCTTTGAGAATTTTACACAATGTATTTTGATCATATTCAGATTCCCTCGCCCATCTTCACTGCCACCTTAATTAACCCTCCCTGACTTAGTATTCTTTAATATTATTATTAAAGCCTATTGAGGCTAAATTGTGTTCCCAAATGCTCTTGGGTATGGGTCTATCTGCTGGAGCCTGGTCAACCTACCTGGCATCATATCCTTAAAGAAAACTGACTCTTCTCCCAGCATCTATCACTTGCCAATAGCCCACTAGCTAGGGTTGGGGCTTCTCGCCAAATGCCTTTCCCTTTATGCTGAGATTTTGCTGGGCTTGAGCTTGCATAGGTCTTGAGCCTGCGGTCACAGTGTATAACAACGCTACTATCTGGAAAAACCAAAACCAAAACCAAAACCAAAACCAAAACAACTGTTCTTCTAGTCTTCCACCACCTCTGGATCTTACAGTCTTTTTGCCCCTTTGCAATGATCCCTGAGCCTTGGGAGGAGAGTGTGATATAGTTTTTGTCCCATTTAAGGCTTAGCACTCCACAGTCTTTTACTCTCCCCATGTTGGTTAGTTTGTGGGTTTCTGTGTGAATTGATATCTCCCGCAAGTAGAAGCTCCTCTGGTGAGAGTTGATATATGCATTAATCTATGGGTATGGCAGTAAGTCATTGGGAGTTAGATTAATACTATGTCCATTTAGCCAAATTATAGTAGTAAGTAAGACCCATGACCGTTCTAACCATGGGTTCTTGACCCTGCCAAAGCCAGGATGACCTCTATCTTCCGAAGTGTGACTTAAATCCAATCAGAGATTGGTTGATTACTCTCTTTAACATTTGTGCTGTTGTAGTACCTGTGGGCATATCTTGCTTAGCCAGTTGTTATTGTACTTTGCAGGGTTCACAGCTAGCTAGGGTTGATAATTACTTTTCTCCTCCAGCCCCTTCCAGCATTATGAAAGCTAGCCAGTAGGAATGAGGCTTCCAGGTCAGTACCAGCTTGATTTCTCTTTGTTTATGACTCACATATGTAGTGTCTTCAGTCAGTACTGTTTGAGACAACTACTCCTCTACCATTCTACAGTCCCAAAGAGGGAATCCATTCCTGGCATTGGGCCATTTATTTGCTAGCCTGTGGTGTCTGGTAGGGACATTTTCCCACCACTATAGGATAACTCCATTTAAACTGTTTAAAGACTGTGTGTGTGTGTGTGTGTGTGTGTGTGTGTGTGTGTGTGTGGTGTGTGTGAAGAAGATTCTATAGTAGTAGGTTTCCATATGACTTTCTAAAAGGTCTTTAGTGTTAGTTATCCTTCTCTATTCCCTTCTCTACTCTCCCATACCGACCATTAAACCCTTCCTGGTCCGTTATTTTCCTTTCCCTCTCTTATCACTGAGCCCTGTCTTCCCTCCCGTGAACTGTATTGTTTTGAAGGCTAATGTCAGTAGAAATTGAAGAGACTTTGAAAATCTTGATATTTTCAACTTTAAATTCCTCTTGTTTCTACTTTTTTTCCCAAAGATTCAGGATAATATGAACAAAATATGCTTCTTGTAAACCCTATTCTTATTGGTGCCTGACTGGTCAAAACAGTTGATATGAGGTTATGAAATGGTGCAGTTACTTGACTTAGAAGTTTATAGGTCCAACGTAGCTTGAATAATCTGAATAATCTAAATAATTCTGAATAATCTAAAATTTACTGCATCTATTGTATACCCTAGAACCACTTTAAATTCTTTGTGGCTTAAAGCAGGAATGTCTAACTAACTAAATAAATAAGAATTATAACTTATAAGGTATTTATTCTAAAAATGCTATTTCATTCATGACACCTTCCTGTAATTCTTGCACTCAGGAAGCTGAGGCAGGATGATATTACATCACAAGACTTTTTGTCTGAAAATTGAGAAAAGTTCTGAAGTGCTTAGTGCTAAGTTTTTGTGAAAACAGTCCATTTAGTGAGAGAGATGCATATGTTGGAAGCATGTAATTAATTGATTTGTCATATAATAGGCATAGCTGAGTATTAGCAGCCCTTTAGGATCTCCTCCAGCTCCTTCCCCAGGATCACTACCTCCCGTTCTTGTGGTGAGGGTACCTGGATTGACCTCTGTGAATCCACCATTTTCTATAGCATCATTTTTTTCCTATTTTTATTTTGGCTATGCAAATTAAATAAATAAAAATGTACTGTATTTTGTCTGTGTCACTTTTTACAATATGTTTGCACAATACATGATTGTATAAATTAATTGATAGGATTTCAGGTTGTGTTTCATTTATTCTCCTTGCTAAATGTTACTTCAGAAAAGCATATTGTATTTTATTTACGTTTTACTTTGGTATATATTTGGTCTTATTTCCAATATTTAGGCTATTTTTGATAGTGCTACTTTATATACTCTGATGACATTTTTTCAGATTACTTCAGAGGATAATTTTATAGTTATTTGTGAAAATAAAGTACTTTTTAAAATTAAAAATACTTCTTAAACATTAAAGCTAGTATCTCTGTTGGGGTGTAGGTCTGCATTTCTCACTGATTTATTTGATAATGCTACATATGCTCTTTACTGAGCATGCCTTAACATTTGATGTTTTGGTGGCTCTGCATGTGACCGAGGAAGAGGAGAAAGGAATTCCAAGCAAAGGAACACCACAGAGGAGTGACATGATCATATTGTGTCACTTTCCTACACAATGATGATGCAATTCAAGGTTTATAGTTAGCTAAGATTAAGTATAATTTAGTCATACCAATTGTGAGAAATGTAAATAAGGTAGTTTTATTTTTATTTCTTTTAAACACATGGTATTTTATCTAGTGTATTAAAAGTATTTTACTCCCCTAGTAGCTTTTCAAAGAAGTATTTTATGGTTGAAGATAGAACATCCATATCCATAATGGGTTCAAAATGAGTTTTCTGTTTATCTACATCTTTTAAAATCTAAAATTGAGTTTGTTAAATATTTTTATTTGGAAGAAAATTTTAGAAAAGCAGTGAAACACACTTTTCCCTTAGCGTCAGGTGGTGGTGTGAATATACTGCTGTTGAGTGATGCCCTATAGTAATATAAAGGTGCAAATTCTTTCACTTACTTTTAAATCAGCTCCTAATATTAGACCTATTTCCTACTGTGAAGAGGATAATCATTTTTAAATATTCCAAGCATTTTATTTCTAGTGAGTGTATACTCTTTTTTGATGAGTTTGTCCTCAATTTTAATTGCATTTCAGATATTATGGTAACATACTAAAATTGAGAAGCAGCTGGGTATGATGGTTCAGTCCTATAATCCTAGCACCTGGGAGGCTGAGGCAAGAGGATCATGAGTTTGGGGCTACCATGGGTTATACAGACAGCCCTGTCTCAAAAAAAAAAAAAAAAACCCCAAAAAACCTCCCAATTAGCTAACCAACACAGAAAACAAAATGAAACAAAAAAAGCAAAACAAAAGCTGGAGAAGCAAGGCCATTTGTGTTTACAGATCTGTATGTAAGACAAAAACAGTGTTTATAGAGAACTTCATGTGACTTGATATGAAGATGTTTTCACTGGTTATTTTTAAAAAAATACTTCAGAAAATTTTTTTGATTTATTGTTAGCCTAAAAAATGAAATATCTGATTTATTTCAGATCATTTTATAAAATTTCTTATCTCTAATGTGATATCAGAAAACTAAGGTGACATTTGATAATATGGGAAATAACCCTTAGCATGGAATTGAAGGGGTTCTCCTCTAAGCTGCCCCTTCACTTCTCCTTTCCTCCCCCCTGTATACCTTATTGCAAACAAGAATACTTTCAACCTCCAGAATTTTTGTCTGCATTTACACTTTGCATTTGAAATACTTCAGTTTGATACTCATTCCTCATTTTATACCCTCTGTGCTTATCTTGAAGGAATAGGATGTGTAAAAACTGAAAAATGTCCCATTTCTGTGAAATCATGTCAGTATTATTCAAAATGATTGCTTCTTTTCTTTGTATTCTAGTACCAATTTTCTCATATATTTATTTCAGGTGTGTTTGAGTTGACTTAGATCTTGTTTACATATCTGCCTAATATTTATAGACCTGTGTGCCTTATTTTACTGATGACAAGAACTGACATATTTAAGTTTATAGTTTTGCTCTATCCCTCAAATTCGTGACACACAATATGCTGTTCATCATTAATTCAAACATTCAGCAAATATTTATTGAGGAATTGGCTATGGGCTATGTATTTAGCCAATCGCTCAGATAAAATTAGGAGTACAAACAGAAAACTCTCATGGATTCTATTTGTTAATGACAGAGGTAGGGATTAGTCAGAGAGTCACATATATGAACAAAAGGTGCACTTGTGATAAATACAATATGCTGTGATACTCAGAAAATATTTAATGGAAGACTTGACCTAATAGTTAATGCTAAGTAATATCTTTCCAAGTAAGTAATGCCAAAGTACAGTAAGAATAACGAAGCAGAAAATATCATGATTGTTAGTTTCATGAAATCATTGGCAAAACTGCTTTTGCCTTTTCTCTGAAACTACATGTAAAACATAGAAACATTTAAAGAAATTGTATAGATCCTTGGACAATCTAATGGAGTCTATAGATGCCTTCTTAAAAGAGAAATACTATCAATTATGAAGGAAATTATTTAAACCGGAATACAGGTTTATTTATGGACTTCTTGGGAGTGGATAACAAATTAAAGCAGAAAATTTTAAGTTAAAAATAATTGGTTTCACCATTATTTTTTCAAAGATCAGCAGTAAATGAAAGCAGTGTCTTTGTAGATAAGAAGACAATATTGTAAAGACTTCCATTATCCTAAACTAATCATAAATGTAATGTGATGGTGATAACAAGCACAACATGATTTCCAAGAAACTGGATAAAAGTATTACTCTATTTTATGTAAGTAAAACATTTTACCAATATTTTCAACAAAAAGAACAGAGAGATTGACCCATTTTTTACCAGATTTCACAACAAATCGTGAAGCCTCAAATAATTCAAGGTTTGAATACCTATAGCTATAGAGATTATATGATGGGATCTGTGAAAAGGGAGAAAATAAATTTAACAGTCTAAAAAACTGAAGTGGTATGATCTCACAGTGGAAAGTGTTTAAGTTCTAATGAGCAGGCTTTTTACAGATGACTTTTAAAGGAGCAGTGTAGATGATGAGCTTGTGCAGGACTTGAAAATTCCCCTAAGGAGAGTGGAGTAATAATAGTACAACTATGTGGCAGGCGAGACGTTTTTCAGGAATAGCAGATGATTTTTAAAATTATTTTATTATTTTTATTTCTTGTGTTGTGAAATCTGTTAAAAAATCTTGTTCCTGTCCCCTTCCTGCCCTTCTCTGTCATTCTCTGCTTCCTGTCTGCCATGAGGTACAAAGCCCCTGCCATAGGCTCCTGTTGCCTTGTTCTGCCCAGATGATGGAGAGGACGAAGCAATCGAGAACTAAACCCTTTAGAATCATGAACTCTTTCCTTCCTTAGGTTCTTTCTTTATGGTTATGTTATCACAGAAGTAAGGTAACACAGCAGTGTTTCTTCAAGTTGTATGTTGTAGTTTAAAAATTTTAAATTGAGAGCTCTTCATTAGATAGAGTTATAAAGACTTAGAACTGTCATTATTATCATAATCATCACCATCATGAGAGGGATGACTTTAAGATATCCCATGTGTATGAGTGTATTGTCTGCGTGTAGGTAGATGCACTCATGTCATGCAGTGACCCTGGAGGTCAGAAGAGGGTGTCCCTTGGAACTGGCATTAAGGGCAATTGTTAGCCACCATGTGTGTGTTGGGAATTGAACCTGGGATTCTCTAATAGTTGCCTGTGCTCTTAACCATTGAGCCATTTCTCCAGCTCCAGTAGCATGATTTAAAAAGTTCTGATGTTTCACAGAACTCTGGAGTGAAAAAAATTTACTTTAGGAAATACCGAATTTAATGAGTTATTTCATTAGATTGACATAGAACATTATGATTGACATAGAACATACACAAAAGTATGGATTAGAAGGCTATGTGAAATAAGACTGAAAACAGAAGCACTTCAACATTCATGCATTATGGTATATATATTATATATTTATTTGTAGAACAGTTTTAAATTGAATATTGTATTTTTGGATGTTTTATTCATATCAGGGATCTGCTTAATATGAATTGTGCATAAAGTTTTAGTGGGATATATTCAGGCTCATTCATTTGCATACTATCTATGCTCCTCCAGCCTAGTGATGAGTTGAGAAATTTTAACAGATACTCTGTGGCCCACAATGCCCAAATATCATGCAGCCCTTTATAAGGTTTGCTGTCCTCTCATCTACATTATTAGGAATCCACATATTCAAATTTATGTCCTTAAGATCTTTTGGACTCTCATTGTATTTCAAGTTTGGTTGTGACAGTGTTCTGAAGTAGGAGTAAACACAACTACCAGTGAAATACAATGCAGAGTCCATAAACAGAGATACACAGGAATGAGAACTTTGTATATGATAGGTTGAGATCAGGAATTGGTGGGAGAGACTGAACTACTTAATAAATGATGATGGGGGAAGTAGACTCTCTATAAAAAGAACATTGAAATTAAATCTGTGCCTCACATCATGTATAAAAATAAACCAGATCGATTAAAAGCTTAACTGTGAGAGGCAAAATTATAAAGCTATTAGAAGAGGCTGGAGAGTTCTTTTGGAAACAACACAGGTAAATAAACAAACATGTTTGTGCTCAGGCATGTGCATGTGCACACACAAAACCATCAAATCACAATGAGGGAAGGAAGAACTTGATATAGTAATGACCTCAGAATGAAAGATTTCTATTTAACAAAGAATACTATTAACAATTAGGTGATGGATTTGGAGAAGATTTTGCTGTTTAATTTTATGAAAGATTATATATAAGCTAGATAGGGTATACCTTCAGATCAGGAACAAAAATATAGAAAATCTAATCCAAAGTACTGGGTAAAAGGTATACTTAAGCAATTGATATGACTGACAGTTCATCTGACTGAACTTCATTAGAAACCAGAAAAATGTGAACATTTTTTGTTGGTCTAGTGATTATGATTTGGTGTTTCATTGCTGTGGGTCAGGTATGATCTCAGGTTAGGAAAGTTTTTCTTCTATCAGGTGTGATGGCCAGCCTGGGCTACATAAAGGAGCGAGGGAGGGAGAAAGGGAGAGAGAGAGAGAAAGAAAGGGAGAGAGAGACAAGAGAGAGAGAGAGAGAGACTATCATATGATCTATTTTAGGCACAGACAAGAACGTGTAAGGGAATGCACCATGATGAGTTTAAATGATTGAAAGAAAGCTAGGATGGCTTTAGAGGGATGCAAAAGAAGTAGTGCAAAAACCAAGATTGAAGAGGTGGGTGTGTCTCCAGTACAGTACCTCACTGAACAGTGTGGATATATTCTGATTAGATAATTTTGTATGATTAGATAGTTTTATCTTTGCACAAAATTTGTACTGTATAGCCACCGAAACCTAAATGGTACAGCCTACTCTATACCTAAATTATATTATAAGCTCATAGAACCACCATTGTATGTGCAGTTCATCATTGAGTGGAGCATCATCATGTGGTACATGACTGTATGCACATTCAAGGCTTTGTAGGTTCTATGAGAGTTTTCTTGTAACAGTCAGCAATGAGCTAACAATTTTTAAAAATTAAAAAAAACTTGAAAACTTTCTTTAATGCTTCTTGTATTAGTCCAGCTTAACTACAGTGGACTTAACTACAGTGCAACACATGAAGCTATTAACTTAAAAGGAGAAACTGTTTAAGTTACAGTCCATGATTTGGTAGTCCTATAGCTTTTGGCCTTGGATAAGGGCACCATGTGTTGGTGTCAGGAACGTGTGTCAGAGCAAAGAGCTCACCAGTCAGGAAACAGAGACTGAGAGGATACTGGGGTCCCACACCAGCTCAGGAGTGAGCTTCCAAAGCTGAAGGACTCTCCCTAGTCCCTTCTACCTGATGGGTCACAGCATCCCCAGTGTGACCCCTTGCTGACTGGTGCACTGCCATAGTCCAGCCTCACCAATGACAGTATTGATTAGGAAATACAGTTTATGTACTTATTTATATATATTATTACATTTTACAAGAAGTCTTAAAACATGTGTATAGTGGAAGGAGAAATCATCTTTTTTATGTTTTAAAAAAGAGTCCATATATCTCACAAATGCACAATAAAAGTTACAGATAAAATGGGATTATATCTGAAATTTTCTTTGCAATAATAGGAATAAGGGCTGGAGAGATAGCTCATGGTTAAGAGCACTGACTGCTCTTGCAGATGACTTGGATTCAGTTCCCAGCACCCACATGGTAGCTAAGAACCATCCGTAACTCCAGTTCCACAGGATCTTACACCCTCTTCTGACCTTTGCAGGCTTTGCACAACATGGGAGCACTTACACACATGCAGGCAGTACACTCATATACATAAAATAAAGATAATAAATAAAATATTAAAAGTAAAATAATGGGAACAGAACACATGGACTCTTTGAAACTCTTATTGGGCAGTTGTGAATTTTATACAATATATTTTGATCATATTTATATCCTCTCCCTTATCTGCATCCCCTTAATACCACCCACCCAATTTCACATACTCTAATATATATATATATATATATATATATATATATATATATATATATATATATATATATTAAGGAATATAGAGTCAAATTTGTATCCCCGAATGCCCTTCAATGTGGGTCCATCCATTAGAGCATGGCCAGTGTGACGAGTCTCACCTTTAAATGAGACTGACTTTCTCCCTTCCAGCAGCTGTCAGTTGCCAATGATTCCTTAGGTAGAGCTGGGGTTTGTTACTCACTTTCCCAGGTCTTTGCTGGAATTTTGTTTGGTTTGAGCTTACATGGGACTTGTGCATGTTGTCAACATTGCTATGAGTTCCTATTTGTAACTTCCCAGCCATCAGGAAAACTCTGCTTCCTTGTAGTCATCCACCTCCTCTGGCTCTTACATTCTTTCCACCTCTTCTTCTGCAATTATCCCTGAGCTTTGGACAGCAGAGATTTGATATAGGTGTTCTATTCAGGGATACGCAGTCTGCAACCTCTTATTCTCTGCACATTGGCCAGTCGTGAGTTTCTGTGTTAATCACCTTCTGCTGCATAAGGAAGCTTTTCTACTGAGTGTTGAGAGGTGCATTAATCTTTGGTCAGAGGTATAGCTGGTAAAGATTTTTCCTCCCATTCTGTAAGGTCGCTTCTTCACTTGAATGATGGTATCCTTTGCTGTGCAGAAGCTTTTTAGTTTCATGAGGTTCCATTTGTCAGTTGTTGAACTTAATGCTTGTGTTAGAAGAGTCCTGTTCAGAAAGTCCTTTCCTGGGTCTATAAGTTCCAGTGTATCCCCTACTTCTCTATCAGATTCAGGGTACTGGGTCTTTTGTTGAGGTTTTTGGTCCATTTGGAGTAGAGTTGTGTGAATTGTGAGTGATAGGGAATCTTGTTTCGTTCTTCTACATGTCACTATCTAGTTTGACCAGCACCATTTAGCAATGTACATTTCAAGAAAGATAATTTTTCCTGTGCTATTGACATTGATCAAAGGAGTAAAATGAGAATGTGGATAGCCTAGGCACAAGACCACCCTGTGCATCAGGTGGGAATTCACAGCAAGGAAGGCCTACTCTATTGTCAGTGGAGACTAGTGAAGTAGAAAGAATCAGGTAATTGCAGAAGGGAAAACTGAAGCAATTTAGTGAGAAATTATGCATTTGATGGAAAGAAATATTTTGAGAATAATTCTAAATTTTACAGTTACATAGTTGAATGGTGAGATCATTTACTGAAATGGGAACCCTGAAAGGAATATGGTTTGCACAGAAAGCTGTAGCCAGCTGTGGTGGTGCACACCTTTAATCCCAGCATATAGGAGGCACAGGCAGGCAGATCTACGAGTTCAAGGCCAGCTTGGTCTACATAGTGAGTTCCAGGACAGCTGGGGCTACAGGGAGACCCTGTCTCAAAAGAAAAATAAAAGAAAGTTATGAGTTCACACTTGGACATCTTGAGTCTGATGTAGTATTGAGTTCAAAGATGCTGTGTGGTCACTTGAATACTGATGCTCAGGAGATTTCTGAGTTGGGGAATTTATGATTAGAAGTCACTTAAACATAGGTGGAAGTTGAGGCCTTAGGTACACATAAACTGCTTCAGAAAATACTCTACAATGTAAAGAAATGAGGGTCTGAGTCTTGACATTTAAAGAAATTAAAGGTAATAGCCATAGGAAGAAAACCAGCAGAGTGATTTGAAACCTAAGTGGGTCGTGAGAGTGATGGATGATGCATTATTTCCAGTATTGTTGGACGCTCAAGTAAAATGAACACTAAAATATGTTCACTCATTCATTTTAGGTACATGGAGGGAGAATTAGGAATTGGACAAAATGTAGATTGGATTTGGTTGAGGAGTAACTGAGGTGAAGAATTAGAAAGAGAATATTGCTTATTTATAAATGGGAAAGGGAGATACACTCCTTTGACAAGGAGTGCACTTAGGCCTAGCTCTGCCTGTACAGCACTGCTTTGTTTAGTAGTGTCTCCTTTCAGTGAATAGGTAGTGTGATTATGTAAATCGCGCTAAAAGTTTTCTCTATTACTTCAAATGAGTGTCCTATTCAGATTTCCACTTCTCTGTCTCTTTCTATAACGAACCAAAATCATCTGATCCCATACTGCAACTTTAATAGTTTTGTAGTCTCTAAGATCGTTTCAGTCCTTGTGTAATAAGCTTTTAAGTACTTCAAAACTAGTACTGGGAGGCACGTAGTCACTACCTCTGCTCCTAATTTGACTGTGTTTCTTCTCTTCATGTGTGAAATTGGGCTGCTACTTCCCTTGAGGTACACTGTGCTTTGATAACTTGTTTAGGACTCTGTACCTTCAGAGCTGACATAAAACATTGGTCTTCCTGGTTTTCCTTTTTCTGCTTTTTTCTTTCTCAAAATGGTGTTCACCCACTTACTGAGAGGATGTGAAGGGTTTCCACAGGGATGCAGTGTATATGTGCAGTATGAAACAAATGTACAAATATGTGTCAGATTTCCATTCATGGAAAGATGCTTTGGGAAAAGCTAGGATACAGAGCTCATGCAAGTATTCACTTAAAACTATGCCTATTCTGGTGTATGTTTTGTGGTCTTAACCTCCTCTAGTGGTTCTTGTTTTGTGTCAGCGGGTATTTATTTAAACTAAATGAGGAACTGGAGTGATGGCTTAGGGGTTAAGAGCATTGTGTACTGCTCTTTAGAGGACCCGAGTTCAGATCTCAGCACCTACGTCCAGTGGCTTACAACTCACTGTAAATCCAGTTCCAGGGCATCTGGCACCCTCTTTTGCTTCATTGAGAACCTGCACTCACATCACACACACACACAGACACACACACACACACACACACACACACAGACACAAGCACACACACAATTAAAAAATCTTTAAAAAGAATTTAAATCATCACAGAAAAGCAATCTATTATTTGAAATGACAGAAAGTTAATGATATGGTCACAATTTTCAGTGATGTTAGTTGTAAAAGAAATGAAATATGCTTTTGTAATGAAGTACACATATAAAGATTCCCAGACTTTTATTTAGATCTGCAGTTTAAATCTTTCTAAAAGTGAGGTTCTTTAGAAGGAATTATTTATGGTAAACTCACCTCCTTGAAAGATGCACTTGAGTGAGTTCTTAGAAACATGTATTTCTGTATCCACCATTATCAAATCATGAGGTATATCCTTCACTCAAAAAGTTTCTTATGCCCATCTGTAGTTAATTCTCTCATGCCATTCTAGCCCCAGCAACCATTGATTTGATTTTGTCTCGTCTAGAATATCATATAATTGAAATGATATCTTATAGAAACAGATAAATAATAACATCCAAGCTAAATTTGGCTCAGTGTGTTTTTGTGTGTATAATTGACGAGCTAACAATAGTCTTTGCATTTTTAAATGTCTGTAAAGAAAGATGTTCTGTGATTGCAGAAATGGCTTTAGATAAAAATTTCAGTATTCCCAAATAAATCTTGTTTGGAAGACAGCTCTGCTCGTTCCTTCCTATATTGTCAATGGCACATGTCACAGATGTTCATTTTTAACTTTTTATACAAGGATTTTCAAGTCCTATTTTTAAACTTGAGTTACCTGTTGCATAAAAGAACATTTCCCCATTGAATTACTTTATGATATGTGTAAAATTTAATGCTTAATAGTTGGCTGTTTCTGAACTCTAGATTGTATTGCAATTGATGATTGTCTTTATCATTTACTAATTTCATATTGATTTCATTGCTGTCACTTTTATCTTAAGTCTTGAAATTAGATAGCTTATGAATCCTTCAACGTTTTTCTTTTAAAAAATGCTTTGCTTATTGTAGGAGTTTTGTTTTTCCATATAAATTTTAGAGATAGTTGGGCAGTGTGTAAAAAATCATGCTGGGATTTTGATCAGTAATGTCATTAGATCAGTAGATCAGTTAGAAGATGCTTGAAATATAAAACACACGAACTGTTCCAGTAAATAAATATATTTCTCCTATTATTTAAGTTTCCTTTTGATTCTTTAGCGTTTTGTTAAATTTATTTTCTCCTTCTTTTTTTGGGCAAGGGGAGGCTATTGCCTCTTAAATTTTTATTTTTACTTGTTTATTAGTGTATAAAAGTATAAGATATTTTTGTATATTGCTTGCTTAACTTATGGCCTTCCTAAACTTCTTTATTTGTTATATGAATTTTCTGTCATGCATTTGAGATATAATCCATCTACAGTAATACCAACTACATACAAAGTTTCTGTTTTGATTTATAATATGCCTTTTATTTTCATTTGCTTTTTTTTGATCTTAATGCACTGGACAGGATTATTAGTTCAATGACTGAAAGTAGTGAGGAAGGACACTGTGCCTTCCTTGATAGTGATCATAGGAAGAAAGCTTTCCATATTTCATAGTACAATATGATGGTAGCTTTAGGTCATTTTGGGGATGCTGCCAGTGTTCTTAACCACTGAGCCATCTCTCCAGCTCTTTTTTACCAATTTTCAAAATTCAATACATTGTTATTAACTACAATCACTAGGCTATATACTAGATCTATTGGACTTAGCCCTCCCTTCTAACTGTGATTATTTCTGAACATCTCCTTTTTAAAAATTTATTTTTATTTTATTTTATGTGTATGTGTGTATTGCCTGCATGTATGTAAGTGCACCTGTGTCATGCAATACCCCGGAAGAGAGCATTGGATCCTCTGGAATTGAAGTTATGGACAGTTGTTAGCTGCCATGTGGGTACTGGGAACCAAATCTGAGTCCTCTGTAAGAGTAGCCAGTGCTCTTAACTGCTGTGCCATCTCTCCAGCCCTAACTGTATTTCTTTTGACTAATATCCTTTTAGTTTCTCACAGCCCTACCTCAATATATTTTGCTGTTATGCTTCAATTTTGGTTTGTTTCAAGATGCTTTTAAATTTTCCTTTTTATTTATTTTCTGTGACCCACAGATTGTTTGCATGGCATTTAATTGTTGCATATTTGTGAATTTTCCAAAATTCTTCATAGTATTGATTTCTGCTTTTATATCTTGTGGTCAAAGCAAATATTTGAATGTTTTTCCAATATTCTTAAATTTGCTAAGACTTATTTTGTAGCTTACCATAAGATTTATCTTGGGCAGTGTTGTGTGTACACTTGAGATGAGTGTGTACTCTGTTTTGGGATGGAAATATTGTTTACATGTCTGTCTATTTACTCTAAAGTGTAGCTGAAAATATTTTTTCTTATTAATTTTCTGCTAGTATCCTCTGCACATTGGTGACAGTGGGGAATGCAGTCTATTACTCTTATTTATTGTAATCTAGCTCACTGTTTTGATCTACTAATATTTGCTTTACATATTTTGGTTCTCTAATGTTCAGTGTATTCATATTTAGAATTCCTATATTTTCTTGATGAATTCATTATAATAAAATGGTTTTCTTTGTGTTTTATTACAGTTTTGACTTAGTTCATTATATCAGATACAACTGTAGCTCTCTGGAACTGGAGAGATAAGATAGCTCAGTGTTTAAAAGCATTTAATGATCTGAAGAAGACCTGGGTTCAGTTCCCAGCACCCACATAGCAGCTAACAACCATCCTTAACTGCAGTTCCAAGGATTGGCATTGCATTCATGTGGCCTTATATACATGCAGAACACTCATACATGTAAAGAAAAATTAAGTGAATAAAAATTGAACTGTGGCCACTTCTGCCCTGTGGGTTTTCATTTGCATGGAATATTTTTTTTTTTTTAGCCCTTTTACTTTCAGTCTGTCCTTAAAAGTGAAATAAGTCATATAGGCAGCCTATAGTTGAGATTTTTTTTTTTTTTGAAATCTAGTCTCTGAATTTTTTTGATTTTTTAAAAATTTTATTATTATTATTTTGGTCTTTATTGAGACAAGTTCTTCCTGTAGCTGTCCTGAAACTCACTATGTAGACCAGGCTGATCTTTAACCCACAGAGATCAGCCTGCCTCTGCCTCCCAAGTGCTAGGACTAAAGTCGTGCGCTACCATGTCTGGCTTAAATTTATTTTTATTTTGTATGTGTGAGTATTGTGCTTGCCTGTGTGTTAGTGCATCTGTGTCATACAGTGCCATCAGAGGACAGAAGAAAGTATCAGATCCCCTGGAACTGAAGTTATGAACAGTTGTTTTCTAAAAGCTATGTGGTGCTGAGATTTGAACCCAGATCTTCTGCAAGAGCAACCAGTGTTCTTAACCTTTGAGCCATCTCTCCAGTTCCAGTTGAAATATATTTCTATTAATTTCTTCTATTTCTTTTGATAAGAGAATTTAATCTGTTTATACTCAAGGTAAAACAACGTAATTGTGATTGTTAATTTTATGTTAGTTGTTTTGCAGAGTATCAGGTTTCTTTATAGCATTTTCGTATATCTTAATTTTGTGTAGTTTCTCAGTTTTTCTTTTATCTTTGCTTTCTAGCAGGTTGACAATGAAGTATCTAGGTGTGTGTGTGTGTGTGTGTGTGTGTGTGTGTGTGTGTGTGTATGTGTGTGTGAGATTTGTTTTCCAAAGGCTTTTCTTAGGTGCTTGTGGTTCTAATGTGTGTGCGTTTTTTTCTTTTAATTATTTGTCCTTATCTCATTAAATGTTTCTTGATTTTGTTTCTGCTTTTTTCTGGGGTTTTAATTTCACGTATTAGGTTTAATCATAGGTTTTGTGTTATTTCTCTATTCTCTTATTCCTCTTTCTGTTTCACTTTGGATAATTATTGTGGTCTTTTTGAAACAGGGTGTCCCCATAGTCCCAGGCCAACTCATTATGTGGAGCAGCCTACTCTCGACCTCACAGAGGTCTGTCTGCTCCTGAATGATGGGATTAAAGAAGGCATGCTCCACCCCACCTGGCCAATGGCTGATTTTTTATTAGCTCTTTTTTCCAGATTATTGATCCTTTTGTTGGCTCTTTTGAGTTTTCTCATGAACCCAGCAAAGGAATTCTTCACCTTTTATAACATTTAAAAAAGAATTTCAGGATTCTCATTTATATTTTTCTCTTCTAATTCTCCTTTGTTAATGAATTATGTCCACCTTTCTGTATATCCTTTATCTTGACAATTTTAGTCTTTTAAATCTTTATGTGATTGTCCCCAAATCCATGTCATCTCTTTAACTCCAGTTCCAGGGAATCTGACACTGGCTTCTGACCTCTGCAGGTGTTGCATGGCATGGTGCACTTACATACATGCAGGCAATACACTCATATGCATAAAATAAAAATAAGATATTAAAAAAGAAGTGAATAAATGAGGAATAGCACTTTTAATTTTGTTAGTCCTGGACCCTGGCCTGGACTTTGAACTAGCAGACCCAGGGACTTACAGCTTCAAGCCCTGAATACTAGTTAGGGTCTTATTGCCCCAGGCTTTAGAAACCAGATACTTATGGCTGGGGACTTAAAGGTTGAGAGCTTATTGCTCTGAGTATTAACCACCAACAGCCCTGGCACTTATCAGATATTACAATCCTTAGCTTCCAGGAACAAAGAGAGGCAACAACAGCAGGAAGCAGAAGAGAAGGAGGCAGTACCTGTTAGTTTTATAGCTACTTGAAGCAGGCCTTGTGTATTGATACCACAACTCCTACTATTACAGTTCTTCAGCTTATACTTTCTGATCTATGGGTCTTAATTGCTGGCAGTTCTCTGAAACTCATCTAGTGATAGGAGCCTACTGATCTCTGACTTTTCACAGCCTCTTCCTCCCCTTCGCCCTCCCCCTCCTCCTTCTCTCCCTTCCTCCTTTTAAAATATACATATTATTGAATTTTTTGCATTTCATATATCTTAATCATATTTAGACCACCCTCTCCTATCTGCACCTACCCCATAGCTACACCCCCATGTGTTCTGTCATGCATGTTAAGGCCTATCCAGTAAAGTTTGTGTCCTCAGTTGTCCCTCAGTGTGAGTTCAGTGGTCAGCCTATCTAGCTTCACTCCCTGAATGAAGACCAATTCTCCCTCACTCAGCAATGACCAGCTGTCAGTAGTTCCTTGGCTAAGGTTGGGACTTCTTATCCATTTCCCCAGTTCTGTACTGAGTTTTGGTTTGGTTTGAGTTTGCATGGGTGTTGTGCATGCTCTCACTATCGCTGTAAATTCAGATGAAGAGGTTCCCAGTTGCTTGGGAGACACTGTTTCCTTGTGGTCATCCATCACGACTGCCTCTTATATTCTTTCTGCCACTTCTTCTGCAATGGTCTCTGAGCCCTGGGTGGGTGAAATATAATATAGGAGTTCTATCCAGGGACATGTACTCTGTAGTCCCTTATTCTTCACTTTTTGACAAGTTGTGGCTTTCTGTGTTAATCACCATCTGTTACATGAGGACACTTTGCTGGCGAGAGTTGAGAGATACATTACTATTGAAGTGGACATGCCCTTTCAGTTAGGCTGTTGGTATTGAGGATTGAAATATCAAGCAAATCAGGAATTCAGATAGGTATTGATTTTGTTGTTACCATTATTGTACTTATTGCAACATAGTCATAAAAGTCTTCAAAAGCCTGAGATGTCTTCGTACTTAGAATGGATGCTGGAGTATGAGAAGTTGTCCCGCTGTCTTTGCTGCCCCTTCAGGCATCCCCGCACACCTGTGCCACATAAATCTTTCCTCCTGCTCTTGAATCTTTACACACTGTACACTACTTATCTCATAGGGGAGTGGTGCTCTCTGTCATATTTTTCCATCTTCCTGTTTTGGCTTCTTTGAATATTTAAAATAGCTCCCTATATTTCTGAAGCTGATCTGTTTACAAATAATACTGCGGATGGTAGGTAGAAATTTTGAATTGGTATTTAAAGAAATAGCCTTATATATGTTATTAATTGACTTTTAGCTTAATTGTATATCAGATAGAATTAAATTTCAGCATTTTTATGATGCAGTGTACCATGAAAGATGTTATTCTATAATCATAAAATTAAAATTCTATATTCTAATCTCTCCTGTGGTTTGATTATAAAACTATATAAAGGTATTGTGACTTTTTTGGTCACCAGAAAAACAATTTTAAAAAACATTTTTCTTTGCAGAAAACTGCATCAACAATTTGAAATGTATAAAGAACAAGTAAAGAAGATGGGGGAAGAATCACAGCAGCAGCAAGAGCAGAAGGGAGATGCTCCAACCTGCGGTATCTGCCACAAAACAAAGTTTGCTGATGGATGTGGCCATAACTGTTCTTATTGCCAAACAAAGTTCTGCGCTCGCTGTGGAGGTCGAGTGTCGTTACGCTCAAACAAGGTACACAAATGAAGCATGAGTATTTTCTAATGGTTAAGCTTATTGCAAATAAAGTGCATCAGATGACTGAAACTGCTACTCAGATTAATCAGAGCACAAACACCTTTGTGGTTCTCACTTTAGATAGAAGGTTTTAACTTTTTATTGAATTTAAAAGTCTTACCGTTTCACGTCAGCTTACGATTTTGATTAGAATCATAGGGCCTTTGACTTTCAAACACAAAACATTTTAGAGATCAATTGATCTCATTCTTCAATGAGTAATGAAAACTGAGATCCATAGAGACTAAGGCTGACTCTTTTAGAGGGGGGTAGTGGTGTCTTTTTGAGACAGGGTCTCTCTGTAGCCTCAGCTGACCTGGAATTTGATATGTAGACCATGCTGGCCTTGAACTTACAGAAATCTATGGGCCTCTGCCCCCTAAGTACTGGGATTAAAGGCGTGTACCACCATGCCTGACCCTAATGTAGATTCTTAAAGATACATAACTGATTCATGTCAGAGCTTTAATAATAGCCTTCTCCATTACTACTAAACTTTTATAAATTTTTTAAAGAGGTTCATTTCAGCTCTGAGATTCTTTCTTTAATTTTATGGCCTTTGAAGTTTCATTACCCTTGGTTTTGCTTTAATATTGATGAAATAGTATTTAGTTATGTAATCTAAAGAAGAAATGTTGAAGACTTGTACATATTTATATTAGGTTCCTCTAGTAAATGTGTTAATACTATTCATAGGATATTTTGTTGAAATTAGCAAAAATATTATTTCAAAATACTCTTTGTGTTAAGTTCTTTCAAATTTATCTTTTTTCCTCATTAATATCTTATCACCAAATTAATTACTTAGTTTTACATATAGAGCTAATCTCTACATGCATTATATAGACATAATTGTGGGAATTAGTTCTCCTGTATGATTTCATTTCTTCATTTTTCTTATTGTTTTTCTCAATGTTTTGTTTGCCCAGAATGGTGAAGCCTTTATTGCTCCCCACTGGGTTAGTTGATTATGATTTTATATATATATATATATATATATATATATATATATACATATATATATGTATATATAATTGGTGCATTTATATAATTTTAAATAAAAGTGATTTAAGTAGATGTTCTTGTTCTTAATCTTTAGAGAAAGTGTTCACTCTTTCAATATCAGGCATGATGTTCTTATTTTTTCATAGATGCGATCAAGTACAGATTTGCTAAGCATGTTATTTTATAGATAACGAATAGGTGTTGGACTTTGTCAAGTGTTTTTTATCGTCTGTTGGAATTAGTTTTTATGTTTTTTTCTTTCTTTGTTAAAATGCTGAGGTCTACTGATTGATTTTGGGATGTTAAACCAACTCTGCATTCCTGGAATAAACTTTATTTCGTCAAGATAGATTGTGTCATATATCAGTGGGCTTTATTTGCAGACGGTTTTCTTTGATTTTGGAATTAGCATCATCTTGGCCTGATGGAAAGGATTAGAACATATTTTCTTCTCTTCAGTGTTTTGGGAGAGTTTGTGTAGAACTGATATTATTTCATTTAAAAATATTTGCTAGATTTTTATCAGTAAAGCTGTCTAAGCATGTAGTTTTATTTATTGGGAGGGTCTTAAAATTTTTTTTATTGATTCTTTGAGAATTTCATGCAATGTATTTTGATCACATTTAGATCTTTCCCCATTCTCCACCCTCACCTCGTGTCCTTTATTATTTTCTTTACAATTTCCTCAGTTGATTCAGAGTTATTTACTTTTTTCATGTGTAAATGACTTTTCATAATTATTTCTCCATAGGAATTTATCCAGTTTTTCAAAAGCTATGAAATTTATTGATGTAAAATTCTTCATAATATTCTATTTTAAAAAATATCATAGAATGAATAGTGATGCGGCCTGTCATTCCTGATTTTGATGATTTAAGTCTTTCTTTTTCCTGTTCAGTCATTTGTAATTTCATTGATCTTCTCAAGAATCAGTTTTTGGTTTTATTGAATTTTCTTTAATATTGGTATATGCTCTGATTCTTGTTATTTCTTCTGCTTGCTTTGGTTGAATATTCTAGTTTTTTTAAGGTGGAAATGAGGTTTTGAGACCTTTTTCTTCTGTAACATAGGTATCACATGCACTAAATATCATTCAAGTGCTCTTTCAGTGGTATCTTTCACATTCTAATATAGTGTCTTTTTAATTTTAACTCAATTAAAATTAAAAATACTTACAAAATTTCCTTGACAACCTCTCAGTTTAATTCTGTTTTCAGGCTTCCCCTAAGCTTTCTCTTACTGTCTTACTTTGTGGAAAATCTTTAAAAGTAGTCAACCTTGTGGCAATTATAAAGCTTATCTTATTTTCCGTTTTTCAATTGCCTTGCCCTTTGTTGCGTTGTATTAGCTGTCTTTTAAAAAATATATATTTATTTCAATTTAGTCTTTGAGAATTTCAGATATGCATATAACTCCTTTAAAGCTCCTCTCACCACTTATCCCTCCTAACTTCATGTCTCTTCTTCCCCCTCCCTCTTCCTCCTCCTTTTCCTCCTCTACCTCTTCCTCCTCCTCCTCTTCCTCTTCTTCCTCTATAACCCACTGAGTCTGATTATCTCTGCCCATATGCACATAGGTGTGGGCACCCACTGGAGCATGGTCAACTAACAGGCGACCATACTCATAAAGAAAAAAATGACTCTTCCCTCCCTAGCAGCCATCAGCTGTCAATAGCTCCTCACCCTGGGGTAGAGGCTTGTGGCTTGTGTGTCTCTTACATCCATGCGGGAATGAGTATTTACTGGGTTGATCTAATGGAGATCTTGTACATACAACCACAGCTGCTATGAGTTCGTAAGTACAATGGCTCTGTCGTGTCCAGAAGATACTCTTTCACTCCATTCCTCCCTGACTGGAAGATTTTACCCAACCCCCTCTTCTATATGCTCTGATCCTTGAGGAGAGAATCTATGATGTACGTGGATGTTTCATTTATGACCGAGAACTCTATGGAGCTTATTCTCTGTACCCTGACCATTTGTGAGTCTCTGTATTAACTGTTGACCACTGCACAAAACCTTACCTCAAAGTATCTTAAAAGACATTCTTCTAGTCAGATATGGAGGCACATGACTGTAATTCCAGCTAGTGAGAAGGCTGAGACATAAGAATTATAAATTTGAGGCTTAGGCGACATAGGAAGACTTTGTCTTAAATAAAATAAAGAAGAGCTGAGGATATAGTTTAGTGATAGGTTCTTGTCTAGCATGCATGAGGCCCTGGGTTCCATTTCTAGAATAGCAAACAAAACAGCAAAACATTTTCCCTCTTGTTTGCTTGTTTCAGACAGGAGGAGAAATCTGAACTTTGTTACCCAATTTAGGTTAGAAACAAGTATCCAGTTGACATCTGATTAGAATTTAACTGCTTCAAAATACTTATCTTAGTTTCTAATGTACGATCCTTTTTCACTGAGAAAATGTTAATTAATACATTAAATACAGGCAAGTATTGAAATACTTGATGAAAATATGCTGTATTGTAAGCAGGGCATGGTAGCCCACACCTTTAATCCCAGCGTTTGGGAAGTAGAGGCAGGTGAATCTATGTAAGATTGAGGCCAGCCTGGTCTACATAGGAAGTTCCAGGCCAGCTTTAGCTACAGGAGATGCTTTCTCAAACAGAAGAGGTGTTACATTGTCATTAAGTCATAATTTCTTCCTATATTTTAGATTTAGTGGCATGAGAAGGTTGGTTAAAGAAGGAGGGAGCCTGTGGTGGTACCATCTCACTTTTCTCACATTTTTTCTTAGATCTGAGGGTGCTGCCAGGAGAATAAAAGATAAAAAAAGCAATTTAAATTTTAGTTCAAGGAAGATAGCTCTGGATTTCTGTATCCTTTTTTTTTCTACATCTCATTCAGTGAAGAAATCTGTCATAAGTTAAGCATCTTAATTTACATGGGAAAGCATTCATTTGAATGGAATGTATAAAATCATCTCTATTCTTAGTAAAAAGATTACTAAGTTCAGTTTCTGATTTCACATTTGATCATTGTAAATATGCTCAGTTGTCTCATGTGATAGAAGGGTTGGCTCTTCACAGTTGCTGAATACATTTATTTCTTTGACTTATTCTAGCACCAAAGAGTTAAGCTCAGTGAAATTTTGTCAGACTAATCTTATAGAGTACAAAAATGAGAATACAAATATTTTACACCTCAATATTTAATTATAAAACTATTAAAATTCTTTTTGTAATCTCCCAAGAGAACACAATAAAATATCTTTATATTAATTTTGAGACTCTTTCATGTGGAACCATCCTTAACAACTAGTTATGTCTCCTGAGGTACAGTGAGGATACAAAAAGAATAAAAGGAGTGCCAGTCATGGGAACTACGAGGACAAGACCCAGGGAGGCACTGCTTCCATTCAGTTCCTTTTACATGATATGCTCTTTACTCACATGAGAAAATAAGGAAGAAATTATTTTGTAATAATTTAATGATAAAAGACTGAATTGGAATGACATTAAAAGTAATTTACAATATAGGTTATTTGAAACTGCAAAATATGGCAGCTTCAATGTATTTATTTTATTTTTTGGAATGAAAAATTGATTAACATTTGTTTAATTTCTATCTGCTGATTAATCTAAATTTGAGAATTTTAGAATTATACTGTTTAGCTTAAATAGAATAACTTAAAATGTGACAGATCTAATTTTTTTAGTTTACACACTTTAAAAATTATTATTATTGCTATTCTTATTTTGACATGGGGTCTCCCTGTAAGCGCCAGCTGTCCTGAAAGTCACTATGTAGGCCAGCTTGACCTTGATCTTACAGAGATCCGCCTGCCTCTGCTTCTTAATTGCTGGGATTAAAGGCATGAATTACCATGCTTGACTCTACTTTATACACTTAAAAAAAACTTACTTATTTTTATGTGTAGGAGTATTTGGCTACAGGTATGTAAGTGCACTACACATATGCAGTGCCCACGGAGAACAGAAGAGGGCATGGATTCCCTGCAACTGGAGTTATGGTGGTGGTTAGCCATAATGTGGGTGCTAGGAACTGAACCGTAGTCCTCTGCAAGAGCAGCCAGTACTCTTAACCGATGAGCCATCTCTCCAGGTCCACTTTACATACTCTGTCACTACTTAAAAAAATAATTTGTAAAATTAGGGTGTTGACCTAAATGACTTCTAAGGTTTCTTCTGGGTTTAACATCTTATAACAGTAAAGTTTGTGCTGTCTTACTCATTCAGTTCTTGAAATATCTGAGAAATGTATGTGTATAGCTAAGTATTTCTACTGTCTAGATATTTGTTTAAAATTAACAAAACAGCTTCATTAATTTTCTTTAGTACATGTAGCATATATAGTGAGTTAAACTTTGGTTTTCACCTTTCTCACACATAATATAGTATGAAGATATTGAAAACATTACTTTTAGAACACTGTAGTTTGTAGAAATTTGAGGCTATAATTACATAACTTAATATTTGACACAATTCCAGTGCATCATCTGTTGTTTGCAAAATTAGAATTTGGATATAAATAAGTTTCATGGTGACCCATAATGACAGTTATTTAATTTAAAAATGTAGCTGAGGCCTAGAGGGATGGCTCAGTGACTAAGAGCACTGACTGCTCTTCCAGTGGACCCGGATTGATTCCCAGCACCCACATGGCAGCTAACAACCATCTGTAACTCCAGTTCCGAGAGATCCAATGCCCTTTTCTGACCTCTGTGGGCATTATACAACACAGGTGCGCCTACCTACATGCAGGCAATACACTCATACACATAAAATAAAAATAATAAATAAAAAATGAAGCTGAATTCTCTTTGCCAGTCAGATTTGGCTAATGGTTTGGCAGTAGGGCTAATTTGCCACATCAGTTGCATGATAGACATTTTCCTTATATTGGATGAGCTAACTATGTAGTTCCAAGATTTGTTTAGAACATATTTAATCACCTCAGTAAATCACATCATCTGAGAATGTATTGTAACCACTTAAACTTTTATATTTTCCTGAAAGTGTGTAAGGGATACCTGGTTTTAGAGGTTTATTTTAGAGAAGAGAAAAACTACATGCAGACTACTGGGTACGTGTAAAGTCAGGGTATGCTTGGTTATGGTTATATCTACATTTGAAAGCTGTTTTTGGTATGTGTTTGCTCTTAAGTTATTGGAGGGTCAAAGGTGCTCCTTAGTTTCTAATATCTTCATCAATAGATCAGGTGAGCTCTTTATCAGTGAAATGAGCATCAGTTTGGAAATTCTTTTCAGCATATGTGGAAGAGTAAAAGTTACCTCCATAGTGCATTCTAGCCATATTAGAGACTATATGACAATTTAAGCTATTTCCAATGAAACCATTTTAACTTCAACATTAGTCAAAATCAAATGAACAAAGAAACAATATTTTAGACATATGATACCCATTTTAAACTAAAATAATTCAGATGCATAAAAAGAATGAAGACTTTGTAATCTTTTGAAGTATTATATTTCCAGTTGCCTTTCTACAAATGTTTTAGAACAGCACTAGATTTTTCTTATTCCAGACCTGACTTTTGCACTTTCCGTTGTTGGAATAATTGCCAGATACTTGTAAAGTTTTTGACTTTTCAAGTGGTTCCACTACATGTTGTCACCCATCCAGGTAAGCCAGACATCATCTCAGAGTTCTTTCCTGCTCTGTTCTTTGTCCACAATGAAACAAGCTTGAGAATTTCCTTTCTGCATACATAAACTACTCACTGATGTCCTTTAAGGCTCTCATTTAATACTAGTCTCTGAACTGGTCACTCTTTTCTGGTGTTGGCTTCTCAAACACATACAATGTTACAATGATATTTATAAAGTAAATCTGATTATTTTACTCTTTAAACTCTTCAGTGATTCCTCATCTCTAGAGTGGCTGAAGTTTCTAATGGCATAAAGAGCTCTCCCTCGTTGCCTATTCCCTGTAGAATGTAGGTCAGCACTTCATTCTGAATGTTCTAGTCTGGCCCCATGGTAGCTTCTCTTGTATTATCTCTGTCTTGGGTCTGCTATGCTTTTGTTCATTCCACTATTACTGCTGTCATCAGAAATGCTCATCTTCCCTTTAGATCGTATTCCAAATCCTTCCATATATAATGAACAATTACTTATTTTTGTCAATGACCCTTTCTTTGGGTATCATGTGTGAATGAGCTACTTATGCTTTTGTTCCAAATGATATTATACAGACCTCTAATCTAGTATTCTCAAATTTTGTTGTTATTTGATCATATCTCTTCAATTCAGTTTGACTACTCACTGTAGGGTTTCTATGTAACTGCCGTGTAATCGGTCATTTTCACTTGTTGAGCAAATGAATGGAAGAAAATCATTGCTGTTTATGTCATGGGCATGTTATTCTGAGATAAACATTTTTATTTTTTAAGGTTTTTCATTTTTATTTTTAGGTTTTTAATATTTTTCCTTATTCTAGAGAATTTCATACATATATACAATGAAAAATGATCATATTCACCTCTCAATTTTCCCCTTCCAACTTCCTGCAAATCTCCTACAACAAATCCCCCTCCAAAATTCTTTATTTTTGGACCACTCACTAAGTCTACTTACTGCTGCCCATATATGTGTGGGTGTGGGGATATCCACTGAAGCATGGAAGTCTGTGGTTGGCCACACATTCCAAAAAGAATGTGTCTCTCACCTCAGCAACTATCAACTGCCAGTACCTTCTCAGTAAGGGAATGGGGCCTAGAGAGCATCTCCCGCATCTATACCAGAATTTTGGCTGGACTGATTTTGTGTAGATCTTTTGCAGGTAACTTCTGTTGCTTTGAGCTGATGGCTTTGCAGCACCATGCCGGGGATCCATTTCACAGCACTCCTCCCCATCCTCCAGCTCTTACATTTTTTCAGTGTTCCTTGAGTCCTGGTGGTAATTGTGGTGAGACAGATAAAAGATGTCCTATTTAGGGTCGAGCACACAGTTTTTTATTCACAGAAGTTTGACTCTTTCCACTGACTGCTATCCATTGCCAAAAGAAGTGTCTGTGACGGAAGTTGAGAGCAGCCTAAGTCTATGGGTGTAAAAATATGTATTTAGAAAGCAATCTGATAACATGGCCATTTAGCAAAATAACAATAGCAGTTTCTACTCTGGGGCCTATGCCTTCTAAAACCATGACTTTTGAATATGGTTACAGTACCAGGCATGAAATTTCCTCCTGGGAAGCAGACCTCAAGTCCAGTCAGAATGCTGTTCGTTAGTTGACTCTAACTATTGTACCAGTGGGCCATCTGTCCTGCTTGTTGTTATTGTAGTATGTAGGTGCAGTGCTAGGTTAGACCACTGATGTCGTTTCTCCCTCAGCATATTGCATAACACCTTCCTGGTTGATTTGAGACTGACTGACTGATTTCTCTATTGCCATTGGTTACACACCTATTCAGGGAATTCCACTTAGGACTTTTTTTTTTTTGTTTTTTACTTTAAGGTTATGTATTGAAAGTAGTTTACTAAAATGTAGGTTTCCATAAGTCTTTTTCATGCATCCTTATTTTTGGTTAACTTACTCAGTACCCCATCCTTTCCCCATCTCCTTACCTCCGTCCAACCTTAGTCCTCAGTATTGCCCTCTCTTCTTTATACCATATGTATTATACTATGCCTTCAATTATATTTTTTAATTGAGATATGAGATAGTAGGCTTTCATATGACTTTCTATGCACCCTTCTTTTGTCTTTGTGCCCTGCTTCCCCCACATCTCTCTTTCCCATGCTCACATCATGCCACATCTTCAGCAATAGGGTCTTATCATCTGCCTCCAGTGTGCAGCCAACATTAGTGGCAATGACCTTTATTGTGGAGGGGGCTTCAAAGGCTTCCCTGGCTAAGAGCTCACAGGGTGGGGATGGGGACGGGGACAACCCACACCTGGTACTGGAATTTTAAAAAATTGTATAAAATACCTTTTTACTCTTTGGCATCTATAGGCCCATGTTGTTGTAGACTTTTCTCAACCGTTAGGGTGAGTATCACTTGTGCCTTACCCGACCATAAAGCTCCCAAGAATCTTACAGCTATACCTAGCCCTTGTACCCTGTGTGAATTTATATTTCATCCTTGTTTCTTCAGGTGTACTTGATGTCTTTCAAGTGGGTTCACATCTGTAAAACACCCAGAAGTTAACATTATATACTAAATCAAACATAAACAAGGTTTAACACAGCAAGGTAACACAGCATGATCCATTCGTATCAACTGTTTTCTGAACAGATCCATGTTGGGTACAATGGCATGCAAAAGAGGCATTAATTTAGTTAGTTCTTTACTATCTTTAGTTATCTTCTTGAATCCATTTAGTGTCCTGGAGTTCTTACATGCAGCCTCTATGTATTTCTTTATCCTGGATAAACTCATTGGGGCTGTTTCAATCTATTGGGCCCTTCACAGGGCAAAGGAGGAATAAGGCCTCTCTTGCCCCTGTTGCACCTGTTGCTTCCCAGGGCCTCGTAGGCCCAGGGTCTGACTCCTGGCTCTAGTCACACCTCTTGTCTCTTCATTGATCACACCTGGCTTCTGGGAGAGGCCCTGGCTGGGCAAATTGTCCCCACCCCTCAAATAACCATTGGCAGGAGAGAAATGTACTCTGTTAACTCTGCAGGAGTAATTATCCACCCCTGGGATAGGTTTTATCTTTTGTATGCCTTTTGTGAACTGTTCCTCAGGTTTTAAAACCTTCCAGAAGCTCTTTAGCACAGAATTTGGCTTATTGTCAATATTTTTCTTTAGGAACTTGGGCTTAACACAAGTCTTGCCACATCTGCCTTCAAGTAACCCACGCAGACCTCTTTCTCTATTTTGTCTCTGTTATGGCTTTTTAAGATTGTTTTATTCTTTTACAGGTACACTTTACATGCTGGTCTAAGTCACTTAGATCTGTCAGAGCCTCTCCTAATTTATAAAGATCCCATCCCATTAGGTGACTTAGTACAGACACTAAACATCCATACCAATTTCAAGGTCCTTGCTTAATCAAGTTCTTTATTAAATCTCTAGTGAACACAGTCCTGTCTGGTCCAGTGAAAGGGGCACCATACATTGCTTGCCTCATACCTCATTTTGTCAGTAGTGCCTGTCCCTCTTTTATTGTCCTCCAGCCCCTGATATCCATGGGAACCTCCACTGGTGATAACCAAGTATCTCTAATGTCTTGTATAAGCCAGTTCATCAGAGACTGATACCCCTGTGCTGCCTCAGGATATACACCCTATATCTCAAGGAGGAATGAGTGGTTATATTGCTCAGCTTTTCTGCTTCTGCAGCACTTAAACTAATATCATCTCCTATGTCCCATCACCTCATGAGCTAGGTGACGAGGAACTCTTTTACTGCTTGTTTGAATGTCTTCCCTAGTTCTAACAGCTCCAGTGCTGAGTATCATCTCATTGCCAAAGTCTTATGCTTGTTGAGACCTCCATCAGCATGCTAAAACATGAATTTCTCCTTTCTTTGTATTACAGGTCAAACCCGAGGGGCACCTTTAGCTTTTTCTGGGTTGCTCCCTTCTTCATCACTATCTCATGGGTTCCCAGTTGAGGGGGTCCAGGATTATAGATTCCTTGTATTATAGATCTGCTCTGGGCTTTCTTTCTTTTTTGCCCTCTTAGTTGTAAAATATGGCAGGTTAAATCTGCCATCTCTTTTTCCCTTTAATTTATCAGCAAGGTCAGAGGAGGCTGGTACTGAAGAGGCCAGCCTCATATCCCTTTCTCGATCTAATTCCTCTCTTAAGACCTTCAGTCTTCTTCCAGGCTACTGCCTCTGCTAAGGACATATTTCTTATCACCCACAGTAGTGGCTAGGCTGCCGCTGTAGGTGCTTGCTGATACTTTTGCTTCTGGCATGCCATTCCACGGTTTTTAGAGTTTGTTCTAGACTTCTACTGTTCTCAGAGCATCTCCATATTCCCATGGTGGGTCCCACCAGTCAAACAGGCATGCCACTCCATACCATTTACAAGTGAATTGCCATTCTGGGAGCTCTCTCACAGACATCATCTGCCTTGGTAGTTTCACCTTAGTTAAGCATCTCATACCCAAATGAGCCATGCCAAAACTTCCTCTGCCCGCACTCTCCCCTCACCCAGCTTCCCTTCGGTTGTGGTCTCTTTCCCCATAGCAGCAGGAACATAATTGCAACGAGGGAGGGTTTCTGTACTGAGGCCATACAGCAAATTTTACATTTCCGAGGGGACCGCTGCCAGCTGCCCAAGGTGGCAAAGGGGGTTAGTTCCTTCCCAGCTTCCTCTGCTCATACCTTAGTCCTTTCCCCCACATATTATTTAGGTCCCTGTTTAGTTGGGAGCTGACTCTGTTGGCTTTTTCCTTTGTCAGTCAAGTTTGCTTATACTGTCCCAACAGGGAGGTAGGGTTACGGAATGCATGGTCCATCTTGCCAGTCAGAGGAAAAAATTCATACAACAATGCCCCTGCCAAAGACCCCTTTCTAGTTTCCTGGCTTCCACTTGTTTTCCAAGTAAAACACCCAAAACTAGAGATTTGAAGCTAGGATCCACATATGAGAGAGAATAATTGGCATTTGTCTTTCTGGGTCTGGATTACTTCACTCAGTATAATTCTTTCCAGTTCTATCCATTTACCCGCAAAATTAATGATTTCATTTTTCCTTACAGCTGAGTAATATTCCATTGTGTATATTTACCACATTTTTCTTATTCATTCATCTGTTGTTAGACATGTATTTTGGTTTGATTTCCAATTTATTATGAATAGAAAGACTGTGAACATAGTTTTGTAAGTATCTCTGTAGTAGGAAACCTCCAGACTGATTCCAGAGTGGCTGCACTGGTTCATTCCAACCCCCCCCCCCCCCCGCCCCGCCTACAGTGTATGAAGGTTCTCCTTTCACCATATCTACACCGTGTTGTCATTTGTATTCTGGTGGTCATTCTCACTGGGGTGAGGTGGAATCTGAAAGTAGTTTTAATATGCACTTCCTGCTAGCTAAGGATGTTGGGCACTTTTAAAACGTGTTTCCTAGCTATTGGTGTTTCTTCTTCTGAAAATTTTTTGTTCAGTTTTATAGCTCATTTTTTAATTGGGTTGCTTAATTTTCTTAATGTTTGCTTCCCAGCACCATGTGTTGAAGATACTAATTTTTTCTCCATTGTATATTTTTGGTGTCTTTGTAAAAAAAAAATTAGGTAACTGTAGTTTTGTGGAATTTTAGCTGGGTCCTCAATTCTATCTAATTGATCTATGTGGACATTGTTTTTGATATAGTTTCTTGATACAGATCAGCATTATAATGGCGTTTTCTTGAAGAGAACAGGTCACACTTTTCAGTATAAAGAAAGGGGAACCATAGGGACAGAATTTCATTGTTGTTCTTTAAAAAAGAAGAGACCAGACCTGAGAGAGACTATTATAATGGAATGGCAGAGGTATCATTATCGTCATTACTATCATTATTTTATATCTAAAAGAATTTGGATGTTGGTTTTAAAAGAAATTTAAGAATTGAGTTTAATTTTCATTTGACTAAATTCTGCATCTTATCTTTTTGTTTTGTTTTCTATATTGAAAATATTGGGAAGCTATGACCCACAATTGCCAATTATAATAAATATTTTATCTTCAGTGACTTACTTCAGTTAAAATTTTCTTTTTATTTATGTAAAATTTAGAGGACATATAAGTTAATAACAACTAATTTTTGAAGCAAACATGCTTAATTTATGTAATATTTTGTTTTATATGCTTTTTATGATAGATGAATTAAAAATGAAGATGTACTTTATCATTTTGTATATAAAAGGTTTATTCCTAAACATTTTTCAGTTTTTTTCTTTGTGTTCAGTATTAAGATTTTTACTTGTGAGGACATTTTCCTTTTTCTGATGTTTGGTAATTTAATTGCCTTTATGGAAATTATTCCGTTTATATCTCAGTGTATTCTAATATTTATCATGCTGTTAAATGAAATGTATGGAGAAATTTCCTTCCTAAATTTAAAATTATGTCTTAAATTTTAAATTGCAGTCAGTGTAAACATTTTCTGAATTTTTATTTTACTAAAAATCACTTAAATGCAACTCTTATTTAAGAATGGGATTAATTATTTCTTTTTTGTTTTGTCTTTTCTGTCTTTTAAAACTTGCTTTCGTGGATATTCACACCAGGAGGACAAAGTGGTTAGAGTCTTTTTCTTTCTGTCTAATATAATTTTTCTTACTGTTATTGCCAATTTAATTTTATAGCTGTATTTACCTTATATTCTTCTAAGTATTTTGTTACAGTTGTATTGCATGAAATTTGATAAACATTGTGGCATATTTAAGCATGCTGATTTTACTGGTAAAAAAACCTTACATTTCATTGTATTATAGGTGAAACTTTGATTTTTTTGCAGAGGGCTCACTTTTTAGAATTTACTACTTTTGTAAAGATTTTATAGCATTCCTTGTTATAACAAACCTTCCTTTTACTTTTCCTAAACTTATTGTTGTTATAGTCTGGTTTTAAAAGTTTCTGACTTAATATAAAGAATCAATGGTTGCAACAATGAGCTACAGTGACACTGAGCATGGATTTATTGAAATAATTATTTGTAGTTAATTTTCAATATTTAATGTATTATTTATCTCAATAATGTAGAAGTTAGTAAAATAGTTTACAGCCTCATGTTTTACATTATATATTTATAATTTTGAAATACTTATAAATTGGAGTAGATTTTAGCTTAGATTTTCATAGTCTGATATCTGTCTTGAAAGGTTAGATTTGCATTTAATCGCTCTGGAGACTGATGACTATGTATACAGTGAAAAATTCTGTTCTGATATCATTAGATGAGTCAAACCAAGCTTAACAGTCTTTTGAAGTTTTCTAATTTCAAATTACATAAAACTCGAGGAGAACATCCTCTATATAAGGTCTTTTTAGTAGTATATTTGTGTTAACCAGATGGAATCTTTTACTTCCTTTCAAAGTCTTCAGGTATTCAGCTAGCAATGATGCATGTGGTAGTAAATATTGAATGTGGATTTAGAATGACATCTCTGAGCAGAAGAAAGGACATTATTATTTCTTTCCTTTGCTTTTTTAAACCCTAGAGGGAGCCTACCAATTTAGAGGCAGTTTTGAAGATTAACAGGTCAACTTGATGCACAAACTGTGGGTCATCTTTGATCCAGAGTAGGTTCCTCAGAGAACCTATGAACTTTCTAGCAGTCATTGCATTAGCCTACTCACAGTTAGACAATTCATACAATTAATAACCTTTAGAATATCTTTGGCTACTTTGTGTCTGGAGTTAATATAGGATGTATAATCGTCTAATTACTGTCTGTTTTTGAAAAAGAATAATGACCCCTATCCGAGAAGTGGGAGATGTGAGTGATGAAAGCTTAGCTTTCATATACTGACAAGATTTCATAATTATCAATCTATAGTTTAAACCGAGTGACTAACAGATAAAAGCATACTAGTTTGTATGGATTTGAATGATGCAATTAAAAGTCAACAAACTTTTTTTGTGACACTATCTGTAACAGTAGCTTTGTTTACAAGTAGCTGTTGAACACTTGAAAAAGGATACCCTGATAAATTGAAGATTAAATTAAATTAAAATTAAAATTTAAATACCACCTTCAACTAATGGCTATAGCATCCAACATTGATAATAAATATCTATTTGGCCCCTAAGAGAACACGGAAGTTCTTGTACTCAAGTTCTTGTACTCATAACAGCCATATGTGTGTGTGTGTGTGTGTGTGTGTGTGTGTGTGTGTATTAGTAGTAGGCATAAAAGCTGTGCAATCCCCATGAAGCATATATTTGACAGTCCAGTGCCAGTCTCATATAAAGGCAAGGATGAAATGAACAAAGATTATTCTCCAAAGTGTGTGTTCAAAGGGGTCTTGGATGACTGAATTGGCAGTAGGTAGACAGGGTGACCAAGGAATGAGCCCATTGCTCACGTAGGGATTGCCATGTACTGCTGAGAGTTTTTACTGCATATTTATTCTTCTGTTTCTGGATGAAAGTTTTTATTGCAGTCACTTTTCTTCCTCTATCATTTATTGAGTCTGTTTGGAATCAGACAATTTGAGTTTAGTTCACTATGCTCTACACACCAGATACCATGGTGAAATTTGTTTTTCTTTGAACATTTTGAATTTGGAGTTAGATTTTATAACTAGATGAGACTTTAGAATTGCCTCCTTTAGGAAGGAGGTGAATATGTTACAAGTGAAATACATGTTTAAAAGGTTGAAATGTTGAAAGAATAGACTGGTATAGACCCTGATCCATGGCTATCCCAACAGGTACTTTCAATTTTCTTCACTCTTGCAATTTCTATTTAGAGAGAATGAAAAATTATAAAACTTTCTTAGCTCTCCTTGCAATTAGAAATGCTGTGTAATAACAGTTATAGTAAGTGAGATAGAAGAAAAATTCTGGAGGCGTCTGTAAGCCACAAAAATGCATAATATATATGTTACCTTATTTATCAGTTGATTTATTAACTTATTTCTTTGCTTATTTAGACAGTATCTCACTATGTAGCCCTGCCTGGCCTGAAACTTGCTATATATAGACTGGGCTGTTCTGGAACTCACAGAGATTCACCTGCCTCTGTCTCCAGAGTTCTGGGGTTAAAGGTGTGTGCCACCATGCCCAGCAACACTACAGTTTTAATTCAAAAGTATTATCTTGACTTGTCATTTGTTAAGATGAAAGAAAGGCCGAAAGTATTGGAATTATTCATCAGGACATTTTTGAGCCACTGTACCTAGGATCTCTAGAGGAATAGAACCAGTGGATTTATAGACTGACTTTTGTGGTTGTAGTACAAGAACAGCTGTCAGTATACTGAAGAGGCAGAGAAGCTGCTTGATGCTCAGTCTATGAAGCTGGAAGCTTCAGAACCTGGGAACTAATAAATATTGCACTTCCAGTCTGAGGCTAAAGGCCTTACAGCTCCTTGGAGAGTTGCTGGTGGGAGTCCATGATATAAGGCTAGAGAAGCTGGAGTCTGAGGTCCACAAATCTACAACAATAGACACTTGCACTGGAAAAGTAGATCTTGTATGAACTGGCTGACTTTCCTTTTTTTTGTTCCATCTTGGTTCCACCCTATTAGATGGTGCCCCCCCGCCCCCCCAATTCAGAGCAGGTCTTTCCTCCTCAGTTGCTGTCTCACGTGTCATTTCTCCCTAGAATGCTGTCATCGATGCATCCAGAAGTATACTTTATGAATGCCCTAGGTATCTGTCCATGCAGTTAAGTTGAAAATTAAGATTAATCATTACAGCCACTGATCTAAGGCTGTCAGAAACTTTCTCCAAGATGAGAAAAATACTCCTCCAAATTTGTTCTGCCACCAGTACTCAGATTTTTTTGGATTCTTTTTAAATTTAATTTTCTTTTTATCATTATGAGGTGTATGTGTGTATGGGCACCTGCATGCCATGACACTGGGTGGAGATCACAATAGGTGGAGTTAGTTCCCTCTTTCCACCTTTATGTAGGTTCTGGGTATCAAACTTAGGTTGTCATGCTTCATGGCAAGTGCTTTTACCCACTGAATCCTCTCTCTGGTCCTTTTTTTCTTTCTTATACCCTAAAGCTTTCCTAATGGAAATACTAGTAGAGATGTTATGTGTAACAAAGAAACCATTCAAACATCTAGATTTGTTGATTTTCAGAAATATAGAAGTGGAATAAAAGGAGTGCCTAGGAACATGTTGATGTGACAATCATATATGTATATATGTTTTTACCCCTATAAATATTTTGAAAGGCACACATGTAGCTGAATGTGGTGGTATACACCTTTAATCCCAGCACTCGGGAGGTAGAGGCAGGTGAATCTGTAGGAGATCTAGGCCAATTTGGGCTACATAGAGAGTCCCAGGAGGTGCTTATGCATACCAAGTAAGGGCTGCTAACAGTAAATTAATATAAATATGTTGATCTTAGAGACTGGAATTTTCCTTAATTGTGAATGTATTCTGTTTCATGAGAATCATAGTTAAGGAGATTGCATTGAATTTTGTAAGTCAAAGGTGATGCTATTAATTGGATCTGATTTAAAAGGGGTCTCTATTTGGTCATGATAGAGGTAATCGAAGTTGGAGACATGACTAAATATATTTACAATTGCAGCATAACTAACTTTATGAGAGCAGGTATAGGTCATACATGTTGGCTGTATATTTTGCTAGCTTTCCATCTTTTTTATAACTTGCTTTTTGTTGTTTTTTGAGATAAGGTCTCACCATGTAACCAGACTGGCTTTGAAACTGATCCTCCTGCCGCTGCCTCCTGAGTGTTCAGATTATAGGCATGTGCTACCACAAACTCTGTGACTTTTGCTTTGAGTTAATTATTCCAACTTTGAATCCATTGCATTCAATCTGTAACTGGAAATGAGGCTTGTTTCTTTTTTCCATATGGAATTCCCATAGATATAAAATGCCATAACTGAGAGTTTATGAGCCCCTGATACATAAGGAAGTGTCAGTGACTCTATAAGGTAGTGAATTTGAGAGTTGAAAGATGGGAAGTTTGGTGGTTGGATAGAGGATTAAAAAAAAAAAAAGGAATGAGCACTGTGGCATGTATGCTTCTGCACTTAGCACACACATGCCACACATCATACACATGATAATAAAATAAAAAAATAGAACTTAGGACAACATTGAGATTTTTGCATTGAATAAGGATAGTTGTGCTGTCCCAGTGTGTGAAAGATGGGGAAGGCTGTTTGTGGAAAGGAGGGAGGGCAGTTTATTTAGGAAGATTTTTGAGTTTGAAGAATTTTTAGGAAACTAGAGAAGAGAGGTCTGTTAACAACACCTAACAGTTATTAAATAATTATTATGAGTAAAATAAACTTTTTAATGTGTCTTATTTCATTTTTTCCTCATGGCAACTTTCATGCAACAGAGCACAGTAGGAGAAGGCCTAACAGGGTTGAGACGGAATGCAACATGAAAGGATTCAGAACACAAACTTGTTCTTGAGTTTAAAGCCAGTTTTTATCATGAACCTCTACTTTTCAAATCAATTATTTTTCCATACTAAGCTTCACTTTCCTTATTTCTGAGATAAAGTTAATAAATGAATATACAATACTAGTGCTTAACTCATTGGCTTGTTGCATTTATTATTATTTCCTTCTCTAGGACTCAGAACCTTCCTACCTCAGTGACGTGTCTTGTCCATACAAAATACAAAGTTTTTTTTGGTGTATATTAATTTTATAAAATAATGGATTTCATCGTGAATTTTCATTAACATACATATTATGCTTTAACCATACTCAGCTTCTGCCCATTACCCTTTCTTGCTCTCTTCTGCCTTCTCAATGCTGGCGCCCAATTAAAACAAAATCTGGAGTCTTCATATTATAGAAAGCATGCAGTATTTGTTTTTCTGGATACTACTATCATGATCTCCAGTTCTATCCATTTCCCCAAAATGACATAATTTTTCTCATAAGGCTGGATACTACCCCACTGTGGATATATCTACTACATTTTTGGTATCTATATTCATCTGTTGATGCACACTTAGACTGATTCTGTAGCTTGGCTGTTGTGAATAGTGCCACAATACATATGGATATGAAAGACTGTAGTTCCTTCAGGTATGTGTGGAGAAGAGGTATGGCTGGATCATATGATAGTCCTATTTTCAGTTTTTGAGGAACCTGCACACTGACTTTCTTAGTGGCTGTATCAGTTTATGTTCCCACCAAGAGCAGGCTGCTCTCTTCACTATGTCCACATCAGCATGTGTTGTTTTGTTTTCTTGATGATAGCCATTCTGACTAGGCTGAGATGAAGCCTTACTGTACCTTTTCTTTTTAGATTTGTTTGTTTTATGTGTATGAATGTTTGTCTGCATGTGTGTATATGCATCACATGTGTGGGGAACTGGATTTACAGGTAGTGTGAGCCACCATGTAGGTACTAGAAACTGAACCTGGGTCCTCTGCAAAAAGAGCAAGTGCTCTTCACCACTGAGCCATCTCTCCATTTCAGATTTGTATTTCCTTGATATCTAAGGATATTGAATTTCTTTCCATGTACTTACTGGTCACACACACACACGCGCGCGCACACACACGCACATATACATATATATGCATATGTATGATTTTATTTTATTTTGAGACAGAAACTCCCTTTAGCCCCAGCGTCTGGAATTTGCTATGCAGACCAGGATGGCCTCCATCTCACAGAGGTTCATCTGCCTCTGCCTCTTCCTCCTGAGTGCTGGGATTAAAGGCATGTGCCAGCACACCTGGCTTATGAATTTTTTTATTTTAAGAATGAACTTGTTTCCCACTTATTGTTTGAATGATTTGTGGGGTTTTTGGTGTTCAAATCTTTGAATTTTTAAAATATTCTGGATATGGATATTAATCCCCTGTTAAATGAATAGATGGCAAAGATTTTCTTCTATTCTGTGAGCTATGTCTTCACTTTGCTAATTGTTTCCTTTGCTGTGCATGAAGTTTTACATGTGATGCAATTATATTTGTTAGTTCCTTTTATAACATTAATTGGTTAATTTTAATTAATTTTTTTCAAGCTTTTGTACCTGTAAATATATGTTGCATTAATTGTCCCATACCTTTCTATCCACCCTTTTCTCCCCTTTCTCCTTCTGTTGGTTCCCTCTTGCCCTCTAGACTAGATTTTATGAAATCCTAAGTGAGATAAAATGTAAGATATTTGTCTTCCTGTGATTGGCTTTATTTGCTTAATTCAGTTATTTCCACTTGCATCCCCATTTTCCTGTAAAAAACCCAAATTCATTCTTTATGGCTGAAAATTCATACATATGAATGAATTTGTGTGAATTTTGTATTCATATATATGAATTTGTCATTTCATATACATCACACATAATATCTCATTCACATATTTATATATCACACTTTCCTGTCCATTCCTCTGTTGAGACATAGGTTAATTCCATAATTTAGCTGCTATGAATAGTGTTGTGATAAAATATTGATGATACATGATATGTGAACTTGGTCTCATTTGTCAGTTTTTGGTTTTATTTCCAAAGCTATTGAAATCCTGTGCAGAAAGCCATTGCTTGTGTCTAGATCTTAGTGTTTTTCCTTAGTGATCTGAAAATTTCAGGTCTTCAAAGCCTTTGTCCATTTTGAGTTGATTTTGTACAAGATGAGAGAGACAGGGAGCTCGCTCAGTCTTTTACATGTGAATACACTGTGTCTTAAAGGGGATGGCTTATTTTTTTCCCCAGTATGTTTTTGTCATTGATTTTTGTTCTGTTATTTTGGCACTTTTGTTAAAAGTTAGATGGCTATCCCTGTATAGGTTTTTGTCTGGGTTCTATTTTATTCAGTTGGTTCATTTGTCTTTGTGCCAGGAGCATGCTGTTTTTCTTATTTGGGCTGTGTAGTAGAATTTGAGCTCAGGTGCTATGATACTTCCAGCGTTGCCTTTTCTGCTTAATACTGCTTTGACTTTTCTTTTGTGTTTCTGTATTAATTTTAGGATTTTTGTTTTCTAATTCTGTGAAGAATGTCCTTGGAAGTTTGATGGGTAAAGGAAAATTTTATTTCAGTTGAGATCCTTGATTTTTAATGTAGTGAGTTGAAATAGTGAACCTCATTTACCAATGAATTTATTGAAAGTCGAAGTGATTGCTTTATAGATTCTCTTCAGTAAAATTCAATTATTTCATTAAAACTGAGGTTTGAGTTCTGAGTTAATATTTTTCCTTATCAAATAGATTGTTTTTCTTTTTTATTGCTATCCTAGGTTTATTAAGCTACAGTTGTTAAATAAAGATTACATGTGCTCAGGGTTTACATTCTAATACATGTACAGCTTCTGAGATGATGGCAGCAATCAAATTAATTAGGCACATGAGGTCATCTTTTAATGTTTTTTTATTTCCTTATCCTCAGTAGTTGGGTTTGCTCGATCATATGCTCTATATTTAAAATCATTTTTTTAGGAAGTGCCTTGTTTTTTTCCATAATGAGTGTTCTCATTTACATCTCCATCATCACTGTTTAAGTGCCTACTCTATATTCTTGCCAAAACTTTGATGGAAGCTTATTATTTACAGTATAAACATTATATCAGGCATTTAAAAGGAACTTAGCTAACACTGCCTGCATCAGTCTTGGTGATTCTTTGTTTACATCAGTGTCCTAATATTGTCCAATTATTTGATCTTAGGAGAACTTAGAAAATAAAGTTGGATTGTTAGTGGCATCTGGTGACAATGATCCCTTTATCATGTATTTTCTTTTTCAGTATTCATTCCAAGGCATTTCATTTTCTGTGGCTCAGGGACCAAAAATTTCTGGAAGCAAAGTATGATACTTTTCCTTAAGTCTAACAGTATGCTTTCTGGTTCAGTCTGTTACTTGTTTCTTTGCGTAAATGATAGATTAGACCTTTAAGGACCATTATTATATATATTGAGAACTCTTTCACTTTCACATGTCTTTGTTACAATGAATGTTTGAAGTAGATGGGAATGTGCATAGGCAAGAAAAATAGACTTTGGCCTGGAGTCCTCCTGGTACACATAGGTAAATATAACCTGCCGTAGGAATTAAGGTTCAGTGCTTTGTTACAACAGATTCTCTAGATCCAAACTATGTGGTCCACCAGAGTATAATCAACCTGGGAAACAGCCAAATTGGATCGCTAAGAATAGCTCTGCATTAGCTCTAGCCATGCACAGAGTAATTGTCTGGGCCTTCAGTGAATAGGTAGAGATTCCTCAGGGACTGTGTCTGCTGCAGAGAATGTGCTGGGTTAACTTTTGTCCAAAGTTTATTTTTATGTATTTATCATAATAGATTTTGCTGAGGGGTATGTGTGGATTTATTTATGCCAACACATTGTTCTTGGCATTAGAGATAAGCTTGTTTAGTTGAGAATGGCACCAGTTGAAGCTGGTGTTACACAGAAATGTAGTATTAGATTTATTGTGATGTCGAAAAAGCAGGGAAACAGCTAACGAAAAGTAAGATGATGTTTAGCAGGGATATGGTGAAGGTATACATGACATAGAACTGATGAAAATCCAAGCTTGACTTAATGAAATACATTATTGTGAAGTGGGTAAGATACAGGAAAAATTTAATTGCCTTGACATATGACATCATTCACTAGTGGGATTTTACTGAATTTTTGATCTTATCTCCTATTCCACTTTTCAGATAAAATGGTGTATATGTACATATGCATGTCTTGTATGTATGTAGAGGCCAGAGGTTGGGATTCTTCTTGTATCTCTTTGTACTTCTATTTTTTTTTTTTTTTGACACAGAACCCCTCACTGAACCTGGAGTTCTCCAGGTGGGATAGACTGACTGGTTAACAAGGCCCAGGGATTTGCTTGTCTCTGCCTCGCTAGCACTGGAATTACAGAGGTGTGATGTCATACCTGGCTCTTTGCATAGCTCCTAGGAATATGAACTCAGGTCATCATACTTGCAATGTAAGCACTTTGCTTTCCGAGCCATTTCTCCAGCCTTCTACTTTTCAATTTAGCCTTTTGAACCGCCTCTTTTATTAAAGAGACAACTTTATATTTTAATGCTTCTCTTTCTTTTCATACATCATTTTTTCCATTCAGAGTCTCCTTCATTTTTTCATTTACTAACCTCATACAGATTCTTCTGAAGACAGTAAGTTACTCCTTACAGAACACCTAAAAGGTTGTATCAACTCTTTTTCAGCATTCTGAATATTTTTACTACTGTCTTTACCATATTGTTCTGAGATTTATTCTCTGACCTATGTTTTACATATTGGTTTTCTGAGGGCATGAGAAATTATATTTTATAATCATAAACCTTTAATATTGCTAAAAGATTGGAGATACACGGTTGGTACTTAAATAACTTAACAATCAGTTGCGCTGGGTATCAGCCCCTCAGAATGTCTGACTAGTCAGAATGTAGGCATTACCATGCTACACATACACTTATCCCACTCTCATGCATCCAGTTTCATAAGAAGCATGGCACTGGACTTCAAGACACAGAGTAACCCCAACTCAGTAATAGTAGGTTATTTCAATACCCTGCTTTAAATCTCTTCAGAAAGAAATTGAGGAAGAACCTAGAAAATGAAAAGACCTGCGATGCCCATGGATTGGCAGAACGGATTAGAGACCTCACTGTGAAGCCTGAAATACTGAAACTGCCAGACAAACATTTAGGCAGTGCCCTACAAGATGCAGTTGCAAGAAAAGACTTTGTGAATAGGGCTCCATTTGCTCAGGAATTAAGGCCAACAATAGACAAATGGACCTTCATAAAATTAAACTTCTATACAACAAATGGAACAATCAACTGGATGAAGAGGAAGCCCACAGAGTAGAAGAGAGTCTTTGCCAGCTATGCATCTGATATGGGATTGATATCCATAATATTCAAAAAAACTCATAAAAAATAAAAAAAGAAACAATCGATCTAGCCAAATAATGGGCTAGGGATGTGAGAGTGCTCAAAAGAAGAGGTAAAAGTGGTCAAGAATTATCTAGAAAAGTGCTTAACACCCTTAGTAAGTAGGGAAATACAAAATTAAAACTGCTTTGAGATTTCATCTGCATCAGTCAGAATCGCTAAGATCAAGAAAACAGACTACAAATGCAGGTGAAGCTGTGGGGAAAAGGGAACACACATTCGTTGTTGGTGGGATTGCGATCTGGTGCAGCCGCTATGGAGATCAGTGAGGAAAGTTCTTCAAACACTAAAATAAGATCTACCGTATGACCCATGTATACCAATCCTTGGCATATACCCAAGGGGATCAGTATCCCACTTCAGGGACCCTTGCTCAGCCATATTTATTGCTGCTCTATTTATTAATAGTTAGGAAATGGAAGCAGCCTAGATGTCCTCCAACTGGATAGATTATGAAAATGTGGTATATATACACAATGGAACTTGATTCAGGTGTAAGTAAAATGAAATCATGAACATTGCAGGTAAATGGATGGAACTGTATTCAGTATTATACTGAATGAAGTAACCCAGATCCAGAAAACCAAATGCCACACAGTTTCTCTTATATGTGGATCATAGCTCTGAATTTTTAGATGTGAGTATATAACCTAGAATGACTACAGAAGACAGGGAAGTAGCAAAGGATGATGGGGGGAAGAAGGAGGAAGAACTCAATAGATGGCGATAGTAGGACACAGGTGCTCTGAAAGGAGGAAGTAGAAAAACGGGGGGAATCTTTACTGGGGACGGCGAGAGAGGGTAATACAGAAGGATATGGAAGAAGGAGAGAAATAACAACTAAGGATGTTAGAAGAAGTCATAGAGAAACTATTTTATAAGGCTAGTTAAAATACATATATAATATACATATGTCCATAGAGTTTGAATGCAATAATATCATATGGAGTGACAATGCTCCCCCAGGAGTCATAGACTATCAAACAAACCTCTCTTTGGCTTTTGGTCAGGAGATTCCCACAGTCTTCCAAAACAATATAGGCTATTACTGTTGCCCTTGGTTGTCTCCCAGAACTTGAAGGTAAGACCCTGTTACCTAGGACACCATGTACTAAGGACACAGGACTTGGAGAAATTGAGCTGGAACTCACCTGGAAGCCTCTTCCCTAAGGACTAGCTCCCATAGAATTGGAAGGTGCTATGCAAGCTGCCAAGGGAGGAAAGAAATAAATAGTCCTAGCCAGCTGTAAAGCATGTGAACCATGACAATGACGACTTCTCCTCCTCCTCCTCCTCCTCCTCCTCCTCCTCCTCCTCCTCCTCCTCCTCCTCCTCCTCCTTTTTCTTTCGTTCTTTCTCCTCCTCCTCCTTCTTCTTCTCTTTCTTCTTTTTTTCTTCCTTCTCCTTCCTCCTCCTCCTCCTTCTTCTTCTCTTCCTTCTTCTTTCCTTCCTTCTCCTTCCTCCTCCTTCTTCTTCTCTTCCTTCTTTTCTTTTTTCTTCTTCTCTTTCTTTCTTTCTTTCTTTCTTTCTTTCTTTCTTTCTTATTCTCCTCTTCCTCCTCCTCCTTCTTCCTTCCACCCTCCCTCTCTCCCTCCATCCCTCTCCTCCTCCTCCTCCTCCTCCTCCTCCTCCTCCTCCTCCTTCTCCTCTTCTTCCTCCTCAACATATGGAGGCTAGTGCAAAATTCCCAACTGTTCAGAATGCAGAGAATAAATGACCATGGGAAGCCCAAGCCCAGTCTCAATTGATACATACAACATAGCTTCCACTCTGAAGGGTCAGGGAATATTGTAGAAAAGAAGGCAAGAAAGATTGAAAGAGCCCATAAGACCAGCTGAGAGATCATGTCTTGTAGACATAAAGGGGTGCTACACCTATGAAATCTCAACAATATGGTTACATAAACCAAACCAGCATAAAAAAAGACAGTTGGCAAGCTGTTGGATAGTTTATCCAACCCCAAGTGGTCAGCCCTAAACTCATGTACATATGAACAACACTAAATGGACCCAGTAGTTCGTGTTATGTGTGTGCATGTATGTGTGTATTATATATATGTAAATAATAAAGAAGAAGAGGTCATGAATTCAAGATGGAGTGGGGAGGAAACAGATGTTGGAGGGGGAGAGGGTGGGGTAGAAATGATGTAAATACAGTACTCATGTATGGGGTGCTAAAAAATTAATTAAAAAATATGACAAGGGGCTGGAAAGATGGCTCAGCCATTAATAGCACAAGCTGCTCTTAATAGAGGACCCAGGCTGGATTCACAACATCCACATGACATCTAACAACCATCTGTAACTCCAGTTCTAGGGGATCTGACACCCTCTTCTGGCCTCCTCAGACATTGCATGACATGAATGCACTTACATGCATGCAGGCAAAATACACATATAAAGTAAAAATAAAGAAATAAAATGTATGTTGCCATCTCTAGGTTTCCAAATATAGAAAATGTATAAAGAATAAAATCATGTAGAGGTAGCTAGTGCCTCAAAACTGTAAACAAGAAGTGATTCGTAATATTCACCCTGTCCTGGCTCATTTTGTACCTTAATTTAGAATTTATTGGAAATGATTAATTGAGATAAGTATTAATTATTTCTTGTTAACGTAGAAAATTAATATTCTGTCAGTGTTTAAGGATATGTAGCTTTTCATTTGTTAGAATATCATTACTAAGATTGTGGGGCAGTTACAGGAAATTAGCGACTATACATCATTAACATGCCATGTATAAGTTTGTAATGTGTTTTCACATAGAAAGTATTTTATAGATGATGATTAAGTAGACTATTAGTATGAATTACTGCATAGGCTAGACTGACCTATTCTAGATGCCTGCTGGCTTCTTGGCAGTGTGCTAGTGGACAAGAGAGGAAATGCCTCTTTAATCAAGGCCTGTCCTGCAGGACTTCTTGTAGAGGATGATGACTTACAGTCCATATAATAATATTTAGAAAGTACTGTACATTTTAGCTCAATATAAGATGGTTATGAATAGGAACTTGACTACTGTGTGTGTAGGTGGAATTTGTTAAAAGAAGCAGTTGAGATGGTAGACATTGATGTTAATTATGCTTTTTAGAAAAAGATTTTAGGATAATTAAAAATTTAAACCTCACATATTTTTAATATGCTATCTAATATTTCTATCATGTTTATTTAAGAGAGTAAAATTTCTAGAATTATCAACATTGACATTTTATAGTAAGACTATTATACTTTGTTTTAAAAAAATCAATGAAATCTAAATAATTTAGCAGTTTTTGTCAAAAATCAAAAACAACTTTTCTGTCTATTGAAATTTCTTTCCTTTTTTTTCCTTTTTTGAGGCAGTGTCTTCCAGTAGCTCCAGCTGTCCTAGAATGCACTATGTAGACCAGCCTGAGCTCAATTTCACAGAGATCTGCCTATCTTTGCCTTCTGAGTACTGTGGTTAAAGGCAGGTGTCATTGTGCTTGGCTTTTTAAAAAAATATAAATTCTATCTCTGCCACAGATTTTTAATTTTTTAAAAGATTTTATTTTTATTTTATGACTATGAGTATTTTGCTTTTATGTATGTAAGTGTACCACATGTGTGTCTGGTGCCTGAGGAGTCCAGAAGAGGGCACTGATCCTCTGGAACTGGAGTTATGGGCATTAACTGCCATATAGGTACTGGGAACTGACCCAGGTCCTCTGGAAGAGCAGCCAGTGCAGTTAACCATTGAGTCATCTTTACACACTCACACACATACACACACCTATGTACATATATATGTATATGACAGAGAGAAAGAAAATGTCATATGCATGTACCATGCGTTTTGATCATATTATTCCCTCACCAGCTCCTTCCATGTACCCCCATCCCTTCTCAAATTCATATCATTTTCTTCTATTTAAACACACACACACACACACACACACACACACACACACACACAGCCCTACTTAGTTCACTTGGTGTTTCCTTTATCTACATGGGTAGTTGTACTGATGACTGAGGCATGGACAGTTTGCGGGAGAGCTTGTCCCAGAAGAAAACTGATTCTCCCTTCCCCAGCAATCTGTAGATCTTCTACAGATTGAGCCCTTCCCCCATCCATGCTGGATTGGTAATTGAAGTAGTCTTGTGCAGGTCTTATGTAGGCAGACATAGCTGTTGAGAGTTCATGGGTGCACCATCCCCATCATGTCCAGAAGACACACTTCAGTACTCCTGGTCCTCTTGCTATTACAATATTTTTTTTGATGTTCCCTGAGTCTTGGGTGTAGGCGTTGTGTTTTAGATGTTCCGTTAGGGCATGGGCACTCCATAATCACTTGTTCTCTGCACTTGGACGAGTTGTAGCTTTCTGTAATAAATTCTCTGCTGCAAAAAGAAACTTATTTGATGTAGGATGGTATAGTAATCTATGGGCATAAGAAATAGTATTTAAAAGGCAGTTGGGGGCAGGAAAGATGTCTCAGTGGTTAAGAGCACTGCCTAGTCTTGTAGAGAACCCAGATATAACTTCCAGCATCCACATGGTGGCTAACAACTGTCTGTTCCAGGGGTTCCAACACTCTCTTCTGACCTCCGTGAGCATTGCACTACATGGGTGCACTTAACACTCATGCAGACAATACATTCATACACATAAAAATAGTCCATTCAGACAGCTATTGGATAGCCTTAAGATTTAGTGTCACTTTTGTACCATTTGGCATATCTTTCCAAGTTGGTTATTATAGTATAACACACACACACACACACACACACACACACACACACACATTATATATAGGATTTACAGTTGAGTAGGACTATTTATAACGTTTGTTTCCTGGCAGCCTGCAGAGCATCTTCCTGCATTATGAGAGGTAACCTGAAGGGAGGAAGCTTTTAGGTCAGTTCCAGCTTGATTTCTCCAAGTCCTGTAGGAGTCTTAGCCTCAAGACCTGGCAGGCAGTCAAGAGCATGGCAATAGCTTGTACTGTTTTGAGGATCTTTTTGAGCTCCTTGATCAACATCTCAAAGGAAGGTTTTTGTTTGATTGTCTATGACTTCTGGGAAGAGCATATCCCCCTGTATTCCTTCAAAGTATTTCATTCACATCAAATATGTTTTTGTTTATATTTCCTAGATATCCAAAGAATCATAGAATATGAATGTATTTATCTTTTTAAAAACCATCTTTTTATAGTCACAATAAAATATGTATATAATTTGAAATAAAACCTTCAAAGAATTGCAATCAATGGGCATCTAAAAGTCTAAAAAATTTCTATTAGATTGAGTTTAATTACTGTAGTTAGTAATATACAATTTATTAAAACAAAATTTTAATTAAAATTATTAAATATAAGAAAATCATATTAGAAACATATTTTTAAAGAAAACCTGGGATTTTGATTATCTCTCAAAGTTGTTTATAAATCTATTGATAAATTTTACTTACTATGGACTTTGATAGAATTTAGTATCAGTTCTATTTGAGGAAGTTTTTCTCAATAATGGGTCCATTTGAATGGAAGTTTATTTATAACAAGTCACTCAATTCTTTGAATTCTTTCCAAGTTATGTGACAAAAGATATAGTTATCTACCATCAAAAATTATCCTAAATTATATATCAGTTGACCACTAATTTAGGTTTTCCTTCAATTTGTTGAAAGCAAAGAACCTAAAACATTAGGTTCACAAAATTTATCACCCAGTTAGTGATTCATTCTGTCAGGTTCTGGGAGTTATACCAAAAAGGCATTACCAATAATTATCAGATGACTATTTTTATTTCTCTTTGACTTAGAAGTACCTTGTGTAAGCCAATAAGTAAGAAGGATTTGAAAAATATTAATTTTAGTACTCTGTCAATTACAGTTTATACTGATAAGACTATTTTTGCCTTCTCAAATACCTAGTTATTTTTATAAGTATCTGAGAACTGCCTATTTAACTTTCAGTTTATAAAAAAATGTAACATTCTAGTTAATAGGCAAAGCCATCCAGTTGTCAAACCTAATCAGCCAAATAAAACTTGATTAAAAGTCTCAGTTTTCTTAAAAGTTAATTAAGTGTTAGTATTCATCTTTTAATTACTTCTTGTGTGCTTATGCATGTTTGTGTTTTTGCCTGTGCATGTACATGTGGACTCCAGAGGTCATCTTCAGTGTCTTCTTCTGTTGTTCTATTTTTAATAGTTTTAGACAAGGTCTCTTACTGAGTATGGAGCTCACCATTTTGGCTAGTTGGCTGGCCAGCAAGTCTTGGAGATTCTCCTGTCTTTGCCTCCCCCTCCCTAAATGTTGGAGTGACAGTGGAGCACTTAACTCACTGACACATCTCCCCAGCCCCATTCAGTGATAATTTCACTTGTCCTGTGGGTGAGGAACCCTTACTGAATAAAAAAGTAGAAAGCAACCCAAGTACCAGCTTTCATCTCTCCTCTGCTCCTTACTGCATACACAATATGACTAGCTTCCTTCTGCTCCCACTGCCATGCCTTCCCTGTGAGCCCAGATAAACTCTTTCTCCCTTAAGTTTCCTTGTTGTTAGATATTTGGTCAGATTAATGAGTAAAGTAGCCCACATAGTGATCCTTACATAAAATGCTAACTAAAACCCCCCAAATTCAAGTTTTGTTGATATTTTAGATTGTGTACTTTTATCTTGCAGACACGTACTACATTATGCTGTAAGAAATATTTGAGAATGCATAGTTTTATATGGTCAGGCACTATGTAGACTTCATGAGAATGGAACTAAAGCTTCTCTGTTGAATACGGTTTTGGGAAAGTTTGTACTAATTGTACTTTCTTATATATACCCCCAATTACTCCTCCTTGTCTTCTGCTTGCTAGTCCTTTCCCTTCAAATAGAACCTCTTCTACTTTCATTTAATCTTCTTGTTCAGGGAACTGGATAGATGGCTCACTTACTGTTCTTGCAGAGGAGTCTGATTTGGTTCCCAGTGCCTACATGGTGGCTCACAACTCTCTGTAATTTAGTTCTAGGGGACCTGACATCCTCTTTTGGCTTCCACAGGTCCCAGGCATGTATGTGTGTGTCTTCTGTAATGTTTGTATGTGTGTATGTGTTTGTGCACTTGCGCATGTGATGTGGCTGTGTATATAGGCCTGAGGGTAAAGTCAGTCATTTTTCACCCTTTTTTTTGGAAATAAGGTCTTCGAAGCTAGAGCTTATTGATATAGTTAGGCTGGCCTGCTAGCAATCTCCAGGGATCCTCTTGTCTCTGCCTCCCCAGTGCTGGGATTGATTCTGTAAGGTCTGGCTTTTTACATGAGTGCTGAGAATTCATATTCATACTTGTGCACTAAGGACTTTACTGATTGAACAATCTTTCCAGACCCCTTTTTGTGTCATTCACACACATACACATGCATCCGTATATAAATCTAATTTTTGCATATGTGAGAAAATATGCAATATTTCTCTTTATGAATCTGGCTTATTTAATTTAAAATGTTGATCTCCAATTCTATGCATTTTGCTGCAAATGACATACTTTTATTCTTCATGACAGAATAAAACTTTATTTTGTATATATACCACATTTACTTATCAATTGATGGGCATCTAGGCTGGTTCCTTATCTTGACTCTTATGAATCATTTGTGCAATAAATATGATCAAGAATCTCTGTGGTACTCTGACTTAGAATCTGGTTTCCGTAGTGGCTGTATCAGTATAGTGTACAATGCTGAGAACATTTCCCCCACATTCTCACAACACTTGTCATGTGTTTTCTTGATGATAGTCTCTCTGACGGGTGTGAAATGGAATGTCAATGAAGTTTTCAATTTTTGTTTTCTTGATTGTTGAAGATGTTGAACATATTTCAAATATTTATTGGCTATTTGTATTTCTTCTTTTGAGAACTGACCATTCAATTCATTTTTCCATTTATTAACTGGATGGCATGATTTCTTTGTGGTTTTATTTTTGGAATACTATACAGATTCTTGATATTAACTTCTGTGAGATGTGGAGCTGGCAAAGATTTTCTCTCATTCTGCAGGATGTCTCCTCACTCTGCTGATTATTTCCTTTGCTGTACAGAAGCTTTATAGTTTCATATAATCTTATTTGTCAGTTGTTGGGATTGTTTCCTGAGCCATTAGAATCTTTTTCAGAAAATGCTTGCCTATGCCCATATCTTGAAGTGTTTCCCCTATTTGTTTCTCTGTCAGCCTCAGAGTTTCAGTTCTTATATTAAGGTCTTTTGTCCATTTTGAATTGAGTTTTGTGAAAGGTGAGAGATAGGGATAGAATTCATTTGTCTAAATGTAGATATCCACTTGCCCTATTCCTCATTTGTTAAAAAAAGTTGAATTTTCTGCAATGTATGCTAATAGGTGAATGCCCCAATCTCCTTGCTCTCAGTAGGATGACTTAGGAAATTCCATCATGGTCTAGTTCCCTTTGCTCTCATCAAAGAGCCTACTATTTAATTAAAATTTATTGGCTTCCCTTCTTTCTATTTTTTATTATATATTATTTTTTCCCTGTGTATATTTTTACTGAATTTTTGTGCATTTCATGCAGTACAGCTTAATCATATTCAGACCTCTTCCCCATTTGCAACCCCCCACCCCCAGATTTCATTCATTTTGTCACATATATATTAAGGCCTATCAAGTCAAGTTTATGTATCCAGCTGTCCCTCCGTGTAAGTTTATCCACTGGGGCCTATTCAGCTTATCTAATGTCATCCTTTAAAGAAGTTCAATGCTCCCTCATCTAGCAGTAATCAGCTGTCAATAGTTCCTCTGCTGAGGTTGGGACCTGCTGCCTATTTCCTCAGTTCTTTGCTGAGTTTTTGTCTGATTGAATTTGTATGGGTCTTGTGTATGTTGTCACCATTGTTGTAAGTTCATATGAACAAGTTCTCAGAGACCTGGAAGACTCTGTTTCCTTATGTTCATATACCATCCCAGGCTCTTTCAGTCTTTCTGCTCCCTCTACTGCAATGGTCCCTGAGCCCTGCAGGGGTGGGTGAGGTTTAATATAGTATTCCTATCTAAGGACATGTACTCTACAGACTCTTATTCTCTATACTTTGGCCAGTTGTAGCCTTCTGTGTGTATCACACTCTGTTGCATGCTTTCTGTGTTTTTAAAAATTATTTTTTATTGATTCTTTGAGAATACATAGTGTTGTCAATAGTATTATACTTACAAATACATATTTATACTTAAAAATATATATGCCATGTTCCCCAATGAAATACCTAGATCGAATCTGAAATGTATTAGGAAATGAAAAGTATATTAAATTCAATGAGTGTGGAAATCAGTGAATAAACTCTACATGTTGTATTTTTATTAAAATAAAACATTTGATATACATAATATTAAAACATTTTTTCTGAACATTGAATCTATTAAATAAGTATTTTTTACCAGAATAATATATATTTCATAATAGTTCTTGAATTTTGGGAGTTCTTAAATGTTGTCCTTTTCATAAAGCACTTATTAAAATGGATTTTAGAATTTTTCAAAGCAAACGTACTTTAAGGCAAGTAGTATATAACTCTTGTATACATATAGTTAATATGTATTAGTTCACTCATTGGTGTTTTTTTTTAGGTACTAGAGAGATACCAGTGAATTAAAATAGATGTATGTCTCATACTTTTCTGGAAAATATATTCTAGTTAAGTGATGCAGTATAAAGGAAATTAATAAGTATTAGAATATGTAAGAACTTGGAGAAAATAAAAAAAAACACTTAATTTTAGGTGGTACTGGAATTTTAAGTGTGTTGGCTTTAAAAAGTGACAGTTGAGCGTGAAAGAGTTGAGTTAGTATTATGCTATTTCATAAATTTTCTCATGGCGGGTCCTGGCTTTCAGCCTCACCCTGCCCTCCAGGTCTGAATCGACTGAACGACTGAACGAGTAGAGAATGCTCTTTTTAGAGAATTAATTTATTTAGAGCATTTACAAAGCTACTGGTTATCACATGGAGCCTCCAGGCATTTCTGTATCCTTGCCAACCTTGTTGATGTTGGCCCAAACTGTTTGGTCCTACATAGGGCCAAGGAAAAATAAGGTTTCCCTTGCCCCTGTCATACCTGTTGATTCCTAGGGCCAGGGATACCCTGGATCTGATTCCTGACCCTAGCCACACCTGTGGTCTCTCCATTGCCCACACCTGGCTATTGGGAGAGGCCCTGGCCAGGCAAATTGTGTCCACCTCTCGAATAGCCAGTCACAGGGGAGAAATATACTCCTTTTACTCTAGGGAGGTTAGTATCCACCCCTGGGATAAGCTTCATCCTCTGTGTACCTTTTGTGAACCGTTTCTCAGGGCTCAAAGCCTCCCAGAGCTGCTTTAGCACAGAATTTGGCTTTTTATCAATCTTTTCTTTAGGAACTTGGGCTAAACACAAGTCTCTCCACATTTGTCTGTGAGTAACCCAAGCAGACCACCCTTTCTGTTTTGTTTCCCTTACATATTTTTTAGGTCTCTCTATTTTTCTACAGACATACTTCACATGCTGGTCCACATTGTTTAACCCTGTCAAAGCCTCTCCAGCCTTGTAAAGCTCCTGCCCCACCTGGGATTTTAGTGAGGACAATAAATTTCCATACCAATGTCGAGGTCCATGTTCAATGAAATCTGTCATAAAATCTCTAGTGAACACAGTCCTATCAGGCCCAGTGAAAGGGCTACTGTATACTGCTTTCCTCATGCCCAGTTCTCTTAAGAGCACCTGTCCTTCTTGTGTTGTACTCCAGCTCCTGGAATTCATGGGGATCTCCAATGGTGATGATCAAGTGTCTCCTGTAGCATGCACAAGCCAGTTCATCAGTGACTGCTTTCCCTTGTATTGTGCCAGGTTATGCAGCTTAAATCTCAATGAGGGATGAGTGGTTATGTAGCTCAACTGTCTTGTTTCTGCAGCATTGTAAATAATTTCATCTGCTCCTCTGTCCCATATTCTCGTGAGCCAGGTGATGACAGGCTCTTTTGCAGCTTGTTTGAATGTTCTCCCTATTTCCAGTAGCTCTAAGGCTAAGAAACCTTTGGGGGAACCTTTAGCTCCTTCTGGGTTGCTTAGTTCTTTCCGGCGGCAGCCACAGAGGCCATCTGGGCAGCGGAGGTGGTGGTTGTGGGGTCCCGCCCCGCCCCTCTCTCATTCCTTTTTGATTTAAAAAGTGGCAGGCTAAAAGTTCCATTTCCTTTTCTCTTTGATCCAATTTGCTAGCAAGCTTAGTGGCTAGTATCAAAGAAGTAAGGCTTATATTTTTCTCTTGATTTAATTCATCTTTCACAGTTTGAATTTCCTCCTGTGCTAAAACCTAGTCCCAAGAATGCCTTCTCGCCTACACCGATTGGTCCATGGCGTCTCTGAGATTTTCACATTCTCTTTGGTAAAGCGGCATTTTCTTGACTGTCTGTTAACTTTCATGTGATTATGCTTGATTTCCATTCTTTTTTGTAATGCCTTCTTTTTAGAAATTTTAGTGTTCTAGTCATCATTTTCAGTGAAAATTTTCTGGGAGAATATGGTTCATATTTAAGAAAAATTAAACTTGTCCTCCCCAATTTTGCTTTGTTAGCCATGTGACTACAGTTGTATAATTTATGCATGATAATCTCTAAGTTGTCCTACATTATGGAAAACTATCAACTGATAGTGTATTTGAATATCTGAATTGTTACTATCCAGTGGAAAATATTCTAAGAATTATTACATTTTGTAATGAAGTAAATGATCCTACTTAAGTTCATTTTTCTTGATTCTTTTCATTTTACTAATGCTACTGTATTTTTAATGGAAGTTTAATTTGCTTCTTAGTGGAAACGTGTATTGACAAAGTCCTACTTACAGTGAATGTTCTGTGAGAATGAACCAGGTGCTGTAGCACAGACTAGTGGCATAGCATTACAACTGCAGAGATGTTCAGTTCCTTAATCTTGTAAGACAAACTATCATTTTAACAGGTGTCTTCTCTTTTAAAATTACTTAGAAAAATTAAAGCATAAAGTATAGTTCAGAATTGAAAGTCAAAGATTTAATATTGCATATTTGTTATGAAGACAGCAATTGGCTATTCTGATAATAGTCAATAGATTATTAAATGCTTCTTAATGACTAATTTACTTTGGAAATAACCCATTTTTTTCCCCCAAAATTTCATTCAGAAAAAAAATTGTAAAGAGAATTTGTTGTTGTGATGAAAATAAAAATGCCTCCTCTAGTATAAAATGTGTATAACTAGGTTGGTCATGTTCCTCAATGTTAGAGTATGCTTAGAATATATAAGGCCCTCAGTTCAAGATCCAGAACTTCTCCCAAAGTCTACAGCCACTGGGTTACTTTTGAGGGAAATGACCGGCCGGTTTGTTCCCACCTTAGCACACACATACTTACTCTACCGTTACATACACACAGACACACACACACACACAGACACACACTCCTTTCCTGGAAATAATCTGTATTGTTATTTAAAAATTATAAAGAAATGAAAGGTAAGCAGTCATTTCTCATCCAACTGATGTTTATGTTAAATACACATTTATCTGTAATGTTATTATAAATAAGAAAAAACCCATTTTAATTAGTTCAATTAATCTTTATTGGTTACTAGCTGTACATTTCTAGTTATATATAATTGGTACCAATGTTTGTTCTTGTCAGTTGTTCAAAACTTTTTCTTTTGAGAATATTATACCTGTACACAAGTAAACACAATCACACCTGCCCTCGATTTCCCCCATCCAACTCCCTCTATGTTTCCCAACATGCAACATGTCCCCCTTTATATCTTTTTTTTTTAATGTAATGTACTAAGTTCATTTAGTGCTGCCCATATATGCATGGATATGAGATTATCTACTGGGATTTGGGGATCTACCAGTGGCCACACATTCCAAGAAGAATGAGTCTCTCTCCCCAGCAGCTATCAACTACGAATAGCTCCTGAGGAAGGAATGGAGTCTGGAAGGCATCTGCTCATCTTTGCCATAATTTTGGCTGGACTGATCTTGTGTAGGTCTTGTGCAAACAACTACTGCTGCTGTGAGCTGACAATTGCAGTAGCTATGTCAATTCCATAAGACTTTATTTCATTGCATGCTTCCTGTCTTCTGACTCTTAGATCTGGCTACTTCCTCTTTCATAATGTTTTCTGAGCATCGATGGTCATGGGTGGTTAACAGTGATGTTTGTGAGTACTCAGTCTCTTATTCTCAACACTCTGACCAGTCATTCATCTCAGTATGACTGCTGCCTAATACAGAAAGAAGCTTCTGTGAAAAAAGTTTACAGCAACCCAGGTTTATGAATATAAGCTTAAGTATTTAGAAGGTAATTAGACACGGCCAATTAACAAAATAATAGCAAGTTCAAGCCTACGCCCTGTGACCTCCAAAAGCCAGGGCTTTAAATCAGGATTACAGTACCAGGCATCAAATTCTCTCCTGTAGAGCAGGCCTCAAATTCCAATCATATGGCGTTAGTTACCCCATAGCAGTTGTGCCATTATTGCACCAGTAAGTACATCTTACCTGGTAGGTCTGTATTGCAGCATTCAGATTTAAGGACTGGGTAAGACTATCGGCTTTTCTCCATCAGCCTACTGCATAATGCTTTCTGGTACTGTGAAAGCTAGCCAGCAGGGAGGACATTTCCTAGTTGGGTGAAATTGATTTCTCTATGTCCTGGAGCCATTGTATGTGGTATGTTCAGCAACAGGGTCTTACCATGCTTCAATCTTATTGCTAGTTATGGATATATTTAAATTACCTATTTAACCTTGACTTAGTTTTGGCATGTTGTATGCACCTAGGAATTTTTCTATTTCTTTAAAATTTTCCAATTTCCTAGAATATAGGTTCAAAGTATGTTCCTATTTTATGAATTTCATTGAAATCTGTTGTGATGTCTCTTTTCATTTCTAATTTTATTAATTTGGGTCTTCTCTCTCATTTGGTGAATTTTGCTAAGAGTTTGTCAATCATATTTTTTCTTTTCAGAAGAACTTTCTCCATTTATTCTTTGTAGTGATTTTTTTTCTTTCGTGAATCTCAGCCCTATTTTGGTTCTCTCTTCTCTCTAGTATAAATCAATCCACCTTGCTCGTACGTGCCTCTACTGTCCTCTCCTTTCCCTACGTCCTTCCTACTCTTGCTGGTCTCCTTCCTCTCCCGTACTTGTCCCCTCCGACTTCCTCATAGTCCTCCTATGTCATGTCACATGCATAGTTGTCCAATTAATTAATTAATTACTAATTTATATTTCAATCTAGATTTCACATATGAGGGAAAACATGAATATTTGTTTTTCTGGGTCTGGATTATTTCACTTAACACTATAATCTTCAATCAAGAAAGAAGATGAATTCTTTCTATTCCTATTTTCTTTGGCAATTTTATTATAAGGAGATATTGAACTTTTAAAAATATTTTCTCTGCATCTGTTGGGATGATCATATGTTTCTGTCTTTAAATCTTTTTTTATGATATATTACATTTATTAACCTGTATTTGTTGAGTCATCCTTGCATTCGAGAATGAATCTATGAATGATTATAGTGTATGTTCTTCTTAATTTGTTCTTAAATTTAGTCTTCAAGAATTTAAGTGAGAATTTTGCATCTATGTTTATCAAGGAAATTGATCTGTAGCTTGCCCTCCCCCCCCATTCCTCCCTCCTTCCCTTTCCCTTTCTTCCTTTCGTGTCCTTATCTGGTTTTGACATTATGGTAACTGGTGCTGTTCCTTCCTTTTTTATTGTAATGGAACTGCGTAAGAAATATTGGTATTAGTGCTTCTTTAAAGGCTGATAGAATTTGCAGGGAATCTTTATAGTCCTGGGCTTTTCTTTGTTGGGAAATGATTACTGCTTCAATATCATTGCTTATTATGTATATATTTGTGGTTCATATCATTTTGATTTAGTGTTGGTATGCCTTACATGTCTCAGAAGTTATCAGTTCCTTTGAGATATCCCAGATTTTGGAGTATGTTTTCAAACTATTCCCTGATAATCCTCTGGATCTCATTGGTATTTGCTATAAAGCACTTCCCTTATACATAATTTTGTTAATTTTAGTCTTCTGTTTCTTTTTGTTACCCTGGGTAATCTTGTTTATTTTCCCAGTAGTCAACTCTTTGTTTCACTGATTCTTTGTATGATCTTTTGGTTTTCATTTTATTAAATTATGTCCTGATCTTTATTCTTTCTGTCTACTAATTTTTGAGTTATTAGATTATTGATTGAGATCTCTTTGATTTTAAAATGTAAACATCATAGCTATAAATTTTCCTCTTATAACTGTCTTTGTTACATACTAATATTCTGATAAATTATGCTTTTATTTTCATTTTATCGTAGGAGTTTTTAAATTTCCTACCTGATTTCAGTGAATCTCCAAGTATTTGTGTAGCTTCTGTGGTTTTGTTTCCTATTTAATTTCTAATTTGATATGATACCACTAAGTTCTGATAAGATGCAATACATTATTTTGATTTCTTTTTGTATTTAAGGCTTGTTTTATGGCCTAAAATGTGATCTATTTTTAAAGAAAGTTCCATGGGCTTTTGAAAAGAATGAGGATCCTGCAGGCATTAGACTGGAATATTTCTAAGTGTTTATTAAATCCATATGATCTATGGTACGGATTAACTGATGCTTCTTTATTAAGTTTTACTCTGCATGACTTATCTATTGATGAGTATCAGAATGAATCTCTAAATGTAGGTCAATATTCTATATTCAAATCATTGTGTAACAGATATATATATATATATATATATATAAACATTTCAGTTTAGATTCTTTTATCAGACAGCTTCTTATTTTTCTATTTGCCATTAAGGCAATGGATGGCTTAAGAGAAGCTATGAAAAGGACAGAATGAGGAGACTGACTATATTTCAAAATAAATGGAGTTTGGAGGAGAATGTGTTACATACACAGACAAGAGAATTCAAAGAAAAGCCTGCCTCTTTCTTTGTGTGTATGTGAGTGAGGGAGGGTGGAGAATGAAGAGACAAGCAGAGTATTTGATATTAGTTGTGTTACATTTCTCTTCTTTAAATATTGTCTTCATAGAGGACAGTGTTCATTGTTTTAATTTAAGAGTATCTTTTACCTGTCTTTATATTTGAGATTCTTGGAAAGGAATCATCATTCAGGATGCCCTAGCACCCACTGTGGCATTAGTATTTCAGAATTAACTCAGCAGTGCATCATGCTTAAGAAAGGACAGGCACGATTGGAGCTGTAGCTCAGTGGTAGAGTAGTTCCTTCACATGCATGATGCTCTAGGTTCAATCCCTGGTACCAGGGGGAAATATAACAGAAGGCCAGACTTTGCTTCCCAGAAATAGAATTCCACTGTGGTATTAAGACCATAAAAATAACAGCGTGCCACTGCAACTGCCCCTTCTTTTAGTGAGCATAGGGAGTGATGAGGTAGTGTGCTGGATAGCATCAGTTGTCAAACTTGACACACCTGGGTGGAGAGAACCTCAACTGAGGAATTTACTCCAGTGGATTGGCCTGTGGACATGTCAGCATTTTCTTGATTGTTGAGTGATGTGGGAGATCCCAGCGCACTGTGGGTGTTGCCACCTCTGGAACAGGTGGTGCTGTGTTGTATAAGAAAGCAGGCTGAGCATAAGCCAGGAGAACAATCCAGTCAGCAGTGTTCCTCCATGGTCTGTGCTCCAAGTTCCTGTCCTGAGTCAAAGAAGCTGCAGGGTTCATCTGGGCTGTACTGAAGGTAGTGGCAAAGAGGTGGAATAGCTTCAACGGAGACCACTGCCATATCTCAGCCTTGGCTCTTTCTATAGTCTCACAATCAAGGGGTTGGATCTGGTGTCATTAGTGAACTTATATATTCACATGTATAATTTTTTATTGGCACAGATAAATTATCACTGTGCCTCTAGATATGGCTGGAAGATGGTGTTTACTTGTATCAACATGAGGTAGAGTCATTCTGCTATGACATTCACATTGAAAGTGGAGTAACTTAAGTCAAAGCTGTTGCTTTATAAAATGGAGTAGTTCAAGTCTATTCAGTCTGAAAGCTGTTGCTCTATATTACATAGAATAACCCAGGCTAGGCCTGGCATGCTCTCCTCATGCATTGCTGAGGAAAATCAGATGACAGTAGAGAAACAAAGTATATTTTTGTGAGTAATTTAGTGAATCTTGTAAGAGTCCATAAAAATATTGAATTTATTTGGATAGTTATTTTCCCGTCCATCAGTAACTGGGAATTTTATGGTCCGGATTACTTCTTATGATAAATTATGGCTTTGTTCAACTTTGTCTACTAATACTGAATATAGTTTATTCTTTTAATTTTTAGTACAGTAACTAACAATTGACTGTTAGCAAAAGCTTTGATTTGCAATGTTTTCCAGTTTCTGTAGTATAAATATATCTGTAATTTCAAGCTAATCAACATTATTTCATGGAATGTGGAGCTGGAAAGAAATATGTAAAACTGGTTCTTTTGAGTCACTGAATAATACTGGAACTATTTAATATCACTCTCCATTATGTTTCAAATAAAAAGTCTTCCTTGGTGATATATTTTCAATAAAACATGTACTTTAAAAAGATTGAAAACTGCTTAAGGCCATGCTTTCAACTAAAAGTGATAAGTTCCAAACAAACCTTTGTAGCACCACAATAGGTTATTTTTTGCTTAAGTGAAGTTCACGCTAGGAGGCTGATCAGCTAGCAAGTTCCCAGACTCCTTCATTTCTGGAGTTCCTTATCTCCAAGATATTATTAAGAGTATTAGTAATAGCAGCTCTTTTGGAGTGTCCCATAACTTAATTTTGAGGATGCCTCCAATTATTTCTTTACAGTGTTCCTAAAAAGAACTATGAATTTGATGGACTTTTATACCTAATTTGCCTAAGTTCCTAACTACACTAAAGTGGTTAACAAACTAGGTAACTAAAAAATGTTTTCTGGCAGCTGTATGCTTGTATACAATACATTGTGATTACATTCATTCCCCTCTACCATCTCTCATACTCCTACTCCCACCAACCTCTTTCTTTTTCCACTGAACCCCACTCTCATGTCCCTCCTTCCCCTCTTCTTCCCCCTCCTTCTGAAAGAAGATTTATTTATTTTACCTTTGTATATGTACCTGTGCAGCGTGTGCATGCAGGAGCCTGTGGTGGCTAGAAGAGAGCATCTGATCCTTTGGAACTGGATTTACAGGTGGTTAATGAGTCACTCTGTAGGTGCTAGGAACCAAACACAAATCCTCCGCAAGATTGGCCAGTGCTCTTAACCACTGAACCATTCCTCTGGTTCTCCCTTTTTTGTTTGAATATGGCCTCATGTAGCCTGTGCTGGCCCCAAGTTTGCTATATAGTCAAGGGTGGCCTTGAACTCCTGATCCTCCTTACTCTACTATCTAATTACTGGGATCATAGAAATGAGCCACCAGTTTCAACTTTCATTTACTATTTAAATGAAGTTACTTTTGGAGTCCTTTCTAATTAAGGATACTTTCTATCTGTCTCTGTTAAACTACCCTGTGATTCTTTTGCTGCAGGTCTTTCAGTCTACCATCTTGAGTGTACATAAGTTCTGAATCTATTTTGTAGAAGTGAATGTAGGTAGATAACAGTGATTGGATAACTGCCTTGCATACTCATTTGTTTCATTAACTATCAAGCAGAAAAGAATGCTATCCTTCTACATGCTGAAAGTGGCATATTCCAGATACATTTAAAAATCCCCTAACATAGATTTTTCACTCTAACATGAAGAGCAATGTGTTTAAAGCAGAAAAGTTGAAATGCAGATTTTATTTACTGGGGTTGAGGATTTAGTTTAGTGGTAGAACACTTGCCAAGCAAGTGCCTTGGTTTGGTTCCCAGACCAGCTTTTTTTCATTTATTTTAAAATTATTTTTTATCTACATTTAATGTGACTTGCATTTAAAAAGGTCTACAAATACCTATGTTTGTCACAAGATCACATCAAAAGTGACCATATCTCAGGTAAAATTTGGATGATTGATGAATTTAGTTATATTTATATTTAATGTCTGTTCATATCAATCCTTTTAGCAAATGAACTTTGAACTATGAAGTTTTTTTGTTTATAAAAATTTGAACGAAACCACAGTATTTTTGTTAAAAATGGTTTCTTACTAACTTACAAAGTAAAATTGTCACATACACTCACATTATTGATGACTAATTCATCTTGGAATTTTTGAGACATAAATCTTCTTATAATATCAAATATCTTATATTTCCTTTAGAAGAACTTCAAGTGAATTCAAGTTAACAAGCATTCAGATCTTAGTATTCTATGATTTATATATCTCCTTATGTCAGTAGAAGATATAGTCATTGTGCCCAATGATAACAGTAAGTTTAGTAGTGAATAGAGAAGTGATAGTTTGTTCCATGAGAAAAGAAAAATAGCTAAAAAGTAAACAATTATAACCTTGTATGATATGAGCTATATCAACAATATAAGCTAGTATAATGGAATATTAAGCAAAAAATTAAATGATATTTTACAAAAATATCTGTTTAAGTGAAAACACTGTGTTGAATGCAGTGATAGATAATTATCTGCCTCACAGACTTGTTTCATTATTAATTATTCAGCAGAAAAGGCTTTGTTTCACTGTGATTATATTGTTATAAGTCATTTAAATGTGAAAAAAATATAGTAATGTGGAAAGAGCTAGGTAAGGTTCCACATAAGCATAATATTAGTATTCATGAAATACTAGAACACATAATTTTATGATTTTATTTTCTCTGATTAACTGAAAAAAGATTTTTGAGAAGAAAGAGAAGGTTTTCTGGCTTCAGAACAATTATGTAATATCTTTAAAGTAGTAAGTCCTGAAAAATATTTCTGTTGAAAATCAAGTGTAACACATTTATTATAATGGATTGGGAAGAGAAGGTAAAGGGACATTGCTGTTTAATGAGTATAAGATTTAAGTTTTATAAAAAAGTTTTGAAATTCTATCAGAGAACAATCTAAAATAGCATTATTAAAGTGTGCATTTAAAAGTGGTAAGAGGGGTGGGTCAGTGGTTGAAATCATGCATATACTACCCTTCTATATAACTGAAATTCAGTATCCAGCACCCAAGTCCAGTGGCTCACAACCTCATGTAATTTTAGTTCCAAGGGGTCAGTTCTCTCTTATGGCTTCCAAGGTACCTGCACTCATGTGTACACATCCACACATAACACATAATTAAAAACAAATAAATTTCTTAAAAAAAGAAAGATTAAAAAATAGTGGTTAAGATAGTACAATTTTTTACCACACTAAAAATCAAGTATATTACAAATTATAATCAATTAATACATTTTTATTATAATCAACAATATTCTTAGCTTTATTTTAGCCATTAATAGGTACTTAAAAGAAATGCAAACCATTAAACAGATATATACTATAACTGATGATAGGCTACTGTAGTAATATTTACAGCCAATTTACTGGATATCCATTATATAACAGACATTTTAATATAAATTATTTTATTAATTATTTATATTTTAAAAATCAGTATAGGGAAACAAGTATCACTTTCCTCTGTACTCCCTCTTTTGTTAAGGAAACTAAATTCTACAAATATGACATTTTGGTACTTCGTTGAGGGTTGTAGTTTCTAATCTTGGAGTTAGTATTTAAGTTCAATTAGCTCCAAAATTCGTTTTCTGCTTACTATGCAATGCTTCTAATTAAATAAAAAGTTAGTAGTTTGTCACTGGGTTTTCTGTCCATACAATTTCATTTATAATTATTCCTATAACATTAAAAGAAAGAATAAATTATATATAGTAGCAGTTTCATTTTAACTTTATAAAGAACCATAAAATTTCTATTGGCTTGAATTGCCTCTCTTTTTTTTTTTTTCAATTTGGGGGAAACTAATTTCTTTCCTCTGTGTCTTTATGTGCAGGTTATGTGGGTGTGTAATTTGTGCCGAAAACAACAAGAAATCCTCACTAAATCAGGAGCTTGGTTTTATAATAGTGGATCTAACATACCACAGCAAACTGACCAAAAGGTTCTCCGAGGGCTTCGAAACGAGGAGGCTCCTCAGGAGAAGAAAGCAAAACTACATGAGCAGGCCCAGTTCCGAGCATCCTCAGGTGACCTGTCTGTACCTACAGTGGAGAAAAGTCGATCTCATGGACTCATGAGACAGGATTCTATTAAAAATGGATCAGGAGTGAAGCACCAGATTGCCAGTGACATAGCTGCGGACAGGTAAACATTTTGTTTGATCTCTAGGTAAATGATTTGTTTATTGTTTATTATTTATTTACTTTTTAGTGTGTTGTTATTTATTTACTTATTTTAAATTGACAAGTGAACATTGTATGCTATATTTATAGTATCCACAAATACATACATATACATTGTGGAATGGGTAAATATTTCTATATGGTTCATCTCTAAACATACTGATGTAGCTATTATTTTAAAATGATTTTGCTTTTTAATCAGCATTAAAGGTATGAATGGTTGATGTGTTATGCTGACACTTTAGAGCATTTTCATTTTGTTTGTGTATTTCTAATCAGCGAATTTTATATCTTCTGTTATTTTTTTCCGTACACATTGAGTTTTCTTTGAACTTGAAGAAATTCCTTTTGCATTTCTTACAGGGCAGATTTAGTAGACATATAGTCTCAACTTTTTTTTTTCTCTTACATCTGGGAATGTCTTTATCTTGCCATTTCTTTATAATTTTTATTTATTTATTTATTTTTATTTTATGTGTATAAGTGTTTTGCCTGCATGTATATAAGTGCACCCATGTCATGCAATGCCCATGGAAGCCAGAAGAGGGCGTCATATTCCTTGGAACTGGAGTCACAGATGGTTGTTAGCTGCCATGTGGGTGCTGGGAACTGAACCCAGGTCCGCTGGAAGAGCAGCCGGTAAACTTAACCATGGAGCCATCTTTCTAGCCCCCATGTCTCTGTTTCCAAAGGGTAGCTTTCCTAGGAACAATATTCTTGGTTGGCAGTTTTTCCATTCAGTGCTATACAAATTTCATGCCTTTTGCTCTGTCCTATGAGGTTTCTGATGAGAAGTCGGCTGCCAGGTGAGCTAGGATACCTTTATGAGTTGTTTCTTTTCTCTTGCTGCCTTGAGAATGATTCTATCATTCACCTTTGAGAGTTTATTATATGTCTTGGGACACACACTTAATTGAGCTGAATCCAATAAATATTTTATAGATCTGAGATGTTTTTCTGTTATTTTCTCATTGAACAAACTTTCTTTCCTTTTGGCATTCTCAAGTCTCTCCAGTAACCTCAATACTTACCCTTTCAATGGTGCCTTAAAGCTCCTGTAGCTTTCTTCATCCCTCTCTGCCTCCACCACCTGTGTATTTTCAAATACTGTGTCTGAACTTCTTCATTCTTCTGAGTTATCCCTGTGTAATAATGCCCTTTTTGTGTTTTAAAATTCTCTAGTATATTTTCAGTTGTAAAATTTGATTTTTAAAAATTGTCTCCATTTTGCCATGAAGTTTCTCTGTTAAGAGTATTGAATCAGTTCTTTTCGTTTATTTGAAGCTCATTGAGTTTCTTTAAAATGGCTGTTTAAAACTCCCAAGAGTTCAGCAATATTTTCAGTATCTCATGCCTTACATAGACTCTTAGCTGACCTCAACTAAGAGCTCTTTGTTCTCATTGGTGTTTGCTCTCATTTATGCATAGAAAGATTAGGTATTTTCCCCATTTGGTAATATTTGTGCATATCTTTAGAAATTACAGGCTGCCTATTTTCTCTGGATCTGTAGTCCCTTCTGCTATTTCAACATTAGATGGCACCCTAAGTCCAGATTTGTCAGGAGTCTGCTAGTGTATTGTCACTGTTTCAGTACTTGTGGGTGATTGGTGTCCAATTTTCTTCAAGCACTGTGGATTCTGCATGGCTCTGGGCAGAACTGTTATCGAGGGCTAACTTCAGTCTTCTCTGTCGTAAGTTCATGCTCCCCTTCCATTTTCCTCCTCTCAGTAGTTATCTGTCCTGTGCTGATGAAATTTGCAGGAGGAAGGGAGTGGGCAGTAATACTACAATGCTCTGTCACTCCCTCGGTCCCAGGGAAACACCAGTGCAACACAGGAGTAGGACCAAGGCCCACAGTACTATGAGCTGCCTACTGCTGAGGTATACTCGTGACCCAGAGGTGTTACCCCTGCCCAAATCATTACACCTGCTGCAGAGCATAGTAATTGGGATAGAATATCTCTGCCTGTCATTGGAGATGTTCCAGAGACTCCAGTCTTGGGTGCTGGCCTAGTAATGGGGTTTGTTAGGGAGCCAGTGCTATGTTTCACCAGCCTAGCACTGAGTTCCAGAACAATGTCCTGTATTTGCTGCCTGATCTTCCAATGGATAGAGTCTTGCTCAGTATCATAGTACGCAGAGTTGAGGTAGTGTTCATAAAAATCAATCCCTTGATCATCAAGTCTGATACTAGCTAGATTGCGCTTAAACCTTACAGCTGAACATGCCCACATCTTCTCAGGCTTATACTCTGGTTCAGGCTGTAGGTGGTAATAATATATGTTAGAGCATTTTTTTCCCAGGGCACATGGATATTTGATTGTTTGTTTGTTTTGAGATAGGGTCTCACTGTGTAGTCCTGGCTAGATTGGAACTTGTTTTGTAGATCAGGCTGGTCTTAAACTCAAAAGTTTAAGACCTGCCTGCCTCTGACTCTAGAGTGCTGGGATTAAAGGTAAGAGCCACCACACTTTCCTGGTACACAGATTTATACTGGAAGTCTTGACAGGTCTTGGGCTGCTATTTTCAAAGTGTGTCTGGGGATGGGATCCTGTTTTTCTGCATGGTAATGGGTCTTATCCTTCTCCTAGTGCCAGAACAAGTCTAAAAATTTTGGCTAACTGTCTTGGAAAATAGTTCTCCATGAGTTTGAGGAAATAGTGGTAGAGTTCCTTGGCTGCAAAAGCTGTTTACTTTTTTAAGTCACATCTGAGTCTTTGGGCTTCATAGACCTGCATAATGTTGGGGCAAGGTGCCTCAAGCCCATAAGGTTAATGCTGATACATGCCAAAAACTTTGTTTGTTTGTGCCATTAGCACAAAGGTTTCTGTCTGATGGTGCTTCAGATTTGGAAGTCCTATCTGAAAACTGTGGTCTGGGTATGGAGGCCTTTATTTTCTGCCTCATGTTCAGTTTCATTCCTGATCCCACCTAGCACTGTACTCCAAGACAAAATCATCTGCTAGCTTTCCTGCCCTTCTCCCAAGAAAGCAGAAGAAATTCTGACCCCCTCTCTGCTGTCTGAGGCTGAGGAGGTGTGCTGTAAGCAGACCTTTGTTCACTTGCCTAAGGTGGTTCCAAAGGCTTGGTAGGGAAGTACTTGCCTAAAGGCGTGGATTATGGGGCTGTGCCTGGTAGTGGGTTTTATCATGCAGTCTTGGTACAGGTTTTCAAACCTAAGGTCTAACCTTAATTACTTCCTATCCCCCCTCTTCTTTGTTTTGAGACAGAGTCTCCCTATAGCCTCAGCTGGCCTACAACTGACTATATAGACCAGGCTGGCCTCAGTCTCCTCTGTCTCTGGAGTGTTGGGATTAAGGGTGTGCACCATCACTCCTGGCCCCTTAATTTTGTCTTTCTCATCAATGGCTTCTTTTCTCCAAGCTATTTGTCTTTGTTTAGAATTTTGGAAGGAGTAATGTAGGCATTTTTTTTTTTACTACAATAGGCATTGTGGAATGTTATCTACCTTTTGGAATGTTATCTACCTCTTGTGAAGATAGTTTGGCATGAGAGGAATATTTAATCTGTGAGTTGAGCTCTGAAGGGTCTCCGTACCACTTTGCTTCACTTCCTGTCTGCTACAGTTTCCACTTGGCTGGTTTCATTGAAAAAAAAAATTAACACTAATCATTTAAGACATTCTGTAAAATTGGATAAGAAATAATTTTTCTTCATAATTAGACTCAGCAATGATAGTTTTTAGAATGTTCAGAGATGCATTTATTCATAAAATTTTGACAATATGCCTAGAGCAAAGCAATTGAATATAGACTTTACTAAGTTAATTTATATGGCTTAAAGACTGTTAATTTTACTTCTATGAGAAGAAACTGTGGTGTAGTGCTCATGAATTTTATTTAGAATGGTCATCATGAATACATAATGAGAAAAATGGTATAAACATGAGAGAAATTATTTGTGAAGTGAAATGTTTTTTCTCCATCTATTTTATTTTTTTGCTACTTTCTGCAGTGCTGGGATTGCACCCAAGGTTTTATGCATTGCCAGGCAGTGCTCTACCACTTAGGTACATCTCCAGCCAAGGGAAGATATTTAGAGGGAATCAAAATATGCTTATGAAATAGATTGGACTATTAGAATGAAGGAACTATATGAGACAAAACTCTGATGACTGCCATAAGATTAAAATGAATCTTAACAACTTATAGCAAATGTGCCCCATAAACTTTATTCCTGGAAATTTCTCCCTTTGGCTGGTAGCTTATCAGATGAAGCAAAAAGGCATTTGCCTTAATTTCTTTTCCTGTTGCTGTGATAAAATACCTTGACAAAAACAACTCAAGGGACAGTTTATTTCAGCTCATAGATTGAATTGATAGTTCATCATAGTGGAGAAACCACATAGGCAGTGACTTGAGGCAGCTGGTCACATTATATTCATAGTCAGGAAGCAGAGAACAATGAATCTTTGTGCTCAGTTCACTTTTTCCTTTTCATAAAGTTCAGGATCTTAGCCTAGGGAGTGGTGTTACCCGCAGTGGGAGGATCTTCCCACCTCAACCTAATCAAGATAATCCCTCAGAGGCATGTCCAGAGATCCATTTCTCAGGTGATTCTAGATCTTATCAAATTGCTAATTGGGACCAACCTTAAGAACAATGAAGATAGCTATGTATTTGGTACAACTTTTGGTCAATTATGCCTGTTCACTAAATAGTTCATATGATGAGTGAGCAAAAACTGTAATATTGTCCTGAGGGTGAGTGATGTCCTTTCTGCGTGTTCTTGGTCTTTCATTGATAGAATGATCAGTTAATAGCCTTGAAGATAAATGACATATTCTCTCTCATGTAGCCAATACGTTTAGTTATTTTTAGAAATATGATAGAAACTCTGAAAGACAAAGAGTTTTTTAAAAATGACGTATAATGAATTATGGTAATTGATTTGACTATGTAGATGTCAGTCTGTACTTTGGGGATAAGTAACAAATCTTCTGTGAGTGTGTATGTCTTTATGTGTGTGCATGTTGGGGTCAGAGGTAGATGTCAGGTGCCTTCCAAATACTTTTCACCTTATTTTCCGAGACTGAATCTTGTGTTCAGCAACTGGCTAGCATGTCCTCTCAGTGATAAAGTGACAGGTGCGTGGGATCACAACTAGCTTTTTAATGTGAGTACTGGTGATCTAAACTGAAGTCCTTGTGTGGTAGGCACTTTAGTGAGTGAGCCATTTCCCCTTAAGTTAAATACAAAAAAAATCATTCCTATTGTTTTCATATTTTCTCATTTAAGTGGCCTGTAAAGGTATCTGAAGTATGTACCAGTTTGCTCAGAAAATTCTCTGGTTATGCTGGCATCCTGCATAGGTTGGGATTTGTTGTGTGTTTTTAACTTTTATTAAGGGTTGCATTAAAATGAACTGTATGAGTGTGGTAAGTCTCCATTCTATTTACGGTTCCTGCCATGATTTCGTTCTGTGTAGGATATGTATGCAGTGAACAGTTCTCAACTGAAGTACAACTAATGATAATCCATCTTTTCTTTAACTTTTCAGACACAACTTTCATTTTTTCTTTTAAGGATAGGCTAGATAAAATAAATAATGTAACAGGTTCACCTTGTCTCTCGTGGGGTTAGATGCATTTGACATTGGTACCCCACTTTCAGTTTAGAGTATCTGCCATGACTCAGTCTTTAACATTTGATGGGGGAGGAATGAAGGTTTCTGGGAGACTTTGGAAATTATAAATTAGGTCTATAAAGTATGTGCAGGAACTAAAGATAGAACAATATTGTAGGATATATAGGTTGCCTTATGATTTTATATGAAGGGCTTTCTCATTGTAGATTATGAATTTCTAACTATATACTTTTATTTGATAACTCGCTAACTTGGATAACATTTTGTCCACATTTGTTGGCCACTAGAGGGCTCATAGCCACTGAACATGTAGATGAAAAAAAGAACAAAATCCTGTGAAAAACCATTGACTTAAAAAGAAAGCCTGAGGATGCCAAAGTAAAGCAGATAGAGGTGTGTTATAGACATCACTCTGTGAAAATGACCCTTTAAAAAGATTATGTAGCTGCTGTTTTTCTCTTTTTGATTACTATACATCATTGAACAAAATAATGGATCTCATAATGCACATTTTCATATATTTATATAATGTACTTAGATTTTAGGTCTTTGAATTTCTCTTTAAGACCTCTGAGTTGTTGGAAAAATATTTTCTTATGTGTCAAATGATTTTTTCTTCTCTTTTTTTTCAATCTTCCCGATTCAGTGTACTTATCCCATAATCTAGTCATTTAGTTAATTTTTTTCTCCCACCACTGTTACTGTTTTATAAAAAATATTTATTATTTTTATTTTATGTGTATGAGTCTATTGCCTATGTATGTAAGTGCATCTGTGTCATACAATGTTGGTGGATGTCCGAAGAGGGCATATCCCCTGGAGAACTGGAGTTACGGATAGTTGTTAGCTGCTTTTTAGGTGTTGGGAACCTAACCTGGGTCCTCTGCAAGAACAGCCTGTGCTCTTAACCACTGAGCCATCTCTCCAGCTCCTTACTGTTTATATTTTTAAGTATGTATTTTTATAGCTATTTTCTGAAAATACAGTAATATGTATGTATGTATATATTTCTGTAAGAAGATATTGTGGTATGTTTAGTTAAATATTCTTTATTTCTTTTACCTTTTAAAAGATAGGGAAATCTTTTCTTATGAGTACATAACATAATAAATGTGTTTAATCATAATATTTAGTGGATATATCATATTTATTTAGTCTCTGAGGACAAATATTACCAATTGTTTCTGTTTCAAACCGTGATATAAATAATCATCTATGTGCATATTTACATGTTTTGTATTAGTAAATCTTTAGAATTTACTAATTAGAAAATTAAAAAATTAGAATTCTCATGAATACAATCATTTGGTTAGAGAATACATATATTCAGTTTTAAGTTTTTATAGGCATTGCCTATTCGACTCCTATAGAGGATATACCAGAATATTTCTATCAATAGGGTTCCTATTTTATAATTCTTTAGCCAATAAAATATTGTACAACTTTGATGTACCAATGTGCTTGTTGGAAAAAAGACATAGCATTATCATTTTCATAATTTTTATATCATAACTGAGTAAAAGTTGAACATTTCTACATATATTTAAGAATATTTATATTTCATTTTATTTATTTTGAACTGTTCTTGTCCGTTTTTTCTTTTGAGTTGTTGGTCTTTATTAAAATGGACTTTTAGAATCTCCACTTATATTTTACAAAAGAACCTTTTGTGAAATGGATTTTGTTTTGTTTTTTATTCTGTGTAACAAATCACCACAATCTTAGTGGCTCAAAGCATCTTAAATTTATTATCTTGCAGGTTGTGTGGGTCAAAGTAAGCGTGTAATAGTTTAACTCCATCTTCTGCTCAGTGACTCAATAAGGCTGTGTTTTTTCTTTCACATTCAATGAGGGACAGATTTAGAATAGTAATATATACTATGTTATTATCATTTAAATTTTGAGTATTAATTGTATATATTAGTGAGGTTCAGTCTGATCACTTTTCCCCCCACACATGTACGTAATGTACACTGATAAAAATCCAAGACCAACTGCAGCTGCAATCTCAGCTGATGCTTAGGGGTCTCTATCTTAGCCTCCTTGCTGTCAGTGGAAGGTCATTGTCGTGTACTTATGTGACAGGCTATCAGCTATTAGAGGCTCTTTGTGTTCCCAGCAGTGTTGCCTCCACGTTAGCCTGGCAGGTTGCTTTTTCACAGCTATCAGGAGACTGTGCTGCTTGACACCTCTTTAACATCTGAACCGTTTCAAAGGCTAACATGATTGACTAAGCTCACCTGGGAAAATTTTTCCTTTTGATTAACTTAAAACCAGCTGAGGAGTGGTATTAATTACATCTACAGAATTACTTCAACTTTGTTATATAATGTGACTGAATCATGTGAGTGATAATATGGTTCACCTTCAAGGGGATTGATGATACTAGGTATGACCCCATCCCGTAGGTGATGGGAAGTGTTGGAGGCATATTAAAGTTTTTCTTAGATTTCATATTCTCTCTCCCTCAGTTTATTATTATCTTTTGACTTTGCTTGTATTATCCTTTTTCCAACATGTATGTGTCCTAGTGGGGATATAGTTTTTTCTTTCATGGCTCCTGATTTTTCTCTTTGCAAAAATTAATATTTTTGAAAATATACAACTCAGTGGTTTTTATTATTTTCTCAGTTTATATAACCATTATCACTGTCTAATTTGAGAACATTTCACTAGCCTTAAAAATAAACTCTGAACCACTTGGCTATTCTTCGCTGTTCGCTTCATTTCTCCTCCCTCTACTAACATCCATCTGTTTTATGTTCTATGGATTTGCCTGTCATGAACATTTTGTAAAAATGAAATCAGAAAATATGTGGCCTTTCATTTCTCTTTGTTTAACTTAGCATAATTTTTACAGAGTTCATTCACTATATAGGAAGACTTAGTAATTCATTCATTTTTATGGCCAAGTAATGGTTCATTGTATGGCTATACCACGGTTGGTTTGCTCATCAGCTGAAAGACTTTACAGCTGTTTGACTTGGAGTAGCCATTTTTTTGGCTACTATGAATGGTACTACCACAAACATTTTAAGTTTCTATTTGTTTTCAGTTTTCTTTATAGGTAGTTGTCAAAGTGAATTCGAAGTGGTCTTGTTTGCATTTCTTTAATGACAAATGATGCTGAGCATTTTTTCTTATGCTTATTGGCTATTTATGTCTTCTTTGGATAAATTTTTAGTTAAGTACTTTACTTAGGTGGTTATTATTATTATTATTATTATTATTATTATTATTTACAAGGTTACCCTCTAGCAACAGCTGGCCTGGAACTGTGGAGACCAGACTGGCCTTGACTGTACAGACATACCCCTGCCTCTTGACTGTACAGACATACCCCTGCCTCTGCCTTTGGAGTGCTGGGATTGAAGGTGTATGCCACTGCTCCTTGTGAAGTTGTTTTTAAAAGTCTGTCTCTTTGCAAAAGCTTAAAAAACCATTCTCATGATTTCTAAATACTATGATGATTTTATTTTTATGTTATAAAACAGTGACCTACCTATAATTTATAACATTTAGGCAGGAGGTACATGCAGATCCAACCTTACCTTTAAGATATGGTTATTGTTTTGTCTTATACTTTTTATTGAGTGATCAGCATTTTCTTTCTACTGATTTGAGATATCATATTTACAATACTGAATTAAGGTATGTCCGAGTATACTTACAGTATTCTGTTCTGTTCCTTTGATCAACTGTACAAAAAATATGTCTTGTTAAAAAACATGCAGTCTGAACTATTAGTTGTCAAAAGCAATAAAACTTGGCAAATGAATTTTGGCAATACATTTAAATTCGCAGTTACATAACTTGCTTTCTTCAAATGTTCATTGGATTATACAGTGAGTGAACTAGCAAGTCCAGAGGAGTGGGAAGTATATTTTCATCAACAGTACTTTGCCAGGTATATAGCTTGAGTGTATCAGTATTCAGAGGAAAAGTGAAAAGAAAAAGAGCAATTATAATAGAATTGAAGAATGAGAGAGTCTTTTCCTGTAAATATATTGATAGAAATAGCTTTGATAAACAGAATGACAAGAATCATTCCAGCTTTTAAATGAATAAACCTTGTATTTATTATTTTGTCCACCAGGTGGCAGCAGTACACTCTGAAAACAAATGATTTATAGTTCAGTGACTGTTTAAACTCATTGCAGAGATGATTTATAGTTTAGACTAGTAAGTGGATTATGTTTATACCTGAGATTATGAAAAGCAGAACCTTTCATGTCTTACTGCTTTTTCATAGTCAAAGGTGGTATTTATCCTTAAATGTGTGTATCTGTAGGTCTGAGATTTCATGTTCCAAATTTGTATTTACGAATGCAAATTTCACTAACCTTGCCTTTAGTTCATAAATAATTCAAAATTGATTTAACTGTTTAGAATCTAAGAATACACTCTCTCCTGAAGTAACAGTTTCCTGTCATTCCTTAACCTAGCTAATTGTAACATTAATCGTCTTGCTGCCCAAATGTAGATAATGTGATATAATCTTCTAGTCTTTTTCTTCTTGACTGTCATGTTACATTTATTTGTGGTTTCGGTTAGTTCAATCCCAGAAGTGTCTTTTGTATCCGGTATTGTCACTAGCCTTGTTTCAGAAGCAACTGAAAAATAACTTACTCAATCACAGTGTTTTGCTACTACCTCTGTGGGAAATATGTTCCTTGGCCCATTTTTGAGCTCTCTGCCCCTGGCCTCTTTTGTTTATCCACCCTGTGACAGCTCTGCAGCATGGTTCCTTCCCTCTCCTCTCCCCTCTACCGTTTTCTCTCTCCCTTCTTCTGGAGTTTTTACACAGATGACTATGTCACTTATGAGTCTTATTTATTATTTCTCTGTTTGTAAGTCTCTTATTTTATTTTTAATTTTTTTTGGTGAATTTTTGTGCATTTCATGTGAAACGCCCTAATTATCTTTATAGCGCCTCCCCATCCCCACCCTCCCATGTCTGCCTCCACTGGATTTCATGCATTCTTAGTTTCTTTTCTAAGCGTAGCATACAAAGCGGTGGGGTTCATCTCTGTATGCCATTGTGCTGTGTTCTCGTCCAGCCCCTTCCCTTTCTGCTGCTTTGCCCCACTCTTCTTTTCTTGTCCCAGTTTTTTTTAAACCAGCAAATGCCTTTGTTACAATGTTGAGTAGAAATCATGGGTGTGGTGTCTTTGCCTTGTTTCAATTCTTTTTTCAAATCTTAGTGTAAATGTTTAGTGTCACCATCACACGTAATGCTAGTTACAGATTCTTCATAGATCCTCTTTTACTATTTTTGAGTAAATTCTATTACTGAATGACTGTGGGGTTTTCACAAATACTTTTTTTTTCTTATCTTGAGATAATGTTTTTCCTTCTTTAATCTCTTTAAATGCTGAAATACACTGATTAGTTTTGAATGGTGTACCAACGTTGCATTGCTGGAATATACCTTTCAGTTTCTCTTTTTTGATAATATTCTTATAAAATATTTTATTTATTCTTATTTAATGTGTATGAGTGTATTATCTTCATGTTTGTAAATGCACCTGTGTCATGCAATGCCTGCAGAGATCAGAAGAGGGTGTTAGATTCCCATGGAAATTTGAGTTATGAACAGTTGTGAGCTGCTGTGTGGATGTTGGGAACAGAACTCAGGTCCTCTGAAAGAGCAGGAAAATGTTCTTAACCACTGAGCCATCTCTCCAGCCCTTGGTAATATTCTTTTATATATATGTATGTATCGATTTGGAAGCATTCTATTAAAGAATTAAAAATATGTTTCTGAGAGATGTTAGTATATGATTTTCTTTCCTTTTAAGTAATTGTATTGGTTTTGTTAGCAGAGGAATGTTGGCCTCATAAAATGCATTACCAAATAATATTTTATCTTGAATTTTCTGTAGCACTTCATATAGAAGTGTGTGTGTGTGTGTGTGTGTGTGTGTGTGTGTATATGTTTATGTGTGTGTTTGGTTTTATTCTTTGGCTGGGATTTTTATGCTGTGAATCTAATTCAGTAGACAGATCTGTTCAGATTAGTTATTTTAGTCTTAATCTACAGGTATTTTACAGTTTGACTTTATAAGCCACTGTAGCCAGATTCATTCTAAGAATGTCTCATTAGTATCTTTCTTTAAAAATAATAGAGACAAGTAGGATACATTCCTGTTATCCCAACTGAAGAAAGAGCATTGTAAATTTTGAGGATAACTTGGGTAACTTAGGAAAAGTTACCTCAAAATAAAATTTATAGTGGAAAAATATGTGTGTGTATGTGTGGAGTATAGCTTGATGGTAGAGTACCTGTCTACTATGCATGATGCCCTGAGTTCAGTCTCTAGTACTGCCAAATAGAGACATTCAGTTATAGTTACTAGTTTTGTCTTACAAAAATTTTGATTTTTACTCTGCTGTTCACTTTTTTGTTCTTCCTATTAAAAGTTTAGGGAAGGTGTTATCCACTTCTTTAGACCGTGAATTAATCAGACTGTTCATATTTGAAGTAATTGCTTTTTAGATAAATATTAGCAATCAATTTTCTCAGTGAATTTAATAATATGAGACTTATTTTGTATTTCTTTTTTTATATACAGGTACAACTTTTTCTGTGTATGTCTAACTCCTTATTTATTTATTTTATGTGTATGAATGTTTTGTTTGCATGTATGTAAGTGTATCTATGTTATGCAGTGCTCATGGAGGCCAGAAAAGTGTGTCCGATCCCAAGATACTCTTGATTGTTAGCCGTCCTTTGTGTGGGTACTGAGAACTGAACCTGGGTCCTCTTCAAGAGGATCAGTGCTCTTAACTGCTGGATCATCTCTCCAGCTTCTACTTTCTATCTCTTGAAAGTGTCTGTATATTCATTTTAACAAGATTTTTAGGTGCTAAATGTTCACTTGTGTATGTCAAATATAAGAGGCAACTTAGATTGCCCTGGTGGTTATTAAACTTTCTGATCTTGAGTCTCTTTACATTCTCAAAAGTGATTGAGGACTTGAAATTATTTTTATTTGATTATATTTATTAAGATTTACCATTTTAGAAGTAAAACAAGATGAATATTAACTTCAAAATCAGTAAACATACACTATGACAACTAATTGTATTTAGTAGAAGCAATTGTCATATGACTTACAATGAGTTTTAACACCCTTCCAGTAGGTACAGTGCCCGTGACTTTGAGCTAGTGGAGTATAGCAAAGGCTAGTCCTTTATCTGATCACGTTATTCAAGAGTGTGTCTTAGATTAGAACAAGACATTCTTCTGCTTGTTTTGAAAAAGTACCTACTGCAGAAATACTGTGAGGTAAAGGTCATGGAGCAGGGATCCGTGGGAATTTAGAAGCCGAGGGTACTGACTGACAGCAGGAAAGTGGGCATCTCAGTCCAGCACTCAAATTCTGCCAGCAATCATGTATTTGGAAAAGGAACCTGAGTTCTAGAAAGAAACATATTCCTCCCAACACCGTGGTTACAACCTTGGAGACTTGGAGCTGAGAACTCATTTAAACCATGCCTGGGCTTCTGTGCTGTAGAAATGGCAAGATAATAAATATTTACTTTTCAGAATCATGTAACGGTGATAATTTGTTTTACAGTAATAGAAAACTGCCATCTTTTAAAAAAGCAAGATAGAAGGAAATTTAAATGAGACTATTGCTTTACTTTATATATTTTAGAAATTCCTTTAATTTCTTTATTCAATATCTTGAGATACAAGTGTAAGTTAGCTTCTGGAACGCTGTATTGAACTCTTATGAAAGAATGGGAATCAAAAAAAAAATCCAGTTAAGTGGTAGGAGTGTAGGTGTCATCCTACAGATTCTCTCGGAGAGAACTGGGGACTATGACGAGGTAGTTCGATTTTAACTGTGAGAAGAGCTGGATTTGGGATTAAATTTTTAGTAGACTAAACCATTTAATTCCATATGACCAGTACTATATAAGATAATCTAAACTACATGGAACTTGTAGCTTCCTTGCCTATTTTTCATTTGATTTCTGCTTTTGTCCTTAAATTTGTCTATGTGGTTCATGTTTTCTACTACTCATGATAAGCAAATACAAAGGAGTCTTGCCAATTCTAGGAGAAATAGGTTACAGTATGTTTAATATGTAAATGATTGGGACAATTGGGACAGAGTTTTCCTTAAAATTACCATGGTATATTTTTATGGTACTCTTTATGTGCAAAGAGTTGTGGTAACTCAGAGATTTGGTTTAAAATTCAGGAGGAAAATTTAAACTGTAGTTTTAATCTATAAGAAATACTCAATTTTAAAATTTGCGTGTCTATTTTTGTGGCTAATGTACAGATGATGTATGTGTGTGTGAGTGTGTGTGTGTGTGTGTGTGTGTATGTATGTGTGTGTGCGCATGTGCATGTGTGCTTGTGTGTGGTACATGTACATGTGGAAGCCAGAGTTTGATGTTAGGTGTCTCTGTTGCTGTCTTTATTTTTTGAGACTGAAAACTGACTGGAGCTGGAACTCATGATTAGATTGGAATAGCTGAACAGCAAGCCCTAGGGATCCTCCTCTGTCTTTGCCCTCTGTGCAGAGATCACAGGCACATGCTGCCATGCTTATGTTGACTTTTCATGTGGTTCTAGGGACCTGAACTCAGGTCCCTGTGCTTGGGCTTCAAGAATATCACTGAGTGAGCCATCTTCCGCTCCTAGTGTATCTGTTTTTATCTTGGTATATTATTTAATAATGATACTAGTGCTGTTTTCTCTGTTTTCTTAAAAATATTTTTTATTCTTTGAGAATTTCATAATGCACACATTGTACTTTGATCATATTCTTTCTCCATACCTCCTACTAACTCTTCCCAGATCCATCCTACCCCCTCACTCCTCCCAACTTGATGTTCTCTTTTTAGTAACCCATAGTTCAATCTGTGCTGGCAATATGCCCACGAGTGTGAGACCATACACTGGAGTGTGGTCAATTTACTAGGTGCCACAGCCTTAAAAACTGACTCTACCTCCCCTTAATAACTGCTCATCTAAGTGTGGGGACTCATAAACCCTTCCCTGCTCCATGCTTGAATGTTGATTGGCTTGATCTTGTGCAGGTAAACACGGCTATTGTGATTTCATGAGTATAGCAGTTTTGTCATGCCAAGAAGACACTGTTTCACTCTGGTCCTTTCTGACCTCTGGCTCTTACAGTCTTTCTGTCTCCTCTTCCAAGATTGTCTATTAGCCCTGGGGAGAGGGAGTGTGATGTAAATGTCCAATTTGTGGCTGAGCATTCCACAATTACTTAGCATGTGTCCTTTGATTGGTTGTAACTTTCTGTTTTAACCATCATCCACTGCACAAAGAAACTTCTGTAATGACGTTTGAGAGCAGTTTGCTACTATGTCTGTTTAGCAAAATTATCATAGTTTGTTCACCTTTGGGGCCTCTGTGCTCCCCAACCCTATGTTCTTGACCAGATTTAGAGCACCGAGTTTGTGTTTCCTCCTGTGGAGTGGCCTTAAAATCTAGTCAGAAAGTGGTTGGTTACCACAACATTTATGCCACTATTGCACCCATGGGTATATCTTGTCATTCTGGTCATTATTGTAACTCAGGTTACAATATTGTAACAGGTTCAGATTGCAGATTGTTGATTTTTCCCCCCACAGCAGCCTGTATAACATCCTCCAGTGTTATGAAAGCTAGCCAACAGGGAAGGAGTTTCCTGGTCAGTATTAACTTGATTTCTCCATGTCCTGTGACCAAAATATGTGATGTCTTTTATTTTAATTTTGTATGGTCACTTTAAACCTTAGAAATTCTGGAGAATGAATGTCTCATAAATGTTGAGATAGTTCAATACATGATAAGTTGCTCTTGTCCTGAGTTTGAATGCTAAAATTACTAGTGTAGAATTATATGAATTTCTTCATTAGTAAGTTGTGGATACTCTAGATTTTTTCACACTAAGACTAAACAGTATAGTGAAACAAACTTATTGTTACCTATAATCTGCTGTTTTTATTTCTGAGAAACATACCTCATACAGTGGGGAAGTTTTGGAGGTATGATTTCTAACTCTGTGTAGAAAGAAAGTCTTTCAAGGTTGGTTTGAAGGTTATTTGTAAAGTAGTTCTCACTGTGCTTACCTAGTTACACAGTGCCTGAACTGGAAAATTAAACTTTAGAGTGATCTTCTCCTCCCTACTGATACAATAATCCCTTTTGTTTTTTTCCTTTTCATTTCGTCTTTTGTTATATTTCCACCTAGGCATTTTTGTTTGCCCCTTTCCTAAATGTTATTTTCTTCATTAATATTTTCAAATTCTTACTGTGTTTTCTGTTTTTATATTCTCTTTAAAGTATGCATAAAACTTATTTATGTTGATAATTCCAGCTAAACAAGTTTTAGTTACATCCCTCAGAATAAGTTTGTCCCAGTTTTTCATGCACCCAAGATGGCAGTAATACAGAGTGTAGTGAATCAAGTTGTGATGTAGGATAACTGCTTTTAATTTCTGTGGCATAACATAAGCTATTTGATAGAGTTAAAATGCTTGAGTTATAATTTGTGCCTTAGTATTTTATTCTTTCAGGAATGTGAGATTTGGAATTTCTGCTTATGACAAAATCTTAAATTAGTCTTTTTTCCTCATATTTTTATATTATCTTACCTGTTACAGGAATACTTAAAAATGGCAACAATTTCCAATGAGAGAATTGGCAGGTAGTTGCAGAGCTAGATGAGGCATGGCAGTACTGTATAAGAGCATGTGATTTCCACCGTTGGTTTACAGAAGGTCTTTTGTTTTGGTTGAGTACAGACTGAAACATTACTTGCTTACTTTTTTTTAAGGAAGAAGGGGGATTGCAAAACTAAAAATATTGCTGTTCTCTGGTCATTTTCTAGGTTAGATTTGGGTCCTGTGGAATAAATAGATTTAAGTCAAAAGTACTATTTTCAGGATGCTTATTCTAACTTTGCCATAAACTAGTTGGGCAAAAGCCAACCAACCGAACACCAGACAACTAGCCAACCAACAAAACAAACAAACAGACAAAACAAAAATTCCTTGGGTGAAATAATCCATCTCATTTCTGTCTATGAAATAGGGGAGTTTGGTATCTTTGAAATGTAATGGCTGTCATTGTAGAGATTTAGCATGGAAGAAACATGCTACTTAAAATTTTAAAAAATGATCATTTTCTTATGAAAGGAGGTTCTAAGGGCCAGTATGTGCAGAAAGAAGTTAGGACACATTTGAAATAGTCCATGGCATTTTGATAGCTTGAACTGGAATTATGGTGGAAAATGTTACAGCAAAGTGTTGATGGATTTGTGTTTTGAAGGTTGAATTAATAAAATTGGCTTATTGTTTGGATCTGTGTGGCAGAGGATGAAGCAAACATAGAAGATAATCTCCTAGGTAAAGCATGGCGTTATGCTAAGGTAGGAAAACCTGGGGAGAAATATGGTTGGGTTAGGAAATCATTAATTCTGTTTGCCTATGTTGCTTGCTTTTCACTTCCATCTTGGGATGCCAGATTGACAAATGATTAAATTAGTCTGCAAGTTTAGAAGAACATGAGGCCCAAAATGCAAAATATAGATGCTTATAGTCATGGGACCTATGTTACCATGCAAGAACCTGCAGATGACTGTCCAATATAGACACCGTGGGACATTAAAAAAATTTAGAGATTTATAAGACAGGAGCAAGCTAGCCAAAGAAAGAAGAAGAAAAAATTGTTACCAAGGAAGAAGAAATTAGGAGGATATGTGCGAAGACTGAGGAGGGAAACAGCTTGTCATGGAGAACATAGCCCTGGTGTCAAGTACTCTGGGAAGTTAGGAACAAAAGAGAGGATCATCTGTTACAAACACCAAAGCCATTGCTAAGACTCATCTCAATGCAACATTAAAAATAAGTCCAGAAAAGACTGTGAGTAAGCAGGTAGATGCAGCACTTATATATAAGTTCTAGAAATTTGCTGTGAGGATGAGCAGAAAAGTGGGACAGTGCCTGGAAGGAAACGTTAAGTCCAAGCATTATTTTAAGATAAGAAATAATATAGTAACAGATTCCACAGGCCCATTTAAAATAGGCATCATTCATTTGTCATTACAAATATCATTATTAGAACAATAAACTTCTAAGGTAGACTCAATAGCAAATAAACTAGATATTTTAGGATGAGGAGAAGAAGATGAGTAAGTCTGATGTCAAGTTAACAGACTAGGTCTTTGTTACACTGTGCTTTTCTGTCTTTTCTATTTTCAAGTTTGTGAATTAAATCACCTTAATTCATAATTAACTTTAATCTCTAAATAAATCCCAATGTCTGTTCTTTTCTAAGGGGTAGGCAAATTGTAAGCTTTAAATTGATAACTTTGGACTGAGATGCAAGTTGGTTTCCATGACTTTATTTGCAGAAGGTCTTCTGTTTGGGTTGAGCAAAGACTGATATTTTGTCTGCTCAGTTTTCACTGAGGGAAGAAAGGGAGTTACGAAACTAAGATGTCTGTTTTAGATCATTTTCAAAGCTGAATCTAGGTCCTATAGAATGAGAGAATTCAGGTCAAAAGAGCTATTTTCAATCTTTTTGAAACAAAAGGTTAAAAGCTATGATTCTTCAAATTCAGAATGGCAGAATATAACACAGAGTAGATCATGCTATTTTTTCAATGATTTAATTACTAATTTAATTAATTAATTTGCATAAGTGTATTGCCTGCATGTATGTAAGGCCACTCATGTTGTGCAATGTCCTTGGAGGTCAGAAGAAGGCATAAGATTCCCTGGAACTGGAGTTATGGACAGTTGTTAGCCACCGTGTGGGCGCTGGGAATAGAACCTTGGTTCTCTGCAAGAGCAGCCAGTGCTCTTAACTGCTAAGCCATCTCTCCAGCCCTAGATCATATTCTTTTAAAAACATTGCTTTTTATTGGTTTCAAGACCACCATGCGCTCCTTATTTTCTTCCTACCTTTGTGGTCTTTTTCATCCTCTTTTCTAGGTCCTTCACCTACCATTTTAATGCTTGGTGCTTTATCTTAGACCTCTTATTTTTCATTTTCTCTCTGAATGGTCTCATCCACTTGCCTACTTGAAATTATTACTAACATGCTAATGTTTCTGCAAATTGCATCTTTGGCTGAGAATTCTCTTCTGAATTCCAAACTGACCTATCTATTGCTTACTTGTCTAAAGTATCATGCATATACTTCAAATTCAGCTGAGTGTCTTCATTTCCTTTAAGTCGCTCCTCCTTTAGCATTCCATCTCAGCAAATGCTAAGACTTATGTACTTGGTTACTTAGAAAGAAATCTCAGAGTCTTTTTTGAATCCTTTGACCTTCACAGACTGCTTCCCACCCCTGTATCTAATGACTACGTACTGCTGGTTCAGCATGTACATTTTAGTTTGCTTCTTTTTCTCCATTTTATGGTGAACACTTTAATCTAAGCCAGCTAATATCTTGCTTCAGTTATTACATTAGCTCTCTCTTTTATATCTCCTCATCCACAAACAGTGAGATAATATTTTGATATATTTATGACTTATTTCCTCTTCTGTGCTTCTTGTTAATGCCTGAATCTTTTTGTTTCTGGCCACTAGGACTTGATACATCGATTGACTCAGAGAAGCGTTATTACAGCAAAACACTGAATTGCTACTTGATTAAAATAATTGAAATACTTAACCAGTTTTCAGTGTTCTGCAAGATGTGCCTTCTTTTTTTCTCTAAAGCTGCTCTGTTTCTCTCTGTATTGACCACTTCTGATTCTTTGATTTTTGCCATATTAATTATCTGTGCTTGGCCTTTGTATATGCAGTATTCTCCATGTGAAAGTCGCTTTTGATCCATTGTTCATGTATCTAACACTTTATCATTCTATGATTCTCATCTTGAATGGTCATTTGTCCAGGAGAACATTCTTGAGTTTCTAAATCCAAGACTATTTTGATGCTACCTATTATAGATTCTTTTTATATTACTAACCCTATCAATAAGAGATGCAATCACTTATTTACTGTCTACCTCATTAGACTACAGATCAAAACTCATGAGGACTAGAATGATATTTTAATCCTCCTCTTCCTTTCTCTTTCTATTTTCTTTATTCTCTGAGTGCTCTTTTATAAAGTGCTTATGAAACTATAGTTCACACTTAATCAATAATTGTTGAATGAATGAATGATTTCTGAACAGGGATTTATTCTCTCAGTATTTCCATACCATACAGTACTCTGGATTGTTTGAACTTGAGATTCAGCATCTTTGACTGGGAAATGGTGAGGCTTCATCTTCAAGTGGCTTTATACTTAGCATATATGATTCAAGAGAATGTAGGACTACAATACTTAGGATTGTGGAAGCCCATATGATAAACCTGTTGACTTCCAGATATATAGGCGGTCATTTGTCAAGAAACTGGAGTTTTGTTGGGGGCAAAGATGCAGGAAAATTTGAGAGATTAATGTGATATTATATGTTTTATAACTGTAGCATGGCGGGAGTGAAAGGTTTTAGGGTTCTGCATATATTTTAAAGAAACTTTAAAAATCTTAATTTATGTGTGTGTAATAATCCAGTCTTTGGTTACAAGGATCCCTGATGTTTTTATTGAAGTTTTGCAATTGTCATATGATATAGTTTGATGGCATTTAGATTCCCTCCCCTATCTGCATCCCTCACTGCCCCTCTGCCCAGTTTAATATACTCTCATGAATATATATTATATATAATATATATAAAATAATATACTCTCATTCTCTCTCTATATATATTATATATACCTCATATATATATATATATATATATATATATATATATATATATATAAAATGGCCTATGACCTGAGTACTTTTCAGTTGATTGAACCTTCACCATAGGACTGACTCTAACAAGATCACTCTTTAGAAACTCTCCAAAGACTCCTATCGGTATTGAAATAGGGCAGGGGAATCCTAGTGGAATCACCTTTAATATTGCTTTTAAGTTTATCCTTATTAAAGGTCATTATTGTTGTGCTATAATGGCCTTTGGGGTTTGTTGACAGACCAAAAAAGATGTGCAGCGAAAGCCACAATGAAAGCATATATTAGGTAATGGAAAAACTGTTAAATAGATTCTAATTCAGTGTTTCACATTTTCTCTCAGCTAAAGAGAAGCTGTTGCTTACTTTTTCTGCATATTTAATTGAATATAATATATATGCTAAGGAAAATATATTCTAATTTATGAGAAGTGTTCTGTAGTGTACAAATTCATGTGGGGTACAGTACTGTAACATTATGCTTTATACTTATACTTAGATGTACATATTTTTTTCAGCATAGAACCTAATGGATGTTCCTTTTTTAAAAAAAATTAAGGGAGTAAAATAGGGGGGTGAATATGGTTAAAGTATGCTGTATACATGTGTGAACATCTCACAATGAAACCCATTATTTTATAAAACTAATACTTGTGAATAAAATGAAAAAAGAGAAGACATTGTGTACATTTAAGGTCTACAATATAATGTTCTGACTTTGTATAGATGGTGAGATGGTTACTATAAGGAAGCAAGCACATATTCTGATATTCTTATAGCTTCTAAAACACATTTTCTGAATATTTTATATTCATGGTATAAAGTAGCCTATGAGAATAAAGAACCCATTCTTTCTTTCTTTGTTTTTTTTTGTAATGTAACAAGTGGAGAATTACATGAAATGGATTATAGAAAATAAGAGTTCTTAGAGGCCAGTATTATTATGTAATAATTTCATTTTCCCCATATTTTGCTGAGACATGTTTATAATTGTGCCTGTGATTATTATTTCTGCCATTTGCACATACTAGCAAACTATAGTCAGTATTGTTTCCTGAAGAACTTGGTTATGTTTGGGAGTTACTATAGAGCAGAAGTGCATTTTGAAAGCAGTTCCCAAGCTTAGATGGAGTCCTTGAAACCCCCAAGGCCGTAAACATTCCTTATAGTGTAGTTCTTGGTGAATAACTAAAATGATTGAATTGGATCTTTTTCATGTTCACACTCTGAGATTGTGGAGTTAATGCTAGTGGTTCCCTTGGTGGTTATTATGGGACCATATTTTTGGAGTTTGCAGTCCTAGCACTGGAGAGATTGACAAATTGTCTTTTCAAAAACACTGGTTTCTTTTAAGTAGATTCTCTAGCTGTTACTCTGAGTGTTCTAGTTTTAGAGTTTAAATCTAGGCTCACCCTTTATAGCTGGATTCTTGCATCCATGAAAAAAGATATTTGTGATGTTGCCATTTTGAGGTACAAGAATTGCTCTAACAACAGGTGCTCTGGCACTGAACTATTGAGGCACTTTGTAGTACTTCTCAAAATATATCTGAGCCAAAGCACAACAGGATTAGCCTTCATGCTTTCTGGCTTAGGAAGAGAAGCCTGAGATGATAATGATGGTGGGGCTTCATACATGTGTGGAGGCTTTTGCTTACTTTCCCTTTCCTTTGTAAATTAGACCATAGAAATAATTTGGAAGCCATGATTAAAAATAGACACAAAAGCAGCTCTATTTCTGGTAAGTCATTAGATTAAAAAAAAAATATATCAAAGGACTGGAGATGACTCAGCAGTTAAGAGCACTGGTGTGGGTTCGATTCCCAGCACCTACATGGTGACTAACAACCATCCATAAGTCCAGTTCCAGGGGATTCAATGCCCTCTTCTGTCCCCTGTGGGCATTGTATGACACAGGTGCACTTATCTACATGCACACAATACACTTGTATATATATATATAAAATAAAATAATAATAAATATTTTTTAAATATAAGAAGGCAACTGGTCATCTCTACAAATTTAAAAAACATGCATCTGCTGTATTTTAAACTTTTCTAATTTTTATTAAAATTTTTTTCATATGTATTTGTGTTTGCATGTCTTTGGGCACATATGTGTGCAGATACACATGAATTTGTGCACATGTGTGTGAAGGGTCAAGGTTAACACTGGGGGTTTTCCTAGATTGCTCTATACCTTAGAGGCAGAGTCTCTCAATAAGCCTGGAACTCATCATTTTGGCTAGTCTGGCTATCCAAATTGCCCTGTGAATCTCCTGTCTTTGACTCCTGTCTTTGGGATTACAGGTGGGTTGCCACACCCATCTAGTTTTTATGTGGGTTCTGGTGATCCTGAATTCTAATCTTTACTCTTGTTTGGCAAGGGCTTTACCCACTAAACCATCTTCCCAGCTGCTTTATCACAATTTTGTGAGCACAAATATTCTAGTTATCTTTATATCTGAAATGTGCTTATTTAGGTCTGAAGCTGTTCTTCCTTTCTTTCCTGAATATACTGTATGGTTCACTTTCAATTGAAAGATAGGGAAAATTACCTTTTTTGAATGTCTTCTGTTTCCTCCATTTGTTAGGTGTTCTATGTTATTATTTTCTTATTTACTACCTCTAAAGTAAATAGTTCTGAGATTCTTGCTTCAAGAAATATTTCTAACAGAAGATATTAATTTTCAGAACATGAGGACAGCACTTTTGAAGACGTTGTTCTCTGGTTTCTGTCTCTTTCATTCTGTCTCTCTCATATGCTTCAAACAGTCAAAGAAACAAGAACAGAGCAGCGGGAGAGATGATGCAGTTGCTTCAATTATATGTGTATATAACAAATATGTGTTTATAAATAATATATGATTATGATGTAAATATATTTGACTATATGTATACACATATATTTTTAGAAATAAAAAGTTCTGTAAGCATTTCTCTATTTTTGTCATGAATATATATTGTATCATCATGTTTTCCATAATTCACTAGTCATGCTTGGAAATAAGCTTAGTTATTTGCATGTATAGAATATTTCCATAGAGACATTTTGGTACTTTTTTTACATTTGTGTGTGTGTGTGTGTGTGTTTGTGTATGATGTACATAAGTGCCATGATTAATGAGTGGATATCATTGGACAATTGAACTCAGGTTATCAGGTTTGGAAGCAAGAACCTTTTCCCTCTGAGTCAACTGCTGACACCACACTTGTACTCTTAAAATTTAAGCCAGGCATGGTGGTTCATGCTTATAATCTCTACTCAGGAGGCTGAGGCAGGAAGATCCCACATTTGAGGCCAATCTGGGCTCATGGAGAGTTCTAGGCCACGAGGTCAGCTTGTATTAATAGAGTGGGACCCTGTCTTAACATTATCATCATCATCAACAACAAACAAACAAAACAAAACTTAGGGTCAGTGAAATGGTTCATTGGATAAGGGTACTTGTCACCAAGCATGGTGATCTGAATTCAGTCCCTGGAGCTCACGTTAGAGGAAGAAGAGAATTGACTCCTTTGAGTTGTCTCTGACTCCCACAGGTTTACGGTGGCATATGTACACAGACACATACCCAGCACTAAAGCTATACATTTTTAAAACACAGTCTATGCCACGAGTAATGGTTCTTTTGAGGTAAGAAACTTGTGTTATTAATTATAGAAGAGCATAATTTCTAAATTTGATTCTTTCATTTTGAGCTTTTATTAATTTTCTTGACATTAACTAGCAGCCACTAGGCATTTATAAATCAAGACTTTAAATGACCGTAAGTGTTGATAATTCTGATTGTTTTTTCTTTTTAGGGACAGAGTCTCTCTGTAACTCCAGCAGGCCCAGAGCTTGCTAGGGAGACCAGATTGGCCTTGATCTTACAAAGATCTTCCTGTCTTTGCCTCCCAAATGCTGGGATTAAAGGCATGAGTCACCCTGCCTGGCTAATTCTGATATTTTTGAAGATAATATGAAGAAATTAGGATTAAGTTTTGTTCTTTTTCTTAGATGTTTCATAGTAATAAGTAAATAAATTATTATGGAATTTTCAAAATTTATAAAGAAGGAGACGCCCTTGCTAATAAACGGCCACATAGCTAAATACAAGAAAACTAATAACATAGTATTTTATTTACTTTAGCATTGTGAAGGAGATACTCATGGGCCAATTTTATAAGGGCTAATAATTGCCTTGTAATTATAGTGTTTTCTACGTGTACATTAAAAGTTTAACTTTTCTTGTAGAAAAAAATCTATTATGTTTATATCCTGGAGATAATAGTAATATTTTGGTCTGTATTCTAATTTCTTTCATATTTTGAACATTTTTTGAAGTCTATTTATCACTGAATAGTTCCCCAAAGTACTGTAAACATGTAGGTTCCTATTAATAAGTATGGTAGAGAAGTCCATGCTCTCTGACCATTTATCTGGTCAATATTTTGCTGATTTAGTAGATGAAAATACCAGGTCCTCCCCCCCTCCTCCTTCTCGCCTCCTCTCCCCCTGTCCTGCACACTCCAAGTTCTTTTGATTATCTATAGTTTGAATTTCAAGTATTGATTGCTGTTTTAGGTATCTTTCTTAACTAAATTGCTTTGCTTTCACTTCTGATTCAGTGAGAACTATTATTGACCCTATTATTTGCATTGAATTGCTAAATACTTCAATAGAACAGTCAAAGAAAAACTGATGCCATCACTTACAGCACCCGAGAGTTAGTGCCTTTCTATTGGACATGGTGTAGACAAGGAGCTATTCTTAGTTGTGAGGCATTTCTTATTTAGTTTTCTCCTGGAAAAGGACAATTAAAGGTATTATATACCATTGTCATCTAATGGATAAGACAGTAGAGAACTGAACAAAGAAATGACAAGTATTTGTTGGATGAATAAATATAATAAAATTGTTCCTGAATATAATTGTTAAAATTCTGGTATCAATAATTTGCTTCCCTAAGTACTTCATAGTGAGAATATTTCTAAATACTATGCATTGTAGAATTTGGAAAATGTATTTATGTGCATTACATATTTAATATAATGATTATGAGATAAGTGAGATACTTACTTTTATTTGAAGATGTATCCTCTGTCAGGTATTTTAAGGTGCACGTCCTATGGTTTTGTAGCTAGTTAGGGCTGGAGCCAGTGTTTCAACTCCAGCTATTTCAGTCCAGATTTCATGCTTTTTTTTATTTTCAAAGAAGTCTGTAGTACTTATTGTTTGTTAACAAGGTTTATAGAGAAAATGTGAAGCAAATATCTACAACACCATTTTCAACACTAGATATTCATGATGAATTACAGAGTCCATTAGAGCTCAATGTTTTTGACTGCAAATATTGGTGACTCTTGTGTTTATGAATCTGTGACATGAGGTGATTCAGTGTGGTAAGTTGAAAACAAGCAAGCAAAGAAGTGAATGCAGACATAAGATTTACAGCAATCCTTAGATGATTTTCTATTTCATCTACTGATGCGACTAAAAATTATCATTTTAATCCATTTATTTAACAACTAAATTTTGACTATCTGCTCTATACTAGGCACTGTGAGGTGACTAAAACAAAGTACAAGACATAATTTCATGGAGTTGAGGCTGAAACCTATTAAAATTTTTTAGGTAATTATGTGACGATATCAAATGCTGCAAAGAATAAATGAAGGTGTAATGGGGTGCGCAGCGGGGTGTCTGGCTTAAATTAGAAGTCTTCCTTTGATATCGGAGCCCTTAAGAATGAGGTGGAACAAGTAAAAAGTGGTAATGTGGATAGGATTGCAGCTGCCTTTTAAGGATGTTGAGGGAGTAAAGAAAGCTTATCAGTACAGCCAGTACTACGAGTGGAGTATAGGAAGAACTAGGAAATAAGACTCTGAGGAACACAGTTGATGCATTGTTGACTTATTCAAAGGAGTCATTTAAGATCCATTTTGGTGATATTTCTGATGCTTAGGCCATTTTTGAGACTCTTCCTGTGACCTTGGCTTCAGATCCAATTTTGAGACACAAAAGAAACATTTTAATTTATTTTCATGAGTGCTTTGCCTGAATGGATGTAAATGCACCTGCGACGTGCAGTGTTCGTGCAGGACAGAAGAGGGCGTCAGATCCCGGGAACTTGAGTCATGGACAGTTGTTAGCCGACAGGTGGGTGCTGGGAACTGAACTTGAATCCTCTATAAAAGCAGTTAGTGCTGTTAAGTACTGAGCTATCTCTCCAGCCCCAACAGAAACATTATTTTTCAACAACAAAGTATGTTTTGTGGTATAATCACGTAAATTAGCAGACTTGCTTCAAAGGGGCTTTGATTATTTATGAAAATTAAATATGCCCATAACCATAAATTTATTTACAAATTTTTATCACAGAAATACTATGGGTCATCCAATTAACTTGAAAGTAAGAATTTTAAAAATGTTTCTACTGATAAAAATCACTCTTAAAAGATGAAAATCTTTATCAGAGAGAGGTTTAAAAATTTAAAATATGTGGGATTCTTTTGACTGGGGTAAATGGAAGAAACACACTTAAAGTTACTATGTATTTAAGTTTTGAAACATTTTTTTAAATTGAAATATCCTTGATTAGCCACTGACCAATAGTTTTTCCATTCATCAGTAGAGAGTGGCCTATTTACAGTAGGCGTGTGTACCAATAATTGTGTGCATATATGAAAAAAATGGGAAGCTAGGAAGGAGTATAGGAAATGGACAAAATGAGTAATATCATTCCAAAGCCTTAGCTTTCATCTATAAAATGATAGCAGTATTAACATAGATAATTTTTATGGGTAACAAGAATATGTAAAAGTTCTTTATAAACTCAAAAGGGATTTTATGACTTGCGTGAATGGACGTGTGTGTTTGACAGATAGGTTGGTATTTACCTATAAAATATAAAATAACAACATCAAAATAAAGGCACTCTTATCTAGGTCAAACCCATAACTGCACATCTTAGATGGATAATCCCTAGATACAGGATAACCTAAGATTTTATCCGAAACAAAGTTAGTCACTAAGAATAGATGATGCTGTGAGGCACTTTAAGACTATTGTAGCCTTCAGGAAATGGCCTCTTAAAATGCTGTGACTACCATTTTTGAAATTAATAATAGTTGATAAAATATCTCTAGTGGTGGGTATATATTTAATTTGTAGGAAATCTTTTATTTTATGTATGCCATTTTGGTAAATTTTTAATTGACACAATGTCTAATTTTTTTCTATAATTACATAACTCACCATATAGTTACTATATGGTCTTTAGAAAGAGACCAGAATGGACATTCACATTTCTTTAAAAATAACTGAAGCTAAGTTAAAATTGGATAAGAAGTTAATACAATCCAGTACGTGTTTTCCAAGGGTGCTGCACTGTAGGAGTACAGCATTACAAATGCAGGTGATAAAAGCCCTGATGTCTGTCATATTTTTATTGCTTCATGATATTGCTTCAAGAGAAAGCATACTACTTATTTTTAGTGGTCTGGTTCTATGCAGTAGCTTGTACATTGAGGAGATATACTCTGTGGCTAGAGTCATTCATTTTTCAGAAAAGAGAAAGGGACTGGAAAAATGCATAATTTCTCTTCCCTTTTCCCAGTAGCAGCATTGAGAAGATACCTTGTCCCATTTTTATTACTTCTGAGATTTTATTGCTGGCAGCCAGATGTGCAGAAACTCCTGACGACAGCATCTAGTCATTGCGTGTTTTTAATAGGCTTAGAGAAATATGAGTAGAGTACATGAAAGCAGCTCAGCTTCACACTTCAGCTGGGAATGCCCAAAAAGCTTACTGCTGTTTAGAATTCTTGCTACAGTCAGGAGAAAGCTGAAAGCTGCACGAGAACGGAACCTTCTCCGACTGAATTAGAAGAATAATGACTGTACAATTAACCATCCACCTCTGCTCATTTCAGCACAGTTTCTACAGAGCTCAAGAGAAATATGGAACTTGATTGGCATGTTTTTATTTGATGGTGTCTGCAAATAGATGACTTTTAAAGACAGGTGGTAAGAAAAAACAAGAGAAGGAGGATAAAAAGAAGGAAAATGCAATTTGAGACATTGCGCCAGGTCTGCAATTCTGTTTTATCTCATTTCCATGGGGTTTTCTCATCCCCACCAAATATTTTACAAAATGAGCTTTTTGGACAAACGCTGAACAATGCGAGGTGAGTAAAGCTAAACTCTATAATCTTGCATGTCCATAACATTGTTTGGCATTGAAGTGTTAGTAATGTGAGGTGCTTTTTAAAATCAAATCTGAAATTTTACTGAGCATTCTTATCTTCGTTTTAGAAAGGACAGTAATCTTTCTTTCAAGGCAGATAAAGCATCTTAAATTTAAGTAGATTGACCTCTGAAACAATATAGATATCAGGCTGTTTCACTAGTTCTTTTTCAGCTAAATAAAACGATTAACTTAAAATGCCTTATAGATGTTTTTCTGCACTAATGGCTGTGATTGCATTGCATGTATGAGGATGGGACTGTATAATCATGTGTGATTTGTTGGAAAATGTGAATTAGCAATCATGCATGCTCTAGTAAAACATGCAGATGATTTCTAGGTCTAAGACATTTCTCTATGCAGGATAGATCAATAATCACTTTAAAACAAGCTGTATTGTAGAACTGCAAGTAATGCTTTGTATTAGGTCAGCTAGTTTGGAAGAATTCTTTGTTGTAAATTCCTATTGCTCTTTCAGCTGATCATTTTTTTGTAATGAAGGTTGTTCAGTTATGAACATATGTTCTAGATGGTTTGTCTGGCTTGCACTAAAAGAGATATTCTATTTAGGAGAGCTTTGAAAAATGCAGTTTTATCCCTTCCTTCTTCCCTTATTTAAGTTACTTGACTTATGAGAATTTCCTCTGTTTTATATCAAATATAAAAGATCCCATTTTTGCTAACTATACATGGAAAAAGCCTGAGGAAGAAATTCTGTGAGCATACTAATGCTCTGAAATCTTCTGAGAATTGACGGGGGACTTACAGTGCCTAGAATATTGAATTATTTTGTTGGTTTATTTCTTTTAGGATCTCTGAATGCTGTGAGGCAGCCTATTTAAGAGATAAAAAAATCCATTATACAATATGAATCTTAATTTAGCAAGTGAATAGGATGCTCCTAAAATTTATTGGCATTTAAAATTTTCTTGATGGCAAATATATTTATGAGCTTTTTAGAATAACATCTGTTTTTTAAAATAAAAAATTATACTTCTTTTCTCAGTTAAATGAACTAAGTTGAGTTTTCATCTTTTATTTTCAGACTAGTTTAAGGAATAACAGCATATGAAAAATTTGGACATTCTATAATAGTCTGTTTATAATTAAGACCTTGTTTTTTAAACCAAAATATCACTTTGTTATTTGTAATTTATTGTAAAATAATATGTACTATGTGATACTTCAAAAAAGAAGCAAAATGGTTTTCTAAAAATTTCCATGACTTCCAGTTAACAGAGTTTCAGAGGATGTACTCATATTTTATAATTCTTGTCTTTATTTTTGATATGAAGACTTTCTGCGCATCTAGCTGTGTCTTCATTATGGAAATTGTGCTCCTAATGGCGTAATAAGGGGTTGGTTTTAAAGTCTTGGTAATGCAGCCATACTACTCAGAATTTTCCTTGGCTTCAAATTTATTTTGTTGTTGACGTGCTTTAATTTCAATACTCCTTAAATTCCAGAATTTTATGCTGCTGCAATTAAGCATTAAGTTGTGAAATTTCTACTATGTCCATAAACCAGTCTTGTTTAATTTACTTGAATAATACCAATAAATGATCAATCTATTCTGCATTACAAAACAAATCATGCCTTTGTAGGTTCTTAATGTCTCAGTCTTTAGAAAAACATGTTGCACTATTTTGTAGTTTGACCTACTACTATTCAGAAATAATCAGGTACTTTATTTACTTTTAATATCAAGCAAAACTGGTTCTGCAGATAGTTATTTTGGAAGTATGAAGAGTGTAAAATGAATATATGAATTTGCAATTTATGTTCCCACATTTAAAATTTTTGGGGTTTGTGCTCTGATTAGATACAAGGATCTTTAATTTTTTTTTTTATTCTGCTTAAATTCTCTTAAAATGTATACTAGTGTCTGGACAATAATGTTCCATTTAATAGTGAAGGAAAATACATATATTAAGAGTTCATTTTTGGAGAAAAATATCATGGAAGAATGACCTGAACATGTCATCAGAAGATGTGTTCTTATAGCTGAAGTTTTTCTTTCTAAATAATGAGCCTTTCAATTTCATGGTCTGCACCCTAGTGGGAGACTATCAATTATGTAACTATCACTTCTGGAAAGAACAGTTTTGGTTGTTATATGAATGGTCATAATTTAATTGTTTAGATTAATTTAATTAAATATTCATTTTTTTGCATTGTGAGATTAATCATGATCTTTAAAGTGACAGGAAAATAACATGTAGATTTGGACAGTTTTATTCCGAATTGCCTTTTAGGAGATCTTACTGGAGTACTGCACCAGTGGTGGAAAACTTACTATTAACAGGGTTCCCTGTCGAGTATTTTTGAAACTGAGACTTTTCTTAGATCTCTAATCATATTCTTAAGTCTTTAACTCAACTTTTATGAGGTTTTAGAGGTTAGGGCAGTTGGTTTCCATGATATATTAGCAATAAAAGGCCAAAAGATGAAAATCTCTTTTAGTGTGCTCTGAAAACATCCTCAAATTCAACTTGTCAAGGAAGGATAGATTTTAAGTGTACCAGTAATCTTGTATGTGCCATACATCAACAAACTGAAGATTAACATGGATTGCTAAACAGATTTATTAGCTGATGAATAATGAATATTTATGAGTAAAATTATCAGGATATTTTAGACTAACTTTTGGTTAAAAGCCATACTCTATAACTCTTATGTTTCAGGATGAAAGTTCTTCGCTTGTTCTCTGTCTTTGTGGTCCTTGAGTGCCATTTTAGCAAATAAAGGAGGCGGCAGGATATGTTCTGTTCTTCTACAGCTGAAATGAAACACTAAGGCACCAGTGAGGAAAGCAGAAAGTGTCTGCATCCTACGTAATTCCATGTGATAGCTCTTGATGAAATGCTGCTTTAAATTCTTGTTATCAAGTCTTCTCAATGTAAACTCATTTTTCCTCAAATTAAATTGTTTAACCAGGACACAAAGATAATTGCTTTTATCATCAGTAAACAAGTCTTCAAGTATTGAATTTATCATGAAATCTCATTTTTAATCTCTGTGATCATGGCTTTGGAAGCAAGGTTAAATATGTTTGGATTCTAGAAACTATATATCTTCAGAGAGTCTACTACATTGAGCTATTAGTTGCTTGGGCAGCACGAGGTGAACATAATATTGATGACTCGTTTTTATAATAATATTTGTTTAAAAATCTACTTTAAAAAGGCTACTTAACATAAAATTTTTTATTTGCTGATTTTAGCATTCCTATATAGTTATGAAGTCTTTATTTTCCTTTAGATGTAATTTTTTTTTGATCACTAAATGTGTGGCAATCTGCTGTGCTGTCTGATCACATAGGGTCATAATAAAACTGGAACTAATTCAGAATAGAATCAATAATGGATTTTTCCTCTTACTTGTCTATGTATACAATGGGATATGCAGAATTTCATATTTAAAAGTAATATTAAAAGAAAACTTAGTAGAGCAGGTACTATTGTATTTGTTGGTCTTTTTATTGCAAGTAAAGGAGCTACATGATCTAGTATGCCTGAGCAGTTCCAGTTTATTCCTGATGTCCTCCAGTGGTTAGTATTGGCACTCTTCTTTCTCAGAAGTCATGATTATCAAAATGAATTATGAAGCCTAAATTTACCTAATAGAAATAGATTCTTTTCATTGAACCATCATTACAATTCTAGACATTAATATTTACTATAAAGCATGATTTTACAAAAAATTATTTAGTTGTTTAGGCTGGTAGTACTTTTGGTCAGAAGTATTTAATTCTTTACAGACCATTTACCATTGCTTTGGTTTATGATGAAACCATTAATTTTTTTCATAAATCTTGCCACAGGTACTTGGTATTCATGCCTGTACATTAATGACTACTTTGACATTGGGAGAACAGCATGCTTTCTTTCCAGAGCTCTAGGGGTGCAATCTGCACAGTGTGCCTTGTTTGGACTTGGTGTGATCACACCATAATCAAATGTTCATTTTAGGAATGTATTTCATGGAAAGTCTATATTCAGAGGCATAAAGCACTCAACAATTTGACATTATTTATGTACATATATATATATAAACTTTATTAAGTTTGTATATAATCATTATTATAGGCAAAGAATGTCATCTCCACATAATTGCTTGTGTTTGATATCTGAGCAAGATGACTTTTGATTCAGGTATGCACGTTACTGACAGTTTTACTAGAATATTTACTTAGTCCTTAATTGCATATCACAATTATTAATACAGGTGCATAACATGATATTGGTAGCATTTAAATATTTTTATTAATGAAACAATTATAAAGCTACTGCTTTGGGTTATTAATATATATTAACTTATATTAATTATGCATTGTTATCAATTTCATACAATCATAAACAATCTTTGAAAAGTTAACTGAAACAGTCACTAGTAAACTTTAAAAATTTGGTGCTCTTCATTGCTCATAAAATGTATTAGTTTCACTGTGTGATGGTCTGCTAGTCTATCTTCATACCCACTTGAGAATTACTCACAGACATTCACCGCCTCAACAAATTAATTCCTTGGGGTTATGTACAATTTAAATTTAGCTTTAGAAATTTACGAAATTCTATGTGTTTTCTCCAATGTGGATGAACATTTCTACAGAGCAAATTACAGTGAAGTATTTTCAAACTGCAAGACACTTTCTTTTGCCTGTACCTTTCAAGCTATACTTTTAATTGGAGGATTCTTTCTTCATTGTTTATCTCTGAAGCATCTGTGGTTTAATGATACATGAGACCCATGTTGATTTCTAAGAAAACAACTTGAAACTTTTCTGTCCTGTCACTGCCATGTTATTTTTTAACAAACTAGTCTAGTTGCTTACTTAAATCTGCTCAACTTGATTTACCTAGATTCACTTTTATTCCTTTAAACTTTTCCTTCTTATTATATGACTTTCAAAATATTCCATATGTAGAGACTTGCAAATGGCAGAGAGCTTTTCCATGTTTATTAAAGATTGGATTGTCCCTGGAGTTCTGTTGCATATTGTAGATTTGTTCAGTTTTGTTCCGACCTATTTAAAAATCTTTGCCAAACCCTAAGTCAAAAAATACATTCTGTTGGGTGAACCACTGATTAATTTTTATTTTTGTTGTGTGAAGGGTGGAGGTAAGAGTCTTATTTTTTTCAGCTAGATAATCAGTTTTCCTTTTGTGGTTTGTGGGAAGACTTAAGGACCTTCTCTCTATTGGATTGTTTTGTTACCTTTGTAGAAAGTTGAATCATTGTATATATGTGGATTTATTTCTGGATTACTGATTCTATTCCATTGGTTTATTTGTGTACTGTATATAACATTTAATCTTTATAGCAAGCTTGAAGTCAGTAGTATGCCTTCTACCTCTATTCTTTTTCAAGATAAGGTGGTGTTTTCATATGTGTATATCACTGTTCTTTGCTCATAGTCACCTCCATTCCACTCTAGTATCCCCTCTGTTTTGATTTTTTCCTCTACATACTTCTACTTTAATGTACATGTGGATTCCCCAAATGAGAGAAAACGTGCAATGTTTTTCTCTCGGCCTGGGTTATTTTGCTGACCATAATGACTTCCAGTTCCACCGATTTCCCTGCAAAGGCTCTAAATTCATTCTTCATGGTGGAATAAAATGGCATTTTGTAGATATACCATATTCTCATTTATTTACTTATTTAATCCTTAAAAAGTGTGTGTGTGTGCGTGTGCATGTGCGTGTGTGTTTTGAAAGTGGGTGTGCTGGTGCCATGGCATGTGCCTTGGGTGTTGGTCCTTTCCTTCCATCTTGTTTGAGAGAGGGCCTCTCATTGTTTGCTGCAGTATGTGCCAGCCTAACTGGCCTTTTAACTTCTAAAAATTTTGTCTCTGCATCCCATCTCAATGTCAGAGCTCTGGCATTTCAGACATAAACCTGACTTTTATGTAGGTCCTATAGTTTGAGTAGCAAGTGTTTACTCACTGAGCTATCTTCCCCCAAATATATTTTCTTTATTCATTCATTTCTTATATATACTTTTAGAATTTCATAGATGAATATTGTTATTTGCATTATTTCTACCCCTCCCAGTGCCCCTCCAGTTCCTCCCATGTGCCCCTTACTCCCTCTCAGTTTCTTGCCCTCTTATTAATTATATGTAATGCAGCAAGTCGATTCAGTGGCGCTCATGTGAAGCTGTGCTTAGGACTACCCATTTGGGGTTAGATGACCTCTCAGGAAACTAGTCCCTGCAGAAAACTGATACTCTTATTTGTTCCTTGGCAGACATCTAGGCGGACACCACATTTTAGTTATTGTGAATACTGTACAATAAACTTAGATGTTCAAGTATTTATGTGGTATGCTGACTTGTAGTCCTCAAGCATATTCTTAGAAGTGGTATTGTTGATTTGATAGTTCTATTTTTTAGAAGTTTTTTTGTGTGTATGTGTGTGTACAGGTGCATATGTGCATGCACTTATGTAGAGACCAGAGGTTAGTATTCGATGTCTTCCTCATTTGTTCTCCTTATTTTCTGCAAAAAGGTCTGTCACAGAACCTGCAGTTTACTGGCTTGGCTAGACCTGCTGGCAGCAAGCCTTGGGGATTCTACTGCATCTGCCTTCTTAACCCCTGGATTACAAATTTATACTGCTCACCTGGCATTTTTTTTTTTTTTTACCTGGGTACCGGGAGTCAAACTTAGGTCCTCATGCTTGCACTGTCAACCCTTTACTGACTGTAGCCTCTTTCTAGCCTCTCTATCCTGAGGTTTTTGAGAAAAGGCTATATTGATTTCCATAGTAGCTACACTAGTTAAGTTACATCCCTACTAGCAGTGTAGAAGGAATCCTTTGTGCAGAAGTGTTCCTTTATCTCATGTCCTCATCAGTATTGTTTATTTTCTTCTTTTAGAATTAAAAAATACCTATAAATATGTTTTGCCTGCATATATGTAAGCTCACCTGTGCTATGGAATGTCTGTGGAGACCAGAAGAGGGTGTCAGATCCCCTGAAACTGAAGTTATAGACAGTTGTTAGCCACCATGTGGGTGCTTGGAACCAAACCTGGGTCCTCTGCAAGAGCAACCGATGTCCTTAACTCCTGAGCCATCTCTTCAGCACCTGTTATTTGTTTTTGTTTTTGTTTTTTTTTTTTAAGTAAAAGTTTCCATTTTCACACAATATAATTTGATAGTATTTAGATCCCCTCCTCTATCCACCTCTCCCCTGACAGCCCCCTTCCCAATTTAGTATACTCTATTATATGTACAATATGGCACAAAAATTCCAGCATAAATCTATCATGGGGAATGGTTAAGAAATCCCAACCCAAACCTAAGGAACTTTTGGCAACTGATGGCTGCTGGGAGGAAAAGAGACAGTGTAGTACAGGGAGGGGACTCCTGATAGGTTGACTAGGCTCCAGTGGATGGACCTATACTGGGGGACATGTGGGGAAACAAATCAGTCTCTATAGGACATATTGTTTGTTTTCTTGATCATTGTTTAGTCTGGGGTAATAGAATCTCTAAGTAATATTGATTTGTATTTCTCTGGTGGCTAAAGCTGTTAAATATTTTTCATATTTTATTTATTGGCTATTTGTATTTCCTTTTTTGAGAACTGTTAAAATGTACCCACTTATTTGGGTAATTTTGGGGTATTTAATATTTTGAGTTCTTTATATTAAATATTCCCTGTCAGATGCACAGTTGGCAAAGAATATGTCCCATCCTGTAGGCTGTCTTATTACTCTTCTGATTGTTTCCTTTATACTGCTTAACCTTCTTTTAAAATTCTATGCACTCTCATTTGTCAATTCTTGTTATTTTCTAAGCTATTCAAGTCCTTTTCAGAAAGTCTTTGCCTATACTTATATTTTAAAGTGTTTTTCATGTGTTTTTTCTTTAGTACTTTTAAAGTTAAAGATGTTACACTAAGGTGTTTGATACTCTGTTTGTATATGTGTGCTCTTGTGCTCATGTGTCTGTGTTCATGTGTTTGCATAAGTATGTGGAGGCCAGAGCTCAATTTTGGGTGTCTTCCTCAATCACTTTCCCATTTAGTTTTTGCGTATTTCATACACGCATACACACACACACACACACACACACACACACAGAATTTTGGTCATTTCACTCCATTTCCACTTTATTTGTTTTTAGCCATTTATTTATTTATTTGGTGTATTTGTGTAGACATGTGCCTGCCATGACTTGCATGTGGAGGTCACAGGACAACCATAAGTCCCAGGGATCAAACTCAGGCTATCAGTCTTGGTAGTAAGTGCCGGTATCCACTGAGCAATCATGCTGGCCTTCCATCTTATTTTGGGGGAAAGAATCTCTCATTTAACTTGGAGCTAGACTGGCTAGACAGCAAGCTACAGGTATTGTCCTACCTCTCTGCCTCTGCCGCAGTACCCACTTTACTGACTCAGCCATCCTCTCAGACTCTGGCCATTTTGAATTGATTTTTTAAAAATCTGGCGAGAGATACAGATCTAGTTTTATTCTTGTATATGCGGATATTCTGTTTTCCTAACATCATTTGTTGAAGAGGTTATATTTATATCTGTGTGTGGTTTTGGTTCTTTTGCTGAAAATCAAGTGACTCTAGCCATGTGGATTTATTTGTGGGTCTTCTATTCAATAGTCTATATACATGTTTTGGGCCAGTACCATATTGTTTTTGTCACTATGACTGTAACACAATTCAAATCACGTATTGTGCTACCTCTAGTATTCTTTCTGCTACATGGTTATGATCTGGTATCTGTTGGCTCTACAAAATTCACTTATAAGTTAGTTTTGTAAATTGGTTATGTTTTGCAAATTGAGACAGTTTTTCCTTTTCCAATATTTATACTTCTGTTTTCTTTTCCTTGTCTTATGTGCTTAGAACCAACAATGCATTGCCAAAAACAAGGTTTCAAAAGTTCTCAATAATGGGGCTGGCTTTATATTATACTTTAAACATTTTTTAAGATTTTATAATAATATAATAATAATAAAAATATGAATTCAACCCCATCAGCTGATTCAGTGAGTGGCTGAAACTGTCAAATCTGGAATAACTCACACTAAAACCTTTCACTTTTGTTTGGAGCTGTCGAGCTAAGGTGGCTAGTGAAGAATTGTTTTGATTGTATTGTACTACTGGAATCTATAAATTAAATCTTTCTAATATACTGTAAATTAATTTTATTATCCAGAATTTAAAAATTTATTTGAATTCTTTTAAAAAATGAGCTTTATATCTGCTAGCTACCTCTTCATTTTTGTCTGTCAAATTTTCACCATATCTAAAGTTGCATCTTGAGCCTTTGTCTTATGACTTGCTATATTTTCACTTTGAACTATTGAAATACAGATGATTTTTGTTTGATAAAAAATAAAATAATGTGAAAGTCTATTTTGCTAAGAGCTTTTTAGAAATCATGAATGAGTTTGTATTTGCTGAATTGCTTTTTCTGTAGTTACTGAAATTATCTGCTTCTCCTGTGTTCTGTTAATACTGTGAATTGTATTAGTTTTATTTTGAATTAAACCAACTTTGCATTTCTTGATTAAATCCCACATAATGATGATATGTTATTAATTTTATGTATTTCTACTTGAGATTTTTCTGTGATTTTGATAAGCAAGGTTTGCATTTATGTTCATAAAGGTACTTTATAGTTTTCTTTTATTGAAACATCTTTTTCAGATTTTCCCATTAATTTTACTCTGACCTCGTAAAGAAAATCTGGCATTGTTTTTACTTTTCTCTTTTGTGAATACTTCAATATAAACATATTATTTTTCCTTTGAATAATTCATAAGTCTTACCAACTGGATGTAAATTTTCTTTGAAAGCTTTGATAAATAATTCAATTTGTTTAACATAAGCAGCCTATTTACATCTTCTAAATTTTATTAATTTTGTTTTTATATTTCTAAAAATTTTCTATTTTATACATTGACTAATAGTTATAAAATTCATAATATTCTTTTATTTTCCTCTAGTAGCTAAGAAATCTGTAGTGTTAATTTTCCTTTGACAGTGGTATTTTATAATATGTTTTGTTTCATTTTCTGGGAAAATTTTCATCTTTTTTCGTTGTTTGTTTGTTTTTTAAAAGACAGGGTCTCACCATGTATTGCCAACTGGCCCGGAACTGAGTTATGTATACCAGGCTGGCCTTAAACTCACAGAGATTCATCTGCTTTTGCCTCTAGAATGGTAGGGTTAAATATGTGCACCATCATGCCTGGCTATTTTGAATTTCTTAATTTTCTCTTGTTTTCGTATAATTCACAGATTACTGCCCCTATCTTAATTATTTTCCCCAACCCCTTTATTTTTTTATTTTTTTTGAGACAGGATCTCTCTGTAAACCCAACTGGTGTGAAACTCGATATGTAGGTAGACCAGAGATCCCTCCTGCCTCTTCCAAGTGCTGGAATCAAAGGCATGTGGCCAATTATTGCTTTCTTCAATTCATCACAGGTTTCATTTTCACTTTTTTTTTGAACAAGGTCTCTAGTCCAAGCCTGAAGGAAGTGACTATGGGAATCTGGCTGGCCTTGATGCCTGCCTCTGCCCTTGGAGCTGGGATTAAAGGCACATGCTGCCACACCTGACATTTCTCTCCTTTTTAAAGTTTCTTAATGTGGAACTTTATGGAGAGGATGGCTTAGTGATTAAGAGCATTGGCTGCTATGGTAGCTAACAACTGTAACTCAAGTTCTAGGGGAATCCAGCTCCCTATTCTGACCTCCATGGGCATTGCAATCACCCACATACAGGCAATACACTCATATATATAAAATAAAAATAATAAATAAAATCTTAAAAATAAATAAATTAAAAATGCCTTTTAATCTTTGCCTTTAAAAAAGAATATTTCATTAAATTCGAGTGCAGTTCTTGGTATGTTTGAATTTAGGTATGTTTTATTTGGGTGTTTGTTTAGATTTTTGCTTTACCTTGATATTTTTCTTTTTTGCCCTTTAAAAAGTTAGATGAATGTGTTTTAGAATTTTATGTCATCTGTTTATCCATGGTTTTTATTGTGTTTACATTGCTTGGGTCTGATGTGACTATATGTCATTTATATAATTTAATAACTTTTTGGCTATTATTCAAACATTTTAATTTTTGTTTCCCATTTTGCATCTTCCTCTGATTCTCTAATTATTTGTGTTTTAGAGCTTTGGAGAGTGTCTCACAGGTTCCTGTAATTTTTTTCTGTATGTTTCTCTGTTCTCACAACTCCCTTATTTTATCTGTCTTTCATAATCAATCAGATGAAAAACAGTGAAATTTTAATTTGAGACATTGTATTTTTTGTTCTAAAATTTCCATTTGATTATTTTTTATTCTTTTTAAAGTGTACTATTTCTTTCTTGAATAATCCTATCTTTTCACTTATGAGCTAAGATCTTAGCCTTTAATTTCTTGAACATTGCTATTACAGTGATTTTTGAATCTTGCTGCTGAATTTTAATATCAAAGTTGTTTCTCAACCATTTCTAGTATTGACTCTCTTGTGTATAGGTTATATTTTGAATTGCACTTTGAACATATGGAATTGTATTCTGAACACGAAAATGTTTTATGCAGATTCTGACATGTTTTTCTGAAAAATATGATTTATTCATAACACAGGATGTTAATATGATTAAATTTTGTTACAAACTGTGTTTCCCTGTAGGTGATGGGAACTGAAATATTATTTTAATTTCATCTGACCTGTGTTATATTGTGTATAAATGTCTGATTAGAAAAATGGAAAAGACAAAATCCATCATATTTTTTCCTCACTTTCTATTCTAATGGAATGGACTTCCATTTTAATTTTTTTTAGACAAAGTTTTATGCTTCTCAGTCTGATCTTATAATACAGATGTAGCTGAGTATGGCCTTGGACTTTGGATTTTCTTGCTTTCACTGCTGGATGCTTTGATACATATATACTACCATGTTTAGTTTATGCACTGCTTGGGATCATGCCCAGGGCTTGTACATGCTAGGCAAGAGCTCTGCTAACTGAGCTACATCTCAAACTCTTCAAGAACATTTTGCACAGGAAGTTTTAAAGCAAATTTCATGACATTTATAATTAGAATGAGTAGGCTAAAGATGAAATTCTAGTTTTTAGAGCTGTGTGTGTGCTGAAAATATAATTATTTGTAATTTTGATAGTCTTTTAAAATTTATAAAATTTCCATAGTCACAATGTATTTTTACAATCAATTTCCAAACATTATGTTTTTGTTTGTCCTTCTGAGTTATATCACAATTTCAGAGTGAAACGTGGCAATCATAAAAATAGGGTATGCTGCATTTTCTAGAGAATCTGAACAGCTTGTTATAAAAACTACACAAAATGTAAATCTGAAGATGAAAATACAGTTGAAGCAATGGGTACTTTTAAGAATATTTGAATACTTCCATGAAGCACATGCAGTTAAGGAAATGCTTATTTATATTCTTTACTATTGGCAGTGCAACAAATACATAGAGGAATAGCTTCAGTCAAACGCAACAGCAGTTTGATTATATAATCTAAACATTATTTAGAATTCTTTTGCCAAGTAAGCACGAATCTTTAATTTTTTTCTACTTATTTTCTCATAGGTTAATGCAAAGAAGATTACTTCATAATACATTGAAAATGCATCATGGATTTATTTTCTGGTGTTATGTAACAAACTGCCATAGATTTAGTGAGTTAAAACATATGTTTATTACCTTGCTTTTTAAAGTCAGAAGTCCAGTTGAGCTCAGCTGAAGGAGTCATAGAACTGAATTCCAAGAATCAACCTAGGTTCTCACCTGAAAGCTTTTGGGAAGAATTTATTTCTAAGTTTCTTCAGATTGCTGGAGGCATTTAGTTATTCCCCATTGTGGTCATCTGAGGAGTGTCTCAGCTTCTAGAGGTCTCTTTTGTTACCTGTCTTATGAGTCCCTCCATTTTCATAGCCTTCAATGTCATGTCCATGGAGTGTTTGGATTATTTTGTATTTCTTTTTGTGCTACTAGCAACAAATATTCTGAGCCTTTCAAGGGGTCCTGTGACTGAATTTGGTTCACTCAAATTATATTTATTTTGATTAGCTGAGTCAATTATTAACCTTAAAGCACATGTCAAGAAAATCTCTTTTAATCAAATGATATGATATAATCACAGGTACATACCACATTGGCAGTCATGTCTATTTGGGTGGGAAATTGGGGATGGGAGACAAAACATTTTCATGAAGATACACTTAAATTTGAATCAAATATGGTGGAAACATACCTAAATTAAACACCAGTGGAATGCTTAAACTAATAGATTGCAATATTATCTATAATCTCAATTCTGAGAATTTTTGTTTAGTAAAAAGTTTGTTATTATTTCTGGGACAGAATGGTTAGTCATTTAGCTCCTGATTAGTTAAGAGCTTTCCAGCAGTGTGAAGGAGTCACACTTGGTTCTGGCAGGCTAGTCAGGAAGTCTCATGCAGGAAGATCTAGGGGGCACCTAGTACCAAGGTAGCATGGGGACAGCTGGGAAGGATCTGATTAGCTAGACAGAGCAGAAGTGGGCTCTGGAGCAGGAGAATGTAACTGGCATGGGTTGAGGGAACAAGATGTAGTGGGTGGCATCTGGCTTAGGAGGCTAGCGTGGAGGTCTCAGGCAGGATGAGCTGGTCGAGGTCCTAGGTCCAAGGCTGGAATGGCAATCCCAAAGGAGAGAGAGAATGTACCTGGTCATTCTCTCCAAGATGCAATGAGTAGGGTCTGACTTACCAGAGTAGTCTGGAGGTCTGAGGCAGGAAGATCAGAAGGGGGCCGAGGGCCAAGGTGTGGGTGTGGTCTGCATAGGGAGAGAGAATGTAACTAGTTGGTCAGGTGTAGTGGAGTCAAGACCTAGTGGGCAGGGTCTGACTAAAGAGGCTAGTCAGGAGGTCTTAGGAGGAATGGGAGGGGATCTGGGCCTAAGGTGAGAATGGGGACAGCTTGAGGAGAGAGAATGTCAAATGTTTATTAATTAATATAAATATTCTTTAGAAATTGATCACCTTGTCCTTCAAAGTTAATTCCTTATCACAGAAATTCTGTGAAGCACTTCTGTTAAGGCAGCAAATAGTGAGAACTGACATTGATCTTTAAGCACAGATTTATTTTTTGAAAATTCAAACTATTTTTCCTTCCTAATTGTACTTCTACTTTAATGTGTGTGTGTGTGTGTGTGTGTGTGTGTGTGTGTGTGTGTGTACCAATGAGTTTCATTAGGATTGGTTACAAGCTCATAGGTTGAAGGTTTGTTTTTGATTTTTTAAGTTATTTGTCTATTCTGCATATTAATCATTTGAAACACAGATTTCTTTATCATTATTTCTGTTGTGTTCACCTTAACTTCTGTATTTAAAATTATCAGGCTCTATGGAGGTTGAGGAGTAGGCTCAGTGATTAAGAGCACTGGGTACTCTTGCAGTATATGTGTGGTTTTATTCCCAGGAATTTGATGCCCTTTTCTGATCTCTGCAGACATAGCATGGCATGGATGCACTTAGATACATGCAGGCAATACACTCATACACATAAAATAAAAATAATAAAAATATTAAAAAAAATTATTTGACTCTGGTGTTACATATTAAATTTCAATACAAAGTATCCAATTATTAATGTTTGTTTTAATTAGAATCTTGAAGGGGATATTCTGTATTTTTATTAAGTTTTTGATTAAAATTACTCCTTTATCCTGCTATATGCTGCTTAGAATATTTAGTACTATTTAGTACTTGATGATGACACTTAGATTATAACTTTTTAAGAAGTCTTTTTTTTTTTTGAGGTAAGTCATGCTATGTAGCTCAGGTTGTCTTTGAATTCACTACATCTGGGGCTGGTCTTGAATTACAATCCTTTTGCTTCAGAGTTCCAAGTACTCAGATTGTGGGCAGGTATAAGCCAGATCTGGCAACTTTATCACTTATTTAGTCTTCATTTTTTAATTGAACTTTTTGCAAATTTAATAACAGTATATTTTGATCATACTTAGACTCCTCTCCTCTATCTGCACTTCTCTTGTAGCCTCTCCACCACCAGATTTCTTGCACTCTCTCTTACATATTAAAGCCTATCAAGTCAAATAAGTGTCCCTAAATGTCCTTAGTTGTGCGTCCATCCACTAGAGCCTGGTTGACCTATCTGTCCTCACACTTTTAAAGAATACCGAGTCTCCTTTTCCCAGTAGTTATAGGGTGCCAGTTGTCCCCTAACTAAGGTTGGGGCTTCTTACACCTGCTCTCTTTTATGCTGGAGTTTTATCTGTCTTGAGCTGGCATGGGTCTTTTGCTTGTTGTTACCATTGCTGAGTCATATGAGCAACTTCCCAGCTCTCTGGGAAAAAGTCACCAGAGTTGTGATTTAGAATTAATTCAAGTGTTTGCTTATGGCACAGGAGTATACCACTTAAACAAAACAGGAAGCCAGTGAAAATACGCCCAGTTTTTAAAGTATTATTTTCTGTCCATCAGTGTTAGATATTTATCACAACAAGGCCAGATTATTAACAACTTCTGTTGTTTTCTTTCTTGATGACTATGGCAACACAGTTCTTTATTTTCTGGGCATCTTTCTATCACCTAATACTATTGTTAGTTAGTTTTCTTTTTTTTAAAAAAAATATTTGTGTGTGTGAGTGTTGGATGTATGTTTTCATGTGGAGGCATGTATATGTTTGTGGTGTATACACATGAGTGTATTTATGGTGTGTGTGTGTGTGTGTGTGTGTTTGTATGTATGTGTGTTTCTTTTCATCTTAATGCATGACCCTTGTGGAGACTCAATTGAATACTCAGGAGTTTTCACAAATACCTTTCTAAGTTTGCTTAGTAAAAACAATCTCATAGTAATATATAGCTTCAGGAAATTTTCTTCAACTTACAGTCCTCAGAGGGTACAGTCTATCAGACCTATGTACTGATTTGGATTTGGGCAAGGACCTGAGTATTTCTATTTCTGGGGCTTATTTTCTTAACTCTTTTCTAAATGCTTTAGCAATTCTGAATTCTAATTTAATTTTTTAAAAATACCAGACTGTATTCTTTTTATAAAAAGATTTATTTATGTGAATGAATGTATGTGTGTGTATGTATGTGTGTGTTTGTATGCACACCTGTGTGTGCTGATTCCCATGAGGCTAGAAAGGAGGCATATGTCCCTTGGAATTGGAGTTATTAACAGTTGTAAGTCACCTGATGTGCGTGCTGGAATCTGAACTGTAGTCCACTGATAGAGCAGTAAGTGTTCTTAACTGCTGAAACATCTCTCCAGTCCTCAGACTGTATTTTTATGCTTAGTAAGACCAGTTTTTTCTACTTGAGTTTCACCTTCTTGTCCTTCCTTATCGGGAAGTTGTTTACAGACAAAGAGCAATTATGAAACTTAGTTTCTCTCCTAGGAGTACTCCTTATGTTGGGTTTTATCCACTGTCTTCAATTGGTTACTTCATACAACTTTGCACATTTTTGTATTATTTGTGGCAAGAATACAAACCTAATATTATCTAACTGAAAACCTAATTTTCTATTAATATAACAAATATTCAGAAATATACCATCTCAAACAAGGTGTAGAATAAAAGTTTGTCTTTTGTTTACTTTATACCATTTCCTTGACTCCTTCAGTTTGTGACAATCGTATCTATCCCAAAGTTCTCAGTCCTTTTTCTTTTTATATAGGTTTCCAATGGCCTCCAAAAAACCATTAGGAGGAGGGGATTCCAGGCCAGAGAAGTTCACCATCTCATTAATGCCTTAACTATTCTGCCCATCTCATTAGCATGGCTTAAGGTGAACCTATCTTCTTAAGGGTGGCCCTGTGACTGATTCAACTGGAGTGTTATGTCTCCATCCAGGCCAGGCATTTTATTCTTTACTAAGAGTTTTCACTTAAGGGGCATTTATTGTTACTGTAACAGAAATGTGGTGCTCTGAAAGTGTACCATCTCACTTTACTGCTTCTTCCATCTCTTTTCTGTGATATTTCCTGAGACTGATGAGTGGAGTGGTGGTGATCTAGATGTCTCATTTATAGCTGAGCATTCAGCAATCCCTTGTTCTCAACACTTGAACCTGTTATGAATCTCTATAGTCACTGCTGCCCAGTGTAAAAGGGAGCTTCTTCTGTAACCAAAGCTCATGGTTGTATTCACTAATCTGTGGGTATAAACATAATTATTTAGAAAGCTATTTAATGGCATATAATGTCTGTTTTTTGAAACCACAGCAGTAGTTTACCCATTGTGGCTTATGACCTCCCCTGCCACAGGCCTTTGACTAGGCAAACAATACCAGCCATAGATTCCTTCTTGTGGAATGGGCCTCAAATACTGTCAGAAAGTTATTGGTTATTTTCATTACTGACCTATCATTATTGCACCAGTGGACATTTCTTGTGTGGCTGATTGGTCATTAGTAGAGTACATATGGTCCATAGCTGAGTAAGACTTTTGATGGCTGTTCTTCCCAGAGGCCAGTATAGTACCTTCCAGGCATCAGGGAGGAAGCTTCCTTCTTGGTTGTAGCTTGATTTCTCTGTGTCCTACTACTAAAGTATGCTATCTTTTCAACAATAGAGTCTTATAATCTAGTTCTAGGGGGCAACTAAGTGACACGGGGGCCTCAGAGGTCTCTTACCAACCACTTATGGAGAGGTAGCCCATCTGGCACTGGGATATTAATTTAATAACCTATGATTTCTGGGAGCAGCTTTATCCATTAACGTAGAGTATTCACAGTTAAACTCTTTAAAAATTCTTTTTACTTAGCTTACCCACGATGCATTCATACATCAGTAGTACAGTGGAAGTAGTTTTTAGAGCTGGGCTTGAAGAACAGTTTAGCATTTTCGTGAATAAAGTCTCTAGATTGCTGAACATTGCCTGAGGAAACTTCCTTTGTTAATGGTAACAACAAATTGGGTTTTCTGAGCCCTTTTAAGTCTTAAAAAAATTCTTTAAAAATTTTAATTTTATGTGTGTGAGTTTATTGCCTGAGTGTATGTAAGTGAATCTGTGTTATGCCATGCCTGTGGAGGACAAAGGAGGGCGTCATATCCCCTGGAGCTAGAGTTACAGATAGTTCTTATCTGAGGATGCTGGGATTTGAACCCTGGTCTTCTGAAAGATAGCAGTTAGTGCTCTTAACCCCTGAACCATCTCTTCAGCACCCCCATCCCCGTCTTGAATGCTTCTTGATGGTTTTATTTCCAATTAATTAGTTTCTGCAGTTCCTCCCTCCCTCTGCACACACCTCCATTAAGAAATTAATTCCTTTTTTGCCTTTATCTCAAGAAAGAAGAAATGCTACAAATCTCTAAAATTTCCTTCTGTATGTGAATTGTTTTCTTTTTTAATAGCTCTTCTATTTGAAGTTACTTTATGAATCATCTGTTTTTTTGAATCCCTATTCTTAAACATTGCAAAATTTAGACTTGATAACTTTTGTTGTTGTAAATTTCCACTTTCAAATAAGCAAATCATAGCAAGCTTTTCAATCTTCACAGCCTGATGGTGCTCTTTCTAATCTGCCTGTAGCTACAGAAATGCAGGGGAACCTTGTTAACCAATCAGCTAGACATCTTTCTTTTTAAAGTCTTACAGATGGTTCTGATGTTGGAAGAGTCTCTTAGCATCTGTTTAAAATTCTCATACTGCTTCCATCAAATTTGTTTGACTCCTATTTGTGATTTTACTTGATTAAGCATCAGTAGACATTTGAGGATTAGCATTAAGAAATAGCTTTATGTCTTATGTGGTACTAACATTAATTTAGTATAACTGTAATTGAAGTGAAAAATAAATAGAAACATAACCAGATATATGGCATTAGGGTTTTTAAAAGAGTAGAGCTTAACTTTATTCTATATAACCTGATAAAATCTTCAACATAAAGCAACGTCCTAGTTTCTTTTTGACTTCCATTACACTTCTTGGTGATTTGGTATCATAATAGTGATCTTTGACTTTTCTCATATTAAATGAAAAAAATATAGAAAGAAACCATAATAAATTAAAAACAAATATTTTGGGTTTATGATTTTTGAATATAAGCAATAAATGAGACAAGGAATTTATTAAGCTTAAATGTACTAAAATGGGCAATACATTTAGAACATGGTCTGACAGATAAGAAACAGTAATTAATAATTTATTAATAATTATCAATTTTGGTTAATATTTTAATTATTATTTTCATCTCAGTCTCAGGATTGTACTCTAAAAAATTATCTTGTGTCTAATGACTAGATCAAAATAAATAAATAAAATGTAAATAAATATTATTGTCAATCAATGAAGATACTAAGTAAGGTTTTCTGAATAGACACAAGCTTGTTTTTACTATGGAAAATTCAATTTCTTTAGAATTATATATCTTGAAAAACTTCTCAACAAAGCAAATTGAAATTGTGGGGAAAATATGATGTATACACTTTATCAATTTCAAAATTGTTCATTATAGTTAAAATAACATTGCTGGTAGAATACTTAATGTTTAAATGTAGTCATTTGATTCCATATGACAACATAGTACACAAATGGAAAAATTTCCAAGATTTCTATCTAACTGCTATTTTTAGAAAAGTGAACGAAATGATTTTCCATTTTTATGGAATGGATGTTTAGTTTCAAAATGTACCATGTATTTATATTGATAATAAATTGTCAAACGAAATTCTCTATTCCACTCAGGAGCTCTAAGTCATTGACAGTCCAGTAGATTTCCTACTGCGTGTGTGCTCTATTTGGAGTCCAGTTTCAGACACTGCTAAGTACAGTATCTTGGAGGAAGGATCATTTTCCAGTGTAGCCTGTTTAGCTTTCCAGTGAATGCCAAAGACCACATGATCTGGTTTTTGGTTAAGGATGAAGAGACTGGAGGCAGGAGTTCCCATTTTCTTATTTTTTGTGTGATTACCTATTCTATTTACCTGACAATGGCTTTCTGCTTCTACCTTGAGCCCTTATTTCCCCTAATGAGTCCAGGGAACAGAGCTAAGAAATAGGCTTGGAGTTTAGAGGTAAGTCATATATTTTTAATTTGAATGATTGAAATATACTGTGTCTGCTCTGCTACATAGGATCTTTATCTGAAAGTAGGGTTAGGATCATATCTATCTTCATCTATGTATTTTCTTCTTACATGATATCTAGTACTGAGTAAGACAACCAATTCTCGAGCATAGGTGAATTAAATATATACTGTTTTGTATTGCGTCTACATTGATAATTTAGAGGTAAATGTTAAGGAACATTCTAGCTACTTAATTACTTTTTTAGCATTTGGGAATATTGGTTTTAGAACTCATAGTTGTAATTTCACATCTGATGTGTTTTTTGTATATTGGCGTAATGGGAAAACTGCTTACAGTACTTGATAGTCATTAAACTTTTCTTCTCTGTGAAGTAATATAGAACATCAAAAGGGAAATGAAAAGTGCCTAGTCACAATTAGATCCATAGCTAAATATTAGTTTTCCTTTTGCTGTTTTTTAAGAGAGTGTTAGCTACAAAATGGTTATGAATGTTTTATTAATGTGTATAATATAGTTGTAATAGGAATTTAAGGTTATTTATTTTTATGTTTTGTTAATCATTACTTATAAAGTTGCTCCATAATTTGGATAATTCTGAAATATTTATAACTATTATAATGTAATATTAAACTATGAATGCTATAGAGGTATTTATTTAAGATAAAATTGTCTAGAAAATAGCACTCTACATAGTTAAAACAAAGACTTTCAGATATGTGATTGAGTATATTTTCTTCATGTTCTTAAATAGTTGAATTCAGTATCTTATAATTGTATACATAGAGGTGTGTATGTCTAGGTAAACATGCATGTATGTTTATAGACAGAAACATACATGCAACTCAAAAGTTGAGGTAAGAGGATAATATATTTTTTTGACTTAAACCAAATTATGTGCTGCTGTGCCAATGGGATTTTATTCATGTTATGATTTCATTTTTTAATTTATTACTGATTGTACTACAGGAACACATAGTACATCAAAATACAATTGCACTTCCAGGACAATCATTAATTATTTCATGATTCAATACGTTAAAGAACCCTTCTTTCTCCCATAAATGTTAGAGAGAGCCATGTTGCTGGCCTGTTAAGCTCTAGGTGCAAGTGGTACCCAGGCAGACAGTGTCCTCTACTGAAGCTTCTAGATTCTCTCTTCTACTAAGATAAGGTAGGCACGAAGGCATGTCCTCCCACCTCCCAACATATTTTCTTAAAAAGAATAAGCTTCTATGTTAGTAAGACTGTGATTGAAAGCTCCATGAAGACTGGACCTTGTTTTTTTTTTTTTTCCTGAGGGGAATTAGCACTTGTCGAACTTCAGAGTAAGCAATGAGAAACAGAAAATGGTGTGGATACAATATCAGTGAACACATATAGGACATTAGGAGCTAATTTTAGCATGTAATTAATTAAATGCATTTAAAATGAGTATATCTATTTGAATTATGAAAGTAGAATCATAGGTAATATTACATTAGACCCTGCAATGTGCAATTACAAGACACTTTTACAAAAATTCAAGTTGTTAAAAATAATTTTTGCTGAATTTTTGCAAATTTCATACAAAGTATTTTGATCTTATTTTGACCTGTCTTCTATCTGCACCCTCTCTTGTAGCTTTTCCCCACCTGCTGGATTTCATGTGTTCTGTCTTGTATGTTAAGGCCTATCAAGCAAAGTTTGTGTCCCAAAATGTCTTCCAGTGTGTGGCCAACTACTAGAGCCTGGTTAACTAGTCTAGTGTCACATCCTTAGAGAAAATCAGCTCAAGTTTTAGCTTAGTGTTATGGCACATAGAATCCAAAACTTGTGTGGTCATTATACAAGAGAAGGTCGTCATAAAGCAGAAGTTGTCCTGTCTACTTCACCAACGTGATTTTCAGTTGTAACTGATTCATTTGATAAGAAAAAGAGCATAAAATGATAAAAGAGATATAAATGAATACAGGAAAAGTTGGAGGCTTTTCAGCAGTTTACTCAAACGTGCCTAAAAATATTGATGTTTAAACAATCAGAGCACTGATTTTGTTTATGATGAATATGGCATATTTAATATTAAGTGTTGGCACTGATTGATCTGTCATCTTTAAGTCCTTGTTGGATAGCACAGACAATTTCAGGTTTCCTTAAAAAGTTTCTAAAAGTTTACCCTTTTCTTTAGATATGATTGTATAGGTGGAGACATTTAATATCATTACATTAAACTTTGAGTTGTTTTCTCTATCAGCTGTTATTTCTAATTTCTGGAAAATTTGGTAAGGGGCCAGGCATCTTGGCATACACTTTTAATCCCAACACTTGGGAGCTAGGTGCAGGTGGATCTCTGTGAGATGGAGGCCAGCCTGGTCTACATAGCAAGTTTCTAGTCAGCTGGGGCTACAGGGAGACTCTGTCTGAAAAAAAAAGTTTGATAATATCTGAGAGAACAGAAAACTTATGAATTGTCAAAGTTGATGGACGAAGAAATCAGTTCAGGGTTACCAGTGTATTCTGTATTTATGAAGATTCTGTGTGTGTAACTACTGTGTCCAAACTTTTCACTAAGCCATTTTCTTATTTAATCTTATTTTTGTGTGTGCATGTGTGTACCTGTTCATTTATGTGTGTTCATATGCCTAGTGTGTGTGTGTGTGTGTGTGTGTGTGTGTATACAAAGAAGCTTGAGTTTTGCATTAGGATGTTTTTGGTTTGAGAAATTTATTTCTACACTATTGTGTATTCTGGACTTTAATTTTATCTCATAGTATGTATTGACCATCAATTCCCTTTAAATGTCTAAATATTTACTTTTTTGGTGTTACTATGTAAAAACCATTATATTCTAATCAACTTAATATTTTTGGACTTATGCTCAATGGAAAAATAAAATAATAATTCCAAGGTTACATGATGTGCAAATATTCTCTGAAGTCTCACTCTGTTCACTAAAACTTTCTTCTTTATTTTTCTGTCACAGATTCCCCTCTATTACAAAACAGAAAAGTCCAAAGCTTATCTTTTCATGATAGTAGAATATATGGTTCATCTGGTTTTTGCAGCTTCAGGTGACTTTGTGACTCTGTTTGGATGAAGAGCGTATGGTCACCGGTGTCATCTCTCTCACTTCTACCTTTCCCTTCTGGGCACATTTAAGACTTCTGTGGGCTATAGTATACAAAATTCAAAACTTTAGTACAACAAATTAGTCTGGCTGCATTTTTGAATCTTTAAGGGCTGCATCAGCTTTGAGTGGCTTCTTGTCATACAGACAAATAAGTACCTCACCTGTTTTGATCTTTGTTTGATAGATATCTGGGACTTACAGACATGTAGTCTTAACTTATTATTATTATTACTCTTTTTAAGACAAGGGTTCCTGTAGCCCCAGATGGCTATATAGACCAGACTGGCCTTGATTTCACAGAGATCCACCTGCCTTTGCTTCCCAATTGCTAGGATTAAAGGTGTGTGCCACCATGCCAACTTGGTCTTAACTTATTTTTTAAATTAGGTTTTACATACTAATTTCAACAATATCTGCTCATTATTGCTGAAACATGCACGAGAGATTGTCTTGGCTAGGCATGTGAAAACTTTTTCCATATATCTCAGCAAACATGTACAGACACAGGGAAAATGATAAACACTTTAAGTTTTGGTCATATCTAGTATAATGCTTTGCACTGGTATGCAATTAATTCATTTTAAGGAATAGAAATGAAGGAAATAGAATTTACATATTATTGAGCACTAATTATAATGAATTTTATCAATATATTTTAATTTTTAACATGAAGAACAATTTTGCCTTTATAATTTATCTCAACTTAGACTTTATATTTTTTATATTTTAAAATATGTTAAAAGTTTTAAGAAAGTTACTTCATTAACAGTTTAGGCTTGCTAATTTTCACTTAGATATTTATACTTTAGACAGTTTATCTTATTTTTGTTAGTTTATTGGAAAAATTTGGAATTGAAAGTTTTTGATGGTTTTGGACCATTTCATTACAAAAGATATAACCGTATTGAATGACTGAGAGTCTGTTGCTGCCATAAAATCTAATCTCTAATATTTCATATTTCGAGAGATCTGTGTAGTGAAGGGAAAAGTCTATGAAGGACAGCTGTGATGATTAATCAGGAAAGGTTAAACCTCCTGTCTCCCTTTTTTGTTTTAATGGTAAGCTGTACATTGTGTTCTGTCATCCTATTCAGATACTTTCGGAATATATTTATAAATACCTACGTGATACATATGTGTAGTTAAAACATTGCACACTTGCGTATTCTTATATGTTGTCGTTGCTGAAAATTTTAAAATTGAAGAGTAATTTGGACAAACTCAAATAATATAGTTACTCTTTTTTATATTTGCATGTTTTATTTTCAGAAGACCAAAATATCTTAGACTCAATTAAAGCTATTTGTATTATTTTTAATTATGTGTATGTGTGTGCATTAGTGTGTGGGTCTCTCTATGTGAGTACAGGTTCCTGGAGAGGTCAGAGTCTTCAGATTTTCTTGCTCTTGAGCTACAGACTATCATGAGTCACTTGACGTTGGTGTTGAGAATCCAGTTTGGGTCCTTTGCAAGAGTAGTATGTGCTCTTAATGGCTGAGCCATCTCTCATTTGACATAACTATAAGAATATTAGATTTATGAAATTATCAATAATATTCCATAGTAGAAGTTTAAAAGCTCTTGAAAAATGAAAATAGTTACTGATATTATGCTTATTGATTATTGTTAATTAACTCACTTTCATCAATTCATGTTGTATATACACATTTATGTTCATACTGGATCCTATATTATCATTCATAAATGGATTTTCTTAAGTTTTAAATATTAAGTGAGAAAATTAGCATTTCTATTCTCTTTAATATCAGCATATGGAAAAATATGGTCTTAGCATGCAGGTCTAGAACAATCAAGTTATGGAGAACTATAATAGTTATTTTTCTGTTGATGTGATAAAACACCATGACCAAGGCAACTTATAGAAGGAAGAGTTTATTTGGCTTATGTTTCCAGAGAGTTAGAGTCCATAACAGACATGGCGGCTAAGGTGGCTAGAGCAGATGCAGAAGCTAAGTGCTCATATTTTCAAGCAGGCACAGAAAGCAGAGAGGGACTGGAAATCCTGAAAGGCTTAAGAACTATCAAAGCCCGTCCTCCAACAAGGCCACACCTCCTAAGATGTCTCCAAACAGCGCCTCCAACTGGGGACAAAGAGTCCAAATACTTGGAGATATGGAGGATATTCTTATTCAAACCACCACAAGAACTTTAGCACAGAGATAAACTTATCTTAGAGAAGCTACTTTCCTAAAGTTATTAAGGTTGATTTCTTCTAGCTGAAAAGTATAGAAAGAACTCTACACTATACAGTATTACAGTACTGAGATGTGTAAGAATAGAATATATAGTATCACAAGGTCATTAGAAGGGTAGAACTAGAGGAGGGAGGTCATCATTGTCTAGCTGGAATCAGGCATTTTACAGAGAAAAAGAAATGAAAGCTCTCTAGAATGGTAATTTTCTCATTAATACATCCATGTAAGTGTGTTCACTTTGAGTGATTCTAAAATACTGTTGAAATAGACTTGTGATATGAAGAAATTTTCAAGATAAAATAATCTTCAAGTGCTATGAGTGACAGCTTAGGGTAATTTGAGACACTTAATAATTAGAATAGATTATCAAGCTAGTATTTGCCTTTTGGTTTGGAATTAGCAACTAAAAACAAAAATCTTGCTGATAGCTAGGGCCCAATAATTCAAAAATTTAAAATAGGAGACCAAAGGGCAACCTCTAGCCCTTTAAAATTTGGGGCATCTCGGAAGAAGAGATTGGAGAAATTTATATAGTATTTTGAGTTTGTATTTGGGAATTTGGTGGAGGGTAGTTCAAAGAAATGAGATAGTGGAAATTTGGCTCTGTTAGAAAGTGGGGTAGTTTGCATATCTTGTTTTCATCTAGGAGGTAGAAGGAACACAATAGTGGTAGAATTGTTACTTGAGAAGTAATAGTTACTTATAGTAGCTTGGGGGATATTTATTTATTTTGGTTGCATAGTGTCCTCACTTTTATTTTTGTTCCTACATGGTGATGAACTGGTATTGCTTTTGCCCTGTTCCCTGATATTCATAATGAACCTTGACTGATTTTGATATTCTATCAAACTATACATTTACTTGGGATGCAGCAGAGTTCAGCTAGTATCAACTGGACCAGTTGCCAGCTGTATAAGCAAGTTTTTCTCTGACTCTTTTATAATCCTCCTGACCCCCGTTGTTTACTGGTTGTGTGATTTTTAAGTAGGATGGAAAGCTTTGAGTTAGGTTTATCCTTATCCACCTGAAAACTGGCGATTGTTATAAATTGAAACTTCTTCACAGGATTATTTTGAAAACCAGATTAGCGGTGTATGAATAACACCTGCAGACTTTCTATTATGCAGTCACGTGTTCAGTTGAGGTAAATTGCTTTCGTGTCACCTCCATTGCTACAACAGGACTGCAGTAATAGTACGAACAATCAAATTGTCTTCATCATGCACATTAACTTACGATATACTGTCTGAGCACTCATACCTGCTATGGAGATAAGATCTAAATCCACAAAAATGTTCATGTTGACTAGTTTTAAAGTTTTTTATTTATTTTTATTTCATGTGTGAATGCTTTGCCAGCTGAAATAAAGTGCGCAGCGCAATGCATGTAATGCCCACAGATACAGAACTCATCAACTTTGGAACTGGAGTTAAGGACCAGTGTTAGCTGCCACGTGAGTACTGGGAACTGAATCCAGGTCCTCTGCAAGAGCAGCCAGTGCTCTTAACTGCTGAGCTATCTCGCCAGCTTCTGTTTTGACTAATTTTGTTAGTGGTGATGAAAAACGACTGAGTTCTTAATGATAACTTGTTTATGGAATATTTTTCATTGGTCAGAACATACATTTTTTTATTCATTGGCCATAGAACATATCTTTTTCTGCAGATCTTTTTCCTGTATTCTAGATCTTACTCATTTTATCTTTTAAGGAAAAATTCAGTCAACTTTCATTCGTTTTTCTTTTTCTTGTTTGTACATTGTTTCACAGATTTGATCTAAGTATATTTTGCTTCATCCCCTTCACTGGCCCAGTTTAGAACCTTGCAAGTTCATTTTTGGCTCATTTGAGCAATCCATCTTCCTGTCCCTAGAATTGTTCCTATTCTTTGGTTTAGGTAGACTGTTGCAGACTACCTGCAGCAGTCAGGTTCAACCAACTGTAACCAAACTCATGTTAATCAAGCTCTCAATGCTGAAAATAAAGATAAAATTCTGAAGGCAGTAAGAGAAAGGCAACAAACAATACCTGAGGGTATGTCAGTTTACCTGATGGAAAACTTCTCTAGGTCAGGCATGAGATTTTCACACTACTAAATGGAAAAATTGACAAAGAAGAATACTGTACCCACCAAATGTATTCTATAAAAATATAAGAAATACATTCTCAGAGTATCACCTCCAAAGAAAAGCTGAACAAATATATTACTACCAGACAGAAATGTTATAGGATTATATAACATTATAAAACATGGTATCTTTTGCCTAAACAATTAAAGTTGAAAATGTTTAACAAATTCTCGAAGTCTGTTTTTGCCTGACTGCCCTTGCTGGCTTCTGCTACTACTGAAGTTGCTCCTGATACTTGATACTCCATTTCTGGTTTACTTTTTTGTTTGTTTGTTCGCTTTTTATGTTTTATCTCCACAATTTGTTATGTAGAGAAATAGAGCACAAATAATTTCATTATAGCAAGTAATGTAAGAGGGATTTTTGTATAATTTAAAACTCTAGAAATACCTCAAATGGATTCAGTTATATAATCTATTGATAACTACTTATAGTTTTTTTTTGATCCTCCTAAGATCCTGTGAGAATGTTCAATGAAATCTGATACCCATCTTTCCTTGCCTACTGTCATTATGCCAAACATTGGATCTTTAAAAATAATACTATTCATAGAGCTTCCTCTTTTATTGCTAAACATGTGCTGACTCTATAACTACACTTAAATAATGTCACAATTTGCAAACAAATGAGTGTGTAGGAAGAGGGGTAGAATGATGTTCAAAGCAGCTCAGGTATGTTCAGTTTTCATTAAATTAAAACTTAAGGTAGTTGTTTTGTTACACTTAGTTCTTTTGAAAAGTCAGCTTAACCTTATAGCTGTCAATGACTGAGAAAGAAATGTTCTTTTTCACCTTATTATCTTTTTTCTGAATGACTGATCGCCTGCTAATTCTGTATTAGTCCTTACTATTATCTCATTAACTTTAAATTTAAGAATAGTATTTTAAAAATGAAATTAATTTTAACTTGTATATAAAATTGTACCTATTTATGAATAATGTGTATTGTTTCTATAGATGCATACATCATATGATGTTTAAATCAGTTTGAGCATACCTATCTCCTCTCGTTTATTTGATCATTTATAATTTTTATTTTGTGTGTATGAGTGTACTGCACCCATATCATGCAATGCCAATGTAGGTCAGAAGAGGGTATCAGATCCCCAAAACAGATGTTAGCTGCCATGTGGATGTGGGTGCTGGAACTGAACCTGGGTCCTCTGCAAGAGCAGCTGGTGTTCCTAATCACTGAGCCATCTCTCCAGCCCCTAAACATTATTTCTTTATAATGACAATATTAAAATCTTTTCAAAACTGTATAGGATAATATCATTTACAGTCTCTCATTATTAAGTAGCACATCAGAACTTCCTACTTCTATCTAATGATAATGTAGTACCTATTGGTCAGTTGTCTCTTATTTTCCTTAGCCTCTGGAAGCACCATTATATTCTTGTTTTATGAGATTAACTTAAAAATATTTCATCATATGATACTTTTCTGTCTGTATTATGATCCTTTCTTAATCATTAATTTTTTTTCAGTTTGAAATTTTCCTTTAACAATTTTATGTCTTTGGGGGTGATGTTCTGAGAATGTGTTTGTTATATTTTTATAGAATACATTTGGTGGGTACAGTATTCTTCTTTGGCAGTTTTTCCATTTAGTAGTATGAAAATGTCATGCCTGACCTAGGAAGTTTGTGCACAGAAGTTTTCTCTCAGGTGAACTGAGATACCCTCAGGTATTGTTTGTTTCCTTTCTCTTACTGTCTTCAGAATTTTCTCTTTATTTTTCAGCTTTGAGAGCTTGATTAATATGAGTTGAGCTACACTTGGTTGAACCTGACAGCTGACTTTTGAGCTTTCTGTCCATGAATATTTGTATCCTATTCTAGGTTCGGGAAGCTTTCTAATATTATCTTTTAAAATAAGCCTTTTACTCCTTTGTTAGTCTCAAGTTCCCCTTGAACCAAAATAACCCAAGTATTTGCTCCTTTAAAGATATTTTAGAAACATGGGGCTGAGAGGCTGCAGAGATGGCTTTGTGGTTAAGAGCACTGGCTGTTCTTACAGAGGAGCCAGGTTGGGGTCCCAGCACTGACACAGTGGCTAACAGCCATCCAAAACTCCAGTTCCAAGGGATCCAATGTCCTTTTCTGACCTCTGACATCATTGCACTTATGTACATATAGGCAATACACTCGTACACAGAAAATAAAAATAATAGCAATTAAAAAAATGTGGGACTGGAGAGCTGGTATAGCCTTTATCAAATTATTCTTGTGTTTCCCTTTATAAATATTTTATTATTTTTTATTTTATGTGTATGAATACATTGCCTATGAGCATGTATATAGGTGCTTCCTTGTTGTTCGGTGCCCATGGAAGTCAGAAGATGGAGTCAGATCCCCTGGAACTGGAGCTAGGGAGAACTGTTAGCCACCATGTGGGTGCTGTGAACCGAACCCAGGTCCTCTGCAAGAGCAGCCAGTGCTCTTAACCACTGAGCCATCTTTCCAGCCCCTCTCTGTGTTGTCTTAAAGTTATTGAATTTCCTTGAAATAGATATTTTAAAATCTGTGTCTGAGAACATCTTGATTACTGTGATTGATTTCAGGCACATTAGTTTTTACTGTTAAGTTAATCTATGATGTTAGTCTTTAATGTTGTATGTCTGCTGGGCATTGAAAGATGGTCTTTATAATCTATCTTTGTTGTGCCCGTCTGTCTAGAAATTCTAGCAAGGTGCTTTTCTCTTTTCCCTTTGCTGTGTTGTTTATTTTGAAATAGAAGAATACCTAAAAAGAGTGGTACCTCCCTGAAGCCCTTTCTTCACAGAAATAGAGTAGGCTATCTATATGTCTCATATATAATAATCAGCTTATTGTCAATTGTGATGGGATTCTGCCAGGTTCTGAGTAGAACTCTAATGGAGTGACCATCTTTAGCCTCCAATGCTATTCTTGTGTCTACCAATGCCTCAGTGCTCTGTCATCCATGCCCAAAGCCTACCAAGGCTAACTTATTAGTGAGGTAGGACTAGGGTCAATACAACTATATGTTTCCTACTGCTGACTCAAGGCTGTCAAACCCTGTATCCAGCCATAAGGCTAGCTTGAGAGGAAGGCCAATAAACTTGGATCATGTGCTGCTACCTGACATGAAGACTCCATTTACATACTGTCCAATGGATAAGAGCTTCTAGGATCTACTTTGCATTGGATTTTACCATACTGGTACTGGGTTCTAGGGCAAAATCTTGTGCTTACTACTACATCTTACCTTTGGTGGATAGAGTCTTAATCTATGATGCTATGGGGCACACATTTGAGGGCTTGTTGGAGAAGGCAGTGCCTGGGCCACCAAAGTGATGCTAAGCTAAGTTGTGCCTAAATTATCTTCCACTACCTGCACATCTTTAACGTGCACTCTGGCAAATGCTGCAGCTAAATGCAGGTTGAAATTTGAGACTGTTTGACTAGCTCACTTGCTTCTCCTGATACCATGATAGGTCAAGACTTAAGCCTCTGTCAGCCAAGGCTTTGGAATGGGTAGCTTTGTTTCTGCTTGGTACTGTCTTACCATGGACGGTTTCTTCCTGGTTGCCAGAGCAGTTCTAGAGGATCGGAGAGCTCTGACTTGATAAAAAGATATACTGTCTGAGTTTGGGGGTTTGGTAGTAGAGACAGGCCTGTAGCTACCAAAGCTATTGCTTAGTTTGGTCATATCTGAATCTCCTGGCTGCAGGGACCTCCATGGTCCTTGGACAGGGTATCACAAATCCACTGAAGAGTGGCAATGATGCAGGCAAAAACTTGAGTGTGTCTCACTAGTACACAGGCCTTTGCCTAATTTCATTGCCAGGTATACAGGCTCTGTCTGAAAACTATGATCTAGGCATAGGGACCTTTGTTTTGTTCTTTGTTGTTGGGTCTTATCTCTGTGAGTTCAGCATCAACCTTTACTACAAAATCTTGTGAAATCTTTCATATGCTGCTGACTGCGTAGCTTGAGTATTGGTTCCTCTTTTGATAGCTGAGGTTGGATGCAGTGATGGATGTAGTTACTTAGCTAACTGGCTAACATGGTTCTGGAGATTTAGTGTGTGGGTACTGGCCTTGGGGTATGTGCAGTAGGGCTCTACTTGCTCTTGGGCTCCACCATGGCACTGTGGTAATAGAATTAAGTCTAAGACTTCTATTTAATTTCTTCTTTCTTCCCTAGGCAGAAGGAGGCTGTGTTGTGTGGAGTTGGGAGTAGGGTTGGCAACTCTTCCTGCTTTTGTCATCATCTTTCTTATAATAAAACCAGTCACTGTGGTCTCTTACCTGATGATTTTAGCTCTTGGGAAGTAGTTTGGTGGATATATAGATCTTCAAATGGTATGTTTGTAGTGAGGCAATCACTGCAGTATCTTGTTCAGCTTCTAGCTCCACATGCTCAATTCCCATTCTGTTGTTTTAAGTCTTAAATCTTGCAATTTTATGTGCACTGCAGTTGTTTTAACTTAACAGTTGTAGACATCATTGTTCTGGAACTATGGGTTCTAGAAAGAGGGTGGTGGAACATCCTCCATTTACACTCCTTTCCTTCTATTTGATGAAAGATGCTGCACTAAAAGAATGTTCTGGCCTGTTTCATTACTTCTACTATTTTGAGACAAGGAACTTGTCCTAAGTAGCTATTTCTTATACTCTCTTTATTCAGGAAACAAACTCTTCACAGCTGTTTCAGCTACAAGTTGGATTGAATGAAGATGCAAAACAAATAGTTTCAGGAAATATAGTTTTTGCATAGTTACACGTCAGTGAAGTCTCCAGTTTCAGTTTTTCTATTAATAGAGATAATTTTTTTTATGAAATCTACATCTTTTCTATTTCTGAATTACTTTGTATGTGTTTTGTCATTGTTTAATTTTTAATTACTTTTAAAGTAAGAGGCCAGTGGTTGGACTCACACTGAAGGACATTTGAGGGTGCAAATTAGAGACCTTATTATATATGTAATAGAGTATATTAAATTGGGCAAGGAGCAGTAAGGAGAGACTGGAAGAGAGGAGAGGCTCTAAATACCATCAAATTATATTGTATGAAAATTATAAAAATTCAATAATAAAAGAAGAAAAAGGCCTCTTGTTGGAGACATTTTGAATGTGATTTGTTTTCATTTCTTTCTACTCGTAACTAGTACAAGCCTAATTTCATAATTGTCATATGAAATTCAATATTAAGCATGCAATCTTGTAATTTTTTTTAAATCTTAGGAAATATTTCAGTTTCACCAAATGACTGTTTTACTATAAAACTGGAAGTTCTTCAAGGAAACCTTGTGATTATAGCATATAAAAGGTACTTAAATGCTTACTTCTTGCAATAGAAAGACCAGTTTCCATAGAAATTAAGTTCATTACTATTATGACAGCTAGTAAGATAATAATATAGAATTTAAGGTCTATATGGCAGTTTCAGTGTTAGCTAAGATTTTAAAAGCCTATAATAGAAAACTTGGTTGAGAGCATCTTAAAAAAATAAGATATTTTGTTTTTCTTTACCGCTGAGTAGAACTTCATCATGTAAATAAAATACTAATGTGGAAAAAATACGTTCTTCCAGGTTCAGTTCCATTTTGTGCTTACAGTATTACTAAGAAAAGTAACATGATCTCTGCATCTTTGTCTTATGATCCATGGACACACTAAAAAGTTTAGTCCAGATGTCTGAGGGAATGGGACAGAAGGGGAGAGGATTGTTAGGGGAAGGTAACTAACAAACAATAAGGATATTTGAAAAAGTCAAAAAAAGAAAAAAAAGATAATTTATGTGTTTCTTTCACTGAAAACTCTAGATGTACATTCAAATTTAGGTCAGTCCTGAATTATAAATGCTATGACTCAAAACCCTATTCTTCTTGTTTTTAATTTTCACTAACTAGATGTTGGGTCCTAAATTTAGATAAGGCTCTGCTAAAACATATGGTCCTAAATTGACTTCCAGTATTTCTGGGAATTGCATGAATCCTTAATCATGAAACATTAATCTGTGTCTCAGTACTGTCTACAGATGTTTGGAAAAGTGATCAACTTAGGCCATGGTGGTATTCTTTTGGAAAGGGGATGGTATGTGTAAGTTAGCATTGCTAATCATGGTTCATTCCTGGAGCAGGAGAATTTAGGGATGAGAATAGACCTTTTTTTCCTTCATAGAGAACCAGTAATAACTATTCATTATTGTTGCTTTCAGAACACATATTCTATTTTTTCACTCTGAAGACCATGTCACCTATAAATTAGGCTATTTTTATATTCTTATCTAACACTTTTTAGAGAATAAGATACAAATTAAAGGTTAAACAAGTTATTGCTTTCTATAAATTACTTTCTTAAATAGAATTTTTGTACAATATAATTTGATGGTGTTTAGAGCCCCTTCCCTATCCACACTTCCCCCTTTGATTTAATGTAATCTCTCTCTCACACACACATCTTGTAGAGTCTAATTGTTGTTCCCAAATATTTGGTCTGTCCACTGGAACCTGGTTAACCTATCCCTCCCCGTAGCTATCAGTTGCCACAATCTCCTTTGGTTGGGTTGGGTTTCTTACCTACTTCCTCATGTCTATGCTGGGATTTTGTCTAGTTTGAGTCTTGTACATGCTATCACCATTGCAGTGTGTTCATATTAACTGACTAACTGTCTGTAAACCTCTGTTTTTATGTGGTCTTCTACTACTTCTGGCTTTTACGATCTTCTTGACACCTCTGCTGCATGATCCCTGAGCCTTGGCAGGTAGAAATTTGATATAGGTGTCCTATTCAGGGATAAGCACTGTGCAGCCTCTTGTTCTCTGTACATTGGCTAGTTGTGGGTGTCTGTGTTAATCACCATTTGCTGTGTAAGGAAACTTCTCTGGTGAGAGTTGAGAGATGTGTTAATCTATGGGTATAACAATAAGTCACTAGGAGTCATTTTAATATGATAACTATTTAGTAGAAGACTAGTATTGGGCTCTCCCCTGTGTCCTTTGACCTGTCTAGCTTCAGGTCCTAAGCTTGGTATAAGTGTCAGGTATGGGCACCATCCTATGAAGCAGACCTCTTCATATCACTGCATTCTACCACCCCTCCCAGGAAACCTCTCCCTAAGCCATGGCCATTTATTAATTTCTTGACCTCCCAGAATTTTCTACCAGTTACTTTTAAACTTGCTTAAAAAACATTGTAAAATAAAAACAGATACTTTTCTGGGTATTGTGGTTCATCCCTTTAATCCCAGCACTCAGGAGGCAGAGGCAGAGGATCTCTCTGAGATCAAGGCCAACCTGGTTTATATACTACTGAGTTCCAGGTCAGCCAGTGATACATAATGAGACACTATCTTAGCATATCCTCCATCACACACACAGCTACATAATTCACCTGTAAGACTTCATGTAAAACAGCATGTCCATATTGAAAAGGCAACCTTAAATCTACTGTATAACTTGGTTACTTATCATCCTTGCTGCTTCATAGAGATACTGGTTAGTTGATACTGTCTTTTAATGTAGCATTTAATAAAAGAACAACATATTTTAAATATCAGGTCACACAGAAATACTTGCTGAAATTTAACATTCTTGGGGCTGGAGAGATGACTCAGTAGTTAGGAGTATTAGCTGCTCTTATAGAAGACCTGGGTTCAATTCCCAGCACCCACATGGCTGCTAACAGCCATCCACAAACTCTAGTTCCATGGGACCCGATGCTCTTTTCTGACCTCTTTGGGCATTGCAGCACATGGGTGTACTTACCTACATGCAGGCAATACACTTATATACATAAAATATTAACGAAGAGGAAACTTGTTAAAAAGAAGTTTTGATCTTTGGGATGAAATACATGTGCATTTCTTCAAAAACATTCCTTGAAATTCCCATCACTCTTTCCACTGTTTTTGTGGTAGACGTATATAGATTTGGGCTGGCTTCTTGAGAGTGATACTAGAAAGAACAGTGGCATCTTGCGATATGGATGATTTTGAGCTTGTAAAAAGAATCTTCTAGAGCCCATTAATATGGTATGTTCCTCGGTTTTAAGGAGTTGAAGAGTGAGGGTGCTTGTGTTCTGGAGAATATGCTGTGGTAAGCACTGGGGCTGAAGCAATGCAGGATTACACAGACAGCCAAGAAACAGCACACATCATGCCGACACACAGATGTTAGGTGCTGCTTTGTCTGTGTGAGAATGGACATTCTGTTAATGGGAATATAATTTTGAAGTTGTCTTGACTCAGGCCTGAATATTCATCATGTAGAAATAATTTATGGCAGTTTTAATCAGCCTTGTGTTCAAATATGTGCATCAAAGTGCCATATGAGTCATAAAATCACTCTTTACCCTACATACAGATTTCTTTTTATGTAATTATATATTTAATTTTGCACTTGTTGTCCTGCTGCGTCAACCCTCCACATGCTGGAATTTCGGGTGCGGCCACTGTGCTTAGCTCCGCACATTCAAATAAAATGCATTTTATTTTTTTATTTGTCCCAGTAGCTGTTCCAAACAGTTCTTTATGATTTAGATATCATGAATTTTCTTTTAGGAAAATTTATTTTTAGTAATTGCTTTCTTTATGTCTTCTGTTCTCTTAAATATATTAATAGAGCTGTAGCTCTATTTTTTGAAGATGCTTTATGTCCTCCTGACAAGAAGCAGTTTATTATCTTTCCATATCTCAAGCAAGACAGCTTTTCTCTAATACCTAGAAAAGTTAAATCCTCAAATAACTTAACCAAACAAGAAAATAGCACAAAATATTTTTATTAGTTGGGAGAAGAAAGAGGTTGATAGTACCGAGACTTAATCATGCATTGAAGGGACACCTGGAACATCTTTTGTTCATTTTGATGTAGTATTTTGTATAAGTTGTAAGTTTATTTATTAAGGTAAAATACAAATAAGGAAAACAGGATATGTAAATTGCATGTTAGATAAGCTGTATAATTATGAAAAGTATTTACTTGTAATATAGTTTAGAAAGTGCCTTGTTTATTTTATTTAGTAAATAATTGATTATTTTCTGCATGCCTGACATTGGGATAGTATTATCACAATGACAATCCTTGCTTATAAAATTAATATTTTAGCATATGAAAATAAACAATAAGTATGACAAAAGTTTAGAAAGTCATAATTAGAAGGTGATAAATGCTATGGAAGACTTCAAAACAGAGCCAGTGAAAAGGTTTGAGACCAAGAGTGCAGGGAATGGAAGAGGTTGAAGTATTAAATAGAGTGATCAGGGTTGACCTCCTTGAGACCATGATAGTTGGGTGAAGGCCTGAGGATGGTTTATGAGGCCACAAGGAGTATAATCCCAATACTCTGGAGCATGGAGTGATGGAGTCAGAAGGTATCTGGTTATATAGTGAGACCTGTCTTACTCTACCTAGAGAAGAAAGAGGTGGTGGTGGGAAGTAACAGAAGAGGCTTTAATATTATTATTGTATCAACTATGTTTGTGAAATTTTCAGTAGTGAGTTTGGAAAAAGCAAAATACCCTTTGGGGAAACTGGCTGTTTTATTTTGCTATGAACTGCAGGTTCTACCTTGTTGTATTTTATCATTAGTTAACATCCCCATGAAAATGTATCATTTTAAATCTTATTACTTTTCTTTTGGATGTATCCAAGTCTTTATTAGGAATCTCAGAGATTAAAAAATCATTTTTATTGTCTATTTCCTCACAATGCTTCCAAGACTTAATTCTAGAAGAAATTTTTGTAGGTGAATACCTCATACATGACTGAGTTATGGCCTCATATTCCTGTATTGTTTAAACTTGAAAATTGGGAAACTAAGAAATAGCATTGTACTTTTGTCTCTTTTTCTCATATCCCAAACACTGACCTTATTTTAGTTTTATATAAGTTTATTTGGAATCATTCAAATACGATTTTTCAAAGGTGTAATATTAATGTTTAGATAATTGGGTTTTGATAGGAAGGAAACTGTATTGTTTTTCTCTTTTTTAGTTTTAATTTTTGACAATTCAGACAGTGAGATGAAGACGTTTAATATTATGAATTAAAATGAACAAAACTGGATTTATACTCAGTGTATAACCAAATTCTTAGCTCACAGAGCATTTTTTAAATTGAATTTTTATGATTTTTGTACAGTATAGGTTGATGGTATTTAGATCCCCTCCCGTAGCTGTTCCTCCTCTTACTGACTCCTACCCAACAGAATGTATGGATCAGTTACTGATGTGTATTCATGGAACGCTTTTCAAAAAACTAAATTTTTGCAGAAACTGTTGCTGCTTGAGTCTTTGGACGAAGCACCATCTTTTTAGTATAGATTTACAAAGCTTATTGTTTAAACATTGAAAAGAAGCTACAGCATAGGCCTGCTAAGCTATCACTATTTTATATTATCACTAGACATTTTAGGGTAAGAGCTGAGCATTGAATTATCAATAAGTTATAAGCACTGTGAATTTGTCACTTAAAAATAGTGTGAGAAATTTATATAGGAGAAAATGATTTATAAATTTGTAAAGTATACCACCCAGAAATGTCTTGAATCCAGATTGTATTAGATGTTCAGTATTGTGAGGCACTAATCAGCTAAGTACGGTAATCCTTCTTACAGGGTACATTCTTACTTGACCTGGAACTATATACAGCCGCATAGTAACAGCATTAAAGAATAACCTTCTGTCAACAGGTTCACCCCTACAAGATTTTGTGACTTCATCCTTGAACTAATATTGTTTTATGCATAATTTTTAATAATTGAGTTTTATAATGAAATGATTAAGCAAGGAGAGTCTTTCAAATCATCTGATTAAGGATGACTCCTATGATTTTGCTAGGGTTAGAAGGATTAAGTGAAAGCACTGCCTGGCGCAGTGTTGATGTATTTCCATCAGCATGATGCTTTATACTCGACAGATGTGCATTGGTTGAACAAAAGGTAAAAATAAAAATGCTAAATTTTAATTGTGATATGGAAACTATTTTATGCTTTTAGTAAATATTTATTGTTTGTTTTTAAAGAGCGTTTTAAACAGGAATTATAGGAATAGTACTTGTATATTTTATGTTCTGCAGGATCTTACAATCAGGTTAAATTCCTGATATATGTATTTGAAGACCTTTAAATTTTAGAGTTTGATTGCAATGTTATCTCTAAAATATATAGTGAGCAATATATAATTGTATTTATGAAGTATTATTTTCCCAATATGCATGGTTCATAAAGCATTTTAAAAGATGGAGGTATCTTTTCAGATTTTTGAGTCTTAAATGTCATATCTTTTATTTATAAAATGACAGCTTTTAAATGATCTTTACTAATAAGAATTTTTGGTGGAATTGTCATGTAGCTAGTGCTAAATTGTAATAATTCAGATTTACAGATATTTGTATTCTTTAAGTTCTTGACTTTCAATTTTATTGTGATTCTTAAAAGTTTCATATATATCTTTAAGAGATAAACATACAAATGTAAGTCTTAACTTTTCATGTGTTCTTTTCAGTGCTCTTATGAATGTTTTTAAATGTCTACTGCTGTATTTTCATAGACTTGATGATTACGTATTTAATAGATGTTTTAGTATTATACGTGATATAGTGAACACAACCATTTATGATAGAAAATGTTGTAAATGTTAAAACGGGAATTATGATAAAAGCATAAGAAACATGCAATATGTAAGCTGAAACTGCATTTGGGAAATTAGAAAAGTAATAATGTTTAAAAGTTTCTTATTTGAACTTTTCTCATCAATCACCACGATTTGGAGGTCATGAAATTTTAAAAAGGCGAATTGATAGGTTTTCTTACTCAAATTATTGTGCATAATGAGATAAACATTTATAATGGAACATCTGGTATGTTAGACAGAAAATTTAGAAGTGGAAGTAGTTATCCATTTCACTAGAAATTTTAAGGAATGAGTATGAAATGTTATTTGTTAAGATAGATACAGGATCTTCAAAATGTGATTTTGTACTAATGGGTCCCTGTGAAGACTGCTTTAGTATAGTCAAAGAGAAAAATAATTGTAATAATGTATGTTTCAGTAAAGAGAAGTAGGTGAGTTGCTACCGAGTGACTATGAACATGTGCTGATGCTTACATCAGAAAATGGGAATTAATAGCATTCATGGAAGGAGAAATTAAGGTACTGTATAGTCTCACAATGATATTTTATTCTAAAAAAGTGTACTTTTGGATTCTGGCTTTTAATTTCTCAGAATCTTTGAATGATTAATGCCAAACTTCCTAGATGAAGTGCTTTAAATTACAATTTATGGGTTGAGTATTATTTAATGCTTTATTATTCTTTTAGAGAAATGCAAAAATTATCATTAATTCTTTTACTTATCAATAGTTTTCTACCTTATAATAACAAATATTAAGGCATTTTTTCAGTTCCTAGAAATACATTAATGTCGGAGCAGGTAGAAGTTTTAAAATTTAAAGTACAGTGTGTGTGAAGCCGATGTACTTGGTAGAAATTATCCCATCAGAATATTTTTTAATGTGTTAGCGTACTTGATAGCAGATTATTTATTGCTGGGTAGCATTGCAGTGGAATGTTACCTGGCCTCTGGTAGTTTTCATATACTGATGTGTTCTATACTTTAAAGAGTATTTGAAGTAGCAATGCCAGTAGCCATCCCAATTTTGCATTTTAAGTGCTATCCTATTTTTATTTAATCCAATAGAAATTGGCATGTAAACTATGATTTAGGTGCTTCAGGTGAATTTCATAATCTTTACAATAAAGTGATTACTGAGTTTAATATTAGATTTAATTTTTCTTAGGAATGATTTAAAAAATAGGTGTTTTTGTGAGACTAGTTATTAATATACATTCTTTTGGAACTGAATTCTTTAATAAGGGGCATAATATTTTGTATTGTTGTTTTTTTAAAAATGAAAATCCTCTGTTATAAAGATTCACTATGTTTTCACTTTATTGATACTTATTTTCCAAACTTTCATGTTGTTTCCTTAGGGTAGGAATAAAATGGTCTTTTCCTTAATATTCTGTAATTCAAAGCATGATATTAAATATTCAACTGACAATCCTTAATACTTTAAGAATTCATTTAGATAAATTAACTTGATAAAGTTTTGGTATGAACATTATAAGATCATAGTTCCTAAGAAATTGGATGAGGATTTAGGATCATTCAGCTTCTTAAGATCAAGGATAATGTCTTACTCATTTTCTGTTCCTTGTTTATAACATGTGACATTAGTTCTTACCTAACATTGTTAAAATAATCTTATTAAGGTTTATAATCTAGTCCTCTTATTTTAAAGTACATAACCCTCAAGATTAAATGGCTACAAAGGTTCAATAACAGGTCACAGTGAAAGTAGGACTAAGAAATTCAGATCTCATAACTCCATTGTGTTTTTCACATTATACACACTTACCATGCTAGAGGTGTGTGTGTGTGTGTGTGTGTGTGTGTGTGTGTGTGTGTGATTTGTACAAAAACAATGGCAAAAGTACTATGAATTTTGGGTAACATGTATTATTTGCGTGCACACACAGTGCTGTGTGGGTTAATACAGTGTTTTTGAGACAGGATCTCACTACGTAGCTCATACTTGCCTGTAACTCACTATGTAGACCAGGCTGGCTGTGAAATAATAATCTCCATACACAACCAAAAGATCTACTTCAGTGTATCCCTCCACCAGGAAGCGACCTGTGAAGTATAAAATATTTTAATGTTGTTCTTATTGTGTTTTTCTTTGGTTTCTTAGGAAAAGAAGTCCATCGGTGTCCAGGGATCAGAACAGAAGGTACAACCAAAGTGAAGAAAGAGAGGAATATCCACAGTATGTTCCTTCAGATAGCGCAATGCCTAGATCGCCTTCAGACTATGCTGATAGACGATCTCAACATGAACCTCAGTTTTATGAAGAAGATGATCATTTACATTATAGGGACTCTAGCAGGAGAGGTCATAGGCATTCCAAAGAATATATTGTAGAGGACGAGGATGTGGAGGGCAGAGATGATTATGAACGACAGAGGAGGGAGGAGGAGTACCAGGCCCGCTACAGAAGTGATCCAAATTTGGCCCGATATCCGGTGAAGCCTCAACCCTACGAAGAACAGATGCGTATTCACGCAGAAGTGTCCCGAGCGCGGCACGAGAGAAGGCATAGTGATGTTTCTTTGGCAAATGCTGAACTAGAAGATTCCAGGATTTCTCTGCTAAGGATGGATCGACCATCAAGACAAAGATCTGTATCCGAACGTAGAGCTGCAATGGAAAACCAGCGATCTTATTCAATGGAAAGAACTCGAGAGGCTCAGGGACAAAGTTCTTATCCACAAAGGACCACAAACCATAGTCCTCCCACCCCCCGGAGGAGCCCTATACCTACTGATAGACCAGACATGAGGCGTGCTGACTCTATGAGGAAACAGCACCACTTAGACCCCAGCTCAGCTGTACGGAAAACGAAACGGGAGAAAATGGAAACAATGTTAAGGAATGATTCTTTGAGTTCAGACCAGTCAGAGTCTGTAAGACCACCACCACCAAAGCCTCATAAATCAAAGAAAGGAGGCAAAATGCGCCAGGTTTCATTGAGCAGTTCAGAGGAGGAATTGGCTTCCACTCCAGAGTATACAAGTTGTGATGATGTTGAGATTGAAAGTGAGAGTGTGAGTGAAAAAGGTAAGCTCTGATCACACCTCTTGCTGTTGATGCACAGGTGTCTCTCTTTTAGTTTGTTCCTGAATATTCAGCAGACAGCCCTACTTTTATTTCAAGTATTTTAATGGTGTTGGCCATGTGAGGAAAATTTCATTATAAAAAGTGTCTTTTGTTATATATGCAAAAGAAAAAAATGCTTTTAAAAATACTTTCTTGCCTGTTTCTGGAGGTTTTCTTGCTTTATTATAGGCATATTTATACATATTCGTTAGCTCTAGTTTTAAAAAATAACATTTTTGCGTTTCTTTACGAAAGTAGGAATATGTTCAAGTATAGCCTTTGCAACATTCCTCTAAGTATATTTATATATAAAAAGAAATGCAACTAACTATATTCCTTTCCTAAACTGGAACCATTGTTAAACCTTTAATATTTTGTCTTTTTCTGTGCATGTATAGTTTACAGATAAAATTAGTATAACTCTGTGCACCACTTTGTATCCTGTCTTTTTAAATTACTAACATACAACAAGCCATTAATCAAGCCATTAGATGTTCTTTAGAAATCTGGTAAGTGACTATACTGTTGTTCTATCAGAAGACTGTACCATGAACTAAATGTTTAGTTGTTTGGGGAACAATAATAGCTTCTAAATTCTTATGTAAAGAATATAGTTATTGTCTTCAATGGCAGTTTTTGTCTACATCTCTGAATATTTCATGTGTATGTGTATTTTTTTTTAGCTTTAGTACAGATTTCTGTCATGCTTTCCAAAAAGATTCTTACCTATTCTCTGTTACTGTCACATTTTATTCAACTTCTAATCGGTTTGAATCAAATTTTTGTCAATTGAATAAAATGCCATATCTTCATTATTTTAATTTTATATAATTTGATTGTGATGTGACTACTGAACATGCTTACTGGCATTTGATGTCTTCTGTGAGCCATCTGCTCATTCCTTTATTCCTCCTACCCACTTTCCTCTTGGCTATGAACAAGCCTTCTCTTACTGACTTCTAAGAGCTGTTTTGTGTATTATGATTTTATTTCATTTGACTTATATTTTTCAAACTTATTTCCTCCTGAGATGTTCACTTGTTAAATATTCTTTAATTATTTGGAAATATTGAGTTTAATGCAACTGCATTTGATTTTTTTACATATGTTTATTCTTAGAAACTATGGCCAAATCTGTTATTTTTTCTCTCTCTCACCATATATATATATATATATATATATATGTACACACACATATCCATTATCCATTATGTGTATATATACAAATATATCCATTGAAAAAATTTTGACCATTAACTTTTTGTTCTTCCTGGAATTTATTTTGGTGTATGGTAAAGTCTACTCGTTGGTGAGTATCTAACATGAATTCTTTGTGCTAGCTTCTGCCTGTCCTTCCAGTTTGTTGTTGTTTTTTTTTTTATAACAAGAAGGGATTCCAGGAAGGCATGTAGATAAGAAATTAATATAAAGTCATTTATACTGCATCATAAGTAATTAGTCAAATATAAATTTAAAGTGTTCTCATTCTGAACTAAAACCAGAAAATGTGATTAAAATTAACAAGAAGTTATGGTACTTACAGGAAGAAGTATACAGTTTTTCTGGCTAACAAAGGGAGACATGAATAGAGGTTCACATCATGTTTCTAATTAGGAAGACCAAATGGTATAAAGATACATGCCAAGTAGAGTCTTGAGGTTAATAAAGGTCTAGTCAATTTCAATTGAATCCTTAGCATTCTTGATTTTTCTATAGTTAATCTAATAATAGTTAAGAATTGTGAGGGAAAATTCACCTGGCCATATATTAATAAAATGAAAATAATTGAAAATGTGGACGGTGGAAAATTTGACAGATAGATCAGTAGATTTTTAACATAAAAATAATGGATAATAAAATATGGACCAATGCAGTCCAAAAGGGGAGGAGATAAATTACTGAACAAAATGAACTAGGGAAATGCACATGCAATTGAAAAAGTTTTAGCCTTATTTCATACATGCAATTGAAAAAGTAAGTTTTAGCCTTATTTCATACCCATTACTTTCAAATGGTAAGCTATGAGAAAACTGAGTTCATAGAAATATAACTAAAAAGAGAACTGAGTTCTTAATCAGTTTTATTGAAGAATATATAGAAATTTTATTTTCCCTAATAAATAGTATTTCAGTGTTAAGTATATTTAACAACTCTAAGCATGGTAATTTTTCACATTTGCTAGTGTGTATATTATGATGCTAGTAGATTTAAAAAGGATAGTCTTTTTATTTGGGGTAGTTTGGTTTCAGTTCCATCTTGTAGACAATTTTCTTATCCTTTGCTAAAGTAATACCTTCATTTACTGACAAATACATGTATTTTAAAACCCACAGAAGTGAAACATTGTATAATGCCTGAAAGATTTCTATATGTAGTAGCCTTGTAATGGTATTTTGTTGTAGGCATCTAGTGTATTGCTATGAAGAGATCGTACATAAATGAACCGTGTGTGAGTTGAAGTCTTATGTGATACTGTTTAGCAAAACTATATTTATCATAACACGTAGATTGAAGCTACAAATCACTCACATCTCTGTTCTTCCCTGACTTGAACTCCTAGCAGACAGTTTTGGACATGGTCTTACTTCTTGTCTAATATTTTGTTTCACAAAGTATAGTTTCTGCTAACATGCATTTCCTAGGGATAATCATAGTTTCATATGAGAAGAAAAAATTAACTAATATATCTTTTTCTTGTTTGATAATTTTTCAATAGTAGAATTCAGTGAGAAGGAATTGTAGATGTTGGGAAACTAGAAATCTCAGAAAAGAATGACCTTTACTTGAAGTAAAGGGTGGTTAATGGCTCGATCCCCTAGCCTGTGCTCAGCCTGCTTTCTTATACAAGCCCAGGGAAGGCACCATCCACATTAGGTGGGCCCTCTGATATCATTCAGCAGTCAAAAAAAGGCCCACAGACATGGTCACAGGCCAGTCCAATGGAGGCATACCTTAGTTGAGTTTCTGTCTTCCCAGGTGTGTCAAGTTGACAACCGATGCTGTCTAGCACAGCGTTTTTCCTAAATGTTAAACTTTTATTAGCAGCATCTCAACACAAATTTTCCTCAGATATTTGTGTAAGGATGTCATTCTTATGAGGATAAGTGGACTTTTCAGAAATAATCATCCTTTTATTTTAGTACCCTAAGGTAAATAAGTGCAAATATGAGTCTTACATCATAGCCATCTTTCCTATCACCTACACCTTTCTATCTCTTATCATTTGTTTATGCATCATTTTTCAAAACTCTGCAAAGAAAATGTGGATAAAGTGATCCAATTAAAAGTACTAGCTAACAATGTATTGATAACATGAAGTTAAATCATTGCAGAATGATTTTTTTTCCCAAACCCTAGTTTGTCATAGCTTCTACCACATAGCAAAGTATTTCCTCTTGTAAAGATTCATTTTTCACTTCCAAGTAAGCTTATGGTTCACATGGTTGATTTGGTCTTCTTTTTGGTCTCCTATCCTTTTGTCTAATGTTTTTTCATATCTTAGGCTTTATTGGCACATTATAGAGTTCACTATTTAAAGTAATTAGAATTTAACTCAGTTGAAATCCATGTTATTTTACTTATCATGTTCTGATAAATGATGCTAATCTGTGAGTAATTTTTTAAATTACTTGTCCAAGAATAAATGGTAGTTTAATTGGAAGAATATCAGTTTTGCAGTTAAGAGATCTAATCCTGGGAGTGTTAGTCATGGTTGCAATCTTGTCCTACCTTTGAAAACATTCATTTTACCTCCTTACCTCTAAATCTGTAAATCAGAATAAAATCATCAAATGGAGCTATACAGGCACAGGTGAATGATATTTATCAAGCAGAAGGTATTTTACTCATTGTAAAAAATACTTATTTAATATTCTTTGATAGTCAAGACTTGTATAAGAGGACTCTCAAGAGTTTAGAGTGAAAGTGTCATTGCAGTCATGTGGATTGGGATCATTTGTGTTGGTTTCACCTCTTCCAGGATCTGTCCTACATTCAGTAAATCTTATATTTCCAGGTTAAATGTACTTTTGAGACATAATTCATTGTCTCACTAAATATAGAACATCCATTTCTCATGCTTCTTCCAAGCACTTTTCCCATTTCTATTATTTGGAAAGTTTTGGATAGGATCCAGTGGAGAATTAAGGGTAAAATAGTATTTTTCTCTCATCAAGGAATTAAGACTAAAACAGCAATGTACCATAGATCTTCAGAAGTCATTGGTTCTGCACATTGGTTTTTGTGCACTATTTGTTTTGTAACACTTGTCTTTTAGCTCAGTGTGATCTCCTTCTCCATCACAGTACTTAACTGATCACTATTTGTTGGTCTAGGGAATCACAAACTCTCTCTCTCTCTCTCTCTCTCTCTCTCTCTCCCCCCTCTCTTCTCCGGGTGTTATGAAAGGAAATAAGTCTTTACTGCAGATGCTATGGTATTCTGATTTTGAGCATTGGATATTCTCAAAGTCTGAAATACATTTTCATAGACTTTATAAAGCCCTATTTGGTTTGCAGTTTTGGTTGCCTTCTCCAGTCAGCCCTATTGATATTTGGCTCATGCAGCTGTGTTTTTGTGAGACCGTTCTTGCTCACCACAGTGTGTGTATGAGCATCCCTGGCCTCTACCCCTTAGGTACCAGTGGCCCTACTGCGCTTGTGACAACCATAAATATCCCTAGACATTACCAGTCATCCTTTATGGGGTAAGGTCCTGATCTCTATCTTGAACCTTCCATCTCTCTCCCTTCCACTTGTCTTCCTCTTCTTCTTATTGAAATGGTTAAAACTATTTATTTTTAAAAATATTTTAAAATTTTATTTATATGTATGTATGTGTATCTGAGTGAGTTTATGTGCATTACATGTGTGGAGGTGACTGTGGAGGCCGGAGAGCATTGGATATCTGGAATAAGAGTTATAGGAGCTTGTGAGCCACTTGATGTGGGTGCTGGGAGCTGAATCCAGGATCTCTGCAAGAGCAGTAAGCACTTTAACCATTGAGCCATTTCTATGGCTCCACAAGCAATATTGTAAAAAATTTTCAAAAGTTGACAAAATTAGAAAATATTGGAGAAATGCATGTAGTAGAAATAATTGTTCTGTAACACATGCATGCGTATGAACATACTCTACAGTCTGACCATGTGAAAATACACAGTAACCCCTTGATTTTGACAGAGAATTATTTCTAGGACCCCATCAGACACCCAAATGTGCAGATGCATAAGTCCCTTCTATAAAATGACAGTATTTGCTTATAACCACTACACATCCTCTGGTATAACTTAAACTGTAAAATGTACATTGTAAATGTGTGCACATAGTGATACACTGTATTATTGGGAATAATGACAAGGAAAAATGCCTCTATATATGTTCATTGCACACACAATAAAAATATTATCAAGCGTCTAGATTTTTTTGGCTCACTTGGTCTCTCTCATCTAGACCTAGAGAGAAGTTTTAGAAATGATGTTTAATTGCTAATTGATATATGATACATGCTATGCTTTTCCTTACCAAATAAATTTTAATTATAATGTGGCATATTTTCCCATCTTCATTACATAGTTATATTGTCAGTCATTTGTCCAACTGTATAAAAGATATCAAACACTTATATCCATTGTGGAGTGCTTTATTTTATGATGTTTTCAAAGATTAATTTAACTGATTTTTAAATAGAGGCTGTTAAAAGCCTTTTTGGGGTTATATGCAAATATTTGTGTTGAGATTGGGTTATCTGTAAGCATACATGCTTATGTCAGTTTTCTAGCCATAAATTGTATAATATCTGGTTCAATCATTAGATTCTTAAGAATAGGCAAAATATACTTTGCTTCTTTCTGGAATTAATAGAGGTAGAAAGATTATATATTTTGAAGAAAAGGCCCCATAGGAAGAAGTAAAGATAGACTGTCTACCTTCCAGAAAGAAACAAAGGTTCTTAAAGCATTAAAGACAAATACTAAAGAGGTCAGTTTTATATTGGTCCCAACTTAGGCGTTGTTATCAATTTATACTCTTGTGTAATCTCACATTTCTTGTAGGCTTTAGTTGATTTGTTGTATAAATCTGTAAAAGATAGGCTACTAAAATGATAGTATATTTATAAATAGAAAAAAACCCCTAATTTATGAAACTTGAGATCATGTAAAGAATTCTAAACCATGTGGACTGAAAGTTGTTTTGTGTATGTTGTAATAATGACCCTTCAAAAAACTTACAGGTAGTTATTTTATTAAGACTTTCACAAGCAAAATATTTTTAAAAGTCAAAGACTGATTACCTTATACATTAACTTTGTTTCTTGGTTAAATAACTTTATGTTAATAATTACAAAAATTGTAACATTAACCCTGGAACTTCATTTTTGAATAAATGGATCTCAGTCATAGTAAAGTTACATAGATATAATTAATTATGCTATTCTTTTATTAGGCAGCATTATGAAATTACCGAACCACATCTTCAAAAATAAGGATACTTTTCATTTGATGAAAAATAAAGTTGCAAATACCTATTATGAAGCTGATTTGGGGGTTGAAGTTATATAACATAAACATAAGCAGATTAAGAGACTAAACTAACTCAAAGTTAATTTGTAAAGTGTGTAGCCAGAAGATAAATGTACAAATGGGAATAAGGAAAAGTTTTCAGCTTTCTGATAAATGGAAGCATTTAAAAGAAGGTAATTCCTCCCATTTACATATACCTATTATTAATTTTTATTAATTATCCATGAAACACCATATAAAGCATTTGTCTATTGAAATAAGACTGTTTTATGTAGAAAACAAAATACCGAAGTAGATTCTAAGAAAAATTACCTTACTGATTTCAGTGCAGAATGTTACAGGGTTCTTACCTCCTTGAGTGAGAAAAGTAAAATTAAATTATTGACTAGTTATTGAAATTAATTTTTAATATAGAAAATATTAACTTTTGACTTAAAATGAAGTTTCTGTTGAGTTAAAATTCAGTAGATAGTTATTAGATTTTGATATTTATGATAGCTTTAAAGTTTGATGATTAAATTTTATAAATAGAAAAATATATTTATTGTAAAGAACAGAATAATTAACAAGCAGCATCTCAGAACGGATGCTCCACTTGTGTTATAAATGCTATGTAGAACAGTTATATTTGAGCTTAAACCTATTGAAGAAACAGCAAGTTATATAATTTCTAACTCCGTATTTCAAGAAATGTGTACAGTAGATTTATTCATTCACTGACTCAAATATATTAAACGTAAAATTTCATAATACTGTAGTGTGAAACATGAAATAAAGCAACATATTCTTATTTCCCAGAAGTCTACCTTTGTAAGAACTTGGTTTGTAAATTTGACTGTATGATAGCAAACTTCTCCAAGAAAATGTACCTAGGATTGGCTTTCAATTCACTACTGTGATAGAATTGCTACCCAAAAGAAAGGTTTACAGAACTTTCTTGGTAGCAGGAACATCTACTGCTCAGTTAAATCTCATCATTCAGGATGCACAGGATAACTTTTTTGGATATGCTATATATATATTTTTTTCCTTAGGAAGTTCCAATTTAGAGAACACAGAAAGCTTAGAGCAGATATTTGTAAAACTATGACTTGTAAACCTAACTCAGCCTAATGCAAGTTAGATTTTCATTTAAGAGTGCTTTTAACTTAAGCAGACAAAAACCCGGCATAGAACTGGGGAAATGGGCAGCAGGCCTCAATCTTAGCCAAAGAACTGTTGGCAGCTGATTACTGCTGGGTGAGGTGGGCTCTTTAAGGAAAATATTCTCAATTGGCTGACTAGACTCCAGTGGATGAACTTACACCGAGGAACATCCAGGTACACTAACTTGACTCGATAGACATTAACATAAATGACAGAATGTGTGACAACCGGCATGGGAGGTTATAAAGATGATTAAGATATTTTTTATGAAATACATAAATAGTCAATAAAGAAGAAAAAAGTTTTTTTACATTAAAATCATTTTAAAATTTAACTAAAGTATCATGAGATGAAAATTACATGAAACTTAAATGTTAGTGTTGATAAACAGTGATTTATAAGCACAGGCACACTGTTCATCTATGCTTACATGCTATTTTATAACTTAGTTGTTGAAGCACCCCACTGTGGTGCTTTTATTGCTCCATGTTGCTGCTCAGGAAACTGCAAATTGCAGGGACACATTCTACCTGCACGGTGCTTTATTGCTGTGCACAATGCCTTGAACATGTATTTACTTATTTTTATTTGAACATTTGCATTATATAGGGAAGACTTAAGACTTTCATGTCATGATATCAAGGCACTGTGGAATGTGTATCTCTATCAAATTCAATGACAACATACTCATTGTTTGATGATACTGGACATACATTGCCAGATTAAGTACATATCTCAGTATTAACAACTCATTGGATATCTAAAGCCAGAAAAATTGAAATGGAATGTCATTCTAATAGAATTTTCTTTAAAAAATGAAGGTTCAACCAAATGTTTCAGAGTGGTTGGTTTTTTTTTTTTTTAGTTACTCAAGAAAGGCTTTTATCAATGATGAATCAACTCTATCCTGTTTAAATGCAAAGCTGAAGGTAATGCATACCAAAAACATAAGCTTGTGACTATTGGCTGTTTAAGGAGAACAATTGCTTGGAGAGTTGAGGATTCTTATCTGATAAAAAATAATAAACTGATTTCAAGTATTATTTTTTCCTGGCTCTTGATGAGTTGATGGATGTTGCCAGCATACTTTGATGTTTATTTGAGGAGTCATGACTAAATTTGAGGTGACTGAAGATGTAGTCACCACAAGTGATTTACAGGGAACAACTAGATGTGTGAATATCTTTAAGAAAATTAAGAATATAGTAATTTTGTATAGTCTAGTGTGAAATCTGTTGAAACATGTTAAACTTAACTTTCCTTATGTATATGGAAGAGAAAAACGTTTTTCTTTTAGAGGGGGGTCAAACATCTAAAACATTTGGAAATTAAAGGTGTTAAAATCCTTTGATTAAAGACTGGAGAGATGACTTAGTGGTTGCTCTTGTAGAGAACCTGAGTTTGATTCCTAGCACCCACATCAGGTGGCCCAAAATTACCTGTAACTCCAGCTCCAGTGGATCCAGTGTCCTCTTCAGGTCATGTCTGGCTTTAATGACATGGCACACATTTACATAAATAAAAAGAAAACAAAAGATCTTTAAAAATAACTTTGATTATTCAAGTACCAAGTACTGTGATTATTTAAGTAGATCTAGATTCTTACCAGGAATTAATTGAATCTACCAGATGTTATTGAACCAGTAGTGTCAATGGTGAGCTTTATTTACTCTTATCAGTGTAATCTTTATCAATTCTGTAAATTTGTCAGAAATAGAAGCTAAATATTCTGGCTTTCACTCTGCATCAGTTTTCTGTCTTAGCATTGGTACAGCTTTGTTGCTTTTTCTCTCCAGTGTTGATACTTAAAATTTTTAGAGAACTCTCTGTAGCCAGTATTACTGTGTAATGAATGTTACTGAATGATTGAATTTTGAAATTAGCCTCTGCTTCAGATTTGATTCTTCTCAGTGAATTCTACCCAACCATAAGACAAAAGAAGAAACAAAACCAGTCCCCTTCCCTTCACCAAATGAATAATTACAAGAGAAACTTACATAATTTTAGCAACCAACATTTGAATAGCAAGTAATGTCAAGTTGTTTTATATATGTACCCCACTGTCAAAAGTTAAAGCAAAAGATGCGATATTTCCATGAATGCAGACGTTTGCAAGAGAAATATCTTTTGAGGAGCTGCAGTTCTTACATTGTTTCTCATAGCAGAATGCAAACGCAATGAAATTTTTTTGTGTTTCAAAATCTGTTTAGCTGTGTACCTGAGTACCTCCTTCCAGCGGTCAACTTGAAATACTCTTGACCTGAAATGAATGATTGAGATGCTAAAATCTGAATGCCAAGAGAGAGACCTTGTAAAGATCTATAATACCTTACAATGATAGATGTGCTTAATTAGGGTCATATGCTCATCTGTTGATATCAGAATTTGGCAGTCCCTCCCAGTAAGAAGATGAACTGTATCTTATTGTAGATGACTATAAATGTATGAACATTCATAATCCATTTTGATGATAGGAAATACTAAATTTGCACACCAAGTTACTCCAAGTTATTATATTAAAAATGTGTAGGCTTGTGTTCCACAAAATTTAAATGCCAAGATTATTTTCATATTTTAATTTTTATCAATAAATAGTAATGTACATTTGTCTTTGTTGTTGTCATTTAAGACCTACATATTATCCTTGATTTTGCTCTTTGACCACTGTATTTATCAGGGTTTTCTAGGGGAACAGAACTGAAAATGCACACTTTAAAAATGGTAATTATTAACAATTAACAGTGTCTGAATGCTGGAAAGTCTGAGAACCCATAGCTGCCCCATATACAAAGCTGGATGCCTCACCAGTTCCAATTTGATGTTGAATGCCTAGAAGATTGGATAACTACTGATCTTCAGTCTGTATCCAAAGGAAGGCCAAAGAAACTGGCTTCTGATGTCAGTGAGGATGGTCACAGCAACTGGGCAGATGCTCTGACCAGCACCAAGTGAAGGCAGGCATGCTGGCTGCATTGCCTTTCGCTTGCATGTGGGTTACTGCTCTCCACTCTGAGGAAGTGTCTTCCTCCCTCTGTTCACCTTTCCTGGTAATACACTCACAGACCTGCCCAGAAGCTTGGTCATAGCAGATGTCACATCCAGTGGTGTGAACAAGATTATTCATCACACCCACAAATACTAAAATATTTTCTCTCTAGCCCTCTATAGGAAAAGATTGCTCAGTTTGGTTTATAGTTCAATATCTGTTGTTCATTTTAGACATAAAATAAAGACATTTTATAAAAATCTACTGAAACATCTCTTTTTTTCACTTAAAATATATAACTAATAATTTTACTTGCTTTGGCTGGACATTAATTTTAATTAGAATTTGAGTTATATTGCTCCAGTTTTGATTTACTTCATGCAATATAATTGTACATATAGACTTAATAATAGGGTTTGCTATGTAATTTTGCTGTTAGCAATAAGACAGACTACAGATAGAACATATCAAGTTTTAAGTATATGTTCAGATACTTGTTAGTTATGAGATTCCCCCCTTGGTCTCTTGTTCTCTGTATTCTTCCTTTCATCACCTGTAAAATGAGAATCAGTGTTTTTATGATGAGTTCATGGAAGGATTAAGTCGGATAATGTAACATCTGCCATGGTGCTGGATGTGTTTCAAACCAAAAAAAATACCATATGTATTATTATTGAAACAAGTATATACTCTGTGAGACTAGTGTCTTTGTTATTTTATTTATTTATTTTTTTTGCACTGATGTATCTTCAGGACCCAGTTTTTGACATACAAATAAACATTTGTTGAATGATCAAATATAACATTTTAAATGTTTTATCTTTTTGTGGAACATATAGCACAAAGATTTCATTACTAAGAATTTTCAGTGAAAGGTGCGGCAAAGTTGTGCTCAATATCTTGGATTGGAAGGTTTTTCCACTGCCAGTTCATCTGTGTATTGTATGCTCATGCAGAGGCCAGTCAGTTCCCATCACTCTTGGTATTTATTTCCTACTGTACTCTTTGAGAAGCTAACATATGCTAGGTAAATTTTCTTTGTCAGCCTGATATATGTGGAGAGTTTACTCTATCTTTTGTTTGTTTGTTTTACTTTCTTAGGCAGAATCTTTCTGTGTAGCTCCTATTGGACTGAAACTCGTGATCCTCTTGCCTCCTTCAGAGTGCTGAGATCACAGACAGAAACTACTACTTGCTGATCTAGTATTTATGAGGGTTTTTCCATTCCGGTATCTTCCTGTGAAAAGTCTGGTCGATCTGTGTTTCATTCCTCTTTGAACTCCACCTTAGGCCAGCAAAGCTGCTGGTGTTCTCTGTTTCTTACTGAAGTTGATTCTTTTAGCTGACAAAGCCATGAGTTCACACTTCTACTCCAAATCAAATTTGTGTCTTCTGTGGAGAAACCTTTTTTTCAGCTACCAGAAACCAGAAAAATCTAGTATCTTCTGTGAATCCCTTTCCTTGTATGAAATGTGTCAGAAGTAGGTTTGGGGACTTAATCCCAGTAAGAAGGTAGCAGACTTTGGTTATTACCTGAAGACTTAAAAGATTATCTCAATATGTTGTTTCCCTTTGTTTGATTTCCACAACCGTGCAGTTGTTGTTTTGATGCTTTTCACCATCTTTTTACTTATTTTTTTTTTATGTAGAATAGTGAGTTGACACTTCATTCCCCGACCCAGATGTCTGTCCTTTCTCATGATTTTGTGACTCTGGAATTTAGGCAATATATCTGAAATGAGTATATATATATATATATATATATATATATACATATATATGTATATACACATATATATGTATATATATATATATATATTTGGTTTTTTTTCATATGGTGCTATTGAGTTTAACTTATAGAATTTAATTGAAGACAACAAATGTCCAACAGAAACAATCAATAAGAATTGTAACTGGTTAACTATTTTTAAAGTTTAAAATATGATTTGGTAGTTTTTATGGACTGTCAAATATTATTAATGATGTCCAGATAACTGGCAATACCTCACTCAAATCTTCTAGTAAATGGTGTGGATGTCTTGGCTAACTGTACTACTTGTACATGTAATATCCTTATGCCCCTTGTCCCTACTTACGCTTAGGCATGGATACATAACTGATCAAAAATTGGATTATTTTTTGGTTTCTCTTACCTTTCAGTTTGCTTTAGCTTAAGGTTGACCCATCTAATTGTTTGGTCAGTGATGATTTGCAACCTGTACTTTTTCTTTATGAGAGCTAAGGAACATACCAAGAACAGTTGTTCAAGTAATTTATCAGAATCTTAAAAACATACATGGCAATTCCTTTATTGAGCTTTACACAGACTTTCCATGTTTTTTTCCATCATTGATACATCATGTGGTCTAAGTGTCAGAACTATGCCTACTCTAGAGCTTCTTCCTAGTCTTAAATTCTATCTGAAGCTTGCAACCTTCTGTAATACTAGGAAACACACCCAAGGGAGATTTCCTAGTGTGGGCATAATGTGCCTAGAAACACTAAAGAGATGGTTCACCAAGCATTGGGCTTTATGTTCATTCTGAGAAAGTGCAGGAGGTCATGATTTTTTCTCTTTTCTTAAAGGGCTAATCTGGTTATGCCCATGACCACTGGGTCCTTGAAAATTTTCTCCTACCCTGTGAGGAACATACTTCTAAAAATAACAAGGTTTCCAATACAATTGCTACTTACATACAAAGAACAAGGATTGTGTAATGTCCCTGTGAGTCTCGATTTTTTTTGTTCAGTATTTTTATAATACGGGGAAGTCTGATGGTATGCATCTTGTGGATTTATTCAGTATTATTATAATATGGGGAAGGCTGACCATATACATCTTTTAAAATATTTTATTTTTATTATATGTAAATGAGTGTATTGCCTGCATGTATGTAAGTGCACCTGTGTCATGCACTATCAACAGAGGTCAGAAGAGGGTTCTGGATCCCCTGGAAATGGAGTTAGGGACAGTTTTAGCTGATATGTGGGTGCTGGGAACTGAACCCTGGTCCTCTGCAAGAACAACTAGTGCTCTTAATTGCTGAGCCATCTCTGTAGACCCTGGCAGTATGTATCTTGTCAGTCCCAGGTATATGTGAAAGATTCTGATTATTTTTGGTAGAAATGGGCCAGTTTTAAAAGTAAAACTTTCTATTTTCAAATGATAAACCACTAAAATGAATTAAAACTTTTATTTAAACATTGATTTACAAATACCGTATAAAATAATAAGAACTTTTTGGTATTCTGAATAAAATGTTCCTTTTGTGCTAATTTAATACAGGCATAAGAAAATGTATTCTAATACTGGTATTGCCAGTTGGCATAGTGAAATATATTTATTTATGGTGAAAAAGTCCATACCATCATTAAATGAATAGCTGGAAGAAGAGAAGGGAAAATTAGAGTTATTCAGTAATACAGCAAGTCATTAATGAGAAATAACTATTAGATTTCAGATGTGATAAGATTTTGATAAGAATCTATTTAAACTGGTAGAGCATTCAATTCTAAAATAAAAAATGTTTCTAGAATATACATTTGTTCTAAAATACTGTTTTTAACAGTTATGCTAAGATGAAAGAAAAACAAATTTCAACTTTAGTTAAATAGACCATTGTCAAACCAACAGTACCTTAAACCTCATTTTTCAACTCTGACTACTTTTGATCAAACCCAGGATAGCAAAACCTTGCTGCATGCGTATTGTATGCCTGACGCCATGAACAAGATGAATATGTAATGCTCATTGCTCATAATGTGGATATTTAAGAAAATATAAACAATATAATATGAAAAAACTAAAAATAGTTAAATGCAAGACATAGATGTAACTCACTGAGGGGAGAAGTAACTTTACCTTGATTTATCATGGAGGGTTTATGGACGAATTGATACGTGTCTTGAGTTTTGAAGTTTGAACAGATTTTCCAAGGGAACAAAGAAGGTATGTGATGTAGGTAGATGACGATTCTGTTCAGTGGGATAAAGACATAAATTAATGCTTTCAGTTTTCTGGACACTGCTTGGCTCTGAAGGGAAGTATACTCAAGTATGGAAAGGATCCGTTCCTTTCCATAAGAAACTTACAAGTTACTAAGCAATTAATGCAGTTAATGTGTTTATGAAATCATCCCTTTATAGGTGGTCACTACAGTACATTAGAGCAGTGGGCTGAAAAATGCATCAGGTTCTATTCAGCCTCTGCTAGAGATCCCCAGAACAATGTTCTTTATTTAAATTTCTAGGTTTCACTTGCCTCTAAAAAATGTGGAGGTCCTACTTTTATCTGCTAGAGGCTACAACAGTTTTTCAAAAGTCTCAAGTTTCAAAAGGTAGCAATTTTCCAGATCAAATAAGAATGTAAAAAGTTACTATAAAAACATTGTTTTTCACTCTTCTGCTCAAATGAGATAGGCTATTACAAGGTTTTGAATAACAAATACATTGTTGTGATGTATTTCTTGAAGATTTATCTTGGTCCTGTGTTGAAAATACTTCAGAGGAACAAAAATTGGTACAGAGACACCAGGTTTCAGGCTAATAAAATACTCAAGGAAAAATGATCGTTGTTTTTTCCAACTTGTTCAGATGCCAAGGTCTTGTTAAGGAAATAACCATGTCGCTTATTAAAAGCATGGTAAGCTAGACTTTATTCAGATCTTCATTGCAGTGGGATTTCACGTTGGGTTAGATGAATTAGGTTCCTTTGAATCTAATGTGTAAGTGTCAATTGATAGTCATGGGAGCCATGTCAGGGGAGTCAGTGGATGGAAGATTACTAGCACAAAAATTACAAAAGGAAATATCAGAGATTATGAGAATTCTGGTTAAAACAACCTAACATTATTGCTGAAAAGTAGACAAGGTCCTCAACATCAAATGGAAGGTGAGGACTCTGATCAGATATAAAGGCTCATCCAGTGCCAAGGTGAAATGCTTTTGTGCAACTTAGAGGGTTTTTTGCTGAAACTTTGTTAAAATTGTATTTACAATGAAGTGTACATATCGGTAACTCGAGGTTTCAGATGCCTAACATTTAGTCAAGAATAGAGTCTTTCTCCAAATTTTGGATAAATTTTGTAAATACAACCTAGACTGTCGTCTCTTGAAGGTAGAGGTCTTGTTTCCTTTCTTTTCTAGTTGATTTGAGCAATCAACTTGACACTAGGCATGTAGTAAGCTCTAAGCAAGTATTTTTAGGATGAGTGTATGTGTGCAACAGAACATGTGAAGGACTAGGTGTGATATTTGCTTTTGTTCTAATATTACATAATTATTATCAGCTATAACTGAGGTTAAGAAAATTATTTTCTTTAGTTGTAAAGTTCAGAATGTGTCAGATAATACGAATTTAAACAAATGAAAGCATTTTTAAAGATATGAAATTATTACACAGTACCGCAACTTGATAATAAATGCACTTTGAAATTTTTATTGCATTTATTAATTTATTTTGCACACACGTGTATGTGTGAATGTGCATGTGGAGGTTAGAAGACAACTTAGAGGGGAATCTGTTTTTTTCTCCTACCATGTGAATTTCAGGAGTTGAATTCAGTTTATCAGACTTGACAGTAGTAAGTATTCATCATCTTGCCATCATGTGGCTAGACTTAGTGCATACTTATGCAGACACTTTCTGAAGTTCTCATCCTGACTGTAAGATTTGGTTACTTAAGCTCAGATTGAATAAATATATTCTCATTGAAAGGATGAATAGTTACTAAAATTCAGGTCATGAGTTTTAAAATGTTTTTAAAATTTCTACTCATTGAAATTAATTTGGCTTTTAACCATTTGCAATTGGTTTATACTTAAAATTCATTGCAAAGTAAGTACTAGGAATTATTTTTTAATAAATTAAAAGGCTTATTTGGTTTAAAGGAATTCTGAGTTACTGAACAGGATCAAGTCTAGAGGATTTGGTTTTAGTTACAATTTAATAATGTGGATATTGGATTCTACATGAAATTTCATTATTGGTTCTGTTATATCTTAGTGATTTAACTTTGGGGAGATTATTTTGATCTCTTAGTTTAGTTCTTTAACTTGTAAAATAAATAACATTTAGGTTAAGTCATTATGAGCGATAAATAAGATAATCATATAGAGTGCCATCTTTCATTTACTACAAATTACCCTCAAACTTAGAGGCACACAGTAACATTTTTATGTTAAATAAAAACCTAGCCCCAATGTTTGTCCCCCCCCCCATCTCCCTCTTTCCCTCCTCTCTTTTTCAGCTTCAGAGAATTGCATTTCTTACATATTACATCATCCCCACCTGCACATGTCTGGAGAGAGAATCAAGAGAACTATATACTGTCCTTTAAAATACAGTCTCAGAAGGGCCTCTCATGAAATTCTCTTAGTCTGTAATCTTCTAGGATGAAGGCAAGGGAATCTAAATACCCACCTCTTCACAGCTGTATTTTCTGTGCTCCTTGCTTTCATGGAGATAAAGACCAGGTTGTCAATCACCACTAACCCAACCTGCAGATGTGTCCACATTAGGCTAAGATTAGATTATTAAAGATTAGATAAACCAAATGATAATCCATTTTCAGAGTAAGAGAGAAGTAATCTATTCAGAAAGCATGTAATTTTTCTCCTGGGAGCAGAGATCAGCAGCCAGCAGCTATATAGAAGGGGTTTATATCAGAAGTTAGGCAGGATGGGAGAAGGCAGTGCACAGGCCAGAGCATCCTGACAGCAGGAACATTTGGAAGAGATACCAAGAAGCCAAGGAAGGAAGCTACTTCGAAGCTACAGGGTTTCCTTTATTTCCTATTTTTGATAGGCAATGCCCTGGAGTCACAGGGTTTCCAAAAAATGTGAGGTTTTTTATTTTCCTCGTAGAGGCCTGTATGGCCATCTTAGAGTATTGGCATCTATGCCCCTATTTTAGAGACCTAACATTCCAGCCTTTTGTTGATGATAAGGATGAAGGTAGTTTCTCTAGCTACTTCCTGCTGACCAGGGATGATGATCAAAGGAAGGGGGTCAAGAAGGCTGAAACATCTGTCTGACGTATGTGGTCAGATAGGTGGTTTTCTTTGTCTTGAATGTTATTCATTCTTAAAAGATAATTTCATCATGTTTAGGATACAAGCTGATCTTCCTTTTAGGAACTGAAAAATACTGAGCTACTTCTCGTGTCCTCCAGGGTTTCTGATGTGAAATCTGCCATCATTCAATTAAATTCTTTTTCCCCTTTAGATAATTTTTTTTCTTCCTGTTTAGTTTTCAGTTATCACATGTCTTTGTACGGATTTCTTTGCCTTTTTTATATTTAAAGATTTACATAACATTTTGACTCTGTGTGCTTGCATCTTTGTTAAGCTTAGGAAATTTCCAGCTACTCTTGTTGAACATTTTTTCAGCCCACTTACTCTCTCTTTTCCATCTATAATTACAAGTGTATGAGTATCTTTTTTTGCAGTCTCTCAGTTCTTTGGTGTTCTGTTTATTTTATTTAACTTTTAAGTCAGTTTCTGTTTTCCAGATTCAGTAATTTTTTGTTTTTCCTCCTTCAAAATCATTGAGTCATTGCTCTGTCCTTCCCACACTGCAGTGGAACCCATTCATGTGCTTTAAAAAATTTCACGTGTTTTTTTCAGTTCTAAATTTTCCATTTGCTTTGTGTCTTTCAATAGTTCTTGTTCTGGTACTGGAAAGCGTATCACTATATTTTTATAGTTATGAAAGGAAGAGATTTTATTTGCTTTGCCCTTTGAAACTACACAAAAATTAGTATTAAATAATGACTACTCTTGTCTACATACAGGTAGTTGTGGTGGTTTGAGACTTTTTTTTCTATGAATTTTGATCATTATCTTATTTAATACTTACAATGACATTATTTTTACTCATTCATTAAGTGCTTATTCAAGGCTCCTTATATGATACTTTTTTTTTTGTTCAGTATATTTTTATTTTGACTTCAAATAATTAGACAGTGTATTTACTTTAACTTTTTACAGAGTCAAGAGCCACATTTCTGTTTTTCCTGTAGGTTACAATTATAGAAAAGAGATTGTGAAGTGTTTTCTTACTTTCTCTAAGACAAACTTATGGAAGCTTTCATGGAACAGTAATAGGCTTTTGAAGGACAAGTTTTCTAAGAGAACAATATTCTGAGGCTCTTGAGTATTCCCAAGTAGGGACATGAATATCTTATGGGCTCGTCATCTCCTAATGCCAGTATGTAGTATCAAAATTCTGTTTGGTTATCTGTGCCGTGAAGAAGTTTGTAAAGCACTGATAGCTCACAGGCTAAGGAATGAAGTTCCTTATTTTGTGAGTTAGATAATACAGCTTTATTCTCCTTTATAAATAAACTTGTAAAAGATACTTGTCTCCAGGTCTCAAACATCTAGCAGGATTATCAGCCCCATGGCCTGTGGGCTGCATGTGTCCAGGATAGCTATGAACATGGCCCAATACATTTGTATACCACAACATCATTTTTTGTTGACAGGGTCTCCCATAGCTCCAGGTGGGAACTCATATGTAGACCAGGCTGACCTTGATGTCACAGAGATCTGTCTGTCTCTGCCTCCTCAGTGCTGGGATTAAAGGTATGTGCCACTAAGCCCAGCATCACAACCTCATTTTATCATGTCAAATGTTGGATGTCCCTACATGACGTCATAATAGTCTGGAAAGCTTGTTAAAACTGATTTCTAGGTTTCAACAACACCCTTTAATTCACTGGAGCTAGAGTAGTACCCAATAATATGCATTTCTAATATGTTTTAAATGCTGCTGCTCCAGGGACCTCACTTTGAGAACCACTTATCTCCATACTATCTTTCTACTTATTTACCTTTATTTGGTTAATCAGTTTTTTAAATCTGACTTTCGTTTCATCATTTTTATCTTTTTTGTATTTTATTCTTTTAATTTTTTGTGTGAATGAGTGTATTGCCTGCATGTATGTAACTGCTCCCATGTCACTCAGTGCTTGCAGAAGTCAGAAGAGGGTGTTGAATCCCCTGAAACTGGAGTTACAGACAGTTGTTAGCTGCCCAGTGGGTGCTAGGAACCAAACCCTAGTCTTCTGTAAGAGCAGCCAGTGCTCTTAACCTTTGAGCCATCTCTCCAGCCACCTCATCATATTATCTTTTGTTTTTTTCTTTTTTGAGACAGGGTCTCCCTGAAGCCCCAGTTGGCCTGGAATGCGCTATGTAGACCAGGCAGGCCTTGACTTCACAGAAATCCTGCCAGCTTCTGCCTCCTGAGTGCTGGGATTAAAGGTGTGTGCCACCATGCCCCTCCATTTTATCTTAAATACTATTTCTGGCATATTTTCTAACTTTCATGTTGCCAAATAAAACACATTTTTCACTTCCTCATTATATGATATGCAGCAATCATTAAATGTGGGTGTTCTCTCTTCCTTTTGAGGAAACTTTGTCTTTTGGTTTGGAAACCTACCTTTTCCTCCCTGTCTTTCATTCTCTGCATGTACATTTTTAATTTCTTGTTCTCAAATTAGACTCCATCTGATGGAATTCACTCTAGGTGTTCTTAGTACCTAAATTAAACACCCCCCATTTGTTTTGAAGCAGTAGTCCTACTGTAGTCTCAGCTGTCCTTGAATTCTTGCTACATAGACCAGGCTGACCTCACAGATATCCACCTACTTTTGTCTCCCTAGTGCTGAGATCAAAAGCTTGGGCAGCCACCCTGGCACTCTGCTTCTTGTGCCTGTACACAATTCTTAATTTCCTTCTAAATCAAACTTCTTTCTAAGCTTCGTTACATTTTGATTGTTTACTTATTGTATTGCCTTTTGAATACTTTGTAAGTTTCAAGTAATATATCTATAATCAACCATTGTATTTGAAAATTCAAAGATGAACATTTTAAAATCATTTTGATAGGAAATAAAAATCTTATAGTAAATGACATTTTAGAGTGTATAAAATAATTTATTCCCATATCTGTACTAAAACAGCAACACCACCACCACCACCACCACTTCCTGTAGTTGTGGTCATCTCAGAAATTGTCTTTTTTTTGTTCATTTGTTGATGGCCAGAAACCAGGAAACTGACTTTGACTCTTTAACCTTTCTTGACACTGGAATTTCTCTGCAGAGCATACTTCTCATACCCTGTCTGTTGTCATGGCCTTTGTGTAGGCTGTAGTCACATATGCCTTTCACAGGGTTACTACAAATGCCTTTCAGTGTTTCCTGTCTTCTAACCCAGTCTATGCAAAGTATCTAGATTTGGCTTTTTAAAGTGTAATGCAGATTCTATTTCTGTTTCATTCAGTCTGTGAAACTCACACTAACTAACATGGCATACACAGGCCTGACTGAGCTGCTCTGTGTGGCATTGCCAGTCTTCCATGGTGCTGTCCTCTCCTTCATCCTTTTTTTAGGTACGCTGCTGTTCCCTTATTCTTTCCTTTATTTCCAATCTTTCTCTGTTCTTGTCCAGTAGAAAATACCTTTCAGTTGTCATCTTTAGCATCGTTATTTTAGAAGTGTTTGTTGAGTTTCACATATAAATTAGATTCTAAATTTTCTCACAGTGTTTTGTGCTCTCCACTGATTTGTTGTGGTTCTTTCAACACTGCTGTGAATGTGTTTCATTGTGTTACTTCTCATACTAGGCTATCATACATAACAAATGGAAGCTATTCAGTAAATATCTTTGGATAAATGTAAATTTTATGAATGTTTAAAATGTATGTGTATGTATAGATAGATTGCATAGTACTTTTTCAAATAAAAATTAAATAAGAAGCATGTTAAGTTTTCGAAATGGATTTTTTATTGTTAGTTGCCACTTAAGGTAAATTGTCTGACAGGACTGCTTATGTGAAAGCAATTTATAAAGAAGATAATTATTTTAAAGTAATATTAATTCCTTGTATTAAGTAAAATTGAACATTTCATTCTTTCTATTAACAAAAATAGGATGAAGCTGTTTTGTCATTTATACAGAAAATCTTTTGTGTAACTAGTCTTTTTAACTACTCAAAATTTTGAGGAGTTTTCATCCTTATTCAGATTATCATGCTGCATTCTAGGAACAATATTTAATTGTTTGGCTTTTAAAATAGTGGCTACTGCTGAACCACTGTTTAGTCTTCAAATGTGCATCAGAGTCTACAGAATAAACTTGTCTTTAGGCCTGCATGAAGCAACAACAGCCCCCAAAGCAGACAAAGTTGATAGTCTTTCTCTTATTCATAAGATTATCCAACTTTTTTTTTTTGTTTCTACTTTTGCTTATAATTAGCAAATATATTCAGGTTTTTTAAATTTTTGCAGGACTTTTGTCCTGTAGGATCTGTCTAAGATGCAAAGGCCTTAATTTCTGCATTCCGTAAATTCTACTCATTTGGAATCTTAGCTTTTTCCTGGTGTATGTAATGAGTACTACAGACAAAGTTCTTAATATGAGACAGGATCACACACTTTAAAATGTTTATAATGTCTCTGTCTGACCTGTTCCCCTGCTGTCTCCTTTACTGCACTCTTTTGTCTGTCTGACTCTCACAGGAGACATGGATTGCAACTGGGTGGACCATGCGTCTTGGCATAGCAGTGAGGCATCCCCAATGTCTTTGGTGAGACATGTGGAGCCTTGCTATTTATTTCCGTTATCATTTCACTTTTCCTTTTTTATTTACACCTTTGCATGTTTTCTTTTTTGTATCTTTTTTTTTTTTTTATCTCACACTTGTAGGGGACAGTCAAAAGGGAAAAAGAAAAACTAGTGAGCAGGCAGTTTTGTCGGATTCTAACACCAGGTCTGAGAGACAAAAGAAAATGATGTACTTTGGTGGCCACTCTTTGGAAGAGGATTTGGAATGGTCTGAGCCTCAGATTAAGGACTCTGGGGTAGATACGTGCAGTAGCACAACCCTTAACGAGGAGCATAGCCATAGTGATAAGGTACTGGGATCGTGGAGCCTGCCTTTTAACCTGCTCATTTGGTCTTCCTTTGTTTGCTCTCTGTCACTCATTAAAACAAAACATAATAAAAGGACAGGGCATCTCAAGGGTCAATGTAGCATTTCTTAAGGTGCAGAAAAGAAAAACAAAACCAACTAAACAATTAAATCAAAAAGCTTCCTGCTTTGCTGTTTTTATTGTTTGACAGCGTACCAAAAAAAATAATAAATGAAAATAACGCTTAGGAACAAAGGAATGTTTTGACTATCAGAATAAGAGAACTTTGTAATGTTACTATAAACCATTAATACATACTTTTTGAATTGGCTTACATATATTTGATTGCTTACATATATTTTCCTTGGGATGAAAATTAAATTTTTAATAGTTTAAATCCCAGGCAAAAGGGAGATAATTGGGTCTGTTTGCACAGAAAAAGTTGTTTTTCTTTTTTCCCTTTCACTGTCATTTGTTCTTTTCTTTTGTTGTCGTAGCATTTTAATGTAGTATTACGTAGTATTAGACCCATTGCCATTTGCTTTGATATTTCTTATTTTTGCTTTTAGTATGGTATAAATTTTGAAATCTTTTTACCATATAAATGTGATTGATTTGAACTTGCCTTTTTGCCTGCTAAATTTTGCATGAAGATATGCATGCTCCTTTTAGGTTACCATGAAACTGCTATGATTACACAAACCTTTTGTTACTTGTTGTATTTTCCATCATGGAATGGTGTCATTATTTATGAAATCATGGTTCTACCTCAAGAAAGAAACTGCTAATATTTTAGGGTTATTTAATAATAATTACCTTTGTATTGTTTATTAAAGGTAATTTGCTGAATATATTTGAAAAATATGAAGTCAGTGAACTTTTAAGCAGGTATGGTGGTCCACACTGTAATCTCAGCACTCCACAGGCTGAGACTGAGGCAGCAAAATCATGAGAGTTAGAAGCCAGCCTACAGACTGAGCTTAAGGTCACCCCAAGCTACGTAGTTCAGGGGACTCAGGGATTACATAGCAAAACCTTATCTTATAAAAAGATCAGTGAATTTTTTGGAGTGGAAGAGAATCTGATTATCTCTGAGAGACAATCCTGTTTCTCCCATGCTGATTAAGTTGGAAAAATATGGAGGATAATGTAGTTTTTAGAATTTTAATGGTTAAGAAAGTCCTTATTGTATGTTTAGATTTCATGTTTTAGTGTGTTAGCCTTTTAACTTTTACTATTATAGAGTGTTTCTGAATCTTCCAGAAGCATTTGAAGAAGAAATTATCACTTTTAAGTGAGGCTAGCTAAATAGAATTTTGATGTGTCTTCTTACACATAATATTTTAATTTATCAGTATTTTGAGTTTGTATATATATTTATAGAAATTTTCAGAGTTATGGAAACATTAGTATTCTGGAAGATAACTAAGAATTTAACATAATTGGAATTTGAAGAAAATTTTGAAATCATAACATTAAGGATCTTAGTGTAATATAGTAAGATCTTTTATCAATAATTTGGAATGAAAACTGGTTTGTGTAATCATAATACTTTCGATTTCTTTGTGAAGTTTAGAAAGGTTTTATAATCATGATAATGTGTCAAAAAGTTATTTTTTTCTTATTTCTTGATGTCAGCACCCTGTGACCTGGCAACCGTCCAAAGATGGAGATCGCCTAATTGGCCGTATTCTATTAAATAAGCGTTTAAAAGATGGGAGTGTACCTCGAGATTCAGGAGCAATGCTTGGCTTAAAGGTATGCAATAAAATGCATGGGATTTTGGCTCTATACCACTTTACAGATTTATCAGAAAAAATATATATGGCCCTTTCTATCCATACCAATTTAGGGGGTATTTTATTTAACATTTTCAAGAATTCTCAAGCTGGTCCTGGAGGTGCATGTCTTTAATCCCAGCCCTCAGGAGGATCTCTGAGTTTATTGCCAGCTCAGTCTACATAGGGAGTTTGAGGCTAGCTAGGGCTGAATAGTGAGAGCCTGTTTCAAAAGAGCAAGCAAATAAACAAAACACCACCCTGCCCTAAACATAGAATTCTTCAATATTGTTATTCACCCCTCTAAACTCACTTTTCAGGTATTATTTAAGGATGGCTCAGTTGTAACTGCCTGGCAAGCAAGATGATCTGAGTTCACTTCTCAGAACCCACATAAAAGCTGAGGAAGCGGGGACAGGGAGATCCCAGAGGTTCACTACCTGGTTTGCCTAATCTACTTGGGAAATTCCAGACTAGTGAGGCATACTGTCTAAAAAACAAGAAAAATGTGGGTGTTGATGAAGAAGGACATCAAACATTATCCTCTACACATATACACATATGTACGTACACACACACACACACACACACACACACACACACAACTCATAAGAAGTTTCTGGTATTCCACAACAGTAATCATATAAATGTTTTTGCAAGACATTGATAATAATATGATTAGAAAAAGACTGAGTCCTAAATACAATGAACAAACTTTGACTTATAATGTTTGTATTCTGTTTATATTTATGTCAATATTAAAATAATGTTTTATCATTCAACATGCAAACTTGAAAATGTAGTTGTATGCATTATAACAGGATATATTTTATAGTACTGTAGTAAGGTGTCTTTGTACATGTGGATGTGTGTTTTAAGGAATACTGGTTTGCTTTGGTTTTTGGTGTTAGGAATCAAATCCAAGACTTTATGCATGCTAGTTAAGTGCTCTATCTGAAATACAGCCTCAACTCCAAGAAATTTGAGATTTATTTGAAATCTAGAAACTACAAAGTAATTACTTCAGGTGACAAAAATATTAGTATTTGTATATTTTAACTATCCAGTCCTAGAAAATTATTTGCCAGATCTTGCAAATAGAGCTCTTACTGGTCTTGTACAGCGGATATAGTTAATTATATGCCAAAATACAAAAAATGTACATGCTGCAGAAATTAAGAAATTGAACTCTAGAACACAGGAACAGTGCATATTAGTACATTTGGTACAGGGGAAGATGAATGGCTACGTTGTGCTTGACACCCATCTGACTATTTTACATCTATCATTTTATTTAGCTGCTATGGCATATGAGACAAGAGCTATGGCAATTTTCCAGTGGTCATAAAATTATGTGACAGTGGTGGGATTTAAATCCAGAATGCCCATGCTACTGTTAAAGCAATGTGGTATAGAGGTTAGAGAGTCTTGGCTTCAGTTCTGTTACAGCAGTTACTCTTTACCTGACACTGGAAAACTAAACTTCTAGTTAATCTTATATTCCACCTGTACAATGGAGATAATAATATGCTTTAAATTGTTAAAATAAGATCAATAATACAGTATTTTGATCAGTATTACAGTATTTAATATAGTTTTTGACATATGAATTCAATAGTGATTATCATTGACAGCATAATTACAATAATATTTCTAGTGCCATTATTGTTAAAGTTTGTTAAGCCACAACCGATTTCTTAAAATATTTGCATAAGGATGCAAGCCCATGAGAAATATATATTTGTTTTCAGAATCAAATATTGCATTAATTGATATTCACTGGATTGCAACTGACTATAATTCACTGTAATTGGGGAATAAAGGCATGGAATAAGATATGTCAGTAGTTTTTAATTTCAGGTATCTTTCTCAAGTATCATAAGAGAAACAAACCAATTTATTTTAGCCAGTAAGTTTATTTACTGTCATTTGCTTTATCCGCTGTGAAATTTGATATAGATTTTGGCAGTAATGATTGATCAGAGTAAAGGTGTTAATTTTGCAAGAGTAGCGTACTTTACATATGATTCTACAGCAATATCCCTAATATGTTTTACTTTTTTCTAAAACAAATATTTTAATAGAAGCACGAAAATAGAAAGACTTAGTTGCAGATAATCTAAAGTTTACATAGTTTCCAATTACGTTAGGTAAATTTTGTAATTGTTCTCATAAAGATCCATTATCATTATGCATGTTAATAATATTTCTATAAGATTATTAATGAAAATTTAGAAGTTTACTATGATCATAGTAAAAGTAATACAATTTTGTTTTATAATACTTAAATTTATAATTAGAAATGTTTATATAATTAAATAATAGTGTTTTGAGAAATGATAAAAATGAGAATTCTGTAATAATGAGAGAAATTGTTGAGCTGTTTCTAAGATATGTGACATTTTCAACAAATAATGAATTAAATTGCGACACATTTGGAATACAGAAAAAGATTTCTTAACACAGTCACTCAGTTCCTAACAGCAACACTTTATTATTTAAGAACCAATTTTCAGTACAGTAAATTATAGTTATAGAAGCTACAAATTGTTCTAGGTATTTTTACTTGAATCATCAACTGTGTTCAATTTAACATGACAGTTTTAATGCTTTCCTCTTTTAAACAGGTTGTAGGAGGAAAGATGACTGAATCAGGTCGGCTCTGTGCATTTATTACCAAAGTTAAAAAAGGAAGTTTAGCTGATACTGTAGGACATCTTAGACCAGGTATGTTTCTGCCATTGATTATTTTACATTTAGAATGCTAACTGTGGGGTGTAGCTGTAGCTCTGTGGCAGAATGCTTGCCTAGTATGTCCAAAGCCTTAGGTTTCATCCCCAGCACTACAAAAAGAAAAAAAGTTAACCAGGAATAGCTAAGAAAAGTTCTTTTCATTTAGAAGTGGTTTGTCCAGTAAAAATTAGTTCATTTCACTTATATATAATAAATCTTTAATAATTAATAGAAAGTTATAACATTCTTTGAGTCATATTAGGAATAATAACTTTTATATTTTTAGTGACGGATATTCTAATTTACATCTAATATTAACTTTGTTTCCCAAACTCTTATTTTTCTTTTGGAAAAAAGTCTAACACCAATTAGGAAACAAACTTCATGAATTTTCCAAAACATATCACTCTGTATCACAGAGAAAAATGAATATTACTAGAGGAACCCTCAAATGCTTTGAAGATTTTAGAGTTTAGATAATGATAGCTCCTTAAAGAAAACAAAGAGATCAGTTGTGCATATACTAGAAACCTGGAGTATAGTTATGAAGTCCTCAAAGAGACTTGATTGTCCACAATTACAGTTTCTACTAAGAAATAAAATAAATACACCTTTAAATTTAAAAAAATTAATTCTTACTGTGTATTTTGATCATACTCAGATTCCTTACCCATCTCACCACCATATACTATTTCCCCACCCTCCAAGTTCATGCCCACGCCCTCAATTATTATTTTTCTTTTTAAAAAACCTATCCAATTTAATTTGTGTTCCCTAAATATTCCTGGGCTCCTCCTTTGCAGTCTAGTCAACCTACTAGTAGTCACCTCCTTAAAGAAAACTTTCTCTCCCTCTCCCAGCAATTATCAGTTGCCAGTAGTTCCTCAGCTATGACTGGGGATAATTCCTCACCTGTCCTTCTATGCTGACTTCAGTTCTCCCTTGGGCTAGCACAGGACTTGTGCATGTAGTGCAAGTGCCCTGTGGTGTCCAGACAACATGTTTTCCTTGTATTCATCTACCACCTCAGGCTCTTACAATCTTTCTGCCCTCTCTCCTCCAGTGATCCTCGACTTTGAGGAAAGGGTATAGATTCAAATAAAGTGTATTTAATTTTTCTTTTGGTCCTTAACCTTTTGGGTAAAATATGCTATCCTAGTTGTCCAATTCTGTGTCACATGAGTTGTTATTATGTTATTCTGTACTGGTGATTCTATCTTGTGATATTTAAACTTAAAGATTGTTTTTGCTTTGACTTAGTTCATATCTCTAAGATTATTGCTGACACTATAGGTGATGAAGTATTAGAATGGAGTGGAAGGCTATTGCAAGGAGCCACATTTGAGGAAGTTTACAACATCATTCTAGAATCCAAACCTGAACCACAAGTGGAACTTGTTGTTTCAAGGCCTATTGGGTAAGATAGTTTCAGTAATTTATGAATGTGAAATAGCCTGCTATTTAGGAATTTGTGTTGTACAGTCCAAAAAATATCTGATTCCTTTTTGAAAATTATTTCATGGACATCTTTTTTCTTTACTAAAAAATTTTTACCAAAATTCATTAGTTTTTTTTTTTTTATCTTACTATGAATGATTATAAAAAGAACTATTTAGGTCCTTTTTAGTTTTTAATGTCTTAATGATTATTAACTAAAGTTATTAGCAAGCCAAGAGGACTATCATAATAATATATTTTTTAATGTGTATGAGTGTTACGCCTACATGTATGTAAGTGCACCCATGTCATGCAGTGCCCTCAGAGGTCAGAAGAGGGCATTGGATCCCTGGAACTAGAGTTACAGATGACTGTTAGCTGCTATGTGGGCGCTGGGTTTCGAACCTTGGTCCTCTGCAAGAGCAGTCAGTGCTCTTAACCGCTGAGCCATCTGTCCCGCTGCCCTAATAATTATTTTTAAGACAAATTTTGTTAACTATAGTCTTCTCCACTCTAAAAGGGACAATCCCTGTAGTCTTTATCTTACCTGCTTTATTTTAAAAAAAGATCCCAACCTAAGAACGAAGAACTAAAGAACATATAATTTCCAGAGATAATGATTTATTAAAAGAAAGCGGTCTCTTAAGAATTATGATTAATAAAATTAAAATGGGCAGCATTGAAGCACTCTTTCTCTTTGTAACTTTATGTAATAGCTTGTTTTTTTTTCTTTTTGTAAGAATGGCAATAAACTTAATCTTTTCACCTACGTATGCTGTGAGAATTATTCATTAAATATTCTAGCGGTACTTTTCTGTTGAAATTTATATTTGATGACAATGTAAAAGATACATCAAATGAAATCAGGAAAATATATAAATTGACAATGAATTATTAAATTATTAAATAAGTAACAGCATCAAGGAATGGCTGCAATAGAAATTCTTTCTTATGAAATAATAATGCCCCACTTTCATCCATTTAGTTAGTGATTGGTTTGTATTATTTTGATCTCTTTTATACTAGAGAAAATTATTTAAATTTTATTTCATTGATGTGTACCTGTACGTAAATCTAGGAAATGAAATTGCATTCATTTTTCAGTTTGCCTTTTTAAAGTTTGGTAAATGGTAGAATTATGGTGTATCAGGTTATTGAATGAATCACATTTATTTCTTGGTATTAAAGTATACTCAAATCATTTTTCTATAAAACTTTTAAATTATAGTTATTTGGATATTTTTCTAAATGATAGTATTATTATTTACTTGTATATCTAATAAGTATACTTGAATTAAAGTATGTTTATACTGGGCATAGTGGCATAAGCCTTTAATCCCAGTACTCAGGAGGCAGAGGCAGGTGGATCTCCATGAGATTCTGGCCAGCCTGGTCTACATAGCAAGTTCCAGACCAACTGAAGCCACAGAGAGACTGTCTCAAAAACAACAACAGTATCAACAATAAGAAATGCTTGTTTATAAAACTTAACTTGGTGAATATAAAACATTGTAAGGCACACAGAAAATTAAGTATGTTCTTTTTCTTAATTTTTTATTGAGCTTTTGTACATTTCATAGAACAGTGTGAAATTCTTAATCAAATTTACGTCCCCTCCTCCATCCATTCCCCCCTGCCTGGCTTCATGCAGTCCACCATATATGTTAAGTCTTATCCAGTCAAACATTTGTACTCCGATGTCCTTCAGTACAAATTCATCCACTGTAGTCTAGTCAGCCTATCTTGAGGTTGTAAGTAGTCTACTCTCTCTTACCCAGTAGTAATCAGTCTCTAACAGTTTCCAAGCCAGGGACAGTAAAGTGTATGTTTTTAAAATCTGCTACAAATAGATATAGATTTTAATTATTTTACATATTTTGGTGGTGGCCCCAAATTTTATTGGCAAAAAATGTGATCCCTGACTTGGCAGGCAGGAGCAGGAGTATGTCAAGTTCAGTGCCAGCTTCAGCTTTGTAGAAGTTCCAGACCAGCCTGTCTCAAAGCAAAACAAAATAAATAGTTGTTTCTACCATGCACATTTTTTATTTGTCACTAATTTATAAGTTAATAATGATAAAAAAGCAGCATTAATTTTTAAAACTTTCTTTTCTTTTTCTCTTATTTCAGAGACATTCCTAGAATACCTGATAGCACACATGCACAACTGGAGTCCAGTAAGTTTCATTGATTCTTGAAAGCTACATCATTAAACATGTCATTCATCAAAGGTCTAATGAATAAATTTATCTGTTAATATGAAGATATGTAAAAATTGTATTATCAAACGCTGAGTCATATAAAATGGAAAATTTAATATTTCATGTCATTGTATGAAAAAGTACAATTTGTTCTAATTTATATATTTGTAAAATAAGATTCTAATTTTATATATGAATTAATAAACCTAAGTTCAAACAATGTCAAATACATGGATGTTTTAATTACTTGTTTTTTATTGCTATTTCATATCTTAAATTAATTATCTTCCCCTGAATTTTTCCATTGTAATCTATACCTTAAATAGGTGGTATAATCATGTTCCTCTTATTAGTGCATAAAATTCTGCCAGTGTTCTAATAATTCCATTTCTGGTTACTTTTCAACTTGTTCCTTTAGTCACATAGAAACAGACTCAGCATACATATAACTCTGGGTTTGATTTCTGCTTTATTTGCTATTTTACATCCTTTTCAAAATCTCTCATTTCATTTCTGATAATTTAATTTACTGCATTCTTTAATAATGGTTTTAAAAAATAGTCCCTAGAAACATTGAACAATTTTGGACATTCTGTAACACATGCTCTTAGCATTTAAAACTTACTAGTCATTGAGTTGCCTTATTGGTTTATCTTTTTCTATTATTCATTGTTCATTTTAGCTTTTTCTTAATATACCATTGCGAAATGAGTATAGTATGCATAATAGACCAAGTAAATCCTGAGGTAGAGACCTATCAGTATTATAAATTACACAGTAGTTTTGTTACAGTTGGTCTTACATAATCTCTAACTTGTACTTACAGTGTTGAAGAAAAATTTTTCTAAAACAAAAACAAAAACAACACAAAAATTCCAGCAAAATAATAAAACCTTCTAGGATTATTTACAACACTGTGCCATATTAAAAGACAAATGCTAAATATTCTGAAATAGTGAAGAATCATTTTTATTATTCTTTATGTATAATTATCATTTCAGGTTCTAGTTCATTTGAATCTCAAAAAATGGACCGTCCCTCTATATCCGTTACCTCTCCCATGAGTCCTGGCATGCTGAGGGATGTTCCACAGTTCTTATCTGGACAACTTTCAGTATGTAATTACTAAATTAATCTCTTTGGGACATTAAATGGTGCTCTCAAAATATGATGTTAGGTGTTATTTTTGTATGTCAAGTTCTTTCTAGAATATTATTGTGCCTTTATTTACCAAAATTATTACATTTAAAAAATATGATTACTTGAAATTTAATTCAAATTATTTAATTGTAGTGTGTTACTTTTAGAATTAGGTTTATTAGAATTTAATGATTCTTATGAAGATATGTAAACCCTTATTTTACTTTTATAATTGTCCCCAAATTCAAGGTGTTGATACTTGCTTTTTTTAAATGACTAGAATTGTATAGATTTTTGAGACATAAAAATGTTATACAAATATTATATTTAAGATAAAATTACTCAGTATTTTTAATGCTGTTCAATCTTAATGAAATTTGAGGTCAATTTGATTATTGTGGACTTTAATGTTGCTCAGATATGTAAGTATATTAGAGTTTTTATCAACAAGAAAAAATATCATGGGGTGGGGGCTATATAAATCCCTGTATGTCCTGGGTTATTTCCCATTATGTGATCATTCATTGAACATTTTCAAGTAAAAGTTAAAAGTTTAATCATATATATTTTCAGGGAGGCTCTTTTTGAGAAAAGTGCTTGTGGCCCCAGCTAGAATGGAACTCACTGTGTAGTCCATGCTGGCCTCTGTCTAACGGAGATCTGCCTGCCTCTGTCTCCCAGTGCTGGGATTAAACTGTGTGCCACCACTCCCATCTTAGTTACAGGTTTTATCTTATTACAAATGTTTGCAAGTTTATTGTTTTCAGTTGCCATTCCCATATTAGAGCATGTGCATATATTAATACATTCGGATGCACTGTTACGTTGTCAGCATGCTGGTGATTGTTTTACTTACAATTCCCTGAGTACTAAAGAATTGTTAAAGTTCTCAAAGTCTAGAAATTAAATTTTGATTGAAAAATGTGATAGTTAAAAACTAAGCAATTAAGATATGGTATTTTAACCACAAAAGAAGTACATTCTGGTTGTCAGCTAAAATTTTTTCTTTTTAGTCTTAGTGGGAAAGGACAGTGTTTGGATTTTCTGGAAACAGTATTACTCCTTAATACTACTACTATGTCACATCGTTTCCATTTTCAAGATGCTGTTCAAGTCATGAAGGAAGAAAAGATGAGAAGTACAAGGCAGGGGTTCAAAGAAACTAAAACTCTGCTATTTTCCTCCTGACTTCAAAATTAGTATACCAGGACGATAAGACAGTGAGGATTTTGAGGCAGTATAAATTCCATATAATTATAATTTAATATCTTTACCATATTCTTATTTTTATAGCTAGAAAAGAAAATATGATTTCAGTTAAATGTTAATTACATATATTTTGAAATCATATGCAAACACATACCCAGTTAACATACATAAAGGCAGAGGTTATAAATATAATCAACACTTTTACAAAAATCAAGAAAGTACAGAAAAGGAAGTAAAACTGCTAATAATACTGATGCTACAATATAGCCTTCAAAATATGCATACATATTTTATATAATTTGCACATACTAATTTGAATCCTCTTTTTTTTTCCCCTCTTATTTTTTGAGTCAGAGTCTTGCTGTGTAGCACTGGCTAGACGGAAACTCAATATGTAGACTATGCTGGCATTGAACTAGTGCTCCTCCAGCCTCTGCCTCCCACATTCTGGTTCTGAGATTATTGGTGTGCCCTGTACACTTGGCTTGAATTCTGCTTTTTTATACAGTAGCATATAGTAGATTTTTTTCTTATCTTTAAAAGCTCTTCTAAAAGTCATTTTAATATCTATAATGCTTCATTATAATTTTGTAGTTTGTTATTACATATTATGATCCCATTGACATCTTTAGATACATATTAATACTGCTTTATGTTTAAGAAGGTAAATTATTTTGTCAAGATAACTTTCTAGAAGTGGAATTAGGATACAAAGACTAAAGTAAAAACTTGAAATTCTTAAAATCTATTCCTCAATCTTTGTTTTTTAAAATATTAAACTGAGATCAGAATTATTTTTTTTTCTATAGGAACCTAGCACATAATTGATTCTATTGACAATTGTTTTTTACTGTAGTGTCTGTTGCTATTTTAATATTTTTGCACTTAATTTTACTATTTTGAATATCCATTTTATTTTCCCATTTGAGAGAACTACATTACTTTAGAATAATTGTATGTTTTTCATGTCTCCCTACAGGAAACTCAAAAACATTTAAAAATATTCTATTTATGACTAAGTTTTTATTTGTACTTTAATACCTTATTCTCACAACTTATTATTTTAGAATCATTCTACAACATAGGACTGTGTCTTAAAAAAATAATACAATGAAAAATAGCCGTTTAAAACAGATTATGGCATACCATTTCAGATACTGCATTTTTATGAAACCTTAATTCATACAAATGAAGTGCATAGAACCTCACCATTCCTGCACAAAGTATTTAGGATCTCTAGAGATACAAAGCAGCTTAGTGGTTAGAGGATTAGAGAGTTACAGGCTATAGAACGTTTTTCTGGAGTAATGGAAAAGTTTGAAACTAAAGAAAAGTGATTATTCCACAGCATTCCAATATAGTAGTTGCTACTGAATTTTATACTTTGAAATGGTTAGTTGTATGTTTGTGAATTTTACATTAATCGAAAATAGTACTTTTTCAGAAACAGGTTTTGCAGTCCTATTTAATATATAAACTCATGAGTATCACGAGTAAACAGGTTTAAAAAGTTATTTTAGAAATCTGGGATTTGCTTACTTCAGGTTATTTTAGATACTGGAACATGTTTACTCTAAAGTATTAATTTATTTGAAAATATTCTTTTTTGTTTCTTTTTCTTTTTTTTTTTTTTTTTTTTGAGACAAGGCCTTCCTATAGCCCCAGCTGGTCACGAACTTGCTGTTTAAACTGGACTGGCCCTTGATCTCAGAGAGATCTACCCATCTCTGTTCCCCTTGTGCTAGGATTAAAGTTGTGGCCACTATGTTAGGCCTTGAAAATATTCTTTTTTAAATAAATAGGTTAGTTTTTGAAGTAATATTTGCTTATAAAATATTTTATAATACAGAGATGGGAAAACAGGGAAAAGAAAATCTACTTCTAGAGTGCTTTGTTCATTCTTCTGATGTCTAGTTAATCTCTTTGAACTTCCTGCCCTTTCTCCCCCACTCACTAAGCTTCATCTACTCAGACTCACACACACAGACATTGTTAGCATACTCCATATTGGAACATTTCTTTCTTTGACCATGTCTCCATATAAAGAAGGAGGCTCAGATTTGAGACTTGCTTGGTTTTGGGAGGGAGAAAGGTAACTCATGTGTGACTAACAAGTCTGCTTTTCAGGTTGCTTTCCTTTGGGTTTTAGGTCTGTATCTCAGTGCCTGTCCCTTGAGAGATGAATCCAGCAAGTCCTCCTAGTACCTCTAACTTGTTTCCATAACAATGGGAAAGACATCACAAAGCCTGTAACTATTTGTGCCTTTGAAAGAGGCAAGAGAGACACCCATAACAAATGTGAGGAATGGATGGACTCTGGTCAAGGGAAGCAGAATTAGGAGTTTTTAAATCCTTTCTCAAACTCAGAGATGCCTCTTGTTTTATTCTTGATTTGCAGGTGGCATGCCTGAATTAGGTTGTTATGATTTCTTAAAAGGGTTTCAAAATTAAAGTCAGAAAAGAGATTAAATTTTGTTCTGAGAACTATGCTCTACTTCCCATGTTTATAGCAATCTACTTTCTGAGCATTAAGAAGTTTGTCGACTTTTTAATGTCTTGATTTTTTTTTTCTCTTCCTCATTTGGGGATAAAAGCAAGCTCTTCCTATGGTTACTAGGAGGGTCATGAGGCAGTAGCATGCAATGGACTTTCAGCAAAGGTGTGGAAATATATGAAGAACTGTATAAAGAAAAAGGAATGCAATATTGTCATTAATAGGCAGGTTTGGCGGTAAACAATATCTCAAGTGATGAACAATAACTTGCTGAATATGGTGTCAGTACTACAGCTTGAAATGGATTCTTAAAAGATGAGTCAACCAGTTGATCCAGTGGACTTGAGCACGCTTCATTGAAATGGATTTACTTTTTAAAGACATTGCAAAGTCAACATGGTTAATGTTTTTTGGACTTCGGTTAACTTTATATCATTTTGGAAAAGCCGTAGATGGCTTTTCACTGATAATTCTTGATTTGTTTTAATCTAACTTCTTTTCACTTTACTTTAGTCTATGTACAGTTAGAATTCTACTTTTGTTGGTTTCATATCCATGGGTTCACATGATTATGGATCAAAACATTAAAAAAATTTGTAGTGAAGGTGTATAATGCTTTTATTGTAATTATTTCCTAAATAATAATACATCTGCTATTTGCAGCATTTTCATTATAATAGGGATGATAGAATCATAAGGGTGTGTGTAAGTTTTATGCATATACAATGCCATTTTACATGAAGAGGTTGCACTTCGATGGATATAATATTTGTGGGTGTCCTGGAACTGATCACCATGGATATCATGGGCTATAGTTTAAGGGTAAAGTTTTCAATTTCTTGATTCTGGGGTTATACTTTAATCATTTTTTCAGAATATAAAAGCCTCAACATGTTATTGTACCTTCAGTCTTAATTTCTGCTATATTGACTATATTTTAAGAATCTGATTAAGTGAATTGAAGTATTTTATAATAGTTTGAACAGTTGTCATGTGTTATAGAATCTGGAAATTTTTATTGCAGTGAAATACTTGATTTAAATATATTCTCATGGAAATACTGTACTTAAGGAATAGTTTTATGTGTTTATTTTTACTTTTGATCTTTTAGTTCCAGCATATTGTCCGTTTTGGTTTTGTTTTATTGCTTTTTTCTTTAATTTTGCTTACCAGAGCCAAAGCCTTAGTAGAAGAACAACGCCTTTTGTTCCTAGGGTTCAGGTAAAGGCTTTGTCTGCCTGATAGAAACTAAAGTTGTGTTTTATCCCTTATTTGTATGTTTTTGGAAAATGCGTAGTAGGAACACTTTTTTTGGTATGTTGCTCCAAACCATGTTATTGACTTCCAAATCATTTTATAAGCCAGCTTGTAAAATTCTGCATGAGGATTAGAATACTGAATAAAAATTTAAAGAGACAATCTTTGTTAGTTATTTTGTAAGCTATAAAATACTCAAACATATAGGTTTCAAAGTGGCATTTGCTGTAGCTTCATTGTAGATTCTACTCTCTATGTAGCATTTACTAAACTAGCTGATTTTGTACTGTTACTATTTTCGGTTATTACACTGAGGTTGCTGTCTCTTTAAATCATTCATTATACCACCTAACATCCACATTCTCTTGCATTTTCCAAGCAACGATTCCTTGAGGAAATTGGCAAATACATTTGTACCTTATTTAAAATATGCTTTTTGTATATGATATAATAAAGATCAATTTTTAGAGTTTGAATGAACAAAATCACGATCCAAATAAAATGTATTAGTTTTTTCTTGTTGTTGTTCATATTTTATCAGTCCACTTGGTTTTACTGTAATATTTGGGTACAAGTTGTTTGCCTCTTTTCATTAGATATCCTTATACGGTAAAGTAATGCCAATGTAGTTATTTTAAAAGTAGTATTATGCCTTCCCTGCTTTGCTGCATGTTTTAAAAAATTTGTTGGCTTTGAGAATTTATAATTAAAATATAGATTCTACTTAATATTATATGACATAAAATATTCATATTTGATGCCCATGTTCTACTTTGGAGACTTAAATTGGTACCTGGTAAAACTAAGGTGATAGTCACATGCAACAGATAAAGCAATACCAAATTTGCACTAAATTAACTGAACAAACTTTATCAGGATTAGAATTTTGAAGCCGTATTTGTTATATTTTGTGGAACAAGTAACTATTTTAAATATTTATTTTTAAAGCACAGATTTAAGAAAATGGTAAGTAGCCCAGAGAATAAAATATGGTTGGAAATGGATATCTATTAAAACTTCAATGCAAACTGTGTTATAAAAATGAAAATCATGGCAACTACCCAATTTAAGACAGTTTCTCTTTAAAGAAACTATCAGTAAACGTAAAATAATGTAATACTCATATATTTGGACAATACTTTTAGCTAACTATATGGTAGAGTTTCAACAATATGAAAGCCATTTTCCTAATGTCTGTCTATATAAAAAATAGATAAAATTGGTAGTGATAGTGTTTGACTTTACATGGCATAGAGAAATCTAAAAATAACACTTTATGAGACTCTTGATATATATCTCAAATGGTTCAACTTTAAGTATTTTAATTGAGCAAAAAATGTTGCTGATGTTGGCAGCAAATATTTAGTCTCAATGCCTTATAACCTCTCATAGAGGTCAATAATTTTTTCATATAACTTTGAGCTTACTTTTATAATTTTGAAAATATTTTACTTATAAAATATTTTACTTATTTTACTTTATTAAAAAGAGTTGCAGCTTTTTAGATTTTTTTTCTTTCTGAGGTACCAAATATTTGTGTTATGATAACTTGATAAGAAAATCTTAATATCTTGAAAAAATAAAGCTATGTTTTACCATTACTGATGAAAATGAAAAGCATATAAGTGCATATGATCTTCCTCACACATTTTAGAAGACCTGTGACACTGTCTACACCACTTTCATCTTGCATATAATCAAACATCTAAATTTCTTTATCTCATGGCTTTTGTCAGAATAGCTTAGTCTCTTTATTTTCTTATTTTTGTCCGGATCCAATATTGCTAAGCAAGCAACTATTTGAACCTTTTCCTTTTCTAATATTGATCTCTCCCCCTCCCTCCCTTCTCCCTCTACCTCTTCCCCTCCTTATTACCATTCACTTTCCCATACCCTGTATTTGTTCTCTCCCTCCTTCTCTCCCTCCCTCCCTCTCTCTGTTCCTCCTTCCCTCGCTTCCCTCTCTCTTTTTTTCTCTGGTTTTGGCTGTTTATTGTTTGAGACAGGGTCTTGCTCTTGCTCTGTAGACCAAGTGGCTTAGTTCTCACTGTGTAGCCCAGACTGGCCTTGGCTTGTGATTATCCTCCTGCCTCAGCCTTCCAAGTGTCCATACTACAAGCATGAACCACAGTGCTCAGATATTGCACTTTTTTTTCTTTAGGAAATTGACCTCTTGGACTAAGAGTATGGTTCATAAATGTTAATGGACTTGAGAATCACATGGAAGATGTGTTAAATTTAAAATCTAAGGTCCTATTCTGATTTAGAAGACAAGGGAAATTAGCCCAAGAATTCAGTACTTTTTTAATAAATAGGCCAGATGATGCTGCTACAGGATATTTATTAAACACATCCTGAGAAACTCTTGCTTAGAGTCTATTTTGAACATATTAGTTCTTAGAAAACCTTTTTGTTTCATAGTAATAAGATGATACCACCTTAAATTTGAATACAACATGAACTAAGTAATAGTAATCTTTAAATTTGTATACCTCTCATTCTTTTTTCTGTAACAGGGCTATTTCCTCTTTGTCCAGAGCAGGACAAGAGCAGAAATAATTTTATATGCCTTTTAGGCTGTCACCTCTTCTGAATCAGCAGTTCTTCAGCCTTTGATTTTTCCAGAGTATATAAAGAAGGACTTGACAGAATCTTTGTGGAACTGGAACTATACTTCCAGTGTTTCATATATAACTAGAATTTGTAATTCTCAAGCCTCAGATTTTGGGTTCCATTTCAGTTTCAAGATTCTGGTCAGAGGTTCTGATTTATAAATCAAGGTCTGAATTAGAGTGTCATAGATAAATAGGTAGGTAGTTATGGAGATAGATAGATAGGTAGGTAGGTAGGTAGATAGATAGATAGATAGATAGATAGAATAGTTCCCAAAGAGGAAAGAAGAATCAGTGAGCTAAGTAAGGGTCAAGGTGTAAAGCTGTGTGGGAGTTGACAACTGTTAAATCAAGTGATAACTGTTAAATTCAGCAGCAGTTACAAGTACCAACCCCTAATTATGACACAAGAAAATTATTCACATTTTCTAATGTAAAATTATAAAATGAATTAAGGATGTGATATATTTTCTTCACAAAAGAATAAAATAAATATACTTATGAAAAAATCAAAAAGATAAATTTATTAGAATTTAAACATGAACTGAAAGGTTACTAAAGCTACTAGTAATCCTTTTCTTTATAATCTTTGAAATGTGTTTTGCTATGAGAACACAAAACATTTACTTGAAAATTCCCTTTGAATACCACATATATGTTTCTATCTGCTCAATTTATTTTGAACACTTATTCTCAGCTCATAGTTGAAACAAAAGAACTACAATGATTCTTACATGAGGATAGATTTTTGTACACAAAGTCTGTAATTACAATTGTGTAATTATTATATGTGTTAATAAAAGACCCATGTGATTATCAGTGAAGTAAATATCAGAAACAAATTCATTTATTCATTGAAGTTATTATAGTATATCCCTTTATTTTTAACAAATTGAAATTCACTAAGGGAAATATAATCTGTCCTAATATTAGTGTTAGGCAATGGTGTAAAAATTAGAAATATAAGCATGTATTATTAGTAAATGATTGTGCTGACAGATGAATGTTTTTGCTTTACAGATAAAACTATGGTTTGACAAGGTTGGTCACCAGTTGATAGTTACAATTTTGGGAGCAAAGGATCTCCCTTCCAGGGAAGATGGGAGGCCAAGGAATCCTTATGTTAAAATTTACTTTCTTCCAGACAGAAGGTAGGGGTTTGAAATGAACAATGTCATTGCTCTTAAAAATAAGTGGGAAGGTAATGGATCTTCCAGTTCTTCATCATTTTTAATTTTGTCTCATGCCAGTCAGATACTGTAAAGTTTAGCATAACTATTAATCATTGTCATGTATCAAAAGAATGGCTGTAACTATTTAACATTGGTTTAAATTTTTATTATATAGTATTTTATTTCAATAATGTACATATGTGTAGATTTCTTGAGTAATATGTGTGTTATATACTAAAATTGTTAAAATTATTTCTTCTTAAGGGTCAAAATTTTAATATAAACTATAAATAAAGAAAGCTGGAACTGTTTCTAAAAGTTTTCAAATCCTTCTCCAATTTCTATCTCTTTTTACTCTGATATTCTTTCATTGTATTTCATAAAATTAACAAGTGTTTTATAATCATCATTCATATGATCATAGAAACTATAATCCCCTCTTTTCAGCATTATGTTTTGATTTCATCAAAAAAATGGTATTGTCCTCAAAAGTAAATTAGCAATTCTTAATTACATGCGTATGAAAATAAAAGAGATTCCCCAGTAAGCATTGTAAAAGGCAAGAAGGATGACATCAGTCACCCTTTGCCCATCTGTCTGTCTAGCTTCAGGGCAGAGTGCTCTCACGTTTGAATTCATTTTTCTCAGGTTGAAAGTGGCTCTGTGAACATAACATTACTCTTTAGCACGTTCACATATGTTATGTCTTAATTGCTCTGACTTAACTTAGTTAAGCAGAAAGTTCATTAAAGTTGAGTTGTGTGGTATTCATCTGAACCATGCCAGTAAAGGACAAAAGAACATGGATAATTATCAGTTATTTTTGCATACATTTTTAAAGTGAATGTTTACAAATGCCTCAGAATATGTCAAGGTATCACAGCATTTACCATTACCAGAAACTGCTTACTATATTATTTTAATCTTACAAAGTTAGGTTGAAGAAAGTTAATCTATGACAATGTAGATTGTGTATTTTAGTGAGAGATTTATATATTTATGTTTATACACTTCAATTTATAATGAAGTGTAAGAGAAAGGTTATCCATAATTGGAGAACCAAATGGAACCTGAATTTCAGCTGAGTGGTCGAAGTCACAGCCAAATTACCTTACTGCATTGACAGTCTAGTTTCTTGGCTCCTTAGTACATACATAATGTTTATTTCTGTAGAAATCTTTGGGATTAAATGACACAAACCCACAGGAAATGCTGCAGTCCAAACTATGCCTTTGTTCCCAGGTTATTAAGGTTTCTGTCTGTAAACCATGTTGGTCCAGGGCATTGAACTCAGGTTGCCAGGATTGTTTGGTGGCAGGTGTCTTAACCTACTGCTCCATCTCACAGGCCACATTTATTTTTTAAGATGCTGAAAGTCTCTCAGATTATTGAATTTCTTTCTTATTAACTTTTGTTCTTTAGTTTTATTGTACTTTCTTAATTTTACCCAGCTTTCTGAGGCAATAGATCTTACTATGAAGGATTGTCTCTCCTTACCCAGCTCTTTATATCCCAGATACAGTGTTTAAAATATTTTTAACTTCAAAGAATGTAGAAAGCATTTGAAATCTTTTCTCAGGTCATTTATCAGCTGAGTTACTTGTCAGAGACCAAGCATTTGTAAACCAGTTAGGTTAATTTTCAGGTTTACATTGCTGAATGGGCTGTGTTGGAGTTCCGTCTCCAACAGTGAAAAGAACTCTTTGCCTAATTCAGAAAGTTGCATGATCATCTCAGTTTTTGTTTTTGTTATTACAATTTTTACACATGAACAAGAAATGCTAATTTAAATTTATTTTTCCTGACAATTTTTAAAAGAAGAATAGATTAAATAACAATGTATATTTTATTGATAAATTTTCTACATAAAAATTCTACAGGGATTATAAGAGATATCTACTCTAGAATCTTAAGTTTGTAAAACAAAATTTCTGTTTAATGTACTATGTACTGAAAAATACCTTTTGAAGTTGGTTCTCACTACAAATTCAATTTTAAAGGTTTATGTAAGTTTGCATACTTTTTAAAATAGTGATAGAAACAAGAGAAGAACAAAAACTGTGAAGAAGACATTGGAACCCAAATGGAACCAGACATTCCTTTATTCTCCTGTCCACCGAAGAGAGTTTCGGGAACGAATGTTGGAAATTACACTTTGGGATCAAGCTCGAGTTCGAGAGGAAGAGAGTGAATTCTTAGGAGAGGTACCTGGAATTACTTTAAACTGTCTACTACTCATGTCATTCTGAATGTTTCTGTTTAAATGACTGTCCACAACATATTAGAAATTTTAAATGTTATACAAAATAAAAACAGGTTCTTATTTTAGCTGAATAAATTTAGCTGCTGCTTTAAACAGATTAATTTATTTTATGGGTATGAGTGTTTTTTCTGCATGTGTGTATGTGCACCATGTGCATATCTGCTGCCCAAGGAGGCCAGAAGAGGGTTTCATATCCTCTGAACTGGAGTTCATGTAAGTAACTGACCAACTGTCTGGAAGAATGTGTTTCCTTTCGATCATCCACCTCCTCCGGCTCTTAGAATCTTTCCACCTCCTGTTCTGAAGTGATCACTGAGTCCTGGCATAGACATGGGGAAGTGGGTAAGAAATCTCAACCCAACCTAAAGAACTTTTGGCAGTTGATGGCTGCTGGAGTGAGAGAGACCGTATTTTACAGGAACAGAGCTCTTGGGGTGCCCAGTGAATGGACACACACTGAAGGACATTTGAGAACACAAATCCGAATCCATAGACCATATATATAGATGTACGTATAGAGTACATTAAACTGGGGTGGGAAACAGTCGGGGAAGGTGTGGATAGAGGAGGGGATCTAACTACCATCAAACTGTAGTGTATGAAAATAGCAAAAATTAAAGATAAAACTTAAAAAGCTGGCCTCATTTGCATATTACTTGAGAAAAAGTATTACCAATTATAATGTGGGCAATGACTAGGAGAGTAGGAAGAAGTAAAGCAGTTTTCTAGCTGTTTGCAGTTATTGATGCTCTGACTTCTCATCAGTGTGTCTAATTTTTCTGAGTAAATTAAATGAGAATTTCATGGGTAAAATAAAAATCTATAGAAAAAGTAACTGAATAGTGCCTGCTAAAGTGTCACAAACCTTCAGTCATTTGGAGAAGAAAGTGCCCTTCTTGGGAACAGCCGCCTCAGGCCACAGTCCTGGCAATGTCACTCTCTAGACTCAGGTCCCTGAGCAAGTTATTTAACTTGTGTGCTTCAGTTTCCTCTTTAGCCAAGTGGAAAAATGCTCGCATGCACCTCAAGTTCAATGTGAGGATTCAGTAGGCATAGCATAACAACGAATTAGCACATTTCTAATGTTGAAACAGTTTCGGGAACATTTAAATCAAGTGAAATAACAGCTTTTGCTTATTTACATTTGTAACTAAATAATGCAGAAAGTTATCGATTTCTCTTCATATGGTAGATCTACTTTATGTATGTGAACTCTATTATATTTAAATAGCAGCCTGAAAGAAAATAGCAATTTCTATAGACTGATTTCTGAGTTTTAGATATACTCTTGTAAAATCCATGCAATCATATGGCACACAGTAAGAGCTCATTCTTGTCTTTTCCAGTTTTTTAAATTGATGTGTGACCATTGTACATTATTATGAATTTACTAGATTGGTATTTTCCTTATGACTTTATCAAAATGTTCCATTGATCATTGATTTTTTAAAAAAACAGATTTGATTCATTTTATCTCCTACTAACATGCTCATGTGACCTTATTTATTAGCCTTTTGTAGCTCAGGTACAGGTCAAAACTAGTAGGTTTTTTTCTGATAACAGTGATGTGTAACACATGACATGCTTGACTATTAATATCTAATAAATACTTAAAATTTTCTTATTTTATTTTTCTCTCATCAGTTATTATGTAGGATGTCTAATAAGTACAACTGACAATGCTTTTTGAATTAGAAAGTGAACTCCAAATATTAGTTGTTACAGCCATTTTTAAAGTAATAATTGCTGTTTATGTCTTGGGAAATTTAATTGCCCTTAGTAGTTTGGTATTCAAGGATTCTTAAAAATGCAAATAATCAAAAGTTTAAAATCATTAGAAATTAGAAAAATTGTCTCTTAGCTACTGTCAATATATTTTGGTTATTTTACATCCTCTAAATGACCTTGCCTTGCTTTAACAGCATTACTACTATGATTATTATTCCAAAAGTTAGGAAATTTTTAGAAGATTCCTTTATTACTGCAGTAATAGGCCTTTGTGTCTTGGGTTTGTAGGTTTTAATTGAGTTGGAAACGGCACTGTTAGACGATGAACCACATTGGTACAAACTTCAGACCCACGATGTGTCTTCATTGCCTCTCCCTCACCCTTCTCCATATATGCCAAGAAGACAGCTTCATGGAGAGAGCCCAACACGCAGATTGCAAAGTAAGTGTCAGCAAAACTTGATACTTCATTGAGTACTTCTAGTCTTGAGCATACATCTTACAAAATTTGGAAATATCATGATGGGTGCTAACAGGCTCCATTAGTGTTTCATACTATTTCTGCTTTTTAGTAGATTGTACCTGTACCATTCACGCTTCACAATATTAAAATTCTTTTGGTTGCATTTTGGATGCATAGGAATTTAAAAATATTAGGACTTAGGCTGTTAATAGAGAAATGCAATACCTAATATAATAGTTTACTCATGTAGCTGTAGATACCCCAAACTTTAGTTTCATTCTCCCAGGTAGTCTAGTACTTGTCGAGAGTGATGAATATAGCGTTGTGTTTGAAACTGTGAGCTTTAGAATGGAATGACTGAGGTGACAATCTCTCCATGACTTGATTTGCTCATTCATAAAGTGATATAAAAATACCTACCCTGATCCTATGGTTATAAGAATCCATTAATCTCAGTGGCTGTTGAGCTATCTAAGTCACTAAAGTTCTTGATGTGAAAATATAATGACCTAAGTTCAAATCCCTAGCACTCTTGTAAACAGCAAGCACATATATGTATGTAATCCCAGCTCTGGGGAGACAGAAATAGGCAGATTCCTCCAGCTTACCAGCCAGCCAGTTTAGCCCAGTTGTTGAGCATCAGCTTCACTGAGTGATCCTGTCTCAAAAAGTAATGTAGAGAGTGATTGAGGAAGATACCTGATAGAAACTTCCGACCTCCACACATGTGTACACATTGTATCCTCACCAACCTACAGATGTACAGAAAAAAATAACCCTTATATACCACATATACACACACACCCCAGAAAAATTAATCTCAAGTGTAAACCATTGTTATTATTCTTGATGTGATTTCTATCAGTGTTTAGCTTCTATCCCTGCGTTATGAATCATACGAACTGTAGAAGCATAAAGTCAGTGTTCTCCAGATGAAAGAGTGAAATCGGTGGCTTTTACCCCTCCCCCATTTAGAAATTTTAAGATGACTTTGCCTCTTCTAACAAATCAGCAGTTTAAAAGTAGGTGGATGCTTGCTTCATGGCTACTATTTATGAAGTGTTTTCTTTTCATGGAGACACCATGGTTTTGGTTTAGAAACATTTCTGTCAAATTTTTATGACTGGCACTAATTAAATTTCAGAAGTGATAATTTATAAGCAAAATTATCATGTAATTTGTTAATTATGAAACATATGCCTGGAAGTGTAACTATTTTCTATATGGTTCACATCTTTTCTTCTGAATGTGAAATGAAATTATAAATTTGAAGGCCATTTGATATATATAAAACTAAGAACCAAAGATTGCCTATGAAAATTGTAAGAAAAACCTGGAGAATTACAAGTCTTAAAAAAATTAATTTATGTTTCATGTTCTTGAAATTTCAGAATTTTCTTTTATTGTATGTGTATAACTATAAATACAAATGAATAGACCCTTATAGAAGCATATGCATATGAAATATGTTTAAAATCCTATAAATCATCTTTTTGGTACTTCTTTTAAAATTCTGTCTGCTAATTCCAATATTTTAGTCTTCTGTGAATTTACTTACAGTTCTTGTTCCTTGTAACTATGGATTACATTCTGTGTTTTTTATGTCTACTGTCTCTTTATCATATATTGGATATTATATTTAATACATTTTAAGACTCTGGGTAGTGAAGAATATATTTTATTTTAGAACACATAAATCTCACTGACAGGAGGCAAAGCCCTATTGAAGACATGGTGGAGCAGTTGTATTTTGGTTTCTTCCCTTAGTTCTAACATATGATCTTTAGTATATGTCTAGTTCTTCTTCCTCCTCCTCCTCCTCTCCCTCCTCCTCCTCTTCCTCCTCTTCCTCTTCTTCTTCTTCCTTTTCTTCTTCATCGTTCTTTTTTTTGTCTTTTTGAGACAGGGCCTCCCTGTAGCCCTAGCTGGCCTGGAACCCACCGTGTAGATAAAGTTGGCCTCTATTTCACAGAGATCCACCTGCCCCTGCCACCTGAGTGCTGGGATTAAAGGCATGTGCCACCAGCCCAACTCCTAGTTCTTATTTCTACTTTTTTTATTTATAAGTTTTATTTTATTTTATGTGTATAAGTGTGTTGCCTTCATGCATATAAATGCACTCATGTTGTGCAATTTCTGCAGAAGTCAGAAGACAGTGTTCAGTCCTGAGCCCCTGGAACTGGAGTTACTGATGTTAGTCACTATGTTGGTGCTGGGAAACGAATCCGGGTTCTCTGAAAGAGCAGCCAGTGCTCCCAACCACTGAGCCATCTCTCCATCCCATCTAGTTCTTATTTTTAAGGTGTAGCTTTTCTAAGGAAAGTATGTAAGGTATTTTCTAAAGTACTGTTATCATAATGAGATACAGAGCCAAATATGGTTGTTCTTGTAATCCCTCACTTGGGAGGAGGATTACTGCATGTTAGAGCCTACTGTGGGCTACATAATAAGTTACACATCAACCCAAGTGAGCTATAATTTGGGAGTATATCTAAAACAAACAAGTACCCCCACAACTCCTCCACTCATTAAAAATCCCCATCAGACAAAAAACTTCAACTCCAAATGTTGTTTCCTCTGAGTATGGACATTGCTGACATTTCTGTAACTCTTTTACTTTTTTAGCTCTTGTTCCCTCTGCAGATCAGAGTTAGATAAGGATTTGAGGATCCTTTGTGTGCAGATATTTGATTCTAAAAAATTGGGAACCTCCTCTGGCTCCTTTCTAATGCAGCTTCTCCAAGAGCCTTGAATTCTGAATTCTGGCTCTTCAGTCTCAAGACTGAGGCTTCTTGACACTTTTTTCCGGTGAATCAAAAAGAGGGCCAAACTGGCTAAAATATGTGTTCCTTTCTTATTTCAAAGGTCATATTACTGAACTCTGACTGAATTTGTTTCTTCAGTCTTACAATGTAGGTAAAATTGTTCTTAATCTCATCATGTAGCTCAGGCTGGACCAGAGCTTTGGAGATCCTCCTGCCTTGTTGCTCAGTAGCAGGATTTTAGTTGTGCCTGCCACGCCTAATAGCGTTAAATAGTTTTTCTACTTCCTTTAATATTAGTTCATTTTTCTCTTCATTCTTTTAGAAGAAATACCAGATAATTTTAATATGGTACTTCATTAACATATGAATTATTTACAAGTGCCCAGTTAATTTTCCTAACTTTCCTGAGTTTTCTATTTTTTTGTATATTAATGCCTAGCATATCTCTTCTGTAAGAGAATGTGCTCTCAATTATTTAAACCGTTTAAAGTTAGTTGTTTTGCTTTGTTATTTGCCTCGTGTAGTGCATGCAACCAAGTTTGGTAAATGTTCCTTAAAAGAATGTTTGTCATTGTTGTATAGAGATTCATTGTCCAGGAAATCAGATTTATTCATTTCATTGGCCAAATTACTGTTTTTCTATTTATGTCTGATTACTCTACCAGTTATTGAAAATCTACATAATTTTCATGTACTTGTGGTCTTCTGTTCTTTGGCCTCGTCACTGTTTTCTTCATGTGTCTGAAGTTTTTGAGCTAGTTGTATGTGATGTAGGCTTGTTATGCCTTTCTTAGTAGTGTAATGATTTTACCATTACAGCCTATCCTTCTTTCTATCTAGGAATAGTTTTTCCTGAAGACCCTGTTTAGTTGATTCCTTTTGCTGCTGCTCTTTTGTTAATGTTTTGGCTCATCTTCTATCAATCCTTATACTTTACCTCTCCCTGTGCCCTTATATTTAATTTTTTATTTATTTTTATTTTATGTATATACATGTTTTGCCTGCATGTATGTAAGTGCACTCATGTGCGCAAGGCCCATGGATACCCAGAAACTAGGGTTATGGATGGTTCTTAGCTGCATGCGGATAATGAACCTGGGTGCTCTACAAGAGCAGGCAGTGCTTCTAACTGCTGAGCCATCTCTCTAGCCCCATGTGCCCTTATTTTAAAGTTGGTCTTCTGAAAATACTGTACTACTGGCTCCCTTCCTGTTCTCTTTCCTCTCTCCCTCCCTTCCCTCTTTCTCTCTTTCTTTCATAGTGCTGGGGATCGAACTGTACAAGTGCTGTATCACTGAGCTGCATCTGGTAGAACTGAAGTTGTTTTCCTTACGTCTGCTTGTCAACACTTGTCCAGTAACTTATGTTTTTATATTTAATAAATTTCTAATGAATTAGGTTAATATAGTCTATGTATTTTTTTGGATTTTGTGTGTCATTTTTTTTCACTTTTCTAGCATTCTTTTGAAATTCACCCTATTATAATTACATCAACATCAAGTACCTGTTATGGTGCCTGTTGTTGTGATGATATAAGGTATTTCATACTTAGGTAGATGGTATAACTAACCAATTTGCATGTGAGGTACACTTTGTTTCAAAAATTATATTTAATGTGATTTTGAGATACCTTTCAGTAATCCCTTAATAGAGGATTTAGGAAGTCTAAGAAAGGATGACATTCAAACAAATACTCCCTAAATTCTAATCCACACTGATCTTCTTTGACATGACTGAGGCACAATGATTATTTGAAACCAGGTGTAGGCATAGTAGCTTCTCCTTATGCTGGCTTCGCTAGTTCTTAGTATTCTAGTTCCACCTTGGAGTTATGTTTTGTGATCCTAAAATATTAATGGGCTCCAGATCCTTTCCAGGAGACTGAGTCTTAATTCTTCACAAAACTTTCTAACCATTGTCATTTTATTGGTGGGAGGAAATTTTGACTCTTATTGTGCCCATGTCCTCTGCATTCCTCCAGAGCAACCTCTTTGCTAAACATTGTCTTCTCTAGTATCATCTCACTCTTGCATCTAACTCTTGATGCAAGATCTCTTCTTGATCTAGTATCATCCAGTTTCCAGTCTAGAGGTTGGAAACTGAAGTGTCACTTTGTTTTCAGTCCTGAAGCACAAGTCTCCTTAATTCATAGAAGCACTGAAGTCTTGCCATCTTTTAAAATATGAAATGTAAAAAACACTTGGTTAAATTCCAAATATAGTAAGATGGAAAGATATGAGACAAGTTCACAGAAGCATTGTAGTAGTTTAGAGCTATTGAAGAGTAATACAGGCTATGATGAAAATTTTAGCTGGGCCTAGAAAGAACCAGTTGGACTAGACTGTACTAAATGGAGATGAGAAAAGTATTAAGTATATTAAGTATAAAATAGTACATAATATAAAGATTATTAGATTTGAAAAGTACAGATTAACATATTAAATATATTTTAAATGAAAATGTTGAAAGCTAAGTTTAAAGTCTAGTAATTGAAGTGATACTGAGTACTGGTAAAGCCTGACAGCTATAATTTGTGCTAATTTCTTTGTTACTTTTTTATTTTAACCCTAAACTAATCAAGTTAATTTAGTTCATTCTTAGTTAATAGAAACATTGGTTAAATGTTATGGTACTTATAAAATTGTTAATATCTACTAGTTTTTATTCTGTGGTCTCTAGTTATGTACTTTGGTCTCCAGGAAGTGGTTTCTTATGCTTACCTCTTACTCTGTTCTCATTGTACTTCAAGCACTGTGGTCAGAAGGAAGTTCTTTTTATTCCTTCAAAATACTTTATGTAATTGATCTACTGTGTAGGTTTTCAACAGAACAGGTAAAGCTTGTGAAATTTTGTCAGCTGTAGTATTTTTCCATTTAATTCAGAATGATCATTAAGTTTTAAAAACTTTTAATTCCGTATTAGAAAATAAACATCTTTCACCACCTGTGATTATCTTATTTTATTTTACTCTAAATCTGTTGTTTTCCAAGCACTTTCATGTGTCAGGATAGACGTCTACATTTTCCACCAAAAAGTGTTACACTGCTTTTTACTTCTCTCATGTTTTGTGACCTACTACTGTGTGCATTCTTTCAAATATTACTCATCCTTTAATATAAACACTCACTAATATTGTCTACCTTTATAATTATTGTTGATTGTATTATAGATTGAAAAAAGAACCCAATTATATTATGTTACTTTTTGATGACTTCTACAACGTTCCTTTAGTTATAATAGAATTTAAATAACTGCCAACTATGTCTTTAAAATTTTTGAAAGTTTGCCTTTTCCTAAAAGGAAATCAGTTTTAAATGAAATCATTTTTAAAATCTCGAATTAAAAGTGAATGATATTTTCTTTGTTTTTTTTTTTTTTTAATTTAAGTTTGCTAGTTGCTCCTTGCATGTTGAATTTCTAGTAACTACCACCCGCACGTCAGGTTGTTATGTAACTGAGTATTATAAGAACTGATGTTCAGTAAGCTATTATTAGCTTTTGATTTTCTGTACTTCTGGTCTTAGCTTATAATTCTTTCATTTAGTCAGATTTTCTATTAACATAATTTTTAATTTTATTAAAGTGCAATGAATTTTGTATCTTATTCTGAATGAGTGTGGTGATTTCTACTTTAAAATTTTGAGCTATGTAGTTTTAGTATAAATTAGAACTTTAGATCTCAACATTTCTTTTAGAATTAACAATTTTCAGTTGTATTTTTGACATTGCTTCAACATTATTTTCCAGATAAAGCCTTATGTTCATATAATTCAGGTAAACTTAGCATGTGCAATGTTTAATGCATGTATTCATATGTGCAGTTTAGTTGATTTTGTTGTTGTGTGTTTTGTGTGACTACTGTGCATATATTCAATCGATAGCAGATTTTTGATAGCTTCCCATTTATGCCTATAGAAATCTTTCAGTATTGTCATGCGTACATGTTTATTATTTTGGTATCAAAACTGTCCTTAAAACAGAGATTTGTTATTTTAATATATCTGAATTTTCTCTTAAGTATAATATTGTTTAACTTATAAAGTATGTATAATACTTAATTTTAAATGGATATATATATATATTTATCTTGATTTATTTTTACTTAGTGTGTTTATGAGTACAGGTGCATGTGCACTGTGGGGTGTGCATGGGAGGTCAGAGGACAACCTGTGGGAGTCAGTTCTCCCATCCACCATGTGGTTTTCAAGGCTCAAATTCAGGTTGTTAGCCTTTACACACTGAGCTGTCTCACTAGCCCTAACTGGATATAATTGTAAATGTTTTTGACTTATAAGGCGCTGCTCTTAAAAATTCTAAGCATTTTAATTTAAAATATATTTTAATTACCTTTGCTCCGATACCTGTACCCGCAGCATTTGGGAGATAGAAATAACATTATCTGAAGTTTAAGGTTATCTTTAGCAGGTTAGGGAGCTTTCGGCTAGACTGGGCAGCACGCAGCCCTGTCAAACCAAACAAGCCCAAAGCACATCGTCAGCCTGTTACACTAAAGTTTTACATCTATTATACTGAAGAAATCCATCATTTAAAACCAAGATTGAGTTATCTGGTCACATTTTCTAGTCATAGTTATCTGGTTCAAACAATAGCACAAAACTAAGCACCACAGTATAGTCTTCAAGTTCTTCTAAACTACCACTGTAGGAAGGTTTCCTGGCCATCTCACAGAGAGGGAACCCAGGGGGAGCTTTTGTCTTAATAAGAAAATAGAGAAGGAGCTAAGAATTCATAGAGACCTAAGCTACTACAGTTCATGGAACAGGACTTGAGATGGAAGAACTGCAGTGAGAAAGGCCCAGAAGCCTACAGTGCATACAGCTTAAGTAGTCAGCTGAGTATTGAATATAGGGAACTATCTGGTACTAGGAAAAGAAGTGGCCCCAAAATTGGTACCTGAGAATAATGGCTGTTAAGTACCCAGAAGTGTCAGGCTTCAAAAGTAAGAACTGGTTAATCACAGGCAGAACACCATAAAACATAAATTGTTGTCAGATTTGAAAGGATTAAGATATTTCTAAGTAAATCAACTTTATATAGGGGAAAGCTGAAAAAATATTTATGAGAGACAGAGAGAATGAATATACAAAAAAGGACAGTTGGTATAACTACAGTTTCCATAAATATTAAAGTTGCAGTGGAAAAATTATGATGAGCAGTGTGCTGGATAGTTTGACAAACTAAATGAAATAGAAATTTTTCCACTAAATACATAGAAGTGACTGAGGAAGAAAGGAATACCTTCAGCAGGCATATGTGTGTGTGTAATAAAATTGAATTTGTAAATAAAAGCTTTTCTACAAAGGAAATTCCATGCCCAAGTAAATCTTCCAAACACTGGATAATGATCTAATACTAATTCTACACAAGTTCCTGAAGAAAAATTGGAAGTTGACAATACCTCCAACTCTTTAAAATGATACCATTATAGGACAAATACATTAGAAAAGATCTTGAAACCAATAAGCCCCATGAAATTATTAGAACAAATTTCACATATTAAATTTTAAAAGCTTTAGTGTAAAACAAGTATAAGAAATGGAATTCGTGATACATTCCATATATGCATATATGAGCAGTAATATATCCTAATCAAATGCTTTGTATGTCAGGAATGCCATGTTTCTTTAACATCTTAAAGTCAAAGTACTCTTACCCTCCTAGTAAACTAGAGAAAACATACTGTATATAAAATTAAAATATAACATGCTATTTAAAAATCATGTAAAAATAGGAAATGATTAGGGGTAAATTTGGAAAAAAAAATAAAATAGTTAAGAATGAAAGCTATAAAATACTGTTAAAGAGAAAAATTTAAAGACTGAATTAAGTAGAGAAATATACTTTGTTAATGAGTCAAAATGTAAATATTGTGTTATTGATCAACGCAAAAAGGAATGTACCAGTAGGCCTTTTTTTGTATATTGAGAAAGCAATTGCCAAATTAATTTAAAAATAAATACCTTGAATTGCTAAAAAATAACTGAAAAAATGTTCAAGTTGTGAGCCTCCTAATACTTGATTTTAAAACTGATAAAATTACAGTAATCATGACAGTATAATAAAAAATAGACAAATTCATCAATGGAACATATTAGAGAATACATATACACATACATACACAGGCAAAGGATATTAAACCAAATTAAAAATCCAAACACGGAAAAGCAGTAGATACTCTTAGCTGCTGAGCCATCATCTCCCAGTTTTCAGAATAAAACATTAAATAATAATAATAATAATACAGAATTAATTACCCATGAATAATCTACTGAAAGTTGCATAAACTGTCTATAGAAAAGTTATCATTTTATTTAATAGTATTAAGGAACACCTAAATAAATAAATACTAAATTCATATTAGTTTGACCTGTCTGAGCTGTAGAATTAACACAACTCCAATTGTATCAGATATCTCCTTAGGAAGTGATGAGAAATTCTAAATATACAGTAAACTAAAACATCAAGATTAGCTAGAATATTCTCGTGAGGACGGGAAGATGAAAATCCTGTTTTAGATATCTTCTTTAGTACCTTCAAAACACTGTGTAATTGGCATGAGGACAAACCCGTTGATGGAATTAGACAGAGAGCCTGGAGTCAGTGTACAATGCAGGGACCTGAGGTTCATTCAGGGTAAAAGAAAAAGCAGCTCAGTAAGTGAGCTGGAAAATAATTTCACCATAAGAAAACAGGTATAATTGGATCTTTGTCTTTCATTTTGTCCAATAAAGGTCTGAGTGAATTAATGAGTTAAAATATGTAATTTCAGAGTCTTCCAAAAAGTTCAAGCCTTAGTGCTAAAGCAGTCTAGAAGATTTATTATAAGATTAAACTTTACAAAAAATGTTCCAGAAGCTGGAAATTCTTTGCAAAGTGTTTATAAGAAAGATTGAAGTATCCGAGCTACTTGCTGGCCATCATTAAGGGAAAGTAATGAAAAAGTCTGTGGCAGTGGAGTGCCTCTTCATCTTGTGGAGTTCTAGTCTCAGGGAGGAAAGGACAGGCCAGGAAGGAAAGTGCATTGAAAGTGGAGATTATCAAGGAAACCAGAAAATAAATTAATCCAGATGTGGGGACCTAGATTTTTCCTTGTTAGGAATTTGCAACTGTGCTTTCCTGAGATCTGGGAGAAGATATAGGAGGAGTTCCAGTAAGGCCTTAGAGAAGCATCAAAGATATTAGGCTTCGGTTTTATTTTAATTGTTTTAAAAACCAGAGAAAATTGAAAAAGAAATAGAAAAATCACATAGTGGCAGTCTTGCAGTCAACTCCAATTAGTATGATATGTTCCTTGGTGTATATGCTTTTTATTTATAAACCAGTTGTATAGTTTTCCTATTCCTATTTGAAGTAAATGTATATGGTTTACATAAATTTAAAGTACATATAGTAAAAATACCTATTTTTTTCAAACATCTATTTTTATGAATGAATCACTATAACCAACTTATATGCATTTTTCTGTGTATTTTTAAATAGTTTATGCTATATAAACTCATATTTAAATTTTTTTCTAATATTTAGGAATAGGCCACTGTTTTATATATTATACTTTCTATTTTTAATATTTATTTATTTAATGGTTGTTTTGGCTATTTGTTATGTTCTGTATTTCTTTTTTGAGATAAGGTCAAGCAGTTCCAGAGTAGTCTTGAACTCAAGAGCCTACTGCCTCAAGCTTTATGATTGCTGGGATTATAGACATAGGCCACCCCATATACATGTACCACTAAGAAATAGTGGTAATTGGCCTGTCTAACATGGTGTCTCCAAACCATAACAACAGCAGCAGAGAATACTAATGATTCACACACTCACCCACACATGTAGTCTTTTGTGAAAGAACTATATGCCTCCCTTCAAGTTAGTTATAGGTAGTATCACTTTATTCATCCACAGTTTGAAGAAATGTATCAAACTTTTTACCAGTTATTTGTTGGAAACCCATCTTTTCCTTCAGGGTTAAGTACCTTACCCTCTCTCCCCACTTCCTCTCTGGTTCCTTCCCTTCTAGTGGTGACTATTATTTGTAGTTGTTAGGTTTGAATTATAACTATAATAACATATATGTTGAAATCCTAACCTCTAGTTACCCCAGAGAGTGACTTTATTTATAAATTAAGACTTTAAGGAGATAATCAATTTAATATGAGGTTATTAGTGTTAGTCCTGATCCAGGATAACTAGTGGCCCGATAGAAAGAAGTCATTAGGTCAGAAAAGCAGATGTACACAGAGGTCAGACCGTGCGAGTAGAGTGATGCATCTGCAGATCACATGACCCAAAGATGGCTGAAGAGACAAATAAGAATTCTCTCCTGGAGTTGATACAAGGGAGCAACAGGGTTCCCCTAAAGGGTCCTTAGTCTCATTCATGAAAGAATTTAAGAATGGTCTCATTAAAGAGCTTCTGGACAATTTTATTGGATTTTAAGAAAGAAATCTCAGGTCAGGCAAGCTGTAAATCTCATCAGCTGCCTTGAGGGGAAGGCCAAAGGAGAGAAGGAAAAGCCAGGAAGCCTTGAGCTTTAGCGCCAGCATAGAAGTAAGGTAAGACAAAGACACCATGTGGTGGACTAGCAGCCACGTAGCCTTGAGGAGAAGAGAGCTTTAGAGAAAAAGGTAAAACAACAACAAACCCAAATGTTGGGGCAGCACAAAGCCTTAGGGGAAAGCATGGTTAGAAAACAGATATGACCAAAAGGAGAGGTTTTGCTCTGAAGAATTCAGAAAAGCTGGCCAAACTTAGAAAAGCTGACAAGATTATGGAGAGCCACATGCATGTCTCTGACCCAGAACTGAAAATTGATCTCTGAAATTTTGATATATCACTTGTCAATTTGATAATAAAAAAGTAATGAGAAAAGAATTCTCATGTTAAAACACTAAAAGCTGAAAATCAGCGCAATTTAGTTATCCTAATAGAATGTTTCTGTGGGATAAGATAATGTGATCCTAAAATTCATATGTAAAATGCAAGATATCAATAATACTGTAGAGGAATTTGCTTATCAATGTATGGCATGATGGTTACAAAAACAATAAGTTATTGGTTTGTAGATAATGAGCTCTGCAAGGGAAAATAATAGAATACCTGATATATCCTTCCAGATAGAATGCATTCATTTATGTCACAGGTTCTATCACAGATTACTGGGAAGTTATAAATATTAAATGAGTAATGCTGAGATATGTGCTATCCACAGGAAAAATAATTTATATTTCTATCTTACATTATACACATACTGAAGTAAAACTGGATGATTATACAATTACAAAAAGTAAAAGATTCAAACTTTCCAGAGGAAGACATAGGAAATTCATTTTTTATTCATATACTTAGGAAAGTTTTCTTGTTCATAAATGAAACAATAAAAGCCTTCATTGAAATGCAAAAATTAATGTACTAATTAAACCTAAGACTTGACTTCATCAGAACTGCAAAAGACAAGATCCAAATAGAGTGACCATAATTATGACGCATAATTTTTTACTTCTTCCAAGTCCATTTAATAAATATTGTCTATTTTTTCCTTTCTGCCCTGTCTCTTGGGAAGTTGTCAGGTTATTCTCATTTCTAAGTCAGTTCAGGCTGTAAACACACTTTGTGTATGAAGCTTTATGATATACGGATGCAGAAGTTCACTTGGTGAGACTACCTGATAGAAAAATATAAGGCGTGCCACGTATGGTGGCACATACCTTTAATCCCACCACTTGGGAAGCAGAGGCAGGTGGATCTCTGTGAGTTCAAGGCCAGCTTGAACTATGTAAATAGTAAGTTCCAGGCCAGCTGGGCTACAGTGAGAAGGTATCTCAAAACCTATGTATGTAGTCATGTTCCTTTCCCCTAAAAGCAGAAATGGAGAACTGTGGTAGCCAACATCATATACTTTCCATCATGGAAGAGGGCTGGATTTAAGGCCAACAAATTAACAAACAAAAGGTGAAACAGTATTTCTGACAGGTTTCAAATATTGGAAGACATTCCTGGAACAACTTGATTATCTCTGCTTTAGATACATTATGCAATATGCATTGTCAGGTTGGGCTTTTTAAATCTATATAGGAAAATGTTTATTTTCTGATAAAACTGAGATCCGTATACCTAAGTGGTGGGTAGTGTGACATAAAAGACTAAGTATTTTGGAAATTTCCACACTGTCCTCATTCATCATTCCATGTTTTCTGGCACTAGGAAGAGAAAAAGCTTTAATAAAACATTCTGTCAGACAGTGTATATCTATTCCTGAGACACATGTGGGGAACAGAAATGTTAAAAATTAAATAATGTGATTATTTCTGTGCACGATATATTTCATATTTAAGATAAAACTACAGTCTATTTTTGATATTAAAGTTGTATTGAGATTAACATTAAATTGTTTTAGATTAGTTTTTAAAGACCATAATGATCTTAACTTATAACAACTATTAATTCTCTTAGGCTGTTTCTTAGAAAAGAGCACAATTTGCAAGTTAATTATTTTAGTTTTAAGTGTAATTTATTCTTGTCTTCTCAAGTCAATGGAAAAACAGCTCAACTAGAGAACAAAGAAGCTCAAGATATCATAAATTAACTTACTTTTCTGAATTCTCTATGATTATGAAAAATAAAAAGTGAACACCAGATTTTTAGTCATGCTTATTAGTCAATGTTATATTAAGTACTGTGAAAATAACAGATTTCCTGTGTTTTGAAATGTACCAAGCTTTGTGCTTTTGTCTGAAAGCATTGTATACTAACTCATTTATCAGCAAACTTGAATTCTATGGTTATTTCAGACTAATTGCCATTTAGGAATTCTGTCTACACTTTTCCTGAGTAATCTATATAAATTGTTACTTCCTCCTGATCTGTATCCTCACCTCATGACATGTGTGAAAATAAGTGTTGGTAAGCTTTTAATGACTCTATCTTTTATGACCCTCAAGTATTTAATTCATAATTCTTTTATTTATCTTTACGATTTAGGAGGTTTTGTGATTCGATTTATTTATTGCTATTATTTGCTTCCTAGGATCAAAGAGAATAAGTGACAGTGAAGTTTCCGACTGTGAGGATGGGATCGGTGTGGTTTCAGGTAAGAATTATTTTATGACCATAAAAGGGGACCATTATTCATCATTAAACAAAAGGAAAACAATTTGGTTCCTTAAAGATGCTAGTTCCATCTAAGTAAATATTCACAATTTTTCTATTTAAAACAACTAAATAATAATTTTAGAATAAATTAGAGTTAGTGTTAGGCATAACTAAAAGTTTATATGCAGTCTATTCTTAATATTTAGAACAATTTGATTCTTCTTCCAGTTTAAATAACTTAATACATTTCATAATTATTATTCTAATATGGGGAAATATGTAAGACATACTGCAGTGGATTCAATAATTTTTTGTCTGTTTGATAATTTTTCTGAGTATGGGTCAGCATACCTGAATCAACTTTTCAAAATTTAATTGCCATGTTTTATCTTACTTTTTATTAAGCATGGACAATATACTAATTTTTAAGACCGCAAACATATTTTGTATATTTCATATAAAGGTTTAAGATACACCTCAATAAAGTGGTTTGAAGAACATTTTTCTGATAGTTTTCCTTAGAGATCATTACTTTTGTTTATGTTATTTATATTATTCTTTTATTAGTAGATTTATTTTACTTCTGTATGTGATATTTACTATATGATGTCATATTACAGTATGCCTGAGTAAAAGCAACCTGAGTTTTGACATCCATTTTAAGCCTTCAGCAGACCCAAACTGCCAAGAACCTGTTCCTTCAGAATTCTTTTACAACTCTGCTGTGGAACCAGGGCCTTTTTTTTTTTTTCCATTTAAACAGTATATCCAGCATGAAATAAGGACCTTTATCAGAGATATTGACAATTGAATCCCATCTGTTGTTTGCAAAGACATGGAATAATTTCCATATATCTATTATTTTCAACAAGCTGTTTGCAGTGCTTTTTTTGAAAATGTAACACATCCACATACATTCATACATAATTTTGGAGTCATGGGGAAAGAAGGGTTATGAGGAATTAAAAGTATATACTTTGGGTTACAAGAGTAGTTCAGGGCCTCATAACCTTCTTTATGTTAAACAAGCTAAGATAAAAATAAACTTGGGTTGTAAGGTTAAGTAAAAGTCATTTGTCCAGAGTATGCTCCTGTTGTGAAAGCTATTCTGACATCTCTCTTCTAAATGTCTAGCCACATCAGTATTTTTTCACCTTAGTATTTCCCTTCAGACCATTAAAGCCATTTGTCTTCATGTTATTTTTAGGTATATCTCAATTCTTTCATTTTCCATTTTATGTTTAAATTTTTTGATTTGTTCATTTTTAATTTAAGTGTATGGGTGTTTTGCTTGCATGTATGTAAGTGCACCATGTGTGTGCAGTGCCTATGGAGGCCAGATTAGGGCACTGAATTCCCTAAAACTTTAGTTACAGATGGTTGTTAGCTGACATATGGGTGTTGGGAATTGTAGTAAGGTTTTCTACAAAAACAACTAATGCTCTTGCAACTGAGACATCTTTCCAGCCCCTCATTTTCCATTTCCAAAATAACAAAAAAGCATTCATTTCATTGAATCTTGCATTAATTAAAAAAATTGGCTAGTATGGTAAAATATAAAACTGATACCTATTAATAAGATATTGTGTGATGCTTTGATATCTGTATACTTTTTGACATGAAAAATCAAGTTTAACATCTGCCTCCTCAATCATTTACCATCGTGTTTATGATGAAGATACTAAAAATCATTTTCTAGACACGTATGATGGTGAATGCTTTAATCCCAGCACTCAGGATGCAGAGGCAGGTGAATCTTTGTGAGTTCAAGACTGGCCCCTTGGTCTACATAGTGAGTTCCAGGTTCACTGGCGCTGTAGGGAGACCTTGTCTCAAAAAGACCAAAAAACTCCTGTTTTTCTAGTTTTCTGAAATATGCCCTTCATAATTATATGTTTCAGTTTTGTTTCCATTACTATGATAAGACACCCTGAGAATATCAATCCAGAAAGGATTTATTTTAGCTCCTACATCCAGTTTATAGTCCATCATTATGGAGAAGTTAAGGTGGCAGGAACTTGAAACTGGCAGTATGCCCATAATCAAGAACACAGAGAAAATGAATTTACAAGCTATACACTCAACTAGCTTTCTTCACTGTTAATAAAGTTCTCTGTTCAGGGAATGGTGTCACCCACAGAGGGAAGATCTTACCACCTCAGTTTAAGTAATAAGAATAATCCTACACAGAGATCCCCGCATGCCAACTCAAGGCAGAGACTATCTTCCCACGTGATTCTTGATTGTATCCATTTGACAGTAAAGCTTACTATCACACTCTCTCTTATGTGCAGGAGAGAAAGAACTTTCCTCATTTCTTTGTTTCCACCAAATGCCTAAGTATGCTCATTTTGTTATTTTTCCATACTATCAAAAGAATTGCATATTTAGGAAAAATTATGGATTTATTATTTACATTTTCTGTATGGTTTTTCATGTGGGGTTGTAAAGAAAGATCTTTTTACACTAAATAGTGATGGTACTGATAGAACAAAATCTCAACCCAGCCAGTTGCTTACTGCTTATATAATTTCAGGAAAGTTAAGAGGCTTGGAGGTTTCCTGAGTTCTTGTGAGTGAGCTTTAAGACATTCTTCCTTCCTCTAGAAGAAATCTTTCAATAAACTTGAATTTCTTTTTATTTTTTTTTTTATACAGGTTCTCACTGTTTAGCCTTGGAACTTTCTGTGTAGTACAAATTGGCATCAAACTCACAGAGATTTACCTGCCTCTCTTTCCCTAGTGCTGGGATTAAAGGAATCCAACTTAAAGCTCAGTTTCTTGAGGGTCTCCTGCCAGTCCTCATAGTTGTTTTGTTACATGACTGCAATAGTCATGTCCAACACAGAGGAAACAACTACAATGCACTCTAGAATAATTTCACATTTGTTATTAAAGAATAGTGTTTAGAAAACATACTTGATTAAAAGTACATATCTGTTATGTCTGAATATAATAAATACAATCTTTCTTTTCTCAGTATTAGTACTCTTTGCCTATCTGAGACTATTAATGAATTAACTATTCAATAATCCATTGAATAGGAAATTTTTTGAAGTAGTTTGCATTTTGCTAATTTGAAATATCATGTGGTTTTTGGATATGATATTTGATCATGCACTATATTTTTTCTTACCAATTATTATTTTATTTAGGCTGTATCATATAGTATTTTTCTGCATGTAAAGAACTAGGGAAAGTAAGATGCAGTGGATTTGTTTGGACCTTCCGCAGAAGAGCAGAATTCAAACAAGCAGAGAGGACAGGAAGAATGCTTTAGAATGTAAAGAGTTACAGGAGGGAGCTTATGAATAAAAAAAAAATGCTGTGGTGTAAGGGACTATGCGGGTCTGGGGATAGGCTTGATGTGGGATGCCTTTAGTGTGAGGGAAGTGTGGACCCATGGGAACGAAACGGGAGAAAAAGAAGTGTTCAGCCACTCTCAGCTAGGGAGTGCAATGGAGAAGGATTCTCCTTTAGGCCAAGAAATGTAGCAGACTGACCTGAGACCTGAGGGATGTTGCCTTTGGGATCTCTGACTACTGCTCTGAGAATTTTGCCTATATGAGAAATGTGGAATGATCTTCATATTTTTTTAACATCAAAATCAGGATTGTGACTTTACAGTTTATGTTCAAATTTTCTTTGCATAACCCATCACTTCAGTGTATGATGCAGAATTTATACTGATATGAAAATTGCAACTAAAATTTACATTTATGTCATTTCATTAAATGCTTTCCTTCCCTTCTTTTTAATGTGATTTTTGTTTTAAAGCTCCACTATAACAAATAGTTTAGTAGAGAATAAATAGTTTAATCAATATTTTATTGAATAGTTAATCTCTACCATACTAAGCAGATAATAGTTTCTGATGCATGTAATTCATAATTATATACTCACCACACTGCGTAATAACATACCATCACTTTCCCCATTTTTTTACCCTGATCAACATACTTAAGCATATTTATTTTGTTAATTTGTATTCTGTCAAAGTATCATATCTTTTGGAAAATGTATACTTTATGATTTTGATTAATAGTGTCTGGAATAATTTTTCAAAGTTTTCGTCAAACAGCAAATAGCTCTGAAGTTTTTAAATAATTTCAGATGGGAACCATATTTATAGTTCAGTTGATATTTTGTTGCCTATAAACAGATTTATTTACAGTTACAGATAACAGTCTGTCAAATCAGAATATTAGTTGCAAAAACTAGTGATCCTTTTTAAACCTTAGCTATCAATCTTTTCTGAATAAGAAATTATTTCTGGTGATTTATGCAGTTTTTCAAAGTTGAAAAGCAATTGTATTAAAAAGTAACTATGCTGGAAGTACTGTTTTCCATGTGTTTCTATTTTCTAAAAAGAATTTTTAGAATCATTTAGGTTCATAGTTTAGCGTACTGTTCAGACTTCACACACACTCTCACACTCGCACGCTCACGAGTCTCCCATTATAGACACCCCCGGCCACACTCTCACACTCGCACGCTCACGAGTTTCCCATTATAAACACCCCCGGCCACACTCTCACACTTTCACGCTCACGAGTCTCCCATTATAAACACCCCCGGCCACACTCTCACACTGGCACACTCACGAGTCTCCCATTATAGACACCCTGGCCACACTCTCACACTTGCACGCTCACGAGTCTCCCATTATAGACACCCCGGCAGTGGTGCGTGTTTCAGTTTATTTCCCACCCTGACTTCATAGTCATACGAAGCAGTGATTACGGTAAATCTCCACTTATGGTGTAAGCTATATACATTTCAGTAATGTATATTATTTCAACAATACATGCCCACATACTTGTATTTTGCCGTGTTTTCTGCTCTTCTTTTCTAAATTTTTTAATTGAAATTTTGTGTGTTTCATACAGAGCATCTTAATCATCTTTATGCTTCCTTCCCTATTGGAACCATCTCATAAACACTCCCACAATGGATCTCATACATTTTGTCATTTGTGTCTCAAGTCAGGTTCGTGCCCTAGACATCCCTCAGTGCAAGTTCATCCACTGAGGTCTAGTCAGCCTATCTAGAGTCCCTTCCTTTAAGAAGATCGGCTCTTCCAAACTCAACAGTAACCTGTTGCCAATAGTTCTTTGGCTAAGACTGGGGCCTGCTGCCCCCCAGTTCTGTGTTGGGTTTTTGTCTGCTTGAGTTTGCATGAGTCTTGTGCATGCTGACACCATTACTGTGGGTTCAGGAACCCAGATGACTCTTATTTCCTTATGGTCATGTACTTCCTACCCTGACTCTTTCAGTCTTTCTGCCTTCTTTTCCTTAGTGGTCCCTGAGCCCTGAGTGGGTGAAGTTTAATATAGGAGTCTTGTCTGAGGATCTGCATTCTGCAGACTCTTATTCTCTATGGTTTGACCATTTGTGTCCTTTTGTTGGCCCTCTGTTGTATGAGGGAGCTTTGTTGATGAGAGTTGAGAGATGTATTAGTAGTCTCTCTACTCCTTGTTCTACTATGTTCTATGAGCCTTAGGTGTAGATGTTCCATTGTGGCTATGTCACTAAGGATTGGGCAATTCACAATCTCTGTATATGTGACTAGTTGTGGGACTCTTAATAATCTCTGTCTGCTTTGATGAGTAGTGACTGGGATACTTGTCTGTAAATATATGGATCCATATTTAGCACATGGGAAGAAGTTACATTTGTCTAGGGATGTGACAACTTTGGGGTTTTCTCTGAGATCTTTGACCTGTCCAACCTTGTGTATTTGACTGTGTTCCTACTTTTAACACCTTCATACTTTCATCGTCGCCCTCTCCTTTCTAGCCCTAGCCGTCACTAATGTCATCTCCCTGCTTTTGCCTTAACCAGAGTATAATTTTAGACAGTCATTTTTTTTCTCAAATTTTGGTGTGATTTGATTAACACATACTAATTATGCATATTAATGAGGTACAGTGTGATGCTTCAGCTCATGAAACACTAGATACTAGTTAATTACAGTAATCACCATTTCATTTTGCTTACCATCTCTTTGTTTATAGCCTTCAGGCTTCTCTTTTCTAACCATGATAAAGTCTGTGCTTTATTATTATGAACTACATTCATCCCACTCTGAGATAGAATATCAGAACTTGATTTTTTCTATCCATCTATGTTTTCATAATGATAATGAAGTTTCCCTTTTCTCCCACCCTACATTCCATCCTTTCAAGGCTTTAATACTTAATAATCTATAGTCAGAGTTTTTTTAAACTTTCCACATGTGAGAGAGATTGTGCTATTCTTGTCTTTCTGTGTCCTCATTGTTTCACTTGATGTTCACCATTTCCACCCATATTGCTGGAGACTATGGGATGTTTTTCATATGACTGAGTAATATCTCAGGGTGTATATACATATATATATGTGTATATATATATGCCCTGTTTTTATGGATATAAGTGCCTAGACTCATTTCATATCTATGCAGTTGTGATTAGTGTCATAGTAAAGGTGGAATTGCTGATATCTCTTTGGGATGCTGAGTCTGTTTACTTTGGATTTAGACCTTGAAGTGGGCCAGGTAGATCACATGGTAGATCTATGTTTGATTTTCTAGGAATTTTCTTACTATTTTTGGATATGTATTGCTTTCTACTCTTTAAAGCCCCATGCTTTCCTTAGTTATATCTGTTTTTTCAGCCCCTCACAAAGCCTAACAAGAAATCCCCAAGTAATCCATTTTAAATAATGAACAAATGATCTAAATAGACACTTCTCTACAGAAAAAAAACACAGGGGAATTTCAAATCAAATCTACCATAAAATAGTATCTAACTCAGTAAGAATGGATGTTATTGAAAAGACAAGAAAAAGCAATCACTAGAATGGATGTACAGAAAAACAAACTCTTCTGCATTGTTAATGATAATATAAATACATATGTAACTTCTTAAGCTTACTTTTTAAGTGTCTGCTCATGGGTTCATAACTTAATTTCTTTTTAGCACTGAATAATATTCTTTTGTCCTGATATGTCAGGTTCTTTGTATTGATTCAGCTACTGATAGACATATTCATTTTTCCAATTCTTTTGTTTTGATTGTTTGAGATAGGGTCTCACTGTGCAGCTATGCAGCCCAGGGAGACCTTGAGCTTTTCATTTCTATGTCTCCAGTCTACGTAGGGCTATGATTATAATCATGTGCCTCCATATTTGTTAGTGTCTTTAATTTTTAGCCATTGTTTTTATTCTTAACTTACTAGCTTTACTTTTTAAAAAAGCTTCCTATTGTGAGTTAACCTAGAATTTGCAGTATATGTTTGTAACTACTTCAAATCCACTTTCAAATAATATTCACAGGTGGTATAAGACCCTTAAAACAAAATAATCACACTTCCTTACTATCATCCCTATGTACAATTGTTACCATTTCCATTTAAAAGAGGCAGATGTAATCTAAAATACATATGCATATGATTATGCTTATGTTTTATCTTGCTATAAGTGTATGTAAATGATTTTCTCTGTAAGTACATATAGATGTTTTTACTCTATCCATCAGTGTTTTGGATGTGTGTGGGCATGTGAGTGTGTGTGCAGATGTATGCCATCACCAGCTACTGTGTCTGTTGGACACAGAATTTATTTGTCTATAGAATTTATAGCTATAGATCTCTGGGGCAATTTGCTCTTAGATAAATAGAAGCAATCTCATCCTGATCAGCACCTTGCCTAGTTTACATTGGTAGACTTAAGGCAGTGATTGACTTACAAAAATCATAGTGTATAACCTCACCTATAGCCATAGCGATTCCTGTGCAGTTCATACCGGTCTTCAGAGGGATTAGGGTTAGGACTGCACTCTGCTTAGTTTAGTTACTTCCCTTTCCCTATTTTCTATTTCCTGTGACTACTTCTTCATTTACTCATGTGTATATTGCTCTTTCCCTTTTGCACTGTCCTAGCAAATCTAATCTAATATGAAACGTTAACATGCTGCTAAAAAAAGTCATGTAGGAACTGGATGGAAGCTTTTTCTGAGTTATTTCTGTTGTGATCCTTTATGTAGTCCTTCCTGCCTTTGAATGTCCTTCCTAAATGTTTATAAATTTTTTGACATAGTTATGGTATTTATCATACTTTACATTTATCATGTTTAAAGTCATTTGACCTCACCAGTATCTTAGTTTTTTTAGTAAAACACAAAAGTGTTCAGTGTGTACTTATTATTATATTATTATTTTATCTGCCCTTAGATTATCGACACAATGGTCGAGACCTGCAAAGCTCCACATTGTCAGTGCCAGAGCAAGTCATGTCATCAAACCATTGTTCACCATCAGGGTCTCCTCATCGAGTAGATGTTATAGGAAGGACTAGATCGTGGTCACCCAGTGTCCCTCCTCCACAAAGGTAAGGCATTATACACATTTACTTATATCATGATACTTCTGGCTAATTTAATGTAGGTTATCTTTGATAAAATTTAAACATAAGCCTTCTATAAAAATCTTGCTCATGGTAAAGTGAGATTCCATTCATTAACCTATGTAATAAGAACACAGTGAGATATGGTATGCCTTCTTACTTTGTATGATCTGCATATCACTTTAAGAGTTTAAAATAATTGGAAACTAGCATTAAATAGCACATACATATTATGCTGATCCATTTAAAACCAACTAATTATATTCATAAATCATATAGATATTGGTCATTTAAGAAAGAGGAAAAATAAATATCCTTCTGAAGACTAAAAAAATGCATGGGTCTAGAAGAATGATTTTAAAAATCTGTTGCTCTAGGTCTTATAATAGAAGTCTGTGATCAACCTAACTGAGCACTAAAGGGCTTCATGGAATATAAACCATGGAAATCACTGTCAAGGCTCACAAGAAATATGTGCATAATTTATATTCTATGTGCTTGCAATGGTCAAGAAAATGTAGCCTATCCAAATAGCAGTCTTATAACCAATATTTCTAGCAAATAAGTTAATATTAAACAGTTTACATGGATCAGTTTTACACCTATTGAAGTATGTAAGAGAAGAGTAGATTTACTATGTTTATAAATCTTATTTAATCTTTATGGCTATTATTAAACCTCACAAGTGGTTTATTTCACATAAGAAATTTTAAAGAAAACATACTACATTAAACTTATAAACTTACTTTAAATTGTTTGAAGATGTTGAATTAGCTAAATTTGTAGATGGGACTGAAAATGTTAAAATTTTTCTGAAACATAACTGCTTAACTGTGTAGACATTGATAGAATAAGAATCGTCGCCTGGAATTTAAATTTTGATGCATGTTGGCTGTGTTCATACCCCACCAGCACTTGGGAGAGGCAGAGGCCAGAGGATTGTTGTGAGTTTGAGAGTATCCTTGATTATAATCTTACACGGTCTGTCTTTGTTTCTGTTCATGTTGCTGCGATAAAATATTATTCAGACAAAAGCAACTTAGTGAGAGGAGTGTTTATTTTAGTTTGTAGTTCAAGTTTATAGCCCATCATTGCTCAGGGGTGGGGGAGTCACAGAGGCAGGAGCTAGTCATATTTCTTCAGAAGTACAGGCAATAATAGATGAATGTCTGCTGTTGTTCAGCTCCTTTTCTCCACTTCTGCTGTCTAATACCCAGCCAGGGAATGGTGGCACCCACAGTGGGTGTATCTTCCTACTGAAATCAAGGAAATCAGGATAATCCCCTGCAGGCATGTCCGCAAGTCATCCTCCCAGGTTATTTTTGATTCTGTCAAGTTGACAAGTAACCACTAATCATCTCACTGTTTCAGTAGAACAAAAATAACAATAGATAAATACCTAAAAGGAAAAGTAGCAAATATGGTTAGAAACAAAGATATAAATGAATAAAGAATTATAAGCCAAGCCTGATAACCTGAGTTCTATCCTTGGGAAACATGTGGTGGAAGGAGAGTAATTAAGTTGTCCTCTGACCTCCACACATGTGCCATGCATGTCATGTATATTCAGTTACTTAGTTGTTGCTGTGATAAAACACCATGATCAAAACAATTTATAGAAGGGAAAGTTTATTTTGACTTACAGTTCAAGAGGGATAAGTCATCATGGCAGGGAGGCATGGTAGTAGGCAGCAGACATGGTGGCAGGAGCAGGAACTAAGAACTCACATCTTAAACTGCAGACACTAAACAGAAGGAGGAAGCTGCACGTGATGTGAGGCTATAAGCTTTCAAAGACACCCCAATTGATGTGGTTTCCCTAGCAAATTGCACCTGCTAAAGGTTCCGTGACCCCTCCCAAATAGGGCCACCAACTGGGGACCACGTATTCCATTGTTTGACCCAATTGGGAGCATTCATCATTCAAACCACTGTAGTGTGGACATGTGCACATAGAGACAACATGAACACACATAAATAAATATTTTAAGTGTTAAAGAATTGCAATTGGATATTTTATTTTAACCCTAATAAAAAGCAGTAATTCAAGTAGATACAATAAAACAAAACCAACCAAATAGAAAAACCAATGGCTTTAAAAGGATTTGAATGTTGTATGTGTTAATTCAGACTTATTATCTTTATGCTTTGGTGTCTTTTAAAATATATACACAAAATTTCACACTTTTCACGAAAAATGCAGATTATTAATAGCAGAAATAATTAGTAAAAGTAGTGGAAAAGACTTCAAGAAGTCTTTTCCTATATACCTTTAAAATCTGCCAATTTAATGAAAGTGTTAATCATTTCTAGGAGTTTTCTGGTAGAATTTTTGGCATCTCTTAAGTAAAATATCATGTCCTTTGCAAACAGGAATAACTTGACCTCTTCCTTTAAAATGAATACTATTTTAACTTCCGTCTCTTATCTTATTGCTCTACCAAGACTTTCAAGCACTTGTTTGCCTTGTTTGGCTCCTGATTGTAATGAAAATGCTTCTAGTTTTTCTCCAATCCATGTTGGCTGTGAATTTTTGTTTTTGTATATAGCTTTAATTATGTTGAGGTATGTTTCCTCCAGTTCAATTCCCTCTGGAACTCTTATCATATATCCATATTTAATTTTGTCAAAGGCCTTTTTTGCATCGATTGAGATGACCATGCTCTTTGTCTTTGAGTCAATTTAAATGTTTTATGACATTTATTGACTTACATATATTGAAACCTTGCCCCCCACATCTGTGGCATAAAAGTTGACTTGATCTTGGTGGATGATCTTTTTGATGTGTGTCTGTATGCAGTTTGAAAATATTTTGTTGAGAATTTTTGCATCTATGTTCATTAAAGATAAGGGTCTCATTAAAGATATGAGTCTATAGTTTTCTTTTTTTGGTTCTATCTATCTTTACCTGGTTTTGGTATTAGGTTAATGCTGGTTTCATAGAATAAATTTGGGAGTTATCTCTCTGTTTCTGTATTTTTGAATAATTTAAGTAGTATTTGATACATGTCTTCTTTAAATGTCTGGTGAAATTCAGTTATTAATCTATTTGGGCATGGGCTTTTTTTAGTCATGAGATTTTATGTTACTGTATTCAGTTTCCTTGTATGCTATGGGTCTGTTTAAGCTGTTGATCTCTACTTGATTTAATTTTGGTGATTCCCGTGATTTTTACATATACATTCATTTCATTTCTTTAAGGTTTTCAAATTTAATACCATAGGTTTTTAAGTAGTCCCTTATAATGTTCTCAGTTTTTTGTTGTCTGTTGTGATGTTTCCTCTGATTTTGTTTATTTGGAGTTACTGTTTCTTTCTTTTGGTTAACTGGGCTAAGGCTCTGTCTATTTTGTTTATCCTTTCAAAGAACCCACTCTTGGATTCATTAATTCTTTGTATTGTTTACTTTGTTTCTATTTCATTAATTTCTTCTCTGATTTTTGTTATTTCTTCTTGTCTGCAGGGTTTAGGTTTCATTAGTTGTTGCCTTTCAAGATTCTTGAGTTACCGTGTTAAATCATTTATTTGTGCTCTTTCTGATTTAAGTATGTGTAGCTATAAACTTCCCTCTTAGAACTGCTGTTAAAGTGTCCCAGAAGTTTTGTTGTGTTGTGTTGTCCGGCTTGTTTAATTCCAGGAATACTTTTATTTCTTTCTTATTCTCTCCTCTGACCCATTTTCATCATTCAGAAAATGTGTTGTTTAGTCTCCATGATTTTGTGAAGTTACTAGGGATTCTATTGCTGTTGAGTTAAAACTTTATTGGATTTTGGTCTGATAGAATTATTTCTGTTTTTTGTATTTTTTTGAGGTTTGCCTTGTGTCCCAATATGTAGTTGATTTTGGAGACGTTCCATGGAGTGCTGAGTAAAATGTGTACTCTTTGAAACTTGGGTGGAATATTTAGTATATGTCTGCTATGTCCATTTGATACATGGTATTGTTTAACTCAGATGTCTCTCTGTTTATTGTGTGTCTGGTTGACTTGTCTAATGAAGAGAGTGGGAATACTGAAGTCTCCTACTATTAGTGAGTTGGGATTAATCTGTGTCTTAAAGTTCTCTAGTACTGATTTTATGAAGTTGGGTACACCAGGGTTTGGTGTGTATAAGTTCATGATTGTAGTATCTTCTTGTTTATGTTCCTTTGATCAGAATGAAGTGACTCTCTTTATCTCTTCTGATTTATTTTAGTTTGAAATCTATTTTGTCAGATATTAGAATGGCAACTCCTGCTTGTTTCTCAGTGCCATTTGCTTTGGATATATATATATATATTTTTCATCCTTTTACCTTAGGGTAGGTCCTGTCCTGGAAGGTGAGATGGATTTCTTGTAGACAACAAAAAAAAGGATTTTGTTTCTTGATTGGGAGAGAGAGAGAGAGAGAGAGAGAGAGAGAGAGAGAGAGAGAGAATAGGACAGACTCGGGAGGGCTGTCAGTCAATACTGAAGCAGCTGGCCTTTATTAAGTGCCCCCTATTTATACTGTGAAATGAGGAACAAAACAATGGGTCAAAAGTACAACATGAAAACAATACTAACACAGGCCAAAAACTTAAGCCAATCACATCTTCCTTCAAGGGTCTTCAGGTGTCCTCACCCTTGGGTGTAAGGTAGACTTCCCCTCAGGTGTAAATTATTTGCATAGCAAAACCTCCTGCACAAAAGCACCTCTTTGCACAAGATTGACCTCTGCCTAACGCCTACACTAGGGCATAGTTCAAGGCAGGCAAATGGCTCCCGAAAGACTAGATTTTTCAGTCCATTGATATTTAAAGTTATTATTGAAAGATGTGTATTGGTTCTTGTCAATTTAATTTCTGTTTGCATCTTGGTCTAACTTTGTGGTTCCCCAGTTATACCTTCATTTAGTTTCTTTCTGTTGCCCCTTGGGTATAGTTGTTCCTTCTTCAGCACTTGGTATTTCTTCAAGTATTCTCTGAAGGGCTGGTTTTCTGGACATGACATCTTTCAGCCTTTTCATGTATTGGAAGATACTTCTTTTCCCTTCAACTATAATAGATATTTTTGCTGAATAAAGTATTCTAGGTTGACATCTATGATTATTTATAACTGGGAATATTTTGGTCCAGACTCTGTTGGCTTTTATAGTTTTCATTGAAAAGTCAGCTGTAATTCTGATTGGGGTCCTTTATAAGTGACTTCTTGTTGTTGTTTTTTTTGTTTTTTTCAACTTTCAGTGTTCTCTACCTGTTCTGTATGCTTAGTGTTTTTATTATTGGATGCCGTGGGCAGTTTCTTTTCTGATCCTGACAATTTGGCGTTCTATGTGCTTCTTGTATTTGTATGGTTATGACTTTGGTTAATTTGGGGAAATTTTCTTCTAGAGTCTGGTTGTCTTGTTGAAGATTTGATCAAAAACATTATCCTAAGATTCTTCTCCTTCCTTTTTGCCTATGATGTGTAAATTTGGTTTTCTCATTGTGTCCCACATTTCCTACTTATTCTGTTCTTTGTTTTTGAATATTTTTTTCATACTCTTTGCTTGAGTACTCCAATTTTTCAACTGTATTGTCCAGTCTTGATATTCTGTTTCCATTTCATTCATTCTATTGATGATCCTTTTATGTCATTTTAAATTGACTTACTGAGTTTTTCACTTTTTTCTTCATTTCTTTAATATTTTTATCTCTTTTGTGAATTCATTCAGAAGTTTATCCCCATCTTCTTTTAGTTCTTTTGTTTATTTGTGTGTTCTTTAAATTCATTGAATTCTTTGATCATGTTTATGATGTTCTTTTAAAGTCTGTGTCCTGGGTTATCTCTAAGGGGTTCTCATTGTAGCACTCCTGTAGGACTATTGATGTTTGGTGGTGACCTATTAATTGTTTTTTTCACATTATTATTCTTTCGTTGTGATCTTGGTATCTGGATTTCTTTTGTTGTTTGTGATTCTGATGTGAGACTCAAGCCTTCCTTTGCTGAGTTGAAGTCTATTTGTATATTTGATGTGACTTGGTTGTTTTCTTACTGGTTTTGAAAAGCTGGTTGGTCAAGGCCTCAGACTCTTTTGATTTTATATTTGTGGAACCACAGATGGCTCTAGTCCAGCTGCTCAGGAGTTCCCTCAGAGTTATAAGTTAGGTGACATCAGATGTTCCTAGGCTGCCTCTTATAGTCTGGGCACCTCTAGCCAATAGGCACAGAACAGTCTGGGTAGACTACGAGTCAGAGGCTAAATTCAGGCTTTCTCATGCAGTTTTCAAAGGTTGGGCCCCTACTAAGTGTCACAGAAGCCTAGCCTATAGCAGTGGGAGGGACTGCAGAGGGTACCAATGTAGGGAATGGGCATGGTGCGATTTTGGAGAGCTGACAGTCAGGCAGAGGTAAGAGTGTAGTCCAGAGGTCTGGGGAGCTAGGAGTGAAAGTGTGCCCGTGTTTAAGGCTCGATGGAAAACAGGATGTGGGGTCGGGCGTTTGGTGTTGTGATGCAGGGGAGTGGAAAGACAGTGGCATGGATCAGACATACTAGGGAAGAAAGTTGCTCACAGGAATCTAGGGCAAGTTGGAGGAGAGGACAGCCAGGGTAGATTGCTGGTCTGGAGCTGGCTGAGGCAAGTTGGGGTGGGGACAGCCTATGAAGGCTGTAACAAACTAGACTGGAAAATTGAGGGGGTTTGTGTGAAGGGGCTTGAGGATGCAGCACATAGGTCTGTGCTAGGAGGGCAGCCCAGTGGTCTGGGGTGCTAAGAGCAAAAGCAATATTTAAGATATTTTACCATAAGCAAATTCATCATAAAATTAGGAATATTCAGGAGGCAAAATGAAATATCTCCTTTTTTCAGTATTTTTATTGAATTTTTGTGCATTTAGTACAGTAATTTAATTATATACAGACCCTCCTCCCCCTGGTTGACCCCCTGATAGCCAGCCTACCGGATCTCATGCATTCTATCATATATGTTAAGGCCTGTTGAGTCAGTTTTGTGTCCCCAGATGTCCTTAGGTGTAAGTGCATCCACTGGAGCCTGGTCAGTCTATCTAAGTGTCACAGCTTTAAAGAAGATCAGTTCTCCCTTACCCAGAAGTGATCAGCTGCCAGTAGTTCCTCAGCTCAGGTTGGGGCTTCTTACCCATTTCTCCACGTCTATACTGGATTTTTGTCTGATTTAACTTGCATGGGTTTTCTGTATGCTGTCACCATTGCTGTAAGTTCCTATGAGCAAGTCCTAGCTATGTGGAAAACCCTCTTTCCTTATGGTTGTCCACTATCCCTGGCTCTTGTAGTCTTTCTTTCCCTTCTTCCACAATGGTCTCTGAGCCGTGGGTGACAGAAATTTAATTATAGTAGTCTTTTCCAGAGACACCCACTCTGCAGTCTCTTATTGTCTACATTTTGGCCAGTTGTGACTCTGTGTTATTTACCCTCTGTTGCATAAGGAAGTATTTAAGTCTTTGAAAAAATGCTAAAAGTAATTTATTAGTTAAATAAACCATTAAGTAGTACATAAATTTAAATTGTGCTCAAAGAAAAGTAATTTTCTTCCCCCTTTCTTCAACAAAACAGTCTATACTAGGAAGTAATTACATGTAATTTTTTGCTAAGTTTCGAGAAACAAGTATTTTATGGAGCGAATATAACTTTTGTTATAATCCTTTCAATATAAGGAAATACTATATGTATATTTTAATAATTTTTTATTAACCAATTCTAACCATGATTTTAACACTTGATGATTAGACACCAGTAAATCTGTTATGGTAATTCATCTTACTCTGTTGTGGTAATTAATCTTATTAATGGACTAATAAGGCAATAAGTCTTATTTGACATAGAAAAATAATTTATTTCTGTTCGCATTGAATATTCAGTAAACTAGTGGAGGAAAAGAACCTTGTCCAGTTTCTGAAGGCTTTATACAATAAGAATCATAGATCCTAGAAAATATTAGGTACTCACATTAACATAAAAATAATAGAAATAGCTATAATATACCATGGTGTTTTATGTACTATTATTATGAGACAAGAGAAAGAACTAAGAAGTGCCAAGATTGAAAGATCATCATCTGTTAATAATAGGTTATATTTGTGGAAAACCTACTGTTATCAAAATATTTAAACTAAGGTGGGAGTTTCACCAAACAGTTTGGCACAGATCAAAAATTTAAAATTAGTATTAACTATTTAAAAATGCAATGAGACAGAACAGTTTTCAAGAGCAACAAAGAATATAATATATCTAGTTATCTCATGAAATTTATTCTCCATGTCTTAGTAGATGGGGTCTGGTTAATCCGGCTGGATAAAATGGTAACTGATCTTCCATTTAGAGAGACTGATTTATTTAGGGCAATTTGCAAAGTTACTGGTTACCTGTGGCTCGCCGGTAAGGTCCAGGACAGCAGGCGCAGGGCTCTTAGTCCATTCCGGGCCAGAATTTCGCTTCCACTCACAGGATTCTTAGGACTGCAGGGACTTGGAATGCTGCCTCCTGAATCTTGGCCTTCCAGGTGGGCCTGGGGAGGGGCATTTTTCTTCCAGGTGGCTTCAGTCCCTGCCCCTCCCTCGCCATGTTGTCTCCCCTTTCTCCCCACCTTCCTGCCCCCCTTATTGGTCAGGGTGAGACTTGCTACGGAATGAACCAATAGAAAATAACCTCTGAGAGAACCCCATATTTACCATACACTAGTAATTCACCTGATAATTCCCAAGGACTTTAAATAGTTTTTAAATTTCAAGCAAGTAATAAATGAGATACATTATATTTGTGAGTAAATGGCTTTTTCTAAAAATAGTTAATTCTCCATAACTTAGCCTCTAATGGAATACTACCAAAATTCTATGCTCAATTTTTACAAATATTTTTTATTTCTTTTATTTTATTTGTATGAGTGTATTACCTGCTTGTATATAAGTCTCCCCATGTCATGCAATGTGTGCAGAGTTCAGAAAAGGACATTGGATTCTTTGGAACTGCAGTTACAGATGGTTGTTAGCTTCCATATAGGTGGTGGGAACTGAACCTGTATCCTCTGTGAGAGTAGTCAGTACTCCTAACTGCTGAGCCAACTCTCTAGTCCATTGTGCCTAATTTTTTAGTTATTTGACGTTACTTTTGAATTTATATGAAAGGATAAGTATAGGTAAGTAATACATAATTGATAATATAGTAGACATTGAATAGAATAGGTAATGCAGCATGAAAATGTCTATTGTTTGTGTAATATATACTATATCTTAGCCAGATATTTGACAGATCTTGCTCTTTAGTAGGAATGTGGAGCAGGGACTTCGAGGGACACATGCTGCTACTGGCAATTATAATACAATTAGCCGAATGGACAGACATCGTGCTGTGGATGACCATTATTCTCCAGATAGAGACAGGTAAACATGATCAACTCCTATTGGACTTTAATTATTGCCTTCAAGAAGGGGTATCATAAAATGTTTTTCTCTAGCCCTCTAGCTTATTTTACTTTCCAAACCATATTCTTCCTTCATACCCTAATTCTTTCTTAAGATTGATACTTTGCTTAAATGAAATAGTAAAATATATGCATCTTTTTCTTTGTAAGAAAAACTAAACCGAATTAACCTGGCCATCGTGGCTCATGCTCATAATTCCAGCACTAGGAATGCTGGGTAAGGAGAATCACGGCCTTGAGACCAGCCTGTGCTACATGACAAGACCTTGTCAAAAAAGGAAGATATATTTTGATCTTCTGTTAAACTAGCTAGTGAATTTGCCAAAGATTATGATGATAATCCTAATACACAGAAGATTTTTTATTAGTTTAGCTTCTTATAATAATTACTATGTGCAATATGTTCATAATGATGCAGCTTAAAGTCTTTGATACGGATCAGGGAAATCAGTGTGACTTTTCATATATAGAAATTTTGAGACCGATCTAGTTTGTTTAGGAAATATTTTATCATGATTTACGAAGCGGTTTTTCCTCATGGTTTTCAGTAAACCTTTTAAGCATCTTAAAGAGTCACACTTATTGACTGCTGTATTTCGAATTATCTCTGCATTTGCTTTATTAAATGTGGCAAATTTGGAAGTAGCCTTATATGTTAAAATGCTAATTTTAAGAAATTTGCTTAGCTTTCTAACTCATGTTTTGGCTACATATGAAAAAAGTACCATTATATTTTCTCCAGACTATCAAATAAGTTTGAAATAAGATGAGGGGAAAGCTGAAGGCACTATTTAGAAATTGTGACAAAATAGTGAGGGAACTTACATCTCTTTTGTATGTGTATAAACCGACTTTACCAAGAACAATTGGGGTCTTTAAAGTCAGGTGACACAAAACATAACTTTCAGGGTATATAAAAGTAATTTTTCTCTGTGAATCAGGATTCAGACTGAATTCACGTTTATAATTCCACAGTGCTTTCACATACTTCTCCAGAAGACAAAATAGAGGACATGTTCTACCTTCAGTAGTACCAAATAACTACTAAGTTCTTTGTTAAGAATCAAAGAAGAGGCCAGAGAGTTGTTAAAGTACTATCTGTATTACTATTGGGAAATTTCATGCAGTGTTTTCTCCTTTTTTTGTTTTTCACAGTCATATGCTTTAAAGGTGGTTATGATATCATGTTGCCATGACTAGGAATTGGCATGAGTTGTAAAAGGTAGATAAGCATAGGTAGGCTACCCACATGTTGTTTAGTTGCCTAATAGACTATTAATGAGCCTTATTGCTCTTTAGAATTATTTATATAGCTGTCACAGCTTCTTATTCATTTAAAGTTGCTTATTAAAGAAATGTCTGAATGATTTTAAAATTCTTCCAAGCTGATATTTAGTGATCATTTAATGAAAAAAAATGGACCCAATATCTTCAGTGAAGATAAGTTAATATAGTCCAAATCTTGTGGAAAGTTATAGAATAAAATTGAATTATAATCACAAAATAATTTGTTGCTGTCATATAAAATTCAAGTATTTTATCAGTATTTTAGACAAATGACAGCAAACTTAGGACCAGTTGCCTTTAATATTTTCTGTTGAAACCTAGGTTATTAATGCTTACTGTGTACTCAATTTAGAGCTGTATTTGAAATTTACTTTATAATCTTATGAATCTTTCAGTTTAACTAGAATATTTCAAATATTTGTCTGTAGAAGTTTTGGAGAATATGGATCCATGTGGTTACATTACTTTTATAAAAGTGTTGTGGATGTTAGAGTCTAGTTATTTATAGTTTGAGCTATCTTAAGATTTCTTTTAATAGGTAAACCATAATTTCATATCAATAGTAACAAAAAGCATTTCTAATATTATTTTAGATTATCTGATTAATTCATTAACACAAGAAACAAAATTTTTTGTACATTGTCTTTATTAGGCAATGTTCCCTTAATATACATTTCAGCCTGATATTCTTAAGGATTTTCAGTAATCAAATGCATTTGAAGCTTATATTTTTAATGTACTATTTAGAAGGTAAAATACTCTATAAAGTCTTACTTGAGTTTTTATGAATAGCGTTTTAGAGTTGTGATGGTTCATCTTGTCAAGCTAATTGCATTTGAGAGACTAATGAAGCATACACCTATGTGCTTCTGAGGTTACGTCCAGAAGGTTAACTAAGAGGAGAAGACCCACCTTGATTATAGGTGGCTCCTCAGTGGGATGGAAACCCAGCTGGGACAAAGAGAGGATTCCAGCTACCACAAGCCTTATTTCCTCCTCTTCCCTGACTAGCATGAGGGAGGCTGCTCTCATCCACCTCGTTCTCCCTGTCATGATGGACTGAAATTTCAGAAACTGTGATTCAAAATAAAAATTTCTTCCATTAAATTGGTTAGGTCAAGTATTTTATCACAGTGATCAGTTAGATTAAGACATAAATGAATCAATAATACTATGGATTAAAAAGCCACAGTGAGAATTTTCTTTGAGATAATAAGTATAATTTAGGTAATTTGAAATATGCATTAGCCTTTCTTGTCAGACTTGGGGTTTAATAAGGATATTTTAATACAGACTTTAAGTACAAGGGCTAAGAGAAAGACAGGTACTCAGAAGTAGTACAGACAGACTCAGAAGATGAGCTTCTCTGAGAGGTAATTACCGTTCATTGTCTTTGTAATAATCTTCAGCATCTTAATAGGTTTTGAAGTTACTATCCTCAAAGGCTTGCTAAGGAATTTAAGTGAGATCACAGGGTGCTTCCTGGGGGCACCAGACAGAATAACATTATTAAGATCATAGGAATGCAGGAAAGTATGAAATTTTTACTGCAAGCAAAGTTAGCAGCCTTTTTGGAGTTTCACAGAGAATGTCCAGGGAAAAGGATGGGGCCCTATCCAAGCTCATACACATTCAGGCCTTAACCCCAATTCATTGTTATTTTAACATAAAATACCTGTATATGAAAAAAATATTATTTCTTTTAACATCCTTCATAGAAAATAGTGATTGTATAGGAATTCTTGCTTTTCAGTTGGCTAGAGGCCTTTTCCTTGGGGAAGGACTCCTTTCTTTCTCTTGTTCCTATTTTTCCTGTCTTTCTATTCTGCCTCACTAGTGGAAGATAAATGATAAACTTTCCCCAATGCATTAAGTTAATAGATTGATATTCTGAAACGGGAAATACCGTATTGCCTTAAACTTTGGGTTCCTCACATATTTATGCCATTTCAATATCTTGTATCAGGTAACTATGACACCCACTTTTAATTATTTCATGAGAAAGGGTGGCCTACAACTGGCCTCCTGTCAGTTGTCAGATGTGGGAGAAACACAACTCTGAAAGGGTAAAACTATAGAGAAGGTAAATGAAAAAGTGGGATTTTGTTTAGAAGATATTGTTTTCTATGTTAAACTCCAGCTACTTTAGTCAACATAGTTAAAATCATGCTGAGAATATTGTAAGAACGTGAAAAATAAGCAAAACATTAACGTTAGTGACATACTTGAACATTTGCATTGAGTTGTGCTTGTTGGAAATAGCTTCCATCCTGGCTTTCTTGAGATGGAATATTTTATCTCCTCCTTTTGCAGTTCTTTTTATTTATCTACCAGTTCTTGGAAGAAGACCTTCAATCTAATTTAACTCAAAGCATAATTCATTATAGTAATGAACAAAGAATAATTTGTGTGTCTTTAAAGGTTATATTACTTCAAAATGGAAGTGTGCCTAGAAATTTAGTTAATAATCCAGTTTAATTCTTTTGACTAGTCTTTTATCATGAATCCGGGAATCTATAACTTCCTTACCTCATTTTTTTTTGTTTTTAAATTTAATAAGCTTACTAGTTTTGTATTCTTTTTTAATATAGTGTGTTGCCAGCTTATATTTTCTGAGAATTTTACAGAGAGGAATCTAACTGCATTTTAAATAAAAATACCTTATTTTCTTAAATCATTATGCACTTCAAGACATTATGAATATTTATTGTTCAGAAACTGGTTTTGGTTAAATTTGGTTCTGAAAGAAGAAGAAGAAATATAGTTCAGTGAAAAAGTATAAAATGTTTTAGGTTATATCAACAAATGCAACAAAGGCTTGTAACATCCAAGGACTTTTGAAAGATTTTTTTGAAGGGTTCATTAAAACAGAATGGCAATTTTGTATGATATTTATAATTTGTTATCCTTAGTGGTTTAAGTAGTTCTGGAAGATAATACATTCATTTTCAAATCAATACATCCCATTTTCATCACTATTGTATAAAATTTTGTTCCTTAGAAAGCCAGAAATGCCTCTTTGAGGACATTGTTTTCCTATCCTATATAAGCTTATCCTTTGTTTATGTTCTAGAAGATTTTTATAATTCTGTGAATTGCTGCTTTCTTTGTAAGGAAAGTTCACCATGAAAATATTGTAATAGTTTTACTTTTCAACTCACTGAAATATATTTATTGAATGGGTCATCTATTTTGTATAAAAATTTGAAAAAGAAATTATCCTGGTCTGAAAAACACACTATATGTTTGCTAATTATAAAAAGTAAAATGCTGTGAGGCTGAGGCTAATATTGTTGGAACATATTAGAAAGAAAATTCGTTGTTTAATTTTATTCAAAAAGGCTTCAAAGAGAGTCTGGGATTTAAAGGTTGAGTAGAGCTTTCAAAGGTGAAAAAGTGGAAACAGATGGAATGATGGGCACTCCCGTCAGACTGGTAAACAGTGACAAATTTTTGAAATAAAGAAACCACAATATATAGAAAGAATGTTAGGTAGTCTGCTGTATTAGATGAAAGATGTGTACATATATAATCTATGAGAGACAAGATGAAGACGGAAAACAGTTTTGAACACTTAAGACATTTATACTTTTTTATATAGAGATCTATTGAAAAATTTCAACTAAGGTACTTAACATGATCAGAAAGTATAATTTACACACACACACACACACACTGTATGTGTAAAGGTAAAAGAGGAGAGAGAGATAGAGAGAGAAAGAAGGCTAGTTCTGTGGAAAGGGTGAAGAACAAATTATGTCATAGGAGCACCAGGGTCTAAATATATAGTAGGGCACTTCTTTCAATAGATACTGTAAGTCTAGTTTAGGACTGTAAGTCTGATTTAAGACAGTTGCAGGAAAAGAAGGTCAAAATCTGAGTGTTATAGTTTGTGTCAGAATTAGCAAGGCTTAAAAATCAATTAAGTGTGGAAAATAAAGAAATGAAACTGTTAAATTCTTAAATTTACAATTTGGTTTATTAAGTGAACATATAAATTTTTAGTTTAAACTGAGAAATAGCCAGAATATTATATTAACTTCCAAAGGGTAATTTAAGAAGAGATACCTAGAGAGTGCAATGGTAGATAGTGACGTAACTGAGCACAGCACTAGGCTTCTCACTCCCTCTTTAGTAAGAGCCATTCTGATTTTATTGGATTTCTATATCTTGATTCTACATCCAAATTTGATTTATAACAATAAATATTCTTCTAATAATACTAAATAACCACAGCAGCAATATTAATGAGTTGCATTTAAAATACTGCTCCAACCTCCATTCCATAAATGCCATTAAACTGGATGTTTAAATTGACAGAGTGCCTCAGAATTAACATGAGTTTTCCTGAAGTGTTTATACAACAAAATGTGGATAACCTACGAAGCAGCTCAAAATTTGCTGTGTAATTCAAAGAAATTTTAAAGCTAATGAAAATCAAGTTTATTGTCTTAAAATGAATGGCATTATCCAGAAAGAATATGTAAGTAGAAACAACACTGAAGCTTGAATTTTGGCAAACCAGTGTATCCAAGGAATGCACAGTAATAGAATCCAGTAAAAAATATGGGAAAAGTAGTCAGTCTGGTAGGAGACCAGATTGTGGGAGTGAGATTCCACAAAATGATGCCTAAAGGAAGAGTGGGTGGCTGACTCTCTGATGCCTGACTCTTAGCATCCATCTAAATCAAGAGTAGGACCCAAACTGTTCTGAGAACTTATTCCTTCAGATTTCTCCTGGATCTGTTCTCCTGGATAAAGACCTTGCTTTCTCATTATTGAAACCTTGTATCCAACATGAAATGATATAGGAAAAGCAGAATTTGCCAGGGAATTTTCCCTTTCTGACCTCTACCAACCTAGAACAGCATAAACAACCACAGAGAGAGGTTATCAATCTAATCCAACCTATTATTTCCCACACAGACTTTCAATGAATATTTACTGTTTGAAGAACTTGACAGTTCACAACACTCACACACACTTTATTCCAGATCAAGGGCATGGAAGGGTAGTAAGAGGTTAATGCTGTATGTTTAAGTTACAAGAGGTATCTAAGGCCTAGTAAATTTATTTGCATTATAAAGAAACTGAGACAGTGTTAAGTGATCTCTAAACACAAGAAGAACTTTTTTTGTTGCAAGTCTCTTGGTATTTTTAATAATCAATAAAAGAGAAATAATTATCCCACAAAACTCCTGTGTATTATAGGTATTAGATATCACCCCTTGCATTATGTCCTTATGTATTATAACCTTAAACTTTTTGGTTATTTTATTACTTTCTTTTCTTTTCTCATCTTTTCTCCTAGAAAGCATCTCTAATGCAACATCGAATGGCACTGAATATATTGAAGTGATAATCAAGTAGAATTTTTATTTCAAAATATTATTTTTAAAATGTGGGTTTTTGTATTTTATTTATATTTGAATTATTTGAACTTTTACACTACCAATGGATGCTGAGAAGGGGGCAGGCTTTCCCTTTGTAACTCTCATTTGCTTTGCTTACTATCTGCTTCTGTTTGAATGGACTTTTAGAACTAAACACACCTTTCTTCTTCCTTCCTGAGTCTCATTTGTACTCTTCTTTCTGCCGTGCTTGCAGTCACTTTCTCACTCTACCTCGCTCCAGGCACAGTCAGACCATTGCGCATCATCACAGGGATGGCAGGTATACTTTTCTTACACTTGAGTCTGTTTGTAGAGTTGCATGCTCCTGTCTTTGTGATTTTACTCACATTTACTTCTGTTTTGATATACATGTGTGGTTATAAGTTAAATTTAGAAATATTACCCATATAGTGTAAAATAAAAATATATAAATTATTTGAACTAGAATGTCAAAAATACTTCTTTTTGATGCACTGGATTCATATTTTTATTATCCTAAAATTATTTCTTTAGGATTTAAGTAAATTCTATTATTGAAAAAAGGGAATAACAGTATTCTTTGTAAATTAATTGCAGTTGACAGCCCACCGTCCTTAGCAGTTCTTTATTTGATATTTAGTTAAAACGTCTTCATAACCGGCTCCTCAAGAGAGGAGTCTGTCTGAGGTCCTTAGGTTGAACTGATTTGCCTCTGGTTACTTTGCCGGTGGGTACTGTGATCTGCTCCGCTATAGTAATCTTGGATCAATGGGAATGCTGGATCTATGAGAAAACTTTCTTTCATTCCAACCTGATTATTCATCTTCCTTCCGTAGAAGAATCTCTAGTGGATTTTAAGTAGAATGAGTCTAATACTTTAAAGTATGCAACTTATATTGGAGTGAAATATCATTTATCTGGGATTTAAAAAAAGATAATTATAAGGAGAAGAAAAGACAATATCTAATGTTTATAAAGTTCTCAAGGTCATATGTAGCTTAGGCATTTTAAAAGTGATGGCTAACATTATACTTATTATTTATTCTTTGACGATTTCATACATGTATAATTGTACTTTGATTAAATATCTCCTCTGTCCTCTTATTATACCCCTCCCCACCCCTTCTTCCCAACAGCTCTCCATTGTACTTTCTCGTCTTTTGTTGTGTGTGTGAGACCCACTGTACTTAATTAGGGTTGCTTCCATGAATGGGGGTTATTTATTTCAGCAAGGGCAACTTATCAATGTCTACACCACTGAAGAATACGACCCCCTCCTCCCCCGCACAACCATTAACTGCCAGTAACTCCTCACTTCTCAGGCAAGAATGGGGTCTCATGAGTCTCTCCTTTATCAATAATGGAATGTTGATCTGATCAGCCTCGAGAGACTTTGTGCAAGCAGCCACCTCTTCTGTGAGCTCATGGGTGTTGAGTCTTGCCATGCCCAGAAGATAATGTTTCACAGCACTCTTCCCCATCCTTATGCTTTTATATTCTCTCTGTCACCTCCTCTGGAATGTTTTCTGATTCTTGAAGGCGGGTAATTAATGTATTGGGCCAGTTCATTGGCAACATTTTGAGGCCTGTGGGGCAGAATAAAGAATAATAGTGATAACATGGTGGTGGGTTCATCTAGTGTAAATTATGTATTGTACTAGTTACCCTATTGTTTTAAAGTGAGTTGTGGCTATGTATAACCTCCTTTGCCCCTATTAAATTAGTTAAGAGTTGATGATATAGAGTGTAGAAAAATATAAAAAGTCATTGGAAAGTTCTTGAAGTTTCAAATCATATGAACAACTATGGAAGGAAACCTAAGAGAAAACTTTCCTGATAAATTCTAATGATCAGTTTTTGTTGTGTCTTTCAATAAATGTAATAGAAATTTAGTGCCTTGTAATGTATTAAAAATGGCTATTGCTAAATTCAACTTTTCTTTTGCATTTTTAAACTTTTTATTATTTTGCTCAATAATGATTCCTTTTGTTTGTTTGCTTCCTTTATGCTGTTGCTGTAGAATACATTTCTGGCTATTTATTCTTTGCAATGATTATATATTAACTTACAAATGTTAAAATATAGCTATAAAATATACCTACATCTTGACAACTTTCCAGGGATTTCTTTAGGTATATGGCTTGATTGAATGAAACCTCACTGCCAAAGGCTTCCTTTGCTTACTCTGGTTTCTCTTCATTTCATTTTAAGTTAAAATCATGTGACATATTGTGAGTTTTGTAGTTTGTATTTTTCTTCATCTCAGTTACCTAAAAGTAAAGTAATTTTTTCTTCATTTACAGTGTTTTAAAATTCATTACTCTAAGTACAATCATTTAAAATAATATTTTTATTAATTGAAAATTTAATACAATGTATTTTGATATTCACTCCTTTCCCAATTCTCCCCAGATCCACCTCAATCCACCTATTCAACTTTGTGTCTTCTTTTATTTTTAAGCACACCAAGTATAATTTGTGCTGCCCAAATACTCTTGGGTGTGAGGCCATCCCCTATACCATGGGGCAATCTACCAGGGGTCACACCATTAAGGAAAATTGACTCTCCTCCCAGCTAGGGTACCTCAGCTAGGGACAGGACTTTGTGACCATCTCCCCACTCCATGATGGGATTTTGTCTGGCTTGAGCATACACAGATCTTGTACTTGCTTCCACGGCATCTTGAGTTCATATGTGTATCTTCCCCGTTGTGTGTAGAAAACACAGTTTCATTGTGGTCATCCACCACCTCTGGCTCTTTCAATCTCTCTGTACTGTCTTCCACTATAATATCTGAGTGTTGTGAGGAGGGAATGTGATATAGATGACCCATTTAGGGCTGAGAACTCTGTAGTTTCTTATTCACTGCCTGTTGGCCATTTGTGGGTGTCCTTATTAAAAAGAAGCTTCTCTGATGAGAGATGAGAAGTCCACAAATCTATAGATGTAACAATAAGTCATTGGGAGTCTGTTTGAAAACTTTGTCCATTTATCAGAATAATAGTTGTAGGATCTCTTCTAAATACTATGACAGATTCTTGACCCCTACCAGATACCACAGGCTAGCAAATAAAAAGCCCAGGGCCAGGAATGGGTTATCTCTTATGAAGTTGTTGGCCAGTGGGTTCCCACAGACCCACCCAATAAGCCTGTAATCAGGCTATTGCCATTGTTCTTGGTTACTGTCCAGAACTTGCTAGTAAGACCCTGTTTGAGTTACAGTTGTTAGCCTCCATGTGGGTGTGGGATTTGAACCTGGGTCCTCTGCAAGAGCAGATTGTACCCTTAACTGCTGAGCCATCTCTCTAGCACCCATTTTTCTTTTTTCAAAAATAATATTTTTATTGATTACTTCATGCGGTGTATTTTGATCATATTGAGACACCTCCTTACTACCCTCAGCTCAACTTCATGTACTCTATTATTTTTTAAGGCCTGTAGAGTCTGATTGGGTCCCTAAATGCTCTTAGGTGTGGGTCCAAATCCTGGAGCCCAGTCAACCCACCAAGTGTCATACCCTCAAAGAAAACTTGACTTTCCCTCTGTGAGTAGCCATCAGTTGTCCACATTTCCTCAGCTAGGATTGAGGCCTCTTGTTCATCCCCTCCTCTCCAGACTGGAATTTTGTCTGACTTAAGCATTCATAAGTCTTGTGCATAATGTCACAATTGCTATGATTTCATAGTCATAACTGCCCTGCTGTCTGTAAAACACAGCTTCCTTGTGTTCATCCATCACCTCTGGCTCGTACAGTCTTTCTACCTTCTCTTTCACAATGATCCCTGAGCTTTGGGAGGAGTGGGTACTATTGTAGGTGTTCCATTTAGGGTTAAGTGTTCCACAGTCTTTTCTCTTATGTTGACCAGTTGTGGGTCTATGTGCTGATTGCTACCTACTGCAAGAAGAAGCTTCTCTGATGAAAGTTGAGAGGCGCATTAATTTATGGATATAACAGTAAGTCTTTAGGAGTTGATTTAATACTATGTCCATTTAGTGAAATAATTGAAGAAACGATTCTGGCAAAGCTAGCAGAGTCATGTTAAAGAATGAAATTTCTGTGTGGGATGGAGAGTCTTCTTCTGTATGTGCCTTAATTGGTAGGTACCTCTGGGATCCCTTTATATATAGGTTCAATGCCAATAACCCACAGTTTTCCACTTCCTTTTTTAAAAAGGAATAAAATTTATTCTTTGAGAATTTATTACATGCATGCAATGTAATTTGGTTATCTTCACTCCCACCACTCCCAATAAATCCCCCCAAATCAATCCTCACCCCATCCCCTCCTAACTTCATATCTCATTAAAACAAAATTATTCGGAGTCCAGTTTGTGCTGAGCATTTGTGTGGGGCTATACACCAGAGAATGATTGGACTGTACCAGGTGACATACCCTTAAAGAAAACTGACTCTTCTTCCTGAAGCCATAAACTGTCAAAAGCTTCCTAGCTACAAATAAGCATTCCTTACACTCTTCCCGCTCAATGCTGGAATGTTGACTGACTTGATCTTGTGTAGGCATCTACAGCTGCTGTGAGTTCCTGTGTGTCGCAGTCTAGCCATGTCTAGAAGACCCTTTCACTCCAGTATTTCCTGATCTCTGGCTCAAACAATCTTTCTTCTTGTTCTTCTTTGATGTGCCCTGAGCCTTCTGGGAGAGGGTGTACATAGATGTTCCACTGATGTGCTGTGGTTGAGTACTCCAGAGACACTTACCTTCTGCCCTTCGACAGTTGTGCTGACCACTGCTCAAAGAAACTGCTCTGAAGAGGTCTGAGATATGAGATTTGTGCTACTCTCTCAGTATGAAGATACAAGTTTAGAGAGCAGTTTAATACTATGTGCAGTTGGTTGTCCCTGTAACAGTCATGTCACTGGACCCTGTGGACATAGCTTGTCACTTCAGTCCTTCTCATAGCTCCCAGAGTCCACAGCTGCATAAGACTGTTGATGACTGCATAGCACCTTTCTTTACAGTGAAATCCAGCTCCCTTTTAAAAAAGTACTTTTTATTTACTGAATCATTGTGTGTTTTATACAGAACATCTCAATCAATCTTAATCATATATCCCTTTCCCTGCTGGCACCCCCTCCAAATAGTGCTCCAATTGGAATCTATCTTTCTTTCTTTCTTTCTTTCGTTCTTTCTTTCTTTCTTATCTATCATCATCATCTATCATCTATCTATCATCTATCTGTCGTCTGCTTCCTTCACTCCACAGTATCACTTTCTGCTCCTACCTTCTCTTTAGCTTCACCTCTGTCTCCCTCCCCTTACCAAAGTAATCAGTAATCTTTCCCATACTTGCTGCTTGCCAAACCTTTTGTCCATATTTTTTCTTTCTGTGTAATTGTGTCTGTCTCTCTCTGTGTATGCCATTAGTAATTGCAGCTTTTTGGATTGTCTAGTACATGATTCCCTTGGTTCTTATTGTGTCCCTTGACTGTTCTTCAGCCTCCTTCATTTTCCCCATAGTTTTCAAGTCCTTTTAAGATCATGTGTTTTCTTATATCCCATCATGTAATGGCTTTGACTGAAAGTTCCATTACTAGTGTCACACCTAGCATATCATGTGAATACAACATATACATATTCAAAGGATGAATAAGTAAATACTGTATTAGTATGAAACTAGCTCTCTTTTGAAAGGCAGATTTTCTGTCCAGTTGACCTCTGTAAAAAAATATTTTTCCAATATTGCACAAATTTAAGTCTAAAACTGAATTCATTAGCTTCCGAAGAATACTTCTATTTCTGTTAATAGATAGATCTTCTTCTAGTTTTATTGATAGTTCATTTTATTTCTGCATTTGAAATTTAAACTTATTTTCGAAATTTGGGGGAGCAGCCTTATGTCCCTCCACATTGATGCATTGGAATGGCATTGCAGAGTGGCTGCTGGGCACAGCAGTAGCACTCCATATGAGGGCCTCGCGTCATACTCACGCTCTTGTACAGGAAAAGACAGCACAACACAGGAAGGCTCGTGATCAGTGCGGTCGCTGAATATAGTTGCAAGATGTTTTAGTGTGAGGACCATACCTCCTCATGACACAATAGCAGTTCACCATTCTTTTTGCTAAAGACATACCTTTAAACTGTTTCTTTTAGTGGAATCTTCAAAGATTTGTGAAAAATAATGTATAGCTAACATTTTGGTGGAATAACTTGAATTTTTATAATCAACAAGGTATTGTTTAAGAATAACATTCACTGAAAAATAGAGACTACTTCATAACTTAAGGATTTTATAAGTGGAAGATGAGAATCATATTATCTAAAGATTGTAATTTACTGCATGATAATTTTGTTAGATAAGTACTCCTCCCTCTTTTAGTTTTCTGTTATTTTTCAGATAAACATTAAATAAGGAAAATACTAAATATCTAATAAGTACCCCAAATGTCCTCAAAATATATATTTCATTAATTTGTGTGTCCATATTTACTAATACAACTAATCTTTTTGTTCAGAATTATATTCTTTCTTAAATTCTTGCAGAAATTAAAATACTTGGTCTTCCTGCAATTTCAAATGATGATTAATGCTTTTGAAAATAGGTCTGTACATGTGATTATACTACTTTTTATGACAAAATAAGCTTTTGTGAAGTAGTAATATGTTCTCCACTAACACACCTTTCTTCCTTTCAATAATGTCTGTATTATTATTATTTGCATATCATTAAATAGTTATCAACGTAGATGATTTTCTACATATCATTGTTACTTTTGAATAAGACTATTTGTTTTTAAATAAAATATATATTTTTAACTTATGTAGAAATATTGTAGAGAAATCTTATCACGCCAAGGACAAATTAATGTATCTTTTTCCAGAATAATGAGTCTTACACATGTATGATACCTATTTGATCATCATTTCCAAGGTGAATGTTTTGAGACTTGCCATTTCTGTCTCCCTCTCTCCCTCTTTCTGTGGTACTGGGAATTGAACCCAGGACCTCCCACCATATCAGGCAAGTCCTCTTTCACTGAGCTAAACCGTCTATTGTTTTGCAGTTCTCTTACATGAAAACAACACAATTTTTATGCTAGGTAAAATTGTATCTGACACATAATAATGTGAAAATTATATTTTTGAATTTGAGTCACATATTGTTACATTGTACATAGTTGTAATATATTACATTAACTACCCCATTGAAAATGATAATAATAATCTTATAATTATCTTTTAATCTTATGGGTATCATTACTGAAGTAATACAGTTATTACCCAAGAAAATCTCTAGATAGTCAAGACAGTTTTTAAAAAAACATGTAATGCTTCTGGTATTAGCCAGCTTACTGTCTACACAATGAATATAGGGAAGGAACTCCTCCAAAACATCAGACCAGAGTTATTCCTTCACAGATACTCTCATTCATTCATTCATTCATTCATTCATCCATTTGGTTTTTTGAAACAGGATTTCCATATGTGTCCTAGGCTGGCCTTGGACTTCTGATCTTCCTAGAATTGGAGTTAGGGAGGGTTGTTACCCACCATCAGGGTTCTGGGAATTGAACCTAGGTCCTCTGCAAGAGCAACCAATGCTCTTAAACTCTGAGCCATCTCTCCAGCCCCTAATAGTGGTTATTCTTATAGTACTGTAACTCAATGTAAATGGATTGAGAAATTATTAAGCTCTTCAACTGTTTGCAGTTTACAATAGAGACTACTACATAATTCAGAGCAGTACTCCTATATCAATCTGGTAAAATCACTCATGAAAAATATGAACTATCTTAAGCATAGTTTAGAAAATATGAACTATTTAAAAATGGAACTTGACCAAATCATTTTTAATTGAATTTGTTACTTAAAGATTTAAATTTACAAATGAAGTTTTCTGAATCTTATTTTGAGTACTCTTTTGGAAGTTTTGTAAAACTGGTGGCACCCATTTAAAATAATGTTTTATATGCATATACTAAAACAAGGTAAATAAGTAATATTCAAACAATAATTGCTTATATTGAAATACAGACTACAATTTGAGAGCTCCAATTAAGTACCAAAGTATGTTAAGCTTTACAAGTAGGTATCTATTATTTCCTACTTTTCAGTTGCTAGTTGAAGTTATTTATGAATTTTTATGTTAAAATTAATATCCACTCAAAATGTAGCTAGGGATGGTTAATTTACTTAGCAGCATCATTGAAGAGCCTCTTATGAGACAGAATAATCCATGCAATGCTTATTTAAAATTTCCCAACAATAAACCTGAGTCCTACTTTGGTCAGCTCTGTTCTTAGCAGATGGTAGGCACGGAAGCCAGTCTTGATTTTGTGTTAGCAAAGTTGAAAATATGGTATCTTCTTATTCTTCTTAGCTGTGGCAAGTCATATTAATAAATTCTACCTTCTACTGTAATCCTTTTTATCCTTCACTTATTAATCTGTTTTCTCCTCAAAGTATAATTATATGCTTTGCATTATTTGTGAAAAGGAATGTACCAGGAAAAATCTAAAGACTTCACATCTAAAATAAGAAAACTATTGAGACTGGACAGATGACCTAGCAGTTAAGAATACTTCCTGTTATCAGTACACATGTGACAGTTAACAACCGTCTGTAACTCCAGTTCTAAAGTTTCCAATGTTCTCTTCTAACCTTCATAAGCTTTGCACAACATGGGTGAACTTACATACATGCATGGAAAACACTCACATACATAAAAATAAAAATAAATAAATTAAAATAAAAGAAGTCTTTATGGGTGCTTTGACCGAAGATGTGGATGTTTGTTCTAGAAATAAACAAAAGTACTCCTTTGCAGGCAATAAGATATTTGAGATACACATGAGATAATACAAATCTCACCTAAAATTGTATGTATCAATTATTTTTTGAAAACTGTAGTATTAAAACAATGAAATTATGTTTTGTAACATTTCATTTCCATTTGGAAAAAAAATTGCCTGACTAGGTAAAAAATAGATCAAATTTTGGATCATTAAATAAATATTATCCTGACTTTGTATTGGGATCATTGTAGATATTCCACTAAATTTTGCCACCATATATTACTTGGGAGAAAGGTTTATTATTGACGTAAAAGCAGAATAAATCTATAAAACAAATGTGAAGATTAGTAGTTTTCAAAATGCAGGGTTTTAGGGACCTAAGAAATATACAGAATAACATAGATCACTGTCCCTTGGTTTTTCTTAACTATTGTGATAAAGGCATAGATATGGTGAATATGTTAGATATTATTACACTAAGAATATACCATGAATTATTTCCAAAGTGTGCTTGCTCTAAATTAATTTTTCAGAAAAACAGAATGATGATTTTTATACTGAGATTAAGATTTCATTCCTCTCTGACTTAGTATTGAAAATTGTATACAAATTTTTATTTAATCTCAGTTATTTTCCCCTGTTCTGTATATACTTTTGTAAAATTAGTAAACTTAACATAGAAAATCACATTGTGATCAGTCTTTAAAGTACTTAAAATTGTTTGATTTACATTTTACCCTATGATTTTAAAATATAACACCAACCTATGATATGGAATAAATCTAGTATTCATTTTCTAATATATATATAGTATTTGATCCAAAATTGTACAGGATATAATTCATGCTATTTAGGAAATTGTGTCTCTTTTCCTTATTTTTTTCTTCTGATTGCCTGTTATATTTTCTTTCTCAAAACTAAGACTGAGAGAATTTGTAAAGTGAAAATATTTGATTAGATTATTGATTGCTTTACTCCCTCTAGTACATAAATATTTCCTTTATTGTGTCTGCAGTTGGGTAAGGAGGTAATTATTTGAAGTATATTTTGGCATATGTGTTAATTTTGAGTTCTAGAGCCAAAGTTAATGTTTGTAGGCATGCCTTACAAATTAAGGAAATGAAATTAGAAAGCATTTATTGGTCACATTAGGTTTAAAAGCATATGATAGGCTTCAAATAATTATTGGCCATATACATCTAAATATCCTTCCTTCAACAAGAATTTAGTTTTAATGGTTGATTTATTTGTGGTCAAAGAGATCATAATGTTTTGGAATTCCAGTTTGCATCATTACTCATTCTGAATTGGTTGGCATAGGTAAAGTACATTGAGTTTTCTGCACAGTGATTTCTGTTTGAGGGAATGTGTTTAAATATGGATACACACTTCAAAGTTGCCCTATTTTTCTATGACATCATTTTGATTCTTCTGTTTAAACATTCAGGCTGTCAGTATGATTGTGCTCTAAGCCTTTTTCTATCTTTCTTAGTATGCTTATAAACAGCCTCGTTGCTTGAAAATATTTTTTAAATTGTTCTCCTTTTTCCTTGGAAAATATTAGGAAAAAGCTATTGAAGTCTTTTAAAATAGAATATTTTGCATAGTTCATATAGTCTTGGGGGGGGATCCATTTTAGAAAGTAGCTTGTTTGGATTTGCATTGATTATAACCGAACAATTCCTACTTTCTGGGAGTTGCTAGTAAAAGATTCGGATTCTTTAGAACTTAGTATGCTTAGTGAGAATTCACTCAGAATATGTTGATGAAAAAAATTTTTTTTGTATACCCACTAATTTTAAGCAATTCTTTTTTCAAAATCAGTTTGATGCATCATGACAGATAGCAGAAGGGTCTTAAAGATCAACTGAGCTGCTTTTTGACTAACATTTCAGGGATTGTGAAGCAGCAGATAGACAGCCATATCACAGATCCAGATCAACAGAACAACGGCCTCTCCTTGAGCGGACCACCACCCGCTCCAGATCCTCTGAACGTCCTGATACAAACCTCATGAGGTCGATGCCTTCATTAATGACTGGAAGATCTGCCCCTCCTTCACCTGCCTTATCGAGGTGAAAGATAAATCAATCAGACTAACTTCCCCTTTGCCCTACCAGCACACCATTTTATTTTCCCAACAGCTAAATGGTCTCTTTTATCATCTTTGACTGATCACTAGTACAAGTCTATACTAACCTTGTCAGTGTAAACACACTATTTATATTCAGTGGATATAATAGTGTGTCATTACCATTGTAATTTGTTTATTAACTGTCCTGATTGCATTTGTTTTGTGATTTTTCATCAATCAAAGTTCTGGGCAAATCTCATCATAGCTATCATGTTCTTCCACAGAATGAGAAATTACTGTGTTTATTAGGCATCTGTTTTCTTTGTTGTTGTTGGTGGTGGTGGTGGTGTTTGAGATAGGGTCTCCCTGTAGCCTCAGGTGGCCTGGAATTCACTATGTAGACCAAGCTGGCCCCCATCTAACAGAGATCCCTCTGCTTCTTCCTCCTGAATGCTGGGATCAAAAGTATGTACCACCACACCTGGCCTAGACATTACTTTTCTAATAATCATCATAACTGTAATTAGAGTTATTTAGTTTCTGTCAACATTAATGTTATTTTTTATCAGATTTTTCTTTAACTAAATTTTAATTTGCTTCAGATTTTATTTGTAGTTTAATGAAATATTTTAATGAGGAAATATTTAATATATGCCTGAATAAAAAAATATCTTTGGGTCAAGGCAGCAAGGTTAGTGTGTTAAGAATTTGTAACCTTGTAGAAATAAATGTAAAGTTCCACTTTTTATTTTTTGAGCTTCAGAATTCTCCACTCTGCTTTCAGATGTGTAGAATAGTGATTTACATTACCAATTCCATGGATTTTACTGTAGGGTTCTGTGCATGTATGTGTGTATGTATGCATATTACACAAAATATAAACATCTTTTTGTATTTAAATAATCATTCAAATATCCATATTTTGTCCTGTTTTCTAACCTTTTAATCAGCAGCTAAACCTCTTTAAAATTGCACTTATACAGCTGTCTCATAACCAACTGACTGTTGCTAAAGTCACTTATGCTTAGTGAGAATTCACTAAGAATATGTACTTGTACTGAAGATGAGCTTTAATGATGTATATTGTAGGTCTCATCCTCGAACGGGGTCTGTCCAGACAAGTCCCTCAAGTACTCCAGTAGCAGGACGGAGGGGCCGGCAGCTTCCACAACTTCCACCAAAGGGAACGTTGGAGAGAAGTAAGTTTTTATTTTTCTAATTATGCCATATAAGTAATGCACATGGAAGCTGAGGTGAATCAAAATTTAACTTTGTGTTATTATCTTCTGATATGAATTTTATGCATGGCCAAATATGACAATAGTTATATTTTTGAATATTGTTATGTATTTTGCATGTCAAGTTTATAATACATGGCTATAAATGAAGCTATCTTTACTCATCTTACACACTTCAAATTTGAAAAAATGCATTTTAAAGTAAAGGATAGTTTTATGTAAACAGTTGAATGATGTTTCTTTGCTACATCTAAGATTATGTAATTGTTGGTGATTACATAAAGTTTATTAGTAACTAGCTAAATCAATTTTCACACACTGCAAAGGACTGGTTAGCTGATGCACAACAATGGTGATCTTCTCAAAACTGGAATGCGAGAAAAAGGTAATCACAAATATACAGAAAACGATGCATGTTGTACTGATATTTTTAGTAGTATTAAATTTTCTGTATAAGAAGCAATGTTTGATGGCACACTTGAACATACTTTTCAGCTATCTATAAATTCTTGGTTAAAGACTCTTTAAAAGCATGGATAACAGAATATAATAATTTTAACATCATTTAAAAAATCATGAGCCCCCTATTTGGGATCTTGTCAAAGCTATTTACATCCAAATTGCCATTTAAGTTTTCTTTGATAGACGATATACTCTGTAACGTTGGAAATTTCTGTTCTTTTTAACCCTTATGCTTTGGTCCCCCTTTTTTGTTTTCGTTGTTTTCTTTTTATTTTGTTTTCCCTAGACAATGGAGTCAAGGAGATAGAACCTTATGAAGGTCTGTACATAAAGGAGGGTTTGTTTGGTGCTGAAAGTCTTTTTGGGGGGCTACATAAGCAAAAATAAACCCAACTGCAATTGATGTCCCTTCATTTTTATGGATTTATTTACAGCAAAGTTATTTCATTTTCTTGTCTCTGATAAAGTATTCAAGTTGATTTTCTTTGAAATAACACCAAAGAGTTAAGTTTCTTTGATTCATATAAGAATGCAAAAAATTTAACTTCTTTTAAATAACTAGATAATGCTTGCTGATATAAAAGATTTAATTTGTTTTTTTAACAAAATTCTAGCTTTTGAGTGAGACTGTAACCAGTGATATCAATTGCAGTCTGTGTTTATGCTACTGAGGATGTTCACATAGTCTAGTTATATGTATCATCATATATTTTATTATGTATTTATGATGATCTTTTAATTATTAAATTTGACTTTCTATACAGAAAGTTGTTGACTCAGATGGTGATTGTGGCTTGTATTTCCTATATCATGTTTCATGTTGTAGCAAGACTGCTTAGAGCATATCCGGGATAAATAGGATGTAATTTTATAGTTGTATTCACAATCACTGCATTGTGCATTATGACAAAATACTGAGTTGTGGTACATGGACTGCTCTGTTTTTGCTAGGACACTAAAGAAATTTTCTGCTAGTTATAAAGTTGTGAAATTTTTGACCCTATCATTTACTGATGAGTCTCTGGCACATGGGATAATGATGAGCACATTGTGGAACTGGAATAAATATTTATGGAATGAAAAATGAAACATTTACTTAAAAACTGAAATGCTAACTCAAATGCTATATAAGGTACCATTGAAAAGAGCATTATTCTTTGTATGGTTGTACTAGAACTGGTTTTCTGTAATGTATCGTAACAAACTTAAACCTGCACTGCACTGAGCAGCAGTGCTTCTGTGGTCTCAACTTGCTGATAGAACTTGTGCTTGTGCTTGTTGTGACTGAATGATTATTAGCTTCTGTTTTGTGGTTCTTTCAGCTTATGTACCTTAATTTTGAACAACAATATGTTACTGTGACTAATGGTTTCATGCTGTTAGATAGATTTCAGTAGCATTTCTATAGTTCTCAATTTTTTATGTAAGTCTGAAAGATTCTACTCCAAAATTACTTTCCATAAGGACAGTTCAATACTATTTATAGAATTTTTGTGTTCCCCAAAATTTTTAAGATGGACTTTCAACATCACTTATTGGCATATGAATTGAAAACATTCATGTTTTATAAAGCTTCAGTTTTAAAATCTTTTACAGAGTTACCTAGGTATGAATAGCTCCAGTCTTTGCAATGCTAAATATGGAAGAGAACAAACATTTTTTTCTAAAAGAAAAGTCAGGTTTAATAAAGGTTCAAGGAGACTTTTGTATAAACATCATTTAATATTTGGGATTTTTACCTACAAAGTCTATTAAGACTATTGACATTTTTCTTATATCTTTAATTGTGATTTTTTTTATTGTTTCTTAGAAGAAAGGGGAGCCAGAACTCTCCTTATCCTTTTCAGTGTTAAACACAGGGGATTTTATCTGTTTGTTTTATATTACCTAATGGTATGAATTATTTTAACAGTATTTTCATAAATGTTAATATACATACTTCAGAGATATATGATCCTACACATTTTTAAGTGTAAAAATATAGATATTTGATAACTCTTCTATAGGTTTTCAGGTATTATCTAAGTAAAAGATGCAATAATACAAACAGATTATCAATTTACAGTCCAAATCAATTATGTTTGAACTGTCTTCTAAACAGCTATTTGTCAGAACTTGTAATTTAATGGCATCTTTAGTATCATAGTATTGAAGTATTAGCAGCTAAAATAATGAGCTAGTCCTAGTTTAACTTGTTACTATTATGAGCAATTATCTTATGTTATCTGTTAACCAAATTAATTTAAAATGCTATATATTTTGATCTTGCATGTGGTGCTGTATTTTTGCCTTCTCTTTGCTGAAAACCAACAAAATAAGGATAATATAGAAAACACATGTACTAAACTGTAAGAGCGGTATTATTATTTTCCAATCCTTGCTTTGATGTATTTCCATTTTCTAAAGTTTAGAGTTTATAATGATATTTTTTGTTTCTCCAGAAGAAAATTTACATAACATTTTTCTAGTAATACACCTACTTTACAAGCAAGGAATTTTGCCTGCTTTACTTATTGCCAACAAATTGCAGGTATTTTGGGGGTCACAGTTTCTATTTTACAAATCAGCACCCCTCACAGGCAGTGTGCTAATTCATTAATAGTAAACATTTTATTTGCTAACATGTCAGAAACTCATTAAAATAATCTGTGTAACTCTTTATAATCACCCATTATATTATTGTGAATGTTCTGTTTGTTCTTCATGTAAAAGTAACAGCCACACCGCCTGGTCTTGTCTTTTTCTTTACTTTTACTTCTGCAAATACAGAAGTTAATGAAGAAGTTGGGCATGTGGACGAGGAGGGGATAGAGACACAGGGAGAAGAGGTCCAGGAAGGTCTGTCTGACTGTGTGTCTTCATAACTAAATTAACATAATATACATTTTTAATTTCACATAAGATTTGAGTTCTGCTAATAAAATCAATTAATTTCATTGGTGGAGAAATAGTTTAAAAATATATCTAGGCAACTTGTCAGAATATTTATCAAACTGTTTGAATATTCTCCTTAATGATTAAAAGAAACTAGAATTATAGACATACTTTTGACCTAGATATATACCTACTGTTTACCTCAGATTATCTATTTATATTCTGATTTTTTTTTTGCCTTTTAATAAAAAAACGTTGAGTAGCTATCAGAAAACACTGTTTTACTATGTGTCACTCTGTGTAGGGAGTGTGCTAGCTCCTTGTCTAATGATTTCAAAAGTGGTAGAGGCAAATTAATAAGAAATATAGAGCAGAATGCATTGAATTCCTTTAACAATTAAGAGAGTATGGTCTTTCCCCCTATATCTTTTACTAAATGGGAACTTCATCTGGGTTATTCTTCTTTGTCCTAGCTCAGTATCACGGGAACATTTATGACCATCATTCCATCTACCTTTGTTCCAAGGGCATTGCTAGCTTTCATTTTTTCTCATTATAACAGAATTACAATTACATATCTTTTTTTTGCTTTTTGTCAGTGTTCTTCAAAGTATTTTAAAATGTAAAATATTCTATGCTCACTAAATAAATGTATATCATTCTATTGAATTTTCACTTGAAACTCAGAATTAAATCATAGTCTTCTCTAAGTTGTCTTAACCTCTAACTTCCAGTGAACACTGTAGAATTGTATTCTATCTATTTTTATTGAATATGTAACTCAGCTTTTTATATATGCATTTCAAAGCATACTACATGTACTCTTTCCCCCTCTTTTTATTATTGTGAGAAACTAGTGCCCTTGAATATATTGTTTATGAGATATTATTTCTTGGCTGCATTGTCTGAATAGGATTTGTAGTTTTTATACTAAAATCATCTTAGGTTGCTTTACCAGTAAATGGCTAGTGTTATACAGTTGAGAAAATTTATCAGAATAGATAGATTGGAAACATTCCAATCTTAGTTCCTTGATTGTAGTAATCATGACTGGGTCCCATTCTGAATACCTAATATTTCCCAAACTAGAATTTCAAATGCCTTCCCTTTTCCTGAATGCTGTAGAATTAGCATTTTTATGGATTATTGTAAAATAATTTCCATTTCTCATTTAGCTGAGGAACTAATGTTTCTATTCACCTGCTCTTCTGTATCTCATACTAATTCATGCAAATACGGAAACTTTTACATTTCAAGAATAGACTTCCATAGCAGTTTTTAAGGTAACAATGATTTCAGCAATAACATCACTTTTGTTAAACTCCATTAACTTAAAGAAGTAATTTATTAAACCATTTTCTTACCTGTGTCTCTCTCTTCTGTAATTAGTAAATTGTATCAGTATAATAGCAAAGAAGCATAACTATGATGTAAAATGGCTTTTCTTTTGGCTGCTTTTACTACTGTTCCTAAACAGGGAGACATACCTTACTCTTGTGTCTGTCAGTGTGGAGAATTATGTTTAATGCATGGGTTTATTCCTGTAGTGTGTGATTTCATCTTTTTTCGTGCTCATTTTTTATTTGGGTTATTAAAGACCTTGATTATTAATTATTGTTGTCTGGTTTCAATGTTACAAAGACAACGGAGAAGAAACATCAAGCCCACCTAATAATAGGAAAAAAGGCAAGTTTGGAATGAGTTGGTGCTTTGCTGTATATTTGACATTCTGTATTGGCATTTGTCATCTGCATGAATATACATCTTTAAATAAGGGAGGTATCAGTTAAAGTCTTAGTCTCAGTTTAAGTGATCTAGTATCTAAAACATCTATTTTTTATTTATTTACAAAGAGGAAATTCATTTTTGAAATAGTGACCTTAGGCTGACGATGCATTACTTGCCTAGTACGCACAAAGCCTGGGCTCAATCACAAGTGTGTACACACACACACACACACACACACACACACACACAGAGAGAGAGAGAGAGAGAGAGAGAGAGAGAGAGAGAGAGAGAGAGATACAAAGATAAAATACCTCATTGATCTTAATACAGTTTTGTTTTATAGAAGTTCATGACAGTAAAATTGGGAAGATTTTCTCTGGTGGTAGCATTAAGTGGCAAAATTCTGAAGAAAAACTGGATGACTGGATGTATGTTATGCGTTTAGAAAATGCAGCATAATTTTCAATCTAGAAATTATTTTAAAAATAAGCCATTTTAAATATTTTGTAGTAGACTTTTAAAGTAGAAGTCCAACACTTATGAGTTCAACATTAACAAATAATAATAAACAAATAATGAATTAAAACCATGTTCCTGGAATTACAGATATTTAATTTATATATATAAGTTAATATAAATATATATTTAATTTATATATATTAATATATTACTGAGTAAACCAAAAGCTGATTGATTTTTAATACTTAGATTCAGTGTTCAAAGTACTGATGGCTTAATTCCATTACTCACCACAACTGAATTCAAAGAGCAGGACTGGGTATATTTTAGAGTAAGTGACAATCAAATGTAGCTACCCATAGTGAGTTATAATTTCTGCATTTTAAATATACAGAAAACTAGCAATCTTTTCTATACAATAATATTTGACTTTTGTTATTTGGCTAAATTAAGATATAAATAATTTTGTGCTTTAGTAATGCAGTTGAAATAGTCTTTAATATATATAAATAATTTTGTGCTTTAGTAATGCAGTTGAAATGCTCTTTAATATATTCTTCCCTATTTTCCTCTTTCATAAATAATGTTTGCAGTATTCCATTGTAAGGTATAATTTGTCATTCAAATTTATAAATTTATTACTTTCGATTTCTAATTATTTATACTATGATATGATTATAAAGGTAAAATAATGTAAATATATAAAGAAAATTAAATCACATATAATATGTATATCCCCTATGAATTTTTAAATGAATTCTCAACATGTATTTATGTATTTTTTACTTTTATTTATTTACTGATAGGATTTTTTTCTTAAAAATTTGATATGTATTAAATGTGATTCAATTATCTTGAAGAGTAAATGCATCTTTCTAAGTGTTCAGTCGTTTATTAGGACTGAAAACATTGTAAGCACTTTTACTGCATTTTGGGTTACAGTGCATTTAAATATGTCAGGATGTCATTTGTTTCCCATGCAGTTACTGTGTTAAGGACCTTCAACTAACCTTTGCTTATTCTGTATTATTAATTTATTTTGTTACTTGGACCTCTTCTTAGACCAGTTATTATTAGATCTTTTATATCTAGACTGTTCTGCTTTCCTATTATTTCCTTGTTCCTATAGGTAAAGGTACCTATTGACAATGATTATTGGGACTTCATATTACTTATACTCATTATAAACTTATTTTTTAATCACAAATGAAAGTTACTGTTATTACTAACAGCAATCCTGTATATGATACAGTTAAACCTAACATGAAATTAATGGATAAAGTGAGAACTTTAATATTTTATATGTGATCTCTCATTTTTATTTAATCTTTGGATCTTTCGCTTTTCCACCTATAATTGAGGTTTACTTATTTAACTTTGTTTTTTTGTTGTGTTGTTGTGTAGCCTTGTATTTGTTCTTGGTATTTGCACTTTTAGTAATGGTAATGAATAAATAAAGGTGGTAGGTTGTTTTAAAATAGGTCAAACCATATTCATGTGCCAGAGAAAATTCCAAAGGTGAGAGAGATGCTACTCTAACCCTTCCCTAACTATGGAATATTGTATCGTTGAATTAAGAAATCCATGAAGGAGGAATCTAAGATTTAGCAGGTTGGATTGCCTTCAAGTAGTTTTGGTGGTATGGCAGGATTAGTGGATTCAGAAGAAGAGGAGAGAAAGAGTGACCAAAAGAACAAAAATCTTTGAAAGAGTGTGACTGAAAAGATAGATGGGAAATGTAGTGTTTGGTTTGCTTTTTTTTTGAGACAGCGTCTCCCTGTAATCCCAGCTGTCTTGGAACCACTACCTAAACCAAGCTGGCCTTGAACTCCCAGAGATCTGCCTTCCTCTGCCTCTAGTTCTGGGCTGGGAGTAAAGTCATGTGCCGCCATGCCTGACTAGCTTTGAATCTTATAATTCTAAATCTATTGTTTTGCTGGGCAAAGATAGGAAGCCATCTTCTTGTAGTTTACCTAGATACTTACAGTGTTCTGTGGCCACACTAGTAGATTTAGAAACAGAGATTTTTAAACTACCTTTCCTCACAGGCAACTAGCACATGGTAGCAGTCTTTACACTGTCAGTCCTGTGCATTTGTATAAGATGCACCACTATGTCAATGGTCTTTTCCTTGGCCAGGCTTCAACCATTTGTTGTATTTTATACATTAGATGAAGAACTGAACTAAGGCTCAGGAGTGAGGATGTAGGTCATGAACAGAGATCAGAGGAAATGACCTACAGTGCTTGTGTGGCCTTGGCTCAATCTCTAGTCAGGCAAATAAATAAGCAGTTTTTGAGGGATCCCCTTGTGCTGTTGTCACATACAAATCATATGGGAATCAAGGAAGTGGAGAAAATCACATTATGGGTAAAAGGATTTGCAAGATGTGTTGTAGAGTACTGGGCATCTTTGAAGCATGATATTGGCAAGCTCTGCCTGTTCTGTGTAACATCATTTCCCATGTAGAATCACTATACATTTATGTGTTTATATAATTTGGGACATTCAAATTGCCTTGAATAATACTTGTCACATAGTAAGTATTATATTAATGTTAGCTTTTATTACCATAATTTCTTTGGTCAATACTGGATACTTTGAAAACATGAATTTAAATTTTTAAATTAAATTTGATTATGACCACCTTCCAGAATCAACGATTTGGAATGGAAGGTGTGTGTGTGTTCTTTAAGAAATTAGCAGTATTGGTGCTATTCTTTATTAACTAACTTGACTAAGAAACAATAATGTAGAAATGAATAGATTTGGTGACAACATTATTTATTTCATGATGTGCTAATACAGTCATTGAAAGTATTATATATGCTTAAATATGTGCTTAAAAATTAATATATGAAACTTTAGAATACTTTTGTTGCAGTCAGATAATTGTTCAGTCATCTGGGACTTTTCAAGTTTCCTAGTGCTTAAAGGATCTATTGTAAGCTAGATTTTGAGTCTTCAACTTATTTTTCCTCTGAAGACTTTATGAACTTTGGAAAGTCTTTTATTTTCCCTGGGCTTCAGTTCCTCATATGCAAAATAAAATAGTCCATTGAATTTTAACTGAAAACAAGTGCTTTTGGAAATTTGACTAATAAATTCTAGTGTTTCAAAGATTTTTGTTTCCAATTAATTATTTTCTTATTATCGTTTTGTAATATTACAGCTTAATTTGCTATTGGTATTATGATTATGTATTGTGCCTTACTTTTAATGAAGTTTTATCTCATAAACTGTACAATGAGTAGAATGGAAAAAATGTTTTTAATGTGTACTTTTCAGTGTATAGTTATGTTATTTCAAAATTAGTTAACCTAATAAGAAAGAATGCATAGAGAGAGGAAAGACGGAAATAAGGAAGAAAGGAGAGGAATGAGGCAGGTTACAGAGGTAACAAAGAGCAAGTAGCTTTGAAGTTCTTTGTAATAGACTGGAGGAGGATGTTGGTTCTTCCTCCTCTTCCTTGCCTGGAACTCTCTATATAGATAAGGCTGGCCTTACTTTCACGCAGATCCATCTGCCTCTGCCTCCTTAGTGCTAGGATTAAAGGTGTGCATCATCATGCCATGCTTTTTTTTTTTTTGGCTCTTATCTTGCTCTCTGTTATCTCATTAATGTTTTCAACATAGGAAGAAGATCAGTCATAATGTTTTAGTTTTAAAATATGATTGATACTTACATAGGATTGGATCATACAGTGGGGTTGTTGGCTATTTTATTCCATTCCCATATAGATTAGTGGTCATAGGTACAAAGTTAACATGAAAGCATACTTTAAAATATCAAAGATTTTTATTAAGTGCTTTTGAACAGAATAGGCACTCAATAACATGTATTTTGAGGAAATTGTAGTTTGGAGACAGTAAGCAGGTGGACTTGGAATACAAGATACTAAAGGCATATAAGGATTTAGGGCATTTCAGTCTGTTATCTCATGGTCTAAGGGAGAGTAGAGGCTGTGATGAAAAAGATCTCTCTTTAATATTTCTTCTTCAATTCATGGTTTCCAAGCTTAAATCAGTTGATTGTGGCGTTAAGCACTGGTAAACAAATATTTTCTAAATTTCTTACCTTAATCTTTTCTTTTTTAAAAGACTTTCCTCTTATTTCACTTTGTCTCCATTTCTCATTTTTTTTTCTTCTCTACTTCCAAATCTTTCAAGTAATTAGTCAGATTTAGGAAAGGATTCCTTTCTAATTCATAACTTTCTGGAACCCTAGCTATTGTTCAAGGTCATATTATTGTTGACTTCCTAAAAACAATTGCAAATTCATCTTCTCCTTGCTGTCGACAGTAGTTTAATCTTATAGAGGGAATTTGATACAGAAGAAAGAACACACACTTTGAAACTTTGAGTCAAATGTCTGTCTTTATTGGGCACTTATTCACAGGCGCTCACGGCATTAGTGAGAGTATGCACAGGTCCCACATAAGCTCAAGTCAGACAAAATCCCAGCACAGAAGTAGGAGAGCAGCTAGGAAACCCAACCTTACCTGCGGAACTATTAGCAACAGATAGCTGCTGGGCAGGGGAGACTCACTCTTCCTAAGGGTATTACTCTGGGTAGGTTAACCAGGCTCCAGTGGATGCGTCCTCACCAAAGGACATTTGGGGACACAAGTTTGACTCCATAGGTCTTAAGTGTGTGTGTGTGTGTGTGTGTGTGTGTGTGTGTGTAATAGAGTACAGAAATCAGGTGTAGGGTAGTAGGGATTATAGATAGGGGAATGGGCTAAATATGATAAAAATATATTGTATGAAATTTGCAAAAATTCAGTTTAAAAAACTTTTGAAAATGTGTGTCTTTGTAGTAATTTAGTAATTTCATACGTTAAAATTATTCAAATTTTAGATACATGGTAATTTAATCATCATATTTTAAAACCTAAGTTCATAACTGAATATTTAACCAATGAAATATTTAATTGTTGAGTTGGATTCTGGGCAAAAACAAAAATTTTACTTTAAAAAATCCTTTCCCACTCAAATGCTTCCTAATTTCATCAGAGCACATTCATTCAAAGTAATACTTAAACAACTTATTTGTATTATACATTTACAATATTTACTGTTTTAATTTTGGGTTGTAAGTGTATGCTATCATTTTGGTATTCTGTACTGAATTTCAATTTTGAAGTACTTTAAAGTTAAAATTTTTATTTTCAGCAGTTAATATGAAGATTAATTAAAAAGTCTCTTTAGAATGTTGATGCTCAGCCAGTTTCCCAGGCTCAGGTCTAGTGACATATCACCTCTTCTATCAGTGCTTTATTTTTCTACTAAAACAGTAACTCAAAATGTTAGTAATAGTACAAGTAATTAAAAAGTATTATGTTAAAATCACCTATATTTGATGTTACAATGTAGATATTTTTTCCATTTTTAATTGTGATTTTTATCTTCTAATAATGTTTTATTTAGTTTAATATTATAAAATGTCTTAGTAGTTTTCAGCTAGGTAAAAGGTAGATAAAGGAGCAGAGCTTTGTATATGCATAGTGAGACTTCATTGGGATTAAAATGTACATAATAATGATCTACTATATGAATGTCAAGAAAGCTGGTGGACCCATGAAATGCCTCAGTAGGTAAAGGCTCTTACTAAAGCTTGACAACTTTAATTCAATCTCTGCAACCTTCATAGTGGAGAGAAAACCAGATCTTGGAAGTTGTTGTCTGACTTATACACAGAAGAAAGAAAGAGCAAGAAAGGAAGGAATAAAGAGGGAAAGGAAATGAGGGAGGAACCTGAATTTCTGAAGCTCTTTACTCAAAAATTGCCTTCTTAGAGATCGCTTATCCAACTATATTATCCAAATTTTATCATCCTTCGAACATTTCATCTCTTTACTTATTTCATGCTTGTCTTTTTAGCATGCATCACTGAGGCACAGCATGTTTTACATGTTCATCTTCATAAGCTCTTAACACGAACATATAATAATCTTCATGAGACCATAGATCTTGCCCATTCTGTTAGCTGTTAGGGCCTCAGTACTTAGCACATGCTTAAATTTTAGTAGATGTTGAGTATTTATTTGTTGATTTAATGGAAAATCTTATATATGCCAAGCAACTTGCCTTCATGATACCAAGGTATTATACTTTTGTCTTTCTTTATCAAAGTTTTGATTGAAATATTTCATAGTATATGCATTTTGTTCTCACTTGATTTAGGCACTAAATATAGTAGCAAAGTAAATGCCATTTTATTACATATTGAAATGAATTTTCTCTCAATGTATATAAGCATCTCTAAAATTGAATATAAACATTTCATTTTGCCAAGATAAAATAATTCTTAATAAGTATTTACTTAAAAAATAAATCCACACCATTTAATATCAACAAAGGGAAGACTGTTATCTACCAGCCATTTTAATATCTTCATACTTTGGATCGATTCATTTCATCAAAAACATATTTAAACGTTTAACAAAATACAATGTTTTAGATCTTCAGATCCATAAAACAAATCAAATAATATACCATTACTATATTTAAAATGTTTACATATTACATAATATGTCTGAGAATTTAGGAAAAATATCCTTAAAATAAACCCCTCAAAAGTATTTTTAGGTTCTTGTTATGTTCATTATTCTAATGGTTCTGACAAGCTCTTATTACTTCTTTTTTTATTTGTACTAGAAGTTACATGGGAAGACCAGCAGAAAGAGGTGAATGGTACAGTAAGTGATGCCAAACCATTGCCGAAAAAGAAACACCCATCTGAGCCAGGTTTGTCAGGATTTGGAAACCACATGAAAGCATGGGACTCTAAACATTGCATTCCATGCTTTGTAAATGCGTGTGGCCTTGCACCTCACTTCTTTCCTTCTGGTGTGAACTTTACAGTGTGTGGCTCCCATGCAGACTAGAGTGGTAGATACTTAACTATGATTTGTTGATAAAATTAATTAATTCTATTTATATTAAAGGAAAACATAATTTTTAAGATTAGTCTTTTGAAGGAACAATGACTAATTGCAGCACACATGAACATCTGCCATATGTAATTGGTGGTACCTTAATGGAGAAGTAAGTACTTATGTTCTGAGTGCAACAGTAGAAAGTCAATATAGACATTCTTAAGTTTGTCTTTGTAGTCCATTCATATGCTTAAGCTATAAATGATATTGGGATAGATATATTGATTCATTTCCAACTTCTGGAGCCAAAATTCCTGTCCACAACAAGAAAGAAGAGGGATGGCCCAATTCATGAATTCAGTACAGGTTTCTCAAAACATTCATTCTAGCAATTAATTGAAATGTTTTTGTTTTCCTTTCTTCTACTTTTCTTTGGAGGGGGCAAACATTTGATTACATAGTCTAAAAATTCTTTCAGTTTTTAGGAGGGATAGAAGAAAAAAATGAAAAGTAGAAATTAAATAATTAGTACTACTTTGAACTCATAATTAGAGGAGTGCACATTAAAATTTTTGTGAAGTTTAAAAATTTTTCTAAGTTTTACTAATTATATCATTTAAATGACTGTCCATACTCACAGTTAGTATATTTTTATATGGCAACTCATTTTATCTTAGAGTTCTAAAACCTTTAGTTTAAAATGCATCAATGTATAAATTAAAACAATTCATTAACATTGCCATCCTACTTTATGCCAGAGAAAAAGGTTGACAATGAATTTTCTGGGTACACAAGCCAGGCAAAGCAATTGTCCTCATAGAGTCTACATCTGGCAAAGACACACAAAGTAAAAAAATAATTACACCAATTATTTAGTTATTCTAGTTGTGACAAGGGCTCTTATGAGGAAGAACAGGGTACTTTGAAAGAAAATTTATTGCATAATATGTCTGGAGTGCAAGGAAAGATGGCAAAGTCGGATGACAGGACATATGGAAAATATAATAATAAAATGAACTAGGATTCCTATTAAGAATTTAAATATATTTATAGAGTTACCAAATGAAATATTATGTTTTTAAAACTTCATTGAAGTATCAGTTTATTTGAAAACTGGTGATTATTTTAATATATTTAAATTTTATTTATATTTATTTATATTAAAATAAAAATATATTTTAAATAAACAAAAGTTTAAAGTTAATTTTATGGTTTTATAAAAAATTATTCCTTAAGCAGGGTGGGTGTGGTGGCACATACAGCACTCAGGAAGTAGAGGCAGGCTGATTTCTGTCAGATCAAGGCCAGATGGTCTACATAGTGAGTTCTAGGTCAGCTGTTGCTTCAGGGAGATCCTGTCTTTAAAAAAAAAAAATTTCTCTTAAAAATATCTCTCAGGTAGAGAATGTAGTTCAGTGGTTGAGTTCATCCTTGGGGTGAGTAAGGCACTGTGTTAGATCCCTTAGTACTGCTAAATAAGTAAGTAAATAAATAAATAAATACTATATTCTCTTTCCTGTGTTGGTTTATATGGATTGTCCTTGCTCATAAACTATCAGTTGTCCTGTTTGCTATCATGTTACATATGTGAATAGGCTTGTGGCCATATATATATATCTATATTTCTATGTTAAATTGATACGATGTAATGCTTGGAAATCTCACAAAATTTTCAAAGATCTATTTTAAATATTTTTAGTTTATTCTCACATATGCCATATATACATAACCTAAGTCCTTTAATTGAATATAACCTTTGTATGCAGTAGAGGAAATTAATTAGAGTAAGTTTATGCCATAATTTAAATGATAGAGTTTTAGGTTTTGGCAATTGTGGGTTTTTCTGTATGCTATGACAGTTAGTCCTCTAAATCCATAAATTTAAATGAGTAAGTTATACAGTATCCCAAGGAAAGAAAATAAATGTTAAATCTTTATGTACCAAAACGTTTTTGTATTTTAAAAAGACAAGGTATCTAGTGAATTTTTTAAATTATTGAGACTTTGGAGACATAAAATGGAAGGAAAATTTGGACAGCAAGTTGATAGTCTTGAGCTTTATGGAGTAATTAATTTTATTAGGTAGAACTAAGATATTTGTAGTCTATTTAGCTATATTCAGTGCTCAATATATAACTTTATACACTAAAATTTAAGAAATCACCTTTCATGAATATCAAATATTCCTTATCAACATTTATTGTGGTAAAGTATGGCATTAGGAAAAGTTTCTTAGGGCTTGAACTAAACCTGAGGTGGAAAGTTTGGGGGCTATTAATAATACATGTTTTTATTTCAGTTGCTCTTCTATGAAAATCTCTACAAGAATAATTACCAGGCCAGGGAATTTTTGTCATGTATAGGAAGTTTGTTAACAATAACTGTGGCATGCACCTTAGGACTGAATTACTAATTTGCATGCTATAGACTAGAATATGAGCTAAATATGTGGAGGAATTTCTAATAGTAGCTGCTTTGTTAAAAAGTTTTATTGAGTTTTTGTGCATTTCATATACTAGATCTTAATAAAATTTGGAGCCTCTCCCCCATCTGCTGTTCCTCCCCCAAGTCACCCCTCTACTGGACTTCATGCATTCTGTCATATATGTTAAGTCCTTTACGGTCAAGCATTTGTACCCAGATGTCCCTTGGTGCAAGTTTATCCACTGTAGTCTATTCTGCCTGTCTTGGTTCACTCCCTTAAAGGTCTACTCTCCCTCACCCTGAACCAATCAGTTGGCAATTGTTCTTTGTCTAGGGTTGGAGGTTGTACCCATTTCCCCAATATTGTGCAAGGTTTTTGTCTGATTAAATCAGCACGGGTCTGGTGTATGCTGTCATCATTGCTACAAGTTCATATGAGAAAGTACCCAGAGGCCTGAAAGCCTCTGGTTCCTTATGTTGATCTACCAACTGTAGCTTTTATAATCTTTCTGTCCCGTCTTCCACAATGATCCCTGAACCATGGGTGGCTGAAGTTTAATATAGGAGTTCTACATTTCTGAAGATGTCTTAAAGGTTGTTATCAAGAGGAATGATTTGATTCAGTTTCTGATTTAACCAATAGCTACATAACTGAAAACACATGGAAAGAATGACAGTATTTGTCATGTTAATGTCTTTCATATGAGTATAAATATAAAAATTCTAATCCTAACTTTATACCCCAGAATTAATGGTTAATGTTTAATTTCCTGCATCTTCCTCATAAAGAGCATGCATTAGATTTTGTTTAGGCCTTAGCATTGACAAAGCTTTTTATTAGTATTGAACTTAGGCCCTTGTACAAGATACATAATCGTGGATAACGTATAGTTTATTATTTCAGTGAATAAGCTTACTGTAGACAAGAATATTATGATCTTTAATAATACAACCAGTGCTAGTAAATGTTGAAAACAAATGTTACAGTGTTGAATTTATTTTTGCTGTATGAGTTTATTTGTGCTTATAGTAAATAGAAATGTCCTATAGAAAAAGTATATTTCTACATAGTGTACTTTCTACATATTGTACTTAACCATACGGTTAAAGTGCTGAGCACTGACAAGTGAGTTCCTCAGGCTTAAAGAGTGTTGGGAAGTACTGCAGTTTCACAGATTTTCATGTAAGAACCTCTTAGATATAAATGGTTCAGAATATTTGAAAATATCACAAGTGATTTCTAATATGCCCAATATGATTAATACTATTCATAAGAAGATTATTAGTTTTGATTTGTTACTTTCTTTGTGTTAGGTGTGTTATATCTAGGAAAATATTTGGTTGACTAACCTATTTTATTATAATTACTCTGAAACCATGGCAATACCTTTAGTTTGCTATATTTTATTTGAGAAATAAGTCTGTGGGTTATTTTCTTTTTTGTAAAATCATGGTAATATAAAATACTGTATTTAGGTAGCATAGATTATTTTTATAGATTAAAAATATTCAAACCAACAACTTAGACTTTATTACTAACTACAGCATTAGCTACTCTGTTAAGCCCCTACTTTTGAGAATTTCATGATCATACACAATCAAATATAATCATGTCTACCCATTTCCCCGTCCTGTGCTCTTCATCACACCCTCTCCAAACCTCATGTAGCTTTCCTTTCCCTGTAGCTCCAACTATCCTTGAACTCACTATGTAGACTGGGGTGGCCTGGATATCACAGAGGTCCCCCTACCTCTGCCTTCTGAGTGCTGGGATTGGAGGCCTGTGCCACCATACACAGCCACTTCATGCCTTTTTAAAATCTTTCTTTTTCTTTTATTTTTTTTATAACCCACCAAGTTGGGTTAGTCCTACCTACATGTGAATGGATGAGGGGCCATAGGAATATGGGAACCTTACCATTTGACAAATAGCTTCTTTTAAGGTTCATTGAAGTCTCCTATTCATTGTAATAGTATATGAAAAACAAGTGAGTATAGTTTGTTATCACTGACCTAAGACATGATTACTGTAGTGAAAAAAATCTGTGCCTACTTATTTTTCAACTACAAGATTTGCGGTATACTACATAAAAGACTTCAATCACTAGGAAAGTAAGAAAGCCTTCTAAAACGTTAGTGCCTGTGTAATTATGCATGGAGCTTTTAGGATTTGCCTTTCTGTGTGCGAAGGTTATAATTTTTATAAATGCTGTTTGATCTACTTATTATTGCATCATAATCACAGAAATAATGGGAAGTGATTTAATGGACAGTTTTGTCAGTAGTGAAATCATGGTCATGATATATTCTTTACATTTTCTTTCCAAACAGTATAAATTTATATCATTGTCTGAATTAAAAAAAATTGTTGACTCTAAGAAAGTAGAGTCTGAACTGTCACTTAGGAAAACGAAGGTGCTGTGCATTGCTTGACCAGTTGTGGTATATGGTTCTTTTAAAATTTGTTTCTAATTCAGTGCAATCAGATGTCCAGTTGAGGTTTCATGATGAGGGACGTTTTTTTCTTCCTTCTTTGAATTTTTAATTCACGTGTTTTTATTGGGTCATATAGCATCTTGTAGGAAATTTAGCAAGTAATCAAGAAGCTTCTATTCTTTTACTGATTCTGCCATTGAACTTGTTTTGTGACCTTGGGTAAGTTACTTTGAACTCTCTGTGCTCCATTATTCACAATAATAAATTACTAAATGAATTCAGAAGAATTTAAAATTTTTAACTATATTATATGACAAAGATTCTATCGATGGTACCTAAATTAATTCAAGTTATAGGAAAATCTTGGACTTTTATGTAGTTCATGCTTTCTGCATAAAGTTCAAATGCTCTGATAGAGATGTACTGTATGTCAACAGTTGTTTTAGTCAAGTCACACCAATTTACTTTTGGCATGTAATGAAGCCATTTTAGCATATGCTTAATGTTTATCTGTAGAAATGTTGTGTGCACAGAATAGGCAGCCTATGATAGAATTTCTCATTGACCTATGCTATTAATGCATCTCACTTTTTCTGTATTATGTTCTTTATGATGTGGGTGGGCTGAGAATGGAAAAGAAAATATGGCATGTAGTACTTTAATGCATATGAGTACATTTCACAAGGGCACAAGGGCTTTTTCCTTGTGTTCATTAGTGTCAGAGCCTCTAGTTTGGAATATGATGGTGATGAGTATCTGATTTTGAATAGAAGATCTGATAATATAAAAATAAAAAAATTATGTATCTAATTGTGTCATTCCTTTTGTAGTTCTCAGTAACTGATTTTAGGACTTCTTCTTTTTCTTAGGGAAAAATGATCTTCTTCGTATTTTGTTATAATGGAAATATTTCATTTTCTGGCAATCCATGAAAAGAAAAATTTGTTATAGAAAGTAATTCTCTCAGAAATTACAATTCCAATCAAAATGTATTCCAGCATGTTTTTTTCTTTATAATTCACTCAGATCTATGATAAAATTTTTGCAATGAAGCATGGCATTTAAGAATTTTGTGTATCTGATTCAGACAGAAGTACATAATTGAAATAGGAGATTCTGACTCTGTACTATATGTTTTACCTGTGTAGTTGTACTTATCATAACCCACTAGTATATTCAAAGGAAGTTTTTCTTTGAAAGCTAATTTTATCAGGTTGTTTTATTTTTTTCAAATAAATGTAGAAAGAAATATCTTTTAACTTCTCAAATAGCAATGAGAAAAGTATTTTTTCCAAAACATGTGCCATTTCTATTCTTGTTGGTAGTACACTTATTTAAATTAATGTTAAAAGAAGCTGTAGTGATCTATAATGTGGTGTTTATAAGAATTTTATGAATAAATAGGTATTATAAAGGAATATGTATGATCAAAAGAACATTCGTTGTCTAAGTTAAATGACAATTTTAATTTACAACAACAAACTGAAGCTTTAATGTCAACTAGTGTTCTTACAATGGATTGTATTATTATACTTATTATTTTATGAAATTTTTATTTTAAATTTTTACTGTTTTTAAGTTATTTAATGAAACATTTGCCTGATGGACAAGCTATTTTCATGTATATACTGGATGATTTGGGAAATGTTACAACTGTTTGGAGGAACAGTTTTATTGTACTTTTTAATTATGGTAGAATTAATTTTCTTCAAATTATGAAAAGTCAAAAGCATTTTCACAGGTTTTAATTTGACTTACTAATGTTTTGAAAATATGGGCAAAGAAATAACATTGGTTTTACTAAAGGTATTTTTTTTCAGTTATCAGTGTTCAAGATTGGCTGTAAATAAATAACTGTAACCTTTTAAAATCCTCTTTTCTGCACTAACCTTATTTTTTCTCATTCTGCTAACCTATAATAGCTTAACTACTTTGTCATAGCTTAACTATTTTGTCATCGGTTCTTGCATCTTCCTTTCTTTATGCTATGCATTGAACTCTGTCTTCCCTACAACTGTGCACAGGATTCTTTCTCAGAATGATCTGGTTCCTTTCCTTCAGTGTCATATTTACCTTTTGAGTATATCCATTCATACCCATCTCCTTTGTCTATGTCTGTCCATTATATGATGTGATCACAGAAGAAGTGGATTCCACAAGGAAAAGATATCCAGGTCTGTCTCTTCTACTGATTTTCTTTATGTTTTCATGTAATCTAACTAATTTTAGAAGCTTTTTTACCATTTTTACTCATTCCATAATTTTTCATTCTTTTCTAATATATGAAAATGCTAAAATATGCAGGTGTTTTAAGTATTTATGTGTTCAAGTTTTTCCAACACCTGCTCCAATTTTATGGATAAAGTTCAAATAATTAATTTTATGTAATATGTGTATATATGTAACCATGCTATAACTACAAATGAAATATATATATGTGCATATGTACATACATATATGCTTATGAGCTAGATAAAACTGTAAGTTAATTGATTTTTTTCTTTTTACATGACTTTAAAAGCATTTTAGTTTTATCTTTATGTGTTGTAGTCTGTGAGGATACCAAAGACCTAACACATGTCCTGATGGAGCTGTTCCTGCTCCTATGACTTAGCAATTAAGAGATTAGGATAATAAGCTATGTTTATGTATCGATATGAATGATTTTCCGAGTACATCTAATAAAGTTATGAATTCAAATAAAATCTTCTTTAAATATATATATGTATATATATATATATATATAGAGAGAGAGAGAGAGAGAGAGAGAGAGAAGGATTGATGGAATAGGAAACCAATATTTGTATACTGAACACATGCTCTGTGGCACTGTTCTAGATGTGGGAAATAGCAAGACAAGAAAACATCTCTCTATTATTGCAGACATTTTTAGGGTTTGCCTAACAAATAAAGCCAATAATTAATTAACGTGTTATAATGTGAGTCACAAAATTGATGGAATTATTTCCACCTCAGTGAGGTTGATCCTAGCACAAGAAAAACTTCATGGAAAAGATAAGTATTGACTGTACATTAAAAGCTAGAAAAATGTTTTATTCTTCTGTAGAGAGCATTTAGGGTGGAGGAAACAATGTGATCAAAGGCTTCAAGCAAGTTTAGGATGAAAAAACTAGGGTCATAATTCATGGAGACTGCATAAGGCTATTGAAGCATGTTAAACAAGGGAATGCAAAGTCAGATATTTATTTCTAGGAAGATTATTTTGATAACTATGTAAAATAACTGGACTAGATTGACATCAACAGTACAGCCATTTATGAGGACACTATGTGTTAGGAAACAGTAGTGTCGAAATGAAGGTTATCAGTGAAAAACATGAGCAGTTATTTAAATGTCATTGTGTGAACATTACTGATTAAGGAGGAAGAGGAATAAGATAATATCTCGTATCTGAGCTATTTGGAGAGGTGGTTGTAGATTTTATAGGAAATGGAGTTTACAAGTTTTAGGGGAAAGAAATTATTTTATAGATGGACAGAGAGTATCTAGACTTATTTGGAGCATTCAAATATAAAGAGTTAATAGTAACATTTAGATGTGTGAAATTGGAGTTTCAGGGATGCCAGGACTAGAATTTTAGTGTCAGAATTTAAGAGATACCACTGGAATGCAATTTGAAGAATACTAAGAAAGAATAAGAATGCAGCGAACACCATAATTTATTTACATTTAAGGACAAATTAAAGAATAAGAACCAGGACTTTGTTGGAAAAAAATTTCATAAAGACAGTAAGATATCCATAAAACAAAGGAATTTAAGAAATGAGAACTTTAAGAAGAGACATAGCCAGCAGAGGCAAGTTCTAGAGAAAAATAGAAAATATATTTCTAAATGATAAAACAAATCCATCATGGTATTTGCTGGGTGGATTTTAGTGAACTCTATGGGATTAGAAGTCAAAGTTAGTAAAGAGGGAATGATGACCAAAAAGAAAGAAGCAATAATTGAAGATCATGAATGTAAACCAGCCTTCCTGAGGCTGCAGAGAAATAATGAAGAGAAGCTATCTTTGGGTGTGGGAGAGGAAGCTCACCAAGCAGATGTAGGTGGTAATGGTTTAGATGAGTGGATACCCTAAATTCATGATGGCATTATTTGCTCTATGGTAGTATGATAAACTCATTACGATAGTTCTAATACAATTATTTGGATCTAAGATTAGAAGTTTTTGGTGAGCATATCTCTATAGTTAGAGAGGGAAGAGAATGAAGAATCTGAGGATTCATGACAGGAAAATTTTTTGAAGAAATATGCAAAAAATGGGGGGTGATATTCATGTTAAATTGTGTTTGAATATTGTTTTTTCCTTATACTGAGAGAAAAGATTTAATAAAATAACTGCAATTTATTATGATATTGAAGACAAATGAAAATATATGCTAGAGTAAGTTATCAGAGATTGATTAAATATTTAAAATTTTCATATTTTAGACATTTCCTAATAATGTAGACAAAATTTGATTCAGGGAATAGATTCCCAATATAGAACATATATTACATTTGAGGAGGCAAACATATTTTAATGCTAGAATTTTAATATAAGTGATTAAAGTCCCTGAGTGTCTAAGATTGCTAGAGAAGAGATGGTAAACATTGCTTTGGAATGGAATGAACCTAAAAGATTTTATATTGGAAAAGTAACTGAAACAGCAATAGAGGCGGTATTAGTCACTTTTCCATTGCTGTGATAGAAACACTGCCCAAGGGAACTTATAAAAGGAAGAGTTTATTTAGCTTACTGTTCCAAAGGGTCAAGAGCCCATCATGGTGGGAGGCATGGCGGCAGAGGTGGCTAGAATAGATGCAGAAGCTAAGCGCTCACACCTTCAAACAGGCACAGGAAGCAGAGAGTGACTGGAGATCCGGCTAGACTTAAGAGCTCTCTAGTGTGCTTCCTCCAGCAGAGCCACACCTTCTAAGACTGTCCCAAATGTCACCAACTGGAAACAAAATATCTAAATACTTAGAGCCTATGAGGGATATTTTCATTCAAACCACTGTAGAGGCCTACAAAATGGAGATACAACCCCCCGCCCCCCTGTCACTCTCAATCCAGTACAGATTGGAAGTTTTTCAGAAGAAAATGAGGACTGAGGAAGGATACACTATATCATTTTGTAGTGATAAAATGAGGAGAAAGCGAATTTAAGTTAGACTAAAGGGGGAAGAAAATTCAGGGATTCAATTCAGAGGTTGTGATAATAAATCCATGTATATTTATAGCAACATAATTCTATACAAAAAATAAAAGAAGGAAATTAATCATGTTTTGGAGCAGCACAAACAAAAACCTGCATTGATTTAGTACTTGGAAATCACAGATCAAGGTTTTTAAAGACAGAAGCAATGTGCCCTGTTGATATGAATCGCATGGTTTTTCTTTCACAAAATGTCACAGAAACTAGTTTTTATTTCAATTGTTAAGGTTAAGGAGCCATTTTAAATATAACTAATGATACAAAGAAGATAGCAGAATACCATTTAGTAAGTTATACAAAACAACATCTAACCATGTTTCTAAGTTCATGTTTCAACTATTTATATTATCAGAATTACTCCAGGACCTGGTCTAGGGTGCCTGAAATTAATTCTTATATAATGTATCAGCATTACTCATTAAGATCCAAAACCACAGGTGTTTGTGTTTCTTAACACATAAATAGTGTTATATTGTAGTCTTTGTTTCTGTATTATCTTAGGTAATTAAATTATTATATAGTTGATTATGTTATTTCCCCAAGAGTTCAGAAAATATGTAAAAAAATAGAAATACTGTATCACACTGATCAGTTGGTGTGTAGATACTAATACTGATTTGAAATGCTGAACAATTCAAGTTGAATAGATTTCAAACATTTTTAATAAAAATGTAATTGAGAGTGTTAGCACACTTAATATTATTATTTCTTATTAAGGTTACTTAAAAGAAAAATTCATAACTAATATAAGTATTCATTTTTTATTTAAAGCCATAGTCTTCTTTTGTTTGTTTTCACTTCATTTTGCTGGTTACTCTGAAGACTGCCCATTGATAAGTATTCCAAATCTGTTTGAATTACTCTAATAAGATGTCATATGTTGAATGGTATACAAACAAGAAAATTTATTTTTGGCAGTCATGAAGACAAAGAAGTTGAAGGTTAAGGCACTGACAGATTCAGGGCCTGCTTTCTGGTTCATATATGGTCTTTTACCTGTGTCCTCACAGTTCAGAATATGGAAGAGGTCTCTCTTGGGCCTCTTCCAGTATAGTCATAATCCTCAAAGCCTTTATGATCTGCCCATATCTCAAAGGCCCAATCTCCTGACACCTTCACCTTGAAGATTAATATGTAGAACTATGAATTGGGGTTGTTGGGACAGTACTTACTTGACTTTAGAATTTATCACTTTAAACTTCTGTTCTGTCAGATATGCTAAGCATATATGACATGTTGGATGTAATGTGATTCCATGGAATATTTTGTTGTGTTCATGCTATCTTAAAAGTAAATAAAGAGAAGTAACATTTATTACAAGGGGAATGTAACTATGTGTAGTATATACACATCCACACACATTTAAACAGTTTAAAATTTTCTAGTCTCTCAGTTACTAACTTATCACTTATGTATACTGATGACTTTATATTCTTTCTTATTCCTAATTACTTGATAAATTTGGTATTATTGTTGTTGAAAGTCTAAGACAAGAGATACTCAAGATCGGTTCATTTATGAAAACCATAATGCTAGTTCTCTGAAGTCCTACTAGAAAATAAAAATAATCTATAAGGAAGCTCAAACTGTGCTACGTAACTTTTATGTGTTTATGGTTATATATCATATTGAATATTATTGTCCTAGAATTAATCAGTACGATTCTATACACATACAAAGCAACATTCCTAGGATTTCTTGAAAATAAAATAAAAAGCCAGGCATGATGGTGCATGCCTGTAATCTCAGCATTTGGGAGGCAAGAAGAAGGCAGATCTCTGTGAGTTCCATGGCATCCTGTTCTACATAGAGATTTCCAAGCCAGCCAGGTCAATATAGTTAGACTTTGTCTACAATAAATAAGATATAACAAATAAGTAAGAATAACTAAATTAGAGAAATTTAATAGTTGAACAGGGCATTAAACTATTACCTTACCTTTTTTCTCTAACACCAGTGATGTTAACTAATAATAATTAACTAATAATAATTAATAATAACGAATTCAAGATATGTTTTTGAAAAAACAGCATAGTTTCTTTAAAGAACAATGTTTTATTCCCTGTTGGCTACATTAGAGACATATATCCATAGAAACATAAAGTACAACATAGCTAAAGGCCTTCTTGATCATAGATCTCTGACGCTCCCCAAGTGTTTGTTTCCTTATTGTTACAAGAGTGGATTGAGAGTTAATCATGTGTGTTTGTGTGTGTGTGTGTCTGTCTGTATATGTGGTTTCATTCAATAAAAGGATAAAAATAAATAAATGATCAGCCAATATAGCAAGCTTCCATTTCAAGAATAAGCAAGTAGATTGCAGCAAAACAAAGCAAAATGTCATCAAATAAAGGGAAAAAAGCAAAAGTTGTGGGCAGCCAGTTTTCTCATATAGACGTCAAGAGTTATGTTAAACTTAGAGAGAGGAGTCTGAGAGTGTAACCTATAGAGTGTGGGCCGGGCATATGGAGGGCCCTGCATTTCTATCTCTATATAACCAGAGTTGTGGTCATAAGACTGAAGGAAATTTGTTAGAAAATTCTAGTAGGTAGTAGGTGGTCAAATATAATATTAATAAAATCATGACTTACTGAAGCTGTTTCAAGCATTCATCTTAATTTTTATACAGAGCAAAAATAAATATTTTTGTATTTTGTTCAGTCCATTTAGATTTAATTTCTTAATAATGAAAATGTACATAGGAATGCAAATCTAAGAAAGACTTAACATTTCCTTACAAAATATCTGGATAACTAACAAGCTTAACTATGCTGCATAAAATTATCCTCTAGTTATCATAATGACATATTAAATTATGATGCAACAATACTTGACATACACAAGTGGAAATTATTCATAAAATTATTAGTAGTCAACTATTAGGTTTCATATCCTGAAATACATTTGTTTGATGAATGCCTATGGGACAGCCGTTCTGCTTCTAGATGCCGAGGACATGTATCAGTAACAGAGGCATGCAGTGTCTCTTAAAGAATGTTTTGATCAGATATCCATGTTGCCCAAGCCATTTGAGGAGTTTAGATTGAAGTAATCTGGCTATGTTCCAGAACCCATCCTTAACCTTATGAAGTGCCACTGACAAAGCCCTAAATCCAAGAAGGGTACACTGTGCAATGGGTATGAAGAGTACAGTACTAAAGGACTGAGATGAGGAGAGAAAGAGAGGAACTTAGAGGTAACTTAAGTGGAGACTGCCTCAGTCTATGCAGATTTGTTTAGGACTCACGGTGTAACTGGGGTTCACGTGGAGGCTATTAAAAGGGTGAAACTCCATCCAGCTAAAGTTAGTCCGCCCTGGTAGTTTCCACCCAGTTTTTCTGTTTCTCTCTTGAGAGGGACCTCATCTAATTTCATTGCTTTTCATTATCAGTATTGAACATTGTTGAGTCTTCGCTATTTGTGGATAATTTAGGACTGTGAAACATTCCTTTGGTTTCTAAAGTAGTGGTCGATTATGTGACATTACTCTGTGTAGTTATTCTTCTACCCTTGACCAATTATTAAGATCTTAGGAAAAAGGAGTCTAAATTGGTGTCTAGGAATGAGTACTATTGAAAATTCATATATATAAACATTTCCTTTTGCCAATATAAATAATTGTTCAACTTAATGACAATGCTTAATTTGATTAAAAATTTGAATGTCCCATTTTGAAATGTTTATTTAGCCAACACAAATAAAATAATAAAAATTAAAACATGCTTTTTAATTTTCAGGTTTTTTTTTTCTGTGCTGAAAAGCAAACCCAAGGTCTCATGCATGTTAATCAAGTCCTCTGCTGCCCACCTACACCCCTAGTCCCTGCTTCTTTTTATTTACAATATTGCTAAATAAGTATTACCAATTTTATCTAAATTTATTACCCAAATGTATGATACAGACACCATGAATGTTTGGAAGCATCACATTTGCAATTTGTAATATTTTAATTTGTTTAGTAATCTGTCCATAATTTTATCTTCAAACAAAGTGTTTTTCCCTACAAGTTTTCTCAAGTCAATCTCCCCATGTTTATCTTATTTCACATACCTTTTTTGAGATATTATTATCATTATTAATTTATATTATCTTTCAAACTCGTGGCTAATATAATATAATTTTATTTAACATGGTCTCATAGGTGTCTTAAAATATTGAAAAGTGCAGATGTAGCTAATATAAACAGCAATCATATTATAAATATTAGTTTGGAGGAATTATATTGTTTGGGTTTTAATCTCCATTAGTTACATAATATAGGTCAACCTTGACATGGTTGAAGTGAACAAATACTGGTAATATGCTGTTTATTAGTACTTATTGAAAAAAAGAACCTGACCCACCATCTTAAAGAGGGAGAGTTTCTTTTGGCCTGTAGTCCCAGGGTGCAGTCCGTCGTGGTGGGGAAGTCATGGAGTCATCGTGGTGGGGGAGTTATCGAGTCATCGTGGTGGGGAAGTCATGGAGTCATCGTGGTGGGGGAGTCATGGAGTCCATCGTGGTGGGGAAGTCATGGAGTCATCGTGGTGGGGGGTCATGGAGTCAAGTGCTTGAAGCTTCCGGTGACACTGCATGCTCGGTCACGAGCCAGAGGGAGGCGATTGCTGCTCTTCAGTTACCTTCCTCCTTCTTATTCACGGGGGAGGGGAGGAGAGAGAGGGGGGGGAGGAAAGAACAGAGAGAGACATACAGAACGAAATAGCATTCTGCTTTTATCACTTTCATTATTTCCTAAAGTAAGCACAGAGATGGTGACATGTACCTATAATACCAACAAATGAGACTGAGACAGGAGGATTGTGAGTTCAAGGCTAGCTTTAGCTATATCGTGAGAACCTATTGCAGGCCAAACAAAACAAAACACAATCTTTTTGGTTCACAAGCATGATGATTGGGGTTCCCACAAACCTTATGACATTGCTCCATTACCTATCTGACATGAACAAAAACTTATCTCCCCATCATCATCCATCTAATCTAGCACGAAATGATAGTGTTAGTAGTATTTTGGTCCATTTTCAACCACTGAACTGCTTTTCCATTTGCAGTTGACTTGATAAACTGTTTTTCATTCCAAGAAGGCAAAAAGGACCAAATTTGGATGAAACCAGTTTCTGGATTGTTTTTCCTTGATTTAGTAAGGGACTAGCAAAGTAAATTTTGCCTCCTGATGGGAAATTCCCTAAGGTAGATTTCTTTATCCGTGGGAGGTCTTATGTGAGGATGTTATTCTTTGTATTTTCTTAATGGAAAGATTATACAAATGCAGAAAAGAAAGAAAAACTTCATACATGTCAAATAATCATTGGTATGGTTATCATTTAGTCTATTGTCTACCCTCCTAGGAGAATTAAGTTATAAACTGTGAGTATGAACTCAAGTATATTACCCAAAGTGGTTCATTGATATTTCATTGGTTAAGACTATAATCAGAAAATTTTCCTCTTGGGTACAGTTTATAATGATTGTGTGTGGAAGGAAGAGGTAGCTTCGAGATTGGATATTAGATTGATATAGTTAAATATAGCAAATATGGATTAATATTATTCTTAAATCTTAGTAGTCCATTAACTCTAAATAATATTGCATAAATATGATGCTATATACTTTGTGTATATATGTGTGCATGTTTGTGTATTCACATGCACATGTGTGTGTGTGCATGGTGTGAAGGCCTAAGTTAATCTTGGGTATCATTCCTAAGGTTTTATTTACCTTGTTTTTTTGAGACAAAGTTTTTCTTCTGCTTGGAGTTTATCAAATAGGCTAAACTGGCTGGCCAGGGAGCTCCAGAAATCAACCAGTCTTCATCACCCAGCACTGGGATTACTAATGTGAACCACCATACGCAGATTTTTTTATACAGCTTCTGGAGTTGAACCCAGGTCTTTGTGCTTGCAAGTCAAGCGTTTTATCAACTGAGCCACCTCCCTACTCAGATTCTACATAATTTTTTTGATCATTACTAATGAGAAAGGCCCTTTTTCAAGAAATGTTAAACGAATATTCCAAGTCTTAAGTCCTATACTATGCTCTTTTTATAAATAAGATTTTAAAAAATATTTTATTGTTTTATGTATATGAGTGCATTGCCTGCACATATGTAAGTGCACCCTGTTGTGCAATGCCTGTGAAGGTCAGAAGAGAACGTTGGATTCCTCTAGAACTAGAATTATAGACAGTTGTTAGCTGCCATGTGGGTGCTGGGAATTGAACTCTGGGTCCTCTACAAGAGCAGCCAGTGCTCTTAACTGCTGAGCCATCTCTTCAGTCCCTAGAAATAAGCTTTTTAAAATAATTAATGAGTAGTAAATTGTTCACATTAATTCATGTCACCATAGTGCTTTTACACATGCGCATGTTACTTTTTGATCATGCCTGCTCTCTCTCCTACTCACTCTTGACCTCTCCTCTTTCATTCCCTTTGGTCACCTTCTGCTAAAGGCCCTCTTCTTTTGAGTCATCTTTTTATTAATTTTTTTGTAAGTTTCATATATGAAAGAAACTATGTGACACTCGTCTTTCTGATATCTGGCTAACCTGACATATTTTGCTTAACATAATATTCTCTGCTTCTGTCCATATTCCTACAGATGACAGGCTTTCATTTTCCTTTGCAGCTGAATATGTACCACTGTGTACACCTGCCATAGTTTCTTTAGCCATTCATTAGCAAAATGCCTAGTCTAAATCCATAGCTTGACTACTGGGAATAGTGCCACCATAAACATCCCTCTGTTTATATGTGGACTTCATTCCCTTCTGATAAATACCTGTAGTGTGGTATAGCTGGATCGTATGTTAGTTATCTTTTCAGGTTTTGTGGTTTTCTTTTCTTTTTCTTTCTCTTTTTGAACTTCATGCTGTTTTCCATAGTGGCAGTGTCAGTTTACATTCCCATTAATAGTGTATTATGTTTTTTTTTCTCCTGTGTCTTTACCAGCATTTTATTAAAAATAAAATACCAGCCGTTCTTACTGGTATGAAGTTTACTCTGAACATACTTAGGATTTGCGTTTCTCTGTTGCTGGAGACAGTGAGCATTTGCTTGTGTACTTAGTGGCCATTTGTACCCTTCTCATTTGTACTTCTTTGGAGAAGATCTGGTCAGATCATTTTCCCATTTTTGAATGGATTATTTTTCTTTGATGTAAAAATGTACCGAGGGACTGGAGAGATTGCCCAGCAGTAAGAACTCATCCTGCTCTTGAAGAGACCTGAGTTCAATTCCCAGCACCCACGTCAGGCGCTCACAGCACTGTAACTCCGGCTCCACGGAATCCCATACCCTCTTCCAGCCTCCACTGGCACCGTACTCACTTGCACAAACCTACACACAGACTTGGTTGCATACACACAATTAAAAGCAAAAATTAACAAAAGTTTATTGATTTCTTTGTGTATTCTGGATATCAATCTTTTGTTACATATCTGGCAAATATTTTTCTCCCACTCTGAACTATCTGTTCATTCCTTTAATTCTTTGCTGCAAAGAAGCTCTTAAAATTGATATAATCCCATTTGTCAGTTCCTTTTGTTCCCTAGGCTCCTGGAGTCCTATTTAGGAAATCCTTGCCTGTGTTATAATACTAAGGCCTCTTTTTTTTTTTTTGTCAGCTATTAGTTTCAAAATTACAAGTCTTTAAGGTCTTTGTTCCATTTAGAGTTGGTTTCTATGGTTTCTTTTTCCTTGTGAATGTCCAGTTTTTAGGCACTATTTGCTTCTCTTACTATGTTTGGGGCAATTTTTCCAGAATCATTTGCCTCAGAGACATTACTTTAGTTCTGAGTTTTTAATTCCATGAGTGTATATGTCTGTCTTAAAAAAATATTTTATTGAGAATTCCATACAGTGTATTTTGATCAAATTCAGACCTGCTCCATATAACTACCCTACCTTATTACCCTAGCCTGATTTCATGTTCTCCATTATTTTTTAAAGGCCTCTTGAGTCTTAATTTCTGTCCCCAGTGCTCTTCGGTGTGGTTCCATGCCCTGAAGCGTGCTCCATCTACACAGCATCATAACTTTAAAGAAAACTGACTCTCCCATCAGCTATCTGTGCCAACAGTTCCTCAGCTAGGGTTGGGGCTTCTTACTCACCAGTCCCTGGCTCTCCCTCCATGCTGGGATTTTGTCTTGTGTATGTTGTCCCAATTCATATGAGTAACTACCCTACGTCTGAAAAGCACTGTCTCCTTGCAGTCATTCACCACCTCTGGTGATCCCTGAACCTAGTGGCAGGAGGGTGTGAAATAGATGCTCTTTTTTGGTCTAAGCACTTCGCAGTCTCTTATGCTCTACATGGTTCTCTACGTGAATTACCATCTGCTCCAGAAAGAAGCTTCTCTGGTGAGCGTTGAGAGATACATTAATCTGTGGGTATCAAAATTAAATATTAGGATGCAGCTTAATCTAGATCCAGTGAGCAGAATGAATAGTAGTAGACTCTTCCCCTATGGTCTGTGTCCATATGGTCTGTTTTTACACCAGTGCTACCTTGTTTGTGCAGTATTGAAGTAGATATTGCCGTGCCCTTACCATTCCCTTGCTCACTGTTGCTTTGGCGATTTTTGAGATTTATTTTGTTTGCTGTTAAATTTGGGGACTTTTTTTCAAGTTCTGTGAAGAATACCATTGGTATCTTAAGGTTCGCATTGAATCTGTAGACTGCTTTTGGTAGTATGGCTATTTTAAAAATTCTAATTCTCACATTATATAAGTAAGGATCATCTTTCTATCTTCTACTGTTTAATTTTTTTCTTACAGTTTTGTGATTTTCACTGTAATGAACTTTAATTTCCTTGATAGGTTTATTCCTAAGTATTTTACTCTTTTTATTGTACTTTTTTGGGGGGCAAAATCTTACTAGGTAGCACTGGCTCGAATGGAACTTGCTATGTAGGCCAGGCTGGTCTTGAACTCACAGAGATAAGCTTATCTGTGACTCCAGAGTACTGGGAGTTATTTTACTTTCTTGTTGCTATTGCAAATGGAATTCTTTCCTGTTTTCTTTCTAAATAAGTTTGTAATTGGTATATTGAAAAACTACTGATATTTGTATGTTGATTTTGTTTTTGCTACTTTGCTGAATTTGATTATCAATTTTAAGAGTTTTAATGGGGTTTTTAGGGTTTTCACATTCAGTGCCATATCATCAACTAATATGACAGTTTAACTTCCTCTTTTCCTGTTAATGGTACTTCTATTTTTTTCTGTTGACTAATTGTTCTGACAAAGATTTCATGTACTATATTGAATGTGAATGATGAAAATGGTCTTCTTGATTTTAGAGTAAGTATCTTTATTTTTACACTATTTAATGTGGTATTTGGTATACACTTGTTATTAAAACATAGAGTCATGTGTGTGTGTGAATATGTGTGCGTGTGTGTGTGTGTGTGTGCATGTGCATTGTCTATGGCTGCTTTCACCTTGCCATTATGGACTTGTACCTGAATAATAATTTTCATATTATGAGAAAATCTGCAAAATTGGGCTGAGAAGATGGCTTATTCAGTAAAATACTTGCCCTGCAAGCCTGAGGATCTGAGTTCCATGCCCAGTACCTGGGCTAAAAAGAAAGCCAGGGCTAGTGGTCCCATGCTGTAATCCCAGCTCTGGGGAGTCAGAGATAGGCGGATCCCTAGCGCTCAGTGGCTTGACATCCTTGTTTAATGGATGTGTTCCAAGTCAGTGTGAGACCCTGGCTCCCAAAAGCAAGATGTAGAGTGTCTGAAGAATGACACGTGAGGTTGTCCTTTAGCCTTCACATGCACTCTGACGAACATGTTTATGCTCTAGGTAGACACACACACACACGTGTGTATATCAGGTACATAAGCACTCAGGTGTGTACAGACTTCTCTACAATATATGTTATTATTGGGACTGTACAGAAAATGTTTACCAGTACTTGCCACTATGTAATATTACTACCTAGCAATCTGACGGAACTTAATGTAGCTGTCTGTCATGGAAGATTTCTGTCCAGAAAAAAATGTCTAAATAGAAAATACATACATATTTATTTGTGGATATATTTTTATATCTATGTCTATACAGGTCTAAATAGCCTTGTCAATGTAATCTTTGTATTCAACATACTATTTTTCTACTGTGATAACATTATGAAACTTTTTTTTTCCTAGAAACTTCCTAAGCACAATCTAGCTAATATTCTTTCAATATACATACTTTTTAAATCCTGGGCTGTTTTATTCTTTTGTCATTGAGAAACAAATATGCTTATATGAGAGTATTTCTTGAGATTAAAAACAATTTCACAGTTGCAGTTTAATAGATTGACATTTATACTTGTTGTAATTCATATCTCATACACTCATCTGATTATAATACATGATTTATATTTGCATGATATTAATATCTGCATTCTGAAATTTGACATCAGTTATACTGTTATTAAAATATGGCTATTAATAGTATATTATCTACTTATTGAATAATTGACTTAAGTTTGATGGCATAAAGCCAAAAGTAATGTCAGAATTTGGGAGTTTGAGACAAAAGATATGAGTTTGAGGTTATCCTGAAATACATAGTGATACACTGTCTCAAACAATAACAATAATAAAATTTGATAATAAAAATATTTATAGGACATATAATGTAAGGTCTCTATGTGTACTTTTACCCACGATTTTGTTACTCCTCTTAACCCCTCTTATTTTGTCTAGTCTCCAATTCAAATTCATTATTAAGAAAAATTATCTGACATAGAATGAAATTTTTGCAGGGCAGAATGAGATATTTAAAAATGAATTAAAACATTGGCTCAGGAGAGGATACTGTAACTTCTAATTATGTTGGTGCATTTTCAATTCACCTTTCCTTTATATCATTTTTAAAAGAAGGTAAGTATTGAAATACTCATTTTCAATAGATATACTTTTGTCTAGATATCTTTACTTCAGCTTTAAAGCCATAATCTTGAACAAAGGGTATGTAATTGTCTATGTTCTTACACACAGTGCTTGTGAATTTTACATTAGCACACTCTACTAGAGTTACCCATATGAGTACACTAAGTTAATTTTTTATACTCTGTAAGTGTGCAGTATAAAACTGAGAATTTGTTTTTGCATTATGTTTTTTTATGAAAAATAGTCTTGCTGTAAATTTCCTTAGTAGAATCTTATGCTTTAAATATGCCCTTTTATATTTGCTAAGATTTATTAACTGAATTTGGTTTTTATTCTAATAACAGATTTTGAAGACCCTCTTGATATCTATATCCATTTTTAGGTAGCACCAGTTACTGAGGGCCATAATCTCCTTTTATAAAAGGCTTATCATCCATTTTCTCTCTACTTTATACTGAAATTCTTTTTCTGAGTTGATTTTAGTAGCACTTTGGGAATTTACTGGCATGATATTACCAAGAGTGTTATTCTGAAAATCTATTACTTAATTTTACTTTTATAAAATTCAAGTTCAAAAAGTTTCTGATAACCAAATATTCAATGTATTCTAGGATAACTTGCTTTACTATAAAGCCTAGTTTATGACAGTAGTTTTTAATTCTAAAATTATATTTGAAATCAGAAAACAATTTGGAACTAATTCACCCTATAACTTTATTACCAGTAAATAAATTAAATAATGATGAATTAAGAGCCAAAGTTTTATAACATTATTATTGTCAAATTTGTGTGCTATCAAGTATATTCTTCTAGACCATAGATGCACAGACAGTGTTTTCTATCTGGTTGCCTTCTCTTTAGATGTAATTATATTTTGTTCAGATTCAAATTATTTTACACATTAATAATTACGTTTTTATTTATGCCTACTACTTTGAGTAAAGTAGCATACCAGCCTCGAATTTCTTCTTTTATGCATCCTAAGTAGGACTCAGAAGTAAGAACTGAACATTAATTTCATGGGTTTTTTTCTACTCGATAGGTACTATGGATATAGAGGAGAGAAACCGCCAAGTGAAAATTAACAAATACACACAGGTAGCCGGATCAGACCCCAGAATGGAACAAGATTACCATTTGAAGGCAAGACAATTTTCTTTTTAAAAGTTGTAAAATAGTCAATTAATCATATGAAACTGCTAGATTCTTTTAAACGACTGAATATAGATTAATCAGACACACACATATAATGCAATAGCCCCATGCTATTATTAAATGCTAAAATGATGAATATGTCTGTATATCAGCTCTTAGAAATATACTTCTCATAAGCAAACACATTATTATATAATATCTGAAATTAAAGATCTAAACAGAAATTTTTAATTTTTTTCATTTTATAACACCTATAACCCTCAGATGTTTAGGAAAATCGTCTACTGTTACCTTGTGGTATCTTTAATATAGATCTTTGACCATTTTATGTTTCTTACTTTATGTACCTTAAATCTGCTTTGGTACTGATATATGGGAGCAAAACACATATTCATGAGCTACTATTAGTTCAAAAGGCCTTCTAGCAAGTATATTTTTAAATTCTCTTCTGGATATAAGTTGAGATAAGAGGTCTTGCCTGGGTAGAAACTACTATTGTTTGATTTATTTCATGATTTGATTATTCATGACCTTTACATTTTTCAAGACATTTTAGGGTCAAAATAACATTGTATAACTTGAGTGTTCTGTATAATTAAGATTATATTCTCAATAATATTATCATTTTAGACATGAGCATCAAGTAAAAATAATATCAGAACAACTCTTGTAGGTAAAATTTCTAAACCAAATGGGTAGGGTTACATCCTAAACACCTGCTATGTGTTTATTTCAACTTTGAGCATCCTGACAAGCAGAAAAGATTGACTGGGGTCTTAGCTGACTGGTAGAGTACTTACTCGTATGCAAGACCCTGGACATAGTCATTGGAAATACTTATAAAGAAAGGAAGGAAGGAAATAAGGAGACAGAGAAGAAGTGGGAGAAGGGAGGGAGGGAGGAAGGGAGGGAGAATGGGAGGAATGGAGTGAAGGGGAGAGAGAGGGGGAAGAAGAGAAAAGTAAAGAGCAGAAGCATGACCAGTTGTGTGATTTACATCAGGTGTTCAATAAAAAACAAGTCTTATAGAAACAGTGACAATGGTTTATCATAGATACCTGACAGATTTGTTAGATGGGATTGGCCTAAAAGAATAACTATAAACATGACTACTATTATTTTCCCAAGAAAAATTCCACACCAGTTTTTTTGGTAAATGAATTTTTAGGGCCTCAGCACTTTTACAACTTCTGACAGCACACATTTTTGGTTTGAAGAAAGTTGAAGTAAAGATCTAATTTTATTAAACAAGATACTTCACATTTATCACATTTAGGCCTAGAACAACTACATCCATATCACCTCAGGAGTTTGAGAAATGCAGTTCTCTGCATTCTTCAGACCTATGTAATAAAAACTCTGTGATTGTGTCTTACTTCTGCATACCTGTCAAGTGTATTCTCATGTAGGTAACAGTTTTAAAACAGTTGCCCTAATGTGAGCTGCTTCTAAAATTTACTCCGTTGTAACAGAATGAGTTGTCTAGATGCCATAGATGAATACTATTAAAAACCAGATTCAGACCTCTCATAGGTTTTAACTAAGCCTACTAGTGTTAACAAAATTATAGCATTGCGTTTTCTTATGCTAGGATTTTGTACTCAGCTTACTCCAAAATACAATCAAATCATTAAGCTACAATTGCAATTATTTTCTGATGTGGAGCTATCTTTGCAAGGTGATCTATCATCCCATCATCCAAGGTTAATCATTTTGCTCGAAGATCAAAGAGAAAATTATAGAAGATTCTTCTTTAGTCAAGATTAATTTATTATTAATTTCTATACTGATAGTTCATTAGATTAAATATGTCAAAATCCTCTCTTTTTTAACGACAGGATATTTGTTTGTTTCCATTCTTTATTACTTATTTTGATTTTTTTAAAAAGTGTTACTAAAAAAACCTTCTATTGAACTGTGTATTTTAATATATCAAATTCTTAAAAAACAGATAAAGTAACTGCTATAAAATATAGAAAGATAATCTACTGTTATAAAATATAGAAAGTTGGGTAATATACTGTTATAAAATGTAGAAAGATTAGGCAGGTGAATGTGAGTCTTCTGCAGAGTCATGGAAAATATCATTTATAGCTAATCCAGTTTTTCAAATTTGAGATATCTGACACAAACCCCAAACTTTAGACAGATAAACCTGTGCTACACAGAGTGGTGATCTTGGAGTTCCAATGACATTATTATAAAGCTCTATGTAGAATCAAATTAAGGATTAGCCTAGTTTTTAATTGTCTATAGAATCCACATTAAAAATGCCTCTCAGAATTTCTGAATTTTCTAAAGTCTTTATGGATAGTTCTAAATAATTCCAGAAATTAACAGCAACATGAACCTTGTTAGTGACTGTTTTAAACATTGGTAGAGCAGTGCCTAATAAGCTAAAGTTTTTCTAAGCGCATTTTACATGTTCTAGGAAACCCAAAAGCAGTGAGTTTTTATTATGCTTACAGAGGAGAACTATGCAGTCACGATCTCTAGTAATTAGAGGCTTTTCTTAGATGTCCCTTTACAGTAAAGGGTGACTCTAAAGCCAATGCACATCCCGTGGTTTTTGGTCTTCCTTCCAGCTTGACTGTGATTCTTCTCTTCAACTGTTGGTAATGATTTGGAGATTAACTTACTTTTTTTCTATAAAATCAATTTTCTCTTCATCGGTTCAAAAATATGTGACTCATCTATGAAACGTAACACAAATTATAGTTGACTGTGGGTCAACTGTCTTATCATTTATATAAATGTAAGTTAATGTGATCATTAAAATTATGAAGAATTTTTTAGTACTTGATATTTATTTTTGAATTGGTTCTGTTTGCTATCTTGGATCATTCCAAGAGCAATATCATTATGAAAATGCTTTTCAGTTTTTCAGCAGATGACACTGTGATTCATTGACATAGTGCGTACAATAGATATCAAAGCTATTTCTCTATAGTAACAGTGCCCTTATTTAAAGAACATTTTGTGGAACTATTTCTCCACAAATTTCAAGATGATTTTTTTTACTATTATAGCACTTATATGGAAATTTTCAGTTTTTTGATTTGTCTACCGAGAACTAAGAAAGGATATAAATCATACGTTGTTGAAATTTTTCTCAACTATAAACCAGAAACTGATGATAATTCACTTACCTTATAATCTAATAGGCTACTCAATTAATCTAATTCAGTGACAGTTTTCTAGAATCTGAGGATAATGTAATAAAAAAGGAAGCCCTTTTTCTTCATTCACTGCACATACCTATTCTCAGATACCTTTTACCTATATCTTGTCATTTTTTCTCAAGTTTCTAGTTCTTTAAGCATCCATTCATATATCTCCAAAATGTAAAGAGTAAAGCAATCCAATTAAACTCATTTAAATAAAATATGAATCATAATACAGATACAGAGTCATTTTTAGAAAGGCACTGTAAGTTACAAATAAAACTAAAATTTATAAATTAATAGACAAGATCAATATAAAACAGTTTAGAGAGTGAAAGACATTATTTCTCAACTAGATTGTCACAGTTAATGAAACCCTTCTACTTTATTACAGCTAATTCTTTTCTCAACTCTGAGAAAAACATTATGTAATGCTAGCCATTATATTTTGCATTGACTTTGTAGAGCACAGGCCATGAAGACATCAGAAGAGAAATCATTTGAAACTGGTTAAGCATGGCCATGTATGGAATGTTTAAAAGCTGACATTTAGTGAGTTCCTGAAAGCTTAAATGCCATCAAAATGTGGCAGCAGCTCATGAGTGCAGTGTGGCAGATGAAGGCACTGCCTGGAACCCTGCAGACTCTACTTGGGTGTCCAGCTCTTTATTCTCAGCTTCTTTATCTATTAAATAGGGTAGTGTGATTAGGGCTAGATGATATAAATGGCTTAGCACTTAGCCAAGTGCTCAGTAAATGATAACATGGTATTAGTTACTTTTATATTAATAGTAACAATCAAATATAATCACAGGCAATGGAAGTGAATATGATGGATCCAAATAAAATTTTAGAGAAATAACTGAGCAAATGGAAGGACTTAGTGTACCTTATACCCTTTATTCTATAACAAAGAGGTTCAAGTGAGAGAAATCTAAAACAAAAAGCAAAAAAGCAAATACAAAGCATGAATCTATATGAATCCTGAAGTGATCTGGAAATCATATAAAACAAAACAACTGTAATGTGATTAAAACTTACAAACAGAATTGTTGAAGTTAAGAAAATACACTGTCAAGTTTGACAGTACTGTAATTAACAGTCTACATGTGGGTAAGGGTATTTAAAAATACTCAATAGTGATAACCATAAATAAATCTGCATATTGATAGGCTAAATTTATATAATACAAAGTTTAAAATCATATACATATTAAGGTATTTGAAAAATACACGAATTTGGGGTATGATTTAGATATGAAGAAATGAATTATGTTTGAGTTTTAGGGAAGTGATTAAAATAAAATACTTGAGAAATTGTTTTCTTAGGCAGAAAGTTTGAGTTGCTGGTGGTTATAGCAAGCATTCCAGTAACATAGTAAGGCTAAGATAGGCCCTTTGCCTTCTGGAAGAGAACTTTGAAACATCAGTTCTCAAGATCCCAAGAAATTTGGTATTCATGGGAGCAGCCATCATGGTACCTGTTAGAGGGGGTCATCTGATGTGTAGAGCAAGAAAGCTGTAATAGGAGAGCACTGTTGCCACTGCATTGTGCTCTGCAAGATTTCACTGTGATTGTGATGTCCTATAAGAAATAATGCAGCTTCTTACCGTAAATAGTCTACTATTTTGTGGATAGAAGTGAGATTCAGATTTTTCAAATTCCTACTGGCTTAGCCTAGCCAAATATCCAGTATAAAGGCTTTCTGTTTTTGAATCAGATGATGCCAGTGGCTGAACCTAGATTTTTTTGACTAAACAGACCATTTTTCAAAACTTTTGCTTTTGTCAATGTTTTCTCTTATTGTGTTCATTTTCATAAACCTTGCATTCAGCAGTTTCTATAGCAAAATCCCAAGACACTTCTGAGAAACAGTGGGACTGCTTTGGGAGTGCAGGGAAGCTGAACAAAGTAAAACCAAACCAAAACAATTTGCATTACTTAAGGGTTCTTTCTGCCTGGATGGCCTGTTGAGCTCTGAGAAAGCTATGAGCCCAGTCATGGATGCTGCAGCCACACATGGAAGGCCTAGCTGTGGAACCCCCCCCCCCCCCCCCGCCAGGGGATGCCTGTACCGTGGAATCCCCCTGCTTCCTCACCCCAGCCAACCTTTAATTAAATCCCTGTGTGTGCTTTTGTAATCCAATTTGTGGTTAGTTCCTTACCAATTGTATTTAAGAAGAGAGGTAATATTAGATTTTACAACCTAGATCATTGAACTAGTAAGCAATGCTAATAGCGCCAATATTCAGCAAATAGAAATGCAAAAAATCTGAGTGAAAATCTGACAAACCTGACAAAGAAAGCCTTTAATCTCATTTACAAAATTGAAGGATGGCATGAAGACAGTCATATGTTGATAAGTAAAAAAGGTTAAAATATGTTTAAAAGCTTTTACATCCTATTTTTTCTCAGCTTAATTTTTTTCCCATATGTTTGTGAAGGGAGTATTCACATTTCTCTTCTACCCCCATTAAACTAGACTTTGAAATTAACTAAACATCTTTTGTATGTATTTATACAATTTTTACAATACAGAAATAAGAGGAGTGTTATTTCTCAGACAAGTAGAGGAAGGGATGACCAGCGTGCAGTCAAGGTAGAACTCAAAGGGAATGCACGTCCTTCTGTTGCATCATTGTGTATCTTCAGTGACAGTCACATCCAGAGCAGACTCTGAACTTGAGAATACAGTAATAGAGATAATGGTAGTTTTGTAAAATCACTCATCAGTTTATTGATTATGACTTGATGTAAACTGCAGAATAGCATTGAGTAGGAACTCCAGTAGTGAACTGTATAGCTGCAAATGCTCCCTCTCCCACTCTGTATAGTCGTCAGTAAATTACCCATCATATCCTGTGCCTCAGTTTCATACTCTGTGTGATACACTTGAATTTACTTCTTTAGGATGTTTTTCACCATTGTCTATTTATACACAGTTATTAAAACATGATAATGATGATCAGTATATGCTAGCTGCAATATGATACTGCTTCTGGTGGTGCTTGTGGTGACAATGATGATGATAATAAATGAAAAGAGAAAGAAGTACTGTTTCCAGCAAGCCCTGGAAGTTCAGGTCTTTTCTGTGGCCTTCAGCAGTCCCATATAGATAGAAAGTTTATCTTTCACGTAATCTTAAAAGCAAGGAAGGAGAAAAATGGATTATTCAAGTATCAGTGCATTTTTTCCAGTTTAGTCAAATTTGTATCTACCCAAATTACTATCTTTCTTTCTTGTTCCTACTGAGCTGGATACTCTTCAGTTTTAATTTGAATATCTACCTACTGGCATAGTTAGCTATAAATGCATATTTTCATGTAATTTATATATATATCTGTATCTACACACACACAGAATGAGAGAGAGACAGACAGACAGACAGACATACCCCAACATCATTAAGCTGAACTAGAGAATTTCTGTCCTGGATATTTTAGTTGAGGGAAGCAGTTCCCATTCATTGCTTCCTTATCTTATAGGAATGCATATAAAAGAACACAGTCAAAAAGTTGCTGGTAAATAATTTTAATGAAATGTCAGGCATTTTTATTAGTATTTATGATTAATCTTTGATTTTGAAAGACTCTAACTTTAATTTCTTTTTATGTCCTTAATATCTTTTGTTAGCTTGTTAGGCTTGCCATAACAAAACACTATAGATTAAGTGGCATAAACAATGTCACATAAAAAATACCTCACAGTTTTTGAATACTAGAAATTCAAAATAAGGTGAAAAAGATGTTCTTTCTGAGGCCCCTTCTTTACTTGTTAGTGATTGCTTTCTTTTGTGTCCTCATGTGATCTAGTCTGCTCTCTGTGACCATGTCCTAATAGCTTATTTTTATAAACTCCATGCCCATTGAATTCGGGCTCACCCAATGCCCTGATTTTACCTTAATCACCTACTTAAAGTCTGTGTTTTCCAGTGCAGACATATTCAGAGGCACTGACTATCACATATGAAATTGAAAGAAACTCAATTCAGGCCACAACACATCTCTCCAAAGTAGCTAATGGTGTTTTAAATTAACACTTGAGTGCATTCTGAATGTGTATTGATTACAATTTGAGCAATGCTTTTAAGGCCACTAACTGAAACTATATTGTTTTAAACATTTCGATTACTTTCCTCTTTCTGTTTCTTCCTGTTTTTCTAACCGCCCTCAAAGATCCTTCAAAATTACTTTGGGTTTATTTCTGAAAGTTCATTTTAAAAGTTATTTTTCTTAGTTACAAAATCACATTAAGTATGGCTTTCTCTGGCTTAGTTTCATGCTGACATTCAAACATAGATCCAGTTCTTTACATTATTTATGAATTTCTACCTCCCACTTATAGTCACATTTATTATTAGGATATATGAAAATATTTTTTGTTATGAAGAAGTTATTTGAAATAACTGGCCAGCAACACATTTTTATACAATATTATAAAATGCCAAATTATAATTTTTGCTTTTTTAGTAAATATACTGTTCCTTAAAAGTATAAAAGGAAGAATTTTAAATAAAGTTACAGCTAGCTACCTTCAGGTAAAAAGGACAATCTATGGGCACCTACTATTGCTAAAAGCATAATTTATTCCTGTATATTGTCTAAGAACACACAAGGAGAGACAATTTTCTTTTACCCCAACTAATAATGAAGATGATAATAATAACAATAATAATCATCACAATAATAATTTATACTTTCCCATTTGCTTTCCTCAGTCCTTCATATGGTTTGTTAACAACGAGAATGCTTTTCAGGAAATGACTGATATGGACTACAGAAAAAAGAGAGATTTATGTTGTCAGGAATTATATGGAAAATTATAGCATAGCGAGATAAGAATATTAAAAAAAAATAAACCTTAAGTTAAATTATATTTCAACATGTGAACCAAACTCCACCAGCTCCATACGATTTCCTAAAAAGGAAAGTACCTATGGTTTTATGATTGAACATTTGAAGGCCATTTTTATAACTAGAAATATTGATGTAATTACATCACCAAGACTGATGAAATCAAAATCAAAAGTGTTACTTCCTAAACTCTTTTCCATTTTTGTTCCTACCCACAAATCACCTTAATTTTAGAGCATAAAGAAGTTATTTCCAGCTGGTGAGAGGACTGAACAGTTAAGGGCACTTGCTGCCAAGACCCCAGAACCCACATGGTGGGAAGAGAATAAGCCTCTGAAAGTTGTTCTCTGACCTCCTCTTGTCTACCATGGCATGTGTTCACCCATATACCAAGTAAATAATAAATAAATAAATAAATAAATAAATAAGTTATTTCAATCTATGTATGTTTTATATTTATACATCTAAATGTATAAAACATCTCTTTATTCAAGTGTATTTTCATAATACTGTTTTAGGATATTTTAAGCTTTAATTTTTAAAAATCCATCCAAGCATACTTGAAAGTAATGTTATTTTAGTGCTGTCTTTGTTCTCTGTTCATACACATAATTTTGTGGATTTTTTTTAAATTGCAAAAAGTTAAGAAAATCTTTATTCTGAAGAATATACCTAATGTAGAAGATAATATATGACTATTTTAGGCAGTCAGGTTTAAATTTGCCTTAATGTTTCATTAAAAGTGATAGTAATAATACTTTACAAATATATTAAATGAAGAGAAACAGAAAGACATACTAACAGTTTGTCAATTTGCTAAACTGGTTCTCATTAGCTCATGAGGATACAATTTACCATCCTCTCTGAGTCCTTCAGATTTAAAATATTCTGAGTTTTTTAATGATTGTATGAGGGAATAACTAAAAAGTTTCACCACCCAGTGACTTTCCTGAGCTTCATTTTCTTATATCAATATGGTTATCTGAGTAGTTTCTGAGCATTTGAATGTGTTTTGCAATCTCATTGGACATTTAGTATCTTTTTCTTACCTATATCCCAGAAGTTGGATTCTGGGCCTGCAAGATGAAAAGGAAAACTAGCCAGAGGAGTACCAAATGAAGGAAGGAGTGAATAAGGAAGGAACGTGGGGAGGGAGAAAGGAAGAAAAGAGGGCAAAAGAGAGTGGAAGAAAAGAGGAAAGAAGGTCAGGATCAGAGAAGTGGAAACCTTCCCCTACAGCGCTTTACAACTGGAATGGGGACAAGGGTATTCATAATTACCAATCACACAAAAAATCCATACTATGTAGTGTGGTAAGAGAAAGCTGCTCAAAGGAATGATAGAAAGAGAAATAGCCATTTGGCTTTGAGATGCTTATTAGTAAATTCTACAATCCACGAAGAGAATAATGGGTCAGAGCAAGGAAGAGCGTTAAGTTATAGGAGCACATGAGCACACAGTCTTTTAACGAACATCTGGTAGTTTACAGTGAAGATTACAACAAATTGGGGAATACTCTAGGGCAAAAGAATTGAAAACTTAGCTGGGACCAAATTATGAATAACTTTCTCAGTTGAAAATATAGAATGAACTTTATTATTTTGTTAGCTTACCTTATTTAAATTATGTTTTAAATATCTATATTATCTTAGTATGTGTTATATTTTAAGACTCCTTATATGTATTATTTTAACATCTATATTACTAACTATATTATTCTATAGTATTCTAAATTTTTATAAAACATTGAATATTAAGTTTTGAGGATTTTTGAAGAAGTCACTAATATGAGCAATTTTATGCTCTCAGAAGATAACTCTAGTGGTATATTTAAGATGCTTTCAAAGGAAGATGAAAGGCAAGGAGTCCTGTGTAGAAGCTACTACCGTGATCCAGTCAACTGGATCTTTGTAGAGACCCAGCTAATCCCACTCTATCTTGTCACATGGGGGTTGAAGTAGTGGACCTCTTCTCTGCCCTTGTGTCCTTCCACTCCCAGTAGCCTACTTTCCTCTTTGCTGTCACATGTGCATTGTAGCCCTCCCCATCTGCTTTCTCAACACTTCTTTTACCCTCTCATAGTCCTCTTTCTAGCTCCATGATTCTTTTTCATTTCCTGTGAGTTTCTTATTTGCACTTCTGTAGCAGCCTTCATTTGTTTAAGTGCTGTTACACTGTCCACATCCATGATTTTTGACTAACAGCAGACATGTTGTTCTATTCTCTCTTCAAGTTGATGAAATTGTCTACAGTATGGGTCTGTTCTTAGAAGGAATGAAGTGAGGTGTTGCTTTTCATATCAGAATGAGTTACTTCTATAAATATATCTATTCTAAGAATCTGAAGGAAACAGTTAACATTTCCAAAATGAGGAAGAAATTTCAGGTGATGTGTGTTTGCAATATTAGAGAGTAATATAGGTCATAAAAATAAATCTAAGTCTGTTGAAAAGAAAAAAATATCGTATATAGTTACATCTAAATCAGTAAATTTCCTGTTGATATATTTGTATATATAGGTAAAAATATAATACTTATCAGATATTAGAAAAGGGTAAGTGATATATAAAATATCTAGAGTTGTTTGTAAACCATAAGAATTATTAACTTATCAAGGGTTGTTACTTTCCTTTATCTGAAACCTTCTTTAGTATCTAATACAAATATAGAAACTAAGGCAGATTAACAGTTTACATAACAACTGAACATGAATTGCCAAGACAGGTTTATTGTTTTACAACCCTACAAAAATAAGCCAGTCTGATACTGTGGAACAATGCCCTATTTGTATTTTTCCTCATGAGCCATGGATTTAGAAAATAATGTGTAAAGGTTTATAGCTGGCTTCACAGGTTTCAATTCAGGATAAAGTATTTTGATTATAGTCAAATGAGAGTAAAGCTTAGTATCATGATGAAATCGTCTTTACTCTCATCAAAGAATCTGTCTCATCACTGTCATGATGACTATCTACTATGAACCAAGTCTTTTGATTCCATTTGAAGTTCACGCTGGACTTGAGAGGAAGTTAATATCTCTACTATGTGTATCTAGTTTTAAAGACGTTGACAGACTTGCCTAAGATTATATGGCTACTCCTTAGTAGAAGGGAGTTACACACCCATGTCTTTCAGCTCTTAACTCACAATAGTACTATTTTTGGTCTTTTTAAGACAGGGTCTCCCTGTAGCCCCTGCTAACCTGGAACTCGCTATGTAGAACAGACTGGCCTTGAACTCAGACATCCACCTGCCTCTGCCTCCCAAGTACTGGGATTAAAGGTGTGTGCCACCACACCTGGCAGATGATTACATTTTTATTTTCATTAATTTTTTGCTTATAGAATATGCCTATATACTATGAGGTCAGAAAATATTTTTCTGACATAAACTAGAAAGATCTGTATATAAATCATGTTTACATCTAGCTATTCATAGCCACAAAAAAATGACAAAATTATCAAAATCAGTAAAAGATTTTCCTTTTTTCCTCCTCATATAACAGAGTGAAAACAGCAGCCCAAGCCTGGAATTGCTGCTTTCCAGGATACTCTTTCTGCACCATTCTTAGAGTAAACCTTTCAATCGCAGTAGATACTTCATCAGTGGCCTTCTATTAAAAGTCAATCAGAAAGCAAAGAGGAAATGTCCAAAGGCCATCCCAGTAGAGTCAACCCATTGGAATCAGAAAAGTAGTAGCTTTCTCCAAGCCTTGTCATCTCGATTCCTGCTCATGTCTTAGAGGTCAATCTAATCTGATCTAATGCTCACTGTAGCTATAAGGGATCCTGGAAAATAAAATTTTGTTTTGGTGCTGTGATTAGACCACCAAAATAAGTTTGGATTATTTTAGTAAAGAATGGATGAGAACAAGCTGGATGTGGTAGTGCATACCTTTAATCCCAGCACCCTGGAGACAGAGGCGGGTGGATCTCTGTGAGATGGAGACCAACCTTTTCTACACAGCATGTTCCTAGCTAACTGAGGCTGCAGAGAGACCATCTCAAAAAAGCCAGAAAAATAAATAAATAAGAAAAAATAGAATGAATGAGAAGAAAGCACATGGGATAGGCATTTGGCAGTAACCACCCAAAGTAAATAGCCATTAAATAATCCAATGACCAACACAAAAGACCAAGAATCTATTCATTATCCCCATATGACTAACTAGAAGTAGTTTTTCTGTCTATTAAATGAGTAATCAATAATATTTCCTGATGATTAATGTAGATGATACGGGGGAAGAAGTCAAAGATAAATAACAAGTTACCTTTTTGAGATCCAGTTGAATTTTGAGCCTAATAATTAGTACAAGGAATGTAAAAGATACAAGAAGTACTGTTTTGAAGTGAAAGAGAATAAATAAAAGGCTTTGACCCTATTGAATGTTTCTGACAAGCAGTAGATGGGAGATATCCTGTTAATGTGTGCAAATATGAATCTGAAGCTTGGGAGAGTCGTAAGGGCAAAAGACAAAGTTCTATTAGTCATTATGTGGTCATTAATCCATAAATAATGGATTAGCTCATCCATGGAAGAATATGCATAAAGGGAAGAAAAGAGGGTTAAAGATGGAAACTTTTAGGAAATGCAATCTAAATTCAGGTTAAGGTGAGCCAAGTCAGGAAAAAAAATTGAGAAGAAACAGTCAGGGAGGTAGGGGACAAACCACAGCTAACATTATTTGAGAAACCTTTACAGGAAAGTTTCAGGAACAGAGGAAAAAAGAAGAAAACTAAAGAAATCACTGACCTGCGTCTGTTTTGTTTGTAGAACAGTTTTAGCAAATGGTAGAATGGAATGGGTTGAGTTGTTGATTCTGAAGAATAAAATGGTCCATTCACTGTTAAAGGCAAAAAACATAAGCTCTATAACAGACAGTAAACTTGAAATTTTTCTGTAGACTTGGCATAGCTCCTACTTCTGAAATTTGTGAGCAATCAATGGAAGTAAAGGATATTTGCAACAAGGAGACAATCGAGGTAGTTCCCACAAAGCCAAGCCTTTGGGAAAGTCTTAATTGACAGTTTTTCCTTTAGAAATTCTCCAGGAAAAGTAATTCACTGCATTATTTTTCTTTGGGGCAAAAAATTGTAGTCTTTTCCTATATGCTAATAGATGCCATTTTTTATTATGGGTTTTACTTTAAGCTATTTAATATTTGCTACTTATATACCAAATATTTGCCTGAATAATTACATTGCAGATATGATATGTTATTGGCCTTTACTTGTCTCCAAGGAGTCTTAGTGAACATTGCAAACAGTGCCCGTATCTCTAAACTCTATACACACCAGTGTACCCAACTCTGCATACAGTTACATGATAAATTACAGCAGTCATCATGCTTCTGTTGTTTTTATTTGTTTTGTTTTTGGTAGTACCAGCGATTCAACCTAGCGCCTCATGCATGCTAGGCAAGTTCTTTAACATACCTCCAGCCCACGCTATGAACTTTTGTATCACAGAAATCAGTAAACTCTTAAGTTAAAATTTTCTTCCCCAGAAAGCTGGTTGGTAAACATCTCATAACACCACTTCTATACTCACCAGATGGATGAAATGATTAAGTGACTAAACTCTGGGGAACTCTTATGACAGTGTCTTGTACTCTGATTTGATGTGCTTCACTGTAGAGCTAATACTTCAATTTCTAGTCCACATTACTGTTAACTGTTCCATTCATTTGCATGTGTTAAGTATCCATTATTTCCTACTATTTGTCAGGCAGGGAACTAGATTGCAGGACTATAAAAGAATAAAAGTTACTGTCAGGGAGTTTATAATCTATAAATGCTGAGGATTGGAAAGATGGAGAGGGGGAAGGAATAGCAGACAGGACAGAGGACCACATGAAACCACATGATAAAACTGTTAAAGTATTTTAGAATACTTGAAGTAGTGATTGGGTCTCCTTGAATACCTCACAAAAGAGACTACATCTTCACTGTGCCTTGGAGGGTGACTACATTTACTTTACGGAGAGGGTCTGGAGGCTCATTTTACCTGACATTACTTTATTTGGGCTCCAGCTATGGCAAAGGCCACTGCATAATGGTTAGAAGGGGTCAACAAGATAATTTGTATATGCCGTTTAATTGTAGCTAGTTTTATTACTGTGCTGACTGAAGATGTCACCATTCCTGAAGATTACCCAAAGAGAATATCAGTCTACAGTGAAAATTTCAAGTCCTTGACTCCTTTCCAGACTGAAGCAGGATGGTCACTAGGCTGTACTTCAGAGTCCTTCCCTTTCAGCTAGCTGCTGTCAGTAATCTTTCAAGCTAGGATTTCATTTGTAGAATATTGTTTATATCTAAATCTTAAATAAATCCAGGTGCTGTGGCCTTTCCTCTGCCTTTCTCTTCCATGTAGAGACCGTGATCACACAACACCCTCTTTAGAAGCCATATAAACAAAATTGTTTCTGAGAAAAATCATTTTTGTGCATACAGCGTGTCATTCATATTAGTCCTTTCAAGAGCCTTAAGTACAACATAGGAACAGAATAACCTGAAAGTAGTTTATGAGAGAGCTCAGCTGCAATCTTGGAGTTAGAAATTGATCACAAAGTATTTTTAAAAATTCAATTTTTCATTAACTATTTCATTTAACAATTTTAATGATTACTCACTTTTCAATAGAACTTTGCAGATACACTGTTATTTTCCACTAATTTTAGATAAGTAGGAAGGGCATTAACTTTTCCAGGCCACTTAAGAACTCTTAATATTCTAGAACATCCTGAAGAATGATAGTTTCCTGTAAATTTTTCTAGTTCATGATCTGCTTGATAGCAATGTACAGTGAGTGCATCAAAATATTGTCAGGAAAGGTTCTTCCAAGATTTTAACGATCTCCAATCAGAGCAGTTTTCAGCTGAGATCATGAATCTCCTTTGTTTTTGCTCCACTTTTTAGAATAATGAGGATGTCATTCCCTGCTCATCTGTCAGCTGTGTTCTTCTGCCTGCTAATTATTAAAACCTTGTTCATTGTATGGTGCCAAGACAATAGCAACTATTTCCTAAATAAACTAATTTACTTACACTCGTACCTCACTATTTTTGTATAATAATAAGTGAACTGCTTCCTTCTCACTGTTAAAGTTAATAACTTCTGCTTATCATGCTTCAATAAATGCAAAAATGCATTAAACTTCCTCCAATGTAAATTCTAGAATTGGATCATAATATTTTAGGGGAGGGCATTGAATTGTATAGGTAAAGATACTTAAACCATGCTCTTCCATTTTTTTCATAATGGAATTTTTCATTCTTTTTTAGTTTTCGAAAGTTTCATATATGCATATAATGAATTTTAGTCCTTTTCTCCCTGTAGTTCCCTCTCTAATCCCCTCCTATTTCCACCGAAACCCTCTTTATCCCCAAACCTCCTTTCAGTCCTCATGTCTTCTTTTGGTTTGTGACCCACTGAGTTTAATTGGCGTTTCCTGCATGAGTGTGAGCAGAAGGCTCTTTACTGTAGTGTGGGCAACTTGTCAGTGTTTATTCCACTGAAGAAAATGACATCTCCCCCTAGCAACCATTAACAGCCAATATTCTTTCAGAGATAGGTGTGGCCTCATGGCCCCTCCCTCGTGCGTGATGAAATGTTACAGGGCTCAGTCTTTTGCAGATCTTGTGCAGGGAAACACAACTGAAGTGAGTTCATGAGTGAAATGCTATATCATGTCCAGAAGACATCTTTTTCTTTCACATCTCCTCATCTTCTTTTGGTCTCCTCTTTCATGATATTTTCCCAAGCCTTGGAGAGGGTTATATGGATGTCCCAATTAGGGTCCATCTATCCACTGTCATTTATTCTCACAACTTTTACCAGTTTTGTGTCTCTGCATTAACCTTGACCCACTGCAGTAAGCAGCTTCTCTCACCAAGGCTCAGAGTAGCACTAATTTACAGGTATAAACATGAGCTGTGTGAAAGCAATTCGATAACACATATAATAGCAAAGCAATTAGGAGGTTCCCTCCTAAGGCCTGTGACCTCTTCAGCCACCAATTCTTGCCCAGATTTAAAGTACAAAGTATGTATTACCTACTTTGGAGCAGGCCTCAAATTCAAACAGAAAGTGATGTTACTCCTTATAACATGCATGCCATTGTTGTATCAAAGGGCACATGTTGCCTAGTAGGTCATTATTGTAGTTCATATGAATCACATATGGGTAAGACTATTGATGACTTCTCTCCCAAAAAATCTACATAGCACCCTCTGGCATTATGAAACACACAACACACACACGCGCACACTCCATGTATGTGTGTGCTTAATACATAAACACAATTAAATTTTCTTTTGTTTGATTACTCACTTTTAAACTTTCTCATTCTGTTTATCACATGTCTGTTTGTAATTAAAGCCTCAGCTGTATTCCTATGACAAATATTCTTAGCTGCTTAGAAGTCAGTAGAGCAGTGTATTTGGTATAACTCTTGAGATGGTAATAGAATATCATCAAACTAGAGCATTTAGCTAATTTGTTTTCTTGATCCAAACAATTCTACTTCATTTCTACTTTACTTTAGGCACTGTAAATAAGCAGTTACTATTTGTTAAGAATACTACTATTACTGAGTATAATTATATACAGATATACTATTTTTTTAAACAGTACCTTTTCTAAGTGTCCTTGAATTTGCAACAATCATCCTGTCTTAAGATCTGGGATTATAGGCATGAACCATTACACCCAGCTTTAAAAATAAATTTCTCAGGTATCCTTAAGAATGAAGCTATCCTTATTTTAACTGGTGAAAAGGCTAAGCTCAAAGATTGTGTTCTTAACTTCAATTAGCTATTTGACATTAGGTACTAAGGGAGACACAAAGTTGAGGATGATATTTTCCTGACCTTGAGAAAATTGTTTCCTAATAGATTGTTTAAAACCTAAACATGAACACATTTACATACATATATAAAAACATGCCCATAAATCAACACATCTAAAACTTCGTAGTATGTGATCATTTATATAAATAGCATTAAACTGTATTATAAAGAATTTTTCTTTCAGCTTTCCACATCTGAAATTTTAGCTTTGCAAACTGAATTGTCTAAGAGTCCTTAATCAAAAGTATATGTGATACCTACCATACTCATATGTGCTTTAGGAATTGAGCAAATTATTTAGCCTTAAGCTAGCCACTGTGAACCTATATATTTAGTAGAAGAACTAAAAGTCATGATACAGTGAAAAATAAAAAAATCTAGACTAGACAAAGTTAGAATCCTAACTCCTGAATTTTAAGACTCAGGTAAGTGGTTAGATTCAGAAGGTAAAGCAAATCAGACAAGATTTTTAATAAAGTAGAAAGGTAAAGTGGACTAAGAAAAGTCCATTTTCACCTAATCCAATTCTATAGATTTTTAGATTAATGGATTTGATTATTCAAGTTTCATAGTACCTTGGAAAATTACCCCTTTGTTTTATAATTGAAGAATGAGTCAGTTGTTAATAAAAAATATATATGGAGAAATGGCTCAGCAGTTAAGAGCACGGGCTCATTTTGCAGCAGACCTGGGTTTGGTTCCCAGCACCCACATGGTAGCTAACAATTTAACTCCAGTTCCAGGGGATCTGATGCCCCCTGATGATCTCCACTGACATTGAACAACAGGGGTACACTTATATACATGCAGGCCATACATTCATACATAGAAAATAAAAATAATATATAAATTTACAAAAAAAATGTGTGTAGCTAAAAACTGAGAGGTCCTGAAGAAACAAAAGAAGTCATAGGAGTATGACAAATGTTCAAGCTATGACCTATTACCTTTAAAAGCAGTTGACCAAAATATTTATGATCAATCAAATGTTTATACTGAATCATTATTCCTGAAGGATTTTTATGAAGTAACAAGTCTTCAAATCCCAGCAAGTATAAGATACTCATTTTCCCAAGGGTTTGTGGAATTTGCCAGAATCTATAATTAAAAAGCTCTCCAAAACTTGATTAGATAAGGATGACTCAGTATGAAGTTTGAAATGTACAAAAGAAAAATCCGTTAGTAGACCTTCTCTTACCCAGTAGTAGCCATTTGGTGATTTTAGAGGAAGAATTCAGGTTTCTGTCACATAGTAATGACAGTAATCATGCTCACCTCATTTGTTTACATTATGCTGCATTCTATTACAGGTAGAATGGAACACCTGGATTGTTTCTCATTTTCATAACAATCATGCAAGAAAAGTATTATTTGTCATCTTACAATAAGTCTTTTAAAGGTTCAGTAATTTACTCAAATTTTCCTAGCTAGTGAGATAGAATTTCCCTTGCTCCAGGTTTCCAGGCTCCAAACTCTGTATCTATTTTTTTTTTTAATCTCAGCTCAAGGACTCTTGGCAAATGATCTTTTGTTGTTAGTAATAAAATTAAGATGTGTCCATTAGTTTTTACATTAAAAGTATTTTATGAGAACAGGTCATTAACATAAAACATTTATGTTGGTTTTCAATTTACCAGAATATTTGAACACCCAAGAATACTCCACACCCTGACTGTGCCACTTAACTATCTGATTATTTCAATTCCAGGAACATTGAGCTATTGTAAACAATAATGACTTTTTCTAATATTTCTAGGATTCATCAAAATTCCAGCAACTGTTCAGAAATTAAACTTCTCTTTTCTCTTGGCTTTCCTAAAAGCGCTTAATATTTCATTAATTAGATTTTATATTATCTCTAGGTTTTCAGTGATGCATAATGGATTCAAGACAAAATTGACTACTAGCCCTGGTCTTAAATACAAAGGCAACTTTACCAGGATTTCTTTTTCAAAAATTTAATCAGAAACTTAAGAGTTGTGCTTCCTAATATTAAGCCAATTGCTTATTCCCAGATTTTACCTAAATGTTCTTCCCTAAGACCATTGCTGTTTTGGGACTATTTTAACGGTCCTCTCTGGGGTGTGGTGAAAATGCTCTATTTTGCTAAAACAAAGGTTTCATATAAAATTAATTTTTGTTTTAGGATAATTTACCACTTACTCCTGTTTTATATGCAACTGAGTGGGGTACTGCAGTATCCTCCGTGGACAATTAAAGTGCTGAAGTAGGAGCAAGCTGATAATTGCTTGGTGTGGTAATACTGACAACCTGTGTCAATCTGTGTTAACAGTATCGATCAGGATGGGATCCACATAGAGGGGCAGATAATATTTCCACTAAATCTTCGGACAGTGATGTAAGTGATGTGTCTGCGGTTTCAAGGACTAGTAGTGCTTCTCGTTTCAGCAGCACAAGCTACATGTCTGTCCAGTCAGAACGACCAAGAGGAAACAAGAGAATCAGGTAAGGGGACCTCAGCTGCAAGCTGTTCTCAGTGTTTTCAAATGCTCTTCATTTTCTCTTGATAAACATAAAAATTTTTTTTCACCAAGATTAACTTATATCAGTATGTTTGGCAATGAGATATTCTGTATGTATTATTTTAAATTTTATTTTAGTATACAATTTTTGTATACTAGATTACTTGAAATAATACATGTAATTTTAAAAGTATGTTTGTTGTATGTTTGCTAAAATTAAAATGATGATCCACTGAAGAATTTAACATTCCAATTCATATGAAAAATAACCATTTTGGAGAGATTTTTTCCTAGCAGAAAAATCTATTTCAGTAGTTCAGAAAAATACAAAATTACATTTTTAGTGGGATGCTTTCGTATCCTTCTGAAATTGTTATAAACACATGGAGAAAATCCTTATCACTCAGGGAAATTTAGTATACTTTGCAGTTTCCATTGTCCTAATGATTTTCTAGACAGCTAAACTCTCTCAGACTCTCTTTAAGGGTGAGACTACAGCCTTTGCCTATTTTCCATCTAATCTTGTAATAGGAAAATGTGATCTCAAACTATTATGATTATAAGTAATGCTTATCCAGTACTACTCTACTATACAGTGAAAAAAGTTTTCAGCATTTAAGTGATATGTTCTACTTAAGTTTTACTTGTTTTCATTGCCTTTCTGTTTAATTTCACTCCCATTTTTCTTGACTTTTCTTTTTTCTCTTTTGTGTTTCGTTGCATGCCTTTCATTTGTGTTGCATCCAAAAGGCCAAAGGGACTAGAAGAGGGAGGGGAAGGAGGAGAGAGACATGAGGAGGCTCTCGGGGAGCAGGAGGTGAAGGAAGAAATACTTAGTGAAGATGGGAAAGGGAAAGAGATTACCAAAACATGTGATAAGGAAAAAACCAGAGATTCAGGAGAGGAGGAAAAACCACAAGATATGCCTGAGCAAGGGAGAGGAAGAGAACAGAGGAGTAGAGAGGATGCACGGAGGAGCTTCTCGCAAGATGGTGACAGGTAAAATACGCTTGCTTTTGTAGAACCTCCTACTAGTAATGTAGTTTCTTTAGTATTCTTGAAAGCTGTTTCTCCATTTGTGTTGTTTCGTCTTGTATTTTGTTACATGTATTAATTCCCTATTAATACAACTGTTAAATGTGTTGGCCAATTACTAGCTCTGAGAGTCTGATCATTTGTTTACAAGTTCTTTATGACTAGTTAAATAGAATTTAAATTTCCACTCAGTTTTTTTTTAGCAACAGTTTAAATTTTACTTTCCTCAGTTACATTCTAAAGAATGAAAAATGACTCTTAGAGATCCTTTTTTACCAACAGTGGAAACTACTTTAGGGAAAAAGAAGGCAAAAACCCTTAAAATAATATTCTGAAAGGGGCTGAAAAAAAATTCAATCCAGTTTATAAAAATTTACTTACTAGAAATAAACTTCAAAAATGATTTAAAATGTGGAAAGAGCTTGATTCAGTCTCTAGCTCCCTTGACACTTTTTAGTTTTCTGGGCTATTCTAATATAGCTGGAGGCCTGAGAACAGTGACTGAGTTGGTGTTGTCCGTATTCTGGGTTTTGTTGTTGCTGCTGATGTTGTTGACTTGGCTGTTTGAAACAGGATTACTCTTTATATCCCAAGCTAGTCCTGGACTTGCTTTGTATCCCAAGTTGGCCTCAGCCTCTTAAGTACACAGATTCCAGGTCTGCCCACCCTACCTGGTCCATGATGCTCTGAAAGGAAACGATGTGTTCTGAGGACCTATTAGAAAGAAGACAGGCAGATTGGAATATAAGCTTCTTTAAATTCAACAGTCAAAAAATTGATGGAGAAGAAACTTGCAACAGAGAGAAAACACAGCAGGGAAACATAAAAACATGTAACATTCATAATACAAGCCACTCTTTCCTAACATGTACAGCTTGTAGTCACTTTAGCACACTGCATAGTAAGCCCTCACCTTCTCAAGGCAATGAGTTCGTTTGCTTCCATCTATTTGAGAATAAAAATTGCAAATCATGTCAATTTGAAGAAATCAAGTTTCCTAACAGAATTTGATTTTGTGTTACAAAGATTTTGCTCGCGAAGCCAAACCTATTTGTATGTCAGAATTTGGACTATTGTATCTAAACCCATTTCATATTATACTTTTTTTTTCTCATAATGAAAGAAAGAGACAATTAGGACAGAAGCTTTTAACTGTAGAATTGAGCGGTTTATGGTGTTTCCTTTTTTTTTTTTTCAGACTCATCTATACTCTATGAAAGCTTTTTGTGCCATTAATTAAACATAAAAATTAATCTTTAATAAGGTATATTTTGTGATTTGACTCTAGACTAGTAATTTCAAGTCTGTCTTTACTATATATATATGTATATATAAAACTTGATTATCACATTGATTTATCACATAGATAAAACAACCATTTTTCTGATTTATTGGGATTAGGATCATTTCATGACCAATTCATAGAGGAAAAACTTTCTGAGTTTCTGAGTAAAAAGCCATAGATAGAGTCTCCCTTCTTTCAAGGGCAAAATGTGAGTTTCATGTTTTCTTTTCTGTGCACTGTGTAAAGGAGGAGACATGGGCCCATTGGGGTATGCCTGGAGCAGAGCTCCTGACTGCCTGACTTGCTGGGAGGAAGTTTAGAGAAGTTTTAACTTTAAACTCTCTATTGCTACTATCACCATCATTTTCTTCAGGAAGAAAAGCCATCTTATTTAATGAAGGAAAGAGAAAGTGATATATTCCTAGCAAGATGATGTGCTCAAGTAACTACAGGGTGCTTCTGGAACTACAAATTATAGAGAACTGGGATTGATCTCTCTAGGGAACATATATTCTGAAAGATGACAAGAAGTATATATTATACTTGTATATAAGAAAATGTTGGTGTCAGCCATTCATTATAACAACATAAATTCTTGAATTTGCTTTCATGAGATAAGCCTAACAATCTGAGAGAAAATAAGTTAGAGTACTCTTAGCAACATTGTATTTGGGTACTTAATATTATCATAACAGATTGGTTAACAACTAAACAAATAATTCTTATACAATGTTGTTATAAACAATCTGATTCTACAATAAGCCATGGACATCTCATATATTTCATATTGAAGCCAAGTTTTATAATGAAAAATGAATTGTGACTTCAGAATTTCTATAGCAATTTTAGTACTTACCACAGTGACTTCAGTAAGCAAGTCCCATGATGATTGCTATTATCTTTACAGAAAGTAGACTTCTTTTCAGAATACATATCTCATTGCATGACCACATTGTTCAGTTACAGTGAGTCATATTAAAATGATTTACTAAATGTTCAAGAAGAAAATGAATGGCAAAATAAATCTAAAGTGGTTTATCAAATATTAGATTTTTCTAGTTTGACCAATGAGTGATAGGATTCATATCTAAGTGCTTATATTTAAATACATGTGTTTAGGTCTAATAAATCTCTGGGACTGGAGTGATGGCTCAATGGTAAAGAGCACTGGCTGCTCTCGCAGATGACCTGAGTTCGATTCCTAGCCCCCACATGACAGCTCACGGCTGTCTGTAACTCCAGTTCCAGGTAATCTGATCTTCTCCTTTGGTCTCTGCACTTACATACATGCATGCAAAACACTCATACACATAAAATAAAAATAAATACATCAAAAATTTTCCTATCTCCGTAATGATTATGTATAGTAGACTGTTGAATGTCCAAATTTATATTATTTCCATTATATATATATATATATACACACACACACACACATATACATGTATATGGATTGATAGTGTAAGTTAGACTAGAAAAAGTATTGACAGTTAAAAGAGAAATCATCCATTCAAACAACTAAAATTTGTTTTAAAAATCTCCAGTTATCTGCAATAACTCCAATAACTGGAGATAATCAACGATGCATGTTTAAAATAATTATGTATGCTGAGGGTCTCAACAATATACCTGGGGTAAAAAAGCACAAGACTATATAATAAATAAATATAATAAATAATTTTGTCACACAAAGAGGTGGTCTTAAGTAACTTAAGTAATCTATAATGGAAAATTGAGAAGTAAATAATAAAATACACTTTTTTGTCAAAACCAACCATATTAATTACTTTGTGTCCAAACTAAACTGTATGTTCCGTGTGCTCTATTTAGGGAACATGAGAGAAAGATGCTGTTAGGAACATGAGAGAAAGATGCCATTAAGAAAATCTTCATGAGTTTTTATTTGTAGTATATCTATAAATGTTCTGCAATTTTAACTTTTCTTTTTACCAAAATTACTCTTCTCATAAGGAAAGAAAAAGATGGCATCAGTTCAAGTCTTCATGATTAGTTGTTTTTAAGAAACACTTACATTATTAAATTATCTAGGCAGATAATTTTGTAAAGATTTATACAAAGGCACTGTCAACGGCATATTAATTGTTCATCAAAGTTAAAATATGAAATATGTAACTATACAAATTGATGTATACAGAATTTTTTGCCTCTGTTCTAAAACCTTAAAGGGGAAGTATTATGCCAGGGATGGTAGCTAGGCCTGTAATCCAAACTCTGAGAGGCTGAGGTAGGAGCAGTATCATAAGTTCTGGACCAGCCTGAACTACAGAGTGAGACTCTTTTTCAAAAGAAGTATTTCTTGTGAAAGTGACTTTTATTAGGACTCTAAAATACGTGGATTCTCTCATCTTGAGTCCATCATACATTTTTGTATCAACCCAATTTGTCTTTCTGGGTCTTTTTCTCTTATCAAATTGAAGGAATGGTAAGTAACATCCTTTCCCAGAGTTGGACTGAATGTTGCACAGAGCAAGCAGCAAGGTAAACATCATTTGTTATTTTGATGATTTGGCTGTATTATCAGAAACTCAAGAAACAATCAGTTCTATAATTAGCCACAAGTAAAATGAGAATTTCAACATGTTTCTGTCATTTGGAAGATGTTTCCAGTATTTATGTAACTCATATTTAAATTCCATTCATGAAGCTCATTTTTTGTTTTCTGGGAGTATTTTCCCATGCAAACTCATCTCAGAGGATGTGATCGACTACGCCCTTGACTGAGTACACCGGTGGATATGTGTTCTTTAGTCTTTTCTTTCTCAATGAGTCTACCTTATCCACAGTACCGTTAGATTCTTCCTCCTGTTCTATTTTATACTGGAACACATCACTCAACTAGGAACCTAAATAAAAACACTTGACCACCACTCCTAAAATTATGATTCTATAGTTCATATACTTAAAATGAAACATCCCATGGGATTAAGGTGAAGGTCCTGTAGTTGCTGTCCATCTTCTCTTTTGGGGTGCTGTATTTTCAAATGAATCCTAAAATTAGCTTGTGAACTTCTGAAAAAGAAAGCATTTGATAGATATTGAGGTCATTCAGTTTGAGGATTAGTGCCATTTTAAAAATATTCTCCATAAATTTAAAAAATATATTTTTGTGTTAATTTTTGTGTTATGTGTGACTGCATGTCAATGGAAAACTTTGTGGAGTAATTCTCTCTTTCCATCTTCACATGGGTAATGGGAATTGAACTCAGATCATCAGACTTACATGACAAACATCTTTACCAGTTGGACTGTCTTGCTGGCACCAAGGATTGTTGCCATTTTTAAAAATTAAATTTTCCAGTTCATGAACATGAAATATTGCTCCATTATTTTTTCTTTACCTTCTTGCAAATATGTTTTATAGGTTTAAAGAAATATGCTTATCAAATATTTAAAATTTCCTCTAATAATTTTATTTTGGTGTTATTATAAGTATAATTCTATAAATTTCATGTTTAGATTATTCATTGATAGTATCAACAATTCAAGGAATTGTTGTATATTGATTTAGTATCTTACCATCTTCCTGTGACTCTGTATAAGCATCTTGTTATTGTGATTGAAAATAATTTCACTTCTTTTATGATCTGAATGCTTTTATTTATTTTCCATACTAATTGACTTGGCTGGACAATCACTGTGATGTTGAGTATAGGTGGCCTATAGGTTCTTAAACAGCCATTTGGAATTGCTTTTGTATGACCCATGAAAGCCATTTGGAGATACTGTTTCTTAATGCTACTCATCCATTTTAGAATAGTCCATGTAAAATTTTTTTAAAACTTTATAATTAGCTCTCTTTAAGGCTATTCCATTATATTTACTTCTCTTTACTATCAGGGAATTCAAAAGTATGCTAATTCCATTCAAATTTTTGGACTATATTATTTTAATATATGAGTAAGCTTTCAATTTTTGCCTCCTTTTTATTGTATGTTATATTGCGCGTAATGTCTTGACTACCTTGTTACACATATCATACTGAAGTGATTACTATAGTCATAACAATTATGAGTTATATGCCTTTTTGTTAAAAGTGCCTAGAATTATATATGCATCTAAATTTACTTTGCAGTTTTAATATTTTATCAGAAGAGCTTTTATTAGCATTATTGTTCCTAAGATATTTTTTCCTCTGGGCTTGTGAATGCCAAACTCTTTTTTTTTTTCATCCATCTTCCTGGCCATCTCTATCTTCTCTGGGAGATTTCTGTATGCAGTCTCCTTAATGATATTTTCTAGAATCTAATCCTAGCCCTCTGTTCTTCATTCTCTACACATTCAATATTGATGATACAATCTGTTCCTTTGCTTTAAAATGTAGGGGTGGGTGGATATATGTATATATTTCATGATGGATGAATGAATGGATCTATAGGTACGTGGATGGATAGGTAGGTAAGTAGGTAGACGATAGACAGATAGATAGATAAATAGATTGATGACTTCCAGATCTTTCTTTCCAGCCCAGATCTCCCGTCTAATCATTTTCTAGATCTATATGGTTGGGTTCTGGGCATCTTATTTGTCAAAAGAGATTTCAAATTCAGTATGTACAATAAGATTCATTTTATACTCCACCCATCAAATAAACAACCCAAATAAGCAACTTACTCTCATTTTTTACTCTCTGTCTAGAGTTCTAACACCTGTATCCTCTCGCTTTCCCAAACCAGAAAGCTGGCACCACTCTTTGCTAGCTTTTCTCTATTAGACATAATTCCTTCCATCTAACGATCAAACCTTATTGATTCTTTTATTTAATTATATCTGAATAATGCCCATTTTCCTAACCCCATATATGCTTCCATAATTTAAACTATTTTCTCTCATGGTCATTATTAGAAAATATGAGTACTCAATTTCTGTGAAGTAGTTCATTTGTGAAAACTTCATCTAAAAAGTTGTCTTCCCTGAAAATTGGATACTGTAATATAGTCATAAAGGAATAGTATCAGCTAGGAAAAGGAGGTTCAAAGTACCGCTTCACACTACAGTGCAGATGCAGCTTGCAAGATTTGTACCTAGTGAAAGGCAAGACAACAGATCATGTTAATTATTCTGTTAGAATTAAATATCCAGAGTAAAATCCATTGAAACAAAGAAATGGATTAGTGTCTACCAGCAGCTCAGGTGAAGGAAGAATAGAGAGGACTGCTGTGGCTCAGGGTTCTGTTTGGGGATATTGAGGTGTAGAATTAGGTACTGGTGATGCTTACATACCCTTGTCCACTTACCCCCCAAAAAGCACTGATACACCCCGAAATGGTAATGTTCATAATATATTACTTTTTAGATGTTGAAAAGAAGAAATATCTTCAATAAATGTTACGTGCATAGTATTGTAAACACTATATTTATCGTTATTTTGTCAAATATTTTTTTTTGCAATTCCAACATGCCTTAAAAGCTACTTTCCCCTAAAAATGAATATGGTTTTAAATTGTTCATTTATTTCTTTTGTTTCTCATTCCTGTGTGTATGTTTGTGTATCATCTCATGATGCAAAGAAGAAATAAAACAGACCTTATTTCCAGGAGAAGGTGATAGTTTTCTTTCCATTTCTTAGGCCTGTTTTTATCCTTTCCTCATATTGTTGGCCTGAAATTGTACGCTTTAAATACTGAAGATTTTTAGTGATCTTAACTAGTCTCATAAAATTTTGGAAAATGAAATGTATACTATTCCATCATGTTGTCTTCTGTGCATGGTGAAGTTGAGAGTGCTTGTGAGATTAGTCTCCCAAGGCATCCTGGGAAGTGAGAGTTTAGATTTAGTTATACACTGAAAGTTGCAATATTCTCAATTGAGTTAGAGAAAGTTGGGTGTCTATGTCAACATATTAATGAAGAGTACATCTTTTGACATGAAACTCCAGTGTTTCTCCCACTTCACAGATAATCTTAAATGACATTTATATATAAATGATAGGAAAAGATTCTTAGGAGAAAAAAATCATGATTTCTTAATAGTCTCTAACCATTAGAAAGTTTTTATTTAATTTACTTCTTTACAATTTCATACATCTCTCTTAATGTCATTAATCAAGAAAAACTCCAATTTGTTCTCTTCCTCTTCGCTCCAATTACTTCTTTTCACTCCTACTTTGATATTTTTTTTTGCATGCATTTAAATAGAATTGCTGTCTGAACATGGGTGGAAAGTTGTTTACTTGAGTGAGAGGACAGTTGTCAGTGGTTACACCACTAGTACTATTCCCTCTCTCCCTGCAACTTTGAATTATCTTCTTTTGGTAGAGGTAGGTTATCCTTTCTCCGTCATGCTGCAGTGTTGATGGGCAGTGTCTTGTGCAGATAAAAAGTCCCTTTATGAATTAATTGCAGCTCAAAAACCTATTTGAGAAGCTTTTCTAGGTCTTATGGAAGCTGACCATAGGACTTTTAAAGTTCAAAATGGATATTCATCAAAATATCATGTATCGTAGATTCTCCTGCATAGTATCTTTTAATCTTTCATACAAATAGAGACGTGTTCCTGGCTAAAACTTGTCAGCAAGTATAGGAAGTATGAATACTTCGAAAAGTGAAGTTCATTCTTTTAAAACAATATCTTTCAAGTATATTTTCTGGAAAAATTAATTCTGTGAATGGATAGGATTTTTTTTTAAGTGGATCTTTAGTCAAATGCTTTTGGGAACTACTATGCATGCTTTCAAGATTCATAGCATGCATGAGCATTTTGAGAAGTACTATAATGTTTGAATTAACATTTCCTAAGCTTTATAACTATTGTAATACTTTTGAAACTTATTCTTGAAACTGCTTAAAACTTAATGGTATGCTTTAATTAGCTATTTTTAGATTTACCTTATAGTTCTTAAATATTTTATTATTTTTTGTGGATGAGTGTATTGCCTGTATGTATGTAAGTGCTCCCATTTTATACAGTGCCTGCAGAGGGCAGAAGAGGATGTTGAATTCCCCTGGAACTGGAGTTATGGATGGTTGTTAGCTGCCATGTGGGTGCTGGGAACTGAACACGGGTCTTCTGCAAGAGAAGCTCATGCTCTTAACCGCTGAGCCATCTCTTGAGCCCTCTTATAATTTTAAAGTGAAATATATATTTTTGTTCTTGCTTTCCTTAAGCATAGAATTATGTTATAAAATTTAGTTTACCTGGAAGAGATCTTTAGAACAGAAAATAGTTTACCATGGAGATTAATATTAACTAAGCAGTCAAGTGGGACCTGGAAAAGAATTACAAAAATCAAGTAAGAACTCATAACTGCAGCAAACAGAAAAGGTATTATCCAAGCGATGTAAGATGAAATTTAGTTCTCAAATACTGACACTGACAGAGGAATTTCATGAAAATAACTTATGTAATTGAACAAATATTATTAACACCGAACATTTTGCTGACTTTTTGCATGTATTTTAGATTTTAATTTACTGTCTTGTTTAGAAAATTGCTTCAAACTAAACAACCCACAATGTAGAAATACGAAGTCACAAGTGATACACTTTCTATTTTTTTATACCTATAACAATGCATGGCTTGAGACCATTAGTACTGAGATCAAAGATTAATATACAGAATTCCATTTATATCACATAAATGTGTGCATTTGTCTGTAGACAATGCTGCATCTAGCAGTCCTCAGTAGGACCTCTCCTAGTTTCCACCTGTATGAATTGCACCACCCTACTGTTACTATATGTTCCCTGTTCCTCATTTTCTGGATTTTTCAGAGTTCATTTTACATGATTATGCATCTGTGATTCCCACATGTAATATTCTAGCAGAGCATTGAGCTTTATATTCTACCATTTATTGGAATATTCCTTCTTCATTAAAGATTTTATTATATATTACATGGCAGAAAAAATAAAATCCACTTTTTGACACATTTAAAATATTTATCAAATTCTTTTAGTAATGAATGGATATTAATAGGGAAATTTAGGGGGTTCTTATAATAATATATAGTTTCCTCATTATTCAGTTACACTTTCAAAGTCTTCACCTAAGAGATAATAATGTTGATTATTGTAAGGTACTTCACTAGTTAAAAACTCATAAACCATATATAAATATATGATATATGTAAATATTTATATCTGTTGTGTGATATTCATATATAGTATGTACTTAGTATGTACTTGTACATCATGTACAGATGCATATGTATGTTAACACATATATACATCTTTATATGTCATCAAATTTAGACAGGGAACTTAGAGAATGATAGAGCAGGCTTAAGTGTACTTATATTTTGAGTTGAAGATTCCCTTGGCTTGAGATTCTCACACAACTATAATGAAGTAAATCTAGAATAGGAGTTCATCTGTACAGTGGTTATCACTACAAAAATCACCTGTCTTTTGATGATTCTGGAAAAAATGCTGTCAAAGCAATACTGAAGTTTTAGCTTTCTGGAAGCAGCATCTTCATCTCTGAACACTGTTTCAGTCCTCAATACCTAGAAAGATTTTAACTTCTGAAAACTTAGTACCATTTCCTCTAATCATTTAAGTGTTGTGAAATGTTATAATCCTTATATTCTTGATTCCTTTGTGATTTTCTGTGTATGAGGGTTTTGCTTGCATGTATGCAAGTACACTCATGTGGTGCAATGCCTATGGACATAAAAAGAGGGTGTTGGATCCCTTGGCATTGGAGTTACAGATGGTTCTTAGTCACCAGGTTGGTGCTGAGAATAGAATCCAGATCCTCTGGAATAGTAGCCAGTGTGCTTAACTGCTGAGTCATCTCTCTAGCTTCATATTCTGGATTCTTAATATTTTATTACATTTATTTGTTATAATTCAGTCCGTGAAGGAGGGATGTGTACTTGCCAAGATGAGTGTCAGAGGGCATCCCGTGGAAGTCAGTTCTCTCATTCCAACGTATGCACCCAGGCATGGAACTCAAATCACCAGACATGATGGCAGGGGCAAGGAAGCACCTTCACCTGCTGAGCCATCTGGCCCACCTCTACTCCCACTCCTACACCTTCCCCCACCCTGATTCTTTATTATAGTTTCTGATTCATTCTTAAATTCTTAATGTAGTACCTCTCTTCCATAATCAGTTATATGCAGAAAGCCACAGACCATAATTCAAAGCACCTTTTGAGATTATTTAGTACTTTAAAATAAAGTAGGATACTTATAATAATATTACTCTTAAATTGGGATCATATGCAAATCATAAGCAGAGATTTTTTTTTTTTTTTGCTCTAGGAATTTTTGCAAATGTCACACAGGAATTTTTTTTGTATTTAGATCCCTTTCTCTGTCTGCAAGCCCCTAACTGCCCCCAACTAATTTCATGTACACTGTTATATATAGACCTATGGAGTCAAATTTGTGTCCTTGAATGTCCTTTGGTGTGGGTTCATCCACATCCACTGGAGCCTTGCCACTCTAAGAGCCTCACCCTTAAAAGAGACTGACTCTCCCCCTCCCAGCAGCTATCATTTGTCAGTTTTTCCTTGGATAGGGTCTATGCTGGGACTTTGTCTAGCTTGAGCTTAGGTGGGACTTATGCATGCTGTCACCATTGCTGTGAGTTCGTATGAGTAACTTTCTGGTGAACAATTTTTTCTTGTGGTCATCCACCTACCACCTGTAGCTCTTACAATCTTTCTGCCCTGTCTTCGGTAATGATCCCTTAGCCTTGGGAGGCAGAAGTTTAACCTAGGTGTCCTATTCAGGTATAAGCACTCTGCAGCCTCCTATTTTCTGCAAGTTGGCCAGTTGCAATTCTCTGTGTTAATCACCATCTGCACATAAGGAAGTTTCTCTGATGAGAGTTGAGAGTTTCTTTAATCTATGGGTATGGCAACAAGTCATTAGGAGTCAGTTTATTGCTGTATCTATTTAGCAGAGTAATAGCATTAGCCTCTCCCCTTGTAGCCTATAAGCTGTCTATCTTCAGGTTCCTAGTTCTGACATTAATGTCAGATATGGGCTCCATCCCATGAATTGGACCTTAAATTCAATTAGAAATTAGCTGGTTACTCCCATAGTATTCATGCCTATGTTGCATCTGTGGGCATATCTTTCCAAGTCAGTTGTTGAGGCTACCAGGATTTACAGCTGGGTAAGGTTCTTGATTAATTTTCTCTTCAGGTAGCATGCATAGCACCTTCCTTCCAGCCCTGTGAATGCTAGGCAGTAGACATGAAGTTGTGAAGGCAGCACCAGCTTACTTTCCCATTGTGTGTTCTACTACCAGCTTGTGGTGTCCTCAACAGCAGGCTCTTGCCATCAAAGTCTGGTAGGTAACGAAGAGCAAGGACAATGGCCAGCATTGTTTGAGGATCTATGGGACTCCTGGTTAACAACTTCAAAGAGGAAGCCCATTCCTGGCATTTAGCTTTACTGTGCTAGCCTAGTAGGTCTCTAATAGGGATAATCTCTCCCTATTATAAGGTAAATCTTGTTTTATAATGTATATGGATATACTTCAAGAAACTTCTATAGTGGTAGTTGTCCATATGGCTTTTTCTAAAGACTGTTAGGGTTAGTTATCTCTCCATAGACTATCCTCTGTCCTGCCCTGTTGGGAAAGATTTCTAAAAGCAAGTTCTGACTGTGATAGAAGAATTCCTAAATGTGATGAGCAGGAACCCTTTATGACATTATGGGTAGCTGATTCTCCTGTCTTTAACAGTTCGGCACTCTCTGCTTTGTCATATATGTGGTTATTTCTAGTTATTAGAAACTTTTTATAACAAAGCCAATCCTACTTGCCTATAACTTTTAAAAGTTATCCTCTTAACTCGCAGAGAGATCATGAATGCATTAATTTCTATTATTTAAATGATTATTATTTGAATAAATTTTATTATTATCCTTTGAGCATCTTCTGCATTCCATTGTATTTATGGCCTATTTCACATTTTGAAAACAGAAAACCTTTGAAAAGAAGAATTTTGTCAAAGATTATCTTAGAAATGGGCCAAGTTATCCCACTGATATGTAAAGTAAGCAATGAACCATTATATATATATGTATATATATATATATATATATATATAAGTTACCATAATAAATAAGATTTCTAGTTAGTTTATCTGTAGTTGGTTCATACCAGATTTAATGAGGAATCATTTCTATATTGTTAGGAAGAACAGCTAAAGATCTGACTCATAATAGAGCTAGACCCTTTGCCTCCTAACTGTCCAACATGTGATTGTCACTGTAAATACGAAAATACTGAAAAAGATTTAATGGTTCAGTGGAGGCATCTAGTCTTAAAGAAATTCTTCACTTGAGAAATGGAAAGGACACATCCTTGAGTAGAAAACTTTCTGAAATTAAAAGAAACAAGAAGCAGCTGTTATTTCTATGCAGTTTATTTTGCAAAAAGTATAAAAATGTAATCAAAATTGAGCAAAAGGGGAAGGTGATTGCACCACGATAGCTGCGACTCCTTAAAAGGCAGTGTTTACAGAAATTTCTCCAGACTATGCCATGTTTGATTTCCTGCAACACTTACAGTTGCATTTAAAATAATGATCCAAGGATCTCAAACTTGGAGTCCTCAGCAAAGCAGATAGGTTTGCCAGTTGAAAGTAATGGGGAATATGGAGGTAGGAGTCCACAGGTGTATCCACTGAAAGGGAACGCTTGCTTTGTACCTACAGCTGTTGCCATCCAGAAGCGAGGCAGTGTTGCCGATGCCGGAACCCCTAATCCTTGTATTAACGAACTAAGCTTCTGGTCAAAGAAAAGGTATCAGTGGTTCAGATTTAATTAAAGGGAAAATTACTTACAGCTGAATTTGTAATTAATGTTGGAAATATGACCCAGAGTTATGAAAAGTTCCAAATGATAAAAAAGGAATATATTGTATACTCCATAGCATTCTTTCCCTGTTAGACAGTTGTGGTATTTTTTAGGATGTCCTTTAATAATGTAAATAGAAACTTATTAACTAAAGACTGCACTGCTAAAGTCTTCCTATTTTGAAGGATTTGCTCTAATAATTTCAGCGTGTGTGTGTGTGTGTGTGTGTGTGTGTGTAAAGGAAATTGAACTTGGGTCTGCTTCATTTACTCATAAAGCAGCATGATAATAGGGTATATAGTATGTCAAGCTCTTAGCAGATACGAAAAGAAATACTCTGCCTTTTGTTGAATTGTTAAATATTCAGGAGTACACTAATTATACAAATGCTAAATATGTGCAAATAAAAGGTGTTATCACTGTAGAAATCTGTTTCCTACTTTTGTAATATGACTTTCTAGATTATGAGGAAATTAAATTGATATTTATTGAAATTGGTAGAAATAAGTGTTTTTATACTTAAATCTGTTCTGAATGTGGTTTTAATAAAAGCAGTCATTTAAATAAAAAGTAAAAGAACTGTTCTTGATATGCTTGGTTATATATAGTAGTAATTTGTACCGAATTTTCTGCTTTTAACTAGAAATTTTATATTTTTGAATATAATGTATTTTACATGAATACAATTTATTATGAAATAGGATGATTACAGTTTTTTTTTTATTCTTCAGCAAATCTTGTCAAACCCAGAGCAGGGTAGAAATATGGCTCAGCTGTAGAGTGTTTGACGATCATAAACAAGGCTCTGAGTTCAATCCTCAACATGGAAAAAACTTCATTAATTTATGGCTGAGTGGTAGAATTGCTTGCCAGCATGAACAAGTCCAAGGGTCTTATCTCCCACTACCACAAAAACTAAGACTAGACATAAATAAGTCATGACATTTTCATATACATAAGAAGAATTTCTTTAGAAAGGTAATATCTCTTTAAAAGAAAAACATTCTAACTTAAATGCAACTGGTAGTTGCATTTAACTTTTCAGATTTACTTATTAAATGATCAGGAACTTTTCTCTAATACTTTATGTATACTATTATATGAATTTGGAGTTATTCTATAAGCACTAATAATTGCTTTAGGGATCGGCTAGAAGCTTTGTTCTTTATTCTCATATAATAAGTATTAGATTTATAAGATAAGTTCAGTTTCCCTAAAATTCATTAAATTGTCCATGATATACTAAATTATATGAATGATATGGCTAAGCACACAATATATATGTTATTATATATTTATGTCATATTTTTAATTTATATTCACAAAGGATTGTGGTTTTAGGAAAATGGACTTTATAATTTGTGTAAGAATGAATACTTTTTCTTCAAATATTTCCAAGGAATATAATCATGAGCAAGATCATCTTTAAATTTTCTTCTAACTGATCATGTGAAGTCTTATCTGCTTGATTTCATTATAAAATATATCATTGATGTTTTTATAATCTGAATGTGGAGATGTTAGTTACTTGGCCTTATCAAACTTCTAGTTGCCTCAAACTGTTCAACATAATGGAATCTAAGGGACTTCTTAAACTACTGAATTTCTACAGAGTTGCTTAGAATAATTTGAAGCATATAATAAACATAACTGAACAGTAATCTGGGAAGAACATGGGACTTTTATTGATGACATTGCTCACTGAAAATTTTAGCATAGAAAAAAATTGCAGAAAGCTACTAAACATATTACCAATAAATTAGATTGAAATCAAATGATATTTTATGCAAAGAAAATATTTGCATTTCAATAATGTACTGCCTAGCCTTTTCTCATTGCAAAAAGGCATTTATTATTACTTTTCTATAAAATTTATTTTATAATGTTGGTTGTCATTCAGTTAGTCCATATTTTTATTTTACTCAGTGTAAACTCTTAAGAAATGGTGTTATGATATTTGAACAAGTTGAAAAAACTTTTCTTCTAAATATAGGCAATAATTCTGAAATGTCTACACCATTGTTTTGCCCTTTGAAAATTCTTTTCTCTTGATTTTAAAAGAATCTAACAATGAATGTTATACTAGTTTGGAAATACTGTTTCTGAGTTTGGTTTTTGTTTTTTTTAATATTTTATTTATTATTATTACATTCTAAATTTTTGTTTGCATTGTTCATAAGTGCACACACGTGTTGTGTAATGCCAGCAGAGGTCAGAAGAGGGCGTCGGATCCTGTGGACTGGAGTTAGGACAGTTGGTAGCCACCTAACATGTGGGTGCTGGGAATCGAACCTAGGTCCTCTGCAAGAGCAGCAAGTACTTCTAACTGCTGAGCCATCTCTCTAGATCTTTTTGTTAAATACATTCCATGTAACAACAGGGTATAACAAATGTAAAATATTGGTGGATTACCAAAAACAATTTGAGTGGTGATTAACTTGTAATTTTCAAGTAATTTTAACATATAGTTCCAAAGATGATTCAAATTATTTTAAAATATTTGAGATATTTTCAAATATTTCAAATATTATTTGCAAATGATCGAACGTTTATATCTTCTGTAGTTAGCAATCATTTCAGATTTTACAGAAAATTAAAAATACAAAAGACTAAGAAAAGTTGAAATAGTTAAATTAACCAATTTCTAAATTAAAGTTCCTCAACAAATGAAAAGAAATCCCAGTTTATTTCCTTAAATGTGTAATTAGCAACTAAAATAAAGCCTTGTAATTATAGCAACTGCTATACTAAAAATAGTGTTTTGATTGTCTTAATATTTAGGAGTAACCAGTACCAAAATAATTTTAAATATACGATTATATCTGTATGTGAGAAAAAAATACTTTCCTCCAGACTCATCCTTTAGTATTTGCTAATTAAACACAAATAAGCCATGTGATTATAGATGAGCTAAGAACTAAGTAAAGATGCTGCTAATACTGTCTCTTAGGTAAAATGCTCAAAAAAGTGGGTGTAGAGAAATCCTATTAAGATTTTTACTTGCTGATAGAACTAAAAATTAGATCATAAAGGCTTATCTAAACTGTGAGAAGGCAAAACTGACCAAGTAAGACATTTTAATGAGTCATTTTTCATTAGCCTGTACTAGACTTTCTTAAGTGGGTTTTATATGTCACTTCCAATAATATCAGTAGAGAAACTAAGATGTGACAGCCCTGGTCTTTCCAGGGGTGTCATCTGAGAACCCCTGAGGCTAAAACCACACTGTGTTTTAAAAAAATCTTTTCAAACCGTTCTGCTGAGTAGTACAATGTGAAAACTATTCTCTTCTTATTCATTTGGAAATTATATGCCTCCTGTACTCTCCCAGTTGGACTATATTTGTAACAAAGGGTAAAATTCAATGTGTGGCTTCCTGCCCAACTGATTCCTTTCGGAGTCTTAATTCCTGGAATTAGCCCTGAGCTTTGCCCAAGGAGAAGCAGATTTTCCCTGTCTGTAATAAAAGGAGTTGAAAGTCAAAGACAGCAATCAGCATTCTGTTATTAGTTTACTCCTTGGAGGCAGTGACCGCTTTGACTTGCTGGATATGTTTCTAAATGTTTTATAATTAAATATGAAAACAAGAAGTGAACACCGAAGATTTTATGTTGAGTAGTGAGTAGCGGCCGAGCAGGACTGAGGCAACAAAGGTGTGAGCCACAGACTCACCCAGAGGGAAAGCAGCAGCAGAGGATTCTTGAGTTGCAAACAGTCCAGGCAGGTGTTCTGAGCAGCACGCTGTGAAGACTGTGGGGCATGCTCTCTCTGAGTTACTGTAGCAGATGAGAAGGAAAATGCCTTGACTTTTTGGTCAAGTTGAAATCTAAACACTTGTGAATGTTACTTGATGGGACAATTTGTCCTTTAAAAAAATGAGTTTCTTCCCTGCAAGAGGCCGCACAAACTCTGGGCCATGTTGCTTTTCTTGAGCCATGATTCTGACTCATGTACAGTGCCCACGGAGATCAGAAGAGGGTGTCAGATCCTCTGGAACTGGCATCATAGCTGCTTGTGAACTGCCATGTGGGTACTGGGAACTGAATCAAGATCCTGGGCAAGAGCAGCCAGTGCTCTTAACTGCTGAGCCATCTCTTCAGCCCCTTTTGAATAATCTTAGTGAACACTTACATAACTCATTAGTGATCGTCTACTTACTTACACCATGATGGGTGTTATTAAGTAAGGTATCACCAGTTTGAAGGTGAGTAAGATTTGGCAAGCTGGCCTGTTGGTGTTGTTGCTGCTACTGAGGTTCAGATTGTTTTAATTAATTAATTAATTTCATATGTATGAATGTTTTGCCTGTGCATATGTAAGCCCAGATATGTGTGAAATGCCCACGGAGGCTAGAAGAGGATATTGGATCCCCTGGGATAGGAGTTAAAGATGGTTCTTAACCACTCTGTGGGTGCTGGGTACCCAGCCAGGGTCCTCTGGAAGAGCAGCCACTGCTGTTAACCCCTGAGCCAACTCTCCAGCCCTTGCCGTTCAGTTTTTGAGACAGGGTTTTGCTATGTAGCCCAGGCTGACTCAAACTTATGATTCTTCTGCTTTAACCTTCCAAGTGCTAAGATTTCATATGCCCAGAAAACTACTGATTTTTAATGTATATTTATCTTGGTAGCAGAAAATTATAATCATAAACTGGACATAATAGTACAGGCCTATAATCTAAACTGCTTGAGAAGCTGAATCAAGGGGCAAAAGATCAAGGCCAGTCTGGCAAACTTACTAAGATTCTATGTCAAAAAATAAAAAGAGGGCTAGGGATATATCTTAATGGTAAAGCACTTACCTAGCCCGCACATGGCCGTAGGTTCAATCCTCAGTACCACAAACAGAAAAGAAAATTATATGACATATCATATCAAAGGCTACATACTTAAGTATTCCAAAAGTGTAAGCACAGTCTAACTTTTAAATCTGTGTAGAAGACATTCAAAACTCTAAAATACTAGAACAGTCAAAGCTCAGAATGTTCAAAGTTTATAATATGAATAAGTGAAAGCTTCTTGCAACCTTAGCAGAAATCAGTTGTAATTGTCAGGTTTATCTCTGCTGGCCCTTGGTGTGTGTACAGATTCTCCTCCTCAGAAACTCAATTCAGTGCTGGCCCACATCAGTCTATTATAGTTGTAGTGGGGTGGTGATAACAGTGAGCCTTATCTCAGTGATATAACTAGTATTTTCTCAAAAAAGCCAACTTTTATATTATTCTGACCACCAGAAAATAGGCTCTTTTGTCCTTAGTAAGGATAGGTTGGGATTATGTTCTGCTTTTATTTTCTGCATCTCTTACTATGACTGTGATAAGTCTTCTTTAACCTTACTTATTTCTTTAAAAGTAATAGAAACATGGCAGCCAAGAGACTTGTCAAAATTCTAAAAATATAAAAGATTGGCCCGTCAAAAAAAGCCCCTAAAAACTAAAATGCAAACTAATACATGTAAAAAAATTCTCCTGCCCTTTTGCCATTTTCAGTGTGGCATAATTTCCAAACTCACTTGAGGGTGTCAAAGCACTTTGATGACTAGGTAACAAATGGAGCCAACAAACTCAAGTGATAAGGACAAACCAATTTTAGAAACAGCCTGTGGAAGCCACGCACGGGAGCACACACCCAGCATTCAGGAGACTAATCAGGAGGATTACTGTGAATATGATGCCAGCGTGAGCTACAAAATGAGCCCCAGACCACTCTGGGCTATCATGTGAGAGCTTTGTTAAAAAAAAAATCTGTGGAACAATAAAGTGAGATTTACTGATGGAGATGCAAGTCCTGTAATGTAGTGTAATTCTTCCCAATCAAATGGTCTCTAGAACCATATAAACTGGGGTTTAAGTCCTAACCACATATCAATTTGTAATCGTTACAAATATTGCTTGCAGAATAGGGTTGATTGTCAGCCTTAAAGATGTGGAATGAAATTTTAAATATAAGTGAAATTTGGGCTCAAGAGATGGCTCAGCAGCTGAGCATTTACGGTGCTTACAGAGGACCTGGGTTTGGTTCCCAGCATCCATACTAGGTACCTCATAACCAACTTTACTTTCAGGGGATCTGATACCCTTTGACCTCTGCACATAAGTGCACACAGGTGGTACACATAAACTCATGCAGGCATACATACATACATGTAAATTTAACATGTAAATAAAATCTTTAAAAAATATTAAGTGAGATGCTTATCACAATGTTTGGCTAGGGGCAAGCATTCATGTGTTTGACAATGTTAGAAGCCGTTGCTCTTGATGTCATGGTATGATCAAGATATTTTGTGAGAACCTGAAAGCATGAAATCACATAGATGCCATAAGTAAAAAATATTTTGTTGTTTTTTATTCTTCGTTCATCTCATACATGAATGCAAACCTTCTCCATCTCTTTCCCCAGCAAGAAATACATTTCTGTGTAGCTGCTTTGGTTCTTGATTTCCTCAGCAATTTTCAAAATAGAAAAAGCCATATAGATACAACTTTTCTCAAGAGATGGATACAAGATCCATCAAAGAGGAAGTGTAGGTTTTCAAGCCAGTTTTCATCAGGACCATTCTTGAGGCTAGTGTTCATCAGCTTGAAGTTCCAAATTATCTGAGACTCAGAAAAATAAATATTTAAAATTTAACTTTGTCATCATGAAAAGGTTATATTATTTCAGTGAGTTATGCAAAAGGCAGATAAATATATCATATCAGCTGTATAGAATAGCCACTTTTTTCAAGCTATATTTTTTATATTGTGTCTGCTCATGGAAATTCTGAAATATAATAATCTAAGGTATTTCGTTGTAAAGAAATCCTTGGCAGCTGGGGATGTTGATCAATTGTGGAGTGATTGTCTAGCATGTGTACCATCTCCATAACCACAAAAATACAAAGCAAGACATTGGTCACTTAAGGGTCTACTTGTTTTACATTATTATGTAGAATTAGCTGAATTCTTATAAGACAGGAATAAAGTTGAAGTAAAACCATTAATCCAGCAAGTATCTCTTGAGTCTTGACTCAACTTGGCTGAGAGCCACTGTTCATTCCAGAACTACTCAGTCTGTGTTCACAATATGTCACAAAGGATAGATGAATGTGTCATGAATAAATGAGAAACTGAAAGGTCAGAAGTATAAACCTTAGTGCATTGTGTTCCGTTACTCTGATATGTGTGTGCATTTGATCCTGAAAGGTGTTTAGCCTCTGTGCACAAAGTGTGATAGTAGTAAACTGAATGGAGTGTGTGAGAGAAGCAAATGAAAGCTAAAGGTGTATTTGCAGCAGTGACTCATGGTAAACACTGATAAATACTTGCTAAAATAATAAAGAAATAGAAATAAAAATAAGCTGTAAATAAAATACAAGTTTAAAGATAAAACTTACATGAAGGACTAACACATAAAATCACATGTTTTAAAATTACTATGGTGCTGGGGAAATGACTCAGTGAGTAAAGTGCTTCCTGTCCTGAGTTTGGATCCTCATGACCCAAACTGAGTGCAATAGCATTTACTTTAACCCCAGCACAGGTGAGACACAGGGCATAGGAGGATCCCGGGAGCTCTGTGTCCATTCAGTATAGCCAGAACAGCAAGTCTCAGGTTCAGGAAGTGAAACTATTCTTCAAAAACTAAGCTGGAGCGAGGTAGAGGAAGACACCTGCTGTCAGCGCCTGCCTACACACAAGCATTCACAGTTGCACATGCAGATACACACATACACCACACACAAAAATAAATAAAGTTACTAGGAATAAATACTAATTTAGTTACTTATCTGTAACAAAATGATACTAGACTGAGCAAAAGCAACACCCCAGACTTTCCTTTTGTGTATTGGTGACTTGATTAAAGCAGAAGAGGATGGCTGTAATGAAGGAACTGCCACCTTGAACTACATCTTACCCCATGCAGCTTAAGGTTATGCAAGCAATAAATAAATTTCAGTTTAAAATTTTAAATATTTAGTCACTCTAATTTAAAACACATGGAATGAGGAGATTTTTCTGAAGGTACTGGGGTGGCAGTTCATTGGCAGACCCTCAGAGCTGCCCACACCCACTGTTTTTAGGAGTGGAGTACCCTGTCACTAAATCTCTGTTCTTCTCAGTTAACATCTGATTCAATAGGGTCACACAACTAACACGGGCAACGATACGAATATTCATTTTGTGGGCCAGCAGCAGGTATTTAGAAAACTCCTGAACTGATACGCTGAATATTTTGCTCAAACAATTGCCAAAGATATTTCCAAGAATAATGTTTTTTACATGTTATTAAAAGCATTACATTCTAAAATACTTATATAATACAAAATTTTTATATTCCAATGTTAGAGGAGTTAAGATATAAAAATAATCTTTCTTACATAACAAAATAAGTGATACTGTTTGTTTAACTCCCAACTGGGTATTATTTTGTTATAATTTAAGGGGTTTGATGCACTAAATTTAATTTAAATCAATATACTTTTACCTCTTTTAAGTCGAATGGCTAAACATTGTCCAAATTTCTCAAAGAAGAAAGGTATTTGTTATCTATAGAATCATGCATTCAGTATGTTAAGCTGTGACCTAAAAGATTGCTATTCCTAAATTTTACTTCAAACTAATTTCAAACACTATTTCTTCCATAAGTTTTGCTTTATATTCCTGCTATATGCCAAGACAGTAAAATTACCACTTTCTAACATTCTAGACTGGACTGATTATATGTCGGACAGAACTGACACTTAATAATAAGATTTATAATAAATCACTGAAAACATTTTCTGGTATCCCACTGTATACTTCAATTGTATGCACATTTTAAAAGTCTTGATTTAAATATAATATGTGGTTCCTGAAAGACTGAAGAATGAGTTCAAGTGGGAGAAGGCTGGAAGCTGCTTCACATTAGGACAGTTCTTTCTATATTAGCATAAAAGCAAAAGTCACTTCAAAATTCCTCATCAGGCAATTGCATGATCACTATAGAGCTGTGGATTTATTGTGAAGCAATCAAATAGACAGGAGATTAGCATCAATCCTTAATCTTTGTCTTAAATTCTAAGTCATTTGATGTCTTACTGTTCACTTGGAACTTGCTTTGTTCTTTGCTTTGTATGGAAATGAGGCTGTAAGTGATTTTATAACTAATGAATCTTTGTAATTGGCATATCAATGACAACAGTGACTTACATGTGTAGATGTACAAATATTTGTTCATTCATTTAGCTAGGAAGCTTTATTTTCTTTATGATCAGCAAATATTCATTCATTACCTAAATGTTTTAGAAAACTTGCTAGATGTACCTTGAACATTATTAATTATTCTTAAATTACTAAGAACTTTCATTCAAGTGATTCATTAAATTCATTTAGTCTGCAAATGTTTTTTTTTTACAATTAAGTAGCAAATGATAAGATGCAGAGATATACTGACAAAGTAAACTATGTTCACTGAGAAAAAACAGTTGCAATACAACTTCTTTAATAGAGAAATATACTCTACGTTGAAGGAACTTCTTTGAGAAAACAGCATAATTGGCATCAGAAACTCATAGTGTCAATATTTTATGTGTCTGTATCATTGCTTTCAAGAAATGATCTGGGTGAACTTATACAGCTAGTCTTCCTGCTACATAAAACTACAGTTGCCCAGATTCCAGTTGCAGTTTGTCACTCTCGGGTGGCAGCTTTCTACTCTGAACATACCCCAATAAAGATGACCCTGAATTCTGTGTGTGAGATTTTGGCATAGTAACAGAAACCCTCAGATATCTAGTGTTGATACCCTACAGAGAAGGGGTAGAGCAACCGCCTTGCACTTACCTTTTTTCAAAATGGGCAGCAGAGTCTTGCTGTCATCCATGTGCCCCTCTTAGACAATAACAGTTGTAGCCCACTGCTGACAGGAACAAAGGTATTATAACTGATATCATGTTATGTTATAGAAAAAAAATCTTACTGTGTATGAACTTGACATAAAAGAATGCATATCAAAGTTATCCAAACCTGAAGGGAAACTAAGGCAAGGTTTCACAGAGGAAATTGTTACTCAAATAGACTGGAATATAGTGGTTTGCCAAGTAGCTGTGTGAAAGAATATTTAAGACAGAATAGAAAAGTAAATGTCAAGACAAAAATAGTCCATAGGTGTTGCAAATAAGTAAATGTAGTTGTGTGTTTCCAGAGTATAAAGTTGAAGAGAAGGAAGAAGGAAATGAAGTTTTAGGACTGAGTCAGAGCACTACTCATTTTATAGGCCACTTAACAGAGTTCTGTCTGGTTCTGTAGATGAAGAAGCTGCTAGAAGGCTTTTTATCTACATAAGTCACTATCATAGAATAGGAAAAACTCAGTTTTCCCCTCTGTAAATTAATTGTATTTAACATTATTGGGTGGGTTATAAAGAAAATATATGAAATGTTTTCCTAGAATTCAACATAGAGTGTTAGGTTAGGTAATGGCTACTAGTATTGTTCTATTATTAGTAATATTAGTATAGTGATTGTAGGGAGCAAAGGCTAGAGCCAGGATTGTACAGTAATCAAAGAAACTGATTCATTGGCTAGAGAGAGTAGCAGTTAAGAGAAGAGATATGTAAATTGCATGGATTCTGATGGAGAGTTAGATATGATTTCCTTTAGCAAGAAGTAGAAGACAAAGTATATGAATACATTCATTGATAAATTTAAAGTAAGCATGCTACGTTTGATGCGAAACACAGCTGGAACAATCAACCAATCACTTAATATGCTAAGATATATGTAAAAATGAGATCATTCTGATTTTTTGTCTCATAAGAAAAGGAGATAAGTAGTTGGAAGGTACCATGGAGTTATTGTAGGAGGTACAGAGAAACTAGAATGGTAACAAGTATGATAAGTTGCTGAAGAAGAGAAGATTAAAAAGGAAAATAGTGATGCCTGAAGAGAAACAAGAAACCACACACACAGTAAACAGCAACTAAATTTGAGGCAGAGACTGAGGATTGGAGCTTATTGGAGAATGTTTTTAATGTGTCTCTTTTTTTTCAATCTGGGCATCAAAACTAAAACCTTGACAAAAGCGTTACCACAAAGTTCCATTCCCACTTTATTTATTTTTATTTTATGTGTATGAATGTTATGCCTGCATGTGTATAACTATACCCATGTTGTACAGTGCCCACGGAGGACAGAAAAAGGCATCCAATCCGCTGGAACTGAAGTTGTAGATGGTTGTTAGCTGGGACTTGAACCCGGGTCTTCTACAAAAACAGCCATTGCTCTTAACCACTGAGCCATCTCTCCAGATCTAGCCATTTCTATTTCTTGACATAAACCTTTTTATAAATTAGCCTCTCACAAATTTCAGGCAGCACTAAAAACCAGTTACTAGTTAACCAAAACTCTGAAAATATATCTAAGTAATGTGTGTTTTAACAGGTGCTTTTAATGCAGACTAGTTTGTTAACCCTGGTGTAAGATAAGGAGAGTTTGTGTTCATCTTCTACTTTGTACTACTGAAACTGGTGGCTGAAAGTGTGAGTCCTGGTGTTAGGCTTCTGGGTTCAATACCAGCTTACAACTTGCTAGCAGCAATGCTTTGGGGAAGATTCATAACCTGTCTGCTGTTCTCCTTTCTCATTTGTGTTTAGAATAGTCGTCTTCATTAAGTTATTCTGAGGGACATTTCAAGTTGTAAATAGTATATTTAAAGGTCTAAGATAGAAAAAGATCTTGACATTTTTGAGACACTTAAGAGACCACCATGCCTGAAGAGATAAAGGCGAAAGAAAAAGACAAGGGCCCAGAGTTACAACATTTTGTAGCACTATAAAGAGGATGTACCTCAGAGCTCCTGTGGAGGAACTGCTATCGCAAAGAACAGAGGCAATTTAGATATAGATAGTTAGATTAGATGGATGGATGGATGAATAGATAGATAGATAGATAGATAGATAGATAGATAGATAGATAGATAGATGAGATTCTGTTAGGTTTATAAAAATAAGGATGGAAGGTTTGAGGCTTTCTTCTTATGACTTTTCTCCAAATGCAATAAAAGGACATTAGGGAATTTTAGTAGTGAAGTAAAACAACCCATTTTCTGTTTTAGAAAAATCATTTTGGCTGCCATGTGAAGAATGGGTTAGAGTTGGAACAACAGCTGTTAGTGTATCATTGTGGCAGAGTGGATAAGATTGATATGTATTTAAACGGTAAAAGTCAGGATCAGGATAAATAGAAGTGTATGAAATTCATTTTTATTGATGGGATAAGTTGGGGATGAAGGTAAGGTTAAGTCTAAGTGGAATTTCATTTTTGGTAGGTAGGTTTGTGATATCTGGTGATGTCTGAGTCCCTAATAATAAGTAACTGAATAGTCAGTTCCGTAGTCCATATAAGAAATGCTAGCTTAAACATACATATGTATGTATTCATTATTTTACTGATAATCATGATATGAAGATGACATTTCTTTCAGTAGCTTCCAGTTTTATGAAGTATAAGAAACAGTTATATGCTGAGAGGGAAGCCAAAGGTGTGAGAGTTGAATAGAATATTGCTATATGGAGATTGTGGTAAAAGGAGAAAGGGTGTGTGGAATAACTTCTAAGGCAGATGATAGCGGATTGTATTCGAACCAGTGTGCCCTCCTGAAGTTTTTAAAACAATGCCCACCCACTGGGACGCATGCATGGAAGAGATGCATGATAGGATTCATCCGGAGTTATTTAGCTAGATGCCATATGAGGAGGGATGCCAAAGTTGAGGGCATTTGCAAAAGACTGTTTGAGAAGGTGACTATGTGCCATCTAGGGTGGTTCTGTCTAAATGAACACAAGGGGCTAATAATCAGAGAAAGAGAGGAAGAAAGATTCTGATAGTATTAAAAAGTAGAGATAGCTAGTTAAGGAAAGGAGATGAAAAACCTTGCAGCTACCTTCTGGGTAATTTTGTCATTGTTGATCCCATAATACATAGCATGACAACGGACTCACACTGACAACTTTGATGACTCAGTTACACATGCATCGCATAGCTGCATCTTGAATGTGTGTTCTAATTAAATACCCTTAACTTTCTAGTAGATAACCAGCCTTTTGTTGTATACGAAAATTCTAGACAAGCTTTGCTTAACACGTTTGCCATGTGTGGTCACATTGCAGTGGTGACCCATGTTAAGGGAACCTTCATTGCCTGTCTTACGTTTGCCATCTCAGGTGACATTTTTATCCAAGCTGAAGTAACATTTAGCTAAAATTCATATTACTCCCTTTAAATTGTCATTCTCGCAGGTAAAGGGAGGACATGGGAAAATCTAAGTGATATAGTGTTTGGGGAGGAATATCTTTAAAATAAAGATAATTTCCTGCTTAATTATTTTTATCAAAACAACTAAAGAATAAATGTATTCATATGGATTATGTATAATTTTCATTTAGTTCCCAAATTATAATCTTTTGCCAAACGCCAGCTATAACATCTGACATTTAACACATAGTAAATTTCTAATAAATTGAATTTAATTATCTGTTAATTTTAGTTATCAGTCATCTACATGTAAAGATCGTTTTGTAACTATTTGTCATTAAATCCAATTTTTTGAAGTTTAAAATGACCACAGATATTGGATATTATTTGACATGAAATCTGAAGGACTGTTTCTGGAGACCTTAGAATACCTTTGTTTACATGAAATAACTACTTCCAGTACATCCAAAAACTTACGTTTCTGTGCCTGGCTTCAATGTCCGCGTGTCACTGCAAACATACGTGATGATTGTAGCTTACATTTTACTATGTTCTAGGCATTGTGCTAACTACTGTATATAGGTTTATTTAAAAAATTATTCCTCACCATAACATCATGAGTGTGTTATGTTTGTTTTAAAGATTTAACTCAAGTATTAAGCAGATACCTCCTAAACACTTACTGTGTGGCCGGCATCATTTTGAAGCCTAGAGTTTTGAACAAAAGAGGAGATTGCGTGTAGCTTGTGTGCAGATGTGTGATAACTGATATAGTTTGAATAGAAGACATGCTTTTTGACATTCTTAATGAATATATTTTCTTTATTTGTACATGTGCTTAATGAATCCACAGATAAAATAACTAATGCTTTACATTTTTATTAAAAATTCTGAATATTAAAGGAAATATACTTAGCTCTAGGAAAATCTGGTGGGGTTTTTTGTTTGTTTGTTTCCTGCATAGTTTTGTCATTATTCTTTTTATCATTCAATCTTATAATCAGAATAGAGAAATTCTAAACACCATGCACTAGAATGAAAAATGGCTCACCTAACTCCTATAGGTCAGCTCCAGTCCTGAGGACTTCCTGACCTCGAGAGATTAACATTGTAACAACTGGTACAGCATTCAGAGCAGTAATTCACAATTTGTGTACGGCTGATTGAACTGGAACCTAAAATGAGGGAGAAGGGCCAGCAAGATAGCTCAGCAGTACCTGCACCACGCCCAAGGACTGAAGTCTGATCCCTGGGTGCACATGGTGGATGTGACTGTCTGACCACCACCCGTGTGTCATGTGTGTGCACAGAAAAATAAACAAATAAATGTAGAAAGAGAAAAGTATTAAATGTGACAGCGATCCTTCAGATGATCCCAAGAAGAATTTAATATGTGTGGCCAAGAGTGTGTAGTCAAAATATTTTGTCTCTGTAGTCTTAGGAGGTTATAGTTTTCTGTTCAATTTCAAAGTAAATTTATATGCTGGGTGTAGTGGTATACACCTTTAATCCCAGCTCTTGGGAGGCAGAGGCAGGTGGATCTCTGTGAGATCAAGGCCAGCCTGAGCTACATAGTGAGTTCCAGGCAGACTGGAGCTGTGAGAGACCCTGTAAAACAAAAACTTATGCTTAGAAATTATGACTGAAATATGCATAAATATAAGCTAAGCAAATATTCAAAATCAGATATTTATTTGCATGCTTTTAAATGAAAGAATAATATTTTCTTTAGGGATAAATAAATAACTTTGAAATTTTTAATATATAAATTTATTCACATTACTAGAATTTTCCAGGGATGTAATGAAAATAGAGTTTTAACAAAGAATAAGGATTACCTACTTTTTAAAAGTATATAGCATGCCCAAATTCAACTCTAACTGTATGAGTCTTAACCTAGATGCTATATTATTACACATAAAAGCTCCCTGGGAGTTAAATCTCATGTCCACTCTGATGCATTATTTTCTTTCTCTAAAGTTTGAACTATGGCTATACATGATTATCATGACATGATATAAAATCATTTCATACATAAGCACATATGCATGCATGTATACATATACACATTACTGAGACATAACTTTAATGTTCTTTAAAACTTATTTAATAAATATTTTTAAATCCACACTTCAAACTTTGTGTTTATTGTTTTGGAATACGTGTAATTTCTGGCCTATCACTTTGTGCTGTCTCTATGTGTTTTGTTTCTTGCTGTTGTGTTACTGTTTTTGTTGATGGTGGTTGTTTGTTTGTTTGGTTTCTGATCCTTTACTTCATTCTGAACACATAGGATTTCTGAGAACATAATGCCTTTAAAAGTACAATAAGGGTCTCTCCTTCCCTAGCATTTGCAAATCCAAGGCCCATCCTCTTGAGACCTACACTCAACAGAAGATAGAAAGGCTACAGAAGATAGAAAGCAGTCTATCATTTTATGTTAGAAAAGTGTTTTCTACAGCAATATTGCAAAGCTCCTTAGCACTAACCTGACATATGTGACCTAAGGCCACAAATTCAAGGCACCCTAGAGAGCAGTAGGATTTACTTCTGGTGCCCTAGGAGTCCTTTTTATGACTCATGTAATAAAGGCTCAGAAGTGTTGAGAGGCAACAGGCCATTTCTCTTTGTTTCGTTGTCATCAGGTAAATACAATATAAGAAAACTTACATGAAAGTATCATTGAAAACATAAGTGAATAAATATGAATAGTAAATATTTGTTATTTAAAAAATGCAGAATGAGTATTGGGGTTGTTTTTTGTTTGTTTGTTTTATTTTCCTTGTCAGACTTCAGAAAGTCCAGCAGATTACTCCATTTGAGTGTGAAGGACTAATTTTATATAGATATGACAATTACATAGATAATTATCAGATTTCAGACAAGGTTTGTGACTTAGACATGTTCTCAAATAGTAATATGTACTTACACAATAGAGATTATGTTATTTGAATCTTGTTTGAAATCAGCTTTTTAAGGAAAATTAGAATACATACTGTTTTTCTAAATATGACATTAACCTATTTTGTGCTTGGGGCCTGAGGTATTACTTATGTACTCCACACAAATTCATTTAAGCATTTTGTACACTTCAAAAACAGCATTTTATAGTTTTTTTACAGGTAAAATTTACAGCCCAAGTATATTTTCATAGTAAGGTTTAACTTTCAGTATTACTTTTATTTTTTATGTTATCTGTGTGTGCACATGCATATGCACGATGTCAGGTGTCTTTCTCTGTTGCTTTCTGCAGTATTGAGTCAGGCTCTCCTACTGAAACAGAAGTTCATTTCTGGGCTAGGCTGGCTGTGACCAATGAATTCTTTGGATCTGCCTGTCTCTGTGCCCTAATGCTGGGATTAGAGGCATGCTTAGCCCTGCCTACCTTTATACATGGGTGCTTGGATTCAAACTCAGGTCTTCATGCTTGCAGAACAAGTGGTCTTACACCCTAAGCCATCTCCCAGCCCCTTCAAATTACCTTTAGAGGCAAATGTGGTGTTTATTTAGTGTCCTTATTTGATAATGTGGAATATTTTATTTTTACAAAATCGTAACTATTAATGGCTCTTTGACAGTGAAAATGTAAGTTGCTGCTTAATGTTATAGGCAAGTGCACATATTTTCTGATAGTTTTTCATGGGAGTTTTATATTATTGTAAATGTTATATATGCTTGTAGTAAAGAGAAAAAACTCAAATAAAAATGAGTTAGAGGGACTCCTATTGTTGCCTATGATATTTATATATTAAAAATAATTGCATAGTTAAAATGCAAATTTTGCAATTAAAAATATAAGGAGATTATATGTGCATTATATTGCTGGAGTAGAATTATGTGTTCTGGAAATTAATGATGAGAAAAATCTTACTGTATTAATATTATATGTAGGAAAATGCTTGGAAAAAATAATTAAAGATGGACTAAGGAAAAAGAACAATCCAAATTTAAGAGTAACAGATTTTCTAAGAATAGGTTGACCATGAGATTATATTCATAAAAGCGATTAAAAGGACCTGAATCATCTCCAGCAATCTCTTTTGCTAGATTAAGAAAATAAAGATAAAACATTAACACTGCAGCTTCGGATCTAGAGGCTGTAATGATGAGTCATTTTTTTTTTAAACAAACATACAGGCGAGTTCCTTCTTTGTCCTTTAATAAAATCCCTTGCAGCTTGAAAGTTTAATGTCTTACACTTAGGGTCAGTGAACTTTGGCCTGTAATCCAGTCCACTCTGTTACTTTCTTTTACATTGCCTGTGAGCTGAAAATGGTTTTTATGTCTTTAAATGAAACCAATAAAAATAAAAATAATAATATTCCATGTCATGTGAAAAGTATAGGAAATTCAACTTTCCAGGTACATCAGGTTTTGTGGATGCACAGCAACATTCATTTTGCATACTAAGGGAGCAGAATGTGCAGCACAAGCCGTGTAGCCCACAAGGCATGCATAGTTACTGTTTGTCCAATCTTTCTTAGCAAATTCATTTATCCAGAGCAAATGTGGTCATATGTAATTTGCTTACAATAATAATCTGCCAAATGTTAAGTATATGTTTCACATTATAACAGCTATCATCACCTCAAGGTAAAAAACTTTACTGCATATAATAAATATATTTGCTTTATAAGTTCTTAGACTATAGCTCAGGAACATCTTTCACATAAAGAGATTTTGGGGTTGAGGGGGTTGGCCCGAGACATAGAGATAATAAGGATCAATTCTCACACAAAACTGAGTATTTTAGAAAATAAGTGAATTATATTTCCTTCAGTGCTAAATACTGATAAAGAATTGAGCTAAGTTGATAGCAAAATCTCTTTGATTTGACTAACTTAGTAGAGTGTGTGACCTAAAAAGGGTAAAGAAAAAAATATAAGCATAACATGATGTTCAGAAGTGTTTTCCTTTGCTGGAGTTAATTTCAAAAGAAGATAGAAAATCTTAGAAACTTAACTTTTACATTTTTCTCCTGATCCCAAACTAAAATTATTGTATGTTATCCCAACTCCTAGACTTTCACTTGAATTCTTAAAGTCAACTTTTTCTGTCTTGAAGAAACTTAATAGCAAATTTTAACTTTCTTATTTTGCCTCTCCTTAAGGTCTTTATTTTAGGAAGTTATTTTAGGAAGGTCCTTATTTTAGGAGCTATTCTCTCCATCTTTATACCCTAATAGTGCACTCTCGCACTCTCTCTCTCTTTCTCTCATTCTTTTCTTCAGCATTCAGATAACTCCAGAGTTTTCAAAACCATATCTTCTGTTCCCTTTCTAACAAAGTCTTGATTTTGGTTAGCTCCTTAGAAACTGGGGTTTCTCTAGTTTCATAGCTGTTTTCTGCAGTTCATTGTACCCTCAAAATCTCCAACAGTAGTCCTTGTAAATATTCATACCAGTTAACCTCTGTATCTTCTGACTGCTCTGACTTGCATGAATTGCATTCTTCTCTTGTCTGCTGCGGAATGTACTCCTGTTCAAAACTGAGACCATGTTTCTTTTCTCTGGGTCTCTCCTCCTCCATATTCTGGAGCTGCCTTCCCACACTTTTCATTCCCCCTCCCTGTGGTATTAGGTGGCCTGCATTAGCCATCCTCCTAACTTCATTTTTCCTTCCCTGTTCAAATATTTATTGACTTTATCTTCCTAGCCTGGACTATTCCCTTGAGCACTTGTTTTAAGAGTACAGCTTCCTACTGAAATTTTCAGTCAGGAAATTCCATCAATTCCAGGATTGATTATTTTCTAAACCCAACGCTCCATGGGCAAATGCTCTGCTTTCTAAGGACCTCGGTTTCCTCTTTTGTAAAGGCTATCAAGAGCTTTTGAGTTAAGGACTTACCATCACAGTTCCTTGTCTATAACACCTTTCATGTGGCCAAGCTATACTTCTTATCTTAAAACCCTGCCATAAGTTTTCTTGTTTCTGTATCTTTATTCATAATAATTTTGTCCCTTTATAATTTTTATCTACATGTCATCATTTTTACACATGATTCAAAGCATGTGTTCCTAAAAGTGTCCTTAATCTCTGATTTTCCAGTGTCTGGTAAATTCTTAGTGCTGTATTTTATGTCCCTTTGCCTCTACCACAGATGACTTTGTTCTCTGGGAATGTTTTCAGTCATTTGCATTCTCAGCTACACAGTCTTTAAATAATAACTGTACCTTCTTCATTGTCATTCACTGCAAAACCGCAGCTGCTGTTTGGTCTAAGTGCAATCTACACAAATTAGAGATAGATGTTCTGGGTAGATTTTGAATTGGCCACATAGAGAGATTATCTTTATGTGGAGGAATAAACCAAGGCATTCTTTGTTACTTTGAGTTCAAGCCCCGGCATGTCGGAGTGCGGAGCTCAGGGCACCAGTTCAGCTCCTATTCATTCTGTTGGGAACTAACATCAAGGAGGGCCACAGGAGATATTAGCTCAAGGAATATGTTAATTGGCACCAAGATGTTTATTATAGTTGAAATTAGATGAATCAATAAATGTTTCAAGGCCTAAAAATTTAAGAGGGAAAATAGATATTAGGTCATGTCTCTGAAGATAATAAAGAATTAGCTGATATCAGAGAAAAAGATGCAGTGCTTATAAGATGCATGTTATAATGAGTCATAAGTCATAAGTATTTTTTCGAAAATTTCGTACATGAGAGCTATGTTTACAACATTTCTTCCCTTCTCTCTCCAACTCCTTCTACATACTACCCCCCACAAATTTCTTTCCTCTTCTTTATTATTGTTACATATACATGCGTACTCATATATGAGTATATATATATACATATATATAATATTGAGGCTATTTAGTGATTCCTCTGTGTCCATGTGTTTTGGCCTGACATCTTGGTATTAAATATCCCCTCAGGAACCTTGTGAAATTTTCCTACCCAGATCGGAGTGTTTAGTGGTGTTATCATTTACGTAGATCTTGTTTATGCAACTGTGTTATGGAGATTTCATGGGTGCAGCTTCCCTCTCATGTCTAAATATACTGTATAGAAGTAGGCATACTGGACCTCTGGCTCTTACAGTATTTCTGCCCTCTCTCCCATGATGAGTCTCAGATGTAGGGGTAAAGCTTACAGAAACCACAGCAAAACATCTCACTTGGTACAACCCTGGTACTGTTATCTTGGAGTAGTCAACAGCTGTCTAATCAGACAGCCTGCTCAATAGGAGGCGACACATGCATGGGACTAAAACTCAGCCAAGTACACATGGTTGGAGAGGTTATAGACCCTAGAGAAGAACGCACCACAGAAACTTTCCTAACCAATCTAATTTCTTACTCAAGAATTTTGTAGATCTAACTTCTAGATACTTGTCCTTATTTATATGTACAGATAAGTGTTGCTCTCACTACTCATCAAAGAAGTTTCCTTTTGAAGCAGATGGAGAATATTACTAAGTTCCACAACTGATCAAAATGCAGAAATTAAATGGCCATGTTGTGCCTAGCTCCAAATGATACATTCTACAATGAAAATCATAACTCTTGTATAAATTTGTTAATTGTGAATGAAAGCAAGGGACATTTATGATTGAAATATGAACATTTTAAATGTAATTTTGGGAAGGGCTGTGTTTGAGTGTTTGAGGGGTATAGATACGTTTCTGTGCATGTGTTTACATGTGCATGTGGGTGTGTACATATGTGTATACATGTATATGGAGTCCAGAGGTGAATTTCAGATGTCTCCTTCTGTGCCTTCCACTTTATTTTTTAAGACAGGGTTTCTCACTGATCTTGTCAATTAGGTTAAGGTGGTTGACCACTGACCTTAAGGGATCTACCTATTTCCAACTCACCACGAGCACCACCTCTCCAGAGCTGGGGTTACTGAAGCAGCACCATTCCCAGCTTTTTATGTGGTTACTCAGGTCCTCAGACACCATCAACTGAGCCATCTCCCCACTTCCTGTTTTGTCTCTTTTTAAAATGAAAGAATGTAATCAGAGAGAGTCTGGGAAAATCTAATAGAAGACACTGAAAAATTATCATATGAGATTGCTCTAAATAAACTGTTAGAAACCATGAGCACTGCCAGGTCCTGTAGTCCCAGCTGCTCAGGTATCTGGGACTACAGAATCATCTCAGTTCAGTAGCTTAGGCCACATAGTAAGACTTCAACTCAAAAAAATAAAAATAAAAATAAATAAATAAATTAATTAATTAATTAAAGAAAGAAAGGAAAATAGAAAGAAGGGAGGAGGGAAGGAGAAAGAAGGAAGTCATGAGATATGCAATAGTACGACTGGCAATTTTCATTCATTTCATTAAATCATGATGGAAGGGATATCTGTTTTTCAGTAATTTGAGAGAGTATCTATAACTACAAGAGATTAATTTAGAGACAGATTTAAGTTTAAATAACTAAAGGATATTCCTAGTTCCTTTCATGATTTGGTTGTCATAAATTTAGTAGTTTTAATTTTAAAATTTTATTTATTTTTAGGATTTCATGAGTACTGTATTTATATCATTTCTTTCTCTCCTCCTCCTTCAATTTGTCCTGTGTCCCTCCCCACTCCCTCTCAAATTCGTGACCTGTTCTTCTTTGATTATCATTGTTACTGAACACATGTATATGCAAACAAAACTTACTACATTTTAAGGACAATGTCCATGACCTCTATAGAAGGCCCTCTGCTGGTACATTTAGAAATAAAATACTGGGACTGGACCCCATCGCTTGGTACAATAACCTACACAATCTGTTCTCACAGTCTCAGCTCAGCTCTGGGACAATGTTTGAATAGTCGGTTTAATAAGAGGAAGTATTTCAAAACATAATTTATTCTAATGCCTCCAGGTCTTATCCTGTGATTTCATCTTAGATAATTTTATAAATTTATCTAACAACCAGCCTTGTTCCTGCTTCAGGATATTTGCACTTGGTCTCCTCTGTGCTTAGGACCTTCTTGCTGCACATGACACAGCTTCATCATTCAGAATTCAGTTCAGTTATCTCTCCTTCCAAGAAACTTCCTAAATAACTGTATTTGATATTGCCTTCTCCTTAAATCTTCTAGTCCCTCAATATCACTTTTATCCTAAAAAAAATGAAAGCTGCAGGAAGACAGGGTGTTCTGGGCTACACCTCTCATTTGGAGGACAGAGTCAACTGCATAGTAGATACAAAGTAAATATAAAAAAAAATGGATGAGCAATCTTGGGGATACTTTGAATTAAGTAATCCTTTTTTGAAAAATGAGCTCTCTGTAAAATGAAATTTTAGATACAAACTAGCTGTTGGAAAAGGAGTTTTGGAAATTTCAGACCTCACATGTGCCCCTAGTTGATCTTCAGGAAGTGGCAGTGAGCCACTCTTGAGACGATAGAGCTTTCTGCCATGAAACCCAAGATTTACAGCCCTTAAACACAGACTCCTTACTAATGATTATAATCAAGGAAGATGTTTTTCACCAAAAATGTTTGTTACTTAGCTAAATATTCTTCCCTATCTCTGGATATAAATTTTGTGGCATGCACACATACATAACCCTGGAATACACTGAAACTACTATACCAATATTTTAGAGCATATTAATATAATATATAATATTATATTTAGTACATTCAATGATATTAAAAATTGTAAACTTCAAATTTCTGTCAGAACTCCAAGGGATTATTATAAGAAATTCATGTTTTCTATACTCTTTAGAGAGATTCTCTTCAATGTTTACCTTCATCTGGGTTTCTTGATATTAAAGTTGGTTTTAGAATTTCAGTTATAATCCCTATCAGTGTTCTTATGCAGCCATTTGATTTGGTGCATTGACACTTGCCAGTAAACTGATCAAAAGAAATGTCATACCATTTTTATAGCCCCATGTTGGTGATAATTGGTATTCTACAAAACACTTGTTGAATAAGTGATTACTACTTTACCAGCCCAGATTATAGACTGTTATTTGAGCTAAAGTAAAACAAAGCTTATTAAACAAACTGAATACTAAATTTAAAAGAACAGTTTTAATTTCTACATTTTAAGAATGAAATAGTATGTAATACAGTGAAGTTTCCTTTTTTAATAATGAGAACTTTATTCAGGTATAGGATCTTTTGTTCTTATATTTTTCATGGAAGTAATAAGGTAGAATTCAAGGCGTAGCACTTTATAATGTAAAAATATGCCCAATTACTGCCAAGAAATGTGGTTAAAATTGAGTTGTAGGGGCTCAGCAGTTAACAGCACTAGCTGCTCTTGTAGAGGACCCAGGTTCGGTTCTCAGCACCTGCATGGCACCTAACAGCCATCTCTAACTCCAGTTCCAGGAAATCTAGTGCCTTTTTCTGACCTCCATGGACATTACACAACACAGGTGCCCTTATATAGATGCAGACAGCACACTCATACACATAAAATTAAAAAGATAAATACTATACTTTTTTAAATTGAGTTGTAGCGGCTGAGAATATAGCTCAGTGGGTAAAGTGCTTGCTGTGTGAGCATAAGGACCTGAGTTTGGATTCTTAGCACACACATGAAAACAGCACAGTGGCTTGCACATTTAATCCTAATTCTAGGAGACAGAAACATGAGGATCTCAGAGGCTTTTCCACTGAATCAGTCTAGTCAAATCAGTGAGCTCAGGTGCAGTGAGAGACCCTGCCTCAAAATAGAAGTTGAAGAGCATAAAGGAAGACACCCAACACCCACCTGACATTGACTCTGGCTTCCACATGTGCACACATGAGCATGCACACTCTCTGTGAACACCACCCCCCACATGTATACATAAGCATGAGTTGTAATGTTAATATTAGCTCTTGGTACTTGATCTCCAGGACCATAACAGTGAAAAGGAGATAAACTAAGCCTTTCAAGATAAAGAGTGTGTGGGAGTATGGTCAATCCACTTCTAGCCATTTGCTAAGTCTTTTCTAAGTTATTTCCTAACTTCCTTCCCAGCTTTGAACATGATAAATTAGTTGTTTAGATATGAAAGCACATTTGTTGTGTTTCTTGTATGACTATGTTCTCACAAAGTGTAAATTTTCTTTTAGTCTTTTTGAAACAGGGTTTACCTTGTAGCCCCAGCTGGCCTGGGACTTGCTATGTACATCAGGATGGTCTTGAACTCACAAGGATCCACCTGCCTCTACCTTCCCAGTGCTGGGATTAAAGCATGCACCACCACGCCCAGCCACAAATAGTAATTTTAAGGACCAAACAACCTAACTGTATCTTTCAAACATGAATTGATACTTTTGGCCCAGGAGTCTATAAATTTCATTTAATTCTCTCATATATGTTAATGTGCTCTATATGTCTTTGGATAATATTTACAAATACTTGAGAAACAGACATGTTACTTTTCTGCTGATGATTCTAGATTTGACTTTTGATGTTTTTTCAAAATATATCTTCTTAGTAACTATAATTTTGTCATAAAAACATGGCTTTCTTACAAAATATGTAAAGTTTATATTTTTCTAAAGCTCAAAATTAGAAAACACGAATAAAGTAATGTATAGAAATGTAGAATCCCCGTCGCTTTCTGGAACTGAGTATCCAGTACTAATCATGTTATAACATCATAACCCGTTAGGCATAGCTAGAAAGCCACAGTCTTTAATCCATGGAATGAACAACATGAATAAATTTTATGTAAAGAAAATGTGATGTTGGGCCTTTGCCTCAGTTCATCTGTGGGATTACTAAGACCTAGTGGGAAGGGTTGGGCCTTGCTTGCTCTTTTCTTTCGTCTCTTTTAATTTAATTTTTTTCTCGTTGTTGATGCTTTTATGTTTATTCTGGAGAAACCAGAATAGAAAGCATTTTACAAAAGCATAGCTAGAAAAAATAAGGTTAAATATACTATCCATATCCTCCAGAGATCTTGCCGTATCTACGTATATTTTCCCCTAAAACATAATCATTCTGAATAGATGATTTTTCTTTATATTCCCTTGATTCCCCTGTTTTGGAGCTAACTGGTTCCTTATCTCATGATCTAAGCTTCCCAAACTGTTTAACTTAGCCAGAAGCATGCCCCAGTTTCATTTCCACATGCTGCTGTGATAAAATATCCTGACAAAAGCAACTTAGGGAAAGAGTTTATTTTAGCTCACAGATCCAGGTTACAGTTCATCATTGCAGGGAAGTCTAGTGTCAGAAACTAGAAGCAGCTAGTCATAACTAGTCAAGAACAGAGAGACAATGAACTCATGAGTATTTGTACTCAGCTCACATTCCGTTTTTATACTATTCAGGACCCAAATGCAGTGAATAGTACCACTTACCTTTATGTTGTCTTCCTAAATATACTAATGCAAGACCATCCCCCACAGACATGCTCACAGACCAATGTAATCTAGACAGTTCCTTATTACCACTGCCTTCCCAAGTGATTCTGTGTGTGTCAGCTTATCAATTTGTTTCTATTGTATTTGTGCTACTAGGAAGCGTCCCAGAGTTTGAATCTCCCTGCTCCCCCTAATAGTGGGGTGACTCTATATTTTATATGTGTGCCAGCAAAAAGAAGCTATAAATATTTGCTTCCATTCTCCCATGAAAATATTTTCAGGGCAATAAACATTTATTTATATATGTATTTTCAAAAGCATATTCTTATTGATATATTTGTTGATATTAAACATATTAAATATTTATTGATAAACATATTTAAGCTGAACATTAATAAAATTTTCCCTTTGTTTTCATTGAGTATTTTGTAATTGTTATTTTTGCGATAAATAATAATTGAATCTAAATCTATACACATTATTGAGATTTCTCTCTTAAATCTTAAAAATAGAATTGTTAGGTTAAATATTTTGGCATGTTTTCTAAAAAAAATACTTGATACATGTTGCCAATTTCTCTTCAGAAACCAACAACTGAGCAGTTGTACATGCCTGTAATCTCAGTACTTAGAAGGCAGAGGCAAGAGAATTGCCCACAAGTCCAAGGCCAGTTTGGTCCAGCGAGTTCCAGGTGAAGAAAGGGATACATAAAGAGTGCCCTCTTAAAAACAGACCTGAATAAATAAATAAATTGTCTCTGAGATTCTCCCCCTACAAGCATAGTTGAAATTAGTTGAAACTATTTTATAAGTTCAGAGTCCCCAAACTAAAAATTTTGGTTGATTTCATCTAGTTATGGATGATGTTTGGGGAGAAAAGAATGGGGCCTTCCCATACCTCTTCCTCCTCAGAATATCTCAGTGGAATGTAACTGCTCTAAAATTCACTGCGGATGACTGCTGAGTTGAAAGAAAATAGAAAATGCATTCATGTCATAAAATTTTTAACTTATTCTCTTTGTAGATTATCAAAGTTAGGTTGAAGAAAGGTGTATGTTTATATAACCATGTTGTCATCAAAATACTTATATTCATCTACAAATTGTTTTGTCATTTCTAATTAGCATTATTCTTGATTGTGATTATGGCCTTTATATCTAACAATGAAAATTAAAATAATAAATAATCACAAGATTCAATAGGAAATACTGTTTATGCTTTTGATTTTCTTCATAGATAATCGATGAGATGGTTCCTTAATACGTATTTTCAGTGCACATTCTAGTATAATGCACATCTCCAGTATGCGGAGTCTGACTATGGGACATGTTTTTATTTTTAAAGCCATACTCTCAACAAAACTTTGGTCTCTCTGAGATTATTTCTTTTCAAATAGTAGAACACTACAACAACCATATGTTGAACCTTTGAATTTATTTACCCTCGATGGAATAAGGGCTATCTGGGGAACAAAGGATTTCGCAGATAAAGGGAATCTATTCTTCAGTATACCTAGTAGGCACTAGATGGAGATGAGAGCGGAGTTGGTAGCAATGAGAAGGAAACCCAGTCTTGTGGCTCTCACTGTGTGTCTGACATTCTGTTCAGTGCCTTGCTTATATTTTCTCATTCAGTAAATGTGGAACTGTGTTGCAGAAAATCAAAAGAGTTTTGCCAAGATTACATGGTTAGTCAGCACAATGAAAGACCAATCCCTATTGTCCTACTCAGTGCTCTCTGCTTTCCACAGTGCAATGTGTACTAAAACCATTTAGACATTTTAATCCCAAAGGTTCTTCAACTTACAGTCACAAGTAACACTTTTATTGATGATGCTAAACATGTGTATAACACATATTGATGGACTTAAACTTCATCAATTCTCCATATTCCCTAATAATTATAATTTTCACTTGTTGGCTTTTTGCCTTACACCTTCTTTAAAATATTCTTATTTTGTAAACAATAAAGTGAGGGCTTAAATCAGGATGAACAATTCATAGATTAAGTCAGGGAAGTGCCAGCACAGCTGAGAATCAAGACCTTGCTTGTCTCCCAAACCGTTTTACTGTTTCCTTCTTAAAGAGCTACAAAATCAAACAACTTTGAAGATTATTAGTGTGGGTAGTATAAAAACACAGACACTGTTTTTTTTCTCTCTGTCCTCTGTCTTGTTAAAATTAATATAAGAAATAAAATAGTTTGGTGTGTTCAACTAGACCTCCTTTAAATACTTAGAGAAATTGCACCAATATTTTTGTCTCTCTACTTTTTCTTTTTTTTTTTAACTCACGGTTTAAAGACATATTATCAGTGCCAAATTAAAGTACAAATTATGACTTTCCACTACCAAATCAAAAGCGATGATGTGTAAATACATTTTCTACTCAGAACACACTGCTTTTTGCACGTGTGCCCGGATTTATGGGGAACAGCTGCACTGCCTGTTTGGAGAGTCTTCCTCCCTAGTCTGCTCCCACCACTCCCCAGTTAATTGTAAAAAAATCTAGAGTCCTTCCTCCACTGTTCCCTTTGCGCTGTTAGTCTTGCTGTAGATCCTTGGTCTGCTCCAATGCTTCGGTGATTCATCAACTGCTTTATGACCATGTTGACTAAAAATCTGATAGGATTCTTCTTCCAAGTGAATTTAAGAGAAGTCTTTATTTTTCAAAATCAGATTTAAACCAGTAAAGTGAAACAGCTTATTTTTAAAATTTAAAGCTAATGAAAATATCAAATCCTGTTAGAAAAATGTAAACATTATTAAATAAACTTTAATGGGTTTTCCATAAAATGAAAACCTTTATTTTAGAGGAGTCACTCAGCAAATGGTCATAATTTTTATCAGTTTTTAAAATGTCTTCATATGTCTTATTTCGTCTTAAAGTCAACAGTCTTGTGAACTAAGAAGATGCTTTGAAAACTTCATTCTTGTATACCTCCCTAAAAGCACATTTGACTTGCAACACACCCAGTCTTCAAGAGCACACAGCTTTCTCATGCAGATTTTCCTCCTTGACTGTGCAACTAAGAGTATACATAAAAGTCCTTTTAAAATATATATATATATATAGTTACATTTCGGTGGACTTTGGTTAGTAAATAGAACACATTTCATGGCATTTGAAAACTTTTTGATCTTAACACATTCCATAGATGATAAAATTTGATTGTTAATATTCCTGATATTCCATCTAAAATGCTTTTTCTATCTTTTCCTTTTTTTACTCTCATCCTCACTTTTAATGATCCATCGGCTGACAGTGTATTTACATCCAAAATGCAAAGCAGACAGATGGGCATGTCAGGGAAGAGCATGACCAGAAGCACCAGCATCAGTGGAGACATGTGCTCTCTGGACAAGAATGACGGTAGCCAGTCGGACACTGCGGTGGGCGCCTTGGGTACCAGTGGCAAGAAGCGGCGCTCCAGCATCGGGGCCAAAATGGTAGCTATTGTTGGTCTCTCCCGGAAAAGTCGCAGTGCTTCTCAGCTCAGCCAAACGGGTAGGAATTTTTATGTTGCTTTCGACTTCATAGTTGAGTTGTCGTTACAGTTCGTGTTCTTTTTTGTACTGGTTTTATGGCAGTAATGTGTAGACGGCAACATAGTCCCGAGGGAGAGGAGCACTTTGAACTAATTCACCTTTTCGAAGACATAACAAACTTTTTTTGCAGTGATCAAACAGCCTGTTTCAAAGTGAACCTTGACCATAGTTGTTGAAACATGTATGTTTTTCCTCCTCAGGAATGGTGAATGAAGCTGGGCTACCTGAGCTAGCTGCTGGTTCTTTGTAAGGCAGCTCTGAGCTGCCAGATGTTTGCCTTCCCTTAGGTTCCACACAGTGGATTGATTTTCATTGCCAGCAGTTTGCAGTGGCGATAACAGCTGATATTGTGTTTATTGCTGACAACCTAACAACTTCCTTTTCAGTTTGTAAGCACCGTTTACCGGTAGTATCAATATCAATTTTCTCACTCAGTCTTTATTTCCTTGATAAAACTTCAAGCACCAGTATTCTTCAGCCACTGGGATGGAAGGATTTTCTGCTGACAGTGAAGAGATTCCAGGCCTTGCTACTTTAAAATTTGGTTTCTAAATCACATCTGCAAAAATAAATTATACACAACACTCCTACTCAGAAAAGCCACTGTTAGCAATTAGGAAATTTGTGAGTCAAAGCACTGTCGTTTTTTTTCAAACGGTTGTTGCTAATTAAACATTAAAAGCCTGGTATCTTTAAAATAATAGCATATCTTCTACTTAACAAACAAAAGCATGTAATATGGTGTTTCTTTTATAGGAAAATAAATTATAGGCAACTGGATTAAATCTCATTTCTGTTTGAATGTGAGGAGTTTTATGTACAGAAATCAGGGTGTAAATCTACAGTGCAATAAATTAAGGTTTTATTAATTCTTGGACATACCTAATTTGGGTTTTACAAGCCATACTTTGCTTATGAAAATTAGGTCTTATATAATAACACCATATTGAAGTAGTTATCTGATAATATTCATTATATTCTGGTTTTAAGTCAGTGTATTGGCCTGAGTTTTGTTATAAGTTTTTGTTTGGTGTTTTAAAATGTTATTTCTCATTGTTATACAGAAAAACAAGTTTAATTTATAAACATATGGGTTATTTTTAAGTGATTTTTAAAATTTCAAATATGTACACCTAATTTAATGTTGTATTGATTCTACTGGCATTGGGGTTTTGATTGAGAGGTCTTTTTCTAATTCTCAAGTAATTGAAACTTTATGGAAGTTTCTTCACAATTTACAAACATCTGTAAATCTGAAATTGCTTTAAAAATGGTGTATGAATTTTTAAAAATTAGAACGTAAATGCACATTAAGAAAACTGCAAATTGGTGAGGAAGAAGGGATTCAGGAAGGCTGGTCTGTGGCTACTGAGTTGAATTAGAAGCAGAAGTTCTAGTGTAATGCGGAATTGAAGGGAAGCCATAGACAGCAATGTGCTAGGCATTCAAAAAGCGTAAGATATTAGAAGTTTCTTCCAGAGTGGGCGTGGTGTGGTGGTGCACACCTTTAATTTCAGCACTTGGGAGGTGGACGATATCTGTGAGACATAGGCTATCCTGGTCTCTATTCAGGCCAGGTGGGGCTACAGAGTGTCCTGGTCTCAAAAAAAAACAACAAAACGTTTCTTCCATAAGAAATGATAACTGTTACAAATATGTTTAACTCAATTGAAATATTATACAATGTTTTTATGCATCAGTTAAAATAAATTTATTCTTGAGCCAGGCGTGGTGGCATACACCTTTAGTCCCAGCACTCAGGAGGCAGAGCCAGGCGGATCTCTGTGAATTCAAGTCCAGCCTGGACTATGTAGTTAGTTCCAGGTTAGCTGAGGCTACAGAGAGACACTGTCTCAAAAAGGCCAAAAAAATTATTTTTAACTTAAAAATTAAAAAGACTACAATTTAGATGATATCTGGTATTAAGCTAGATAATTGATGATAACTCAACTTGCCTAAAACATACTCAATATGTTTAAGCATATTGCTTCAGGGGACTATATCAGTACTAAACTGGAATCACATGAAAAGTTCACTGGAAGCTCAGAGGAATGACATCATTCCATCCTAGAGTTCTAGGAGTTAGTCCCTAGAGATGGTGGCCCTTCATCTATGGAATGAACTCAGTTATGAGAATGACTGTGAACTAGGCAAAGGTACTCCAGACAAAAACCACAATGGGCAAGATTTAAAGATACGATTTGTAAAGGAACGAAAAGCAGTTATGTGTAATTTTAACAGAAAGTGGCCGGAGGTGAGACTGGTAGGTAAGTCAGCACCAGGCTCTGGAGACTCCTTGTGGAATGAAGTGAAAGTGAACACAGAGAGAAGTTTTGAAGAGCACGTTAGTACTCAGTCACTGACTCTGGATAGATGTGAAGAGACAGAAAAGGGAAGATTCCGTGTCGCCATATTCTTTTCTTGCATTCTTTACTATTGATAATAGTGTCATTAGTACGCATGGTATGCATAAGAGGAGTAGGTTGGAGAACAAAGAGGAATGACTGTGATTTGAATATCTTGGATTCATATTGTCCGAGGAAATCTCCAGGTGAGAATATCTAAAATGTATCATATATAACTAAGTAGTTCAGAGGCTAATGGTATAAATCAGAGTCAGAAAGTTTAGACCACACTGAAAACTGCGAATATGACTAGAACTATCCAAGAGAACATACATGTGTGATAAGAACAGTAAACTACTACTTAAATGCCAACTCATGCAATGTGCTTCTATTCAAAATCTTTTTTAAAATTAAACTTTTAGTTAAGTTACAATGCAATAGTTTTCCATAAGATTTTGTCATATATCTTTCGTTTTGGTTAACGTCTTATACGTCTTTCTCTTCACCCTCTCCTATCCCTTCTTAAGCCTTCCCAGTATCATCCCCCTTCCTTCATACCATATGTTCTGTTACCTTCCCCTTCAGGGAGGCTTTTAAAATGCATATGTGTGTATTTAATGTAAGGCCTTCATAATTTTTTTGCTTATGGAAAAATGTAATCACAAGCTTCACCAATATTTAAAACTGGAATCTTCAAATATTCAAATGTAACTATATTTGATCATATAACTCAATATTTTACACAATAGGATGTCTAAAGTACCAAGTAACGAACACATTTTGTGATATTGGATCCTTTGTTTTAGTGTAAGCATAGGTGACCTATTAAATAACTAACCTAAAACCAAGGACTACTGTACACAACTTCAGCTAGTATGTTTGAATTTTCAAAGATTCAGTTAACAATCACTTGACTTTTCCTGGTGCTTGTATGGAGATGTGCATGTTATCACATTGAAGAGTTATTAAATGAAGTGTGTAGCATTTTAAATTTTAATGATATTTATAATTTTATCACTATGGATTTAAGATCATACAAAGTGCTTATTTGCCTTCTGAAGAACAGAAAACTCAACAAACTGGAATCTTCCAAAGAATTATGAAATAGTTCTGAATGATACCATAGGAATCATATGAAAAAATAATTGGTGAGAGAAAGCCTTTATAAAACTATGTTGCCTATCCCACACAGCTGCAAAGTTCTAGCTCTCCTCAGCTATTTTATTGAATGTTTCTTTGCCTATGAATTAGAAACTCACCTTTAAAATCAACATTTCTAAAGGATTAAGGATGTTGATAGGGATTGTGATCTAGTAGAAAGCTTGAAGATCTGGATTCTATTACTAATATAAACTAATACTCATGTACTAAATATATATATATCTGGTTTAAAACCACAATCAAAGTATGTTTATCTGATAGGTAAAATTAACCCTTGTGGTCCTAAAAGTGGTTTTTAAAATAAGAATAAAATGTGTGAAATGTGTAAGAAAGTGCATTGAAAATATAAAATCACTTAGTAGATATAAAAACACCAATATTCAATACAGTCTCTTGGGGAATGGAGAGTTCTGTTTTAAATGGGTTAATTTTTTGAAATACTTATTATATATCTTACTGCAGTTGTTTTATGATAAGTTATATAAATGGTTTTAGAGCCCAATAGATTAGGGTTAGGATGTAATTTCAGAGTAATCACCAGGTGTTTAAAGCATAGAACCAGATGACTATTTAGGGCAACTGAAATTAAGACAAAAACTAAAGATTTATGCGGCCCAGTGTTAATAAGTCAGAAAAAGGAAGAAAGTTCATCAAAGAAGACTTAGGAAAGCAATCATTGAAGGAAACAATAACCAAAAATGAATGTAATACCCTAGCAACCAAATGAAGAGAGTAATCGGAGATCTAGCATAACCAGCTGTACCATGGGCTTCCAGTAGGGCAAGTAAGAGGAAAACTGAGTTTACTATAGATTCAGCAAATGGAGAAGCCTGGTAACCCTTCACAACCTTTATAGTATGGAGCAAAGTCTGATGGGATCAAGTGGAAAAAAAACAGAGAGAGGTTAATTGGTGAGAGGGAAAATGATACCACCTAAGATTTACTGAACTTGAAGGTGTTCTAGGCACTGTTTAAAGCTCACCACAATCTTATAAAGCAGGACTTAGATACTGTTACCCTCATTTTACAGATGTGTAAGAAGAGACCTTCTCCAAATTCCCCCAGGTACTTTCAAGGATAAACATTGGGGTTTCAATCCTTATATGTTGTTTGGATTTGGAGACGTCATTCTTCATTTTCCTGTTGTTAGTCTAGACTACCATTATTATCCAGTAGAATTTTGACAATGAATTGCAATGCTCTATGTCTGTTTCGCTTGATTCACTATGGTTATATTGCAACATGTAGCTAATCAGCTCTTGAAAAGTGCATACTATAATTAAGCAGCTGGATTTTATATTTTTGATAAATTCATTTTAATTTAAATTGGCAAAAGTGCCTCGAATTCATTTTGTTTCACAGTACAAGTTAGATAACTCTAGGATGCTTTTGTTTATTTATTTATTTTTAAATACTTCATTTGTTATACTCATTTTATGTGTATGTATGAGTGTATTGACTGCATGTATGTAAGTGCATCTGTGTTGTTCAGGATTCACGAAGGTCAGAACTCTTTTATTTAAAAAAAAACAAATTCAAAAATTAGACTATAACTCAGAGTACATAGAATCAAAGAAGAATTTCATTTTTTGATGCCTGGGAACAGCTGAACTGGTAGACAGCTTTGCATCCAACTTTAGGTGGAGGCCATCATCATACTTTAGATGTACTCTTATAACAGCTACTAAATCACAAACACTTGCTTATTTGTCTTATCACTTGGCTAGGCTATTTTTATCCTTCTTAGTGTCATATTCAATATAATGACTTCAATGTGAGGCTGAGGGAAAGCTCCATGAAGTTGCACAATTCATTTTCCTGGAAAACAGAATGAAATGGTAGAACTTGATTTTATATTTTAATTTTAAAAACCAGAAATTAAACTTTACTAACATTTAACATATGACTACACCCTGGTATTCTCATCTTGCCTGCACATTAACTAGTCATGTATCTCATGCCTGTATACAAATGCTTGTCAGCTAACTAAATTAACAATCAGAAATGGACGCGTGACTTAGAGAGATTACTGCAACACAGCTGTGTGGATAAGGTGGCACAGTGAGTGCAGGACAGCTCTGCGGGTCAAGTGGGGTAGTGAGTTTGCAACCCTTAGCCTAAGTCCAGCTCTCCGTCTCCGTCAGCTCTGACAGAGAAATTAGAAAGACCCCCTAAGATCTGACAGGTAGTCCCCGCAAAAGTTCTCTTATCAGGAAGATTAATTAAATATGGATTTGCACCTATTCCTGACAGTGAACCTTAGCCCAAGTTTATACTTTACGTGGCCTGTGGTATGTGTTTGTGAAGTTTTTTTTACAACTTTGATATCACCTAAAAGCAGAGAAAATTTTACTTGGAAGCAGACCCACACATTTGTCTCTCTCCTTACTACTTATTACTTATTGCACTGCCAGTTACGCAACACACAAGCCTTGAAAATCGAATGTATACAAGTTTATTTACTGACTAAATATCAATCCGGTATAGACATTCCCAGTAGCTACCTGGTTTGCCTGCCGGTATCCAGGTTTTGAGGCTCTTCAACTTGGTGGCTCAACTCTCTGCTGGGGCCTGAAGCCCCTGCCTGTTCAGCAGCACGGGAGAACTTTTTGTGCACAAGATATGACAAAGTCATTTCTGTTTACTTTACACTGTTCTAGCTCAGTCATAAAACTGATGCAGGGTGGTGGGGTGTTGGGAAATGTCGACAGTTCCTGGGAGAAAGAGCAAACAGATCAAGGAAGCCTGTTACGGCCTCGTGCTAGCAAACTAATATTTCTAAAAATTAGAAAGTACTTCAAGTAATTTTTTCTAAAAGCATAGAGTCTTATTTTACCTTTTAAAATATTAATGAATGTTATAAATCTTAATATTTATGAGTAGTACTTAAAAATAATTTTTACTGAAATAAGGGTAAAATTTTACAAGACTTAAAGTTTAGTATCTAATAATGCTAAGTAAATATTCGCTAAATTCACTGGTGAGTTAACATAGAGAAACCTAATTATTGGCCAACTTTTATAATCTTGAATCCTTAATAATGCTATAAGAGCATTCAGATCAGATGTACAGAAGGAACTTGATGAAGAAGCCTGTAATACACGCTTATACTAAATCCTGTAATGTCTGTTCTGAGAATATATTAAAAATATAATAATAATAATAATAATGAAGAAGAAGAATAGAGATAATAACTCCTGCACTGTCTTTTCATGTAATCAGAAATTTCTTACTAACCTATAGTTTAATTGTCTGTTACGGTTTCTAACAATATGACTTTAGCAGTGAATTTCAATATATTTTTAACCTTGAAATTAAAATAATTTTTAGCACTTACTGTTATCACCCATATTATTAAAAATACTGAAAATCATGCCGCTTTTCCTCATTTGCTACATTAAAATGGTCCATGTATTACAGGGAAGATAAACAAGATATTTTCTCATGAGTTTCCCAAAACTGCTCTTCATAGTTTACAAGTTCTAATAAAACTAGTTTTATAGTAAGGTGATACCGAAGCATAGCTGAGAATAATAGCAAATTTATTATTAAATAGAATTAAGTTAGCATTTTAAAATTTTGGGTTTGGTTACATATCATTTGCTCTAAACTATTTTATATTCTTAATTGTCATAAAATACACATAAACTTTACCTCTTAACCATTTTTTTAATTTTAATTTAAAAATTTTATTTTATTTTTATTTCATGTGTATGAGTGTATTGCCTGCATATATGTAAGTGCACCCATGTCATGTAATGCCCACAGAGGTCAGAAGAAGGTGTCAGTTACCCTGGAACTGGAGTTACGGATGGTTGTTTGTTGTTAGTCACCATGTAGGTTTGGGAATCCAGCCTGGGTCCTTTGCAAGAGCATTCAATGCTCAGTGCCTTGAGCCATCTTTCCAACCCCATTAACCATTTTAATTGTTCAACTCAGTGTTGAACAGTTATATGCATTCGTTATGTTGTGTAGCCATGATAACAGTTTAGTCCCATAACTGTTTTTGTGTTGCAAAACTGAACTCTGGCACCTTAATAGTGACCACTTATTGGGCATATATGTGTTCATGTGATTACTGACCATTATTTTTACCTGGGTGCTGAAGTTCTTTAACTCAAGTCCTCGTGATTGTTTAATAAGCACTTTATGATCTGAGCCAACTACCCAGCCCCATTGTAAGGGAGATTTTGGTGTTCCTAAATGGTTGAAAAAAATACCCACTTCTAAAGAATAAAAATAAAAGCCTCTTAAGACTCACTTATGTATTAATAGCATGTTCTATTATAATTTACATAATTTTTATTTTCTTAAGTACCATTAGCCTATAAATCAAAAAGGAGAGTTATGTATCAATTTTTATGTCTCTGATACTTATGATAGTACTAGATATGAATAAAAATGAATAGCATTGCAATAAATTTGTTACAGAAAGCATGTACCTATTCTTTAACATCTTAGCCTGGTATGTGGAGGTTTTTCTTGTTGTTTGCTTTGTTTTGTTATGTTTGAGATAGGATCTCGCCCTATAGCTCAGGCTTCAGAGTAGTTACTAGTCATTTAAAAACATAATTACCAATAATATGAAATTTTGTTTACTTTTTATATCTTGGGGTTTTTATGGCATCATTTTCACTTCACACATTGTAAGTGTCATGTTAGACAGATCCAGCTTTAAAGTGGTCCTCTCGATGTGACCCCACTATCATTAACAATATGCTTTTTGCAATTAGTTCTTTTCATATCACTAGGGGGAAAACTTTCTTTCAAAATAAAAACTGGCTAAGACTTTTAATATAGGCCTTAATTAATTTAATTGGATGTAATTTTAAGATGTAAATAGCCAAAGAAATCGTCCATGGTAGTTATTAGTAATTGCCTTGTAACTGCAAATAACTAGGCCATAGAGATATATCTGAGAAGAACACACAAGACAAACATGCCTCTTCATTTCATTAAAGCCAAATGCTTCAAGTTTTGTTGAGTATCAGAGTATAAACAGAAATAAAATTTAAGGTCAAGATCATTTGAAATTATATTCCCAGGGCTGTAGAGATGACTCAAGTGTTAAGGCACTGACTGTTCTTGCAGAGGACCCAAGTTCAGTTCCCACTCCTACATGGCATCTAACAACCATTCAAAGTAACTCCATTTCCAGGAGAACTGACACCCTCTTCTGACCTCCACAGACACTGCTTGACACAGGTGCACTTACATACATGCAGTCAGAACACTCATACACATAAAAATAAATTTAAAATTTTCTAAAGAAAAAAGAAATTAGGTTCCCATACCGTTGAGTGGGCACTCGGAACTGTTGTATGCTTTTCCTTCATTCAAGTTCTGCTCCGGTTCCCTTCTGTGAAGACTTCCATAGAGACAGCTGCAGTTACCTATTGGAATTTTACTGACACTGTAAATAAGTAGCATTGCTATGAGCAGTGAGGAGGGACGACATAGATCCTTTTGTCAGTGTGTAAAAAGAGGACTGTTGCTTCACTTTCCCCAAGGGCTTTGAATGCTGTTTGCACCACCGACTTTGTAGGAAAAGAAACGCTCACATAGAACTCATTCTTTCTGATGCTATTCTAAGAGAATGTGTCCTTCTAACTTTTTATTCCAAGATGGGATGTTGGGTTTTTTATTATTATTATTGACACTAGTACTCACTACCTTGTAAAAGTTTAATACAACTTTATTCAGTGAATATTTATTGAACTATACTACTTAACAAACAGTTTGATTAACAAACAATTTGTTGTTATGCTTATCCAAGTCCTCTTTATATGATCTCTATAAAATGGTTACTGAAAGTATCAAGATTTCCTTGGTGTTACTTTTTAGTGTTTTTGAGAATTTCATACATGAGTACTGTACTTACATCATTTCCACTTCTGCCCTCTCTTCTCTTTCCACACCCCTACTCCCTCTCAATTTTGTGACCTCTTCTTTAATCATTATGGTTTGCATACATGCATACAACCTATTGGGTTCATTTAGTAGTGCTCATGTGTACCTGTATTTAGTGCTGAACACTTGGGCTTGGATAACGAGGGATGCAGAAAACTGATTCTCCTTGTTTTCTTATTTCAAGGGCAACAAAATGGGTGTTTAATAGTTTGACAGTAGTGACTGTGTATGAAATATCATTGCAATGAGATATATTTCCATAAATGGGTAATAAATTGTTCTTTATATTCATGTTTATAATTTTATTGAAGTACATTGTAGGGAAATGTTTCTTGGATTAGAAGTGAAAAATAGGACCTTTTCTTTGACTAGCCTTTACTAGTAATAACAGAGGATACTCAATTTTTTTTACTTAATAAAATTGAATATGAGAGTTTTATATGGTCATTAATGACTATACAAAACTTTCCTCTGGAATTTATGGGATTTTGTTTCTTAGTGAATCAATCTATTGTTAGGTGCTTCAGCTAGGAAAATACAGTAAAAAAAATTGTTTTCAGAGTTAAATGCCTGATTATTCACTGAACCTTTAAATGTACTCATTACTTTGTCTTTCCAGGAAGACATGCATCCAAAATATTTCCTTTTCTACGTTTTTAATTTAAGGATAAAAATGGCACTGTAATAGAAAACCAAAATTTCTTCCCCGCTGACTTACCCCCACCACCCCACGTTGCTGCTGGATAAATCTGCCTACCACTAACTACTGCTATTCTTTGCTTGATAATCATCCAAGCTTGCTGTGTATTCTGATGTACAGGGTCCACATGCTCTATCATAATTTGGCTCTCATTTTGCACTGTTTCATTTTATAGATCTCATCTTGCTGGGAATTCTATGGAATTCCTATTGCAAAGATTTAAAACTGAACGACCTATTGAAAGACATTTCCCTTACAGTTATACAGTGAATATCATATTGATTCTACTTTGCACATCTGGTTTCTTAGTGGGAAAGTTTGTACATGTTTAATAACCAGCTAGAAAGACTTAATAAAAGATTTATAATCATAAGAACAGTACATAAACCCCTAAAGTTCTATCCCACTTCAGTATTCTCTCGAAAGATGTGACAGCTGTGGTAGTATGAATTTTTTTTCATTTTGCCAATTTAAATTTGCATTTGCATTTTCATCACTCAGTAACTACTTATTATATGTATTATCTGACTTTTATTAAACAACTTTTTCCTGTGTAATAGTCTTTGCCAGTTTTCCTGGTTGTCTGTCATTTAGTAATGCCTTTTCCTCTCCCAAACTATAAAAATATTTTATATTATTCTTGCCCACACGTGAAATGTTTATGGGTTTATATATGTATGCATCTGAAATTTGGGGGGGGGTGAGGAAAAGAAGTTCCTAAATGTCCATATGGATTGTTAGTTGGACCTACATATTTCACTTGATAACCTACAACTCACCTATTGATCTAGAATTCCATACTTGGCATAAGTAAGATTATCCTTACTTTAGGTGTTTCTGGATCTCTACTTGTGTCTCATCAACACTGACTAACGCAATATTGCTCTAACTTTGGAATTCACTTTCTCACTTTATTATTCATCTTCGATTTTTCTCAGATAATCATACATATTTCTTTTTTTGGCAAATGTGAAATTAAAAATTTCTAACTTTAGGGGAATTGACGTCTTTGAAATATTGATTCTTCCCACGCACAACCATGATTTGTTTCTCTGTAGATTCAAGCCTTCGTATACTTCTGCAGTGACAGTTTGTAATTTTCGTCATAGGTCTTCTGAATATATTTTGATAATTTTATCAAGTATTTTTAACTTGCATTGCTACTGTAAATAAAATGTTCTTGTTATGTTCTGCTGTTGCTTAATTTTGGCATTAGAATATTAATGATTTTAGTGATGTTTTATACATTATATCAGGCCACTCTACTGAGCTCTGATTCATTTCAACCCTTTTATCATTAGTCCTACAAGTTTTCTCTTTGGATTTTCTAACCATACCATCAAATCTTCTGAAGATAATGACTATCTTCTCCCAACTGCACTGTCAAGTGCCTGTACTGGTCCATCACAGTCATTGGAGCAGTGACTTTAAATATTTTCAGAAATGATATTACATTCATTTTCTGAAGCATTAGAAAATGACTTTCTTTCTTTTTCAGAAAATTTATTGAAAAATAGTTCACTACTTTATTCTTTGAAAATTTCACACATGCATAATGTGTTTTGATCAAATTTACCCCTCCAGTTATTCCCCTATCCCTTTCACCACTTTTCCTTCCCAACATCATGTGCTTTATTTTTTAAGACCCACTGAATCCATTTAGTGCTGCCTGTATGGACATGGGTGTAGGACCATCTACTTGAACATGGATAGTCTCTCAGAGGCCATGTTTCTATAGAAAACTGATCTTCCTCCCCTAGTAGCTATCAATTGCTAATAGCTCTTCAGTTAGGCATCAGACTCCATGAGCCCCAAACCCTTCATGCTGCAATATTGGCTGGCTTGAGGTTGTGCTGGTCTTGTTCATGTAGTCACAGTCTCTATGAGTGCCTGTGTGCAGTTGCCTTGTCCTTTCCAGCAAATACCTTTTCTCCATGGACATCTATTTCCCCTATCTCTTATAGTCTTTCTGCCCATCTCTTCCTTGATGAACCCTAAGCCTTGAGGGAAAGGAGTATGATCTAAGTGTCCCATTTAAAGCTGAGTACTCCAAAGTCTCTTATTCTCTACATGTTAACCAGTTGTGGGTCTCTGTATTAATCATGGTCTACTACAAAAAAAAAGTTTCAGAAAATGGTTTCTGTGAGTTGCTGCTTTTAAGGGATAGAAAGGAAAGGAATCAACTTTTAAAAAATTGTCCATATCTGGATTGTATCCTCTGTGCATTTTTTCTGTAGTTTTTAATCTGTGGTTTATTGCTTTTTTATTGCAGTATTTAATGTACTAATATGACATTGGGTCTTTTGCCAGTCTAAGATCTATTTCCAGGTATTTCAGAGACACGAGAAGGAAAAATATCAGTGTATTAACACAGGAGCAAGGGCAAAGGGGAATCAGAAACAAGCTACGGAGGTTTCAATATGTTGCTTGGTACAGATGGGCGGTATGCTGCATGGCAAAGCAGGAAGCCTTCTTACCTAAGCAGTGCCTTCTCATTGCATCTCCACAGTGAGTCTCACAACCAGTAGTCTTGGATGCCAGCAGGAGTTAAACAGAAAAGTGGAGTTTTCGTGGTCAAATAAGTATAGGTTAAAAACAGTGGGTTGACTCATGCTAATCTGTTGTTGATCACAGGACTGCACAAAGTCTTCTGTGGTGTTTATATACTTTGTGGCCATGTAAATTATTGATTGAATAGGTGGTTTTTGCCCAACTCATTTTAAGAAAATAACCTTTAACTGTGAAGCATATCTTGGATTTAGTATGTCTTAGACTAGGTGGGAAAACTCCTAAGTATCCATGTGTTAGCCTCGCCTCCTAAAGATTTTGCCATCGGCCAGTGTTGCCACAGGCTATCAATGAAACCTTCAACCTGTGGGTTTGTGGAGACATTAGGATATAAACCATAGCACTCTTCAAATTTAAAGTACAGCACATACCTTAAAGAACAGGTAAGATTAAAGGAAGCAGACCAAAAGCCATGATGCTGATTAGTTCAGCATTCTGCAATATTACTTGCTATCCTCATAGGGTGTGAGAGAACTAGACTTCTCACAGTTAGAAATTCCATGATCAATGAAGTAAGTAGGATGTTAAAGAAGACCTTTCACCTTAGCTGCCAACCCTTTCTGGTATGATTTTCCATTACAGGTCCTAATTTTAATCAAACTTGACTGCTGAATCCATTGATGGTGCTAGTATTAAGATAAAATTTTGGGAAAGATCTATGTTCAAGGCTAGCAGAAAAAAAATCATGTTATTGTAATATGCATAATTTTTCTTTTAAAATCAACTTTATTTTATAAATGTTATTATCATGGCATTTGAACTGCAAGAGGAAAAGAACAAACCCAGGCTTTTTTCTTTTTCTAATGAGATAAGTCTTGTTTTTTTTTTTTTTTTTTGAGATATGTTTAATTTTAATTGTGTTTGTGTCTATATGTCTCTATCTGTGCACATGAGTTTGGGTGACTGCAGAGGCCATAAAGAGGTATCAGAGCCCCTGGGGCTAGAGTTACAGGTGGTTGTGAGCTGCCCCACTTGGGTGCTGGCAATTGAATTTGGATCCCCTGCAGGAGCAATATGTGCTCTGTTGTTGTTATTGCTGCTGCTGCTGCTGCTGCTGTTGTTTTTGTTGTTTTGAGATAGGATCTAACTGTGTAGCTCTAGCTGGCCTGGACCCAAACTACCAGATATGAACCTGCCTCTGCCTGCCGAGTGCTGGTATTAAAGGTGTGCATGTGCACACCATACCCCACCTGTAGCACATGCTCTTAACCACTGAGTTGTCTTTCCATTTCCAAATGCAGTATTAAAAAAATAATAATAACACCACCTCATTGACATATGTACCAGATGGAAATTGAAAAAACTGAGTTTATACCCTAATCCTTAGGCAACATTTATCTCATATAGTTCTGTTTTACTTATTTGTAATATTTTTCTGGAGGAATATTTGTTTGCATATCATTTTATTTCTCCTCAAAAGCTAATGAGGCATTTTACACCCCTTAAACTTAATGTCTACTTCAAGGCAAATGTTGGATGCAGTGTTAGGGTAGCAAAATAATCTTTTTTTTGAGCAGATCTTTACTAACAGAGTTTGCTCACTTGGGAATTTTTCTTTCCTGCAGATATTCTTCCTATTTCTCCATTTGAGGAATGTTATGTTTGAAAGTTACAATTTTGATCATGAGGGGAAAATATTTAATGTATCCTTATTGTAGAAATATTAAATCCCACAAACTACTATTAATATTTAGGACTTTTTCTTTTAAGTTGTTTGCAAGTTTTTAAATTATTGATTCTGTTTTGTGTATATTCTTTATGTATTCTAGTATAAATACATTCTTATCACAAACATTTTAGTCATAAAAATTTTGTCATGTACATATACTGTACTTTCAACTCTATAATAATTCTTTGAAAAGTCATCATATTTAAATATATATTTTATATATATGTAAATATATACTTCATTTGAAATCAATATGAGGTGTAATTCATATACCATATAATTCACTGAAAAGTATATAATCCAAGAGTTTTTAGTATATTCAAAGGCATATGCAACCATCTTCATAACTTTAGAACATTAGACAGCGCCTCTAGGCGCTGAAGAGCTGTGACTCCCATTTGCCACCCATTCCTCCTTCTTAAGCAACTGCTAATCTATTAAGCATATCCTTAGGTTCCTCTAGTCTCTTTTTTTCTATAGATGTCAGTCTTTTGTGGGTATGTTCTTATTATTTGGAATATTTTTTCCTCAAGATTTGTCTATGTCATACTATATTTTCTACTTTGTTTTGATGGATTAAATTATTCCGTTCTGTGCTAATGCACTTTTTATTTATCTATTTATCCATTAATGAATATTAGGCTATTTCTATCACTGAATATTATAAATAATGATACATAAACCTTCATATACAAGTACTGTGTGTGTGTGTGTGTGTGTGTGTGTGTGTGTGTATACCTTTTTATTTCTCTTGGGTATGCAGCTATGATGAGATTCCAGGGTAATATGGCAACTGCATTTATTCATTTGGGAAAACATTACACTGAACCATTTTATATCTTTGCAGTATATGAGATTTAAATTTCTCCACATCTTCTCCAGCATTTTAATTCTTGCTATTTTACTCGGCATGAAGTGGTTTCTAATAGTGGTTTCTATTTCCATCTTCCTGATAGGTAATAATGTTAAGCATCTTTTCGTTGACTTATTAGTAATTTGTGTATCTTTCTGGGAGAAATGTTTGTTAGTATAATTAGCCCATTTTTAATTCATAGATTATATGTCTGCTTATTATGATGCTTTAAGTGTTCTTTATATATTTTAAGTACACATCCTTTATCAGATAGGTGAGTTGCAAGTATTTTTCCTAATTTGTGAGTTGTCTTTTCACTTTGCTAATGGGGTTTTCAAAAGGAAAAAAAAACTTAATTTCATGAAGTAAAATTTATTACTTTTATTATTTAGGCTTTTAGTGTCACATCCAAGAATCCCTTGTCAAATCTAAGTCCATTAAGATTTACTGTAGGTTTTTTTCTAAGATTTGTATAATTCTAGGTTATGTTCAGAATGTTGATCCGTTTTGAGTACATTTTTTATATATGCTATACAGATTTCTGGTCACTATCTGTTGAAAAATATTGTTCTTTTTCTGTAGATCTTGGCACCCTGTCAAAATCTGCTGGTCATAATTGTGTGAGTTTGTTTTGGGAGTTTTAATTATATTCCATTGACTTATATATCTGTCTTTGGCTAGTAACAGTCTTCATTGTTTTCACTCATAATAAGTTTTAAATCCATAGTATTATTCAGCTTTCCATCACTGTGATAAAATATCTGAAATAATTAATTTGGAGGCAGTAAGGCTTATTTTGGCTCATGGTTTCAAAAATATCAGTCGGTGGGCACTTGTCCTAACTGTTTTGAGGCCTAGAGTAAGGCAGTTTGAGTCATGGCAAAAGTATATAACAGAAGGAAGGTGTTCGCCTTATAGTGAACAGGAAGCAAAAAAGAGAGATGAGAAAGAGACCAGTGTCCCAAAATAACCATCAGTCTTCCCCCAAAAAACCTACTTAAAAAACATTTCTAGCTAGGAGTGGTGGTATACACCTTTGATCCCAGCACTTGGGAGGCAGAGGCAGGTGGATCTCTGTGAATCAAGGCCACCTTGGTCTACATAGCGAGTTCCATGCAGCTGTGATACAGTGAGATCTTGATTCAAAAAAGAAAAACAAAATTTCTTTCACCTTCCAATAGTTTTACTACCTAGTGACCAAGCCTCTTAACATATGTGTTTGGGGAGGGACGTTTAAGATAGAAACCATAACAAGAAGTGGGAGTCTTCCTACTGTGGATCTTTTTTCAGGATCATTTTGGCCCTTTGGAGATCCTTGCATTCTATATGAATTTTAGGTCACTCTGTCATTTTCTGCAAAGAAGTTAGTAGGAGTTTCGATAGGGATCGAATTGAATCTGTAGATTCATATCAAGGGTAATAACAACATCAAAACATTGTCAATTCTTCCAAGCCATGTATGTGAATGTTTTCTGTTTGTTTTGATCTTTTAGATTTCTTTTAACAGTGTTTTAGAGTTTTTATTATATAGATTTTTGCATATCTTATTAAACATATTAAGAATTGCTTCATTGGGGCTGGAGAGATGGCTTAGTGGGTTAAAAGCATGGCCTGCTCTTGTAGAGGACCTGGGTTCTATTCCCAGCACCTACATCATGGCTAACAACAATCTGTAACTCCAGTTTCCAGCAGATCCAATGTCCTCTTCTGACTTCTGCAGGCATTTCATGACATAGGTGTACCTACTACATGCAGGCAATATACTCATATAAAATAAAAATAATAAAATATGTTTAAAAGAGTTACTTCATTGATTGTCTTTTAGAATTTTCACAGATTTCACAGTGGAGATACACTTATATTGTGGACTTATTTTGCCCAGGATCATCAATTTAGGATTAATCAATTTGGTGTTTTTTGTCTTAAACTGAGGTTTTATTTCACTAATATAAATATTTAGGGCCTTTGAAAGCTAATAGTCTTAAAAATAAATACAAAATTGTCCTTTGGGTTGATGCTACTAAACCTGACTTAGCACCAAAAGTTGTTTCACTTTTCAGTGTGTGAAGTTAAATTTATCATTTGTTCTGCAACACCAGAAGTTAAGAAAACTCTAAACAATTGTATGGTTTTTAATAATTTTTGTTTTCACTTGAATAACATTTCTTGCATTTTTATCCTTGTTTTTTAAATTTTTATTTATTTAATTTTATGTGTAAAAGTGCTTTGCCTGCATGTATGTAAGTGTACCTGTGTGTGCAGTATCCACAGAAGCCAGGAGCAGGCCTCAGATTCCCTGATACCAGAGTTACAGAGGGTTTTTAGCTACGACTGAGTGCTGGGAACCAAACCTGGGTCCTCTGAAAGAGCAGCAGGTCCTCTTAACCACTGAGACTTTCTCTCTAGACCTTTAACCTTGTTTTTTAAAAGTATAAACTAATGAAAGAAAAGTGAATGGACTGTTTAACAAAAATCCAATAGGTGTTGTCCTAGTTTGCTTTCAATGGCTGTGACAAGACACTGCGACCCATACCAACCTGGGGAGGAAAGGGTTTATTTTGCTTACATCTCCCAGGTCGCATAGTTCATCAGGGAATCCAAAGTAGGAACTCAGCAGGAACCTAGAGGCAGGAACTGAAGCTCAGGCCATGGAGGAACGCTACTTAGTGGCTTGCCTCCCTGGACCATGCTCAGCCTGCTTTCTTATACAATAGACAACAACCTGCTGAGGGATGGCACTGCCCACAGTAGACTGGGCCCTCTCACAGCACTCAACAATCAAGAAAATACCTCATAGATATGGCCACAGGCCAGTCCAATGAAGGCCATTTCCCAGTTGAGGGTCCCTCAACCCAGGTATCTCAAGTTGACACCAAAGCTATCCAGCACAGGTATCTTTAAAGATACTTTATAGTAAGTGAAGCAGACTGCAGTTTGCATTATATTGCCATTATATTTCCCCAGATGCATTCTACAAAGAGAACTATAAAGACATAAGCATGTTTATTAATTTATTTAATTGGGAGCTGGCACTGTACCTTAGTAGTAGAGCCAATCGTGTGTAAGCTCCCCAGGTTTGATCTTCAGCACTGAAAAACAACAACAACAACCTAGAATCAGCACTCTGATAGGCACTCATAGACATAGACAGTATTTTTATGTTGCCAAAATTGAATGTTAGACTTATTGTTTTATTTTGATTTTCTGTCTGTTATTTATTAATTAAAATTTTAGGTTTCAAACATAGTGAGGGGTTTCATTATGGCATCATCATAGATATGTGTTGTTACAGTTTCTTCTCATGCCTTTCTACCACTGGTAATGGAATGATGTGAAAAGCAGACAGAAGGGAACACTTACTGAGGGAGGAAACCAGCCCAAGGAGGACAGGGCTACTTTGAAGAGACAATAGGTAGTGCATCTATTTAAAATATTTATATTTTAAAGGTAATAATAATGATTGCTGTCTTGCTGAGTAAGTTTACTCATGTTTTAGTAGTGATATTTATAATTTATCGGGAATAGTATATACAAAGAAGAAAAATATCCTGACTTTCTGTAGCTGCATTTATCTTTCGATGAACTGGCTAAGGGGGTTAAATGTACTTCTTGGCTATTTTCTGCATCTCTTTCCCATTCTTTAACTAAAGCATGATGACATTATCCAGAACTAGCTTGGTGGCTGTAAGTGGAAGGTGTGGCTGAGAGAGGCAGGAATGCTCTAAGGGAGAACAGGCGTCAGGTGAGAAAGTCGGGGGAACTCTGTCTAATCTAAAGCAGTATTTATGGCATTAGGGAGATCTATAGATTGAAATCTGCTGATGATAAAACAAAGTATGAAAACAGGATCATTTTAATGATACCCTAATGTTGCTTATGTAGAGCCAGAGGGTCAATCAGAGGGACACAGAAAAAGAACTCAGTCACAGATAATGACAGTTTCAACTACCAAAGTCAGCAATTGAGAGAATTTTTCAACTGTGGTCAATAAAAGTATTAATATGTATATTAATGGTAAAGGATATTTGGATCAAATAAAATAAGTCTTTGTTTAGATAGATACATTGCAAAATTAATAATAAAATATGAGTCATAAGTTTATATTTTCTAGCAGCCTATAAAAAACTTTGAAAGCACATAAAATTAATTTGGGATAACACATCCTAATTTAACTCTAGATAACCAAGATATCATTTCTGTATAAATTCTTATAAAATTATTAGATATTATACTTTCAGCTTTTTATACCAAGTGTTTGAAACCTAATATGTATTTTAGACTTATAGCACACCACTGTTTGGATCAGTTCATTTCAGGGACTCAGATGAATGTGTGGTGCCCCATTGAACAGCACAGGGTTGGGACTTACTTTGCAGATGTGCATATTGAGCCCTGGCTGTAAGACAGAGGTAGCATCCATTTCAATGCTTAACAGGAATTACATAGTGTTTGTAAAGTCATTTTGTAAAATGCTTGCAAATACTGATGATTACATTTAATCTAAGTCATGAAGCAGCCACAGATGGTCCAGAGATGCAACTCAGGACAGTTTTTCTTTAAAACTGAAATAAAAAGAAATGAATGAAGATATTTAAAACGAATCCATAAGAACACAGAGCTAACTAAAGATGTCTCCCTCATACTAAAAATGGTTTGCTGTTCTATTTCTGCTGTGTCATACAGCATACCAATCTAACCTTCTGAATAATCAAATTATCAAAAGAATCCTTTTCGGTGGGGAAAAAGAAGCTTTTTTTCTGTATAATTATTTAATTCTATTCTCTTGGCTTTAGCTGCCAAGAAGTTAAAATTTAAATTAGAAGCTCAACTATAACAAGTAAGACTCAAAAGTCTATATATTTCTACCAATTTGCATCTTAATTCTTTTCCTTCTTTTCCTAATTTATTTATATTTCCTAAGCAGATTCATAGATTTTATAAAACCAGAAATGTCAGTCAACAGAGACAAAGATCAAGCTAATTTGCAGATTTCTAAGATTTAAAAGGTGATCATTATTTTGAAAATGAACTTTTTCTTTTTTCTTTTTTTCCTTTGTTTTTGAAGAGGGTTGGATTCAGTTTTCCATACTGACCTCAAACTTGTGGTGAGTCTCATCCTCCGGCCTCCTAAGTGCTATATCTTCTTTTTAAAGAGAGAAAATTCTGAGTTGTCAAGGCATATAATACCCAAAATGTTGGTAAATATGCAAATTTGGCAAATTAAATTCTGGACAGTTTATCAGAGTATAAGAAAATCTACTTTTATCTCCTGAAGCTGGAACCCACAGCTTTTGCCTCCCAAAATTTGAGGTATAATTGAATTAATTCCACAATCTGTATTTGATAGTTTGATTAACTTTATGTGTTTTCACCATTAAAGGCTTGTGGGTAAAGTAGTAAACAGAATTAAATTCTATAGGCATGCTCTCTTTGCAGTTGCGCTAAAGTTGAGTGCTCTGAGAATGACATGTTCCTGGTGAAATTTCCTCTAATACTTATGGAGGCCTTAGAGAATAGATACTGACAAAAGAAAGCTATCATTTCTTTAATTAGCATTAAAGTGTCTTATGGCTGTTGGGAGCATGGTGACACATGCCCTTAGTTCCTGAATTTGAGAAGCAGAGACAGGCAAATCTCTGTGAGATCAAGGCCAGCCTGGTCTACATAGCAAGTTCCAGACCAGTTGGGGCTACAGGGAGATCCTGTCTCAAAAAAAATAATTTAAAAAAATATTATTTTTTGGTCTGTATGTGATTTGTAATGATTATAGAGATAATTGTATGCCATCTATGTTGTAATTTATACTCAACCTTGATTATGTAGAAAATGTAATAGTGTGTTTTTTTTTTTTAAGTAAGGTTTCTATATGGCTAGAGAAACAGGTCACAATGATACTCAGGCACCCATTGCTTCTGGGTAGACTGTGCATACTGAATTAGGTTATAGATCTCTAAAGAGCACCGTTTGTATGCTAAGTATAAACTTCTACAATTTTTAAAGCTTCTTTTCTCAGCTTCATGTAAGTAATTTAAGTTACTTGGTACCAGACTAGATTAGAAACTAGTAAGGAAGACACAATCTATTACAACTCTTTACCTCTATGACATTTAAAACTTTTAATAGGCTAACATAAAATTCTTCATGAATGCTAGATTATAAATGTCTTTTCTGAGGTAAAAGTTTTCACCTATTACAGACCTAAGTCTCTGGATTTTCTCTTTTATCAAGGTTTAGAATTCTTTCCAAATAGATCAAAGATTTCCAGCATTATCAGCAGTTGCTATTGAGTGTTTTAATTTTTTTTCTTTTAGTAAATACTATAAGATGGCTTAAAACATAACATTAAAAAATAAAATTAATGGGGCTGGAGAGATGGTTCAGCGGTTAAGAGCACTGGCTTCTCTTGCAGAGGACCTGGGTTTGATTCCCAGCACCCACATGGTCACATGGTGACTAACAGTAGTCTGTATCTCCAGTTCCAGGGATCAACACCCTCTTCTGACCTCCTCTTGCATTGCATGACACTGGTGTACTTACATAGCTGCTGCACATAATACATTCATAACAGATTAAATAATAACAATGATTTCCAAATTTAAAATAAAATTAATGTTACAGGTGCTATAGAAATTCTTAGTGAATCAAAGATTGAGTTTTATGAGTAATAAGGAATAAGGCAATTCAGACTCACTTGCTTCCTTTGGAAGTATTGTGTGTAACTTTCCAGTGTCCATGTACATGTGTGTCATAGTAAGAATTTAGATTTGTCAAACGTTTATGTGTATCATGGTAAGAAGTCAGATTATTTCTAAAGTTTATACGACAAAAGAAACAATAGAAAATTCATGATCTGTGTAATACTTTTTTTTTGTTGTTGAGGCCATGTGGGTTGTACTAATTTTACGAGCTAACATCTGTTCTGGCTACGGGGTTGTAAAATATTTTCAGTGTTAAGCCTGAATCGTGTGAATCATAATTGCCTTGATTATATCATTTTATGCATATGAATAGATGAAAATGTGTTCAAATTTATGGTTATATTTTCATTTCACACCAGAAACCCAATTTTAAGTCAATAGCCCCTAAGGAATAAAGTACAGAATCTTATTTAAGACAGTAATTAATTACATTTCATAGTAAACAAAAATGATTCATTAAACTGCTGTTTTTCCTTTCTGGTAATGATGAGTTATACATAAATTTTTAACTACCCCAGTTCACTGTAACCTTTCAAAGCTGTCAAAGAATGAAGAGCCATTCAATCTGCCCAAGTAATGCAGACGGGAATTTTCTTCCCAAAGACAAAAAGCTTCTGGGTTTGCCTGAATTGATGAAATACCAAAATCATGATGAATAGCACTAATGCAAATAGAAAACATTATACATTATAAAATGGATGAATTGGTTATGAAAGTAGAAACAGAAATTAGAGAGATTTATCATTAAATTCTAATAATATGGGTTTCTAAAGGTTCAGTGTACATTCATTGTTTTCTCCTTTACTAAATATTTGCCAAGTGGTACTAGTTCTACTGTTCTTTAAAGTCAGGCATTGACTTCCAGTATTGTTGGGGTGAGATAGAATATACAGAAAAAGTTACTGTAAATTAGTGAATGCCTTTGTTTTTCTAGAGCTGAATCCTGTCACCCTGCTCTCAAAGCCCCACAGCCCTTTGTGACCTTCCAGTGAGCACTTAAACCTGTGCTTTTGTGTTAATGTTGTCCACCAGCCATTTTGTTGTTTTAGATCTCATAAAATCTTGATCGCTGCTTGCAGTCCAGACAGGTTCTCCTCACATAAAGCTAGATTAATTTCCATAGCCATATTAGATGGCATTTGATATTCTAACTCTGTGACCTTTTACCTGTTCCAGCAGGGAGCTGGAAAATGTAGATCCAGAAAAGGCTAGACTCTCAGCACAACTCCAGAATCTTAGAGATTTTCAATGTGGAAAAAAGATACTTTTCAAAAAAAATGTCTTTAAAGAGTAAAGAACCTGCTTCTCTAGGCAGCTATAAAGGAAGGAAAGGATGAGAAGAAACAATATTGACAGACCAAGTGTAACAAATACACAGCACCAGCATCATCTCAAGTTATGTGACCTTGGCAAGCTTTCTCTCAAAGAAGTCCAATTTCATAGATTTCATGAGTCAAGACCTTTGCAAAAATATTAATATGGGAAATAGATGTTCTTGTAAATTCCCCCAAAATTCAATGCAGGCACTTAGGATTTGGTTTGGTTTTTTGTTTTGTGTTCTTCTTCACTGAGAATATCACTTCATTACTTTTAATGCAAACAGTATAATGATGATGGTCTCCAGTGTGTTTGAGAGTAACCCTCGAAGAACATAGCAAGGTGACAGCTTTGTGCTGGTGGTGAAATACCAACATTAAGCTAACCTTAGAAAACAATAGTGTAGATGAAGCTGAAGCATTCCAAAGTTGTAGTCTCTTACTCTATTATAGAAATACAAGTCTATTGGTTTTTAGATCTGAATCTGAATCATTGTAGCCTCCTGCTTTCAACCTTATAAACAGCCTTAGGTATTTTTTTAAGGTTGTTGTTGGTGGTAGTGTGTGTGTGTGTGTGTGTGTGTGATAAAAATTCAGTTTCTTTGGCTGAAGTTTCCCCTTCTGTAAATATATGTGTATATGACTATGTGGAGAGATAGAGTGAGCACATGTGTGTTTTACCTGTTCTGGCGTGCATGTGCATGTGGAGCCCAGAGGTCAATGTCAGGTGCCTTCTTCACTTGTTCTCCAGCTTATTTATTTGAGATGGGATCTGTCACTGAACCTGGCCAATTGGGCTACATGAGACTAGCCAGCCAGCAAAGCACAGGAACGCTCCTGTCTGTATCCCTCCAGTTCTGGGATCACAGGTATGTTCCACCATCCCTGCCTTTGTTTTTTTAAACATTGTTTTTGGGGATCAAACTCTGGTCATCATGCAGATGTGGCAAACACTTTACTAACTGAGCTATATTCCCTGTCCTCTTTATATTTTCTTTGATAAAAATATTCTTTAAATGGCTTTAAAATTAATAGAGTTAAATGTAATTATATCTTCGGCACATTGTTTAATCCCTAAAAAAATGAGGCTTTACTTTGACAAAAATTATGTTTTGATAATTTAATTTTAAAAATACTTCTCAGTTGGGTGTGATGGTACATGCTGTTAGTCCTAGCACTCAAGAGGGAGAGGCAGATGGATCTCTGTGAGATGGAGGTCAGCCAGTTCCAGGCCCTGTCTCAAGAAAAAAAAAAAAACCTTAGTAGAAGATACTTTATATTTTATCTTCTCAGAAATTCTGTTGACTAGAGATTTCAGTAATCAGGAAGCCTTTTAATATTTTTTTTATTGTGGAATAATGTAAACTTTCAAGTAGTTACAAAATTAATAGAATCTCAAGCACCCTTGTATGGGTTCTCCCAGTGCCAACATTTTATTTAACTCTCATGTGATATGAAAACCAGTAGATCCAAATTATTACTGCAATAACATTAACTAGACTGCATATCTTAGCAGTAACAATTGAATATGAGGGTCTAGAAATAAACTCAAGGCTTTCATGGTAAATTTGGTGACTTTGTTTGCACTGCCATTAAAAAATGTCAAATATCATGCATTCTTATTAAACAATAAAAATTTATTTCTCAAAGTCTGGAAGGGTAGAGAACCCAAGATAAAGGTTCCAGCCTATTTGCTTCTTGGTGGAGACTTTCTCCCAGGCTTCCAGATGGCTGCCTTCTTGATGCAGATGGTCAGAGAAAACAAGTCACAGCTAACACTAATTTCTCTTATGAATGGTTCTAAACGAGGGCTCCACTATCTTGACCTCAACTCCAGTTACTATCACATGGGATTTGGTCTTCAACATGCAGATGTGGGGGAAGCACGGCGCCGTCCAAATCACTAGTAGAAGCATTCGTCAAACTAGAGACCAGAGCCACCATGGAAATAAATACCACTCCCACCTTGGACACGATGATTTTTGAAATGCCTGTGAAAAACTGAGGAGGAGCTGGTGTGTCAGTGTAGTTTGGGGAACTGGGTTGTCTACATATATGAGATGTTGGAATTATGGTAGATCATAATGTTTATGGAATGGGATTGAATACTTACTGGTATTCTGTTTAGTAGGACAGTGATGAAAGTTATGACAAAGATCAACTTGGGGAACACATTTGTTTGAGAAGATTGCATGATGGAAATGGGTGAATCTAAAATCTAAAATTGATTTTAAAAATATCTAGGTTTACCCACAGCTAAAATGTCCCAAGTTACCAGTATCTATTTCAGCATTTCCTCTTTTAGTAATAACTATTTAACTGCTATGTATTTGATTTACAAAGAGTAAATAATAAATATATGATAATTTATTTGTGCCTGGTATTATAGAAGGCATTAGACAGACAAATAGGAATTACCATTTTTCTGTGGGTTAGTCACTGAATATCAAGTAAGTCAGATACACCATGCTCCCAGTGATGTAACATAATTAGCATCACAATGGCATCGTGGAGAGATGTGCTGTGTAGGCATGGAAAACAGCTCATAGTAAGTCAAAAGGGGACGCAGAATTATATGTTGTGTCGCAGTTTTCATTTTATTTATTTATAAGTAATAAATAGAACAAGCTTTAGTGGCCTTCATCTTGCTGAAATACATGAGGATTTCTTCTGCTACACTTTTCAGCATTTTGCAGGGTTTCTACAATAAACAGACACTGATTTTAAAAGTATATGTTGCTTTATATTCTTAAATGAGAGAAGCAGCAGTTATATGGACTAGAACGGAGAGTGGGCATGACCTTGTTAGCTTCAAATATTTTTAAGTGCTCTTTGTGTAGCTGGCCTGTGTCTGTAATCTATTCAAGCTTCCTAACTGTAGTTACTCTTTGTAAGCTAACTTATTTTTTAAAATTTTATTGAGCTTTTATATGTTTCATGCAACAGTTCTTAATCAATTTTAGACGCCCCCATCCATAACCCCCCCCCACTGGACCTCATGCACTCTGGAATACATGTAAGTCCTATCCAGTCAAGCATTTGTACCCTTTAGTCCTTTAGTGCAAATTCATCCACTGGTCTGGTCATCCCATCCAGGGATCGTAAGTAAGGCATACTCTCCATCTCCCAGCAGCAATCAGTCTCCAGTAGTTTTCAGTCTAGGTCTGGCCCTCTACCAGTTTCTCTCTCCCAATACTGGGCCCTTGTCTAAATTATTTTTAATTTTTCAAAAAACTAAGTTGTGGTGGCCAAAAATTCTATGAAGAAATGTTCAATCTTTCTAATAATTGGGGAAATATAAGTCATAATCAAAATGAGGTATCTATCATCTGACCCAGCCAGAATGGCTGTGTATCAAAGTGATAAAGCAGATAAACCAGAATGTAGAAAGGGGAACTCTTGTACCCTATTGGTAGGAATGTAAATTCCATTTGAAACAATATAGAAGGACCTAAAAATTGAGTAAATAATATATTTTAAAATATATATGTAAACCCTAAGAATATAATATCCAAAGGAGGGAAAATGAAATCATTGTGTCAAAGAGACTCCCTCCTTTTGCTCCTAGAACTTTAAATGCCATTTGCCTTTGACTGTCTGTGACTTCCAAGTATTGGTCGAGTCCTACTGTTGGACTTTACTCTAGTTCTACTCACATTATTTGTTTGGTTTTACTTCTTTATATTTAGTTTTTATATTTTAATGGAAAGTTCTAGTGTTCTGCCTGAGTTTCTTTTTTAGTTTTTATCCTTCTTGTCTCTGTGATTGAAGGCTCCAAATACACTGACTTGACTCTTCCAAATGTGCTCAAGTTTGTCAACATTTCTCCCTTAGTTTACTTCTGAAAATTGAGTGATGTTCAAGATGTGGAGAGATGGCACTGGTACTGAATGGGATGTCTCCTCCTTTACAAATTTGAGAGTGGGCTTCTATTATGGCAGATCAAGAGCATCAACTTTGTTAAAGATTTGTTTTCACTCTGTGTATGTGTGTATATATGTGTGTGTGTGTGTGTGTGTGTGTGTGTGTGTGTGTGTATGGCACATATGTGTAGGTATCAGAAGGGAGTGTTGGATCCCCTGGAGCTGGAGTGACAGGTGGTTGTGAGATGCCAGACCCCTGGGTGCTAGGAACCTGGAAGAACGGAAAGTTCTCTTAATCACTGAGCCATCTTTCCTCAAATTGTCTTATATTTCATAGATAATTTCAAGCCATCAAAAATTGGAAAGATGGGCCAGCAAGATGGAGCATCAAGTAGAGGCACTTGCCATCAAGCTTGACACCCTGAGTTCAATGCCCAGGATTCACATGGAGTAAAGAAAGAGCTCCTGCAAGTTGTCTTGTGACCATCAACAAACACTGTAGCAAACACTTAGACATAGACACACACATGCACACACACACACATACACAGAGAGAGAGAGAGAGAGAGAGAGAGAGAGAGAGAGAGAGGAGTACTAAATCAATAACTGTTAAAACAATACAGGAAAGATCTAGTTGCCACTGTCTTTGAGGCTGTGATAATGGGTTGCAACTCTTTAAAAGACTATTCTAGCAGTATCTTGCTTTCTGAACTGTTTGAGGGATGCTATACTTAATTCTTTTCTGTTGTGTTTGATTTAATCTCTTCTTTTTTAATGGGGGCATTATAAAGGATAAAATCCAGCGAGTGTGTGCAGTGATTTAAGAATGGTTGGAGGAGGCAGAGATCTGTTTCTTAAATTGATCCTTAATTTTTAGATCTCTGTTTTAGCAGGATCTAATTTATATTATTTGCAAGGAAAGGTTGTTGATTATAAAGGAAAACATAGTTTCTCTTCCTGGGGAATTTAGGATAGCTTTTTCCACACAGTGAGACTTAAGCCTATCATTTAAACTCTTAGTTTTATAAAGATTGTGTGCCGTGGTATCTGCCTCTGAAATAGTTTCATAAAATATTTATTATTTCATAAAATAATTATCTATTTATAATAGAATTCCATTTTTATGCAACAACGATGCTATATGTAATAGATATTTTATGGTTAAAATATATTTCTCTAACTTACCTGTTTCATGTAAATGAGTCCCAGGATCAGATTTAGCAAAGTAGAAACTGGCTATACATGTGATAGAGTAAGTTCTATGCTTTTCAAGAAGAAATTGAGTTTAAAACCAAATGGCTAAAGGAATTTAGACTGAACATGGTGAAGATTACACATGGTTTTAAAGCAATATTAGAAGCATTAGCAGTTTCAAATAAACTAATATCTAATTACAAATTAGCTTGCATTAACCAGCCTTTATCTGTATAGAATTTAGTTATTTTAATCTGTCAATAGTAAGAAAGCAAATGATACTATTACAATTCATTAATTGAGAGCTGATCAACATAGCACCGTAGCAAAATTGTATTTGAGTAAATTATTTAATGTCATGAAAAAGCATAATCTTCCTAGAAGGTCAACTGTGATAGAACATGCTCAGAAGAACCCAAATGATCTCTTCCAAGTGTAGTTTTCCTTAAAAGAGAAGTTAGTGTGTTTATACATTTAAAAATTGTGATGAGGATTAATTTATTAAAAGCACTGACCTTTGGGACAATTAGTGAATATGCATTTATTAATCCTTAAAGGAAATCACATGGATACCAAGTAGAAACAGTAGCAAAATTTGTTCAGCACATTAAGATTAAGTGATAGATAGCCATGCTTCACTTAACAATGGAGAAACATTCTTAGAAATATCTCATTAGGCTGTTTCATCACTGTGCAAACATCATAGAGTATACTCACAAGCCTCAGTACAGAGCAGTCACCCCACATGGCCACTGATGCAGGCAGGAGGTCCAGTAAACATGCTGTATGAGGCTGCTGCCAGTGTAACACAACATACTGTTTTGTTTTTGTTTGTTTATTATTTTACTTTATGTGTATGAGTATATTGCCTGCATGTATGTAAGTGCACCTAAGTCATGCAGTACCAACAGAGGTCAGAAGAGGGTGTTGGAGCCCTGGGAACTGTAGTTATGGATGGTTTGTTAGCCACCATGTCAGTGCTGAGAATTGAACTCAGGTCCTCTGCGAGAGCAACCAGTGCTCTTAACCGCTGAGCCATCTCTCCTGCCCCGGCATACCGATTTTTATTAACATATATTTTATAAATGGATGGAGTACCTTCTAAAATAACAATGAAAATACAATGTGGTGAGGGCATAAATCAGTAATGATCAGGTTTTTTATCACTGTCCTTTTTTTCTACTGACTGTTTTCTATATGCTATCATTCTGTGTGACTGACAATGCAGTGGGTTTCTTTGTGCCCAGTATGATCAGGACCACAATAATAACACACGAATAATACATTCTGCAATGAAATTACTATGAGTATGTCACCAAGTGTTAGGAATGTTTCACTTCCATTATCCTTTTCTGTGATCACCACGTGTGTGGCCTGTTGTTGACTGACACATTGTCAGGCAGCTCATGGCTGATCTTTTAATGTGCATGCCTTGTGAAATGGGTAGATTAGTATTTGGAATCATCTAACTTTTATTACAAAGTCTGAAGGAAAACTTACCGAGAATGCTAGTGAATAAGAAATTCCATTGTAAGAAGGAATAATAATATAATTTTAAAGGAAAATTCTAATATGCATAGTATAATTTTTATGGGATCATTTCTTATTTGAGGATCAGTATCTATCTTTTTAATATGAAAAAGCAGAAAGAACAAATCTTTATTTTCTCCATTTTAAATACTTTAGCTCGAACAAAATTGCTGTTTCATTTGCTACACTTGAATGAAATATAAGAATTTACCTCTTATGCTGCAAACATCTATGTGAAAAATTCTTTTAGGATTTTAAGTTCAGCTTCTGACTTTCATTCTTTTAGCATGAGGAACATCTATGCAAAATGTTACCTTCATTCATTCTTTCTAAAAAATATTCTTTGAGTATCTACTGTGTGCAAGTACTGTACCACTTATGAAATACACAGCTGGTTATAAGACAGATATGTGCTACCCAACATCATATGGTCTAAAACCTAGTGAATGTCTAATCACACTGTGAGAGTCCTCTGTTGCTAGGGTTGGAGTCAGCACAGGCAGCACAGGGAGATGGCGTGTCTACTACATTTTTCCTCTCTCTTCTTTCAGTGCTGGACATCCAGACCACCTCCCACTTCCCCCATTACAATTGCAGTGACATAGATACCCTCACTAGCCTCCCCTTATGGACCCAAGTCAGAAGTTTTTTTAGATATTCGTATATGCCAAGAAATAAACACATCAAGTTGAACATTTGGTGTTGGCTGAATTAATTTGGCTGTTTTGCCAGCTGCTCCTCCAGGGTGCTGCTCTGTCTCCTTTCCCAGCGTTCAGTACATCAGTGTCTCCACAGTAGCCTCAGTTGCTACTGTGCTGGTATCAGTGCATCAGTGTCAGCAGTGGCTGCATGGGTCTTAGCCTTCCTTTACTGACTTGGGTTTCTGCCATAACTAGGTGGTTCAAGAATTTTTTTCATATCAGCATTTCAGTTTGTGCTAGGTAAATTGCTTGGTCCTTACCCTTGATTGCTTTTGTTGAAGTTTCTGTCTTTAAAACTTGATTTTCAAGAGTTTCTGATGTATATTATCTGAATTGAAATGATGTTTTCTTTAGGCATGTGATGGGACAAAATCTGAAAGCAAGATTCCTAACTGGGAAGTACTGTCATCTAAAGTGCCTGGAACCTGTGATGGTCTTTCAAATGGCTGTGGTCCCTGGTCCACCTTCATTTTCCAGTATTATAAAATATTTTTCCAAATTGCCAATTACTCTTCCATTGCAGCTTTGCACTTGAATCGCTGTAGCACATGATTCCCCTGTCAGCTTCAAAGTTCACGGATGGGCAAGCTTACTGCAAATACTTTACCAAAAGTATGAGCAGTTAAGCTTTTGTAGTTTACTAATATTGGGCATTGGGCACTATTTACATTGTCTGATCATATACGTATATGTTTTCAAATTCTTTGTGATTTGTAATCAGTGGTAATTTCTCCCCCAAACATCTTTAAATCCAGACATTATAAAAAGCAGCATTTTTGAAAAGATTTCTGCATAGAAAATACAGTGTTAGACATAGAGATATTAAAGTGAATGAAAGTAGATTCAAATAAGCATAGCAATGTTCCCCTTGAAGTTCAGTTGGATGCATTCATGCATTCATTAGCAAAAATCACATACTGATCATCTCAGTCAGACATAGCACAAAAAGTTCTTGACCCAGAGGAATCTACAATAAAGACTCAGTGATTCGATAAATGAGCATAATTATAGTATAATCTTATATCTATATGTTAGAGAAAGACTGCAGAGAAAGGACCATTCCAACATGAGAAGATCTGGGATGATTTCCTGGAGAATACTGAAAATATAAGCAGGAAGAGTTCACATAGAGATAAAAGGAGTGACATGAATCACTCAGCATCATGGGTTTAAACAATAGTGGATTGAGACATTTAGAACTGCAAGATTTTATGTTTCTTTTATAATAGTTAAGTAACTAGAAAATGGAAAATTTAATTTTTAATGTGTTCTCCTTTTTAACAATACACAGGCCTCTTGTACTCAGTGATTCAGGTGATGAAAGCAGGAAACATCCTCAGTTTTGATAGCTTCCTGATAAAAGAGATATGAAAAATGGGTTCAGAGCATGCATTTACTTTGGTGAATTGAATGAGTTTTAACTAAATGAATTAGAACTTCTTAAATATAAAAAAAAAGTTTCATAAGTACAGGTTCAAAATATCAGTGGGAAAAAAAAAATCAATTCCCAAAGCCAGTTTCCACAGTTACAATAGTCAGCTGGCTCATTCCCATCTCCCACAGAGGCTGGTGCTTGTAGTTCAATTTTAAAATACCTTCTTTGGAAGACCAATAAAGTAAGAATATGCCCGTTGGTGATATATAACTCCTTCATCAGCATTTATTTATAAAATGGGTCCTTAGAAGCAAACTAGTGAATGAGCCCTGATCATTGTGGCAGCCTTTGGAATGAGAATAGTGTCATTAATAAAATACATTTTTGTCAGTAGAAAACTTAATATTCTTGTGTATATAAAAAGACAGAACTGTTCTTTTAAGAAACTATAAATTTACTTTTCTTTAAACTAAAAACATGGTTTTTACTGTTGGTACAGACGCATTTCCTTTTGCTTTTTACTGCATCAAAGTACATTTAAATTTTACTACCTTAACTATCTTTAGGTGAAATTTTCAGTGAGCACAGTAGCAATAAATGCACTCACATCTAAATCACATTTTTATAGAAATATGAAAGTCCATCCTTTAATTCATATGGAATCTCAAGTGATCTGAATAGTCAACTCAAACCTAAAATGAACAAAATTATAGAGCTCACACTTCCTCATTTAAAAACTTGCTACAAATCTAAATACAACATTGTGGTGCTGGCACAAGGACAGCCATGCATGTCAAGGGAACATAATCAGGAGCTCAACAGCCAACCCTTACATATGTGATAGCCATTCAGAGGAAAAAAGACAGGCTCTTTATACAGGATGGCAGGGAAAACTGGACATCCACATGCAGAAAGTGAAGATTGGACTCTCACCTAACACCATATAACAAAAGTTACACCAAGTGCGGTGTCTTCCTTTGATTTGTGACTGCTGATTCAACCTCATGGTAGTCATAGGTCTACTTAATGATTTCCTTTGATTTGTGACTGCTGATTCAACCTCATGGTAGTCATAGGTCTACTTAATGATTTCCATTTCTCTGTGATCTACCTTAGTGTGTTGTATGCTTCTGAGACTATGTCCACTTTTACCTAAATTCCACTTTATTTCCATATTCTTGTTCATAGTACTCATAATCATTTCTCTTTCTGCCTTGTTGGCTATAATGTTTGTACTTGCACTTCTGAGTTTGGTAAATGTCTCTCTCCCTCTCCTTTTTTCTCTTTCTTCCTTTCTCTCCCTTTTCCCTTTCATTTTCTCCTGCTGTCTCTCCTCAGTCAGTACAGCTAAACGTTTGCCCATTTTATTGACCTCTTAATGAACAAACTTTTGGTTTTGTTTTCTCCTTACATCTGTTGGCTATTTCATTTATCTCTGGTCTTAGTGCTTGCTTTCCTGTTTTGGATTCAGTTTGTTCTTCTTTTCCTAGTTCTTTGTGTTGTAAAGTTTCGTTGTTAATTTGATGCCTTTCTTCTTTTCTAATACCCTTTTGGCTATATTTTTACCACCTTGACATTACTTTATGTCAGTAAACATAAAGGAGAAGTTTATGGAATTTTACTTTACAGTTAAATCTTATACTAATACATGACATGTTAGTCATAAAAATACACAGGATGTAAATCAGAAGCCTGAGACTCAACTTCATAATCATAAATAAATTACTTAAATTTTTAGAAAGAGACAGAAACTTGAAAGCAAGCTGTTGCTGATGGATCTCTTTTAGTTCATCTCAAAACCTATTGTATTAGCTTAGTAGGACTGATGAAAAAGAGCCCCCCAAATTGGATTATTTAAACAGCCAAAGATTTGTTTTCTCTTTCTCTCCTGAGAACACCAGTCATGCTGGATTGTGGCCAATTCATGATCACCTCTCCCAAAGGTGATTTTTCTTGCGATGTAGTTACATTTTGAAGTAGTAGGATTGTAACTTAAGCATATGGGAATTTCAGGAGAATATAGCTCACATATGAACACAGGTGAAGCAGTATATACACATAAGTAGATATGAGTAACTGTAAATTTTCTCTAATTCAGTAGGAATCTATAGGGAATAAAATGTAAAGAAGAATGTCTCACTTCAACCCTTCAATGGCCCTGGAATACAGGATTCTGGGAAGCATGGCTCCTAATAGGTGTGTGGTTCAGCTGTGTGTTGAATTGTACTGAATGTACACCAGCACCTCTCCATGATGATACTGCCATCTCTCCCAGTCCACCAAATGCAGAAAGATTTATCAGACTTAGTAAGAAGAAAATATATATACTAGTAATACACATAATATAAAATAAATATGAAGTATTTTTACCGGGAACAAATATTTTAGGAATAGAAGTTCAAAATTTGTATATAATTTCATTACCTTAATATTTTATTATGGAATATATTATATTCATAAATGAATTAAGAGTCAGAGCTAGGCATGATGGCCTACACCTGTCTTCCAGGCTAAGGTGACTGAGGCAGTAGGATTACAGTCTCCAGACCAGCCTGGGCTTCATAGTAAGACCCTGTCAAAAATTTTCAGAAAAAATCAAACAAGAAAAATTCTGTGAAAAGGTATAAAACACCAAATTCTTCTTTTCTTTCTTTTCTTTTCTTTCTTTCTATGCTAGGTTTAGAGCCCAGGGACTTGATCATTCTAAGTAAATGCTTTATGATGAAGATACATCTCCAGCCCAGACAGTACATTTCTTATATTGTTAGGTAAATCATGTCTCATGAATATATTATGGCTCCAATACAGAAGCATTTTAGACATCCAGTGGAGACATCCAATAGGACTTGAAAAGCCAATAGAATTTTCAACACAGTTTCTAAAATTTTCTTTTCATGCAACTAGACCCTGCACTATTAATTTTAATTACATTTAAAGGAAACAATTGAAGAAATCAAACTATTAGAAACAACATTTTAGACATTCAAACTTAAAATATTTGACTTGGTGGGTTTTTTAATATAGAATTTCTATAGCAACTTCTCCAATTAGGAAAAAGGAGAACGCTGCCAATACCCTGAATATGTTAAATGGATGGTTGGTTCTGGGTATTCTGTGCTGTATTATCTATCCATCATTATGATAGAAGGAGTTGATTCAGAAGGACTTCACTTGCCCTCCAGCCACATGAAAATGCCGGATAAAAATACATCAGAATCATTAGACACATACATTTTCTGAGCATATCTGTTCACTTGAATAAAGTAAAACTTGTGAGCAATTATTCATATATGGACTTACATTAAGATATATGTATTAGTTCACAGAATCCTGTGGTATGAAATTCAAGATTTTAAAGTCCATGTTATATTGTAATAGCCTTGTACGTTACATTGTAGTCACAAAGTAATGTAAGCTTCATGATAAATGTCCTTACAGCAGAATCAATCAACTTTCAGTGGCTGCTTTATCAAGCCTAGTTTTACTTAATTAAGGAGCCAGCTCGTCTAGGTAATGCCATTATTTTAGTGTGTAGTATATATATATATATGATCTCATCCTACCTCAGAGAAGAGTTGCACAGAGCTGCTGTTAAACTTGATTAAATAGTATTGATGAAATATGAATATATTAAAATATACACAGATAGTTCTAAAAAGACAAAACATTAAATGCCTTGGTGAGAAGTCTTCAACTTCCACCTCTAGAGCACCTCATAAAAAATCTTGCCCACTTTTCAGCATACCCTTCATTTTAAAAGAAAGAAAATAGGTATGAATCGCTAATAACCAACATGCCAACTGTCACAGTAAGAGTCACGTTAATGTTTAGTTTGTGTGTGTGCCCATGTGTGCCTTCTCCTTATCTGCCACAAGAGACATTCTGAGGGACCGAGAGCCAACTACACTAGTGTTCATGATGCGTTCATAGGTTGCTATTAGAATCACTTAAAGTAGAAACTAAAAATACAGATTTCTAGACACCAAGATTAAGTCTGGAGGAGGACCAGCTCTGTAGGTGATTTTCAGCCAGACTCACCACTAAAGCCGCTTATTAATGTTATGAACAGAAAATATTTAGTGACCTATCATATTCAGTTTTAGACAGCATTATGACTCATTTGGCTTCTGTGAAAGTCAAAGTTTATCAGAAGTCACAGAACTATTGAAATCTTTTTCATTTTCGAAATTTAATTTTTTTTTGAGACTTAGTTTTGCTATGTAACCCAGGTTTGCCTCAAACTCATGATCCTACTGCCTCCACCTTCAAAATGCTGGGATTATAGGAGCAGAATGCCCCTGCTCAAATTTTTTTTATTCTTTGAAAATCATATTAGCCCATTTGTGCTGAAAATTTAAAAGGTATACTAATTTTTGCCTGGTCTTAATTCTAATTAGTATAAACTGTTATATCTCTGAGGCTTAGAAACAAAACATCAAAGTATGACTAAGGCTTTGTTTACTATATGTTGGCCACTAAGTGAAATTAAATTTTTTGTTTTTCTGTAAATATCTGTTGTGTTGATCAGCTTTGCATTGTGACAAAATACCTGATATCTACAATTTAAAAGGGAAAATGACTGGTTTTGGCATACAGTCTTATAAGTTTTAGTTCATGATGGACTAGTTCCATTACTTTGGGACTGAAATGAATGTATGGTAGAGACATCCTCTCATTCTGGTAAGCCAGGAAGCAAAGCCAGGGCTATGGGGAGGGACCAGTAACTTACTTGTCTACCATGTATAGTTTCCACCTTGTCACAAGAGTCTATTCAGAGATGAATTCGTTGATAAATTAATCCATTGGGAAAGTTATAGCCTTCATGATCTAGCGACGTGTAAGCACTGCTGCACTGGGGAACAAGTCCTCAATACATGAGCCTTTGGGGGAACATTTCATACCCATACTATAACATCTGCATGCGACATTATGCTCTGGCCAATTTGGGAAAGAGCTAATCGTTGTTACCAATTTACAGTCATCCAAAATCTTTCTGATAATAGTAATGCTTACTGGATATCCATTGTGTATCATAAATTGTGTCAAGAGCTTCATATTCATCATTAAATATTTCTCACAATACCTGTGTGGTTATTACTATTATCTCCCATTTACAGGTAGAAAAACTAAGGTGTAAAACGTTTAAGAAATCTCCTGAGTGTTCCTTTCAGCTAGAAATGCAGAGGCTAGGAGATGTAGTCAAACCCATCTGATTCCAGAGTTCATGCCCTCTCCCATCCTGTCTCCTGAGCAAGAGACATGAACACCTGACCGGGCTGTTTAGAGAACGTCTGAGACAGAAGCCAGCCTCGCTTCCACTCTCATGTACTTCTGTCCTTTACAAGTATGCACAGTGGGGCCTTCTTAGTGCCATATGGAAGAAAGCAACGTTTTTAAACTGCAAACCTCTGAACTAGAAAGAAGCCCATTGATCATCTATGTGGACAGTGGAAAGAAGTTATCCAACCATGTTTTAGAAAAGAAATGAAAGGACAAAGAGATTAAACAACTTGTATAAAATCACATATTTGTTAAAGGATATCTTGTTAGCAATAGACTAGGATAGAAAGCAGACTTTCTTTTGAAATGTAAGGCTTGAAGTTCTGCTAAATTTCCCAGAGTAGAAATACAGGCCCATGCTATAGACATCTTGTTTTGTCTGAAGCAGAGTAAGTTCTGGGTCTCTTGATCATTATTTCTGCATCCAGCCATCTTTTTATCATGGATAGCCAAGAGATTTGTCTACCTAGGAACTGGCAGATTTTACTGGAGGAACATAAAAGATGAAATTAAAAGTGAAATGATTTTTTTTCAAAACCCCAGTCTAATATATTTCTAGCAGCTATACAGATAAAAATCAAATACTGACATTTGACTTCCCTGTCATGGTCTTCATGTTCTGTGCCTCCTCCCACTTCTTTTCATCCCAGGGAGTCTGATGTATGCTTAGCAGTAAGCGTGTCTCACCTCACTTCATAAATGAGTCATAGACACTTCAAGCAGCAGGTGCAAGCTTTAACTCTATCTTCCAGTAAGTGACTGTTGTGTTAAAGAATCACTCAGTTATGGTGCTGTTAGGAAATTCTTCTAGCCAGATATATAGTACATTTCATGAGATGCTGGAAAATGTTTGGTAAGAACTGACTAACATAATTCTTTAAGCTGAAATATGAGTTTTAAAATGAAAAAAAAACCTTTAAAATTGAAGAACACTCCATGTGGAGGTTAGTACATGATATAACAAGAAAGACCACAGTGGGTAGTGCTGCTTTGTCATAATTTTTTTTAATAACAGAAACAGGATACCACAAGAAATCCTGTAATATAATCAAGGAGAACCTGAAATGAAGGTGAAAAAAGAAGCATTGTTTTCGAGGCATGGGAACATTAAATGGATGTGGTTTGTTAGTGGAGTACCAGGGAATATTATATTTTCCTCAATATAAACAGATCTTGTAGGAAAAGAAATGGAGGAGAGTGACCATTTGTGATAAACAGACTTTTCAATAGACTTGAAATTCCCTGAACTTGACAAAGAAAACCAAGTATTTACGCAAATCTGAAAAGATAAATAATGTACTATTCAGATCTAATAATACCCTAAGGGAGATGAAATGCTTTCTTTAAAACAAGTCATAATACTGTTACAAAAGTAAAGTGAAATGTTAGACAGTTTAAAATATCTGAACATTTACAGAAGTCTTTTGATGGAGAACACAGACTCTAGTAGAAATCTTGGGATGAGACCATATTTTCTTTAAAAACCATCAAAATATAGTAGACAGTTAGTTACTTCCAATTCTATGACTCGTATTCACACTTTTGTTATAACACTTAGCACATGGGGATGTCTGTTTCATGCTTCTGTTCCTACTAGCTGTGATTTAATAGCAGAAATAGACTCATAGATCTCAGATCTCCAGGACCTATTATAGTGCCTCACACATTGTAAGTGCTGAATAGCTCTGTGGGAAGCAGATGGTAATAGGGGAAGAGAAGGCACTAGGCTCAGAGGGACAAGAAAGCTGTCTGTGAGACGTCTCAGCTGCCACCTTATGGAGACCACGCTGGCTGTCACCCCCCCCCTCACTGTGCTGTGTGTCTCTCCAGTAGCACTGACTATCTTAGTGGAGAATGGATGGGTTTGTTATGTTTGTTGGTTGTTTCCCCCAGTTAGAATGTGAGCGTTGAGGAAACGTGGACCTTTTCTTTAGAGAGTAATATATTTGAGTCTTGATATAGTAAGTACCTGAGTATTTCATTAAATAAATTAAATTTCTAAAAGACTGAAAATTTATTAGTGTATCTTCATTGCCCAGAGCAATGGGTTTCATGAGAAGGTTTTTGTTCAGGTGTATCGTGCACTTTGACCATGTTCTCCGTTCTTTCCTGTCCCCTCCCACTCACCACTGTCCTCTTCATCAGTGTACTGTGTTTCTCTTGAGAATGCCATGAATCTATAAGGAATTCAGAAAGCTCCTGTTTGCCGTGGGCCTTTGATTGTATTTGTTTTTCTGTGTCACTGCAGCACCCAGGACCTTTCCTCTGGGCCTTTGCACAGGAGCAGACTGTTGCTTCTTTTTCTAACTCAAGTTCTTTTATTGAAACTTACCTTTCAACAGCAGTGTTACCTGCTACAACCTGAAATAGGATTTCATAATATTATAAATAGTTTGTAGGAAGCTTATTTCAGTTATACAGGAAGAATACAGGTCTGGCAGATATTTTCTGTGGACTGAGAGTAAACTGACTTTATGGCCACATCTCTGAAAAGAAAGCTTCAATTATGGGTTTAAAGCTTAAGCGATCCTTCCTTAGTGTTTGATATCATGCTACTTAAAATAAGAAACTATGTTTTTTAAAATAATTCAAAATTAGGAACACATAACACAACTCTGATTTTTATTTGATTAAATGAATAAGACTAAGTGTCTTCTTTTCTCAGTACTGTATGGGAAGAAAGTGTGCAGGAGTGAATGAAACACCGACAGTCTTTGTTCTAAGCATGGTTGCAGTGGTTCAGGGTGGGAATAGTAGTCTAAAGAAAAACAATTGGCTAATATTCCAGATAATTTAAATGACTCCTTCCTTAGATTTGATTGCAAGGAAAAGTCTTTCAGCCTGAGTCCCACAGAATGAAAAGTCAAAAGATTGTATAGCAGAAGGAATTCATCCTAAGAAACAAACCAGAGTGGCTTCGCTCTGTTAAGCAATGAAAAGTGACAAAAAGGCAGTACCAAGAATGCAGAAAACTAACCAGTTGTCAGATCATTTTAATTTATAATCTGAAGAAGAAAATAAAAATGAACATTTCAATACACGAAATTAGAAGTAGCACAAGAAATCTTTTATATAGTTTTAAATTGAAGTTACATTGAACTGTTATAAAATTTATTTATAACATCAAAAAAATCAGTTTTTGGAAAAAGTTTTCCAATATCTACTTATATTTTCCATAAGACTTACTGAATTATTGATTTGCTCCACCAGAGAACTTCCTCTTTATAATGTGAATTCGGTGGTATTTGAAATGAAATTGGTAGCTTGGGACAAAGAATCACAGTGCATGACCTTATTTTTACATATTGGATCAATGGCAGGTGTCATTTAAAAGTGAATCACCCATAACAGAAAATAAAGGGACTCAAATTCCACAACACAGTATTTCTAACCAGATTCTGATAAGTGGTGGCTACATAATAAATAAGCATTGTTAAAAGTTTATTGAAAACTGAGGCCAAACTATATATGTAAAACTTATATATGTAGTATATTTGCACATTATATATGATCTGGTTTAGAAGAGTAATTTTTTATTTGTGTGTGTGTGTGTGTTGCCAGAGATCTGTGTGTGTGTGTGTGTGTGTGTGTGTGTGTGTTGCCAGGGATCTGTGTGTGTGTGTGTGTGTGTGTGTGTGTGTGTGTGTGTGTTTTGCCAGGGATCAATCCCAGATCCTCACACATTCTGCTAGGTGAGCACAACTTCCAGTCTCATGTCTTAAAGACTGAATGTCATGATATACTTAATACTATGCTTCTATTTTAAGTAAGGTATAAGTATTTATTGTATGTCAGGGATTTTATTTAGGTAAACTTGTGCTTTAGATGATTAGTCTATATTTTCCTCTCATATCAAAATAAAATTACTACCTGACTAAAATTACTGAGGGCCGCTAAGAAGCAAAGCACAGTCTGTGTTGACCAATTCCAGAGATTACTGTCCAAGAAAAAACATGTTTAGATGATAATTTTGAATCGCACATACTCATGCACACACACGTATGCACGTGGACACACACATTCCTTCAGGAACTGAAACATGATTTCTTTACCCCAGAGAAAAATATACTGGCTCCCTGCTGTCTGTATATCTCGCTAGTCAGTAAACTGACTAAGAGGCTCCTCACAGCTTCAGTGATGCAGCACCATAGTGACCGAGTGGAACTTGAAAGCAGCTGAAAGGATTGCGTAACTGGAAAAGGTTAATGCACTCTCCTTCGTTGTGCCGCCCTGACCTTTTGAGTCTGTGTTGGCATTTGGGTTGCATACGGCGGATGTTCTAGCTGTCCTTACACAGCACCCATTCTTCCTACAAGATTGTTTTCTCAGTTCTTTCTTTTTCTATAAATTTCTCTTTGTCCTTCAGGTCTTGGCCAAGGAAATTTCCTCAGAAAACTCAGTTGCCTTCTTGCCTTACCCAGCATCCGGCTTAAATGCAGTCCATGCTCTCGTTACTCTGCAAGTTTCCCTCATGATGCATATAATATTATTGTGTTGTGTTGTTTGGAGGCAGGATCTCGTGCATCTAGACGTGCCTAGAGCTGGCTCTACAACCCACAAATGGCCTAGAACTCCTGATCCTCATGCCATCATCTCCCAAATGCTAGGGTTACAAGCACATGCCACCCTGCCTGGCTATGAGGTATCTTTGGTGATTATTTTCGGTGCCCGTTTACTTACTGCATTGTCAAGTTTACGAGAGAAAAGATCTATCCTAATTGTTAATCACTTTACTCTTAAGCTTAAGAAGGAACTTGTGAAGTAATTATTAGTTGTAAAAATATTTATTGAACAAACAGAAGGAATGTAAATTACAGCACAAATTTCCCTCTGACTGAGACAGTTTTCTTTGTAGTCCATCTCCTCAGACTCAAGAGTCCCACCTTATTGTGGAGTATAAATGAAGCATTTATTTGGAGCCACTTTAACTTGAATTTGAGGAGCAAAACATGTTTAATCTGTATTGTACCTTTCTGTTATGAAGTTTCATATCAGCAAGACATTCAGATTGTTCCTGAAAGACATCTTTAAACACAGTGCCTGAAGTGGGAGTCAGTTTATGATGAGCTGCTTAGCTTGGTTCCTAAGGTGGCCATTTTGCAGACCGTTTTTCACTGTTTATCAGTCACTGAGCTAGGAGTAGAACTCCCTACAGGCAACAGTCCGCTTACAGCTTGTCTGGATGATATTTGACCTGGATCTGTATACCATGAATGGTTTTCATGGCCTTTGTTTTTCCAGTACGCTGTTCAAAAATCCTGACATTTTTATTGTTTTGGAGAGTCCTCATTCATCTCTACTGTTTTTGCTTTTCAACAACTTTAAATAACTTTGTTACAAATCTTCTATCTTTATATACAGTGGAAAATAATTAATGTGTCCACAAGCTAAATAAAACATCTATGAAAAGTATTCATTTTAAAATTTTCTTGCCAGCATGATATCAAGCAATGTGAAAAACTCAAGCATTTGTAGCCAGTCAATATATAACTTTCCTGAACAGAATGGAGAGCAGACGTCTTTGCCACAATATATATTTATGAGAGTACAAGAAAATTCATCAGTAAAGAAAAAGAAGGAAAAAGCAGAAATCGGACTTTCTTGTGATTAAGGGCGTCAATCCTATTTTCTGTGCATACCTGATATTATACTAGTCACATTGTAGTATAAAGAGTAAATGAATAATAAGTCAATGAATAATAGGTGTCTCATAATAGAACAGGAGCAAGTTTAAATGCACACATACTTTACAGATCTTTTAAAGTATGTTATACAATTTTATTGCATTAGTGCCTGAAGACTCAGATAAAATCCTTTAGATCTTTTATGTTAGTCCAGAATGATTATACCCACAAAAATCTTAAGATACTGTTGATCCATGTGTGAATTTATTCTTCTACTATTACTATATAGACTTAGTATAAATTTATCACTGTGGTATTGTGAGATTGTGTGCATCTGTGTGATGCACATATACTCTGATGGGGTGCGTGTGTGTGTGTGTGTGTGGTGTGTGTGTGGTGTGTGTGTGTGTTCATCTATAGTTAGTGGCTCATTACTCCTTTCCCAGGTCAGAAACCATTAAAAACTAGGATTTCTCCACCTCAAGCAGGTGATAGAAATTCTAATCTTCCCTTGCCTTGGAGTTGATCAGTAAGAAAATCTGTGACCTATTGTTTAATAGTAAATAAGACCCCCCATTTTAGAAGGGGTCTGACCTATCCCAGGAGGAATGCTGAAGAACCTGGACAGGCAGGCCCTGCTCTTGTTTCCTGCCCAGCTCACTTCACACTAGATAATGCCCTTTTCCCAGTCACATTTTGATGTGCTGCCATGCGTCACTCATGTCTGTGCAATGAAGTTTTCACAAAACCCCAAAATGAAAGTTTAGAGAGCTTCTAGACAGCTGAACGGGCAGAAGTTACCGAAGGGAGGTGGGCCAAGAGAGTGCAGAGAAGCTGTACGTTCTTTTAATGCTGCATCCTGTGTATCTATTTACAGTCTGTGTAATAAGTCAGAAGATCTAGATGCTTGCCTGAGTTCTATGAGATTCTGCAAAAAATTAATCCAACCTGAGGAGAGAGTTGTGGGAACCCCAATTTACAGCCTTTCAGGAGCTTAGGAAAGCAACCTAGGGGCTGTAGGATGGCATCTGAAATGGGGGTATTGAGGGCAGTCGTAGGTACTGAGCACTTAACCTATGAACTCTAAGACTATCACCACATGATGTCAGAAAGGAATCGGAGGGCACCCTATGGTGTTCACTGCGGCAAAACTGATTGCTGACTTGCTGCTAGGGAGAAATTCTCATCCATTTTGCAATCATAGAAGTAATTTGTTTGTGAACAATGCAAAAGAAGACTGAACTCAAGTCCTGTGTTTGCTGTTTATGATATTGAAAAAATTATAATACTTTCATCAAACTGTATGAACTTGTGGCTGGTTTCATTTCTTAATAAATGTGCTCAGTTTCCTCATCTACATAATGAGTTTATTAGTAGTGTCTTTCTCATAGTGGTGTATATTTACGGAATGATTTTATGTGTTGGCACACAAAGTTGTTTGGAAAAAGGCCCGGCATATACTAAGTGCGATATAGGTGTTAACCATTGATTCCGTAGAATGGGGACTCCTCGAGGATAGGGTTCTGTCGACTCCCCTTCACTCTTATATCCTCAGTGATGACAGTAGTGCCTAATGTATGGTAAGCACAAATACTTATTGGACGGATATGCAATTTTCTCATCTACAAAGTAGAAATAATGAGGATAACAACCTCAAGTTTTTATATTCAATTAGGCAATATATATAAACAGCATAAAGTTAGCTATTATAATCATAATTATTATTGTATGTAAAGGGATGTGATTAGGATTGGCATGTCCAAATATTTGTTCCACCTTTGTACTCCTTGGCCATTCTGCTTTGAGGACTCATGACTTTGATCTTTACAGAATCATTTCCCCTTCATTACTTGGCTCAGATCAGATCACCATGTTTTACCTTAATCAATAAGTTTATTTTCTTACTTCTATGGACATGTTCTCTTAAGCGATAAAGCCAAATATTACCATTAATCTCACTGCAGGAATAATGAAAATACTGACCATTTCTTATTTTTTCTCTTCTTATGTGCAAAATATGTTTTTACCTCCAAATTCTGTAAGAGTTTTGGATTGACCAGCTGCTAAAGTGTAACATCTGTTCTTCACTTTCAAGATCTGTCAAGTTAAAACTAAAAATACTTTTGAAAAATAAGATTTTACAACTTATTTCTACCTATTGACATAAGCCTAGAAATGGGAGAAAAGATACTGTATTTCAGATTTCATATTTAGGTCATGCAAATATCTTGATGAGTTTTATGAGGACGACAACTCCAGGTTTAACATGACTTTATAGGTACAATAAACATTACAGCTTTAAGTTTGGATTGTCAATATTCATTTTAGATCAAGAAATGTTCATTCAGTATAGTGATAATCATATTTATCAGTTGTTTTGTGTGTCACAGCTCTCATCTTTGTTTTACATGAGTATGTGAGGCATCTGTGATATGGAACCCAGAGCACTAAACTGAAGGCATTCATGTTTAGGACCTGCACTGCCACATTAAGCAAGCAATTTAATATTGTGGAGTCTTTTTTGGCACATCTACAAAGAAGACGCTTTCTGAGAATTGATGTAATAATTATGTGGTATATTACTATCATGTGTTTTTGTAAACTCTAAAGTATATCTGTTTGCTATGCTAGTTCATAGTCATTAAGCTGCTTACTGTGATAGCATATGAAAGGCATGTCTGTTTATCTTCTAAAAGATGCTTTTCATGTTTTCTGATAGAATCCTTTTTCAGGACCATATTTTTATTTTTAGAAGGCAACTTACTCTGTTTATTTGTGACTTTTATTCTCTATTATGTTTGGATGAATATAGAATTATAAGTAATTTGGATTGCTGGGTTATGATGATTCTGGAACTGCATTTAGTCTTATGTAATGAAATATACTGACTTGTCACTGGAGAAACATATCTCAAACCATATAGATGATGTAGCTATATGTTCTGTACTTATCTTCTGATTTGGACAATGGCAATTTCCAATTTGTCTCAGTAATTTATATTTACGTGAAATTTCAAATTGATTAGGGAGTGACCGTAATTATATCAGAATGAAATAAAGACTAATAGCCAGACTTATTAAAAACGTAAACCAACCCATGTATGGTAATATATAATTTTAATGCCAGCACTCAGGAGACTGAGGCAGAAGGATTGTGAATCTGAGGCTAGACTGAGCCTTTCTCAAAAACAAAAAGCAAAAGAGCAAATAATAGTAAAGTATCATTAAATATATATCTTTATATAAAAAACAGAAATATTGTTTATATAGTGTTTATTATCCGTGGGAAAGCAACTGACCATAGAACCAAAAAAAAAAAAAAAAAGCCGAGTTCTAAAATTCCTCAATAACTCCAGGATTTTCTCCAAATTATTACCTAAAACTGCAGTTCTCTGGTCATTAATGTGTTCTGTCTTGGTAATTAGGTGTCAGTTCTTTCTGCCTTAAAATTTTCTTCTTCCAAGTAAAGTGGCTTTCTTCACCTCCCTGAATTCTCCCAACTCTTTGTTCTGGTCTCTTGTCATTCATCTCTATCATTTCATAATAAAAACTCTCTAAAATCCTCCCAGGACAACCTTGTTTTGAAGTTGCAAGAGAGAACCAATGCTTGGGTAGAAATGGACACATCTAGACTCTTCATGCTCACCTCTTCTTTAAGCAGCGCATAGACAGCTCAACAGGATAGCAACAGGCTCCTCCTCCCACGCACGCTCTAGCAGAAACCCGGTATTTCCCTTTCAGCAGCAATGTCCACACATCAAGATATTCCTAAGTGCCAAACCAAAGTTTTCCACCATCTCTGGCCACTTTATTTCTTTAGGAATTCTCTGCTCAACACTCTCCTGTGTGATATTTTCCTCCTGCCAGGAAATTAGAAATGTCATATCAACATTTCCAAATTTTTCCAAGAGAATAATGGTCACATTACTAACTGATAAACTTCCCTCTCTTCAAGTATAATTGAATTCATATAGCAAAGCTGTTTCCCTTTATTATCCCATTCTGGCAAATATCTCGATGAAGAGACTTTCAGCCACTAATTCCTTCTGAGAGAGAGTAAACACATGCTTTACTCTTCAATCTATTTTTTCTAGTATATAAGATAGGTGTTTCATTACATTCATGTTTTCCAAACAATTCCAGAGGCATAAAACGTATTTTACATTACAATTCAATATACGATGTACATATATGTCAAACAATACTGTAGTTGATGTACTCACTACCTAAGCTAAGCTCTGATTCTTTTATTTCATTTTATTCTTTAAAATGCTGATCAAAACTTGATAAGTTATTTTCAGAACTCACTAAAACTTCATGACCCACAGTTCACATAAAACATTATTCAGTTTCCAAAAGTCTGGAGTTTTCTTTATTCTTATAATGAACTTCTCGCTTAATAAAACAATAGCTTCTATTCTCTTAGTGAAAGCAATCTGGTATGAAACACTGCTCCTAGAGTTTTCTATTTTTTGTCAATGTTTTTTTAAAAATGTTATTAGGGAAGTGAATAATGAACAGGAAATCGAACTAAAAATTAGAGTGTTAATGAGAAAAGATGAAAGTCTATCAGAAAAAAAAAACACAGAAGAAATCGATCTACAAAACCCTTTTTGTTGTAATGGTAGTTATTTGTGCTGCAGGTTTTCTAATGTTTAGAAGACATTTTTCATACTTTCTGAATTGTGATATCAAATACTCAAAGCCCTTAGAAGGTCACATGTGACCCATCCCTTCTTTATTCCTTTGCTTTATTCTGGCCATTTGGGCCTCCCAGTTGTTCTATGTTCCATGTCAGGACCGCCTTAGGATCTTTGCATATGGGTTCTTGCTACCTCAGCTTTGGCAAACCTCTTCTTACATGTCACATAGTCAATGAAACCTGTGGTCCCCTTTCTAAACTGTAGTGTGTCCAGTAGTCTTAGCTCTATTTGCATTTATTTCACTTTTGACACTATGTCATTTATTGATGTATTGCTGCCTCCTATGCCCTCTCTGTAGGCAAGTGAGTAAACACACACACACACACACACACACGTAAATTCCATGTCAGCAGAGGCTTAACTGCTTTGGTCTCTATTGTAAGTATCTACAAACATACCTGGCATTTGCTAGGAGTTCAGTTAACTGTAACTAAACTCGAGTATTTGAATCTCCCAATACTTCAAATATGAGGTTAATGACTTGCCCATAATTATGAAAAAGTGGAGTGGTCTTTTGCCTCCTGGTAAAATGGAATCAAAATTGCTTTATACTCAGAGATGGAGATTTCCAACTTGCAGAATGTATCTTGTTAATTTATAGATTGCTTTATTTCTAGTATGTCTGTGTTGCTTCCGAATTTCAGTTAAGATGTTACCCTTTATTTATTACATATAATGATGCCTTAGCAACAATGGCCAGCTAAGTGTTTTGTGTATAGAAAAAAAGGCATTAGAGATGCCTGGAATCAAAGCAAAGTTTATGGACCACCTTGTGCTTTTGTTAGGTTTTAGTGCTTCTGTTGTTTATTTTTTAAGAATGCCTCTGTTGTGTTGACTTTTTGTTTCTAAATAAAGTGAAAGAGAAAGAGTGAAATGTAGGTTTTTCTAAAACCTGGTGAAATTTTGATAAGTCATTGGGTTATGACTTGAAAACTCCAGTTTTTCTTGCCTATGCTGAGTTGTGTGAACAGATTAAGATACAACATTAAGGGAAAATGACTACCAGAAAATTTCCCAACAGACGAATCGTCTGAGATGCTTAAGTTACTGTGTCTAATCAGCCACAGTTGTCTGGAGCTGGGCTGGCCAGGCCAGGGGAGCACCGCTCAGATTACTGTGAGGGGTCTTTCAGGCCAAAGCCTGAGACGTGCACCCCGCGCCGCCAGCTCTGCGCTGCCACCGCCCCTCTGGCAGCTGATTGGCGGCGAGCACAGCATCTCCCGGCCGGGGAGGGCGCCCGGACTGGCGGCTCCAGCCTCCAGGATCCTCAGCTCCCCTGGGCGACACCTCCGACTTCTACTGCAAGCAGCCGCTCCTCCCTTCACTGCCGCCTCTCCTTCTGCGACCCCTCCCCAGCGAAGCCAAAGTTTTGGCCACCAGGGCAGCGTATCTCCGCAGGGTCGGGCCGGGGAGGCAGGGACCGGAACCCTAGGGTCCCGCGGAACCAACCCGGCCCCCGACCCGGAGCTCTGGAACCGCAGCGGTCGCCGCGCACCAGCCGCCAAGACGCCTCGTATCTTGTACCGCGGGAAAAGCGGGTCCTCCACCAAGATGGGCCGGCAGGGCTTGGGGGGCGCAGGCACCGCGGGTCGCTCCATGCAGCGCTCGCAGAGCCGGAGCAGCCTCTCTGCCTCCTTCGAGGCTCTAGCTGGCTACTTTCCCTGCATGAACTCCTTGGAAGAAGAAGAAGGTGAGGACCCCTCTTCCAGGCCCCCTTGGATGGTGTGTCTGTAGATCCCGCAGGGACAGTGGCTGGCGGGAGGGTTGGCAGCAGGTGAGAATTCCAAATAGCCTCTGCGCTCCTTCCCGGGGACTACATGGGGGACAGAGACCCCCAAAGCGGAGACAAGAAGCTCCGTTTACTGGGTGTAGAGACTCAAGACTCTCTTGTCAAGTGGCTCTCCTAGTGAAGTTGAATTGTCAAGTGCTGGGAATTTGAATAAGCATGTGGACTTGGCGGGGGGGCGAGGTGGCACCTCCTGGGTGCCCCCACTCTGTTTGAGAGATGCACCCACTCTATTTTCCATGCTGGAAAAATAAGGAGAGATGCAGCAGCAAAACTTTGAAACAGCCTGTGAGAGTCAAGATTTGAAAGGGGGGACAGGGAACAAGGGCCGTGCAGTGGGCAGGTAAAGGGTGGACACACCGAAGGCACGTTTGTACTGTTAACATTGGGAATTTTCTTCACTAGACGTAGAGCTGTGATTCTGGCTTGTGGCTGTCTCTGCTGTTCAATGCCGTTGTAAGTTAAAGGGAGGGGACTCCCATATTAAACTTTTCACCAAGGGATTTGCAGTCCTCCATAAAGTTTTGAATAACGGGTCCTGTGTTCTCTTCTCGAAGAAGTTTCAAAAGATTTAGCAGCTAACACTGAAAATTTGTCAGTAAAAGAAGTGATGCAACTAACAGTGTCCACGGTAGAAATACTGTTTGTTAATGTACTGATGTTGACTGTGAACTGTGTCCAGCTTAAGCCTATCCACACAGTAGGTTAGCTATCTTGATGTTAACGCTATTAATGTATAGAATTAAGACTTGTTTTGCTTTTATATCACAACAGTTATCCCTTACTAGGAAATTGCCGTAGCCATAGTTGAGAAGAAATTAAACTACCTGCTTTAAGAACAGGCGGCAATAAAATTTCCCTTGTTTGGTGTTGGTGGGGGGGTCAAGGTGGATGTTAGACGATGGGTATTGTGTCTGGTCTTAACAACTGTCCAAGTTTCTTCTAGCTTACTGTTGCAGTATTTGCTATTAATGAATGCACACGGAAATACAGATATAAATAACAGAAAGATACCTCCCTATGGAAACAAGACTTTTAATTTTCATTTCTACCTTTATTTTTCCTATTTTGCACATCTACATTTCACTTGTTTCTTACAGCTATTTATTTAAAATTCTAGGAAATCATTTTAAAAAGCCAAATTGGATAAATGAGCTATCATATTGTAGCTCGAGTTTTTAGTGCTTATTACTAGCCTGAGCACTGTTTTAAGATCTTGACATGTACCTAGTCTTGAAGGTCCATAACAACCTTATGTTCTTTTATTATTTCCATTTCACAAATGAGGAAACTGAGGCCAGGTGAGATTCAGAAACTGGCCCAGACAACTAGCACAGGCAACAGACTGCCCTGGAAGTCAGGCAGTCAGTAGCACAACCTGTGTGTGCGCTCAGCTTCCTAGTCACACTAGGTCATTGTGGTACTTGGCTGTTCTTGTTCATGAGCCTAGTAAGTAATGAAGCTAGAATTCCAACTTAGGTGTGCTTGAAAATGCAAATATTTAAATTAAATATACACTATTATGGACTTGTTTCTAAACTTATTTTACACCAAGAGCTCAGTCTTGAGTTTGCTTCGTGTAAGTTCTCACCGTTCTTAAGTTCTTATTAGGGTTGTTGGATTTATAAAATACCATTCTAAAATCATTTTTGAGATAGTATGAAAAACAAATAGAATTTGAGGATTTTTCAAAATGTAGTCTGTTTATATAACTGTGCCTCATATAACAAATCCCAAAGGAGATTCCGACTTGTGCACATGAGAAACTAGAACATATTTCTGAACCATAACATTGCTTCTTGAGTTGCCAAGACAAAATGCCCCATCAGGAAGTAGCATGTTTAAAATGAGCCATGTATGTCTTTATTAGTAATGAGGGAGGAGGCATTCTCCATAAACGAATCTCCTACTGCCTCATAGTCAACTTGCAGCCACAAAAAGAAATCTCACCTTCCTTCTTAGATTTCAAAGCACTCCTTAAACTCCTGAAAGTCCTGAAATTTTAAAAACCGTTTCAACATACCCTACAGAGCTGTAAGAGAAATCACTGGCTTGGAGCAGTGCTTCTTGGCATTGTTTTTTTGTTTGTTTTGTTTTATTTTTCTATTGAGACACCCACACAGAACACATGAAGGTCATGTGGATAACATACTCAGGAACGGTATTTCAGTCTTAACTGAGAAGCCTCTTCTACCTTATAAGAAAAGGAAATCCACCCTAACATGATTTCCATGTTGACTGAGAACAGCCTATCTAAAGAAAGCAGTGGTCATGTGATTTGAAGAATCAATCAGTTGGTTCAGTAAAGTCAGTCAGATATCAAACTAGTATTTTCCTTTTCTTTACTTTCTTTTTTGTCATTTAAAAAGTGCTATGGCTTTTTTTTTTTCAGAAATAGTGCTAAATAATCACAAATATACCCTCCCTTCCACTTCTGAATTCTCATCTCATTCTTAGGCCATGTCTCCAGGCATTACTGTTCTATACAAAATGTTCCTCTGAGTCAATAAAAAGACCAAATTCTTTTCATTCATTTATTTCAAAGTATTTCTGGGGGCTGTTTGATATGAGAGTCTGAATTAGGGACCTGGGCCCCTTACCTGCTTAGAGCAGACAATGAAGACAGACAATCAGTGGAAAGAAATCTTAACTGTGACAAGTGTTGCTTGGGTAAAATACAGAGTGTAATTAGAGATCACAAGAATCCCTGATTTAGGAGTTAGAGAAAGATGCCCTCTTCGAGAGGGTGTTCAGTGTTAATCCAGGTATCGATGCTAATCAGTTTCTTGCCATCTCATATCAACAACATCTTGTAGATGTTTGTAAACAGATTGCCCAGATTCCTCAGCTAGTGAGTAGTAGAATTTCAATCAAAACCTGCAATCTGGGTCTGGAGTTTATAACCCTAACTGTGGTGTTTTACATTTTGTTTTATAACTATTGTGTTTTATTTCCTTATCATCTGTTGTGATCTTGAAAATCAATAATAATAATAATAATTATCATTAATAGTTAACCTTTTATGTGCCACCTTTCATTTCCTGGTAGTTCTTCAAGGAAGTAATTTTTCACATTTACAACTGTGAAAACATAGGCTCATATAAGTAAAATAACTTGTTCATGGATCATAAGTCTCAGTGTTGCTGACTTGAATTAAGATGAAAGGCACATTTCTGTAAACAAAGTGAGTTAATATATTGACCGATCCTTGTGGCATCTTTTTTGTACATTTACAGATATTTTTTTTAGCCTTGCCTCTAGGGATATTCCAGAGAGATGCTTTCCTTATCTTTGAGGTTTTTTTTTAAGTAAAAGTCATAGTACTTTTTCTGTTCTTTAACAGTATATGAATTACATTTACTTATCTTATCATTGGTCCCTATGGAAAGCGTTGTTTTTACCATGTAAATTCTTTGGTCCCAATACTGAATCTCCCTTCATAGTTCAGAACATGTGTGTGTAGAGTGTTTAAATATTTCATGCCATTCTGAGACTAAAGGAACTGTACTAAAGAAATGTTCCCATTCTTAGACGAAGGAACACTACAACCTCCTCTCCATTGATTTCAAGTATAAATGGTTATGCACAGTTCCTGTTAGTTGGGGGATTTGGTTTTGCAGAGGCTATCTACATGTTCCCTGTGGAACATGTAGCTGGTGTGCCTTGTTTAATTTTATAAATAATACGCAGTGAATTGTACCTCCCTGATTTTATGTCATGTCACCTTTGATTAAAATATGGTTTGGCAACCATAGAGAAGAGATCCTATCCACTTCAAATGATATGACTAAATAAATTAACTAATGTAATTTCTTCTGCATGCCAGTAACTTGAAATTAAATTATAAGAAAATCACCCAGGAAAGGAGAATAATTAAAAACCACTAGAAAACTGAGAAAAAAAAATCTTACCATGTGATCACTTAGCATAGTGACACTCTGAGGAATTATTGAAATAAAAGAACCAATATAGCCAATTTGATTATGTTAGCCTGTATTTCCTATGAGCTAGGAAATCAGAGGCAGGAGAATCACAAGTTCTAGGCCACCCTGGGCTATATAGTAAGAACCTGTCTCAAAAATAACAACACACACACACACACACACACACACACACACATCTACCTTTAAGAGACCATTCATTTAGTAGAATGATTCTAATCCTTGGGTGTAGTTAGTAATACACTTATTCTTAGAAATCATTCTAGCTTGGTTAACATAGCTAGAGCTTTGCCCTTGTGCCATTGAAATAAAATGTTCTCTGTATTTCAGTGTAATCCTCCTAAGTGGAGATGTCATACTTGCACTGTGGGTATTCACTGTCTGCTAATAGTGGTGAATAGCTCTACTAATTTTTTCAGGCTGAATATCAGTATAACTCTGCTTGCTATATGTTTCTAAAATATATAATCTAAACTTTTAAGTGTGAATATAGTATTTATAAATCTTTATAAAGCCAAACTTGGGAGGAGAGATAATTATAGGCTACTGTGAATATTTTTCTAGATACCATTTTTCTTGCACTATAATTTTACATAATAAATAATTTCATAAATGAGTTCAGTCATACTTAATAATGACATAATTTTTATATTAGATCTATACTTAAGACAAAGTAAAGATTTGTGGGGAAAAAACAAATTGATGAATACTTCTACTCAGATTGCTGATTAAATATTACCTTTTAAACATAAGAATCGGAGTCTTTCACTATCTTTCCAGATGGTGCCCTTGAAATCACTGAAACTTCAGTACAGAAGTCAATGTAAACCCCTGTTTGCCTTCATCCAGTACTGGCTTCCCTAAATTCAAAACCAGTACTGGGACTGAGTTTCCTTTGGAGATAGTTTGTGAGTAATGACTTACAAAAGAAACTGGCTAGAAAGTTGTAATGACAGCAGCCCATTCCTACTGAGGACTGTATTTTAATGGAAATACTCTCTGCTCTGATTTAGTAGGCCTTTATTATTGATTGAAGAAGGTCATTCTGTATTCGTTCTACCTCACATGGTAGTGATTTTTGACTAGAAAAGGAGGAGATTTAACTACTGCTATGTATTTATAATGGTATTTGAGGAAAAGCCAACCTGAAGTTATAGTATATGGTCTAGTTTTGAAGTACAATTTCTTTTTTATCTGAAAAAGAAAATGGGATTTTGTTTTAACATAAATGTTTAATGCAGATAAATTTCACCAAACCCTGTGAACAGAAATCCCCCTAGACTTCACATGGGCCTAGAGTCACATGGGCCTAGAGTCACATGGGCGTAGAGTAGGGGTCAGAAGGCTGTTGGGGGAGCCGTAAGCACCCTTTTTCCTTTCTTGTGGTCAGTCCTATCTCATGGCTGCTTTGTTCTTTGCCAGCAGCCAGCTCTCTGCTTCTTCCCAGACCATGTGTCCACTCAACCATGGTAGCCGGTGACCTCCAAGTTCACCTGTTACAGTTCTACCCATGCCACAAACTGTCCTTCCCAGTCCCAGTCCCAGAGAAGAGACTTCATTAATAGCTTGGTACAGTCTAGTACAGCCAGGGGCCATGAGTATGAATTTAGTTCACAGTAATGTGTATCTGTGAGAAGAGAGGAAACTATTAGGAACATCCCCAAAGCATCTGCTTTTGTCTGGATAATAATTTCTTGAGATTTCTTGAGATTTAGATGTTATTGAATGAGATTAGAAGCAAAGAAAATTATTTTAGCTATTTAAAATAATGAGATCAACTGATGGCAGTTGTTCCCTTGTTACTCTTATAAATCGGAGGTCAGGAAGGTAACACACGTCCATAAAAAGGAGGAGGTGTGAGATGAAGGAGAAAGTCGGGGCTGAAAAGGGATAAGGCTCGTCCAGAAAGGAATGGTGATGGTCATTTTGAGATCATTTATGCCAAACTGATTGCCAGTTCCAGTCAGGTTTTTTTCCCCCAGTACAACTTATAAATCTGGGAATGGTGGGGAGTTCCCCCTTAAAAACCCTTAAACTTTAAAATATTGACTGCAATTTTTTTTTAATCCCCAACAACATTTGGAACAAACAAACTATTTATTGATGAAGTGTGACCCAGAGAACACAGTTTTCAGCCTCTGCGAAGCTCCATTAGCAGCTTCGCTCTTCCTTCCATCCCGTTCTCACCGCACCTTGGTGGTTAAAAGCAGATTCGCTCATTTTGAAATTAGCTGATAACCTCACCACCTGCTCACTCTGCTATCTAAATCTCCTTTTCACTGCCTCTGTATCATTGTCTTAAGCATCCCCCTGAGTTTGACACTACTTTTACCATTACACACCAGTAGACTCCCACTTCCTTGCAAGGAAAGCCTTAAGCCTGACATTCTATGTGTTCCAATATCTAGTATGTATATCTTGATGTTTTTTGTTTTGTTTTGTTTTTGACAGGGTCTCCCTAGCCCACCTGAAAGTCTGAAAATGTGAACCAGGCTGACTTTGATCTCACAGAGACCCACCTGCTTCTGCCTCATAAGAGCTGGGATTAAAGGCACATGCCACCATTCCTGGGACATATATGTATATCTTAATTGCCCATCATTGCTCAGCTCACATCTTATCTACTTGTGAGTTCTTCCAGAAGCCATACGAGCTTCTCTAGACAAAGAAAAACAGCTTACATGAACCTAGATTTGAAATGGTGGTTCCATCTCTTCTTAGTTTATGACCTAAGCAAGAAACTTAATTTATTTTAACTTACCTTGTCTTTATGTACAATGTCTGTAATAATGCATATTTTAGAGTAATGTGACTTGATGTTAGTTCATCATTCCTTTAGGATCCTATTTCAAAATAGTTTTATCTTATTCTAAACCTGTTAGGCCTGTGTTATCTAATACATAAGGCACTAGTCATGTGTGGCTATTTAAATTTAACTAAGCTAAATGAAACTAAAACTTCATTTTCTCAGTCACTCTAACCATACTTAAAGCACTAAGTAACTCTGTGTGTCTACCTTACTGGAAAGTATACCATTCTAGAGCATATCTATCACTGACAGGAAGTTCATTAGGCGACACAGCCCTAGTGACATACTACCACTCGTGAAGCACTTAGTACATATTATCCTGGGGTCATCATTTGTCCACTGTCTTTCCCCACCTACTAAATCAAAACCTTACATATGATCAGGTGTTACATGTATTTGTTGTTTCCCTTAGTGTCCTATTCCTAACAAGTACTTAATAAATATGTTTTCAAACAAGTATCTGGCTAGTTTCTATGTATTAACCATGGAGTGAAAAGAAATTATGAGAGTTGAAAGAGACCATTGATGAATCCATCAACTCTCTTGATTCTTGCAGGTACAAGAATACTGGCATGTCTTGCATTGTCTGTACTGTACCTAGGAGTTAGATATCCTTATCTTCATAGAAACTAGAAACACATTTTTCTATCAAATTAGAAATGGAACAAGTGTAGGATATGTGTTATTTAGGATGCCTAGTGCATCAGTAGAAATCAGGCACAAAAGGCATTTGCTAACGGAAGCTGGATTAGGTCATAGAATCTCTCTGAAGCCTCAGGGGTCTGAATCAGAAGCCAGGAATGATGCCTGCAACTGTATTGCAGGGCCAGTTCTCCGTGTACTGCTGCTTGGCACATTCATCACAACTGACCCATCATCGTTGCATACTGCTGTACATGAAGCCCTCCTAGGAATCTGTTATTCTGGTCACCACTCTCGTTAGACTGTGGTGTCTGCTTCTTGAACTTAATAGCTTCAGATACAAAGTTTGAGGCAGCATAATCTGGGCCATGGGCTTCATGCCCTCATTGCTAGAAAAGTAACACATGGCAGGGTTGATGTCTGCAATTGAAGAATGAAGGCTTTTTGTTAGGAAGATGATTCAAGTGCTAGTAAGACAAAAACAGTAACAAGCATTCACTTTATGATATAAAATCTGTGGTTAAAAATACAGCCTTTGAAGTCAGTTTGTTACCTCCTATTTTTAGGTCTTTAAAAAATTGATAGCTTGCTATTTGGTTATTTTCATCTTTGTTCAATGAGCATATGCAGACAAGAAAGGAAAAACTCTACAGATAAAATGTTAAGTAAAGTACATGGCTTTCTTATTTAAACATTGCTGCAAATTTGCCCACCCCAATATATATATGCACGTTATTTTGGCATATGGAAGTAATCAGTTCCTCCTCAGAAAGACAACAGTAAACTCTTAACCTCTTCACTGTTGAGTTCTAGAATCTTCATGTCACTTGTAGCTCTTGTTCTCATATTAAGATGTGACTTTTCAAGTTATAATGACCTATAAGCATAAGAATCAGTTATATAACCTAGTTTAAATGATAAGGCAGTACAAATCAGTCAAAATAAATTTTCCCATTTAGAATAAGAAACAAACAACAAAAACAAAACCAGTCATTCATGGGAACTGTCAAATCCCTCTTGGCAGGAATGGTAATGTTGACAGTAGAGTACATGTGTTAGTTTGCTCCTTTGACAACCTTGTTTCTGTTTCCCGGAAGATGTTTCTTTTCTCTCATTCTCATGTAGAGGAGACTCTTTATCCCTCAGCCTACTTCTTGCTAGTCCAAGTCTAGAAATATAAGTTTTACTTTGGGATTGTAGAAAGTTGTCTAAGATCAGCTGGCAGTCTTTTATATTGATCTTTCAGATATTCTGTAGGTTTAATTCTGTTTGTTTCCAGTATAACTCCAGCCCTTCCCCAGAAGCAAGTTTGGGTGAGAGGATGACCCATTTGTCCAACATGCCAGCAAGCTCTTTCCCTTAATGTGCAAACCCTTTGTGATTTATGCACAGCATGCTGGAAAAGAACAGGCAAGTTGAAGCAGCTTCACTTGTGATTCCATTTATTTTCAAATAAAGATCTATATGACATTTTACAGCTTAAAAACCATTTCACATACACTATCTAATCTTTTATTTATCACTGTTAAATACCACTACAGGTTGTGTAGTCTAAATATTGGCATAGTCTAAATATGGCATAGACTAAATATTATCTAAGATTTACAGGTAAGAACACTTAAGTTTCAAAGAAAGAAGTTCCTTGTCCAGAGTTTGCAGTTAGGTAGATGAAAACTTGAACTTGTAACATCTAAAATGGCATGTTCACATCTCTGTGAAACACTGCCTCAAAATATCCAACCTGAAAGTCATGGAGGGATTGATAGCATTACACATCCACTGTAGAAAGACAAAGCTGAGCAAGGATAGTTCCGACAGTTAAGGAAGAAAGCAAAGATGTTTGATGCACAACTCTTTTAATAGTTTAACTTTGGATTGGTACCTGACTTGTTTCTAATGGGCCATAATAGCATATCAGAGAGAATAAAATGCCATAAAACTGAAAAATACAAAAAATAACAGTGGAAACTATAATTTCTAATAATCAGTTATGTTGAAAATACCAACATAAATTTATTTTTAATGAAAGAACAATAGAATGATTATACCACAAGTCATACTAAGAGGCATCATCTTGGTTTTCTTGTTATAAATTAGTATTGATAATTATAGAAACTCAGAACAAGATTCTAAGGCACAAAGGGAACAAGGTCTTTTTCAGCTCTGTATGGTCATTGTGGTGGTTTGAATGAGAAATGACTCCCGTAGGCTCATGTATTTGAATATTTGGCCCTAGCTGGTGGTGCCATTTATGGAGGTTTAGGATGCATGGTCTTGCTGGAGGAAGCATGTCATTGGAGGTGGGCTTTGAGAGATTGAAGTCTTGGTCTACTTCCAGTTGCTTTCTCTCTGCTTCCTGTTTCTCTGCTCCAGATGCCTCTTGCTGTGCCCAACCCCCCACCATGATGGACTTTTATTAAAACCCTCTGGAACCATAACACCAATAAATTCTTTCTTCTGTAAGTTGCCTTGGAGGGTGTTTATCACACAGGAGGAAGGTAACTGATGCAAAAGTTAGTATCAGGAGTGAGGTGTTGCTGTGATAAAACACTGACCAAAAGCAACTTAGGAAGGAAAGGGTTGATTGACAGCGCCATCTTTGAGAGAAATCAATCAGAAACGCAGGTAAGGAGCCTGGAGTCAGGAACTGGAAGCTGAATCATAGAGGACTGCTTCTTACTGGCTTACTCTGACTGACTTTTTCAGCTAACCTCTTATAAAGCCCAAGCCCACCCGCCCAGGAATGGCACTGCCCACAGCAGGCTGGGCCCTCCTCCATCAATTACCAATTGGTAAAATGCTTCACAGATATGCCATAGGCCAGTTTGATAGAGGAAATTCCTCAACCGAGGTTCCCTGTTTGAAGTATCTCTAGCTTGTGACCGGTGACAAAAACTAACCAACTGTAGTGACTCTACAGTTTTTCACCAATGTATTCGGTACTGTCTGACAGCTAGGGCATCAACTGATGAAATCTCCACAGATATGTATGTTTTAGAGAGTAACTACGTTTAGCATGTTTCTACTTTTATTCTAAATTTATGTTGCTACTATGCTTGTGAGGACAGAAGTTGGTGAGTTAGCAGTGACAGTGAACAAGAGAGAGGGAATGATCTGAATCTCAGCACTATCCACAAAAAATCAGTTTACCCCTGTTTAAACATGCAAGGAGAAAATGAGGTTTCAAGTCACTGATTATTTTGCAATTAGAAATTAATATCCAAAATCCTAAGTGAAGACAAACCCAGACTGCTTTAAAAAATAAAAGAAGGCTTTGACATTGTCAATTTTTAAATTGAAGTCTGTATCGTATACTGTACGACTTGGCCATTTCTTTACAGAGAAAGTGATAGCAATTATAAACATATAACACTGTTATGAAGACCAGTGATAGGTGGATTTTATATTCATAGTGGCTTTATAGAGTTCTAAGATACAATAGTTCTATCTTTCCTTCCTTCAATTTGAATTTAGCAGTCAGGTTTTGCCCCAATTTTGGAGCCTCTTATTTATGCTGTTATATGTGTATATGTAAAAATAAGTTGTTAGATTCTAAAAACAACTAAAAATATAGAAGTGGCATCCCGCAAAATAAACCATTTCCTACCCTTGGCACATGTATGTGTGTGACTGTGGCTTACAGCCTTTGTCTTCTACTTCCACAGAGAGGGAGAGGGATGTGGGGAGGTATACATCAACTGTTAACTCTCCAGCCCTGAAGTTGCACGCTCAGGGTTTTACTTACATTTCATTGGCCAGTTAAGTCACATGACCACATCTAACCTCAAAGGTAGAAAAATGGCTATATTTTATCTGTGCTGTTGAGCACCATGATTGTGGGCTCTTATGGCTCACTGTTAGCACAGATATTAGCTATTTAACTTTCCTAGTAGATGTGGCAAGATAGTGGACGGAATGGATTTGTTACATTCTGAAACACTTTTGAGAGCCAGCTGTTATTTCCCATTAATTTCTGCTTTGCCTTGTATTTTATGCAGCTCTTGGATTGATCTAAAAGAAACTGTAAGATGTAGGACTTTTTTTGTTTGTTTAAACTTTCAGAGGTTTGAACTATATTTGTCATAGTCACACATCCTGACAGGTGCCTAAGCCATTATCTACAGCTGTAGCAATTAGTCATAGCAGTGTCCACATAGTGAGATCTTACAGGACCAATTTCTTTTTGTGTCTTAGTATGAAATCTGTCTATGAGAAATTATATCCATAGTGGTCACCATGGAGGTTGTAAACATGCTGAAGGTGATTCTATAAACAAAGTCTGAGAAATTAGAGGAGCAACCGAAGACAAAATACAATTTGAAATTACTAATGATTTTCAAAAAATGCAAATGTCAGCCACTAAAGAAGAGCTAGCCACCAAGCGCTTCAGCTTGCATTCTGCTGAAAGCGAAGGCGTGCACAGTGTACAGATACACTAGACCCCAGGGTTGCCTCCAAAAATGTGTTCATCACTTCCCTTCTCATTTAGTGTATTTCAAGTATTTTTTTGTTAGGTAATGCAGATGACTTCCCTAATTACACTCATTCTGAAAAATGATAATAATATGATTATAATTCTGAATAAATGCAAATACCTCACTAACTTACAGCACTTACATTGTGGTCTAAACTGAAAATTAAAGACTTAAAATCTGCCAACCGGCTTACGACCTGTAACCGTTCCCCCAAATTATATTTCCTACTGGTGTTGAGAAACTCCGGAATCCAATTCTGACTGCATAGATGAGACTTCCCAGGTGTGAGCAAAGCAGGGTGACTTCTCTGGTACAGGATTTAAACAAAGTCACCAAGACTTTGAACTTAGCATCATGTCAAGCTTTGTCTTGGCTAGGGCATAAGGTAGTCTCCACGTCAGTAGCAATGAAGACTTGATTTTTGTTCTCAAGCCACTTGAAGAGTTTCCTGATATTAGGGGAAACTGACCCTTAGGACTTTTATTGAATCAAGTGGCTTTCTTTGAACACATAGAGTGCCAGTAAATGAGTCATGGGATTAAGCAGAGCAGAATAACAAGGACACCTCCTGTGTGTGGCAAATGATATTTGGCAAGTCAAGAACTTGATTTTTACCTGCAGGTATCTTCTCCAAATGCTTAAAATACCTCACACCCCAGTGTGGCTACAGCAACATAATCGGGGGCTTACTACTTGTGTGTGGTTTTAATATGTTATGCGTATATGTTTATATGTATGTTTCTCTATATGTGCATATGTATATACTTTTAAAAATCATCAAAATTTGTAATAATTTCGGTCAGTCAACCCCTATAATCATAATAAAATATATTCCATTTAAAGAAATAAAATGTCTTCCATTTAAATATACCTCTGAGAAAGAACTCAGAGTTTTCTGATGCGGTGTAACAATTAGCAGCACAAACCAACACCTACTTCACAGGTCTGCAGATCATAAGCCTAGCACAGGGTGACTCTGTATAAAACAGCGGAATTCAAAACATTGGCTTAGCTCAGTTCTTGCCTGGAGACTCAGGGGTTGACGTCTGCTTCCAGGGTCATTTACATTGCTAGAGGAGTCCAGCTCCTTGCAGGTGTGGGTCTGGGTAGCCTTTTCTTGCTGCCTGTCAGCCAGGCTTCACTTTGAACGACTGTGCTTCCTGTGAGTCCTTCATACATGTCCCTCTCCGTTTTCATGCCAGCAATGGTACAAAGAATCCTTGTGTTTCTATTGCGCAGATTTCCTCTTATGAGGAGACAGCCAGAGAAAGCATTCTGCTTTTACAGGACGGGATGGTCATGCTGGGCCCACTCTGATAATCTTCCTGCCTTCAAACAGCCAATTAGTTACCTTAGTTACATCAGCAATCTCTCTTTTTTCCAAGTAACATGAACATGGGGCCCATCTTAGAATTCTGCCTGCCTCACTTACTCTATACTTCCACCCACTTATACAGACCTTTCCTGTTACATAGATTCAGTTTTTAGGTTGCATAACAATATGACATCATTTGGAACATTACACATGAATCACCATAATGCATTATATTTAGGTAAAATTGCATTTATTCTGAATGTGACAGTGATTTTTGTGAAAAGGCTGAAATTTTGCTTTATAAATAAGTCTATAAATGTTTCAGAGTAATGGAATATTTTTAAAAGACAGATTTTAAAGGGCTACTATAAATAGTTATTAGCTAGAAACCTTTGATTCTTTGACAGATGGCAGCAAACCTTGATGTATTCAATTAGTTGTACACTAATGAATTAAACTCTGACTACAGAAATAAGAGATGCCAGGATTATCTGCCCTATTGTCTCTGCCTTTTTCATAGATACCCAGCCACAGACTGAGAGAAAGACTGTGTTTTAGAGAATGCCACACAAAGACCTAGTATGTTTCCTTATTCCCTATCTGGAACCAATAACAATAGACAGTAGATTTTGGCATCACCGAGGCTGTGTCCTGAGACCTTTAGGACCATCCATTCCTTTGTAAGTCACATGTGTCTTTGCAGATTTGTCCTCATTCCAGGCTCTGCTGAAGCATGTCTCAGGTGACAGCAGTTTTTCACAGTGGGCAGTTTTGAGAGGAAGTGAACATCAGAGTTACAGATGCTTGGCTCTCACATGGGCTCCCTCACATCAGCCTAGCACATGCCACGGTTTGTGTTCAGCCAGGAAAAATTGTATTGCTTTCTGATGTAGTTATTTGAAGAACACTCCAGAATAATATCATAAATATTAAGGGCTGGGGAAATGGCTCATGTGGTAAAGCACTTGCTGCCCAAGTGTGAGGACTGGAGTTTGGATCCCCACACGCATGTAAATGCATAAATGCTGGGTGGGCCTGGGGACCTGCCTGTAATCCCAGCATTTGGACGACTAGCCTGTCACTGAATTGTGAGTGACTGAGAGAACTTGCCTCAGTGAATAAGGTGGGGGCCGCTGAGGAAGACCGCTAACATCTGCCCCAGGCCTCCACATGCATGTGCACACACACCCACACAAACATGCACACGCACACACACTATAAAGAGACATGCAGAAAAGTCGTTAATACAAAATTAATACTGAGACTAACTTTGCTGCCTCCTCTTTTCAACATTCGTCTTTTTTATGCATGCGTACATTTGTTTTTTTCATTACCATTTGAAAATAAGTTGCAGATAATGTAAGATTTCTCATCTAAATAATATATATCTGCTAAGGAGGAAAGTCACTATGTGTGCTATTGTCCACCTAAAAATTAAACAACTTTCTAATCTTACCTAATATCCAGTCTATATTCAGATTTTCCCTATTTGTCTTAACATTGCCTATATGCTATTTTGTTTGAAAGCCTTATTTTCTTTTGTTTTTCCAAACAAGGCAAAATCCATACACCCAAAAAGCAGTCAGTGCTTTTCTTTGTGATCTTTTAATCTAGAACATTACCTTACCTAGTTTGTTTGTTTGTTTTCATGATGTTCATTTTTAGGAGACTAAGCCAATTCTCTTGAACAGTATCTCACATTCAGATTTTGATTGGTGGCTTTGTATATACATGCCATTTATGTTGTATGTTTTGAAAACTAGAAAACTTGATTAGAAGGAGATAACTTTTTTTTCTCTAGAACAATTTGATGCATGATACATGGATTGTGTGTGTATATATATGTGTGTGTGTGTGTATGTATGTGATTGCCTTGCTGTTAGTGTTGCTATGTTTAATTACTTGATTAAGATGGTGGTAGTCAAGTTTCCCATATTAAAGTATCTTTTTATCCCTATTAACAATTAGAACTAATTTGTAAAATGATTGTTTGGCTCATACATCCTTTACCTAATTAACATCTAATCATGTTAGCCTCCATTGATGATCCATGCTTAAATCATTTATTCCGCAGGAGACAGCAAATAGGTATTGTTAAATTTGTCACTCCTTTTATGTGTATTTACTAGCATTCCTCTGTGAGAGCTTTCCCTCATCAATGGAGATGCTTCTGTTTTCTTTCCATTCATATCAGTACAACATGTCTATCTAGAATATCTTAGGTTAGTTGGAGATCACTCATAATTTGTATTTGGTATTTATTCTGTTAAGCATTTTGATGTATATCAAAGTTGAAATGGAGAATGGATTAAATGAAAAGCAGTGTTTCAAAGTGGTGAGCAAATGTAAAGAGGGTTGGTAAAATCAGATCTCAGCCAGTCAGTAAGACTGACCTCAAACAGGACTATCTCCTTTGTATAGCTTTCTTTGCCTTCTGATATCTGCTATCCTACAAAAGATTCTTGTAAAAGTTTTTTTAAAAAAAGGTAGAAATTGAAGTATCTCTCACCATCTGGTTCTTTGTAAGTAGTGTAAAGACCTATTATTTTACTAAAGCAAAAAGAATAGGGAAAAGGTAAGCATAAAATCACTTTGCATTTAAATATTACAATAAAAAGATAGGCATAAATTAACCTGGTAATTTAAATATTACAATGAAAACAAAGCTATTTTATTTTCCCTTAGATTGAACCTTTTTGTTTCTCACATTAGTGATTTGAACACTGTTTCAAGTGGAAATAAACAATGGTATTTTATGCTGCTTGAAGATTTCTGTCTCACTCAAGAAGACATTGTTTCAAAGTGTCCTCAACACCCTTTCTCTGTCTCCTTCAGAAAGAGCGCTTTGCTTTCTTGCAGCTCTTTTCACTTGTGGATTTCCACGGCTGGCTGGCCTTCTTTGTTACCAGGCAGTGATGACAAAACTATGATGCCTTTGGATTTCTGTCTCTACAGAAGCAGGAGGTAAAAAACTCCGGAGCACTGTCCAGAGAAGCACAGAAACGGGTCTGGCTGTGGAGATGAGAAACTGGATGACCAGACAGGCCAGCCGAGAATCCACAGATGGCAGCATGAACAGCTACAGCTCAGAAGGAAAGTGAGTGAGGCCTCCTCCTGGCCTTGCCGGCCACCTCCTTTCTGCTCTCATTCTCTGCTCTAATAGAAGCTAACTCACGTGCCTCAGAGCCAAGGTCCATCCTTACTGGCTGATTTCCTGTGACCTTGACTCACCTGCTACTGAGTGGCATGACATAGCTGACTTTATTTGGAAGAAAATAGCTTAGGGGAGATAAAGAGCTTTACTAGAAAGACAAAACACTAAAATGTGACTCTCACATTACATGCAAATAGAATAGCTTCTCCTAGTTTAAAATAATCCATGAAATCACAAATAATAAGCATCTTTGCCTCACCTTGTGGGCAATACTAGTTTTTTAAACGTCTGTTGTATCAACGTGATACTATTGAAAAATATGCCTATTCACACTTAGTTCAATGCATCGACAACATATGATTTATCTTAACTGTGGGAGACAAAATAATCAAAAGGCAGTAGCACCGAGAGTTGATGAGCCTTTTTCATTATGAAGCTTTCCTTTGAATCCACTGTCTTCAAGATACTTAAAGCATTTGTAAGGACTGTATAGATCTGTCTCCAACAAATTAACAATACTTAGTGGCTTCTGATCCTCACGAAAGGAAAATGGGGCTCAGAGTCATCACTCTGCCATCACCATGGAAGCAATAGGTATTTAGACATGTGTGCAGCTAGGTCACAGATGTGAGGCCACAGAAGCTGTTGGCTTACCATTAATGACACATCCTAAGGGTAGTTTGTCTACCGTGATTACACAAATAGAAGAGAATCTGTAATTTTTAAGTAGGGTGATATAAACAGATTGAATATTTGGGATTTGAGATAAAGGGAAAGAAATACATTTAATGTTCATCAAAGAAGTCGAAAGAAATGGAGAGTCAAGTGAAAGACAAATAGGGTGGGTTCAGTCACTGCCATGCCCACCCAACACGCTCCTTGCAACATACTAAATAAAACTGTTTTCTAAGATAGATAGTGAAAAGATAAATATGCTATGAGCCCTAATTGTTGCACAGTACTATATGGGCTAAAAAATTGTTTAAACCATGGTGCCCTCGAGTTCATATTTTCTATAACAGCAAGGGATAGGAAATGTTTAAAGTATGATTGGCACTCCAGATATTTACAGTGTGTTAGAGAAATGAGATGAATACTCTCATAAGTTCATTCAACAAATATTACCTTCTAGTGTTCCAGACAGTGCTGTGAGCTGGGGATGTAAATCATACACGAGGGTCAGAGCAGCAGTGGAGGCTTTGGAGTCATGGTGTTTACATGAACCAAGTAGACAAGATGAAAGCAAGTGTTTCATCTTGGTTTCTGGTATTCTAGGTCTTTGGACAAATTATTTAGCTTTTCTGAGCTTCTTTTGAGTTCACTGGGTTTAATGGGTATATATTATTCACAGTACTCTAGGCATCTCTAAAAGCTGGTGCTGTAGCAGAACAGAACTCTGCCTTCATCCAGTCTAATAGACAAGAGAGACACAGACAAATGTTTTCAGTTTATAAGGAAAAATAGTAAAATATACAGTAGCTTGGGTTCTGTAAGTGTTGTGGATGCAGTAAGGCAGGGAAAAGGCCTGACGGGGGTCAGTTAAATCCCCCACCGAGCTGATCTCTTCACTTAGCTGAGGCTGAGGGCAGAGGTGGCCTTTTTACTGCTCTAGTCACTAGCTAGCTTTCAATTAGAGAAATTTGGTGAAATGGTAAGATCAAAAGCTGACTAGAATTTTTAGGACAAAAGGGGAAAAGTGAAGGACTTTTGCAAGGAACTTCAGGGAAGAACGGGAGGAGCAGGGGCGGGAAAGGGGGTTTTTCTTTTTGTAATAAAATATTTTATTATTTTTATTTTATGTTTATGAGTGTATTGCCTGGATGTGTGTAAGTGTATCCACAGAACAGAGGATTGTTAGCTGCCATGTGGGTGCTGGGCATTGAACCTGGGTCCTCTGCAAGAGCAGCTCTTAACTGCTGAGTCATCTCCCATTCCTTTTTTCCTTTTATAAGCTGAAATAGCAGCGTGTTTATATGCCAATGGGAATGATGCAGAAGTCTTTTCGTCTGTAAAAGAGAATAAATAGTGGAACCCATCTCACAGCACATCTTAGGAATAGACTTGAGAAGGCCTACAAGTGCTCACCAATGACAGAATCGTTCCCACCCTCCAGACCTAGCAAGAGAAGGACAGACACATAAGCAGGAGCTGACCCCACAGTGTGGCATGTGCTTCTGCTGGAAGCTTGGGCAACTAGAAAGCACAGTATGGCGGAGTCATAGAGGTAGAGTGGGATGTGGAAGCCAATGAATGTTAAAACACATGAGTCCCGTCACACTGAACTGACTAGCGGGAAACTAGCGCTTGCCAGAACATAAATAAAGCTGAGAATTTAATCCCACATGCCATTTTGCCTTCAGTCTGATTTTCCCGGGTGTCCGCCTGGCCTCCGACAGCCAGTTCAGCGATTTCCTTGATGGCCTTGGCCCTGCTCAGCTGGTGGGACGCCAGACCCTGGCTACTCCAGCAATGGGTAAGAATTTCTGTCACATGATTTCATTGTTTTCTGTTTAAATTATTTCATAATTACATTCCCTCAACTTCACTATACTTTAACAATATGGGCAAGGTCCTAGATTTTAACAGTAGAAGTTCTTTATTTTCTGTTATAATTTCTGATCTTCTTTAAAGAAAGGTATTATTGAAAAACTTTTAAATATGCTTGAATTTGAGAATACATTTGGGAATATTCTTGAATCCAGTTCTCTGCACAAGCATTCCTCCTCCTTTTCGTTTTCTTCCCCACGTGCTACCAGGTGACATTCAGGTGGGAATGATGGACAAGAAGGGACAGTTGGAGGTGGAGATCATCCGGGCCCGTGGCCTTGTCGTAAAACCAGGTTCCAAGACACTGCCAGGTAAAAACAGAGATTTTTTTCTATTGTTGTCCATAATCCATATTGTTTCAATATAAATGTTTTCATTTTTATTGCTGAAAATTTAATTTTGATTCAAGGATGCTAGTAGACAACTCAGTTATGTCTCTGCTCTGGGGCTACAGCAGTTTGTGTGCTTATCCTGAGTGAGATTTCTTTTAGTAAGTGTGATCTGGTAGGGATCACATAAGTTTTTAAATAAGTACCTATGGAGTTGAAACCACTGCAGTGTAAAACTACCCTCTTTAGAAAATTCACTGTCACAATTAGAAGTTCTTCTCTCTTATTGGCTGCTGTTTTATATTGTTCTTCAGTTTACCTGGAGCTTTGAAATTCTCCTTGAGCCTCCTTCAAGCTCTACAATTAGAATAAAAATAGATGAGATCCACATAGTACCATGTCTATATGTAGGATAGTCTAAGACTTTTAACCCTGTAGCACATAAGGAAAGAGAGGCATTGTTATAACTTGATGCCACACGCCACACATTCCGTATTGAAATGTCATTATTATTCAAGGTGTTTGGAGCCATGGAAAATGTCACAATGATTCTAAATGCATTGTACAAAGGTCGTTAGATCCAAGGCATGAGACAATGACTGAGGGTTCTGAAACTTCATTTTTAGCCCCAGCACCTCTGCTGACTGATTTGTAATTTTGCATTGCTTAACTTTGCATTGCTTAACTTCTTGATCCTCACAGAAATTTTTAAATAAAGTGTATGTTATCTGCTGTACCACTTTGAAACACTATTTTGTAAATGTCTTGACATTAATTGACTTCTTCTTCCCTAAAGACAGCATGAGGCACGAGGAACATGATTTTCATGAGGTGTCTGTCAAACAAATTTTATGCCATAGAATTCCTAATGAGCTGCCTCTTCCCACCTCATTTTGAACATATTTCAGAGCCTCTCCCAGTCTTGTATCCATGCCTTTACCAGTAAATAAATGCTTTGGGTGATAACTGATCTGTGGGAACAGGGAAAATACAGCCTTGTTTCAAGCATGTTTAGGGAAACTTAAAGCATGATACATCCCTCTTGAATATTGTTAGGGATTTTGAGCATTTTGCCTTTTTTAATTCAACATTTAAATCTATGTAACAAATAGGGAAAAACAACAACAACAAAACCTCAAAGGCTTGTCAACATCCCCTAAAACTCGGAATGGCTGATGGTTGCCCATTGTTGAGTGATTTTGACAAATCTTATGGAGTGCTCCAGAGGTGAAGATGAAGCCACTGTCCTTGTCCCCCATGAGCCAGCCATTTCTTGACTGTGGTTACCACTCACTCTCTACTTTCTTTCCCAAGCACCGTATGTCAAGGTGTATCTACTAGATAACGGAGTCTGCATAGCCAAAAAGAAAACAAAAGTGGCAAGGAAAACGCTGGAGCCTCTTTACCAGCAGCTCTTGTCTTTTGAAGAGAGTCCCCAAGGAAAGGTGTTACAGGTATGTACCCTATATTGTTGCCGTCATTGTGTCAAAACACAAAAGGTTGTCATGAAGCCAGACTGTGTAGCCAGGGTCTTTTTGTCACATACCTTCATGTTTCTCAGGACAAGTTCTCTGTCAGCTGGAAAGCAGTGACCTATCTTGTAAAGCTATACAGCAGTTGTTCCCTTTAAAAGGAACCACAGATTTCGAACCCCTACTCCACATCAGCTTCAGTTTCTTTGGACTGCTTCAGACCTAAGCACTCCAGTACCATTTTCCTAATGTAACTCTGAGTTAAAGACACAATTCCTTTAGTCAGATGCAGTTATTTAACTTGAGCTTTGACATCAGCACATTACCTGAATGTATTACAGTATCTTAACTGTGATTTTGCCTGTGTTGTTGTGATGTGTATGTTTATACTAACATTACTTTTTATTTTGTCAACAGATCATTGTCTGGGGTGATTATGGCCGCATGGATCACAAATCCTTTATGGGAGTGGCCCAGATACTCCTAGATGAACTGGAACTATCCAATATGGTGATTGGATGGTTCAAACTTTTCCCTCCTTCCTCCCTAGTAGATCCAACCTTGGCACCTCTGACAAGAAGAGCTTCCCAGTCTTCTCTGGAAAGTTCAACTGGACCTTCTTACTCTCGTTCATAGCAGCTGTAAAACTGCTGTCACAGCAACCAGCGTTACAAAAAAGAAAGAAAGAAAAAAAAAAAACCCACAGGTCGCAAACCCTGGTAACACTGCATGCTTGATGTTGTGTCTTCTGAGCCCATGTCTAGGGATACAAAGCGATCCTGTGTTCTCAGAGGAAGTTGCACACATTGTGCCCTCAGGTGAGAGCAGAGCTATGAAGAACTATCAGGTTTTGAGTTCAGTGACACTCAAGTTTTGGTCCAATCTGAAGCCATGGATTAATCTCAAAGAATCAGTCAGCCCTTTTCAATGGCACCTTTATATTTTTATCGTTTTTCTTCATTTACCTGACCCTAAAGTCCTGTTATGCCACAGAAATGGAGCTATACAGCCATGAAGCCATGCTACAGGTCAAGGAGCAAAGTGCTAGGAAGCATCAGGTAAAAAGCAAGAGACCAAAGAAGTGGCCAGGAACAAAGTGTCAGCCCACCACCCCCAGACGAGGAGAGTCCAGTGGGAGAGGGCAGACTGGGGAGCGCCAGGAGACACGCCACTCACTCATGCCAAGGAGTGCTGGACTCTGAAAAACAAAACTCTGTGACTACACTGTACTGAACGAAATTAAAGAAACTTTTTTTGCATGGACACAGATTAGCTGAATACTTAAAATTATTTTCCTGGGGCTGCAACTTGCAAAAAAAAAAGAATAAAAATCAGCCATTTTCAACAGTTTATATTATTTTTAAAAATAAATTTCACTAGTGCATGGTTTTAAAAAGGGGAGAGAATGCAACAGGATGATACAGAGACACGCCATGTTTCCTCTTTAAACTAGTCATAGTCTGTGTTTCCGCAGACACTACAAATGAGAACACTTTCTAGAAGACACTTAAAATTCTCTTTATGTGACAATAAGTATAATACATCAGTTTATTTCCATGTTAAATAGACAAATCTTACAGAGTTCAATATGTGCAGATTTTTCACATCTTTCTTCTTCTCTATCTCACTTTTCTTCTTCCTCTTTTAACTTTTTATTTTCTTTCTCCTTTCCTGAGTGAACCTTATACTAAAATATTACAGGTTTTTGATCTGATCCTCTTCTACCCCATATTTGATTCAGAGCTATAGATGGTTCTGAATTTATGAATTTCTCAAGGGAAAAATATCTATTCAAAAGCTGTCTTTATTTCAAGCATGTTGAAAAGGATTTTGCAACATGACTTGGGAGAACATTCAAGTAAGTCAGCATGTATTTGACAAAGAAGATATTTGAACTTTTGCAATCTATTGTACAGTGCATGGTAAAATTTTTCCACCCTGAGAATTCAGTTTACAGGAAAAGTCCTAAAATCATGTGGCCATCGTGATGTCGAACAAATTTGTTTTCAGCACCAGCATTATTCATACAGGGTTTAAGTATTATTTGTGGGTCTTAGGTTTTGTTTGTTTTTTAATTTGTTACAACAGTTTCTTTAGCTAATTTCCATTTACTATGTGAATAGAAACACTGCTAAAAATTTGGAGCCCTGAAACATGGGACTGTTTATTAATTCATTTTTCTGTAGTAAAAGTCAATTTTTCACAAATTATATTTCTAAATATAGTAAACATAAATTTGCAACAATTTTAAAGCTCAAATTTTTAGGTGACTCAAGGAAAGTCAATATGCCTCTTAATAGTTCATTGATGCCATCACCAAAAATCTAGATGCAAATCCCCTCAAGTCAAAACCCCTGTCTTTGGATCACAGACAGCTATTACCATTGGGTGGTGCTGCTAGGTCAGATTTCTTTCAAGGTCCCTATTAAGAGGAAATGTCACTGGTCAGTGTAATAAACCACCTGTCATTTTGGGTTCTTATGTATACTTTGATAACACATTCTTAGAGGTTGCTTTTAACTTCTTGCAATAATTTTTGAAATCCATCTACATCCCATTTGTTTAAATGGAGGCCATGCACAAAAATTATTTTCTCTTTTTCTTTTTTAATTTAATGCTGACCATTGAAAATGATCATGCTTGTATGGTGCAAAAGTTAAAATGAGTTATCACTAAATATGCCTTGCCTTTATGTGGTGCAATGTGAAATACACCATGACTGTGTCTTGATTTTCTGAGACCTATGATGGATCCAGGTAAAGTTGTGAAAAGAATGAATAAAAAAATTTTTTGAAATAATTTAGACATCTGTGTACCAGCAGCAATTTGATTTAATAGACTTGTAGTGTCTATACTATTCCTTAGAATAAACTTTGATCATTCTCCTAATACTAAGTTATGCAGTAACAATCTTTTATGCACATTCCTATACAAATTATTTCTAATTTTAATAAGCAGGACAGGACTGTGTAGAATATTTGTACATACTTGTCATTATGCAGTATTTATTTACAAGTTGCTGTACCTTTTTTATTATTATTTTCACGTGTCTGCACCTCCACTTTTGGTTTAGTCATGTAAATAGCACTATGCCAGTGACCGCTGCTGCCCTGTACATAGTATGTTTTCAAGTAAAAGGAATTCCAGTTGGGGAAGGGGACAGGTTAGTCCTGTAAACAAACACCAACTCATGTAAATCAAATTCATTCTGGTGATGGTATTTAACACTTTAAATAAAACATTTTCTTTACCTATGTTGTACACAGTACTTTGTCTGACTTCTCCCCATGCATCCTCTAGCCTGCTGCTTTTCATCCTCTGAACTGGCTTTTCATTTCAAGACAATGATATCACCTTCCTACCCTGTTCATGACATGATATTCATGATGTTCATGACATGCTGGTCTTAGCACATAGCCCTTAGTACAGCATGTCTTTAAAGTATGAAGAGTAATTTCTGTTCCTATCATTAAACGCTGCTGGTGATGGAGGGAGGGAGTAGATGCTGTTTACTTGCTTTTTCTAAAGGCTGCTCTTGGATTTAGGTGCTTTCCAGTTAAATGACTCAGCAATTTGCAGAGTTTATGAGCAGAGCAAGTGAGATTTCAGAACTAGTCCCGCGAGTCACTGCCAGCAGAGTTACAGATTTGGCTATCCCTGGGTAAAGATGGGGCAGGCTGAGTGGTCTTTATGCTGATGTGTTTCTGCTTAAGAGTTGGTTCAGCTTTGTGCGAGGTCCAGGACACATTTCCAGCTTGGGGGACGCATGTGATACCTTGACCCCACGAGCTCTTCAGAAACGGGCTTGTCCTGTGCAAGTGTTAGTGAAAGTGTTAGCTCCTTCTTCCCTGGCAACTCCTGACACCCAGAACAAGAGAACACGTGGTTGTCCACAGACTCTGAAAGCAAGTGCTAGTGGGTTCTCAAGCAGTTAGTGATCCAGATCTCAGCCTAGCTCTGTCCCCACTCTTGGAAACAACCATTGCCTCTATTTCCAGGACTTTCTTCCACCCCAGTCCTCCCACCTATCCAATACTATTCATAATTCAAAATATACCCTCTACTCTAATGAGATATTTCTTTGTTGTCAGATTACTCCTGTTATAAAATCCCCAGACTTTCTTACATGCCTCCTCTTGAAAATTCCCTCAGCTCTCTAAAAAACAATCCATCTTTGTCCCTTTTGCAATTCCTTGCCTGGCACAGTTCCTAACTAAATTCTTGCAGCTTGGTTGCCATTGAGGGGAAGGTCTTCCCATTTCCCAGCCTCTGATGCCAAGGTTCCACTCAACAACAAAGATTTTGAAGGTCACTCCTGCCTGCGATATGACAAGTGGGTAAGAAATCACCAAAGACGTCTATTGCTGACTTAACCTTTAACACTCAGTGCATACAAAAATCATATGCTGTACATGTTTATCTCCATCCATCACCTCATGAGGTCCTCCATATCCCCCAGTGTTTATGCACCAGAGAAACCAAAGATCATACATACACCGTTAGCATATGAAATATGTACTGAAATTCTGAAAAATGATTGAACAAGTGAAAAATCTGTTATCATTTAAATTCTTCGTGGGGCTTAAATGACGTAAGGTCACTGTCATTTGATTCCTCCTCTGGGAAGAAAGGAGATGAGACAGCTATTCTGTCATCAAATCAAAATTTTAACCAACAGTCAATTTTTTCACCCCTGGGACCATAACTATTTTTTCTTTTGTATTGTTGTCAATGTCAAGAACCATGTTTGCCACATGTATGTTCAATAAAAATCTGTCAAGTGAATTTGTTTTAGTCCTGGCTTCTTTTTGAGACACTATTCCTTGCAGAGTAGTGCACAAAACAAACATGGCCCTGCCCTCAGGAGACTTTCATTCTACCAAATACATTGCTGGGTAAAGAATTACAATGTCACAACTTTTCTAATGTGAAATCTCCAGCATCATGCAGAGCTACATAGAGTGAGTGTTTTAACCTAGTTCAGGCAGTTCGGGGAGGCTGGTGTCTAGACCAGTGAACAGAGGTTAACTAGAATAAAGGGGGAGGAAGCAAGCTAGAGTGGGAGGAAAAGACTCTAGGCACAGGGAGTGGGTAAGAAGTTTAAAGGGTCCTGATTCTACCATTTTACTTTCCCTACGGTCTAGAACTGAAACGCAGAAAGTACTTGCAAATGACAATGCAAATTAATGACTGAACAAACAAATAAAGGTTTCTACGTTCTGGATTATTTATGAATCAACAAAGAGCGTTTTTGTATTGAGAAGTACTTTAATTTTAATTATGTGTATGTGTGTCTCTGCGTGTGGTATATGCACATGAGTGCAGGTGCCCACAGAAGCCAGAGGTACAGGAACCCTTTGGAGCTGGAATTGCAAGTGACTGTGAGTTGTCCATTTGGGTACTAGACACTGAACTCCAGTCCTCTGCTAGGGCAATATGTACTTTTAGTTGCTGAGCCATCTTTCCAGTCCCAGCTAGTTTAATTTAAACTTAGTGTAATAGATACCTGTTGGTTAATGAGATGATTGCTGGGCACTAATCCTCTATGCCATTATATTACAAATGGTCTTCTGGGTGCTATGCAGTACTTAATCATGTTAAATTGTTGGGTTTTTGACCCTAAGAGCCATGGTCTCTACTCAGCTTTGCCCAGCACATAACAGGTGCCAGTTTTGCTGTCTTGACAGAAAAGTTCCATCAACTCTTTTCAGAAAGATGACTGTCACCAACATGAAAGATCAAAGATCCCCACATCTTGGAATTTATGTTCAGCGTTTACATACTGTTGAGTCTAAATGATTTAAGCATAAGGTCTCCTTAAATGCCACTTGAGTTCCAGCACCTTGTTATTTTGCCTTAAGACAGGAATGCCTTGACCCATGAGTGTTGTTCCCTTGAGACCTGCCATTTTCTAAATTTTCCTATGTTCGTATCCACAAGTGGTGATGGCCTAGGGATGCACTTTGCCTTCATACCAAAGGGCCTGTCTATCTCCAGTGACAGAAACTCTCAGGTGGAAGAAAGAAAACCTCAAGAACTACTGAAATCTTTTAGCTATCTTTTCTGATATATGATAAAAATTGGTTTTCCATAAGAGACAAGAAAATTAACAAAGCCAAGAGGAGGTAAAAGCTGGAGATGGGGCTGGAGAGATGATTCAGGGGTTGAGAGCACTGGATGCTCTTGAAGAGAACCTGGGTTTGATTCTCAGCATCCACATGGCCGCCTACAACCATCCGTGACTCCAGTTCTCAGGGATTTGATACCTTCTTCTGACCTTGGTGGGCACTGCATGACATAGGTATACTTACACACATGTAGGCAATACACTCGTACACATAAAATAAAACCAATAATAGATAAAATATTTTAAAGAACTGAAAAGAAAGTCTGACAGCTCTTCCACATTCTTGACTCTGTTGTGACTAGGAACTGAAAATCAGCTAAATTTCTTGCTCTTTCAAAAGAGGTCCTGCTGCTTGAAGTTATAAGTTCAAATTAGTACATTTATCCACAGATGAATTTAATTAATGAAACTGTAGAATCTTGAAGGTGTCACTGAGGCTATCCAGGACAGCTTCAAAGCACCAAGGGAAAGGTAAGGGCTAGTCATCCTGTTGGCAAGTAGATTATTTCAGTGGAACACATCCTGCTGCACAATCTCTTAGACTCTTTTCCCTAGCCTTTAGCCTCAATCTTCCTTCGAGTATTTTACATGTCTTGGACTACCACTATCTTCCAGAAACCCAGAAAAGAGCTGTTCTGTCTTCCACAAGATAGTCCTTCAAATGCTTTAACTTAGCTATCTTATTCTCCCTAACTCTTAGCATAACAGTATGCTGGTGAAAAGTGTCTGCCCTAGATAAAACAAGCCTGCGTGTAAGCATATGCTTTTTACCTGCTAGCTGTCTAACCTGGAACCAGCCATTTCTCTTGTCCGTTTTCTCCTTTATACGATGGAGAAAGAGGAATAGTTGTTCCTGATTCAGAAAGTGTGAACAGGGTCAATGAAGTAACAGATGAGAAACTAAGCACAGTACCAGGTAAGCAAGCACTCATTAAGTAGTAGCTATTGCTGTGTCCATCGTATGTAATTGTCACACAGGTCCCACAGTTCACTATTCTCTTTTCCAGGTACTTCTAATACCTTCAACCATTTGGCACTTACTAGAAATGTCACCATCCTGTTTATGTCTCCAGAATCAAGCTGATGGCTCCAGGTGGGTGGTGCACTGAGAAGAGCGCAGTGCCTTTATCTACACCCCTCCCACCACTTTTTCAGACTGAGCTAGTGTGGTCAACCAAGTGTCTCAGGTTCTCCAAGGGAATTGGTTCTTCATTCTATCTTGTAGAATTTGGTTTTCAGCTAGGCACAAATAAAAAAGGTTATTCTTGGTTAGTTTCTTTTCCTTATGAATTTTGTCCAATATTCCAAGCAGCCAAGATCATTCTGACCACCCTAACCCTGGCACTCACTGAGGTGTTCAGGCTCATCAAAGCTGTGAGCTTTAACTCAAGTTGTGTTTCCTGAAACTCTGGTAAAAGGGTTTCTTCTCTCTTTGTTCATGTACCTGATAAAATGTTGCCTCAAATAGGGCCATGATCAAAGCCTCATGCTAGCTACCATTAATATTAGTTGATGTCAGTATTTACTGTTATATAATACATGATAATTTACAAAATAACTTTAATTCACATGGCCTAAGTTAATTCTTATGACTACCTTGTAAGTTAAGTACTTTAAACCTTCATTTTCCGTATGTGAAAACTATAGTTCAAATAGTTTAAATCATATAACCAAGGTCTATATCTGAAAAGTGATGTATTTGGATACAAACCAGAGTTTTCTAAGTTGGTCCGCTCACTTAACTGTGAGGTATTTCACTCAACCATAACATGCCATGTATTTATTACTTAGTCACAGGGAAGTCACTAAGACTTTTCTTGGATGCTTTGCTTGAAATGCAGTTAAACCATAATTCTACAATTCCTACATTTTCCTTGTGATAGTGCTCACATGGGGTTCTTTGTGTTGGGGCTGGTGGGGTGGGGAGAGGTGACAGCACCTGCTTTCCTGAATTTATCAAGATGTCACTCAGACATTGTTGACATAACATGGGCACTCAGGAATGGTGACTATTGTTCTGATCATGAGCTTCTGTTCTTCTTTAATTTTGCCATTTCCAGTAGAAAATTCTCTGCATTCTACCAAATTGCAAACCAGAGTGTCGAGAGTCAGAAAATGCATCAGCTTCTTTCCAACCTTTATCATGGACTAGCAGAAAGACTTGGCCCCTTCCGTGACAAACCTCTGGTCCCCAAACTCCTAAAAGGGTCAGTCTTATGACTGGGCAGCTTTTCATTCTTCCTGACTTTTGACCCGGAGCCTCCTGCCACTCTTCCTATAAGTGCCCTCATTTAGGGGCCCAACCTCCTCCTGCTATAAATTTGCTAAACTTGGACTTCATCAGTTTCTAATTAAACTGCTTTTAGCTTTGGTTTTGTTTATATGTTTTTTATTTTCTGATTTGAGTATGATTTTCCATATCATTGTCTTGACAATAAGAATGATGATTTCATCCTTTTCTCTTTCTTTCATGTCTCTTTGGCCATTGCTGCTCTTGCCAGGAAATCGTTCTTATGTTCTCTGAATTTCTGAACATATCAATGAAAGACTCTGGCACACCTGTCTGATAATCACGTTTCCATCTTCTTCATGTATTTTCTGGAAAACAAAATAAGAGACTTACCCATAAGTGTTTAAGGGACTGATTTCTATAGCACAAAGTAGATTGTTTTTGTTCTGTTTTAAAGATTTATTATGGGAGCTAGATAGATGGCTCAGTGATTGAAAACACTAGTTGTTCTTGCCGAGGACCTGGGTTCAGTTTCTAGCTACTACATGGGGCCTAACAACCATCTATTACTCTAGTTACAGGGCATCCAACAACCTCTTCTGGTTTCCAGGGATACTCTACATGTAAGCAGAATACTCATTCACATAAAATAGAAAAATAATAAAGTGTTTAAAAGAGTTATTATACTCTATTAGCTTGCCTCCAGACTGACACTTATGTGCTATTCAGACTTGACGATGTCATTTACATTCTCTAAGACTCACTACCCATATATGCAAAATAGAAATAGTCAAGTTTGGTTTACTGAGCTGCCCTAGGAATAAGATAAGATGGTGTTCAGAGAACAGGCACAGCCATGAGTGAAATCAAATATGAGCCCACATAATCCAAATATTGAGATCATTGGTAATTGACAAGACTGTCTTGAAACCATTTTGCTCTTGGGCTGGTCCATGCATCAAAGACACAAGTCTTCCTTAGAAAGCACTTCCTTCTAGACGTGCTGAATATGAAGGTGGTTATGGTGGGCCTACTTGTGGAGATCTTTCCTAGAGAGAAAGTGAGCTTCCCAGGGTTAATTTAAAGAAAGAGCCTAGTGATGGATCCCAAGTCTCAAGACAGTTAAAGGATCTCCCTGGAGAGCAGCCTATAAGTGGAGGCTGACAGCCATCGACACACAAGGCTTTGAAGATGTCCTGAGAAAGTTCCACTCCAAGTGCCTTGACTCTATGTATCACACAGAGTCTGGAATGGGCTAGAAAGCACCTGGAAAGTCACACTAGGTGGAGCAGGGCATCTCTGAATGCTCTATGAATTCCTCCTCACTCAACTTCTTTGGTCATTTCCTAGGTGAGAAATATACTAGAATCTGTTCCCATTCTCACCACATCATGCTCCCCCCGGCATAACAGGTTTGGCTGCTGGCTTTTGTGGACACAGCTTCTTGGATATACTTACAGTTACAGGAGGATTGCAGTACCATTGAGGAGTGCACTGGGACCCTGCCCCAAAACCTGACCTGCTGATCACTTGAGCCCTGCTGGGTAGTAAAGAGCAGGAGGGCAGCTGGGAACCTGCTCAGCAGGAGCCTTTCTCAGCAGCCTTGAGCTCTAGTCAGCCACACCAAGAGTAAGGCGATATGCTGCCTAGCTGACTCTTGATTTGTTACATAGCTTCATGTGTCAGTTTAGTGTGCTAACATGTACAAAGCTTAGGTATATACATCGCTTTTTATGACATAGTTTCTAAAAACTCAGACCTTGCATGGTTGAGGAAGGAAGCAAAGGGTTGACTCATGCTGGAAGTTCTGCATTTGAAATATGCTGATTAATTGAATGTTGGTTCTATCAAACTTCATGTACAAATTCAGTACCTAAAAACCATTAGAGAAATAATCCTAAATACCCCATGCCAGAGATCCAGTTTTTCGAGGCTTTCTTAGGGCTCGGGGCGGGGGGACAACAAACAGAGCCTCAAGTCTCAGAATCATGTGAAAGTCAAGCCAACAAACCCAGGAATCATTTTATTCCATAGGAGCTAGTCTTCTTTCATCAGACCTGTTTTCTGTGTAGAATTTAGTCCCCACTTTTCTCAGAATGAGCGAGGAGAGTGAGCAAGTGAATACAGGGAGAACCAGAACTAAAATGGAAACCGCAATGAACGCTTGAAAGCTTCTTTCATTACAAAATGATATCAGGTCTTCCTGAAGAGCTGTGTGTCTTAAATGAGGGGGAGCATAGCTTCTAAAAGGACAGACACTGTCAGTCTAGGGCAGAGTCAGTGTGGGAGTGGATGAGACCCCAGCCACAGACACACCACAGGGCTGTAGTATCTTACAAAACCATTCACCTATGATTTTTCCTTTCTCTTCTTATAATATGGAAACATGAAAGTATTAATAGTCTGCCCAGCTGGGTGTGTTTTTCTTACCTGCTGGGTTGGATACTCAGTCAGATTTCAAGTTCACTATTTTACATCTATGAAATAAAAGTCTGAGCACATAAAATATGTGGGACTTGGGACTTCAAGGTCCAAGTAATGGACCAATAGTGACGTGCAGCTGTCATTGGAAGAGGCCTGTATGACACAAAAGCCTGGAAGCTCATAGTGTCCAGACTGTGATGCACTGCTGACTGTCGCTCCCGTCTGCAGCGTGTGACTGTTTTTCTTCATGGTGGCAATTCTAGGCAATACGCTGTAAGAAGTATATTCCTGTTTTATATTGTTCAACACGATTCTCATTAAGAACTAACAATGTGACAACGATGAAGACATCATGCCAGACTGTAGAGGGTCTCTGTGAATACCCCATGCTCTATGCTTCCGTACCTAAAACGTGGTGAGTCTGCTGCTGTCAGATGTATAATAGATGAGGCATGGAAGAACGGGTCAATCTTCCTTAGGAAGGCTGCCCAAAGGAGGTAAACTACATATCTATTTTGGTTCACTTGTCGGTAAGCAGGGATGCACAATGCCCCCTGCAAAGGACTTTGTAATTACAAAATGACTACATCCTTAGCACATAAGAATCACTTGACCAGAGTTATTTCTTATGTCCACCAGGAACTGTATGAAGACTTAGGTTCACAGAGTGACTTTAAGTTGCTAGTATTTTTCTTCGTGGTTACTTTGTGCTGTATAATGATGGCTGTAGCTCCTGTCAAAATATTTACATTCTAAGAAAGGAGAGAGAGAAGGAGAGAATAGCAAAAGGCACTGGTCAGTGGACAGCTGCTGTTGAAGCTTTCCTGAAGGTCCTGCTCAAGACTTCTAAACTTATCAGGAACTAGTAATGGTTCAATATTTAGCCTCTAAGTGGTATACATATTACAGAACTCTATGGATGTTCTCTATAATATTAAAAGTCTTTTATTCTTGTATTTTCTGAAAAAAAAAATAATAATTTTGCTACTCTTTCTATTGAAATAAATTTGCTTTCTCTCTGATACTCTGCTAATATGAGATATAATGCTGATTGATTTTTCTGTGTCAAGCCATTTGAAAATTGAGGAACTTGACTTGATCATTATATACTATTTCTTCTTTATATGAAGATGAATTTGATTAAGGATTCCTGCATCTGAATTCATGACAGACACTTGTCTTCAGTCTTCTTTCCTCTAATGTGTTTGTCAGGTTAACTCTGGGTTGTGATGGCTTCGAGACAAAACTATTTCCTGTATGAAGTAAAACCGGTATTATTTCTTTCTTAAAGATCTGGAAAGATTTCCCCTAATATCATATCTTTGAGATTGGGTTGTGTTTCTCAAGGAATTTGTCATTTCTATATAAGCTGCTAAATTTACCTTCCTCAAAGTATTTACAGTATTCTCTCATCCTCTTGATATCTGTAGAAACTAAAAGCAGCGCCCTTCATCATCAGCCTTGTTAGGTGTCTATCGGCTTTGTCAATCTTTTCAACATACCAACTTTGATATTTGTTATCTTTCTTTGTGATTTTTTAGTCATCAATTTCTCCTCTGTTATTTCTTGCTTTCTAATTATGTTGGGATGGGTTGGTTCTTTTTCTAGTTTCTTACAGTGAGGCTTAAATCATTAATTTTATATCTCCTTTTGTAATGTAAACCTTAAAATGTCTGACTCATGTCTTTCAAAATACTGAATAATCTTCATTCCTTATCTGTCAACTCAAATGTTTATTCATATTTTGTAGTTTCTGTTTGAGCCCTTAAGCTGTGCACAAGTGCGCTAATTCCAAACATTTGGGGATCTTTCTTATTGCTATTGATTTCTAGCTAATTCCATCTTGGCAGGAAAACATACTTCAAGAGTTTGATCTTTTGATGTTTGCTGAGCCTTATTTTATTGGCCAACATCCTGTTTATCTTCATTGTCCTTCCAAATGTACTTCTAACAAATGTAATTGTAAAGGATTCATTGTGCAGCTGTTGGTTATATTGTTAGTATTCTATAAATATTAAGTCAAATTGATTGATATTAGTGTTGAATCTTTACATTCTTACTGATTATTAGTGTGTTAGTGCAATTTGATTGACATTATTATTGATCATATATACTTATTGATCATATATACTTATTGATCAGATAATTACATCAGTTACTGAGAAAAGTATTAAATCTACAGCTGTGTTTGTAGATGGGTACATTTCTTTCTCTCTTTTTTTAACTTCTATAAGCTTTTTCATGTATTTTGAACCTCTCTTGTCAACTATGTAAAAACATATACTGTTAAATCTTCCTGAAATTGTGTCTGTCTTTTTCAGGCCATTTAATCTGGTTTGTTAATTTCTGCCTTTTAAATTTATTATCTTTATTATTTTTTGGTGATGTGTTAATACATATCATCATATGTGAGTGGAGAGAGTATGTGCATGTGAGAGCAGATGCCTACAGAGACCAAAGAGGGCATAGGATCCGCTAGAGCTGGAGTTACAGGCAGTCATGAACCACTCCGCATGGATGCTGGAATCAAACCTGGATCCTCTGCAAGAGTACTGTGTTTCTGCCCAGTTTCTGCCTTTTAATTGAAATAAGTTAATTTACCTTTAATATAATTATTGATACTATTGGATTTAAATCTACCACCTTGGTATTCAGTTCCAGGTTTTCTTATCTGCTTTAGTTTGTATGTTCTTTTTTCCTGTCTCTTCGTTAATTTGTTTTTTAATATCCCATTTTCCTTTTTCTATTTGCTCTGCATTAATTTTTCATTAGTGCTTCTAGATAGATTACAAAGTATATCCTCTATTACTGCCAACTTAGATTAAATATTTTAATAGCTTATGTAAAATGTAAAACTATCACAACAGGAAATTCTCTTTATCCTTTTCATTTTTGCATTTAGTTAGCCTAAGTAATAAAATGTATTAATATAGTGCTTTATTTTTCCTTATAAAATGTTCTTTTTCTCTTAATATTATTACTGTGTGTGAGAGAGTCTAGGTGCATACTTGCCATTGGCTGCATGGGAAGGTCAGGGGACAACCTTAAAAAGTCAATTCTCTTTTTCCAACATGGAGTCTGAGTATTAAACTGGGGTTGTCAGACTTGGGCAGCAAGCACCTTCACTTCCTGAGCCATCTGGCTAGGCTGCACTGTATTATTTTTCAATAATATTAAATGATCAGTGGTGTTCCAAAGCAATTAAGAGGAAAATATTCTTACATATTTCTTATAATGTTTACTTTTTTCTTGTTTTCTTATTCCTTCCCATAGATAAGTGTCCGTCTATACCATTTCCTTTCAGACTAAAGAATTTCCTTTATCGTTTCTTTTAATTGATTAATTAATTTCTTTTAATTGATTAATTAATTAATTTATTCTCTATACGAGTGCTTTGCCCTCATGGTTATAAGTGCATCTGTGTATACAGTGCCCACTAAGGCCAGAAGAGGATGTCAGATCCCCTGGAACTGGAGTTACAGAAGGTTGTTAGCTGCCATGTGAGTGCTGGGGACTGAACCCTGAGTCCTCTGCAGGAGCAGCCAGTGCCCTTAACCACCAGGATTTCCATTTATCATTTTTCATAAGACATGTTTGCTATTAGCAGATTCCCTAGGCTTTTTGTTCTGGAAATACCTTCAGCATCCACATTTTTAATTGCCGTTGTTTTACATTTTTTTCACTGCTGAGTATTCATTGTACACGGTACTAGGGTTACATAACGACATTTCATATCTATTACACATGTCCTTCCCCACGTTCCTCTTTCTCATCCCCTTCCATTAACCTTTTATCCACCAGGCAATTTTGCTTCTGCTTTCTTTTAAACATTTTTATACATTTATTGTGTTTGTACAAATGTTTGTGTGCATGTGTGTATGTGCATGTGTATACCTGCATACCACAGTGCATGTCTGAAGGTCAGAGAACAACTTGTGGGAGTCAGTTCTCTCCTTCTATCATGTGAGTTGTGGGCATGAGTTTTCAGGTCGTCAAGTTTAGTGGCAAGCTCCTTTACTGACTGAGCCATCTTGCCAGTCCCTTGCTTCCACTTTCATCCCATGTGTACATACACATACCTGCTTATATATCTATATAAAATCTAGGACCCACAAATGAGAGAAAAATGTGACATATTTGTCTTCCTGAGACTGGCTTAATTCTCTTAATATGATTACCTCCAGTTGCACTCATTTCCTGCAAATGATATAATGCCATGCTTCTTTGTGGCCAGAAAAAAAATCTATTATATATACATATAATTTACATCTTATATATATTATATATTATATGTATCTTAAATTTTTTAATTTATTTTAAGTCTATAAATGTTTTGCCTGCATATAGGTAAGTGTACCTATGTCAGGCAAAACCCACAGAGGCCAGAAGAAGGCGTCGAGTCCCCTGGAGCTGGAGTTATGGAAGGGTGTTAGCTGCCATATGGGCGCTAGGAACTAACCTGGGTCATCTAGAAGAGCAGTCAGTGTTCTTAACCACTGAGTCATCTCTCCAGTCCTATACCAGTTAAAAAAAAATCTATTCGTCTGTTGGTGGATATATAACTACGTTTTATAACTTAGCTGTTGTTCTTAAGTACTGCAATAAATATCGATGTGCAAGGGTCTCTGTATTGCCTTTGAGTACTTCAGGCAAATGCCCAGGGGATCTACTTTTAGTTTGTTGAGGAACCTCCAGGCCTATTGGCACAGTGACTTGACTAGTTTGCATTCCCACCAGTAGTATGTAGCTGGAACTTCAGTTTAATCTGCATTTCTGATGGCTCAGAAGGTTGAACATTTTTTTGGCCATCTCTAATTCATTTTTGAGAACTGCCTTCTCATTTCATTACTGCGCTTGTTGTTGGGTTGTTTGATTTCTTGTCATTTAGGTTTTTGTGTTCTTGTATATTTTAGATCTTAATCACCTGTTAGTGGCAGAGCTAGAAGAGTCTCTCCCATTCTGTAAGCTGTCTATTCATTCAATTGCTTCCTTTGCTTGCACCCAAATTTTTGAATTATATTTCTTGTGGATAAGGAATTTGGTGGCTTCCCTTCATCTCAGAGGTTGAAAGGTGTTATCACAGGGTCTTTTGGTTTCTATTTCTTCTTTCTTGGGAAAAGCTGTCCATTTTCTATACCCTTGTTTACCGCTTTATAATTTTAGAGCTCTGAATGAATGCTTTTCAGATTTTTCTCTTTATCTTTGGTTTTCAGTGGTTTAACTACCTTGTACTTAGGTGTGCTTCTCTTTGTTTTTAAATGTTAGCAGATTGTGTGGACTTATTTTGTTCTTTATTAGGGTAGGTCTATCCCTGTTTTGAATTCTGTCTTATACCACAGCCCTGATGGTAAGGCAGTGTCTTATTATAAACACCATTGAATATCTGAAGTACTCACTGAGCTGTCTCCGCTATGACTTGTTTGGAATTCTAATATATACCAGCATGACCTTGTACCCTCTAAATGGCCAACCTCTAGAGTCTAGGCCTGTCATATCCAGCCTATTGTTTTGTCAAGGACTGAGGTGAGCGATTACGCTGACTTCTAAGAACATCTCTCTGCACAGCTTCCTCTTCTCAAGTAGTATGGCCTTCAAATCTTAGCTGCAACAACAGCCCCCATGTCTTTCCTCCAGTGTCTTATTTCTGCAGGATCACAATTGTGCTTAATTCATACTTTCCTATGTTCAAGTGTCACAAATACATGCCCATAGCTCCCTGCCTGAGTTCCCTTTCTCAAGATCACAGCCCTGCTTGAAAATAATTACTTCATATATATTCAGTTATATTGTTGTTTTTGCCAGAAACATTTATCATCAGAGGCAGAGATCAATTGTCAAAAAAGTTATTTATTTAATTTATTGGTATCATGCCAACACTGGGATAACATCACTCTTTTGTGTTTTACAAAGATATTTCATTTCCACTTATGAATTAAAAAAAAAATTTTTAAGCCTTCAGGGGATTATTCTACCAAGTTGAACTCTTCCATAATTCAGCCTTGTAACCCCTGGGATAATCACTATCTCACGTTAATGTTTACCACTCTTAGGTATGTCTTTATGTATTTTTTATTCATAAACTTATTTTCAAACTGAAGAATAGATATGTGACTTAGCTACTTAAATACTGAAATAAAGAGATGCTTTGAAAGGGACTGGAGAGATAGCTCAGCAGTTAATAGCACTGATTGCTCTTCCAGAGGACCAGGGTTTGGATCCCAGCACCTACATAGCATCTAACAACCATCCATAACTCTAGTTCCAGGGGATCCAATGCCCTCTCCTGACCCTTTCGGACATTGCGTGACATGGTTGCACTTAACATACATAAAGGCATAAATTCATATACATAAAATTAATTAATTAAAGAGAAACTTTGGACACCATATAGAGGTTGTGTTATACACAAGGATTCTGGAGGTAAGAAGGTGAATTAGATGAGGAAAAAACAAGGAGGCTTGGAGGGAAAGGAAAACATTAAATTTTATTTAGAGTTTGAATTCTAAATATATTTATTGGTATTATTTAATTATTGACAAATACTTAAGTTTTCCAAGATATATTCTGTTAACCACTTAATGTATCATATGTCATGCACAATACTGATGTCTGAGCATATATACTCAGTAAAAGAGTAGAAGTTTCTGCTATGTGGATCTTTGGGCTATGCCCACAGGCCCTTCTGAAGGAAAAAATCTATACAACTCCTCTATGATATTCATCACGTATGCATCGGCCACACTACCTTTGGCTATTCAATGCCCATCCTAATTGATTACTACCCTCTTCTAGCCAGTTTATTCTGATTGTTTGATATCTGTTCCATATCAACTGTTAAATACAAATGGCCCCAAAGATAAACTGGACCTATCAAACTCTTTCTTTCATTGAAAAACCTTGAAAGAATTAGTCCTGCCATTGTGGAGGATCAGAAACACGATTAAACAGAAGAAACTAGTTGATAGCAGGACGTTTGAAAACAAAAAGATAAGGTATTTCATTGAAGCTCTGCCAGGATATTTAGACCCATCTTGAATCCAGAACCATCCCTCAGCTTCAGACTGCATGAGGTCCAGCCCTATTTTAGATTTCCATTTTGTAGAGAGCCAGAGATTCTTCAGGTCACTTTGTGTGATTGCTTACAGTAAACTACCTCCTTACTTAAACTAGCTTGCGTAAATGGGTCTCTGTTTATTTAACCGAAAGAGATAAGCTAAAATTGTAACATAATCTGTCTTTCAGAAGATTTTTCAAAGCCAGCCAAATATTTTAATCAAATCTGAGACATAACAAGATTAAGAGTAGATGAGCAATGACAGTCCAGAGAATTCTAATTCTTGTAACTTTGGTTCTTAACACGTTATAGAGCAGTGGTTCTCTAATGTCAGTGTGCTTCGGACGCACTGCAAAGCCATGTTAAAAACTTTTCAGCCAGGTCTTCTGATCTGATAGTGATGCAGGTGCTAGTTCACTGTAGGCAGTGAGACAAAAGAGCCCATGGTGAAACTACAAGTTACCCATAAATGCCACAATGAGAATGGATCTCGGACTTAAAGGGAATGTTAGGGTTAAGACAGTGAAACCACAGGCACTCAGAATGAGAGACAAAGATGGCAACAGCTGGGTGTGAGACAGCCAAACACACTGATGAGAAGCCAGTGGTAGCAGGTTGGTTGGCTGGCTAGCTTCCAGGAAATCTTTACTCTTTGGGAAACATGCTAGGCACTATTTTTTTGCATATTCTTGCTTCTAATGTAGCTAATTATAACAGACTAAATTATAAGTAAAGATGGCTTCTAATAGGCCCGATCATTAGGAAAAAGGCCCCAAGCATCCCACAGACAGATAACCAAGCACATTGAAGTTACTTCTTGGTAGCCGTGAAAACAAAGAGAGGTTAGTATAATTAATGGCACTTGGAACACCTGCAAGGTTAGGAGACCAGCCAGTGACTAAGAGCAGGCAGACAGTCAAGGTCAACAGTCCAGAGTCACAGATGGACCAAGAAGGGCTTCAGACATACGTGGGTGATCCTCTCTCTTCTTGGACCAGGAGAACATGCTCTGAGTGTTCAATCCTTTAATTGACCAACTATAATAGCTCAGTTTTTAACCAGTACCTCATAAGTCTCAACACCAGTTTGTCCCACTATTAACCAGGGCTCACTGACACTGAGTTTTACCTTTCTTCTTTACTAAATATTTCTTGAGAGTCTCCATCACTTTTCTTTAATTTTTTACCATTCTATAAATATCTTAATAAAGTTTGCCTTCTTCTCATTCACTCTTATGGGCATCTGCATCTTTAATCATCATTAATGTAAGACAATGAACTTGGAACCACTGCCTGTGAATGTTCAGCCACTCAGGATTCTGTGTTACCCTGAGCCAACAAAGGTCTAGTCACTCTCCAAAACCCTGCAACAATAGAATAGATGGAGGAAGGACTCTAAAAACTGCGTTTCTCACAAGTATCCAGGTGATACTGATGCTCCTGAAGTTGTGGGGTGGTAGCACTTTAAGACCCATTGAGATGGAGAGATTTCTGAGCAAGTCCATGTTAATGTTTGTCTGTGTTTATGTTGCCTCTCTTTAGAATCATCAGCTCCATGACAACTCATTACTTGACAAAATTCTGTCATCCATAGTCCCCAAGAGCAAGGAAGTCATAAAGGAGGCATTAGATTAATGACGATAGGGATTCTTGTAGAAGAAATGACAGCAGAGAGATTTGAGGGCTCCCATTACTAACTGTGCTGTGAACAAACAGCCATAAGTATGCAGCTGGGCTCTGGCAGTATTTCTTTGGTGATTTATACTGGGGAAAGCTAATGATGGTGAATTGCAGATGTTTCTAATATTTAGTTGGTCATTATCACAAGCAGTTCAACTCTAATCCAGATAAAATGCAATTTTATAACCCAAGGGTGGACCGTTTTTTATTAGTTACAAAGCTAAAAAACAAGCTCTCATTACTGCTGGTCTTTGAAATAGCCCTCTGGTTCATTGCTTAGTCACACATTTCTGTGAATTGAGGCCACATCTTGGTGCTTCTTTACTCAACTAATATTTATGGAAAATAATCAAGGTTAGCATTGTGCTCTGTGGGGGAATCAAAGACGCTAAGGATGCAATGGTATAGAAAAGCTCAATATTCAAAGTGATAGATTTCTACAGAAATTGCTGTGACATGGAAAAGTAGAGGTGCAGAAGTGCCCTGGTACCCAAGAGGGGAGTTGCTTTATTCAAACAAAGTCCTGCAAATACACCGGAGTACTAGCAGGATCTTTTATCAATTTTTATTGAGCTTTGATACATTTCATACAACAGTTCATAATCAAATTTAGACCCCCTCCCCCATCTGTACCTCCCAGCCCCCACTGGACCTCGTGTATTCTGCAATACCTGTTAAGTCCTATTCAGTCTCAAATAATGTCCTTTTGCAAGTTCATCCACTAGTGTCTACTCAGCCTACCTAGAGATTGTAAGTAAGGCCTACTCTCCCTCACCCAGTAGTAATCAGTCTCCAGTAGTTCTCAGTTTATGGCTGGCATTAGTTTTCTCTCTACCCCTCGTTCCACTATGTTCTATGAGCTTTAGGTGTAGAGATTCAACCGTAGATATGTCACCTAGGACTGAGCATCTGTCGGATGTGTACTCTCTGTGTCTGACCAGTTGTGGAATTCTACTGTAGCCTCCACCTGTTGCAAAAAGAAGCTTCTTTGATGAGTGGTGTATTGTATGCTTGTCTGTAAATATAAGGATCCATATTTAGCATATGGTAAGAAATTTCGTTTGTATAGAGATATGTCAGAGATAGGGTTTTCTCTACAATCATGTGTATTTGAATATACAGTGCCATTCATGCGTTCACCCCACTGAGAAGACTTTCAGTCCAATTAGATGGCTGTTGGTTACCCCCAGAGGACAGTACCACTACTGCACCAAAAGAGACGTAAGCTGTGTCAGTTCTTATGGTTATTAGGCTTCAGGACTGACTTGGATCATTGATTGATTTTCTCTCTTAACAGTCTGCATGTTATCATCTAGCATTATGGCAGCTAAACTTCATGGAGAAGGCCTTCAGGTCAGTTCCTGCTCCGTTGCTCCAGATCTTGTATCCAAAGTATGTCCTGTCTCCAGCAGTGGGCTCTTATTTTATCTAGTTCTGGGAGATAATGAAGAGCTTTGGCAATGGCCTGGGTTATTTTGGGAGTCTCTCGGACCACTCTCGCCAAGCACTCAGAGGAAGGTCTCTTTTGTCTGGCACTGTGTTCCTTGCCACACAGCCCTGAGGTACACTGATGTTAAGACACTGTATGTGTATTTCTGGGGGTCTGAGGGCATCATATCCTCTGGGTTCCCTAGCTCCTGAAGATTCATTCATCTCTGTTTTTTTCCTCCCTTCGGCATGCCCCCTCCCTTCCCAGTCCCAGCATCCGCATTACTCCCATCCTCCCCCAGGTAACACCAGGCTCCCCTCTCCTGACCTCCCTCCCCACAGTACTGTGGCCCTCTGCATTTCCCTTCCTCCTCTCTTCCTTCTGGAGGCAGGATTTTGAAAGTGAACTTGAGGTTTGGAGTTTAAAATTTTTATTTATTTTTATCTTATGTGTACGAATGTTTTGTGTTCATGAATATAAATGTATTCATGCATGCAGTGCCTGTAGAGGTCAGAAGAGGGTGTCAGGTCCCTGGAACTGGAGTTACAGATAGTTGTTAGCTGCCATTTGGATGTTGGGAATCAAACCTGGGTTGTCTGCAAGAACAACCAGTGCTCTTAACCATTGAGCTGTCTCTCCAGTCCTGAGCTTGAGTTTTGACAGGAATGTGTGAGAAGAAAAGCATTTAAAGGACACAGTTAATTCTGAGTTCTGGGGGTAACAAACAGGACCTCAGAACACACACACACACACACACACACACACACACACACATACACATATTTGGTGTATGATTTATTACGAAGAACTGACTCATGTGAAGTCCCATTTTAAGATGTTTGCAATAGAGGCCAATGAAAGCTGGTAGTGTAAATTCCAGTTCAATAGAGAAGCCAATGGTGTGAGTCCCAGTTCAACAGTAACTGAAGGTTAATAGTTTAGCTCACACAGAAAATGCAGATTCCCTCTACCTTGCTGTTCTATGCAAGCCTTGGATAGGATGCATGAGGCTCACCCACATGCAAAGGGCTGTCTGCTTTCTGTAGTTTTCCAATCCAAACTCCCATCTCATCCAGAGATACCCTCATAGACACATCAGTAAATGTTTAATTAGTATCAAATTAGCAAATAAAATGAGTATGCGAAGTTCTATCTCGTTTATAGTGAAGTGATTTGGTGCTCCTGTCAGGGGCATGGGAAGGCGCAGGGAATGGGATTGGAGAGGAGAGGAAAAAGGGCTGGAACCGCCAGATCCACCTGAACAGAGACAGAATGCACGCTTTAGTCTATAGAGATCACTGTAGTTTTTAAGCAAAGGAATAATGTGACCTAGGTCTTTAATGCACCACAGACAGCAATGACTAATGACAGGAAAACAGTCAAGAGGCCATTGTCTAGAAACAAAGAGTCCAACATGGAACCAAGGAGACACCCATGTGGACCAAGACACAGAGTTATAAATAAAGCAAGGGCAAAATGCCAGTGATTGTGTAGCGCTTAGAGAGAAGAGGTTTGTACAGGCGTGTCAGGATCATTGACCAAAGCCCAATCATCAGTAAGAGAGCAACGTTCAAGGTGAGAAAGGAAACAAGGAATCCAAACATAGATCATTGGGCTTAAGCTTCTAGAAATATTTCCAGTAAAAACTTGCAGATAGCTGGAGATGCAGAACTTGAACTTCATAAAAAAGTCAGAGTGAGACACTACCTCAAGGGTAGACTGTATTATGGCCTAATGACAAGCTATCCAGCCTCTCCAGGACTAGAAACAACGGTGTGTACTGCGACAAGCTATCCAGCCTCTCCAGGACTGGAAACAACGGTGTGTACTGTGGACAGTGTTCACTCTGGTTACTCAGTTACTCAACCTCAACAGAGGCTCCATCTGGACACACGCTCCATGGCTACAGACATGGCAGGAGGAGAATGTGGCACGTGTGGGCTCATAGCAGTCCTGTGCAGAAGTAACAGGTGATTTTTTTTCCTCATATGTCATTAAAGTAAAGTGCATGATCATTTCTTCTGAGATCAGGTAGATGCAGGAAAATAATTCTACACACAGGGCAAAAGCAGAGCCACAGAGCAAGTGAGATAGCTCAGCAGGTAAAGGTACTTGTCACCAAGCCTGATGGCCTGAGTTCCATTGCCTGAAACTTCATGGCAAAAGGAGAGAATGAACTCCTGCAAGTTGTGCTCAGACCTCCACACACATGCTTGGAGACAGGCATGTGCACACACACATACACACACACACATAAATAAATGTATATATTCACATATAAATATATGAACAGCCATAGGTGGAGTGAACCATGTACTAGCTCCTAGCAGTCATCCCTGAGAAGATGGTGAGTTCATATACTTGGTGCAATCAATCCCCACATGAAGAGGAGAGAGAGGGATGAGCAAAGCCCAGAGGCAAGAGGCAAGGAACACTTATTTATAGGGCACAGGAAAGACATATTTGAGAACTTGAAATAAAAACAAATAGGAAAGCAAGAGATTCTGGCAAGTCTAGGTAAGTGGGAGGTACCTAAGAAGGCTTCCCAGAGCCCATTCTGGAGACGAGTTCAAGAAAGTGTGCTGAGAAAGGTCATTGCACCTGACCTTGATGGTGACGCAGTAGCCTTCAGGAGATCTGCTTCAGATCTGCTGCCTACATAGGAAGCCAGGCTTTGGAGGGAGTTACAAAGTGGAGACAGATCATGGGACTGGGGGAAATGAGGGACGCAACATGGTGGCAGCTGAATCAAAGCTACTCCATTAGCGCAAACCTGACCCCGGTTCTCATTTGTCTGCTCAGTTCAGTTAGTGTATGCTGCACAGTTCTTGCCAGTTCTTCTTAGGAGCTGAGGAGAGGGCGAGAGTGAAATAGGTTTATGTTCCCATGAAACTTATCTTCCAGTGGAGGCAGATGTATAATAAACAAGGAGCAAAGAGATGAGTGGATAAAAGATAATTCCCTATTATTTTTAGCTCAGATGAAACAGAACACATTATATTTAGTTCTTCCGTTCTGAGAAGAAGGCATCAGACGAGAGGGGGAAGTGAGAGCTGAAAGGTGGACCCCAGGCTGGTCAGGAGGAAGAGACACGTGAGCAGACTCCAATGTAAAAGACATGTTGGCCAAGAGGATGCAGAGCAGGAGTGTGTTGTGGCAGGCAAAATTCCTCATGGCAAGGTCCCCTTCTCATTGAAGAGGGATTAGAAGGAAGGGTTTTTGTTTGATTTTTCTGTTCTTGTGGTGTGTGTGTGTGTGTGGTGTGTGTATGTATTTGCTTCATGTGTGCACATGCACATGGTGGCAGGCATGCATGTGTACACGCATGTGGACAGAGGACAGTGTCAGGTGTATTCTTCAGTCACTCTTCACCCCATTCTTTTGAGAGAAGTTGTCTCGCTGAACCTGGAGCTTGCTGATTCAGATTGGCTGGCTGGCCAGTGGGCTTCAGGCATCTGCCTACTCTGCATTCCCAACGATGGGATTACAAGTGTATGACAATACATGCAGCTTTTTTTCCTCAATGCATATTTTTATTGAATTTTTGTGTATGTCATACAATATATCTTAATCATATTTAGCCTCCCCTTCTGGGTACCTGATAGCTCTCCACTGGATTTCATGCATTCTGAGACACATATATATATATAGATATATATAGATATATATCTATATATATATATCTTAATGCCTATGGAGTCAAGTTTTTGTGTCCAGATGTCCTTCAGTGTAAGTTCATTCACTACAGTCTAGTTAGCCTATCTAAAGTTACTCTCTTAAAGATCAACTCTCCTGCACCCAACAGCAATCAGTTGCTAGTAGTTCCTCAGCTCTATGCTGGTTTTTGTCTGATTGAATTTGCATGGGTGTTGTGAATACTGTCACGATTGGTGTAAGTTCCTATGAACAAGTTCCCAAAGGCCTGGAAGACTGTTTCATGCATCCACCCAGGTTCTTACAGTTTTTCTGCCCTGTCTTCTGCAATTATCTCTGAGCCCTGGGTGGGTGAGGTTTAATATAGGAGTCCTGTCCAGGGGCACATACTCTGCAGTCTCTTATTTTCTATACTTGGCCAGTTGTGACCTTCTGTGTGCATCATCTTCTGTTGCATGAGGAAGCTTCACTGGTGAGAGTTGAGAGATGAATTAGTACTCTCTCTACCTGCTGTTCCACTGTGTTCTGTGAGCCTTTGGTGTGGAGGATCCATTGTAGATGTGTCTCTTAGTCCTGGGCATCTTATAGACAATTATTTTCTCTGTGTGGCCAGTTGTGGAACTCTTTAATAGTCTCCATCTGTTGCAAAAAGAAACTTCTTTGATGAGTGGCATAAAGTATAAATGTCTGTAAATACAAGGATCCATATTTAGCATACAATAAGAAATTGCATTTGTCTAGCGATGTGACAGAAATAGGGTTTTCTCTAGGATCTATCTATGACCTCTCCAGCAATGTGTATTTGGCTATATGAGTTCCTCCCACAGAGAGGGCTTTAAGTCCAATTAGACAAGTGTTGACTGTCCCCGAGGTAAAAATGACACTGCACCACTATAGTTTGCTCTACCAGTCATTGTCATAGTGATTAAGCTTTAAAACTGGGGCTGGACCATTGATTGATGTTTTTTCCCTTAGTATTTTTCATAATGTCCTGTAGAACTATGAGAGCTAGTCTTCAGGTAGGAGGTTTCCATGTCAGATCCAGATCCATTGCACTAAGCCCTGTGTTCTATCTTCAGCAAGTGGGTCTTACGTTCAAACAGGAGTTGTCACAATAGTCTGTGTAATTTTGGTAGTCTTTTGGTTTACCCTGACCAACAACTCGAAAGGAGGCTTCTCCTGTCCGGCCCTGGGTTTCTTGTTCTATAGACTTCAGGTATACACAAGCATCATGTTCAGATATTGTATGTGTACTTTTTCAGTAGGTTTTGAGCTAATACATTTCCCTCTTGGTTTTGCACCACCTAAGCTGTGAGTCTGTCTTCTCTCTCCCCGTTGGAACCCCTCTTCCCTCCCCAGCTACAGTGCTCCAGTTTTCCCCATGATGATACATGTCTCCTAGTATTCCCCCTCCCTTGAGCTCCTTCTTCCCCTTTACTCCCATGGTTCCTCGTGTACCGTCCTCTTCTCCCTTCCAGTTAAATACCTCCACTTCCCCCTTGGTAACATCTGTTTCCAACTATCTCCCTCTCTAGGGCTAGAGGGATCTCTTTCCCTTCACCTCCATGCTTCCTTTTCATTTACATCATGATATATATACTTACATACAAGTATTTGGTGCTAAGATCCACAAATGAGAATGTCACTTGTTTGTCTGAGTCTGCGTTACCTCACTTAGTACAACAGTTTCTAGTTCTAGCCATTTACCTCCAAATACCATGATTTGGGGTGTAAATGTTCCCCATTTTCATTATCCATTGGTCAGTTGGAGGTCATTTAGGTTGTTCCCATTTCTTGGCTATTGTGAAAAGAGCAGCAACAAACATGGATGTACAAGTATCCCTACAGTAGGGTGAGTCCTTTGGGTCTATGCCAAGGAGTGGAATAAGCAGATCATATGGTAGATTCACTTTGAGTTTTTGAAGAGTTCTCCATTTTGATTTCCATACTGGTTACATGAGTTTGCAATCCAATCAGCAATACATCCAACTTTTTCTTGGGCTCTGGGGATCCAAACAGAAGTCCTCATGCTTACAGAGCCAGCACTTTACCAATGTCCCTTTCCCCAGACCCTGTTTCGGTTTTCTGTTTCTTTGCCAGACATGGTCTTATGTATCTCAGGCTTATGATGACCTTAGACCTCTGGTCCTCCTGCCTCCACCTCTGGAGTATTGAGATTACAGGTATGGGTCGCCACCATTTTTGGTTTATGAAGAAAGAAAGTTCAAAATGCCCCGTATGTTTTGTGCAAACCACTATGGTATGTTACAGTTCTAGAAAGCAAGTGAAAGTTCTAGAAAGTAATTACTTCTGAGTGTGCTCTGCCGGTTTAGAAGCACTCAGCTTCTATAGGTTATTCTACCACCTAGACACTTTTGGAGGTCTAGAAAAGGTGGTTATCTGCTGAGGAACAGTCTCAAGGATTTTTGCTGTGCTGACTGCCTCTTTTTAAGATTTTAGAACCAGCTGTAGTAGCTTAACATGCAATAACTTGTTCCTCTCTAGTCTCAGGTTTGTAGAATTCATTCGCACTGTTCAATATAATTGACCTCTCTCCCATGTCACCATGAAACTTCAGAAGAATTTTCTGAACCTGCTCTTCCACCTCTAGGGTTTTTAAAGATTTATTTTTATTATTTTTAAGTATGTATATGTTGTGTAGGGACAAATGCATGTGGATGCAGGTGCCCGTGGAAGCCAGTAGAGGGTGTTGGAGCACCTAGATCTGAAGTTACAGGTGGCTGTGAGCCACTCTACATGGGTGCTGGGAACTGAACTAGGGTCCTCTCCAGGAGTAGTATGTGCTCTTAACCACTGAGCCATCTTTCCAGCTGTAGGGTTTTTTTAATAGAAGCTGAAACATCTCTGCAAGGCTCTGTGACTATTCCCAACCACCTTAGGAGGTAAGAGCAAACATCATGATCCGAATTAAATTTTCCACTAGGAAAAAACATACATTTGAAAGTTGGTGTACACCCATCTTTACTGAGATAATCACTCAAAAGGCTGATTTGTGTTAACCTGTCTCAACTTATTCCTAATATTTGTTTATTGTTTTTACTGCCATTCCCTGTGTTCTATTGTTTTGTGTTTCTGTGATAAACACCACGAACAAAAGCAACCTGAGAAGGAAAGGTCACAATCCATCATTGAGGGAAGCCAGGACAGGAGCTGAAGCCAGAACTGAAGCAGAAACCACAGAGGAACACTGCTCACTAACTTGCTCTGAGGCTCATGATCAGCTAGCTTTCTTATACAGCCCAGGCCCGCCTGCATAGGAATGGCATTCAGCCCTCCTACGTCACTTAGCAATTGAGAAGATGTCCCACAAACATCTTCACAGGTCAATCTGATCTAAGTAATCCTCGAGTTGAGACTCCCTCAGATAAGGCTGGGCTGTGGCAGCCTGACAGTGGAAGTTAACTAGAAGACCCTGCTATTAAATAGGTCTGTGAGGGCAGGAATACTTATCTACAGTGTTAAGAAGATAGCCCGAGTTACTAGAAGCAACATCCCTGTTAGGGAGTATAAGCATGGAGTAACTAATACTTCTTCTAGTAGGACACTGGAAGCAGCAAGGTTTTCTTTCCAGCCAGTCCCGAGCTTCATGGCTTCCTGGTTATGAATTCTGGTCTCAGGGCTTGTTTTTCTTCTTTAACTTTAAAAACCTTGGTTCTGACATTCAGAAAAATAAGCTGGGCTGAGAGAAGTCAATCTGGGTGAACTGAGGCAGGCTATAGGATGGGTGGGCTTCCCTGAATCTTTGTGGAACATGGAGAAAGGAGGTGCCTCTTCAAGGATGCCATGTGGGTCAAGCCTCTCATTGTAAGATGAGAGTGTTAGTAGGTATCATTCTGGTTCCTTTCTTATGGACAACAGAGCACAGCTTAGCAGAGCTGGTGACTGCTAGTGTGGCCTGGAAGGGAAGGACTGGGGATGTGGTGATCACAAAAGAGTGGGGAACAAGATCTCAGAGCTGTGGGGATTCACTTCCTGGGGCAGAAAGTATTCCTAGCAATAATGCACATTCTGTTCTGCATATGGCATAAAAGAGAAGAGAAATTTCAGCACACAGGGCAGCAAGCAGCCTGTCAAAACCCACTCTGGTTCCACCTGTGGTGACTAAGGCCTGTAAGACCAATGCTGGAGGCTGAGACAGAAAGAACTTTGGTTCAAGCCAGTGCGGGGTATCTAGTGAGACCTTGGCGTTTAAAAAATTATTATATTTTGCTCTACTGATTCTGACTTCTCTGCTGGGACTGAGGAGGAGACAAGGGACCCCATCATCCCTTTGGCCTTTTCCAGACAAGGACAGCTTCCTGCTCCTACTGGATGCATGAATGTGTCTCTTTCACATAGCAGGGACCTGTCATCTCCCTGTTGCTCTCCTCCTTGTCCACAGGATCCGGATGCCCTAGGTGATGCCCTCTGACAATTTCAGGAGACAATGCTGCTGTTTGGGGTGGGGAAAGGCCCAGGTTGGCCTAATGCTTGGAGGCGGAAGGTTTTTGCTCAGCCTTTGTGTGGTGATCACCGCCTGTGTTCAGGGAGCCTTATGGCAGGATGAGGAGGCACAGGGAAGCCTCCCACCCCTGGGCATTTCAATGTCTCTGAAAAACTGCTGGCTCTTCCCAAACAGCCTTAACTAATTTGTGAGAATAGAGAACTTGGTTTGCAGGGTGTCAACTGGTAAGGGGGAGGAGCCTGGGGGCCTCTCTTCTGCTCAGGTCTCCAATTCCTTAGAACCCACACAACCCTCTGGGCAGATTCCTCTTTCTCCCCAAAGTCCAGTTGTTTTAGTTGCCTTCAATTGCTGTGACAAAACTCACTGACCAATACCAACTTGGGAAGGAAAGGGTTTATTTAGCCACTGCTCATCACTCGGAGCCAGGGTAGGAACTCAGGGCAAGAACCTGGAGGCAGGAGCCGGAGCACAGGTCGCAGAGGAACACTGTTTACTGCCTTGCTCCGCTGGCCGGTGCTCAACCTGCTTTCTTATACAATACTGGACAATACTGGACAACCTGCCCGGCACCGCCCACAGTGGTGGTGGTGTTGAGGCTCCCACATCACTCAACAATCAAGGAAATGCCTCACAAACATGGCCACAGACCAGTCCAATGAAGAAAATTCCCCAACTGAGGTTCCCTCAACTCAGGGGTATCAAATTGACAACTAAACCTCTCCAGCTTTAGTTGCTGGTTATCCCATCCATTCTCCCCGCACCCACCAAAGCCTGCTCTATTCCAAACAAATGAAATGAAATCAAGGATAAATCATGAACTGGGTTTCCCAGAAGACTGGAGGCACTTTGCGAGTAGTGCCTGTATGTGCTAGCTCAAAGAGCGGGAGGATAAAGCAAATGGATGTGGTTCCGGTGGAAATCGGAAAGAAGCGAATCTGGGCGGCAGAGTGCTTCAATCAGAGCAACCTCTGGAAGGAAAACAGCCGCTCGCGTGGAACAGCAAGGCATTTGTGGTTGGCTTCACTTGCACTTTTCTGCCTGAAAAAATATCCCGTGGTGTAGCTAGAACCGAGCAGCTGACCTCAGAAGCCCGCGTGGGCTGATAATTTCCAGGCGAAGCTTTCTAGGGCAGCCAGAATCACTGAGAAGCAACGAAGGGAGATCCTCACGGGGAGGAAGTTTCGCTGGAGCCTTTGCTCACATCACACAAAAATGCAAACTCCAGATGGATGCAGGGTTGACCTGGGAGGGACAATTCCGATCTAAATGAACATCTCTAAATTTCCGAGATAAGAAAGAAAGCCCTTTCTAAGACAAAAACATCCAAAAGCATAAAGAAAATGACTGACAAACTATGAGCATGTAAATTTACAATTCCTTTAATAAAGACATAGTCATCATGTAGGAGGATATTATCCACGCTATACAGACTTCAGTGAGAGATGTGAAATTGAAAATGGTTAATATAAAAAAGATAACAGATAATGTACAGAGTACAAATGGTCAATAAGCGTATTTTAAAAAACGCTTATGCTTACAAGTGCTCACGGGAAAAAAATCTGTTATTAATAGGTAGGAAAGATTTTAAATGATTACTGTTAACTGTTGGCAAAGGTTCTATGGTTTCTTCACAGGCAGCTAGAGAAAGTTGTTAATAGATGACCCCTTTGGGAAGGATGCTAATACCATACAATTGTGGATGTCTGCTTGCTTTGTTTAAATTGTGATGACTTGGAGATGAAGCCCAAGAAGTTTAAAATAATTAGAAAAATATTCATGTTTCAGGGGCTGGAGAGAAGGCTCAGCAGTTAAGACGAGTACTGCTCTTCCAGAGAACCAGTGTGTGGTTCCCAAAAACCACGTGAGGGTTCATTGTAATTACAACTCTAGGGGCTCCAGAGACCTCTTCTGACTTCTGTGGGTACTGCGCGCATGCACACACACACACACACACACACACACACACAAACACACACACATATGATTAATAATAAAACATTAAAAATTTTAATTCCAGGGAGCTGGAGAGATGGCTCAGTGGTTAAGAGGACTGACTGTTCTTACAGAGGACCTGGGTTTGGTTCCCAGCACCCACATGGCAGCTAACCACCATTTGTAACTCCAGTTCCAGGCAATCCAATGCCCTCTTCTGACTTCCATGGGCATTTTATGACATGGGTGTACTCACATACATGCAGGTCATACACTCATACACAGAAAATTAAAATATGAATAAAAAATTTAAAAAAGAATTAACTTCATATCAACTACACTATTAAATGTAGGATAGAATAATGTATGTCGTATGTGACAATCATGCAAACTCATGGATAGTAATAGCTGTATTGAATAAAGAACAGAAACAAAGTGGAAGGATGGTATCAAGTCCAGGAATACAGCTGGAAAAGAACACTGGTATAAAAGGTTCCTTTTAATTTTTAAAATAACAGGTAACTATGATGAGAATTTACAGTAAAGCCTTAAAAGGAAAAAAGAAGTGGCTCAGAAAGTTATTTAAGATGTGCCATAGAGAAAAGCAAAGCATATATATACACACATATGATCCTATCTATATTTTTAAATATAGATTCTAGGTTCTGAGATGATTCTTCACTCTGACAGTTTAAGTGAAAACTCTGGGGGCATCTTAAAGTCAATGCTCTCCCCCACTCACAGGCAGTGTATTTCCTTCCTTGGTGGCCAGAAAATGATGATATATCTTACATCAAAATCATCATAGATTGGTGGGAACATGAGCTCTATCCACAACTGCATCTCTGTAAATGTGCCTTTTCAAGATCAAGAGGGTCCAGAGGAGTTCGTCTCTGGGCTGAGTGGACACAGACAAGGTAGAAGGCAGGTGCTTTTTATTCTGTATTTTTCTGTGTTGTTTGAGTTGTAACAGTATGTATGAAACTAAAATCTATTCATAAAGATAAATATAAATGTGAACATGTATGTGTGTATGTATGTGTGTGTGAAGGCATATGTGTGGATGTCAGAGGACAACTTGCAGGAGTCATTTCTCTTTTTCTAGATGTGGGTCCTAGGTATTAAATTCAGGTGGTCAGTCTCTGAAACAAGCACCCTAACCCTCTGGGCCATCTCTTCAGTCCATCCACCTTTTTTTTTCACTGAGCCTGGAACTCATCAATTCAGCCAGAGTGACTGGCCAGCAAACCCTAGGGAGCCTTCTTCTTCCTTTATTTTTTCTTTTGAGTCAAGGTCTCACTATGTAGCCTTGGCCCTGAACTCACAGGGATCTACCTGTTTCTGCCTTCCAAGTGCTGAGATTAAAGGCATGTACCACCACATCCATTGCATCCAAATTTTTATGTGACTACTATGGATCTGAACTCATGTTCTCATGCTTGGGCAATCTCCCCAGCCTTCTTCTACAATTCATATATACATATCTTTTTTTGTAAGCCAATATGTAATTCCCAGAGATTTGGCATTAACTCCATCAGTGGCCATAATCATGTGGTAAAGTCCTAGGCCTTCATGCCTCACCAATATATTAACAGGCTTGTATCCCCACTCACATACACAGAGAGCTCACCAGGGGTCATGGGTCATAGGTGACTGAAGTGGCCTACTCTCACCTCTGGGAGCTTTACCCGGTTGACCCAGGAGTTGGCTTGTCACTGAGATGATCACCATTTTGAAAATGATAGACTGATTATTGATGACTTGGGAGTTTTGTGGGCAAGTACCTAGATCATCGGAATGGAAAAGACAAAAGTAATCCAGGAGTCTCTGATTGGTATACACAGGTGAACTTCAGTTGTTGCCACTAGTCTGTTTTTTTTCTCCATTACAGCAAAACTCATTTTATGATGTGGTTTAATAAATTAGGGCACCTTTGTTTGATTAAAATCTTTTAAAAATAAATAACAGTTTTTAAAAAAGATTTTCTTTCTTTTGAGACATTTTACATCATCTTTAAAGCCATCCAGACTCTATTTCTTTGTTGTGACCTGGAAATGAGAGAATACATTCATCAGGGCCTCAGTTTTGAGATGTCATCACTGGAAGATCTGAGCTGAGGGCCACATTAACATGATAGTGACTGCGAGTGCCAACATCCAAGCATATGAGTATTAACATCCGGGAATGCTCAAGTGATACATAGAAAATGATGTCATACCTGCGTATAACTTCTATACTTCCTCAAATGTATTTTAAGCCATCTCTAGATGACTTTCATTACCAACACTATGTAAAGTCCAAGTAAATAGTTTAGACTGTATTGTTTAGGGAACAAAGATCAAAAAACCTCAGCACATGTTGAGTACAGAGGCAATCTTCAGGATCTTGAGGGCTGCTGTACAGGGACACCAATGGTGTGGCTGGGCAGATCAAGAGACACGTGAAACACAGTGAGAAGCCTCAGAAGAAACCAACTCTGCCAGCATCTTGATTTGAACTTCTCGCCTCCAGAACTAAGAGAAAATGCTTCTTGTTTAAACCATGGATCAGCCTGCAGTATTTTGTTATAGCAGCTTGAGCCAACTAATGCACTGCTCACAGCCCCTCCCACTTTATTGGACAATGCTCCTGAGCACTGTCCCCATTCCTCACACCTCAACCCCTTACATGAGCTTTCCTGTGACTCATATCCTTAGAAGTCAGTGCAGAAGACCACTGTAACCTCCTCTGGGTTCAGGCAGGTGAATGTCCTGGAGTTCAGCATGCCTCTGTCTTAGTTTCTTTATAGTCTACAGGGACAGAAATACGTGACAAAAGCAACTGAAGGAGGAATGGTTTGTTTTGGCTTATAGTTCAAAGTTACGGTCCAGCATGGTGGGGACATTGCAGAAGCGGGAGCTTGAAGCAGCTGATCACACTGCATCTGCAATCTAGAAGCAGACTGCCGAGTGCTGGGGCTCAGATTTTCAAGTAGCTTAGGACCCAACCCCAGGGAATGATGCTGCCCACTTTTAGGGTGGGTCTTCCTGTATAAATTAATCTAATGAACACAGTCCCTCACAGGCTTCCCACAAGCTAAATAATCCTTCATAGTTGTTGTTGGAGGTTGGTGTCACAGGTGATTCTAGATTCTGTCAAGTTGCTCGAGAACATTAACCACTACAGACTCTGAGGGCAGCTTGCTGAGGCCTTAGGTATGCAGAGCCCCTAGAAGCAGATAATGAAAATGATGGCAGTAGAGGAAGGGAGGGCGGGATCTCCACACCTGTTTTGAGCCAGTTCTCAGGTTCAGAGGCTGGGAGAGAGGATTACAGAGACATCCAGGAGCTCTGTCTAGAAGGAAGGCGCCTGGAAAAATTTAGTTTCTACTTGAAATTCATGCTTATTCTGTAAATCCAGAAACAAGAAAGATGGGAAGCGCCCTTGCTAACTGTCCCATACCTGCCACACGCTTTCCTCCTCTTTTCTGTGATCACTGGCCCTTGGATTTCTGCCAGGCAGTGCTCCCTCTCCTTGGTGTGTGCGCATGTCTTCCCCTCTGCCCGTGCTTCCCTTTGAACTGGCTGTCTGGTGCCGTGGTCTTTCCTATCTACAGGCACAGTATTTGGCAGAAATGCTTGAGATCAACCATATTTCAGATTTCAGATTTTTTGGATTTTGCAATGCTTGTATATACATAATAAGCTGTCCTGAGGACGGGACCAAAAATCTAAAGATGAAATGTATTTATGTATACACAGAGCCTGAAGGGAAATTTATGCAATAGTTTTAGTGTGCCTGCATTTTTGATCGTGGCCTGTCACATGAAGTCAGATATGGAATTTTCTACTTATGGCATTGGATCAGTGAGAAGAAATTTTGGATTCTGGGACACTTTGGATTTTAGATCATTGGAAGGAATGCTCAATCAATAACAAGAGTGAAAGCTACAAAGAGCTCTGGCTGTTGAACAACTCATTCTCTGGTCTCTGTGGCCATGGCTGTAGAAGAGATTGACCTAAGGAGTTCACACATTTGAGCACTGGGGACAGAAGATAGACAAACCAACCTGAAACGAGAGTTTAGCGCTTAACATAAAATGGAGAGATGTGATAGTCACCAAGCCATCCATCTAGGGATGGCTTTAGACCTGGTAACTTTTGATGTACCTCTTGATGGTACTGGGCATGGGGACACAATGGCAATGCATGATGAATTACCATTCATCAGTTTTAAAAGCACCAGCCACATGACTGAGCTCTACAACTTCGATTGTAATTTATTACACACAAAACAAATTAGTTTTCTTATCTATACCAGACAGAGAGTGTAACCAGATCCAGTTAGAAAATGATTTTTTAAAATGGCATTTTCTTTGCTTGTTTAGAAGTTTTTTTTTTCAGTTATAACAAATCTTTGAGCAGGCCTTTGATAAGAAGTGTGTGTTAGGGAAGACTAATGCCTAAGAAAACAAGCACCAAGAGATGCATATATGATCTGTTAGCCTCTTGAAGTCCTAGGCATCCAGGGACATTTGAAAGTGACGGGCTATCAAAGACAGACCTGTCCCTAAGGCTCAGCCATAAATCTAGAGTGTCCTTTCATCTGGGCACAGCCCAGCAGGAATATCCCATGCCCAGGGTCCTAGGACTGGGCGCTGCTGGCAGCCAGAAGCATAAGTTCTGGTGAGTGTCCAAGAATCAGAGCTCTTGGGCTTAGGAGTGGTCTGTATAGCCCTGTGTGGTGCTCTGCTTGGGAGAAACACAGAGGACCTGCCTGGGGGCCACATGAGTGGAAGCCTGGGGGATACCTGAAGCAGCTGGAGCCTCATGACCTCCTTCATTCATGTCCAGCAGGAGAGGAGGCTTGACTCTTGATGCCTGTGTTTGTTCTTAGGCCCACACACCGACCTTCAGCTCTGAAAGTGAATTATTGGTCTATTGCTGCTTTCGAGGGCCTGCCAGGAATTGAAATTAAGCAGAAGTTCTTACAACATGCATCCATAAATTCACATTTTTTCTTTTTCACCCAAGCAAAATAGTGACATGACTTGACATTTTGCATACTTAAATTTGGAACAGATCGCAGACACTTTATCCCCACGTTATACGAGGCTTCATTTAAGCATAACACATATTACCTGACTCAATTTCACATGCCCTGTGTCCTGAGAACACTTCCTCTTTGGCCAAAATGTAAACATCTCAAGGCAGCTGATGAATCTGAACCTGAGAATGAGGCTGCTTGACATCCAACCCTGGCTCTGGTGCCGGGCCTTCTGGGCATCCCCTGGACAATCGCACAGATTAGTGCATGAAATCTTGCTCATATTTCTGATTGACACAGGTAATCCTTGATGACCACAGATAGTGTCAGAGTATGTTCAATAGTTGAGATCATGTGATCAGGGGAATCTATGAGATGACTTGCCAATCTGTGACTAGCACTGGTGACTGTTGGAGTCACCCATTGCTTGTCTTCATTCTCCTGTTCTCATGACAACCTCATGAAGTATCCTGTTACCAACAAAGAGCCTGAAGCTCAGAGGGTTAAGTCTCTTGTCCAAGCTCACCAACCAGGGCATCTGATGGCATTCCTGTGCCTTTTGACTTCTGAGTATCAGTTGACTCCTCCCACTATCCATGAACAGAGGGTTGAGAAACAGACAGAACTAATGATTCTGACCCAGGGATGCCACTCACTGGGAGTAGTCATCTCCGGTCCTGTGTCAGGACTGTGAAGAGACTGACTTGAGGGCAAGCAGGAGGTTCCATAGGAAAATAATGGGTCTATTTTAGAAAAAATTTATAAGTCAATCACTATGAACAGAGTGTAGCATTTTTTTAAGATTCCTTTTGTAGGGAATACTTGTACACTGTTGGTGGGAATGTAAATCAATACAGACATTATGGAAAACACTAGAAGGTTCCTAACAATAAAACTAGTAGTAAGTATACCATATGATCTGGAAATCCCACTACTGGGTTTATACACTCAGAAAGTGAATCAACATCCAAGAGACATCTATAGTCTTGTGTTCAACTCAGCACAGCACTGTTCACGATAGTCACGATATGCAAACAACCTAAACAATCATTAATAGATGAATGGATAAAAAGTGTATATACATATGATAGGAAACTATTCAGCCTTAAATAAAGCAAGCCTATCATTTGCATCAAGGCAGACGAACCTGGAGGACATTGTGTTAAGTGAAATAAGCCAGGCACAGAAAGTGATGTCAACTCTTACCTAGAAACCAAAACTTTTGAACTCATAGGCATGGAAGATAGAACGGTACTGCCAGGGTCTGGGACACACCTGTGCCTTTTCAGAGACAGTTTGGAGAGATGCTGCTGAGGAGATGGAAATGTCAGAAGGAGCAAGCTCTAGTCTACTGGACACCCTATGACTGTAGAGCTGGGCTCAGAACAGCTGAGAGTAGATTTCAACCCATTTACAATAAGTAATGCATTCATGAATTAGCTATAATATTTTCTCATTACACAATGTATACATTATTTCAAACCACATGCTATAAACAATAAATGTAAAATTAAAGTTTCCTATGAGAGCATTGCTGTCACTCTTAGAAGAATGGATCTGACAGAAAGGAAACAGGCAAAGGGAATCCTGTGACCTGGTGTGACTGTTCCAGTTTGAAGAATCTCTTCCCCTTTAAACATTATCACTGTATCTTCCGGGGGAGGCCTACCTCAGCTCCTGGAATGGCTGGGCAGGTCAAGCTCTGCTTTGACCTTCTAGAGGCTGTCTACAAAGTCACACACCTTACCCACTTGGAAAAGCATCATCTCCTTCTTGCCTAGCCAGGCACCTTTGGCTGAAAACAGGGCAGGCAGTCGTTATAAATGCTCTCTTTTCATTGGATTAGACACAGCTGGAGAACCCATGCAAAGACTTAGCCAGATGCATTTCCTGAATTTGCCTAAGGACAAAACATCCAGATCAAAGTGAAAGGTTTCATCAAACCCCAAGAGTCAATTACTTCAAGCCCTATCCTCATTTTTCTCTACTTAAAAATTGTGAGGATGATTCCACTTGGCTTTTCATGAGTTTCCTTGTATTTATTAACACCAACTACACTGATACACATGTGTTTCAACCCTCTTGTCATCCAGCTTAAATTTCACTGGTAAATAGTATTATAAGGTGATGCTGTGGAGATGCTCATGAGGAGGCGCCAAGCAAAAGCATCCCAGAGAGGAAAGAGTAACAGAACTCTGGAAGCTTGCATTCAAATTAGGTACACTCTGATGTTTCAGCAGGTCTATTACTAAATAAAAGTATAAAATACAGAAGGGTCATCCCTATTACTGGTGCCAGACCGGTCTAGAGACCACTGTAGTTACAAACAATAGTAAAGAACACCATTTGTTGAGCATGTGTTGTGTGTCTGGCAACAATGCTGTGCATGGGCCCATTTTGATGACTGAACAGCAAACTCTATACAGGTCACAGAACAGGTAGTGCTAAAGATACAAGACTCAGACCAGACCTGTGCGCCAAGCCATGAGACTGGGCTCCCTCCTGATGAAGAAGACAAGGAAATACTGGTGTGTGATTTCTGCATGGCAGGACAAAAATTAGCTAAGAACTACACAGAATGGTGTTAAAGAGTCCTGTATTTGAGCCCCTGTAATTTCTTCTTTTAGGAAAATGTGTAATAATTATCTGTACCTTGGTTCCCCCATTTTCCAAAGGGTCACTGAGTAGGGTCACTCTCATGAGTGTTGGCTGGGAGAAGATATTTGGAGGATTTTGTTAATCCCACTGAGCTTGTGTGAGGCCAGGGGAGGCAGAACATTATTTTAGTGGCTGGCTAGATCAGCCCCATTCCATGGTCACTGCTTCCTGGATTGACATACAGTTGCATCTAGTTTAACCTTTGTTCCCTACAAACAAAACCTGCTCCTGCTTTCTGGGAAAGTGACTCTTTGGTCTTTGGATGTCCCATTTTGACAGCATGCAGAGCGGTCCTGTAAATGGCAGAAATCATTTCGCAGAGTTCCCATTAAGAGGTTGCTGTTTCTGGCTCTGTAGCAAAGCTTTGTCTTCCCCAATCACCTTCCCCATTAAATCACCGAGAAAAGGAGTGAGGTTTACCTGGCCGGCAGGACCAAGCTCCTGAGCATGGTTAGAGTCACTCAGAAACTGGAAAGACATCTTGCTTGCTTTCCCTCCCTTCTCCACACCGGGTCAGGTGATTTTTAAAGTGAGTTGCTTCTTCATGGGTGCGGCTCCATGCGATTGCTGGCCTCTCAATCTACTTTTTACGCCAACACAGGCCCTAGAGAGCAGGGACTGAGCAGAGCCTAAGAGATTCCTGTGTCCATTCCGCTTCGCTGAACAGGCCCAAGAGCTGGATGAGGGTACAGGGGCGAAGTTTTATAAAACAGTCATCCTGTCCAGAACGGTAAGGAACTCTCAGAACCTCAGGTTACAGTCTAGCTGCCCGGAAGGATGGTTCCGCAGGAGGGCCCCGCGTGCTGGCACTGCCTTGCGTCCTTCTCTGTTCTCAGTGCTCATCCAACGTCCTCCTCGGTACTCCCGAGGCAGAGAAAGGGGTTGATGGTAGTGTCCTTTTATAGGTGAGCAATGCTCCGACAGGTAAAGGCATCTGACCAGATAACAGAGCTTCAAACCCAGGACTCCTCTTCCTGTCTAACCGAATTTCAGCAGATTAAAGAATAAAGCTCTGTGGAGCCCCCGTGTCAACAGTAACAGCTACCATTCCTCAGGTTCTGGCCTGTGACAGGCGCTGTTTCACAAGCACCTGCGTACTAGCTTTCACCAAATCTAAGTGATGTCAGTGCTAATCTCATCCCTATTCAAGGATAAAGGGATTCTTGAACTTACATAACAGCCACATGCTACAGCTGTGAGAGCTGAACCATCTGACCTTGAGGCCCTGCTATTCAACTGCTGGACTCTAATGGCCTGGTAAAGGGGCCTTGGTGTTCATTCTAGGAGCTTACCCAGCCTGGGATGTCCCAAAAAACTTAGCGGAAGAGAAACCGCATGTGTGGAGAAGGCCAGCTTGGCCCCAAGCTCTGCATCTGACTGGGGTCCAGCTATTGGAACAAGTGCCAGACATGGGGACAGTGCTTTATTATTAGGCTGTTTAACTCTTAGGACTGCCTTACTGAGTGGGTTCTACCCAGTGGAATATCAACAGAAGTCCATTAGAAGCTTCTGTGAGGGCTGTGGATTTTCCTGGTGAAATGATGTAGATAACTCTGCCTCTTGACACCCTCTAGGCTTCGCAGGCAGTGTGCCTTGAGGAACACCAGCTGTCTTGCAACCTAGTAGGCGAAAGCCAGAGTGCAGTTGCCAGGTCCCCGGAAGCACACTGTTTTCAGTGTTAACCCTAACCTGGCTTCCTGTCACGTGTGGCCACACATATACTCTTGCCTCATCCAGGTTTGTCTAGAGCAGAAGGAATCTGTCACAAGCCTAGCCGTATGCCCTGATGATGCCAGGGGTGTTTTAGAATCCTCAAGGTAGGAATTCACTCATTCAACCACACTGACGTTTGTGGATGTGATAATAAAACTTCTGGAATGACTAGGTTCGTGTACAGATATTTCATTTACCCATGATGTGTGAAAAGTGGACCAGTGTCCAAGCACAGACAGGAAGTAAAACTGGAGGACTTCCGGGAGGAGTAAAGGGGTGTCAGAGGCACCGAGCCCTCCCTGAGACCCCTCAGGAGCCTATCACTCAGGTGGAAAACCTTCTCCAGGGACATAGAGAGGAATACATTTTAGAAACCAGAGGTCAAAGTTGAGACCCCCACAAAAATGGCCCCCAAATTTGCTCCACTTTCTCTGTCACTGAGTATTTAACTGGCAGTTTCAATCTAGAGCTAACAGTGAAAGTTTCACTGTTCAACTGTTATCTGGGCTCAGCCTTCAGCTAGGAGCACACTTCCATTATGAAATTTACTACCCATATGGCACTGGAGGAGTTCCTTGAACATTCTAAGCCTATGCGTCTCCACGTGTAAACCAGGCTCCTAACAGTGTCTCTGGCATAGGCTTCCACAAGCTCAAATTACATAAGCCACATCACATACTTAATTTAGCACCTGGCACATGGTAATAGATGGTAATAGGTAATAGATGGTGGCCAATATTTCTTCTCTTTGAGAAGGAGGAGGAGGCTCCTTGTCCATGAGGTTTCCTTCACAACCACATGGCCATTTTGTTTCCTCTTTCTGTGCTTTATGGAAGCCCAGCTGTGGCTGGCATTTCACTTCTGGCCTTATAGCTCCCTGTGAGGTCAGAGAAGCTGGTGGCTAGGGATGCCAAACAGTCAAGTTCAGTGCCCAAGTCAAGACAGATTTCCTGATTAGATGACTAACATGCCACAAAATCTCCATCCAATGGCCTTGACTTTCCCAGCACTAACTTTTTCATATTAAACAAAGTAAATGTCCCGGGTCAGGTCAAAATAAGAACAGAGATTCAAAAGGAAAATTAACCTGTGAGGGAGGAGCCAGGGCAGAAGGGATGCCATCTCTGGCCCCATTTAGCCTTATGATTTGATACTGGGATAAAATATTTAATACAATAAATTTAACTCTCAGATAACACCAAAAAAGATTATTTTTTGTTCATCTAAGTCTGGGCAGGCGTCTTATTAGTCAAGAGAACAAGCCATAAATCTCCTTGTAGACATCAGTGCTGGGCACATGACATCTTTGCTGTCTACTGTTTCCAGAAAGGGTTGATGGAGCCTTCCTCTCACATTTATTTTAGCCATTAAGATGGCACAGTAGAGTCTGAACCAGACAGAAATAGAAGACAGAAAGCTTGATCCTTGTCAAAAGCTCTTAATGTAATTATGAGAGTCTGACCTCCCCGTGCACTTGGCACCACTCAGGAAGTGTTGGGCTGAAAGATGCTGGGATAGGAACTAAACGAAGGTGTGTGAGGGAAGGGACAAGTATAAGTAGACAGAGGACAGGCTGAAGAGCACAGTGGCTGCTGTAATGTTGCAAAAGGAGGATACTGAGATGCCTCCGCCCTGCAGGGGCCCTGGGAATCTCCAAGGTTTATAGCGCCAGGGGCAGAGCTTGGATTCTCCCAGACAACAGTTAGAGGCTGTAACAGTTTGAACTGAGGCAGTATGGCTTCTCCTACTCTCGCCCCAGGCCCTCTGTGTGCTCTGACTCTGCTGATGGTTGGTGATGTAGAAGCATGTCCTTGTCAGCTTCTGCCCTGCACACACACACAGAAGTGTATGCAGAAGTGGTCAGGGACACCCAGCGGGATACCAGGCTTCAGGAACCCTGGAAGGCAGACCCAGCCAGAATGGTAAGTCCCCAGGAGGAGAGCAGAGTCCCTCATTCCTTGCACAACTGCTTTCCATTACCGTTTACTTTTCCCTTTGAAAAGCAATTTACTAAGTGAAAAAAAAAAATCTCCAAGTTTATTCCAATCCATCTCCTCTCCAGCTTCATTTCCATCCTAATGTTTTTATGTAGCTCCCACCAGGTACTGGGCACTCATTATTCTGCTGCTGCTGCTGCTGCACCGCCATTCTCCCAGGGTTTACTGTCTTGTTAGGAGCTGCAATGGCCCATTTCAGAACCAGAAACAGAATGCCCTAGCCAGGGCATCCATGGAGGGCATCAGGAGGGGCCTGACACCCTGGGAATGAGCTTACCATGGCCTCGTTCCTTCTGGCCCCCCAAATGGTCTGCCTGTAGCTTGTGTGACTGCTGCCCGAGCTCCAGAGTATCCCTTCAACACTGAGTGACAGAGTAATGTGCTCTATATAAAGGACCAACGTGGGGCCCAGAAATCTGCTTGTCTGAGGTTCTGGACCTTGCCTCTATTGTCAGTGATGTTCACTATATCTTCCAGAGGCTCTTGGGCCAAGATAGATCGCTTTGGGTTTGAGTCTTAGCACCACCCCTTACTAGCTGCGTGACCTTGGACAAATACTATGAGCTCTGTACCTCAGCGTCATCACCTAATAAAGTTGAATACCTACAGTAGAGGGCCATTATCATTAAACAAATTAGTAGTTAAAGTTTTCTGGAAGAATGCTGGCCAGATAGTTAGCATCAATTAAGTATTGACTGTAATTATTTTCACTGTTTGTTGACACCCCCTGGGGTCTGCTAGGATGTAGAGACTGGAGCTGCAGTCCCCCAAGGATCCAGCAGGGTGTGCACTGCATCTCACAGAAATGTGTGGGGTCTGTGTCTATTGCCACCTGGTACACTGGATGCCAACTGTGGGTTTCTGTTGGACCAGTGGGTGTTTCCATCCCTTCATAGGCTCCATCCTTACTCTTCCAAGTCACCTGGCCTAGTGATTCAGCAATTTGACTTTTTTGTGAGGAAAGTAAGAGGGCAGGATGGCAGGGAGGGAATTCTAGCCATTTTGATTCTCTTCAGAGGGACTTGGTTGCAGGACTAGGACCACAGGACTAGCCAGTACCCTAACATACATTTACATCATAGCAACTGGATGATCAGTTGCCTGGAATCCTATGCCATCCTTTGTGGGCTTTCCCTGGTTTCAGGGGTTGCTCTGTGCCATTCAAGCTCTGGAGTAGTGGGTGATGGGGAGGGTTCCACCAACAAATCTCTGAAAACAAAAAATGAGAGTGCTTTATAATCTTCAATGTCTGGATGGGGTCCAGACAGGGAGAGAGAATCTGTCCTACTTTAAAGGGCTTCATGGAAGCCTATTCCAGACCTATTCCAGACCTGGGGAGAGCTGCCACCTTCAGGCCAAGTGAGGATGACAGGCCCCTTCTGAAGACACTCAGCCAGGGCTAGGCCTTTGTGGGACCTGACACCTCACAGATTTATGCCCTGCACCACTCGGGAACCCTAGGGCTAAGCCTAAATCCTTGCCCTGCTTACTGCCCAAGTGTCCTTGCTTCCGAGCCTGTGAGAAGAAAGATTCTGACTCCACCAGCCTAGGACCCTGGATAGGAGGACACGGAGCCATTTCTAGCAGTCAGCCCTCTGCATTTTCTAAATTGCTTTGTGGCATGCTGCCAGCTGCCTCCATCCAAGGCTACTCTACAGGATAGTAACGCCAGCCAGAAGCCTGGGGGCACAGCAGGAGCACAGGCTACAAGTGACCTCAGCAAACCAGGGCAAGGCCTGGGTCCTGAGAGATGGGCTCCGGTTCATGAAGGTGGGCAACCTTCAGTCTGCATGAGGCCACCAGCCCCACCCTGACCTCTAGTGCCCTGAAGCCTCCCCTCCACCAAAGTGGTCAGATCTAAGATTCCTTAGATCTCGCCAGAGGGCTCTCTGACCGTGTAACTGTACACTTGACAGCCAAAATGAGAAAAGAGGGACAGACATAGGTGACTGGAAGGAAAGCTCTGGATGTTTAGTGTCTCCCTCTTGAACGCTGCGTGCCTGGGTTCCTTCCTGTCTTGGGAAAGCCCCATAATGAGCCTCCATCCCACCCTAATGCTACCCCCATGAGAATGCCACAAATAAAATCGTCAATGTTCCACACAGAAGTAAGGCAGTTTTAATGATTCATAACCTTCATCCATAACTACTGGTCGGAAGACAATGAATGAAACTGTCGAAGACTTTGTTGAAGGAAGTGAATGGGCAAGCACTGGTTCAGCAAGCGACTGTTGGATCTGCCAGACGCCATGTCCCCCATCAGTACTCAGAGCACGAGGCCCTCCATCAGTCAGCTCTGGCCTTATCTTATCAATCTTTTTAACAGCAGGCAGTGACAATTTATTATTATTTTCTAGAGTCTCTGCCTCCTGGTGAGATACTTTTCCATCTTGAGAGCTAGAGCTGTTTTTATTCCATAGCTGTGCCTTTGGAAGGAACTGAGGGGACCAGTGGAGTAAGCCATCGGTGCCCACAATGAACAGTGACATTAAGGAGTCCATAATGTTTCCTTCTTTCTACTAATTCTGTGGTCGCAAATGAACAGTACAAAGGGAACCCACAGAGATCAGCTGGAAAACCAGTATCCTATTTTAATCTTATATTGAAATCTTATTTCCATGCTTGACTTCCCCCACTGAACCTGGTTTCTTAGTGAGGCCACAGAAAGGACAAGCTATAGATGGGTGGGGTGGGGCTCACCTGCCATTCTCCTGACCTGAGAACCATCCTACTAAGTCCCGATGGAAGGTGAGTAAGGTACTGCAGAGTCCCAGCTCTGCTCACTTAGCTATGACTGTCCCAGCCCCAGTGTTGCCCAGTAGAAAAACAGGGAAATGAGCAGCTACTCCTCTGTCACATGACCCCTTCTCATTCCTGAAAATGAGGAAGTGTGGGGATGATGTGGCAACTCCGACTCACTCGTGCAGGCAGCCACTGTGGCCAACAGAGGCATATGCTTGAGAGTGAAAAGGAGAATCTGGGCCTGTGGGAAACAGCTTTGAACCCTGGGCCTTCTCAAGCATAGCCAAGCCAAGAAACCTTTAGAGAATTGGCCAGGGCAGGAGTCTGGGACAGTGCAAATTCAGTGTTTATCATGTTGATGGCCAAAAGCAACAAAGACCAAGAGGAGGTCAGGGATCCAGAAAGTCCCAGAGTAACATGAGTTCTTCAGGATTCCAGGCCAGAGTTTACAAAACACCTCTGGCTTTGCAGCAGGACATCCCAGCTTGAGCTTTGACAAGGCGCCTTGCCCTGTCCACTGATCCTCTGCCAGAGTCCCCACAGGCTGTGGTTCCCCACCTGTAGATGGGACCTGAACTGATGAGGGTGCCAGCATTGACTCCCCTGTGTATTGTAACCCCCCATTTTCTGTCCAGATCTGTAATTTGTGTGGTAATAATAGATATTATTTAGCTATGAGGAAAACAGAGGCTCAGAAAGGCCACGTGAGGCACCCAAGACCACCCCACTAGTAATTGGCTTCAGGTCCATTTGCTTTATTATTTTTTTCCATTGTTTATATTATGGTAAGTTATTGGTGTGCGTAGTTGCAAAAATCATACAGCTAATATATAATTATATTACTATAATTCTACATTAACATACTTTTGTAGCTAATCACTATTTCTGTTATGAGGGCTATTGAAGTTATATGATTTATTTTTTGAATAAGCAATGGTTCATGTGATTACAAATCTAAAATAGACCAAAAGGAATGCAACTTGAAGGCTCCCTCCTTGACCTCTGTTGTTCAGCTATCAGGTCCCTCTGTGGAGGGGACCACGATTAAGAAGTTTTGTGTGTATTCTTTGAGGTAACAGTATAGACAAGCATAATAAATCATTACACTCTTTTTATCCTTTTTATGAAAATGTACATAGCAACACATCCTTCTCTTCCCTGTGTTCCCCTTCATGTAGTGATTTTCCAGCTTCCTCTTTCTTGGTGATCATCCATGTAGCGTATAAAGATCAGACTCGTTTTATTTATAGCTTGATGGACTGCGGACTCCATGTTAAATTATGTTTTCATCTCAAGAGGTAGCTACTTCTGCCACTCGCCTCCCTGTCGGATGCACTTATTTTAGAAGTTCCATCTTTGATGTCTCTCATTGAATGTACTTTGGCAGCCAGGTCTCCGGCTCTGGAGTGAGGCTCTGTTGCTGTGAACTGGAGGCCCAGGTGTCTGCAGAGTGGCTCCTTTGCTCGGTGCTGTGGGATGGACCAACACTGCCTCCCTCTGTGAGACAGAAACATTTCTGGGTTTCCCTACTATGTCTAGAGCCCTTGCTTGAGAACACATGTCTCATAAGTCTAGAAAGAGGATGCTGGGAAATGACAGAACTCCTAATGTCACTAAGGACACACATCTGATAATTTTGTAGTGATGAGGTCTGTGGGAGTTTAGACTTGAAAAGCTAGAAGTGATTCAGAGCTCATCGTGTTTTACTGTCGCACTGCGATTAAAGAATAGAAATATAGAATGATTAAGCAACTTGCTTGAGAACACACAGCTTGGCAGTGAGAGAAGACATCTAACCTGACTAGAAAGATCATTACAGCATTTCCTAGTCTGATGACTGGATGATAAGGCACTAGAAATGACATGGGTTAGCAAGTAAGCAGTACACAGCACCCTTGATGTGAACTCAGGTTTATTTGCAGCAATTTTACTGAGGGCCACTCTAAGATAGTATATAGACCATCAAATGCTGGCACAGACCCCAAAGGATGTGAACAGATTTTGCTGTCTGCCAAGGTTCTCATAATGGTTCTTTATGAATTCTAACATAAGAGCAACTCTTAAAAATCTTCACAGGGTTGGAGATGGAGAGATGGCTGGGCAGTTAAGAGTGCCTCATGGTTTCACCATAGGCAAGGATGACAAATGAGAACCTGAAAAGAATACCATAACACTGACCTCTAGACAAGGAGAACTTTAAACTGCAGAGACACACTGATCAGCGTGGCTAAACTTTAAAAAAAACAATCCTACACAGTGTTGGCAAAGATACAGAGCAATCGGAATGTCCACATTGCTGGAGAGGATTACAAAATGGCACAATCACTTTAGAAAATTGAGTGTACACTCACAATGTGATCAGTCATCAACTCCCAGATATTTCCAAAGCAGTGTAAGCATATACCCATAACAACTTATATTCAAATGCTCATTACAATTTAAACATGTGTGGTTTGTTACATGTTAATTATATCTTAATAAAATGGTATTTTAAGAGGGGCTTGACCATAAAAATGCATGAAACAACCTCAAAAACAGAATTTTACAAGAAAAAGCAGCAATCTGATAGAATTACATACCTTTCACATGGTATGGTTCCAAACAGATGGTGTTCTGGAAAAGGCAAAACTACAGAGTAAAAAGGGGGAGTATGAAAGCCTAACACAGGACCAGTACACAGCTATACTTGAAAGATACACTGGACCAAGAGAAAGAGCAGATGATGCCCTGTGTGTCAAAAGGCTGAAGTGGGAAGGAAGCAACTTCAGGACAGAAACAACTGCACTACACAGCATTACAAGATCTCAGTATTAGATTAGCAGAAATGGCCAGGATCTATGAGTGGAAAGGTTATAGCTGATGAGCTCAGAAAGGCCCACCTGATCGTGCCTCTCTGCACTAAAAGGAGAGAGAGCTCAAGGGCAGAGATGGCACAGGTGGATTCGGAGGACGTTCTTCATTCAACTTAGGAAGCACACTGCATCTCCTGCTGTCGGCTGCATAGGAAAGACTATGGCAATTTTTAAGGGGGCAAAAGCTACTAAGCAGAAAAAGTGACAGTCTTTGTTTTATGACAGGCCACGACCCTTATAAAACACCTTCTCTCTGTCTAGGTTCTCCAGAGAATTCCTGGCCTTGGTGATCAGGAATCTGAGATGAGCTTAGAAGATCTATGTTTCTGAGACTCAACACATCTAAAATGGTCTTTGGGAGACAAATTCCTTAATGGCAGGAAAGAAAGAATGAAAGATGCTCATAGGTATAGGAGCCTATGGTAATTTTAGTGACAACTGCTCCTTTCTGGCCATCTGTGAACCCCTAGAAGCCCAGAGCCATTGTGGAACAGAATGCATCCTGCAGATCAGCCCTTCTCCACTTGCTGTCTGAAACCATTCATCTGAGAATTGCAAACAGATACTAATTACACACTCTCAAAGTCATTAAAGAACAGTGGAGCCGACCAGGTTAAATTTCTCAGCTGAGCATAGCTTTTCCATTTTCTTAAAAAAATAAAAGTAGACATCTTGCAGCAACTGAAGCTAAATTTGATCTGTCCACACCTGGGTCCTCTAGTCTAAGTAAAACTCATGGGGGTCTTCAAGGTTGAAGCCCACTTAGCCATTTCGTCCCCCTCCAAAGCTTGGGGATTCCCAGGGATGCCTTAAGTACCTCCCGAAGAGTCTTGATTAGTCATAGTTATCCCCTTTATCTCACTTGTCTCTCTGAATGGTCATGTGTGTTCTTCCTGTCTGAAGAGCCTTCCCCCCCCCAACAGGTCCCCCCAATGTGGACTCACCTCTCAGTCACCACAGGCAGCTAGCTTCAAGTTCAGGACCCTGAGGCAGCCCTGGGCTTTCTGAATGGTAGATGGTCTCCAGAAGCTCGGGTCCCAATAAGAGAAGACTCATTCTTCTACGCCTTCCCCAAGACAGCGTTCCTCAGAAACCCCTTTCCGTCTCATGGTTTCAGTTTGGATGTAACGCACTATTGGAGAAGTCATCCTGCAGAAACTGGTTTGGCTAATTCCCAGCTCTCTGTCTTTACCCCTCACTTCCTCTCCTGAAGGCTACTAGGACAAGTATTCCTATCCCAACACCTTAACAACCGTGAGCCACACTTCTGGAGCTCTGCTAGAAAGAACCGGGTCTTCTTTGATCCCCTTTTCCTTTCCTTTCCTGATTCTGTCCACTCTCTTCGTGGCCCAAACAAAAAGTCTCTGTTTCCTTTTCCTTTTCCATTCATGCAAATCTGATTGTGCTTGTTAATTTTGTGTGTTAGTTTGACTGGGCCATAGCATGTAGTTATTAGGTCAAATATTCTATATGCTGTCATAAAGACTCTTTTTTAGGTGAGGTTAACATTTAAATCAATAGACTTTGCATAAAACACCTATGAAGTAGGTGGGCTTCATCTTTTCAGTTGGAGGCCTTAAGAGAAAAAAGACTGAGATCTCCAAAGAAGAGAGAATTCTGCCTACAAACTGTAAGGTCAGGGTTCGAGAGACGCAGCAGACAGAAGGGACCAGACTCCGCTGGCAGCTAACAGGACCCAGCTTTATTGAGAGAAGACCAGATGGTACTAGCTCCTCCGCACCCATGAGTGGAGAAACCCTAGCCCCGCTTGGGGGCTAGCCTCCCTGAAGAGATCGGGGAGGCTAGCCCCCTCACCCCCATCTTGGGGCTGGGGCTCCGGGGAACCAGGCTGGCGTGATCAGCCCAAGTCTGAGTTTCAAAGCCCAGTGCAGCGCCAGCAGCAGCACGTTGTCCAAGTCCTCAAAGCCTTAAAAACCTTCAGCCCCCTTCTGGCTTTTAGGGGAGGGGGGTTGCCATAACATCTGATTGATGTTTAAGGCAAGCTTCTGGCCAGGAAGTAGTCCTTTTTCAGAGCTGTTCGTGAATTCCTTGAGTCCTGAATCTTATCTGCCAAGGAAGCCCAGTGTCCTTTGGAATTTGGGGTCTGGAGTTTTTATCTGAGGTATTTGCAAGGTTTAGATCTCTGAGAGGTTGTAAAAGGTCCGTTTTTCTTCATTTCTCTTTTGCAAACTCTGGCTCCAGATTTCTTCCTGAGTCTGAAACTGTTGGGGGTTTCACTCACACCTTACACAACCACCTTTGGACTTGTACTACAGGTCTTTCCTGGGTCTACAGTCTTCCATCAATTCAGTCTCATAGTTTCAATCTGGCCACAACAGATTCAGTCGCATTGAACTATTGAACTGAATCAAAATGAATCCTACTTCCAAAATTTCAAGGGAGACAGAAAAACATTTGTGATATTCTCAAAGAGAAAGAATTTATAATTGCAAGTCTATAATCAAGTGAACCAATTCCTCAAACTCAATCTCTCTCTCTCTCTCTCTCTCTCTCTCTCTCTCTCTTTCTCTCACACACACACACACACACACACACACACACTTCTGAATTGTTGTTTTCTATTGTTTCATAATTTTATCTCCAGACATCGGACACTTGGGTATCTGTGCCACAATGTTTGGTGAAAATTTATAATGCCTTGCCTATACAAGTATTTATTTTATAACTGCATTAATAATCTTATTTTGAATTTAAAACTATCATAGAAGACAATTGTTATCATTAACATGAATGAAAAGTCATGGGTTAAGTGTATAGCTCACTGGTGGACCACTGGCTTAGCATATATAAGACCTAGGGTTCAAACTTCAACACAGAAAAAAACATTAAAATACAAACCAAACAATAGCAACAATAAAATATAGCCCTCGGGCTGGGCATGGTGGTGCACACCTTTAATACTAACACTCAGGAGGTAGAGGATCTTTGTGAGACTGAGGCCAGCCTATTCTACATAATGAGTTCCAGGCCAGCTCGGGCTACAGGAAGATCCTGTCTCAAAAAACCAGCCAAACAAACAAAAGCTGTCACCCACAGAGTGAAAATGACCACTTTTCTATTTTTCAACCCCTGGACGTACCATAATAAAGTCAGCTTTTGAGGGCAGTAGTGGCGTATGGGATACCGGACTGCTGCTCTTGAGGGACTTCAGGCTAAATGAGGAAGGTAAAGTGAGGGCATTGGGATTCCAGCCTCTAACTCCCAGGCTCCTAAAGCACAAGCTGCCTCCACACTTTCCAGGATGCGGCATGCTGCATCTTTCCATCTGATGGAAATTCCCTCCTCCTACAAGGGGTTGCTCAGTGTTTCACGGAAGCACTACTGTCTCCATAAAGCATCCTCAAAACTGCTGCTTAAAATACTCTTCTCCTGGCCAGACAGTTCCATACTTGTCTGTCTTTCATATTTATATGACATGATGTGTGTATGCATACATATATGTACATATATGCAAACCCACAATGGATATGCAGCATACATGTGCAAAAATACATATATATTTATTTCTCCTGTAATAAATTACAAGCCCTTTAGAAATCAGAAATGAGACTTTTATTAGGTTTTATATCCCCCAATGTCTAAGCATTTGGTAGTTTCAGTGTCTGCCTGTTGATTTATAATTCAATTGAATAAAAATGAATGATACTTCCAGAATTTCAAGGGAGATTGGGAAACTGCTGGCATTGTTGAAAATTCCAGATAACGTTTATGAAATGAGCAAAAGTATTTGAGAAGGGGAGGGAATCAAGAATTTAATTAGGAGACTAACTGCAAAGTGTTACTGTGTCATATCTCATTGTTCAGGTGTTTGGTTTTGTTTTGTTTTGGCGAACTTGTCAAGCTTGTAAATTTACATAAGTCATAGTTTTGGAAATATGACTTGATATCTCTTGAAATTTCTGTTGCCCTTTACTCAGCCATCAGATCAAAGTTGTTATTAGTAATATTTAAGAGAACAGCCTTCTTGGAGATACTTGTACTTCAGTAGGAATTGTGAATTTTAAGATAAGAGCTTTCACCCACACATTGTGGACCTCAGTCAAAAGGTAAAGGTAAATTTTGTAGACGGCTTCTAAGATTTTCCTAATTCCTTATAATAGCTCAGGTTGAAGCTAGATTTCCAAGATGGCAAGTCTCACATGTGGTTTTGAGGCACCACTCTGATTAGTGGACTCGACGTTGGGCACTTTGAGGACCTGCCTCTTCACTGTGGGTGGGAGGTGGGGGTGGGACCAGGTAGTCATTCCCCATTGCTGGGGTGAGTGAGGAGAAGAAGGATAGAGGAGGAGAAAGCCCACAATTGCCCAAATCATTCCCTTGTGTTGAAAATATCCTATTTCATCATTTTCTAGAGTTGCTGTCTGGAATGTCTTCTAAGGAAAGCACGAGGGTGAAATCTGTGGTCCTTTTACACCAGTTTACCTTTGCTGATATTAAACGGCTTAGTCACTGTATGGGGGAAATGAAGACACTGATTCATGGTGATGTGGTCCTCTTATCATTTCTGGTTCCCTTTTCCTGATCTATATTAAGCCTTAAGTTTCCGGAAGGACAGGTTTTACACTCACAGAAGAACCTGAGAGAAACTTGTAAGTAAACTTTCAGAATAATCTTGTTTCTAAAACTGCTTTTTTAAAAAAGTGTTAGTAAATTGGAGTAAACCTTTATGTCCAGAGAATTCTTTAACCCCCTCTTCTCCAACAGCACTCTACCTATATATACAAGGAACAAAGAGTCAGCTTTTCGATCCCAGGATCCGGATACTCGTACTTCGGGGAAGGCTGCTCAGCAATATCCCCCTGAAGATGTAGTGTGTGCAATCCTGCCTCACTCTGGGCTTGGCATCCTGGCTGTGGTGAGGTTGTGGGGTCCGCTAAGGCAAAAGCCGCTCTGCCTTGCCAACAAAGAGCTTCCAAACTTTGCAGTGCACAGTGATGGACTGACTTGTTCCGTAGCTGCTGTTCTGTTTACCTCACAACTTTCATTAATCTTTCCTTTCGTGTGTGAAGGCTGCTTTCAGAGTCAGGCAGTTGCCGGCTTTCCCAAGGCAAGAACGATTAAAGCAGAGTGATGAGGAATTCATTCCATTTCAAACAGAGGCCAAAGCTCCTGCTCATGCTGTTTGGCAGCTTGAGAGAACAGTGTGTTCCCAACCAAATGATAAGTTTGCAAGAGCTTAATAGCAAGAAAGGAAGAGAGGGAGAAAAAAATAAGGAAAAGGAAAAAAAGAAAGCAGTGGCCCTTTGTCCTCTCACCAGTGCTGCGCTTTGATATTCTGTCTCAGAAGTGGCTGCAAAGTGCTCGCTCCAGGAGCTAGCTCTGTGGTACTCACTCATCTTTCCCTCAGACCGCTGGGCTAGAGCCCAGTAGTTCACAAGCTGAGATCCCAGGAGGCAAAGGGACCTATCCAAGGTCACACAGCCTGTTTGCGAAGAGAAAGGCTATATCACAGGCCTCTTGCATCTATGCCCTGGGCTCTGCTCATTTCATGCTGCCTTTCATTGGAATTTCTTTTTAAATGAGCTTAACATCAGGTCCTGGGGAAAGCTGGTGGCTGATAGCTCAGCCCTGGCTCCCGCAGAGGCTCTGCATGGGAGCAACAGAGGGACTGTCCCTTTGGGATAATTTTTCCTCAGGGTATCTGCAGATTATCTGGGCCTGGCTGAGCACAAGCCACTGGCTTCTGCACAGGAGCAGGATCAGAATGAGCTGGGAATTATAAGGCAGTGACGGGTAAGCATGCTGTCAGTGAGAGAAACAGAAGGCATGGCATAGTTTTTGAGGTCATGGGCTCCCGAACTTTCCCAGCAGTACCGTGTTTATCCCTCTTACCCTTGCTCCAACTCCAAGCCTGCGGCTTCTGTGTGCCCCATTGGGGATGTGCATCTCTGATGGTGGGCCATTCATTTTCAAGTTGTCATTATTATTTTTATGGTCCTATTTGTTATAGTGTCTGACTGGGCCTTGTAACTGAAGCAAGATAAGAGACACATTTGAATGTTGTGGACTGATTTGGACTCCAAGAACAGTGCTCAGGAATAGGGATGTCTCTGACAACAAGGTAGGCTCTCAGGGCTGGAGCTGGGAGTTCAAACACTGCATGCCAGGTCATGCTGATGCACTGCAATCTAATACACATGCGTACATATGTGCACGTGCAAGCGATTGTGCACATACGCACCCCACCTAGGAGACATGGCAGCTGCGTTTGCTAATTACATGTGCAGAGTGGATGGAGAAGGTTGGTTGCTTCTGTTTCCCATGGCAACAGCTCAGCTCTGCGAAAAAGCTGCAATCGTGGGCTCAGGTTAGCTACATAGCCTGTATATCTCTGCAGGGTTCTCAGCTCAGTGAGGGTCCTCCCCACAACTCTGATCATTTCTGTTCCTTCCCACTGGGTCTCAGGAGTATCACTGTAACCCTGCAAAAGGAAGATGGGGCCTTAGTGGTGTTCTCCTGTGGATTTTAGCTAAGGTTTCCCTGCTTGGGACATGATGTAAACCCTAGGCTAGGGCTAAAAGCAACTAACTGGTCAAGAAATCTTTTGCTTTTGGTAAAAGCAAGAAACAAGCTCTTTGTATTGGAGATACAAGGCTGTTGAGTCAGACAGTGAGCATCATTGATAATGGAAGTGAAATACAGAGACATGACATACTAAAGGGATCAAGTGGCCTTTTAGAAGCTGCCAGAAGAAATGATGTCACAGGCAAGAGGGGCTCAATCCAGTAAACACAAAAAAAGGGGATAAAATTAATCAATACTACCAGGATGCAAAGACTAGAAATTGGCTTGCAGCACAATTTTAAACTCTCCCAAGGAACAAATGAGGAGGAAAAGTCATTCTAGGGAGTGGTCAGGAGGCAGGTGAGAAGGGGCTGAGCAGGGCAGAGTGGGGGAATCCAGGAGCATCCCTGAAGGGCAAAGGCACCCCCCCCCCCCCACAGCTGTGCTCAAAGCCAGCAAGCATGCGTGAAATTCTGTGAGCAAACACTTCTTAAAAATCTAAGCTATCACCCAAACAAAGGTGCTAAGGCCTGAATGCAGTGACTTCTCCCAAAGACAGCAAGAAGCCTTATAAAAAAGATTGCTGGGCTGGAGACTGCTGTTCCTGTGACTTCAATGGAGTCACAGGCTCTCCAGCTTCCTGTGAGTCACTGCCACTTGTCTCACCTCCCACATTCCCCGGGAGTACCCGTATCTGTGTCTTGCTGACTTCACTCTTCTTTCCCACACCTTGGTTGTTTTCAGACAGGATCCCCGTATACAACCCACCATAGTCTTGACCTCATAATCCTTCTGTGTTAGCCTCCTGAATACTGAGACCACAGGTGTGCATCACCGCATCTGCCTTTCCATCCTCTCCCGATGGTGCTTATTTGACCTCTGTAGATATCTGAAAGGCTTGTTGCTGTCTGCCTGCCCTCATGTGCCAACTTAGGAAGAGGTCCAACCTTGAACCCAGCTTAACAGAGGAGGTAGTACTCAAATTGAATGTAATTGTCGTCTTGACCTAGGCCTCCAACCTAGATGGGATGATCCCAGGGTGTCCTGGTGTAACTACTGAGCAACTCTGGGTCCAAAATTCTCTGTGACTGTCTCTAAACAGAACTAGGGGATTCACACAGCTGAGCAGACATATTCACTCACGCCTCTTTCCAGACCTTGACCCTGGGAGACCTTGAAGCCTGGTCTTCCAACCTCTAAAACTGAGAGAAATAAATGTTCCAGCTTCAGTCTGAAGCATTTTGTTCTGGCGGCAATAGCAGAATGTGACAGGTGTGCAGAAAACTTTCACTCCGTTATTCTGTAACCTCTTGCAAGGATTTTAAAAGAGAACTCAAGAAAAGTCAGAGACAAGAAGTTGATGGGTAGAAAATGTGTCAGTGAGGGATGGAGAGCTGGAGTCTCATTCTTAGTTTTACCAAATGGCAGAATGGCCTTGGCAAGTCCCTTTGCCTCTTTACATTCTATTTTCTTCTACTGTGGAAATCACCTAGAGCTGTGCTAGCCCATGCCTAGATTTTCACCAATCATTTATTTAAAGTTGTATAATTATTTGTAAATTATTTAAAATAGGCAAGCATCTATTATTTAATTGTTTAATTAATAATGAGTCAGTGTTACCAGCTCCACTCACAGTGCTCAGTTCTCACATTCTACTATTGTTCCCGTGTTGGGTGGCATCCACACAAGGCATATTCATCATCACAGAAATTTCTCCCAGTGCTGGTTCTGGCACTTACCACCTGAGGTCTGGTCCTCAGAGGAGCAGCACTAGCAGGGTGGGCAATGTTTAGAGCACAGACTCTCAGGTGCTGACCCAGACCTTGTGAAATTAAAAAAAAATCTGTATTTTCCACAAGAGTCTTTCAGTGATTACAAGTGCTCATCTAAGCAGCTCTGATCTCTGATTCCTTCCAGCTCTTAAAAATAAAATGTAGGAGTCAGGGTATCTGCTTGACAAAGTCTCTGAGAAAGAAACAAGCAAAGAGCTGTCAAAACTCAGATTCACAAGCATTCTGAAAGGAGAGAATTAGGGCTCTCCCAAGAAGGAACAGCAGAATGGCTGGACCACCACCCCGGAGCAAGGAGGTTATCAGCCAAAGGCTACCACTCCCATCCCAGGCATCCCAGTGCTGGGTGGATGGTACGACCCAGCATTGTTGCTCAGCCGCCTATGAGCTTGAGCGTCCCACTCTTTGCCTAAAAATCAAAACCTGGAAATTCTCCATTTTCCATAACAACAAATAATCAACTAGATGTGGGTTGCATTGGCTGGGAACATTATTTCCAGGAAACATCAGAGTGTTTGGAGATGTTTCCCTCCCTAAGCTTCAGCGAGGGTGAGCAGGCAGGTCATATACTCAGAGAAAATGATGAACAGAGGGCGAGGAAGCATCAAAGCTGTCAAAGTTTACAGTAAAGGAAGAGCAAGGTCAAAGTCAGACCTCTGCTGTATTGTGAGCTACAACCAAGAGAGAATCCTCTAGCCTTGCTGTAGAAGGTTTGGTGTCTTTGGATTCTGTTTTCAGCACAAAAACAAGGAGGATAAGAGTAGAACTGTTGCTTATTGAGTAAACATGTTCCTCTTACAGAACAAAATTACAGTCATAGATCTTATTTAATTGATATTATACTTTATTGTAGAATACTAAAATTTTAATGTGTCTATAAATCTGTTTCACACTTTCAGACAAATATCTGTATTAAGAACACTGTGTACAAGGATAAAGACCAGAGATGAGAAAAATGAGCCTATGGTCTACATTATTAATATTTCAGGAGACAAGCAAAATGGGGCTTCATAAAGAAAAAAATGAGATTTCTAATTTGGTTAGAGACAAATCTGCTGAGTAGAGACATCTTATCTTTACAGGGCCGACTATTTTGATGAAGGAGGAAAAACCCAGTAACAGATAATGGGAATGAGTTTATGGTCTTCAGACCAGCTTTTGAGAAGAGTCTGGCAGAAAGTGTAATGTGCTTTAAGGAGGGACAAACATGATGAGCCCCGTGTTCTGCCCTCTAACCCAGAGCTGTGGAATCCGGGCAGGGTGCAAGGGTGATGGTCTGCCCATAAATCAAATGGCCTGGCGCGAATTTCACTGTACCACCCATTCTGGGCTATGAATGACAGATTTCAGCAAGCACTTAGAGTTCCAGGCTCCCCTTTGTAAAATGCAAAGCACTTCTGATATAAGGGATGTGGAGACTTTATGAAAAGTGCCTTTGACATAATAGGCAATTAATGCTTATTTATGTATTCAGTACTCAAATAATGGTCTGGGGTCAAACCCATTAGTCTCAAGGTAATGACAGAGAAGGTGCCCAGGAACATGTCTGAAGAGATGCAGAACTGACCTGCTCTGGAGTTGGGTGCTGTGCCCATTGCCCACCTGTCCCCAAGCCCTCCAGCATAGGGACAACTGGGTGAGTCTCAGGAGGGCAGATCATTGAGGACATCTGGCTCTCTCTTCCCTCGGGGCTGTGCGTGAGCACTGCCCACCCTCTGTCCAACTCATTCAAAAAGGACTCAAACTTGCAGAAGAAAAGGATGATTACCCTTCATGGTCTCCGCCTGAATCTCCGTTCAATTCTCTTTCCTCCTGATGAAATAGGAATATCCTCATGTGGGAAATCTTTGTAAAAATTCATTTTATTTTAGTATTGTTTGTGTATATAATGTATGTATGGGATAGGAATGGGGCTGTGTGCCATAGTACATGAGTGGTCCAAAGGACAGCTGTGTGGAGTTGGTTCTTTCCTTCTACCTTCTTGTAGGTTCCAAGGTTGTCAGGCTTGCTTGGCAAGTGGCTTTACCCACTGAATCATCTCACTGGCCCTCTCATGTGTGAGCTCTTGGTCTCTGTGAGGCCAGTCCACACAGTAGTGACTATCGTTGTAGACTGAGTATGTGATGTTCTCCCATAAGCTCATGATCTGAATGCCTGATCCCCAGATGGTAATACTCTTTGTGAGGTTGTGGAACATAGAGGTGGGGCTGAGCTAGAGGAAGCAGGACACTGTGGAACAGTTGTCAGGGCATGCTACCCGGGTCCACCTCCTGTCCCACTCTCTGCCTGGCATGGTGTAACAGTTCTCCTCTGCCACACCTTCCTGATGTCCTCATGAACTGCTCAAGCTCCTGGAGCTGAACAGCCTGAATTGAAGCCTCTGAAACCACATTCTATTTCTCTCAGGAATTTTGGTTATAGTCATAAGAAATGAATGCAAACTTTCTTCAACATAAGAGTTTTCTCTACATATCTTTTCTGCTAGATTTCTATTCAGAATGATACCTACAAGCTCTCTGAATTTACACAAGAAATCTACACATGTTGATTCCTGACGTGCCTGTTTCCTTTATGTTAGCTCTGCCTTTTATTAACCCTGTTCAGCCTGAACACAGAAAGAGAATCAGATTTTCACCTCTGGTTGCTCAGTTCATGCCCTGTAGCCAACATCTGGATCCATTTTTCACACAACCAGTGTAATTGACTGGTTTTAGCAGTATTAAATGACTCCATAAATCTGGCCCTACCATATTTGCATGGGAAAAGATTTATTTGAGATTGTTTAAGATTTGATCAATATCTTCATTAAAAACCTTATACATATGGTATAATGCTCATTAACTATTTTCAAGTCAACCAAGAGAGAAAAAATAATCCCTAATTTGTTTATCATTCCAAATGAACCCAAATCACTCTAAGAACATCACAGACCTAAATACACATGACTAACGGTATAGTAGCAGCCTTGTAACACCTTAATTTTATTAATTCCAGATGTGCAAAAGAGGCAGATGATAAACTCAGGAACAAAACTATTCTTAGTTTCCTTGTAAACGCCTCAAGAGAGACCTGGACTCACACGGTGGGGGCAGCAGAGGAGGAGGCAGATTTGCAATGGCTTCAGTCCAATTCCACATTCAAGTGTGGATGCCCTTGGTCTGCTTTCTGGTCTGTTAAATTAGAGCACACACAAAAAATGGATGCCTATTAAAGAATACTCTTACATAATGCTGTTTATTGACATTGCAGCCCATCCATCAGCCTAAGGTTTGTTTCAACTTTTAGAGCCTATGATGCAGTATTATTGCCTTTGTAAACAAATAATTACAGCCAAGGAGACCAAGACAGAATTTGGTGGTTTAAAAAACCAGCATTTATTATTTGTTGAGTCTATATCATCAACTGGTAGGCTGGCTGGGGATGGGCTGTCTTATATGTCTGACGACTGGGTGACTATTTGTTCTACTAATGGAAGTAACAGGTCAGTGGTGCTCATGAACCTGAAATCCAGCCTGGTATGACAGCTTGAACAACATTCCCCTAAGCTGGCCATAGTCCTAGTACAAAGAACCTGTGAATGTATTGCCTGATATATAAGGAAATAAGGGACTCTGCAGATGCATTTAAGTTGAAAATCTAGAGAAGGAATATTATTCTAGATTAACTGGATAGTCCTAAGGAACCAAAAATGTCCTTTGCAAAAACAAATAAAAAGGCTCTGAGTAAGAGGTAAAGATGGAAGCAGAGGCCAGAGAGAAGAGAAGATGCAAGCTTGCTGGCTTTGAGATGGAGGAAGGAGGATCTATTAGCCAAGGGATGCAGGTGGCTCTAGAAGCTAGCACAGAGAAGGAACCCACTTGTCACCTGCAGCCTCCAGAAGGAACACAGCCCTCTGGAGCCATTTTTGACCTTCAGAAAGAATTGTAAGAGAATAATACATGGCTGTTTCTTTAATCCAAGGAGTTTGGGATAATTTGTTACATGTCAGGAGGAGATCAGTACAGCACAGCAAAGAGCAGGGTTAGAACAGAACATAAAAAAGAGCGTCACAAGCTCAAAACTGACACACGGTCCTTGTTGCCACACTTCATAAGCTAAAGCAGCCACAGGGTCAGCCTGGATCCAAAGAATGCAGAAACACATCCCACCTGTTGATGAATTCTCTTTCTCTCCCCTCTTGATGGGAATCCCACCGGGAAGGAGTGGAGTTGGGAACACTAGTATTTTGCAACCAGTCTACCACCTGACTTGTAAGAACTTTCTGAACTTTGTTCCTTTTTTATTTCTAGGGACGCAGGGAGCATGGGCCTCCGGAATTCAGGCGCCGGTCTCTTCCTAAGATTCTGGGGGACTTATGTGTCTCCAAGAAGCACTGGCTGGATGGACTTCATCCAACATTTGGGAGTTTGCTGCTTTGTGGCGCTCCTTTTAGTGAGCTTCCTCTCAGTGGCCTTCTTCTGGGTCCTGCCATCGAGCATGGCATTCTTTACTGTCTGGATGATCAGCTGTGCCCTTCTGTGCTGCTCCAAGCACGTGCGGTGCTTCGTTCTCCTTGCCTTTCTCTCCTGTGGTCTGCGTGAAAGCAGGAATGCTTTGATTACAGCTAGCATAGGTGTAGGGATCTTTGGACACGTGGAAAATATTTTTTATAACTTCAAAGGTTTCCTAGATAGTATAACTTGCAACCTGAGGGCGAAGAGTTTTTCCATACATTTTCCACTTTTGAAGCAATATATTGAAGCCATTCAGTGGATTTATGGCCTTGCCGCCTCCCTGGATCTATTTAATGATCTTGTTTCTTGGAACCAGACTCTAGTAGTCTCTCTTTTCAGCCCCAGTCAAGCCTTAGAGGCCCAGCTGAATGACACCAAAGGGGAAGTTCTGAGTGCCTTGAGCCATATGATGGCCGTAACAGAGCTGCTGTCTTCTCTGGGCCAGAAGCTACTGGCCCTTGTGGGGTTTCTGCTCATCCTACTTGGCACTGGCCTCTTTATGAAGAGATTTTTGGGCCCTTGTGGCAGGAAATATGAAAATTTCTACATCACCAGGCAGTTTGTTCAATTTGATGAAAAGGTGAGGCACCAACAGCGACCCTGTGTCCTCCCACTGAATAAAAGGGAAAGGAAGAAGTATGTCACCATCCCGTCTTTGCGAATGACTCCCAAAGAAAGGAAAAACATGGGGCTGTTTTTCCTCCCCATTCTGACCCATCTCTACATTTGGGTGCTATTTGCATCTGTGGATTATCTGCTGTATCGACTCATTTCTTCGGTAAACAAACAGTTCCAAAGCTTGCCCGGGGTTGAGGTTCACTTGAAACTTCATGAAGAGGTAGGAACTCCCATGTACTCCTCGTGGTGTACTGTGACTTTTTTTATTGGTGGGTCTAGTGAGAAAGCTGGAACTTCCAAGTCAGGCTCTGTCTTTGGATTCATGATGTCTAACACACAGGAGGCCAGCAGGTGTGTGTTACATTGAGGTCCTGGTGGTAGAATAGGATTCTGTTTTAGTTTTCTGCACTTGCTGTAACAAATGATCACAAGCTGAGTGTCTTAAAATGGCAGGAATGTATTATCTTACAGTTGTAGAAGTGGGAATCTAAAATCAGTGTTGCTGGGCTGAAGTCCAGGTGCTGTTGGCAGGGCCATGTTCCTTTTAGATGTGAGGGGAGAATCCACTCTGCCTCGTTCAGTTTTGCTTGGCTGGTAGTGTTCTCTGGCTTATGGTAACATTACACTCATCTCTGCTTGTTTCTTCAAATTACCTTCCTTGCCTGTGGTCACATTAGGGCTCACCAGCACCATTTCTCCATCTCAAGATCTATAACTTAATCTCAGCTGCTGAAACCTTTCTTCCAAATGGAGTAACGCAGGCTATGGGAATTAGGATGTTACATAGTGGACGGGGGGTGGGGGTGGGGGGGGGTGGGAGTGTGGGGGTGTGGTCATTAAACCCTGAAATGCAGGAATTAGGTGTGCCTCTGGTATTGAATTTTGATCTGTGTTGTTTAACTTCCTCCCCCTCTCAAAACTCATGCAGAGAGGTTTCAAACTCCTCTGCGGGAGATTTCCTCTGTATTCATCCTGAATCCTTATCAAATATCGGAAGATCGTCATTGCAGAGCAGAATATTTAAAAGAATGCTTGGAGAAGGCCCTTCAGTGGCTGACATTAATGCCTGGTGTCACCACTTTAACAATGCTGCTCATACACACCTTGACTTTTTAGGTAACTTGGGTAAGTAGTTGCCAATTAAGAATTTTCAGGGGCAGGAGGCTGAAGAGATGGCTCAGTGGTTAAGCACACAGGCTGCTATTGCAGAGGACCTGGATTCTGTTCTCAGGACCCACATGGTGGCTAATAACCATCCTCAACTCCAGTTCCAAGGGATCTGATGCTCTTTTTTGACATCCTCAGGCATTGCACACATATGTGCACTTACATACATGCAGGCAATACACTCATAAAATAAAAATAAATAAATAAAAAATGTTTAAATAAAAAGAATTTCCAGGAGTGGATATATAGTTTCAGATTTCACAGTATTTTGTTTTGAGTAAATAAAAGTCTTCTCTCTCTCTCTTTCTGTCTTTAAGCCAGTGAGTTTATCAGACTCACTTACGAGAGTATTTGTTAGTGGTTACATAGGGGAGCATGGATGGTTTGAAGGCATTTGCATCACTGAAAAGCCCACCCCAGCACTGGTGATGACTCACAAAAGCTACAATCCTGAAGCTCCTGCTATGACTCTTCAAGAAATTGGCAGTGGGAGAAGCTCTGGAAAAGAATTTGCATAAGCACTCTGTATGATCTCAGAGTGGCTGGTCCACAGACCGCACTCTGGGAAACTCTGGCTTAGGCAAAACTTTGCATGAAAAGTTGGACAAACAAGCAAGCAGATGCTCCTCTCCAGAGTCCTTAAGAAGACCTGCTGTACTGGATCAGAGTGAATTTTTAAGCCTCTTCATGTAGCCCTACTGTGTGGCCAAGACTGAGAACCCCTGTTCTAATTCTACCACCCAAGAGCTGAGCCAGAAACCTAATGTCCGATAGCACCTAGATAGTGTCTTTCTGGGGCTGGTGCTCCTCCACAGGGAATCTGACTTTTTCTTTCTATCCTTCTCTCCTCTCAGCCATGAATCAGCAGAGGGAGGACCATGGACTTTGCAGCCTATCTTGTTCTCTGTCCTTTTTCAGTTTTTCCTATGGGAATGTGGGCCTATGCTGACATTTCAGAGGATCTGGATATTATCAGACACTTGCCTTTTTTTAACCCTGGAAAATATGAAGTTGAACCAGGTGGAATGCGTGTGTGTGTGTGTGTGTGTGTGTGTGTGTGTGTGTGATATGGCATGTGGGATGCATGCTAGGGTTAAGTACACTGACCAAGACAGTGACAGTGACAGCCACTGGGAACATCCAGACAGATAATAGCCACCTTGATTCCTGTAAAACCTCATCTGACATGACTCAATCCCTCTCTCTCTCTCTCTCTCTCTCTCTCTCTCTCTCTCTCTCCTCAAATCCTCCTGCTCCATCTATACCTCTCCTTCTTTTTCCTCTGGCTCAGAACATCCAGTCTCTCTCTCTCTCTCTCTCTCTCTCTCTCTCTCTCTCCTCAAATCCTCCTGCTCCATCTACACCTCTCCTTCTTTTTCCTCTGGCTCAGAACATCCAGTCCCAGGGCCTCTGCCCTCTAAGACCTGGGCTGCCTCTCTAGTTGGTTACTCTGAGCTCTCTGCTGCCTCTGAAGAATTTAGTTAATTACAAGGTTCCCTGTTGCTCTAGATAGTTGAAGCAGGGTGGATAATAGAAGCAGTGCTTCAAAGGAAGCCAAACCACAATCTCAGAAGGAAAAAAAAGAGCCCCTCCACTTCGCCTCCCTCTCTCCCCGGACTCCCCTTGCTGTTTCCCAGTCAGTTCTCCCTGCTCCTCCTCTTTGACTTTTATCATGTATTTTATCTCTTAGCCAATAGCTAACATTTATGCCTGCTTTGTGAATTATCACTGATTTAGACTGGTGGGGAGGGAGGGAGCGAGGGAGGGAGAGAATGGGGGAGAGAGAGAAAGAAAGAAAGAGAGAGAAAGAGAGAGAGAGAATTCTGCTTTCTATAAAATTCCAGAAGTTTCCAATGACTTCCAGGATGAGGTCCTTGATGCTGCTCGGTAGCAGGGACAGTGATGTCTAGAGCACAGCAGTGCCATTACAGAGATCACGCGCTGGCGAAGGTGCGGCGGCTTAGTGCTGGGTGCTGGGTCCGATGTGAAGAGGCTGCTGTGAGAGCCTCTTCTGAGTTTTTTTTTTTTTTTTGCTGTACCTGGGGGACTGTGCCAGCAACCAGCTTCCTTCCACTTGCCTGGCAATGCCCTGCCCTTATCCCAGGATGCTCTCAGAAGCTCCTCATCTTTTCTACTGCTGCAGATTTACTAAGGAGAAGTCGAACAGGAAGAGAAACATTGGCTCAAGGTTTTGCCAATATTTTTCTCCCACTATCATACAATTTTAGATAAATGTTTTATATAAAGAAGACGGGAAACAATCTGAGTTGAGCTAGCTGTATGGGTGGGCAGTGTAAGTAAAAATAGCCCTGTTCCTATTTAGTGAGCAGATCCCATGGGCCAAGCTCTTGACTACATTAACTTTTCAGGACAGCCTGACACCAAAGCTTGTCCTCCATCCATTATGTAGTACCACCATCTCAGCAAAATTGTTTACTTAAGAGAAGTAAACATAATTTAAACCATCAGGGTCCCATTTACTATATTGCTCGGCATTTTGAAAAAGTTAATTTGTCTTCTACATTGCCCTGAACCAAGCCCATACAAAAATGTTGACTCAATCTTTCTGAAGTCCTAACTCCCAACTGCAAAATCCCCAGTTAGATTTCTAGACTAAATGGCTTCTTCCCAGACCGAACACCCGCTGCTTTCTTATTGCAGAATTGCTCATCACTGACTCAATCGATGTGTTTGTTTCTTCCATCGTATTAAAAAGAGTGCATGCCTTTGCTCTGGGGACTGAAATCTCCATTTAATTGTAGACCAACTGTCTTTTTAATAAAAGGAGACTTGAGGCAACCCAAATGCCTCTCCCTGCTTAGACACAAATGTGACTTGGCACTTGTTCAGAGGTCCAGGTTTGGGGGTAGGTACAAGCTACAAGATAGTCTTTATATGTGTTTGGGATTTTTTTATTTTTTGAGAAGACATTTATTTCTTTCTGTCCCCAGGGCTCCGTGGCACTAGGGTGATAATAACTTACTAAGTATTCCAGTCTGTAAGGTTAATGCTCCATCCCCAAGGTGTTTAATTTACACTGGGAGTGGTTTATTCACGGGCAGGATCTGGTCCATTAATTCCTGCTTTACCAAAGTAGAAAACAATCCACTGAGAGATTAAATGACTTTCCCAGGTCAGGGGAGAGAAAGAGCTGAGTCAGCATATACTACCCTATGGGTGGCTGTGGTAGATGGCTCAATGTCATCTGTCTTCTGTGTCATCAGCCAGTGACGACTGTTTTCTCCTCTAGCCTTCAAATCCCTTTTGGAGCATCCAAAGAGACTAGAAAAATGCCTTATTCTGACGACATCCTCAAAGACTTTAGAATCTCCCTCAGTCACCTTACACATCACCTTAAAATGGAATCTCACTCTTCACAGAAGAACCTCATCCCCAATCCCAAAAGATTGATTCAGAACATGACTTGGTGTCCCAACATCTTTGTAACCTTGTAACTTGCTGAGTGAGAGTTTGTCCTTGTTCAGAGACTATGCCTGGGTCTCCAGGGGCCTGTCACCAGTCAGCTCATTTTCCCAGGTGAGATGACTCCTCATCTTTAATCAGGTCCTTGTTCCCCAAGAGAAGAACTGAGCTGAGTATTCCATGAAAGTGGCTTCTCTGGCCATGCTTGCTAGGCTAAAGTTAAACAGATTTCTTTGCCTTCTTAGAACCAAACGATTTCATGTCTCTCCAAGAAGAAGCAAGGTAGACAGGCTTATCTGACACATTTCTCGCAGGGGTTCTATACTTCCACAAATCCACTCTGGAAAGCATTGCCACATACTCCACTCACAGTGCGTAAAAGACTTCACAGACAGTTCCTTTAGATAAAGCTTCTTGAATATTTGCAGAAAAACACTGTTTGTTTCAGAGAAGTAAATAAACAGAGACTGAGTAGAAGATGGCATGTGTAATGATTATTTTACTCTTTCATTGCAGAAACAAGGAACTAAAGACATCATCCATGATTCTTCTTTCAATATCTCTGTGTTTGAGCCTGGCTGCATCCCTAAACCAAGGCTCCTTGAATCTAAGACTTGGGCTCCTCTCACTGTTATTCTGCTGATACTAATAATCTTAGGACTCTTATCCTCCACCCTGATGCAACTTAAAATTCTGGTGTTGGCATCCTTCTACCCCAACGTGGAGAGAGAGCGAATCCAATACCTCCATGCAAAGCTACTTAAGAAAAGATCAGATCCACCACGGGGAGAAGTCAAAAGAAAACTGAATCCGTACTTTAAAAAGGTAAGGCCCAAATGAGGTATTACCTATAATTAAGCTAATGCTGAGTCTGAAAGGCAACTGGAAAGTGGATTTCAAGGCATTCCACAACTTTATGTCAGTGCTTATATCCCAAAAGTAGGTAGGACATTGGGAAAAAAAAACCAAACGTGCCTTGCTAGGGCTCTTGACATTGTGATTTAAATGCTGCTGCAGGAGAGTCTTCAGAAAAGCCTTCAAAACAGTGGTTCAGTAGACACAGTCAGTCATATTGCGGAGGGGAAAGTCTCCTGTATTGGCTATTGGAGGACCATGGTCAATTATTTACCTTTCTACCTCAGGGATAAAGCAAAAACATGGAAGGAAATATCTACAATTTGGCAAACTTTAAAGAAGTTGTTCATTCTCTACTGAGTATATCTGTATCTATATGAATGTAATGTCTCCCATATACATTAGATTAAAAAATAATTTATTTATTACTTTTATGTATATGAGTGTATTACCTGTGATGTATGTAAGTGTATCCATGTCATGTAATGCCCATGGGGGTCAGAAAAGGGCATCAGATCCCCTGGAACTGGAATTACAGACAGTTATTAGCTGCCATGCGGGTGCTGAGAACTGAACCCGGGTCTTCTGCAAGAGCAGCAAGAGCTTTTGACCACTGTGCCATCTTCCCAGCTCTCTACATTAACATTGTTATTTGACTTAATTATTAATGGGAGAAAAGTAAGAAACTTCAATTCAAGAAACAGTTCAAAGCATATACATATACAGGTCATTAGGGAGAGCAAAGTGGATTTGCTTTATAAATGCAAAACTGGATCGTTCTTTAAGGGTGGATAAGAGAAATCACTTGTACTCTACGAGGTAAAATGCATTTGTGTGCCATGGACAAGAGTCATTTGCATTGTTGCTGCGAGGGATCTGTGACTTACAGAATCAGAGAATAGTTTTAGCCAATGAAAAACCAAGAAAGCCCACAAATATGTTTTCTGTGTTTTTCAAAGTCTGCAGTTTTTCCTCATTCCAGTAATGCCACAATGAAAAGTTGACACCAGAGGCGTTTGAGATGACTCCAGTGTCTATTCATCCACTTTTCAGATTCACTTCTGGTTTCCAGTCTTGAAAATGACTAGGAAGAAACACATGAACATTGAAACTGAAGATGACCCATGAGAAATTTGGAGTTGCCTTAGGGTCGGCTGTTGGTGCTTACTGTGCCCGAGCGTAATGGACAATGTCACGAGATCCATGAGGTGCTTGAGTTTGTGGGGCCGCTTTCCCTCTCCTGATTGTTCTTCCAGCTATCAGTCATAAAGCCAGTTAGCTACCAGGTAAATGGTCTTTAAGTCCCTTCCAAACAAAGCACAGAATCTAGATTGTGTCATAGCTTGGGGCCCTTGCTGAAGACTCCTAGTGTAGAGTACTGTTCAAAGGAAAAAAAAACAAAACAAAACAATACAAAAACAAAACAACAGAAAACCACTGAGGTCTCTACTTCTGTTTCATCAAGAGATGCCGTGGAGAACACACTGCATAAAGCCAGACACGTTATCTTTCAACTGTGTGGCCCTTCTCTACCCTCTTAATGTCTTTCACAACTAGTCCTTACCTCACAGTCACCTCTCTCCCCAACAGTCACCTCTATTCAAAAACTCTCTGAAGCCATATTCCAGGATCTTCTAGTTTCTTCCCATCACTGCCTCTTTTCTCACAACCCATTGTATTTCTTTTGTTTTTTTTCTTCTGACAAATCCTCCAGCTGAGATTTAGGATAGGGCAACCTATTATATTGGCATCAGCATCATGTGATATGATTATTAAAATGCATATCTTAGAGACTGTTTTCACCTTTGACTGTCTCAAGCATGCCTAGGAGGGGGAAGAATCTCCTTGAATAGTGATTCTGTTATCTCTAAAGTACCAGACTGAGGACAATCATTTTGCTTTATTTTTAAACTTTTCATTTTAAAAACGTGCATCCTTACAAGAAGCAGAGAAAATAGCATGAAGTTCCATTTGCCCTTCACCATCATCTCCAAATGTTAATATCTTATGTAACCCTAGCATGATTCTCAAAAGGACAAAAAATAACACTGAAAGATACAGATTCCAGAAAGCTTACTCCATTTTTTTCCCCAAACTAACCAACTACCATCCCTTTCCTGGCCCTTGATTCAAGCTGGTTGGTCCAGTTTCCTTATGCTTCAATAAGGAATAATTGCCCAGTTTCCTTTCATCTCATGACCCTGATGCTTTTGAAGTATCTTGACCAACGAGTTACTTTACAAAAATCAGCTTCAGTTTAGCTCTGCCAGATTTCCTCTTATTAAACCACAGTGATTTATTTTAGTTGCGAATACTACAAAAGTGACAATGTGTCTTTTTCATGCATCATAGCAGGAGGTACATGTTGCTGACATATGTCATTACTAGAAAAGTTGCTTTTGATCGTAGGGCTAAGGTGGCATCTGCAGGATTCTTCCAGTGCAATTATTTTTTCTTTGTAATTAATAAGTATCTGAGGGGAGATATATTGAGACTACACACACATCCTCTTCCACATGTGTGTACTGTCTAATTTTAGCATCTATGGATGCAAAAATTGTTACTATGGTGACCAAATACTAATTTTCTAGCTTTATAATTCCATATATATATATACATATATATGGAATTACACACATATATATATATATACCTCATTTGTGCTTCAAACAACTGTTTGAGATAAGTATCGTATAGACAAGGAAATATCAAGGAAGGAAAGTATTCTAGAAAATGAGCAGCCAGATAAGAGCTGGTTTCGTTTGGCTTTCCAGTGGCTGTTGGAACACTGGCACGAGCCAGCGCTTTTACAAATACATCTATCTCTTTCCCCCTAATTCCTGCCAGGGAAAGGCTGACGCCACACCCTCATAACATGAGAGAAATGACTCTGACCTCAGTGAGATCTGAGGGCTATATGAGATTCCTAGATGTTGGAGCCCGGAGGACAGCCGGGCAGCACTTGTTGGTACTTTGGAAGATGGTGACAGGTTCCAGTTAGGGCTTCTCCCACACAGCCATTGTCTTTGGCCTCAAGTCCTCTGTGCCTGCCTATTGGCTTTACTGGCTACCGTTTACTGCTCTGCCCCAGCACAGTAAATGTCCCTACTAGCCTTTCAGCACCTCTGCAAGCAGATATGTTTTGGAAGTGGACCAAGAAGACTTTTTTTCCATGGATTCCCCAGGTTGTTTGTTTTTTCACTCCAAGCTGAGACACAGGTCAAAAGCCTGCCCTTTATTGAAGTATTACATGCTCAAGTAGATGTTTTGCCAGCTAGAGGCTGCCTGATTTGCATTTCCATTCCTCTTTTTTACCGTTCATCTACAAGGTTGAGTCTGGTGGTTCTAAGACAACCCCCCCCCCCGCCAAAGCCCTGCCACTTCTTCACCCACATGCTGCCAGCCATGCTGCTGTGCAACATCCTAGACATGTAACCTGCCCCCACTAATTTCCCACTCTCCTGGGAGTACCCTAAGCCTCCTCTTCTGAATCAAGGTCACCTTGTTCTTTCCAGTTGCTCCTGTGCTATGAAGGGTATTTGAATAAAGCTTGTTATGTTTGTGTCTCTCATGGTTATATCTTTTTCCTGACTCATTGGCCTTCAAATTCTCAACCTCCCACAAGCCATTATCTCTGTTTCTATACCTATGAAAGTGAAGTATGAATGGGCCAGATAAGTCCCTGGTAGTTCATAGTCTTAGCATGTGATAGAATTTGAAGATACATTCTTTGGAGTATACCGATTGGCATAAGTCAATCAAGAGCTCAAGTTGCTTGGCCAATGACTCCCAGGCTGGTCACAAGTTGTGACCAAGGGTCACCATGGTCCTAAAGTACGTGGAGCTCTAAATTTATGACTGCTTGGCTTCATCCTCAGAGATCCTGACTTTGTTGCTAGATAGATAATGGACCCCACTCCCCGCAGCCTTAAAGCTTCTTAGTGATTTTTAACAGCAGCTAGGTTCATGAAACTTCACTCCAAACAATCTTACAGAATTAAAGATCTTCAAAGGTGAAATTTCTCTAACTATTAAAATGTCTGATTCAACGTTTCTCAAAGCAGGCTCCTCACACACATTTTTTGAAAAGAGGGATATGGGACTGGAGAGATGGCTCACTGTTTAAAAGCACTGACTCTTCTTATAGAGGACCCGGGCTTGAGTCCCACTGCCCACATGGTGGCTGACAACCTTCCTTAACTCCAGTTCCAGGGGAATCTGATGACCCCTATTCTGACCTCTGCAGGCATTGCACAACACAAGTGCACTTACATACGCGCAGGCAATATACTCATACGTACAAAATTAAAAAATAAAATAGAATAAAGAGAATGAGAGAATGCTAGAGATCACATAGTAAATCAGGAAGATTTATAAAGCACATTGGGATAGTAAAAAAACTTTGAGAAACTCCTTAATAGCTCTTTTAACCTGTATTTCTCCCAAACTATTGGACCACAGGATAGTTTAATCTAAGATGCTCATAAACTTGATGTAGAATCAGTTTGGTAGCCCATGTTCTGATAAATGCTCATATGATTGTTGTGAATTTCAACCAAACAAGAGTTTGAGAAAAGCAAAAATGCATTTGCAATTTTGGCTTGTCTCAACACTGATGGTTTTATAGGTCACTTGTTTATTTGCATTTACTGCACTGCTGAGCCAACCCTGGCATCTGGGCCCTGTGCATGGGAGCAAGTGCTCTCGTGAAGTTTATTTTCGATCCTTGCTATGTTTTCTAAATAAATGTATTAAGAAGTTTGTATAATTGTGTGAATTTGTGCATGCATTTTGAATTTACTCTTCCTATAGAAAAAGGATTAGCCTCACATCAATTAAGACAAAGATTAATGGTCAGTTTTTAAAGAGAACTAGTTGCTTTTGAGGGTCTAATTTCTGTTAGTTACCTAGCCTATCAACCATCGATAACAATATTCAGAGCAAATATTTGAAAAGAGTCACATAAAAGGTACTGATGACCACAGATTCACTTTGACACTTGCCTTCAGGACACTTCTTGAAGTCTGTAGTGAGGGAGTCAGACATAGGCTTAACTCATAAATAAAAGTCGGCAGTAGATTTAGGAAAGTGCTATGGACATAGGTATTAGGCTAGTATGGCTGGCATCTCTGCTTCCCTAACCACAAAGGCCGGTTAGCCTCTTCTATGTACTAAGGACACCACTGGTGAAGGCGTCTTAATTTCACTGAAATCAAATCTACCCTCTCTTGACTCTGAAAACTTTTATCAGGTCATAGGACTTGCTGTTTTTCCCCACTGGGCACATTTTCCCTCTGTGTCAAGAGGGTCCTCCCTGGGAAGGACAGATGACAAGGAGGCACGGTCAAACAGGGCAATTAGGATGTTGGAAACAGAATTTAGACCTGCTCATTAAGTCCAATCTAAGTGGAATATAAAATGCTTGTTTAATTGCAGTTGATATATTTGAAATTTAAATGAATGTTGAGTTAAGTTCTTTGAGACATCTGTTATGAAATGTGCTGTTAATCTTGTAGAGGTAGAAAGATCCTGGCCAAGATAATTTCATAAAGCTTCCTTTCTTCACTTCTAATTCTGATGGCTTTGATAGTCTATCTAAATCACCATTTCTCATCTCACAAATCCCTATATGATGGCAGTGTTTTATTAGGGCCTTTTAGGTATCATTCTGATGTCCTCTCTGACTCCATGTTGCTCTCTTTTGAGGGTCAGATGTAGAGAGTTTAAGCACATGATAGTAATAGATTCTTCCTGGTTCTATTTGGGGTTAGTATTTATCTTTCCTTTTCTTAGAATCTGTGTCTGTTTCTTCTCCATTAGGACCTAATCAGTCAGAATTGCAAAATGGAATGTGTTAAAGTCTTTAGTTTTTTTTTTTTTTTACTTCATTCATCTAAGTCAAAGCCCCACACATATCTCATTCTTAGATAGTAAGAACTCACGATATCACCTAAAGTTAGTAACAGTGATTGCAACCAAGTATTGTTGAGAACAATCATTTAAATTATAGACCATAGAAGGACGGACTGGTAAAATGAGTGGGGGTTGAGTGTAGTTATATATACATACTCAAAAGTCTGTCAGATTAGGCTTAACTTACTCTGGCACTTCACTGGAAAGATTTAAATCAACAGATGGCTGAAGCGTTCAACTGTTCACCCGCTTTGGGCTTTAACCTATAGTGGTTTTAGTGACATTTTCAGAAGCAAGACATGAAAGACAGCTGAATAACAAGGGACAATTGCCTTTTATTAACTAAATTTGAAGTGTCTATGAACGTTGTTTTTATACTTGGAGAACAAATCAGGGTTGACTTCGTCAGCAGAACAATTTGTACAAATGCAAACAAAAGTGAGAAAAAGCAACGACAGAAATAAAATACAGCTAGCTGCAGTCAGGGCAATTAAAACAGAAGTTTTATATCTATATTTCTGGATGCCAGGAATATATGCAGTGTGCTGGGTACTGCCCCATCCCTGCCTCAACCTCATTAAGCCAGACAAAGAATAATGCCTCTGCTGACCATGGCATGGATCTCCAGAAGAGGATAGGCTCAAAAGACACCAGAGAGGACCAGGACCAGGAAGGACAGAGACAAAGATACAGCCCTTGCTAATCCACTCCTTCTCTAGGGTCATGGATCCCACAGTTGACTGATCATTAGAACCATTCACAGAGGGCCAATGAGACTCCTTAGTGAATGAAAGCATTTGCCTTGCAAGCCTGGCAGCCTGAGTTTGATTCCTGGATCTCACAAAAAGCCAGATGTAGTAGTTTACATTTGTGATCTCAGCACTCCTGAAGAAAGAGGGGAGGTGGAGATAGAGAATCATTTCTGCAAGCTTGCGGGCCAGCTAGCCTGAGGTATGCAGAGCAAAAGGAACCAGAGAGACCCTGAGACCCTGACTCAACAAGGTGGAAGGAGAGAAGTGACTCCTAAAAGTTGTCCAATGACTTCCACATGCACACAGTGGCATGCATGTACACACACACACACACACACACACACATACACATACACACACACACACACACTGGAATTATTTGCACATGTCCAAAAAAAACACAACAAACTTCTCAACTGAAACCCAGACATACATATTAACTTATATACCTGTGGACAGGTCCTGGGAATCTGTACTCTAAGGAACTTCTTGAGTGACTGGATGATTACTCAGTCTTGGTATCCGTTCACTTAAAGGATTTCAGTAAGCCTTGGAGAAGAGGGATTGTTGATTAAATAAAAACACATCTAGATGGTAGCTAGGTAATTAATTATGTGGTTGGTTATACACACAGGACTTCCATCTACCTGTTGTTGAGTCATTTAGTTTCTTTAATAATACAAAATACTAATTGCCTGTCAAGCATTGTACTGTCCTCTCTTCCACAATACAACTTATCCACTTGGATGAATGGGCACCAAGCAAAACCAGATCCAGAGGATGCTGTGAATGAGACAAGCTTTGCCTAATGTTTTTTATTTTATATGACTTGATACTTAATATTTTTAAATTAAATGATTAAATTTAATTATATTTTAAAATTAAATTTAGGGAATACTAGATGGCTTTGTTTTAAAGTGGAAGATGATTTCGATTATAATACAGGATGCAGTAGAAATAACAGAGGTTTTTAGAATGGGAAAGGCTGTATCCAAATCCTTCCTCTAATTATTAATGACAGAAACATAAGCAGCTTAGTGTTGTCTCTGTGAGCCCATTTTCATATATATAGCATAATCATCCCATAAAATCTTAATGTAGTTCACTGAGCACCCAATAATGCAAAAAAACCCTGAGAAATCTATGAGTTGATATACTGGAGCTTCTTTAAGTAAGAAGGAAAAAAAACACAAAATCTCTTTTTTAGCATCAACTAGCTGGATGACTTCACGTCATTTCACCCCTTTGAGCTCAAGTTTTGAAGAGTTGACCTGAAGACTCTCTGGGGAAGATGCTGTCTTCTTGCAGTCTAGGATTCTGTGTAGGGACAGCAGTTTCCAGGAGAGAACCTCAGGCTGTGACCCAGGCTCAGCATTTGATTGGTTTGTTCTTTCATGGTTGGTCAATGAATCATAAAGAAAACAGAAGCTCTTGGGTCATGAGTATGATATATTTGCCGAAGAGAAATAAATAGATAGCATTAGGTCAAAATAAATGTTTTATTTTTCTCCACAGATGCAAAGAAGCACTCAGAACAGTCATTCATTTCTAAATGTCATGTGTAATTTCATATGGTTTAAGGTCAGACTTCAGTGACTGGTGACCAGAAAATAGACAGTCTTGCTTTCCCACAGCAAGCAAGGCACCCGCTGTAGATGTGATACATTAATTAGGGGGTGAAGGAATCAATCAAAGTTGTTTTTAAAATGGAAACCATTGCAAAAATGTGTTTGTACAGAAACAGTAAGTGCCCTACATTTACAAGTGGAAACGTTAATATGTTCTAGAATATATGTTGTTTCAAAACAATGTGATGAGAACAGGATGCTGAGTTAAAAATTTGAAGAATTGGTTTATGAGTCAGGTATGCGGCCAGGGGTCTTAAATGTCTCTTTCCTACTCAAACCAGCCCTTCCCAGAAAACATAACTGTTAGTGTTCTTGGTATAGACTAGACATATCTTTAATGTATTATTTCAGTTAATTTCACCATGTTTCTGTAAGTAATGCAGTTTTATAACTGGGGAAACTGAGGCACAAGAAGCTAAGTGACTTGTCCACAGTATGTTCTGGAAGTCTGATTGGAACACTGATCCTCTCATCCATGTTGCATTATAAAGCATGGTGCAGTCCTTACTGCTCTTGTTGCTATGGTAAATTACCCATAAGCAAAACTGAAGGGAAAAAATTCTTTTCTTCACAACTCTCTGAAACAACAGTTTCCAACCCAGTCAGGGCTTGAAGTGGAAGTATGTGGCCCAAATCCTCCTTTCTTCCCACTGTTCATCTTGGTTGTTTCTCAGAGCCTTCAAAAACAAAATGCAGAAAAATGCTATAGCTACAGATTTTCTATCTCTAACAAGCAAATGGACTAAAATTTTCCAGATCATCTAAGTTTTTAATGATAGCTCATTCCTCTCAATGCATCCATTGTATGATTTTTATAATATTTCATACATGGGCAACTAATTCATCTTGGCTTCCCAATTAGATGCTAACTTTCTTATGAAAGGAAATCACATGACTTCTTGGCTTATTTTCTACCGTAATGATTACTCTCAGAACCTACTGATAGATAATACATAGCACAGCATCCCCACAAAAGCTATATCACACAGCTTGGTGCGATGGGATACTTCTGTAATTGCTGCACACTGGAGACAGAAAGATGACTGCAAGTTCAAGGCCAGCCTGGTAATATATAGTGAGTTCCAGATCAGCAAGGGTCACAAAGTGAGACCTTGCCTTAAAAAAATATATCACATAAACCTTAGTAAATACATGCTGAGTATGTAGATGAATGACTCTGGCCAGGAAATCTAAGGCCAGTCTAGCAGAACATCAGGAGGAAAAGGTCATGGAATGGCTTTTTTGGATAACATGTTCTTGAAGTAAGCCCAACATACTCCTTAATATTCATGGGCCTGGGGTGCCCCAACATTATCCCTTTGTAATACCAAAGTCTTCCAACTTCAGACATTCATGCATAACCTTCACAATTTTTTTATCATATTGACATAGGCTCTGCTCTACCATTTATTTAAATATTCTTTAAATTAACTCAGCATTTTTACTTAAATAATTTCATTTTAAAAGGATACTTTATAACAGCAGTGCAGATGGAAAGGGCATCATCTTTCAAAAGTATTATCAATAATGTAAACATATAAATAAGACATATTATTATGTACACATTTTTATTATTTATACATATTTTACACACATGCACTACAAACACAATATAACTATCCCTTGGGATAAGTGTCAGGACTTTCCTCAGCTATCAAAATCTGAAGGGCGAATAAGTCCCTCATGAAATGGTGTGGTATTTTCATATAACCTAAGCATTCCCTTGTGAATATTTCATCTCTAAGTTGTGTACACTACCTCATGCAATGCACATACCATGTGTTTGTTCTAGATTGCTCAGGGAGTCATAACAACAAAAACATTCTGCACATGTTCCAAATAGACACATTTTCCCCCTCTGAATATTTCCAACATACGGTTACCCATGTGGAACTGGTGGAAAGTCAGCTGTACATACATTTTATACATATGTAAATTACAGATAGGTATTTTTATATATACACATGCTAGGGAAAAAAACACATTATAAAGTCTTTCATTTCTAAGCTTTGCTTGCTAGTCTGTAGCTGATCTTCTGCTTATGGAACAGTGCCTAGAGGTCAAGGTATTTCTGTACTACCTCCTGCCAGTGGCTAGTTGTGAGCAGCTGAGTTTCTGGGCACTGTTCCTCCCTGGCACTCCAGACTGCCCTGAGGGCTTTTTGCTCCCTGTGAAATAAGGCCCCAACAGAGAGGCAGACACTGGCTGGCTGTAGAAGCCAGCTGGAGTGCTGGAGGTTGTTGGCTGGAGGAATGAAAAGCAGCACCCGACAGTATCACTGTCCTCCCCATTATCCCGTTAGAGAAATGGGAAAGACTCCAATCCGTAACTACCCAGGTCTCTGCTGGTGGCTCGGATGCAGCTCTTGCTTATAATGCCCTTTGCTCTGATTCTTGGTGTCTCCAATGAAAAGCCCACTCCTGGCACAGGGATATTTATACAAGTAGGAAATTGCTTTGCTTAAAAATCAACATAATTTTGCATATCATCTACACTTCAAAAAATAGCCCTCATAGTACTTCAGAGTGAAAAAAAATGCCCGTCATTAATTCAGCTTAAACAAATGAATGATTTCTCATTATATGTTTGTGTGACTCAACCATGAAATCCTAGACAACCTCCAAAGAGCCATGGCCTAGAACACCCCAGTCCTACTCAGAACACTATTTATAATGTGCCCTATGCACAGCAGCCTTCACGGTGTGTTTTCTTTCAAATGTTCTTTAGCCTGTGTAGATGGCATTTATGCAATTCAAAGAAAGACACTTCGACAGGATTAGTCAGCACAAGGTCTTCTGATGCAGCTCTGTGATCTAGTTAAAAATAGGAAAAGGATGCTTTGCCTAAGTCATCAGTATTGTGTGGTGTTCGAGAACTGACCACATTTTTGGTTCTCACATCCTGTTCTTTTATACAAAAATAGATGAAAACTGTCCCTGGGTTTTGGACCAGGTCTTTTGCTTCTGTAACCTTCTCCTTCTTGTTCTGTTCTTGTTCTGGTTCTTCAGTCGCTCCCTTTCTTCACTCTTGCAGTGTGTGATCTCAGCTGTCACCCTGGGGCTCTGGGACTCTATTTTTCTCTCCTGGTGTCAAGGACTGCAAACTCCAGGCCTATAGAGACCTGGTAGACAAGGTAAGTTAACAAAGCCACGCAGGTGGGTGAGGGCATCTCACACATGCCTCATCTGAAGGGAGGGGTGGCTCTTATTCCACTTCCCACAGAGCCACTGACTTTTCCCAGAGCAACCAGAGATGCAGATTGTTATGGAAACTTGCCTAATCTTTAAATGTTAGAAATAAATTTGGATATGAATGTGTTTTAAAATAGAGTAGAGTCCAAACCACAAGCTTCAGTTTATGGTTTTTGCTCTTTGGGGATCTTGTGTGTTATCAGCTATAAAATGAGAGTCTAAAAAATCTGGAACTTTTGGTCTAAAACATCCTACTTTTCTCATTCTTGGCTTCTAATTTGGACAGAGTATGAGGTCGTGATAGGAGTCCTGGACTCTGATTTTGGAGTTTGCTACCAAATTCCATCAGTCTTTGGGTCTAAAAGATCCTCATCTTTGTCATCTGTTTCTCAGGCTTCCGGACCTCAAAGAGCAATGCCCCACAGTGGTTATTGATTCAAGTATTTTCCTGATTTTCTCAGATTAGAAGCCAGTTTTATTTGTAGCTCTTTTGTGTCTAACTGCACTGAGTACCATCACCTCAGCATTCTATAAGTTTCTTTCCCTTTGAGTTAGCTGTCAGCAACTGTCATCATCATCTCCCTAGGAAACCACTGCATCCACTTCCACCTCTGCTCTAGCTTCTCCATCATTCCTCAATTCTAGAACCCTTTCTTCAAAAACAAAGCCCAAAACAATTTAGGAGCACTTTGCTCAGAGCTGTTCCCTGGGGAAGAGTTTACTCTGACTGTGCACAATCCCCACCAGTTATTGCCACAGCCCCAACGTTGCAGGTGGCCTGGCAGGCTAAGGAGGCAAGTCCAGACAATCATTTTCAAGTCATGTGTGGGGTGGTGACCGGAAGGGAGGATGGATCCAGAGGTTACGGTAGGGTCAGGGTGGCTATCAGGAAGCCTCCCCCTGGCACACACATCAGAGTATCAGGCACTCATACCCCAGTGGAGCTGAAAATACTCAGGCAGTCAAAGTGTCTGACATATCATAGCCAATTATATTTATGAATATTATGGACTGAAAAAATGTGTAATTTCTTCTCATCTGAAAATACAGAAACAGGTATGCACATTCCCAGTCATCCTTGGGAGACTTTGAAGAGGGGGGTATTCAGAGAATTCCTACCTCTCAACTTTAATCTGGTTTGTTGAGTGATCACTTTCTTGGTCTGCTGTAACCAGTGACCACAGTAGGTAGCTTAACACAGCAGAAATTTATGCTTTCACAGTTTGGAAGGCTAAAAGCCAAATCTAAGATGTCAGCAAGGTTTTGCTCCCTCCAAAATCTCTATAAGTTTCTTTCCCTGTCTCTTCCAGCTTCCAGTAGCAGCTGGAAGTCTTGGCATTCTATACTTTATAGCAGTGAAATTCCAATTTCTGCCTGTCCTCTTTCAGATAGTCTTCCTCTGTGTCAAATACCTATCTCCTTAGAAAGAATTGCAGTGACTGGATTAGATTACTTCTGCAAAAATTCTTTTCCAAACAAGGTTAAGCAGTTATCTCTCAGTCTGCACAAAGGTTTGGTTCTAAGATCTCTGGGGATAACAACATCCTCAGGTGCTCAAGTCCCAGTGTAAAATGACATAGCATTGTCATATAACCTGTGTGTACCCTCTTTTATACTGTAGATTATCTGTAGGTTACTTAGAGATACTATGAAAATGCTTTGTAATCTGAAGAGGATCAGAGCCCATGAATAGGAAGAGTTGACTGTATTTAAGGCACTGGGGATAAGGGCTTGACCACAGCTTTGAGTTACTGACTTCCACCTGGTACAGAGAGCAGCTAGCAAGCACTGCCCAGACAAGCGCCAGACCTGCACCATTAGAACAAACTCTGCTTATCTTCTGACAACTATAAACACAGACAGTAACACAGTATATTTTGATCATATTCAACCCTCCTCCTGACTCTCTTCTCAGATTCACCCCAACCCTCCACAACATTGTGTCTTCTTTTCTGTTAATGCCCATTGAGTCCAATTTGTGTTCTCCAAACACTCTTTGGAGTGAGTCTATCCCCTGGAGTGTGGTCAACATACTAGAGCTTATACTCTTAAAGAAAACTGACTCTTCCTCTTTCTCCTAGATACTATCAATTGCCAATAGTTCCTCACTAAGAGTGGGATTTCATGCCCACCTTCCCTGCTCCATGCTGAGATTTGTCTAGCTTGAGCTTGTGCAGATATTGTACATGTTGTCCCAACTGCTGAGCATTCATGTGTGTAGCTGCCATGTTGTATCTTGAAAACTGTTCACTTGTAGTTATCTACCACCTCTGGCTCTTAGTTTCTCTGCCTACTCTTCTGGGATGGTCCCTGAATCTTGTGGAGAAGGGTGTCCCATAGATCTACCCAAGCATTACTAGATATTGTCATTGGTCACCCACCAGAGCTTGATGATAAGACCCTATTGCTGAACACACTACATACTTGAGTCATAGGACACCGAGAAATCAAGGTGGTACTGATTCAAAGCTTCATCCTTATTGGCTAGCTTTCATAGTGCTGGAAAGTACTATGTATGCTACCAGAAGAGAAAAGCAGTCATCAGTCTTACTCAGCTGTGACCCCTGTGAGCTACAGTAACAACTGACCTGGCAAGATATACCCATTGATGTAATAATGGCATGAATATTAATAGGAGTAACCACCAAAGAGTGTCTGATTGGATTTAAGGCCTGCTCCAGAAGATGAAACTCATACCCAGCACTGTTATCAGTACCAAGAACCTGTAACTAGATGTAGATCATAGACCCTAGGGGAGAGCCTACTGCTATTATTCTGCTAAACTGTCATCTTATTAAGCCAATTCCTAACAACTTGATGCTATACCCATAGATTACTGCATCACTCAACTTTCATCAGAGAAGACTCTTTTGCCAGTAGATGGTGATTAACACAGAGACCACCACTGGTCAACATGCAGAGAATAAGAGACTGTGGAGTGTTCAGCCTTAAATGGGACTGAGGTTTTCATGGAGTTAGAAGACAACTGACCCAGAGTTTGGAATAACCCTTAGATATAATAATGGTCTGTTCCTTAGAGGCTCCTGGGCAAGTGAGGAACCAACCTAAAACAGAAGACATCAGCAGTGTTCTGAGCTGAACCCTTAGATATCTTACCAGTGAATGTTACTTACCAACCAGCCTGACAGGAATGAAGACATTTTGAAGAGACACTTGTGTATCTTATTTTGGCTATCAGATTATTGAGGGGACACCAAGAATCTGGAATTCCCTCATGAATCTCATGCTGAAGAAAGAGAAAAGCCTAAGACCTGGTACCAGCCAAAGGAGGAACTTTCTTCCCAGAAAAGAGATTTCATATAGTGCTGACAACTTGTTAGAACGCCTTGCTGGAGAGACTGGAGCCCAGGCAATGATGGGCAGGACCATATTCTGATTGGGGACTATTTAGAAATGCATAACTCTAACCCTCTACTGAAACCTCAGCCTTACTGCAGGATCTTAAAAATGGACCTGAAAGCATTGCTGGATCTCTTTTTCGCTCTTCCCAATGAGGCCACATTGAACACATCTTGTGATCTTGCTTTTCACTATTAATTTGACTATTCTAACTGGCTCATCAGGGGCACAGACTATGATCCCAAGTCATTCCCCAGTTCAGGAACAGGGATTGATAGGGTGCTTTATGGAAAGGCTATGGAAAGTGGTTAAGGACTCAAGTGAAGAACAGGACCTGAGAGGAAGGACATCTGTCCACATCAGCTTCAAGGAGTAAATGAACAGCACACAGTTCTCTAGAAAACATAGAAACTCGCTCTGAAGAGGCAAGGTGATCATCAGCCAGCCTGTGTGGGCCCCCAACAGAATATCTCTTCAGCCTTACAAATTTACAGCTGAAGAAAAGATCATAGTACAAATGCAGCCTAGGTTTTTCACTTAAGTGGAAAACTATGCCAGAGCCTTAAAAAGCATAAGAAAAGGGAGGGACGATAGTTCAGCACTTGAAGTGCTGGTCACACAAGCAAGAAGTCCTTAGAACCCACTGAAATGTTAGGTGGATGTGGCTCATCACCTTTAATTCCACCCTCCAGTCAGATGGGATCAAGCTGGCTAATGGTACTAGGCACATCAGCAAGTTGTAATGGATAGACCCTTCCTCAAAGAACAAGGTAGAAGAGTGATGGGGCCAGATTGACAAAATCAACCTTGGATTCCATACACACATGTACATCCACACACAAACACACATGCACACATACTTCACACACAAACATGAAAAGCGAAAGGAAAAGGAAAACACAAAGATCTGTCAGTTTAAAAAAGACCAAGCCAGGTGTGGTGGCACACGTCTTTAGTCCCAGCACTCTGGAGGCAGAGGCAGGAATATCTGTGAGTTCAAGGCCAACCTGGTCTACATAGTGAGCTCCAGGCCAGCTGGAACTACAGGGAGATGTTGTCTCAAAAAGACCAAAATAATAGAATAAAATACCAGCAAGATAAAAGTGAATGCTCACTATGACTCTTGTTCCTGTGTGTACTTGAGATGAAGTTCAGGCCTTCACTTCTAGGGATGGGGACACTGCCAAAGGTCTGATCACCATGGTAACCAGGACAGGGTCAAGGCATAGAGCAGGTGAAACTCTGAGAGCCAGACAGTATTTTTTGGAGCCTGGGGTCCAGGTGGGAAGTTAGGAGGACAGGGGGCTCAGAGAGGATGGGTGGTGTCTCCTGGAGACCATTTCTAGGGCCATCTTCCAATATGCCTGAGGAAAACAGCCTTGAAAAGAATCAATGGAAATCACTGACAAGGAAAGCTATTTTTTGTCAAGCAAATGTGGCAAAATTCAATATTTCTACTTTTTAAAGATCATGCTTCAGTGTCTTTAAATGTATTTTAAAAGTTAATTTTTTGAGAAGACAGTGTTCCTTAGTATCTTAAACACTCTGTATCAGGACAGGATGTAAATATGTCTGGTTGATGCCAGGGTTAGAAGTTTGAATCGGGTGTAGTTCTGCCTGCCAGGTAACTATGGGCAGATCGAGAATGGCAAAATGCAGAGACAAGTTGCCATGGAAACAAGTCACTAAAAGAACATGACAATCCTAAGCCAGTGCACCTTATAAAGAGAAGGAGCAGGGCGAGGTGTGCTGGCACAGAGCTCCAATCCTGGCACTCAGGAGGCTGAGGCTGGATTATCACAGGGTTGAGGCCACCTTGGGCTGCACAGGAAGACCATGTCTCAAACACACACACACACACACACACACACACACACACACATGGGGGCCAAGAAAGGGGGATAGAGAGAATGAAAGGGGGGACTGGATAGACAACCTACAGTTGTCAGGGGTACAGAGGAATGGTTTCTATATTAATTAGCTCATACTAGAAAGAAAGCCAATGGTTGCCAAAGCCACTAAAAAGAGAATCAAATTCAAAGCTTGTTCAATATTCTTAAAACTCCATGTGTGTGTGTGTGTGCATGTGCGTATATGTACGCGATACTGGGGGTTCCACCTAGGGCCTCGCACATACTGGGTAAGTGTTTACCACTAAGCTACGTCTCCTGCCCACTTTATTTTTGTTTTGAGAGAGGATCTCTATAGGTTGTAATCCTCCTGCATCAGCCCCCCTAGCAGGGCTTATAGGCCTGTGCCACCAGTCTGGTTTGCTAGGCATTTTAAATTTGGACATGCTCATCCGACAGTTCACTCCAACATGGCTAACAGTGCCTCTGTGGACAGGCCCTGGCACAAAGCCCACAGAATAGTCTGCTGTCCTGAGCTGCTCTCTGGAGAAAGGAGACCTGAGCACAGTATGAATGACTCTAGGGAACCCAGTCTCCCTCTGCCCTGCAGCTCTGGATGTGCCTTCTAGGTCTCCCTTCTGGCCGAGAGGCATCATTGCCGCCCCGTCTTCTTGGCCTCTGTCTCGCTCGCAGTGGTAGCACTCTATCCTGGCGGTCAGCCTCCTCTGCACCTGCTAGCCTTGTCTCACAGAACTGGCCTGGAGCTCCCATCTCACCTCCCTGCTGGCTCTCCTGCCCACGGCATCTCCTCATTTCCATGCCGAGCCCCGACCTCACGTCATGAACCGTCACCCATCTCCAAGGCCTCTGCACATCAATGAACAAAACCTCCAGCTTCCTCCAGTGGGGCAGGCGACACTTCCCTTTCTCTGTTCCACAGTTAACCTTCCTGTCCTGCCCACGCCATTCTTTCCATTCCTCACACCCTCCCTCAGAAGGGCCTTTCTGCATGACTGTGATCTCACCCATCTATTTTTAAATCCCTCATGCTTTGTAATGACTCTCATTCTAAGTCTTCTCTTACTACCAATTTCCAGAGCAACCGACTTTTTGAGCATGGCATTCATGTGATAATTGTTGTGCATGCATTGCACTTTGAGGGCTTTTTTGTTCATAAAAGTCACCTTTTCTGGTCTTTTTAACAATGCAGTCAAGTAAGCAAAGGAGATGCTATGGTCTCCAGGTCATATAGATCAAGAAATTGAGGTTCAGGCCAGGCATTGTGGGGCTTGCTTGCCTTTAATCCCAGCTTTCGGGAAGCAGATGGATCTCTGTGAGTTCAAGGCCATCTTGGTCTACATAGTGAGTTTCAAGGCCAACAAGTCAGTCAGGGCTTCATAGTAAGATCTTGTCTCAAAAAAAAAAAAAAGAGAGAAAGAAAAGAAAAAGAAGAAAAACAAAAGAAAAGTAAAAGAAGGAAATTGAGGTTCAGAGAAGTTAAGTGATTAAGTGATGTTACCCAGGCCATATATATTTTTGAGAAGCTTTGAAACCAAGTATTCTCCAAGTGGCGAGCCTGCCCAGTGTGGTATGTTCTTCCCTAGGAGTCCTTTGCTATTAACGGTAAGCCAACACCCAGCAAACAATTTCAATAAACAGAACCAACACATGTCTTTCTTCTCTCCCCTCCCTTCAGATCCAGGGACACAATTGCACATCGTAGGACCCTACAAGATGCAAGCAGCTACATTTGTTCTTTGTTTTCTACAAACAAAATGAAACAAAGAAGTAAGACCATCCTCAGAGGCTTCCCCCTCTCAGGATCAGCCCTCAGGTCCCAGCCCTGCCTGCAAAGTCACCTGCTGCACTCCCAGGAGCCCCAGACAGACATTCCCAGATGCCTTTGTTGCAACACTTTCATTATTAACTCCCCAGGCCTCTGTTCCCATCTTAGCGTGCTGCAAACCTCTATGTCTCTGCAGACTTGTGCAGAGCAGTAAATATTGACTGGAGGGGGCGTGTGGTGTGCATGTGTTTTTGAGGAAGGAAAAAGCAAGCCTTCTTGTAACAGGAGTTCCCAAGACAAGAGAATTATTTACAGTGAGATTGGCCCCAAGGTGTGAAGCCTTGAAGGATACTGTAAACCATTTACAAAAAGAAAACAGAACTTTTGGGAAGGTGGAGGCAAAGAGCATGAATAACTCCCAAGACATCTGTCTGCAGAGCAGAGAGAGGAGTATAAAAAGCTGCAGGCTCAGAGTTAAGGGAAGAGGCAGGCTGAGAGAGCTGGGTGCCTGGGAGTGGCCTAGGCTTTTCAGGTTGCACTGATGTAAGCCAGTGATTGGCAGGCTCAGTGGGAAAGTGACTGGATTATGGGCAGGCTTGGAATGCATACAGGTACTGGGGAGGCTTGTTTTCCTGCAATCCCTCCCAGGCCATGCAGTGATGCACACAGCCTAAGGGTAATTTGCATTCAGCATCTTTTGGCAGTTGCTCACTCCCTTTTGGCTCCGTCCTATCTGCTTTGTGTGCACTCTCCTCAGCACAATCTGATGAGTCTACTGCTGCTTGCATTTCCAGAGTAGCTAGGTTCCTTGGCCGTGGTCCCAGCTGATGGATGCTGGCTGTGGGCTCCAAACCACTGTTAAAAATGGTGTTCTCTATACTTGTATCTGGTATTGGATAGGTACTGTGAACATAAAAACACAACTCTCGCTTCAAAGGGAATAGTTTATCTTGCAGTCAAAAAGAAGTGACCCATGACTCAGGAATGCTCCGGTTCCTCTAATTCTATGCGCCAATGAGGTAATATTCTAAGAAGGTTTTGTAGAAACAGAACAAACAGGTTATCAGTGAACACACTTTTCAAATACACTGGTGAAACCATCAGGTAGACAGAAAAGTAGGGCAACCTCAGCTATAGGCCTCAAATGCTAGGTATTCTTAGCCTTTTGTTGATGGGACCTAGGTGTCTGTACATTCCAAAGGATTCACATAATGGTCAACAAACTGTTGACTCACATACAAAAAAGGACAGTAAATGGCTATGAGCCCAGAGAGGTTGGACAGCTTGCACAGGGACACCCAGCTAGAACTGGAGCTGTGAGGGGAACAGGGCATAATCCCTGCAGAACTGCTATAGGAGTTTATTCCTGGCAAAGCTAACGCTTGTTCCTCTTGTCTCATGACCAGTGCCTTTCCTGAAGGTTCCTTCCTTTCCTTTTAGCTGAAAATTAGGAGGAGAATACAAGTGAGTGACAGGGCCAGAAAGCCCAAAGCATACAAGTGTACATTGCCTAGCACAGAGGGGTGAACCCCAGGTTCCTGTTGGATCAATGCATTTGATTGAGGATGAATCCAATTATGACTCTGGCACAGCAATGTTGCTTGCATCACCAATTTTCATTCTAATGGTGTTTCCTTGTGACCATTGCTCCGTCCTCATGGCTGGCCATTTCACGCTTCCCTCCATGAACACCTGACAAGACTTGGTTTTCATTCTGGGAAGAGAACTGAAGTGCATTATTGTTGAGTTCTCTTATTTTGTAAATTTTTTATTTGAATTTTTGTGTATTTCATACAGAACATCTTAGTCGTCTTTATATCCCCTTTCCCACTGGTACCTCCCACAGCTCCCCCTACTGGATTCCATGCATTCTGTCATTTGAGTTAAGACATCAAGTCAAGTTAGTGTCCCCAGACGTCCTAAGTGCCAGTTCATCCACCTATTTAGAGGGCCTACTTAGAGCCCTTCCCTTTAAGAAGATCAACTCTCTTTCATTTTGCAATAATCAGCTGCCAATAGCTCTTCAGCTAAGATTGGGGCCTGCTGCCTATTTCCACAGTTCTGTGCTGGGTGTTTGTCTACTTGAGATTGCCTGGGTCTTGCACCTGCTGTTACCATTGCTGTAAGTTCATATGAGCAAGGTCCCAGGAGCCTGTAGGACTCTGTTTCATATAGTCATGGACCTCCTCCCCTGGCTCTTACAATCTTTCCGTCCCCTCTTTTGCAATGGTCCGTGAGTCCTGGGAAGGTGGAATTTAACATAAGAGCCCTACCCAGGGACCCATCGTCTGCAGACAATTATTTTCTATGCTTTGGCCGATTGTGACTTTTGTGTTCACGGTCCTGTTGCATGTCCATGTGCTCATGGTTCGTGTTGCATGAGGGACCTTCACTGACGAGAGTAGAGGGGTGCATTAGTATTCTCTCTGCTCCCTGTTTTACTATGTTCCATTGTAGATGTGTCGCTTAGGGTTGGGCAATTCATAATCTCCATGTGTGGCCAGCTGTGGAACTTTGTACTAATCTCTGTCTATTGCAAAAGGAGCTTCTTTGTTGAGTGGTGATTGTCATACTTGTCTATAAATGTAAGGATCCATATGTAGAAGGAAATTACATTTGTCTAGGGAAATGACAGCCTTGGGGTTTTCTCTAAGATCTATGACCTCTCTGACTATGTGTATTTGGCTATATTTACAGTACCACACATGAGATTTGTCCCATTAAGTGGGTTTTAAGTCCAATCAGGTAACTGTTGATTACCTCCGGGGATAAAAGTGCCACTACTGCACCAATATAGTTTGTTGTGCTGGTCATTGTTGTGGGTTTTTGTCTTAAAGCTGGAGTTGGACCATCAATTGATGTTCTCCCTTAGCACATTGCATACCGTTCTCCAAAGCTATAAGAATTAGCCTTCAGGGGAGGTGGCTTCTAGATCAGTTCCAGCTCCATTGCTCAAAGTCCTGTGTCTGAAGTATGTCCTGTCTTCAACAATAGGGTCTTACCTTCAAGTTCTGGGAGGCAATGAAGGGTTAGACTAACTGGCCAGACTTAGACTACCCTGGCCAGAAACTCAAGGGAAAGTTTCTCCTGTCTGGCACTGTTTCTTGTTATGTAGCCTTGAGCTGTACACATGGGCTCATGTAGAGATATTGTATGTGGAATTTGTAATTAGGTTGTTGGACTAATATGATTCCTTCTGGTGTTTTATACTAGCTGGTATTTATTTCTCTTCTCTCTGTCTCTAAGGCTCTCTCTATACCTTCCCCATTTAAAGTGTTCCGATTTCCCAGATTTCTCCCTTAATAATACCAGTCTCCTATGCACTTCTCTTGAGCTCCTTCTTTCTCTTTATCTCCTTGTATAACACTCCCTCCCCCTTCTATTTAAATACCCTCCTATTTTCCCATTTTCTCCCCTAATAACACTTGTTTCCCACTGTTCTCCTCCCTCAGGTTCCTTCTTTCCCCTCACCTCTCTGGTTCCTGTCCGTTTTCCTGGTTCCTAAGGTTATGTCAGGAGACACACTCACATACAAGGGTTTGGTGCTAGTATCCGTAAATGAGAGAGAACATAAGTCATTTGCTTTCCTGAGTCTGTGTTACTTCACTTAGCATAACATTTAGTTCCAGCAATTTGCCTGCAAATGTATGTCACAATTTGGTCTTTCGTTACTGCTGAGTAGAACTACATTGTGTAAATGTATCACATTTTCATTATCCACTTATCAGGTGAGGGACACTTAGGTTACCTCTATCCCTTAGCTATTGTGAAAAGACCAGCCACAAACATGGATGTACAAGTATCTCTACAATAGGATAAGTCCTTTGGGTATATGTAAGAGGTGGCATAACTGGTCAAATGGTAGGTTCATATTGAGTTTTTAGAGTTCTCCACACTGCTTTCCACAGAGGTTGCATGAATTTACAATCCCACCAGCAGTGAATGAGCATTCCTCTTTCCCCACATCCTCTCTAACACTTGGTGTCATTTATTCTCTTGATCTTAGCCAGCCTGACTAGGGTAAGTGTCGGGAGCCATTTGCCAGCCTTGAGCTATGCCCTAGTTTAGGGTTAGGCAGAAGTCAATCTCATGCACAGAAGTGCTGTTGGAAGCAGGAGGTTTTGTTATGCAAATATTTACACCTGAGGAGAAGTTTATTTTACACCCAAGACTGAGGTCACCTGAAGACCTTTGAAGGAAGCCAGTCACATCTTAAGTTATTTTGCCTGTGTTAGTATTGTTTTTGTGTTGAACTTTTGACCCATTGTTTTGCTCATTTCACATTATAAATAGGGGGGACTTAATAAAGGCAAGCTGCTTCAGTCCAACAGTTTGATTTTTGCCGGTGGGCTCTGGCAAGTGGCGCCCGAACAGAGACCTGAAGACTGAGGGTCAAGTGAAGGACCCTGCGGTATAAGTGAGCTCACACGAAAGGAAAGGAGTGCGGTGAGAAGTCTTGGGAGTAAAATGGGCCAGGGTGATAGTCGTTTGCTTTTTGTAAATATGCTGGAAAATATGCTTTATGTTCGAGGGGTTGATGTAAAACATCAGCAGCTCTGTAATTTTTTGAACTTTGTCCTTGGTTCCCTGAAGATGGGTCTGTAAATTTAAAAACATGGAAGAAAGTAGGAGAAAAACTTCAGGATTATTATGATGTTCATGGACCAAGCAAGGTCCTGGTGGATACCTTTAGTTTGTGGGCTTTGATTAGGGATAGTTTGGATCCTAGACATGAGATGGAAAGGGTTCGAGCAGAGAGAGTAACGAGGGGCATGGAGTCACAAGCAGCTCAGGCAGAGGAGGAAAGTGAAATTAAACCTTCTGCCCCTCCGTTTGAGGAGTTAGTTTTTGTGGAATCTGAAAATGAGAAGTTCTCCAATAGTGAGTCATTAGATTCCGAAGAGGAGTGGAAGGAGAAAACTGCTAGGTATGAGGAAGAGGATGAAGTTTCCCAGATTGTCGCATTAACAAAAAAGGAAACTGATCAGAAGGAAACCTACTTAGGGGAAATTTCCAGAAGATGGAATTGTTGTCTTTACAAATGCAGCAAATTAAAGAACAACAGGCTAAGGAGAAACTACAGAGCCAGGCAGGAAATGATCCCCAACTAAGAGCAAGTTTATCTCCAACTAACATAGCAGGATTAGATCCCCGACCTCTGATGGAAGAGCCACCTGTAATCACAGTTAAGCAAAAGCCAGCAGGAAAGCTTAGTGCAACCTCCTATCCCCATTGCAAGCGGCTGTAAGTAAAGTGGCCAAAAGCGGAGAAAACATTCAAGAGTTTCAATTATGCCCTGTTATAGAGCGGGATGATGCACAGGTAAATCGGGTGAGGGAACATATTCCTGTTTCTTTTAAGCAGGTAAAAGAGTTGAAACTTGCTTGTGTGCAGTGTGGTCCAACTGCTCCTTTCACACAAGCAATGTTGGAGTCAATGTTCCTAGAGGCGCTCCTGCCAGGGGATTGGAAGCAGATGGCCAGAGCATGTTTGTCAGATTATTTGCTCTGGAAATCTGAATATACAGAGCAATGTCAGGCCACAGCAGAAATAAATCAAGCCCAGGGGATACCAATTACTTTTGATATGTTAGCAGGAGAAGGACAATATCAAGGAACAGGGAATCAGCTGGCGTTTGATATTGCTGTGTATGCACAGGTTAATGCTGCAGCTAAGAAAGCATGGTATAAACTTCCTTCTATGGGGAGAAGGACTGAAGATTTGTCAAAAATCATATAAGGACCTGATGAATTATACCAAGACTTTGTAGACAGGCTGATGCAGGCAGCAAGTAGGTTGCTGGGAGATTCAGAGCCAGGGTTCTTATTGGTAAAACAGTTGGCTTATGAAATTGCCACTCAAGCAGCCTTGAGACCTTTTAGAAAAAAGGTGAATTTATCAGACTATGTTAGACTTTGTTCCGATATTGGGCCCTCATATACTCAAGGTGTAGCGTCAGCTGCCACATTACAAGGCAAATCGGTAAAGGAAATACTTTTTCAGCAGCAAATACCTCAAAAAGACAAGGTTGCTGGCCCCCTAGGAAGCTGTTTTGGTGTGGACAGCTAGGACACCGAGTAAAACAATGCTTTAATAGACAAAAGGCCAATACTGCTAAAAAGGAGTCAGGCTTGTGTCCCAGATGTAAAAGGGGAAAACACTGGATCTTCACCTGAGTCCAATCCTTCACCTGAGCATCCAGCCAATCCTCCTAGTCAGCTGTATATATTTTTTCCAAAATTAATTTTTCAATGTTATTACATCTCATGGTACTAAGAAAATGAAAAGGTGAAAGATAATAAAAAGATATGGGAATGGAGATGTTTTTAAAATGAGAAAATCTATAAAAGTGATTGAAGATCTGAGTCGATATGTTATGGTATATAAAAGATAAAAGAAAACTCTATGTAATCTTAATTTCTGAGGTAATAGTTCAAATAGTCTGAAGAACAAAATATATCTAATCAAGGTCTATTTAGGAATGTTTGGTTTTTGCCCAAGTTTTAGCTGCATAGGATACAGTAATTTCATAACCAGGAGGAAACTTTGCTTGCAGCCTATGCTCATTTACAGCAGGCTCTGAAAGAGCAAGGATTAATTGTGGCACCTGAGAAAGTACAAACTGAACTCTGTATTCACATTTGGGTTATAGATTATATCCTAAAGCAATTTTGCCCCAAAAAATTCAGATTAGGAAAGATGGGTTGAAAACGTTGAATGATTTTCAAAAATTGCTGGGAGATATTAATTGGCTTAGACCTCACTTAAAAATTGCTACAGGAGAACTGAAGCTTCTCTTCGACATTTTAAAAGGTGATTCAGATCCTAAATTGGCTGGAAGCTTGACAGAAGTGGCCAGAAAGGCATTATCTCAGGTAGAACGGGCTATTGAGAATCAACAAATACAATATATAGAGTATAGCTAGGGATGGGCAGCATGTATTTTGGCTACTATTCATACTCCCACTGCAGTTTTATGGCAGGAAGGGCCTTTGCTATGGTTGCATTTACCCGTATCACCTGCTAGAGTGTTAACTCCTTATTATGAGGTGGTGGCATGTTTAGGTCAAATGGCTAGAGCTGAGTCTTGTAAGTTTTTTGGAAAGGAACCTACTATAATAGGACTTCCATTTACAAAACAACAGGTAGATTGGTTATTTCAAAATGTGGATTCCTGGGCCATAGCTTTTGCCTGTTATTCTGGCATTATAATCATTATCCAAAAACCAAGCTATTACCAATTTGCAAATAGTCATGCTTTTATTTTTCCAAAAATTCTGAAACAGGATCCTATTAAGGACACTTTAGTGATATTTACAAATGGGTCCTCTAATGGTAGGGCTACTTATGTGTTACAAGGGCAATCCTATGTTTTTCAAACTTCTCCAGCTTCAGCTCAAGTTGTAGAACTTCGGGCTGTGGCTGCTGTATTTCAGTTTATGACTTCTGCTTCTTTTAATTTGTATACTGATAATCATTATATTGTTAAAGCCTTACCGGTGCTTGAAACTGTGTCTTACATTGAGACAACTAACACACAGGTTTCAGGAATTATTTGGTTAGATACAAAGGTGTTTACATGCTCGTTCTCAATCCTGTTTTGTAGGGCATATTAGAGCTCATACTGGGCTCCCAGGACCTTTGGCTTTAGGGAATGATTTAGCAGGTAAAGCCATGCATCTATTAGGTTTATCTCAATTGGAATTAGCACAAAAATCTAATGCTCTTCATCACCAAAATAGGCAAAGTTTTGGAAAGGAACCTACTATAATAGGACTTCCATTTTACGGAAGCAGTTTCACCTTATCAGGGAGGCTGCTAGGCAAATTATTGAACAGTGTCTCTTATGTCCTGAATTTCATTCTGTCCCTCAATGTGGAGTCAATCCACGTGGATTAATGCCCAATCAATTATGGCAGATGAATGTAACTCACATCCCGGAGTTTGGAAAACTAAAATATGTTCATGTGTCCATAGATACTTATTCAGGATTTCTTATGGCTACCACTCAAACTGGAGAAGCTACTAAACATGTTATAGCACACTGCATTAAATGTTTTGCTGTAGCAGGTTTACCATCTATCATAAAAACAGACAATGGCATAGGCTACACTTGTCAAACTTTCCAATGTTCCTGTGCTCAATTATCCATTGGACATAAAACAGGCATACCTTACAATCCTCAAGGGCAAGGGATTGTTGAACGTGCCCATGGAGCTTTAAAAAGTCAATTTCAAAAAATAAAAAAAGGGGAGTTATATCCCAGATCTCCACAAAATTCTTTGAATCATATTCTTTTTATTTTAAATTTTTAAAATGTGGATGCTTTTGGTCTTTCTGCTGCAGATAGGTTGTGGCATCCCAAGACATTGGATGCTTATGCACACTGAAATGGAAGGATCCTATTGATGGGAAATGGCATGGCCCAGACCTGGTATTAATATGGGGAAGAGGGCATGTTTGTGTTTTTCCGCAGGATGCTGAGAATGCCAGGTGGCTGCCAGAAAGGCTGGTCTGGTTCGGAGGGACTGAACAAGGGAAGAGTGACATTGCTGTTGCTGTGGAATCAGGTCCTGATGACACACGGAGAGCTGTATTGGACTTACAAAATAAATTCAACTATGCTGCATCCAGCCATATGGGAAGAAAAGGAGATTACAGCAATGGTGAATGATACTCGCCTGTCAGGACATCATTACATGAGAAGAACAACAGTAAATCAGGATTCTACTGCAGGGAATGCTGACGAATGAGAAAAAGGACTAAGTGCAGGACTTTGGTGATCAGATGACAGTTTCCCGAAGACTTATATGGTGAAACAGGCAGCAGCCATGGACAAAGTCAAGGACGAGTGATAGCTTGCCTAAGTCAACCCTATATACTTTTGATTGGACAGTTTAAATATTGCTCATAATGGTACTAGGTTTGATGTTTTCTGTGTTCAATGTATTTCTTGTGTTTTCAATGTATCTTGGTTAATTGCATTTCAGTCATTCCCATAGGAATGAAAGTTATGGTATTTCAGCAATTTTCATTTATTATGATTTCTGTAAATGTTACATGTGGATTGAGGATTACAAATGTTGCAAGCTTTGGCATAATGAACATATATCTTTAGATTTGGTCCATTTACACTGGGTGTATGTTAACTGTAAAAAATAGTTATTTGACTTTGACGCAGCAGAAACTGCTGCTGATTTGTTAGATAAGCTAAAAGTCTCTTTGCCTTCAGGGTCTTCTTTGACCTCAGATTAGGAAGTATTATAATCTTGGGCCTATATGTTCTCTCCTTAGAATTTGCATACTCCCTTCATAGGTGACGTATATCCTCAGCACATTCTGGGATGTTACAGCTGACATGCACAGTGTTCGGCTCCGAACTCTAACGTGAGTAGAGTTGCCCCTCTCAGAGGCTGGTAGTCAGAGATGGGTAAGATTCTCTCAAACTAAACTGACCTAAGACAGGGCATGAATGACACGCATTCATGTGCCAATGACAGGTAAGGCTTATGCTTCGGAGAGGATGACCTAAGACAGGCACAGCCTTCTGTGCCACAATCAGAAAGGTTATGGTATATTTAGAAAATAAAAAAGGGGGATATGTCAGGAGCCATTTCCCTGCCTTGAGCTATGCCCTAGTTTAGGGTTAGGCAGAAGTCAATCTCATGCACAGAAGTGCTGTTGGAAGCAGGAGGTTTTGTTATGCAAATAATTTACACCTGAGGAGAAGTTTATTTTACACCCAAGACTGAGGTCACCTGAAGACCTTTGAAGGAAGCCAGTCACATCTTAAGTTATTTTGCCTGTGTTAGTATTGTTTTTGTGTTGAACTTTTGACCCATTGTTTTGCTCATTTCACAGTATAAATAGGTGGGACTTAATAAAGGCAAGCTGCTTCAGTATGGACTGACAGCCCTCTCGAGTCTGTCCTTTTTTTCTCTCTCTCTTCTTCTCTATCTACATTTTCTCATCCTCACTCCCCGCTTCAGGTATGGTTCGATTCTTGCTGGCGGGCTCTGGCAGGTAAGATGAAATCTTAAAGTGGCTTTAATTTCATTTCCCTAATTACTAAAGATGTTTAACACTTTTAAGAGGTTTCTTAGCCATATTTATCTTTTCTCTTGAGAACTCTGCTCAGATCCTTAACCCATCTTTCAACTAGGTCACTTGTTTTCTTGATTCTTTGTTGTTTGAGTTCTTTATATATTCTGGATGTTAAGCCTCTGTCAGATGTGTGGCTGGTGAAGATTTTCTCCTACTCTCTGGGTTTTCTCTCCACTTCCTTGGTTATTTCCTTTGCTCTACAGAAACATTTTAGTTTAATAAGAACTTGTTGATTGTTGACCTTAATTCTAGAGTAACTGATGTCCAATCTAGGAGGTCTTTTCCTACACTTATATCTTATAGGTTACTGCCAATGTTTTCTTTTAAATGTTTCAGGTTTCAGATTGAGGTCTTTGATCTATTTGGAGTTGGCTTTTGTGCAAGATGAAAGACAAAAGTTTAGTTTCATTTACCTACAGGTGGAAATCGAGTTTTGCCTGCACCATTTGCTAAACATACTGCCTTTCCTCTAGTGAGTGTTCTTGGTCCCTTTGTTAAATATTAGGTGGCTAAAGTTGTATGTGCTCATGTTTGAGTCTTCAATCATTTTTCATTGATGTACAGGCCCATTTTTGTGACAGTACCATGATTTTTTATGACTATAGCTCTGTAATATAGTTTGAAATCTGGTATAGTAAGCCCCTAGCATTGCTCTTTATGGTCAGGGTTGCTTTGGCTATCTGGAGTCTTTTGTGGTTCCACATGATTTTTTTCTAATTCTGTGAAGAATGCCATGGGGAGTTGGATTGGGATTACATTGAATCTATATCTTGCTTTTAGTAGGATGGTCATTTTCACAATATTAATTCTTCTAATCTGGGTGATCTTTCCATCTTCTGGTATCTTCCTCAGTCTCTGTCTTTAAAGATTTAAAATTTTCCTTGTAGAGATCTTTAAAAATGTCTTTAGTCAGGTTTATTTTAAGATTTTTTTGAGACTATTGTGAATGGGAAAGTTTCCATGTACTTCTTAAACAATTGCATGTTATCAGTGTATAGAGAGGCTACTGATTTATGTAGATTAATTTTATAACCTGCCACTTTACTGAAAGTGTTAATCATTTCTAGGAGTTTTCTAGTAGAAATTTGGTATCTCTTAGAGATGATATGTCATCTGCAAAAAGAATTAATTTGACCTCTTTTCTAGTTAGTACTCATTTAATTTCCTTCTCCTGTCTTATTGCTCTAGCAAGAATTTTAAGCACTATATTAAAAGAGTGGGGACAGTGGACAGCCTTGTCTGGTTCCTGATTTTAATGGGAATGTGTCTAGTTTTTCTCCATTTAGAATGATGTTGACTGTGAATTTGTTATACACACCTTTAATTACATTGAAATATATTACTTCCAGTCCAATTTCCTCTGGGACTTTTAACATAAATGCATGTTGAATTTCATCAAAGACCTTTTCTGCACCTATTGAGTTGATCATGTGATTTTTGCCTTTGAGACCATTTATATGACATTCGTATATCTACTGCATCTCTAGAATAAAGCTGACTTGATCATGGTGGATGATCTTTTTGATGTGTATCTGTATTCTGTTTGCAAGTATTTTGCTGAGAAGTTTTGCATCTATGTCCACTAAGGATATGGGTCTATGGTATTCTTTTCGAATTGTATCTTTACCTGGTTTTGGTATTTGAGTGATGCTGGTTTCACAGAGAGAATTTGGGAGTTCTCCCTGTGTTTCTACCTTTTTGAATAATTTAAGAAATATTAGTTGTTTATCTTCTTTAAATGTCTGGTAGAATTCTGCTGTGAATCGATCTGGGCCTAGACATTTTTAGTTGGGAGGTTTTGTATTACTGTTTCAATTTCCTTGTCTGTTATGGGTCTGTTTAAACTGCTGATCTCTTCTTAGTTTAGCTTTCATGAGTTCCATGATTTTTAGATATACATCCATTTCTCTTAGGTTTTCAAATTTAATATAATACAGATTTTTAAAGATTTCTCATAATGTTCTGGATCTTTTTGTTGTCTGTTGTGATATTTTCCCTTTCATCTATGATTTCGCTGATTTGGAGTTGCTCTTTTTTTCTTTTTGGTTAGCTGGGCTAAGGGTTTGTCTAATTTTTTCAAAGAACCAGCTCTTAGTTTCATTGATTGCTTATATTATTTTCTTTGTTTTTATTTCATTAATTTCTGCTCTCAATTTTGTTATTTCTTGTCTATTGGGTTTGGGTTTCATTTGTTGCTGCCATTTGAGAGTCTTGAGTTGCAATGTTAAGTCATTTATTTGTGATCTTTCTGATGTTTTAATGTAGGCACTTAGAGATGTAAACTTCCCTCTTTGAACTGCTTTTAAAGTGTTCTAGAGGCTTTGCTGTGTTGTCATTTATTCAAGGAATACTTTTATTTCTTTCTTAATTTCTTCTTTGTCCATTTGCCACTCGGGAGTGTGTTTTTTAATCTCCGAGAGTTCATGTAGTTACTAGGGCTTCTTCTGGTATTGATTTTAAGCTTAATTGCATTGTGGTCTGATAGAATACACGGAATTATTTGTGGTCCAGTATATGGTCAGTTTTGGAGAAAGTTCTATGGAGTTCTGAATAGAATGTATATTCTTTGGTGCTTGGGTGTAATATTTGGTAGATGTCTGTTAGATTCATTTGATGTATGGTATTGTTTCATTCAGATGTCTCTGTTTAGTCTTTGTCCGGTTGACCTGCCTAATGGAGATAGTGGGGTATTGAAGTCTCCTACTGTTAGTGAGTTGGGATTAATGTGTGCTTTAAAGGCCTGTAGTACTGTTTTATGAAGTTGGGTGCACCAGAGTTTGGTGTATATATGTTCACAAGTGTAATATCTTCTTGGTTAGTTGATCCTTCAGTAAGAATGAAGTGACCCTTTTTATCTCTTCCGATTAATTTTAGTCTGAATTAAATTTTGTCAGATTTTAGAACTGTAACTCCTACTTGTTTCTTAGTACCATTTTCTTATAATATACTTTTTACATTTTTTCACCTTAAAGAAGGGTTGTACTTGAAGATGTGTTTTTTACAGACAACAAAAAGATGGATTTTGTTTCTTAATCCATTCAACTAAGCTGTGTCTTTTGACTGAGGAGTTCAGTCCACTGATATTTAAATTATCATTGATAGATGTGTGTTGGTTCCTGTCATTTTAATTTCTGTTTGCATTCTTAGTCTAACTTTGTGTTTCCACAGTTATATCTTCATTTAGTTTCTTTCTGTTGCCCTTTGGATGTAGACATTCCTTTCTTCAACTCTTTGTATTGCTTCAATAATTCTTCTAAGGACTCATTTTGTGGATATAAATTCTTTCAACCTATGCATGCTGTGGAAGATTTTTCTTTCCCCTTCAACAATAGACATTTTTGCTGAGTAAAGTATTTTAGGTTGGCATCTGTGGTCATTTAGAACTGGGAATACTTTGGTTCATGCTCTTTTGGCTTTCATAGGGTTTATTGAACGCTAGCTGTAATTCTGATGGGGTTTCCATTATATGTGACTTTTTATTTTCTCTTGCAGCATTCAGTATTCTTTCCTTGTTCTTTATGTTTAGTGTTTTTACTATGATAGGCTGTGGGGAGTTTCTTTTCTGGTTCTGTCTATTTGGTGGTCTATGTGCTTCTTGTATTTGTATAGCCATGTCTTTCCTTCATTTTGCAAAATTTTCTTCTACAGTCCGGTTGAAGATCTGGTCAATACTATCATCCTGAGACTCCTTCCTCTATGCCTATGATGTGTAAATTTGTTCTTTTCATGGTGTCCCACATTTCCTGAATATTCCATTCCTGTGTTTTAAATTTTTTTCATAATCTTTACCTGAGTGCTCCAATTCTTCAACTTTGTCTTCCAATCTTGATATTCTGGTTTCTATTGTATTCATTCTATTATTGATGAAGCTTTCTCCTATCATTTCAAATTGGCTTATTGAGTTTTTCACTTCCTCCTTTATTTCAGTCTGAGTTTTCTTCAATATTTCTCTTTCGTGAATTCAGTCAGGAGTTTATCTCCATCTTCTTTTAGTTCTTTGATTTGTTTGTGTGTTCTTTAAATCCACTGAATTCTTTGATCATGTTTATGACTGTTCTTTTAAATTCTTTGTACTGAGTTATCTCTACAGGGTTCTCATTGTAGAAATCTTCTATAGGAATGGTGGGGAAATATTTGACTTTTTTGTATTATTTTTTGTTCTGATTTTGGCTTGTCAATTTCTTGTTTGTGATTCTGCTGTGAAACACAAGTCTTCCTTTGTTGAGTTGAAGTCTAATTGTATACTTAATGTGCCTTGGTTGTTTTCTTATTTACCTATGAAAAGCTTGTTGGTCAAATCTTCAGGTTCTCTCTTTTGATTTTATATTGGAGGGACTAGATGGTTCTAGTCCACTTAGTCAAAAGTTCCCTTGGAGGCCCAATTCAGGTGCCAGTCAGATACTCTCAGGCTTCCTCCTAATGTCTGGACCTCTACTCACCAGCAGGCACAGCACAATTTGGAAAGCTTGCTAGGTGGAGGCTGGATTCAGTTGGTCTCATACGGTATGCAAAGGTCTGGGCCCCTCCTAAAAGGCAGAGAAGCCTAGCCCTACATCAGTGGGCGGGGCTACAGATGGTCCCAGAGCCAAGTGGGTAGTCCAGACATCTGGGATGCTAAGAGCAACATAGGCCTGTGCCCGGGGCTAGAAGGGGAACAGGGTATGGGGTAGGAAAAATTGGAGTTGCTCAGGCTATACAGGAGTCAAGGTGCAGTGGGTGTGGGTGGGATGAGATTTATCAGGAAGAAGTCTGATTTCAAAAATCCAATTCAAGGCAGGGATGGGCACAGCCTGTGAAGGCTTCAACAAACTAGACTGAATAATAGAGCTGATCTGAGAGCAGAGGATCAGGATGCAGTGGGTGAGTCTGGACTGTGAGGACAGTCCAGAGACCTGGGGTGCAAGCAGCAAAAGTGGGCTGTGTCCCAGGGCAGAAGAATACATTGTGGGTTATTGTCAAACTCTTAAAGCTTTGCTTGTTAGAGACAGACATGTACTTTACTGTGGGAGTGATTTTTTTTTTGAACTTTTCACTTAACCTTGGAACCAAAAAGTTAATTTTGATTCCATTTAACCCTATTCCAACTTGTTTATAATGTAAAGTTAGCTTGTCAGACCTTGGGTTCTTCTTGTAACCTAAACCTACAGCTTTAACGCCCTCACAGCCCTTCCTTACCGTTGACCCAGAACAATGTATATATGTGTGTATATTATATCGAAAGTGCAGGAGGCAGCCAGGCATAGTGCTGTACACCTTCAACCCCAGAACTTGGGCCGAGGCAGGTGAATCTCTGTGAGATCGAGGCCAGCCTGATCTACATAACAAGTTCCAGGACAGCTGGGGCTATAGGGAGACCCTGTCTCAAAAAAGTTAAAAAAAAAAAAGTGGTAGAAGCAGTGAATATCTGTTGAAAGCAATGAGAAGTATTCTGCTTGTGTGGAAAATAAGAGGCCAGATTAGACTGATGTCATCTGTTTGTGCTTTTGTGTGCTAGTCTAGGTCAGTGGGGAGTTAGAAAGGGCAAAACTCTTCTCTGATAAGACAAGGTCTGCTTTTACATCTCCTTTTTTATGCTGGATGCACATTTTCTATTTGTTTTTGTTTCTCCTTTCCTTTTGAGACAGGGCTTCCCATTTGTATCCGCATTTGCCCTAGAACTCACTATGTAGACCAGCTGGCTTCCATCTCACAGAGATCCACCAGCTTCTGCCTCCCAAGTGGTGAGATTAAAGGCATGCACCACCACTCCAGGTTGGATGTACATTTTCAATAAAGAAAGAGCAAGGTGTTTGTTTGGGAGCACAGTTCTGGCATATATATGAAGGAATAGGTTCTCAGTTTGGGTTCCACTCTTGGTTCAAATGGATGCTAAGAGTCAGGATGGTTTTATTCATACATCACCATTATGTGGCATCACACACTCACACTTTGTTTCTTTTTGCTAATATGTACACTGTGAAATGTGAACCACAGTGATATTTTGCATGTATTGTGGTTGACTTCCCTAACAAACATCCAACCATCAAGAGCTACATCCTTTACTTTCTCCTGATCTGTCATCACAAGCATTTCATGATGGGTAAATTCATACAACTTCCAAATGCCTAATACAGGACCTGACACACAATAGGAAGCCAGTAGATGGTTGGTGAAGAATTACTCATGACAACAATGGATTGTCATGAAACAGAATTAATGTAATGAATAATAATTCAGGACCTCTTCCGGAGGGAAACAAGTCTTTCCTCTCTGAGATTATAGGCTCTTTTTGTTTTGTGTTTTGGTGAATGAACTAGTGAGCAGCATAGGCGTTTCTAACATTCTTTAATGTCTTTGATCTACTTTGTGATAAGATAATAAAGTAGTCAAGAGCAAATAGCTAATAGCAAACACCAGCTGAGAGCTTCCTTCCTGTTCAGCATGGTGACAAGGTGCTTACAGCATCCCATTTAATATTCCTCCAAACCTGGAAGGTAGGGATTAGTATTCCCCATTTTATAGATAAGACTTTGAGGCTGAGAAAGCGGAAGTAATTTGCTTAAGTGACATAGATGGCAACTACAGAGGGGAGTTGTGACCTTAGTCAACTTGTTTCTAGATTCTGGGGAGTGCACCTCCTTACACAGCCAGCCATTTCTCCTCCAACAGAAGCTCAGAGCAGAGTGGTACCTGGAACAGCAAATGGTGCCAAGCTGATCCAGGTAACTGGATCAGGCCCACTTTGCATCACGGGAAGTGCCTCATAGCAAGTGTGGTGTATGGATCTGAGGGAGTCCCGGAATGGCAGGACAACTGCAAGTTCAGTCTCTGGTGGCTGGAAGGGCCACGGTGGCCAGGCTTCCATTTCTCCCACTGCCTGCTCATCCACGTCACTCACACCCACCACTTCCCTCCGAGTCTCTTGACACTAGGTTTAAAGGGAAAAATTAATCTAGTCTAGATCCAGTTATCTCAAAAAAAAAATACATAAGAGATAAAACCAACCTTTAGACCCTCCAAGAGAAATGTCCTTACCTGTTTGCTAGATTTCTCAAAGACTAAGTCTAATTCTAGAAAATGACATATTTCCAGGTGAACTCATAATGGCTTAACATTGCACTATTATTTTCTTCTGAATGCTAACAATGTTCAAACAACTGTACATCCTTCAGACTGGACCCTTCCTAAACTCTTAACTAAGGAATACATTAGAATGGTTATTGATGTGAACTCAAGTGGATTAGAATTTCTATCTTGAGTCATGCAGTAAACCAAATGAGGGTCTCTGGACAGCAATTAAAGCTCTCTCAGTCTTGGTTTTCTCATCTGTTAACTAATAATAGCACTGTCTCATAACAGCATAGAGAGAACTAAGGGGTAGTCTATACAGTTTAGTCCTGGTGCAGGCACATAATAAAGGCCTAATAAGTGCTAACAGTCAGAAACTATTGAGCACACTTAAGGTTCCATTAAAGAAAAAGCCAAAGGTCCTGTGTTCGTGTGCAGACTATATCCTATTATAAGGCAAAAAAGCGTAGTTTAGAAAAACTCTGAAAATCTTCCATATCCCTCTAGCTTTTATGTAAACATCCTTGATGCAGAGTCCCAAAGGCCAGAACCCACTGCAGTTTATATTTTTACAAATATCACTGACTCACCATGGATAGCTCTTAAAACAAATGCAGTTCAGACAATGAACACAAATCACGATCTGTTGTTGAATTACTTTTATTATGAATCATCCCTCTCTCCTTCTTCCACCACCTTCTACTTCCAAGATTACTTTGTTACTTCAACAAGGATTTATTGAACTGTTCTATATGCCACTCAATGCACCAACCATTTCATGGGCAGTGGTAACCAAAGTGAGGGATCTGGTTCAACGCTCTATAAAGTAGGTGCTCAGTAAATGATGGCGTCATTGCTCTGTTTGAAAAACTTGCCCACAGATATTCTCCAGAAAGAAGTAAAGGGAGAGAGGAGGTTTGACAGAAAGAAATCTAATATATTATGTGCTTTTGCAGGGTTCAATATCAGGTTGTTTGGAAAGAAGAAAGTGAAAACCATGTGCAGAAAGGGAGGGAGGGATGCCTCTGGTCCAACACTGAGACACAAGGGCTTAATACCCATTGTCTTAGTCTTTCAACCATCCTTACAAAGGAAATGGTCTCAGCTAATGCATTCCTAGTTTATCAATAGAATAATTGAAGCTTGGGGTGTTTATATACCTTGTTCAACTGGTTCAAAGGGAGTTTTTGCAGCTTTAGAATTTTTGGCTACATCTGGTTGCTACCTCCCATAGAGAGATGAAAGAGGGAAAGAGGCCCCTAGGCTGTAGCTGCCTCTACCCTGAGAGGGGACTTGCATCCTTCCCATGCTTCCAAATGCATCTCTGCCAAGATGCTCATATTGGCCAGGCCCGCTGACATCTCTAAGCCAGCCCCATGCTCTCATCCTGTGCCTGGACTTGTTCCACCTTCCCTTTCTTGGCTTCCATTCTTATGTCACGGCCAAGGGTGTTGGCACAACTGAGGATGGTGAACTTCTCCAGGGGAAGAGCAAAACAGTCAAGGCTTTCTGGATAGCACATCCTTATTAACTCATCACAGTGCCATTAAGAGTCATCAGGGCTAGCATTTGTTGACTATGTGGGCTCTGGCTTCACAGTCCTCAGAACAGCCTCTGGAGAGGGCAAATCTGTGATCATTAGTGTTCTCTTCTAAGTGAAGAGATGGATATAGGAAGATCAATTCGACTGCACAAGGAGAAGGAGCTTGGCCTCACCAGCAGTTTGGAAACAACAAAGTCAATCTCCGATAAGATTCCTTTAACAAGTACCAGATTGGCAGAATCAATATATGGGACAATAGCTACTTGATGAGTATGTAAAGCAAGAGGAACTCACAGGCTCCAGTCTTGAGAGTAAAACTGACCACTCTGGAAAACAATTTGTCATAATCTAAGTAAGGCAAGAATGCGCACACCTCAGGCCCATATCTCGTACCAAAAACAGCTACCCTAGAGAAACATATTATACCCACAGCAACTGGTACTGAAATGCATATCCCAGTGTTGTTTGTGACAGTATGGAAAAGAAACACCCAGCAAACAAGAGCCTGGGTAAACAGCTGTGGTATGGATGGGAAACTGTAGCAGGTAAATTGAGTCAGAGTCATCAAAATAACTCCCAAGCATGTTGACTATAAGAAAAGCAGGACTCAGTCATAAACCACACTAGACAGTGTGGCTTAAAGACTTATAAAGCAACACTTAAAGACATGGATATCTATCAAAAGATATAACAGGCATGCATGGGAAAGAAACCCCAGACTGAGGTACAGGTCACCTAGGGGAAAGGGAGGAAGAGAACAGAGAACACGTGGATTTCAGTTGTATTGGCAAGGCTTTATTTTCTTAACTGTGTGTAATCAGTCTGTAAAGTGGTTATAGTTTACCTTTGTGTCTGTTTTGGTAATCTCATACTTTTCATTTTAAACATCGATCAAGATGACAGCCCATAGTTTTTGTGGTGGGGTGTGGGGTGCTTGTATTTATTAACACTTTAAAGTTAACTTACAAAGAATTAGGTATTATTATGCTGTCTTCATACATATGTCATTAGACTTTGTTCTTATTTATCCCCGTCCCCTTCTGTCCTCTTCAGTTTCCACCTTTTCCCCTGCATCCCCCCACCCCTTGCTGGCTAACCCCCGAAATAGCTCTCCTGTCTACTTTGATGTCACATGCACTCCATTTTCCCCTTTCTTTTTCTTTCTCTCATCCCATCCTTTCAGATCTTTCTCTCCTTTTAAGAGTCCCTTTCTGCTTTCATGATCAATGGCCTACATGTACACACACACACAATTTAATGTAGGGACTAAATACGAGACAAACCATTTGGTGTTTGCTTTTCTGAGTCTGTAGAACACATACTTATTTCCTTCCCCATTCATGAGACTCCAAATGGAGAACGTATCCAAGGGGATTGTGAACATGGTAAAGAAATGCAACTCAGTTCATCTATTCTTTATATAGACCTCAGAGTCGCAATTATTTAATGACTGACAGAGGTCTTATTTTATATCAGAGTCAATATTTAAAAAAAAATATGACACTGACTATGGATAGCTTGAATCCTGCTTTCTCATTGACTTTTATTATTAATTAGAATTATATCTTCACAAAACTCTGGGTTGAAAAAACATAAGGGGCTGGAGAGATGGCTCACTGGTTAAGAGCACTGGCTACTCTTGAAGAGAACCCGGGTTCAATTCCCAGCACCTACATGGTAGCTAACAACTGTTCATAACTCCAGTTCCAGGGAAATCTGACACCTTCTTCTGACCTCTATGGGTACTGCACAACATGGGTGCGCTTAGACACATGCAAGCAATACACTCATACACATAAAATAAAAATGAATAAAATATTTTTAAACATAATAAAAGCAACAAAGAAGGTTCCATATTCATTTCTGATGACCGAATCCCAAAGATATTTCCTTCTGTCCAGTAGAGCAGCCAAGCAGAGTACCAGTGTGCTCCACTCAAAGTGCTTTTGCACAGAGACTCCAGAGTTGGTCTGTTTTGTGGAAGGTGCTCTAACTTCATCCACATCAACTGAAGCTTAGCAGGAGCTCTTTCACCTCCCCTTTTATTTAAAAATTAATAAGTTCCCACCAAATGCCTCTCCGCAACCAGGCACTCTGCTGGGTGCTGGAGAAGTGACAGTGAATCACAGAGGCCCCACCCTGTGAGAGCTTTCAGAAGATAGAGAAGTGAAGCAGTAACTGCAGCTGACCCTCAGCAAACACGCATGGGGGCATGGGTCCCAGGGCAATGTGAATTCCCCAATCTGAAGATGCTTATGCTTCATATTAATAACTTATGCACGCCCTCTCTTGTCTGTGAACCCATTAACCCATTTCTTGATCACTTATATGAGCTAATGTGAGGTCAACGCTGTGTAAATGTTGAGGAGCTGTATTGTTTAGAGAACAATGATTAGGAAAGAAAGTCTGTACGTGTTATTATGGTCTGTTTTCAAATATGGCTGAACTACTTACTAGTTAAATTCATGGGTGGGAAATACACAGGAATAGAGTGATTGTACAATGCATGAGGTAAGGAGGGGTGACGGGGTGCAAGGGAGGCCCCGTTACGTAGTAGCATAAAGGAGAAAGCTAACCCTGTCCCATGGGATCTTGGAAAGCCTTTGGGAGAGGGTGACACTTCATATGAACATTAAAGAATGAGTGAGAATTGACTTCTGGGTAAAAAAGCAATTTAATGATTTTATGGCAAAGGGCTCTGTAGTTCTGTGGTGGAGTTGCCATTGTCAACCAAACTGGACAAGGAAAAAATGACAAAATATTATAAGGTATCTTTTAATCTGAGGGAGAAAAAACTGTAGCTGCATTGAGTTGGAAGATTCCTCTTCAGGAGTAGCTCATCACCCTTCCTTCTGTGTGTGTAGAACAAATGATGATTGGGTGCCTGGGCTCTTATAGCCCTCTGTTAAAGGTGAAAACACACGTCAACTTGGATTGGTATGTCAGGATATGACTACATATTAGTCACTCTCTGACTTTATTTCATGTTTTAAACATTCCTCTTGATCTTCTTACCCAGAAGAGGAAAAGAGAAGCCCAACCTTCCTGCACAGAGAGACCAGGGTGCAGAAAGCGCAGAGGAGAAACAGATCAACATGACATTTTCAGGCTATGCAAAGTTCATTTAATCCCAAATTCATCAATGTGATTGGATGATTTGCTTTGGACTCTTTCCAGGGTTGAGTACCAGATGTGATTACTAGGGATCCATCAAAAACTTGATTTACAGGAGCCACTGACACGCATTATCACATAAGAAATCATGTCTTCTTGTCAAAACCAATCCCTCAGCTCCTAACCCCCCAGGTAGGAGACAGCTGGAACTCAGGTAACCTGATAGAAAATTATGCTCTCAATGTTTATTCATTGTAATCAAATGTAAAATCCCAGTGGCTTAAAAATGAATATGACCATTAAAAAAGCTTTACACAAGAAAGCGATTTTTCAAAACTCAAAGAAAGAAATCGAGTGTAAGCCAAGATGACATTTTAAAAGAATCATCAATGAATCTTCACACAGACTTTCTATCACAATAATATTCATTTATATCTTCAATCTTCCACAGCAACAAAGGCACAGTGAGGCAGACAGAAAATGGTTCTGAGAGAAAAATCAAAGAAGCCTAGAGCGATTATTTCTCCTACAGGATCTTGGGGAGTTGAAAAAAGACCTGCTTCTCAGAGGCTGACAGCGTGCAGCGGGAAGGGAACCTCAGCAGCCTTTGCTCCCCTTTTACCTTTGAAGAGAATGAAAGGCACTCAGTGTAACATTCCCCCTCACAAAGAGAGGCTGAATTCAATCTAACCTCAAGAAATGCTCTAATCAAAGTAAACACTAAGCCGGTTCCTACAGATGCTGTAAATAGCAAACGATCACATGTTGTACCATCTTTTTTTTTCTTGCTAATCTTCCCCTGAATAGTTAATATAATCTTCCTGAATTGTACAAATAATCCCAATAATCTTGGAATGACAGAAATGCTGAACCTAGAGGCTAGAGAGCCTTGTTAAAAACACAGTGTTCAACAATGAGAGAGTGTGTAGCATGTTGGATCCAGGTTTGCAGTGTTCCAGTGGTCAGTATCCAAATCTCTGCAGTCAGCAGGTTTATTCAAGGGTACACAGGGTGTGTGAACATGTGCAGTGCCCAAGTATATAGAAAATTAGTGCACATGAATAGCCTCATCTTCAGGTCACCCTCCAACAGTTATGTCTAACCCTCTGACATTGCTACACAATGTTGTCATGTACAAAGTTCACACTCCAGAACCATGAACGTGAATCAAGTCATAAAAAAAGGCAAAAAATTCCAAATTTTAGGTAAATATATGGTTTGGTGTTAAGCAGCTTTCATAACTATCCTGAGTTGCATGAATCCCACAGGCAGGAGGTGTATGTCTCCCAGACTGCTACATTTTTAAATATCAAATATATACCACAATTTCAAAAAAGTAGGAATCTATAAAATCACCAAACTGGAAAGACATTTATGTTGATGCAGTCAGTGGAAATGATGTTACAGAGGTGCTAAAACTGTAGCACTGGCCTTAAGTAGAGATTTGGGAGGAGAAACACCAGAAAACAATGGAGAAAAAGGAAATTGAAAAAGATGGGGGTGGTACAAACTTCAAAACAGAAAGATCTGGTTGTCAGAAAGACTCAGTGGGAGCCGTGAAGCACGCAAATGTTTTTGCGTAAGTGAGCATACCTACAGTACTCTGAAAATGAAGTAAAGTACATCAAATACTGTCAAATAATTTTCCTGGAAAATTATTTCTCCAAAACTGATACAATTTTCCCTGATTTCCTCATTTCTAATTCATTTTTCACACACTCTAAATTGTAGAATATAATTGCATTTACAATCCAAAGATTCATTTTTCCACATAGGAGTCTAACTATTTTTTAAATACTGACTGTGGAACATGTTATTAGTGTAGTAGTGCTGAGTACTGCTGTTTATATTCACAGAAGAGTCTCTAGGATTCTCTTTTTTGCCCTAATGTTCTAGAGAATGAATGACTACCTTGCCGAAGGCCTGTTTAAACTATACTGCTCATCTAGCTGTTCTAAGTCAACACAGCCTTTATCATCCCTTCCCTTGGCTCGTCTGGCCTTGAGTCTTGTATAGCTTTGAAGCTTTCGACCTTGAACTCTGCAAAGGCCTGTGAAGAAAGGCATGCTGATAATCACATGCTGCTACTCACCAGGAACACTTTCTTTGCTCAGCCACAGCACCTAGATCAGGAGTGGCCCTGCATCCTGGTCCCAGTTGTGGCATCTTTATCTTCTTTTGTCTCTCTGGATTTCAGTGTGATGACTTCTCCCTTGTAGGGAGCACGTTGCACTGGCGTAGGTGTGCAAGTCTGAAACAGAACACATTCCATTATTCTCTTGTGGTTTACTGACTTCTTATATTGTAAGTCAGGTACAGCTGCCTTTATAAATTATGACAGCAAAAGCCCTGTGAATTGCCGGGTGGGTGCATGGTTTTAGTCCCAGCACTCTGTGAGTTCAGTGTCAGCCTGGCCTGGTCCACATAGTGAGTTCCAGGCCAGTTGGGCTACAGGGAGACCCTATCTCAAAAAGACCAAAAAAACACAAAACAACAACAAACCCTGTGAATTTATTATAGGCATCCTATGTCCTTGTCCTTGGATCTTTCTCTGAATTGTCTTTTCTGATGGTATTAATTGGCACCACAGAAAGGCCTAGCAGTGCTAGGGAGATGACTCAGTAGCTAGAGTGCTTGTCACCAAGTATAAGGACCAGAATATCCCCCAGAATCCATGTAAAAGTTAGGCAGGTATGGCAGTTGCCTACAATCCCAGCACTTGAGCAGCAGAGATGGAATCTTGAAGACAAGCTGGCTCACTAGAGAGCACTGGGTTCAATTGAGAGACCAAATGGCCAAAGCACAGAGAATAAGAGTCTGCAGAGTGTGGGTCCTTGGACAGGACTCCTATATTAAACTTCACCCACCCAGGGTTCAGGGACCATTGTATAAGAGGGGGTGGAAAGATTGTGAGAGCCAGGGAGAAGGTGCATGCCATGTGGAAATAGAGTTTTACAAACGAGGACTAGGATTGAAACAAGAAGAAAAGGCAGAATGGGAAAAGGGATTGGAGGCAACAGTGTGGAACTTACTAGGTGTGGGTAAGGTCTGACGGAACATTGCTTGGGTTCTTGGGCTCTTTTTTCTTTTCTCTTTTTTGCATGTATGTGTGTGTGTGTATGTGTGTGTGTGTGTGTGTGTGTGTGTGTGTCTGTCTGTCTGTGTCTACATGCACATGGATGTATTTTGATGTGAAGCCCCAAAGTTGACAGCAGGGGTCTTCCTTCATCCCTCCTTACTTTTTTGATAAATTTCTATTGGATTTCTGTGTATTTCATATAGAGCATCTTAGTCATCTTTATGCCCTTGTCCCTCCTGGTACCCCACCACTCCCCCCCTTTACTGGATTTCATGTAGTCTGTCATTTGTGTTAAGGCCTATTGAGTCAAGTTAGTGTCCCCAAATGTCCCTCAGTGGAAGTTTATCTATTGAAGTTTAGATACCCTATCTAGAGTCCCTCCCTTTAAGAAGGTCAGCTCTTTCTCACATAGCAGGAATCAGCTGTCAATAGTTCTTCACCTAAGACTGGGGCTTGATGACCATTTTCACAGTTCTATGCTAGGGTTTTGTCTGCTTGAGTTTGCATGGGTCTTGTGCATGCTGACTCTCAGAACCTTTCTGCCTCCTCTTTCTCAATAGTCTTTGAACCCTGGATTGGTGAAATTTAATTTAGGAGCCTGCCCAAGGACCTACACGTTGCACACTCTTATAGTGATCACCATATGGGCTTTAGACACGATCTTTTAAGACAGATGTAAGTTTGAACTTTCCCTTTGCTATTTGCTAATTGTAGTGAACTGACAAGTTAACTAACACATCTGAGTTTCCATCTTCATCTACGAGATAGGGCAAAGCAAAGCCCATATCTCACATACTTGAGAATTTCTAGAGGCAAAGCATTTCCTTCTTTCATTTAATAGGCATTTACTGGGCACAAGCAGCCCCAGATTTTTACCAAGCACAGAGGGCAAAGCACAGAGCACATGGGGACAGTTGCAGCCCTAGGACTTGACGTACATGTGAAGCATCAGGCCCCACCCCTGCCCCATCCTGGGTATGCTCAGAGGATTTGCTGATCCCCAATATGGCTTACTATGCACTCCAGTCCCGCTTTCATCTTGGTCCTGCCATGATTTTGAGGAATGCAGACAACTAGAGATACAGTTACAGTCTCCCGTATGTCCCACTCGGGTGAAGCTGTTGTCACCCGGAAGTTCTGCATCTGTAACTTAAACTCATCTGACTCCATGTTCTCTGACTACATCCTCTTTTCCAGGTCTTTCTTCCGAGTTTTCTCCCACTTCTGGCTCTAGTTGCCAAGCTAAACTGTACAATGCACTATGAAAATCTATGATGATTATGCGATTTGTTATCCAGTGTAGGATGTCTAAGAATGGGTATCTGACATCAGAAACGGGCGTAATTCAGGGCCTTCAAGCAAACCGAGGCTTCTCCTCCTCCTTCCTCCCTATTGCTCACTAACTAAAAGTCTTGCCTCTCTCTGTTCCTCTTGGCAAAATCCATGCTATATTCCAGTAAGTGTCCCAGAGGACATAGATAAGCAGCTATGTGTGTGCCTTCTACGAACTCTGTGGCCCTCCCCAGCCCCTGCTCCAGCTTCCTTTTCCTATGGCAACTCTTGAACCTCTACTCCTTACTGTGATTAGTTAGTACTATTTTTTTGTCTATCCTGAGCTTGTTAGGAACAGGCTGTGGCACCAATGATTCATGCTGTTAGGTTAAACGCGGCGGGTCCTTCTCATTCAGAATGGGTTTGCTCTACAATCTGATCAGCTACTCTGACGATCTCTTTCCTGGGCCCCAGCTGCAGGCTCAGGAACACGGTGTGACCCACACACTTTGCAAATCATAATCCCAAGTCTTTTCGGGGCTGGGATGTCTACTCTTCATTCTGCCTTTGGTTTCCTTCGTATAACTCATCCCAGGTAAACATCAAACTAGAGGCTGTGGCCCCTGCCAAATGGATTATTGGATGTCTATACCACTGTGTCCTGTAATTGCCTGTTTCCTTGTCTGTCTCCCTCAGAAAACTGGGGGTTGGTAGATTGCTTTATTGCTCCATAATGATAAATATGAATAATATGCCAAGAAATATGAGTCAAAGGATTTTCTGAAAGGGAGGGATCAGAACCTTTCCAGGCTAAACTTCTTTTATGAGTTGCCCTGGCCTAGACTGACAAGGAGCAGTTCCCCCATGTTCCTTTGCTCTGCGTCATCACGTGCTGACTTTCCAGAGTGCCCATTGTTGCTGACTGGATGCATTCAGTGGTCAGGTCTCAGGTCACCTGGTGTCTGTAACCGTTTTCTGGCTGCTCAGGCAGGGCCCTGGCATTGCCACTAGGCAGCACGTAGCATGGATCTCCACGGTAGTCACACTGACTATCTTTGTCTCTGACCTGCTTGCCCAGGTCCAACCTGCACATGCTCACTGTTTACCTGCCTTAGAGGATCAAAATGGGCAGTGCCTGACCAAGGGAAGGTAACCACTCCTGCACACACTATGAGCTAAGGAACACACCAACTGCCCTCAAGAGTCTCGCAGCCCCACGCGATGCAGCATCTCATTCTAACAGGTAAATTAACAGGAATCAAAGGCAACTGAAGGTCTAGTCTCAAGCCTCCAAGCACTCTTAACCTTTTGATATTTTCTTTTTCTTAGAGGTGGGTTATATAAGCTCTGTCCTGGCTAGCCTCAGATCACATTCATCTCTGTGCTGTCTCCTGGCCCTGGCATTATACTGTTTACCTCAGAACCCGAAAAGGCATTTGTTGTGACAAATGGAAAAGTGATGGCACTCAGTCTGCATGCAGCACCATAGGTGCTGTTCAGAAGTTCAGGTGCATGTCTGTACTCTAAGCAACTGCTCTTAGGAAAACTAACATTACTTACTCCTTTTTTTCTGGTGATGATGGCAAGTTTCCTAATGAAATATGAATCGAACAGACCCTAGCTATGATGTGATTAGGGGTCAATGCTCAAACATTATACTGTTAAGTTCACAGACTCCACCCCAATATCTCCAGCCAAAAGCATACCAGCACACTTAATTCTCAGCAGATGTTTTGAGAACATAAAACACACAGGGACCTGGATGAAGAATGGGGGTGATCTAGGTTGAACACGGGAAGTGGATTCCTTCTCTTGCTTTCTGGAACTCCCTGTTGTTCTCACTGTCTCCCTGCCTCACTGGCCAGCTTTCCCAAGCTCCCTTGCTGGTTTCCCTTTTCCATGTTTTCTGAAGGTTGGGGCTCACCAGGACCCCTCTTTCATCTCTAATAGTTGCCTTGGTGGCCTTGGCACTGGGGATTTAAATCTGTAGATGATGATTCCTACCTTTATCTCCAGCCATCATCTCTCTCCATTCCAGATTCCTTGATCTCAGCAGCTAGGTGACTGCAGCAGAGAAGTGTAAAAATGCGTCATAATGAAGGAGGACTTATGCACCAGGATCCAGAGTTGAAACTGTTAGAATATGAGCCCTTTGAGATCAGGGACTGCTTGCTTACCGAGACCTATATACTTAGTACCTTGAATTATGCCTAGAGCTCAACAAATACTTGTGAAGTGAAAGGAGAATACTTGGTTATTGGACTTCTGAGAATGTTTTTTTTATGCTACTGAGATACAGAATCACCCAAGGGTAACATTAGCTCAAATTATTCAGCAACTTTCTCAAGGAGCATCTGAAAACACTAGGAACCTGAGAAGACATTTTCAGGAGGGTGGTCTGGGCTGTACCATCTCCCCGACTTTCCCAGTCCACCCTGGTCAAGGTTAGACAGTTATACTTCAACAGTAAGAGTTTCTATCTCAATATCACTGCATTCTAATAAGATGACTTGATGGTAAAATGGTGCAAAAGGCACAAAAACCACAAATGACACCTCACCTAACAGGATAGGTGCAGATTACTTGAGCAGATGAGAGTTCAGTTTGAGTTCAAAGCATTGAATTATGATTGTCATTGTGATGAGTTAATAGAAAGACAAAAATGAGAGTTGTATACAGTACTATGAATAAACATTAATTGCAATCATCATTATCTCTACATAATTACAGAAATGGATTTTGGTTGGCTGATTGGGAGAAAAGGAAGCTGAAAATTGATAGGAAATATAAGCATCTTATCTGCAGAGAGTGCAGTGCAGAGATGCTAGATATCCTGAAAGCAACCAGAACAGTAGAGAAGATTTCCTAGACCCCAGCAGATTACAGAGACCATGGTGCCACCTATGGCAGCCAAGACACTAAAATAGCCCCAAAGACAGCTCCACATCCCAAACAAAAGACACTGGCCTGACTCAAACATCCCAAAGGAATGGCAACACCCTAAGAATGAAATCCAACCTGCCCCCTTAGACATACTTAACAAGCTACCCAGGGTACCTTGTGAGTTACTAGAATGTGAGAAGTCCCTTGGTTCAATAGAAATGATCCACAGCAGTGAAGATATGTGTACTTTATGTTTTGTAATCCATTGAGTGTCTCTTAAAACACTGTGAACTATTACTCAAAGACAATACAACAATACTGGGATCTCTCATTTGGGGACTGGTTTCTCTGTTATGTTTACCAGCCAAAGGGAAAGTAAGTCCTACGTGCAGAGGGGAGACTGAGATGCCCACCTGAGAGACAGGAGGCTGGGGGTGGGTAGTGCCATGCACCAAATAGAGTTGAAACTTTGTGATTAATGTGCTGCCTAGTGAGTCTCAATGTCTTAATCTATAAAATAGGAAACATCTCTACTAACCGCAGGTTTTAAGAATAAAACTATGACACCTAATTTGATGCTCAATAAATATTTACAGAATGAGTAACACTGAATGATTAGATAAAGGATAAAAGGGGCACAGGTTGAATGCCCCTTCCTCAAAATGCTTGGGACTAAGCTGCTTTGGCAACTATCACACATCCAAAATTTTGAAATTTTGTTTTGGTTTTAGGTTTTGACTTTGGAATATTCATATAGATATTAGTGGTTGGACATGGAAATCTAATACCTGAAATTTCCCAGTGCTTAATGTCAGTGTTTAAAGAAGCTTCAGCTTTTGAAGCACCTCAGATTTTAGATTTTTTATTAAGGATACTTAATGCGAACTTAGAAAGTATCTGTTGTGTAATAGTGTTCTGGCATATATTAAGAGCAAGCTCAACTCTTTTTTTTTTCTCTCCATCCTTAAAACCCAATCAAGGACTCACCTGTTTCTACGGTGTAAATATCCCCTCAAATGTGTTTTCAAGCCGCCCTAGTACTAGCAACATTAGGTTAGGACATGGGCGGAGAGGCACATGGGTGTTTCTGGTGAGCAAAAGAGAGGTCCAGCATGTGCACGTCTTTTGGCTGTTACCAGCCATCAGTCTAGCAAATCGGGATGTAGGGTAGTTGGTGACATGAGCTAAATGACTATCTTGAGCTACCACATTGAGAAAGGCATTGACAAACTGTGATGTCAGAAACGGAAAATACCCATTGCAAGGACCAGGTCAGTCATCCATTCAATTTTATCTTATCTGGAAGGAAAATTATGCTTATCGCTGCAAAGCTACAATTCCATTTAAAATCTTTGGCAGCAATATTATGAAACCATCTATTATTCCAAGAAGCTGTTCCTGTTTCTCTATAAAATACAATGTGACCTGTATCCTCCTGAAAAGGTTGCAGCTGATACTGAAGAATGAGAAAAAGACATGACTTAGAGAATAGCTTAAAGGAAGACTATACTTTCATTTTTGATGAAATTCTAATACTCTAAATACACACAAAAAACAAAGAATATAATCTGAATTTATAGAACTATGAATATTTTTGCTAAAGAATTAATAATATGCAATTTTGTTCTTTCAGGAAATTTTGAAAGATTTCAATTGCTGGTATTTTTTTCCTTCTCTTCTTTTATTTCTCCTTCCTTCCCTCTAAAGCTTTTCCTTGAATGACTTTTTACATAAAATCTAAACTTTTAATGTCTCATCTCCTTATTTAAAAATTTCTCCAAAAGATTAGCTACCTAAATTTTAAAACAATTCCCCAAAGCTGTCAAATGGAATTTAATTTCCCTTTCTTTCTTTTGAAAACACCACAACATCCAGTAACAATGGTAGCTGAATGATAAGATCCTATTACAGGCAAGAATCTAGCTCACAGTAACTCACTATCCCGGATGGGGCAAGGAGCAATTTTCTGGATACATTTATTTAAATTTTTTTCTACGCCTTTTTGAAGCTGCTGCCTTTGTTTTGTTATTTTCAGTTCACCTTTGGAAAGGCCTGCTGGGCACCTAACATTCCCTTAGGAAAAAGAGAATGCTGTCCTAAAGACTTTGTCTTCAGCCAGAAAATCAGCCACATTCCCGAGCTGGCAAACAATATGGTACATTGGAAGTTCAGAATTGGAAGAAATTTCTTGAGGATGTTAATAGGTAGCAGGAGAAATATTCTCTGCCATTTCTGCTTGTCTTCAATGCTAAGAAGTCTAAGTACTTTAGGGGCTAGAGAAATGGTTCAGCAGTTAAGAGCACTCACTACTCTTGTAGAGGACCCAGGTTTAGTTCCCAGCATTCATGAGGCAGCTATCACACATCCTTAATTCCAGTTCCAGTGGATCCAATGCCCTCTTCTGGCCTCTGTAAACACTGCATGCACATGATACACTTACATATACGCAGGCAAAATATTCACACACATAAAATCCTTTAAGAAGGTATATTTATTTAATTTATTTGTTTTTGTGTGTGTGTGCTGAGGATTGAACTTGGGGCCTTATAAACACCTGATCACTGAACTGCATTCCTAGCCAAAGAAACCTGAGTATTTTAAATGAAAATGCAAAAGAAACCTCTGATAATATGGAAAATTAAAATCTAGATTTCCTGATAAATCTTAGTGTGATACTTTTTTCTGTAAATCATCTTCTCCTAATAAAGAGAAGATCAGAGATATGTACAGACCATTCCCCAACATCACTTCATTCTACTCATTGTGTTGACATTTCCCTAACATTTAAAAAATTAGTGCATTTTAACTAATGGCTTCTGGGAGGGGAGAGTTCGTCTCTTTCAAGGATGTGTTAACCAGGCTCCAGTGGATAAACCTACACTAAACGACACTTGGGGGACACAAATTAGACTCTATGGAGCCTATCTATCTATCCTTTCCATATACTACATATGTATGTTTTATATATATAATAGAGTATACTAAATAGGATGGGGGCAGTAAAGAAGTACAGATACCATAAAATTGTATTGTATGAAAATTGAAAAATTCAATAAAAATGTATTGCACTTTTCATGGTGTAGATTTCATGGTTACCTCTTTCTTTTCTAAAGATAGCACACTGGGACTCAAACAACCTTATCACAAGTCCTGACTCTTAGGTTTATCTATTAGTCCAGGGAAAGTTACTTAATATTTCTAAGTCTCAGCTTTCTATTGTATAAAATGGGAATGAGACTATTTACCATGTGGATGAGTGCATTAAATAAAATAATGACTGTGAACCATAATGCACTGCCTGGCAGTAAGCAACCAAGACAATTTAATAAGATAATAACAGCTTTTATTGATATTTTTAAAACAACAATGTGCTGGGGCTATAGGAAATAAAAACACAAAAAAGTTTTATTTTTATTTATGTGTATATGTGTGCCATATGTGTGTATGCCAGGTGTGTGCAGGTGCCCAAGAAATCCAGAAAGGGTGTCAGATTTCCTGAAACTGGAGTTACAGGTAGTTGTGAACCACTCAGTGTGGATATTGGGAACCAAACTTGAGTCCTCTGGAAGAGCAACAAGTGTTTTTTCTATCCTCTCTTATTCTTTTTTTTTAATGAATATTTTTATTGAGTTTTTGTGCATTTCATACAATATATCTCAATATATCTTAATCGTGTTTAGATCCCCTCCCCCACTGACACTCCCTTATAGCTCCCCCACCAGACTTCAAGTATTCTGTCATATATGTTAAGCCTAGCTGATCAAGCATTTGTACCCAGATGTCCCTTGGTACAAGTTCATCCACTGGAGCCTGTTCAGCCTGTCTAGAGTCACCCCTAAAGAAAATAAACTCTCCCTTACCCAGAAGTAATCAGTTGCCAATAGTTCCTCAGCTAAGTTTTGAGTCTGCTGCCCATTTCCCCAGTTCTATGATGGGCTTTTTGTCTCATTGAGTCAGCATGGGTATTCTGCCTGGTCACCATTGCTGTAAGTTTATCTGATCAAGTTTCCAGGGACCTGGAAGCCTTTTTCTTATGCTCTGTACCTTAATGGCTGAGTTCTAAATAGTTTCTTGACTTCAGTGTTTGTATTTTTATTTTATATGTATGAGTGCTTTGTCTATGCGTATGTAAGTGCACCATATGCAAAGGAGGCCAGAAGAGGGCATTAGATCCCCTGAAACTGGAAAGATGAAGAGTCATTAGCTGCCATGTGGGTGCTAGGAACCAAACTCAGATTCTCTGTCAGACCAGTTGGTCATCTCAACCACTGAATCACCTTTCTAACCCTAAAGATTTGGTTTTCTGGTATTTCAAATGAGAGAAAGGCTACAGTTTTGCTTTTCAGGGCTTTTGCAGTGCCAGAGCCCTTAGCTGTGTGATGTGCATTCAGAAAGCACTCGTTAAATGTTAGTACTGCTCTTAGTTACCACACAAGTTCTCAGAAACACCTAGGATTCTCACAGTTACTACCCACTTGCCACCTGTCAGTGTAAACATTTATAAATTAACCCTGCGGCAAACTGAACACCATCTTAAACATCATCTGTATTGACTGAAATACAGTATATAAAGAACTGTGGGGCTAAGGTCTAGCTCAGCAGTAGAGTACATTCTACCTAGAACATAGCTCCGAAGTTTCACCCCAGCATGAGGGGGGGGGGAGAGAGAGAGAGAGAGAGAGAGAGAGAGAGAGAGGATAAAAATAGAATTGTGGCATTTCTGTGAATTTAAAGCTTTCAAGAGCACTCACTTGTTTACCTAAGCAAAGCCTCAGGAAATGATTTGAAAAGTAGAGGAATTTTGTGTAATGGACTCTGAGAATCTACAAGCAAAACAAATTCACAAGAGATTAGAACTCAAAGACACTGCAAGAATTAAATGAAATGAGTCAGAAACATAGCTAGAGGGGCTGGGGAGCTCGCTCAGTTCATCAGTTAAGAGCACTGGGCTGCTTTTACAGAGGATGGGGGTTCAATTCCCAGCACCCACATGGCAACTGACAACTGCTGGTAACTTCAGTTTCAGGGACTCTGACTTGTTTTTCTGACCTCTGCTGGTACTGCACCACATGGATGCCCTTACAGACATGCAGGCAATACAGCCATTCACATAAAATAAAAATACTAAATAAAATACTAGAAAAACTCTGGAGAAGGAAAGTAGAAAAGAGGAGATTTCAGAAAGGACCCAAGAGTTATACAGACCCTGTGAGGATTAACAGTAGTGAAGGCTTCTGGGAGAAGAGCAGAAAGCACAGGGTTGCCTCCCCACTCTCAAAATACAGAAATCTAAAGTTTTTTATCTGATTTTTTTTACAACATTTTGGTGTATCTAGAGAAATTTTAAAACTCTTTAAAACTCTGTACAAATGAAACGTGAAAATCCAAGACAAACTGAGAAAAAACAGCTTTCTTAGAATGCACAGCTATTACAAAAACTTGGGGACTTTTGCTATAAATTGGTCATCAAAATGAGCTAGCAATGCTGGGCGTGCTGGCACACACCTTTAATCCCAGCACTCAGGAGACAGAGGCAGGCAGATATCTGCGAGATCAAGGCCAGCCTGGTCTACATAGTGAGCTCTAGGCCAGCTGGGGCTATGGGAGACCCCGTCTTAAAAAAAAAAAAAGCAATGAGAAAGTAAAGCGACAGAACCAAAATGTACTGACCTCTGCCATTGAAAAGATATTATTTGAGCCTTACAATTTGTTAGGATGGAAATATTTTCATTTTTCAGATGGAAAAGCACAACCAAAGAGGATAACGAGTTTGCTCTTGGCTGCAGAGCTAGGCAAGGGGGAATTCCTAGTTCTCAAAACTCAGCACAGGTGACCCTGGGAGAGCCTGCAGATTCTCAGGTGTGCAGGGCTCCAAGGCTTGGCTGCCTAGTCCCAGGAGTGTGAGTAAGGCCACGCCTCCCATAGCAGATCCCGAAACTTGACTCAAAGATTCCCCCAAGCCTAGCTCAACCTGGTCTCAACTGCAGTGTCTAGAAGTTTCCCCTCACTGTCACGTCTTCATTCCCCGCTGTGGTCAGACTTGAATCGCATTCTTGACTCTCGTAGGTTTTTCGGCTCTCTCTCACAGGTGCTTCCTCCTAGGCACTCCCTACCCCAGAACCTTTATCCAGACGGTGGGAATGCCTCCCTGAGACATGGCTCACCTGATCTCGCTGCTTGATCCGTTTGTAAATGTATTCAGCAAATGGGTTTCGTGGAATAAACTTTCCATCTCCTGCCGAGACGTTGAAAGTGCCTGCTTCATATACTACTCTGCCCCTTGAAACGGTCACCAGGGTTACTCCATGACAAACCATGCCCTCGAAGATGTTGAAGTTAACAGCCTGATGATGAGTTTTGGCTGAGATCCTCCTGTGTTGGTAAAGCCAAAACAAGCCCTGAGTCATTATGGCTTATTAAGTAATTATGGAGTACTAAGAGGGATGACTTAAAAGAAAAGTTAACAACTGTGTTAGGCAGGCCTCCATCACTATAACAGGTGACTTCCAGAACAGAGGAGAGTATTAGCACTTTATAACAAACTCATTACATTTTTGAAGCGAAGACCTGAAGATCCCCTATAAGGGTTAGGGATGCAGTGAGTTGGGAAAGGGCATTATCTTTGTGGTTGAGGGATTTTTTTTTCAAGTATTTCAAAAAACTGCATATTTTTTTTCACACTTTAGTGTGAAAAAGTTCTGAGACTTTCTAAAAACACAGATGGGTCGGACAAGCATGCTGACCCGGTTCTTCAGAACTTTGGTTTGGAGTAGAGGCAGTGCTGTGAGCTCAATTATTCTTCCAAATCCCACTGACACCCCGCCTTCCCAGGGGGCACTGCTATTTGATAATTATCAAACTGAATTTGGTAGTTATCATGGAAAAATACATTTTGAAAACTTTTTCCTCACATATGGCAACATTTGAAATTTGAGAACAATTTGAACAGATATGTTAAAAAATTAACATTCTATTTATGTATTTGCATATTCATCATCACTCCCATTAGCTTATTTTTATTTTTTGACACTGGCAGATAAAACAATGCATTTGCTGTGGGTAAAATGTTATTTTGAAGTATGTAAATATTGTGGAATGACTAAATGGCTAATTAACAGATATATTATCTCACAAAGCTATCATTTTCCTAGGAAAAATATGTTATATCTACTCTTTTAACATTTTTCAGGAATACAATGAATTCAGTCACTATGCTGTATAATTGTGTTCTTGAACTTATTCTTTTCTCAACTACAATTTTATAACCCAATATTTCCCAACCAACCAGGCTCTAATAACCATTTTAATCTTCTATGAGATCAACATTTTATTACTATTATTTGAGACAAGGTTCCAGACTGGTCTCTCTTTTTAATTAATTAATTAGTTAATTAATGTGGTGTGTGTGTGTGAACATGTGTGTGCACATGCATGTGTGTACTATAGAACATATGTAAAAGTTAGAGGACAACTTGTGAGAGTTGGTTCTTTTCTTCTACCTTGGGAATCGAATTCAGGTAGTCAGTCTTGGTGGCAAGCACCTTTACTTACTGAGCACCTTACCCATCCTAGGCCTTTAATTCTTGATCCTCCTGCCTCTGCCTTCTGAGAGGAGAGATCATAGACATACACCATCATGCCCAAGGAAATTAACTTTTTCTGTTCCATATACTGAAATATTCAGCATTGTCTTTCTGTGGCCTGGTTTATCTCACATAGCATACTATCTTCCAGGTTGCCCACGTTGCTTCAAGCAACGTATTTAATTTGTTTTTGTTGCTGAGTACTATTCCATAATGCTTGAACACATTATTCACTGGTAGTCACATAGGTTGATTCTGTACCTTGGCTATTTTGTGATATTTTTAAGTATACAGGAATATAGAGTTTCTTGGACATACTGATTTCATTTCCCTTTGGATATAGTGACATTTCTTTATTTCAGCAGCTTATTAATGCTTTCCAATCTTACAATACAACTTATTAAAGTCTGAGTATTTGGAAATGTCGGTGCCTTATTACTTGAAGTCACATTAACCAAAGAAAAGACTCTAGTAGCATTGATTAACACGAGCAGAATCTGATGTCTAGTAGTTTCTGTAATCCCATTTAGTAGCAGAATAGAGAAATACCCAGCTAAAATCCTCAAGGCTGAATCTAAGCAAGAGCAACCTGAAGAGCTCTCAGATGCTACTTTGGGAAGCAGAGCTAGGAGCCTCTAATTGTTGTATACTGGAATCCTTGAAATGGACATAACATTGGCCCAATACCTGTTTCTGGGCTCCTGCATGCAGCTGCTTACTGGTTTCCAGGTCTAACGTGCCCAAAGAGATACTTTGCAATACCACTCACTTGACTTTGTTTCTCAGACCATCATCAAGCCTTCCCACGTGTTTGCCTCTCTACTGTGTCCATTTAGTGCCACAACTCCATCACCAGTCCATGACTCTTCACCTGTTTCTGGTCTCTTTACTTCTCCACTTCCCCTCTACCCTCTCAGAAAAGCCTCTCACAGTCATCTTTTTAAGATGAAAATCAGACCATGTCCCTCTCCTGCTTGAAATATGCAGTGTTCCAATGTGCTCCCTGAGGTCAAGTAACTATTTAAAAAGCACAGATGTAATCATAATAATGGCAGCAAAGAATCTGTTTGCAATGGGGATATCCGCCATGGAAAAAAGGGATGCCTCCAGTATTCTAGGAGAGAGTTAATAGCACAGCTTCCTAAACTATGGGTCACAACCCCATGTGGGTTCACATAATTGAATGTGCAGACAGTGAAAAATTTGACAACAGTGAGAGCTTTCTGAACACACAAGGGACAGAATTCCTTCAAAATCAAACACATAATGGATCTTAGGTGTTTCTAGCAGAGCTTGCCCATGCTGCACGTTGCCATTGCCACCTTGGTCTAAACACCTGCACTTTGTGTTAGACATGCTACCACACCAAATAATGCAATGGGTGCTGCCTGAAACACCTCAGCTCAGATTCAAGGCTACTGCATGCTATGAATTGTGGTGTTTTTACTGGACTTACAAAGCTTTCTCTTAGGGAAACATGATGGATTCATTACAGAAAACAAATACTAAACATTTTCTTTCCATCATTCCTCAGCATGTAAGAATCCAATTATTATGTCTTTGGATTGAATTGCGTTAGAATGTTCAATTTTAAAAGTTCCTGTTGAATTGCTGACCTGAGTCTCACAAAGAAATCATTAAATGAATCTTGGATCAGGATTAGGACAGAATTTCCCACAATTTCTGAACTAGTCTTAAGCATATTGCTGCCATATTTATGTGAAGCGGCATTCTCAGCACTGACAATCGTAAAACCCTTTGTTTTCCTTAAGTCACTTTGGTCAGGGTATTTTTATCACAGCAACAAGAAAGTTACCACTACACTAGTCAAATGTTCTTTGAGATTATTTAATCTCTCAAAACCTCAATTTATTTACCTGCAAAACAAGGAAGACACTATCTGCCTTGAAAGGCACTGTAAAGCTTAAATTAGGACTTCTTAATCTTTTCCATTTGCAACTCCTGTTTTCCTGAGAAACTTTATGTGACTTTAAGTATACAGTTATACAAATCAGGCATTTATTGTTAATCAATCATACAGAAATTTATTTGAAAAATTTTTTACATTTATTTATTTATTTTGTGTGCTGGTATATATGTGTCACAATACGCATGTGGAAGTCAGAGAACTCCTTGCAGGAGTCAGTTCTCTCCTTCCACTAGGTGCATCCTGAAATTGAACTCGGGTCATCAGTTGTGGCAGCAAGTGCCTTTACCTGCTAAGCCAACTTGCTGGGCCAGAAATTTATTTTAAAATAATTCTTTGGTATATATCGCATTTTATCACTTATTAAATATGAAAGCAGATTTGCATACTAATGTGATGAATGTGCTTTTTGATACATAAGGAATTAAATCTTGCAGAATATTTGACATTACAGAATATAAAGCACCTTCAAAACTTTTCAGAGTTTACTGATAAATTAACTTAATCTAGATAGGCCTTCACAGGCTGGCCCAGAGGCTAATCTAATTTAGGTAATGCCTCTCAAGTATGCCCAGAGGATTGCCTTTTAGGTGATTCCAGAGTCTGCCAAGTTCACAGTTGGTATTAACCATCACAACTAGTTTGATGAAACTGTGATTTTTAACATGTTGAAGTTTTAGAATAAAAACGACTTTGGTATGATAGATTTTTGTTACTATCACAAATAGAAGATATGCAATCTTAGATATGCAACCTTTTGAGGCTGACTTCTTTCTGTCTGTAAATCCTTTGAGATTCACTCAAATTGCTACATGATTCAATGATTCATTCTTTGTTGCTGAGTAGTATTTCATTGCACACTTGCATCCCAATGTGTGATGTGATCAGCCACCGAAGGACAGTTGAAGCCGTCAACAAACGAAAGGGGAGCTGCTGTAAGCACTGGATACATGTTTGCTGTGAACAAATCTCTGCTCTAAAGATCCAAGAGTGAAATTGGGTCATATTGTACATGTATGATACAAGACAATACTCACAGATATGAGGAAAGTTTTAAAAGATCACTGCTGAGTAGGAAAAAAAATACAAATACAAGAATAATTTCAAATACTGAGGTATTTCAAGTATATTGAAATATACTGAATATATATACTGAAGGTATATTCAAATCCAGGCATTAAAGAGAATGAAGATACGTAGTACAGAATGCATCATGAGGAAATACGTGTTGATGATTTTTAAAAAGAAAATATAAAGCCAAGCATGGTGACATACACCTTTAGTCCCAGCACTTGGGAGGCAGAATCAGGTGGATCTCTGTGAGATCCAGGCCAGCCTGGTCTATATAGTGAGTTCCAGGCCAGCTGGGGCTTCAGGGAGACCCTGTCTTGAAAGGGAAAAAACAAAACAAAACAACAGCAGGAAAATACAGAGGAAGGTCAGACTTTCAGGTTATGGTGCCTTCTTATGGCTATTATAGTAAGGTCAAAATTCCCACAGCCTGGGTGCCACCTTCCTATACTCGATGGTTACAAGGACAGCAGGAATTCTGTAGCAGTAGGTTGTTGGGTAAAGGTTCTTAGACTGGTGCTTACCAGCAAAACTGGGTTACCCTTGGACCCTGGTGAACTTAACAGGTGAGGACTTCTTGCATTCCTAACAATGAGGGCCAGAGAAAATTAAAAACCAGGTCCCAAGCTTTTACCAGTTGATAAAACTAGTAAAGGCAAACTTGAAAACAAGCTTAAACATTATGCAACTGAAGCAACAGAGCACCTTAAAAAGTGCCAGAAGTAACAGAGGAGACTAAGGCAGGTTATAAGAGATGCTGCTTCCAAGAAGCCCATTCCACTGGAGAACCCAAAGGACAAATAAATGGTCATTTAAAAGGATCACAAGGGAAGAGGATGAAGCCCATCCTTTAGATAGGATGGATGGAAGGTGATGAAGAACTTAAAAGCATCCTTTTTCATGTGAGATCATTTTTCTAGGTTAGTCTTCATCTGAGTTAAAATCCTACCTGTAAAAACTGTTACAAACTTGGAGCTGAGTTTTACTTAGTATTTACAGAGACATTTAGGTTGGGACCATTTTTTGCAAAGAGTTAGTTCTGCTATCAAATTTATTTTGCAAATAAAGAAAGGTTATAAATGAGTCAAAAAAGGTATTTGGACTAATGCATTAGTAAAGTTGTTATCTGAAGAAGGTGGAAATGAAGAGAAATTCATGTAGAAACGACTTTGTGAAATACAGGAGTGAGGGCAAGGAGAGAAAATGCTAAGGTGGGATTGCCTAACACTCTGAGAAAAATACTGTAAGAGAAGAAGTAAGGTCTACACGCAGCGACTGTCACTGTGAGATCGCTAACTATTGGAAAGCTAATACATCACTATTTTCCAATGGCTATTCAATAGAATGTTAGGCATTTATGAAAAACTAGAAAGGACTAAGACCATTCTGGGGCAGCCAAAATATTTTTTAACATTAAATGGAAAACAACAAACTCTCTTGAGTGTTTACAGTACGTCTACAAGGAAAACATACACTTGTGGACAAGTGTGAAAGGAACTGAGAGGAGGTGGATCTGGGAGCTTCAAAGGACCCTGACACAGCCAAACATCCAATCAGATTTCTCTGCTTCAGAACAAATAAAGGTCATTACTTTTACTTTCTCAGCCTCAGGGTTAGTGAGAGAAAGAGGACAATTAGGCAATCTGTAAGAGATTCTTTACAACAAGGCATTATGTAAATGAAGCTAAATTAACACAGGATGTAAATTCTCAACATTTTCACCAGCATCTAAAGGAATTGCTTCCACTTTCACGTCCTGTTGGAAGGTGTGTGACAGGGTGTCATCCTTCCAGCAGGAGCTAATCCTGCGTTTTTGAGTTCATACTTCTGCATCTTTGCACTTTTCCATTCTCTTTACAGGAAGGCCCTCCTCACTTCTGCCCCTCCCCTCCCTGAAACTCGCCAGCGCTTTGTTCTCACAAGGAGATGATAAAGGGGGGCGGTTGATGGACAGGCCAACTGTCCTGATTTAATGATCGCACAATACTTACACATCATCAAATATCACACTGTATCCCAAGAATAGCTACAATTGTTATGAATAACAAAAAGAACTATGGACCCAGAAGCCAACCCTCATGATCTAGCAAAAAATGATCTGAGCATTTCCTCTTCTGTCATTTCACATCATCCAGGTTTTGTTTTGTTTCATTTTTATTTCTGCAGTCCTAGGGATGGAGCTTGGGCAAGCACTCTACCACTGCACTACACACCCAACTTCAATCCAAGTATAGTATAAGGATCTCTTGAACAGGCTCTTTAACTAATGTACATCCTAGAGTCATAGACCTGATTGTTGGATGCTCACAACGCATAGTATGTGCTTTTTAAATCTGAAAAGGCCAAACAAAGGAATTGCAGCATTTTCTTCCTGTCCAGTCAGATCAGTTTCATTTCTTATCCTCTGTGACACAACTGTGTTGTAGAAACAGCATTGAATTAAACAAGTTAGCATGCAGTCGAGAAGTTCTGTTGAGTTCTAAACATTTTTGTAAGTGTGAACATGTTAATTAGTAATTAAATAAATAAAACTGCCATTTTTATCATTTTAGTTGTATCTTATCAATGTATATGACACACCTGTTCATTGATGCCTAGCAGTACTCCAATAATGTTATCAGCCATAAGTATACAGTTAAATATTTTTCCTTCATTCTCCAATGATAATTCTGATAGAGCTGTTTAAAAACTTACCTAAGGTTCACATAATTCAATCTCTAGTGAAACTCTGGGAGGAACAGCTTTGGAGTATAGTATTGTATGTATAACTTCACTCTTGGTTATTTTTCTGTCGCCCGACCAAAGCAACTTAAGGAAGAAGGGACTCATTTTACCTCTGGGACTGTGACAAAATCTTCTTTCATGACTACGTTAAAAGTATGTATCTGAGGTCTTTCTTGAATGCCAAGTCTGAGCCCACTCAGTCTGTGGGCTGTCCCCGAGAGAGCCTGAACACCCATGAGTATTATGCATGGTCTTTCAGCCCCATCTACCACGGTTCCCGAGGCACATGGAAACAGTCCATCCTTCTCTAAATGACTCCCTGTGTCTTTATTTCACTACCATGTGACCTCCCTTCAGACGTTTATGTTTCCAGAAGATGCTACCTGTGGTGTGAAGGTCAAAGCTAAGCTTATAATTTCCCTTGCCAACCTGGTAGATCCCATGTGATAGAATAAGAGGACAGCACTTTGAATGCCAGTAGGGCAAGGAGGACACAGCAGTGACACACGTGCCCAGGCTCTGACTACAAGGGAGTCAGCTAAAGGCAATTCAGGATGAGGTCAGTGAACCGGGAGAAAACTAGGGGAGGCCTCCTGTGTGTCGTGTGTCGGAAGCACGTTCAGCTCTTCCGTGGGTCTTACCCACTAGCGCCTCCTCAGACACGCCAGGGGCAGACTGCAGCTTTATCCCTGAGCACTTGTCTCTCTTCTTCTTAGGTAGAACCCAGTTTTCCTTTAAGAAATTTCTTTTCCTCATTGAAGATAATTTGGTGAGGCTCTTAGTTATGGTCTTCCATAACCAGGAGATGGGCAGGTGTTCTTCTTTCCCAAGGCCTAGAATCCTTGGCTGTGACATAAATGAAAATGATTGGAGGGTGAACCCCAGACACAGACCATGTGCTGCTACGGGGAGCTCTGTGCTGCCCGGGACTCTGTTCTCCCAAAGTAGCAGTAGTGGCTGAGCCTCTGATTTCCTTGTGTGAGGAGCTAAATCCTTGATAAGCAAACAGGTTCACTAAAGCCTAGTAAAGATGACCTACTTCTGTTTTCTCGGCCTCTGGAAGGAAGGCCTTAGTTTTAACTCCAACAAGGCCCCTTCATCTGACCTGCTTAGAGTCGTATAGCTTGGACAACTCAGCTTGGAGATATGACCTATCAGCACCCACTTCTTTGTTTAAGTTGCAATCCAAAATTAGGGGGAAGAAAACCACTGAAACCCTTAAAACTCAGGCCGTTCCCAGAGGCATGAGATTTTGGTTTCCAAGTCCCCTTTCTGCTCATGGAGAACTTCATCTTTTGCTATGAATGTGTGCATGCACGTGTGATTCTTTATCTGTATGGATGCATTCTTTGTCTTTCTATAAAAGTCTGTTTGACTGTTGCTCTCCGCTAGTCTGGGATTTTACCTCCCTTTTAATTCCTCTATTGGATGAGAAAATGAACTCAACAATACCCTAGACTGATGATGCCATCACAGCAATCTTTCCACAGAGTATGTCTTTACTTCAGTGAGCACGGTTGGTTACTATGGCTTGCAGTCAAAGACTGTGACAGAGACTTTGTCATTGAGAGGTCAATTCTGTTAATGAAGAGCCCATGCATGCCATACTGATCACAGCACAACTCACAACAGCTGTGTTACAGAATCAGCCTCAGTATCTATCAACAGATGAACAGGTCCAGAAAATGTGGGATATTTGTACAATGGAGTATTATGCAGCCATAAAGAAGAACAAATACTATCAATTGCAACAAAATGGATAGAGGGCATTATACTAGGCAAAAAAAAAAAAAAAAGTCCAGCACAGAAAAACAAGTACCAGATATCCTGCCTTACATGTGAAGTTTTAAAAAAGAGAGTTAAAAGCTCTCATAGCTTTGGAAAGCACTATGCAAGCTGCTAAGGGAGAACATCAATCAATGGTCCAACTCCAACTTTAAGGCCTAATAATTACATCAGTGACTGGCATAGAAAACTATATTGGGACAATTAGTGGTACTTTTATCTTGGGGGGTTATCAACACAAAAATTCAATAAATTTTACAAAAAATAAAAAAGAAGAAGAAAGAAAGTTGACCTGAAAATAGAATAGTAATTATTTTTAAAAACTGGGAAAGTGCAGGCAGGGGAAAACCTGAGGTTGAATTTGATCGATACTGGCCGTATAGATAGAGCAAACATTACACCAAACACCACTTATCTGTACAATGTGCTGTGATTTTTAAAAGGATTGCATGAATGTTTTTGAGGCAGAGTCTGAAAGGTCTGTAACTCAAAAAGGACAGAAAAGGTAGTTTCAACTAAATCTACCTACAGGACAAATAGGAAATAGAAATGCGGAGCGATGTTCTCCTTATATCTGCGAGAAAAGATCAGAAAGGGGCATTGTCAAGTATTTTTCAACTCTTACAACAAGAAAAGTAATAATTTTCCTATCCTCCTCCACCCAATAGCTATCTCCACTACAGGTCTTTCCCTAAGGTAACAGGAAGAACTCAGTGATTAATATCTTTCTTTCCCTGCAGTGAGTTGGCTGGCTCCTCATTAGCAGATTCTCAGAGCAGTTGTCCCTTCTGGTCACTCTGCTCCAAGGGAAGCCACTCTTTGTCAAACTTACCCTGAGCCAGGGAATGTCACTGCTTTCTACTGAGCCCCAATTACAGTACACATACATATACTTAAGGCTGATGACACTGACAGCGAAGCAAAGGTCCCAAGATAACATTAAGTAAGTTGTTTTCTGACTTAGTCAATCGTTTTGATACCACTCCCATCACAGCTGCAAAAAAAAAAAAGAAAAAAAAACATTCTGTCCTTTTGCAAATAGTTTTCTATCAAAGAGCTGTGTGCTCTTAGAGAGGAGGAAATCACTGAAGCAAAGCCAGTGGAAGCAGCAACCCCACTGTGAGCATCCTGAGAGAGCTCTGTGTTTGGGAGGTGGGTGTTCCTTAGAGCACCTTGGGTCTTCCTGACCCCAGAGGAACAACTTGCCTAGGCATTTTGCTATATCCTTTGCAACTCTATCATTTTATCTACGATATAGATGAATTCTTATCTTTTCCACTAGAACTAAAAAAGAAAAAGAAAACTAATCGAATCATCACAGGGCTATTAATGGCATCCTTAAAAATATACCTCATTTCTCTACGTTACAATGCATGTATATCAGCATGAAATCGTGATGGCTCATCGTTAAATTGTCTGTATAACCTATGAGGTAGACACAACTATTATTTTTGTGCTACCAGGGAGACTGAGGCATAAAAAGGATTAATGATCTACTCCACAGTACACAGCCTACATTCTTGTAGCTGAGGTACAAATATGATTATGATATGATCTTAGGTCTCTGGCTTCAGAGACAAACTACCCTTCAGGTTTATGGGGAGCCCCCTGGGAAGTGTGCAGTCACTGAAAACATTCTCACCCCCAGGAAACAAATAGGAAGCAGTTCCTTCAGTCTATCCTTTCTGGTGCTTCTTGGTCTGTTTTCTGCATAGCATCAAAGGAATATTACTAACATTCCCTTTGCTAAAATCAACTGGTCACTATCAATGTGATGTTACTAAAATTCCCTTTGCTAAAATCAACTGGTCGCTATCAATGTGATCACAATGGAAGATTTCTTTTTTTCTGGATGCATGTTCCAACTGCTATTTTACACTAGCTCTTCTGTCAGTTTCTTGACTGTGACAAGTTATATAAATGGAGAACACAGCAGCCACCTCTCTGGACATGCTAACTGGTGCTACTTTGAGTACATTGTCATTATTAAGCAAAGTTGCTGCTGGCTGCACCCATCAATCTTCCTCCCTCTATTCAGATTTCTACACCAACCTCCCATAGAAGAGAAAATGGGATTGCTTCAACCACGTTATTAAATCTAAATTGGACAATAACTTGGAACTTTATTGCTACTCAATGGATGACAAAACGTTTAATGCACATTCCTAAAAACATTGCCCAAACATTGACTTACAAGAATAATTGGGTTTTGTAACCCTGCTTTTTGCCCTTGAAGGGCTATAATATAGGCCAAGGATGGTGGTGTAGATCATGGTAAGATAAATGCATTTAGACACTAGAAAGCTGACCTTTGTGGCAGGTACCCTGTCCTTCCCCTGCCCCCACCACCCCAGTGCCTCATACAGCACTGAACATCTAGAAGGTATTTATATGCATAATCATTTATGTGAAAGCAAGTTATTAGCACATTTCTGTATTAATATTTAACATAAATACTGCATATTCTAAATACTATTCAGAAAATAGGAAGGTAAAAATAATTTAATGTTGTGAAGAAATAGGAATTGAATATGAGCCAGGCAAGCTAGCAGGATATTAGGAGGCATGTCCTTGTGAATATTGAGCAGGTAAGTGCTTACGAATAAAGGATGACTATTAGGCTAGACCATGTGCCTGGAAAATGTGGAAGAGTTAGAAATAGCTTTCTGGGGCAGCTGTGGACTTGGTTTATAATTTATCACTTTCCTAGGATGCTGCTTGGCCTTTGACAAGATGACATCACTTGACATATCACTGGGCACAACTTGAGCAAAAATGATTGGTTTCCTATATAGGAGTCATCTGGGCTAAAACCATGCAGTCTCCTTCCTAAAAGTACCTGATGGGCCAGGTGCCTATTATGCCCAGTGCCAGCTCTGAATCTGATGATGGGAAGGGAATGACTGGAATAAGAAAGGAAAACACGCATGCTGTCCACAAAGGGAACTTGAAAGAAAATATGGAGGGAAGAAATAGCTGAGAGAGTCAAAACTCGCTATTTTACGGGAAGAAGATGACCTATTTTCCCTCCATCCCACTGCTGGAGACCAAAGATGTTAGCGAGCATAAGTGCTAGCAGATGAGATGCAGTCTGACACTGGAAAATAACTTCTCAACAATTAGGAGGGAGGAACAGGTAGAGCCAAGCAGACAACTGCTAACCAGAAAGCTAAAGACCCCAGGGGGTGGGGGATGGGGTGGGTGTCGCACAGGAGCTGCAGCAGAAAGGAGGGAACAATCATCTAGGGTGGGATGTGGCTTCTATGACACAGCGGTAAGGGCAAACGAGCAGGGCTCCCCATCCGTTTCCTTCTTTAAGTCAATGCATGCGCAGCATTTTTAAGGAACCAATGTTAAATCTTTTGTCATCTGTAGAGTATCGCCAGAGTTCTTAGTTCTCGACCAATTTACATTTAATCATGTGATTGAAGTATTTATAACATTATCTCATTGAACCCTCCCAGTAAGCATATTACATCAAAATTCTTAGTATCCCTCTTTTGTGGATGAAAAAATTGAGGCCGGAAGAGGCTAAATGGCTTCAAGTGGAGAGGAGACTCATGGGGATCTTTGAACATTTTTAATAATTATTTATTAATTTATTATTATTATTATTAATTTATTTATAGTGGAGGTGGGGCCGCAGTGCATTCGTGTATGTTGCTTTACTTAATTTCTCAGCAGCCCACATTACTGTGCCTGTGTAGCCAGTGAGGAAATGGGAACAAACTAACAGAGGGCAAGAGCCTTGCCCCGAGTCACCCAGGACCTAAGTGGCAGGACCAGAAACCCCCTACTCTTGGGCCAGCCCCTCTCACCCCACCCCATCCCACCCCAGCCTCAAAGGACAAAAGCTGAATGCCTGTCACTCCTTACAAAGATGTCCAGAACACTTGGGATTCTAACGGTGATTAGTTGCTTTCCAGCTGGCTGGGAACTCAGGACAACTGACCATCTCCTTCCTTCTGCCTTGCACATTTTAGCATCTTGTTGACCCTCCTGAAATAGGTCATCTCCGAAGCTATCAGAACCTGAAGCACAGCCTGAATCTCGATTAGCAATACTAAGTGAGTGTGGCTATCCCAAGCACCAGCAGGACTTTCGTGTGTGTGTGGGGGGGACGGGGGGTGTCAAAAAAAAAAAAAAACAACTGCAGAAATGTACCCTGCCATACCCTGCCAACCCGACTCAGCTTCTCTACAGATCAGGCCTCAGGGCAAACTTACCCAGAGCAGAGATGGGACAGAAGAGAGTGACACCCAGGAGAGCGTGAGGAACTATCTGTCACAGCCAGACACTCAGAGATCCGCTGACTTGAGCAGACTGGAAAAGTAGCAGCTTAGCTTAAAAAGCGGGCAATGTTGCAGAGAATTCATATATATTAATTCTGAGGCTCTACCGAGCAGCCTTGATACGGGCGTTGTAATCACCCCCATTTGGCAGGTGAGGATGTTGAAGCAAACTAATGCTGAGGAACTCACCTGCCATTTCGCTGGCAGTAACGGGATGCAGATGGCCACCGTAGGCAGCCTGGCTGCAGAGACCAAACCTCACCCTTAGCACTGCGGTGCCCTTTCCTTTCCTGCCCACCGGGAAGGCTGTGGCTTTGCAGTAATAAAGACCTGAAGTCAGCCAGCCTTGCTCTGAAACCTGTACCTGCCCTCTTCAGCTGAATGAACTGGGACAACCCTCCATCCCAGTGCTTTCATCATTAAAATGAATGCTTACAATGGGTACTCACTGGGAACTAATGGCAGCTACATTTCAGAGGGTGGAGGCCAGGAGCAGTCATTTGTCATTCTGTACTGTGCAGGTGTTCTGTAGCTGTTCCCTTCAGACTGAAACAATCCCTAATAGAAGGAGGGGGTAGCTCACAAAACTCACAGGAAACTCAGAAGACTCAGCAGGCCCTTCCTGAGCTTATAGACCACTGAGCAGTTGATGGTGGAGAGAGGTCCCTTCCACCTTCGAGCTGCCTAATGTTACACAGGGAACTCCAGTGATGCGACTTGCACAAGTCTTCAACCATTCTGCCGTATGGAGCATTTGGGTAACACAGCTGTCAGAAAAATACCTATGTTCCCATGAGCGACCCATCCTCCCTTTTAAGAATGCCTATAAGCTCATCAATTCACCAAGTAAGACTTGGGTAAAAGTCTAGCTTATTGAACCAGTGGGTGCTTTATCTGGGGCAAATAGACAAAATTTGTTTACATTTCTCCATTAAAAGAAGACAAAAGAAGTTACCTGTTAATATGTCACAGTGGAAGTGGGGTTCAGACCTACCATGTGCACCTGCCTTCATCCTTCTTTCATCTGCTCTTGCTTTGGGGCCAGGCATGTGTGTTAGGATGTATGAGCAATGGCAGACACCCCACTATTCCGCTGAAAGCACAAGAACCAGAACTCAGATGGGTTTCGCTCTGCCTCTCGGCTCTCTCATCTCCGCAGTTCCCTTGTGCTGCTCGCCCTGTCTCTCCCCAGCCGCCTGCCCTCTGGACTTCCGGCTCAGCATCAGATACAAGGTAGTACTTTGCAGACTGCAGCTCCCATCACCGTGGAAGGCCAAGACATACATACTGATATGTATATGTCGTATGACTATGTATGTATGCGTACACACATGCAGACAGACACACACATGTACACATGGCTCTACTTCTATAAATTGAACCCTGCCATACCCTAGATGGATGGCTTCTAGGGTAGTTATTCCCAGTGATCCTTCTCTTTTAAATCCCGAAGCATTCACTGATGACACTGTTCATTTGTTCACATTTACTAACAGCGCCTCAGTGGCCGGAAGCCCCCGCTAAGGTCACCACTGATGAATATGATGAGAAATGATAAATATATTAAGTATGACTTTCATTCGTGGCAGGTTTATGTTTGAAACTGATGCTGGAAGTTTCTCGTGCATTATTTTATTTAGTTTTATTTAGTCCTCGTTCCATCTCTGTGGCAGCACCAAGGCTCAGGGAAGCTGAGTAGCAGCTCTAATCACAAGCAGGAGTCAATGTGACTCAGATACCAAATGGTTAGCCCCAGCGCGTGGCTTCCTCCTGGATGCGATGCTTCCAATACGCAAGGCTGGAGCTAAATGCACACTTCCATGAAATTCTTGCCCATTTCCTCCCAGAAATACTAGAGTATCTTCAAAGGAAAGCATGTGAGACAGGATAATTAAAGGTAAGAACATACTAGAAATACTTTGCAGAGAAGATATTTCCAGGTACCTGTGGGTCATAAATTTAGGTTTATATAGGAAAATATACTAATCAGCATAAATTTCTGGCCAAAATCTTCCCCTAAAGAGGCCATCAAGGAATGAATGATCTTAAGGCATGTTGTGGTGTTTACTCTCAGATGTTGCATGCAAATTATTCTCATGAGTACCAGAAAAGTGCTAATGAGGAAGGGACTGGTGGGTTTGCCATATATTCAGGAATTAGCTGCTGGTGTACTGACGACAAAACACACCCTGGGTCTTTTATCATATTGCTGAAAGCTACTCATTAAAATTTTCTTGTCTCTCATTTCTAAATAAATGAGGAAGAAGTACTAATTAGGCCTATAGTATTACCATAAAGAAAATTAGGTTTTTAGAGATGGATTTCCTAAGTCAAGAATTTTAAGGCAACTGTTTCATAGCTCTAGCCTGACAATTCTATACCACCCTACTCTCCTCTAAAAGGAAGGGAGGGAGGGAGGAAAGAAGAGAGTGAGAGAAAAGCTGATGCCACACTGATGAAAGAAGGCAGCAAGTCCCTCTCTGTCTACAGGTGCAACATTCATTCATGTACTTAATATTCACCCCTCCATGCCAAGCACTGTTCAGGTGCTGCAGTCAGGAGCATGAACAGGAAAGTCTCTGCTGCCATGAAGGTGACATTCTAGGCATGCTGTCTGTGAATTTGCAAGGACTTCTTTGCTCTAAACATGATTCTAACATATTAATAACAAGGTCAACATTTCAGTAATAGAAACAGGTATGTGACACTTCACAGTTTACTCAAAACTGCTGTAATTACGACACTTACTTCTTCTCAAAAGACCCTCGGAGAGCTTGCAAGAAATGTGATAGAACACTTAAATAGACAAATAATACTATGTTACCAAGAGAACCATGAACAATAGGCATGAATAGATATTTCTTTATAAGAAAAAAACCCTGATGACTAATAAATGAAAATGTGTTCAACTTCCTTCGTGCTCAAATATATGCAATTTGCAGCTGAAAGGTAACAATTTTTACCTACGAAGGAAGCAAAACTCAAAGGAAAGTAATAGATGGTGCCGTGGCAAGAGGATTCCATTTGACATGGCAATTCCTTTAGTAATCTGTGCAATGGAATAATCAAAGGATTGATTTTAAGAGTGGAAAACTTTGAAAACTGCACAAGGTACTCATTACTATGAAAGCTAGGACTGAACAGAGAAAGAAATGCACAAATCATCTTCCCCTGAGACCAGTGGTCCCTGCTGTCAGGCAGGACATCCGAGAATCAAAGGACTCTAAAAGGCATCTGGATCATCCAAGAGCCGTTTAACGGTTCTGCACGATGTATCATCCAAGGGACGTTCTGGTGACATTGTGGTCAAAACAGCACCTCACTGATTGGCCAAAGATAAACTGGAAGCCCAGGAAAGAATATGGATTCATCAGGGATAAAGCTATGATTTACAAATGGGATTCTGGGCCTTCTATTGATTTCCCTGGGCTTTGTTTTCCTCTAGGATTCCACATACTAAGTCATTTACTTTGATATTTTCCTGCTAGTTTCTAAATTTCTTGTAGTTTTTCATTATTTTTATTCTTGGTGATGACTACATAATATACCTTTTGGTTTTGCTACATACCACACACCATACCGAGGATATTAGCTCTTTCCAATGCTCACCAAAGGTTGGTACCATTGTTATCATATCTGCATTTTACTGAAGAGGTAAACCTACATCTTACCAAGGATAGGGCAATAACTTGCTCAAGGCTAGGTAACTGGTGTGGCTCAGTTGGAATTTGACTCCATTTACCAAGTTTAGCTCTGAGTTCCATCCCCCTTCGTCACTGGGTCGTACCTGCATCTTTTACCTTATATAAGGATTGAGTTATTTGGGGGTTTTCTTATCTGACCAGTTAGGCCCCAAGTTAAGAAATTGTCACACAGTTTTGTATATTACACTCAGTTGGGTTGCAGATAAAGCTGCTTTGGTTCATAGTCACCAGTCTCCCTTCATTTTACTCCACTCCCAGCCGTTGACCGCCTCCCTGGGGAGAATATCTCCTGCTAGGAAAAAAATCTCTAAGGTCAGTTCCTGTTTTCTCCTCATTTTCCACGACTTCATCTTGCCTGAGGGTGCTGGTTCATTCTGTTTTGTTTTCTGGTACTAGAAATTGAAACTAAGGTCTTCCCCACATTTAACCACTGAACTATATCCCCAGATTTCTTTTGTATACTTATATTTTGAGACAAAATCTCACTAAAAAAGCCCAGGCTGGACTTGAACTCACTCTCTTAACCCAGGAAATCATTAAAGTTGAGATTTTCCTGCCTCAGCCTCACATGAAGTTTGGATCCACTGGGTGGGGCCTGTCCCAGGTCTTATCTGCTTAAGCTGGTCCCTAACAACATCCTCCTGCATTCTCCCCAACTTGAGTCCACCCCACATACTTTGATTTCATCATATTTCCTCAACTGATGAACCTAGGCTTCAGACAGAAACTCCCTGAGCAGGAATGTCCGAGAGTTGGTGGTTTCCCTGGTTTAGCCACCTACATACAACAGCCATTTTGAACTAGCTCATCTTTCTGGTGTGACAATTAGTCACAGTTAAGTCTTAGCATGAGGAAGTTTCCAAGAACATGGGATTCCTAGAACTAAAACTGGGAATGTCCTTAGCAAACCAGGACGAGATGTTTCCATGATGCCTCCCAGTCTCCTTTGCTTTGATGCCATTACTCCACAAAGAATGTCATGTGAAAACCACGAAGCACTGATTTAGATCAATTCATACCATCACTGGAAGGCATTCAGTTGCTCCAGCTGCGTCACAGAACCCATAGAACACCTAATGTAGCACTCAAAGCTCCGGCTGTACGGTTAGGAATAACCCTGGCCTCACTTCCTTGCCATCTGTACCTCACTCTGGAATGTCTTCATGACTTCTTGAGTGTATCTTCCTCATTTTCCTCATTGGCCCTCAGCTTCTCCATTGGGATGGTGCAGTGCCCTCTGCAAACTCAGAGCCACCTTCAAGTGTTCTTTCGATCCAGAGCACTTCCTAAGCCTGACCCAGCCTTCTATGAATCAGTGCAGATGACCCAAACTTGGGATAGTCATTTGGACCCCTCCTTTGACAGGAATTTAAGCATGTGGTCCCTTCTCCATCCCTGTACTAATGTGACCTGTTTTACTTTGCTCTTTGAAAAATTGTCCTTTCCCATGTTTATAATTTGCCAGTCCAGTTAGATACAGCCTCTCTGATGGCAGATATTGTACCTTGTATTTATGTGCCATGAGGCGCTCAGCAGTTTCTTATACACAGTAAGCATGCAGTCAATATATGTTTGTGGGTTACTGATCTGTTCTGTCTTTTCCTCCTGCTGTGTGAGGAATTCAACAATCTTCTGCATAGATAAATGCTCCGTTTTTTTTTTTTAATATGGGTAAATTGCCTCTTCATTATTTTTCCTCCAGAACATTAATTTTCCTGAAGTGCTTGGCAGGCAAGCCAAACTGAGAGCAAAATAAGAGTATTTCCTGGTGAGAAAGAAGAGGAAGAATCACTAGGTGGGGTGGATGGGTGGGAGGGCTGGCAGGAAGAAAATATAATAGCAGTAGAAAGAAATCACCTTTCAAAACTGCGGAGAGGCAACGAGCATTATAAATATAGAGACAGAGAAAAGGACTTCACAGCAAAGAGAAAAAGAAAACAAGCTATCTAAATCAGAAGACAGCCAGAGAAACATGTGCCAAAACCCCCTACATGAATGCCAAGCTCTGCCGGAGAGGGGCGGCCTGCCTGACCCCTGCAGAAGGCACTCTCTGTGGGCTCCACACAGATGGCAGGCCTGCTGTGCTCCAGGGAGGTCCTGTATTACTCGGGCAGTTTGTGGCCCCAATTACAGGACTGAAGGCAGGCATGGTGAACCGATGGAAAATTTCCTCAGGCAACATAATCACAGCATAAAAAACAATATTGATCCATTTGCCTCCCAGTCAAAGAGAAATCAAGTTAGACAAAGGAAATTAGGCAATAGGTTTAATATGCCTCCAGTCGCAGCTGCAAAATAAACCTAATGTACCCTGACTCTCCTCCCCAAGCTCTGGATCTGTGGTGTGCATAGACACTCTTTTGGTAGGACGCTGAGTAGGTGTTCTGCAGTCACACAAAGCCTTAAACTGGCAAGGAAACTGCCTTCTGGTGTCCAGGGAAGCCATGCTGCCAGCTGGATGTGCTTAGAGCTGGGGTCCAGGTGCCCTGGCAGATTTGCAGGGATCTGTGCCACACGATGGCCAAGTGCACACTTACAACCAAGGACAGACTTGCAATCTGTTACCCAGGAACACATGGAGGAAGCCCTGACCTTGGATTATGAATCTCAGCTTATACGTGGTAAGAGTCAGGAACTGGAGGGCCAATGTGTATGTGTGTTCAAAATCCGTGTGTCTTTATGTGTCTGTGATCAGTGGCCCCGAGTCATAGGAAGCAGTTCCATGCATGTGTGTGAGCCGGTATTCCGTATTTCAAAGATTAGATGTGTAGTTACGACAATAAAATAGATACAGACTCAGGTTTAAAAGTGTTTGAGTGCAACACCTTAAAGGATGGAGGAGAGAATGTCCCAAGTCCAGGGTGCCTCCACTTCCTCCCCTCCTCCACTCCAGCCCCAGGCCTGCGGACTTAGTTTCTGTGGGTTGGGGTTGGTGGGCGTGGGCAGGTGGGAACAAAAATTCAAAAACCAGAGACTGACTAAGGCTTGCATTGTGCCCTCACTGCTTCCTGTACACGCCTAGGTGTGTACCTCAGCTGTCTGTGCTGTCGTCTCTGAGTCTCTGAGAGCAGTGTTGTTTTCCATTCTCCTCTGCATTCAGTGGGTTTGTAGAATCTGTTTCATACCATGTTCTCTGTGTCTTTGTTTGAATTGTGAATTTGTTTTTCTGTTACTTTGGGAGTATTTCTTTTCCTTCTTTCTTTTCCTTTTCTTTCCCTCCCTTCCTTCTTCCCTCCCTCCCTCCCTCCCTCCCCCCTTCCTTCCTTCCTTCCTTCCTTCCTTCCTTCCTTCCTTCCTTCCTTCCTTCCTTCCTTCCTTCCTTCCTTCCTTCCTTTCTCTTATTGCCTAATTTCCTTTGCCATACTGAAGGTCTCACCTTGTAGCCCCTGCCTGGAACGTGCTTGGTAGACCAGGTTGGCCTCAGACTTGAAGTGATCCGCCTGCCTCCGCCTCCAAGTGTGGGATCAGAGGTGTAAGCCAGCATGCTCAGCATGGGCACTGCATTTTTAGTTTTGGCTGTACTGAGGATTGAACCAGGGCTTCATACATTCAAGGCAAACACTCCACTACTGAGCTACAGTCCCAGTCTTGGGTTTGGGTTTTTCAGATACAGTTTTGCTATGTTGCCCAGGCAGCCTCACACTCTGAGGTTCAAGCAATCCTTCCAACTCAACCTCCCAATAGCTGGGAGTACAGGTATGCAATACTGGCTAAATAGCCTTCTAAACTAATAAAACAATGAATAAAATTTCAGAGCATGTGACCTAAGGCATATTATAAAGTGTGGTTCAGAGTCCCCAAACCTGATTATAATGATGATGTGTTAATGTCTTTTTATCTGCCTTTATTTATTCTCTTCTCTACCATTAACCCTATCCTAGTCTTTCTCCTCTTTAGAATCTCTCTATCTTTCTCCACACTAACTGAGATGTGAGCTTTCAGTACAGTTTCTCATTTCAATTCATCATGGAGAGTCTTCAAACGTTCTTACAGGTTTAGAAGCCATATGTCATGGGTTGAATCTTATAATGTCCTCCATAGGCTCATGTCTTAAATGTTTGTTTTCCTAGCTAGTGGCACTCTTTGGGGAGGCCATGAAACCTTTAGGCAGTGGGGTCTGGCTCACAGATGTAGGTAACTAGGCGCCCAATCTTTGAAGGGTATAGTCTGGCCTTGGTTCTTGTCTCTCTGTTTTCTGATCAACTGTGATGTGAACAGCCTGCATACTGCACCCTGCTCCCATGAGCTAGCCGCTTCAACATGCCTTCCTCCTGACGGGGACTGAAACCTTCTGAAACTGTGAGCCAAAATAAATCCTCCTTCCCTTGTTTCTGGCAGGTGTTTTTGTCACAGAGGTGGGGAAAAAAAGAACCTAATATGCTATGCATGGAACAAATGAATGAAGGACAAGATAAAATATAACAGGGAGGAAAGGGAAGTTCCACATCCCAGAGAGAACAGGACTGATTAGCTGGGCAGCAGGCGAGCACGCAAGGCTGTGCGGGACCCTGCCTCTGGTGGTACTGAATTACAGTTAACTTTAGGAGCTTCCAAGTCTTACCTAACTCTTTGAGTCTAAGCCAGACTGTCTCAGTGTGTATCAGCATCTCTCGTAGGGTGTATTGAAACACAGCTGACTGGGCTCTGCTTCCAGAATTTCTGAAGGAGCAAGTCTGGGATAAGAACTGAGAACTTGTACTTTCAACAAATCCTGAGTGACAGCACTGCCAGTTCAGGGATCATAATTCGAAAACATTCCTCTACTTCCAAAAATCAGCTTCAATTATGTATTTAGTTATGCCTTTTTCAAGTCGTTGAAAAACCTAAAGTACTTACAGTCTCCAGCATCATTCCACTACAATCCCATCCTGAAGAAAGTGTTGTGACTTTTGCTGATGCTTTCTCCAAAGCCCTTTGTAGGAAGACATGATTCTTGGCTGCACACTAAGGATGTAAGGACCTTTGGATTCCCTTCAGGTACTGATTTAAATTTCCTTTGATCCTCATTAACTCTGTTCTGTTTCCTCTGAAACCAAAAGCCTATGTTGTTAGGGTAACTAGCCAAAATCAGAAGTGAATCCAAGACCTAGAAAAGGATCCAGCCTGGAATAAGTTCCCATAATGGCCAGGTCTGGTGATGTTAACTAGCCACCAGCCCTGGAACACACCTTTATCAAGGACTCCTTTACTGAAGATGACAGACACTCCATAGGATCTTTTCTTTCTATTCTATTTTCAACTCAAAGAGAAAAACTGTAAAATGTGAATCTTGAGTGAGTTTCAGAGCTAGTAAACAAAGCTCAGGAAAATGAAAGTGCACGCACATTTATTCACTAAGCCACGGCTAGCAATATCTGGTTTATTCAATCAACAAATGATTTTCTAGCCCCTAGAACTGTACAGGAAGAGAGGCCAATGCAAAGTCAGGAAAACATGGAGTATGTGTCAGGCAGGAAGAGTAAGGAAGAAGGAGGTGTTTAGTTCATCCTGTGCCTCTTACACAGTTTCTGCTCAGAGCTTCTTTCTTGCCTGATTTTAATGCTCAAAATAAACTATGCTTACTCTGGCAAAGGCAAATGATCATGATGGGTTGGGCTACTGTGATTCATTTCTAAGCTGCTTTTCTCTCATGATTTGGAAAACAATACAGCTATTACTAGCAAAGGCCTCGGAAGTCCTTTCTAGTTCACCTGAAAGGTTCATAGCACATAAGAACAATGTCAAATAAACAATGTGAGATACATAGTGGTTAATATTTTACCCATGCAAAATCAGCAAGGTTAGCTATTTTTTCCCATGGGGTCCAAACTTTTACTTTAAAGTAAATTCTTTCTGAAGGCCACAAAATAAATCTCACTTTGTTTAACCAATTTCATTGCAAATAACTTTTCAAAGGTGCCAACTCTGGTGGGCATTGAAGAATTCTGATTTCATCAGGCTCTTGCACCCAGAATAATCTAGTCAAGCTTCTCAGTTTCAGTCTTTCTTAGTGAAACCTAGAGGTATGTACAAAGCTTGAGAGATGGAGCTTGTGTGTGAAATATCTATTGTCACATCTTTAGGACCTGTCTGAATGAAATCATTATTCAGTGACTTCTGATGAACTCTGGCTAGTCACAGCTCCTGCTCATTCTACAAACTGATCATCTACTGAAACCTGGGGACTACTGTGTACCAAGTGCTACTGAGTACTTATGTGCCAAGCATTTGTGCACACTATCTCAAACACAGGAGGGCTGCAAACACCGTCATGCCTCTTTAAAAGACTTTTAAAAAGTTTTAAATCAAGTAACATTCCCAGTGTCACGGCCAGATTGTAAGTGGTAGATGAATTATCTAGCTCCAAACCTTTCCCTGCTACCACTGCCGTGGCACAGCTTTCCCAACTGCAGGCTTGATTATGGATGTATTAGCAATATATATTTATATTTTTTCCCTCAAGATACTTTGCTATAACATAAGATCTGACAAGAAATTGTCACAATGACATAATTATTTATACATATGTCATGATTATATATATATATGTATATATCTGTAGTAATGAGTATGTGAAGGATGCTGGTGCAGTTGTGCAGAAGCACAAGTCAGCCCACCTGCAGCAGTGGCCCATTCTGCATCCATGACAACAATGAGAAATCCTGGTGCACAGCACCCTGGCTTCTACTTAGGCACCCACACAAGCCCCAAGTCCCCACCTCTCTCCTTCCCCTGAGCCCTGGCATAGATGGAGGTTTGGAACCTCGGAGAAGAGTCCTTTAGAGATCCTCTTGGCAACACATGAAAAGCAGTCTTTACACTGACCAGTTTTTCTAAGCAGAATTGGAAAGTGCTGTGTGCTGCCGTGGGAGCACATATGTGTGCATGCCCTCTTCGGAGGAGGAGGATTACAGTTCAGAAATTAGATGATGAAATGTGCCATTTCAAGGGAAAACCCCTAGTAGCGTCTTTGAAATGATCACTGATAACATGGCTGTACTCAGAAGCTGTAAGCCTCACTGTTTGCCCCTGGTTGCTTCTCTTTCCCTAAAAGTCCCCATTCACCATGGATGAAAGTCACTCCTCCCCCGCTTCATTTCATACACAGTGCTCCCGCCAGAACCCAGAGGGTCACATTCATAAGCTCCAAGCCATTAGACTTCATTGGATATAAAGTTAAATTCATTTATCTCTTTCTATGATGAGAAAAGAAAGGAAATTAAGCAGGAAAGCTGGCACAATGCCTGCAAGAATGGTATATTCAAGGTCAAAGCGTGCTGTAATTGAGTTAAAAAAAAATAAAGTGCAGTAACTGGTAGCAAAAATATGCATGCTCTGCAAAATACAGACCAGCTAGAAGTCTTCAGTAGATGTTCCAGTGTGCACAGTGTGTTAGCTGTATGTTTGTGTGCCTGAGATGCTGTGAGATATCCTGTAGCTCATAAATACTGGAAAGGGACAGTTACCATAGTAACTAAGTGCTCTTTAATGAATACCGAACTGGAGCTCAGAGGATAGCCTTAAATTGCCAGAACATGAGTTACTGCTGCGGCAGCAGACCTGCCAGAAGCTCAGATGCCCATCTCTCTAATCAGGTTTTAACAGGTTGGCCAATTTGACTGATCACTGTCCTGATCACATGGCACCCCAAGATTCTGTCTCAATACCATATGAAAATCACACACCTGATTTCTTCCCCATGCTCTAAGCACAAGAATTCTACAGAAACCGGTCAAATATCTAGATAAGGAATATGTCCTTAGATATAAAGCTTTGACCCGAGTAGTGAAGCATTAGAACCTATAATTCCTGTCACAAGTGATAGACATCGGCTCAGTGAGCCACCAAGCCGAGTACATTTCCAAAAAGGTGGATGCTCTCTTTGCACTAAATGCAGTATTTTTCTTCTTATTATTTTTTTATTGTACAAGGACACAGAAGAACTATTGCAGTTGATTTTTGTCAGAACTTTTTACAGGCTAGTTGTGTCCAAGGTAATCTTTCAGGAGGATGCCCAAGCCTTCCCCTCAGACGCCCACTCCAAATTCTCTCTCACTATCCATCATCATGTGTCAAATGCCTCACTTTGGAATCATCCAGCTTTTTATAGGTTTACAAAACAATGAAAGGAAAGAAGAAAAGCATGGCTGCCTGTTCTTTTCTACTGCTCTCCCTTGGTAACTTCAGTGCAGCCCCCTTTTATGGCTCCAGATGGTTTGACGAGCATACTTCCTTCTATGTGATTCCTAACTAACAAGAATCAAAAACAAGTGAAAGCATCTATCTAAGTACCATGAAACCCAAATTATCAGCAAATGCATCTGCTCTCCAGAGGTTGTCTTGTTCTTACGTAACGAGCAGCTCAGGTAGCTCAGTGCATGTTATGGGCGCCTCCTTCAGGATATAGGGCACAATGCATGTTGGCAGCTGGGATAACTAGTCAAACAAAGCAATTGTTTTTGCTAGAATTATAAGGGAATTCTGCTGAAATTTTGTGTAAGGATGTGATCAAACAGAAAGCAGGCATATCAGCCTGCAAGCTAGCATTACAGTCATGTAGGTAAGATAAAAGGGGCTAACATCTTGCAAGAGAAAATTTAATCCACAGAGACATCCATTTCTTCTTGTGATTAAATGATGCTTCCCACAAGTTGAGCTCTGTGGAAAATCGCCTCTGTCAAATGATAAGCAAAATTAAAACCGGAGGCAGTCCCTCACCTCCTCACCTTCCTTTTCTCTGCAGCCTGAATCCGATTTCTCTCGTATGTAATCTTCAGTCCTAATTGCTTCATCCCAGACTCCCGCACAGGTGCCTCAGTTTACCTTACCTCTACTTCAGTTTTCACTCTCAGAGACAGATACTTTACCTCTGTATGCTCTGATTCAAGACGAGCCTGAACTATGGTGGTATCTCATTTCTGTCTCTTCTACAACATTCTTAGCATATCCTTTCTTAGACTGACAATATTTCATTTGTTATCTCCTCTCATGTCTCCCAGACTGACAGTTTCCTGAAGGTGGAGCCTGGCTCTCTATAACCTTGACCCTCAGTGCCTGTCTCTCTCTCTCTTTTTTTTTTAATGTGTATGAGTGTTTTACTTTTGTGTATGTAAATGCACTACATGTGTGCAGTACCTTTGGAGGGCAGAAGAAGGCATTGGATTCCCTAGAACTGAAGTTATAGACAGCTATGAGCCACCATATGGGTGCTGGGAATTGAACCAGGGACCTCTGCAAGAGCAGCCAGTGCTTTTAACTACTGAGCCATGTCTCCTGCCCCAGTGCCTGACTCTTGTGGAGTGAATTCCTAAGTGGAGAACCACATGAAGACAGTCCTCTTAGATTCTTCTCCCTAAGTTCTGCTTAACAAATTGCTCCCAACCTCAAAAACAAGGGGCTGCTTCAGGAAGACAAGCTCAGAGAAGCAGTTCTTCCTCCTGCTCTTAGAAAATCTGACCCTTACTCACATTCATCTGTATTCACTCATCTTTCAACAGTTATGTATGGATCATATATCAAAGCAGAATGTGGAAACGCCCTCCCTTGCTTCCTCCCTCCCTCCCTCCCTCCCTCCCTCTCTCCCTTCCCTGTCCTCCCTTCTCTGTTGTAGCTGTTGCTGAAGGCAGTCTTTCCAGTTTTCCTCTAGTCATTCCCTAATCATCCAAGCCTCCCATGCACTGTGGGAGGCGGCTCTTTCCACTTGCCAGCTCAACATTTACTGTGCTTGAACTCTGCTGAACCGGGCTAGGCCTACATTCTAAAGCATCGATTAAGACATTCCAAAAAATATCCAAATTATATTCCTTAAAACTGGCAAGGTCATTAAAAATAAAGCAAGCGAAACTGTCACAGATCAGACCAGCCCAGGACACACGCCAACTCAGTGTAATACGGGATCCTGGAGCAGAAAATGAATGCTGGGTAAGAATTAAGCAAGTCTGAATGAAGTGTGAACTCTACTCCATATAACATAGTGACATGGACTGTACTCAGTATAACACAGCAACATTGGTTCATTAATATGACATTAACTCACATACTAATATAAGTTAATAATAGTTCAAAAATATCTCGGGTTATAAGGGAACTCTTGTGCTGTCTGTACCTTTTCTATTCCTTTTCTACTCCTCAAGAATATTAATGAGGGTTCAGAGGTTAGAGGAAGACTAAGATGCAGTACTGTGCGGGGGTAGTATTCACTAGAATTCAGGGTACAGTGTGAGGAGAAGCAGACAGTGATAATGGTAAAGACTTTGCATTTCTAAGGACAGTGGAAAGCTATGGATGTGTGCACAGTTAGAGAGGGCTAAAAATATTGTGTTGCATCAGAAAGATCCTAGCTGAGGTCATCAGCATAAATTTGGCTGGGAACAGGCGGCCCGGTTGCACACCTTTCTCATAATGAGCAGGCCAAGAATAAAGAAAGCAGGGGCTGTGACCAACCTAGATAAGGGCCTCGGCATGGTTTCTGCAAGAATCTCTCCCTTCAAATGTGAACCTTGATACATATACTCTTTCTCATTGTTCATATTCATCCAATTCATCATTCCATGAAGCCTCTTCCTCAACAACCCTGTCTCTCTTCTTTCCCACACTGTACAAATTTCACACAGAAAGATGAATCGTGCTAGTCAACATATTTGGATGGTGAATTAGAGAAAAAAAATCTTATAAAATTTGATATCAAATAAGAACTGCAAAGGAATTCTAGAGCCATTTACTAGATCGATAATATTTTTTTCTACGACCAAAAGGTTAACAAAATAAAAGAAAAAGGGAGAAGATCAGAGGGTCAGCGCGATGGAACTCTGTGATTAATCTGCCGCCTGGTCCCCAAGGGTAATTAGTTGAGAATATCTAAAAATGAAAATATTCTGCAAAGTATGACCCCAGTCAAAGTAGAAAAAGAAAAGGTCGTCATAATGATATGAGGCTATATAAGTTTCTCTCTCTCTCTCTTTCTCTCTCTGTCTCTCTGGATCTCATTTATCACTGATTGGTTTTTAAAACACACTGTATAATCAAAGATGACCTTGAATTTTGGATTTTCCTGCCTCCAGCTCTCATGTTCTGAGATTATAAGTACGTGCTTCCACACCTGGTTTATGTACTGCTGGAGACAGAACCTGGGGCTTCCAGCATGCTAGGCAAGCGCTCTATGACCTGAGCTAGACCCTCAGCCCCATATAACACTATCTAAGCTTACAAAATATATTTATGTGTATTGCTTCATGGTAATCCTGTGATAGACATAGTAATTATTAGTTATATTCCTTTACATATGGTGGAGTAGATATACAGAAACCTTATTTCACTGATTCTTTGTATTACGTATGTGGTGTCAGGAATTGAATCCGGAACCTCAGGAAGTTCAACAAGCTCTTTACCACTGAGCACCATACTGAGCCCTGCAAAGACTTTAAATGGCCCTTGATAGAGTTCAGGTCAGAATCTAGTATTAGTCCAATGGGCCTGTGCTGCTTTTTACTGTACGTGGCACTGAGGTATCCATAGGAAGCATGAAAGAGTACTTGGTAATACTAAAGTAAACTTGTAGTACTAGAGAAGTCTTAACACTCATAGTTAAAGGCTGGATACATCTTTACCTCAAAAGATAAATGCATGGAATTTTAATAGCTAATAATTTTCTTTAGTCATTATTATAGAAATAACAGTTATGTAAGAAATAGTAAAGAAAGAACTGGTCAGTGAGAGAAAGAACAGAATAAATGCCTAACAGACTTTGAATCAGTGTCTGTGTAGCACAGAAGCTTTTGGTTTGACCTTAGCTCAGTTATTCTTAGACTGAAATTGAGGGAGATTAAGTAATATATAGACTTAAAAAAGTAACTACACATCTGGATCATTACACACTATTCTGAAACAAATGAACAGGAAAGGAAAGGGCAAAACAATACGATAGAAATCAGTAACTGGAACTTGTGAGAAAGTGATCTAAATTTGTATCACCAACAACACGACTCAAGGAGACATAATCACAGCCTATAAATATCCTCCCAGCAGCGATATGTGGTAAAGAAAGGAAGTGAATTCTTCTCCATCTTATGTTCCGGTCATTTCTCTTTGTCCACTTGTATAAGGAAGAAACATTTTACATCTGAGCTAGTATGATCTTCAGGAACAGAAACAGCCAAGGACTGAGAAGCTGGGCCCTTCGGAGGACACCCAGGTGGAGGGCTACAAAGAAGAGTCACAGAAATGACCTCCCAAGGCTCTCCATGGGATTAGTAAGTAGATTGGAGAGTTCCACTGTTCAACAGAGTACCTTCGCTTTCTTCCCTCTTTTGATAAGGGATAACACAGGAAAAAATCGAAACCACAAAGGAATTAGTTACTGTCCCTCCGCCAGTTTATGAAAAAAAATAGGATGTGAAAAATGAGGTACTATAGAAAGCATTCTGCTTTGATGTCAGGAGACAGCAAGGTACAGAGTTTCACGGAAAGCCCAAGTTTATAAAGTCAAGGCCCTGGGGTCATGGTCTTTGGATCAAGCCTGTCACTCACACTGTTGCACAGCTACCATTTTCTCATTACCGTGAAGCTGTCCTTTCTGTGTGACCTGGGAAATGATACTGCTCCTTTTCGATACCAAAGTATCTTTTGCCCCACTGAGCTCTGTACAAGCACAAACTATTACTGATTATCATTACTATGATTTTCTCAGATATGATGCTTCCAAATTCATCATTTGTCCCAAACACTTCTGCTTAGGAGAGTTTTCTCTATTTGGAAATTTTTTGCTTTTTCTGATTAAACCTCATGATCTGTACAAGCCACGAGATGTTTCAGAAGATCTAACTAGCTCCAGCTTTGGAGCAAACTAAATTACTTGAATTATAGAAAAATGACCCTGGGCAGGCCCTTGCTGGCTTACAGTGGCCCTTTGCAGAGTGGAACTGAAACTCTCAGGACTTCTCTAAATGCAGCCGGCTCAGTTCACTCACAGTCCAATCTAAACCTGAGCACTTGTCTTCCCATTATCTTTCCAAGCACAATTTTCCTAGACCACTTGAAAAGCTGCATGCATTTGGTTTTATCAGATATTGATTCTTTAAATGGGCATTAGTTCCCTATTACATAACAACAAAGACCTTGAGTTGTGACTGGCTGTTATCTCAGGATATTTCCTGAGTTAAGGTACTCACACCACTGCTTACTGTTTTGTGTGGGTTTTAAAGCGGCAATAAGGTTCTACCCTGACAGTGTTGACAAAGGCTACTTTCCATGACCACGATCTGACAACTTCATGATCTGGTCCCTAGGTAGGGACAGAAAATGTCCCTCAGGGGATAGTGCATGACCCTAAAAGACAAGGGTTTTCTCAGAGACCATCTAATTTTGTCTAGGCTCACAGCTGCAGTAACTTCCTACATGTTCCAAATGATCATCTTTTCCCAGAAGGTGGTCCAAGAGCACTTCAGTTGAAACTGGGTTTTTCTGACAGTATTAATTCTTAGAAACTGCACTTTTGCTAACTAAATAAAAACAGACTTAATAGGCTTTAAACAAATGCCCGTGTAGCAAAGGCAGAAGAGCCTTCATCATACTGCTACGTATGCATACAAAACGTTGAAGCTTGTGGGATTTCCTTCATTGTGACTGCAGCATTTAACCAGAAGCACAAATCACAAATCGGGATGCAAGTGCTGTTGGGGCTAACATCCTACAAGGAGAACATAGCAGAACTTCAACCTCCGACAAATGCTTCTCTAAGTTGATGGAATTTGCCAGCCCCGCAATATTAACATAGAATTATGGAAGCTGGAATAAAAAAAAATCTCAAGTCTTCCGGGAATGACAGGCTGAGATGAACTCAACTGGAAAATCTGGCTAACTAAAAGTGATGTCTTTTGTGCTGGAATCTTTATCTGAAATCTTTAAAAAGGCTGTAATTATTTTGAGTTTCCAATTCAGCTCTTTTCAAATTAAGCCTTTTATTTTCTCCATTGTGCTGCATGTTCCTTGCATGTGAACTCGGACGTTTGCCAGACACTGAAGTGGTAAATTCATATTGGTTTCCTATGCACATCCATTCCCAGAGAATGCACCACATCTTCTGCCTCCTCATTGCCAAGAACAACAAAGAAATATTTGTGCATCCCAACCTTTATCCTGTACACAGCCTTGGAATTCCTGACCGCAGCTGAATAAATCACCTAATAAGCAAAGGCTGATGAAGGCCAAAGCAAAATTTCTTTGCAAGTTAGTGCTTTTCCTCCAGGGTAAAACCAGGGAGCACCAGAGCTGAGACTTACCTCGTGGCTTCTGGGTCCCAGATCACAATGTCAGCATCTGACCCGACAGCTAGCCTTCCTTTTCTTGGATAAACATTAAAGATTTTGGCCGCGTTTGTGCTAGTCACTGCCACAAATCGGTTTTCATCCATTTTACCACTGTGCTGTGAAACAGTTCAAAGAACATGCATTTGTTGTGATGGCCAAATACTAAAAAATCCTCTAGCAATAAAAGTACAGGACATGTTTCTTTTAACCCAAACAGAACTGCTTCTAGTTTCCTCTATCAGGCAGCCAACTATATCTTCAGATGCTAAGTATGAACCAATCATAACATTGCTGAAGACAATGAAGTATAGAAACCTGAAGACCAGTTTTTTAATTTTTTACTGAGCTTTTGTACATTTCATACAACAGTTCTTACTCAAATTTAGACCCCCTTCCCCATCCATGCATCTCCACCACCTGCCGAACCTCATGTATTCTGCCATATATGTTAAGACCTATCCAGTCCAGCATTTGTACCCACCTGTCCTTGCATGCAAATTCACCCACTGGAGTCTAGTCAGTCTATCTAGAGACCTAAGTAAGGCATACTCTCTCTCACCCAGTAGTAATCAGTCTCTAGTAGTTTCCAGTCTAGGGCTGGCCTGCCACCCATTTCTCTCGCTCCATTCTAACTACTTTTTAAAAAACCTAGCAGATTAAAAAACTCCTAAGGCTCATGGAACATAGTGCAACAAGGGGTAGAGAGAACACTAATACATCTCTTAACTCTCATCAATGAAGCTCCCTCATGTAACAGACAGCCATGAACACAAAAGGACACAAATGGACAAAGTCATAGAGAAGAGTCAGCAGAGTGTGGGTCATTGGACAGGACTCCTATATTAAACTTCACCCACCCAGGGTTCAGGGACCATTGCAAAAGAAGGGGGAAGTAAGATTCTAAGAACCAGGGGAGGAGGTGGATGACCATATAGAGTCCTTACAGACTCATGGGACCTGGCTCATATGAACCCACAGCAGTGGTGTCAGTGTGCACAAGACCCACGCAAACTCAAGCAGACAAAAACCCTGCATAGAACTGGGGAAATGGGCAGCAGACCCCAATCTTAGCCAAAGAACTATTGGCATTTGATTACTGCTGGGTGAGGAAGAGCTGACCTTCTTAAAAAGAGTGACTCTAGATAGACTGACTAGTGGATGAACTTGCACTTGAGGGATATCTAGGGACACTAACTGAACTTGATAGGCCTTAACATCAACGCATGAAATCCAGTTGCAGGGTGGATGGGTGCCAATAGGGAAGGTTGTATAAAGATGAGTAAGATGCTGTGTATGAAATACACAAAAATTCAATAAAAAATTTACTAAAAAAAGACAAACCTACTATTTCTTCCCCCATCTGTCCCAGAACTGTCCATGATTGCTACAAATGATCTAAATGCTGACAATGGTATTTTTTCATTCCCATTTAAAGTTTTCTACTACCACCTACAATAGTTATCATCTGGCTTATTCATTGCAGAGCTAAGACTTATGTTATGATCATGTAACATTAGGTAAAATATTTCATGGTTAAAAGAAGAGAATGATGCTTTTAAATCAGGTGACAATGCCTTCATGAAAGTGAAAGATCAACAGAAGAGGTCCAATTTTATACAAATGAATTTATGTGAATCAGTAAGTTTGGGTAGTCAGTCTATTATAAGAGATTTCGATAAGGAACTCTTACAGGGCTTAATCCTGTGTGTATTTATATAGCAAGAGTACCCTTAGAATTTCTTTAATTATCTCTACTTCAAAAAGATTAAGAATCATGGTCTGGATGCAACAGTCCAGAAGTAAAGTACCGTCATGTTTCAGAGAATGATATAGTTTCATGCATGTTATTATGAAATAATTATTTTAAATCCATATATATATATATATATATATATATATATATATGAATATAAGATCTGGAAACTATACTGATAGTTACTGCAATAACACAGGTTCAAGGAGGAAGATAGACTATACCTAAAATATCTACACAAGGGATGCTTAGAGTTAAGAGTGAAGAAAGAGGAGGTCAGAAGAAAGATCAGGAAGCCAGAGAGATTTTTGAAGATTCTTGTAGTAAATTACGTGCTCAAATTCTACCTTTTCACTAATGGAGAACATCAAAGGGTTTTTGAGAGGAAAGTAACATGAACAGAACTTCATTTGAGTGGCAACTCTGGTATAGAATTGATTGAAGCAAGAGGTACATGGAGATGACACCAGCTTTGAAACTATTGCAATGGTCCAAACAGAATATAAGCCTCCAACTAGCCATGGATATGGAGAGAAGGAAGCACTTTGAAAATAAAATCAAGGAACTTGGTGAATAATTAGAATTGCAAGTAGGCAGTGTATGTAGGAGAAACTAATCAAAGAGAATTCTTTGAAAGGTGATTAATGTGTCATCTAAGAAGGGTTCCTTGGAACAGGTGTGAACGGCATGACATTGGGTACCTCAGGTCTACACAGTCTCTCCTGCTGATCTTTGTAACTATACATGTCATCTGCTCTATCCTCAGGCAGAATCCTTTTATTCACAGGAAATTAAAAAATCACTTTCACAGGGTTGGAGAAATGGCTCTGAGATTAAGAGCACTGGCAATTCTTGCAGAGGACCTGGGTTCAATTCCCAGCCCCCTCATGGTGGTTAACAACTGTCCATAACTCCAGTTCCAGAGGATTCAAAGCCCTCTTCTGGCCTCCATGGACATTGTACAACATGGGTGTACTTATACACATGCAGGCTCATACACATAAAATGAAAATAATAAATAATAGATATTTTAAAAAATCAAATCACTTTCACCATAGATTTTATTATCTATGTAATTTGGGGAGGGGTATTTTTGAGACAGGGTCTTCCTGTAATACCAGCTGGCCTGGAACTCACTATGTAGAACTGGCTGGCCTTGAACTCACAGAGATCTGCCTGCCTCTGGCTCCCAAGTGCTGGGATTAAAGGCATGTGCCACCTCACTTGGCCCTATCTATGTAATTTCTTAAAGCAACATTTAAAATATCATATCCAAAGGCTTTAAACAGACATTTCCAAAGGCTTCATGAAAGGGAGATGTGAACACAGCGAATATCTATCATGTGTTTCCCATCATTTCAAGTCTTTCACTGGTATTTACAAAAAGCATTAGGACCCCAAACTGTGAGAAAGCTGGGAAGAAGGCTCAGCAGGGAAAGTGCTTGCTGCCCAAGCACGAGGCCAGTGTTCAATGCCCAGAACCCATGTGAAAAAGCCAAGCACATGCCTGGAATCCCAGCACTGGGGAGCAGAGAGAGAAAGACCAGGGGCTTGCTGGCCATCTAAATAGCCAAATAGTGGACTCCAGGTTTATGGCGACTAAGTTGCCAAAAAAATGTATGGTACAGAGTGACTAAAGAAGACAACTTTCATCCTACACACATACACACACACATACACGTACACTCTGATACATTCTTTCTCATGCACACATATACACACACTCACTTTCACATATACAAATGGTCTCTCTCACACATACACACACATACGCACTCACAGACACTCATTCTCTCACATACACTTTTTCACATACACACTCTGTCATATACATGCACACACACAATTTCCTCTCTCTCTCTCTCTCTCTCTCTCTCCTCTCTCCTCTCTGTCTCATACACACACACAATGTGAGAAAGGAAGCTGAACAGTAACAGTTCATAAATTTGTCCCTGGGGTCTCTGCAAAATGGCACAACACATCCTTGGAGCTGAACATCCCGGAGCAGGGCAGGATGGAGTCAATGCCGACAGCAGCACAGTTCCCAGTGAGAAAGCTTCTTTGTGAAAGTTTGTGCCATTTTGGTCCCCAGACAAACCGGATCCTGAGTGAACCTGACAAAACCAGGCTGGTTTCTGTGAAACTCACCACGCCTTTTTCCCATATCACTGACATCCGGTCCTCAACGCCATTCACCCCATTGGGAATCTTAGTGAAGTCATCCTTCCCCAGAGCTTTCTGGCAGGTGTTGAAAGTGCAGTGGTCAGTCCCTGTGGTGGTCAAATCATCGCTGAAAAGAAAAACCAATGTGAATGCTGAGGCGAACAGACGGAACATGTGGGAGAAAGTGCCGCGTGCCCTGCCACCCTCCTGACTCTTCTCAGTGGGCAAAGCAACCGAGAATGAACAGAATTTTCAAGCACACATTTCATCCCTCTCCTGTCTCTATCCTAAGAAGCACCTTTCAAGAACACTCTCACAAGAATCATGATGCTGAGCCATCAGCAAGCCTGGATTTACTGTTTTCAGATTTCCTAGGCTAGCTGCAGGAAGATGACTAGTTTGAGAGAGAAATGATCTGTAAGATAATAGCATGCATTCTAGGCTCAGCTCCAAAACTTACTAGTTGTGGGCTTGTCTTATCTAGAAACTGATTGTTGTATGATTTGACAAGCTTAACATCAGAGTCCCAAGGAGTAATAGGGGTAGGAATTTCTTGTGGGTAGAGTACCCCCAAAGATACTACCATGGTGGCCTATCAAAATGGAGGCAGGTCCTCCTGAGACTGGCTGAGGGCAGCTATGTCATCAGCGACAAGAATCCTGCTTTGCTGAGTGAATAATCTCAGGGACATAGGAGTGTGCAGGAGGAAGAAGGCTGAAAGAGACAGGCAAATGAGTTCTTGTCTGGTCTTTGGTGAAAAGCTCTGCTAATATGGATCCTAATATTGGTGAATGGAGCACGTTAGAATATCCCAGAATGCTGTAATTTTTAAGAACAGTGGCCACCTCCTCCAGAAGGAGGCATTACCTATCCACCAATCTGGTTCCAAGATATTAATAAATGAAATATCAGGAATATTTTGAGAAAAATTAAGGAATTGTGCTGGAGGTATAGCTGAATGATAGACTGTTTACCTGTAAGGCCCTGGGGTTCAATCCTCAGCACCCAATAAGTAAAGAAATAAATAAAGAAATAAATAATAAAGAACGTCAGCTATAAGCAGCAAAAGATGGAAAGACAGAAGTGAATAAAATTTCAGAGAAATTATCAGACTTCTGTCAAGAAAAGGGCTTTTGTTTGCTTTGTCATTTCACACATTTATAAGTAAATTATAGTTGGTTTTTACCACCTCCCCTTTCATCTCTTGCTGTAACCTTTTTCAGCAAGTCCCCTTCTTGCCTTCTTTCTGTGTGTGACTTATTTTCATTTGAATTTCTTGCCCAAGCATGGGTGGGAGGTTATTTACCGGGGCAAAGGCAATGTATCAGTGGCTGCACCATTGAAGAAAATGACAACTCCCACTCCCTGAACAACTTTTAACTGCCAATAGTTCTTGGGGGGTCTAGGGTATCATGGGCCTCTCCCCCATCTATGACAGAAGAGGTTCTGACAACATATCTACAAAGAAACATCATAAATTCAGCATTTTCTGCTTCCCAAATACCATCAGGTCAAACAGAACAGAAGAAAAAAGGTGTGTGCAAGTTGCAGAAGTGCGGCAAGCTCTCCTCTACCCAAAACTGAGGCTCGTAAAGCCTCTTCTTTCATCCAAACACTTCACAGTTGTCTGTAAATGATTACTTAGCCAACAGATTCATGAGAAAGTCAGGTGTTGAAGGATCGGGTCTCAGTGGTGGACTCATGACATGGTGGGCGGCGTGGCGCCATTCTTTACTCCAGTAGTGTGTGCCGTCCGTGCCCAAGCTCGCGGCGAGTGGTTCTCCATAGACCACTTTCCCTGGAAAGTTCAAAAGTAAGACTCAGCACCTTGCTGACAAGCACACAGATAGTCTTCTCTGCCCCAATAGAGGACGATATTATAGCTTAGCAGAAATCCCCCCACCCCCACTGTTTACTTTTGTCAACAGGACTCGTTAGTAACAACTAATGATCCTCAGCATTCACTGAGTTCCAGTCATGTGCATTCCATCCCCTACTCATGTGACCTCAGGCTAACCCGCTTGATTTGCTTTGGTCAGTTAGACTGAATGCAAGTGGCACATGTTACTTCTAAGCAGAGGCTGTGCCATCTCTTTCCTCCCCCTGGTATGATGCTGAGAATGATCCAGAATGAAGAGACTATTTAGCAGAGATGGAGTCAACCCACAATGGGCATGACTATGAAGAAGATGTAAGCCACTCCTATTTGAGATCCATTGTTACAGCAGAGTGACCTAGAGGAAGCTGGGTGACCTATGCATTTCCAATGAGACCTTAAAACCCTATTGGGTAAATGCTATACTATCACAATTACAGGATGAAGATAAAGCTATGGAATTTTACACAATTTTTCTATAGCTATTTTATATGCACCCCACAAAGTTGGAGTGGAGGAAGTGGGATTTGAGCCCAGCATTTTTGAGTCAGTAGTCTGAATTGTTATGCTATCTAGCCAGACGACAGGTAAACCATTAGTATAGCCATATGGAATTCAACATAGTACATTTCTGCTACAAACTGATAACCTTTTTACACCCTCAAGAAAAACTTCCTCAGAAAACTTATATGAAATAAAAGAATATTCAGATAATAAAATTGTAGCCCGAAATGCATTTTTTAAAAAATCATGCAAATGAGGCCATCAAAAGCACACAGTGTTAGAAAACTTAATAGCACACAGTGAATTTGAATTTAAAATCAGACGTCTATCTCTGATTAGCATTTGTCAGTATAATAGATTTGCTGGCATTCACCTCATCACATGGCAGCAATCAAAACAGGGGTGGTGGAGAGAAGACACTGGCATACCAAATGAACACACTCCAATTAATCAGATGCCAAACGTTAGTTACAATCCTGATACATAACTGAAATTAACTTATTTCCTTGGAGAGGACAGGCAGTGGATGCCACCAGCTGCCCAAGTCATTTTAAATGGGAATGTAGCACCCTATTATCTCACACATCATTTCTTCTCCAAAATAGGCATTTTCCTCTAGACAGCCTACAAAAATGAACAACAGTAAAAGTTGGACTTGCTGAAGCCTCGACGTCTAGAATAACCAAGCACGATCTTTGGAAGTGCGTCCCCCAGGAACGCAGCTGCTGCGGAGCTGGTTCGCTTCCGTGATACACAACCAAACAAGACCCACACATGTCCAGGTTCTTACTCCCTTCTTCCAAAATAACCCCATAAACAACTCTGGTATCTCTTTCTGGCATGCAGGATAAACAGCAGCCATGAGTAGTGAACTGAGAGCTAACACACACACTCTTACTGAAGGGGGTTCTCGACAGGCAGGGTCTTCATTTGCAAGTACAAAGAGAACTTCTTATTCCAGAGGAATGCTCACACTTGCTGGGGCAATGAGACACTGATTTGCAATCTCTTTATAAGATGCCAACTTGGGATTTTCCGTGGTGCTTCATCATGGAGGAAAGATCCTTGTCACATGTTCTGTTCAATCACTTGGCACATCAAGATGACATGGGAGCACGGCTCCCAAACTTGTACCATCTTAATAGCTCTCAGGAAAAATTAGAAGTCTCAGCATCTGTTGGGATTCTGCCTGGACTATTTTAAAACAGAATGACAGGTAATTTCCTCTGCGGGGCTCAGCTCCTTTCAAATGTGACAGGCTACTCTTTGGCATACACAAACTCTCCACTAAGTGGTCTGTTTTCAGTGTTTTTCTTATGACTATAAAAATTAAACAGTAAAAACTTCTAATTGCTCTCTGCATTCTTACAATTTTCAAAAGATCAAAGATCATGCAAGATCTTTAAAAAGGAAGAAAAACAGGGAGCTGGTTATTGCATCAATCAGAGAATCAAAATAGAAAATTCAGCCTAACTGCAAGTTCTGGTAGATTTGGGCTAAAAGTAAGAGTAAGCGCTAACACAGGTATAGACTGTGGAGCTTCCAGAGCTCTGGCCTGTGACCTCACTTGACCTTCACGGCAACCTTCATGCTGGTTTGATAGATGATGAAATTGATGCTCAATAAAACTAATTAATTTACCTTAGACAACCCCTGCCCCTCTGTCAGTGGTATAACCAGAATTAAAATCCTTCTCTGATATCAGGATCATATATACATTATTGCTAAGAAAGGTGCCATTTTCAATTTCTCTGTGAAAATCATTATTTTTAAATGTTTTTGGTCTATCACAGGCTATCTGTGGATGTGAATGAGCAGTTACCCAGTTTCCTTTACTGATTTCATTTACTCTGTGTAGCAAGTCGCCAGTAAATAGTGCTTGTCTTAAGTCTGGTACTCTTCTGGTTGCCTTTGAAGATGTGAGCTCTCAGCTCTCTGCTCAGGCTGCCTCTTGCCATGTCTTCCTGGTCATTACGACTCTCCCCTTAGAACCTTAAGTCCAAATAAACTCTTTCCTCTACAAGTTGCCTTGGCCATGGTGTTTTATTACAACAACAGAAAAGTAAGTAATATAATAACCAAAGCTAGTCAGACCGAAATAAAAAGACACTAAAGTCAGTGACTCATACCAGGACAAAAGCTGTTGGACCGAGACTAGGCTGTGGCTGGACATGGTACACATATTTGTAATATATGGATACTGGGGATTTGAACTCAGATCTTTACGCTTGCAGAACAAGTGCCTTTACCTAATGCTCCATATTCTTTTTAACCATGAAGGAGACCAAGATTTTTTTAAAAATGAAAACAACTCAGAAAGAAATAGGGAATGAAGGGAGAATTGTAAAACCTCATTAGTAGTAGAGCTATCAGGACGATAATGCATCCATTAAAAGACAAAACACAAAAGAGGTAACTGCAGAGAGAAAGAGCAATGAGAGAAGAAGAGCATTTCCTTAGAAACAAAACCATGATTATGAAGACAAAAGTTCATTAGGAGGGCAGAGAAAGTAAACAAAAACATTTTGTAAAGTACAAATAAAAATTTGGTAGTTTTTAAAATGTGAAAACAAGTTTTGTAAAATATGAGAGAAAATAGGAGTCCACAAAAACTAAATGTAGAAAATAAATATGAAGTAAATAATAGAAGGAAAATATTCAGAAGACCAAAGATCAGCCTTCATATTAAAATGGGTCTTTCAAAAGGACAGAAAAAAAATTAAAGGCTACAGTTAAAAGTAAGGGAGAGATGTGAAAATAGGAGACTAATAAAATAAAAAAATAGTAAAATAAAAAAATAGGGTCTAACATCATCAGAATACACTGTACGGAAGTCCCAAAAATTCAATACAAGGAAGAAAGAAAAGAAAAGGATGCAACTAACAAACTACAACAGAGGGCTGTGGATGTAGAACAGTGGTAGACTGCTTGTGTGCGGTGACCAGGGCTCTGAGTTCCATTCCCACCACTGACTAAATCACAGAAGGAAGGAGAGGGAGGGAGAGAAGGAAGGAGAGAAAGGCAGGTGAGAGGATTATCATCCCCCAAAATCCTTGTAAGAAGATCTGATTACATCCAGTAGAAAGTCGGAGGAAGTTGGCATGGTAGTGCACACCTTCAGTCCAGCACTAGGAGTCAGAGACAGGTGTATCTCTGTGAGTTCAAGGCCAGCCTAGTCTACATAGTGAGTTCTAGGTCAGGCCAGCCAGGGATACACGATGAGATTCTGTCCTACATACACACATACAGGGGGGGGGGGGATGCAATAAAGAAGGAAGGAAGGAAAAAAGGAAGGAAAGGCTAGAAATTCCTTATGGTATGGTGTGGTGTGGTGTGGTGTGTTGTGGTGTGATGTGATGTGGTGTGGTATGGAAGACCTATGTTTCTTTTCAAAACCTATTTTTAAAAGAGGTAACTGGAGAAATTCCAGGAAAACCAAAAATGTTTATTGGACAATAATGCTTTAAATATATAGCAAACTAAAATTCGGTGTGCTTTGGGGACCTTGTAGGAGTGAAGGAAATCCAATTGACCCTGACACTTGGAACTGCCTCTCCATGAGTTAGTGTGAGTAGCACTGACTTGCATGTCATTGAATGGCACAAACTTCTCACTAATAGTTTAGATAGAGAAGAACAGTGCCACAACCCTCTACTGTGAAACTCTTAAATTTTAGACTTAACCTACCGACAGAGCATGAAAGTTAACAGAACCAGGGAAAGGAAATAACTGCTGTGATCCTTCACAGCAAGATGATAACACTGTGGTACAGAGGACAACGATGGTCTCTGAGCTCCTTCTTCAGCCCAGGAGGGAAGAGGCAGTCAGGCATTTACAGAATTTTGCTAAAAGCCACAGCCAGGAAAAGACCTTAAGTGTTTTATTTGAAACAACAATTATTACTAATGAAACTCAGGCTACAGAAACAATGTACATGTGCTAAATTACTCTTTTTTTTTTCATGGTAGAAAGACAACTAATACTGCTCAAAATAATATGTTAAAATCTGAAAGTAGCTACCTAAAACTAAAAGTAGATAGGACCAAAATCAGTAGGTCCAAAAAGAGGCTGAGAAAAATGGCTGTGTTCCCACCTTCCACGCAGCATTGCAGAAGGTCCATTCTTGGCATTTCCAACTTTTTAAGAATGGGAAAATAATAAAATAATTATAACATCTTCACTAAAGTTTTTAATGTAATTGCACAAACGATCAGTTAATTGTTTAAGCCTCAAATCAATTAAACCTGCTATCCACATTTCCCTAACTGTAGACCAACCCCTTCCATAGAATGAAGTCATAGAAAAGGACTGGCTTTGGGGTCTGTGGCCTTGGATGTGAGCTCTAGACCTGGCACTTAACTTACCATTAAAATAATCTTGAGTTTATTTATCAATCTCTCCCAAGCCTCTACTTTATCAGTCACAAAATAGTAATAAAATTGAACTTCAAGTATTATGATGAAAATTAAGTATATGTTAAAATAAAATTCTAAGTAAAACCTGATTTGATATAAAAGATTCCAGAATCCCAGTCGGTGCCAAACACTCAACAGATAGGATGAGCTGGTACAACCACATCTCATCTCTTCTGGGTATGTAGCTAGTGATTGGTGTATAACATCAAATTTAATAGGTCTGTATTTTTAAGTAATTTACAAAAGAGGTTATAAATAATTGGATATCCTTTGGGCCTCCTGAGAGGGGCTTCTGACTTCGCAGGCATATAGATCACCTGCGGTTCCAGTTAAAGTGTGCATTTGGAGTCAGCAACCTGGGGGTGGCAACCAAGGCTCTGCATGGCTGATGAGCTCCTAGGCAATGCCATTGCTGCAATTTAGGGACCCATTGTGAGTTTCAGAGCCCAGGAAAAGAGACCTGGTGACAAAAGTATTTACAGATTTTCATATTATAAATTTGTAAGACTGAATTATTTTTTATTTAGACAGAGCACAAGTAATAGGTCTTTAATATAATTTTATGTGTAGAAACGATGTTAGATGGTAATGAATTACAGATATGGTGCCTGAATCTTTCATAAAAAGTCAGTTTGGTCCAATAGTTCTTGGCCATCAATATTGCCCAGGGTCTATGGGGTTTGTTGATATAGTCACCATATGAACAGTTTAGGACTACAATGGCTATCTCCCTCTCTCCTTTCTGGTTCGTCCTTGATCACATGCCCTGTTCACATATCAGGAGTCAAATTCAAGTGGTGAGATGTCTCATGGCAATTATCTATGGGGTTCTGCTGCCTCTTTGTTGACTGAGCATTAGGACATTTTCACAGGTGCCATTATTATAAATCCAACTTAACAAGCATCTTTGGGAGACATTAAACTAACCCAATTCTACAACTCCTTTGGAAATGAATCTAGCAATATATAAAAAGTTAAGTAGATTATATATGTACTTCTATCTTTGAACCAGCCATCCTACTGCAAGAATATAGATTCCTTTTTATGCTAGGCACAAAAACAGAGATGTAAAGAAGTCCACATCCCAATCCACACATATGTTACCTATGGTAGCAAAAAAGACCTTACAATTGTAATTAAATGAAGGGCCTCAAGACAGGACAGTCATGCTGAATTAATGGATTCAGCTCAATATACTTCAAGGATGCTTACAAGTAGAAGAGTGGGACAAAAGAGGAGATCTGAAATAAAGTGTATTGGATAGGGCTCAATCCACCACTGAGGATGGGGAAGAAGTGGGTCGGAAGCCAGGGACCACAGGGAAGCTTGCAAGCTGGGAAAGGAAAGAGAAGGAAAGGAAGGGAAGAAGAGTAGGAGGGGAGGGGACGGGAGGGGAGGGGAAAGGAGAAAAGGAAAAGGAAAGGGTGCTCCACTCTGCAGATACCAGATATCAGCTCACTGAGACCTTCTTCAGACTTCTGACCTCTAGAACTTCATGTTTGAATTTACTGTTTGTAGTCACTTCTTGCAGAAGCAATAGAAAAGACATACACCATCTACAACATGGAATAGTATCTGCAGGTGACCACTACAGCTTCCTACCTGAACTTTAAAAATCAAAGCCTGAGTTTGACGATTGGTTAAGACTGACCATTTCTGCTGGTTTTTACTGTTCCTTAAACTATAGTCTCTTCAAGCTTTGGCTCACAACTTAGAAAGGAAACCTTAGCAATTCCATAAAGCTGGCAACAGCACCATCTGGTGGTAAAAACTAGTACTACATATTGGAGTTTTCAGATTTGTTTTTTGCTTGTTTTGGGAGGCCTGTGGCTGCTGCTTCACTTTGCAAATCTGTTGCACGTGGGGTATGGGAAGGAGAAAATCAGAAATAGTTGCTATTACAACCTTGTTAACTTATTTGAAATTAAGCTTATTTATAAAATGGATGGATTACATTTTAAAAGTGAATATGGCTCATGAAATCCTCATTAAACCTTGTAACAAGTAGTTTTGACAAAAAATTATTTTAGTACTAATTACAAACATACAAACGCATTTCATAGATTTTCTGATAATGTGCATTACACCACCGCAGTCGATTTCAGGGACAAAGTCAGCTGGGACAATTTTCATTACTGTCTGATTATCTGCATTTCTAATAGATGCTACCAGCGAGGCCTTAAGTCGTTGCATAAAAAGCACACATTTGATTTTCATCCTTCCTTTTCCAGAACTAGCAAATGAATAGAGTCTTTTGCTTTTTGGTTTGTTTTTCTTGGCCAAGAACAGATTTGCTTTCTTTGTGGGTGACTGTATTTCAGACTGAGCGAGATAGTTGAGGCAATGGACAACTCCTTGGGGTTAAAAACTCTTGTAAAATCTTAAAACATCATCATAAAAATACTTTTTTAGAAGCTTCATTTATTATTTTTATTTTATGTGTACAAGTCTATTGCTTGTGAGTAGGTAAGTGCACTGTATCATGCAATGCCCGCAGAGGTCAGAAGAAGGCGTCAGATCCCCTGGAACTGGAGTTATGGACAGAGTTAGCCACCATGTGGGTGCTGGGAATTGAACCTGGGTACTCTGCAAAAGCAGTCAGTGCTCTTAACCACTGAGCCATCTCTCCAGCCCCGATAAAATACTTTTCGGATAACTTCTTCAGTTGCATCAACATCTAAGTTGCTGTCAGACAAATCAATTCAAAAGAAAGTTCTTGAGCTCATACTCTGCCCTGGCACCATCCAGTGTTAGGAGAGTGAGTGGGGCGCTGAGGGGTGTAAAAACCTCTTTAAAATTAGGTTTGAAATTAAAACTCACGATCAGATTAAAAAGTGGCTGCTTGTGGTGCTGAGAGTGGGATCATGGCTCTCAAATAGTTTGAGGTCCTAAAGAAATCACCCAAGGAAGAGAGGGAGCCCCGAATACAAACAGATGGATAAAAAGCAGAGACACGCATCAGAGTGGAAAAGACAGGACACAACAAAAAGGAGAAAAAGTGGAAATTCACATGCAGCTTCCTCATGAGCAGAGCAGGGGAAACGGCTTGTGCCAGGTTCTGTTAACCTGGAGCTGTCAGTGGGGTTGGGGCGAGGATTACCGTCTCTCCTTGCATTGGCGATCACCTTGGCAGCAGATTTGCTCATTACGTGCACTATGTACAGAGGGCAATTCACAGCGCTGGCTGTGGTGATGGCTCTCAGTGTGGCTTCTGCCTCAATTGCTTCTGGGCGGCACAGCTCATGCCCCTCAGGACCTGTTATCCCCAATGCCAACATCTTCTTTGCTTCCTAAAAAGCAAGAATATAAAAAGGTCACAGGAAAGATTATTATTGACAAGTGCCATTATTTTATTGGAGATTAAAAGTTCTGATATATTTGTAGATTGGTCAGCTATAGATATGTGAGTGTGTGTGTGTGTGTGTGTGTGTGTGTGTGTGTGTGGTCACAGTGCCGGTTTGGTGATAGCATATATTAACAATATATGTTGTTTCCTTATGCTTATTCTATCATTAAACTCTTTTGATTGAAAAGGTAGAAAGAGCTGGGAAGATAGCCCACTCGGTAAAGTGCTTCTTGTACAAGCATGAAGACCCAAGTTCACCCCGGAACCCATGTTAGAAAAGCCAAGCATGATGGTATATATGCTTGTAATCCCAATGCTGGGAAGACAGAGACCAGCGGATCTGTGGGGTCCATTGGCCAGCCAATCAAGCATACCCAGTGAGTTCCAGAGACCTCTCACAAACAATGTGATCCAGCTCTTGAGGAACAACTCTGGAGGGTGTCCTCAGATCTCTACCCCATCCATGTATGCACACACAAAAGAGAAAGAGAGAGTGTGACAGAGAGACAGAGACACACACAGAGTTAGGGACAGAGACAGAGAATGGTGAGGAGTCAGTTTTACTTAAATTCTTTGTGGAGCACAGCACTGTCCAAAGCAATCTACGGTTTACTGGTAAACAAAATAAAGCAGACTACTCTGGGTCATTGCTGAAGTGGCTCCTTGTAATATATTGTGTAATTTGTTTTATTTTTCTACTGAATCGTAGTCCTTATTGGTTCCCCAAACCAATCTACTAATGATATTAAATCAGTTATTTCCCTGCCTCAAAGCTTTATTTCTTCCTTTCAAAAAAGGGCTGGGATTCAAATCTCAGAGGAGTAAATGACTTGCCCGTATCACATGGGAAGTCGAATGTCAAATTTAAACTCTGGCCTGTTTACTTCTACAGTTCCTGCTCCCTTCTTCCCCCTGCCTCCTGGTCACTGAGCTGCAATCTCACTTTAATGGGAGTTAAGCCTAGGGAAAGAAAAAAACAATCAACTAATATAAAGGGTTAGAGACAGTGCTTTAAATCTTGCAGAGGGTGTCCCCTTCAGGCATTAGTAGTGGAACTAGCATAAGAAATAAATATCTTCTAGATTTCTCCAGAGCACATTTTAATACCCAGTTCCTGAAAAGTGTAGCTCTTTAAAATACGATCTAATACACCGCCTAATTCATCAGAGCCCACTGGTGGCCACACATTAGTGTTCAGCACCAGTAGCCCGAGCCATAGAAAACCCAGAAAACAAACTAGTGCCGAGGGACACAAAGAAAGTGATCCATGTTTTTAATAAGAGCACGCATTTGAAATCCAATATAGGTAGCTAGTTTGAAAGGGGAAAATTCTCACCCATGCATGTAGAACTGCTGACCAAGCCAAGAATGGCAACCAAACAAACACTGAGTTATTTTCCAGTCCCCAGACAGTGAATGTCAGGATTTCTGCCCTTCAAGGCAATGTGTTGAGATTCTACTTTCTTGGGATCAACTGTCTGTTCCTTAAGTGACAGCTATTTCCATTTCTGGAGTAGAGTTGGCACGTAAATGCTCACCTCTGCAATTAAGTCTCCATTTTCTGCATGCACCTGAGCAATAGCTCCAATTTCTTTGCACCACGAGAAGGCTGCATACATCTCCTGATCTCTTAGCATGTACAGATCTTTGTAAGCCATAAACATCTTGAATGAGTTAACACCTTTATCTTGGGCAAGGATTTTCATTTCTTCTTTAACCTAAAGGGGAATGAGAACAACGTGTCACTCTATATGATACTTTCAACATCCCCCAAAATATTTCCTTCAACAAAGAAATAAGCAAAATAAGGGCATCAGTTTGGGTTCAGAAACACGCAAGTAAATCCTTAATCTTTCTCCCATGTCATGTCCCAAGTCAACTGCTGCTGCTGCACTATTTTAAATCATGGAAAAGTTAGTAGTTTTCATTTCTACTTTTAAATATAAAATTTTCTTCATCTGCTTTCCAATTTGAAGAAATTATTCTAGAAAAAGAAGATGAAGCCTTGGGTACCAATAATAGCAAGAGATGATCTAGAAGGAAGCAAAGCTTATGTGAGTCCAGGGCTGGGGCTCAAATCTAAACGCTGCAGGGTGACTTCTACAGGAAGTACATGGGGATGAACGCAGGTTTGCCTGAGAAATAAAAGCTGAATGTTAGCCTGCAGAGCTCTGGCAGCCCCACAGCTCCTGGGAGGTGAGCGGTCTCTACTCAGAAGATTCCAGACCAGTCACAGCTGAGAGGATCTTCAGATTGGCAAAGAGGCAAACAGAGATCAAAACTACCTAAGTAAGAGCCTTCAAAGACCCAATATGAGTCTCAAAATGAATTAAAACGTTCAAAGGAAAATTGTTTAAACTTCTATAGGTTAACACACACACACACAAAACTAACCAAAAGTACAATAAGCATAAAAGCTTTTCCAACTTGATAAGGAAAACACCTTGACCTGGCTACAGAAGAGAGGTTCTGACAGAACAGTACAAGACATCTGTCTATAGCCAGAGAGGAAAGCCTCGCCAGAAACCAACTCTTGCAGTGCCTCGATAGTCAATGCGCTGGCTTCAGATCATGCAAAAAGTAAATTCTGTTACTTAAGCCACGCAGTCTATGCTACTCTTTTAGGACAGTCTGAGTGGACAAACAGACATGTATAGCTGCCATCTTCCTCTGAGCCCTCGGGACAAACCAACTCTGCAGACATCTTGGTCTTGGACTTCTAACCTTCAGAGACAATAACTTTATGTTGTATGAACCATTATGTTTGTGGCACTTGGTTATAACAAAATGAATGTAATCTGCATTTGGGGATCTCTTTGATTATTAAAGTATGAAGGTAAGAAGTAAGGGCTAATACTGTTTCCTTTGCTCTGTCTCATAAAATAAGAGAGGGAAGAAAGGAAGGAAGGAAGGAAGGAAGGAAGGAAGGAAGGAAGGAAGGAAGGAAGGAATTGCCTTTAAAGGCACAAAATAGATCAGATTCATCTTTAAAATATTGTTTTTGGAGAAAAATCAACTTTAGCAGTGGACTATAGACCCTGAAATTATGTTTATTGAACTGTTTGTTAAAGATTGATTGCTTGGTTTGTATTAACTTGGTGTCTCTCTGCTGCCCAGTTTTGGAAGGGACATGTGTGAGCTACATAAATGTTACTGTGATTAGCCCTTTCTGACAAAAGGATTTCTATAAAGAAGCCACAATAAATGAGTTAAGATTTAAATCTCAAGTCAAAATTTCTTCCAAGGCATACAAACAAATTATCAGAAGAAGAAATCAATATATTTTAAGGACTCTCAAAATTGTCTTTTCTATCTGAATCTTACCATTTTTTCATGACCTAAATAACTATTGGGCATGGAAGGATGAGACCTGTTATGAAAGGTTCCCAGGTGGTGACATTAACAGAAAAGGGCTGGGAAAGCCCGAGTCAGGACACTGGGAATGGAGAGCCTTGGAAAGGGTCTTCACCTGTCTTCTCCTTTCACCGGGTGTCAGGAGTGGGAATGGAATGAAGGCTTCTAAACTGAAGGAATTAAATTTAGAATTGTTTTTTATTTCCCTCCAGAAATTAAAATTTTCTGGTACAGTTTAAACGATTCCAGGGATGCTGAACTGGGTTAGAGGAATCATTGCTTTGAAAATTACAGAAAGCATCTAAAGTATTGACAAAGCCTGGGCTAAATGCTAGGAGAGCTGGTGGGTGAGCACAGAGGGTTTTTAGTATTTGCTTTATATGGTGTTTTACATCTTCTCTGTATTCAGAATCCAGCAGAGCAAAAGGATGTGTATGGACATCTTCCTTCCCACTCTCCAGTCTCATGTGAAGCAGCCACGGGTCCATGGGGTTTGCCTTTGCCATTGTCAGTGTCTTGCTCACATACAGAGGCGGGACAGGGGGACCAAGCGGAACAAACTGGAAGCTGGCAACCTTACCTGGTCACTCCACCACGTCACTGCCACATGCAGGCTGTAGTCGCAGCAGACTTTGGGGTCCGCCCAGCTACGCCAGGTCTCGAAGGCCTCAATGAGAGAGCTACCTTTCTGAGGGATGGCGAAGTCAATGATCATCGTGGTGCCTCCTGCCAGAGCAGCCTGGAATCATAGGAAGGGTTCTGCCAGTCAGTCATCCATCTCCTGTTAGGTTATCTAGCACTGTAAATGTTATGCATATGCAAGCATGTGGACAAATCTGATGGGTCCAGGAAATTGCATAAATATGCTACTCTGGAAGAGACCATGAGGAGCGTGAATAGAATTTGTAGACGTTTGAGGTATTAAAACTGCTGAAACTGCTTCTGCAAAAGAAAAATAACTCTGATAAGATGAAAATGACTTTGTCCCAAAGAAAACAGGATTGTAAAGATGAACTGAACCAGGCTAGGTGGGGTAACTCATGTACAATCCCAACACTTGGGAGACTGAGGCAGAAAGGGGTTGCAGCTGGTGGAGTCCAACCAGCCATACAGATAGATCTGTCTCAAACAAACCTCAAGATGAATAAAGCAGAAAAAAACTCAAACATTTTGTTTTCTTTTTAACAAACTATATTCACTATTATAAAATCTCTTTGCATTAGGCTCTGTGTTGGTTTAGTTTTTGTCAACTTGACACAAACTTCAGTTGCCTGGGAGAAGGGAACCTCAATTGAGGAATTACTCTACTAGACTGGGCTGTGGGCATGTCTGTGAGGCATTTTCTTGATTGTTAATTGATGTGGGAAGCCCCAGTCCCCTGTGAGCTGAACAACAGGTGGGTCTGAGCGGTATAAGAAAAGTAGCTGACCAGGCCAGGAGGAGCAAGTCAGTAAGCAACCTTCCCCATGGTCTCTGCTTCAGCTCCTGCCTCCAGGTTCCTGCCTCCAGCTCCTGCCTTTGCTTCCTTCAAAGATGGACTGTGAAGACTGTGAAGTGTAAGATGAAATGAGCTCTTTCCCCTCAAGTTGTTTTTTGGTCATGGTGTTTATCACAGCAATAGAAAGCTAGTCAGGCGAGGTTCCATCTTCGGGAACTACATCTCCAACCACCCTGTGACCTGGAAAGTTTGCAGGGCTGGGTCTCTTCTCTATCCCCTGAAACCGCCTGTGATGCCCTCAGCTTCCTTTGACGTAGATCTGTGCGACCTGTCCATTCCCACGGCCTTGGTTTTAAGTCCTTTTTCTTCTCTCACTGTAACTATTTTTAGCAGATTCCTGGCTAAGAATTTATCTCTCCAGGTAGATCCCCCCCCACCCATCCACAGACCCTCATTTCAGAGGGGGTTTCTCACAGATGAACCCTTGACTTAAAATGGAGAGTGGGCTGATCAAAAGGGACAAAGTTATCATTAAATAGGAGGAAAAAGTTCTGGTATTCTATTGCACAATAGGGCTGTCATCATTAGCAACTGTATTGTAGATTACAAAATACCTAAAAGAATGTCCCCACCACAAAGAGATGTTAAATATTTGAGGAGATAGAAATGTTAGTTGTCCTGATTTGACCGGTACACAATGTATAACGTGTGGCATTCTTTGCTTCATAAATCCACCGTTATTTTGTGCTAGCTAACTGAAGAACTTTAAAATTTAATGATTCTTATTGCCTCTGGAATAAAGTTCAATCTTCATAAACTTGGCCTCTAAGTCCCTACCCTTTCCCTCAACCTTCAAGAATACCTGCTGGCTTATTAGGTTGCATTACAAGTAATTTAAAAACTATTACTGAAACAAATGTCTTTGACTAATTATTTAAATTGATTTCATTTAAACTAAAATCACAAGGTGGCTAATGTATTTTTAATTGTTGTTTGCAAACAATGTAGGGGAAGAAAACAAACATCATCAAGGAGGAATGGTGGTCTAGTGCTTTCGGTCAGGGACTGTGGAGGCTCACTGGCCCTACAGCACAAAGCTACTTGTGATGGTTTCCTGAGCAATTTCTTCACCTCTGTGTTCCCAAACACTCATTTGTGGAGTGAAGACAGTAACTTCACCTAAACCCTGAGTTAGTCAGAAGGATTTGACTGGGGCATGGAGGATAAAGTGCTTCCTCAGCGGGGTGCTTCTCCTGGGAAGGGCTGTATAAGCTTCAGTTCAAGATATATTTGTCCTAAGCCTTTGCACCTTTGCTTAGAATTAGGAATCAGTTCCACTTTTCATGTCATCTTATCACATGCCTGAGATGTGGTCATGTGACCACACCAGGAGGACAGAGGCACCAAGAGTCTCTTCCCAGGTTTTCCAACCTCATTCCTGCCCTTCCCCACTCCAGATGAACCAAATACTCCCACAGCCTACCTGGAATGTCTCTCTTCTCCATCCATTCTCTTGCTCTATGTAATATATGTAGTATTTTATTGTTCCTTGAATCAGTTACTGCAACTCCAATTCTTTCTGCTCTTAAAGACCTTGCTTTTTAATATAAAATACTATACTTTGTCTCCACCTTTAAATAACATTGCCTTATTCATGCAGAGCAATGCATATTTGCATTTCCCAAGAAACCCCTATTGAGACAATGACAAGACTTGAAAAAAGATTCTCAGGTTTTCTACTTTTACTTGAATAGAGATTAATCTTGTCACCTTCTTCCTTTTTCAAGTGCCTTTCCAGTACAACATAGCTATCCCTTGAGGATGAAGGGCATTTTTCTGCCAGAATATGCCATTAATTAAAGTATTGGAAGAAAGAACTTCTCTAGGTCTACAGCTCTAGAAAAATTATGCTTTCTGCTCTTTCAGTATGAAAAGTCAACTGCATGTTGGATGTGGAAAGACTAGATCCAACTAGTTGTCCCTCAATATACATGGGAAATTGGTGCCAGGACCACTCATGTAACCAAAATTTCTAAACAGTAGGTAGATGCTCAAGTCTCTCATATAAAATGGCACGGGTATCTGTACGTGTACATCTTTAGATTACCTACACTGCCTCATGCAATATAAAGGCTTCACAAATAATGTTACACTGCATTGTTTAGGGAAGAATGACAAGAAAAATCTGCACATGTTCTCTCTAGATCCCTTTTTGAAATACTGTCAATCCGTGTAAAAATAAGCCAATGATTATGACTATATCTAGCCCACAGTTCCAGGGCTGCCGTGTGCTGGGAACTACTCTGGGTTTGGACTTTTTCAGTCATCTCCACAGCTCTTCAGTATTGCTAACCCCATCACAGAGTGGAATAAACTGAGCAAAGAATGCTCATTACTTAACTTGGCCACTGTCTCACAGTTAGAGGGGCTGAGGCAGCTTAGGAACCAGAGACACTGGGCTCCAGAGCCTGTGCTTCTGGGAAAGTGAATGACACAATGGGGGCTCTGAGGAAGGGATGTGGGGAAAGAGAAGCTCAACACAGCAGAGTAAAGGGAAGAGCCAGGACCACTGAGACCATTCAAACTGGTGGTGCCGAGGTGAGGAAGAGATCTGGGCAATGGTTGCATGTAGGGACAAAGGGAGTTCAGTGAGACCTGACTGGGTAGATTAAGAAGCTAGACACTAAAAGGTCAGAGAAGTACCATCAGGCATTTCCAAGAAGCTTAGGGAGCAAAGATCTGGGCTGAATTTATAGCTTTCTCATAGTCATTGAGATATATAAAAACAGGTTTCATAATCTCAATTTATGTCTAAATTCCAGCAGCACCTTCAGTATTGGAAAGAGTCTTGCACACACTTGCCTTCTTACCTCCCAATTGGAAATATCAATGACATCATTTATTCAACTTTGCCACAGATACTTGAGTCTTACTTGGTTCCTACACCCTTCTTCCCTGATTTTCACATCCAGCCCTAAAGGCCATCTCTGATCTACTCCAGGAGCCTCTGAACCTGTGTATTGTCACCTTTTTTCTCAACCAAACTAGACAGACTATATCAGAAGAATGAAGAGGTGAGAGAGGAAATGGGAAAGGAAGTGCAATATATGAGCTGTGAGCAGGTGCAGTTCAGTCCCCTGGGAAACAATGGAAACTCAACTTGAAGGCAGAAGGTCTTACAACAAGCTTTCCGCCCCAGACCTGCTGCTTCCAACCTTGCCTTAATTTTTCTTTTTTCTTCAGACAAAGAAAGTTGAACTGCAGCAAAGCCTAGAGTTGCGCTCACCATTTGAGCTCTCTCCTCCGCTTTCTATTGTCACCTCCTCCCAACCTGCTCATCTCTCTCCATGTTCTCTTTCTCTCTGAATTTCCGAGTCCCTTTCCACTTCAGAGAGAGTAGCCACTCATTTTCTTCTCTCTTCTGTTTGTCTACATCATCTAGCAATTGATTCTTAACCCTGATCACATGCTAGAGTCCTCCAGGGAACTTTCATTCCATCCATGAGACAACTGATGTAAACCTTGTGCCCATTACAGTGCTTGGCACCTAAATGTACTCTCAAAGTGTTTAAAGGAGAAAGGAAGAGAGGGGCTAAGTTGTATGAAAGTTTTGAGATGGAATAATGATGGTTCACTTTTCCATTTATAAATTGGGAAAGTTGTGTAGATGCAGGTTAGCAAGAAATGCCATTTCCCAAAATGATGGCTAGCCCTAATCATGTGATTTCTTGGATCCTCAGTGTGAATGTGGAATGTAGACTCTGGGCACATCTGATCGCCAAATGCTCAGTGTTATATAAAGTCACCACTGGCTTTTCATCAGGGCGCTAAGCAAGCCATAGTACTATCTATTTCTCTTTTTGTACCTTGAAGAAATTCTTGGTTCAAAAAGAAAAGTGAGCATGGTGTGGTGGTATCTTTAATCCTAGCACTCGGGAGGCAGAGGCGGGTGGATCTCTGAGTTCAAAGCCAGCCTGGTCTACATAGCAAGTTACAGACCAGCTGGGGCTATAGGGAGACCCTGTCTCAAAAAGACTAAAAACAAAAACAAAAACAAAAACAAAGGTGAAAGGCTGGGGCTGTAACTCAGCAGCAGAGCATGTACCGCTATGCGAGGCCCTCTGTTTAATCTCCAATACTCTCCTCCAAAAAAAAAAAAAGAACAAAAGGTGACATTAAGCTACTTTCTACCTTAAGCTAATTTCTAAGGGTTTTGTTTTTATGTAAGCATAAAGACTTTTCAACGCTCAAGACTCTTGTTATAATATGTGATTTCCCCATTAGATGTCATGAGCTAGAGCTGAAAATATGAGTGTCCTCCCTGGGTTTGTCCCTTGATATGTTAGGAGAATTCAAAGAGGTACCATGGGGTAAATCCAGAACTGTTGACAACACTCAATTATTAGTCAAGTCACCTGCTCAGAAACACAGTCTGTTCATACAAACAATTATAGCTGATGATCTAGTAAAGAGGAACATGCCAGAGGTTCCTGACCTCAAATATTACTCAAAAAAGTCACAGTCATCAATGTTAAATCTACTAGTACTAAAATCCTATTGCATATAGTTTATTACTGTATAGAATCAAATTATGGGCCCATATATCTTTAAGAACAAAGACTGTTTTTAATCTCTGTATCTGAAGCAGCAACCATGATGTTTGGTATATAATGAATTTGCAATAAATATTTGCTGACTGAACAACTTGAACAATCCTATGTTTGAGGTTGTCTGGTATTAGTAGGTAGTTAGGTGTCCAAAATATGCTACTATAGCATAAAAATTATTTTGAGCTAAAGGCATTGGAAGATGGGAATTTTCTGTTCTGTTACATCCGCCATCAAGTAGAGCTACCCCCAAACTCAATTATAAATAACCCGCTCCAAGATCTTTGCAGCCAGGGATGTATGACTCATCACTGTGGTCTAGAAGCCTGGACCATGTCTAAATAGACATTGTCGCAAATCTATTCTGTCCCCCATCTGTTCCTCTAAGGTCCATTTATCTTTCCTAAAACTCATTTGCTTTCCCATGCATATATACTCTGTCCCCAACTACTTTTATTAGGAAGTCATTTGCATACTTATAAGTGCCTTCCTCCTCTCTCCTTTTGTTCAGATGGCATATAAGCCCTGCAATCTAAATTTCTAGAAGCATATTTTTCTATGAATTCTCACATACATACATAAATATTTTAAGAACAAAAATCTCTCTTCTCTTACAAATCTAACTTTAATGGCCCCGACTAGAACCCAAGAGAGTAAAGGAGGTCTCCCGAGTTTCTAGACCACCTTTGTCGAACATTGAAAATAGTTGTCATATAAAAGTAGGAGAAGTAAAGCGGATGGACTTGAGTCTGAAGCCCGAAGGAGGCTGGAGTTCTGGATTTAGAGGGTTCCTAACATATACAGTAATCTCCAGGAGGCTGGAGTTCTGGATTTAGAGGATTCCTAACACATACAGTAATCTCAGCAGGGCCAAAGCTTTAGCTAATATCAAAGAGTTCCAAATTAATCTTTGTGATTTTTTTTTCTCCTTCTTTGAATAGTGTGAAAGCTAACTTTATAATCATTAAATAGACAATCAAGAAAAACATGCAATTACAGACCCTCAGGCTGAGACAAACAAACATTAACACAATATGACTTTCAAAGCTCAGCCTCTTCAGCACTTAAAGAAATAAACATTTTAAAATGATAAAATTCTGTTGTCTATTAAAAAAATAATAAAAATTGGAAAATTCTGTTTTGTCTACTAAATTGGTATAGCTTTTTGTTTAAAGCCAGTATGTGTCAATGGCCAGGATATTGTAAAATGAGATTATAAAAGAGTGTACACTATGGGACAATCTGAATGTATCAAACTCCTTTAAGATATGTCCAATACTCATTGGCCCTAGCATGACATTTCCATTATTTCCCAGGCAATCATCAAGCATATGAACAATGGTTGACCTACCGGGCTGGCTGTTACAGCATCGCTGTACACACTAGCCAAACAAAGCTCCTGGAAACAAGTCACCAAGACACTCATCATGTAGAAGATGGGACTGCATCTATCCAAAGCTGGAGAGCCAGGAAGAAAAGTAAGTCCAGCTTGGAGGGCAAGATACATTTAGTTTCTGATGTTCTGACTTTGAAGTTGTTCTAGGACATCCAAACTGTGATGTCTGAAGGCAGGCAGAAATCCACCTTGATGCTCGAGAACTGCAGAGGCTTCACAGAAAAGACAGAGAGTCTCAGCAAGGATAATGCACCACGAAGTTGGGTGCTCCAATGATTTTTAAGGACACAGGCAAGAGTTTAATGAACATGGCCAAATCTTTATAGTTTAGTAGAATAAAAATATGTTTGTATGTTCCCCCTACAAAGAAAATCCCCAAAGAACTGGTAGCATAATGCTAAAATTATATGTCATTTAAATATTATCTTTTGTTACTCTGTAGTCTCTCTTTTTAAAAAATCTAGTGTATTACATATATATATAGAGAGAGAAAGAGAAAGAAAGAGAGAGACTGTAAGTGTTCCAGCATTTTACCAAGTGTTGGATGATATATTGACTTTTAAAAATTACTTGTAGCCATTATTTTTTTGAGTTGGATTATTTGTCAAACCAACGACTCTGTTCACAGACAGGGAAATGCTGACAACCTCAAGACAAGAAGTGATGTACAGAGGTCATGTGGTGAGCCACTCTGCTCTATATGGAAGCCCTACTCCAGCAGGCAACAGGAAAGGAGATTTCAAGGTTTTTTCTACAAGGTGAGAAAGCTCTATAAATACAACTGTAAAAGCCTGCTTCGTCAAATGTTTTGGAAGTAATCTCAGCCTCGTGGCATGTCATCAAGAAGTTCCAAAGCAAAGGATAATTTCTCCATAATTTTGAGAACTTTTTGTCCTTAAAAAAAAAAGCAGAAGACAAAAGGGAAAAGAGAGAGAGAGAAAAGCATGCTAGAGAGAAATAATTGCTACATGTAATTTTTAAAAGTCAATATATATTTATCATCCATGTTTCCTCTGTTTTTAGAAAGATGGGCCTGCTGCCAGTCACTCAGTCCATCAGACTTTTAATGTGAGTCCACCCCTCCAACCTATGCCTATGTCTGAATATAAATACTTATATTTGAAAACTTGCAGAACTCTCATGATCTGTGCTCTTATCATAGAATGTAGTAAGAGCAAAGATGCAATTCTTTCAGGTTTATTGAATTCACAATATCATTGAATTTAAAAAAATCACATTGTTCCTCCTCATGGATATTAAATTATTGGAAGGCCACTGTACATCTAGTGCAGAACAACAAAATGAAATATGACTTCCTCCAAGCTGGACACTATGTCCATTAGTTATATCAGATGAAATGCTTTTACCTGTAATTAAGTAAATTCATTACAGGCTTTTGAACCAATGTCTGACATGAATTGGATTTACAAAATATGTAACCTTTAGTTGACCTATATTTCATTCTTTTAAATTGGGCCCTATCACAACCAAGTGATCAATAAATAGAATACCACAAACAGTATCCCTTCTGTTTGTCAGATATTATAAATGATCATCTCTGTGGCTGTAGAAAGCAAATAGATATTGGTCTAACCTTTGGGGCCCATCTCCTGAAGGCATGATACATCATTTTTGCTGTACAACTTTCTATGCATAAGGTACCCATTTCTATATCCTTAGAGATGATAAGGCTATAACCAAAAATAAGATGCCTTACAAATATACCTGTGATATGTATTTATTTTGATAACCTTAACTGCCTCCAGCTTTGGGAAGGTAAAACAGGGCAGGGTGACTGTATTACCTGAGGATGCCTGTGCCTTATTTTCAAGAAACCCATCACACATTAGCATGTAAGCTATACAGCTCTCTCATCTGTCACTGGCCACTCCGATAAATCTGAATATTGAATGCTTTTCCAAAGGCATAGAGCCTAATATAAGCACTCTAGTGATGGAGTCAGGCTGTACTGAATTCTGAAAAGCCATTAACTTGGACATTTACTATGTGCACCACCTTCAGCAGGTAACTCGTTTCAATTGTTTTTAAAAAAATAGATAATGGAGCCTAGAATTGTAGGTGGATAATAAGCACTTTAGTGTAGTGCCTGATGCAGCGAATTCTCCACAGAACAGATGTTACTTAAGCGCATTCACAGAAAGCCTTTTCCAAGGCATTGTAATACACAATATAGTCAGTATTTACAAAAGGTATCTTTGTTCCTAACTCCTCAAACCAAGCACCCACCAATACTTCCATGAGGATTATTGTGAAGAATAGTAAAGGACTGCTGAGCTCAGGCCAGCAGAGTAGTGCTTGTGTAGATCTAGATCTTCCTCATTTTGTCCCCTTATGAAGCCTCCTCTCTTTCTGGGACTTTTTGAGCTATATCCAACCAATTATTTTTCGACGTTTGCACTTCAGTCCTTTTGTGAGTATTCTCGAATATTCAGTTGGTTTCATATTTGCCAAAGCCTCCACATTATTCTCTCTGATTGTATCCTTTTCTTGTGAAGAAAATGTTTTTGTTTAACAATTGACAGTTAGTGGATGCCCCTTCACACACTGGAAGCATACTGTCATATGGTGCAAGAATCTGTGTTCTCAGATAGGAACTACAAATCCCTCTGTTCTATAAAAATCTTAGAAGAAGGACTGGAGAGATGGCTCAGTGGTTAAGAGCACTGGCTGCTCTTGCCAAGGACCAAGTTTAGATTCCTAGCACCCATGTGGTGGCTAAGATTCATCCTAACCCCAGTTCCAGTGGATCTGATGCCCTCTTCTGACCTCCTAGGGCATTGCACAACACAGGTGCACTTACACATAGGCACAAGAGTCATACACATAGAATAAAAATAATAAAATATTTTAAAAATCTTAGAATATCTAAGGAACAGGTAGAAGAGAAAGAACCAGCTTCCAGGACCTTGGTAATAACCCATCTGATCCCAAGAAAGGGAATAAGTGTCTCTCCCTCGGGATTTCAATTCCTCTGCCGGTCTGCCTTAGCTGCAAACCCAAGCAGGGATGGCGGCGGGTTGGGGTGGGGAGAGTTAGGTTCAGCTTGAGAAGATTGCTGAAGCAGGCTTTGAGAGTCATGAACAACTGCTCCCTGCTTTGCAACCGGGACACTTTGCTCAAGGCAGTTAAGAAACAAGACTTGACTGTCACAAGATCCCAGGAAATACCTCACATCAGTGATTGACTGGTAAGAGAAAAGGCTCACGTTGTAATTAACAACTGGTTACACAGGTCTATATACCCACAACACATACACATACACACACATGCACAAAATGATCTCAAGTATCTTCAATATGCACAATTAAAAAGCATAAAGGAATACACCAAAAAGTATAAAGGTAGGTGTTGAGATACTTCTTTCTACTCTTCTATCATTTTTCCACTTCTTTATAATCAGGAGCTGTTCTAATAGCTGACAAATTCATTTATTATGAGTTCATGAATTTTTGTAGGAGGAGAAAGAGACATATTCCTAATACAGTTCTCCAATTTTGGAAGAAGAAACAATTTGTCCTGCAGATAGACATTTATTCACATGGTGATAGACATTGGTAATAATTAGCTAGGAAGAAACTTTCCGAAGTTTCTTTAGGCAGCCTACCCCCGATCTTTCTCTTTGGGTCAAATTTGCCTGCCTTTCTCCTTCCTGTTAAACATTCTGGGTAGCCATGAAGGACTGGGGAAGCGGAGGGGGCGGGTATGAGGAGAGTAAGGTCGGAAAGTAAATGAAGTAAACACCTTGTAAACCAGTGTTGGTCTATACCAGGACTCTGCAGCCGGACTTGGTTCACACATTGAGACAGAGTCCTGGGGGTGGGGAGGTGATGGGGTGTGAGGGGGCCCAGTGAAAAACTGTGGCCTTAAGGGTATCTTCCCTTTGGAACAGGACACTTCGCTCAGGGCAGTTAAAAAAACGAGACTTGACTGTCACAAGTTCCAAGTGCAATTTTAACTTTCTCTTCCTATAAAGCTGCCTTGCTTGCTAATCCCCTGGGGTGTTTGCAGGAGTTCCCAGGAAACCTCTAAGACGCCTTTCACTGGTCTGAGCTTCTAAGTCTTTGTTTAGAGAAACCTGAACCTCCATTACCTCCGGACTTAACCACTTCCTGCACCATCAGCGCGGGCAGTATGTAAACAGCTAGAATCCACTTTTGATATCGCCTTGAGCAAGAGGGTGGGCGAAGGTAGGAGAGGTCACCTGGTGTGGGTGAAGGCTGGAAGAGCATTCCTAGAATGCTTTCTCTCCAAAATCCTGGTCAGGCCACCTTTTTCCTACTGGGGCTGGGCTGGGTGTCCTATGGACGCTGTGGGCTTCCAGCTCACCCAGGTCTCGCTGGTCACAACAGTGCCTTCTAGGTGAAAGGACATTTCATTTGTTCCTGGCTGGGATGGAGGACTGAGAAGGCTTGTTTGAAAAACAAAACAAGGCAGTTTGTGTAACCACTTCTGAAGCTTTGGGGATCTCCGCAGACTGTCATTGTAAAGAACGGGTTCCGATACCAAAGGATGGGACCAAGAGAAAGGAGGGGAGAGAAGAGATCACCTCTTGTTCCCTAGTTACTCAAAGGGAAAAGAGGGCGTTTGCAGCGACTAACCCTGGGCTAATCCCACTGACAAGAGCCATGCAGCAGGACCTCAGTTTAGAACATCTTCATCCCAACTGGACGCCGTCATGCGTCCATGGTTCGCTCTGGTCGGTCTCCACTCCAGTCCCTAAGCGCGGTTCAGGCCTGAGGCCGGGCCTCTGGGGACCTCCCATAGAGAGGGTTCGGTACCTTAGTTCCTTGATAGAAGTCGTCAACAGACCGCGAGCCCATGAATGGAAACTGCATGTGCGTGTGCGTATCGATGCCGCCAGGCAGGACCAGTTTGCCCGTCGCGTCTATGACCCTCAGTCCTGCGGGCGCGTCCCCGGGCCGCAGCAGGTCCTGTCCCAGCGCCCGCACCACGCCATCCTCCACCAGCACGTCGGCCACTTGAGAGAAGTCGTCGTTAACTACGCGACCTCCGCGGATGAGGAGTCTCCTGGGCACCGCCATGACCAAATAAAAAGCTCAGGAGTCCCGCCAGCCCCGGGCGAGCTGCGCACCTCTGAGTTTTACAGACTGTGCCCCAGCTGGGCTAGAAGGTGTGTGGACACAGGTACAGCTCCTCCCCGGGGAGGGCTGGGCCACCAAAGGCTAGGCACAGCCAAGAGTGCAGTCCTGTGGCCCTGAGTCTAGAAGTCCACTGAGTCATTAGAGGGGAGGGGTCTTGGAATTTCAAGAGTGCAAGCCGAGGTCTTCCTTCCTAAGAAAGGCGTTTTCAGGGAAGGAAAGAATTAAGTTCTTTGTTTCTTTAGTAAGTACTGTCTAGTGTAAGGGCAGACGTTACTGTACTGTCCCCAGCATGAGCAATACCTCAGAATACTCTGGACCTGGATCTCCCTTTTCTGTATGAAGAGTTATTATCACAATCAAAATGATTGACAGGCTCAGAGTCCTAAAGTTCACAGTGAAAGATTTAAGATTTCATCTATTTGAAATCCATGGCTTGGTCTCAACAGTTCTCCAGGTTTTTCTGACAGAGTTCACATCACCTGCTCATTTTCCTCAGACAATAACAAGTATAATAGCTCCAAAGTCATAGGTTAGACACCTGGCTTTTCTGCAAAACTAGCATGAAGGTCTCCAGTTAAATCTTCTGTTCCTGGTTCCTCCGTTTTCTCACAAAGTGAGAAGCAGCTGCCAGAGAGAAGGCCTGAATACTCATGGAGACAGGTGTGATGATTAATCTCCTTTCTCAACTTGATGAGATCAAAGGCAGCCTGCCAAGCTAAGCTCCAATAGGGCTAATTAAGGTGGAAAGAACTGCCCATTGTGGGTGGCACCATTCCCTGAGCTGGAATTCTGGGTGACATAAAAAGAGAAAGCTAACTAAGCAGGAGCATTCATCTCTCTCTCCTTCCTGACTGTGCAGCCAGTGTAGTCAGCTGCTTCAGTTCCTGCTGCCTTGACTGCTGCCCATCACGATGGACTGCACCCTTGGTTAACCAAAATAAGCTTTCTCCCTTAAATTATTTTCGCCAGGATATTTTATTCAAGCAGCAGGAAAAATACCTCAGACAGCAGGCATGTCATCTCTAGAAGGGTACCAGTGTGGAATTTCACGGAGGCGGGTGTGTGGCTGGTTTCTGGAGTTCCACTGGTGAACACTCCTGCCTTCTCAGATCACTTAGAAGTGAGGGGACCTCTGGCTTGAGGGCTGAACCTATTCATCTGGATACCCTCCCAGCATCAATTACAGGTATCTGCTCATGCAGACCAGTCATACCCCAAAAGAACAGGCTTTCCTAAGTTGAGCAGGGAGCAGGCTTGTTTATTTTGCTGCTGTATTTGAAGCCTGTGAACTTCTGAAACTAGGAATGCCTGCCTCTGCCTTCCTAAGTGCTGGGACTAAAGGCATGCCCGATCCAAGAGAAGACATTTCAATAGTAGAATGCAAAGTTTTACTGTTGCTGAATTTCCTCAATCTTCAGATTGTCCCATACTCATACTAAAAGTTAGAAAGCATAAATAATATAAAGTCTCGTGGATTTGACTGCCATGCCATGCCAGGAAGGTTACATAATTATTGTCAAGGGACCCTTGTGTGGTTAAAGGAGTAAATTATGCGGACAGTGAAACTCCTCCAAACCAAGCAAGTCTACACCATTCTAGAAATTAAGACTGCATGGTGGTATTGTGGTGACATCCTCTCTGAAACTGTCCAGATGAATGATTTCAAAGGTTTCTTTATCTTGGACACTGTATCGTGAAATGCCTTGCAACACAACACAAAACAAACTTCCTGTATTAAATGAACTCAAACTTTGATCAGAAACATGGCTTGCCAGATATCACTGAGGTAGGAGGAAATGGCTGACTGAGATTCGCAGACAGTAATAGAGGATAAAATTCCAGAGGGAGACGCTGGCTTCCAGATTAGTAAACTGTCCCTCGCCTGGGTTAGCCATCATTCCCTCTTAGCACCTTGGAAAGCAGGAGACAGCCTGAACAAACACTCAGCAGAAGAGCTTGGCCTCACATCTGTTCAGCCACCAACTGATGCAGACACCCCAGTCCCTTGGCCCACGGTGGGACAGAACTTCCTGGCCTGGTAGTAAATTGATACTTAGACGGGTGGTGGAAGTGGGATGTGAGGAACATCGGTAGCACAGAAAGGTTGGGAGGAGACTGATGAAGAATTGGAATTAGAAGCCTAATTCTGACTCTGATATCCACTTCTGCCGTGGAACTTGGGCAAATCTCCCCCAGGGCCTTGTTCTCCCCATCTGAAAAGAGGTATTTAGGTTGACAGAAGTTTATAAGACCTACCCTTCTTCACTCTTTTGCAGATTTTTTGAGTCTTCTAACAGAGAAGGCTGATGTATTTCTAAAATTAAACTTCCTTTTTAAGTCTGGAGGATTCACCTGGAGACCAAGAAAGATTTGTTTTCTAGAATCAGGACTAAATTGATGCCTGGTTCTTCCTGGACTAAGAGAATCAGCGTTGAAAGAGAGCTATTTGCAGTGTGTAAGCTCTGCAGTGATAGCAAGCATCAGTCTGACAAGTGTCCCCACTTGAATATTGTGTCATTCAATTTAGATGTGAAATGCTATCCACACACTCAGATGTTTGGGCATTTGGCCCTTAGTTCATAGTGCTGCTTTGCAAGGTTGTAGAACCTTCCTTTAGCAGATAGAGCCTTGACGGGGGAAGGAAGTGAGACACTCCAGATGGGCTTTGGGGTTATAGTGGGTCCACTTCCTGTCCTCTCTCTTTACTTGACTGCAGGCACAATGTGACCAGCCACCCTACTTTCCTGCCACTCTGCCTTCTCCACCATGATTGACTCTAGCGCCTAAAACTGTAAGCCAGAACAAACCCTTCCTCCCTTGAGTGGTTTCTTATCAGGGACTTGTTACTGCAAGAAAAATAACTAATACATGTTGAACCATGTCATCCAATAATATTAAGAGGTGGGGCCTTTAGGAGATGATTCAGTCACGAGAACGCTTTCACAAATGAGATCAAAGCCTTTCTATAAGAAACTCCACACAACACATGGCTCTTTTGTCTTTCCATCCCTTCTGCCATGTGAGGACACAGCCCCACCCCTGACAACCCCCCCCTTCCTCCTGCCCCGTGGGGTTGCAGCAATAAGATGCCACCTTGGAAGCACTCTTCACCAGAACTTTCGGCACCTTGGTTTTGGATTTCCCAGTCTCCAGCATGGTGAAAAATAAATTTGCCATTTATGAATGCCCCATACTTGTGTATTTTGTTATCACAGAACAAATGGACTAAGAAATCAGGACTGGTTTTAAAGTCCTTCAGTTGAAGCTGGGATGGTGTTTTGTTTTTGTTTTTTAATTACTGCTCAGTGATAAAGGGCAAGATAAGCTAGAATAGTCACTGACTCTATAGAGCTGTTGACAGTCCAGTACAATTCTAGAGGGTACTCATCCCTGAAGTATGACTCCTGGGGAGAAAACAGCTGCCTTGAGAAGCAATACCATAGAAGGAAAGGTTTAGTTAGCACGTGTTATCAGTACTGGGCCAGGTCAACACCTGCATTATTTTACTTATTACTCTTGGCAACTCTTTGAAGTAAATACTATTTTATCTTTTACCCCCAGACCTGTTTTTAAGATCACATGATTGCTTCAGGTCACAAATCAACAAATATTGGAGGCAAGACTTTCATTCTGGAACCTTCAACTTACCCATCATGTGACACCACACTCCAAAGTCATTTTACAGGATCTGCTTTCAGTTTTAAAAGCCATTTGCAACTTGGGCTAGGGAATGTAGCTCAGTCGAGTTACCATACACAAAGTTCTCTGTTCAATCCCCAGCACAGTAAAAACTGAGCACTGGGGCTAGGGGGATGGCCCAGTGGTTAAGCACTTACCTCACAGCTGTGAGGACAGGAGTTCAGAACTCCAGAACACATGTAAGTACTGCTGGGTGTGACAGTTCACCTGTAATTTCAGCCTGGGAAGATGGGGCAGGGGATCCCTAGAGCAAGCTTACTAACAGGACTAGCCATACCAGCAAGCTCTGGTTTTGAGAGCCCCTGACTCAGTGAATATGCCTGTAACCCCAGCACTCATGAAGGCAGGAAGACCAAAAGTTCAAGGTTATCCTTAACTAGATAGCGAGTTCAAGGTTAGTCAGGACTACTTAAGACCCTGTTTTTTTTGTTGTTGTTGTTGTTGTTCTTAATTTCAAAACCCTTAGTGTCAAGTTCTAAACCCAAAGGCCCAACTGTACTGGGGTTTATGGAAACTCTTTTGGGAATCCTAAGGGACTCTGGTGTCATTTCAGATCTTTTTGAGTGCTTTCCAGCTCTTACCATCCTACAGTGATGCAGGCATTAGTAGGACTGGTGACCTAGGTGTGGGGTGAATCAGAGAAGCACAAGCCCAGGATAGAGATGGCAGACAAGGTGTGACCCCTCTGCTTGAAGATAAAGTGGTGTTGGGGTTGGATTTCTTCCTTCTTCATTAAACACATAGTTGACATTAAAAATCTATTTCTTGGGTTAATATTACTCATGTTGCAAAGAGGTATTTATTTAAAATCATTCCCAGTAACCTACCACAGTGATTATGTTGAGTGATTATGTGGAGAATAATAGCCAACTCTTGTGTTAAGTAAGCGTCTACCTAACACCACCAATCTGTGAACTTCTGGAGTTAAAAAAAAAAAAAAACCTATATCATGTGTCACTTTGGATTCAAAGATCTATTGCAAAGTGTAAGAGCTAGCTTTCTGTTTTTACCTTGGTCGCATAGGAAGCTTATGGAGCCAATGCATTAATGATATGGGTTAGAGTGTCTTTTAAACTTTTAGAGTTCCAAATTCAGCTTTAGCATCATCTACATTTCAGTTCTCAATTTTGACTTAAAAGTAGTTCATTTGAGTTGGTATGAACTGAACTGCCTTGCAAAATAACTGCAATGCCTATATTCACCACTAGATGGCTCTTTTTTGCAAGTCTTTTGCTCATTACAACCAAATCTTAGTCATAGAAGACTTCTCGAACCCGTCCTGTGTTTCAAAACTGTCACTTCTGGGAACAGAATATTTACACTGATATACAGTTGTTATTTTTTTAAAGACTAATACATCCTTTTGTGGGCATTTGTAGGTTCAGTTTCATATTATAAAAGTGTGACTTTCTTGATTTATACAATACTATCTTCACATTAAGCAAAATTTCCAGATTATGATTTAAAGAAAATATAGGTTGAGAATGATTACTCATTTTAAACAAGATTAACAATGGGAGTTCTTAAAATAATACTTCTGTCTTGAATTTCTAATGTTATATAGTTTATGTTCATTTGATTTTCATAGTTTATTAGATTTAAATTTCAATTCAGCTATACTTGGGCATATTAACTGTAGTTGATGAATACTTGTATATTTGTGGCAGTGTGAAGATGCTGATGCCTCTGTTAAAGAGAAAAGGTGAGAGAGATCCTGCAGTCTGTAATTTTGTAATACTTTAAAATTCTTATTTTTCTTATCCATTGTTCTCTTTTTTTCTTAACATCTATTTGTACATACTAACATTTACATTTTTCTTTGGGAAAAGACCGTGGCATATGATACACTAGAAATTTAAATAATATTTTTCAAATATTTAAAAAAATATTTGAAAATAAGATACCTGTACTGTCATACTATAAAAGCTTGGATATTATTTGCAAGAGAACAATTACACATTAATTAGAGACTAAGTATAAGTACACAGTTTCTCAAGGCAGTAGTTATTTTTTATTGAAAAATTTTAAATATTATTCTTATTTTATGTGTATAAGTGTATTGCCTGCATGTGTGAAAATGCACCTGTGTTGTGCAATGCTCACGCAGTCAGAAGAAGACATTGGATTTCCCTGGTACTGAAGTTAGGGATAGTTGTTAGCTGCCATGTGGGTGCTGGGAATCCAATCCTGGTCCTCTGCAAGAGCAGCCAGTGCTCGTAACCACTGAGCCAACCACCCAGCCACTTATATTGTAATTGAAAAAAATATTTTATTTATTATTTTAATTTTATTTGTATGAATGTATTGTTTGTATGTATGTATGGGCACCCATATTTGTGCAATGCCTGTGGAGGTCAGAAGAAGGAGTTGGATCCCCTGGAACTGTAGTTACAGATGATTGTTAGCCATCATGTAGCTGGGAGTTGAACCCAGGTCATCTGCAAGAGTAGTCAGTGCTCTTAACCACTGAGCCTTCTTTCGAGCCCCTGCCATAATTTTTTTTAAAGCAAGCAGTCTTTGGAGAGGGGAACAGAGAGGAAATTTCAAAGTCATATCAGGGCTTTAAGAAGTAAAAGAAAAAAGTTAAGTGGACTTTAACTACTCTTCCAATGGGCAGAAACAATGCCCTGTTTTTCACGAGATCCACACATTTTGTGTGTTCCTCGGTCTCCACTGGCAGAGTCAGTCTAGGAAAGGCTTCTGGGCAGCGAGTTCTCTTCCCTTCTTTTCCCGCCAAGCCCAGTCCTGTCCTGGGAGAGGCCTTGTACTCTTCCTGTGGACACCCCGGCCTATGGACAATACCATCCAGTTCCGAACTTTGAAGACCGACCAGGAGAGCCCACGCAGCCTGACTTTGGTTATGTTGACAGTAAATTCTGGAATTCTAGGTGCCAAAAATATGGTCTAGAATGTGCGTGTGGGGGGTGGTGGTGGTACTTCTGTATTTCTTATTTTTTAGCGAGGTGTGTGATAAAAATATAGGGGAGGGGATGATTGAAAGCGGGGTTCGGGCAGGTAAGGGTAAGGCCAACAACGCTTGGCTTGGAAACAGTATTTTTTAAGAATATTTAAGAAATACGTAATGAGGCTGAAAACTTGAGGCATGAATTTAAGTCTGTTCATAGGTTATCTCATTTCTATGAATTCCACGGGGTGGGAGAGGCTGGAGTGATGGCTCTGTAGATAAACTGCTTTCTGGGCAAACATGTGGAACAGAGTTTGGATTCCCAGCATCCACCTAAGTGCTGGGCTGGTATGGCAGCACTGGAAAGGTAGAGACAAGGGATTCCCCAGAACAAGTGGGTTAGCAAGACTAGCCTCTCCATGAACTCTGGGCTCAATTGAGAGTCTGTTTCAATAGATATGGTTGAGAGCAATAAAGGTTGAGGCCTGATAGCCTCAGGCCCCCACAATCTGGTGTGTACATAAGCATACAAGTGCACCCATGCACACTCATTTGCTCCTCCACATATGCACACACACCACACAAACATATGCCAAGAAAAAAAAATCCAATGAGACAGAAAGTTGTGGTGGTTAATCTTGATTGTCAGCTTGATTGGATCTGGAATTAACTGAAATGAGAGAGACTTTCTTGATTGGATGGTGCGAAGCCGAAAGACCCACCCTGAATGTGGGCAGCCCGTATAGAAGACAGAAGGGAGCTTTTGCTTTCTGTCTGCTTGCCTTCTCTCTCACAGTGAGTCTGTCTTGCTGCTGTGACCAACTTCTTCAGATTCCAACAAAGAATGAAGACTAGCAGATCTCAAGGAATCCATCAGATCTTCAGCACCAGATTGGAACTGCTGAGACATCCAGCCTTGTGGAATGAGCAGATACAGGGTTCTCAGCCTCTCAGCATGGTGCAGCCACTGCTGAACTATCACACACACACACACAAAATGTATATATAGATATAATTTTCATTTTATCAGTTCTGCTTCTTTAGAGAACACTGGCTAACACACAAGTATTACACAGATGAACTAATACTTAGCGAGTTTACTTTGATCAGATTTTAAATTCATGGCACCCACAACGACTGGATTCAACTGATCGAATAAATGGAAATGTGCAGTATTTGCTATTTTTAATTGTCAGAGAGGCTACTTTTATGCTGCACAATAAGCAAGGCTGTTTGTAAAGGAATCACTTAGATAAAATTCTAAAAGCAATCAAACAGAACCAGAGGATATTATATATATATATATATATATATATATAGAGAGAGAGAGAGAGAGAGAGTTTGTTGGTATTTAGAAAGCAAATTTACTTTAATGTATATAGCATAAAGGTTACTCATTTATAGCATAATTTAATGGCATGTAGTGTGTTTACAAAATGTTTCAAGTGTCATTTAATTTAATTTTAGGGCATCATCCTCTCCAGAGAAACCTGAAAGTCACTGGCCAAGATCACCTTAAGGTGGTTTAGCTTGTCTAACCTCCACACAGATGACTTTCTAGTCACAGGCCCAACTTGCCCTCTTAAAGCATTCGCTGCAGAAAATTTGTGCTATAAAATCTTTCTTTGCCCCGTTAAAATGTAGGTGCATCTTCTCTCAGCCCCTTGCTACCTCCCGAGAGTCTGAGAACTACCCCTTTAAACACAGGCATAGGGGGGGACAGTGCCCTAGTCTCTGTGGAAGGAGAGGAGCTTAACTTCTACACCAGACAATGAGCAAACCCTGGTGAGCCGCTCCCACTCACTAGACTTCCCAGGCTCTCCAGCACTCTTCTGCTTGCCAGCCTTAACCCTTAGAACCACCAACCATTACTTCAGGAGGGTGAATTCCCACTCCTCTGGGGAACAGTCGGAGTCTTCCTTGTTTGTTGAAATCTTTTCAGAGTGATTTTTTGACACTGATCTCTTAAACTCATTTCCTGTCCCAAGCCCTAAGCAACCATGTAGCAAACTTTATATTTGTACAAGTTTGCTTCCTCTGGATGTTTCATGTCAACGGCGCCACATAAATTTGTGTATGTGGAGGAGGGGTGTTGTTATTTATCCATTTATCAAATGACAGGCATTTAGATTTCCCACTTTTTGGCTGTTAGGAATAATGTTGGTATGGACTTTTGTGGACACGTTTTTATATGGGCATGCTTTCGTTTTCTTGGCTACCTATGTAGGAATAGAATTTCTAGCTCATAGGGTAACTATATTCAATTTCTGAGGTACTTCCAGACTGTTTTTACAAAGTACCTGTATCATTTGCACATTCTCACCTACAAATGTATGAAGCCTCCAATTTCACATCCTTGCCAACACTTCCTCTTCTCTCTCTTGGTGTGGTCATCCTACTGGTTGTAAAGTGACTGCTTTCTAATGTTTTGGTGAAACAAATTTTTGCTCTGTGGCTATTCAAATCTTAAATAGAAAATAAATGCTTCTGTTGGTCAATAAGTGAAAATATGATCTGGTAAGAATTAGTAGGAGGGGCTGCAGAAATGGTTCAGTCATTAAGAGCACTGGCTGCTCTTGCAGAGTTCGATTCCCAGCTCCCACTTGGTGGCTCAAAACCTCCGGTTAACTCCAGGTCTAGGGGAACGGACACCCTTTTCTGACTTCTGCTGGCTTTGTATGTCCTGCATACAAGTGTACATATATGTACACTTACATATATGCAGGCATAACACTCATACACATAAAAATAAATAAGAATAAAAAGAATTAGTTGGAGTTGTAGAAGTTATACTGCATCTGATCCCAGTGATGTTGTCACTTAATAATGCTTCTGCTGGTGTTCGATGGATAGCGATACCAATAGGTGCTTATTCTGGGCATGAGAAATCCTGAAGCCATGAATGGCATAAAATATACAAAATAATTGCCTATTTTCATTGAAAATCAACGCAATGATTATAAACAGTGGCTTTGTACAGTGGACTAACAACTTTAATGCATAGGAAGATGGAAACTATGTGGTAAAATATCTAAAAATGGCAACAGTATAGAAATCCCACCAAAGGGAACAGAAAGAAGATTCAGTTAAAATTTACAAAGTGGGTCACCATCTCTGGAACTAGGCCTAGAACTAGGAACTTTCCAACTGTTGACCACCCTGATGAGCTAGTCAGAGCCCCACCCTCTTGGTCATTAGCTTCCCACTTTAGTCTACTCCTCTGCCATCTCCACACTCCTCTCAGTGATCACACCCCTGATCAGCCTAGAATTACTTTCCCCTCCAATAAAAAACCAAAAGTGAGAATCTGAAGTACAGACCAACTGACTATTCATACCTGGCCAGAAATCAACCAAGCTACAACAACATTCAAAACAGAACCCAAGTTCCAGTTGACAAAAGCAGGCTAGACTTTCATATCAGACACACAACCAACAAAAGAGGTACAAACACACATTTATGCTTATAAAATGTATGTGTGTACAAATGTGTACGCATGTATATGTAACAGTCATCACTAAGACAAGAAAGGAGGACTGGAAGGGTGAAAATAAAGCAAATACAACACTCATTTAAGAAAGTCTCAAAAATAAATAAAAATAAAATATATAAAATTTAACAACACAAAATGGAAATTATTAGGTTAAAAATTTATGTTTATAGAAGTTAGACTTCGTTTTTTGTTTATTTGTTTTTTTTTTTTTTTTTTTTTTTTTTGAGAAGAGTCTCTCTAAAGGCCCAGCTAGCCTGGAATTCAATATGTAGACCAAGCTGACCTGGATCTCACAGAGAGGTCTGTCTGCCTCTGTCTCCCAAGTGCTGAGATTGAAGTTGTGACCCACCATGCTCAGCCTGTAAGTTAGACTTGAGATCAGAGCTCAATAGACAAGATAGAAATATATGTCATTCAAGTAAAAGCTGGTCAGATTTTAGTGAAACTGAGAAAACACGTTAGAAAAATTATTCATAAATTGCATTTAAATCATAATTTCAAATGAATTTACTTCCAAAGTTTGACTATTTATGCAACTTCAACATATATCAAGCCTATCTTCCTGTCCTGGGGTTCTGTAGAAGTTTTTCATCTTGATTTCTTAATTATAGTAGTTTTGTGTCGAGAAAGCCCATTTTTTCACTGAGATATAGTCATAGGTTGCCTTGCAATCCAGAAAATGGGAGGATGACTCCTGTTCAGACAATACAAGAAATGCATGGTGCTGGTGGAGGGGCTCTAGGAAGACACTCTTTAATTTGGAAAATGACTGCAATGTTGACAATTAATATACGATCTCTGTGTGAATGGCTCCAGGAGGGGCTTTTGTGTAGTTTTGTTTCTTCTTGCTTCATTTCATACTTTTGGCAACCTAAAAGGGATGGTGCTATCCCATTTTCCAGATAAGATAGAAAGGCTCAGTAAGAGCAAATTATTTTTTTTCCTTCAGTTACAAAATTACTAAATAGTGGAACCAGAATTCAAACTGGCATCCCTGTCCCAAAGCTCATACTTTTCCATCTTACTGAACTATATGCTTCCACATAGCTTTTAGGAGGATGCTAAGCTTCTTTGGAAGTAAACTTTATTATTACTTTTTTTTTTTCATTCCTGTTGTGACAAACTATCCAAGAGAAGTTACTCCAAGGAGAGAAGAATTTATTTTGGCTCATAGTTTAAGTCGGCCACGGCAGGAAGGGTTGACGGCAGGAATGGCTCTGTGTGTTGAAGAAGAGAGCTGGGGTGGGCCTCGAAGTGGGTGTTGCATTCAAGGCTCACCCCAATACCTACTTCTGCTAAGGTGGGTCACATGTTACAAAGGTCCTACAACCTTCCCAAACAATGCTGGGGACACTTGAGTCTATGCATTCAGATTCAAATCACAAGTTTCTTTCCAAGACTTGAAGAAATCTACTCTAACAGACATATTGGTTATCTTCACCTGTAAATACTTTTAGCAAATTCTTCTTTTTTTAAAGATTTATTCCAAGGTAGTTTTTTTTTTGTATTTTTTTTACTGAAGTTTTGCTATTGTCATAGAATGTCATTCGGTGATACTTAGAGCTCCTCTGTCCACATCGCTCCTTATTCCCCCTCAATTTAATAAACTCTATTTTATATATAATAAAGCCTTTAGAGTCTGATTTATGTCTCCCAAATGTCCCTCAGTGTGGGCCCATCCACTGGAGCCTGTTAACCCACCAAGGGTCCCTTCTTCGCCAATTCTTTTGGAAAGGTATTTCAGGGGTTAATCTAGAGTGTGCTGAGTCAGCACAGGTGACTTCACCCTGTAATAGTCTAACACTGATTTCCAGGTTGTATTAATTCCCTGAACCTTTTGTTCATATGAAACATTATGGGAAAGTCTGAGATATAAATAGAATTAATGTTGGAACCCAAGAAAGGAGAGAGCTTTATTGATCGCCCCTCATGAACCGTTGCCTTGTTTACTGAGCAGTTAGATGCCTACCTACTCACCAGCGCTGTTCTACCTCATGAGCCTGGACTCATTCCCTCTTCCAAAACCACTGTTCATGTGCATCTGAGAATCAGATCAGCTGGAGATTCTACTCTGTGAGCAACTGAGCTGCCCATTATTATAGTTGAATAAATCTATATAAGCTTTAGCTTAGAAGTTCGGAGGTGGCCAGACCATGGCTGATGGAACTGTTCAGTAGAATCAGGCTTTTAATCTTCCTTTTCTTCCACCCTTAAGATGAGGCTCTTCTCTACACAGATACTGGATATTCAGTGCGCACTGCTTACTATGAACTAAACGATCTGAAGTTATTAGGCTCTAGAAATCCTGCAAAGACCTGTCCTGAGTCACCTTCACTGAGGCAAAATCCTTTGGCCCTTGGCTCTGTGGGATCTGTTCCAGTATTTGTCCTTGGCTTTGGAGTTCCACCTGACTCCGCACAGGTGAGCAGCTACTTCTTCCTTTTCTTGCTCTTTCTGACTTTCATTCTGGATTGCAATTCCCTTCTGTTATTGCTGGTGGCAATTAGGTTTCTGTTTCTCTTCAGAAACTTCTGCTATTTTAGAACTTGGACTATTCCATTGAAATTTGTTTCCTAGATGGTTTTTGTTTAAAGTTTAAGCAATGACAATACTAATACAAAATGTTACACGGTACTTATCCTGAGCAAGGTGCTCTTCCAAGAGTACAACATGCATTAGCCACTCAGTTTCTTCCCAATCCTATTATCCCTCATCTGACACACAGCGAGCTGAAGTGTACAGTGGTAAAGTGATGTGCTAGGAAGGAGAGGAAAAGATAAAAAGCCAGCCAGCCTGGCTCCAGCCACTATATTGCTGCCTCTAATCAATTCTAAAATATCATTTAGAAATGTTATTTTAAATATAGTTGAAAAAAATGTGAATCATTAGTATTTACAAAATGTCAGTATTTGTTTCAAGTTGCATAAATGCTGTTAAAGTATGTGTGCTGGGGGATGGAACTCAGGGTCTCAAACATGCTGGGCAAGTGTTAGAACACAGCCCATATCCCTAGCCAATGCTATGATTTTGGGCTCAATTAACTTGGTAAGATAAAATTGTCCTACCTTGATATTTGTAGTAAACAAATATAGGATACAATTAATATGCTTGGCAGATGACAAAGGAGCTGATCTACCTTTAGGGAATAAGATTCTTTTGGGGACAATGAAACTTTTCCACTTAATTGTTCTACTAGCACTTTGGTGTTTCTCATGTGTCAGGGACTGTCTGCAGTAGACGGAGGTGGTCACAAACCCTGTGCTGTTTCCATCATTGATTACGGAGTTGATTTCTTTCCCTACTGGATCAGGAAAGTGAATGTGGCAGGTTCTGTGGCTAGGTTCTAAGAAGCTTGCAGCATCTGCAGAAGTGCATCGAATATCTCTAGATCCCAGCTTTCACATTGTAATGGAAGCACAAGCAGACCCAGGGGCAGAACCTGAAGCTCCTGGCTGACCTTCCAGTTGACAGCCAGCATGGCCTCTGCCTCCTCAGCCAGGTGTTTGCTACTGTTTTGTATGACTACAGCTGCTTTAAACATAAAACTTGGGATGGTCTGTTATGCAGCAATAGATGGGCTGAGGCCCTCAGAAATGCTATCTGTTCCTCAAAGTAGTCTCATGAAGCTCTGAATAACTCCATGAGCTTGCCTGATGATCTGTCTGCCAACTCCAATTTGAAGGTGTTTATCCTCATTGATAAATGTAACTTCATTTTATAAGCCATATTATAATTGCAGGGTCCAACATGAGTAAGGTTGAAATTTTTTTTTTTTGAGACAGTCTTCCTGTAGTGCTGGCTGGCCTAGAACTTGCTATGTAGACCATATGTATTGTCAAAAAAGTCAAAAGAATGTCTTGGGATTTTTTAAGAGAAAAAACAGATTATTAATGAATGATGATAAGCCAGATATGCATACAAGGCTTATGTTTTCATGTATGCATATACAACATGCAAGGGTATAACAGATTGAGGTAAAAAGAATTTTCTCATGTTTAAAGGTACCTTTCAGCTCTAAAATCCTTTAAGTTCAACTATCCCTTCTATGGCCTTGAAAAGGCAATGAGAGCTAACTTTGAACCCATGGCAATATTCATATCTAATTTGAAATTTATATGTTATTCTTCTTGAACAAGAGTTCAGGTATGCTGAGGAAACTTCTCTACACTCTCTTTCTTCTGATAGATTTTTAAAATTTTTTCTTTGTTTTTATTTTATATGTATGAGTGTATTGCCTGCATGTATGTTAGTGCACCTATGTTGTGCAATGCCCGAGGCAGTCAGAAGAGGGCGTCGGATCCCCTGGCACTGGAGTGTAGGATAGTGTTAGCCACCATGTGGGTGCTGGGAACTGAACCTGTGTCCTCTGCAAGAGTAGCCAGTCTCTTAACTGCTGGGCCATCTCTCCAGTCCCCCTTCTGATAGATTTTAATCAGGGACCAAAGCAAAGCAGGTCTCAAAAAGGCATGGTCACCTTCTCTTTGGAATTCTTGTGAAAGGGTACAGAGGAATGAGCGAGCATATTGGATGGAGGGCAGTGGTAATGTGAATATGTGTGAAGGTGGTATGTACTCAGTAAGCAGCAAGTGAATAAAATATATCCATTTGTTTTTCATTTCCAACTTAAGTGGTTATAGTGTGTGCTGGATAGATTTAGTTGTCAACTTGACACATCTGGGTTGAGGGAGCGTCAACTGGGAATTTCCTCCACTGGACTGGCCTGTGGGCGTTTTTTTTGATTGTCCGGTGAGGTGGGAGGGCACAATGCACTGTCTTCGTCTCCCTAAGTGATGATTGTGATCAGGTAAGCTACATAAACCCTTTCCTCCTCAAATTGGTTTTAATCAGAGTGCTTTGTCACAGTAACTGAATGCAAACTAGCACAAAAACTGTTACCAGGACTGTGGGATATTGCTGTGACAGACCTGACTTTGGTACGTTGGGGAGGACTGTGGAAGCGTTTGGAACTTTGGGTTAGAAAAGCCACTGAGTGCTTCAAGTTTGTTGCTGTGGAACTTGGAATAGTTCTGCAGAAAGAACTATAAATGATGGAGGCCCAGCCTTTGAAGCTTTAAAGGGAAACAGAGACTATCAGGACTATTTGCATGATATTTTGAATTGAGAATCTATGGATTCCGGTTGACTAGGGCTAAAGAAGCAGCTGTGGTTAAGAGACCAGAACCTAAAGTGAACGCTTTTTTTACTGGGACAATTGATGCTGGTTAGCTGGGGATGAAAAATCAGCTGTAACTAGAGACCAGCATCACTGCGGTGGAATCTTCTGAGAAGGAATTTCCTCAGGGTCAACACACAGAAGCTGTGGTCCAGAGGGGGCCTAAGCCTCTATCTCAAGCTAGAAGCAAGACTTGGTAATAGGTAAGTCTCCTGCGTGGGTCTGGTGTTGAAAGTATGAAGGGGTCATAGAGAGCAGCTGAGGCGTGGCACTGTGAGAGGCCAGGAAAGGTCATTAGTAAAAGTACAGTCTTGGTTGCAGTGAAGACCCCAGGATCGCAGGGGTTATGGAGAGAATCTGAGGCTTTGCACCAGGAGAGGCCAGAAGACCCATTGGTGAAGGTGCAGTCTCAGTTTCAGTGGAGACCCCAGCTTTTTGGAGATGCCAGGACCATGGGATGACCACCAAGGACAGCAGCAGGTGTGGCATGGATTTGGCCTGGGCCTGCAAGATGAGCTGTGTGTGCCGTGGACTGTAGGGCCACAGAGGTAGAGGTCCCGAAACTCCTTGGAGTCAACGTCGTGAGTAAATCCCAGGTGTCCAGCCTTGAGCTACTTTGGTGGACTTAGGTTTTGCTTAGGTGTGCCTGACTCTTCCTTCTGAAATAAGACAGTACTTGTTTTGTTTTAGAGCAGCCCACAGTTAAGAGACTTTTAAGAGACTGAACTTTTAAGTGTTTGGATTTTTTAAGGACTGTGGGACTTTTAAGGTTGTATTGTCTTCTGTTGTGATATTAATATTTACATCATACCTTGAGGACAAGAGGTAGAAAGCTTATGGTTTAACAGTGATATGTTTCTGTGTCAAGTTGACAAGGGGTCAATTGTGCTGGATAGCTTTAGTGGTCACTTGACACATTTGGGCTGAGGGAGTCTCGACTGGGGAATTGCCTCTATTGACTTGCCGGTGGCCATGTCTATGGGGTATTTTTAAATTGTTCAGTGATGTGGGGTTGGGACCCAGCCAACAGTGGGCTGTACCACCCCTGGGCAGGCTGTTCTGCATTGCATAAGAAAGCAGGCAGAGAAAGCCTGGGCCAGGGGAGCAAGAAAGTAAGCAGCATTCCTCCATGACCTGTGCTTCAGCTCCTGCCCACACATTCCTGCCCCGAGTTCCTACCTTGGGCTCTCAAAGTGATGAACTGTGACCCAGGAGATGTAGGTTAAATAAACCTTCTCCTCCCAAGTTGGTTTTGGTCAGTGTTTTGTCATGGCAACTGGAAATAAATTAGAACATAGTGGTAAGCAATAATAACAACTCAAACCTCAAGAGCTTACAGGAAGATGCTTATACCCTGGTATTCTTAGTGTTCCACCACACAGCTAGGGCAGGAACTGCTGGCCAGAGCCTCCTGATATGTGTCTTGTTTCTGTTCTTTCCTAATACTGCTACTCTGATCATAAACTGGTAAGATCAGGTTCTGAAAACCCAAACAACAAATGTAAGAGCTATCACTAAAATGTGTGTTCTATAAAAGAGCTTGTTTAAAAAGTGCTCTTAGACTATTAAAAAGAGTTGTAAAGACAGGTAAATTCCCTAAAGAATAGTATACAATGTTTTTAGTACCAGAAAAATGAAAATTAGGGGCTGGAGAGATGGCTCAGCGGTTAAGAACACTTGCTGTTCTTCCAGAGGACCAGGGTTTGATTCTCAGCACCCACATGGCAGCTAACAACTGTCTATAACTCCAGTTCTAGGGGATCTGAGGCCCTCTTCTGGCCTCCACAGGCTGTGCATGACATGGGCGCACTTACACACATGCAGGCAATACACTCATATATATAAAATAAAAACAGTAAAAAAATATTAATGAGTCAGTTTTTAAAAGTGCCAATCAAAAAGCCCTAGTATCTTTGAAAAAACAAAGAAAATAGAAAAAGCCTCTTTTATAAAAATGAAAACTTTTGGGTTAAAGAAACCAAATTGGAAGAAGTACTGGGAATGTAGCTAAGTCGTTGAGTGTGCTCCACAGAAGAAAACACGACGAAAGCCATGCTAAGTCACACCTCCTAACAGTGATGGCCCACAAACGCTCGTAAATGAGTAAATGACTCAGCTTAAGTATCACTCAGAAGTAAATAGGGCCTCAAATCTTATTGATTTTGTTTTGAGACAGGGTCTCCCTATAGCCCCAGTTGGCTTAGAACTCATTATGTAGACCAGGCTGACCTTATCTTACAGACATTTGCCTGCCTCTGCCTCCTGAGTGCTGGGAACAAAGTCCTGCACCACCACACCCAGCCTCTCAAATCTTGTATTAAAAACTAGAAGAAAATTTGTTAGTAGGAAACTAACAAATGCCAAAAGTAGGAAATTTATTCAAGTGGAAATCAGCTAAATAAAAAGCAAAAAAGTCACAGAACATACAGACAAGTCATAGCACACACTAGGAAATATGTTAACTATTTTATTTTTATGTGTATGAGTGTTTTGCCTGCATGTATGTATGTGCACCACGTATGTGCCTCGTGTGTCTACAGGTCAGAAAAGTGTGTCAGATCCTCTGGAACTAGAGTTATAGATGGGCGTGAGCCACCATGTAGGTGCTGGGAACTGAGCCCCAGTTCTCTGCAAGAGTTGCAAATGTTCTTAACTGCTGAGCTATCTTTTCAGCTCCCCCACCCCCCCCCGCTTTATTTTTAAGGAAAGAGTTTGCTCTGTTGCTCAGGCTGCCCTCAAACTTATGAGCTCAAGTGATCCTTCCATTTCAGCCACCAAGCATCTGGGACCACAGGTGTGACTCACCACACCTGATTATCTTTATGTTTTCTGAACTGGAAAATGAGGGAGCAAGCTTAGCACATAAAGGGGAAAGACTGACACACACAGAAAAGCAAGTGTTAAGCCGTTAACTTCAGGCAAATAAATTTCGAAGTACGGATGAAATGGGTGGGTCTTGCCCCATCCAGGTAAGATATAAAAACTATACAAATCAAATTACCACAGAAAATGAAAAAAACTGTTAAACAGCTACAGATAATTTCACTGAAAATTTAAGGAGCATAAAATTCCACTTAAGCTGTTCCAGAGCACAGGGAAAAATGGAGTTTCCTAATCTACAAGAATAAAATATACATTTTCTCACAGGTAACGTGTGCACACACAAACACACACATTCATAGACTAATCCTCTTGACAAATAAAAAATCCTCAATAAAGCAGGAAACAGAGTCTATTAATGTATTAAAAATATACATGATGAAGTAGTTTATTCAGGAGTGTAAAGAATATGGTTTAAAATTACAGAACATATTGAAAGTCATATTAAGATTGAAGGAATCAGATGTGCTTCATCATAGATGTTGAAAAGGCATGTGGTAAGTTCAGCATGCATTCTTAAAAACTAGTTCAAAGTCAGGATCAACGGATATGTTTTTAACTTGATTAACTATATCTAAACCCAGTTCACAGTAGCTAGAGTCATCTAACATTATTTTAGGGGTATTAGATGATTCCGTTAAGACACATAAGTATGCAAACTGGAACAAAGTTTGCTCATCAGTGTTTGGAGATGATTCTGGAGTTGAAACACACAAAATTTAAGGGACACAGTAATGTAAACTATGAGAAAAGGAGGTCTGGAGGCTGGGTAGAACATCAGCCAAACAATTCATCAGGCTACATGTTTATGACTATGATGCTAAAGGCACAAAAGAAGCAGATTTCACTGATAATGGCAACAAGAAATGCTAATACATGCTAAGAATTCTTAACAACATGCAAGTTCCTGTAAAGTAAAAGACAAAAGACAACAGAAGGACAAAACACAAAGATTTAATAGCTGCCACTTTTAGAGAAGGCTCCATGATTTATAAAAAAAAAAAAAATCAAGATGTTGATTTTCCACAAGTTAATCACAAAATTAAAACTGTCTAGAAAAAAAAAATCAAAAGAAGGTTTGTGGAATTCATAAAATTGATTCTAAGTTTAAAAATGTAAAAATAACCAAGAATATTTGAACTGTATTTTAAAATAACACTTGTTGAAACAATGTAGTTAGTATTGGTACCAAAAACAAAAAAAACAAAAAACCCAAAAGACATAGGCAGACCAACTGGAGAGAATAGTCTAGAAACATACTAGAATGTGGAAAATTTCTACATAAAGGTTCCAATTTAAATTAGTCAAGAGAGGATCACTTAGTAAGTAGCTTTGGGGAAGTGGGTAGTCTCCTGAGGGGAAGAGGGAATCAGTGAAATCCTAAATTTCAGATACATTATTGACTGAAAGATGATCTATGGTACTAATGTATAGATGGACACATTGTATGCAAAGCACACAGTCTGTCTGGAGGGATGTACAACAGTCTGGTCCTGGTACGTGTCTCTTTAACTAGAACTAAAAGAAGGATGTCAGGGTAGGAGAGGGGCTTTTTTTTTTTTTTTTTTTTTTTTACTGCACTAGAATGTTGTATAAGTCAATTTAAAAGAATAAATTAAAACATGCCAGCAACATGCAAAAGGCTTGATTCCCAGCACCACAAACAAAACAAAAACTCAAACCCAGAAAACCCAAGAAACCAAATCCAAAACTATAGTTGATAATGTATTATAATTAGGACCTAAAAGAAGACTGATTTGGTAACCTGAATTCTGTCAGTAGAATGAATTATGTTAATTCTATCTTGTAAGATTTTTCAATTAAAAGGCAGTTTTCTTAAAAGCAAAATAGTATCCAGGCCCTTAAGAAATTTGAGTACTGTTGTGAGTTATTATAAAGTAGGTAAGTTTTTCTTCTAGACATGTTATGTATATCCTTAATCTGTACAGGAACGAAATCCAACAAAAATAAGGAACAACTTTGATTTAAAAAGTACCTCAAGGCAATAAAAAAAATTACTTTAATTTTTGATACATATTAAAACATTTTAGTCAGGTCTTCCTGACAGCATAACAAGACAAATACACAAGACCTCAAACATGCTTTAAAATGACATTCAGCAAAGTATTTAAAATTTAATAAATAGCAATAATCACACACAAATACATTTCCATACTCAATCATTAAGCTATTAAAACAGACAGCTAAAGAATAAATAAACAAGAACCAACAATAAAAAAAATAAAGAGGGTTTTGTAATTCATTCTACTTAAAGTGGGGAGCAATCTGGTTTCTTAATTTGCTTTTCTTCAAGATTATAGCAGTGAACCCCCCCAAGAATAAAATATATTGAAAAAAGTCACTCTTACATTTATGTAGTTTTTAAATACAACAAATAAATATGAAATCAGCAAAGCAATTTCAAGTTGTAATAAAAATGGTCCCCCACCTCCCTGAAAGCTATGGAAATATATAGTCACTGTGGTAGCAAATAATAGTATTTAAAGTGATAGTGCTTGTGCACTAAACTCATCTGAGACCTTGGTATGGTTTTAGTGCAAATCCCTAGGGTTCAATACAAGCAGCCCCTGTACTAGAGAAAGACATTACCGGGTGGAACTTATCATGTACAATTTCTGTACATATTTTATAAAGTTCAAGATTTAATGCATAGTAGAGTATCTTTATCTGCTTAATCCTGTCCCTAAATAGAGTTGAAAACAGAAATGTGTTGGAATTTTACTGTTTGGTTTGTACCATATTAGAGTATTAAAGTCAGCATTAGAAAATCTATAAAAGATTTTGACATTAATTCATCTAATCTACTTGAATTTTACATCACTGTATGTTAACATAAGAGAAAACTTTCGAGGAATTTTTTTCCCCTTTGACAAGTTCATGTGATGGAATCCAGTAACAGACAATGCTATGCAAATAAAGAGGTGAGTATAAGGGTTTGTTTTCTTTTTTGTACATTAACAACCTTAACACCTAGCATAAGTTATATGTTGGCAAAGCATAAAAGATTCAATTAAAAGGTATTATTTTATACAAAAAAACCTTTAACACAAAATGGATAAAATGACAATCAAATGAATTAAAGCAGCAGCATTTCCACTATGAACTACAGTACCAGGATTAAAAAACAAGAACACATGGAAGAGCATTACTGGACAGAATGAACACAGATGCATCTGGCAGCTGCTAACACAGTAACTCTAAGTTCATAGAGTTACAAGTAGTTTAATTTAACCATGCAGGCTAACATATAAGAAGAAGAAATCACCCTGCATCTTTTCTTTTTTAAACTAAAACTAGTTTAATTGTAAAGTTACAAAACAACGAATGGATATTGCTCCAGCTTGTAGACAGTCTCTCTTGTGATTTGCACCTAACAGAGTAGCAGAGCCTCATCGTCACTCGTTTCACTTTTCAGTGCTGCTTCTAAGCAAGTGTCAGGCACCTGGGCAGTGTGGACAATGCCACAGCGCTCACAGGGGCCATCTCGATTACTTGGTCTGCCTCCAGGGTTTGTTGCACTATACGGTTGCCTGAAACCTTGTACTTGATCTGACATAAGATCAAGGAGAGGTCTGGAGCAGTCATTGGCATCAATGTCTGAGGCTCCGTCAGAGACGGGAATTAGCATTTCAACATCATCATCTTCTTCTCTTCCACTTACCCCATTATCAAGCTGTCTCAAGGGACTCTGGTTCTGATTTGTGGAACTTGATCGGCCTAATGTAAAACGTACCCAGCGTAGGCCCTGAGTCATCCGACTTAAAGCACTCGTGAGCTGGTGACGCGCTGGACTCACACTCGGGGGCTCCATGCTGGTCACATCCCTTCTATCTCCAGGGCCACCTCGGGTGCTCTGAGTTGAGGAACTTCCACCCACTCCACCAGGGGCTTCTACGGCTGCTGTGGGAGGGACTTTTTGGGGCAGAGGAGCTGCAACCCCACCAGACGCTCCTGCATTATCTCTTCTCTCATTTTCTGTGTCTGTGTCATCAGACTCCACTGAAAACAAACTTCTGTGAGGATGGCTTCTTTCAGCCTCTCTGCTGGCATTCTGACCAGGGACAACCTCGTCTCCATCTGCTGAGACCAAAGCCAAGGAACCTGAATGACGTGATCTTGCAAAATTAAAAATACGATTCCAAATGTTGCTGGATCTGCCGGCCATAGGAAGCCTGATTGAAGTAAATCCCAGCTGAGATCGGACAGCCAGCCTCAGGTTTTCCAAAACCGAAGCCTGCAAAAATCAGAAAATACCTTAAGACTGCTTATGAGAAGGTATTAAGTTGAAACGCCTTCTTCTAGTGGTGTCCATGGAGGATGATCAACTCACCTCTGCAGGCTCACCCACCCTACTAGACAATGGACTCTGTAATCTATGTCATCTTTCACACCAAGGCTGCATTTCCTATGTTTAACTTTACAGTGATATTTATGTCAATCACAACATTGTTATATTCTAAATTCAAAAAATAATCCAAAGGCAGAAAATAGATACAACTGGGGAGATAAGACAAATCTCTACCATATTACAACAGTATCACTTATATTTATAGTCCTTTATCCTCTTTAAAAAAAAACAGTGAAACTTGACTTATAGGACTGAAGGTGTCTTTTAAGTGTGGGGGTTACATTTCAAAGAGTTGGTTTTTAAGGATTTACTGAAAGAATCAATACTTAGTTACATTGCACACATGAAAGATTTAATATATTTGTAATGCAGCACAGAAAACAAAAGTACAGTTCAGGATTAAACTTAAATCATACTATTCTTTGAAAAACTGATGGTTTTTAATTAGTACTCATGGAAGTATCTTGCTTAACTCTAAGAAAATCTAGCTAGCTAAATGGCTCAACAGGTAAGGGCCATGTACAACATACAAACAAATGTGTCATTAAAAAAAATCATTGTTTTTTCTAGATGAATATGCTAGACCATTTTTAAAAATGAGTGGCATTTAAATAGTCTTTAAGCTCCATCTAGTGGTTATAAAAAGAATATTCAAACTTGGAACAAACAGCTTTAATGAACCTGGCATTCAGCATTTAAAATGTAGTATTTCAACAAACAGTAATGAGTCTCCTTCCAATGACAATTTGTTTCCCTCTGCCAAAAGCCAGGCAGCCTCTTGCTTTTCCTCTCCCAGAAAAAATAGAGAAGCAATGCTTAGTATTCAAGTTGCATGGCTTTGTGTGAGTACAAGGCTATAATACTGAGAAAGGAAAAAAAGGTGGTTCAGATGGCCCCCACCGCCTGGCTCTTACCCATTAAGATCAACAATGCCCTTGACATACTTTAATTTTAACTTTACATTTTAACATTACGGTCTGCCAGGATCAGGTAACACTCTACTTAGTAAAAAGCCTACTTAAAAGATGTCAATCTAACTTTAGATTCTACAAGAGGAGGTTCATGGATGCTTGATGGATAACTTTCTTTATTTCTCCAGTTTTGAAGCAGTAAACATTTCTCAGAAAGCATTTCTACTTTACATGAAATGGCAAATTATAGGATTTTCTTTTTAAAAACTTGTAGAAATTTGATTAACTTGTTACTAGAAATTTCAAATTCAAGTGTCTCACTAAGCAAATAAAGCGTAGTTTACTGTTCAAGAACATTACTTTAATGTCCAGTTGTGGTTTTGCACAGGACGCAGAGGCAGGATCTCTGTAAGTTTGAGGCCAGCCCAGTCTACATAGGGAGTTCCAGGACAGCCAAAGCTACATAGTGAGATCCTGTCTCAAAAAACAAAAAACAAAACAAAAAAAACAAAGAAACAAAACAGAAAAGAACATATTTTATTTTAAATGCTATGTAATGAGAATGTTCTCACAATGGTACATTATAACCCTAGAGAATAAGGTAATATGGAGTAAAGAATCTGGTCGTGGCTTCTGGGATAGATCTCTAAACCCTTGGAATATCATACCTGATAGAAGTGTCTTTGTTTGGAAGCCTGCAGGGAGCTAGCAGCAATGTGACTTTGGTCACATTGATGCCTCTGAACCACACCACCATGATTCAGGGTGAGATATCAGTTAGATGCAATTGAGCTACAGAGTGAGATTAGCCACATGTAAATTAATCATGACTATGTGATGGATCCCAATCAAATTCTCGATAGGGGGCTCAATGAACATCCCTAGTCAGTAATAATCCCTGTACATCATCACACACACACACCAACAGAGCAATATTTGGTGAAAGGTCATCTGGGTAGTCTAATGCATCCTATACAGCTCAGATGATGTTTAATGGTATCATTTCAGAGTAAGAGACTGTAGGCCAGTATCGACAACTCCCAATGAGTCCTTCAAATCCTAATGGATTAGAAAACCCCAGAGAGTTGGAGGGCACCTTGAGACTGTAACTGGTATCAGGAGTGAGGGCAGTGGTGTGGTCTGTGCTCACCTGGCTTCACAGAGCACAGTAGGCATGGTTATGGTGGGTGATGTGGGTGGACAGAGTAGATCATGAGCCGAACTACCTACAAACTCTGACTGCAGGCCAACAATACACGGAAATCACAATTTAGGTGTTTTTTTTTTTTTTTTTCCCCTAATTTTGTATCTAAAATTTCAAGTGTTAATCTTGAATTACAAATTTTATCTGGAAAAATACTCAAATACAACAAAAATCCACCAAAGATTTGCTAAAGACTCAAAGTTACAGTTAACAAAAGTGAAATGATGCTTTATTTTGAACAAGATGAAGTCACTGAGAAGACATTCATCAATTTTTCTTAATTCGAATTCTGACAATATTTTTATAAAAGTTTACGAATAAAGTTATAATTTAAGTATGTATGTAAAGCCATATGCTTAAAATGAACCTTGATATATTCTTATGCTTTGGAAAAGAGGTTTGAAAAACCTTACTGAAAAATTTAAAGAATTCAGAAACATAAGTCACAACCCAAAGAAAGTAGAATTCCTACACATTGTAAAATCCAGCTTGAAGTGTACCCTCAAATGGGGTGGAAATGTTAACTCCAGTTATTTTTACTTAAACACAGTTAATCTACCATTACATTAGCATTGTTGGTATATTAATTTTAGTACTCACTTTTAAAGCTCTAAGTGTTCAGTTCAAGTAGAAAATAATCTACCCAGGTTTTTTTCATTTCAGTAAATTCAATTACCCTAAATAGTGACATACTTAAGAATCATAATCATGTCAGAATAGTTAAAAAAAGAATTTTATAGTATCTATTAAAATATAAAAATAAAATATAAGAATTACAAATTTAGATTCTCCATATATTTAATACTTGATTCCAAGAACTCTGACAGATGATTTTTTACTGATTTTTCTGTATGTATATTTTAAGAGAGGATGAAAAAAAAATTAAAAATTGCACTATACCTGATTAGGCGAACACACGGGAAAATCTTCTACTGGTGGGATTAAGCCCTGAGCAATCAGCTGTCCATAGGAGGGAGGAGCTTCTCTTCGCAGTAATTCTGCTTCTACTCGTGACAACTGGGTCTCAAATGATCTTTGAGTAGATGGGGGATAAAAAGGGTTCAGCAGAAGGCAAGAAGCAACTTTCTACTCTCAGTAATTAATTTGTTTGAATTAAGATCCTAAGGTGTATTTGACTTTTTAAAAAAGTTCAGTCCTTCAACCAACTCTACTCTATGTCTGCACTACGTCTAATCTGAGGATGCAAGGCTGAAGTGAATGGCCTGTCCACACAGGGCTTTACAGTAGCAGGAGCCTAGATCACTAAGTTCAAATAGACTGGAAATGTCTGTAAAAGGTACATGATAAAAATAGTGTTTTTAAACCCAGATGAAATTGCTAAGGTCGTCTCTAGACTTTAGGGACAGCTGTTGAATGGTCTCAGAAAATACTTTACTCATCATACCCAATACATTTCTTCTCAGGAGAGTAAGAGTGAAATGAGCCCCCAATATGAGCACTGGGGTAGCTGGATGGAACGTCCAACTCTTCATGTGCTCTTCTGTTGCAATGTGGTAATGTTTTCTGACCATGTATATTTGTTTAAAGAAAAGATACAGAAATGGCTATTATGGCACTGCTATCATTACCTGTCTGGTGAGTTCTTTGTTAAATCTGTCACTTTTGGCTGTGCTGGGACTGAAGGCCACTGTCCCCACAACAGTCTTGAAGGGTACCTCTCTGCCATTAACTTTGGCCAGGTACAATTTATCTTGTACCACATTGAATATTTCTGCCCTGGAGGTCATCCTTGTACTGGCTGCCCACTCAACTGAGGATTCTGAGGCACAGCTCTCAATGAACTCCACAATAGGACAAGGCCTTGAGTCACACTCTCAAATCCTAGTAGTCCTTCAGGTGCTCAAGCTCCAGATCAAATGAATTCTATACTCATGCTTGGATTAATGCTGAACATTCTTCTACTTATTTTCCAGGTTTCAAACAACAAATCAAAAGCCTCCACTATCTCCTCTGCATTCTGGTTGCCTATTTCAAATGGCACCTCTCTCAGTAAGGACTTCTACATCCCTCTATCATTAGGTGCTCGTGACTTCCACACCACTCTGCTTTACAGATCATCCAGCACTTACTGATCTCATCGTACCCCATTCAAAATTCCTTCCTCATCGAGACCTCATTCATTTTTCTTTCACTTGTAGAGTGCTATAAAGAGGTTCTCAAATATATAAAATTAGTGAATGTTTACAAAAGTAGGTTAAAATTATGAGTTTGCCAATTCTTCTAAGTCAGGAACCTGGTAAATACTTTCCTTAGCTCATAACTCTAAGTATTTGTTTATGTTTGTCCTTGAGTCTTAGGGTTCTTATACAAATTTTATATATCACATAAACATTTATATATCTCTAAACCCCCCTAAAGGACTTATGGCAAACATCTGGGCTACTTTAAAACAAAACAAAAAAACCCCTTTTTTCTTTGTGTATGTATGTGTGGGCACATGTGTGTGTATGTGCATGTGGAGGCCAGAGGTCAACCTTAGGTGTTGTTCCATCCACTCTACATTTTGAAGCAAAGTCTCTCAATGGGACAGGGAGCTTAACAATTAGGCTAGGCTGGCTAGCCAATGAACCCCCAAGATCCTCCTGTCTCCACCTTCCTAGCACTGGAATCACAGGTTTGAGCACCATCATATTCAGCTTTGTACATGGGTGTTGGGGATCAAACTCGGCTCTCCATGCTTGTCTGGCAAGCACTTCACTGACTGAGCCATCTGCCCACAAGCCCTGGTCCATGTTTTTATTGCAGAAAGCATAAAGTATAGTTTTATCTTGATACTGACCTTCGTTCAAACATTCTCAGAGAGTAAAGCTTACAAGTACATCCCAATGCAATGACAAGTAAGAGTCCACATATAAGGCTCCCTATGACAGCTGCTGTTATGACTCTGGTAGGCACAATAACCGGGCAATTCTCCTCGTCGCTGCCATCCCCACAGTCATCCTGAGAATCACACACCCAGCTTTCAAACACACAGCGATTGTTTTTGCAATGAAAATTTCCTGGCTGACAAAAGAAGCAGTTTTTTTCATCTGAACCATTTGGGCAGTGATTTTGGTAGTTGCAGCGGTCAGAACGAGGATAACAGACACCATTTCGAGAACATGGAAATTCTTCCTTTTGGCACATGGTACAATTGATTTCATCCCTTCCATTTGGGCAATGCCAATACCCATCACATCGCTGCTGCTCAGTGTAACACCCCCAGTTACCTCCACAGGGTATTTCCCATGGCAAACAGAAGCCATCTACTTGGTAAGTAGCATTAAATCCTCTTGCAGCATTCACTTTATCAGCACAAAAATGTACCCGAATCTGTCCAGAAGAAGAAACCACTGTAAGAGGTGCGTGAGAATCAAAAGCAGTCAACACACGCAAAAGCTTGTGTGGATTCTCCTCTAATCCATCATATATTTTAACATAATCACCATAACCGGTACCATCAAGTTTGAAGTCTGTGAAGCGTAAAATAACTTTTCGATGATCACCTGTGTCTATTAGCCAGGTGCAATTACTCCCAGGAGGATAAAAGTCTGGGTAATTAGGAGAATTAAAAGTACCATAAAAGTACTTGAACCACTGCCCACAAGTTGGCACATCACAGTCCATCTCGTCTCCCAGGTCAAGGCAATCGATGTTCCCATCACATTTTAAAGATTCTGGGAGGCAAGTGTAAACTTTGGTAAAGCGGGACAGACACTGGAACTGGTTGTAAGCACAGGGTTGGAAAGCAGCAGCTGTTGGAGGATTAGCTTCTTTGGCACAGATCTCTTCGTCGGAACCATCTCCACACTCGTCCATGCTGTTACATTTCCAGGCTTCTGGTATACACTTCCCATTACCACATCGAAACTGATCACAAGCACAGTTTGGCTCCTCAGATTTCCCTGAGAGAATGGGGGTGCGGGGGTAGAAAAACACTTCAAAAGACTTAGTATTTCTGTAATAAATGAGCATGCTCAAGGGATTAGTTTTTTTAATACTGTTAAAAGTCTACTGAGTTTGAACAGGACAACAGTATTGGCATTTAGCACTCGATGTTTTTTTCCATGTTCCTTGCCCCTTGCTATCAAGTAAGAATTAGTCGATTAGCTCCGTTTCTGTAGAAAGCTACTTTACTGCAGAACATTTAAGCAAAATGATTGAAGGTACACAAGCCAACAGAACATACTGTCCAGAAATTTTCAAAAACCCTGTATAAACATAATTACAGCATCGGACATTTTTAAAGAAAAAGACTGTCCAATCATTTTTCAAACATATTCTCGTCTTCTATAGTTCTCATATCTCTACATACACAAGGATTTGCTGTGTGCACTAGAGCAGATTTCATCACTTAGATTCACTTTTGCTAAGATTGTTATATTAAATTGCTTATGCTTCATGTAATCATGACAAAATACTTCCATTTTATAGTTTGTATTTTAACATAACCGCAAAATATTACATGAAGTTAAGCCAGATATATAAAATTATCTATGAGAAGAAAACAGAGAAAAATTGCTTAAGAAACTCTAATTTTAGTATACTAAATACTCGGCAATCAAAACACAGAGAAGGACAACAGCAGACTCCAACAGTCCCCAAACTGACAATGTTGGGTCAGTGTTTACTTCTTCACTAACAACTTATTAATAAGCACGTGACAGAAATTCTTCAGAAGCTAAATACATAGTATAAAGGCTGTGATTATAAGAAAAAAAAGCATAAATAACTAGTGCTTTAACTTTTTCACATTTGTATGATTTGGTACCTCTTTTGGATATGGTTTAAAAAAAGCAAAAAAAAAAAGTATGACTACAAAGTACGACAGAGAAACTGGTTATATCTTTTTCTTTGAAGGTGTAATCAAAATTAACTGACATACACAAACATACACTTTTAAGATATGAGCAAAAACTTGAAGGAAAATAGGCTACTTTCTAAATAAATGTCCTTAGATTAAGGTCTTTTAAAACACTGACCTCTTTTTATGAAATCAGTTTATTAGGATTATTACAAAATGCCTTTGGGAGACTCAGTTCTAAGGCATAAGAGACCTTAGCCTCTATCTTCAATCTCAGCTGTTGTCATGGCATACTCAAAACCAAATGGACATTGTTCAGGAAATTAACTTCAAAGTAGCTGAGACATTAATCTTACAAAATTTGGTTTTGTGTCTTGTTTTTAAAAATATACCTGAAAAATATGCCAGTCTGAAGCCTTTCCTTGAGATGCTGTCATCTGAATGGAACCTGATCCAAACATGGTCTTGTGAAGAGATGTATGGAGGTGGGATTGTGGACCCACAAGCTCTGTAACTCTCAATATTCTTGTACGTTTCTATTGTCAGCCAATCCAAACTGCATCTTCTGGACCCCTGAATGTCAAAATCCTGAAAACTACAACAGAAAGTCAGAAAAGACTATTTTAAAAAATTGAGACTAGATTTCATAATAATGCAGTGTAACAGAACATTATTTTAATGCTCTCCACATCATCAGCACAGTATACACTGCAATTCATTTCTAGTATCTGTCTTTCACTAGGGTTCCAGAATGCAATCTCATCTTCGTAAGACAACACCAGATTCCAAACCATGCTCAACATACCAGATGACAGTATCTTTTTCTTTTGTTTAGACTTAGGAAAATCTATTGCTAATTTAGACCACCCTAAATTACTTTGTGTTCAAGTCAGAAATTCAAATACAGACAAAGTATGCATAGGAAAATTCATCTTTCTCTTAGATTAGACTGATTGACCTGCTTCTTCAATGAAAGTTTCAGCTAACATTTTCTGTATAGCAAATAAGAAAAGAAAAAAATCAAAACCAAACAAAGTGTTTGACGAAAAGACCCTGGGTTTGGGAATACTTCTTCCATAAGTCACTTCATAGTTAAGCATTACCATGTAGTTCATTAAATACGGGCACAAGTAAAAGGCAAAAAAGCCAAATAAGAACATATGAAAATCTCTTTCTCTGCCTCTAATCATCCAAGGGTCCTGTCAAGTTATTTCTTTAAACACTCTCAGTAACTCCAGCACAGGCTGATAATTTGTTTCTAGCCTTTTACTACTATGAACAATGCTTTCAAAGATCTTTACACATGCATCTCTGTCAGACACTTGAGCAAGGACTTAGCTGGAATAAACTTTTCTACATCAAAGGACATGATTCTTCTTTAAATTTGATAGACAGAGAAAATGTTTATACTACTTAATAATTCTACCAAGTGTTATTAAGACACTATGTACCACATACTTCTGACAAAATGAGATCCTTTACTTTGAAAATATGTTGCCAATGATGTGGACGAGATCTCCCATTATTTAAGTTTGCATTTTTTTATTTACTAACAATGAAATACATTTCCCTGTACTTACTGGCTATTTCAGTTTCTTCCTCTGACATATCTTGTTATATGCTTTCATCCATTGTTTTTTTTTTATTATTATTTAAGGAAAACCGTTGGACTCCCATGGAAAGCTGTGCCTCCCACATTCACAGTCTTTCCAATTGCTGCTGCGGTGTGTTCATCACTTCAGCCAGTGTCAGTGGGTGTGAAAATACGTCCTGCACTGTGGCCCTTCTTTTTCATGTACTTACTGGCTATTCTTATATCTTCAAAGTGTTTGAATAAATTCTTTGTCCACTTAAAAAACTAGGTTTTACTGAGTTACAAAAATTCATTTTATAAAATTCCCTTTATAGTCTAGACTCTGATAAGTGTTTTTCTAACACAATTGGTTTCTTTCCAATCTGTGGTCTGCCTTTTCATTTTCTTTTCTTTTTGTGAGTATGGTTCGTGTGCATCATCAGTGCATGCACGTGGAGTGAGACAGGGACTTGTTGCTCTATTGTTCTTACCCCGAGACAGGGTCTCTCATGTTTCTACTGGCCATCCAGAGAGCTCTTGGGATCCACTTGTCTCCATTCTCCACCTCTCAATGCTGGAGCTAAAAGCATATGCAGCCATGCCTTGTTCTTTCTGTGGGTTCTGGGGATCTTAAGTCAGGCTGTCATACTTACAGAGCAAGCTCTCTTACCTACCTAGCCATTTCCTTAATCCCCTTTTCATTTTCTTAATGAAATTAAAATACATTTTATTACTTTATTTTTGTGTCTGTGAGTGTTTTGCCTACATGTATGTAAGTATACCAGATGTGCATGGAGCCCAGAAGAGATCAACGGATACGCTGGAACTGGAGTTACTGAGTGTTGTTAGCTAACATTTGGGTGCTGGGAACCAAACCTGGATCCTCTGCAAGAGCAGCAAGTGTTCTTAAGCACTGAGCCATCTCTCCAGCCCCTCTTAATGAAATCTTTTAATGATCAGGCATCTGTTTGTTTTAGCCTTTTTGGGACAAGGTCTCTGTATGTAGCTCAGCCTGGTTTCAAAACCATGATCCTCCTGCCTCTGCTGCCTTACAGGTGATGAGACTGTAGGTGTGAGGTATGTGTCAGCACATCTAGCTAATGAACAGGAGTTAATTTTGTTTTTAAAAAGTAGTTTATTATGTTTCTTTTTATGTTTGGGGTTTATGTTTTAAGTTCTACATTACCTTTGCCTACCCACAAGATCATACATATAGTTACAATGCTTTTCTTATATCTTAGGAGTTTATCTTTTATATTTGTATAAGGAACTTAATTTTTGTGTGTTCTCAAGTAGGTCTTAAGCTTTTTCTTTTTACATTTATCTAAACTATTGGACATACAGTACAAATTTTTGTTCTATCCCAGAGTTCAACTGCTATCTAACCACTCTGAACTTGTGGAAGTCTGGTCTTCTGTTTTGTTAAGAGTAGGTTAGTTCCTGCTTGCTCTTGGTTTTGGGTAAAGTCTTAGTTTTGAATATTGTCTTTACTTGAAAGCTATGATACTTTCTAAATTTCAATAAAAATCTCAAGGTACTTACAAAGTTCCCCTAAGTCAGCAAGATTCAACTGTAAACTGTCTTTGCTATGTTGACAAGATTCAAAAGGATCACTGCCAGGCTTGGTAGCCCAAATCCCTGCAGAATCTTTCCAGTCTCTAGCCCTCACTTTCCACTGGGTTCTTTGGAGTCTCCTTTAAAGATGCAAAGTTCATGGGTCAGCCAGGACTTAAGAAGAATTCACACAGATAAAGGGCTTCCTGCTTTGGGCTCTTTTCTTTCCATAAAGTGGCTTTTTCCATTTCCGTTCCCTATGGCAGCCTCAACTCCATTCCCTGACATCTGAAGCTGACAAGATCATGACAATTTGCTTGAGTTCTAGTTATTCCATGCTACCAAGACTGGTGAGACCCTTTCCAGAGCCCATCCTTGTAGAGAAGTCTCCGCTTTACAAGGTAGAACCCTCTCCAGGTTTAATTGCTACTTAGTGACATAAACAGTTGTCTATCTGAACGTACTTTCACTTTCTCAAAAATTGATAATTGCTGTTTAGTGGAGGGCTCCTCTAATACAAACTAGGGAATGCCTTAAAATAATTTTAGTCCATTAAAATGTGTAATTAAGATTCATGAAGGCAGGGCATTAACCAGAACTAGAAATAATGAACAAATACCTGTGCATGGACATTCTATTTGCTTTGGTTTGCTACCTTCAACAAAGATTTTAAAAATGTATTTATAAATGGAAATTACTTTATAGGTTTTAAGATAATTTATAATAGTTAATAAAACACTGAAAAATATACCTGTGTACTTAGAACACAGATTCAGGGTTGAGGTTTATAATGTCTTTAAAAACATATTTTATTTATTCTTATTTTATGTGTAAGAATGAATTGCCTGCATGCTGGTAGGTGTACCTGTGTCATGCAATTCCCCCAAAGGTCAGAAGGGAGCACTGGATCCCCGGGAGCTGGAGTTACAGATGGTTGTTAGTTGCCATGTAGGTGCTGGGAATTGAACCTGAGTCCTTTGCAAGAGCAGCCAGTGCTCTTAACCACTTAGCCATCTCTCCAGCACTGAGGTTTATAATTTCTAATGCTTTTTAAATTTAACCAGCTTCCTCTAAACTTTCTGAGTCAGTTTTTTTTTTCAATTTTAAAAATTTATGTGTTTGGCCAGGTGTGGTGATACATGCTTTTAATTTCAGGATTCAGTAGGCAGAGGCAGGCAGGCAGATCTTTGTGAAATAGAAGCCAGCCTGGTCTACACTGTGAGTTCTAGAACAGCTGGGGCTACAGGGAGACCCTGTTTCATAAAAACTTACAATGACAACAAAAATAATAAACTCTGTATGTGTGTGCATGTGTGTGCATGTGCACACACACCACATGTACAGGTACTAATGGAGGCCAGAAGAGGGCATCAGATCACTGCAGCTGGAGTTAGAGGCAACTGTAAGCTGCCTGACAGGTGCTGGGAACCAAACTTGGATCCTCTGGAAATGCTCTTCAGTCCTTCAGTCAGTTTCAATCACTGAAATTTCTTTAGAAATTATTCATCTTATCTTGATGCTAAAGTTTATTACTTCAATGTTGTACACAATATTTTCGGTAACATTTAGAGTTTCACATATTCAATTTTAAAATTTGCCATTTTTCTCTGTAAGAAAGTATATTACTGACAAATAAGGAAAGTTCTGTCTCTTTACTCCCATGGCTCTTTTTGTGTGTGGGAGGAGGGGGATTGGTGTGTATATGTATGAACATGTGCGTGTATGACTGAGTGCTCCTGTATGCACGTCTGGAAGCCAGATGTTGATGCTGGGTGTTTTCCTCTATTACACTCTACTGTACTTGAGACAGGGTTTCTCTTACTGGACATGGGGATGTTCAGCTAGGTTGTTTCAGCTAGGCTGGGCAGACAGTGAGATCTGGGGAGCCTTCTGTGTGTGCTTCTCTCCCCTAACGCCTCTGGATTTCCAGGTTTGCCACCACACCTAACTTTTTAAGGTTTGTGCTGGGGATCCAATCTCAGGTCCTCACACTTGGGCAGCAGGTACTTTTCCACGGAGCCATCTCCCCAACCCCTCTTCCAATTTTCTGTAGTAACCAGTTTGTTGCATTGACCTTGGCTCTGCTCCATGCAAGGTAAGTTCTTGGTGCTTCAGTTAACGCTGACATTAAATTTGCTTACAGTTAATCCTGACTGTCAGCTTGGTTGAGTGTATCTTGAAGACCTTTCCAGAGATGACTGGTACATGAGGCCTCAACTGCATTGAAGAAGGCTTGCCATGAATGTGGGTGATACCACCCAATAAGCTGGGGGCGTGGCTGCAAGCATGCAAGTTTGTTATTTTTCTTTTTTGTATTATTTACTTTTAAAAAATATTTTTATTGAATTTTGTGTATTTCATACGTGACATCATAGTCCTCTTTGTACCCTTTCCCCATCCGCACCCTTCTATAGTCCCTCACCCACTGGATTTCATGTATTCTGTCATTTATATTAAGGCCTACTGAGTCAATTTAGTGTCCCTTAATGTCCCTCAGTGCAAGTTCTACAATGGGGTCTAGTCAGGCTATCTAGAGTCACTCCTGAAAGAAGAGCAGCTCTTCCTCACCCAGCAGTAATCAGCTGCCCAATTGTTCTTTGGCTAAGATTGGGGCCTGCTGCCCATTTCCACAGTTCTATGCTAGGTTTCTGTTTGCTTAAGTTTGCATGGGTCTTGTGCATGTTGTCATCATTGCTGTAAGTTCATATGGACAAGGTCCCAAGAGTGTGCAGGATTCTACTTCCATATGGACATAAACTTTCTCCCCTCTTACAATCTTTTTGCCCCCTTTTTCTGCATTGGTCCCTGAACTCTGGGTTCATTGCCCTCTGTTGCCTAAGGGAGCTTCATTGATGAGAGCTGAGCGATGCATTCGTGTTCTCTATATTCCCTGTTGCACCTTTTCCCTTTATTTTACTTGCACTGTGGTAAGAAAGCAAACTCTGACTGATGTGCAGTCTTTAAAATGTATTAAGAATTCCCAAGCCAGGTGTGGTGGCATATGCCTAGCATCTTAGCACTAAGAAGGCGCAATAGGAGGATGAGGAATTCAAAGTCATCAACCTTAGCTACACAGCAAGTTTAAAACCAGCCTGAGTTATATAAGATGGTCTCAAAAAATTAAAGAGGGGCTGGAGAGATGGCTTAGTAGTTAAAAGCATTGGTTGTTCTTGCAGAGGATCTGGGTTCGAATCCCTGCACATGGCAGCTAACAATAGTCCATAACTCCAGTTCCAGGGGATCTGATACCCTCTTCTGACCTCCACAGGCATTGCACAGCACAAGTGCACACACATGCAGGCATAACACTCATACATATAAAATAGACAAATAAAAAATTCTTAAAAAAAGAAATTCCCTGATTTAATTTTATTTTTAAAATGTCCTGCTTGTTTACAAAAAGATGTATTGTCTCTATTTGCTGAAATATATGTAAGCATTAGGGGTTTATCTAAGAATCTCCCACCATATTTGTGGATCACTCAAATGTACTTGGCAATTTTCTGCAATTTTATTAACATGTTTGAGGCTATATTATTAGTTATACAAAATTTGATAGTTGTAGATCCATAAGATGTGCTTCTGGAGGCTTATTTCTTGACCTTTTTTTGTTGTTGTTCTCTAGTAAAGCCCACAAAGTACTTCCTGGTCACTTTAAGATGCATTTTCCTAGTAGGTGACTTTACTTCTTAGTAGTATTTGTTCCATAAGCTCCATTACGTGACATTACTGTTCCTACACTAGTGTTCTCTTGGTTAGACATCTCCTTTATCTCCTTTTAGAATTTCTGCAGGAGTTTTGTTTTAGGTATATGTTTCTAAGCTCCCTGTAGTAGGATCATATAAATAATGAATAACTTGGCTAGATTATCTGTTTTTTAGGAATTTGAGTTAATACATTCAGCATTTATTTAAACAGCTTTTCTATTTGAGGATTAATTCTCATTTTCTCCTTTTTTATGTATTTTTTACATTTCTTTGTGTATGTGTGCACAAGTAGGTATACATGCATGTTGTGTGTGGAGGCCATGACAACCCTAGGTGAACTCCTCTGGCACTGCCAGCATTTTTAAAGACAGGAACTCATCAAGCAGGATATAACCTCAGGAGTCTGCCTGTCTCTGCTCCTCCCCCCACTGATGGGGTTACAACATGCTTGTACCCCCCCACATCCTGTTTTTTAATGTGGGTTACGAGACTCAAACTCTGGTTCTCATATTTTACCTATTGAGCTATCTCCCCAATATTTTATAGTAATAATTTTTAAAGGCTCTGTTCCTCTACTAAACTCAAAACTGGTATTCTAGATTTTTTCATTATCTATCTTCAGATACCTAAATTCAGATACTATAGCACATTTTTATTTTTCTAATGGAGACCAAGTAAGAAAATTTAGTATCTTTATTCTTCTTCCAAAACCTCAAATTGGGTTTAAATAATTTGTAACTTTACATTTACTAACTAGAACTTAAATTTATTAGCATTCTTTTGCTTATTAAAGTTATGGGACTGGAAAGATGGTTCAGTGGTTACCCAGGTGGCGGCTAACAACTGTCTATAACTCCAGTTCCAGGGGATTTGATACCCTCTTCTGACCTCCATGGGCACTGCACGACATGGGTACACTCACACACACACAAGCAACACACTCATACACATAAAATAACAAAATTTTAAAAAAAGAAACCTATGATAGTGCTTTCAGCATTTTCCATTCACATTAGAAATCACAGATATTTTTGTATTATATTTAAAAATTTAAGGGCATCTCAAAATATTATTTGTAGTGAACACTTTAACTGTGATCTGTTCTAGCCAATGTGCTAATAAGCATACAATATATATTTAAATATATAATAGTTGTATTTCAGTATAGTTATATTCTTAATAGTATGTGTTTTATAAATCAGGAAACATTCTGGGAAATAATCCATAGGTTTTATCAGAATACCAAGTGTCTAGAAGGCAAAAAGGGTCAAGAAAGAAACCCCTTATATCCTAAGTCCTACAATATTGAAGTCAACCTGTATTCCAGGTTGATTTCACTGGCTGCTTTTCTCGGCATTAAGTTTTCACATGCATTCTGGAATCTGGGGTTGTGGACAGTTCTTGGATGAGATGATCTCCCTTCCTCCTTGTCTTCCCCCTTGCCTCCTTCCCTTTCCTCCCAGCTTCCCTTCCTCTCTCCCTGCTTCCTCTATGTTCCTGGTGCAGGTTTCTGTACTACAAACTGCCCTAAGTGGTGCTTCCACAGGTCCTGCCATGGGGTCAGCATGTAGAAAAGTCACTCATATTTGCTGGGGGCAACCACTGGTTACTTACCAGAGGATTTTTCATCTGCTTTCTTAAGCAAAAATTGACCCTGGTCCTTGGCTTCTTGCAAGATAAGACTCAATCCTCTCTTATGGGTTTTAAGGGGAAAAATAAAGCAAAAGTGGTTTCTATCACCATCTCTACCCAAGTTTATTCAGAGAGCTGTCAGTATTGTTTGTTTACACTGTATAGTTTTGCTTCTCTCTTCAATCCAGATATTTTAAAAATTCTATTTCTTCAGGAAGCTGAAATATGAGAATCATGAATTCAAGGTAATCCTTGACTATGTGTCAAACTGAAGGCCAGCTTGGACTCATAAAATTTATATCTGTGATGGTTTGAATGAGACTATCCCACATAGGCTCCAAGTATTTGGACATTTTGTCCCCAGTTGGTGGTGCTGTTTTGGGAAGTTTTGGGAGGTGCTGCTGTGCTGGAGGAATCTTTGAGATTTCTTAAACCTTGCCACGCTACTGGACCTTTTCTGCTTCCTGTGCTTGCTTAAAGATGGGATCCCTCGGTTTTCTGTTTCCACCACTTCTGTTGCCATGCCTCCTCCACCATTATGGTATCTTACCCTATGGAACCCTAAGCCAAAGAAACTCTTTTCTCTATAAGTTGCCTTAGTTATGGTGTTTTATTACAGCAACAGAAAAGTAATCAGTATCAAATAAACAAAACCCAACACCCTTCCATATTCTTAATTTCCTCCTATTAAGGATTTAAATTCCATCTTAAATTCATGATTGAATGCTAATTTTATCCTAATTTGATCTTCCATGTAGTTAAGATTATATTATCAAAATGTTTTAAAGTATCTATTTAGATTGTCATATTTTTTCTTCTGACTTATTAATAAAGTAAATAAATTTAAAAATCTGATCATAAACTTATTTGTATGTCTGAATGAGTTGTATCTGATCATGGCACAAGAGTCTTTTTTATAATTTAAGATCTTATGTCAATAATCACACCTGAAATGTCTGTCTTTGTGTATGTATAGGTGCTATTTTTAAAAGTTTGGGCTAGTATCATTATGAAAGACTTCATTACTAAAATACCTGTTTATCCATGTAAATCTAAATTCATTAACTCTTCCTGAGTCTTATGGACCCCCCCCTGTAGATGTAGGGTTTACTTCTAAGTTTTTCTGCATTTAGTACTTTCTTTTATTTTTAGTGCATTTTGTTTGGTTAAATCTCCAAGTTGCAATATACACAATCAAAACCTCATAACAATATTCCATGCAATTCTGTGCTTATAAGAATTTCCAAGTTTTACATAAGTGGGTTCACCATAAATTTGTTACTAGCATTAGCAAATATTGAAAACATTTTTTGGTTGAAGAATTATTTACTCTTACTGTGATAATGACAGCTCCAACTTATCTTCTGAAAAATCTTCTATGGCTGCACATATGGTAACGATACCAGGAATTGTTTATATTTCTAAAGGATTAATAATACACAATGTGTCAAAATCACCTTATAGTAACAATTTCCCCTGGGTTTGCCCTTATGAGCCAGCTACAGTTGATTTTGGCAGGATATTCAGAAGGCCAGCCTGGACTAGTGATTATTCCACTTGGTGCTCGGATTTGCTCTGGAGTCTCTCCACAAGCTGGAAGATAGCCAAAACAATGTTAGCTAATCATTACACTTTAAACTCAGCACTAAATAAACAACATTTATTACTAAAACACTTCAGAAATCAAATCATATAAAGTAAGATGTGGTTCACCAACCTCAGAAAGCTCCTATTATTCTACTATTATATTTTACTTTCCCTTTTAAACAAAGAAAGGTATTCCAATTTGGATGCTACTAGCAGGCAAGAACTATTCAAATTGGATCTTTCAAGAGTTAGAATTTTAGGTTTAGGCATACTAGAGATCAACCAACTCACCCATCTCTCTTTTCTCAGATTTTCTTTTAAATGGAGAATTATCTAAAATTTAATATTTATTAAACTAATATATTTATAGCCTTGGGATCATCAAGTTGCTTTTACAAAGCTTCCAATAACCATAAGGTACTGAAATGCAGCTTTTGTTACCATGAAGTTGATGGCTGGACAAAGACAGCAAGACATTAAAAATATTACAAAGTTGTTCTTGTGTTTATTCCATTAATAATAACAACCTTAATTTCAGGGTCATAGATTCCTGAACTATTGAAAAATAAACATTTGAAGTAATTCTTAAAATACCACTGTGTGATTGAGTATCTCAACACCATAGAAGGACATCTTCAAGTTTATAGAATAAACCCTAACTAATACCAACACTTTCCTAGATGGTTTTTGCATTATTTTCAACTGTCACTTTTAATTGTTAATTTTTACCTACCTAGAATCCTGCTGGTAATTTGACAAATTATTCTTCCTCAATTAAAAATAAAATCACTTGGTTACACATGAAAGAAAATAGAAAGGAAGAAAGAAAGCTAGCTAAAGGCTGTAGTGGAATTTGAAACCATACAAACTATTATTTAATACAATCTCATTAAATAACAGGAGATTAGAAACTGCAAGCTATAAGTGGGATACATAAAGAATTTTCAGAAATCTTGAGATAATTTTTAGAAAAATGATAAACTCCACATTGAACTAAGAAAAAACTTATGAGTTGCACCTGCAAGCCAGTAAATGAAGTAATATCCATATCTACATAAGAGCTATTGAATAGATAAATCAGTACAAGCAAAGCACTTGGCACAACATATGGCCTGAACTCTCATGGTTTTAAGTCCTCCAGCCAATGTAAAAATCAGGTAATAATGGGGCTGGAGAGATGGCTCAGTAGATAAGAGTCCTTACCATTCTTGCAAAGGACATGGGTTCAGTTCCCAGTTAGATTGGCATCTAACAGTCATCTGTAACTACAGTTCCAGGGGGACCCAATACCCTCTTCTGGCCTCCATGGACACTGCACACGTACTACACACTTACATACATGTAGGCAAACCACTCAAACACATGATATAAAAATAAATACAAATCAGGTAATCAGATTCATAGTCAAATACCCTTACTTCAATCATAACCTGATAAAAATGAGTGCTTTTTTTGGGGAAAAGAAGTTACACGGTTCATTTAATTTAGGCTAAGCATACTAGGAAATATCCTATGCAGGTTTAAGAATGTCATTCACAGTGACCAAAATAAAAAATAAAGCAAGCTATATTGTTTAAAGGCAATCCTTCTTTCTATAGACTAACTCACTGTCTGTAGAAAATCCGTAATTGTTGTTTTTAATATTTTATTTTTTATTTTATGTGTATGAGTGCATTGCCTGCATCTGTGTCGTGGAGTCAGAAGGCATTGGATTCCCTTGGAACTGGAGTTACAGACAACTGTTAGCCTCTATGTGGGTGATAGGAATCGAACCCAGATCCTCTGCAAGAGTAGCCAGTGCTCTTTACCACCGAGCCATCTCTCCACCTACCACAATTGATGTTTTAAAAGCATATTCTACTGCAGAAACAAACATGTTCAAGTTTAAGAGGGCTCTGTGCTGAATTGGAATGCACTGTCAGAGGACATGCTTTGAATCACTTCAGAACCCAGAGATTCATGGCCCAGGGCACCAGAACAACATGCTAAGGATCCAATTTTCATCTCACTGTCCAGAAACAGGCAAAGCTGCTATTTACTTACTGACTGACTATTTATTTTTGCTGTCACTAAGTTTCATTAATAGTAAATGGTGGAACACTCCTATAATCCCAGCACTTGGGAAGTAGAGGCAGGAGGATAAGGAGTTTTGTGGTCATCTCTGGTTACATAATGATGAGCCTAGCCTGTACTTCATAAACCAAAATTCAAGAAAAAGAGAAGAGCAAATTTCCCTTAGAAGAAAAAAATTAATTTTAGTGAATGATGTCCAGATTTAAGAATTTCTTGAAAATAAAGTCCTAGTTTTCCTTCCCCTTTGTTGAGATGCCACCACAAAAATTTCATGAAAAGACACTCTAAGACATTTTAAATTATTTTTAAACAATGCAAAACTCAAGATTTAAAAATATTTTATTATTTTTATTTCATGTGTATGGGTGAATTGCCTGCATGTATGTTAAGTGTACCTGTGTCATGCAATGTCCTTGGAGGTCAGAAGAGGGTGTTGGATTCCCTGGAACTGGAATTACAGACAGTTGTTAGCTGCCATGTGAGTACTGGGAGTCAAACCCTGGTCCTCTGAAAGAGCAGTCAGTGTCTTAACGGCTGAGCCATCTCTCCAGCCCAAGTCATTAAGATATATATAAACACACACACACATACACACACACACACACACACACACACACACACACACACTAATCATAACATGGAAGAACATTCCCTCCTAGTATGGAAAACTCCACTTTGTTAGAAGATTAACCTACATTAAAGAAAATACAATTTTAAGTTAAATTATATTTAACTTAGAATTATAATACAGTACAAGCAACTTGACAGTATTGAGGTTTAGCAGAAATCTGGATATGAGGATTTTTCTGAAGCAGCAGAAATTTAAATAAGCAGTAGACTAATTCCAAGGAAAAACTAGAAAGAATATTATTAGGTCTTTGTTTCACTAGGTTTTAAGGAAAAATTTCCAAAGACAAGAGAACCCACAGGTGGTGCTCTTATTCCGTGGACGGAAGTGACGGCATGACACACGGAAGTCTGCTGAGAAAACCTGCACACAACCGCACAAGGACAAAACACACTACCATAAATAAGATAGCTTAATATTCACTAATTTACATTTTCACTCCATTTATACTTTTATTATCATTATTTAAAAATACACATACATAATTCCCCTTAATAAAAACAATATCCAGTTTTTCCTCAAATTCTTATACACTGATTTTGTTTTGCACATTTGCAATGTGACTGAATTTGACATTTTGTTCCATAGATTTAGAAAAATTTATTTAACTGACATATAAACTTAATAAAACTATATATGCTACTGTGATATCATGAAATGTTTTAATACATGTACTACAACTTATGTTAAATCAGGTTTAACAAATCAATTTCCTCAAATGCTTATCAGTTCTTTCTGGTGATTCCCTTCTCTTTTAATCAATACATTAATCTAAGTACAATCTACTAGCTGTAGCATGTAGATAAATATACTCTAGCCTAATCATAACTTATTCTCTTCTATACCCAAGAAAAATCAATTCAGTCCCTAAAAGAAATATTAACACTTTTTTTCTGTTTGGGGTTAAGGGTTTGCTTCTCTATACTGGTAGATGTGGAATGGGAGGACCTAGATGCCATCTGTTCATCTGCCATTTACTGGCTTTGCTGCAGCATAAACTACTAAAACTTAGTGTTAATTTCTTCACATTAAAGAGTTGCTGTCTGGACACATCCACCATCTATTTGGACCCTCTTTCCCCGCAGCATCATTATCACCAGGTGGTTCCAACAGCTTATCAGGATACACCAATACATCTTTCTTTCTTCATTTTGCATTTTCTTGACCTACTGAAATCAGACTTTCAATTCGAACTTTAGCCAGAGAAACTATACACTCTCAGGCAAAGTATACCACACACCTTAGTGCCAAATCCTGTCCCCTCAGTCCCCAAGATACTTGATCTTTCTAGAGCACCTGACATTGACTTTCTTTTCTTCCTTGCACTGATTACTACTTTGACTTGGCTGACACCACCTCTTCAGGCTTTTGTCTTGACAGTTCCATGTCAACTTCCTGGGATCAGATTCCCCTGCCCCAGCTACTTCGGACAGGTCTTGTTCCAATCTCTTTTCACTCAGTGTAAGACTTCATACACTCTTATAATCTAAATTACAACCTACAGGTGTGTGCTTAAAATCCCTAACCAGGAGACTGCATAGTCTTGCTGGACATTCCAACTGAAAATTCAACATGATCAGAACTATGTGTTTCCCAAATTCTTCTCTCCATTCGATATTCTCATTCTTTACAGGCTCAGGCATTATTTGGCTGAGGGAAAAGGCAGTTAAGTAAAAAGGAAATTTACTTCAAGAACATCAAAGGTCACCTCAAGGATTTAAGGAAAGGAAATAAAGTAGGATTTCACAAGACTAAAATTGGAAATTGCAGTTAGAAACCAAGTTGGTCTTTACTACCTATTATGAAAAGCAAACCCCAAGCTTCTACTTCATATCTCTGAATCCCTTATTTCTTTCATTAGTTTAGTACTTTATAAATGACCTCACAATACAAATTCATCTTAATACTGAAGCTCCAGTACTTAACCTCAACTGTAATTTGAAGTAGTTTACTGTAATCAATGTGATTAAGTTTAAGCCTCCATTTGCCTGATTTTAAATAATAGGAATTAAAACTAAGAACACCAAGTCAAGGGTGTTGAAGACTTAAATACAATTATTTTGATAAAGTACTTATATACTGCTTTCACTGATTATAGTAAACCATCGATAAATAATATCACATGATATGCCAAATCAGACTGGTAAATAAAAGTCTAGAGTGCTTCTGGGAGACTGTGTGTGCTTGGCTCAGTAGAAAGGAGGACAGTGATCATTTAATATATGCTCTAGAAAGAATAAAAACTTAGTACATAGCTTGAATTGCGACCTGACAGTGATGAAAACCAGAGTTCTAACAGGGTTGAGACATATACAAAATTGCACTTTTATAATGTTTTTGTTTTACAACAAAATACTTACATTTTAGCTCTTTTAAATCTCATCTTTTAGATTTTGACAGTACTCCCAATTCATGGTGCATCAATTCTGACCTTCTACCTACATCCATTCAATTCACGCCTTCCTTTTTGCTTATACATAATTATTTTAGCTACGGTCTAGTTAATTCTTCAACAAGAGTTCATTTATATGTAATTGGCAAAGGGAGAAATTTTGTCAGCATAATGCAAAATTACGTCTTTTCCCTAGCATGCTAATGCTTTGTGGTAGGAGGTTTTACAGGTAATAAATAAATAAATACACACATACATACATACACACATAAAAAGCTCTTGAAGTATCTCCCTTTATTAAAGGAAGTAGCTACTTTCCTGGATTAAAGGATGGCCTGCCTTCTAAATGGTTATCCTGGGATGCTGCAGTGCGAATTGACATGGTTAAGATATCACCCCATGTGAATAAAGCACCTTCCTGATGGAGAATTTATCTGAATTATATTTTTGAGTTTGATCATACTGGTCTCTGTTAGAAACAGATTCTTAGAGAGGCAGCCTGTGTGGCTGCACAGCATGGAACCAACTGCAGGTACAAAAGGTCCAAAACACTACACTAGTGTTCAGACTGAGATTTTATTTGTCCTTGCTGTATATAAAGTTACATACTTCTAAGAAAGCTGGACTAACACTACTGTAGCCCTGTCATTTTAATGTGTGGTTTTGTAAAACATGCTGTTTCCAAGAACACACATTATGTCAGAGAGTGCTATATTTTAGTCTCGTCATTTTGTTTTCTTAATACATTTCTTAATTGCAGTACCAACTGTTTTTTAAACACAAACATCAAAAAAAATCTATTTAATTTACTTGGTAGCACCCTTGAGACATAAATAAAAAGTCACCTATTTTGGATAATAATGACACATATGTGCAATTTTAATAAACTCCCAGTTAAATCTAGGAATAGCACCCCACCCCCACATCAATGGGGCTCTAATTGCTCATTAAAAAAGACAGCAACTTGCTGGGTGTGGTGGCACTTGCCACTTGGGAGGTAAAAACAGGAAGATAAAGCACTTGAAGTCTGTGTGGGCTACATAGCAAGATCCAGACTCAGAAAACCAAACTAAACTAAACCAACTGAAAAGAAAAAAACAAACAACAACAAAGGATAGCAACATGTTCCTTGAAGACTCAGAGTGCTGAGGTTAACAGCCCCTCAAAAGTCTACTTACTGCATTCAGAGTAGATCCAGTGCACAGGAGCTGGGATGATAAACAAAAATCAATGACACACTTAGAGTTCTGGAGGTTAAGATACACTGAAAGGCTGAACCAAGGACATATGGTTTTTATTTATCATGTGCTCTGCTGTTTAGGAAAGAGAATTCACTGAAGAATGAATAGGTAGAGATTCTTTGATGGGTTTCTTACATTTTGACATTAGGTTCCTAGTTTAGAATATAAAGATCTCACTGTATGGATTAGAAAACTAAACAAAACTGATAGAAAAATACTCAAGATTTATTCTACTGACATTTTGATAATCTCATGGAAAAGGCAGAGAACTGTGGTTATAAAAGTAGATTAATGTATTAGGTCTATTTTTTAAGGTAGTTATTGAAAAAGTGGAAGTATTCAGATGATTCATGGGAGTGAAGGAGATCACTCCAAAATAATGTCAAGTAAATCCTTATTTTAGATTCCATAGTTTTTAAAACTTGAAAAGAAATAAGTGAAGAAATTTATGATTAGAGCTAAACTATTTGCAAAAGAAAGGGTATAATTTCCTGTTCAAAGGATGAAAAACTAAATTTCAAAACTGACAGAGTTAACACTTTATGGCAAAAAGTACTTGAGATTTAAAGGGACATGAAACTTATGTGGTTTTGGTTTTATAAATCATAAAACTGAAATACGAGAAAGGAAGTTAGGCTCACTAAGAACTAAATTTCTTAAGACCAATATGAAGGATGCAAACAAGGTAAGAAGGCACTTCCATGGAAAACAGCTGTGTAACAATGTGTGATTGCTGACCTAACCGAAGAAACAGCATCAGCTCCTATGAGAAATACACAAGACTGGAGAGTACTAAATGATACGTTTTTCTTCAGTAACTTAGACAGGTAAATATGAGGTACACAGGGTTGCTAAATAATCTTTACAAAATAATTTGAACTGCATCCTTTCTTGTCACTGTAAGTTCATTTTGGCTTGACTAGGGTCAACTGAGTCATTAAGTTCCTCTAACCAGTTCAGGATGTCCTTTGTTCACATTAAGTGCAACTCTCCTCTCCCCCATTCTATACTGATATAATATAGAGGGTTCTGTAAGCTTTTTATACTGTTTAACAGTACCATGTATTTAACTTCATGTGTGGGAAGAAAAACTGCTGAGGCTGAGATGAGCTAAAAAAAGAAAATATATAAGGGAGAAAATACTAATGAGAAGGAGCTGATTCCAATGGAAAAAAAAAAAGTATTTTGAAAAAACAAAACAAAACAAAACAAAACAAAACACCTCTAGGTCTGGGGAGGCAGCTCAGTCAGTAACATGTCTGCTTTGGAAGCATGAGGACCTGAGTTCAACCCCTGTACCCATGTCAAAAAAGCAGGTGTCTATAGTGTATTGCTTGCTGTAACCCTGGTGCTGGGGAGGCAGAGAGAAGCAGACGCTGGTGCTGACTGGACGGCCAGTCTTGGCCTACTCTGCCAACTCCTGGCTAAAAAACCTATTAAAAAACCCAACTAAGCGATGGTGGAATGCTCAGTGTAGATGTGACATCTATATCATATCCAATCCCTACAGGGATCAGAGAACATCTAGGAAGAGGGTATAGAAAGCTTGTAGCAGAAAGAGGTTGTAGAGGACGGCTGCCAAATAGTGGACGTGTCAGGGCTGTTAGACTTGAACTCACAGCTACAGATGCCAGCATAAGTCAGTCAACATTCCAGCATGGAAAGGGGATGGGCTCACAACCTCGTCCCCCTGCCACCCTCCCCCACCCAGACCCAGTTGGCAGTAGATGACTGCTGGGAGAGGAAGCGTGGACAGGGGTGACCTCTGGTAGATTTTCCCGTGTTCTAGCAGATGGTCCTTCACCCATGTACAACATGGGCAGCACTGATTGACTCTGGGTTACAAAAAACAATTAGTAAAAGAAAGTTGGGAATGTGGTAGTGAAGTCGGGGGAGCTGAAAGGGGCAGATAGGGGTGAATAATGTCAAAATACACTATACACATGTAGGAAAGTTTTGTTTTTGTTTTAAGAGAGAGCCTCACTACATAGCCCTGGCTAGCCCAGAACTCTCTATGTAGACCAGGATAGCCTAGAACTCACAGAGATCCACCCGCCTCTGCCTCCCAAATGTTGGGACTCAAGATATATACCACCACACCCAGTTAAATATGAAAATTATAAAGAAGAAATAAAAGTTTTATTAAAAAAAAAAGAGGTGGGTGGCTTCTGAGGAAAGATACCCAAGGTGATTTCAATTGAGAAACTTCACAATCAGACTGGCCTGTGGGCATTTTCTTGATTACTAATGTAAGGAGAGGCCAGCCCACTGTGAGCAGTGCCATTTCTGGAATTTATATATATATATATATATATAGACAGTAACTGAGCAACCCAGGAGAAAAGCAAGCTAATAAGCAGCATTCCTCAGGGTCTCTGCTTCAGGTTCTGCCTCCAGAGTCCTGATTAGAGTTCCCATCCCAACTTTCCTAAATGTCAGACTGATGTGGGAGTTGTAAGATAAAACAAACTCTTTCCTCCTCAAGCTGGTTTTGGTAAGTGTTTTATCACAGCAACACAGAAGCAAACCAGGACACAGGTATATCATAAAACAGGTGGAAAAACTAAATATGTGGTTGGATGATTAGCATGAAAATCAGATATCTAGTGACCCACTTCTAAACAGCCGCAGTCTGAAACTTAAAAAGTTACAGTGACTGATGAGTATGAGATTTCTGTTTCAATTTAGAAGATTACAATTCATAAGTTCAAGACCTCTGAATATCATCAGAGTGAAGAAAGTTAAGTTCAGTTGAAATCCCATGGTTATAGAAAGGTTAAAAAAATATACTGAGTTCATGTTATCTATTAGGTACTTGTTTTTCCTTACATCTTTTCTTATTAAGTTCACACTATTATTATCTCTATTTAGCAAATGGAAAAATCAGAGCAATAACATAATTTTCCTAAGGCCTGTAAAAGGCCTGCGTTAGAACCATGAAAGAGTCTGGACAGTTGGCCTAAGAAACTGCACTCTTACCCACCAAGGAGCTCACCATGATGCCCAGGGTGATCACCAGCGTGTGGAGAGGTGGTGGTAAGGAGGTACTTCAATAGAATTTCAATAGGTAAAAGTCAGAACCAGATCTATGGGCCCTACCTTAACAGGGAGAGAAGTGGTACATAATGTATAATAAATAACACTGAGAAATGGGGAGTACTTGGTTTAAGTTTCTAAAGATTGATGTCTACTGTTAACCCACCCAGGAAAAGCAAGCAGTACTAACTAAACTGCTTCTTAAGTCTCTTCAGAATTAAAAAGATTTTTATAAACATCATGTCATGATCTAGATCTTAAATGTCCCCTTTAAGGTTCATGTTTTCGAGGCTTACTCAGCCTGTGGTAGAACTGGGAATCTGAGGAGCCTCTAGGAAATGAGGAAATACTGAGGCCACAGCCCCTTCGCCTCTCTCTGCTTCTAAACTGTCATGACATGAGCAGTTTGCCCTACCATGTGCTACCACTATTAAGTGTTGTTTTGCCATTGGCCCAAAGCAACAAGGCCATGTGATAGTAACTAAAACCTCAAAACCATGAGCCAAAATAACTCTTTCCTACTTAGTAGGTGATTATTTCAGATATTTTGTTACATCGATACAAAGGTGGCTAAGACAACATTCAAGAATCAACATTTAATGAGTGAGAGAATGTACGGGGAATCATGGCTAAGATGTTTAGGGCATGGAGTAGAACAGTAGCAGTAAGAGGATTAATGGAGGCTGAGGACGTATTCTGGCTTTTTGTTTGTTTGGAGAAGATGACAGCAGATAAGGCTGAGTGATCACAGATGGCAGCATTCTCAAAGCGGTTAATGTGGGATGGCGAGTCAATTTGGAAAGCGTGCATATTAAATACCACATCTATGAGTCACTGAGAACACAGGGCAAGCTGACCAAATGAGTGTTGGAATCTGTATGAGGTGAAAGTGCTGGAGCAGACCCTGCCAGAAGGTCAAGCAAAAGAAGGAAGGCTTGAACCTTGAACTAGACACAAGAAGCTCTGCCCAGCAAACAAGCTGAGTTTGGAAGTCTTCCACCTTGACTGGCTTTGCTGCCTTAGGGTCAGGGCTTGGACCTTTGCTGTCCAGATTCCTTGAGTTTTCTGACCATATGGTACTTGAATGGAGTTCTGTCCTAACAGAACTATCAGAACATTGAGGGTGGACAGAGAACTTGGAAAGAGACAGAGACTGGATGTGCCATGCTTCCCAAGTCCTTCAAATTTCATTCTTCCTAAGAAGTCAGAAGCCTTGAGGGTGTATCTCAGTACAGAGCCCTTGCTTAGAGTTCAAGAGGACTAGTGGTGCAATCCCTACTACCACCATACACAGAAAAAGAAAGAAATCTGAACATTTCCTTTAATGGAAATAATTACCAGTAGTCTAACAACAATATTTACTTGACTAAAATAGGTAAGTTTCACACTGTAATTTTAAAGGTAATGATGAATACAAGTGGAAAAACATACTAATCTATCGTTCCCACTCAAGATGCTCATTGCTCTCAGACCAATTACTAGAAATCCTGCATCCAGCTGTTTATAATTTACATGAATATTCTATATTAGTAAAGATACTTAAGAATGAATGGATCAAAAGAACTATTCCCATTACTCTAAGTGACATTTCTTAAGAACCAATTTAGTTTACCTGAACATTAGCCCCAATCAAAGGTGGTAATTTCATGGTTTCTTGAAGATTACTAATGTCCAGAACAAACAAACAATAATAAAAGGTTACACTGCAGTAAAAAGACACAACAAAATTAGAAGAGGCACAAACTAATAAAGAGGGAAGAGGAACATCAGAAACACAGCACCACACAATAAACAGGAGGAAAGCAGTGAAGCTGAGCATAATCACACTGAAGTTTCTAAGTACTAAGAATAATTCTAAATTTTGCTAGCAAACCATAAGATAAGATGAATACCAAGGATCCTATTCATCCTTTATGCTTTTTTTAAGGTCATGAGGCATTCCTGCAGGGAGATAAAAGCTATCGGTACGATACCTACATTTTCTAATTTATACACTAAGAAGACTTAAATGCTAAGTAAGCAACCAATTCTATTTCTGGAATGGAAAAACTATTAATTTCTAAAGCTCACTATGACTCTTGCTGGAAGCACAGAAGAAAGGAGGCAGAAGCAGTGCTTGAACAAACAAACTGGACTTAAAGGGTCGATTTTCCAGGCCATCTCTATCAGCTTTAACCCAGTGTACATTTGCATTTAGGAGTGTTCCAGAATTATGTCCTTTATGAAGAGCAATAACCAAAAATAAATATAACAGCCTTTACTGCATGGAACTCTGAGAAGCATCCAAACAACAGAACCCACTAAGCAACTGGTTTTTGTACAATAGTTACATACTAGACTTAGTAAATTACAGATTAGTAAAATGCTATAGTACTTTGAAAATTATTCTCAAAGTGGCAGAGTGGAAAAGAAACTGTTCCATATGTGAACACAACTGTGTTTTACACCTTTTCTGGGTCTAGCCCACTGAGCACTGGGGAAATGGTCATTAGATGCACTTCACTTCCATCATTGAAGCACCATATACTGTTGTAGAGTGGATTGATTGTCCGAGGGAAAAGCCTGATGAGCTGTGGACAAACACCCCTCCCAGAGTGGTATCACCCAGGACCACCTTGAGCAGAAGGACAGGAGCTGGGAAAGTCCTATGCCCCACCTACCCTTTCTATTGGCCTTGGATGTGAGAAGAGGAAGGGCTAAAAGTATTTAAAAGGGGGCGCCAGGAGGCCGATCCTTTTTTCCCCTCCCCCACGGGCCATTTGGATCTGTTCACCCGGAAGTCCCAAGATCCCAGCCTCGTGGATTTACTAATATTGTTGAGTTCCGTGGGACTTGAACCCCCGTCACTTCAACCCGACGCCTTGCCCTGGGACTTGAACCCAATGGCACCAGGGCTTCGGGACTCGAACCCTCAATGGCCGCCTGCTCTGGGACGCAAGCCCAAAGGCAGGGCCAAGAAGACCAACGCCAGATGCAAAAGCAAGAGGTTTTTATTAAAGCACTTGTACTAGTAGGCGCCCTGCTTCGGGATACAGAAGCGCGCCTGCTTACAGTGGCCTGTCTACTTTTAAAGCTAAAAACTGCAGGCGGAGAATTCCAGAGCCATTGTTACTTTCTGAGAACTTACAGTTTCGGGGGAAACAAAGCAAAGCGGGTGGGGTGGAAACAGTTTATAGCTTACAGCAATAGGTTACAGGTGCTCCAGGTGATCTTATCACAAGATTTCTCAAGCGTGCTCTTATACATTCTATGGTTTTAGAAGTTTCCCATTGTCTTAGGCAGTTTCATGTCTCAAGCAGTTTCACTTCCTTAAGGGGGCACACAGTACATTTCCACAGTATTTTAAACTTCATTTTATTTCTCAATATAACTTGCCAAGGGGAGAGTGGGCACCTGTGTTCTGTAAGTAACCCCTCACCCATTGCTCTGTTAGTAAGCCCAAGTAAAACAGCTAGAATTTGCTTAACTGTGAGTGGAGAAATTTGTGTGTTTGTTGCAAGGCCTGGGGAGATTTTAGGGTTGCAAGGCTGGGAGAGCGAGGCAGGTTAAGTTGGTCTGCCTCTCCCAAAGAGAAATCTTAATGACAACTGTCACGAAAAACATGCCTTGTCTAGAGTCCAGGTACACACCAGAACTGTTCTGATGCTGAGTTTGTTCACTGTTCATTATGAAAATTTAACATAAAAACATAATGATGTTACTAAATTAGCTACTCAATACATATAACATAGAAACATGTTGACTGCACAATAAATTTAATACAAAACTCATCATTATATATGAAGATATTAATAAGATTATATAATAAGGCATATAATACAAAATTATAATATGTCTATTACTTTCCTCTAAAACTTACATGGGGTGCTCTACTCCAACTTCTGAAGCATTTCATAAATAAACTATCTGAAGAGAGGGAGGAAATGATGTTAGCAATTAAATAGTATCCTGTATTAAAGTGTGCTGTTTTCCTTTATAATGTATTGTCTTGAATTCCTCACTCAGTTTCTTCATTTGAAGGGCAGTTACTTGGGTTCACATTAAGTTCTATTTTATATTCTGAAATCTGAAAAACCTTAATGGATCCATTATCAACTAAGACATAATAAGTTTTCATTCCTTTCTTCATTTGAAACACGGATAAAAGACACTGGTTGAATGAAACACTGAAATTTCTTTTTAGTAGGTTTAACAAGAGGTCAAGGTACCCAACTGAAAATTGTAAAAAAAATTAAAATCTAACAGGAAAGGTGCAAAAGAACACTTGACCTGTTGTTCATTCACATAAGTTTTCCATATTTAAAAATAACTATATAGTGCTATCAGACAATTATAATTTAAGATTCATCTCCTTTCAGATTCTTTATTTGCAAGCTCTTAAAAATTGTAGAATAGTAAATGTTTTATCAGACTAAATATTCTTCAGGGAAACTGTAAAACACCACATTACGATGTTTAAAGTTAAAACAGTGGTTAAAAACAAGCCATTTTACAATAATGCTTTATAATATCACAAATAAACTTAGTTATAAAGATCAGCGGTGTGAGGGACTACTAAGTATCAGAGAAAGTAACTATAAAATGCAAATACAGAAAAGCAACAATGGGTGATGGTTTTGACAGAATCAAATTCTGGCAGAATAAGAGAGATCAATGCTTAAGAACAGTTATCTGCATTCTACACTCTGCTATGACCACTAAATATTAACAAGGATTAAAACAGCTACCTGCATTCTATACCCTGCTATGTCCAAAAATATTCACGAAGATAAAGAACTTCCCAAGTAACATCCTTTTCTCAGCTCTCATAGGCCAGCTTTGCCTGTAAAGATTCCAAGTCAAATGCAGAGTAGAATCCAGATCAAAGAAACCTCATTTGGTCTATTCAGCTATTGAAGCTAAAAGGTAGGGACAAAGAGAAGTGTTCTCACTGGTAAATAAGAGAATGACTAGTCAACCCTACCATTCAAAGATAAAACAAACAAAACACCTTCCAGCTAAGAAAGCAGCAAGCCCAACAGATGTTCCAATGAAAAGCCATGATTAAAAGAAAAAAAAAAATCAGACTAATTTTTGCCTAATTATAAAGGGAAGCCAATCTTACTACTTTTTGTATACAATATTTTACGTCTAGGTCATGAATCAAAAAGAGAAGTAATCAGTTCTTTTTAAATTTTTCTCTCAACAGAGTAGGGAAAATAAAAGATTAAGTCTTTGATTGAAACACCATCAAGGAAAAAATATAAACAAAAAACCCAGATCACACCTAATGCAAATGTCCTCACAAGCTGCAAATACCTGTGTAACAACCCTTTTTTGAAAGCAATGTTTCTAAAGTCACTAAATTATCCATGACTTTTAATACAATAATTCTACTTCTAAAGGTTATACTAAAGACACAGTCTTAGAAATAAAAAGATGCTACCTAAATAAATATTAACACATCTTTTGCAGCATGATCTATATAGAAAGAAAAAAAAATCACTGGAAGCACTGGTTGAAAAAAAAACTTTAATGTATTCACATGTTGATAATTTTATGTAAGCATTATAGATTTAAACAGGAACAAAAATAAAGTATATTCTATGGGTCTGGAGAGATGGCTCAGAGGTGCTCTTACAGAGGACCTGAGTTCGATTCCTAGCACCTAAATGGCAGCTAAAAACCATCTATAACTCCAGTTCCAGGGGAATCTGAAGCTCTCTTCTAACCTCTGTAGGCACTGTACAACACAAGGTATACTTACATTCAGGCAATATACTCACACACATAAAATAAAAATAATAAATAAAAAATATTAAAAAGTAAAGTGCATTTTATAAGATGTTGAATAGAGAAGGCAGGAGGTAAGTTAAAATTCAATTGTTTTTAAGGTATGCATAGAAAAGGCACGTATGCAATCAAAGTATTTTTACAGTGAAAGAGAAATGGTAAGAGATGATTTTCTTTACCTTTTTGCTCTTAAAATCTTTTCTTAATGCTTAATGAATCAATGTAATAAATGAATAGAATCTATTGGTTATTTGATTCAAGTCAGTATCATAGGTTAGATTAAAATTTAAAATTTAAGTTATAATACATCTTTAAAAATCAAATATATTTGCTTAACATTTGCAAAGGGCATGTTATAAATCAGTTTGACCTAAGATATGTTAAAAATTTGCGCTGGGTGTGGTGCTGTGTGCCTTTAATCCCAGCCTTCAGGAGGCAACAGAAGGTGGATCTCTGTGAGATTGAGGCCACCCTGATTCACATTGTGACTTCCAGGAAGGCTGTGATTAGGGAGACACTATGCACAAAAAAAAAAAAAAAAAAAAAAGAAAGAACAAAACTCTACAAAAAAACCCCAAAACGAACAAGCAAAAAAAAAAAAAAAAAAAAAAATTTTTTTTTAATTAAAAATTTAAAGAACACAAGAGACATATAATTTAGACTTAAGTTTTAAGGCAGCATTAAAATAGCCTTCCTTCTCATACAATACAGTTAAGTTACTTGGTAGTTTTTCATATAATTTTATAATGATTTTCTCATTAACAGATTTTAAAACACATGTCTTTTTTCCTCTTCTGTTGTAAATATAAGCAAAGATTTAAAATTCTGGTTCATGAAATTTCTAAATTAAAAGGAAAAAATAACACAAAATAAGGATTCAATAAATTCTTTCATAGTCATAATCACCAGATTTTTTATAATTTAATATTTCTCTTGCCAATCTGTAGTCATAAGAATAACCAAAAGGCAAAGTCATCTCTCTTTTAGGTTTTTGAGTAAGAAAATGACAGAAAGAACAGAATATTAGAAACGAAAGTATTCCAAAGATATTAGCAATTATAAATTACCAATTCCCTCCAGAATGGCACAAGTAAACAAAACTAAGAAAGTTGTATGATCCTTAATTCATAAACTAATGAAAGTTAGTATCCACTAGACATTGTAACCAGGCCTTCTGTCAATTCATTATCTAGTTTAACATGTTCCCTATTTACCCCAGGATTTACTCTATTAAGACCACATTGCAGGTGTACTCTGCATATACTTACTTCTGCAATTAAATAAGTTCCTGGAGATGGTGAATATTTATCTTACTATTTACTGTGATGGTTAGTGTTAAGTTGATGAAATCTATAATCATCTGGGAAATGGGCCTCTGGAAATCCTGTGGGGGAGCATCTAAATTATATTAACGGAGGTGGGAAGACCTATTTTAATTGTGTGTGGAGGACTATTCCCTGAGCATCATCCTCTGCTTACTGACTGTGAATGTGCTATGACAGACTGTTTCTAGCTCCTGCTGCCTTGACTTCCTTCCACTACAGACTGACTGTATCATGAACTTGGAGCTAAAATAAACTCTTTCTCTCTTAAGCTGCTTTTTTCAGGGTGTTTTATCACAATAACAGAAAAGTAACTAAGACACTTGTTCCTACTACTCTTGGCACAAGACCCATATTAGGTGCTTTAATTCACACAGAATAAAACAAACTCAATATAGACAGGGTGAATGTGCATCCTGATTTGCCTAGGACTGTCCTGGTTTGTCTATGGTAAAAGTAAAATTTAACAATAGCAAATGCATGTCCCAAATTAGACAATAAATTACTTGATGGCTGTGCTAACTAGACAAGTTAAAATTCATTCTGAAATTGTCAGCAGACTGCACAGTGTGAGCTGCTGGAGAAGGGCATAGCATCAGCAGATGTGAAAGGAGAAGAACAGAAACAGGAGACCCAGGGAACACCAGCTAGGTCACCATTCTAAACAGCACAGTGGAACACTGGGCTAGCTTACCATCCTAAACAGGTAGCTTCCTCAGAGGAAGGTATGTCCTACAGTAGAGATTCTTTTAAGGCTAGTTCTCCATTCTGATCAGCACCAAAAGGACGCTGATTCTATTGGGTGCAAGAATCGCAGAAACTTTATACAATTTGCATACTGCTGACTCCCAAATCTAAAATTCCAAATAGTTCAACTCTAAACGTGTATTTGGTGTGTGTGTGTGCACTGATAAGATGAATTTGGAGCACTGTGGATTTCAGAATTTTGAATTAGAGATGCCCAATTAATAAAGTCTATGCAAATATTCCAAAGTCCAAAAACTTTGAAGATCTGAAATACTTCTGGTTCCAAACATTTCAGATAAGGAAAACATTTATAGTTCCACACCAGCCAAAGAAAAAATGCAATGAATCTGTGAACCCAAAAGCAATTTTAAGAAAACATTTATTCTCTATAATGGTGCAATAGGGATAGATTTTATATGGTGTTCTTCACAGAACAATTTTGTAAGACTAACCTTCAGAAAAATATCCATATTAATAAGGTTTTGCTGACCTCTCAAATGGAGTATTTTAATGATGTATAAATCCACTTAATTAAAACACATGCTGTTAAGGGATGAATTATGTTGTCCTCCAAATTCATTTATTCAAGTCCCAAAACCAATACTTCAGAATACAACTATAACTGGAGAGAGGATCTTTGATGAAGTAATTAAGTTAAAATGAGATCATATGGGGGGGTATTATGTTGTTCTTTTCACAAGATATCAGAACAGATACTCACAGAGGACATAGGAACACAAGAAGATGGCTATCTCAAAGTCAAAGAGAGATCAAGGAAGAAATGAACCCTGCCAACTTGATCTCGAGTTTCTGGCCTCCAGTCATAATAAAATAAAGTTATGTCATTTAATCTGTGTATTCTAATATGGCAGCCCTAGAAAAATAGTATTTCTAAATATGTATCTGAAATTCAGAAGGAGGAGAAAAGGTTAATACAACATGAACGCATTTTAAGGTGCTGAATTGTTTCAAACAGGAATTTATTTAAGAGCAACATCAATACTCAAAAAGAGCCTATGGTAATAGGTATTAAGTCTAATACCAAGCAAAAATAAAAGTACGATTTATTCCTGATGAGTTGATGTGCATTTTACAATTAGGTCAATACTAGATTTGTACAAATTTCTGCAACTTTTTATATTTCATACCAATCCGCCCAACTCAGCAAATAGCATTTTGTAAATAACTGACACATATTACAAAATCACACATGGTAAGAAAACTCATTCAAGCCAGACACAGTGGCACGTGTCTTTAATTCCAGTACTCAGAAGGCAGAGGCAGGCAGATCTCTGAGATCAAGGTCAGCCTGGTCTACACAGAGAGTTCTAGGCCAGCTATGGTTACCTTGTCTCAAAAAGCAAGCAAGCAAGCAAGCAAATAAACAAACAAATTCATTTAGAGGGCAAGGCCAACTATACTGCAATGTAACAGAGCAAAAACAGTACAGATGAGTTTATATTCCACACTGAAAATAACCTTTAAGAAACTATCATTTGGGACTGGAGAAACAGCAGTTTTGAGCACTGGCTGTTGTTGCAGAGAACCTGAGCTCCATTTCCAGCACCCACATGGCAGCTAACAATCATCCATAACTCCAGTTCCAGAGGATCTGACACCAGCTCCTGGCCTCCATTGCATTGCATGGAAAAGGTACACTTAACGTATAAACAGGCAAAACACTCATACACATAAAATACAAATACATAAAAATTTAAAAGAGAAACTACCACTTACTGAATTTTGAAATAGTATCAAGAGGACATTCACAATTATCTAAAAAAGACTGTTAAAAACACTCCTTTTTCTTTTGTAGTTATACATCAGCCAGATAATCTTCATACATTAAACAAATCATGTTGCAAAAAACTAAACCCAGAAAAGATGTTGAGAATACAGCACTTTAAGTCAATCCTTAAAGACTTCATAATATTACAAAACAGTGGTATTATTGATGCTTTTCTTTTGAAAAATATATTTTAATAAAACTATGTTATGGATATATAAGGTTGCAACATGTTAATTTTAAAATCATGTTATGTTAATTTAAAAATAAATTTATAAGTTTTAAGGTATTTTCTTAGCCTTAGTCTCTAATAGTAAATACTGGTGATGCCAGCACACATAAAATCTCAGCTGGGTGTGGGGGTGTATACCTTGATTCCAGCACCAGAATGACTTAGGTAAGAAGACTGGGAATTTTAGACTAGTCTGAGCTATATGGCAAGACCCTGTCTCAAAAAAAAAAACAAAACCAAAAAACCTAAAAATAGGATTGGGTGGAGTAGCACCCAGCTGTAATCTCAGCACTCAACAGGCAGAGGCAGGAGGATCAGTCAGGCCAGCCTTAACCAGATACCCACTTTGATGCAAGTGTGGGCTGTTATGAGACTCTGTCTCAACTGCCCTACCTACCATCTGAAAAACAAAAGGAATAGAGCTGGGGATGTGGCTCAGTGACAGAGCATTTGCCTGGCAAGGTCAAGTCCCAGAACTGCCCCCGCCCCCAAAAAAATAAGAAAAAGAAAAAAATAAAAAGCCAACTTTTTCAAAGTTTTTGTCATGAACTGAATTTAGTCTCCTCTCAAAACTCACATGTTGAAGATCTAACCTATTCCTAACATTTGGAGACAGTCTTTTTCAAACTTTTCTAAAACATTTATTTATTTTGTATGGCGGGAGAGGGCACATACATGCCATGGTGTACATGTAGAAGTCAGAGAAAGATCAGCTTGTGGAAACTGGCTTGTTCCTTCCACCACGTGGGATCCAGGGATCAAATTCAGGTTGCCATTTTGGGGAGTAAGCACATTTACCCACTGAGCCATTTCACTGCCCTAACAACAGTCTTAAAAAAAGAGGTAACATTAAGTGAGGGTGGCTTCCAATCCAATAATGAGACAGACAGACCAGGAAGACCCACCTTCACTTATCTGTTAGGGATTAAGCTTTGTTTGAAAAAGTTCAAACCAGGCAACTGTCCCAGGCTAGGCAAGGCAAGGGTCTCCCAGGAGCCAGCATCAGTATCTCTACAGTTCTGAGTCAGTGGGGTTATGAATGATACTGTTGCCCCTATTATTCAGGACCAATGGACGGCACAGCCCTGCCATTTTCACCAGAGCTGGGGCAGCTGCTTCCTCCAAGGTTCCTTGAGCTGTCATCAGACAGGCCTGTTAATAGGCCACAGCTGTTTTGATAACCTCCCTGAAGTTCATGGAAATCTGGACCCAGCAACCACTGCCAAGAGACTTCAGATCAACCACTAATTCCTCAAGGGACTGCATTCCTGTCTCAAGAATCACTACAACTGCCATGGCCAATGCATTGCTTAGGGAGACTTTGCTTTGGGCGTGACAGCCTCAGATGACTGGGTCTATAGCTACTCCAGACAGAACTACATAGAACCCGACCTCCTCACAGCTGGGCTACCTACTCATGGCAGCCAATGCACATGTGTGACTGATTCCCAAAGCAGCTTCATCTACTCTCCTCAGGAAGCTTTTGTCCTATGCACTGGATTCTGGTACTGTAGCCTACACCTCAACATAGACTCATTTGAGGTTTTATTACTTTTCTGTGGCAGATATTATCATGGGTAGAGCAGGACAACTCCCATGACCATGACTGCCAGCCTCAGCACACATAGCAAACAGTATCTAGGAATCTAGAGAGCAGCCAGACCCAGAGAGCTAAGACTGCAGAAGCCTTGGTCACTGGAAAAGTTCCAGAAAGCTACCAGGGTACTATCTCCAAGTACCACACATTAAGGCTGAGGGTCCTGATGCCCAAAGCTCATGTCTGTAGTCCTGACAACTGATGATCATGACAACAAAGGTTTGGGAGTTGTAGTTTGCCTATTCATGGCTTCCATGTGAACAGAGCAGCGGAGAGGCCACTGCATTATAAGGGGTCCTTCTAACAGGAAGAGACCTCTTTTTCTCTGAGCTCTCACAGAAGAAACATTAGTGAGATGCTCACATCTGCATGCCAGGAAGAGAGGTCTTATCAGGAACCAGCCCTACCTGCACCTTGATTTTTGGACTTCCAGCCTCTAGAAGTAGAAGCAAATTAGTGACTGTTACTTAAACCCTTCAGTAATAAACTGTGAGAACTAATACTTCAAAGGGGTCAAGAGATACCAATATTTGAAAACTCCCTAATTAGACAATAAACTTTGGTTGTATAAGTTATTTGTAAAAAAGGCGACAGGCTCATCTTTAAAGCTTTGTACTGAAACAGAAAGATGGCTCTGTGGCTATAAGGCACCTGCCACTCAGAGGAAGACCTGAGCTCCATCCCTGGAGCCCATGGTGGAGGGAGAGAACTGACTCCTGAAAGTTGTTCTTTGACCTCCACAAACATCCACAACTCACACAATAATAAATAAAACTAGAAAATTTAAAAGCCTCTGTTTTTATGTGAGGTATATAACTATACATGATTTAAAAATACATAAAAAAGTGAAAAATGTGAAAGAATTAACAAGGTTGCTTTCATTTCCAAGAAACCAGGCTTGTTCAAGTATTTGATAAGCACACAGACCACACTCAGAGTAAGAAATGAGCCTTTTAACTTTTTTTTTTTTTTTGAGACAGGATCGCCCCGTATCTCCAGCTGACCTCCTATATAGACAGGCTGGCTTCCATCTCTCAGAGATCCTGCTGCCTCTGCCTCCCAAGTGCTGGGATAAAAGGCATATGCCACCATGCCTGGTTTCCAATTAACTTTCTGAATACAAAGTCAGAGACACAAAACAAAAATAGCACACTTTAGATTTTGCTTTAAGGGAGAAAAAACATAGTCAAACAGTTTATAAGATTTATAACCAAAAATCAGTGGGCTGATAAATATATTAAATGTATTTTTAACCATCTAAAACTTACACATGGTAAAGTTAATGGTAAATTGGTAATAACTGCTAATAGTAAGAAATTCAGTATATGAAAAAATAAAGTGTTTTTGATATTCTGGTAATTAGAGTTGATATAGCTGTGGAAGTCATCCAACAAATACCAATTTCAATAGTAATGGGCCTGTAAATAGGTAAGTTATAAAAGCTTAGCTGGATGAAAAAACTATCTCAATGAGTTTCTGCATTTTGTTGACACAAGTGTTTTGGTAGATTGCTTTCAATAGCAACAAATTGTGTCCTCAAGTACAACTGTTTTTTTGTAAAGTATTACTCAATCTAAAAAAAGCCAAACAAGATGCTTAAGTTCTAAGACTCTAAATCCAGAGATAGCATTCACAATTAATTTAATAAATTTCATTTCATATAAGTTTGCATGAAAAGAAAAGACTAATTCAACTTGAGCTAACTTTTCTCCTAGTTTAACTTTCATATGTAAAAATAATTATGCAGACTGTTTGGAAATGTATAATCAATCCATGGGCATGCAAGTATCACTTTTATCTTATAAGAATTTCCCCATGTCCTAGTTACTTCATTCCTTATTACATGCTGCGAAAATCAGTCATACTTTTTATAGCCAAATATCACTTCATTGGATACCAGGTGGTTTTCAATATTTACCATGTAAGTCATGCATGAAATTTAAACATTACAAAAAAATGACTTACCAGTTGACACTCCTGATATATGCACATTTTCAGAATGTTCTGCAAGAGCACCATTTCCTAAAATTAAACATAATGAATAAACTAATTTCCAAGATAAAATTTATATAAAATTTCAGATTCTTCTTTAAGAGAAACAACTATACAGAACTACTTTCAAATGCTTAGAAATTAATTTTTTATATTAAATCTTAAAAAACAGTAAAAGAAAAAACATTTGGAAGTCACAACAATATACTGTAATATAAAGATCAAACATCTGATTAACATCCAAAATAATTTTTTAATCTACTATTTTAATCTACTATTCAGTACTCCCACTAGAAAAGAGAAAACAATTGCTTTAAGACACAGTTCTTAGTGCATGTCCAGTCAGTCACAGATTACTGTGGTTACCAGGAGAGTCACAAATGTTAGTACCTTTAAAAAGGTCTTTCATTGTTTTGTAAATCTTTCAACCTCTCATCAACAACTAATAGTTTTAAGAGCACTGCTTTTTATTAGATTTAAGGCCCACTTTACAAGATGGAGTCCATACCTAGTACTCTTGTCAGGGTCAAGAACCTGTAGCTACACAGGTCATAGGGGAGAACCTTCCACTATCATCCTGCCAAACAGACAGTACTAAACTGGTTCCTAGTCGACTTACAGTTATACCCACAGATCAGTTCATCTCTCAGTTCCCACCAAAGAAGCTTCTTTTTGCAGCAGATAGCAATTAACACAGAGACCCACAACTGGTCAACGTGCAGAGAATAAGAGATTGCAGAGTGACTGGCCCTAAATGGGACACCTATTATCACACCTTCTCTTAAGTTCAGGGATCATGGTAGAAGAGGAGGCAGAAAGACTGTAAGAGTCAGAAGTGGTTGATGTCTACACAGAAATCATGTTTTCTAGATACAACAGGGTTTGTGATAGCATGAGCAAGACCTACATAAGCTCAAGCCAGATAAATCCCAGCATGGAGGGAGGAGATGGGCAAGAAGCCCCAGCCCAAGTTGAGGCTCTATTGGAAATTGGTATCTCCTGGGACAGAGAGAATCAGTATGATGCCAGGTAGGTTGGCCAGGGTCCAGGCAGTGTACACACACCCAAGAGCATTTGGGGAGCACAAATCAGACTTGATAGGCCTTAAAAAAATAATAGAGGACACAAAATGGAGGAGGGGAGGGAAGTGGGGATGTGTCTGAGAGGAGATGGGGAAGTGGGGATGTGTCTGAGAGGAGATGGGGAGGGAAGTGGGGATGTGTCTGAGAGGAGATGGGGAGGGGGTCTGAACATAATAAAAAAACATTGCATGCAAGTCTCAAAAAATTAATAAAATACTAAAAAATTATATCCCATGCTGGAAACTACTGATTTCTATACCTAAGGAGGTGGACACAGAGAAGCAAGCAATTCACTGAATATTACTTAATAAAAGTGTGGTTTAAAAATATTCTTTTTAAAAGTACAAAGGAGCCATCAAATCAATGTAAAACAAAGGTATTCCCTTTTAAAATATATTTTCATTTTATTATAAACTAGTTCTATTTAATAGCACCTCTCTCTCCTCTCTCTCCTCCCTGCCCATCTCCCTCTACTTCCCTCTGCTTCATGTGCATACTGAGAACTCAGCCAGGGCTTTGTACTTACAAGGTAAATGCTCTACTACTAGGCTATACCCACTAAATAAATATTCATCTTCCTAGCTGAATAACGTATGTGATTGATTACTACTAAAGAATAAAATAATACCAACAAACCCACATAGTCAACTATAGCTTTGTCCCTCAAATTAAAGGAACTTTTCTATTTTCTTCAGTTTAAAATAACACAGTAGAACAAGTTCAACAGGTGTAAGATATTAAATAAGTAAACATGGTGGTTACAGTGATTTTAAGCACTGTGTGTCAATATCACATAGGTTCTGTTCTTTTCCCCAACAATGTGACATCGTATGTATGTAGAACTAAAACTGTTAGATGTTTCTGATTGTATATTACCTGAACTGGATAACTTAATTTAGGTGTACTGCCATTCTAAAAAAAAATTGGTAAATAAATCACTTACATAAAACAATTACTTCTATGCTCTTCAGCAGACAATCCAAAGAAAGTTGCTTTGTTAACACAGTGAAAATTGCTCTTCCTGACAGCTCCCAAGTAAAGAAGGCCTCAGAACACACACAGGAATATGCACACCCCCTCGCTCTACTATAATTGCAGTGTGCTTCTGCAGCCCCCACAGACACTCTTAAGAAGTTAGAGGCAGCAAATCTTCGAAAAATACAGTCTAATAAAATATTACTTCTATCACTATAGATAAACAGTTGACGGGTTAATAAGCCAGCTAAGGACCTGGAAAACATCTAACAGGTTTTCAAGAAAACATTTCATTAGCAAACAAATCAAAAAATAATTTCCTATGACACATTATTTTTCTAATCTCACTAAGTACTAAGGCTAACAGTCCCTGCTTAGTGCTCTTCTACAGTTCTGACTGTAACATGACTGGGGCTCAACCAGAAGAGAAGTTGTGTCAGAGACTCAGCTGTGGGGCAGAATGTGAACTCTGCTACTGAAGTCCTTGGGATCCAACCCTGGCTCTGCTTTGTTTACTCATGAACTTAATTAAGCACGCCTCCTAAGATGTGGCTTACTCACTTGCATAAAGGGTGGCATCATTAAAGAACGTTGACAGTTATGGTCTCTCCGTCGCAGTTGCTTTTTTCTTTCTGTTCTTTTTTCTCTAATAACTAAAGCTCTTAAGAAGTAGCTATTAAATACATGGAAGATTTGGTAGCCATGTGTCAGCTAAATCTTAAGTGTCTTGTAAGCATTTCCTCAGCTAATCCTTGAAACTTTAAACCGTCATTTTACATATGAGGAAATCAAAGCTTCTCATGGTCTAGAAAAAAAGTTTTTCAGAGCAAGTAACTGGATGAATTGAAATTTCAAAATCAGTCATTAGTCATTAAGAAGTTTTTGTTCCTTTTAAAGAATTCATGTTTTATACCAATCCCCACACCATTAAGAAGTTTGTATTTCTAACTTCTTGAAAAAAGGTCTCAGCCATGAATACAGTTCCTGTTTATAAAAGAAATGGTGCTCAGCTTCCAGAGTTAAAACCCATGTGAGACAGCAATGCAAATTTGTATGGAGGAAAAACAGCCTTAAAGACTGACAGCTACTAATAGTCACATGCTCAGCATCCTCAGCATCCTCCAATTTCTTTTCCACTGAAAGCAGTTATCAGACACAAACACACACACACACACACACACACACACACACACACACCCCTGGAAAAGCAAAGATAGCTTCCTTTTTTAATAAAGTCCTTGCCAAGCTCTCCAGACTGTTTCTTCCTAACTGCCCCTAGTTTGAGCTGGGGTTTACATTCCCATTCTGTCTTTCCTTTCAGTAATAATGAATATCCTTTAGAAAACTATCAGGGGACTTACTGTACTTTGTACTTTCCTTCACCATTATTTCTTTAAGGAGGTGTCTCTTGGTCCCTGTACTAGGCTAGGTTTCTCTGTAGCAGGCTTCTAGAGCATCTAATGCTATCACTTTTGAAAATTTATCGCATTTGTGCTATAATTTTTCACTAGACCCTACTCTTGGGAGGAGGACGCTGTGGGTAGTAAAGGAACACAACTGGTTTTTGTTATCCCAAGTCTACTGACTGCAGAATGTAAAATAGGGATATTTGGTCTCTATCTGCTCAAATAAAGAAGCTGATATACTAGTAAGAGGTATGCATAGGCCCTGTTCTCAAAGAGTTGACAATCTCCTGAGAAAAACAAATGAAAATATGTGAACAGAAGCCAACTTATGAAGCAAGACAAAATTAGCAAGCTTCTTACTCTAGGAAGAAATGTTAGAAGCTTTTCTACTGAAAGTAAGAATGAAGACAGAGCACCCACCATGTCTCTACAGTAGTCAATGCAACTAGAAAACTACAGACCTTAAGAATTGCAAAGGAAAATGTAGAACTGCATCTGCAAATGATACAGTCCTGCATCTATTTGAAAAACACAAGACAGACAATAGTAAAACAATTATAAACAATGGCAAATTCAGTTAAGTATCAGGTTAGAAATAAGCACCCAGAAATCTCTCCCAGGAGCTAGACTGCTCCCCTCAAGTGATGACAGTGACAACTTCTTTGGATTACCCTGTAGAACCAGATGCTGACAGTGATCACTGGTACCACATTCTAACTAGATCTCTTAACTAGACACACCTCTTCTCCTAATTCTTTCTTTACTTAAAACTACAGCTTATGCCAGGAGCCCAGAGACATACTGGGGCCCCTGGAACCTTTGTTTCCCTTCTCCATACATTGATTAAATTTCCTTTCTGGCTTTTCACTATTTCTTTTTGATGAGAGAGCTGGCATGGGTGACTGAGCCTGGCCTGCTGGGACTGCTGGAGGTAGAGATTTTGCCATAAAATTCCAGTTACAGAAACGCTCCACTATAGGGACAGAAAGATTAAGTGTTTCCTAATCTCTGGAAAGTACGGGAAAATGACCTGTAAAGGGAATGAGAAAACTGTTTGCGTGATGAACTGCTCTGTACTTTGAATGGGGGTGTTACATGCCCATTTACATTGGGCAAAATTCACTTAAGTATAACATCAAAATGTATACATCTTACCGAATGCATGCTTTATCTCAGTAAACTTAATTTTAAAAGAGATAAGCAGGCTGGACTTCAGACATGACCTGATTCAGAGATCTAGCTTCCCTGCACCCTAATTCAGGGGCCATATGCTAGTATCCAGAGTCTGACAAAGGGGATGCAGCAGTTCCAGACTCACACCCACAGGAACGGAGTATTTGGGATGAAGGCGGTCTTAAAAAGAGGAAAGAGTAGCTGGATGGCAGGCAAATGACAAACCACTATTGTGGCATTCTTCTCTCCCAATAAAAGCTAATTCCTTATTCTATATTAGAATCTACACAATGCAGGCTCCTTTTCAAGTTTAACTTCCTCTACTCTTCTACACACCAAACTCACTATTCTCTCTTCCGTTTAAAATAACAACAGGGGCTGGAGATGGGGATCAGAAGTTAAGCACCTCTGCACAGGTTACTTCTGCAGAGGACCTGGTCCCCATACCCACATGGTGGCTAAGAGTCCTGTGTAACTCCAGTTCCCTGGGATCCTATGCTCTTTCCTGGCCTCCATGGACATTGCATAACGCACGGTGCACTTACATCCAGGTAAAACACTCATACACATAGAATAAAAATAGGGGCTGGAGAGATGGCTCAGTGGTTAAGAGCACTGGCTGTTTCTTCTTGTAGAAGATCTGGGTTTGAGTCCCAGCACCCACATGGTAGCTAACAATGTCTATAATTCCAGTCCCAGGGGATCTGACACCCTCTTCTGATCTCTGAGGGTACTGTACCACACAGGTACACTTACATACATGCAGGCATAACACTCATATACATAAAAATAAATTTGAAAAAATTTAAAAATGCAAATAAAAATAAATAACAATAAAACGTCTTCTCTATCTGTACTTACTAATTTTGAGAAATGCCAACTCAGCCATTAACCTGAGGGATGCCATGAATGAGAAGGGACTTTAAAACTCCTATGGTCAGCATTCTTTAATGACCTAACAGACTAAGTCACTGACGATGAATAGCTGCAATATCAGAATAAAGAGGCAAGAAGACATGGCAGGACTCCCAATGAGCAGGCAGGCAAACACACCCAAAAAGGAAACTGAATTTGGCCACCTTTTCACTTAATGCAGTACTGTGGAACAAAATTTTCTACAAAGATAAAAGTGTGCCACAGAGGTACTATATAATTGGGTAGCCTTCAGCAATCCATGGCTATTGGTCATCTGAAATGAGGGCAGTGTACCTTAGCAAATAAATTAATATGACTAGATTTTAATTAATTCAACTTTAAATTTAAAACAGCTCCTGTGGCTACTGGCTATGTTAGACTTTTAGTTCTGAATCCAATTACCAATTTATACAAAGGCAGAGGGCAGAGACTATTCTAAATTATATTACTAAAATATTCTCAGCAAACTCCAGACTGAAAAATTGTAAAAATAATTTATTCAACAAATATTTGGTAGTCTGGGGTCTGGAGAGATGCTTCAGCGGTTAAGAACACTGGTTGCTCTTGCAGAGGACCTAGGTTTGATTCCCAGCACCCACATAGCATTAACAACTGTCCGTAACTCCAGTTTGGACATCCTCTTCTGAACTCCTTAGGCATTGCACACAAGTGCACCTACCTACATGCAGGCAATATACTCATATACATAAAATAAAAATAATAAATAAAATATTAAAAATACTTGGTGGCTTAAAAAACAACATCATTCGAAAGGTTATGATTTAACTTACAGACTGAAAAAAGCTTAAACAAAGCCAACAAGAAATTACTAAGTGTGACCCTATTTAAATTCTGATTTATAAACACTTATGAATTCAAGAGTTGAATGTAAATCTGAATCTAGTTAGATTCTTTAATAAAACTGAGGGAAAATTTCACAATAAATTAAAAACATTTATATTCATTAAAAATGAAATCATCTACCCTGGTTTGGCAGACCACACCTTTAATTCTAGCACTCAGGAGGTAGAGGCAGAGGCAGAGACAGAGGCCAGCCTGATCTACATAACAAGTTCTAGGCCAGCTGGGGAAAAAAAAAGAAAGAAAAGAAACCATCTTTGTTCTTTAAAAATACATCTTAATGGGTGAAAAAATGATGCTTGGTGTTTATTTCAAAATACAGTGGAAGAAGGGTTTAAAAGGCAGTGAACAGGACATGAGACCAGCTCTGTGTTCGTGGTAGCTAGGGCTTGGGTTTGTGGTACATGCAGGGCTTATTATCCTATATGAAAGTCTACATTGCTCAATATGAAAATGATTTTTTGAAAAGCCTCTGATAGTATGTTATACTTATATAGCAAACAAAATGCTGTTATAGATTTGTGCAAATGATTTAAAGTACATAGGTGTCCTAATGGCTGGCTTTTTATGTACTATTTCAATCTCTTCAGTAATTTCATTTACTATTTTCAATGTGTAAATTATATACACTTCTTATACTTCAACATACTTTTAAATTTCATTCCAAATTAATTTTATAGAAAGGAAGCAACTGCAAGAAGTCCTATAGATTATCATGTTAAACTAAACAAGAAAATAACTAGGAGAGAAACACTCAAACCCTGGTCCTAGAATCCTCAGTTCTGACATGTGATAACCTGACCCATCATTTGTAAGGATATGCATATAGGGGAAAAAAAGGGTCAGGCAAATACACAAACACATTTTTTTTTTAAACTACTCAGGCTTTTACACAAATTCTATGTGGTCTGCAAGCAGGCCAATTTGACAGTCAAAGGCTCCTTCTGCCTGGACCACACAGGGCAGGTCTGACATGGAGAACCAAGGTTGCAGAGTAGCTACTTCCCATCTCAGAACTGCAGTTGGATCCTGGCTTTCTGCTAAATGAAGTTCTAATCTAAGACTGGCATCCTTTGAAGGAAAAGAAGTACCAGGGACCCCTCTCTTAATCCATGCATAGAGAAGAGGTCCTGAAAGGACAAAGTAAGAAAGGCACTGAAGGCAAGAGATGCTTCAGCAGAAAGCCAATCTGACAGCATTGAGGTCTAGGACTTTTAACATTCACAACTGTGAGAAAATAAATTTCTCCTGTTTAAGCATTGGCCTGTGGCATTTCGATATGGTAGTTCAAACAAATGAATACATTTTTCTTGGGCATATTTCAAGCTATTTATGAATTCTTTGAAAATGCTTGAAGAATTTAGTATAAGATTCTGAGGAAAGGTTCCCTAGTATCTAACAAATGGTTTAATGAGATGTTTCATATAAAAAAAGGTTAAGATTAGATTTTCTACTTCATGTAACTACTGATAGTCTACAATTATCTTATTTCTATAACTTTTTCATTGAAGTCATTGATTATAGATTTTTATGAATTGGCCAGAATCTACCTGCTACCTAAAATAATAGTAATGATTATTTGTAAGTTACTTTTTTTGGAAAAGACACTATAAGGATTCTATAGTATTATCTTAGTAAGATCTTGTTTGAAATATCTTAGAAATAAGGGTGTGGAGGCTGGAGAGACAGTTCAGTGGTTAACAGAATTTGTTGCTCTCTCAGAGGACCACAGTTCAGTTCCTAGCACCCATGCCTAGTAGATTACAACTGCCTGTAACTTCAGCTCCAATGGGATCCAACTTCTGACCTCTGCAGGCACCTGCACTCATGTGCGCACACCTACAGTCATACTCATATACACATAATTAAAAAGAAAATAAATCTAAAAGAAATCAGAGTATGATGACACTGCTATTTAGAGTACAAAGACAACAACAGAAGTTCACAGTATTCACAGAACAAATCACATCCTACACAAACATACAAAGCTCTTTATGACTTCTAATGCTGAGCATCTCAGTAAGTGTTCATGCAGATGGAAATAATTTTTATTCTAAAATTAGCTCACACCACTGGTACAAGAACTCACAATAAAAACAGGAATTTTAAAATGATATGAGCCCAATGATTCCTACTCTGTGATTTACAAGAGTAATAAAAAGGTTTGAAGGGATTCAGAATTCCAGGAAAATAAAAGGAATTACCTACCTATACTTCTTATATTAATATTAGGAAATACTTAATATATATAATAAAATCTTTTACAGGTATAAAATGTGATTATTTTTACTACATTCAAGAAGTTATACAACCACTACCACTAACTGGATACCTGTACATTTTCATCATTCTTCTCAAAGAAAGTTTGTGCTCTCTTTTCCTTCCTACCCTCAGACAACTACTCTGGTTTCTGCCTCTATGGGTTGCCTGTTCTGGTCATTTAAGTACATGAAAGCATGTATGTGGCAATGCTCCAACACGTCAAGACAACATTTCCATGACCCCCCAAAACTCTCTAGCGCCCCTTTGCAGACAATCCCCATTTGGCATGACAAACACGGATCATAGGCAACATGTAAGATGCATTATTAAATCTCCTTCATGAAGTTGTAAGGACACCATTATCCCTATATCACAGATGAGGAAAATGACCTAGGATAAGTAACTCGCCCAAATCTTCTGGCTAGTAAGTGGTAGGGTTACCTGCTGGAAAGCTTTGTCAACTAAAGGAGCCTCAACTGGGGAATTGCCTCCATTGGACTGGCCTGTGGCACATGCTTTTGACTGTTGAGTGATGTGGAGGTGGGGTCCAGCCTACTGTGGGTGGTGCCACTCCTGGGCAAGTTTTTCTGTATTATATAAGAAAGCAGGATGAGCATGGGCTAAGGAAGCAAGCCAGTAAGCAGAGTTCCTCCATGGCCTGTGCTTTAGTTCCTGCCTCCATGTTCCTTCCCTGAGTTCCAACCTTAGTGATGAACTGTGACCTGAGAGATGTAACCCTTTCCTCTCCAAGTTGGTATTGGTCACAGTGTTTTGTCACAGCACTGAAGGCAAACTAGAACAGATCAAATGCAATTCTAATCTACTTACTCTCAACATTAAAAAGTTTTCATCCAAAATTAATAAATTATTGGCTTTTATTGAAAAACTTTTAATGTCTGTCTACGTGTATGTCAGTAAGTATATTTGCTGCACTCATTTGTGGCTGACCTCTTCTAAAAGAAAATGTTTAGGGGCTGGAGAGATGGGTCAGTGATACATACTGTTCCTGAAGAGGACCTGAGTTCAATTCAGTTCCTAACATTGACATCAGCCAGCTCAAAACTGCCTGTAACTGTAGCTCCAGCAGATCTGACACCCTCTTTTGCACTGACATGTGCACATACCTACACAAACATAAATTCTTAAAATTAAGCAAATCTTTAAAAAGAGAAAATATTTAGGGGCCCAGACCCTACTATGTTCTGCTGTCATTCTGACAATGGTCTAGAAAATTAAATTTTATTAAATTTGTTGTTGTTTCCTGGTCCTCATCAGCATTTCAATTTGTGACTCCTGCTGTATTCTGCATTGGTTCTTTTCAATTATAAACTATTTAGTACTGTAGTAAAGTAAGTGGCTTTTTAGTGAACTGTTAACAGTTAAACCATCCCTCACTCCTATCCTCAATATAGGAGTAGACACAATTAAATTTATTCTTGATGTACTTCTATAATGTTTGACTTGTTAAAGCATATATTAATTTTATAATTGATTTGGATTGAATATACATATCAGGATACTACCTTTCTAAAAATAAAATTCTGTAGCTATGCAGTTCTAAGTTTTTCATTAAAACTTCCAGTAATGCCCTCTTTTTAGCAATGGGTGACTTTAAAAAAATACATGGGCTCCAAGAACAGAAAGAACAGCTGTGGCTATAGCCTTCCAATTTTTGATGACTTTTATGCACAAATTAAGGAAAACAAAGAAAAAGTTCCGGCTTTATAATAACAAAAGCAAGTGATTTCCAATATATTAGGATGCAGAAAACCACTCTTAAAAGACTGAATTATAAAAAAAAATCTAAATTTAAAAATTGATCTGCTTTTAAAGTATACTTTTTAACATTTAAGAGAAATTACTGAATTATTAAAACCATCAGTGAGGATGCTGTACACTTATTTTTTTCTGCCCTTCACTCGGTATTCTCTAATCTTGTATCATGTATCTTACGGTTGTCTCTATGTTACCTTTGTTATGTATGAACAACAATGGAGTTGTCCGTGTCAACTTCCAGTCACATCTATGACCAAAGACCACAGAATAACAAATGATAAGTATTCTAGGACAGAGTGTGGGAATGACTTTTTGGGACTGTCTTCTGTTACAAATAGGAATCATACCAAACCTTATAATCAAAGTTAATCTTATACTTTTGAGTTTATTTACAATGTAAACAGACCTTGGCTCCTCTTGTAAGCTTAAATACATAGCTTTAATCCCTCATGACCCTTTCTGGTTCCTGACCCAGAATAGTGTACATGTGTACGTGTATGTGTGTGTGTGTGTGTGTGTGTGTGTGTGTGTTTTATTTTGTGAAAATATGAACACTGAGTAGTGGATATTGTTGAATCCCATTTCTGTTGTAAACAACAAGTGGGATTACAGTGAACATCTGTTTGTGGTTGTGTATGATATTCTGAGTCAGTAAGGGTCAGAAAGGAAAAATTCTTCTCTGATAAGACAAGTTTCCCCTTTCCTTTCTTATACCATGCTGGATGTACTGTTTCAATAAACAGAGCAAGTCCTTTGTTCAGGGAACAGTCTGAGAGAACTCAGGAGCAACAAATTCTCAGAACAGATTGGGCTAACTCTTGGTTTTAACTGATGTCAAGGGTCAGGCTGTCTTTGTTCAGGTACTGCAGTACTGTGGTATCTTTCTGCCACAAGAGGAAAGCTGGTTTTCTACTTTAACAGAGGATCTAGGTTGGAAGCAAAGGACATATCAAGTTCAAGATCACTCTGGATCTGAGAGCCATTCATCAGCCCCTCTCTTGATTCATCTTCAGAAAATTCCTCCTTTCTGGTTCCTTGTCTCCTTTTACACATATATTGTTATTTCTTGACCATTAAAACAAACAAAACAAAACAAAATCTGACTTCTTTCTTTTCTGGTGTACATCCCTCTTCCCTATTTTGGTCTTTCCTTTTTCAGACTAAGATTCTTTTGTTGTTACATTTTTGGCCAAAGTTCTCAAAAGAAAAATCTATACTTATGAACAGAGCACCTTTACCTGTTACTTACTTGGAGTCTTACTCAGATTATCAATAATATACCTACAAAACACTTTATCCTCAAAAACATCAACTTTGAATCCAGTTTCTTATAGCTGAGGAACCACTTGACTATGAGGAAGAGTATCATTATAAATTCCTGGTTTTAATTCTGGATACTCAAGGGTCTTATCTAATTTTTTAATAAATCTTGTTCTACTATATCCTCTATTCTCTTGAAAACTACATCAGTCCTCCTTTATTAAGTTCTTCAAGGCTTCAACCATATTCTTTAATACTCTTAGTGAATTATCAATACCTCTCTTGCCAACTATTCAGGAATCTTTATGCATATCATACTGTTCTTTCCATTCCTAGACATATTTGTTTTTGGCATATTTGTTGCTATGGTTTGAATCTGAACTATCCCACATAGGCTCATACTTTGAATAGTTGGTCCCCAGCACGTGGTATCATCTTAAATGATACAGATATGTGGGGTCTGGTTGGTGGAAGGTAGATCACTGGCCTCTGAAGATTATATCTCATGTTTCTGGCCTGGCTCTCTCAGCTTCCTGGTGATGTGAACCATCACTACCTTTGGCTCCTGTCACCAAAAAACAAATTGTTCTGTTTCTGTAGTCCTCCCCATTACAATTATCTAAATCTATGAGTAAAAATAAATCTTTCCTCCATTAAGTTACTCCTGTTGGATATTTTGTTGTAGCGATGAGAAACAAAACCAATACAGAAAATTGGTACCAAAAATGGGATCTACATACAATGATAAACCTGAATCTTTATGGTCTTAGATCTTTGGATCTGGCTTTCAGGAGATATGTGCAAGAGTTTGGAAATTTGGGATAAAGAAACCTTAGAATCCTGTAAGCTCTTCTCAGTGGAAGACCAGAATACCAATAAAAATGTTGTCACTACAACATTTCATATCAGAACACGAACTATGGAAACTTGGGTGATTCATGTTGCACTCTGGCAAAGAATTTGGCTACATTTTGCTCATGTCTGAAAAACTATATGAAGCTGAATTCACAAGAAATGGACTAATTTATCTGGAAGAGGAAATTTCAGGACAGCATAGAATTCAAACTGTGACTTAGTTATTGATTACTGCTTTTAGATAGTTTTACACTGACATTCAAGAGCCAAAATGTGTCATTTAGGCAGGAAAGGTGTGTAAATACTTTTAAAGTTGTTAACAAAGCAAGTTCAGGATAAAGTGGAAGCTGTTAAAAAGATAAAAACCATGAAGGGGACTCAACTCAGCAGGGAAAAGAGGAACAAGACCCTCTCATTAAAGGCTTAAGGTGTAAAAATGCAAATTCCTTTGAAAGACTTTCATTTGAAGGAAGACTATCTGAAAAGAAAGAGCTTCCAGGGTCTCCTGCTGAAGAAGAGCCACACAGGGAAGTTGTGAACACCTGCCATCCCTACCCCGCCCTGCTTATGACACTACTTGAAGGCTGTGGAGTCATCAGCAACTGGGGCCTGGCTGGTGGAAGTAGGTTAGGTCACAAACAGTGAGCCTTAGAAGGTTATGACCACCCTTGGCTCAAGTCTAGCTGTCTCTACTTCCTGGTCTACTATGATGTGAACAGAGGTGGGCTCTCACTCCCACTGCCATAGACAGAACCACTCTGCCATGCCTTCCCTAGGACCACGGACTGCATCCTCTGAAACCATGAATCAAAATAAATCTTTCCTACCAGGTATTTTTGTCACAGAAATGAGAAAAGCAATATCGACATTTAAAAGGTTCTCCACACGGAGAGGTCTTAAATTTCCAACACTAATAAAAACCTTTCCTTGGAGATGCAATTTTTTATTTGACTCCCAGCACTCATTGAATACTTATCTTGCACAAACCACTGTAGTTGGTACTTTTCATTCACTATTACTAATTTTTGTAGCATTCTCCTAAAGTAGATGTTATCCTCATTTTTACGTGAACAGAAACCCAGACTTAGGGAAGCCAAAAGTTTGTCACAAGTACCCTATGAAGGAGTCAATTATTATTTGAATTTTTAGGACAAAGAAATGGGTTCCATTATGACATTTCACACATGCATATAATCTCCTTGGAGTGTATTTACTCTATCACCCTTTCTCATCCTCTCCCTCATTGTCTTTTTCCTTCTACATCCCTACATCCCCCATTCACTTTCATGCCCCTGTCAAATTCCATATATTAAAAAAAAAACCCATGCAATACTTGTCTGAAACAGGCTTATTCACTTAACAAGATAACTTTTAGTTCTATTTTCCTGTAAATGACAAAATTTTTGTTGTTCTTTATGGCAAAATAAAAATTCTGCTGTGCATATATACTTCATTTTGTTTATCCATTACCTGCACTAATTCTGTAACTTAGCTACTGCAAGTACTGTAGTGATAAATATGGATGTGTCTCTACAGTAAGCTGACTTGGATTCTTTTGGGTAAATACCCAGGATAATATAGCTGGATTATAGAATAGCTCTGTTTTTAATTTCTTAAAAGAACCTTCGCACTGTTTTCTCTACTGTCTGGGCTAATTTATATCCCTACCAACAATGTATGAGGGTTCCTTTTTTCCTGGTACCTTTGCCAAAACTTCTTATTGGATTTCTTAATTATGATCATTTTGACAGGGGTGAGGCCGAATCTCAGTGTCCTTTTGAGTTGCATTTCCCTGATGGCTAACGACACTGAACATTTTTTCATGCATCCATTGGTCATTTGTACTTTTCACTTGAAACAATGTCTATTTGGCTCATTTGTTGATTAAATTATTTCCATTGTTGGTGTTTGTTTTCTTCCCACATTCTAGATATTAATCCCCAGCCTGATTCACAGCTGAAAAGATTTCTTTCCCATTCTTTAGGCTATTTCTTCACTGTGTTGAATTTCTCTTTTTGCTATGCAGAATTTCTCAATTTCACACAATCCCTTGCCAATTCTTACTTCCTGAGCTACCAGAATCCTTTCTAGAAAGTCCTCGTTTATGTTTCCTCTGTTTTCTTTTAGTTGTTTCAAGACAGATCTTACATTAAAGTCTTGGGTCCAACTAACCTTTGGAGAGCATGAAAGGTAAGAATCTAGTTTCAGGGGTTAGAGAGATGGTTCAGTGGTTAAGAGCACTGGTTGCTCTTGCAGAAGACCTGGGTTCAAGTCCCAGCACACATGGCAGCTAACAATCACCTGTAACTCACTCTAGTTCCAGGGGAATCTGACACCCTCTTCTGGCCTCCACAGGCATTGCATGACACAGGTACACTTACAAACATGCAAGCAATACAATCATACACATAAAACAAAAATAAATAAAAAATATTTTTCAGAAAGAATCTAGTTTCATTCTTCAACATGTGGATATTTCCAGCACCACTCGTTGTGAGTCTATCCCCTTCTCCTCCCATATGTTTTTTGGCGCTTCTGTCAAGAATCGGATGACTATTGCTACATGTGCTTGTTTCTGTGTCTTGCTTTCTATTCCATTCATCTACATATCTGGCTTGGTGTTAGTACCATACTATTATTAACTTCTACACTACAGACTCTTATCTCCCTAGTACCATTTTGCCTTGACACTACCTAGGTACATCGAACTTCCTCATATTCTTACTTTGGTAAGGACATCTCACACCTGTCCAAGAAGAAGCCTGAAAGTCATTCAATATTTCTTTACCATCCCTCTCTTCCTCTCACCTCACGCACATATGCTAAGTTCACTTGATTCTTGACTTTTTTTCTAACTCTCCTGCTTTTTCTTTACTTTGATACTTCTTTCCTGTATTTTTTCAGTGAATCTAAGCTCCACAAGGATAAAAGAACAGAAAAATGCCTGGCTCATATTAGGCAGTAGATAAATACTTGCTAAATGTAAGAATAAATGAATTAGCTTGGAAGCTGGTTTCCCACTTTTGATCTTGCAGCTCTCTGATCATTTGTGCTGCCAGGAGAGATTTTTTTAAAAGGCACATTTGATATTAATCTGAAAAACGGATTTAACTTCTTTTATGCATAAGAACCTCTAAGGCTCACATGAGTTGGCTCTTCCTTATTTTTTAACATTAGATACTCTTTTCTTATTTTTACCTTACATGTATATACCCTGGATACAGTTTTTAAAATTCTGATGTTTTACACATGATGTCCTCTCTGCCTGGAGTAGTCTACTGGACTGTCACCAGCTACTGCCTTAAGTTGGTCAACCCCAGGAAACATGCTATCTATATTTAGGCCAAGGTAAGGGTCCTTATAGTGTTTTTACAGTACATCAGGTTAATACTGTGTTATAAACACATTACTCCCACGGTCCTTATCTTTGCAGAGTAAGCAATTCAGCAGCCAGAATTTGTGTAATTCAATTAATTCAATCCAACTAAAGTCTGAGTGCCTAAAAGCAAAAAGTCTGCCTTCCACTTTCCACTTTTACCCCCTGCCTTGCTTACACCCATATTCCCACTTTCTCACAATAAGATTTCTAAATGCTTGTTGATTCAGTGGTTCAAAATTATCAGATTTGGAAATAAAGCATGAAATGTCCTTCATGAAATTAAAAAATCAGTTTCATGTTATAGTTTGTTAAGAGAGTAAGCAAAGATAAGAGATAGAAAAGTCTAAAAAGGAAGGAAGATAGGCCTACTTTCATTACAGTTAGAAAGCCACAGGAGGAGAGAATGCACATATAAGTGCTAACTTTGATTAGAGACTTTATACAGTATTTCTTATTACAGGCCTTCAAAATGCAAAATATTTGGTGAATGACTGTAAAGCCATTGGTTAGCTTCAGATTTGAGGGTATAAAAAATCTGGCTCTGCATTAGTGTTAGTTCGCTGGCTGCAGCAAGGTGGGGAGAAGACACCAAGGAAAAGGCTTGTTTTCACCATTTGCAATCCCCAGTGGCTTCTGGGCTTTTAATAATAGCTTGTACACCATGATCATAATAAACATATTTGATTCCTTTCTTCCTCTCAGTGAACAGATGGATTCCCATTTACCTCTAATGAAGCTCATCCTATATCTTATCTTCATCTTCACAAGACTTTCAAACATTTATCCTATGTGGGCTGGTGAGATAGCCCAGTGCAGAGGTGTTCTGTAGACCTGAAAGCCTCAGCTCTATCCTGGGATCCCCACAAGGTGGCAGGAGAAAACCAATCCCTCCACATGCACTCTGTGGCACCTGCATGGTTGTACACAAACATACCACCACCACCACCACCACTAACAACACATTATTCTATAGAAGTATCATACATGAGTGTATCCTTTGTCTTTCTACCTTTTATATATAAGCATGCTTCCCCAAGTGGAAGAGAAAGATATTATCTAGTATGTATCTGTTGTGATAAGATGAACTTTTTTGTATTTGTGCATGTTCATGCATGTGTGAAGACCAGAGAACAACCTCAGGTGTCATTCTTTAGGCGCTGTCCCTAGGTTGGCAAGCTCTGGGGATCCAACTGTCTGTCCCCACCTCTCCAGTCCTTGGATTACAAGTGTGCACTATCATACCTGACTTTTTAAATGTGGGTTCTGAAGATCAAACTCAGGTAAAAAGCATGTACTTTCCCAACTGAACTACCTTGCCAGCCCCACAAGTAACGAACTTTCACTGATTTCATTTTACTTAATGTTCTAGTTACTTTTCAGTTGCTGTGATAAACTCCATGACCAAAAGCAACTTGAGGAGGAATGGATTTATGCAGCTTAGAGCTCGCAATCCACTATTGAGGGAAGCCAAAGCAGGAAACTGGAAGCAGGAACTGAGGCAGAGACCATGAAGAAAAATGCTACTTGGCCTGCTCAGCTACTTATACAGCCCAGGCCCCCCTGCTCTGGGATGGAACTGCCCACCTTGGGTTGGGCCCTCCTACATCCATTAGCAATCAAGAAAATGCTTGGTAGATATACCCACAAGCCACTCTGATGGAGGAAATTCCTCAATTGATTCCTCAATTGTTCCTTCTTCCCAGATGTCTTCAAGTTTGTTCAAGTTGACAAAAACTAACCAGCACTTTTATTGAGACAAATATTTGAAATAGGTATTGTTTCCAGATTACAAAGAAATGGCTGGAGAGATGGCTCAGGGGTTAAGAGCATTGGCTGCTCTTGCAGTGGACCCAGGTTTGATTCCCAATACCCACATGACAGCTAACAACCATCCGTAACTCCAGTTCCAAGGGATCCAACATCCTCTTCTGATGTCTGTAAGCACTGCACAACACAAGGTGTACTTACATATATGCAGGGAATACAATCATATACATAAAATAAAAATCAATAAAATATTTAAAAAACCACTTTCCTAATATGTATCCTTTTATTTTAAAGCAATCTTAGGAGTAACTGATACATCCATTTTAAAGTCCAGGAAGTTGATAGCTGCCTTTCTGTAAATGATATCTAGATTCAGTGAATAAAAAGAAATGTGTATGTTTGTATTGACAATGAATCCAAGGGATGAAGGCATTCTCAAGGACAGCCTGGTGTTAGTAGTTGCCAAAAGCAAACTAGGAAGTAATGCTAAAACTACTACAAAGACTACCAGAAGGCATGCCATACAGCAAGAAGTATCTAATCCTTGGTGGCACCAACAAGTATTGATTTTGACTCCTACTTCAGTTATTTTCCACTGCTTTTTTGTGAATGAAGTACGTTAAAAGTAAATACGAAGTATTATTTGCCTCCATGTCTCCATGCGTATCTCTATGTCTATAATGCTATCACTTTAACAAAGATAATAATAGGTCTTGATATCATTTAATATAACCAGGCCAAAATTAGATTTGCCTGATTGTCTCCTATGTATCTTTTCAGTTTGTTCATTTGAAGCAGGCCCCCAAGTCTGTGTTACATTTGGTTTTTGTGTTTCAGTTGCTCTGAACCTGGAGAGATATGGCTCATTTTCCACCAGTCAGACTTGTCACAGAAACTAGATCAGCCATTCCGTAAGAGTATCCATATTCTGTGGTGTCACTTCCTTTTTCAGTGTCATTTTTATTCATCTAGTTCAAGGGTCAGCAAATGTTTCAGTACTTCATAAATATTTTAGGCTTCATGGTCATCCAGTCTTGGCTGCAACCCTTCAGCTCCATTTCAACAGCACAGCAACCGCAGACAATAGACAAACTAGAATGGCTGTGTTTCAGTTAAGAAACAACTTTAAAAAATTGGTATTCTGCTCATCCTGAAACATGGTTTCATACACAGAAAACAGACAAATGCTCAATTTTTTTTCTCATGGTAGCTTATTTTCAGAGCACAGAACTAAATTCCTGAATTCACTAATTTGTTGGTAAAATGATATGCATGTTACCACGGTATCAGAAACCTAGTTTTCATATATTCAGTACACTTCAACAACTGTTTACATTTCTGGTTTGATGCTCAAGCATTCTCAACTTTGGTAAATGAACTTTTTATATTGATTGGTGCCTGAAATATTAGCCTTTGATAGTTCCCTTGCTTTCTGATAAAAATTACTCCACAGCCATCTGATATATTTTCAATACCACACTGGAACCAGTCATTTACCTGATGACCCTTGGATTCTTTCAGTGACAAATGATATTTAAAAATCATAATTATGATTCTGATTGCATTCATTGCTACAGTGCAATTATTGCAATATTTCACTGGGAAAGCATTTAAAAATTATAAAAGCACATAATCTTAAACTCTATGAGCAAAAGCTAACCATAGGGAAATCTTTTTAGAAAACAAATCCCAGCTGTAACTGTGTGGAAAAAAAATAACTCCTCATATTATAACTTCAGGAGTTAGAATATGGTCCATTTTGTGTTTTGGTAAAAAGACTTAATGAATTGATACATACAAAGCATTCAGAGAAATAATTAGCACAAGACAAGCATTTAATACAAATTAGGTATTATTTTTACTGAGAACTTTGAAAATACTCCAGTCTCTGACCCAGTAATTGTACTTTTATGATTTAATCATAGGGAAATAGAAAAAAGCAAACAAAAATGAACAAAAGCTGATTAATTAGAGCACTGTTTATAAATATGAACAAACTATAAATCTAGTGATCACCATTAAGGAAATAGTTTGTGAAGGGAAGATATGTCCAAAATTTGTCAAATAATTCCCAAACTCACGAGTCAAAGATAACATTTCTACTATCTGGTCTGAGTACTCACTTCCCTGAGCTCTAGCCAGTCTTGTTTTCCATTTATTAATGACTTTGAACATTTGATAAAACAGTCTGATTTTTATATGTTTGCTAAACTGGTTGATATTTCTTGGACTGCTTCTGAAGTCAATCTTTGTAATTTTATTGGCTACTCAATTACCGTTTCTATATGTTGTCTTTTGTCTGTATACTGAGGGAGGAAGAAAATTATATAAGTCATTTAATAGCTTTATAGCAAACCTTAAGAAGATGTAATATAAAAAATATTAATAAGCAAGCATCTTACTACTTAGAAATTTCAATAGCAAACTGGCATTCTGAAAACAGTACTAATTTAGCATCTCTGGCTCATCTATCAGTAGACTCACAAGCAGGCAAGTTCTAATAATAAATGAAAAAGAACAAATCAAGAAGAATTAACCAGCTTGTTTACAAAACTGCAGCAAGTTTAGGAAGGTCTCTAAGCAATACTACCAAGAAGCAGAAAGTGCAATGGTTAGAGTAAAGCTTCCAGTACTGCACCAGTGGGCATGTCCTGCCAGGATGGTCCTTACTGTAGCTCTTGTGGTTCATAGCTGGGTAAGACTGATGATTTTTTTCCCCCAGTAGCAATTAAAGAACCTTTCAGCAATATGAAAGCTAGCCAGTAGAGAGAAAGCTTTTATATTGGTACCAGCTGGATTTCTCTGCATTCTAAGATTCAAGTATGTGATATCTTCAGCAATAGGAACTTGTAGTCAAGTTCCAGAGAGTATCCAAGAACAGTACAATAGCTTTTACTATTTAGGAGGGGTCTATGGAATCTCTTGACCGACACCTGGGAAAGAGGTAGCCCATACTCAATACTGGACTTTTTATTTGATAGCTTATAGAGTCTGGGGTAGGCACTGTCCCCCGTTATAGGGTAACTCTACTCAAACCTCTTTTATAAATACATATGCGTATATTTTAGGAAGTTTAATTTACTTTAAAAAATATTTTAATTAAATAAACTTTTTTTTTAATAAAGAGCAGATTCTAGAGCCAAGTTACCTGATTTCAAATCCTAGACCTCCTATTTGAGATTATGTGATCTAAGTTAACACACAACTTCTCTGTGCCTCAGTTTCCTTGCATGTACAATGGAAATAAGAATAGTACTTCTTAGGCTGACAGTGCTTCTGATAAGTTAATGACTTTGTGTGTTGTATATGTAACTTGAATGCTAGTATCTCCCCACATATCCCCAGGGTGATGGAATTAGAAGGGGAGGGGCATTTAGATCTGGTTGGTGCCCTTACAAGAGACACAAGAATGCCACCAAGGCTCTTCTACTATGTAAGGGCACAGCTGGAAAACACTGAAAATGAACCAGACAATGATGCTCATCTGACACCAAAACTGCTATTACTTTGATCTTGACTTCCCAGACTCCAGAACTGAGAAAAAATAAATTTCTGTTGTATAAGCTGCCCAGTTATGATATATTGTTACAGTAGTCCAAATGGACTAATATCCATATATACAAACACATTTAAATACATAAACACTCAGTAATCAGAAAATTGCCTCGCTCACAGAAACTGCTATGTAGGTATTTGTTATTGTTACACCACAAGTTTATCCATCAATCCCTTCTCTTATGGCATAGCTTGAGAGTCACATATTATATTGTATTTCAACTGTTTCAAAATAAAACTTTACAATTTTGGTGATCAAGGTATGACTTTTGAAAAGTGTTCAAGATGATAATCTAGAGTATAAATCTTTACAAAAAACACAGGAAAATAATCATTACAGATCATATACCCTAGAGGGGTTTCTAGCCTCTTACAATAGAGCTTCTCAAACTTGAATATGTAATAAATTACCTAAGGTTCAGTTACAATGGAGATGCTAATGTGGGGTAGAGTCTGAGAGTCTACATTCAACAAGGCTCCAAGTGCCAAGGTAGATAGTTCCAGAACTGCACTTTGAATACCAAAGCTCATGAATGAGCTTTTAGAAGTTTAGAACAGGTGACAAAACCTTCTTTGAATATGTATATGGGGATTGCTTTCTGAGGAAAAATTCTACGGTTCTTACCACCTTCTTACCGCTCTTCGTGGGCACAGGGAACAGGGCAGGGAGGGAACTGGGAAGGACAACCCAGTGCCACAGTAACTGAAAGAAACAAAGAACAAACCTAACATCATATATAACAAAGAAAGGTGTTTACAAAGAGATAGTATTCTAGACAAATTATAATTTAGAAGACTACTAAGGAATCTTTAAGTTGTAGAAAAGAGAAGGATTTATAAGTCTAAGAAACACAAAAGTAAAGCCAGGATATCTAATATTCAGTCCATAGTTCTAAAAAGAGAACTTAGATAAAATTTAAAACACATCTGCACATGTACATATATGTACACACACAATGTATGCAGACACATTTTTGTATAAATTTGCTAAACATAAAGAATCATACAAGTGAAAACTGCAAACTAAAATTAATAAGGAAATTATAAATTCCTAAAAGAACAAAAAGGTATAAGGGTCAATCTGGTAACTTAAAGTTACAAGATGAAAAAGGAACTTATGGAATTCTAATCCAGCCAGACCATTACTGAAGTGGGAGGACAAAATAAAGCAAAATTTTCACCTGTGTGTCCATGAGAATATTACCAATAGGCATTTCTGAGAGATAGATAGAGAGAGAGAGAGAGAGAGAGAGAGAGAGAGAGAGAGAGAGAATATCAACTAAAAAACATACTTCAATAAAATAAAATTCATCCTGATTAAAGTCTTAAATAAAAACAAAACAAAGTAACAATAAGGAAAAGAAAACTTAAGAGAGTTAAAATAATTCTTGAGAGGGTTGAGAACCGCAATGCAACTGCTCCTGGCATGCATGTATCGTTAAGATTTTTCATCTTTACTTCCTTAGGCAAAACAAAACAGTAAAACTTCCTATGTATCCATCTTCTGTCTTCATCATAATGTTGCTTATAATCACTTAAATGCAACTATAAATAAAAAGGATGTTTACTCTTGCTACTACTGTTCAATGTAATAAAGGTTTTACCATGATAATTAGGCATGAAAACAAAAAGTCACTTAGTAGATTGAAAGAGGAGTAAAACTTTCTGTTCGTAGATATGACATGATCTTGTTTATAAAAATCCCTAATAATAAAACCCTCCAAATCTATTAGAGCTAATAAGTTCAGTAAGGTCACAGAATACAAAAAAAAAAAAGGTATTGCTGTACACTAACAATTTAAAAATCAAATTAAGAAAATGCCATTTATAATAGCAAGAAAAATAAGATAGTATGGTGGTTTGAATGAGAATGCCCCCCCTAGGCTCCAACTATTTGACCTGATCCTACTTGATGGTGCTGTTTGAGGAGGTTTAGGAGGTACAGCCTTGCTGAAGGAAGCATGTCCCTGGGGTGGGCTTTGAGAGTTCTTAGCCATGCTCTACCTCCAGTTTCTCTCTCTGCTTCCTGTGCATGTCTTAAGATGTGAGTTCTCAGCTTTCTGCTTCTGCTGCCTCTACTACCATGCCTTCATGAGGTACTAGTCTACTACCATGCCTTCATGAGGTACTAGTCTACTACCATGCCTTCATGAGGTACTAGTCTACTACCATGCCTTCATGAGGTACTAGTCTACTACCATGCCTTCATGAGGTACTAGTCTACTACCATGCCTTCATGAGGCACTAGTCTACTACCATGCCTTCATGAGGCACTAGTCTACTACCATGTCTTCATGAGGTACTAGTCTACTACCATGCCTTCATGAGGCACTAGTCTACTACCATGTCTTCATGAGGTACTAGTCTACTACCATGCCTTCATGAGGCACTAGTTTCCCTCTGGATCATAACTCAATAAACTTTTCCTTCTATAAGTTGCCTTGGTCATGTTTTTTTTTTTTTTTAAATCACAGCAACAGAAAAATAATACACACAGCAATAAATTCAACAAAAGAAATGCAAATTTTATACACAAAGCATTACTGAAAGAAGTTAAAGACGTAAGTGGAAAGAGAACTTAAGGTCATGACCAGAACTAAAGCTGACAAGAACCATTCTCAGCAAACTGCTGGACAGATTCAATGTGATTCCATGAAAACCCCAGGTGTCAGGCCACCATCCTTGGAAACTGACAAATTAAACCTAAAATACATATGAAAAGTTAAGGAATCCAGAACTGCCAAACAACCTTGAAAAAGACAAACAAATGGGATAATTCATACTTTATAATTTGAAAACTCACTAGAAAGGTGTAATCATAGTATGGTACTGACACAGGAATTTGAATCTAGAATTCCTTGAGAGATGGGTCTCTGGACATGCCATGGGGGATTATCATGATTTCATTAACTAAGTTGGGGAAAGTCCATGCACTGTGGGTGGCATCATTCTCTGGTTGGGATCCTGGACCTAGTAAGAGGAGAAAGGGAGCTGAGTGGCAGCTGTATTCATGGTTCTCTACCTCTTGACTGCGGTGTGATGTTGCTTTCGTCATAGTATTTTATTACAGGAACAGCAAAAGAAATTAAGAAAGGGATAGACTGATAAATGCAATGAAACTGAGTGGTAGGAGGTAAGTTCTCAGTATTACAGTCAGCTCACCTCAGACAGAGGTATCAAGAAAACAAAATTGGGAAGAATAGTCTTTTCAGCAAATAATCCTAAATCCAATAGGATATCACATGCAGAAAGAATGAACTGACTCCTCCTTCACACCACATTAAAACACAAAAACAAAAGCAAAACCAAAACCAGTCCCAAATGGACCAGAGACCTAAAAATAATGATTACACAAGTCTTAGGAAGAATGCCCAAGAGTAAACTCTATTGACCTTGGATTAGGGAATGAATCCTTAGATAGAACACAAGAAGTCTACATAACAAAAGAAAACACAGATAAATTATAATTGTTTCAAAACTAAAAACATTGTGCCCTAAAAACATTTCACATCAGGAAAGTGAAAAGAACCTACAGAATAATAACACTTCCAAATCATGCACCAAAGTTGCTAATAACTCTCATACCTCAACAACAAGAGGCAAATAATCTAACCAATTAGAAACAGTCCCAGGATTTGAATAGACACTTCTCCAAAGCCTACACACAAACAGCTATCAAACACATGAAAAAACCTCAACATTAGTATTTTTAGGGAAATGCAAATCCAAACCACAATAACATTCACTTTAAACTCAGAAGGGTAGCTAATAACAAAAGACATAAAACAGTGCTGGAGAGATGATTCAGTGGGTAAAGGCATTCACTACTAAGTCCCAAGACCTGAGTTCTATTCCTGGTCCTCACTCCTGAAAACTGTCCTCTGACCTCTGTATGTGCATCAAAGCACATAACCCCCTCATAAATAAATTAACTAATTAACAGAAATAAAAAATATAGAAAACAAAGCACTGTTAAGGAAGTAGAGAATCTTCACTGCTGGTGGGAATTTAAAACAATGTTGTCATTTAGATAATAATCTGCAGTTCTTCAAAGGTTAAATACAGTTACAGAATGAGTTAAAACTTCTGTCCTTCTGTATACAACCAAGAGAACTGAAAATAACCTGGGCTACAGACTGAGAGAGAGATCCTGTCACAAACAAATAAATAAATAATAAATAAACATAATACACTGTGACTAGGTGGCTTATCTTGAGAATGAAAGGCTAGTTAAATATTCAAAAATTGGCTGCCAGGTATGGTGCATGCACATAATCCCAGCATTCTAGAAGCAGAAGCAGGAGGATTATGTGTTTAAGGGTAGCCTGAGCCACACAGTGAGACCCTGCCTTAACTCTACCCTGAAAAGAAGAAAAAAAGAATGAAGGCAATCCTGTATACTAATAGTCTAAAGAGAAAACTGACATAATGACATTATTAGATACATTTTCCAAAAATACAACAGCTACTCATTACACACACACACACACACACACACACACACACACACACACCATAAAAAGAGCTTCTAAAACTTAACAAAAGCCAAATACAAAAATCCACAGCTAATGCAATTAATGACAGAAAAAATACATCCTTCACAATAATGGAAAACAAAGTAAACCCTCTGCTCCAACTTGATACAATATTAAATTGTGGTTAATGCAATATGGGGAAAAAAAGAAAGGCACATAATTTGGAAAGATAAATACAAGTTTTTATTCACAAATTTTAAAAAAAAGTAAAAAAATTCACTCCAAAATACAGAAATACTCAAAGAAGTAAAACATCACATTTCATACATGTAAACAAGAAATACTTAGAGGCCAAATTTTTAAAATATTGTAATTTTCATTTTCTAAATACTTCATTATTTACGTATCTTTGTGTGAAACACATATGCACATGTGTGTGCAGATGAACACCACTGCACAAGAACAGAGGCCAGAGAAGTATGCTGGGTGTCCTGCTCTAGCACTCTCTGGCTTATTTCCTTGACATAGGTCTTTCATTAAACTTGGAGCTAGAATGGCAGCCAGCAAATTCCAGCAATTCTCCTGTTTCTGCCACTGGCAGCGCTGGGGTTACAGGCTCATGCAAAGCCATGCCTAAGTTTTTACAGGAGTGCTAGGGATTTGAACTCAGGTTTTCATGCTTGTGCAGTAAGTGCTCTTACTTGCTGAGCCACTTTCCCAGTCTATTATTATTACTTTCAATAGCTCCCCTCAAACGAAACAGAAAAAAAAATCTATCAAAAGATTCTGTATTTATGTAGTAGAAAATAACATGTGAAAAGTTGTTCAACATCACTAGCTATTTAAAAATGCAAATTGAAATAAATGAGTGACAAAATAAACTATATAAATTTGACTGATGAAGAGAAAAAAATATGGGGACTACCAGAGCTGGTGAAGATTTGGAGCAAATGAAACTGGCACACATAGTTTGTCAGAATGCAAACTGTTAGCCACTGTGAAAGACAGCTTGCTGTTTTCTCCTGAATTTAAGTATATATATCAAACTTAGGACCCAGCAACCCCAATCCTAAATATTCACTCTAGAGCATTTCAAACTTATGCCTACAAAAAACCTATACATGAATGTTTAGTGTCATCCTAGCTTTATTTAGAATAGCTCAAACTGGAGACTACTCAGGTTAACTGATTGAGCTGATTAATAATGAAAAGGAACACACTACTGATATATCCAATAATGTGGAAAAATTTCAAAGATGTGCAAATTAAAGGAATTAATTCTCAAATGGTAATGTCTTACACAATTCCATTTATATGACATTCTTGAAGACATATAACTCTGATGATGAACAAATCAGTGATTATCAAGAATCATATGTAGGCAGACATTGCAACTCTAAAGGAATAGCAGAAGGCAGGATTCTAGAGTGATGGAACTGTTCTGTATCCAAAATTTAGTACTAATTGCACAAATCTGTACATGCATTGACATTTACAAAAATTTACACAAAAGAAAACAAAGTAAATTTTCTGCACAATTTTAAAATAAGATATAAAAATTAACAAACTAACCATCTAAAGCTTGAAACAAAATAAAGAATTAAAACTATGAACTTAATAAAATCAAAAACAAAGAAATCAATACACCATAAAACCAAGCCAAGATCTGGAGATGAATATGTGAAATACAGCAACCTGTGCTAAATCTGTTCAAGAAAACAACTATGAGGGTGATAACCATAAAGTAAATACAATATAGATGAAATGACTGTATTCTAGGAAAACATAAATTAGCAAAATTGACATAAGGAAGAAACTGAAAAAAAAAAGGGGGAGGGTATTCTTCCAAAGGCTTCATGTACAGACTACACTCTTGAGTTCTAAAAAAAAAAAATCTTTAAAAAATAGCATGTATTTATTAAAGCTAACTCCTTAATTAGATCAAGAAATTTTGTTTTTAGACAGGGTCTCATGTAACCCAGGATGGCCTTGAACTCCTGGTTCTTCCTGCCTCTACTGCTTGAATGTTAGGATTACAGACAGGTATGCACCCCCACATTTGGCTGGATTAGAGTTAAAAATAAAGTAAAAATAGGAATAAGTCCTGTATTACGATTCAGATTCTCTCTAACATATCCATATACAACAATCAAACCAAACCCTTAGAGGCTGGATAATGGACACCAAAATGCAATTACATAGAAAAAATACAGATACAGGAAGAATAACTTCTAATGTTAACAGTAGGCTGACTATGCTTCACAACAATCAATTACATATTTTAAGAACTAAAAAAGTTCAAAGGTTCCTAAGCACAAAGAAATAATAAATGTTTAAAGAGGTATAATAGCAATTACTCTGATTATTATTCATTGTATGTATGTATATGTATCCAATTATGACATATATTATACCCCATAAATATGTATATAAATTTTAGATTAAAAAATCAGCTAATCCTTTATTGTAATGTGGTAGAAAAAGTAATGTGGAGTTAATTTAATTATTATCTATACTCATTTGTATTTTTCAAGTGTACCATAACTACAACCAACCATTTTGTCTGGTGCTCAAAGAAGCCTACAGCAATGCCAGAGAGAAAACTGCATGTAAATCAGATACATTGTACCCGAAGTGATTTGTGCTTTAAGAGACTTTTAACCCCCTGACTTGAGTTCAATTCACATTTCTTGCCTCCGTTTGCCCCCATAGCTCCTGCCTTGTAGATAAGTTCTCTTCAGACTAACTCATCTCCTTTAAAACCTAGTCAAAACAAGAAATCTAATTCACAGAGGCTCATCTCTACTACCTGGCTCAGTGAAATAAAGTTTAACTACTCTAAGAATGACGACATTCTCTTCACCAGCTCTTAAGACAAAACCATTCATTTGCGCTTTCTTATCACTGTAACTACACTGTTCATAAACACAACTTTCCTAATCTTAAAAGGCAAAAAGAAAATCACCACCAGAACACTGAAATCAACAATGAAAGAAAGAGTGTATCTAAAAGAATGCATGAACAGATAAGACTATCAGGCAGGAACAGGGAGAGGTTAAGTTAAGGGGAGGACAGGAATGAAGGAAGAAAGAAAAGAAGGACAAGACAACCTTAAAAACACAAAGTCTAAAAAGTATTAGTAAATGTATCCCAGCATAAAATACACCATTATCAACTTGCAATGGCATTCTCATGAATGTAAAACTACTTCAACATTAGGAATCCTACGAATGTAAAGCAGTTATGGACAAATGAATTCATTTATTCAACAAGTACTGTCTGCTACTAGACCAAGTATGTTTCACACACATAACTCCAGCTCTAGGATAATTTGCATAAATGTGAAGCAATTTCCTTCTTCACATTAGATTTTTTTTCCTCTTAGAAAAATACAATCATAGCTGTCATTTGGTTATTTATAGTCATAACATGTAATATGTTTCTGACTGTCATTTATAAAAGATTGGTACTAACAATTTTCAATTTTAACTTCTACAACTGGATTAAGAATACATACTCCTATTTTAAAACCATTCTTTGGATTCCCAAACAACTGGAGCATCCTGAGACTTAAGTCTTAGAACTACTGCTGTATTGTATTTTCTTTTTCTACTATACCAAAATTTACTTGCCCATTCTATTGGTGATATATGTATGGGCTGTTTCTACTTTGGGACTATAACAAGAATGCTATGAATTCTTTTGTATCTGTCTCTTGGCACATTTATATTCAACTTTAATAGACACTTTTTCAAAGTGGTTACTGAGCATTTAAAACATGGTTAGTTTGAGATCAGCTCTGAGTATACAATTTATACTGGATTTGAAGACAGTATATGAACCATGTAATTCATAAATATTTCATTAATAATTATTTGTTACTGATTATATTTTCAAAAAAAAGGTTTAGATATACTGTGGTAAATATATTAATATTCATCTTAATTTGTTCTCAGCACAGCCAATGAAAACCCTAAAACTATATAGATACTTTACATTGGGGGTTTACATTATATCTGAGTATATTGTCCTAGTTGTGAGGAGCCAAGGACTCCCTGCTGGGAGCAGACTCTAAAGGAAAGACAAGCAGGAGGAAGCCTAATGAAGACAGTGGGTAAGGAGAGACAAACCAAGTGGAGGGGACAGTGTGTGCCAAGGCCAAAGATGAGAGAAATGGGCAGAACAGCAGGAACAAGGCAGGCCAGAGCAAGGGCAGCAGTGAGGTACGGCAGTGGTGGAAACCACCGCATCATACACTTTTAAGAATAGCGAAATGCTGCTGAAGGTCTTTATGTTTTTTGTTGTTGTTCTTGTTGGAGTTTTCTAGGGGGGGGGGGGCTTGCATTTAAAATTTTTAATTAACATTTACCTATTTCTGTGTGTGTGTGTGTCCCCGCACATGTACCATGGTATATGTATGGAAGTCAGAGGGACAACTTGTGGGAGTTGGTTTTCTCCTTACACTATGTAGATGTTGGGGATTGAACTCAGGTCATTAACCAGGCTTGATGACAAGTACTTTTACCTCCAGAACCATCTTGCTGTCCCTATTGTTAGGATTTAAGCAAGAAAGTTACATAATCAAACCTTTATTTATTTTAGAAAAGTTATCCTAAATTGTATGTGTTCATGACAGACCAACCCAAGGCTAGTTGGCAGCTATTAGAAAAACGTAGAAATGATAATATTAATAATAAAATATTGGAGCCTCCATATGAAGAGAAGAGCAAAAGAAATATAAACCTTGAGCAAAATCACTAATCCCAAAGTCTCAATTTTTCCCGGTAAGTCCTATTTTACACTGAGACTCTGAAAATTAATCTTGGCTTTTTTTTTCCTGTTCTATATTCTATTAGTAGACAGGTTTTAGTGTCATGAGAACAGGTAATAACAATTTTGAGAACCTGCATTACATTTCAAACTATATTAGGTATATAAATTCATTTTATAGTTTTTCTTCCCCAAATTTATAAAGATAATTTCAACTACTAAGCATTTTACTGTGTTCCACCTAATTCAAATATTGAAGGGTTAACACAATTTTTATTTCTCTAAAAACAGAAATGCAAGTGGATTAAATCCAAGTATCAAGTTGAACTCCTTCAATGGTACAAATATCAGTTTAACACAATTTACTTCATACTGATACTAGGCAGGGCAGTGAGTTATCAAATATTTAAGAAGAAAACTAGAAAATTATTCTGTCAAGATTCATTTATGGTAAAGTTTTGAATCTGCTGAAACTGTATTTTCTATAAATAAGCTACAAGATCTAGAAAAGATGTAAAAGGTCACTCACTCTATTCTTCCAAATTTCTTCTGAAATTCACTAACCTACTAATACATTCTTGACTTTTCCAAAGACATAAAGCAATTTTTATTGATCACTTACTTTAAAACATTAAATTTGGGCAAAAATATATTTGAGGTGGCTGGAGAGATGGCTCAGCAGTTAAGAGCACTGGTTGTGCTTGCAGAGGACCCCAGTTTGAATCCCAGCACCCACCTAACAACCATCGGTTACTCCTTTTTCAGGGGATCTGACACCATCTTCTGGCTTCCATAGGTACTGCATGAAACAGGTACACTTTCACATGCAGGCATAACACTCAGAAGCATAAAATATAAATTTTTTAAAAAGTTCTTGAAATTTAGCTTCTGTACTATCATCAGCTTCCTGCTTGAAATATTCCTAAGACTAGAAAGTTGTGTTCTGTATTTACTTTACTGACAGAAAAAGGACAAGCCTGAGAGCTCAGTTTTCCATAGGTCTCTTAAGTTCTCCTGGGATCTAAATCCTCCAAACTTTTTGTCATTTATTATATAACTTTCTTGTCACAGCATCCTTCTGGTATTCAGCACAGTGTCTCTTCTTGTTTTGAGTGTTTCCAGTAGTCTCTTTTCTAGATCTCCTAAGTGTCTGAACTATTCTATCAAATGGAGGGAAAAGAAATAACCCTCCATCATCTTTCTCTTCTTCATTCTCAACTGGTGATTTCCTATCATACTACTTAGAAAAATAGTAACAATTAGATGCAACTGTATCTTCCTACCCCAAACCTACACAACTTTAGACAAATGCACCAATATTCCCTTTCTTTCAGTGAAGGAAGAGTAAGTAGCCTTATTTATCCAGCCACAGGGTCATACGCTTCTACCCCGACCAGCTGACTCTATCCACCTATGTCTCTCTCACCCAGATTACAGCCAAAGTTTCCTGATCACCCCACTGACCACATCACAATATTCCACACTGTAGTAAAAATGATTACTTCAAAATACATCATGTTACTTAAACCTCTCCCACACTTAATTTTTAAAATGAAACTCAAACTTCACCATTATCTCCAAAGATGTCAGTTCCTATATATCACTCTGACCCCACTTTGTTACTCTCCCTTATAGGCCACCATGCTAAGCTATAGTGATGGTATTCACATGCCTGTAACACACCAGCTCTTCTACATCAGCTCTTTGCTGACTTGAGGCCTTTCAGATATCGTTCCCATATGCAAGGCTCTCTGACTCTAATTCTAACACGGTTACCTATTGCTTAGGTCTTACAAATGTTCCGTCAAAAACGTCCAGCCATAATCACTCCTTCTTTCTGCCAGAGAACTTATAACAATTCATAGAGTGTAAGCACCACAAGGACAGAAACTGCTTATCAGGTAGTACTTAACACAGTACCAGAGACAGTAGTCAAAAACAACTGTAAAATAGATTATTAAGAATATTAAGTTATAATTCTGATGAGTACTTTCTAGTGATCTGATCTCAAGTCAATCCTCTGGGCTTTAAGTTTCTCTTTTGGGGCGGGGGGGGAGAAAGTTGTACACCTGCTAAGTGAGCCCTACTGAAAACTCAATGAATAACACCCTAGTTCAGTACCTATAACAGTAAATGCTATAAGCTTAATATAATAATGCTAGTTTCCTTCTCTTCATTCTAAAACTTAGGTGAGACTTCCCTACGCTAATACAATATTGAAAGTCCCCCCACCCCGTGTGTATGTGTGTGTGTGTGTGTGTGTGTGAAGGTGTGCATACAGACATGTATATAATGGTAATAATGGTAATAAGCAGCATACATCCATTACCTACTTCTCCTAAAATTCTGAATTCAAAACACTTCAAAGTATTTTCTATTTGCTTAAATCTACACAAACCTCCCCTGTATTCATTTTCTTTCATTCTTCAGTTAATATTGCTGATAGTTTTTCTAGACAAACCAATAAAGTAACAACAAAATACCTCAGAACAGAAGAGAAAGTCTCCCCACTCCCTTTACTTCTTGATAAGCTTTAAATTTTCTACCTACAAAAGAAGCCTTAGCCCTGTCTGGTGACCCATGGCCGTATTCTCAGCATTTGGGAGACTAGGGCAGGAGGAGTGTTATGAGTTCAAGGCCAGTCTGGGCTTTAGAGCAAGACCCTGGCTCAAAAAAATTAAGTCAATATCTCTTTTAACGGTTGCTAACTTTTCAGTCTAATATCCCCCCTAGGTTTTCATCAAAAGAGTTTTTACTTTCTATGAACCTTCTAAATCATCTTTTATACATCATTCAAATCTCTTCCATATTCTTCCTGGAACACAGACAGTCATCCCAATACAACCTCCTGGAACTGTTCAGAACATACTATGTATTTTCATAGTCTCCTTTGGATAGAGATATAAATTAGATTCTGAATTCAAGGAAGGGTTTATATTAAGCAATTAATTCAGTTTTATTCAACATATTTTGTGTAATCAAGCTTGACTTTCATAGAAGTAATTGGTATCAGCTTACACTTTTTTCCCTCTGTTCCAGTTATTTCTACATTCTTTCTAAAATTGGAACTTCTTGTCTATACTGCAACTGGAAAATTTTCTAGTACTGCTGAATGTCTCAAAATTATTAGAAAAGAATCATCCATTAAATATAAAATTAAGAGTAAAGAGAATATTGTATCTTTCTATAACATCTAGAACAGTAGGTACACAATAAAGACTTGGCTATAATGAGCTGAAAGAAGGTTCAAAACTGAATTTTATTACAGGTCAGTCAATACATGTCAGGATGAGTTTTCACTACTATGGAGTGCTTTGGCAGCAGGTAACCAAAAACTAACCATTTGCAACTATTCAAGGCTATTGTCAAATCATACACAAGCACAAAAGGCATTCTAAATTACATTCTAAGGCTTCATCTAGGGTAGTACTCATCAAACAAAAGACTAGAATCTATTAGTGGGCCTAAATTTATGGAGTCTAGACCAACAAAGAAGAAAGGTGGGAAGGAAAGAGAGTAAACAATAGAGAATGCCTGAGTATCACAGACAGTAAGGGCCACTACCTTCTGATCTTGGCTTCCTTTCCTATGTACACCCAGAAAGCAAGATGAAATGTATTTCACAGGGAAAGTTAAAAACATTGTTCTGGAAGGCAGATAGGAAAGGATAAAGCAATGGTACTTATAAATGCCAAATTGGTTTGAATCTTGAGAATCAAGACTAACAAGTTCTAATGACTAGAAGAGAAAGATTTTGGGAACTTCGACACACTTGGGAAACTCAGACATCTCTTGTGAGAAATTGAGCAACACCTTCTCCCTTTATAGTAGATGGGTTAATACCCTGCACAGCTCTGGGATGTCACCACTGATGTTCTTATTCCTTTAAGCTTCCAAAGAAAGCAGAGATCAGCCTTTATTTTCCTCTGCTCTTAGGCAAACTCAAAGCTATTAAGACATAGCAGCTCTTGAAAGGTAATTATTGGTCCAAGGATAACTACCTCAGAAAACACTAACTGTAGGCTATCGTAAAATCTAAACCCACTATATACTTATACACAATTTAAAGTTCAAATGAGACTTTGACATCTTGAAAGGTAACACGCAGCTGTAATAGTTACATATCATTCCCAGATCACTCAAAAATAAAAGGTCATGTGAAATCTAACCACCGAACAACGATTTTTAAAAGGTCTATGAACTATTTCAGAGGTTCATGGTACAGTTAATAGACAAGAGTAACTGAATAATTAGTATTGGAATTTCCTGAAAACCAGCTAATAAAACCTAACCTGTTAAGAGTAATTCTGAGTATTCAGTTGTTTTACATTGTTTTCTAATTATATCTGCGAGTGCATGACATTTGAGTGCAGATGTGCAAGTGCCACAGCACACATGTAGAGATCAAAGGAGTTGGTTCTCTCCCTCTACCTCTACGTGGGTTCCAGGGATTGAATCAAGTCACCAGGCTATGTAGCAAGTATCTTTATGCACCCACAGGCACGCGCGCGCGCGCACACACACACACACACACACACACACACACACGCTCAGCTGTACAGAGAATTTCCCCAACTGCAGGGTAAAGGCCAGTCATTTCACTGGCCTTTTACTTAGTTTTGAAGCCAGTTAAAAAGAAATTCTTGTATCTCAGTACTGAGGAAGCAGAGGCAGGCAGATCTGAGACTGAAGCCAGCCTGGGGTCTATATAGTGAGTTCCAGAGAACCTGTCCAAAAAAAAAACTTTGTATATGTTTGTATATATGTAGGTGTGTGTAAAGGTCAGAGGGCGGCCTCAATTTTGCTCATCAGGTCTATCTTTACCTTAAGACAGGGTCTCTCACTGGTCTGGAGATTGGCAAGTAGACTAGGCTGGTTGGCCAGCCCCATCTACCTGCATCTTCTTCTTCCCCAGTGTTAAGATTACAAATGTTTACGCCCTGCGCAACTTTTTATACGGGCACTGGGGCTGGAATTCATGTCTTTAAGCTCTTTTTCAACGGAGTCATCCTTCCAGCCACCAAATTATTTTCTTTAAAAAATTACTCAAATTCATTTGCATAAATTACAGCTAATATTGGTTCTTAATAGGCTATGGCTCTTCGGAGTATAATTACTATGCATCACAACTGTGACACAGTTCACTCACCCATACCTTGCTGTTCCTATGCAAGTCTCCTAAGTATTGTTACAGGTTTTTTTTTTACTAATATAAACTCACATCTAGATGAGAAGACAAATATGTTCACATACATGCACATGTACACACACACACCACACACACACACACATTCAGCTGTACAGAGAATTTCCCCAACTGCAGGGTAAAGGCTTTTTTGAAAAATGTCTGTCAATATAGTTTAATATTCTCAGTTCACTGCCTATTTTCTTAGACTTTGAAACTTGTGTGGATTCAGACATGAACGTTTGGCATAATCACCTGTTAGGTTTATAAATGTAGTCCCACAACATTAGGGAAAGGAGTTTCTGTCTTTGACTACTAACACCTCCTCACTGAACACACACACTCAAAAGATAAACCTTTGAGAAGCACCATCAGAAAGTCACTTTATTTATACCAAAGAATAGACCAAGACAAATATGGGTTTACACACTTTTATCCCTAAAGGCAAAAGATTTTTAGTTCAAACCCTAATGGCATGGGTTTTACTAGCGGCTTTTTATTTATCTAGTCTGATCAGACATCACAGAAATTCAATTCTGATTGTAGTGCAAAACATATAAAACTGGACATTCTTAATCACCCTAGATTAAAGACTCTTCTCACTTTTCTCTTTTTCCTGGGCCATCACACCAAACCTGGAGCAGAACTACACTCACCTCCAGGCTAGAAGAAACAACATAATAGCTTATTGATCTCTGGTGTAGACCCAAACCCACAAGTCATCAGCCAAGCAGGGTTCACAGCCACTTGATGCCACTAACAATTAAAAGTCGTGGGCTGGGTTTTCTGGTCCCACACAAGGACAACATTGGCAATTACTACATCAAATGTGGACGAAATCACCCCCCTCCCCAGAACAAAAACAATGTATTACTCAGATAAGTGGGCAACACATCCTGAGCTACACTGAAAAGATTACTATTTCTTGGCTGTCAGTAAACGCCAATTTAGGTCCATTATATTTTTCAAGTAGCATGAATTCTCAGGGCACTTCCACAGGTAAATGTTTTTAAAAGAGATGATCCCCGCTGGGGAAAGGCATGTTGACAGCACTCTAGCTCCAAGCACCACCACCATTATACTATTGAATCAGTCAGTATATGTGGCAAATGACTTAGGTTTTAATCGGTAAAATTTACCAAAGAATGGAAACTTCTAATTGTTTTCTTCTGGATATATCAAAGAAATACTAGAAATTGGAAAGATGAACTGGGTTTTCTGAAATATCTATTGAAGGAGTTCACTGATGAACTAAGAATGAAGTCAGAGGCGAAGCTCAGGTCTCAAGTGATGAATATGCCTTCTAATTAATTCCACTTAGCTCTAGTTCTGATCCAAACTCGATACAAAGCACAGTCCTGACACAGCCGTCAACCCTCACGTAACCTGAAAGGAATATCCCTAACCAGATCCACAGACTGGAATGAGGCAACTGACAACAGCAGTGGGAGGACATGGATGAAATGACAACTACACTCGGAGTCAAGGCAGACGTGTACGCCCCAAGAAAGACTGAGGTGGGGCTGGAAACTATTTTCTGGCCTCCTCCCGCGTGCAGCTACTGGGGAACAGCAAGATTCTACACGCCCGGGACCCACAGAGCCTGGGGGCAGTGAGGTGGAGGGGTGGGAAGAAAGCAGCCAGCGAGGTGCTTTTTCAGGCAGTGGGGACCAAGGGAGATGAGCGCGATGGCGATTTCACTGAGAACTTCCAGACTCGGAAGGGTCCGAGGGTGGCAGGACCGTCCCGCAGGCGACCTCCCCTTTCTCAGTTCCACGGTCACACATCTTTGTGCGTGAGGGCTGTGCACCGGGCAGCGAGTGCGGGAGAACGGGCCGCTGTGGCCCTGGCGCCCGGCCCGGGAAGTCTGCCCGCACGCCAGGAGGATCCAGACCCGGACCCCGAGTCTTGTCCCACGCCCCAGGGGCGGATGAACCTCAGCACCCCGGCGTAGGGACAGCCCTCCCGCCGCATCCCCGCGCGCCGGTCTTTGTCCCGCCAGCGGCCGGGGTCCCGCACCCCACCCCCCGCCCCGGTCTCCTAGGCAAAGCGGGTCCGGGAGGCCTGGTGGACCCCCGGGGTAGCCCCAGCTTTGTTCCGTCAGCGGGACACGGGGAGCGGGACACTCACCGAACACCCCGGCGAGGAAAAGCAAGAGCCACGCCGACCCCCGCCGCGGACACTCTTTTGTGCTCCAGCAACGGGCCATAACCACGGCAGATGGAGGGAGCTGGGGATGGAGGAGGAGGAGCTGGGGCCAGACGCCGCCGCCGAGCCCCCGGCTGCTCCCTGCGCGCTCCGCGGCGGCGGAGGGGGAGGGGCGGGGCCGCCCGCGCGCGCTCCCTCCCGGCGGCTCGGCCTCCGCCGCACCAGCCCCACGCGGGGTGGGTTTCCCGGGGGACAGAGACACGCGGCGTGCGTGCCGGCGCGAGGGGACCGGGGTGGCGAACGCGGGGCTCCGGCCTCGCGCCGTACAGGCGAGCCGGCGCCGCCACCCGCCAGACGGAACGCGAGCCGGCAGCCGCGCTCATCTGTGCGATCGGCAATCCCCTGCCGGCCTGCCTTGGTTCCCGCCCCGCGCTCCGCTGGACTCTGCGAGGCTCAGGGAACGACTGGAGCAGGAGGAACGAGACAGTGCCAATCGATGGGCGAGCGCGCGAACACCGGCCGCTGGATTCCCCGGGGCTGGGGGGTTCTAGCAGAGATGCTCCGCTGTCCCGGGTCTCGGTGCGGGACCGACCTAGGGGAGAGAAGTTCAGGCCCCCACGCGCGGAAGGAAAGTGGGTTGTTGGAGGCTGAGAACTTGGAAGTTCCCCCCTCCCCCGTCATCCCGCCTGCTCCACTTGGGATCGGTGGCTGGATTTGGGGCTGAGCTCGAGTTCGGTGCACCCACAGGGCTGCCGTTGGGTGGTGGGTCCACGTGGGCAGCCTGGTGTGGACCCTGTGCTGAAGGTGCTGGGAGTAAGTCCTGTCAGGCTGGAAGGTTCTGCGTTTCTATTCTGGCTGGGAAGCCTCGTGGGTGGAGGTGGGGGGCGTCTGTTTGACCCCGGCGGGTTGGTGGGCGGAGTGGGAGTGGTCCGCTGGGCACCAATGCGGGGTTGCGGGACCCCGGGGTTGGGGAGTACGAAGAGGGATCTCTTCCACTTCCCCACGCCTCTTCCCGGCTCCCAACAAGTATGACCCCTTCTTTCCTTAGGTCTCCAGAATACACCTCTAAATATGTCTGTAGTGACACTGTCACACCAGATCTTCGGCCTCCTGCTTTTAAAGTGTTTTGTCTACAAGGTCCTCTCTTATGGTAATTCACTGAAGTCCCGCATTGCCCCCAGCTATCCTGTTGACATAGCAATCTCTTCAATCCCTAACAACCCTGTGAGATAAATATTATTATCTGTATTTTAGATAAGTTAATGAGACTTGGAGAGGTTTAATAATCCAAAACAAGCCAGCAAGTAAATCGTTTGCAGCCGTTTTTGTTTTTGTTTTTCCTATTTCCAAGTAGACTCTTCCGCTGTACCACAGGAAACTTGAGCACAATGCTTAATGCTTAGTAATAAATACTAAATTTTAACAAATGACTAGTTTAAGGAGTAGTTAGGCTTTTCCTGCGTCTCTTGCTTATTTGGCTCCCTTACTATCCCTTCCCAAAATTGTATTACAGAAGATAAAAACTTTATTGACAAGAAATACAAAATTTAACAATTGGGGCTGGAGAGGCTCAGCAATTAAGAGCACTGGATGCTTTTGCAGAGGACTTAGGTTGGGTTCCCAGTATTCACATGGTGGCTAACAACCGTCTAAATTCCAGTTCCGGGCGCTCCAATGCCCTCTTCAGGGCACATAAATGCATGAGACAGGTGCACTCATACACATGCAAACAATACACATGTACACATAAAATATAATAAAAAATTAACGAGAAATGTTTTATAAGCTTGGATGAGAAACAAAAATCCTGAACTCTGAAATGTGTTCCATTCACAGTAGAGAAAGCAGCATTTGGTGTTCTTGATTCAACAATCTGCAGATGTCGCTCCCTGTTTTAGCTCCATTTGCTTGTTTCTTCAGATCTTTCTGTTAATTGTACTGCCATAACAGCTGTGTTGAGGTCAGGCCCCACTCCAATAGACAAAGTAGATTGGTCTTCATCCCCATCACTTTTAGTACCATTCAAGGAACTCTGTCCTAAGAGAAGATACGCAGTGCCTGTATAAGACCCTGATTATCCTTTCAGCCCCACCCCTCCACCCACCCTTGCTCAGTGTCTTAGGCTTGTCAAGTTATCAAGCTTTTTGGTATCTAAGCCCTTGTATCATCCTTAAAATTTAATGAGGACTTCAAGGAGCTTGATGTGGATCATATCTATTGATACTGCTATTTAGAAATTAAAATTTTTTAATTTTTAATTTTAAAAATTACATTATTTTCAGAATCAAATAGAAAAGTGGCTTGGTTTCTAATTTTGACAATCTCCTCAGTGTCTGGCTAAAAACAACTGGATGCTCATCTGCTTCTGCATCCAATCCGTTGTAGTATGTTGTTTCCTTTGAAGTAGATTGGCAAAGGCTCTCATGTACCTCCTTGAAATAATCTCAAGGACATACCCCACCAAATACAGGCTGAGACTCTCCAGTCTGAACATCTGAAGTGCTCGAAAGCATTGAGCACTGCAACTCAACAAGCACACACAACGGAACTTGTAAAACTTTAGCAATCATTGCCCTAGGTGTCTATTTTAGCACATTCAATGAAATTTGTTTCTCATTGGAAAGATCCAGTTAGTCAATCTATGGACATGTCTCATGAGCATTTTTATTTATACAAAATAATTCTAGGAGACTAAGAGATGTTAAGATGTTAACAGAGCAGGTACTCAATCAGGCACAGATTAATCACCTTTTATGTCATCCAGCCTATTTTCCTGGCTCTCTAGACTGTAGGTCAAATAAATATTATGAAGAACACTTTGAAATCCACTAAAATAGTGGCTGTAAGTGGTTTGTACTGGTAACCATTCCACTGCAGTTGGACTACTGATCATGCTTTGACAGTGCTCAGATTTGCATCGAAAAGCTTAGATATGGGATCCATTTTGTTCTTAATCTGGGTCTTCTGTGCCCACATAAGTAGGCTTCATGTGATCTTTTATGCCTTCTAAATTGTTTGAAAGTTTTGTGTTCATGTGGTTTTTATAGGGAGATTATTTTCATGGATTCTTAACTGTCAACCGTTAAGGTTTTAAGAAAAATGTATTAGGGCAACTGGTTTTTTCCAAGTGAGTCTCAGACTTCTCAAGAATATAGAGTTGGGAATGGAGAAGTGTGTGGACTGCTTCTTTTTCCCTTAATGTATTTTTGAAAGACTACAGTGTTCACCTTTATGGGACCATGTCCTTAAACAATAAAAATCCTCTTTGATTTTGCAAGCTCCCTTTCTCCTTGTTTATCATCACACATGGGTTAATTTGTACTCTTGTCACTGATAAAAATTCATCTCAACTCACTGTAGACCAGACTTTATTTGGTAACATTTGAGAATCTCATAAAAACTGAGGTAAGTCTGGGAATTTAAATCTACCACTCCGAGCATGATCTTTTATTGGAAAGAAAATTGATGATGGTAGATTTTCTGCATGGCACACTGCCAAGCAAAAATAAATCTTCCAGCGCCCCTCAAAGGATTATTATTTTTTAAAAGGAAAAAAGAAACTTGAATAATACATATAAATAACTTAAAAGGATAACTTTTAAGGATTGCAGTTAAATGATATCTCTTCCTAAGCAAATTATAATTTTCATTGGTGTTAAATAATATAGGGTAGCAAATGAAAGCCATCAATCTAGGAAATTTGGATTCTAGTTTCCTAGCATAATTTACTGTGATTATTATGTTCTGTGCTCTAACAGCCTACCATTGTACCAACTAGTCAAAGCATAATACTGATTCCACATTAAGTATTCCAAATTCATGTAGGTTGAGTTTTGTCCCCATAATCTCAATTTATATGTAAAATCAGACCATGGAACCCAGATGAATTTATAATCTCAGTAGAAATTTTCTTTTGTAGTTATGAAATTATTGCCCCTGTCAAGAAAATAAAGATTAACTATAGCATTGTTTGTTAGAAATACTTTGAGGCTTTTTATTGTTTAACTACAAGATTCCAAATGTGTGTCTTCCCTCAGCACTGAATCTGGCACTATAATGTTAAACTAATGACTTTATAGAGAAATATTGCTAATTTCAGGCACATATAACTATCTGTGTTCTATATAAATCAAAAGAATTTTTAAAGTTCTCAGTGAATTTAACAAACACGGTATGTTGTAGTGGATGAAGACAGATCTGAGGAGTTTAACGGCTGAGTTTGATCTAGGTGCTTAGCTTTGGTTAAAGAACCCAACTTCTTGTATTTTATATTTTCTCCTATACAATGGGATTGAAATGCAGCCTCTTTGATTACATGCCTCCAGTGAAATAATAGCAGTTACTAATACATATTGAATACCTATGGTATGCTGTTCCTTTAATCTTCAAACAATCCTCTGATGTCAATACTATTGTCCCAATGTTCAAATGAACAGACGGGCAGCGAGGTTCAGTAATTTCATTGAGATGACACAGATGGTAAACGGTGGGCATTTAAATTTAGGCAGTCTGACTCCAGAGCCTCCACATGTAATCAATCTGCCATGTTGTATGTGAAGCTGGGCACTTAGTAGGCAGTAAATGGCGGCTACTGTTATTAAACATAAATGACATAATCAAAGTAGTCATTATGTAATATCATGCACTTTAAAATAGAATGAAATCTACACAATTATTTTCTACCTTTCATTTCCTCAAGGTAATCAATGTTACCTTGAGCTCTGTTTAGCTGCAATAGACATCTGCCTTTTGAGATTTATTTTGAAATGGAAAAGTCATTTAAGTTTTTATTTCCTTAAAATTCGGAAAAAAGCAAGAATCAATCAGATGAAGCATATTTTTTATTCTGCTTGTACTAATTTTTTCCTAGTGACCTTGCAAGTCATTATTTATAGTTTTCTTTGAAGATCGTAGACTCCTAGGTTGCCTATTGCCCTAATCTTCAAAAAAGATCTATGACAGATATTTCTGAACTCAAAAGAATGTATCAAATCATACAAAACTGCTCAGTTAGAAGGCCATGAAAACAGAGGTCATTTCTACTAGAGAATAGATTACTCCAGCCTCATCATGAAAAGAATATTCTCCTTGGAAATACCCAGGCAGGTTTGCATTTTGATTATGCACCAGCTGTGTTGGAAAAGAACAGTCTAAGCCTTTGGATTCCTATAGTCTGCCAGCCTCACTCACGCAGCAGGGAATAGGAAAGGAATTGTGTCAGAAGCATCTCAACATGAAAATTTTATTCTTATATTCAGTAAAATGAATTAAATAAGTGGAAGAGTGAGTTAAGCACTTTAGAGCATTAGGTCATGCTAGTCACCACAACTTTTTTTCCATGTTGTTACTAACTGCTGAAATCCAAACACTACTGAGATGATAGGTCCAATTTATAAACTCATAGATACAAACTTGCATAAAATACATTTTTTCCCTTCAAGTGTGTGATTTAAGACAATCAATGGTAATTAGTAGGTAGAGACCTAAGAGGCTTCATTAGCTGGCTTGTGACTAGAAGAGAAGGGCAAAATCCCAAGACAGTTAGCTGTGCTGACAGTCATGCGGGATTAGAATCCCAACAGCTCTGACCTGTTCTCAGTGACAAGAGCTTATAGGAATGAGGCTCCTGGGGACATTTTCCCTTTTTTCGTAGCTCAGGCAGAGAGCTAGGCTGCCTACCTCGCTTGCTCCTGTCCAGTCTTCCTATACAGTGGGTGATAGCTTTAAAGACACTCTTCTTAAATGACGATTCATCCTCCTCAGGATGCTTAATGAGTTCCCGAAGAGCCTCCTTCTAGTACAGGCTGCAGGCTTGTACTTATACTTCATGGGTATCCCTTGTTAACCCCAGCAAAGGTAGTGCTAAGAATTGAGGGCTAGCTTTCTCTCTAAACGCAGAGCAGAATTCTGCACTCATGAATCCTACAGCCTATAGCCCGATGCTTTCCCTGAGAATAGAATTGGTATTTTCAGATTCTCTCATCTTCAAATTCAGGAAAAAAGATAAGAAAGGAGAGAGAGTTCTGGTAGACAGGGATATTTATGTGTTGTGTTCACTACTGAATTCTTCACATCTAGGTGAGGATCTGTCACCAAGTAGATGGTCAGGAAACATTTGTGGAGCAATGAATAAAGGATGTCAGGGATGAAATATTTCCCTGGGGAAATGAGAAACAAAGCTCTCGGACAAGACAAATACAAAGGAGTATGAGAGGGAGAGAAGGATGAGCCCTTCACACTTGCTCTTAGGAAGAGCCAATAAATTTCAGTGTAGGACAAAGTCTACATAGTCCTCTATTCAATATAATGCTTAAAGAAGTTTTTAAAAAAACTATCCTGGTATTGAAGCCATAGTTTTCTACAATTTTATTATCAATATTTTGAGCTATACTAGGTACAATGGGCTTTTATAGTCTCCATTAGACATAATATATGTTAGTTATGCACCATTTTATTGGCTGTTAAAATATGACCCTTGTTCTCTAACCCAAAAGAAATCCTTGAAAAGAAGACTTTCAAAGCATCCTTCTTCAGTAATCAGTGAACTCACACCTTGTTTCTCTGTGTAGAACAATTCCCATTCTGTGGTCTAGAAAGTTAAGCTATTTTTTGTATCAGTTAAGAGTGTAATGAAATTAGTGACCAGAATGAAGCAGGGTCCAAGAGCAGAGAAGGCATCCCAGATGGGCAGACCTCTGCAGACACATTCAAGATATACTCAGTATATGACAAATATTTGAACCAATACACAGAACACTTTCCAACTTGAAAGCATTAAGCAAACTATCTTTACTATTCATTTTCCATTATCAATATTCTCTTCTCTCCATGAATATGTAGTTACTAAGGTTGATTATTCAGCAAAATAAAACCAGTTCTCTAGAGATTAACCAGAGTATTGTTGATGCTCTATTTTGGAATATGAACACAGGTTAAGAGTTGTAAACACTGTAACAGTAAAGACATTACCTGCTATGATCATGTAGCAGTAGAAGTCCTATTATGTCAGGTGAATTACTGTGAATACAAAGAAGCTTATAGTCAAATGAAGAACTGTATCAATAAATATGCACAACACTCATTCACACAACAAATATTTATTCATTGCCTGCTATGTGGGAGTCATTGCTCCAGTAATTACTCAGTGAACACACATGGTGAATGCCATGGGGATATATATAAGTATCACACACTGGAACCACTCGGAAGAACTAGAAAAGGCCTCTGTATTGGTTAATCTTGGTAACAGAGTTGGGAAGAGGGAACCTCTTGAGGCACTGTCTGCATCAGATTTAGCCTGTGGGTATGTATGTGGGGGCATTTTCTTGATTGCTAATTGATGTAGAAGGGCTCAACCCACTGTGGGTGGTGCCATCCCTGAGCATGTGGCCTTGGGCTGTATGAAAAATGTAGTTGAACTTGAGCTTCTGGAAACAAGTCAGCAATCAGCTGTCCTCCATGGTTTCTGTTTCAGTTCCTGCCTTGAGATCCTGCTCTGGTTTGTCTTGGTAATGGACTGTAATCTGTAAGTTGAAATAAACTTTTTCTTCCCCAAGTTGGTTTTGGTCCATGTTTTATCACAGCAACAGAAAACAAACTACTAGAGCCTCATAGAGTAAAAGTGTTCTTTGAGAAATGAGTGCTGAATGGGAGCTTGCCACTCTAGCTGGGGAGATGTACAGAAAATGCAAAAGCATTCCAATCCCAGGAGTATCAAATGGAAGTACAAAAAGGGAAGAGAATTCAGAGAAAGAAAGTGGTTCGGTTCTGAGGATTCAAAGGTCAAAAGGTCACAAATGACCGAAGCATAGAGATAAAGAGTTTGCAGAATGCTGCTCCTTAGACAGGACTTGTATATTAAAATTCACCCACCCAGGGCTCAATCTTTCTGCATAAGAGGGGCAGAAAGATTGTAAGAGCCAGGGAGGAGGTATATGGTTATATGGAAATAGAGTCCTACAAGTTCTTAGGACCTTGCTCAAATGAACTTACAGCAATGATGTCAGCATGCACAAGACCCATGCAAACTCAAGCAGACAAAACCCAGCACAGACCTGGGGAACTGGACAACAGACCCCCAATCTTAAATGAAGAAATATTGGCAACTGATTACTGCAGGGTGAGGAAGAGCTGGTCCTCCTAAAGTGAGGGACTCTAGATAGGCTGACTAGACTTCAGTAGATGAACTTGCACTGAGGAATGTCTGGGGGCACTAACTTGATACAATAAGCCTTAACACAAATGACAGAGTGTATGAATTCCAGTTGGGGGCGCACTATAGGAAGGTGCTAGTGAGAAAGGGAATATAAAGGTGATTAAGAATGATGAAGATGCTCCATATGAAATACACACAAAAAAATCAATAAAAAGTGTAAAAAAAAAAAACCAGAAAGGTGTGTATGTACTGATGTATAATCCGAAATTACATCAAAAAAGTTATAACTGACAAGCCCCTGATTGTTGTTTCCTTTTGTATCTTGTGACTGGGATCCTTGCAAGACTGTTGAACAAAGGAGTCTCTGTCTATGTTAGAGACTGAAAGAATAATAAAGGAAGAAGAAAGGAAGGAAGGAAGAAAGGAAGGAAGGAAGGAAGGAAGGAAGAAAGGAAGGAAGGAAGGAAGGAAGGAAGGACCTATAAGTGCAAGAGGGAAGAGAAAGGGAATTCAGGAGAGGACCAGGGACGGCAAGAGAAGATGTTACGGAGGCATAATCTACACGTGTATGGAAATGACATAGAGAAACCCATTATGTTTGCCACTAACATGAATTCATAATAAAAATTTGAAACAGTATTAAAGATACAATCCAGAGCCCTAGATTTCAAGGCTGAGCAAAAGGAAAGTTGTGTTTTTACCCTCCACTCTGAGGGGAACACAGGAGAGAGTAGAGGTGGAGAAAAGAGGCAGCACTGAGTGCACCAGCATTCAAGCCGGCTACTGGTGAGTGGGTGTGGTCCTTGTACTGTACATTGCAGAGGAGCAAAGTTGGCTTACAGTACAAAGATTCTGACAGTGCTGGTGGCATCTACAGGGCATGGATTTTTCCCTGAAAAGACTGCGTTCAGGGGCAAGAGGTGGAATGGAAATAGAAGCCAATGAAAAAAGAATGAGGAATGGCCAGCCAGGGAGTAAGAAGAAAAGAAGCAGAAAATCCCAGAACACAGAAACCAAGCAAAGAGCATTTTAAGAGACAATGAGAGTAAGTCACTGTCGTAGAGCTCAAGTAATAAAGGTGAAGATCTGAAGAATCAACAGTCATGACAAGAAAATCTATGTGTGTATCTGAAGGCTACTGCAACTATCTGCTTGGCCTTTCATTCAGATCAAAGCAGAATTCTGGGTAATTTATATATACATATATATATTTTAATTTTGTCACATTTTCTCTCCCATTCTCCCTTTTCCCTCACATGTGATAACATTATCTATTTTGAATTAAACTTTTGTATTTCTAAGTTTCTGGACAGGGCATTGACATATATAAACCTTGTCCCCCCGTCCCTGTGGTTCCTTTTTTACTCCCCTCCCAGTCTCATTCTCTTCCTCTGACATCAGCCTCCTGACATTCATGTTTCTCTCATCTTCAACTTTTCTCCATCAGCAATAATGCTCAGGGGAAAGAATTTTAGAAGTGAATACACTTTGGAACCAAATATTGTCTTCTTGTCAAATACTTATTAATGAACAGGTGGTCAGTAAAAGATTGACGGTGGGATTTTGGCTAGTGCAGAAGAACTTTAGGATTGGGGATGTTTTCCCACTCTCTCGCTAAGTTGATTTCTTACCATGAGGTGTTCCTTGCTTGAGGTAGAAGATAAGTCGATGTAAGAATGTCAGATTTTCTTCCTCCTATAACCACACTAAACCTTTAGAAGACTTAAAGGTCACAACATGTATTATATTGATAATGTTCTTTTTGGAAATTATATTTTTGGCTGATAGTATTTCAATGTACTTAGTTGCTAACATAATAGCTAAAGAACACATATCCTTTATCTTGTTTAATGCCAATTTCTCTGTCACTACTTTGCTTGGAGCTATTGGAGTAACTTCAAATGTGATTCAGGACAGACAAGTTCAACCCTCAGAGGCCATATATATCCATGTCTACTGAATCAGCTGTTTCCTATTAAATTTCTTAAGCAATATTAATGACTGACTTCTGTGCAGCCAAGTGGTTTGATCATGCCTTTTATTTAATTCAGCTTAGGAAAAGGAAAACAATCTCATTAATCATTGTTTTAAGATCCAGTTTATGCATGCAGTATAGATACATTCTTTCCTAAAACAGTCTCTGTTGAAGTTCTCTGATTAAAAATGAAAAACTGCTTTTTAACTGAAAAAAAATTTGTTACTAGCTTTTGTTTTAAAAGCTGAAGTAGAAGACACGAGAATTTGCCTATTCTGATATGCAATGTAAAACTATATTAATTTTTGTTCAGTGTATCATTTATAATGTGTTATGCTTTATGAATGTGTTTTGTATCTTATGTAAATTAGTTATGCTTATAATCCTCTATTTACATATAAGCCTCAGGGAGCAAGGTTTCTAATAAATGCATTGTGAAAAAGATTCTTTTATTAAAAGAGAGAAGGAACTCTTACAGCCCAAAGATATGCTAACCAGCAAAGGCCCATGACTCTCTAGAGGCCCGATTGGGGCTTGGTTAGAAAGCTCAGTGACAAGCTCCTGAGGGACAGGAAGCAATTGCTTAGCAATGTTCTTCATTTAAGTTTGATTTGTATTATGTAATAAATGTAGAAGAAAAATCTTTAGAACATTCCTTAAACGATCTGACTAGAAAAATTAGGTGAGCTGATAATAACTATGGTATTTAAAGAAAAGTACTCTCCAAGAAATAGGAGCAGTACTCTAAAGGTACCATGAAAAATTCATCACCAGAAAAGAGAGTCAGGCACAGAAATGCTGGAGTAGAAATAATCTACTCTGGAGCTGGTATGATTTTATTTTCTCTGAGGTGCTGTCAAGGTCCATTAAGTAGAAGAGGCATTTATAGAATCATAAGACTGTCAGAGCTGAAAGGGTCATTTCCAGTCCAACCTCCTAATTCTACAAGGGAGAAAATCCAGGCCCACTGCTGTAGTCTAATAGTACTTTGTGAATTCTGTTGCAGGACAGGTATTCTAGGAGAAATGGGCACCTAGAACTAGACTTAGATACCAGAGTGGAAATAGTGAAGTTTGCACAGCCTCATGGGAAGAATGTAATGGATGAAGGGCAAGGGGGTAAGGGCAACCCAACAGAGGTACAGATGGCATATCATTGTCAGCAGCAGGCCAGTGACCTGGGCCAAACCAGGTAGGTAGTGAACCCTGAGGGGTAACAGGAGCTTCATTTACTTTTCTTCCCTCCAGACACAGACTGTTTTGTCTCTGAAAAGAAGGGAAATCCAATAAGAGCCACACAGGGCTCCAATCCCAGAAAGACTGAGATGCTCATTAAGTACAAAATTATTAATATGGAGCTAGAATGGATATTCCAAGTAGATATGGTAGCTTTAGAGGAAAAGACACCCCTGAAGCCCAGAACAAGGTCAGAGCTGATAGAAGCTAAGGAAACAAGTTATGTGTTCTGACACATCTGAATGGAAGGGTTTTTCTGAGCAACTCCAGTATGTGGAAATTTATGGTTTTAGCTATGAAGAGCTAAAAATGAAAATACTCAGTCACTTCTATCCTAGACTCAGTTTTATTTGAAACACTTTTGTGCATTATCAAGTAATTTTTCTCATTTAACAGATGTCTGAGTCTAGTTGAGATGCTATAATAAAAATGTTACAGATTGGCCGGTTTATAAACAATTTATTCCTAATAGTTAGGGAGGCTAAGATGTCAGATTCAAAGACAGCCATCTAACCTCTTATCATGGAAGGGTACAGGGGTGATCTCTGGAGTTCCTTTTATAAGGGCACTAATTCTTCATGATAAAATTACCTCCAGTATTAGTTCTTTTCTCATTTCTGCAACAAAATATCTGATAAAAAACAACTTAAGGAAGGAGGAGTTTGTTTTGACTCGCAGTTTGAGGGTACAGTCCATCATGATGGGGAAGTTGCTGTAGTGTGAACATGAGACAGTTCATCACATTGCATCCACAGTCAAGAAGCAGAGGGAGATGAACGTGGTGCTCATCTTGATTTATCCTTTTTAATTCAGCCTGCGATGCCAGCCTATGCAATGGTGTGGCCCACAGTTAGGATGGATCGTCCCACCTTAGTTAATCTAATCTAGAACTCTCAAAGACATTCCCAGAAGTTTGTCTCCTAGGTGATTCTAGATCCTGTCAAGCTGTCAATCAAAATTAACCATCATACCTCCCCAAAGCCCCACATTCTAAAGATCATCACATGAGCATTAGTAAAAATTTGAAGATATAGAAATATTTTATTCATAGCAATAGATGAATCTAATCTAAGGATTTTACCTTAACAATTCTTAAATATAGTATATTATCAACACAGGTATAGAGAAAGAAGTAGGAGAAAATTGCCCTTCCTTTCCACATTAGTGATACTAATATATTCATTAAATGAATTCATAAATTCCTATCAATTCCATGTATGAATTTAATAACAGATCTTTGAATTATGACTCTTGCTTTTATTTCCAGGAAGAGGATAAAAGTGAAGGACAGTGAAAATGTAATTGGAATATCATAGAAACTTTAAAATAAGTGCAGTAGTTTGGAAATTTGGGGATCAACATTAATTAGTTTAGCATGTAGTGAGACCCTACATAAAAAAAAATATTTGAAATGAAGACTGACATGATGCAATGACCAAGTTATAGTGCCTGCTTGCTTGAAGATCAGTGTAAATGCTATTGTGGTTATCTATATGATCAAACTTTAAAGTAGGAGACTATAAGTGAAGCAGATGACATTCCATAATATGAGTGACCCTTGGCCAACCAAGTGAAAGCCTTCAGGAAAAGGTTTACCGAAGAAGATATTCCCATTAAAGAAAACCTGCTTGAGTTTCCATCATTCTGTCTTATGTAAATTATAATCAAGACTGAAGAAGCAACTCTTGCCTAAATTTCCAAGATGCTAACTTGCCCTAAAAAACTCAGACTCGCTAAACCCCACAAAAGCAAGTGCAAGGAGATGATGCCTTAAAATAAATTTCTGTCATCTATTTTGTTTATCATCTAACCATCTTCTAACTAATCTATCATTTTATTGGTTCTAGGGGACCATAACCAATACAGATATCTTATTTTTATACCAACCACCAATCCAAAGCAGAACTATCTTTAGTATTTTAAATAGTTTGGTCTGGTAGGCCGGTAGCATTTGGATTTCCTTTGTGTTATCAGGAAACCAACATATCTCAGTACATTTTACTCTAGTTCCTTTTGCCAAAGCTTGATTAGTTTTGTTCAAATTTGAGTCACAATAAATCTTGCATCTCCTGAATTCCTGCCATTTTTCCTTTCAGAAGCTCTTCATGCCAAGTTTTAGTGGGGACATGTGGAAACAGCTAAGAGGTTATGGCAACTAGGAGAATCTGAGGATGTGAAGGACATTTTGACAAGCAGGATAGATCATCACAAATTACGCATTGCCAAACATTTTCTTTAAAAAAAAATCATGTCAAGCAATCGCTTTGTCATCAATTACAAAGCATTTAATTAAAATAGAAATTTAAAAATCTTTTCTACTCATATTTATGATTTCTTAAAAGCTGGATGCAATCTAAAAGGATCTCTAATCTAGCTTCTTATTTTACAAATAAGGTACAGAAAAATTAAATGATATTTTGTATACTGATTTATTCTCAGTCTGCTAACAGACTGAAGTTTTTTGAAATATGTCACGTCACACCTACTCAAAAATGGCCCAGGGTTTCCAAGCTCACTCTGATGGTTCTCACAAGTTACACAACAGCTGCTTGATCTGCACTAATTCCTTTGCTTCCTGATGAACACTTACCTTATTTTCAGCTATTATTCTCCTTGAATGTTTGTGTTCACATGTGTATGTTTACATGTGTAGCTAAAATTCCCTCTGGGAGGGGTAAATATCAACCCCACCCCCACAGTCCCTATGACAAACAGAGGCTTGATTTAGTCAAACTGCTGTTTGGGAAATCAGTGAGTTTATTGGGTTTACTTACTGAAATGTGTGTGTTCCACGTGAAAGGCTGCACTGGAAAGTCTTCCTTTAGGTATGGATGGTGGGACTTCCCCAACAGCTGCACAATATGGCAAGAGACCCTTCCCACCTCTTCCTCAGCTTATATACCCTCAGCCCCTTCCCCTTGTGCAACTAAAGCTGACGGGTTGGATGGGAGGTGTGACTGACTCTCCCTGCTCTTCCTTTCTTGTGGAGCATTACAGTCAACCAGCATTGCTGTGATGCTCCTAGGCAAGTGGGTGCAACCAAGCTTGGGAAGAAGGCATGTGTCCATAGTCTGCCTGTAAGAAGACAGTCCTAGACAACAATATGCAAGAAAGGAAGACATTAAGACTTTTGAGGAATTGATCTGTGCAGTTGTGGAGCTGGTAAGTTGACATCTGCAGGGCAGGCTGCCAGGCTGCAGACCAGGGAAGAGCTGCTATTCAGCTTAACACTTGGAAACCACGTTATGCTCACCTAGTTACCTTCTGGATCAGACCCATTCACATGAGTTCTGCAGAGAGGCTACCAGACTAGAGACCAGAGAAGAACTGACATTTCAGTTTATGTCTGAAATGGTGATCTAAAGACAGAGCTCCTCTTTTCCAGAGAGAGCTTCAGTCTTTGCTTTAAAGTCTTTCAACTGATCGGATGAGGTCTGCCTCTACTATGTTGAGTAACCTGCTATAACCAAGCCTACTGATTTAAATGTGAACCTTATCCAGTAGCTAAGATCACAGACACTCTAGCCATATATATATGAAATCAGCCCTGCACATCTATGATTCTGTATCTGTGAATTCGAGCAACTGTGGATTGAAAATATTTTTTAAAATTACATCTATACTTGATATACATATTTCATTGTTGATAGACTAATATTGTATAATAACTATTTCTAAAACATCTAATTGTATTAAGTTTTACAAGCAATCTAAAAATAATTTCTATAGGAGAAAACATATGGGAGGATGTGCTAGGTTACATGGAAGAATGCTGTTTTATAGAAGGTACTTGCTCATCTGCGGATTTTACTTTCTGTTGAATTCTGACACCAATTCCCTCAGATACCGAGGGACAGATATTAACTTCCTTAATAGTTAAAACACTCATTTCTTCTCATACCACATATAGTACACTAAGATGTATATTGCATACATTAGAACAAATACATTCTTTATGCTTATGTTTATTTGTCATTTGTGTATTTTACTTTTTAAGTTAGAAGCAGTTTCAGAAAAATTTCATGTGATAGTAAATACGGTTTTCTTTTTACTTTAGTTTTGTTCTCTCTCCTCTGTTTTTTAATTTTTTTTACTTTGTTTCTTTCTCTCTTCCCTCTCTCTCCCTCTGTATGTCAAAGGACAAATTGTGTGTGTGTGGGGGGGGAATCAAAATCAAGCCTTTGTCTGCTGAACCATCTCAACAGCCTAAATATTGGATTTCAATAACCACAGTAGTGGTAATGATGAAGAACTGTCTTCTCATGTAGCCATGAATAGCATTTAGACTGATCATAGGGCATTTCTAAAATGGGATTCTATGTCTACCAATTCCACTATGGTATGTGGGAGAGGATAGCTCATTATATAATCTCCATCCCAGTCTGACATGTTAAATAGGTCAAACAAGAAGTTTTCTTAGAAGAAAGAAATCTATATTTATTACACGGTTGTTATTTGCCAAGTCTACTAGCAGAAAATATAACCCCAAAGGCAAAGAACTTTCTGAAAATCCTGATGTCTTTATTAAAATACTTTGTTATGGTCATGTAGTTATCTATTCACTGTTGTTTTGTTATTTTTCCTATTTATCCAGAATATATTTTGTTCTTGCTTTTCTTGATAAAGTCTGAAATGGAAACTTCTCTGATTACTACTCCCTTGTAAATACACTGAGTAGCAATGCTTTTGGAGTGACTTTTGCCTTATACTAATAATAATCACCATGTATTTGATGCTCACTCTGATCTTTGCTGATTCTATTTTTAATATTGATAATTCTGACTTTAATAAAATTGAAATGATTAAGACTCAGAGAGACTGAGTAAATAATATGTCACAACCAATAAATGACAGCTCATAATTTGAACCCAAATTGTTAGATTCTGGGTCATTTCTTCTACAACATGCTAAATATGTCAGCTCATTTTATATTTTCAGTGGTAACAATAGATGACATTTTGGAAATGTGCTTGTTTTATACATATGATGTGTACTATCTCATTGAATTCTTAAGCAACCTTAGAAAACGGGTACTACTGGTAATTTATTTTGTAAAAGAGGCAAATGGAGACAGAGAGGTTTAGTAATGTGACAAAATTAAACAACCTGTGAGATTGGAAAGATAAAGGGGGTGTGTTGTGATTGATTCCCAATTTATAGACGAAGAAACAGATTCACAGAAATCAATGATTTGGTGATGTTTGCAAAGCAGCTGAGTGTCAAAGCTCAGTCTGACTAGTTTTCTGATTGAAATTTCATGGCTTTAAAAAAAGGAATATAAAATTATTTTTTAGTATAGATTTCTTATGACTCTTAAAGGATGTAAGAGATGTACAATAAGAACTCTAAGCATTTACAGCGCATAAAACTTAAATAAAATGAATGCAAGAAATACAGAAGCACATTAAGAACACTAAATAGTCATTTCACATCATGAAGGATTACTGTGGACCACTGAGAAACAGCAGTAAAAGACAATCCAACCAAGCATTAAGAAATCAGAAATTGGATTTCTCTTCAGAAACAAATGTCACTGGCAATTGTAAAGGTATTTTTAAAATCTGTGCCATCTTTTAAGTGTAACCCTTTAAGCTAACATCTTTCTTATTCCTTTTCCTTCATGTGTAATAGCCAAATCACTTTGGTCACTTTTTTCAACATTTTAAAATGCAAACAATCATGAGTTTATCAACAAAGTACTATAACTTTATAATCTAAAGCTTAAGGACCTAAAAGGGTTTACTTCTAAACTCTGAATTCCTCCAGACATTTTTTAAAGGAGTGAGTATAAATATTTACTACCAACAGTCACTGTCAGCAGTGTAAGATTTGTTTAGGCAGAACTTGACACCAGTCCCAATTATCTAGACGAAGAACCACTGTAACCAGTAGCCATGGCTTTGACTGGCAGAAACGCTACTTTCTCATTGCACACATCATATGGTACAGAAGAATTCAAGACAAAAGAGAAACAACAAAGAAATTAGTCTATGTTCTTACGGGAAATCAAATTTCAAACTTAAAACTGTATTATTTTTAAAAGGGAGCAAAATTGATCTGATAGTATACTAATGTAGGTATACATCTGAAGGAATCTGTGTTGCTAAATTTATACTGACTCAGTATACCATGGAGTACATTTTTAAGTTGGTGATTCTTCCATTTCTACATGGAATCAGTTGCTTAAAATTTAAAATACAGACATGACAGGAACAAGAGAAGTCATTCCTGTTGGTCTCGTCTAAGCTTCTTTAAAATACATGTCTATTTCTTTTGTGTCAGTGGCATCACATTTCAATTGTTTTGTTTCCTTGTGTACTTCTTATGAGACATAGATTTTTGTAAAGTAATTTATCCTGTAAATCTACCTCTTTTTTTTACTGCACACACTTATAAAATATATTTAATGTATCTTTTTGTGTATGTTTATAGGAGACAGAGTAGAGCTATTATTGCATTAGTGTGTTGGTGACAAAGCTTTTGAAAATGATCTATTTTGGGTAGTCAACAATTGGAGGAATAATAATATTTAGAGACTTCATCAAGCCTCTGATGAGATATTATATCCCAACTCTGAGAATGTAAAGAAAACTAGCATTGAAATTCTAATGGTTCTATATTGAGTGAAGAAAGAGAAGACTGTTACGGACATTAAAGAGATACAGACAGAAGAAGAGACACTTCCATCAAAAACAAAACAAAACTGAGTTACCAAAGAATGAGGTCCACACATAAAATCACAGAGGAATTATCTAGCTGTGGTAAAGGAAACGTGAACATACCAGAAAATTCTCTGTACAGAGAAAGACTCACAATGAAATTCCCTAAGAAAAAGTCATAATAGAAATCAATGAACATCTGGTAAAAATTTTCAAGAAAGCTGGTATAATGGAGTTGCTGAATAGAAAATATACACAGAGCTTCTTCAGGTGTGAAAACAAAATCTCATGGTTTAAAAAAGTGGCTGATGACCTTGTGGAGTCAATCATAAGACAATACTAGTATGAGTGGTAACCATAGTCAGCGTCAGGTGCCAAGTCAGGTGTTTTATATACCCATACACTGACCATCACCAATACTCCAAAGGTTCAGTGTGCTTCATTTAATCAGCACAAGCTTTGGGGGCTGTCAATCACAGTGGAATTCCTGCTGAGTCCATTATTGCCTGTCCTTGGAGATCATAGCTTCTGATATGTCCAGTCTCTGATTTATTTTCTCTGTCTCCACTTTTCAGTTTCTACTCAGTGCATTCCCTGTTGGCTAGTGGTAATCACTGATTTTAAAGAACCAGATCCAAGCCTGGGCTGTATCTGCAAGCAGTTCCTTATAAATCTTGATCTCTGATCTCTAGTTGTAGGAACCCTAGCTCAGCCTCTGTTCCTTTTATTCCTGGCAAATTTCAATTATGGTCCTCTTTTGCTTCTAAGATGTAGCCTGTGTTCTTTAGGAATGAACTCTGAGAAAGAATTGAAGATAAGAATAAGACATAGACCATACTCAGATAGTCATGTGATTCAGGAAGAAAAAGTTAAGTAATGCAAAGTCAAGAGTGCTAACTGCTCTTGTAGGACTCCAGTGTGGTCTTTATTTATGTATCCTTTTGTGTATGTTTATAGGAGACAGAATAGAGCTATTATTGCATTAGTGTGTTAGTGACAAAGCTTTTGAAAATGATCTACTGTGAGTAGTCAACAATTGGAGGGATAGTAATATTTAGAGACTTCATCAAGCCTCTGATGAGATATTATATCCCAACTCTGAGAATGTAAAGCAAACTAGCATTGAAATTCTAATGGTTCTATATCGAGTGAAGAAAGAGAAGACTGTTAAGGACATTAAAGAGATCCAGACAGAAGACCTGGATACCATGTAAAACACAGAGGGTCTCTGTAACATAATGTAGCTGCTGATCTTTGCCCACATCACTTTTAGGCATGTGGAGCACATAAATGGCTCAGGGCCCAGATATGTAACTGGAGTTTAAGGAAACACTGAAAAGTCACCAGAGCACATGACTGTACCCAGGATAAGGGCAGAAGCACGCAATGATGGTGAATGGAAGGTCTAGATTAGCAGGAAATCTCCAGGCAATTCTGAAAGTCTTTGCTTCCATCCATCTTAGAAAATGTGATTCAACAAATATTTAATATTTTATTATTGTTACAGTTAAGTCTGTAGTTTAAAAGCATAATCAGATTCTGGGTACAGGTGAACTCAGAGGCAGTGAATTTTTAATGTGCTGTATTACCATTTTCAGACAAGAGGGACCGTTTTTCATGATGGTGTTTTGTTCTTTTCACAGAGTTAAGGTGTATTTACTCATTCAGCAGGCTTCTGAGATTGTCAACGATGAGCCTCACACTGCACTTGTGCAGGGAATAGAAAGGCTAGTAGTTTCAGGACAACATCAAGGAAGCAAAAATAGAGCTAAGAGAACACAGAATATAGTGGAACTATTTTTAGATAGAACAGTGGTTGGGGTGGCATGACAGATATCTGTTTGCAATGTAATGAAAGAAAGAGTAGAGATGACTCATCTGTTTCATGGGGTTTGGAGGTTTAAGAAGTCTCCATAGACAGTAACCCTAAACTGTGCCTGAAACTCCAGCAAATATTCTGTGAGTAAATAAGGACTAAGAAACTCCAGGCCAAGGATATGTGTGAACAGATATAGAAGGGTAAGTAGGGTATGGAGAAAGAACCACAATTGAAGAAAAATGCATTCTGGCCATGACATGGCAGGTAGATGTTAGATTTGGAGGCAGAAAAAACTTTAGAATGCTATTTCTAAGGGACTGAATAAGGTAGTTGTTATATAAGACAAAAGGAGACAGATTAGAAAAAATGATTTGAAAAGGTAAGTTGGACAGGACCTTGGGGTGCAATGAAATAAAGAAGATGGGAGAGTCTGAACTGGTTTATAGAATCCTGTCTCAGTTGGTGGCTAAATGGCAGGGCATTGGTTAAGATATGAAAAGTTTATGGGAGGGGCAAATATAGAGATTGACAACTGTGAGTTATCTAGGTAGTAGAATTGGTACTTCTGGACCACAGGAGAGATGTTTGACCTAGAGACATGGTTTGGGGTAATATAAGGTGTCAACTGAAGCTGCAGGAATAGGTAAGATCACTTTGGAGAACATTACCAGTAGAAAGAAGCATAGGTATGACTCCATCCATTTCTGACATTCAGTGACCGGAAAGGAAGAGGATCTGGCAAATTTAGATATCAGTATGAGACTCAGGAGAGCTATTTCTTGTTAACCAAAGGAAGAATTATTCCAAGAACAGAGGTGTCAGTCTGGTCATATGAAGTAGAGAGGTCAAGATAGTTGACTGTAGAAGTTAGGGAGTTAGGATGTCAAAGCTGACCTTTGCCAGAGCAGTGTCAAGGGAACAGAGAGAGCAGAATCTCAATAGTAATTCACTAAGGAAAGAAGACTCTTCTCTGAAGCAACTTGTGTAAAACCAACAGAGACTAATGATGGAGAACTGAAGAATAGTATATCCAGTATATCCCTCAGTATCTCTAGGGACTTTGGCTCTAGAAACCCCTACTAACATCGCAGGCTTAAGGCAGAGCATTTATATATACAACCTGCACAAAACCTCCTGCATCCTAAATATACCCCAGATTACATGTAATATCCAACACAGAATAAATGCCATGTAGTGTTCATATTGTATCTTTCATGAAACAATGGTGAAGAAAAATGAATTTGACATTCAAATATTCCCATTCAGAGATATGTTGGATTATGGGGGTAGAACCCAAGCATATTAAGAGCCAGTTGTGTTTTGAACAGAAAGTTGAGTTGGTTTAGGCTTCTGAGGAGGAACCTGTACAGAGAGCACGATGAAATACAGAAGGAGGCACTGGCCTTTGTAGCCAGGTACCCAAGGAGATAGAGAAAACACTCTCGTGAACAGGTTATCCTGGAGTGAAAAGAATACTTCTTCCTTTGAGACATGGTGTGTGTGTGGCGGTGGGGGGCGGGGGGACCAAAGTGTTCCAAGCATGCTCCAAAGTCTTCTTGAAAACATCCTGGCCCATGATTTCCTTTTGCTTTATTACATTGTATGAATATTTGAATGTTTTCTTCAGGATTTTATTCTTCCTCTGATATTTAATCAAACAGAGGGTGCTTGTTTATTAGTTATGTTTTCATGGTTTTGATTTTTTTTGAAGATGCAGTCTTTCTGGCACAAGCATTTGCAAATTAAGGGTTATTAAATCCACAAGAGCTGAAAAACCCTGATTGCCAGCCTTAATTACCAGCTTTAATTCTCTCAGTTGTATGAGTGTTGGTGTCACAAGGCGAATCCCAAACGGCTGCTTTCAGAAGTTCTTCTGATACTGTGTTTAAGAACAATAAATCTGAAGTTACTCTCCTTAGTAATCGGTCCTAAAGTTTCCCTAATGATCATACCCTTACTTTCTGGTTACATATAGTTTCTCTCTCTCTTTTCCTTCTTTTCTCCTCCTTCCATTTCCCTTCTTCCCTTCCTTCCTTCCTCCCTCCTGCCTTCCCTCTCTCCCTTCCTCCCTCTCCATTAGTACAACCTTATACCCGGCTCTGTGCTAAAAACACAGCAATGGGCAGAGCTGATTCTAGAGGAACTTACAATCTAATGGAAGAGATGGAGAACTGTTCTAGTTTGGTTGCTGACGCTGTGATAAAACACTGACCAAAACAAGCTAGGGGAGAAAAGGGTTTACCTCAGCATACAACTCCCAGGTCACGATTCAGCACTGAAGGAAGAAGTCAGGGTAAGCAGTCAGAGCAAGAGCCTGAAGCAAAGAACTTAAACAGAGACCATGGAGGAATTCTGCTTACTAGCTTGCTTCCCCCAGCTTGCTCAGGTGTCTTTCTTACACAGCCCAGGTCTACTGGCCCAGAGAGAGATAGGCCACAGTATGCTAAGCCTCTTACACAAATCAGGTAATTAAGAAAAATGCCTCACATTGCTGTAAATTCATATGAGGAAGTCCCCAGCTATCTGGAACACTCTGTTTCCTTATAGTCATCCACCACCTCTGGCTCTTACAATATTTCCACCCTCTGCTTTGCAGTGGTCCCTGAGCCTTGGGTGGTAGAGGTTTGATATAGGTATCCTCAGGGATAAGTACTCTGTAGTCTCTAATTTTCTGTACTTGGCCAGCTGTAGCTTTCTGGGTTAATCTCCAACAATTACATGAGGAAGCTGAACTGATAAGAGTTGAGAGAGGCATTAGTATTCTTTCTGCTCCCTTTTCTGCTATGTTCTCTGAGCCTTAGGTGTAGAAGTTGCATTGTGGATGTGTCACCCAGGGCTGGGCACTTCACAGACATTTATTTTGGGTTTGACCAGTCGTGGAGTTTTGTAATATTCTCATCTGTTGCAAATAGAAGCTTCTTTGATGAATGGTAAGAGGTACACTTGTCTGTAAATATAAGGATACATATTCAGAATACACTAAAAAATTATGTTCGTCTAGGGATGTGACAAAAGTAGGTTTTTCTCTAGGATCTATGATCTCTCCAGTTAAGCAGGCTCCAGTGGATAGACACACACCAAAGGACATATGGGGACACAAATTTGACCCAGTAGGCCTTAATGTATATTTGACAGAGTACATGGACTCCAGTGGGGGCTATAAGAGAAGTACAGATCCCAGAGGGAGTCTAAATATGATAAAATATATTGTATAGAATTTGTAAAATTCAAAAGAAGGAGAAGGAAGAGGAAGAAGAAAAGGAAGAGAAGGAAGAGGAGGAGGAGGAGGAGGAAGAGGAGGAGGAGGAGGAGGAGGAGGAGGAGAAAGAAAGAATGAAATAAAGGAAATGCCTCATGGACATGGCCACAGGCCAATCCAGGGGAGGAAATGTCTCACTTGGTCATTTTCCTGGGCAACTCTAGTTTGTGCAACTTGGCAAAAAACTAATCAGGACAAGAACCAATATGTAAACAAATAAACAAAGCCACGTTAAAAAATGATTACAATGTGTGTTCTAAAGTGTTATAAAGGACAGCTTGTGACAGAGTGAGTTGTGTGCAAGGGGAGGGCTTTTTTTAGATGAAGTGTCTAGGGAATGCCTCTTTAAGGAAGTAATGTTTACTATCCAAACAGAACAAGACTATTCCTACAAGAAGGAACATGATAATGAGACAGGGTCCAGGACTGAAAGGAAAGGCGACGTGGCTATAGACCAGGGAATCAGGGTCTGGTGTCTAAGAGAAAAGGTTAAGGTCAGGTCATGTTGGCATTTTACATTTTATTTAAAGGCTCTGAAAAGCATTTCTTTTCTTTTCTTTTTTTAGTACAGGGAGTTACAATAGATCTGTGTCTATAACTCTGTGCTTCTTTCTATGTTTCTAAACACAGATTCTTGAGAAGGCTCACTTTCACTGAACCCGTCTTCACATGATGGAGAGACTCCACATATACTTTTAAAAGAGTATTTGGGCCACTGGAATGAAAAATAGATTGGTGAGGGACATATTAAAAGCAGACAAATCAGCCAGATATTGAACGGATTAGTCCAGAAGAGAAATGACGGGGGCAGAGGAGTGAAGGCAGCAGAGAAAATCGAAGCAGACGCTATTCAAAGTGCAGCGTATTCTGGAGGTTGAAGAACTGAACGTAGAGCTGTGGGTGTGGGTAAGGAAAGACTGAGACTGACTTAGATGTTCCTGGCTAGCATGACTGAGTTCCCCTTACCACAGAGACACACTGGAAAACACCAATTTTAGAAGATGAGGATGGGGAAAAGGTGACAGATTTGTGTCGGATATGTTAAATCCATGATATCTAAGAAGGATCAAGTAGAGAAGTCAAGTAGTCAGATGGATATATATGTCAGGTGTCCAGGACCTTCAGATGCAAATTTCGATGTCATAAAAGAATCAGAAGTACTTGAAATCATATGTATGGCTTGGGGAAAAATGTACTAAAATAAAGAACACAAGCTCTGAGATTCAGTTTAAAAATATATAATATTTAGCACTCAAACATTGAAGAAGGAACTCATCACAGGTAGCCAGTGAGTTAGGAGAAGGCCAAACCAAGCCATGTCAAAAAAAAATGTGTCAGGAAACAACTATTTGTGGAAATCTAAGCGTGGTTGCTTAAGTTGAGGGCAGAATGCATTGGTGTTCTTGACGAAGGTGATGTCCATGGAGTGGTGGCAGTGAAAGCCATATTGGTAGCCTGGTCAGTACTGCATACTCCCTCACTTAAAATTCATTTGTCTTTCCAAAGATCACAATTGGACACACATAAGGAGTACACAAGCATGTGTTTTTACAGTTGTGTTCACAGTCCCAAGAGCTATGTCATGGTGGGCTTCACTATCTCTACTGACTACAGTGAAGAGTCCTGATGAAGTCATAACCTTTTCACCACCTCCTGACTCCATACTAAAGTTTACTGAACTTTATGAATTACTTAGATAAATTGGATTATAATATTATCTGATGATAGCAAGAGAAGTACAGTCATGTAACCCTTAACAACAGAATACTGTCTGATCAGTGAATCATTAGGTGATTTTATTGTAATAATATGATAGAGTATGCTTACATAAACCTAGGTGGTGAATATCAAAAAAGTACACTCTAAATAATGATAAATAATTCAGTATGGTTAATACAAAAGCCAGAAACCTAACCACTAATTATGATTATCAAGTATCATGTACAGTATATAATTCATACAACTGGTAGCTCAGTAGATTTGCCTACACCAGCATCAAAAACTCCTGATGAATGCATTATGCTATAACATTATGATATTCGTAGTGCTCCTAGGTGACAGGAGTTCCCCAGTTGCCATCCATTCTTATGAGACTCTCCTTGCTTCTATGGCCTGTTGTTATGCAGTCTGGCTGCAATGTGATCGATCATACCTTTGAATAAGCAGGTTAGAATGAGAACAGGATTAGATGGAAGATCAGTAACAGATAAATCCAGAAAATGTCTTAAGTCCGTATCTCAAACTTTTATCTTACTTTAAAGCAACAGTCATATTTCTATTTTGAACCCCTTTTCTGGATGATCCAAGATAGTTGACTGTAAAAATTATTCTTACTCCTCTAATGAGCCAAATTGGGAACTCCAAAATAATCCTAGGTTCACTACCCTCTCCTTATCATCAACCATAGATTTCTCCCCTTCCTGTGTGTAAGCCATTGTTGTAAGCAATTTCTATTAATGCCAAGTCCTTCCTTCAGTTTCCTATCAGTTCTTGCTTTAATTGTGGTATGCCTGCTAGAGTCTTGGTCCTCTTCCATCAGCTTTCTGTGTATCTTCCACTTTACCTTTGAAAACATTTTCTTGCAAAATAGAGACTGTTTGCAGTCTTGACAAGAAAGATTTAATGAAATGGTGCTATGGAGAGCCAGAAAGTACTGGACTGTCTTAGAATTCAGTGTGACCCTGGTTGACTACACAGAGACCACAGCACTGGAGGAATTTTGCACTCTAGCTCCAACTTGAATTTTCAAAGATTTAACTCCTTACAATGTATTTTATCTTTTCCACATTTTCTCATAATTGAAACAACTTTTGAAGGCAGCACCTCCTCTTCCCCAAATGTGCCATGTTTTCTCATCATCTTCCACTTTCCTGAAACATTGACTTTCTATCATTTTGCCACATTAGAATAAAAGTATTTATTTTTTAGGACACAGTTTAAATACAATGTTCTCTGTAGACGCCGTCCCCCATTACCGACTGCCACAAGTTTCTCCCCACAGTGCTGTCTTCCTAGGAGGTGTCAGTTGTTATTTCAAAGTAAATTATGTAGGTTATGGAGCAGGAATCCTGTGGATTCTAGTCTGCTTCAATTGTGACATGGAAACCTTTGCCAGCCTCATTGGAAAGTAGTGAGGCATTAGCTCAGGGCCCATTCTAGTTGTTTCCTTGCCTGCTTCTGCAGGGAGCCGTAAATGCCATTACAAGATGGCGCTGGCTTCCTGGCAGCGTTGTGGTAAACAACTCCTAATTAGGTAGTGCTTTGGCGCCAACCTGGATCTTGCTACTGCACATGCGCGCCACATGACCTGTCCTGAGCCTATCCCGTGGAGTCCACCTGTGGTTAGCTACTTGCAGCCAATCAATAGGTGCCCCGTCTCCTTCCAGGCTTTATAAGCAGCCGTAGGTGCCTTGCTCCCCGCCTCTCGCCATCATCGTCCATCTGTTAATCAAAGGCTCTCCAATAAAGTGTGATACTGGAAGACTCCTCGTGATCGCGTGCTTTCTTCCTCCGCTGGCCGGAGGCGTTCGCCACATGCTTCCCTTGCTTTGCCTGAGTTTCTCAACCATCAGCGTCTTGCTAATTTTTGTATTCCCAGTGCTTAGTTCATAGGAGACACAGACTGCTTAAGTAGGTGATCTTAAAAATTGACTTTGTTTATATGTGGCAAGGAATTACAAGGGGTCATTAGATCTGCTGATTCTAACAAGAAATACTGTGCAGCTGTATTTTGAGATAGGGCAACATGTTTACTACTTTGTAGAAATGAGCAGTTTCTCACACCAACATTTACTATTAACCTTGTTTTGCAAGTAACCGTTATAGTACTGGGACTCAAACTTTGGACCTTGACCTTGGTGATAAGTTAGTACTCTACCACTGTGCTATAGTCCTAGCCCCTTATCCTAGTTTTTACTGAAATGTACATGTGGTTTTAGGGCTCTCTGTTAGTTACTTTTCCCATCCATGTGCTAAGACATCTGAAAGAAGCAGCTTAAGGAGGAGAGGTTTATTTTGGCTCAAGGTTTGAGAGCACAGCCCATCACGACAGGAAGGCACGCTGGCAGAGTGGCTTGAGACGTGAGCATGAGGTGCTTGTTCAGATCTGGGTGGGCCAGGCAGCAGAGTCAGGGCAGGAAGTGGGACTGGGCTACATACACATCACAAGGCCTCACCCATCTTCCTGTGAGATCCACTTCCTTCATTTAGGCCTTACCTCTCAAAGGTTCCCCATCCATCCAAAATAGTGTCAGTTTCACTCTCATGTGGGACTGAGGACTGAAGTTCCAAAACATGAGCCTGTGGAGAACATTTCATGCTCAAATTCAACATTCTACCCCTGAATCCTTTAAGATCAAGAATACCTCATAATGCAAAAATACATTCAATCCATCTTCAAAAATCCCTGTAGTATTTAATAGTCCCAATTACATCTCAAAATTTCAAGGTCTAAAACTTCTTCGAGATGCAAGGCAATCTCTTAAGTATGAGCCCTTGTAAGATAAGAAAATAAAATAATAATAATTAGATATTTCCAACATACAATGGCACAGAGTAAACATCTCCATTTCAAAAGGGAAAAGTGGGGTCATAACAAAGAAAAAATTGACCTAAGCAAGACTGAAATCCAGTAGAGCAGACACCGGTATTGCCCCAAAGAACTTGGGTAGCCCTAAACCAACAGTCCTGTTACCAGTGACACATGTGCCCCCTGCCTTGAGTCAGTGCCACTCAGCACCTGAGCTTTCCTTAGTAGATGCCTCATGTTTCTGGCATGTCCAAGAGCCTGAAGTCTATATTACAACTTAAGCTTCAGTTTCACAGCTTCACACACGGATCTGTGAAGTAAAATTCAGCTGCCAATCCTACTTTTTTTGTTGAACTTCTACTAAATATGCACCTTATCAAGGTAGGCAAAACTCCAGATTTGGCATAGGTCAGGCAGGTGCAGGTTCAAGGCGTATTTAGTTGTGTGACTCAGCATGTGTCACTTAACATGCTTTGATCTTATCTGTATCTTTTGTTTGCTTTTGGTCTATAAAATTCATGGTTCAAATCAAAGTATTTCTGGTCTCCATCTGTTCTGTAGTTACACGATTCTTGTCATATCCTAAACGATAATATTTTTGTGCATCCCTATCTGTTTGGAATATCTTTCCTCCCTGTGTGTCCCTTAGAGAACTCTTCTTAAACCACAACTTGAATATCTACTGCTCTCACTCCCCATCCCCCACCTCCGCCAGCAAACCACAGACCTCTCATTCCTCTTCTGTCTTCCCAGAACACTTGCAGATATCATTCTTATAATGTACATCCGCTATAGCATGATTGTCCATGTGTTTCCTGTTCTGCTTCCCTGTCCACTCATTCTCCCTCAACTGGAATGGTAGCTCTATGAAACAGGTGTCATGTTTTAAGTTTCTTTATACTGATAGTATTGAGTACAATTCCCCTATCAATTAACATTGGATACAATTGAATTAGTTCTTTTTCTTCTCATGTTGCATAAAAGAACCTTGAAATATGGGATAGGACGAATGATGCGAATATTACAGCAAGTTAATAATAACTAATATTGGCAGAGCACTGCACTTTTTCAGTTTATAGGAATGCTTTCTTCAGCTATATAAGTTCAATGTAAATGACTACTATGCTTAAACATAATTCTCAATATATTGTAAGAAATAGATGGATTTGGATGGGAAGGGAGGCATAGCTCACTCTTAGTGGGGAGTAACGGATATTAACCTTTTTTTGTTACCTGGACCATTTGGTAATTTACTCTTAGTAAATTGCTTAAATAGAACTGTAGTGGTCTAGAAAGTTAGCACATCTGCCTAAAAGTAAGCAATTTACTCTCCTCTCCCTTATTGGATTAGTACTTAATGGCCTCTTTAAATCTTAATGACTTCCCCAGAATGTAGAATGGTGTAGTTTTTTATGGTATTCTAACTAAGCATCTCAAATCAAATCACATTTATTTATTGAGCTCTGTGCAAAGCACAGTGTTTAGCTGTGGGGCATACCAAGATGAGCAAGACACAGTTGCTATCATCAAGAGGGTCTGTTTTACTAAGTACACAAGACAGATACATGATAAATTAAATAATAATACATAATTTAAATAACAATTCAAGGGACTACTCAGAAGATTTCACTAAGTGATTAACTGATAGATTAATTATTCAGAGTACATCTACTAGGCATATGTACTCCAGAGATCAGAGAGTTTTATGAAGAAGGAAATATTTGAATCACTAGTAAGGAACTGAGTGTTGATAATCTGTTATCTGGTGGGACAAGTAACACTTAGATGGTAGGGCACTCACCAGGTTCATTCCTGGAATAGATTTAGTCTGAAACATAGTATTTAGAGCAAAGTTAACAGCCAACAGCATGTGACATGATCTGGACAAATGGTCAATATCAAGAGATCCAGCATAAAGGAGAAATGTCAACATAGGTGCTTGATCATATGTAGCAGTAAGACATAGCCACAAAAGCCTACATAGCCACAATGGTGGGAGCAGCCTTCAAGAACATTTGAGTACTTACAAAGAGCCAGACACTTAAATATCTCATTTCATGTATTACTCTTTCTAATCCTTATTTATTTGTACATTAGATGTTATAATTCCCATTTTACAGAAAAGGACATAAAGACATTAATTCACAAATAATATCTTCTAGTCCATTGGCATAGAAAATGCTACCCATTAGTAGTATAGTATCTGGGCAAAGGCCATTTCTACCAACTTTCCATGCTACAAGAATCTGAGAATTAGACAGGAGTTGTTAGGATTATGGTTGATTCATAGGAATCTTTAAGCTGATGTGAATCTCTTAGTCACCATGTTACACTTCCCAGCACGTGAATTTAAGTGGCAACCACTAAAGGGCTTTTGTGCCCTTTGACCTGAAATAGCTCCTTTTCACTTGGATGCTTTTACCTGCTCTGTCCTTCCAGCTCTAAGACCTTGGTCTTAATTTCTGCCTCTAACTTCTTTATCAGTCTTTGGACTTGCCTTAAAACTTGATGTTCAGGGTTGGAGAGATGACTCAGTGGTTAAGAGCACTAACTGTTCTTAAAGAAGACCTAGGTTCAAATCCAAGCCACATGGTGGCTAAGAACCCACAGTGATTTCAGTTCCAGGAGATCTGACACCTTCTGATCTCTGCAGGCACTGCACAACATGGGTGCACTTACATACATGCAGGCAATACACTCATACACACACACAAAAATAAATAAATTAAATTAAATACAAAACAAAACAAAGAAACAAACAAAACCCTTGATATTTACCAGTGGAGCCTGTTGGGATTCTTGGTTGGACTATTTCTAATTTTTGTTCCTACCGCTAAACCCAGTCTTGTGGGACCCAAAACTCATCAACCAATATTTCACACAAGCCTGCTCTATAGTTTCTTCCTCACTGTTCCCTATGGGTGATGGGATGGGTGAGTGTGTGTGTGTATTTGTTACTTTTCTGTTGCTGTGTTAAAATACCATAACCAAAAGCAACTTAAAGAAGAAAGGGTTAGTTTTGGCTTATGGTTCCAGAGGAATACAGTCCATCATAGAGGGGAAGATATGGCAGGGTAATAAGAGCAGAAAGCAGAGAGATCACATTTCAACTTCACACAGGAAACAGAGATAGCAGGAAATGGGGTGTGGCTATAAACACTCCAAGCCTTTCTCCCATGATGTGCTTCCTCCCACAAGGCTCCACCTCCTACAGGTTCCATAGTCTTTCTAAAGAGCACCACCCACTGGGGACCAAGAGTTCAAATATACAAACCTATAGGGGACATTTCTGATTGAAACCACCACAGGGTGTGTGGCTGGGTTTAGAAGCAAATGCAATTTGGCCCCTTTGGGAATCAATGAGTTTAAATGGAAAATAGTTTTCTTCCCAATGAAATAGGATTATAAGCTTGTTCTAGTTTTCTGGGATCAAGAGAGGAAGGACTTTCATTGTGAAATATCTAAAATGTGTAATTTATAAAGTCATATTTCATTTAGAGATAATTATAAAACCAATACAAAAATATGTCTTGGATGCTCCAACTCTGGGCTATGCCTGCAAAATTGCAGTCACACATGGCATCTATATTAGGTAGATTTTTCTTTCTAGTTTCAAGGAATACATAACAACGTCAGGATATTTTAGAAGTGTTTCTTAAGGGATGATTTATTGGAATATCAAACTCAGGTATATAAAATGAAGATTCTGAGGGCATGCATCAGACCTACCAAATCAGAAACTCAGCAGCATTAGGGGTAATTCATTTTAAATTCAAATCTTAGGTGATTATTGTGCACATCAACTTTAAACTTCTTTTGATTCTTTGAGGATTTCATATAATGCATTTTTATCATATTCAGACACCTCATTTCCACCCACACGTTACTACCCCTGTGACTTTATGTCCTCTATTTTTATTGTGCTTTTCAAAAGGCCTCTCTAGTCTAATTTGCATTCCCCAAATGCTCTTGGGTGTGGGTTCATCCACTGGATTCTGGTCAACATGCTCAGCATCCTACCCTTAAAGAGACCTGACTCTTCCTAGCCCAGTATGGGTTGCTACTAGATCAATCCTCAGCTAGGGCTGAGGCCTCTTGCCCGTTTCCCCATTCCACGCTGGGTTTTTGTCTGACTTGGGCTTTTGCAGGTCTTATATATGCCTGCTGTAACAAGTACTGTGAGTTCATGTGTGTAACTGCTCCATTGTATCTAGAAAACAAAATTTTCTCACCACCAGTAGAGATGGAACTTTAAAGGTTAGTAGCAGATTGATTTCTCCTTATTTTTTTCTATGGCTCATACATGTAGTGTCTTTAACAACGCAGTCTTACCATCAAGTCCTGGGGATTAATCAAGAGCAATGACAATAGCCAGTTATTATTTGTGGGTCTATATTATAGTCCTATTACTATAGGGCTCCCCTGGTCAACGGTTTCGAAACAGAGAATTCATTCTCTGCATTGGGCTTTATATGTGTTAATCTGCAGGCACACCAACTTTTTTAAAACAGTAAGACTATGGACACTGGTCATATAACCAAGTCTCAAAACCATAAGAACATTGTGGGATAATTGATTCTAAAGATAGTTTATTTTATTTTATTTATTATTTTTATTTTATGTGTACAACTGTATTGGCTGCATGTGTTTAAATATACCCATGTTGTGTAGTGCTCATAGAGGTCAGAAGTAGGTGTTGGATTCCCTTGGAACTGGAGTTAAGGATGGTTGTTGGTCACCTTGTAGGTGCTGGGTATTGAATCTGGGTCCTCTGCAAGAGCAGCCAGTGCTCTGAGCCATCTCTCCAGCTCTGATAGTTTTGGTTTTGTTAGTGTAATTGTTGTGCCTTATTTTAATACCCCGTGGTTATAATTTTGCTTTTTAATTCTAAGCCATGGCCTCTTTAGCTCTTAGAGCTGTCACACTTCTGCTCCTCTTTGTTACCTCCTAACTCTTGCATTCTCTTCATTTCTCCTACTGCACAGTCTCTATTGCCACATGGCTTATGCTTCTTGCCTCTTCCCTGGATTTCTGCCTGCTCTGCCTTTTCTTCCCACTGATGATTTTGTGTCTGCACAGAGTCTGATGTATAAGGTTTTTAATCATAGATTAGTAGATCTCTGCACAAGATAATTCTCATAGCTTTTATTTGTTTTTATTTTCTAGCCTCATGAATAATTTTAATATCTGTAGGATTACAGAAGAAATAAAACTGTGTTTTGTATATCCCGAGTTTTATAGTTAAAAATCACATATTCTATCATGTTTCCTTTATGTTTCCCTCACTTGCCTCTAATGCTGCTTATGCCCTATATTTAGACTCTAAGCGATAACCTGACTTAGTTGCTTTCCTTTGTGGAATAATGCTGTTGGCAGAGGGGTTACTTTCAGTCAGGCTTTTGTCTTAGCTTCAGTTAGCTATGGTCGGGTTAGTAGGGTCACCTGTCATGCCATCTTAAGATTAAAAACTAGAAAAGGAAACTATGGGCCAGTCAAGAACTTCGAACATTGAACATCTTTGTCCAGTCTGTTGTCATTTTAGAATTCGGCAATTGTGGGCTTTCAAAATAGCCTATCATGAACTATAGTCTAATACATCATGCCTGCCCCAGATATGTAGATGCACTTGAGGTTGTCCTTGTGCCTGCAAGGAACTGACCTCCTGCTACCTCAGTGGTTATTTGTCACTGTGGCCTTACAGTTCAAGTGGAAAGATAGGACTGAGCATATTCTAAGAGTCATCCACTGATATTTTCTATTCTACAGAGGTTGAATGCACAATAAAAATTCATGACTCTTATTTCAAGTGCTGGCTAAAAGCAAGACAATAAAGTCGGCTGGAGGATTCCATAGATATTAAACAGTCACAGGCCAGAGTTTCTTCAGACCACAGCATCAATTACATGCAGGATTCCTTGAGAAACCATGCTTTATTATTTATGACAAGCATGCCAATTGATTGTTATAGGTTCTACTTTAAAAGACAAGAAGGTTAGATTTACAGGTGCCTGTTTTCTCACATGGATAGGAAATACCTGTGCTCCCTGTGTTTATGAGACAGGAAAGCTTATTCTACATATGTCATGATGTTAACATTACAGGATAATTTAAATGGGTAATTATTTTTTGAATATGAGCTGTTAAACATATTTCATGGATCATGATACTCCTATTCAAAAAGTATTGCTTCTTACAAGAGGATATTCAAAGTTTATATTCTGTAGCATCTTTTCTACTGGCATTATTATGAACATTTTTGTTATTTCAAATATTTCTGTTACTGGTTTATTGAAAAAAATATTGCTCCAATTATCTATAGTTACAGTATGTTTGTTTCATAATCCCAAATTGCAAAGAATACAAATGTTCATCAAAAATAAAATGTATGGGGTTGGAGAGATGACTCTGGTTAAGAGCATGTACTTCTCTTGCATAGGAACTGAGTTCAATTTCCAGTACCCACAATGGATGGCTCACAACTTTCTATAATATAACACCAGCTCCAGGGGATCCAACACCTCTGGGCTCCATGGGTACCTGCATTCATGTATATATACGCACATATAAACACACACACATAATTTAAAAGATAAACTGGAGAAAATAGAATATATGCATAACTTGTATCATGTCATGTGATAATAAATAAACACATTACATCTACATACTAGTCATAGATACATATTTAAAATACAATGTGAAGTAAAAGAAGCCAAATGCAGCAGAGTACATGATATCCATTCCATTTATGTAAGGTCTAAGAAGGAGCCTGAGTAGGGTCAAGGGGATACAAGCCTAGATGGTAAACCTAAAAATGAGCCAGGTAGTGATTGCTGAGTTGTTTCTCTCCTGTTGGAGAGATGGCTCAGCGATTAAGAACCTTGCCAAGGACCCAGGTTCAGTTCCCAGCACCTACATGGTGGCTAACATCTGTCCATAACTCCAGTTCCAGAGAAACTGACACCCTCTTCTGACCTCCCATGGTCTTTGCACAAGCACTTACACACATGCAGGCAATACACTCATATAGTAAAATAAAAGTACATTAAAAATGATTTGTCTCTCCTAGTCCATAGCTTCTACATCTCTAGATTCAATTAAATGTTGAGTAAACTATTTTGAAAGAAATATTGTATTGAACATGTATAGACTTTTTTTCCTTGTCATCATTCCCAAAACAATATAGAGTATCAACAACTTCACAATGTTTCTATTGTCCTAGTATTTTAGTCTAGAGATTATTTGAAGTATATTGGAAGATGGGGGTAGCCATAGGCAAATATGCCATTTTACATAAGGGGCTAAGGCCTGGGTCTTTGATAAGTGCAGGATGCTCTGGGACAATTCCTTTGCTGAAACAGAAGGACAACTATACCTCTGGAGGAGAGTAAGTTTAGTGTTTGGAAATGCATGAGGAGGAGGCTTTGTGAATGTTGATAGTAACAATGAAACCTGCAGGACAAGTCCGCATTTTGCTAGTGTCTACTAACTTGAGTCATACCTAGACAGGTCTTCCTCTTGTGATCCTTCATTGAACTCACATTGTCACTTTGTGCACTTAAGAATTTCTTATATTTTCCAGAAGAAAAAAGACTTATTTGAGCATGTTGGCATACACCTAGCACTGGAGAAGTAGATACAGGAGAATCATGAGTTTGTAAGTAGTTTGGGTTACATGAGACTTTGTGTTCAAATAAAGTTCTTGAACACTCAACCCATGTATAAACTGTGCTACTTGCACAAATAGAATGAAAACATAAAAGCTTATACTTTAAAATGTTGTTGAAGCTTCAAAATGATATTGAAGTATATCAGCAACTAAGAAGAAAACCCCAAATTAAAATTATAATATGTTTATTGAACACAAATATTATTTTATCTATGTTAGATAAAATATTTCACTTTCTTATTTTTTACTTGCTACCTCATTATTGGTTATTTGTGAAAGATAGTGATGTGCAATTTTATTTTATCTTAAACTATATCCAAAAGTGATGGAGCTATTATATTAGTCACAGGAACAAAGTATAATATTTCTTACATTATCCTTTATATGCAGCATGCCTTAAGGAACTTTACAAAGTAAACATTGGTAGTGAATAACACTGAACAAATTTTTCTATTGTTATACATTTAAAACTCTACACATATCAAATAAGGGCATGTTGACCAGAATAAAAGTCTTCTGTTATTATTATTAATATGTATTTCCAAGTCTACTAGGGATGCATATATAGTAAAATACCATGCTGAAATAATAAAGGTCACTGAACATAAAAATGATTACCTGCCTACTTACCTACTTACGATGATCACATTTATGCTAATATTGCGGAACTCACTACTAAGGTTGAGGGCTGGAGATTTGTTGTACACTGAGATGGACAGCTATTGATTTACTGAGTAACTTAATGTTCAATCCACTCTTATGGAGGGAACTGCCAAGGTGTACTGCAAACTTACTGCAGAGGAAAACCTTATATCGTTTCCTTTGTTCTGTTGTAAAATGTAATTTCATTTTTCCTATGTGTGTGATTCTATGCTTACATGTCCACATTTGTTCATGTACCCTGTATCTATTAGGTAGCACTTATCACCCCAAATGATAAAATCTATTAATACCCTATAGTCACATTTGGTCTCCTTATGGCATCTCAGTTATGAAATTTTAAGGTCGTGAAGACAAGGATGAAATATATTGCATTAGGAATCCAGGAACTCTGTAGAGCAGAAGTGCTGGGCATAATGCAAGGTGGGCCTAGCCAGGCCACCTGCTAGGAGGAATAGAGGAATGGCCCCTGTGGGTGTGGCATTCTGCTCTGGCTAATTGTGAGACCAGCACCTGGAAAGAACCTGCCTACCTGGGGACACACTTACTCTTGGCTGTATTTGGGACCCCACCCCGTAAGGTCATTGGCTATCCAGACCCATAAGAGCTTGTGCACATATTCAGTAAACGAGTTGGCAGTGCCATGAGCTTGGCCTGCTTCCCGTCCAACTCCCAGAGTCTGCGGCTTGACTCTGTGTCTACTCACCCCCAACCCGTCGGGCTGGCCCCCCAAAGTCCACTCAGGCTGGCCCCAAGTGATGAGATGATAACTGACATGATGATACAGAAGAGATTGTGATTCTCACAAATTAAATATTATTTATACATGTTTATTGGGACAGACAACTTGTTCCTGACTAAGGTCAAATGGCAAGGTAGATATAAAAACTTCAATGATAAAATTATGAGATAAATTACCATAAATGGCAGAAAGACCTAAGACCAGAGGAGTTGCTTGAACAAAAGTTGGAATGTTAAGGGACAATGATTTTTCTAGAGTCTGAAGTAGTAGACATGAAAAGCCATCTAAATAAATCCAGGTAGCAGAACTGAATGATGGACAGTGGCTGAGTGGCTGAGTCTAAGACACACAAGTAAGGAAAGCAGGTCAGAGGACCATCTTCCTCACTTGAGCCAAGAACTTGTGCAACCTACGAGGGTGTGGTTCAACGCAGTTCTCTTGCTTTGGGTTGAATGTAATTCTTTTATTTGTGCCCTTAGAGTAGCAGCAAAAGAAACAAATGGAGCATTTCTTCCAGTGCTGGAAAAGGCCTTCTAGACACTGTACTAGGGGAAGTACAGTCATGGGAACTGAGAAATGCTTGTTCCTAGGACCACTCCAGGACCACTATATTAAAATCTGAGAGTGAAGATCAGTAATTTGTATGTTTACAAGTCTGTTAGGCCATTCTGATACAGGTTAAAATTTGAGATCATTTGTCTTAGAGCCACCAGGTAGATGGCTCTAGTTTCAACCATCTATCAGTGCAAAAGCCAGTAACACTTGAACTCTGGTGTTAATGGTGTCAGGACCAACAGTTAGTTACAAGTCAAGTATCGTTAGACTGTTTCATAGCATGATGACAAAGGCAGCACTATGCTAACATCCGGAGAAACTCAGCATTTATTAGTGATAGATGCTGCCAGCCTCCAGGAAGCCTCCATGAATTCTAATTTCAATGTGATTTGAGGGTAGACCAGTTGGGATTTCGGACTCCAGAAAGCCATGTGGGAACTTTTTGGACATCCAAGAGATATAGATGTGGGAAGAAAGGTTGAGCTCTTTCTAGTTTCTGATCATGAGACCATAATGTGGCCTAGAAAAGTACTGGAGGTGGGGGAGGGAAGTAATATGCTTCTAAGGGTATAAGAAGGGATGCACTCCCTGTACAAAGACAGGTTTCTATTTATTAATTTATGTTTTTATCCGCTTGACTTAGAATGTTAAAATCCTAAGTATTTTTTACAATATTTTATTTTTTTATGTGTATGAGTGTATTGCCTGCAGGTATGTAAGTGCACCCATATCTTACAATGCCTGTGGAGATCAGAAGAAGGTGTTGGATCCCTTGGAGTTATAAATGGTTGTTAGGCACCATGTGGGTGGTAGGAACTGAACCTGGGTCCTCTGCAAGAGCAGCCAGTGCTCTTAACCTCTAAGCCATCTCTTCTGCCCCTAAACCCTAAGTATTCTTATATTTCTAATTCAATAGTTTTATCATGCTGGTACCTCTACAATGGCTCTTCTGTCCAGCAGATGCAATCAAGGAAGGGATCGGTCCTTCTACCTGAAGGCAGCCAAACTGGAGTCGACGGCAAAGCACTTAGCTAAAGTATGGAAATAAAGTCAGCATCACTTTCAGGAAAAATCTCTTCATTCTTACACATGGCATATGTCATGACGTAATATCTTAGAAAATGTGACACATCTCAAGGACATCGTTAAAATCTAGTACAAAACAGTGCAAAGCTCAGCCCAGGGAAGATTGAAGAAGTCAGAAATATTTATGGAAGATTTCAACTGCCTTTGTTTTTAAATACTTCATCAAATTTCTTTGCCTTTTGAGAAAAAAATTTAAAAGAAAAAAATTAATTCTCATATTTCAATGATAAAGTCACAACAGATGTTAAGGAAAATGTTATTGCAAAGCTTGGCACTGTTATATTGTACTTTACATTCTCCCTAATTTCTCTACTCCCCCCTCCCACTGAAGAATACATTACATCATCTCCATATTAAAAGACAGCAGGAAGCCATAGACTTCTCAGTAAAGTTTTTGAAACAGTAGACGCAGCTATACTCATAAATTCATGGTGCTTAAAATGATCACGAGCTGTAAAATCTTACTTTAATAGTTCTGAGCATATAAATGGGAGCAAAATTTGTTCTAAGCAAGTTATTCCTTTACTGGCACTTCCCCAGTGGGGCTATTTGATTCCCTAACCACATATAAGTGGCTGCATGTTACAGTGTGTAATAAGTCAATCATCTATTTCTTTATCTGAGCTCAAGACTTTCTCACAGGTACTAGCATTAACCTTTATTAGAATCACAGAATCATCACCACACAGCATATTATTGACTCCTTCTGATTTTCAAGGTCATTGAGATCCAATCCAGCTAATTTTCAGAATGTCAGAAGATTTTTATATACATATGCACATATATTGCCACCCCTGGAAATTTTGATTTAACGTGACTAGGGAGAAATAGATTTCCAGATGTTCCTATTGTTAGCCAGGTTTAACAACCACTGATGTATCTTATATACATACTATCCGCCACTATCCATGTGTGTATATACTTATATGTAAAATTATTCACACCTTTATGAATATATTGTGTGGTAGCTACATGAACTTTACTGTATTTGTTGAGGTAACTAGGAATATTTAAGGACAAAGATCTTAAACAAAGAATGCCTCAAGATGAAGACTGTGGTTGGTAGAAAAAACTACACTGCAGTCTTCTTATTTTAGGCCTTACGCCCTTCCTGCCGTACATGGTGAAGTCTTGTTAGCTACTAAATAGTCTCTTTTCTTTAGGAACAGTGTTAACAAGGTAATCTCTTTATATTGCTTCCAGCTAGAATAGAAGGACAGAAAAGTAATCTTCCTTCTTCCCTCCCTCCATCTCTCCTTCCCTTCCTTCCTTTATCTTTCTCTTTCTTTCCTTCCTTCTTTCTTTCTTTTCCTCTTCTAAAACAAACCAGTCAGGCATTCAATTTAGTGACAACAAAGAATATATAGTAGCTATGTTTAGACTAGGATCTGGTAGTGGACAAGAATCTCAGAAGATACCTGTGTGGGATCAGAGAGTCTATGAAGCTTCCAAAATTTACATGTACAATTTTGGATTTAAGTATGTTTAAAATCTTAGATATTTTTTGGAACTCTGGTATGCTGCATTCATATTATCTTAGAGCATTCTCTCAATTTTATTTCTCAGTGTGACTTATTTCCTTCTTCGTTTTTGTATTTTTCCTCATAGGCTATCTGTTGCTGTTTTGAGACAGTATATTACTCTGTAGCCCAGGTTGTTTTAGAACTCAATATGTAGCCTCAGACTCAGAAATCCTCTTGCCTCAGGCTCTCGAGTGCTTGGTAGGCTATTATTGAAAATTCCAACTTTCACCAGTGAAGCTTTCTCATGCAACAGATGGTGATTAATCCAGAAAATTGCAACTGGCCAAAATGTAGAGAATAAGACTGCAGAGTGCATGCCTCTTGATAGGAATCCTGTATCAAACCTCTGCCACTCAGGGCTCAGGAACCACTGGAGAAGAAGGGACTGAAAGACTGTGAGAGCCAGGGGTGGTAGACGACCACAAGGAAACAAGAGTTTTCCAGAGAGTTGAGAACTTACTCATATGAACTTACAGCAATGGTGACAGGATGTACAAGACTCATGAGAGTTCAAACCAGACAAAAACTTAGCATAGATGTGGGGAAATGGGTAAGAAACCCCAACGTGAACTATTGGCAACCAATGACTAGTAGGGGAGAGAGAGAAAGAGAGGGAGAGAGAGCTAGACTGACCACACTCCAATGGACTTATACAGAGGGATGTTAGGGCATACAAACTTGGCTTGTAGGACTTAACATACATGACAGAATGCATGAAAAAACATGGGGTTTAAATAGGAGAGGTAATTTAAATATGATCAAGATGTGTTATATGAAATTTTCAAAGAAGAAAAGAAAGTTCCTGTGCTTCCTGGTCCACATGTCTAGGCATATGACATATTAGGCCAACCGAACAGCCATATTTTGAAATCTAAATCATGTAATAATTGACAAAAACTTAAAACATCCAGAGTTTATTCATCCTAGAAGAAGCACTCTGTGATTTCTATAAATTCAATCTTTTAGTATAAATGTTTGATTCTGCTGTGCACCTGTGGACTTCCTTATGGTAGAGTTCTCCAGAAAAACAGAATACACACACACACACACACACACACACACACACACACACACACACACACACAGAGGGAGAGAGAGAGAGAGGATTTTAAAGATCTGACTCACTCAGTTGTGAGTATAGCCTGAGAAGTCCAGAATGTACACCATGGGTGGTCAAGTAAGAGCTGATGTTAATGCTCAAGTCTTTCTTAATATGTCTTTTGGCAAATTCCTTCTCTCTTGGAAGAGCTATCCACAACAGAATACCACAGACTGGGTATGGATAATTATAACACACAAGTTTATTTCTCAGTTCTGAGAAGTTAGTAGGAAGTCCAAGAATAAGGGGCTGGTGAGATCTTGTGGTGCCACAGTTTGGTGAAAGTCATGATGGAAGGACAGGAGAAATAGGAGAAGAAAGAGTGAAGGAAGCCAAATCTTTCTCTTGTAATGAGCTCAGTCTTTTAATAATGAGCCCACTAACAGGGTGTAAAGTCTACAAAAGAAACGTTGTGACATCATGAGAATTAATGACTTCACAAAGGAGAATTATGAAAACTTTGAACCAATGTGATGCAAGCATTGTGATATCAGGAAGATTATGATGTCACAGTGGAGCATTTTGACATCTAGGAAACACTATAAAAGAAACACTGTGACATCATGAGGATTATTGACTTCAAAATGGAGCATTATGACATATAGGAAACACTATAAAAGAACATTGGGACATCATGTGAATTATTGACTTCACTATGGAGAATTATGAAAACTATGAATATTCGTGATGCAAGCATTCTGACATAATGAATATTATGACTTCACAGTGGACCGTTATGACATCTAGGAAACACTATAAAAGAAACACTGACATCAGGAGGACAATTATTTTACAATGTAGAATTATGAAACTATGAATATTTGTGATGTAAGGATTGTGACATCATGAATATTTTGACTTCACAATGAAGCATTATGACATTTAGAAAAAGTATAAAAGAAACATTGTGACATCATGAGGATTAATGACTTCACAATGAAGAATTATGAAAACTATGAACATTTGTGATGCAAACATTGTGACGTCATGAATATTATGATCTCACAATGGAGCATTTTGACATTTGGAAAAAATATAAATAAATCATTGTGACATGAGGATTATGACTTCACGATGGAGAATTATGAGAACTATGAACCATTGTGATGCAAGCATTGTGACATCATGAAGATTATGTCTTCACAATGCAGCATTTTGACATCTAGAAAACACTATAAAAGAAACATTGTGACATCATGGGGATTATTGACTTTACAATGGATCATTATGACATATAGGAGACACTATAAAAGAAATATTGTGATATCATGAGGATTAATGATTTCAAAATCTAGAATTATGAAAATTATGAACATTTGTGATGCAAGCCTATGACATCATGAACATTATGAGGTCACAATGGAGAATTTTGTCATCTAGGAAACACTATAAAAGAAACATTGTGACATCAGGAGGACAATGACTTCACAATGGAGTATTATGACATATAGGAAACACCATAAAAAACATTCTTACATAAGGACGATTAATGATTCACAATCGAGCATTATGCAAAATATGAACAATTGTTATACAAGCCCTAGACATCATGAATATTATGACTTCACAATGGAGTATTACGACATCTAGGAAAGACTACAAATGAAATAATGTGAAATCAGAAGGACAATGACTTCACGTGGAGAATTATGATGACTATGAATATTTGTGATGCAAGCATTGTGACATCATGAATATCATAACTTCACAAGAGAACATTATGACATTTGGAAACACTATAAAAGAAACATTGTGACATCATGAGGATTATTGACTTTGCAATGGAGCATTATGACATTTGGAAACACTATAAAAGAATCATTGTCACATCATGAGGATTAATGACTTCACAATGGATCATTATGACATCTAGGAAACACTATAAAAGAAACATTGTGACATCATGAGGATTGTTGATTTCACAATGGAGCACTATGACATGTAGGAAACACTACAAAAGAAACATTCTGACATCGTAAGGATTAATGACTTCACAATGGAGAATTATGAAAACTATGATCCACTGTGATGCAAGCATTGTGACATCATGAAGATTATGATGTCACAATGGAGCATTTTGACATCTAGGAAAGAATCCAAAAGAAACATTGTGACATCAGTAGGACAATTACTTTACAATGGAGAATTATGAAAACTGAACCACTGGAATGTAAGCATTGTGAGATCATGAAGATTTTGTCTTCACAATGATCATTATGACATTTGGAAACACTATAAAAGAAATATTGTGACATCAGGAGGACAATGATGACACAATGGAGAATTATGAGAACTATGAACATTTGTGATGTAAGCATTGTGACATCATGAATACTATGACTTCACAATGGAGCATTATGATATTTGTGGAAAATATAAATGAAACATTGTGACATCATGAGGATTATTGACTTCCCAATGGAGCATTATGTCCTGATCTGGTGCAGCTGTTCTTCTAGGGTGCCAGTCTGAGGCTGGATCTGTGCCAGAGGCATGAAGTTGTTGTCCTTGGTCTCTGTCAGAGAGCACTCCAGTAAGTATAATTTCTTAGTCTTCGGAGCATAAAAATGAAATTAGTGCTGCATTCTACTCCCTCTCACTTACTGAAAAATTTCACACCACTGTTAGCCTGTCCCATTTCTTGCATCATCAAATTATTTCTGTTGGATCATTTCCTTCAGCATAGAAACGTGTTATCTTTTTTTTTGTAAAATTTTAAATTAAATTTTGTGTATTTCATACAGAACATCTTAATCATCTTTATACCCTTTCTCCATTGGCAAAGCCCCCCCGCCCCTGCACCACTGGAATTCATATATTCTGCATTTGTGTTGCGATCTAGCATGCCAAGTTAGTGTCCCCCAACATTCCTCAGTGCAAGTTCATCCACTGGGGTCTAAACCTTCTGTTTAAGAAGATCAGTTACTCCTCACCCAGTAGTAATCAGCTTCCAGTAATTCTTTGACTAAGATTGGGGCTTGTGCCATTTCCACAGTTCTGCCTGGGTTGTGTCTACTTGAGTTTGCAAGGGTATTCAGCATTTTGACACTATTGCTGTAGGTTCATATGAGCAAGATCCCAGGAGCTTATAGGAATCTATTTCCATATGGTCTTGCACCTCCTCCCTGGCTCTTACAATCTTTCTGCCCTTTCTTCTGCAATGGCACTTGAAACTTGGGTGGTGGAGTTTAATATAGAAGGCCTGTCCAAGGACCCACACAGTACAAACTCTTAGTTTCTACACTTCGGCCATTTGTGACTTTTTGTGTTCCTGGCCTTCTTTTGCATGAGGGAGCTTCATGAAAGAAAACTGAGAGATTTATTAGTGTCCTCTTTATCCCTTGGTCTATGTTCCATGAGCCTTAGGTGTAGAGGTTACATTGTATTTGTGCCACTTAGGCTTGAGCAATTCACAGACAATGTCTGTATGTGACCAGTTGTGGTCTCTGTTTGGTGCAAAAGAAGTTTCTTTAATGAGTGGTGACTGGGAAACTTGTCTGTGAATATAAGGATACATATTTTGCATACAGTAAGAAATTACATTCATGCAGGAATGTGACAGTCATGGAGTTTTCTCTAAGATCTATGACCTCTTCAGTCATGTGTATGTGGCTACATTTATAGAATTACATGTGAATTTCCTACCATTGAGTGGACTTTAAGTTCAATTAGGTAGCTGTTGATTACCCACAAGATAAAAGTGCTGAACCAATGTCGACAAACATGTTATCATCGATATAGTTTAAAAATAGCTCTTTAGCCTCTTTATACCTATATAGCTATCATCTCATGTCTCAGCTCTACTTTCACCAAAGTGCAAACACTCCTTACGAATGCCTCTTCATTAAAAATTTTCCTCCAGTGAGCTTCTAGTCATGCTTTTGCTCCTGTTATTCAGAAAAACTGATGTTTTAGAGTGAAGAGATTACTATCAGCCTGAGTTCTGCCAAACTCAGTGGTCAATGTCCCTTCTCATGTTGGTCACTTTTATTCTTGGAAAGCTTTCTTTGCTTGTCTTTAGAGAAACCACACTGTTTTCTCCTATCACAATAGCTTTTTTTCCTTCATGATACCCACCTTCCATGCTTACCTGTAAACTTTAGAGAACTAGAGAGTTAATTTCTCTGCTTTCTCAATGTTTTTCCCCTCCCTAGGAAAGCATCGTCAGCATTGAGTCGCCCTGATATTTTCCTTTAAACATCAGTCTTTAACTTTCAATTACTTCCTCCTCAGTTTGTTCACTTGACTGTTTGACGTGTATTTCAAATTTAACTCCATTTCTGTATCTTCCTTGAAATGCGCTCCTTTTTTAGTGCATCCCATTTAGTTAATGGCAAAGTACATATTTAATCGCTCAGGTTCAAAATTTTAGAGTCCTCCTTGATTTTTCTCTCATCATATACTCTATATACATTCCATCAACAAATACTATTGGCTTGGTCTCTAAAATATCTAGAATCTGACCAGTATTCATCTCCGATGCTCCCTCCTTGCTTATGGCTGTTTCCTGTCTAGACCACTGACATAACCTCCTGAGTATTCTATCACTTTTCATGTAGCAACTAGAACAGTCATTTCAAAAGATCTATCAGAAGACATTATCTGTGACTTAAGAATCTTTTAGTAATTTCCATCAAACTGAAAATTCATATTCTATATGCTATGGTTTGAGTATTAAACGTCCCTTCAGTCTTAGACAATTGGTCACTAGCTGGTGGCACCACTTAGGGAAGTTGTAGAACTTTTAGGAGGTTTGGCCTAACTACTAAGGTAGATTACTAGGTGTGGGCCTTATGGATTATCTTCAGATACCGGCTCTGATTCTATTTCTCTGCTTCCTGATCCACCTAGATTTGAGCAAGAAAACTCTTGCAGCTGTCATGAACATGAACTGATCTCACCACCTTCCCATCCTCAGCCATGATGAACTACGTTCTTTAAATGACAAGCCAACACAAATCTTTCCTTTCCTTAAGTCACTTCTTTCAGGGATTTTATTACAGCGATTGCAGTATGCCTCATGGTCCACTCTGTCCTATGGTCTTCTCTGTGCCTATGTCTGATCTCATCCTTTGCCGTGTTCCCCTTCATCTCTCTGGGCCTTCAAGCTAATCTTGAAACAAATCCAGACTTTTCTTATTTCGGAGATGCTGCCATGATTGCTTTTTTTAATGTCTGCAATGCCATTCCCCTCAGGCTTTCAAGTTGAGTCTCTGCCTTTCACCCAGTGCTACCTCTTACAGAAGACTTCCCTGTCTTACCTAGTTAAAAATTAATTAATATAATGATGGAGTTTTATTTTATACATATGTGATATATTATAAAATGTATGAGTTTTCATTTATGTGAGTTTTTAAAAATCTTTTTGAGACAGGGTCTCCCTGTAGTCCCAGCTGGCCTGGAATTCACTATGTAGACCAGGCTGCTCTTGAACTCACAGAGACCCACCTGCCTCTGCTTCCTAAGTGATGGGACTAAAGGCATGTGCCACCAGGCCCAACTCTTGTGCTATATTCTTTAGTAAGAAAGGTTTTTAGGGGTTAAAGATGCATCTTAGTGGCAGAGCACTTGCCTAACATCTCCAGAGGATGTTGAATAAAGGTCGAAAAAGGGAAAGAAAGGCTCAGATTTTTTAAAGATGCTAAATGTTTAGGGAGATAAAAATTGTCGTTACTCTAATTTGATCATCATGAATTTTATACATTTATCAAATTATTTTCTATACCCTATAGACCTAGAAATATTATGCACCAAAAGTTTTAAAAAAAAATCTCATCACAAATTTCCAGATTGGTTTATGACGGACATGGGAAGATGCCTAAGGAATGGATCAGAAGCAAGATGACAGAAGCTTAGACTGAGTTACTGAGGATAGAGATGCTTTTTGCAGTTTTTCTGCCCTCAGTAATCTCTTAACTCCTATTTTCTTGCATGTGATCTACTTTTCCACTATAGTCAGTCAACATGTTCCTTATTCACTCTTCCCAGTTTCATGTGAATGCCAAGGACAAGATTTTAGACTGGCCTGAGAATGCCAAGGGAGCTCACGCGAACTTGCTTCCTTCTCTTTACCCTCAAGCTTCTCTGCCGTCTTTCCCCTGCCATTTCCCATCTTGTCCTGGTTGTAAAATTTCTTTGCCTCTATTTCTAAGAGATATTTTCACTGTGAATTGTTCCATTTATTTCTTGCCATTTCTTAATCCAAACTTGAGCATTATTCTTTCCTTGCTTAACTTTCTCTACAGTTTTTGTTACAATCTGAAATTATATTATTATATTATTATATTATTTCTATCCCAGTAAAAAGACTAAGAATAGGACAGCAGGAGCTTTGCTTCCCTTACTACTTGGTACCCAACTCTGAGGACAGTGGTTGGAATATGATAGGTGCTCAATAAATATTTGTTAAAGGAATAGATAAAACTGAGGATAAAGATGTTTCTCATTATCATCTTCTCCAGAAATTGTGCAAGGGAATTAGCAAGCTAATCATTTTATCTCTTCAGGGACTTTTTTCTATTTCACACATAATGTATACTGGTTTTCTTCAGGTATGTTGTATTTTAAATAAATAATGAGGATTTTCTGCTTGACATTAGTAGAACAGTATGACTTCCTGTTCTCTACCTACTCAAAATGGTTATTGCTCTTTTTCTTTCCATGCCGGGGATTGAACTGCAGGCCAGACAAATGCTCTACCACTGACTCTACTACTCATGCTCAGCTTTTGGAATACTTTCTATTATAGCAGTTCTGTGCATGGATTATATGTTTTTTACTGTGTATCTTTTCGTCTGGAATGCTTGCTCTTTGAGGGTAAATATTGTATCCCTGCTGCACCCTCTATGCCTGGAATACTAATAGGCTCACAGAAGACAACCACATCTATTTCAATTGTGTATCCCAAACGTACCACTCAGTCAGAATCTCTGTGGTGAGAACACAGTCTTATAAATTATTTTTATGGGGTTGAGGTTTGAAAACTGCTTTTTGAAATATCATTACTAGGTCAGTAAATGTGGGACTATCAAATATGGCTGTCTTTACAGAATACTCTCTAATCCTTTTCTTTTCATCAAAGCTGTCCTACTGAAGAACAGATAGAGAAATCAGGCAATCTATGAAGGGGTGAGAATATAAAGGCTTTCTTTCTCTCTCCCAATAGTATGTTAAACCCACGTTGACAGAATAGCTTCCTTTCATTCTCTTTCAGCATTTATAACTACTTCTGTTCATTTCCCTCTTCTGATCAGAATTAAAAAAAACATGTTACATATGTATTGTCAATTACATTAGTCTAGCCTGCTTGTGGGCTGTGTGAATTCAAATACTTTCCATTTTGTAAGATAGATGCAAAAAGTGCCTCACACCTGGACAGAAATAAATCTCGTTAAGAGATATTTATTTTGGGGGACTTTTATCTAGTTTTCTCACTCCAGATGCAGGTGTTAGTACACATAATAGCTAGAGGCATTCCTTATCACCTTTGCAAGGTGTAGATGATTTTTTTAGAATTAGCCGACCCATAGTCTATAAAAACAACTGTTTACAACTACATATAGATTCCACTATTAGTCTTCAGATTCTTCTTCCTCTGGAAATTGAACTGGTCCTTGTCCCATAAATCTAAGGGATACAGTCGTCCTAGACTGTCTTTTTACTTCCCCTGAGATGATTGCTTCTTCAGAGAGACTCTTAGGACCAGGTTTCAGCTTTTTTATATGGATTTATCTTTCGTCAAGGTCCTTAAGATCAGAAGGCATAGATGGAAAGTTTTACAACCTTTTGATGTATTCTAGAGATTGTTGGTTATGACTGAATATTGTTGCTTCCTGCTTCTTGTACCAGAATAAAAATGGGTAGCCCTTGTATTGATCAGAAACATGAAAAGATTCTACAGTTCCTAAAGGAGTCTGAAATTTTTGACACATTTTCCATCAACTATAGAGTCTAACTCTCTTGTCATTTTGAACAGATCAGCAATAGTGACTCACTTCTAAAGAAAAGAGTTGGGTCTCTTCCACACTGTGTTCTAAGGAAGCCTATGTCACACAGAGAGGCGTGAGTGAGAGCCCTCACTGAGGTCCCAATCAGTATACAGCAATAGCCACTTGAGGTATACTAGAGGCTTTTGAGATGCTCCGTACACAGCCAGAGCATGAAACCAGAACCACACAGGCAAATCTATTCAATACTTTAACCCTGAGTGACAATGGTCATTGTTGTTTCATCCCAGCAAACCGGGGATGGTGTACGATGATGCAGCAATGCATAGCTTGCTCAGCTGTGATACTCCTTTAACTTAAATTCATGGGGGTTGTCTGATCTTTTACCTTTGATAAGCTTCATATTCTTTTTTTTTTTCTCTTATATTCATGACACAAAGTGCTGACTTATATTGACTCTTATTTTATTAAATAAAAACTAGATCTAAAAGAGATGTATGGATCAAAGAAGAAAGCAGAATGGTACCATTTTTCATCAATATCTTTAAAAGTCCGTTGGAAACTACACAAAATTAAGATGTACCAAGAACTCAGGAGCAAACAGCGATGGGTGGAGGGTGGTTTCTGGGACGAGGCACCGACCCCAGCACATGTGTTCCTATCTGTTTTCACTGTTTTGTCCTAATCATCTTAAAAGCAGCAACCTTATCATGCCCCAATTTAAAAGCCTTAAATGCCCCTGATGCTCTGCCAATGTGACATTCAAGCCCCTTTGCACAGCACAGACGGAGTTTATGACCCCTGCTGCTGTCTCCCCACCTATCCTGGAAGCCTCAGAATTCCTCCCAAGTCTTCTGATCCTCCATGCTTAGATCCAGTCAGCCTGAGACTCAGTCCTTAGGTCATTTCCCCTTTGTCCTTCCTTCTGGGAATGCTCCCCCCCAACCGCCCCCATTCTTCCTGTGACCAATTCTTACTCAAGCTTCAAGTCCAGACTTTAATGTTGGCTTTTTTTTTTTCACTGCTGGCTGAGTTGCATTCATATACTCTGTGGTCTCTAGGCTAGAGTGGTTACCTCTGTGTCTTAAGGGTTTCTGTTGGGAGTTGCCCTTGTTGATCTTCAGACTGGACTGTGAGCTCCTTGGAGCTAGGGGTTGTACCTGTCTGAATTCCCAGAGCCTATCAATCCACTAAATGACTCATGGTGATCACTCGTGTGTGATACACAGTGAGTAAGTGACAGCAGTTAGTGAATTGAGCATAACTAAAAGCGTAGTGAGCTTTTCTTAAAAACCAAGAGGAAAATATTGTTGTGGTGCTTAACACCTTCCCTCTGACTAAAGTGTTTCCAGCAAAGGGCTATGGATGGAGTCTGAGCTGTGAAGTTGCTTTGGGGCAGATTCTAAATGGGAACAGATGAAGGAATTCACCGATTATAAAATGAAAACTTTCTCACAGTAAAGCAATGTAAAGTCATTAATTTTCTTTTTTTCTGTTCCATATTTTATTACAATAGCTCATATATTTTTAAAGTAACTTTGACTAATTTTTCCTATAAGCATGTAAATATACAAAAACATTTTTGAGGACTTATGTGGCCAGGGATATACTAGAGGTTCACATAGTTTTGTAAGAGCCAATTGTTACATTTTTAAAAAGGAATTTTATAAGTTGGTTGTTAAACAGTGCTTAAAACTGGGTGTGGGGGCAGTGTTTACGCTGCAGGAATGCCGCAGGCCATACCCTTTCCCCTGTGCTCAGTGGGTTGTAAACATTCACTACCACGTCACTGGATATAGTCATTTTGCTCAGGAGAATTTTTTGTGTGTGTGTGCCCAAAGACTGTTCAAACTATAATGCCTTTCATAACCTGATGAGAAATGGAAGGTGAGCTAAGGGGACTCTATGGAGTTTGTGGTTTGATAATTATAAGAACCAGACAACCTCCTTAGGATAGGTTTAAGACTGGAAGCTTTCAGATATAGTAGAAATATCACCCTGGCTTTGTGGCATAAACTTATTTTTCATATCTTGTCAATTTTGTTCTGGCTTTTTCATCTCAGTTGACTGGAAAGGAAAGCAAGTTATGATTTCCTGAAGTGAAATTTTTGTTACCACTATAATCAAAGCAATATTTTCTTCCTTTGTTATACCAAATCTGCGGAAAATAGCTGCATGATTCAGAAGTAAACTTATTTTGAAAATGCTATTTACTCACTTGTTAGCTCATTCTGTAAGTCTTTTCTGAATGTCTGTGGTGTATACCAGAGGGAGCAGGCGTGACTATGAGCAAGTCAAGCCTCCCTCCCAGACACTCACAAACTAAGACTGGGGGACAGCAGACAGTCACCCTATCCTGCTACATGCTACGAAAAAGTTCAGAAGGATGAGGAGAAAGTTAATATGAAGCTGATAAAGCCCAAGCTCCTGAATACAGCTTTCATTTGTCATGTATGATTAGAGACCCTTAGGTAAAATGAACTTTGTCCTATCTAAGATACGAAAATGTAGCTATGGCTCCTAAGGTAGCAAATAAAAAATAGAAGCTGGAATGACTGAGGGCAGAAGCTTGAGTTAGGATAAGCTCACAGAAGGTCTCTGCTGTGGATTGGAGATGGTTGATTGTCTCCTAAATCTAATGGGAGGTTAACAAAGGATTTGATACTGAGGAGCGGTGTGTTTGAAAGATCCTTGAACTGCTGAGAGGTGAGTGAATAGGGGATGGGTAAAGGCACATAAACCATGATGAAAGACAGCCCTTTAGTGAACTGAGCAATGAAGAAGAGGTTGTCTAGGAGAATGTCAGTTGGGTCACTTACATTGGATATCCTCTTTAATGACCTGGAAGAAGAGATAAAAATAATTTGATTACCCTTGCAGGCAGTAATGGGGAATTATCCATGAAAGTGGAGAAAGACATCATTTTTTAAAGGTCTGGGAAAATTATAAGTCAGGAAGAAATAAAACCATATTAATCCTGAAGATCTGTCTGCATATACATAAAGCCAGTAAGTTTTTCGGGTCTCATTCTAGTGAGGAAGAAGCAATAATGCATCTTGTCCAGTGTTGTTTTGACTCTGAAAGCTTCAGCAAAACAGATGTTTCCAGTTAGTGCTAATGCTTTTAAGTCCTACTTCTACCAGAATGACTCCTGGAAATCCACTGAAGAGGATGACCATTTGTGTTAAATATTGGCAGAAGCTTTATTCCTACCATGAAAGAATCAAGGAATCCTCTAATGCCTTAATCTGCTGGAATCACCATAAACAAGACATCATCAGTAGTCTATACAGTACAGAAAGCAAAAATAATCATTGAACAACCTAATTGGCCTTGAAATCTTTACATAATGTTTGTAGCTTCTTATCACAGATGAAGCAGGAAGAGTGATAAAACACCATTCAATGTTCAAGCCACAAACCTGTATGAATATTCAGCTTTTATTAAGTTCATCAGACCCAAAGCTATCCAAATGAAATTTCAACATGAATTGTTATAGAAGAAGCATTAATTTAAGCAACATCCTTGGAGGATATTCTGTTCAGTTTCCTGAAATGAAAGATCATTTACCTTCTGTTACATAAGTTTAAGTTGCAATGCCTATAAACTTGCTGTTTCCTGTTTTGGTTTCAATGATCAAATCAAACAGAGGAGATGGTTGTCTTAATGTAATGCATTTCATTCAGAGTCACCAACAAGTAAACAGCACGGCTGGTTCTACAGAGAGGGAAATTAATGTGCTGATGATTAGTTATTAGATGTGCAACTACAGTTTATTAATTTTGATTTTACATTTATCATATTTGCTAGTGGGTGACTTAGTCATCGGAGGCAACTATAACAAAATACCATAGGGTGGGTAGCTTAAGCAAGAAACACTTATTGTTCACAGGCTATAGACCACTGCTTCGTGCTGTGTGCTTCTATGGCTTTTTCCTGGTTGTATAAGAGGATAGGGAAGAAGAAGAAGATGAAGAGAGAGAGATAGAGAGACAGAGATGAGATAGAGAGATAGAGACAGACACACAGAGAGAAAGAAAAGGACATATTTGTCTACCTCATCTTCTAAGGTCATTAACCTTATCATGAACATCTGACCTTTGTGATCAAATCTAAATCTAATGACCTCCCAGAGGTTCCTTATCTAATACACCACACCACATTGGGGATAAGGACTTTAGTCTATGAATTTGCTGGTAATGGGGCAAGATACGCATAAGCTCCCATAATACTGGGAGAGGACAGTAATTGCCTTGGTGAACAGAATGCATTTCAGCCCCACTCAGATAAAAAATGCCTCCATTCTTACCACATTTTCTGTTCCCTAAGCAGGGAGATGTAAAACACTGGGAATTTTAAAAATGGGTTATATCTTAAGATAGTAATTTAAGTAATTTGTGATATTGATAGTTTGTATGTGATATGGTGTGATTAGATGCCTGATTAAAAGCATGTCTAGTCCTGTGCCATCATATGATTTGCAAACTGAGGTGATAAGATTTTTTTTCAAGAGCTGTAGTGAAGTAAATATTTATTATTTATTCTTAGGACTGTGTAGCTCAAACTGGCCTCAAACCTATGACCTCTTTTCCTTTCTCTCCCAAGTGATGGGACAGCAGGCATGCAGCACCATGCCTGGCTGTGAATTAATGTCTTTTAAAAGATAGTATTATTAAGGCTCTGAGGATGTGAGGCCACAAGTATACAGATTCACGCTTTGCTTCAGAGCCCATCTTGGTGTTTAATAATGCACCCCAGTAAGAAAGGTAGTATATGTAAGACTTTGTTACTACAGAGAGTAATTTTCAGGTATTACTCGGTCTGAATTCTTTATAATTTCTTTGGTAAGGTAGAGGAAGAAATGAAGGAGGGACGATGGAGATAGAAAGAAGGAAAGATAGGTTACAGGATGGGATAGGAGGGTTCCTATAACAGGCAACTTTGGAAAATAAATGCTGGAGGAGAATGAAGCTACTTTAAACTCTATATTGCTGTGATCTGAGCAGTACCAGATAGATATATAGGTAAAGCCATGAAAAGAAAATGAGAGCCAATAAACTGAGTTGCATAGAAAAGCCAAAAAAGTCACATAAATGTAAGCAGGTACCAAGAAGTTCCCATAAAAGCGTGAAGCATGCTGCAAGTAAGATATTGGTGTCTTTATTGCCACCAAGCACAGCACCTATCGAGTTATGATACCTTTTAAGATACAATTTGAACTAAAAGAAAAAATGTGCCTATAAAACACACTATGGTTGATTTGTGACTCATAAGATACTATGCTTAGAGTTTGAACTTTGAGCAGTTGCATGTAGTGAGAGAATTTTCTACAATGATTGTAAAATCCCTGAAACCAGAAATTATTTCTTCTAATGAAGACAAGAAAGATACAAAAGGAATATTTTTGAATCATTTTAAAAGCATATACAGCTAAGAGTCTTCTGTAAATTATTCATCAAGAATGGAGGAATCAAATAAATATCAGAAGCTCAATTTATGCTTTTTACTCTATGTGTGTTGAGGTATTGTGCTGGATAGCTTTAGTTGTCAACTTGACACATCTGGGTAGAGGGAGCCTCAATTGGGAAATTACCTCCATTGGACTTGCCTGTGGCCATGTCTGTGGGATAGTTTCTTGATTGTTGAGAGATGTGGGTGGTACTATGCCTGGACAGGTGGTCTTGTGTTGTATAAGAAAGCAGGTTGAGCATAGGCCAGGGGACCAAGCCAGTAAGCGGTGTTCCTCCATGGCCTGTGCTTCAGCTCTTGTCTCTAGGTCCCTGCCCTGAGTTCCTACCTTGGGCTCCTTCCATGATGATTTGTGACCCAGAAAATTTAAGCCAAATAAACCCTTTCCTCCCCAGGCTGGTGTTGTTTAGAGTGTTTTTTCACAGTAATCAAAAGCTAACTAGGACAGAAATTGGTACCAGGAGTGGGGGATTGTTGTGACAGACCTGACTCAGTTGTTTTAGAGGATTGTGAAAGTGAACTTTGGTTGAAAAAAATCATTGAATGCTTAGAGCTTAGAGAGTTGTTCCTCTGAAGCTATGAAAGTTCTGATGAAAGCGATTTAGATAATGGAAGCCTGGCCTGTGAAGATTCAAAGGGAAGTAAAGATTTTCAGGGTTGTTTGTGTGATATTTTGAATAGAGAATCTGTGGTTTCTGCTTGACTGGGACTGGAGAATCATCTGTGACTAAGAAGAGGCCAGAATCACTGAAGTGAAATCTTTGCTTTATATGGAACAACTGATGCTGGTTAGCTGAGGTTGAAAAATCAGCTGTGAGTAACAGGAGACTAGCATCACTGTGGCAAAATCTTCTGGGAAGTATTTTCTCAGGGTTAGCACACAGAAGCTATGGTTCAGAGAGGGTCTGAGCCTCTATCTCAAGCTGGAAGCAGGACTTGGTAATATGTAAGAGTCTCTTGCATTGTTCTGGTATCAAAAGTGTGAAGGGGTCACAGAGAGCAGCTGAGGTTTCACACCCTGAGACACCAGGAAAGGCCACTGAAGAAGTGCAGCCTCAGTTGCCATGAAGACAAATATGGATTGAAAGGATCATGGAAAGAATCTGGGATGTGCACTCTGAGAGGCCAGAAAAGCCCATTGGTGAAGGTATAGCCTCAGTTTCAGTGGAGCCCCCATCTTTTTGGTGATACCAAGACCATAGAATTACCACCAAGGGCTGAGGAATGGAGCCAGGCTGGACCTGCAAGACAAACTGTGTGTGCTGTAGATGGCAGAGCTAGAGAAGTGCAGTTGACAAAACCCTCTGGAGTCCAGTGAATCCCAGGTGTCCAGCCTTGAGTTACTTTGCTGGACTTAGGTTTTGCTTAAGTGTGCCTGATTCTTCCCTTTTAAAATAAGACAGTACTTGTTTTGGACTTTATAGAAGCCCTAGTTAAGAGACTTTTAAGAAAGACTTTGAACATTTAAAGTGTGCAAAGTTTTTAAAGACTGTGGGACTTTTAAAGTTGAACTGTCTTATGTTGTGATATTAATGTTAATATCATATCTTGAGGACAAGAAATAGAAAACTCATGGCTTAAGAGTGAAGTGTTTGTGTGTCAAGTTGATAAGGGGTCAATTGTGCTGGATAGCTTTAGTTGTCAACTTGCCACACCTGGGTAGAGAGAACCTCAGTTAGCGAATTACCCACATTTGACTGGCCAGTGGCCATGCTGTGGGATATTTTCTTGATTGATGAGTGATATAGAAGGGCCCAGTCCACTGTGGGTGGTGCTACCCCTGGGCAGGTGGTCCTGTATTGTATAAGAAAGCAGGCTGAGCACAGGCCAGGGAAGCAAGCCAGTGAGCAGCATTCCTCCATGGTCTGTGCTCCAGGTTTCTGCCCTGAATTCCTACGTTGGATTCTCTCAGTGATGAACTGTGACCCAGGTTGGTATTGGGTTAAAGTATTTTGTCACGCAATTGAAAACAAACTAGAACTGGTATACATTTGCTTAAGTTAGCAAGTTTAGTAAAATTTACGCAATTCATTTTTAGCATGGAATTAGTCATTGTCAACCCAGCTCTTTTTGTATTATCTTTGTATATCTCAGTCTTTGATTGCTAATCTTAGTTTATTCATCAGTGTCTCTGGTCTGAATCCTTGTAATTTTGCTCTCACCAGATTCTGTCTGCCATTTCCCCCTGAGTTTTCACTATTCCTAACATCATTTCCAATCATTTTCTTCTGAGAGGTCTTGGACTGAGTCAGTTGGTATTTTTGTCAAGGACAGAGGTGGGTACTGAGCATGAGAAGCAGGACCATCATGGACTCTTGTTCAAGGCAAAGTAAAGATGGAGGCTGTTTCTTGGCATGTTAAAATCACCCACCTGAGATCATAGAGGGTTGGATGTTAGAAGGACAAAATACCAAAAACCAAAAAGACAAAGAATAGGTTCATAGCTGGGGGATGAACCAAGAACTTGAGTCAGGTAAGGGAAGGTCAAGGGAGATTAGATAAGGACCATACAAGGATAGTTGATGGCATATCCCTGTTGGTTAGCAGGTGCATGGTGAGTGAAGTGTCAGGCTGGGAATGGGACAAGATAGATAGTCCCCTTTGCTGTTGTGTGCTTTCTTATGGATACATAGTCTCCTTGTAGCCCCAGCTGGCCTGGAACTCACTATGTAGACCAGGCTAGCCTCTATCTCACAGAGATCTACCTGCCCTGCCTCCTGAATACTGGGGTTAAAGGCATGTACCATCATGCCTAGTTCCCTTTGCTGTGGGTTTTCTAAAAATCCCTCAGCACACTATATTATAACCTTTCAAACGAACATAGAATTCGGCTTGGAACCCCATTGTTTACCATAATGCTCCTTGGTGTGCGGTTGGAAGATTCTCTTATGTTGTAACTAACAAGGTTTGTGCATTCATGTTTTGATGTGACTCTTGTAATTTATTGTTTATGACATGATACTGAAGTTTATGAAGGTTATTTTTCTATACAAATTATAACAGATTGATCCTCCCAGTCATATCGTGGAAGTCAGTCAGTCTTTCTTATATTTGAGGTGCTTTCTTGATTGAAAATTAAAGGTAGAGTGTCATAAGTAGTTCTTGGGGAATTGCTTCTAACCTGAGGATTATTTTTGATATACTGAAATCTTTTGAGAGCTATCATCATTCCTGATGTCTTGGTAGTTACTGTGAAAAGGTGATTAAGGATTATTACCCTTTTGGGCTTTCTCAAACTGTAGTGTGTCCGTTGGAGTATGTTGTGAATGAGAATATCTGTCAAGCCTCTTTTGGAGTAAACCTTGAGGTGATCTGCAGATGACACCCAAGCCAAGGTATGTACTGCCCTTTATGGACCCACCTGTGTTCTCCCCTCTCCAGGAGTGCCAGACTCACCACACTGCTTGCAGATCTCCTCCCATGCTTTAAACTTGATGATTTTTTTTCTTGTCAAGAAAAGCTCTTATCTGGCTTTTGACAGCACCATTCACCTTATAGTCTTGAGTTGTTTTCTAAGCGGGTCAGGGGAAGCTGGCAGTCATATAGGTAAGTGGTGTCCCCAAAGCTCTACAAAACAAAGCTTTTCACTATTGTTCTTTAATTCTCATAGGCATATTTTTGGAACTTTTTAATTTAAAAGTTATTAAAATCCTCTTCTAAAATTATCCTTTTGGGCTAGCAAGCTGATGACCACATCATGGTGATTTCTACAAGTTGTCCTCTGAGCTCCACAAGCATGTCCTGGCATGGGTGTGCCCATGTACATAATCAATGAATAAATATAAAATTTAAAATAAATAAATAAAATTATCCTATGTGACGCCTTCACTGGAAATAAATCAAAGGCTTCTTAATTTTTAAAAACATAGTAACATACATCTGTCATGTCTACATTCCAATATCCTCATTCTGTCAATAAAAACTTCTTGGTGAAAGAAAAATCAAGAAGCTTATTCAAATTCATATAAATGTGTAAAAGTGATATAAAAGTGAATTTTTATAGCTGTATCTGTCTATAGTTTTGGACATTGCCTATTGTTTAAAGATAATATCTTATCATATAATTTCTCTACAATAATCTCAACTTTGCTGTAACCTCAAACACAAAGTATTTTAACTCATTGTTAAAGGACTGCATTTAGAGTCCACTGGGGAACACTGAGAGTTGAATTTTAGAGTGACTAGTAAGTACTAAAGGCCATAGAAACAATCAGTAAAGCTTAAAGTGAGGCGATGACCCAGGAATTTAGAGCTGGACAGAACTAGGACAGGGTGAGTGAGGAACTTATCACAATGGTCATGGCCTGCGTTTATTAGTCAGTGACTGTGTGCATGGTAAGTGCAGTGTCAGATTGGTTCAAGGGAGCAGATATTCCCATAGGTTATTATTGATCTTGCTCACCCTTCTAAAACAACTGAAGCCTTAGCTTGAATGCACCAGAATTTATTCAACTTCTCTCTTAGAAGTAGCTTTGGCCAGCTTCCTAGTGCTGCAACAAACATACATGTACTCTTAAGCTCTGCAGCTTTTGTCCCTAAGAATTTCAGAAGCAGACCTATGAGGTTAAAGTCCATGTATACAGACATACATCCAATTTATTTCCATTGCCAAATTATTTTCCAGAGCAGCTTCAGAAATCTCACCCCTTGGAGATTTTCTCAATAACAAAATCTGCTTTTAAATTATACAGGTCACAATCTCATCTTTTTACATTGTACTCATTCTTAGAGTTTGTGGATCAAAAGACTCAAGCAGAAACTTCTTACTAGAAAAAAGCCTGAAGAACTTCTTTTTCCTATTTACTAACCTATCTATTAAGTCAACAGAAGATGACAGTGATGGTCTTTGGAACTTCGCAAAATTTTATTAACTTCAGTAAAACAGGATAGGATAAGAGTTACTAGAATCTGGAACGCCTGCCCTTGAGGAAATTAGCAAGACAAGGCATCCAGTTACCTAGTCCAGATAATGGATCATGGAATAAGAAAGCTCATTCAATTCATTCAAGGGAGCAGTTGCAGTTATGGAGAAAGGTACCAAGCCTGAGAGCCCTATAGTATGAAATTAAGAAGTACAAGATATGGGCCTCAGTTCGCTGTGCCCCCTGGACCCACATGTTGGAAGGAAAGACTTGATTCCTGCAAGTCATCCTTTAACCTCCACATGTACTGTGGCTAGTGCCCATGCCCCTCCCACAAACAAACAAACAAACAATCAATATAACAATTTAAGAAAGAGGAATAAGATACTTGTAGGCCCAGGAAGGCTGTTGATAGAGGTTGTACCAGGAATATTTATTGACAGTGGCAAGAACACAATCATAGTCTTCAGAAGAAAGAATCATGTCTATCTGGGAGGAACCAGCCCTTTGCAGTCACACAGATCAGTTTTCAAAGTCTGATCTTGATACTTAAACATCTTTGACCTGCAGAAAGCTTTTTAGTCGTCCTGGACCTCATTGTCTTTGTTGTTTTCATGTTAAGAACAAGCCTCAGCATGCAGCACACAATGTTTCCTATTGTATACATGTAACCTAGGGCTTCTAAGACTGCTGAATCTTTCCTGTGACAAAGCACACCTCAGCAGGTGCAGTGTGAAATGAGTTGACAGTTGTAAATCCAATCTTTGCTCGCTTGCCTTGTCTTCCTGAGAAGCACTCCAAATACCCTAATGGACCTAGAACTAGATCATAGCCTCCTTTACTAGAACCTCCTATATGTGTCCGCTAATAAGTGACTGCTTAGAAAAACTGTGCAACATCTTGACTACCATTAGCTTAACTTCAAGCAACATCAGCAGATGGAATGCTCTGACTGTGGACATATTTTCTGTATTATCTCTTTTTGGGCATCTGTGTAAGTTTCCTTCTTCTCTAGGTCTTAGTCCCAGTCTAACTTGACTACTGATATGTTTTCATAAAGTCTTGAATGTTTATTAAAGATGTAGAACAAAAAGAAGTCAAGGCCAAAATCAGAGTCTGGTGTTGCATCTCAGAGAATGACTTCATATTCCTAGTCATTCTTTTGCCTAAGAGTCTTGCTTGGCCTTTATGGTTTTGTTAATAGGAAGTAGTTGAGACTTCTACTTAGTATCCAGTGATGTCAGGAACCATTCAGACCTGGCAACATTGGTGTTCATAATGGGGGAGGGGAGGTGTTATTGCCTGAAGGTTGTGTGTATCAAGTATTTCTTGAATTGAGTTGCTCTTAATGTCTTGAGAACAAAAAGATGCCTTGTAGAGGGAAGTACTTTAATAATTTCTGTGATTTGTTATGTCATCAATGAACATATGCACACACACGCACATGCGCACACACACAAGGACATGCATACCCACAACCCAGTATCCTAACAGACAGTAAAAGTGAGACCCTTGTAGGATGCATGCCTGCTAATTATGTCTCAGTTTTCTTTTAGAACTCACTCTCCTCTAATTATGAGTACAGTGACCCAAGTCCAACCCATTAGCTTTCTCAGTTTCTAGTGATGGTACCTAGTTCACCAGAGAACTGAACCAATGGAGAGTTTCGATGGAACCGTAAGGAACGACTTTGTCCTGTTTGGTCACTAGGCTAGCAGAAAATAAGCCTGGAACTGCTGGTGGGGTTCTTGACAGTATACTGGAAGATCATTTAGAGCCACATTGACCTTAAAGCCATATAGCTTCTGACTATAGAGTGACATGAAAAAATTACATCTATTACTTTTCTTAAGTTAATTTGATTTGAAACTTACAATTAAAGATTTTTGATTAATTTAGCCGAGTTCCTGGAGATTTTTGAGCTCTAAAGCTGAACCTAATACCATTGAACTGAAGACTAAACCAATTTACAAAAAATCCAAATAGCAAATCCAAAGACAAAATAAATGTAATTTTGTTCAACAGAGAGTCAAGGAGAATTCTAAGGGAAACATCACCATGTTCCTTTCAGTATTAAAAGAGATACACTATCTAGCACAAGGAATCTACCAGACTGTCATGGTCAGTGGTTTTAATATCATTTTTGAGCATAAATTCATCAGAGAGCACAGCTTTAATCAGATTGTTTCTGGAATTTCTTTCAGTTCTTTAGTTCTATACAAACTACATAGGCATTGTTTGGGGTTTTTTGCAGTGTTATAGGGAAGACTGGAAGGAAGCCACTGACAAAGAATGCAGCAGGACACTATACAACATATAGAGGTTTTGCAAACATGTTTGTAAGTTCTAGTAGGGGAACATGGTTACTAGTATACCCTTGACCAAAGACTGCTCTTCCTCTGTTGGGAAGGTTGTCCTATTTGATGTAGCACACAACTTCTGGAGGAACACACATGGATCAGTGAGGGAGGAAGGGGATACTGGCCTATTCAGCCAGATCAGTCGAATTAACCCTTGTGATCAATGAGGTGAGAGATGTCACAACCAAATCACCCTGACATCCAACATACTGAGATTTTGAAGCCAGATAGATATGGATTTGAGTCTGGCTAAATGACTTTGTGAAATGTTTTCAAGTACTCAGAATTTCAGTTTTTTTAAACTAGGCTAGCAATACTTATTGCATATCTTATATGCAATAACTTATTGTTATCAATTACAAAGGGATGAAATATCATCTTGTAAATCTAATGTGCTGGAATAGGGGAATTCTAGTTTTGAATTTGACTTAGTAGAGAATAAAAGTTCCAAAGTTATCTAACGTGCTGTTTATTATACATATGCTATTTGTAAATGATTTCTTCTTGGGAAGCCCAGAGTAAACTGTGTTTTATATCTTTTATACATGTTATACTCTTTCTTCGTCCCCCAAAAAGTTTAAGTTGTGTGTGTGTGCATGCACACCTGTATGTGTGTGTATTCATGTTTGGTGTATATGCATGTGTGTGGTTATGGAAGTCAAAGGTCAATGTGTAGAGTCCTTCTTTGTCACTGTCCACCTTATCTTTTTTGACACAGAGTCTCTCACTGAAGAGAGATCTGAAGCTCACCATTTTGGCCAAACTGGCTGGCCATGAGCCTCCCAGGATCTATTTGTAATCTGTCCCTACAATCCCCGACTTCCCCCTTTCCTCCAGTCCAACACTGGGGTTACAGATGCACACTACCGCACCTGATGCCAGGGATGTGGACTCAGCTCATCAGGCTTGTGCTCCTGATTTTAAGCAGCTATCTGAGTTTAGTTCTGTTTGAGTTACACAAGTGACAATGAAGAGAAATAGAATTCATAGAGAATAGGAAAAATGCATAATTCTGGCTCAAGTTGAACATACAATCATTACAATCATTTAAAGTGTAGAAACAAAAACCATTGGAAAGAAGGCTGAGGCTTTTGAAGTACACACTTTTGAAATGGCATATGCTATGTTGATTTCATTACTGAGTGGGTATTTTGCTTTTTGAGGTACTCTGGGTTTTTAAAGGTTTTGTAATGTGAATTATAGATACCAAGTTTTGCTAAGCTGCAAATAGCATTTGTTTCTTTCAATTTGATTTTAATTTTTGTTGAAAATGCATTTTTTGGTGATTTTAAAACCATAAATTGTTTTCAGTAGTGCTCTGTTAGTTTTAATAAGTAGTAGCCAGGGCTGGCTTCCATACACAGCTATTGAATGTTAAACAGTCCTGGATAGTGTTAGGAGATAACTATTAGTTTTCGAAGCTCTTCTTCGGGAAGCTGGAAATTAGCCACACTTCTCACTGTCCTTTTCACATCCCAAAGGGAGTATGCTGATTCACGATTAGCTTTATAGCACTGGTTTAACATTCCATTTCTTCAAATCCACAATTCACTCAAGAACATGTGTACAAGCCTGGTGAAAGCTGATCTCATTTCATCAGGAATTCACACTGAGATGCATTGTCTGAACATGGGGAGAGCAGGCATGAAGGGGAACTTCCCAGCACTCCCAAACCCAGGGCCCTGTGTGACATCTGTTACATTAAAGGGGCTCAGTACATATTTTGTGAATTAAATGAAAATGATTGTAATTCTGTGTCTTGACATTTCTATTCGCAAATGTCTAAACCGATGTAATCTGAGGGAACTGGAGAGCAGTACTGTGTATGAGAAAAATATAAATCCAGCCTTGTCAGTTTTTCAGTAAGTCCTCTTGATGAGTCTGTCAGGAACTCGTCCTGTGGGACTCTGTGACTCAGCAGCATGGCAGTTTTCCTGGATGGCAAGTCAGCACCGAGGTCTTCTGGGAACTGCATTATTTTCTCCAAGTCTTGACTACACTGCATGTCATTTCCCTTATTCCTTCCTTGGCCTCTGTTGCTCATCTGCTTTTCGCTGTTGTACTTGCTTCCTGTGGTTCTTACATTTTCTGAGCACACGGATCTCAGCTATTTAAAATTTCATGGGAAACCCCACATGGATATGTTTAAAAGCGTGAGTCTGAGTCTCTCACATCTGTTCAGTCACACAAATTTGCCATTTATTTTCAGATGAACTGGAAGCACATCTTCTGTGAATGGCTACCATCATTGACCAGCTTAATTGGACTTAGGTTATGTGTGTGAATTGTTATTCCCATTAATACTGAGGGTATGTGTAAAAAAATCCTTTTCACTTAAGGATAGTATTTTCATCTTTAACAAAGAAGGAAAGAAACTCCATAGGCAGGCAGATTGCTCCATCCGGACATTCAGACAAAACACTTTAGAACTGCACACACCTTTGTGGCCAACTTTCCATCTAGGGTAGAAGAAGTTTTCTTATAAATATGATACAATGCATTTGTTTCAGCATGATATGAGTATTGTAAAACAAATCAAGCTCTTCATTAATGGTTTTTCATATAATTTGATTTAGGGAGTTTAAATTTTCTTTTCAGATCACTCACATGTGGAAGTCAGAGGAGTTGGTTTTCTCTTTCTGCCATGTTGGTCCTGGGGATTAAACTTAGTGGAAAGTCCTGACAACAAGCACCTTTACTTACTAAGCTATGTCACCAGCTTTGTAATTTGATCCAGGGATGACTACTCCCTTTTCTTTGTTCAATAGTATTTACTGTAAATGTAAAGCATGGTATGGTCATGTGTTGCATATTATCTTTCCAGTCAGGACAAACTGTAGATGATGAGATTTGATGATCTAAAGGCATCACAGGCTTCTTAGCTCTTGTAAGGGCACAATGATATTTGCATTAAGTACAAATCTCCCAAAACATGTTTCTCTCAACATAGGTCTATTTTTAAGGAACACAACTGTTCTGACTTAGACGTTATCCTTCCAGGATACTTCAAGATGAGTCTAGATGCTCCATTAATGCTCTTCTCAGTGACATGCTCACATACCCACACAGATATACAACCCCCACAAAGTAAAAAAAAATGTGATTTGTAATAGTAATGAAAAATTTAAAGGCAATGAAGTGGGCCATTTCCTTCTATCATGTGAGCTCCAGGAACTGAACTCAGGTCATCTAGCTTGGCAGCTGGCCCCCCAATCGCATTTTAGAATGATTTATTTATTTGTTTATTTGAGGCAGAGTCTCTGAGGAGCCCTAACTGGACTGATACTCACTATATAGGCCAGATCACAGAGATCTATCTGCCTCTACCTCCTGAGTGCTGGTATTAAAGGCATGAGTCACCATATCTGACCTCTGAATCACATTTTGATGTATCTATATTTTGTGGGGGGAGTATGTATGTATGTGCACTTGCACATGTGTACTCATGTGTGTGGAGACCAGATGAAAACCTTGGGTGTTCTTTATCTTTTGAGACAGTCTCTCACTGGCCTGGAATTTTTTAAGTAAGCTAAGCTGGCTGGCCAGTTAGCTGCAGGAATCTACTTGCTTTGTCTCTTTAGTGCTGGAATTGCAGATGTGTCACCACATCTGGCCTTTTTAGATTGTTCTAGATCAAATGCAAGTCCTATGCTTACATAGCAAGTATATTACCCACTTAGCTATCTCCTCAGTCCTCAAAAATCTTGTTTTTTATTTGCATACCTAATTGGAATGTCTGCGATATAGGAAAACTGTCTTTGTTTGTCTTATTTTTGTCTGCCTTCCCAGTCCTAAGAAAATGCTTATATAAATTACTGTGCATATTTCAAGATACAAACTAAAGTCAATGGCAGGACCCTGATTTTTAAATACTAAGTGGATTGGCAAGGGCAAAGGATTGGTGGTTCAATACAGGTAGATATACGGCAATATTTGCTTTGCCAGCTGTTGATGTGTTCTTCCAGTTCAGTCCTTTTGATGGTGTAAAGAATTTTCATCTGCCCAAACAAATGCCCAAATCCCAATAGAAAGCAATCTCTGTCTAGGTTAATATCTCCCTATCAGCAATACAAAATTAGGGCAGCCTCAGCAGATACTCCAACCTCTCAAACACAGGATGATGACCTCCATCTTACCTTGAGACTTTCTATGTCAGTGTAGGATATGTATAGATGATTTCATAAATGACCTAAGATCCAGACAAAATCCTACTACTTGGCAGGCACTGTGATAATTATCTTACTGCCCTTTAACTTAATCTCCAGAAACAGAGACATTATCATTTTCTTCATTTTGCAGATGAGAAAGCTGAAGTTTAGAGGGCCCAAATGGCCCTCCTAGGGCCCACATAAGAAGAATACAAGACCCTGTTGACTCTTCCTAAAGTTAATGCTTTCCTGCCAAGATCTGATGTCCCATTCTACCATGGCCTATGACCTTTGAGAATTTCATGTTTGTCTGACTTGAATGAGTAATCACCATCTGAGGGCAGGCTAAGAAACACTGGTTTAAAAGTTAACAAAGAACTCAAGTTAAAGTATCCTATTTAAGTCTTGAAAAGAATGGAAAATTTCCTGAATAAATTTTTGAAAAGAGCTAATCTTAATTTGTTGTATTATATATGGACTTTAAAAGCACACAGACTTGGGTTCAAAGCCCAGCAGTTATTTAATAGATGTGTAACCTTCAATAGGTTTCTTATCTTTTCCAGACATAATATGGATTCTAATATATTTCAGACAAAATTTATGCAATGTATGCAATTCAGTGCTTGACATATAGGATGGAGCCACAATATGACTTCCTTTTAATTTCTCTATTTGGACATTTTTTTAGTTGTGAATTTCATTTTTCCCCTAATATTATGTTCTCCTAGTCATGCTAAAATTTTATTTCTATTTCTTTTCATTTCTAGCCTCTGGAGCAGTTTAAAGATCTTAATTCATTTCTTATGATTTGTGCTTCATTGCTCTGGAAAATCTTTTGGCCTTGGCTAATAAGGCTCACTGTTTTCCTTCACTGAATCCTCCCAGACTTTATCCCTGACCACAGTCTTTGTTTAATGGCTTGCATTTTACCTTTGTTAACCATTTATGAGTCTCAGGCACAGCTGCTTTTGACATTGTGCTGAAAACACAGCCACTTGGGTACAGTACCTTGGTAGACTATCATTCTTGAAAGAGTAGTATTGGCTCCCTGGCTACAGGATGGTACAGTGGAAAGAATGGATTGCTTTCAACACTTTTCTAGCAACATTTGTGGAAAGTGGTAAAAACACAAACATGAAGTGGCTTAGCCATGGCTTATATTAACAACAAAAGCAAGAGCTATTAATTCAGTTCAATCATATGACTTTCAGAGGGTAACTATTCAAATAAATATAGTCAACTCTATGAATCTAAACAAAGCAAAAAAAAAAAATACTTCTAACCTGAGAGAGACAATGTAAAGGAAATGAAATGTGAATGGTTAAATAATTGTAAGTACTTCTCTTGGAATAACATTGCTTTCTTTACACTTAACAAGCTATATCTGTACTATTTGCTGTTTTGAATGTAACACAGGCTGGATAGTTTCCATATTTGTTACTGATATTTTCACACGTGTATAAAATTATAATACATTATTTTTTTAATAACAGTCTGCCTTTTCCTTGTTTTTAAAAGCATCTTTGCTTCTAGGCCACTGTCCTGTTCAGCTCACTCCCTATTTATCAGGTGGAGAAGGCTGTTGTGAGTGCCAGAGCCCAAGTATCATAATTCTGATGCTAAAGATTTGTTCCTCACCGACTTGCTCTGCATTCTTGTCTTAGTACTGTTGTGGTTGAAGTTGGCTCTGAGACAAATTCCTGTATCAGCTACCATAAAGCGTGTTCTCTCTCCTTTTATTGGTGGTGGGTAGGCCCTATTTCCCCCATTTTATAGAGGAAGAAACTGAAGTCCATAGATGTTGAGTGAAAGATTCTGAGTCTCATTGTTGGGAAGTTAGAATATCAGTAAAACTGTAACTGCCATTGTTAGTAAGCTGCAAACTGACTGAAATCAGGATGGCTAGCTGTGCCAGTTTGCTCAGGACTGGGGAGTCTCTTGGGACACAAGATCTTCAGTGCTAAATTTGGGATAGTTTTAGGCAAATCAGAATGACTAGTTAACCTCAAGATCTGACATTAGAGACCACATGCTTTTTATCTTTTTGTTCTAAGCCATAAAATATTTAGGTGACCATATTCTCCTGTAATCCTGGCCTCTTTTTACCGTTAACTTCCTCCTGGGGCTGAACTGAATCAGCGGACATGCTCAGCATTGCATTTGCTATGAGATTCTCAGTACAAATTACAGCCTATTTCCTCCCTTTTTTTCTGGGCCACAGGGAATAGAAAAGTTGACAACTTGGTATCTCTGTGGTTTTCTGAGCCTCTAACACTATTGGATTTCTAGGTAGAAAATTGTTACTCTTCCTCCTTGGTGATGACTGTGTTGAAAACTCAACAATTCTTCTGATTTTGAAAATGACAAGGTCTATGATGAGGAAGAAAGTTCAGGCCTCTGGGCATTTAAGTCTCTCCGTCCAAATCCTTTCTCTGATGCTTTAATGATTGTTCTTGTTAACCTCCAGTCATCTGTCAGGGATGTCTCAGCTGCTCTGGGTGATTTCTCTAGGCATACAAGGAACCTGATAGGACAGGCTCTTGGCACCTGCTCTCATTGGCCATGTTGTTTTTAGTGAGGACTCTTTTCTTTAGGTTCTTCCTTAATTGGTTCTATTATCTGGGACATTTTTGAAAAACAGTCAATTTTCTATTGGCTTCCTTAGCTGATGGCAACAGCCATCCTGATAGCAAATTTCCTAAGGTTTTTCAGGGATGTCTTGCTTTTTCAGAAAGACCCATGAGTCTTTTGTAGATGATAACTGAGTTTGATGCTTAGTAGGTGTCAGTGTTCTTATTAAGTCCTGTAGTGGTGAACCATGGCATTTTGTCATGCTCTATTATGACAGTATTTCTCACATTATAGGTTCAGAGTTATTAGTAGATCATAAGTTAATCAGTTATTTTGAAAAATAAATTTGAGAAGACTAGACTAGAAAAGAACAACAAAATGCACGGTAAATAGGATTTTTATTTCATGAAACATTTATTTTATTATTTTGTATATGTGTGTTCATATACAGATATGTGAACATATAAGAAAGTACATGCATTTGTTAAGTATGTATTTAAAAAATTTTAAATGTATGTTATAATTGTGTATGTATTCATACATGATGCGTACGTGGGTACCGATGAGGACAACTTTCTATTTCTTTACACTTTTAAAATTTAATTTTTGCTATTTTCATTCAATATAATTTGTTGGCACTTCGATCCCCTCCTCTTTCACCACCTCCTCTATTGTCCCCTGCCCAGTTAATGTAATGATGCTTCCTTATAGGAGTGTGATACACACAGAAGGCCACAACTGCCAAATTTTAGAGAATAAGAGACTGTAGAGTCTCTGGATAAGTTTCCTATATTAAACCTCACCCACCCATGGCTCAGGGATCATTGTGCAAGAGTGGGTGGAAAGATTGTAGGAGCCAGAGCTGGTCCATCAACACAGGGAAACAAGCTTTCAGGACACTGGAAGTGAACGTGTGAACTTGTAGCAGTGATGACATGGAGCACAGGGCCCACGCCAACTCACCCAGAGAAGGCCAGGGTGGAGTGAGAGGTGAGAAACAGGCCAGCCCTAGTCTGGGAGCAGCTGGAGACTGATCACTACTGGGTGAGGAAGAATAGACCTTCCTTAAGGTCTCCAGATAGGCTGACTAGACTCTAACAGGTGAACTTGCACCAAAGGATTGGGTAAGACTTAATCTGTATGGTGGAGTGATCGCTTGGGGATAGAAAAGGGACGGGGGTCTAAATTTGATTAAGAACTGTTGTATGAAACGTACAAAAGCTCAACAAAAAATTATAAAAGAATGACAAATTAAATGCAACCCCACCCAAAACTTCATGGAACTGAGCAGACTGAAACATGGAAATTGGTGTAAATTGAAACTGTGTTCTCTGGCCATGTTCTCTCATATATTTGGCTAAAGAACAAACTATCTCTTACTCAAAAAAATAGTATAATATAACCTATAGAGTATGATTTGTGTCTCCAAATGTCCTGCAGTGTGGTCCATCCACTGGACCCACTAAGAGTTCCATCCCTGTAAAACACTGTTTCTCCTCCTTCTAGCAGTCATCAATTACCAAAAGTTTCTTAGGTTGGATTGGGATTTCTTACCCATTCCCCCATGACTATTCTGGTATTTTGTCCCGTTTGTGCTTTCATAGGACTTGTGCATACTGTCTCCATTGCTGTGAGTTGATTTGAGTATCTGAACAGCTGTTTGGAAAACTCTGTTTCTTTGTGGTCATTCACCACCTTCATCTGTTACAATCTTTCTGCCTCCTCTTCCACAATTATCCTTGAACCTTGGGAAGCAGAATTATCCTTGAACATTGGGAAGCAGAGGTTTGTAATAGATCTGCTATTCAGGGATAAGCCACTCTGTGGCCTCTTGTTCTCTGCACATTGGCCAACTGTGTATTTCTGTGTTCATCACTATCTGCTGCATAAGGAAATATCTCTGGTGAGAGTTGGGAGATGAATTCATCCTATGTGTAGAAGTTACATTGTAGACATGTCACTTAGGGATAAGTATCTTGTTCTCTGCATTTGGCTACTTCTAGAAATTCTGTAATAGTCTCTATCTGTTGCAAAAAGAAGCTTCTTTGATGAGAGATGAAAGGTACACTTGTCTGTAAATATGAAGATGCATATTTAGAACAAAATAAGAAATTACATTGGTAGGTTTTTCTTTAGTGTCTGTGGCCTCTCTAGTTGTATGTATTTGGCTATGTTTATAGTACCAACATGAGTTCCTTCACACTGAGTGGACCTTAATTCCAACTAGATAGCTGTTGATTACCCCCAAGATAAAAGTGCCATTATTATGCGAGTAGTGATAGTCTGCTGGGCCAGTCATTGTTGTTCATTAGGCTTTATAGATAGGTAGGGCCATTGATTACTTTTTTTCCCTTGGTAGTTTGTATAGTATCCTCTGATATCTTGAGTGCAAATCTTCAGTGAGGTGGTCTCTGGGTCAGTTCCAGCTCAGTTGTTCTAAGTCCTATGTCTGAAGTATGACCTGTCTTAAATAATGTTTTACCTTCAAGTTCTGGAAGGCAATAAAGGGCTGTGGCAATAGCCTGTTAAACTGACTCAGTGTTTTTCTGTTACACCCATACATTAATGCATCTCTCAACTCTCATCAGAGAAGTTTCCTTATGCAACCAATGATCAACAGAGAAACCCCCAAACTGGCCAATGTGCAGAGAACAAGAGGTTGCAGAGCACTTATCTCTGAATAGGACACATATATCAAACTTCTGCACCCAAGGCTCATGGATCATTGTGGAGAAGGGGGCAAAGAGGTTGTGAGAGCTGGAGGTGGTGGATAACCACAAGAAATAGAGTTTTCTAGACAGATGATCGGTTACTCATATGAACTCACAGCAATGGTGACAGCATGCACAAGTCCCAACAAGCTAAAACCAGAAAATTCCTAGCACAGACATGAGGAAGTGGGGAACTTTTGGTCTTCTTCCACTGTGAGATCAAGATATTGAACTCAGGTCATGAGGTTTGAGTGGAAAGCTCTTTTATCCACTAACCCATTTTGCCTGCTAATACGTATTCTGACTGTTGTATAGTAATTTCTTCTAAATTGAAAAAAAAATCCCTGGAAGGAGGAAGGAAGTTCAGAAGACTCAGAAAGCTAACTAAACTCACAAGGCTGAGGGAGCTCAAGACTCATGAGACCCCTCTCCAAGGCCATAGACACTAGAGAAAAACCTACCAATGTAATTCCTTATTTTGTTCTAAATATGCATCTTCATATTTACAGACAAGTGTACCTTTCATCTCTCATCAAAGAAGCTTCTTTTTGCAACAGATAGAGACTATTATAGAATTCTAGAACTAGCCAAATGCAGAGAACAAGATACTTATCCCTAAGTGACATGTCTACAATGTAACTTCTACACATAGGATGAATTCATCTCCCAACTCTCACCAGAGATATTTCCTTATGCAGCAGATAGTGATGAACACAGAAATACACAATTGGCCAGTGTGCAGAGCACATATCTGGAGAAGATGACACTCTTCAGTGGAACTGCCTGCAAGTTGGCCAAGGAGCTGTAAGGTTGTAACTTTTGTGAGTCATCATCCACGCTATGTGAGCTTTTGGCAATGCAATTGTCTAAGGGTCACCCTGTTTCTGTGAGTAACCCCTACCTATGTTCCTTGTAAATAACCCCAATAAACCCATTGGTTTACCAAGCTGTGCTTGAGTGGAATCATTTCCTTGGCTTATTGCCAGTACCCATCTAAGATGAGTAGATATTTGTTTACTTCTTTCCAGGAAAAGTTATACAGAGCAATGACATAGACTACACTTACTAAAAGTCATCTAGAAAGAAATTTGTAGAAAGATATTAATCATGCTATTACATAAAATAGCAAAGATGGCAAACACCCTAAATGTTCGTCAGATGGGGATCCTAAGATCCATGTAAAATGAATCTAAAACTGTCAATTGCACCTCTCCAGAGATCACCATTTGTGCCTCTTCTATGCTAGGTGCTCAGTAAATATTTCCCGACTGATACTGTTCTTAAGTGACGAATGCATTCTGAAGCATATACATAATAGAATCTAATGTAATTATTGAAATGGTGTTTGCAATAACTTTGGAGACACAGGCAATATTCATAATACAATGTTATAAGTAAAGGTACATTAGATAAGTATTTAGGTAATCATGTATCTGTAAAAGATTGGAATCAGAAGTGTCAAAATATCAATTATGGCTGTATCTGGTTAGTGAGATTATAGATAACTTTAAAAGTCTTCATTTTTATTTTAGTAAGCAAGTCTTACTCTTAGGTTAAAAATTATTCCATTCCTTTAGGATTACATTAGGTGAGCAAACTTACTCAAAGTCATTTGATATCCTAGTTTTATTTATTTATTTATTTATTTACCTATTTGTTTTATGTGTATAAGTGTGTATTGTCTGCATGCATATAAGTGCACCCATGTCATGCAATGCCCATTGAGGTCAGAAGAGGGCATAGGATCCTATGGAAATTGGAGTTACAGACAATTGTTAGCCACCATGTGGTTGCTGGGAATTGAATTCTGGTCCTCTGCAAGAGCAGTCAGTGCTCCTAACCACTGAGCCATCTCTCCAGACCCCAATGTTGCAGTTTTAACAGCTCTATTGCTCCTATCTTAAGGACTTAGTGTTTCAGGGGAACATCTCATACACATCCTACAAAGGGATGTTTTATGGGTATATTTATTTATACAACAAAAACCCATTAAACGCCTGTGTGGAAAACATGTAGCCAGGTTCAAGGGATTCAGAGATGAATGTGTATGGTCTCACTTTTCTAAAAGGTCATAGCCTGCTGGGGAAGCAAACAAGGAAATAAGTAATTCTTCGACTAATATAAATGCCAAAGTAAGGCTGTGACATCGCTGTTAAGCATAAATTCTGACCCCATGACTTGCTTTTTATAATAACTTTAATAATTTATGGGTTTGGAAAACATTCTAAGTTTCTTTTTCTATATTTCCTCCTGCCTAGGGGAAGCCTTGCAAATCAAATTCCAGTAGCAAAGGTATCATCACCCCATGGTTCCTCAGGCAGAGAAGTTCAATGGGTCAGTGCAGGGGAGTGGCACAGAGCATGGGTTTGGGCCTGAATCTGTGGTAATGAGGTCATTTTTTCACTGCTCTGTGACCTAACCTAGGTGATTCATTCCATGTGTTGAAGTTTTACTTTTCATATTTAAATAATAAGATAAGGTTTTCAACCCTTCGAAATGTTGGAATTAAAGCATTTAGCATGATCCCTAGCACAGAGTAGGTGTGATCATATCATAAGAAGTCTTGGAGGGTTCTCAAAGTCTCATTTGTTGTCAGGGATTATAAACTAAATTGGTGGTTATTTTTGAAAATTTACTTGTACACTTTAATACGTGTACAATAAAAGTTCTTATGAATTATATTATTTTATATTTATTTATTTACTTTTACTTTATTTTTTTCCTGAGAGGTTGAATAGATTAATAGATTTAAAATAAAGAAAAATCATAAATGAGAAAACTAACATTGGAAAAATTCTCATGTGAATATTTTAAGCAGGTCTCATTGGAGATCTGGTGAGAAGTTGATTGGCTATGACTCCTTGGAAGGTCTGAGAGACAGTCATTTTTAAAAGCCAAGGGCCATGACATGTAGACTTCCCTTCATTGTTACTTCTGATTTTCTCAGAAGACTCCAACTTAGGTCACTTTCTCAAGTTCTGAGAGTTAGCGTCTTTTGTAGCTCGGATCTGGGAAGATAAAATTATATGATTACCTCAAAATGCAGACAAGTCTATAGAAATGGCAATGCTGCCCTTTACAAAGGAAATGCTTTCATTCTTTAAATACTTGCACATTTATGATGCAGAGTTTTTCCTCATGTTTCTAATACTGTTTCATTTTTGCAAATATCTGAATTAATGAAGATCTTTTTCCATAGAAACCGGTGAGTCCTGAGATAGTTGGGCTTCAGGCGGAATTTGATCTGACAGAACAAATGATGCCACCAGGAAGCCTTTTCTCCCTGTCTCTAAGCTCCTTTCCTCTGAGTTAACATCTTTCCAGGCAAGCACTCCCACAGGGGTAGAGCAGATAAGACTGAACAACAGCTCCAGGCTTAACAGCCTTCCAGCTCAGCGGCTGCCGCTGAAGTGATCTGCTTTTCTTCATAGCTGAAGTCTGAGTTGACGTTCATCAGTGCAGATCGGGATAGGTAAGAGTGTTCACTTATGAAAGTGGAGACTTCATGCCCAACAGAATCCTCAAATGAGGTCAGATGCCGAGCAGACCAAACTTAAATCAAACAAAGATAAAATAAAAACAAGAACAAATGTTTACTACATGATTAATTCAATTAGTTTACTTGAAATAAACATAACATTTGGAATATTGGAATTGTAAAACAAAACAAAACAAAACAAAACTTTAAGCAAGTCAGATTTGAAAGTTTAATTGAACTAACTGAGCAAATGATGATTTGCTAATTTGCAGCAGTCAAAACCAGCAGAGGTTCAGGGAACTCCATTCCAGAAAGTAGCTAGACAGGAAACAGAAATGAGGTAAGTTACATCTCTGATACTGCAGGGCTTTCTTAAGCACTGGCTTGTGCTGTTCAACTTCAAGGTCAAAACTCTGACTTCTTAGTGCTGAGGAGGGGGCCACTAAGTGTCTTTACTTTGAGGTGTTAAGTGGGTCCAGAAAGCAGCATTCACGCCATGCCCTCCCTGGTGAATAAGGCTACCACAGCTGACTGCACTGCTTTAGCTGAAACTTTTGCCACATACATACACAGCTTAAATGATTACAGCTCAGAATTTATCTCATTTGAATACAACCAACTGGTCACCCACAAGTGACTGAAGCTGAAGCCATAATTGATTGGCTGAGATGCAGCTGTTTGTTAAGAAAATATATTCCTGAAAGAAGACTAACTGGGAAAAAGAGGTAGGGATGGAGGATGCGGGGAAGAAAGGTGCAGTGACCTGGGGCAGGGGAGAAAGGACACAGGCATGTCTGGAGGATGAGGAGAGTCTTGGGGAAGGAGAACAAATGAAATCAAGTTTAACCACACATATCTATGTAGATGCCACAGCGAAACACATTATGTATATGCTAATGTAAAAGCTAATAAAGATATAAATTTAAAGGTGCCATATACCTGCTAGATTTTCAGGGAGTATGTTTGCCAAAAAGGTTTCAGTTCATTGCACAAGGACTGTGTGTGTGTGTGTGTGTGTGTGTGTGTGTGTGTGTATGTGTGTGTGTAAAAGAGAGAGATGGTTTACAGGAATGCTTGGTATTTTAAAAAGTATACTGTTGACATATAAATACAACATTCCTATATCAACGGACTCACTGGCAAAAATACAAAATTAACAAGCCAATGTGTGGGCAGATCAATGTGATCCTTTCACCAAAAACTAATTAAAGGCATCCTTATGGTCTGATAATAAGAAATGAGAAGCAGTATGTCGCTCTGCCCAGCTTCGTGACAAAATGTCTTAACCTATTTCTAGACTTTGGTTGAAACCAGACATGCTGCTGATTCCGCTGATAGAAATAATACATGGTGTCACCCCGGCTCCAGCACTAGTGAACCTGCTGCTAAATCCCAGTTTGTTGGGTCCCCCAGACAGTGGCTGAGATGGAAATGCCTACTAGAATAGACGCATGCTCCTGATTTTAATCCATCAGTTTCAGCTGTTATGATAGTTACAATGTATGGATTAATTTGGTGCATTTTTGAATTTTAAATCTAAAATATCTTGCTTCCTGTGAATCCTTTCAGGCATGAGTCTAGTGAGGGAATGGTCAAGCTGTAGATTTTAAGAGTAAGGGACAAAAGGGACACTTTGGTCATGAGAAGTCAACTATTACTGTGATAAAATACTTGAAAAAATCTATTTGTATGGAGAAAAGGTTTATTTTGGCTCATAGATTTGGAGGTTTCAGTTCATAGACTGTTGAGCTGTTGCTTTGGGGACCATTTTGGGGCATAACGGGAGCTCATGGGAGAGGTAATCTGCTTACCTCACGGTGGCTAGAAAGCAAAAAAAGAGATAGGAGGAGGCCTGGGTCTCAATATCCCCTTCAGGGGATAAAATAAGTCCATAAAGACTTTATTTCCTCTAACTAGACTTTCAAAGGCTGACAGCCTTCCCATAGCACCAGAGACTGGTAACCAAACCTTTAATGTGTGAGTCTTTGGGGAACACCTAGGCAACCATACATAGCAAGAGTCCTCAGTAAGAACTTGTAATTTTGACTGGCATTATTTTATAGAATTCGCATTTATTTTATTTCTTAAGATGTAAGCAAAACAATACATTTTGTTAGACATTAGTCACTCTGACTTTTATTATTTAATTTATTAAATTCATGTGAAACAATAAAGGATGGAAGACATTTAACAAGATGCAGGTATTTTCCTCCCTTGAAAGTCAGTGTTGCCAAAGGCAAAGCTCATCATCTTTGGCCAAACCAAGATCTTTCTCTTCATTTCTTATTTCTGTTTCTAGCTTGATAATTTTTCAAATGCTTTTTGCTTCTGTCTCAATGACATGGTCTAATATTGATCATGCTTTTGTTTATGAGTATATCCTGGGGGAATTAATCATGTTTGGACTTAAAGTGGAAAACATTAATTTCTTAGTGTTTGGCTTCTTCCATTTAGAATTTTTCCATTTAGGAACATTTTGTTGCTGTTATGATATCTGATACTTTTAAAAATTAGAGACCCTTTGGTATTGTCAGGTTGGTATGGGACAATAATTGAGGAGGTGAGGAAACTGAGGCACTGAGGGAAATACTTGCTTAGTTGTCTTGTTTGAGTTTGTGGATAAAAATTTTTAAACAAATAAAATTTGAGTCATGGGCAGAATTCTGGAAAATAAAGATAACAGTGTAAAGATGTGATTCCACTGCCTTTGCTTCAAGAGGTACTTTCTCAGGTAAAAATAATTTATAATCATCTTCATAAATTTATAATGCTGATAGTATTGCAACAAGAGGATATTTACCTCTTGTAATTTTAATATTATTCTGTCCTATGCTCTAAGCACTTTCCTTGCAATAATCTCTCGAGACAGCAGATTCCTGCCCCTGCTATAAAGTACGGTACTTAAAATGTGCATGGAACCCTCGCTACAGTGTATCACCTACATTCCCCTGATCTTTTTAACTTAGTGCATCTCTTGTTTACAAGCTCTTTTGCCTCCTATTTTTGTTGGTACTTCTGCCATAGAACTTTATAAGTCACATGATTAGGCCGGTCAGGAGAAGGTTTGCATTTTCAACAGTTCAACTAGGTAGACATCATATTAAAGTCAGATAGTTATACCCAAAATGTTAGCTGAAAACACAGATTACAACAAAGGAAACAGACTTAAATTCAAGAAAGAGCTGTTCCCATCATTTATTTGTGAGGCTTACAGAATCAGATCCTAAAAGACCATGGAGCATTCAAAGAGGCAAAGCCCCCAGTAAACTGAGGAATTATGTGGTATTATTTATGAGTAGATTTGCTTCACATGTATTTGGATACCATGCGGTCAATCAGTGGAACAGCAGGTGGCTCATTTCAATCCAGTGCTAAGGTAGTGTTGTATTTTGGTTCTTACTGCTGCTGCACATTTTTCTTGACCTCTCATTATGTCATATTTGCACAAATGCATGCTTTCCAAGAGTTTTTCTTGCCTTCCAACTGCCTTTAATCAAATCCATGTTTAGCAGGACCACGGTATCTTTCTAAAAAGCATTAATTTACTAATTCAGTTATTCAGGATTTACTGAGCCTCATAGAATAGCTATGGGTCAGACTCTGTGGCAAGTCTAGTGGGGGCAGACTTATACACAGTCAATTCCAAAGCAAGGAGAGATGTGTTTAACCTGAGAGGCATGATCACTTCTCTGATTAAAATTCTTCATGCTTCTCTTTGTTAACAAAGAAAATTTAAAAGTTCTTCCATGATAAAAGACCTTCAAATTAGAATGTGTCCTGCCAACACAGCCTCATAACTAGAACCTTCCCTCATGTGCACCGTATGTACCAGGCACACATGTGCTGATATTACCAGGCTTCACCTCATTCCTCACAGCTAGTGAATTCTGGTACATTCCTCAAGATTTAGCTCTGGTATCATTACCTCCTTGTGCCGCTGACTCCATAACTCCAAAGCAGGGTTAGGTATTCACTTCCTTAGGCTTTTATGGAAATTTTAAGAAAACCCTTTTCCCCTGATGGTACATAATATCCTTGATTTATTCTATTATCCACTAAATTATATACATAAAGGCAAAGAATATATCTTATTATTCCTTTTAGTTTGCTGGTGTTCAGTTTGATTCCTGACACACACATGATGCAGCAAATATACTCTTTTGAATGAATGAAGAAACTATGAAATCTGGTCTTGGGGGTTAATACTGTATTAGTCTCACAATCAACACTGTGGAAATACTCTGTACTGTTAAGCAATTATCTTCTGGTAGAACTCCTGGTACAAATCTATAAATATGTTGGCCAACAACTCAAAGTGATTAGAGCAACCAATTTACTGCAATTAGAAGTAGGACCACACTCCATCGAATTTAAAAGGTACATTGATTGCATACCTGTGCAACATAAAAGAAACAATGACTCCTGCAATAATCATGAAAGCATATCACTTTCAGTAATTACTTAAATAGGCCACCAGCATGGGTATTTTGTAAAGAAAAAAAAAAAACCAACAAAACAAAATGAAGCACAGAAAGCAAAACAGTAAAAGGTGAAAAGCAGGTGATGAAACTGAAGGAGAAACATGGAGACAGACACTTTTATGATAATTTAATCCTCTGAATATATCTCCTTACACCTAGGCAATGCTATCTTATAGAACATTTTCAGAACGACCAGGGGAAGTGCACAGTGAGTGAAATACGTATACCTTTGTCTGAGGTCTGCAGGTCAGCCTGACTCCTGGGGCTGGAGAGACTGTGCAGCAGTGAAGAGCACTTAACAGGACTAGGGTTTGACTCCCAGCATCTACCTGTTGGTTAACAACCTTCCTTAACTCCAGTTCCAGGGGATCTGATGCCCTCTTCTGGCCTCCGTGAGCAAAACACAACACAGGTGCACTTACATACATGCAGGCAAAACACTCATATACATAAAATTTAAAAATATATAAATAAATAAAAATTTTAAAAGAGCCTGGCTTCAGAGCCGGGCCCGTTGAGTCTGAGCGACAGCTCTGTCCCACTCTAGTTGTGTAACAGAAGGAAAGTGCCTTAAGCTCTCATGTCTTTAAAATGAGTATATAAACCACTAGTTCTTATTACATTCATCAATTTCTTCTTGGGATTTTTACATTAATCCTGGTTTTTAAACCATTTTCCTATGTGTTCTCACTGGGACTCTGTTTCTCTGTATGTTTTCTAGTTACCTGTTTTTTATATGTTTCTGTTAATTTGCTACACCCAAGATATTGGTACTTTGTTTTACAGTAGGGAATGAAAATGATCACATTGGTGGATGTAAAAGAAGCACTAAATCTGTCAGGCGTGGTGCTGTATGCTTTTAATCCTAGCACTCAGGAGGCAGAGGTAGGCAGATCTCTGAGTTCAAGGCCAGCCTGATCTACATAGAGAGTTCCATGCCAGCTGGGGCTACAATAAATAAATAAATAAAGCACTAGATCTGTAATCGAGGTCACAGGAGGATTTCATTCTTCTACTTTTGTTTGTTCTATTTTGCTCAGAAATTCTGAAAAGTCTGCGAATTAGCTATTACCATTAAATTTATGGCTAAAATAAGCAGATTTAATTATAACCTATTTAACAAAAGCTAAGTGCTGAGAATTATTAAAGGCTTCTATGTAATGATGATTGTATTCCTGGATTTCATAATTAGACTGGGATAGAATAATTATTGCATTGTTTTGTCTGCCTCCTGCTTTTGTTTGACAATCACAGCCAAAAACACAACAATCTTCTTTCAAATCTATGGGGTAGATGGTTCATTGTCTTCTGAATGGATCACAGAAATATTTCAAGCAATTTCTTTTATAATTCACTTGGAAAACAAGTATTCAGATGATGAAAATCACTAATGTTCTGATAATTGTTAAAAATAAAATCAATTAATGAATGCCAATAAAGCAAGTCAACTGTACCTATTAAGAAATACACATATTTTGATTTTGGATCTCAAAATTTATCATTTTGATTTAAGGCATTGAACTGTGGACCACATATTAGAAAGCTATGGACTATTTACATCATTTAGAATGGCATGTTTATAGAAAAATATCAAAAAAAGAATAAGAAACCATGTGTCTGAGTGATTGACTTTAACTGGTTACATTTCAGAATTACATTGTTTACTCACCTGTGACTGAAGCTGCTAAAGGACTCTCTACTTAAGAATACTTTGACAGGGCAGCCCCAGAAGGCAGAGTAGATTCTCCGTACAGAAATTAGAAGTAAGAATGTGCTTCCTACAGAGTATTAAATATCCTCATTGTGATAGCTTCTTCGATCAACAGGATCATCATCGACAGGAAGCTGTGGCAGCTGTGCCTTGTATGAAACTGTACTTTAAAACAACTAAGTGAATGAATTAAAAATAAATGCATGAATTTTAATAGCTTTTATTTTAATATCTATGTGTAGCTCTCCCAAATAGAGAAAACATAAATTAGGAGTTCCATATAAAGATGGAGGGTTAGAAACATGCATCTCCAGCCCAGCCCCTAGACTTTCACTTAATAACAGTAAAGAGATTTTTAAAGGCTGCAAAATAGGGCTTTTGCTGCATAATAACATACAATATTTTAAAACCACAGCCATCCATTCTCAGACTCCATGAATTAACAGTGTGAACGTGGCATGGAGCAAATGGACTTTCTTTTCTGACCTCACTGGGGCTGTCAGCTGTAGATCAAGTACAGCTTTCCTGATCTTGGTTGTGCTCTCACAAGTCTAGGGCCTCAGCTGGGACTATAGGACTACTCAGGCTCCTTTTCTCCCAAGGGACCAGATGAGGCTGGTTCATAGGGAGAAGAGAATGCCAAGAATGAGTGGATGTGTGCAAATCTTCATGAGGTCTCCTCTCAGCCCTGACATGTCACTTCAGCTTCAGTTTTTTGACCCAAGCAAGTCACCAAGCCTACCCAGATTTAAGGAGTGGGGAAATGGGTTCAGTTACTTAAGTACATGAGCTAAAATTATTTTGTGAAAGTCATAAATGAGGAGAGATTTACTATAGATATATCTATAATCAATTTACCACAAAGCTATGCACCCACGGACAAGCAGAACAGAAGAGAATAGTGATTAAAAATTAGAAGGTGAAAAGAAAATGAAATGGTGGAAATGAACCTAGAGTTACTTAAGAAATCCAATTCCTAAATTTGCAGTGGAGAAAACCAGGAACAACGCAATGAATTTAAGGAATCCACAAAAATCTAAAGCCACAGAAATCAGTGCACAGGATAAACAAACCAGGCCTTTATGGGAATAAGAGGGTGAAGACGTAGGTTAAAAAATCCAGGAGGATCCACTGAAATTCTCTTTAAGAAGCTTTTGCAGGTAGGTCCTCATATTTTACCACCACTTTAGGTATTAATTGCCACTTCTTCCCTATCTTACCTTAGGAAAGATAAAACAGGAGGATAATCTCTGGACTTGTTAGCTTTCTGCTATGGTTTGGGTACAGTTTTAATGTGTTCTACAAATGTTCATGTGCTACAGGTTTGGTTTTCCCTGTGGCAGTGATAAGTGGTGAAACTTTTAAGAAATGGGGTCTAAAGAATGAAATTAGGTCCTCAGGCATGTACCCTCTGATGGGCATTAATGTGGTTATTTCAGGACCATGGACCATAGTGTTTCTTATGAGAGTAGGCTGTTAAAGAATGAGCAAGACTAGACTGAGTCTCCCTGGCACCTTGTCTCCCACCATGTAATCTCTCTCTCTAGAACACAGTTCTATCATGATGTCAGCTACCTTGTCGTAATGCAGCTCCTCACCAGAGCTCAGATAGGGCTGCTCAGTGTTGGATTTTCAACTCACTGTGAGCTAAACAAATACATTGTTTTATTTTCTACTCAGTGGCAGGAGTTATGTTATAGAAACAGAAAATGGACTAAGACTCATACTAAGCATAATCAAGAACTAAGGTATAATAGTAGGCAAAATAATAGATATCAAAGATATTCATGTCATGTAGTATACTCTTGTGATGCCAACTGCTATGAAACTGAGGCAGGAGCATTACAAGTTCAGGGCCTGCCTGGGCTACATAATGAGTTCAAAGCCAGCCTGGGCAACTTGGAGAGACCCTGTCTCAAAATAAAATAGAAAAATAAATAAATTAAGGCTGAGATATCTCTCAGTGGTAGAGTGCTGCTTACTTAGTATATACAAGGCCATGGATTCAATGTCAGATGACATACAAACACACACACACACACACACACATAGGTAAATAAACATTTTAAAATGTTTCTTAATCCTCATTGTCTTAACATTTGAGAAAGGGTAATTTTAAAGTTGGTAGTCAGCTGACCCACAGGTAGGAAATCAGTTTCGATTATCTGGCTGGAGCAATGTGATCACAGAAGTCCTTATAAATGAAAGAGACAGCAGTAGAGTGTTGTGGTACAAGAAGGATTTTCCTACTGATGCTGGCTTTAAAGACAGAGGAAGAAAGTCAGGGAACCCATGGAAATGGGTTCTCTTTAGAGGCTCCAAGAAAAGGCACCCAGGCCCTCCATCACCTCAATTTTTACCATAAGCAATCCTTTCCAAGCTATGTGCATACAACTGTAAAATAATAAGTTAGTATTGTTTTAAACCATTGTATCTATGATAGCTGTTACGTGGCTTACTTAAAAGAAGAGAATTGAGTGACTATTACATGTCAAGTGCTGTGTGCTCCCTTAGTCCTGGTTAGCACATTTTTCAGGCTTTTATTATCTTGGCAAGAACCTGAATGAATCTTCACTAGAAAACCTGGTGGGTTACTCAAGTATGCTAACATCTGAGACTGACCAGTAAAATGGTCCGGTCAGCTTACTCTCCAGCATGGCCCACAGTTGACAAGCACTACCAGCCTATGAAAACATTTGAGGATCTCATGTTTAAATATCAATAGGCATCTGAAAACAATTCACAGGTCAAAACACATAGAAAAAAACCAACCTGGGAGAAACAAAACCAATTCAGAGAAGATGTCTTTTAAAGTATTATTTAATATCCTTGGGGATTAAAATTGTGGGTCCATGAAACAAGAACAGGATGTTAAAGATTGAACTAGCCGTAATCCAAATACACGGCTCTTAGAAATTAGAAATACTGTAACAAAAAATGAAAACTTTAGTGGAAGGACTGGAAAATAAGTTTGTAGAACTCTTTCAACAAGCACATAAAAAAAATGAAGAATTGGAAACTGAGAGATAAAAGACCCAATTAAGAGTGAGGAAAATGGAAGGTGTGTGAAAGAATGAGGTTTCCCAGCAGTGAAGAGCCCAACGAGGCTCTCTAGGCACCTGCAATCTAATAAACATTCTGCTTATGTATGACACAGTCACAGAGCTTCTAATTGGTATTGATTTTTTTTTAACCTTTTCTCTCTCCTTTTTTTTTTTCCCCCTTGGTCTTTTTGAGACAGGGTCTCCCTATAGACCAACCAACCTAGAACTCGCTGTGTAGACCTGACTGGCCTCAAAACTCACAGAGATCCATCTGCTTGTGCCTCTTAAGTATGCTGGGATTAAAGGTGTATGCCATCATAACCCAGCTTATGTTTTTCTTGATGTAAAAATGGAAAAAACTATTTCCTTACATATTAAAAAAGGTAGGAGGAGATGTTTCACACATTATTCTCCTTGTGTATTTTCTGAGGCAAAAAGAGACCAGGCCATGAAAAGAAGGAAAGGCAAAGGTTAAAAGGGCAGTGCGGCTGGATTAACAGCTGTGTTCATTGCTCTGCCTGGCTTCAGGGTTGATCAGAGATGTGTGGTAGCTCTAGTGAATCTTGGGTTTTTCCTTTTAAGGCCAAGCTTTGTGTACTATTCATTTCTGCCCAGGATGACTAAATGAAAGTTCCATATGTTGGTGTTTCTGGAGCTGGATAATTTAAGAAGTTTAGACTTGTGTCACTACAAAAAAAAAAAAATAATAATACAAAGGAAAAGTAGCATTTTTTTTTTAAACAAAAGGAACATCATATTTGAAGAGAATGGAAAAGACTCTTCTTGGGCTGTGTATATAACACCGAATTAACAGACAACAAAATAAAACTTGTGTTAGTAACATCAACAAACAAAAACAAAAACAAACAAAACAAAAAATAAATAGTTTGAACCCTCAAAAAGGAATAACAAGGGAAGAGCATAACAGCAGGCCACGCTGCTAATTGTCTAGATATTCAGTGATGCACAGAGGAGGTAGAAGTGTTCTGCAAACAGTTCCTGAATAATTTAGTTAAGATATTCCAATGGTTTCCATTTATTGTGACTCTTCAAATAGACTCATTCTCTACGCCTTGCTCTGGAGAATGTGATGGTAGAAGGGAGAAGAAAAAAGCCTTTCTGAGTCATTCTGCCTGATCTTAAAACAGCAACAACGGCAGCAGCAAAATGCTGGGTTTAGTTTTGTTGGGCTTTTAGACATAAGAATTGCTGAAGAGTTCCCAGATCCATAGCCAGCTGAAGCTGTCAGCTTCACCCCCCACATCTTGTCAGCAAACAATGGTGAAACTTGACTTGCCTACTCTATTTCTGTAGCAGTCTAACTTTTCTTAAGAAGCTTCTGTCTTTTTCGAAGTGGTAATTTTATCAGTCTGATGTGAGTGCCCAGCACAATGCAATGTACAGAGTTGGCTATTCAATAAAATATTGGTTGACGTGAACTACACACGGTGTGAACAGTAACAGAGAGTACATTAGCAAAATCTTATTTATATAATATATTCTAAGCCTCTTTATTTATTTATTTTTTTACTGTAGGAGCAGTTGTTATGTCCAAGTACTTTATGATTATATATTGATTCCATTTAACAAATATTTACTGAGCCATGGTAGTGACACTTATTAAAAGTTTGGAGATGGAAGAGAGATGATAATATAAAACTATATTTAACAAATCCCTTGCTCTCACAGAAGTTAGAATTTAGTAGGTCAGATGAACTAGAGTGATGGTTTGCATTAAATATTGGATAATAGAAATAGTAGGAATGTCCTAAGAATTGTCTTACTTTAGTAACTGAGTATTAGATAAATGATAGAAAAAAAAAGGTCAAAAAGAAAGAAAAGAAAAGATAACTAAGATCAAGCATGGTGACATAAAACTGTATTCCAGAATTTAAGAGGTTGAGGCAGGAAGATTGTTCTGAGTTTGAGACGAGCCTGGACCGCATAGCAAGACCCTGTCTCACAAAGAAATAAAATATAAAGTAAAACAAAAGAGAAACCCAGGGTTGGGTGCAGTGTTTTCTGAGGGTAAATGAGGTGTGTTTGGAGCCCTGTCATCTCAGACGTAATCTGCTCTGATGCTTTTGGTGTCTCCCTGACCCGGGATGTGTGCTCCCGTCTCTTGCGGAGTGCTTGTGCTGAGCATTGAGGGGACCACCCAGCAGAGGCCGTGCCTTCCCAGACTCGGGGCTTCACATTGAGGGGACCACCCAGCAGAGGCCGTGCCTTCCCAGACTCGGGGCTTCACAGAGCCCCTCTGCTCGTCAGGCTTGCTCATGAGCTGCCAAACTAGGGCCTCAGTGTCAACAGATTAAGATTTATACTGGACTAAGAAAACGCTTCTGTTTGGAAGAGTCTGTTTTTCTGGGCAACATTTCTTGAGACTGTGTCAGAGTAAGTGGGAACCTCAACCAGGAGTTGAATGGAACCTCCAAACCAATTAGGCACTGATAGGGTAACCAGTAAGGACCTTGTGTCTTTTATGGTTTCCAGGAGACAAGAAGTCACAATCATATTATCTCTGAAATTTCTCCCAAATGGTTAGGGATAATACTAGTTTGATTATTTAGTTAGTTAATTTTATTTGAGGGGCAGGCTCTCATATAGTCCAGGCTAGTCTTGAACTTGCTATGTATCTGAGACTGGTCTTGAACTCCTGATCCTCCTGCTTCCATCTCTCAAGCTTTGGGATTACAAGTATGTGCCACCATGCCCAGCTATTGGGCTATTTTGAAAGGAGAGGAAGCATGTCTAATATTTGTGTCCAGCACCTTCAGGAAACAATATCATTATCTCTAGGGAACTGATTTTCCTAACCTAGCCATGCAGTTCTAGAAACAGCTGCAATGTTGATACCTGACATTGCCCATCTTGCCACAGGTGGGATCTTGAGAAGTGTGCAAACTATTCAATGTGAGCAAATCAAAGAGGTCCCTGGGGGTTTTCCTAGGAAAACTGAGGAACACTGAAAAGAGAGAGGAGGCCCTACCCAGCTTGGGGGAGTCTTGGGTGATGAAACTTGCCATTCTTAGCAGTTGTGTTTTCTATCACATAGTGCTAGATGCTCTGCAGGAGTGTGACAAATATGGTACACACAGAAAAGCAAAGACAAGGGCCATACTCCAAGAAGCCCGTGCTATTTGAGTCCCTAGTTACTATTGTTTGAGAAGCCCAGTTTAGTTCTGTATGGATTTGTTTGTTAAATTTCTCCTTTATGAACTGGAATCACTCCAGCATGATTCCAAATAAGTTTGCATTATTTTGTGTATATAGTTTCACACTGAAAGATTCTAAACTAATAAGAGGATCTGTTCTTGGTGCTAGAACCATCTTTCCATTTCTCCTCTATTCTCTTCTCCTTCCCATAGCCATTTTGAGACAGAGTCTATGTAACCCAGGTTGGCCTCCAACTGGCTATGTAGCTAAAGATAACCTTGAACTTCTGGTCCTCTCACCTCTACCTCCCAAGTGCTAGGAATACAGGTGTGTGCTACGACACCAGGTTCAATGTGGCATTGGAGACTGTACCCGGGTTCTCACGCAGCCTAGGCAAGCCCTTTACCATCTGAGCTACATCCTAGGCCTTCCTTAGTCTATAGTGCTTCTTCAGTTTATTTCTTTTCCACTTCCCCCTGGTTCCTCTGCAACTCTCCCATTGCCCAGATGGTTACTATTCTCCCTTCCTAGCAGTTAGGATCATCATTCATCACACACAGGTATTTACAAGTTTTTTAGGTATTTAGGTATTTTAGGTATTCAAAAGTACACCCTGAAGGCTCCTATGGAAGTGATTCTTCAGCAGCTTTTATTTGGGCTTATGCTGAAGGTAATGGCTCAGGAAATAGAAACAAATGTGTGGTTCCTATTGATTATATGTGGGTTATATAAATTCAGATGATTTTAGCTTTGTTCTCCATGTTTGAAGAAATAACTTTTATAAACATAATTTCCTTTATTAAAAATCATTAAAATATTGTTACCGATTACCTAAACTTGTTTCCTACTTGTTCTCATTTGTCCTTGTTGACAAATTACTCAATATTATCAGAGTTACTTAAAGATGACTGACCAAAAAGAAAGTTAAGAGACTTTCAGTATTTGAGTGTTGAAATACCACACTGAATTCCCATCTTATGCACAATTAATACATTTAAATAAAAATGAAACCTAATAAAAGCAAGTAGAAACCCACATGGCAAAGCCTGATTTGAGATATGATCGATCCTCGGATAATTTGCCAGATTGTGAATTTTATCAACAGACAGGACTGCACATTTTGACCAAAGATGAATATTCAATAGGCTTTCTGGGGTAAACCTGGAAATGGTACATTTGACAGCTTTAACTAGAGAAGGAAAGCTACACTCCTGGATTCATCCCAGCTGGTAATGGAAAGGCAGATGCTCAGTACAAATATTTTAACAAGTTATCGAGACAGTGAGGAAGGAAAAGGTCAGACTGAAAATAATGCTTTGTCAGATGAAATGTGTGGCCAAGGGGAGTGACAGATGCCGCATCGTTGGTCTAACGGGAGCTGTAACTTACATGACTTCATCCCAACTTGCCACGCTGATGGCAAGTCAGGAGAAAATAAGGCAGGTAAATGGAAACTAATGTAGTTTAAATGATAATACCCAGGAAATGAGGAAAGCTGCACATCATGTAGATACAGTAGTCATCAAATGTGTTATCGAACCATATTTGTGCGTACCATACTGTTCAGATGTCTCCTACCTTCTCAACAAGAAAATCTCCCTGAAAGAACCTATGCTAAGAAGTCTCCAGGCACTATGCAGATGTAGGTGTGTGAGAAGGTGGATCTGTTTATACCAACAAGGAAACTGAAAAAGAAAAAAGTTTTACCATTAATAAGAACTGTCTGGCTAAATTACAGCTTGGCATTAATTAAAGGTCATATTTATTTATATGAATCGAATTGTAGCTAACATTTTCATAGATACTTTTAAATGAAAAAGCAGTTTTTAAAGTAGTGTGTATGAGGTGACCTTTTTCTTATAAAAATATTAATGCACATATAAGTACTTGTGCATTTAAAAAATTTTGAAAGTTTGTGCCAAAAATACTTGCTGTAGTTATACTTAGCTGGTCAGATTCTAGATATTTGAAAATATGTCTGGTTATCTTGGTATTTTTGCCTTTCAGTTAGGAATGTGAGTTATTTATGTAATGCTATAAACCTAATTAACATTTGAAGGGGAGTTGCAGACATTAAGGAGTGAATTATTTCCTTTCACCTTCCATTCTTAGAGACTCCACGCTCAGTGGCTCTCAGATCTTGGAAGAAGCCAGAACACCAGGCTTCCTTCTCTGTCCCTGGGGATCTGGAATTGGAACACAGACAGGCCGAGCCTGCTTGGATGGAAAGGTCATGGGGAGCAGGACCTGGAGTTGGCGTCGCGGTAAGTCAAAGCTCCCTTAAACTGAACGATGGAGAACAGAGGTCCTGAGTAAGCCTGAAAAACAGCGTGTCCAGAGAGACAGACCAGGGGCAAAGACGAATTCCCTGGGCTCCTGAGGGATGGGAGATGCAGCCTCATTACCGAACTTCTTCGGCTCCTCTTCCCAAGTCTATTTCATTTACGGCTTTTGGAACAGTTATGGAATTGTGTTTTATTTTGTAAGTGACGATTCCTTTCATTTCAGTGGACTGAAGTGTTTCTTTTTGTAGAGACAGCTTGGGTGGAGACCAGTGTATACCCCGAAGCAAGCTGCAGAGCAGGACAGTGAGAGGATACATGCATGCGCTCACCAGTCACAGTCTCCAGCACGTCCAGTGCTGTCTTAGTCTCTTCCTGCTCCTAAAAGAAATGTATTTCTTACCATTTTGAAATCCAAACGCACGACTCAGGTACTTGGAAAGAGTTGCTCCGCTTCCAAGATGGTGCCGCGCTGTTGCTGCGTAGTCACACGTGGTGGGAGGCAGGAGGGCAAAGGGATGAATTTGCTCCTAAAAGTCCCTTTATATGAACACTAACACTATATAACCACGAGAGTGGAGTTCTCACGGCCCAACTGCTTCCGGGACGTCCCACATCTGTTTACTCTTGTCCTGGGGATTCGGTTTGAATATGAGAGAGTCACAAGACATTCAAGTCAGAGTAAATGCCAAACTGGGCTTTTATTTTTTCACCCTTAGCCACGAAGGCAGAGAAACAGGTGGTAGACGTTGTCTTTCAAGAACTGCCAGAAAAAAATGAAAAATGTTTTTCCGAGGCAGATGAAAGTCCTGATTCCTGTGTACCCCAAACTGCAATTTTGTAGATTTTCCCAAAAGACATTTGAAGGTGAGGAATTTTACAGTGCAGCTCTCCTACTCAATATAATGAATTCTGTTGAGCAGAACTTTGCCTAATGTGCATGACAGCCTTGGTGAAAAAAGGACTATATAAAGGCATCATCAATATAATAATATAAATTGAATTAGAATGCCCATTCTGTTCTGCTGCGTTTTTTATTTTTTATTTTTTTCTGGAGCTGATTATGAAATGGCTCTTGTTAGAAGCTCCCTCATTATAAAGAACTCACTGTTCTGTTCTCGCCCTCTGTCAAATGCCACCCATTAGGTAGTTTCTACCCACATTTATTTTTAAGTCAAGTAGCCCATCATGTTATGATTTGAAGTTTAGAGTTATGACATTAGAATTGTAGCATGAAGCTTCCCTTGATTAAGGTTTTCTGGTAGTGAGTTAAAATTGCATTTTGAGGAGTAAAGGATGACAGTTTGCCCACTTGATTGCTGACAAGGTCAAATGGTAGCTCAGCAGACCAGGATCCCAACATTTTCCTTTAACAAGTTTCTAGTTATCTAATTTACATTTTATCACTATAAAAGTATGGGCTAAATTCTCAGAATAGCATCAGTATCTATTATCTCAATAGAAACTTCAATATGCTCTATTAAACCCCCAGTGTTTTAAATTCTATTATAAAGTCAGTATGGCTTTTCTGCCTCCTTATATCCTGGGTGACTTGGAAACTTACTCTGATCTGGTCATCATCTGTATTCCTGGTCTTCTGATGTTTCTCTTATGCCTAGTCGAGTACCAAAGCCTTTTCTTTTCTTCCTTTTATTTTTAAATTTCAATACACAATGTCTTTCCTTATTTCAGACATAAGTACATTACTGTCTTTTAGCATAACATCTTAGAACGTTTGACTAAATTGGTGTACAGGGTTAATTATGAGGACACTGTGCACATTATGGTTTTGTCCTTAAAAATTTTTGTAAATTTTTAATTGAATTTTTGTGTGTTTCCCACAGAACATCTGAATCGTCATTTTTATGCCCCTTCCCCTATTGGTACTCTCCCACAAACCGCACCCCCACTGGAATTCATTCGTTCTGTCATCTGTGTCAAGGCCCATTGTGTCAAACTCGTGCCCCCAGATGTCCCTCAATGAAAGTTCATCCACTGGGGTCTAGTCAGCCCATCGGAGTACCTCCCATTAAGAAGATCAGCTCGTTTCACCCAGCAGTAATTAGTTACCAATAATTCTTTGACTAAGATTGGGCCCTGCTACCCATTTCCACAGTTCTATGCAGGGTTTTTGTCTGCTTGAGTTTGCATGGGTTTTGTGCATGCTTATACCATTGCTGTAGGTTCATATGAGCAAGGTTGTAGGAGCCTGTAAGATTCTGTGACCATTGCCCACCATTTCCATATGGTCACACACCTCCTCCCTGACTCGTATGACTCTTACAATCCTTCCACCCTCTCTTCCTTAATGGTCCCTGAGCCCTGGGTGGGTGAAGTTTGATATAGGAGTCCTGTCCTAGGACTCACACTCTGCAGACTCTGATTCTTTATGTTTTAGCCATTTGTGACCTTTTGTGTTCCTGGCCCTCTGTTGTATGAGGGATCTTCATTGATGAGAACTGAGAGGTTCATTAGTGTTCTCTTAACCCCTTGTTCTGTGTTACATGAACCTTAGGTTGTATCATAGATGTGCCACTTAGGCTTGGGCAATTCACAATCTCTGTGTATGATCAATTGTGGAATTCTATAATGATTTCCATCTGTCAAAAAGAAGCTTCTTTGATGAGTGGTGACTGGGAAACTTGTCTGTAAATATAAGAATCCATATTTTTCACATAGTAAGAAATTACATGTCTAGGGATGTGATAGCCTTGGGGTTTTCTATAAGATCTCTGACCTCTCAAGCCAGGTTTATTGACTATGTTTGCAGTATCACACATGAGTTTTCTTCCACTGAGTGGGCTTTAAGTCCAGTTAGGTAGCTGTTGATTACCCCCAAGATAAAAGTGCTACTGTTGCACTAATGCTGGTTGCTGTGCCGGTCATTGATGTGGTTATTAGGCCTTAAAGTTGAGGTTGGATCATTGATTGGTCTTCTCCCTAAGCAGCTTGTGTAGTGCTCTCCAAAGCTATGAGAGCTAGCCTTTAGGGGAGATGACTTCTGGGCCAATTCTAGCTCTATTACTCCAAATCCTGTGTCCAAAGTATGTCCTCTTTTCAGCAACATGGCCTTACTTTCAAGTTCTGGGAGGCAATCACGGACTGTGGCAGTAGACTGTGTAATTTTGGGAGTCTCTTGGACTGACCTGGCCAACAACTCAAAGAAAGATTTCTCCTGTCTGGCACTGTTTCTTGTTATGTAGCTTTCAGCTATGCACATGGACTCATATAGAGATACTGTATGTGTCTAATTTGTCAGTAGGTATTTGGACTAATACAATTCCCTCTGTTTTTTTTTTAACACTAACTATTATTTATCTCTCCTTTTCTTTTTGAAACTTGAACTTTTTCTGATTTTGAAGGCTTTATACAGTTTCTTCCTACTCAGTACTAGATTCCAGGACTCGTACTAGATTGTAGTAGAGAGATAAAGCTCCAGAATGTCTGCAAAACCCATGTTTTTCTTTCAGAGGACTGCCTTCCTTCCCTACTAAAGAACCAAAGACAGTCATTTTAGCAAATATATTCATGTTGGCACTATGGGATTTGTGTCCTAGTCATGGACTATTGATCAGAGAAGGATATTTTATAAGCTGGAAGATCATGGAACAAGAACTTTGTACAAAGAGAACAATGAGGTTTAGATAGGACAAATTAGAATTTCTGAGAAGAAACTTTAAGGACAAAGGTTAAGAGGTAGAAGGGTCATGAAGGAAGGGACATGAAGGGTCATGAGAGACAGAAATTATGAGCAGTAGCTATGAGTAAACCAAGATTAGCAAGAGAAAGCCAAGTTGCAGAGGTAGTTATCAGTAGACATGGGAGAAGAAAGTAAGACCAAAAATGTGATTCATGATGCTAGATGAATTTTATGGACTTCTGGGGCTGAGGAGATGGCAAGGAAAACAGATCTGATGTTGCCTAGAGTCCCAAGCCCACTCTCAGTCCCTTAGCATCATTTCTTCCTCTGAAGCTCAAGCGTTCAGATATTTTCAGGTTCTAAAAATATTTGCATTTCTCTCATCTTTGAATTATATAGATTTCATTCCTTAAGTTGACATAAAAGAGTTTAAGTACCAAGCATGCCTTGTCTCCATTCAAGATAGTAGGAGTTATGATCAAGACCGCAGATGATGTAGCCTTCCCCAGCTTACTTTCTTTGTCCTATACATCACAGAGAGGGTCCAAAATGTTTTAGAGGGATTTTATCTGCATTTTCAACAGTCAGAAGGCCCCTTAGAAAAGTCTAATTAACGCAACAAAAGTTATATCAAGGATAAATGTACGCCATTTCTGAAATATTTCTTTTACCAGCTCCCTTTCTCTTGCATTAAGTTCTTTTGTTAAGTGACTTAGCACAGTGAAGTTAGTGATTCTGTTTGATGTCACACAGGTATGATTGTGTTCTTCCATAGACCTTTTCTTCTCATAACGAGTCACTGGTATTTATAATACGCAAAGGTAATGTTCTGTGAAATTTGCATACATTAATTTGTTTAATCTTCACAGCAGTTGTCTAAAGAAGGTGCAATCACCGTTCCCCTTTTGTAGGAAAGGACACTGAGGTTTTGAGAGGTTAAATAATTGACATGCAGCTATTAAGTTGGTTTTTAATTATAATCTCTTTGATATTAGAGCCATAGATCTAATAGGAGCCATGTTCTTTGGTGCCCACCATCCCTGTGGCAAGTCCTTCTTGTCTTCTGATAGTCACGACTGGGCCAACACCAGCTAAATGCTTGCCTCGATCCTTCCAAGGCTTATTCCCCATTAGTGTTTTCAGCCTGCCTGTAGAAAAATGTCTGATAAACCTCCTTTCTGCCTGAGTATTGAGGAGGAAAGTGAAAATGAAACTTTTACTTGGAGCCACAGATACCCTCTCACTGTCTGTTTCTTCAAAACAGTCTCTCTAGACTAGGTTGTCTCTATGTCCAGTCACACTCAAGTAGGCTCAACCCTCTGGATGCTATTTCTTCCTAAGAGATGGCTCCTTTTATCTAATTTGCCAGTGTCTGGTACTGTTCTTTCCCCGCAAATAGCAGAGCCTTGCACAGAATGAAGCAGTGAAGGCAGTGTGGAGATATTCGTCCTTCTCTTTATAGGACACTCCCATGGCTGATAGATGGAGGCCTTCTCTGTCATCCAGTGCATATGACTTCCTGCTCATCTCTTTTCTTTGATACTAAGCTGCCCAGCTCTGTGGCTGTCTGTGTTACCTGGCAGTTAGATGCTCTGCTGAAAGTCTGGTACTTCTGAGAACCTTCAGGAAAGAAAGTGTGATTTTCCAAGAAATTCTGTTCTCTTTGTTACTCTGATCTCTTGCTAGAGTGGGCAGATTCCTTATCCAAGCTCCTAATTTTTTGTTGTTGTTGTTATTTGTTTATTTGTTTGACAGAGTCTCCCTAGTCCCAGCCAGCCTGGAGGCCACTGTGTGGATCAGTCTGGTCTTGATCTCACAGAGATCTTACCTCTGCCTGCAGAGGGTTGGGATTAAAGGCGCATACCACCATGTTATTTTTCTAATGTAGGCAACAGGAGAAGGACTGACTCCAAAGTATACATCTCTGTATGACATTCTCAAATTGTCCAGTAGCATCTTAAGAACTTCCTGTCTCCACTTCCTGTGCAATGTCAGCTGGGAGAAGTAAACTCAATGTACAGATGGCTGAAATTAGTAGCTGCCTTTCCAGGAGTGGCTCTATCTTTTCCTTATCGGTCAGGCCCTTCCTTCTACTATAGAAAATGAAGTTACTCTTTTCTAAACCTCTCCCAGAACTAGTGCAGACACAGAAAGTGACTCAATATTGACTCATAGGATGGTAAGGGATATCTGTCGAGGGCTTTGGAGGAAAGCCTTCTCTGAAGCATTGCTTTTTTCTTTTCTGGATTTTTTTTTTTCTGTAAATGGCCCCTGGCATTGCTACAGCCCTTTTCAGTTTATGAGAAGAAACACCAGTGTCACACTGTAAATACAAAAGCACAAAGAAGAAAATTCCTGTGTCTCTGAGCTGTCGTGCCAATCTTGAAAACACCCTGACTTGAAATTTTAATCATAATGATAGTAATATTACTTCTGCTAATAGCATCTTATATGTCTACAGAACATGTTATAAACTATTATAAGTCAGATACATTTAATTATTGTGCAAGATTATAAATATCTGAATTGTTTTAAGATATACCTGTTAGTAGAGTGTCCTATTATTTACAGCTACAAATACCCCAACTAAGACATTCTGGGGACTGTAGAAATGGCTCAGTTGTTGAGTATGTACTGCTCTTCCAGAAGATGCAAGTTTAAGTTCAGTTCCCAGCACCTACATCAGGCAGCTCACAACTGGCTATAACTCCAGCTCCATAGGAATACAATGACTCTGGCCTCCATGGACACTGTGCTCATGTGCACATACCCCTTATCACATATTCATATAATAAAGGTAAAACAAATCATTTAAAAAACACCCTGATCCCTGTTCTCTCTAATTCTTAGAGGTTCTAGAGAATTCTCTTAGGGAAGTACCTACATGATCCATATATGTATATTATGTAGTGAACGTTCAACACCCAGGCATCCTACCATACATGTGGATGTGTTTTCTTTCACTGTCATTAAATGCTTCGTATATTTTATTAGTAATCATGACCTATATCAATCAGTTAACCCTTCATACGTTTCAGTTTTATTTTATATAGAAGCATTGTAATAGGTCTTGTTAACAGAAGCTAAAAGCTAAAAAGTGGTATATAGGTAGAAAAAGAGCAGGTTTTTCTTAAGTAAAGGAGTTTGCTCTACTCTAATGCTGTAACTCCTCTCTTAATAGCAAATGGCTTGAAGAGTGAACAGGGAAAGGATAAGTGTGCAGAAGAGCTGGAAAGAGCCTTTCAGTGCTAGAGTGATATCCCATGGTAGGCTTGGGTGACTCTAGGGTAGGTTATTAGCCGTATTTGTAAGGCAGTTCCAAATAGCCTCTGTCTCTTAACTTCCCTGGTATCACCAAAATAGTGCTTACCACATAACAAACACTTTATTATTATTTTATGTTCATCAATCAGTGTATTACGTGCATGTGTGTAAGCACACTCGTGTTGTGCAGTGCCAGCAGAGGTGAGAAGAGGGTGTCATATTCCCCTGGAACTAGAGTTACAAATGGTTGTTAGCTGCCATGTATCCATGGGAATTGAACCTAAGCCCTCTGCAGGAGCAGTCAGTGCTTTTAACTGCTGATCCATCTCTCTAGCCCCCAAGTACTTCTTTAAAATGTGCTCTTTTGGTTTCATCTTTTGTGAACAGGGTGGTTAGTGAGAGATGGCCATCTCTTCCCTTTTTGGAAAAGTTCAGCAAAATGTATTTGTCTATGTAGATTACAGAGCCTGTGCCAAAATGCCCTTGGGGATCATCTAACTTTAAATGTAAGCACCATGGTAATAAAGTGAATCTTGAGCTTAAATGAAAACTGTAATATTCAGCTCTGTTCACTGTTTAAAGAGTTCCTCTAAAGAGCTTAATAAAGAGGATCAGCAGGATTCTTGGGTATTAAACATGTCTTCCAGTGCAATATTTTAACGAGGTAAGTATAACATAGCAAGCCCTTGGATTAATCTTCCCTTAAATTACCCATGAGCTCAAGAGGCAAAGAAAAAATATCTTGGGAGAATGGTGGAGACTTTTATTAAAAGTACATGTCAAATGCAAGAAGTTGCTAGGTGCTTGATTCCTAAGCCCTGTCACGGTTTGCTTTGTTGCTCCTGCAAAATGCCTGGTTAACAGGACTTCCCACAGGGAACCCACAGTACTGCTCATTTATTGATCCCTTACCAGGTTGTGAAGCTGTAATCTCTGGCTGGGTTTATACCTTGGTGGCTAGTTGGAGGACTGGGGGCAATTGTGTCCCCTGTGCGGGTGCCAGGGATCCAGAGTCTTCTTGCTGAAGTCCTCATAGTGCATTCGCTATGCAATGATGTCTTTTCTGTGCAGCCTCACAGTTTATTTTTAACAGCCAGTACTAAGTCTTGGTTTGTTTGTCTGCATCAGAGTGTGGGCAGAAAGAAGCACATACGCATTTCTGAGCATAGTAGCGTTTATCTGGTGTTAGTCGTTAGGGAGCGTTTGTCACATCCTTCTCCAAAGCTTTATAGCCAGGCCATTTTAAATTACCTGTACTTGTGCATACAGTTTTCAATTTTTAGTACTTATTTTAATTTAGTTCTTGAATAATTTCTTTAAAAATTACAGTATCATATGTATGGGATTTTTTTAGAAGAGAAAAGATTAACATGAGAGAGAGATTTAGATTCTTTTTTAAATTACCTCATTTGGCTTCAAAGATCAGATGAAGTAGAGGATCTCGAGGGGTTTGATTAGATTGGTACATGGGTTTTTCATTTGTCCCAAAATGTCTTCTTCACTTTCTGCTTGTATTTATTCCTTTGACTTAAACTTGTCTTTTCCTAGTATGTTTCTTTAAAAGGCAAATCAGGGAATCAGTGGATTTTTCAGAATGGTGACAGTTTGCAGAAAGAGATTTGAACCTGTAGCCTCTGCTTCCAGCACACACCTGGAAATATCCCAAAGCAGCCACTAAAGGCTAGCTCTCTTTTTGTGCAGCTCTCCAGGATCTACCTCCTTGGATACATGTGGATTTTTTGTTCCCTAACCCCAGGTCTACATTCTTACATACAGAGTATAATAGAACTCTCTTCAAATTTCCTGGTTATGAAAGACTGTTAACAACAATTGAGTCACTTTAAGATGACGTTTCTCTTCCTGGTCCCAGAGTTGATTGCTCCCAAATATCCTTACTGGTAATAAGATTTTGTCCATGAAGGGAAGGGTGAGGGGGCAGGGAAGAACAGGTCGAAGCATATCACAGAAGGAAAGTCAGTTTACTCAGAGGAACAGTCAGAAAAAGATTCTTACGAAATGTAAGATTCAAAAAAAATTAAAAGACGATAAACTATTGGCCAGAGGGAAGGTGCAAGGAAAAGGGAAGGTGCAAGGAAAAGACTGAGGAAACAGTGTCTAAAAAGGCCCAGAAACCTGGTCTTGCCTGAGGAACTGCAATCTGTTTGACATCCTCAGAGCTTTGGATCAGGTGACTGTTTTGCTGAATGCTAAAGTTTGAGAGACATAAAGAGCAGAGAGCTTTACAGATATTGCCAAGCAATTCCATCCAACCTATCCTTGAAGGCAAACAGAAGCATTGAGAGACAGAGAGAGACAAAGAGAGAGAGACAGAGGTAGAGACAGAGACAGAGAGAAATGGAAACATAGAGTAAGTGAGAGTGAAATATCTTCCTTCTCTTTGGAGAGGAGGAGCATGATTTGCTGTGTATTTTGGGGGACTCAGCCTGCAGGGCACATCAGTCCTAGGTGAGGGAAACTGTACAGTGTTGGGATCTCAGACCTTTATCACTATCATTTGATACAAATGTCATATGCGGTTAGGAATGATGGCACTTAAAAGTAGGCTAACTTTTCTTCATACTGGCTTTTCAAAATTAAGAGTAAATGTAAATATCATATTTACTAGCCTGTTTGACATTATGGTCATCATTAAAATTGAACAAACCTGTTAACCTTTCCCACTCCAGTTTAGAACCCTGTGCTGATGATTTCTGTTTGTTCAGAAGCAAAATTTAGATATTTACAGAATTTTTTTCTTGGAATATACTTGGTAAAGAAAGAAGTAATTCTTAAGCATACTGAAAATATATTCATCTGATGATTTAATATCTATCCACTCAGTCACCTACCTATCTATCCTTTCTTCCTTCCCTTTCTCCTTCTCTCCCTCCTTCCAAATCTCCATGGCCCACTCTGGTACTCGCTGAAGGAGGTATCAGGTGAATTAGCGCTCTTTACAAGGAGCCTGTTGTCTGTATATAGAGCCAGATGACTGAATCAATATATAAACATAATGGCAATACTATTCAGTACTATTAAGGCACAAAAAACATTTTCAAATCAAATAGACATCAGTTGGTTTTGGTCAGAAGAACAGAAGAGAAAGAGTAGCATTTGGAAGTAGGATAAATACTAGAATTGAGTTCAAGACATCAAATTTACTGTAATCTTGATCATATTATTTGAACACATACGTTTATATGTGTATGTGTGTGTGTGTGTGTGCGTGTGTGTGTGTATGAAATAATGAGTATGTCTTACTCCAACTAATGATTTCCACAAACTTTCTGAAATCTGTAGAATGCAGCATAATTCACCTCAACCTTCCATGAGGGGACTACACCTTTTTCACTAAGTGGTTATGCATTTCGTACTAGATATGACAGGAAGTCGAGGCTCTAACCTGACCACATTTTTTCCTTTTTACCCTGATCATCTTTCAAGTTGTGTTTGCAACAATAATTTTTGAAGAAAAGGTGATATCCACTCAAGCAAAGGGCATGTTTGCTTCTGTTCCCTATGCAAATGGAGAGTGTCCCAAACTTAGGATGTTCCTGTAAATACAGCTTTATCTGGAGGCATCTGTAATCAATCATTTGCTTTATCCTTCAGGAAGATGGGGAACTCACAAGCATTTTACACTAACACTTTACTTAATGCTTTTGTTGTGAGCAATGAAGTTCTTTCTCTAATCCAAAAGCTACTTGTCTTTGAGCATTCATCACAAAATTACAAGATGACTTATTACCTTGCAATTTATGTAAGATCTCAGATATATATGATATTTGACCATAACTATAATATACATTTAATATCTATGAGTCCTTCTTCTGATTGATATAACTAAATATTACAGTCTGAATAATTTGTAAAGACTAGATATTTTTTTAGCTCCTGGATCTGGAGGCTAGACAGTACTAGGAGCATTTTGTTGGCCTCTGTGTGGTGTGGAGTGAGGACCTTCTTGCTAAATCACAATGTGGTAGAGAGTACAAAGAAAGCTATACAGAGAAAGCTTGTGTTTATAACAAAAACACTAACCCATGAATCCATTCATCCATTAATAGTGCATGTCCAAAGGTCACCTTCCAAAGGTCCCGCCTCCAGATACCATTAGCATATAACTTTGGAGATTAAATTTCCAACACATGGATTCTGAAAACAACTTAAAATATAGTTGGTTTTGGAGAGGATCTAAATATGATCAAAATACATCATATGAAATTTTAAAAATTCAATAAAATTTTAGAGAGATCATTCTATCAGCAATTACAGATATAAATTATATGAGTATCTACGGAAAAGTGCTTTTGACTTAGTTGAGGAAAATTGAAATATTTCCTTTAGATTTAAAAATGAGATTTAGGGGCTGGAAAGGCGACTCACCAGTTAAGAGCACTGGCCTCTCTTACAGAGGACCTGGGTTCAGTTCTCAGAACTCACATGGTAACAACCATCTGGTAACTCCAGTTCCACAGGCTCTGATTCCCTCTTCTGACCTCTGAGGGCATTGAATGACATAGGTGCACTTACATGCAAGCAGGCAATACACTCATAGACACACAAAAAAAATAAATAAAATATTAAGAAAATGAAACTTAAAGAGAGAATGTAGGGAGATGAAATAGTGATGTAAAATCAGTTATTCCCAAAGTTTTTGTAGGTTCAATGAAACATCAGTCAAAATCCAGTTGTGGTTCTTGGAAATGCTACTTCTCTTTTTAAAATTTTTATTTTCTGTGTGTGCGTGTATTGCCTGCATGAGTGTAAATGCACTCATGTCCTGAAATGCCTGAAGAGGTCAGAAGCGGGCATCGGAGCCATAGACAGTTGTTAGCTGCCATGTGGGTGCTGGGAATGGAATCTACATTCTTTGTAAGAGCAGTCAGTGATCTTAACCACTAAACCATTTCTCCATCCCTGGAAATGTTACTCTTTAATTCTAAGGTTAAGAAGAAACAGCTTTTCAAGGAGTTTGCCAATGAGATTGTAGTGAGCAGAGCATAGCTATGCATCCCAGTGTTAGTGCTTGGGGGTGACAGGACAGCAGAACCTGCTTTTCCTTCAGTTCCACCAGTTCTGACCTTGACCCTGCCATGTGCAACTGTGGTCTTCACATTTCCCAAGCCTCAGCATTCTTGTGTGTGTAATGGGGCTTATAATAGCAGCACTTTGTAAGGTGTTTGTACAGATTGAAGCACTTAGCAACATGCTCAGCACTTAACACTCAATAAATGTTGGCTATTGTTAGAGTTAAGTGATATTAAAATGATTTTCACAGCTATTTGGAAAAGGCTTAGGAATTCAGATAACTATCATCTGTGACCCACACATTTACATCTGCTCACAAAGGGATATATCACAGATAGATTGGGAGTATGTGTAATTATTTATGCATATATGTTGGTATATACGTCTGTGTATTTTCACACATATGGTCTATGTGTGAAAAATAAAAAGTATACATTTTAGATATATGCATTTATAATAAAGATATCACAGGTAAATGAGAAGAAAAAATACACATTTATTTATATCTACATGCACATATATATGTAGTACATTTATACACACACACAATAAAGTGACAACTTCAAAAGGTTGAGAGTCACTGCTGTGCTCAATGAAAATGAAAAGCTAGTCCTAAACAACAGCCCTGAATTACAAAGAAAATGCCTTAGAGCCTACTAAACCTTATTTGATATGTAATGCTACCCACCAGGAAATATTTTATACAGAATTCACACTGAATAACCTTTTTTTTTTTCCTAGCTGCCAAAATCAAATACAGGGTCTGGTGCAAAGGTTAATCACATCCCTTTGAGGGGAAAACCCTCTAAAATCTGACTGCAAGTGTTCTGGTAGAGTTGTAAATATATACTTGATTCTGAGTTAAATTTAAGGTTATTTTAATTATAAAAGCATTAATGACTGCAGGAAACTTAATGAAATAGTGGACCGTGAAATCAGTGTTATCATTTTAATACATAACAGAATATGACAAACTCTGTAAGAGTCTTGTTCTTTTTCATGTCTATTACAATTTCCTTCTATTAGTGTCTACAAATAGAAAATTACATATAAAATTGAGTTTAACCAAATCTCTGCTAAAAATCAGACAATCTGATTTGGTATTATATAACCACATAGAAATTTCATTTAATTTAGAAAGGGCTTCTCCTGGTGCCTTGAATACTAACTACTTTTCTAACAACATGTGTATAGCTCTGGGTTTGACAGGGGAATAATCCTTACACTGAACAATAGATCAAGATTTTAACAGAAAGAATGAGGGAGGATAGAAACAGAGAGCTTGACTCAGTTCATATTGGAAAGATTTCAAAAGCATTTCTTGCAATGGTCTGAAAATATTTACCCTTGCTTATCATCTTAAGAAAAGAATCCTTTCTGAGAAGTTGAAGATTCAGATGTCAGGCCTGACTGTTTCTGAATACAGCATGTCTGACTCTGGATTTCTATGTAGGTCTTAGAAAATGGGCTTCAATTCTTCTGGCTCAATTGGCATTATGGTCTCCTATTGTAAATTGGTAATTGTCTGAGGTCTTCCTCATCTTTCACTCAGATGAGACATGCTTCAAAATGAATTATTTCAGCAGGAGTTTAGTTTGGAGAGAAAGAATAAGTCTTTAAGTTAAGTGTGAGATGACCTTTTCGGGGAAGACTTAAAAGATGAGGGAGGCCTCAGTGCTGAGAATGTTCTTGACCTGGATGCTGATTACAAGGTGTGTGAAAGCAGAGCTATATAATTATGTGTTCTTTTCTGTATGCGTATTATATTTCACAAAAGTTTGATATTTTAAGGTAATTGCCTTTATGTTCAGCATTGTTATTGGAAAGAATCTGGAAAATCTCAAATAGTAAAAATTTCTAGGTTATTCTTTTAGTGGAAATTTCTAGGTTTGGCTTTATCTTACATATGATAAACATAAGATATGAAGGAAATGCTAGAATTCATTTGAATCTGGCAATCCGTTGTGACAGGTGGTGCTGTTATAAGTGTTGATCTGAATCTGGAGGGCATCTCTGAAGTTTCAGGTTCCTGTGTCCCAGGGCAAAGAATTGGTCCACGGATACACAGCTAGAAATAGAAACAGAGGCAGTTATTAAAAGGGAGAATAATCCTCTGAGAACGGGAGTGGGTTAGGACCTGGGGAAAGGCTCAAAAAGTTCTGGGCCATGAGGCTCATGACCTTTACAGGTCATTTACATAGCTCTCACCCTGCCGAAGTCTGTATAGTTCTGACTTTTCTGGGGTATGATCTGTTGTTAGCCCAGAAAGGAGAAGGGTTTCTCATGTCTGACAACTGGCTTCTTTTATCTTAACATGTTTATCTTGAGGCTGTCTCTAGTTCCTCTTGCTACACAATTTCTTAAGTTCTACCCAACCAAAGTCATCTTATTCATGTAATCTGCAGGAATTCTAAAGTGAGTGCCTTAGCTACTGATCATATTTTGATTGTGAAGTTTGTAGATCTCTACCAGCACCTAACTTGTATTGAATCTCTTGCACCTACCTAATAGGTATCGAACCACCTCCCCATTTAGTCAAATTGCTTTTTGAGTATCTAAAAATATAATTCACAAAAGTCCTGAAAGATTTCTGCTATAGCTCAGTCTTGTCCCATCTTTAGCTAACTCTGTAGAGGCTGTGCGGTAAGCAGTTCTATCTCCAGACTCTGGATTCTTTAAGGAGATTATTTCAAAGGCAGGGAAGCCATACAGAATAATGAGCAACACAAAAACTGAGAATCAAAGAAGCCATTGGTTTCAACTCTAGCTTGACTTTCCAATAATTGTACAACTGTGGGCACCTTCTTTATGAAATAGAGGTCAAATGTCTTCCTTCATGGGTTCCTTTTGAGAACTGAATAAAATAATGCATGTGAATTTATTTCGCATGCTTCCCACGGCAGCGGCAGGATTATGGCAATAATGTAGGTTATTTATTGTAGGTCATGGGCTTGTGCTTGGGAGCAAGGAGTTACTATCACTTCAAAAATATTTTTTCTTCCTCTGTAGAGCACTGTTCATAACTGCATCCAAAACATAGGAGCACAGAACTGTGTTTGTTCTACTTCTGGGCACATCATTAGGCATCTTTCAGAGACAGCATGACTTAGCTAGGCATGGAGCACAGATGCCAAATTACTGTGCCAACCCTGTGGGCGGAACAGTTTCTCCTTGCTTTCCAGACCACTGTCTGAAAGAATTTCTTATTTGTCCTCAATTTGCTGTGCTGGGAGTTTCCCAGATAACCAGCCAGAGTCAGACTGTGACGGCAGCATCTAGGCCATTTGCGGTATCTTGGAGCAAGTCCGTTCAGAAAATTTTAAATGAGTTTAAGATTTTAAGCTCCAGTGATAATGGACAGTGGGTCAATGGGGCTCTATTAAGACGCTGGGTTGAAGCTAAGTGGCTTCTTTGGTATGCTCTGATAGACTGAGACCATTCATTGCCAGGTGGATTATGTCATGGATTAAGGAGACATTTCCTAGGGGGGAAACTACTGCATAACCTTGGATGGTTTATGGAATCCTGGGGACCCTATCTCCATTTAATTCAAACAATGTTGAAAAAAATTCCAGTTCAACCCTGCAGGAATTCGGAAATATGCCTCAAAGGCTTTGTAAGGTTATATAGCCCAGAGGGAGTTGGAAACTAAATTGAATTCTTTAGCTTTACAATTTCTTCTCCCAGCTGGAGCTTACACATTATATTATTTAATGCACTTTGGAGTAGTGGCCTCTTTCCTCTTCTTAACTCTCAGATAAGCCATAACTAATACTTAAAGAATTATGAATGCAGAGAATAGACAGCTTAAAATAAACATGAAGATGCTTGCAGCTCTCATGGAAAATAACAACTCTCTATTCCAAGGAATGTAGACTATAAATATGCCCATAGACCAGAGTTCTAAATCTTTTTCAAGGGAAGCTGAGTGGCTAAGCAAGTTAATTATATTGTCCTATGATTCAGATGGAAGGTCATGTAACACCTTCAAATGCTTGTTGCAGCTCTACATGTTATAAGAATGATACTCTCATCAGAGTAGCAATCAAGCCGTCCTTTGTGTGGTCACCACTTCATTTCATGTTTTGAAAGCTACAAGTCACAAGCCAGCCATAGCCTGGTACAATTCAAAGTGACAGAAAAGGAGGAACAGATGAGAGTCCTTGTAGAAGAAAGGTCTGGGGTGTAACTGAAAATGCAAAAAAGAATTTTGATCAAGGAATTAGTGTCTGGGGCAGGTTCCACCAGGGGTTTTAGTAGAGAAGAAATTTCTGGATGGAATATCTCACCAAGGAGGTAATATCTCCATCTCTGTCTCTGGCCTAATGCTGGCATCTTATTGTTTATGTCTATCCCTTATGTTAGACATTAACTTGACTGACTAAGCTACCTCTTTAAAAGCAGAGATCTCAGGAGAGCCACTAATTAAGACTAAATAATACCTCAGTATGAATGATCAGAGAGAGAGAGAGAGAAGTCTGTAGGGAAGGACTTATGGAATGAGCAAGACCCCCAAATCAAACTGAATCATTATATCTGGGCTTTGTCTAAATAGAAGAATATATTAGTTATATTTTGTTGCTATGGCCAAATATTCTTCAGGAACAACTGTGGGTGGTTTGAATGAGAATGTTTCCTATAGGCTCTAAGTATTTGGACATTTTGTCCCCAGTGTGTGGTGCTGTTTTGGGAGGTGTGGCCATGCTGGAGGAAGCACATTACTAAGGGTGGGCTTAGAGAGTTCGTAAGCCTTGCTGGATGTGAGCGCTCAGCTTCTGCTCCTACTCGAGCCATCTCTGCCACCATGCCTCTTTTCCATGATGGACTCTTGCCCTATGGAACCATAGCTAAATGAACGCTTCCTTTTATAAGTTCCCTTGGTTAGTGTCTCTAGCACAGCAACAGAAATGTGACTAATACAACTTATAGGAGGAAAGTTTTTTGGGGGGCTCACAGTTTCAGAAGGTTCATTCCATTATTATGGGGATGGCTTGGTTGAAAGGAAGTAGACAGAGAGGTAAGAAGTAGTCAGTGATAATGTGGCACTGAGAACATGTCCCTGATGATCTGTGTCCTCCAGCTCAATCTCATCACCTGAGGTTTTTACATTTCCCTAGAATAGCACCATGGAGATGGGAACCAAGCATTTGAAAGACAAGCCTGTGAGAGATGTACTGTACATTCTCCATAACAGGGAGAATGGGCGGATACCTGGCAGAACTATATTTTTCTCCTTTGTTGATTCTCAAAGGACTGTCCTCATTGCAAGAGTGGTATGTTAGATAAGGAGAGGAAGGCCAACGTGCAGTCCTGCTCCTGCCTGGTTAAGGAATAATACCATGATGCCTTTCAGCCTGCCTCTCCTGCCCCTGGCCTTCTCAGGTCCGAGTTTTTTAAGCTCATCTTCCTTTTGATTTTGTTTCCAGTCCCTTCTGTGTTTTCTTTTTGGATCTTCTGATCATGTAGTCAATTGAGTCTTGAGACAGCCCTGCTAACTCAAGTATGGTTCACTTCCTTGGGGAGGGGCCTGTTGACTGGAAGACATAGCTGTCTAATAGCACCTCAAGGAGAAAGACTTGAAATAGGGGACTGTTTAAAGAGGAGAAAAGCTGAAGGGAAGCTGGAAGAACTTTCTGTAGCACTGAAAGTCCCCCTGCCTGGGACAAGGATGGCTGCTCTGTCTCCTCTGTCAGGGTCACCTGGGAGAAAGGGCTGTCGAGAGAAGGTGAGGGATAACGGCTGGAGTTAAGGAGGATTTTCATCCTTCCTTTTAAAAAATAAAGAAGTCAGGTTGGTGACGTGGCTCAGGGAGGAAAAGTCTTCTCTGCCCAAGCCTGATGAGCTGAGTTCAGTCCCTGGAACTCAGGATGGAAGAAGAGAACCAGTCCCAAGAGTTGTCTTTTAACTGCCACCCAGCACTGTGGCATATGGGTCTGAGCTTACACACACACGCACACACACACACACACACACACACACACACGCACATAATAATAATAATAATAATAATAATGATGATGATGATAAATTAAAATTTAAACAGAGCGGTAGTGAAAGGAGGGATTGACTTCTCTGGGAATATGACATAGAAGAAAATAATTATGACACACAGTAACTTTCCAGTTTTTTCAGGTTATAAAACCCTCTTTCTTTGAATTAAACATATATCAAACTGCAATAAAAGCTAAATTTTCTTGGTTGAACTAGGAGTAGGCAGCCAGAAAACCAGCCAAAGAATCTCTATGGCACTTGTGGAGGCTCTTTTGAAGAATCCCAGGCCTTGCTGAAACACAAGTTTAACCCCTGGAGAAGGTTTTAAGTTCACAAAGCACATTCAAGTATACTACCACATTGGATCCTAACACATACCTTGATAGCGTATCATCATCTTAAAGCTCTGGAGATCAGGCCACAGCTTTGGACTAGTTTTAACAAGGACCTCAGGCATCTGGCCAAGGGAAGGGCCCATTCTTAGGCTATATGAACTGTCTCCTAAGAGCTACCTCCAGCCTAATATGAAGCCTAGCTCCCCCACCTCTGGAACCTCAGTGGACAAATCCTACAAGCATTCAGTTTTTATAATAATAAGCTAGAGAGACTCAAGCTGTTTGTGTCTATGGAAGGACAGAGAAGAAGAACTCTGTGCCAAGGTGAGCCTTACATTTGTTTTCCCTACCACATGTGTAAGTGAACCTAAAGGGAACTGTCTCCTCCAAGAGAGACAGGTCAAAAATCTCAAGGAAGGGCTCAGTGAAGAGCCTGGGGATGAGGCAGCTTTTAAAGAAACAGAGAAAAGAGCGGCAGACACACAGTAAAAACTGCCTCCTTGACACTGTTCTAACAAGGAAATAAGTAAAGTAACCCTGGCTTTGTCTAAGTTCAGGAACCATTTAAATGGAGGTACAGCTCTCACCCGTTACCACGCCAGAGATACTCTCGTAGAACTGGTGCGTTGGAGTCTGTTCTTGAAGAAGGTCCACTCTCCTCTGGTGTTAGAATCCAGCTCACTCTTCCTTCTCCCTGCCTCTTTTCTCTTCTATGGCTTCCTGTGGGTTTGCTCTTTGCACTTTGATTGGCTCAGTGGTCTGGGTGCAGCACAGTCCTCTCAGCTGTCCCCTCCCTCTTTTCTGATGTGTCTTCCCATCTCCCTTTAATCTACCCACAGTTTTCTCTCCTCACATGTCTTCCTCTCTCTGCCAGTGATGAAAGAGAAGAGCAGTAAGGAAACTGCACAGTCTGGATACCTTTTTCTGTGCATTCTCTAGAACCTACTACTAGGGAAATTGCCATCTTGTATTTTCTTTGCATTTCCTACCAATGCTATTATGTTTTAAAACATTAAAAAATAAAGATCATACTTTTATCACATGACAAAATGTGGTCTGTATAAAGAAAAACCTGGGGCAAATTGGCTTTAGCAGGAACTGGACAAGAGGAGGCTTTGCCCAGGACATTACTAAGAGCCCTTGAGATCTTAATCAGTTTATTGATATGTGACCTCTTCTTACCTGTCTACACTATTAAATTAAATAAGCAGAAGCCCATTGGCTTGAGGTTGTCTTGTACTGTGGTTCTTGCATAACCTAGAGTCTAGCTGGGTTATCTTGTAACAAACAGCTGAGTTTCAACCAGAAAACTGATCAGACAAAAACCCCAGGAAGGCAAATCCCTCATGTTACTATTACCAAATTAGGGAAGCACCGAGCTGTAACCAGCCAGCTGAGGTCTCTACTAACCCTCTGTTCTCAGCCTGTGAAAACTCCTTGTTCCTGCTGCTCTCGGGACCTCTTCTGGTTCTGAAAGCTGCTCCAATTCTCGCATCCTTCCTTAAATGAACTGTTACATTTAATTAGGTTCCCTTGGCACTTAGTTTTCCCATTTCTGCCTTTTCTTGCTGCTACCCACTCATCGATTTCTTAGTCCCAAGCTCTGGAGGATCAAGTGTTTGTGGTAGAGAAGCATTGACACGGTAACAAGCACTTGCTAAGTGAAGAAAGTGCTCATGTACAGAAAACTCTGACCATCACCTGGACCTCCCTCCAGGGTCTAGTACACTCGTTGTGGTTATTAGCTTGTTAATGACCTCAATGTCCAATAATTCCTTTGCATATTTAAAAATCTCTCTCTTTTCTCATTTATGTGCTAATGATTCTCTATATTTTATCTGCAAAGCATCCCTCGATTTTTCCTCTTACTTCCATTTTTAAGGTATTATGTAAGCAATTATTTTAAAAAATTAAAATCTTATTATTATTTTTTTAAATTTTAGGTGTATGAGTGTACTGCTTGCATGTGTATAAGTGCATCTGCATTGTGCAATGCCTGTGGAGGTCAGAAGGGGGAATCGGATCTCTTGGAACCACAGTTAGGATGGTTGTTAACTGGAATTGAACGCAGGTCCTCTGCAAGAGAAGCCAGTGCTTTTGCCCACTGAGCTATCTCTCCAGCCCCTTAAAAATTTTAAAAAGTGTATATTTATTTTACATGTATAATTGTTTTACTTGCATGTATATAAGTACAGCACGTGTGTAATGCTCCTAAAGATCCGAAGGGAGCTTCAAATCCTCTGGAACTGGAGTTATAGATAGCTGTTAACGTCCATGTGGATGCTGGGAACTAAACCCAGGTCCTCTGCGAGAGCAGCCAGGTCTTAACCACCGAGCCATCTCTCCAGCCCCAGCAATTCTTATATAGAAAGAGTATTTTGTGCTTCTTTTACCTTTTCTATTTGTCTTCCATATTCCAGATAATTTCTGAAATTCTAAATATGATTTTTGCCAATCTTTATTTATATTGCCACTGCCTTTCCACTGTTTGAAGCCACCATGACCATGAGCTAGCCCACCTTCCCAGCCTCATCCCGCATCCTATGCTATCCTATTTCCTACTCCCTTGAACATCCCAGTCTCTGCTTTGTGGATAAGCCAGCTGCGGTAGGACCCTCTCCAGTCCTTGAACCTGCTGTTTAATTGCCAGCATTTGTGCTTGAGATAAAAATTGTTTCCTTTTCTTGGAACGTACTTTCACATCTCCACTCACTAAACCCCACTCAACTAAGGACAGAACTCTCATGCTACCTCATCTAAAGACCCCTCTTCTTTTGGTCAGGCAAAACTGAGCACCTCAGTTTTCCTGAAGCATGTGGTTCATATACTTCTTGAACCCAGCACTTATTCCAGTATTGTTAATTATAAATTGTAGCTCTGTTTTCTACTACTAGCCTCAGATTCTTTTAAAATTGAGCAATTTTGTTAATTTGTTAAGGCATTCTTTCACAGATCTTGGTGCTCTGTTGACAATGGATAAATTGCAACCATCCCTTTATTACTAAGGCCTATAAAAGAGTGAACTTTACTGACTGTTAAGCCACCCAGTATCTCTGTGTTGGACAGAAATCAAAATGGTACTTTTGGGAAAGGTGGTGCGGGATGAGTAGTCCTCACTGGGCCAGACAGATAGAACAACACTAAAATGGGACTGCCCCATCTCACTGTGTTCTCTGAAGTCCTAAAGCTGAAAACAGTGGATTCTAAGTATCTCCATATTCTAAGGTGGAAGTAACAATATGCATGCAGAATTTACAAAGTGAGCCATAATTTTCATCAGCAGTATCTAGACTATGATTTAATAGAAACGATTATGATCTAATTAGCTGAAGGTGTTTACAGACTGGGTCCCCAGTTTCCTTCTTTCTCAGTGTTCTTGCTAATGTCTTATCATGATCTCTGGATCAACTGTATTTATCTTCTCGTCCCCTCACAAGGCACATGGCTGCCAGTAAGAGTTAAAGCCCCAGTCCATTCAATGGCTTCCGATGATGTCTCATAGAAACATCTCTTATTTTCCTCTAAACCTCTTCATACTGGCTTCCTCCTTAGTTTTCAAGCCTGTAAACACACACCCACTTCAGGCCCTTTGTACTTCTTTGCTCTGGCTAATCACTTCACTCCTTCGAGCATTTGCTTAAACATTACTTTCTTACTGAGGTCCAACCCATTACCCTATTTAAAAACGCAAGCTATAAAAGCTAGAGACCCCATTCTTGTGTTCTGGTCTACTTTTCCTATAGTTGTAACATTATACAATGGAATCTTTATTTACTCTTCAGTTCCTTGCCTGTGTTATGGGGAGGGATGTTTATTTTTTGTTGTTCACTGATTTATGATAAGCACACACTGTACAATAAAATATGGCATATACATGTTTCTGTACCTATGATTAGCTACGTTAGGATTTTTGGGATAAAGGATGGCTCACCAAACCCACTTCCCACAACAGCCAGATTGTTCCTTGGATGCAACTCCTACTCACACATCAACTCTTGAATTCTTCTAAGTGATCCTTTCACTAAAATGGTGTTCACTGTTGTTTACTGGGATTTAAGGAAGCTATTTTTTTTTTTTCATAAAAGCAGTCTTCATTCAAGTGTAGGTAATAGATAGAAAGATGGTTTTCTGTCTCGTTTTCCTTTTATTTTGTTTTGTTTGACTTCTCAGTGTCTCATTTCACTTCTTTCTCAGGTGAAAGAGACAATTCAGCTGTGTGTTTTATCTTAACAGAAGGAGGGAGAGGGTTAAGTGGGCCTATGTAAGCACAAATAGAAGCAGGAAGGAGGCATAAGACCCATGGAATTAGTTTGAATAGAGCTGTTGACAAAGCCAGTCTCTTTTATCAGGCTCATGAGCACTGAGGTTTAGGTAACTGTCATCACAGATTTCAATACGTGCTCAAATCTCAGAATCAGAGGTGTAAGGGAGAATTTTTAAAACAAGATTTTATTTTTATTTTATGTAATAAGTATTTTGCCTGCATGTATGCAAGTGCACCATGTCCACGCCTGGTGCCTGGTGAGGCAGAAGAGGGCATTGCATTCCCTGGGACTGGAGTTAAAGAAGGGTGTTAGCTGCCATGTGGATACTAGGAACTGAACCTGGGTCCTCTGGAAGAGCAATCTTAACTGCCGAGCCATAGCCCCAGGCCCAGACAGGCAACAATTTTAAGTCCTTGTGCTTCACCACCTGTAGAGATATGGTAGAGGAACCACAGAATTTGAAGCCAGGAGACTGGGCCACATGCTGATAGCACCATCATTTGTGTAAACATGGATCTGTCAGTCTGTAGAGTGGAAATATGATGCCCAAGCCATTCAGTTTCACAGAGCTGTAGAAAGATAGATGAGAACATCTTTAGGAAAGCAGTTTGTTTTCATGCTTTGTGAACATTGAAATCATTTAAAATTATAGCATTGAGGGATTTGTTTATTAGTCTACAGAACAAAGGTACTATTTGAATTTCCATGACAAAAATTAAGCATTATTCCATTTACTCACACTGATGAAAATAATCCTTTGATTCTTATGTGTTAACATGCATCATTTGGTAAATGCACCTGTCAGCTTTAGGTAGAACAGGAAGATAGGGGAAATGATGGGACTGTGGGAAGGGCCAAAGAGTCTGGCTGAAGCGTCTCACCAGGAGAAAATCAAGAATTCCAGTACAATTAATATTTGTTGTGAAGATTCTCCATATAGGAATAATGCTCCTTTTATATAGAGAATTTAAAAATAGCTAGGAACCATGTGTAAGGCCTAAGCCCGTAGACCTTCAAGTAAATATCTACCAGATATTTTTGTTACCAGGGTTTTTAGGACCAGAGCCTGGGCTATGACAGCACTAGGCCAGGTTCAGCGACCCATCTTCAACAGGACAATTAAATGAACAAATAATAATGAAAAGCAGAGAAAGGAGATTTATTCAGTATGGCTGCATTGGGGAAAAGAACAAAGAAGTTCAATGATTGACTTTCCATACCTCAGGCCATCTTTGAGGACCTGGCATGAATTTTAAATAGAGTCCAGAGTTATGCATAGCTAAGTAGTCCAGGTCAAGGTGTGGTCTCATCCATCTTCATTGTCTGCAAGGCAGCTGAGGAGTTGTCAGCGCTGTGTGACATGTCTTTCCCAGAGATAATTTCCCACAGCATTTTAAAGTTCTTTTATCTCTAAGACAAAGACCCTGCAAAAGTGACCATGTGTATTGGGTCACAATACTCTTTGAAAGGCACAGTTTTCATGATTAATTTCAAACTTAGAGTATCTTCTCTTTTGTGGGACTCTGGTCTGAGAAAATTGCTGATACTCCATCTTAATGACATTTTAGGGCCATGTTTTCTCTTTTGTTTCCCTGACAGAAGCATTGGGAGTTTTGAGTTGCATGAAGTTAGTCATGAAGACCTAGATTTTTACCAATTGCAATCAGAAGAAATGTTATGCGACTCAATCCAGTCCCTAAGTAACCTTAATAACCTTGGGCTTATATCACTTGTTGGAAGTGAAATCCAGGATACCCTGGAATTGATTTTGGGGATTACAATGCAAGCATTTCTGGCCATGATATATATGCTGGAACCTTGATTTAAATGCTGCTGTGTGGTTTATGTGGGGCTTGTCATTTTAAGGTACTATTCTCTTTATAACAGCTCCTTCTTTGGGCTGTAAATATGGAAAATAGGAGAATTTCAATATGAGACTAAAGAATTTTACAAGGACCCTACTTTAAAGGGTTAACTGAATAGACTATAAAGTGATTCTTAACTTTCTGCTATCTGTGCTTATAAAATACTCTCTAAAATATGAAAGAAATGATGGCAGAAATCAACTGTTTTGTATGCCAAAGGTGGTAATGAATAGAAACCAAGATCACAAGAACCAAAGTAAGCATTGCCATTGAAAGAAGATCACACACATTACCCAGCTCCTCCACGCTCCTAAGACACAGACTTGATTCCTACTTACACATGGCAGCCATTGAAACGCAGCTTGTAGCTGTCCTAGAGTATCCCACCAAGGGCTGGAAAGGTGGCTTAGCAGTTAAGAGCACTGGTTGCTCATGCACAAAACCTGAGTTCAGTTCCCAGCACCCACATGGTAGCTAAAATCTGCCTATAATTTCAGTTCTGGAGAACATGATGCCCTCTTATGACCTCTGTGTGCATTGCACAACATGGGGCACTTACATACATGAAGATAATACACTCGTACCCATAAAAAAGAAAATAAAAATAATAAACTATTAAAAAAAGAGTATTCCACCAAATGATGATCCAGTGATGAGCTAACTTACCTTTGTCTCCTTAGGCCCCAAAGATGAGATAAGAAAATTGAATTAATACCAAAATAAAAATTGGGGATTGGAAAAAATTATTGACATAAAAAAGACATAATTTCACTGTCTTGCTTATTTAGTCAGATTCATATGCAGACCTACAAGACAACGCACTTCATTATTGCTTTTCATTTGTTTAGAAGTTGTATGCATAGTCTGATTAAAAGTAGGGTATGCTAGTCAGCTGTCTATCGCTGTAATGTGGACTTGAGACAGCAATTCATAAAGAGAAGAGGTGCATTTCAGCTCACCATTTTGGTGGTTCATATTGGAGCAAACCCGTGCTTTTAGGTTTTGGTTGCAAGCAGCATATTGTGGTAGGAATGTGCACATACCAAAACCCGTAATCTCATGCTGCAAGGAGATCAGCAGCAGAGGCTGAGGTCCCACTAATCCCCTTTCTAGGCATGTCTCCCATGACTGGAAGACTAACTACTGGGCTCCATCTCTTACAGTGTTCACGTTCTCATAATAGCAGCAGGCTGGGGACTGAAACCTCAACATCTAAGATCTTGGGGGCGAGGGTCACTTATGATTCAAATCTTCGCACAATGGTTCTGGAGTCAGACAACTTGTGTTCAAGCTGCCATCCACCAGCTGTGTGACCCTAGATAATTTCATTGACCTCTCCAGAGTTCAGTCTCATTTGCAAAAGGAAAGAGCAAATGCCTGGCATTCAGGGAGCACTCAGAGACTTAGGCAGTGTAACTATAGTAAATACTGTTGTCAAGTCCCTGTTCTCACTACTCAGCACCTGTTTTCCAGTTGCTTTGAGAATTCATGCTAAAATATCTTAGCTAATCCTTTCTTTGAGGACTTGCTGCTTCACACAGGGATGCCACCTGCCCTGCCTCTATGGCTGACAGCCAATGACTGTACATCAAGGTTACACATCCCTACCTATACTCCAGCTAGAGCTAGACTTCCTCAAGTTGCAACTTTGTTCATCTTCTGCCTCTTCTTATCTTGCTTTCTTCCCTTCCTCAGAGGATTTTTTTTCCTTTAAAATGCATTTCCTTACTAGAAAACATGCACTTGAATCTGTCACAGGTTTCTAGTTACCTAGGACAAGAACCCCATTTCTTTGATTTTAAGCAACATGTACTCTCATTGTTTAACAATTGCCAAGTGAGAGTATATCTAAAATCACTGTTGGCTAAGCCACCTGCTCTCCTGTTTTTATGATTTTTCTGCACTTTGAAATGAAAATGTTCAGAAAGAGTATCAGACCTTTGAAGAAAACCCGGAACAGCAGTGGAGCATTCTTTTGTGGTTCATTAACACTCTTGTTGGCATTGGGAGCCATATTTTGTGGATAAAATGGTCAAGAATGACCAAGTTGAACAGGTGACATGCTGGAGTAGGGCTGAATGAGGGAAAATGGAAGAGTGTTTTAGGCTGTGTAATTTGCTTTTATTTTCCTTCTAATAATGCAAAGCAGTGTTCACACAAAAAGATTTCTAATCATAATCTTACAGGAGCTCTTCCAAAGATAGAATTTGTCTTTATCTTTGTTTTCTTCTTTTTTTTATTTTGAGACAGAGTCTCACTTTGGAGTCCAGATCTTATACTTGTTATGCAGCTCAAGCTGTCCTTAAATTCCCTGTCCTCCTGTGTCCTCCTCCTAACTGCTGGTATTATAGATGTATGCAGCTATTAAAAAATATGCAGCTAAAAAAAAAACAAATTGGTAGTGATATTGCATGGGATGGGACAAGGGATTGTCTTTTGAATGAGAGAAAAAAAAACTTCATCCTACATCCTATTAAGTGGCTCCAAACTCAAAATCAACTCCAGACAGATTGTGGATATATATGTGACAGGCAGAACAATGAAATTGTTGCAAGATAATGCAGGAGACCATCTTCACAAACTTTTGGAGGGCAGAGGCTTATTATGCAGGACCTCAAAGGCTTTAATTATAAAGATAAACATCAATATATCTGATCATGTTAAATTAAGTGTTTCTCATTAAAACACAATATTAGAAAGGTGACAAAGCAATTCATGTGGTGGGGAAAATTATTTATAAGGTTTATATTTGACAGAAGGGTTATATTCCACAAAACTAAAAGAACTACCAAGCCGTGATAAGGACATAAATATTCTGACAGGAACTGGAGAGATGGCTCAGCTGTTAAGAGCACTGGCTACTTTTGAAGTGGACCTGGGTTTGGTTCGCAGCACCCACTTGGTGACTAAAAATTTTTCATAACTCCAGTTCCAGGGGATCTGACACTGTTTTCTGACTTGTGTGGGTATTGCATGGCATGGGTGCAATATACTCATACACAGAAAATAAAAATGACAAATAAAATTTTAAATTTTAAACTATTATAAAAATAGTCTGACAAAATGAAGGACAAGAATATGGACTGGCAGATCACAAATGAGAGCATCAAGTGTCAATAAACATATGAAAGGCTCTTCACTTCATTAGTCAACAGGAAACGGCAAATTAAAACCAAACTCCAGACCAAGAATGGTCAATGAATAGATAAAAGATGATGTCAAGGTGTGAGCGTCTTGAGTAACCAGAGCTCCGAGACTCCTGCTGGTGAGAATGTAGACTAGGCACCTACTTTGGAAAACTATTTTGGGAATACACTAAATATCTACTCTGACCCAGCAATTCTTTGAGATATACACCCAACAGAAATGTACATAAATGTTCTTCAAAACAGCAGTCTAAGAATTCTATAACAGCATATTTGTAGTACCTCTGAATAGTAAGGTGTCCATTAATAATGCAGTGGATCACTGCACTGTACATAATCATACGGTGAAATATAGGTGACCCAGAGCACCTGCTGAGGATTGGTCCTAGGAACGCAGGATATCACATTCTTCAGATGTTCATACAATGATGAATATCTTACATAAAATGGTGCATTGTGTATAACCTAAAAACATACTCTGGTATACTTTATTTATTTATTATTATTATTATTATTATTATTTTATGTGTATGAGTGTATTGCCCGCATGAAGTCCCCCATGTTCCTGTATCATGCAGTGCCCAAGGAAGTCAAAAGAGGGTGTCAGATCCCCTGGAACTGGAATTACAGCTGCCATATAGGTGCTGGAAATTGAACCTGTATCCTCTGCAAGAGCAGCCAGTGCTCTTAACCACTGAGCCATCTCTCCATCCCCATATACTTTAAATCATTTTAATTGTTTATAATAATATGATGTGAGTGTCATGTAAATAATTGTTATTCTGTGTGGATTAGGGAATAATGATTTTTTTTAAAAAAAACTAAAACACTGTACATGCTCAGTGTGAACACATTCTTTTTCAATCTACAAAATTACTTGAATCTGCAGAATGGAGGGCTGACTGTTTTATATCACGATGGGGACAGATACACTATAATTACAAGACTTCAATTAATGATGACATGACAATGAATTTTCATACCTTTTTATCGCATTTTAAGATTTTATTTATTTTTATTTCATGTGTACGAATGTGTTGTCTGCATGTATGCATACAGTGCCCATGGAGGCCAAAAGAGGGCATCAGATTCCTGGAACAGTACTTAAGGATGGTTGTTAGCTGACATGTGGGTGCTGGGAACTGAATCCAGGTTCTCTATAAGAGCAGCAAGTACTTTTAACTGCCAAGCAATCACTCCAGCCCTGAGGGATTTTTTTTTTAAAGATAGTTTGAGAACAATACCCTTCAATAGAAACCACATTTCAAATTTTGGATTTTACTCATTTCGATTTTGTTGACTTTTGGTTTATAGCCTTTCTTGATATACCATCAAGCCACAGTTCCCAGTCAGTCACATGAACACAACGGGGAAGCAACTGATGCTTTAGTGAACTGTGTTGTCATGCTGTGATGGTTAATAGGTTAAGAATATTAAAGGCATTTTTGGCTTTTGATATTTTCAAATTATAATAGTTTTACTAGGTGGAACCCTATCACAGGTTAAGGATCATCTGCACCTGTAATAACATAGGCGAATATTATCAACATAATATCAAACACAGCCTGGTTTAAAAGAGTATAGAATATATACTTCCATTGGTATAGAATTAAAAGATAGTCACAGTTATGAATGTTGTTTAAAATCTTTTGAGGGCTGTAGAAGCCAAGAGCAATTTTAAGTGTCTCTTGGTCCTGCCACACTGTGGTTTGAGACCAGGGTGCTATTTATATGGATGTTTTACATGAAAGTTGGTGAGTTTGATTTATGAATTTTATACTTTGGTAAATATATGAGATGAAAGTATTGCATTCTTTTTAATCATAACATTTTTTTTCCTGATTTCCTAATTGCATTTAGGTAACAATTTGACTTGTAATTGGTGATATCTTGGTTGAGGTAAAATATATTGTTTTACTATTATCAGTGATCAAGTAGTAATATTTCCCCATTTCCTAAAATATGAACTTAACACAGTATTACTGTGAGCAGTTGCCCAAAGGAAGCAGCTCTGAGAAAAATTCTCCTAAGGACTATAGCTGTCATCTCGTTCATTGTCTCCTTTGCTACTGGGAAAGCTAGATTTGACCCTAAAACTCTAGCCAGTTTTGTGAGAAGGAAGATCAAGGCTAGGTTCTAGGAATGGTGTGTACTGAGCTGGAAGTTACAAGTACTTGTGGATCATCACTCTTCTCTCTTGTTTAAACCACAGTTTAACAAGTTAGACTGGATCTGTCACAAGCAGGCTGCACTTGGTCCTCACTAATAGCATCATTAGGCCCTCATCCATCCACAGCCTCTAAGTCTAGATGACCTGAGAAATCCAAGTCCATTCAGAAAGCTTAGGCGATCTGCTGTTATTGTCTCCTGAAAGGTCCTGGGGCATTTCAGAGAAACATCATGTTTAATATTTGCCTCCCTTTTTGTGCCTGTAAACTCCAACCCTTGGCGGGAAATAGTGATCACTGGGATAGCGTACCCAGCAATTTCTTTGAAAGAAAGTATTTCGTCTTCTGTCTGTAAATTCACTCAGTTGAAACCAGTGTGGCAGCCAAAATGTAAAAAACAACAGCAACAAAACCAAAACTAACCCAAATCCCCCCAAACAAAAAACAAAGCCAAAATGCTCTGAATGAGATAGTGGCAGAATAAATATTATAGCTCTTTCCACCCCTGGTCCATTTTACTCCTTGCTGTCCCTAGGCAAGGCCCATAGAGACAAACATGGATAATTTGGGAAGTGGGTCTGAGCCCTTCATCTCTGGACCCCACTCCCTAGCGGAGCCCAGCCCAGGACTTTTCTGAGAACATTTATTGACTGCCACATTATTATTCTCTTTGATGCTCTCTGTCTTCCATCTGGGGTGGAAGGGAAACAGTGAGGCAGACAATTACATTGCTGATGTGGGATGTTTAGAGGAAAATTGAGGGAAATTATAGGGACTACCCAGCTGTGGTAAACCTCCTTGCCGTCGTCCCACAAGACCCATTATTTTATAAACTGCAACTATTAAAAATGATTTCCAGCCACTTGCCAACTTTAGCCTGCTGTTAGAGTCACTTGAATCTTACCTAGCTCTCAAAAGAGACACAGATGGTCAAACATACCCACTCTTGAAATGGCATGGAATTTGATGACTGCTCTTTAGAAAGTTGAAATCAATGTCAGCGTTCTCTCCCTGGTAGTCTCTGTTTTATTCTAATTTCTTTTCACCTACACCCTGTCTTTCCTGTCTGTGTCTTCCTGCTTTGGAATATTTTCTCACTAAAAATGTCTATGAGAATCAAATGTTTGCGTTTGCTTCAGCGTTTTCTTTTTTTTTTAAAAAAATTATTCTTTTTATTTTTATGTGAATGAGTGTATTCCCTGCATGTAGGTAGGTGCGCCATGTCATGCAGTGCCTATGGAAACTGGAAGAGAGCATAGAATCAGATCCCCTAGAACAGGAGTACAGACAGTTGTTTGCTACCCATGGGGGTACTGGGAATTGAATCTGGGTTCACTACAAGAGCAGCCAGTGCTCCTAAGCGCTGAGCCACCTCTCCAGTCCCTGGAGTTTTCTTTTTAAAAATGTTGTCAGTAGGTGTCTTTCTTTTTCTCCGATGTGGTTAATCTCAAATGTGTTTATGATTTGGAGAGAAACCAAGTCCATTATACAGGTAGTCCAGCATCTTATAACCCATCCTAAGGCATTCAGCCTGCCTGCCAGGATGGTGAAGATTGTCCTGATTATGATTTATCTCTCTGTCTTAAGATGCTTACATACAGATATCCAAGATCAAATTTCTGAAAAGAACTGAAAGTTGTTCTGTTAAGCAGTATCATGTGTCATTTGAAAGATCTAGTGTCTTATCTAGAGCCAAAGGATGATGTAAGGAAAATTAATCCATGTCTTCAGAAATTTCAGGTTGAAGTCTAGTCTGAGGAAAGAGTAAGCTGCCTGTGAATGGAGTCCAAGTTTTCAAAGACATCCAGATGGGGGCAAAGGCATGGCTTAGGGGTTAGAGCATTGGCAGCTCTTGCAGAGGACTGGGGTTTGCTTCCCAGCACCGGCCTGGTGGTTAACACCTGTCCGTAACTCCAGTTCCAGGAAATCTGACACCTTCTTCTGGTGGCTGCCAGCACCAGGCACATGCATGGTGCATTTGCTACATACAGGCAGATAAAGCACTCATGCAAATAAAATAAAAATTAAAAAACTAATAATAAAAAACAGGATAGTTCTGATCCTTCTACAGCTTAGCTGTTCAAGAGTATATGCCAACTTCATTTTCCTTATAAAACTGCTCTTTAACCTGAAAACAAAGAGAGATGACTCTGAGCTTTTGTTTCGTAGTCCCTTCCTTCCAAGGATAGACAGCCTCTTGAATTTCTTTTCATCTTATTCCTTATTTGTAGGTGTTCATTATTTAATTATATGCACTTTTTTACTTTTTCAGAGTCATAAAAAAGATAGACATCGGAGGTGAGTGATAAGCCTGTAAGACTCACTCAGATCCGGCAGTTGTGGGCAAGCTGACAGATCCTAGCTCCAGCACAGTGTCCCTGTGGCCTTATTATCCCAAAATATTGAGGAGCTATGGGGGAAATGAAGGTAGACAGCACTACATCTGTACAGCAGCAGCCACGAGTGGATCTATAGATAATTACTATACACAACATCTCCTAAGCTTGGTGTCAACTTTGGGGACCTGACTCTGGATAAGAGTTACTGTCTGGTTTACTTTGTTTTTCACTTCAGAGGTTGCTGCTCTGTGCAATTAACACCTAGGAAGTGGAAAAGAAAGTTTCTCTTCTTGAAGAAAATGCTCAGGAGACCTCCCAGGAATTTAAAATTGTAGCAAAGAAAATGACTTTAGTGTGACAAAAGCACAAATGTGGAATGAATGAATGAATGAAATTAATCACTTCTGAGATGTGCATTTGAGAACTAGAGAGTAAAGCAAAAATGGATAATGTTACTATTTGCCTATCCTGTTAACCAGCTTTTTTAGGTAGTTTTTTAAAAATGTCATATAATGCTTTACTGTTAGAATGAAGTTACATACTTGCCATAAAATATTTCAACTCAGTGAGAAAGCCAGCGATATTTCTCTTCTGTTAAAGAGTCACCAAGGAGCTGAGACTTTTGAACAGCCAAGTGTACATTTCTAAACAGGTTCTTCAAGACCCAATCAAGCCTTGAGATGTCTAGACTTGATTGTGTGATAAATATTTATTGCTTCTAACTGCAATGTTGATGGTAATCTGTTATGTTCCAATTGACAACTGATATACTATACTAATTAACTTTCATATCTCAGTGGATTTGCACAATAATCCCCTCTCCCTGTGCTTAAGCTTGCGCACACACATTCACACATGTGCACTCATACCCCCTCCCCAGTGTTTTAGTTCAAGTTAGGCACTCACCTTGGAAGTCTTCATCTGTGGATAAATTTTTAGAGATCCAGGCTGCTTCTATGTTGTGGTGGAGAGACTGTTAAGAGGACTCACAACTTTAAATATCTCAGGAAGAAAGATGATGTTTGTTACTTCTGCTCACATGTCATGGTCTGGAGCTAGCTGTTGACTACACCCAACTGCCTGGAAAAATGGGAAACAAGGGAGTACCTAGACAGCAAGTGAGAGACAGATGTTTCTGTCAGATGAAAGCTCACTTCTTTCCCTCAAATAGTTCATGTTTAATTGCTTGAATCATGGTCTTTCATATGCACACACATCATACAAGTATATAGAAATGTTTATCATATACAGTCATGTGTCAGTTAGCAGGAATATGTTCTGAGAAATTCACTGTTAAGCCTTTGTGTGAGTTTTGTTGGATATATTGACATAAGCCTAGATAATATGCCCTACTGAACACTAAGCTCTTTCTGTGTGTGTGTATGTGTATGATGTATATGTGTGCAAATGTGTGTATGTGTATGCATACGTATTTTTGCAAATGCATGTGAAGGCTAAATGATGATATTGATGTCTTCCTCAATTGTTCTCCATCTTATTTTTTGATACAGGGTCTCTCACTGAACTTGGAGTTTACTGATTTGGCTAGACTGGTTGGACAGTGAGCTCTAGATAGCCTGTCTCTGCCTCCCCTGTGCGGGTATTACAGGCACATGCTGTCATGCCCAGCTTTTTGCTTGGGATCTGGGGATCAGAACTCAAGTCCCCATGCTTGTAAAGTGAGTACTGACTGAGCCATCTCCTCAGCTTCCAAGCTGTAATTGTATAGGTCCACTCATATTAGCATGGTCCTTTGTTGACTGAAACAATCTTCTGAAGTTCAAGACTATGACTATATGTATTTTATATGTGCATTTAACATAGTATAGACATTCTATGTCCCTGTGTATGTCTATGAAATTTGACTTTTATATAAATGAAGTAAATTATACATATATATATATATATATATATATATAAAGTTTTAGAACCTACATGAGATATGTGGATAAATAAAAATGGGAACACATGTCTACAAAGAACTCTCTCTTATTCTGATGACATCATATTATGAACGTGTTGCAACTTACTTACTTGTTCTATTAATACAATACAGCTTAATCATTTCCATGACTTAAAAATATCTTCGTAGCCTGACGTACACCTGTTACCATATGACCTTATGTGCTTGTACTGGATCTAGTACTCAGAGAGAGCAAGTCTTTTCCTGCTATCCCTTAACTCATTCTGCTTTTGTCTGCTGCTTAAACCAACTGCCTAACCATGTTTTCTCCCTTTCAGGGGCAACAGGGCTTTGGGAAGTTGATTAAATACTCATCTTACTAACCATCACTTTGATATGAATGCAAGGGCAGAAGAGAAGCAGCACTTTTTAAGTACATAGTGTTTAGAAGTTGTGAGGACATCGTGGGCATACATTTCAAGGTTGATTTTTGCTAAAACCTCATAGTACTCTCAAGAAATGTGCAGCTGTTATTTAACTCCCACTGCAAAATCCTTTTGGACTTTAAGTACCTCCCTACCTCCAATCCCACTGCTTATAATCACCATGTATTTTTTTCTCTTTTTCATAGAAAGCAGAACTAACAGACTGCAATGATTGCTACTTTTCTTAGTGGAGATATTATAAAGATCTATGTTCTCTTTCCTAGAAAATAGACCATATATATTTAAAATGGGAAAAGAACACACGACATTTGCAAATTTCTTGGGACAATTTTCTCACTCTAAGAGTATTCTAGTTTGATTTACAATGTTTCTATTAGAGAATAAAATACACGTACACTTTAAATGAAGGAGAAATAGGACTGGATGTCAGGCTGGGCAGTCTCTATTGGCTTGCTGTACAAACTGGGAAATTCTATTAAAGGGCAAGACCATCCTCTGACTTTGAAGTAATTGCTAGCTCATGTCTGTGCTGCCTGACCATTGCAGCCAAACTCCTCTAGGTCCTACTCTCTGACCAAGTGAGCCATTCCAGTTCAAAATCCTGGGATTAGTCAGTTAGAAAAGCAATCCAGCTTTGACAGAGAGGCGGGTGCAGAGAGAACAATATATGAATTTTGTATATCATGTTCTTGGATGGGGGAATAGAAGGAGAGAAAACTTCCTTGATTGATCACTGGTTTCCAGAGTTCTGAAACATTCTTTTCTCTGAAATTCAAAGACATAAAGTTCAGATTCAGTCCAGAGATGGAGCTATGATGAGTCCTGGCAGAGATCACAGTAGAATTACTATTTAATTTTTGCGGAGGAATGAACAGAGGCTTAGACAGATTAAAAAAATTGGCTTTGGGCTGGAGAGATGGTGCAGCAGTTAAGAGCACTTGCTGCTCTGGCAGATGATCCAGGTTCCGTTCCTAGCAACATGTATGGCAGCTAACAACTGTTCATAATTCCTGTCCCAGGGAATCTGAAGCCTTTTTCTGGCTTCTATGGACACTGCACACATGTGACACATTTATATACATGTAGGCAAAACATTCATAAACGTAAACTGAAAAGAACTATTATTTTCCTAAATACAGTGTTAAACTGATTCTGAAAGACTTATTGCTATACCCATAGAATAATGCAACTCAGCTCTCCCTAGAGACACTTCCTTTATGCAGCAGACTGTGATTAACACAGAGATCCACAGTTGGCCAATGTGCAGAAAATAAGAGGCTGCAGGATGTCCCTGAATAGGACACCTATAGCAAAATTCTGCCTCCAAAATCTCAATGATCATTATGGAAAAGGGGACAGAAACACTGTAAGAGCCAGAGGTGGTGATGACCACAGAGAAACAAAGTATTTCAGACAGCTGGACAGTTACTCATATGAACTCACAGCAATGATGACAGCATGCACAAGTCCGGAATGAACTCAAGCCAGACATTTTCCCAGCACTGATGTAGGGAAGAGGGTAAGAAATCCCAACCTTGCCTGAGAAAGTATTGGCAACCAATGGCGGGTGGTAAGAGGAGAGCAGTCTCTTTTAAGGGTGAGATTCTTGGTAGAAAGGACTCAAGTGGATATATCCACACTGAAGAGCATTTGGGGATGCACATTTGACTCTATAGACCTTTATATATAATACATACATATAACCTTTATATACAACACAGTCTAAGAAGTTTGGCAGGAGTAATAAAGGGGAGTGCAGATAGGGGAGAGGAACTAAATGTGATCAAAATGTATTGTATAGAATTCACAAAAATTCAATAAAATAAATATAAATATAAATTTTAAGAAACTTGACCTCAAGCTCAGGACACATGCTGTACTTGTTGGAATAGAGCTGGTGGTCTCTTGAAGTCCCTTAACACAGCACTCAACATGCATTATTTTACATCGAGCTGTGGCCAAATTACATGCACCTAAAACTCTCCTTTCTTTCCAATGCTTTGAGCTCTTTCTCTGGACAACCTAAAAATAAATTCTTATTCGCTACAGACAGGTTAGAGAATCCTGCTAAAAATTTTGATCCATCCAAAGTAAAGGAATAGTTTGAATGAATCTTTACTGACTTGTTCTGCAAATGGAGGCAGTACAGGTGATGTTTCTGTTAGACAGGTATCATAATGGGCTGTGCTTCCTGTGTATTCACAGGAGTTTGGACATTTTGTGGAACCAGGAAAGGGAAACTGAAATTGTCCGGCTAAGCAGTGTTGCCTAGCTCATGTATCTTTCCCCAGAGAGGAGAAGTTTGTAAATTAGGTTACACTGATGAGCAATTTTCCTTTTTTATTTTGAAATTAAACTGTTACTCCAAAAATAATTGTTCATCCTAGTTCTCCTAGTTCATTCACTCATTCAGTAAGTGAGTTTATTATGAGCGTTATGGCTCAGTGTAGCTGCTGAGAATCAAGTGATGAGTCAAAAGACTAAAAAGTTACCATCCTGGGGATTTATTTTTTCCATTCCAGTGAAGGAGTCAGAGCAACAAGTAAGCGGCTTCAAAGGATGACTGTGGAGAAAACAAAGCTGAGAAGGCAAAGCAAATGCCAGGTCGAGAGAGGGTCACAATTTCAAACCGAGTAGGGAAGGAGGGGACATTTGACGCCAGAGCCTTTTGGGTACTGGAGGGAGGAGTGTCCTAGGGTTATTGAGAAAGACAAGGAGACCAGAGCAACTCAAGAAGACTGGGACTAGGGGAAGGAAGGAGAGATGGAGCCTAGTGCATAAGGGAGAGGTTACTTACCCCAGAGCATGTCATAAGGACTTTACACTAAGTGGGACGGAACATGGGGGTTCCCGCAGAGGAATGGTAAGATCTGACTTATTTGTCCTGGAATCATTCTGGTGAATCTGTTGGAAATCAGGTGTAGGAAGGTCATTTGGGATCTACTGCAATAACCCAAGGGAAAATTAATTAAGATTAAAAACTTAGATCAAGATAAACTTGATGGAAGGGTCAAGACGTGGCTCACTTCTGGCTATATTTCCGAGCTTCTGAATGGGGAATTTGAGAAAGAGAGGTATAGATGAGCCTACGTTTTTGTTCTAAAATGTTAGCCTTATAGAATTAGTATTTCAGTGCAATCAGGAATTCAATATTAATTCATTTTATTTGTAATTTAAAAAATTACCTTGATTGGCTGATTGAGTAACTGGTATGTGTGTATGTGTTTGCATATGTGGGTACCACAGCAGCATGCAGATGGAGATCAGAGGACAACTTGTGGGAGTCAATTCTTGTCTTCCAACACTTGGGTCCTCCAGATCAAGCTTATGTCTGCAGGCTTGGTAGCAAGTGCTTTAACCTGTTGGGCCATTTCTCTGGCTCAGGAGTTCAGTTTTAAACTGTTAAGTTTGAAATGCCAACTAAATATTACATGGCAAATTGTAAATCTGTATTTCAGGGAAAAGATAGTACTAGAGAAAATCTGGGGGGACTGTAGACTGGCACTCAGGTGTGCTTATTTATTTATTTAGAGAGGAATTCACTCTGTAACCAGGACTAGTGTAGTCCAGATTGGCCCTGGACCCATGGTGATCCTCTTGCCTTAGTGTCTCTAGTACTAATATTGCAAACATGAGCTTCCATGCCTGGGTGGCATTCAGATCTTGAGAATAACAAGCATGTCTAGGAATGGAGGTAGACAGATGAAAGACCTAATCTTGAGACATTTCAAAATTGAGAAGCCAGATTGATGAGGAAAATCCAGAAGTTGGCACCAAGACATCAGAGAAATGGGAGCAAACCCAGGATTGTGATGTCTCTGAAGTGCAGAGGAGAACCTGTCTGAAGAAGACAGTGATGAGTAGAATCCAAAAGTGCTGACAGCTAAACTAAATCATGGCTGAAACGGCCATTGGCTTTAGCAATGGGGAGATACTCAAAGGCTGTAACAAGAGGAGTTCTGGTGAAATGTGGAGTGAAGGCCTACTTGGAGTGGGTTCAAGAGATAATAGCACAGGACAAATGACAAGAAGACTTGAAAAGGACCAGATTTCAAAGAGTTCCCACTTGAACATTAAATGGTGCCTGCCACCCAGGCCTGTCCTCCTCTACAGAGCCTCTGCATGGAGTGATCTTGCTGTGAACAACACAAACTTTGAGGCTATTTTAGTGAGAGAATAGGTTAGACCTTAATGAAATCTAGCCACTCCAAGGTTTTCCAAAGTGAAATAGAATTACAGCAAGCAGATCTGAAGGGCATGACTCTTTTAGCTGGTTTGAGCTGCTGTAACAGAATACTAGAGATGGAGTGGCTTAGTGAAGCAACACTTATTTGTCACAGTTTTGGAGTCCAGAATCCCAAAATGAGGGTGCCGGCATGGCCAGGATATTTACGTTTTCATTGCTTCCCAAAGCCCCTAACTCCAAGTGGCATCACATTAGAAATTAGGGCTTTAGCAAATAAATTATAGAGCGAAGCAAGCATTTAATCTATAGTGTACTAGTCAGGGTTGTTATTAGATTTGTTTACATGAATGATATGGTCTGTGTACACATCCAACAATGGCTGCTTCGCACTAGAGAAGCCAAGAAGTCAATAGGTGTGCTCATTCTACAAGGCTGGATGCCCAGTCTGGTGCTGACGACCTAGAAGATTCCTGGAGAGCTGCTGGTTTTCCATTTACAGTGGAAGCACAAAGAAGCTGGTTCTGACATGAGCAAAGGAATGCCACAGCAGCGGGATAAATGAACTTGCCAGAAGGAGTGAAGGCAAGCTTCTTCCATGTCCTTTGATCTGTGCTGCCAACACAAGGAGCTGCCCACAGTTAGGGTGGGGTTTCCCACTTGAAATAATCCGATCAAGAAAGTCCCTCACAGACATGCACAGAGGCTTCTGTTTTAGTTGTTTCTAGATCCTGTCAAATGACAACCAGGATTAGCCTTGGAAATATGAATAGTTTTCTCTTGGAAAAATAAAATGAGGACTGAACTGAGCACAAGGAAAGATTAGGGGATGGTGCACTACCCTGAGGCAAAAGATTGCATGGTTTTGTCTTTTTTTTTTTGCATGGGTATTTATTTATTATTATTCTAACTTTATGTGAACAAGTGTACTACCTACATATGTGTGAATGTGCCCGTGTTGTGCAATGCCCTCAGGGGTCAGAAGAGGGTGTTGGATCCCCTGGAACTGGAGTTATGAACTGTTGTTAGCCATAATGTGGATGCTGGGAATTGAACCCAGGTCCTCTGTAAGACAGAGAGTGTGTTCTTAACTGCTGAGTCATCTCTCTGGCCCCTGCATTAGGTTTTATTTATTTTATTTTGCAGTACTGGTGATTGAACTGAGAGCCTAGTGCATGCTCGGGAGATGGTGTGCCGTGGAGCTGTATCTGTGGGTCATCTTTTTTAAAACCGTTATGTTGAGACAGGATAAGACTAAGTTGCCCGTACTGACCTTGAGCTCATTCTGTGGTTTGGGCAGACTACGTAAGATTTAGATGCCCCTTGCTTCACTCTCCTAAGTAGCTGTGACAACATACAAGTCTGCGCCACCACATCTAGCTGCATTAGATTTTAGATTCAGTGTGTTTCATTGTTATGAAACACACATGCATACCTGGCTTGGTCTTGCATGCCCAAATGAGGACGTATTGAGGGAATGTCATGCTGTAAGTGTTTCAGCCAACAACTTAGAAGGAAGTGATTGGGATTGAAAAGGAGGTGAAGCATTGAAAAGCAGCTGCCAAGTAGATTCATGGCCATAAAACAAACTCATTTTCTCTTAGATATACTCTATGACTCTGTGGAGCACTTGTTGTCACTTTACTTATGGTAGGGGGAGAAGCTATAAAATGGGAAAAGGAACCAGTCAGGAGGCTCCTTTTCTCTGTCCAGTTTTGACTTTGGGGTCTGGCTTTCATGGCCAGATCTTTCTATGGTAGCTCTACTGTGGGTCACAGAAGAAGACAGGCAGAAGTCTCCGAGTATAAAACCCCTAGTCATCCTGCAGTCCATGCGGGTGGAAAGCAAAGGGAGAACAGCTTCCCCCAGGAGGACCAAGCTCAATAGATGCTGCTTTCCCCAACTATAGCAACCTGCTTCCCATCCTCCCATCCTGCCAACAATGTGTGTACAAGATGGGAACCTGATGAAGATGAGGAACAGTATTCCTGTAATTCTCTCCGGCTGAATTTGAGAAAACAGCTTTTGCAAACCAGCTTTGGGAGACCTCTGCCTCTTCCTTTCTTGCTCCCTTTACTTGAACTATAGTTTGAGTTGACAGCTCCTATGATTCTGGCCTTCTGTGTGTGCAGCCCTCTGTGTGTGCATGACACAGTTTGGCTCACTCATCAGACTGGTGTGTGCATTTTCAGTATTGACCATCAAGTAGAAAAAATACAGTCATCTCATATTCATCATTTTTCAAAGAGCACTCAAATTATTCATCATGTTTATAATCATCAATTTTTAATGTTTCTACCCTTAGTAACAGTTTTGCATTCTGCCCAGAGACTCAGAAACGGATTCCAAATTTATTTTGAGAAAAAATGACCTCCCGAAGGCTGTATGATCACCCCTTGCTTCCAACTCATGGGGACTCAGGCCAGATTCACTCAGGAAGTTTTCTTCTGGGTACACTCTGGGTTCATCCTGCAAGAAACTTTTGGACTAATCTTGACTGTTAGAAGAAGATTGATCACCAAAGTAGAATTTGATCAAGTGAAGTTGGGGGTAGTTTATGAATGACTACAAGTCTGGACTCTACTGAATTACTTTATTGTGTGACATGCTCTGCACTAAGTTAGTTATTACTTTCAATATAACTTACTGAGAGTTATGGGGACAATGAGATGACTTAGATATAGGTCTTCCTCTGTCTCAACCTTGACTATTCTCTTTTGTGGTTTAGGGCATGGCTTCTCAACCTGGATCCTCTTGGTATTGGGAGGTAGATGATCCTCTCAGCCGGGGTACTGTTGGCATTAGGGAATAGGTGACTCATACAATGCTTAGCAGCATTTCCATTTTATTAGATGTTTGCAACACTCCCAACCCAATTGTAGCAATAAAACATGTTCTTAGACATTTGACAGATGTCCAATGGGTGAGAAAAACATTCCTGGTTGAGAACACTCTGCTTGGGGGTCTGGGGCCTTGGTCCCAGCATGAGAGAGTTCAGGGCATCTGGGGTTCTGGGTGACACGCACTCTAAACAAAGGATCCTGGGATCCCTGGATTGGCAGACAGTGACATGCCTTGCTGTGTGAAGTTCCCCTTGGTTCTTGCCTCTTGTTCAGGACCTCTCCTTAGTTCATCCATGTTTTTTGCCCAGATTTCCTACACCCCCTCAAGTGTCCCACTGCTTTTCTTTCCCTCAAAGAAGAAAGCAAAAGGCACATGGATGATGGTTCGTCTGGTTCTACATATGTTAGCTTAATGGACAGCAGCAGCGGGGGAAACACAATACACTGAATCTGACTGCCCTCACCTCTGCTCAGGACGAGCCAGTCGACCAGCTGATGGATATTCATTATTAGCAAAAGGCCCCCAACTTCACTTGATCAAAAAGCATTTAGTAACTATCCCACTTAAATTTGCTCTGAATAGTTGCTTTAACCCTGCATGTACCATTTGTATACATAAGTGAAGAGACATACATGTGGAATTTTAAGTATCATATCATACATATTCCCAGAAGCCCCAGCATGTGCTCGGATTGCTTTGGGAATCCTGGCTTGCTGCTTGGATTTTGTGTTTCAGTACATTCTACTGGAATGTTTTCTTGCAGACATTTATATCTGCCAAGTCTGTGACATTTCTCTCATGGTGCATGTCTCTGTGAGTCACCAAATGCTTATTATTAAGCTGTAGCTTAATTTCTCCATTGACTAATTCTGTTTTATGGTCTAAAGCGTGCAGGCTATGTTCATGGAATGGAATGGGCTGGGAGTGGGTCCCAGAAGGATGGGAATGTTTCTGGAAAGGGGACGCAAAGACCATCATGCATTTGTTTTCTGATTTAAATGCATCATGATACTCTGTTCTTAATTCTGGGCATGTAATGATGTAGTGAAATGCTTGCTGCTCACACATCCAGCTTTGATTTATTAGCAAGATCTCCTGGAAAGTAGGAGGCCTAGGATATCATTGGACTGACAGCTTTAGGCTCTTCCGAGTCTTCTCCCAGATTCCATTTTCTGGTTTTCTTTTTGCATTATTTCCTTATAGGAAGGTTTTCCTCAGTCATCATCTGAATTAGGTGGGACCCAGCTTAGCTTTGGTACATACATCTAAATTGTTAGGAAGCCATGAGGCTCTGAAATGCGTTTGAGGAGGGACAGCTCTTGAGAATTTTCTTTAGAGGGAGCTCCTGTGGCAAAATTTTCAGGAATAGCCACTGCCTCACCCATGCCTAAAAACCTTTTCCCCTGCCACTCCAAAGGCTCAGTGGTGCCTAGTTTCCAGCTTCTCTGGGAACTAGATATTTCCTTATGACCTAGTTTAGAGCACTGTGATAGCGGAGGAAACACACGAAGGTGGAACATTCCAGAAAGATTTTTTCTCCCTGATAAAAAGAACCAAGTATGCAGGTCAGTCCTCTCTTACTGTCCTAACTACCCGCCTACTTTCTGCCTTTGACTACCATCATGTGGAAAGGTTGCGGACATGGCAGTCATCTTGTGACCATGTGGAAAAAGATTTCTCTGCTTAAAAGAATTACAGAGATTCCAGGGAGGGAGGAGGAAGGGTTATGTAAGGAACTATGAGGATAAAGGGAAGAGATAAAGGATCAAGAGAGGTGGGTCCTAGAATGATATTATCAAGAGAGAAATGGGGAAAATGGGGACACTTTAAATGCGGAAGGCATGGAGGGAGGGTTATGCAGGGAAACAGAGAGAAAGAGAGAGAGAGAGAGAGGAGAGAGAGAGAGGGGAGAGAGAGAGAGAGAGAAGAGAGGGAATCATATTAATCTAACCACCTAATGGCAGAGTACACATACTGTATCTCTACATGAGTTCATGTGCATACCTGAAGGCTACATAACAAGAAACTGCCAGACAGGGGAAACCTGCCTTTAAGTTGTTGGCCAGGGTGATCCAAGAGACACACAACATTACACAGGATACTGCCACAGCCCTTGATTGACTCCCAGGACTTGAAGATAAGACCCTACAGCTGAAGACAGGACATACTTTGGAGACTGGATTTAGAGCAATGGAGTTGGAACTGACCTGGAAGCCACTTCCCCTGAAGGCTAGCTCTCATAACTCTGGAGAGCACTATGTAAGCTGCTAAGGGAGACCATCAATCGATGGCCCAATATCAGTTTCATGATGAAATAATCACAACAATGACTGGTACAGCATATGACTCTGGTGCAGTAGTGGCACTTTTATCTTGGGGACAATCAATGGCTACCTAACTGGACTTTAAGCCCACTCATTGGAAGGAAACTCATGTATGGTACTGTAATCGTAGCCAAATACTCATGACTGAAGAGGTCATAGATCTTAAAGAAGTATCCAAGGCTGTCACATCCTTATACAAATATAACATCTTATTAAGTGCAAAATATATATATTTATATTTACAGTCAGGTAGCAGAGTCATCACTCATCAAAGAAGCTTCTTTTGCATCAGAGACTACTACAGAGTACCACAACTGGTCACATACAGACATTGTGAATTGCCCAAGCCTAAGTGGCACATCTACAATGCAACCTCTATATGTAAGGCTTATGTAACATGGAACAAGGGTTAAAGAGGACATGAGTCTCTCAACTCTTATTAATGAAGCTCCTTTATGCAACAGAAGGCAAAGAATACAAAAAGTCACAAATGGCCAAGGTGAGAAGATTAGGAGTCTCCAGAATGTGGGTCCCTGGACAGGACTCCTATATTAAGCTTCACTCACTGGGGCTCAGGGACCATTGCAGAAAAGGGGGTGGAAAGATTGTAAAAGCCAGTGAGGAGGTGAGTGACCATATGGAAATAGAATCCTTCAAGCTCCTGGGACCTTGCTCATGTGAACCTACAGCAATGGTGTCAGCATGCTCAAGACCCATGCAAACTCAAGCAGACAAAAACCCATCATGGACCTGGGGAAATGGGCAGCAGATCCCTATCTTTGCTGAAGAAATATTGGCAGATGATTACTGTTGGGTGAGAAAGAGCTAATCTTCTTAAATAGAGGGACCTTGGATACGCTGATCAGAATTCAGTGGATGAACTTGCACTGAGGAATATCCAGGAACACTATCTTGACACAATAGGCCTTTACACAAATTGCAGACTGTATGAATTTCAGTGGTTCACTGGGGGAGGGTGCCAGTGAGGAAGGGGATATAAAAGTGATTAAGACTGACTGAGATGTTCTATATGTAATACACAAAAATCCAATTAAAAACTCAAAAATAAAACAATTAGAGATTCCAGATCCAGCACTACAGATCACTCATTTTAAGCTGAGCAAAAGCCACAGAGTATTCATTCTTTCCTTTCTTGTAGATGTTGTAGATGGAGTTTCTATAACAGCAGCTAAGTGTAATATAACAGCAACTAAACTCAATTGCCAAAGTTCACCCACTTGTCAACTAAAGCTTAAGCTTCAGGCTTGTGACTTCTATCAGGTCCCCTTCTTTATGTCTCTCTGATTCTGTTTATGTGGTTTATAATGTCAAAGAAATACAAAGTATTACAGCAACTGAATAAAAGAAGAGGGGCTGACAGGGTTAGAAGAGGTGCAACTTCAAATTACATTTAATTTGTAACAAAATTTTCTTTTGTTTTGTTTTGAGACAGTTGCTGGCTGGGAACTTTCTATGTAGATCATTCTGGTCTCGAACTTGTGGGAATCTTCCTGCCTCTGCCTCCTGATGGCTGGGCTTTCCACAGCTGGCTAGTCATAGCAATCTTCAAAACAGACCAAATCAAGCAAACGAAGTAGTAGAAACAGGATCACGTGTAGATACTCAAATGAAGATGGCTGTATAGTATTCAAGTCAGGACCAAAGTAAAATAATGTAGAAGCTCTGAAGTCCCAGACTTTGTTGACTTCAATGACTTACTAACAGTGTCAGCTTTCAATCTTGGAGTCCCCTTTATGTCCTCTGTCACTTGGAAGTCAAGCTGTTAGTGGGTATTGTAGCAACAATTCTCCTCTTGTCAACAAAAGAAACAGCACAAACATCCCCAGGTCTCTGGACCACGTTCTTCCCCTTTCTTTGCCTGTCCACACTGGGGTCAGTGGTGTTTAGAGTAAGCTGCCTCACGGCACCCTGAGCATCCCTGCAAGGACTTGGCATTTTGTTCACAACTGCACTTACATTAAGGGCAAATGTAAAGTTAGGGAAAGGCTTAGGTATGTGTTAGCTATTTTGAATATAACTCCTAATGATAGAACATCTTATAAGACTCAGGAATCAAAATTACTTTTCGACAGACACTGTGTATGTGGTAAGATTCATTGCAATGTAATTTTAAAGAGCTGGGAAGCTAGCCTGCCAGAATCAGCCTCTGAAAGAAAAAAGATGAGCTCAGTTTGCCACGGTTGTGTCATTTGCGTGATGACAAGATGTTCAAATGTGCTAACTCTGAGCAGGGTAATGCACTGTGACACGTTAGAGGAAGAATTGAATTCCACGAGACAAGAGAACTGGGATATGGCCTCTTATGCAAGTTGATTAATAAACTTCTGAATGGATTACATCCAAATCAACTGCTTTCTCTGGGCTAATGTACATCGGGGGAGGGAAGCTCAACTAGGAGAGGCGGCAGAATACAGGAAGAGGTGCTCGGGGGCTGGAGGTCTCTAGGTATCTCTAGAAGAGGAAGGGGGGACCCAATGGTAGGTATTAACTAGCCCTGCCAGGGCCTTGAAAGAGTGACCTACTCAACCCATGGAAGGAGACGTTGTTTTTATGCTTTGAAGGAGGGGAAGAACTGAAAAAGGGGATGGGACTGTGAAGACCTGGCGTAAGGCTGGGACTCACAGGGCATACTGCAGCCCAAGATGTATTTGGTGGGGGAAGACCTGAGGGCCTCTGTGACTTTTGTGTCACTGTGACCACAAAACCTGACAGAAACATGGAAGGGACAAATTGTTTAGGCTCAAACTTTCAGAGAGCCCAGCCAGCTCATCAAAGTGCAGAAGGAGTGTCAGAGCAAGTTACTTCATGGCTGTGGGAGCCCATGATAGGGCCGAGACTATGCAGACCGTGCAGACTGGGAAGCAGAGAGAAAACAGGAATCAGGAACTGGTAAGACCCTCAAAACTCAGCTTTTAGCAACCTTCTTCTAACAGCTAGGCTCTACTTTCTAGTTTCCAGAACCTTTCAAAATAGTGCCAGCAGCTCTGGGCCCTGCATTCAAAATGTGAACCTGTGGGGGACGTTTCTGATTCAAACCATAAGAGTGTCTGAACAAAGATATTTTTCATGCTCAGTTGGAGGTTTTTGCTATGCAAGTCTTCTTCAGTCTCTCTTCAGATGTCTGATGGGTTCTAAAGTGCGCACGTGTGCGCGTGCACACACACACAGACACACACACTTTTAAAAATTCTTTTGTACTTTTTATTTTATTATTTTTAGTTTATCTTACGGGTAGGAGTGTAATGCCTGCGTGCATGCAAGTGCTCTTGTGTTGTTCAGTGGCCACGGAGGCCAAAGGGCATCATATTCCTTGGAACTGGATGGCTGTTAGCTGCCTTGTAGGTTCTGGGAACCGAACCTAGGTCCTCTTACAGAGAATCCAGTGCTCTTAGCCACTGAGCCATCTCTCCAGCCTCACAATACTTTTTATGAGTGGATTTGGGGGGTTGCATTTGAAGAAAGGACTGAATTGTACATTTGGAGTTATCCACTACCTACCAGAAATATCCATAGGGTGACAAGGTGATGAACAGAGTGGGAAATTTGACAATGGAAAAAATGTGAAAGTGCCCTTTTGTTCAGAGTATCTTTGGTGGAAATATTTGGAAATCATGAGGAGAGTGATTTGAAGATCTGAAGATTTGAAGATCTTCTTTCCTAGAATAAGATATGAGGTTTAGACTAGAGAAAGAGCTGGGGGTCTTGTTTTGGGCTCGTTTTGGTATCTGTAGGCTGGTTTGTGTGCTCTGCCTGCCTCTGAAATTATCCTCTCCCTTCCTTGGTCTTCTGAAGACCAGACTTGCAGTTGTCTTTGGATCTCAGTGCTGAGCCTCAGCAAGAGTTTAAAAGGAGGAGAGTGAGGTCAGGGTTTTTACGACCCTGATTTCCTCCTCATGAGGATTTTATTGTGTAAAATATGGCCTTTACTGAAAATTACTTCTCCCTCTCTCTCTCTCTCTCTCTCTCCCTCTCTGTATGTTTTAAAATATAGGGTCTCATTATGTAGGGCCAGCTGGTCTTGAATTCCTGATCCTCTTGCCTCAGTCTCATAAGTATTAGGCTTGTTGGCCTGAACCACCACACTCAGCTCCTGAACTGGGTTTTCACTTATATACAGGCTCCAGATGAGCAGAGGAGGAATATAAAACGAGTAGGTAGAACAAGTCTTACAGAGAAGGGGCCTGAGAAGGGGCCTGGGGAGATGAGGACATAAGTCCTAGTGAGTAAGGATATCTGGGGGTGCTCACTGTCCGGCTTCCACAGAGCCCGAAAGGTGAGAGAGGAGGTGAGTGTGAAGAAGGAAGAGAGGCTGGCGTATGGTATATGGAGGGCCTGGCATATTGCCCAACAAGGTGACCCTGAGCTTTGTAGATAACGAAAAGCAAATAACAGATCTGAAACAACAATAATAAAAATAATAAAAGATCGGTAATGTGTGTTCAGCAACCTTCCTGAAATGATGTTTAAATAATAAAATTTCAATCTACAGTTTGTGTTGCATGAAAAAAGAAATCCATGCTTCTGTTAGGAAAATTCAACAGCTCTGGGCTTGACAGACTCACCTGTGATGCATTTGCTCATGTCCTTTAGTATTCACCCAAATTTTGAAGCTTTGACTTTGAGGGCCAACACATATCTTGCTTATATTTATATTACTACAGATTTAAGACAGTGTTTGTCACATGAAAGGACTCAACGAACGTCTGTTCTGTGAACAGAGTGTTCTCTGAGTGTCCATGGAGCTCTAAGTATCAGCTGAATTAAGCCTGAGAAATGGGTAACAAAACATCAATTTCTGTCCCTAGTACATTAACATGTACAAATGGACTTTGATTTAAATAAACCAACTGTAAAAAAAAGCTTTCATTTTTTTTTCAGAGAAATTGGAAGGTAGTGGATATTAAACAAAAAGAGAGGTCAAATTTTATTAGGCTTAATAATGTCACTGAGATGATGTGAGAAAATAATTCAAAATATTTTAGAATATATAATGTGATGCAAGAATTTCCATTAAAATTCTGTTTATACTTTAAAAAGTTTAAGAACCAACAAATTATAAATCTCCAGGGAAATTAAGACTAAAACAAACATGGGAAGGAGGGGGAATGGGCAGGCAGGGAAGAGGAGCAAGCTGGTTCTGGCATAGGAGGAGCTTCTGGACTTGAATTCACAGTGTTCATAATGTTTCATGTGCTCTGAGTGAATTTTGCTTTTGATGGGGCCATGAGGTAAAAACATAATCACAGTGGGGTGGGGTCGGGGGGACAGAGAGCAAGCTGCACAAACCCAGGAAGAACTGAAAGTTTTGAATCAATTTTCTTAGACTTGCAATAACAGCCCATTTCAAACTGAAGTTCCATTTTCTTTCTTATTTTCCACATTAGTAGACCAATTTACTATATTTTCTAAGTCTAATAGCATTTAAAAGAAAGAAAAATGGGATATGACACTCCCTTACGATAACATGGTTACCAGGTGTAAAATGATCTGGGTGGTTATCTAGAAATGATACACATTGTAGGATTGGTTGTGTGGCTTGATTTACTGACAATAACACCATTTTCCTTTGACTAATTCATCGAAAATCTTACGGGTGTCTACCGTGTCTTGAGTGATATATTAGAAAAAGAAGTCGAAGTCATGACAACGTTCTTACATTCATCTTATGGATTAATTTGTTAGGGCTGCCATAACAAAATTCCACAGCAGAAATTTATCTCCCCACTGAACTGGCAGCTAGAAGACCGAAGGTAAGATCCAGGTAGATTCCGCTTCCAGTGAGCCACATCTCCTGGCTTGGAGATGTCTGTTTTCTTGGTATGCACGTGGAGACACAGAGAGGTGTCCTGATGTCTTTTCCTCTCCTTCTGTCACACCGCTCCTACTGGCTCACAGCCTCACCCTTTTGATTCCACTTAACCTTTATGACCTCCTTGTAGGTCCTATCTTCAAATGCCATCATACTGAGAGTTAAAGCTTGGGCATATGAATATAAGGAGACACAATCATGTCTATAACATGATGCTCATATGCTAGTGAACATTTGGGGTATGTTCACACAGTTACAAAGAAATTTCATAGATGTGATTTTTCTCTTGGCTTCAGTCCTGGCAACAACTTGGTAAAGTGAACTGTGTAAAACTAGTTTTGTTTTGAATCTAAGTAAGACTCGGGTGGTTCTATTCTTGCCCGTGGTTATGCCACTGGCAACTAACATCAGCATCTTCTCACCTGGTCTCCAGTTCCGTTTCCAACACATCACAGTTCGCTTACTCTTATGTCATTGCATTAACAAAAGAAAGTGCAGGTGCAATGAGGATGGGATGAGTACGAATACTTGTGTGATGAGCGAGTGGCCATCTCCTTTGGTCCATGGCAAATGCTCATCTTGGAAGGAATCTGAAGGACCCCTCTGTAAGTACAAGCCCACTGCTTCACTTGAGGGGAGATTTTCTGTTACCCTTCAATCATCACTTAAATTTGTCAGGAAGGAGAAAAACACTTCTCACATTTTATTTTAAAATATTGAAACCGGGGAAAAGTTTGAGGGTGTTTAACTGTTCTATCACCTGAGTCAGCTTGAAACTTAGTAGTGGAGGCTGTGAGGTCTGTGGGAGTGCCACAAGGAGTGATTTCACACTGAGCACAATGTGGCCAACACAGTGAGAGCCTAGAAGGGCAGAGAGTAACAATGAGAGTTGAACCTCAAAGCAGTTTACTGAGGTGATGGCACCCAGAGGGTGACAGCTACTACGTGAGTGAAGCCAGATGCAGAAGGTACATCCTGGAATATCACAAACAGGGTGAATCCACAGAGACAGAAAACAGGTTAGTGGCTGCCAGGAGATGGAGATCGAGGTAGAGATGGGGGTCCTAGTTTAATGGGTTCTGGACTCCTTTCTGGGTGGTGAAACATCCCGGAAACTGGGCAATAATAATGGTTGTGTCATATTTAGAATATAATTGAGCTACCAGAGACCTTGTCTCAACAACACCAACAAAAGAAGAAAATGAGAAGAGCAATGCACCGAATGTCACCAGAGGTAACATTATGTTAGAAGCGTCTATCGGAACAGAAAAGCAAATTCACATGCAAAACAACAACAAATTGGTATAGGTTGGTGAAGACAAACTTCAACCTCCAAAGAGCTTCTATACCATGCCTAAGTGGTGGTGATGTGGGTTGTACTTGTATTTTACTAAAAGTAGTAAAATAATCATTTCAAAAATAAGCTCATTTCTTCTTCAGATGCCCCAAGTATGGGAAACTCAAACCTGAAGGTGAATTTAGGTGAATTTAAATGTCTCTATACGCGGATGGAGAGAGGGGAGGACCACCCAGCAACTGGGATGTAATACATACCCTCCCCATCCTTGTTTTAAGAAATGTGTAGCTGCAAGCAAGGGCAGCTGTATAAAAGTTTGCAGTTGCTCTAATCCACAGTAATGCTGACTCATTTTCTTGAGTGACTGGTCTCACATGAGATACAACAGTCATATGTTCATTGGACGATTCCAGAAACTGGCTGTACATATTCAAAATCTGGGCTTAATGAGCACTGCAATAAATTGATTGAGAATCATTTCCAGAATATTCTGTTTGAATATAGGAATCTGTGCTCATTACCAAGTGAGGAAACATGTTCTTGAAAACAAATGTATTAAGTAAACCATATTAATTTGAAATGCTGCAATTTTTATATAAACACGTGTACAGTAAAATATCTTTTCATCATGAAGCTTTCAGGGCCTTGATCTGATTTATACAATGAAATTCAGGCTGGGGATATAGCTCAGTGGGAGAGTGACTTCATTTGTGAGGCCCTAGTCCCATCCCTAGCACTGTGAAAAAGAAATTCACTCACATTTCAAAAATTAACGTTTTTGAGAACAAATTGTGCATTTCTTGCTTTCTATGCTATAACCCAAGAGCGCTTATCTGCAGTTGAATATTAGGGAAAATTACATCTCAGAAGTTATTTTACACACTGATTTTATTAATAGCTGGAAAGATCAGAAGATAAGCCCTTGGCTCCAGCTGAGAGAGCAGGGAGTTTGGTGGAAACAGAGTCCTGACTTCCATCAACCCAGGCCACAGCTGGGTCCCCAGTCTGGCAGCGGGATGCACCTCCCCAGCTGTGCTTTTCTGCAGTAGGGAGTGAACGTGGATACTATGGGCTCCTTCTGCCTCCAGGGTACTGGAGAGCTTTGTGGTAGAACAAAAGCCGTGAATGACCCCCTTCCCTTCCGAAAAGAGAGCAGTGCTTTGTACTTTCAAAACCCCACTTTCAGATGATTCCTAGCAAAGGAACATTTGAACAATGTCTTAGCTTTCCTCTTCAGTGCTAAAGTATGGAAAAATACTAAATGGAGGAAGTGGGCTGTGAAAAGCTGTCAGAACCTGCCTACCTTTAGAATTTGGTAACCACTCTAGAACCTTTCCACAGCCATACTCAGATATGATTAAACGTAGGGAGAAACCAGAAATTATCCGAAAAGCCCTGGAGAAATGGAGAGGGAGGAGGGAAGGGAACCTGTGCTTCAGGCAGAGGAGCAGGAGGCGGGACCAGTAAAGACACAAAGGCCATGAAAAATGTTGCACCTTCCCAGAAAGTGATGATAGCTAGGCGAGGAAGGACCTATCCAAAGGCTCCTCCTCTTCACGCAAGTGTGTGTGTGTGTGTGTGTGTGTGTGTGTGTGTGTGTGTGTGTTGGGGCGAGGGAGGAGTCGAGCAGCTAGCTTGAGAGGAGAAGCTGAGGACAGTGATGTTCAAACTTTTCCTCCACCTGCGCCTGCCTGCAGGTTTATTAGCAGCCAGGCAAACCCGAATACAAAGAATAGTTTTGCTGGATAACAGCTGGGTAAACGGCAAATTATGCAATTTGCAGGCTCACACAGATCTGCAGTGGCACAGAAATCATATTATGTGAGGCACTGGACTAGAAGAGACAGCTCGGGGGCTGAGGGCTGGCTAGCCTGGCCGCCCAGATCTGCTCTGCTCTGAGCTGGGCAGGGCTGTTTGGAGTGGGTCTTGCAGCCTGCAAAGTCTGTGCTGCTCCATCTGGAGCACCAAGGTGGTGTTTACTCACGGGGTGAAGAGGACGTTTTAACTCTCCGTCTTCCCTCTCCAGGGTGTGGTATTGATTTTCCACTGTAGGGAGACAGAAAGACCTTTCTTCTAAGTACCTTGGAGGAAGATTTGGCTGTGGACCCAGCTTTGTGAGCGAGGCCCTGTATTCACGGAACGCTGAAGCTTTCTCAGTTGCAAGTTGTGTTTGTACAATCTACTAGTCACAACAAGTTCATGCTTTACTGTTAGTTGTTGAAGAAAAACCCAACCAACAGATTGAAGCTGTTTCTTGCGTCACTTGATTAGTCCAAACAAGCTTGGGTAATTAGAGTGGCTAATTAATACCTATGTTTATTGTGTAGGCTAAGCTGACATTTTGAAGGCGGTGCCAGTTCAAAAATGTAGAAATAATTACTCTATAAAGCTGTGCAAGAGGAGTCTTTCCACGGGATTTCACCTTGAACATGCAAATGTTCTCTCTTTTGAATTGTGGTTTGTAAAAAATAAGGGATGTTTGAAAATTCTCCAATCTGGAGCTGTTTTAATACAGGAGTTTATGGAAACCTTGATCCTGCCTCGTGGGCACAAAAAGCTTACCAACAGCATCTGGTAAAAGAAAATTAACATTGCTATCCCTTGCTCTAAAACAACTTGGTGTATAATATACTGAATTTGAAGTCTTGATAAACCTAGGAATTAGTGTTTCATTACTTTGAAATTAAATACTCAGGTTACCTATTATTAAAAGAAAGTAAGTACGAATTTTGTTTCCTGGATTTCAAAATCTTTTTACATCATATACAGCTAACGCCACCAGGTTCAATTTGAGGCAGCAACTTGCCCTTGTTAAATGGAAATACCATAAAATACAGTACTGAGATATAGTAGAAATTTCTGAGGACCAGAGTGACCAGGAAAGAGAGAGAACCAAAGAGGAACTGGCTCACAGTCACCCACTGATTGAATAGCAATTGCCGGAGGAGGTGTCGCTAGAGGACAGGATGTGTAATGAACAGTGTTCAAAACAACCTTAAAAACCAGAAAGTCTGTTGTTTATACAGATACTGGGAGCATGTAGTTCCATGATTTACTTTGGATAATTCCTTTTGATTACTGATTATATTCTGGAAAGAACCAAGTTTGGTGGTCCATTTTGGTAATAGCAAGATTTAGAGATTGATCAGTATAGTTCTTGGAAGAAAGGAACAGATATTGGCACTGGAGGTTCAACTTTCTACAACAGTCATGACTGACTAGAGTGAGTGATGGGGAACAGCTGTCCATAGATAAAAAAATTAAATATACACACACACACACACACAGACACACACACACACATACACACACACACATAATATCTTTTTGAGACTGGGTTTCCCTATAGCCCCAGCAGGTCTGGAATTTACCAAGTAGACCAGGCTATCCTCAATCTCACAGAGATCCACCTGCCTCTGCTTCCCAAATGTTGGTGTTGAAGGCGTGTGACACCACTCCTGGTCCTTAAAAATATTTTTATTTATTTGAGAATTTCGTACACTGTATTTTGGTCACGTTCAGACCCACCTGCCTCATCTCTACTCCCATTTGTGACTTAGACCCCTAACTTCATGTCCTTGATTATTGTCTCATTTTAAAAGGCCTGTTGAGTCTAATCTGTGCTCCCAAAATGCTCTTGGAGCTGGGTCCATCCCTTGGAGTCTGGTCAACCTACCAGGTGTCAAACCAGTAGCCAACAGATCCTCAGCTAGTGCTGGGGCTACTTGCCCACCTCCCTCAGCCATGCTGAGTTTTTGTCTGGCTTGGACTTACACAAGTCTTGTGCATGTTGTTACAGGTGCTGTGGGTTCCTATGTGCAATTGCCCCCTGTGGTGTCCAGACATTACGATTTCCTTGTATTCCTGTAGATGAGGTTCTTAAGAGGAATCTCACATTAAGGTGGTTAGAGTAGTGGCCAGGGTTACCATCACTCTCAGAAGTCACAGGTGTGTCTGACAATAGACAGCCACCCAGCTTACAAGAGATTATGGCTTTGGAATCCCAGGCTAATTTTGTGTGCGTGAGCACAGATTCATGTAGGGAGAGGCTTGGGAGAGACTATACTCTCTTCTGTCTCTCAGGTTGTGGGGATACAGCAAAAAAGTCTTGTCAGCAGAGTATGGTCAGGAGTGACCAGAGATTGGTCAGGAGTGGTCAGGATTGCCAGAGTGCCTGGTCAGAGGTGGTTTGATGCAGAATATAATCATTTATTGAGATACATAAGAATATTTATTGAGGTAAATAAGAATAAGGATTTGAACTGGTTAATTTGAAAAGAGAGTGAATTATGACTCAATCTTTTGGCTCAAGAAACAGAAGAAATGAAGATAAAGAAGGAGAGAGAGATACACAGAGAGACAGTGACACAGAGAGACAAAGAGACAGGGATATCAAGAAATAGAGTCACACAATTACAAGACTGACACGTTGAAAATCTGATAGGCAGGTCAGCAGTCTGCAAACCTAGGCAAGGTTTCTATGTTACAAACTTGAGGTAAATTTTCTTCCATGGGAAAATAAAGTTTTTGTTCTTAAGACCTGTAATTAATTGACAAGGCCTTCCTACATCATGAAGGGTGATCTAATCCAGTTAATATCACTTGATTGCAAATGTTAACTGCATCTGCAAAAACATTTTCACAATAACATCTAGATTAGTATTTGACCAAACACATAGCCAAGGTAAGCTGACATATAAAACTAATTTCCACACTGGATTAATATTTACAAAACACAGGAATTGCAACTTAAAATAACATACACATTTATCACAAAACCAAAATACAAAGTTGTATGTGCCATAAGGGGGTTTAGACAGGACATGGGGTCTTAGAGAGGCAGGGCTTACAGCCTGACATCAAGCCTCTGTCATTCCAGACAGAAGGGATACCGCACCCATTGCAGAGGGAAGAACTGAGTCAGGAACAGCACGGTGTGAGACATGTGGGGGCAGCAGTGAAGGGTAGGAAGCAGACAACGTTCCTAAATGGAAGTGAGAGGAATTATTGGAGTTTCTAACCACTTACGTGACATAAACACAACAATGCTGCTGATAGCACAAGGAAAAGATTGGTGTGCAAACATTTCTGAAATTGATGGTAAGGAACTGAAGCAATTTGCTTGCTTAGCTACGTAGAGTTGGACTTTATGATGTATCTCCAGTGGTGTACTCTCTCTGTCACCCATCATCTCATTAGTGATTCTGTAATCCCTGAAAAACACAAGAAGACATATACATAGAAGGGTGTGTATGTGAATAATTTGCACAGGATTGATGTGCATTTTTGAAAAGTTACTTGTCTTCAGGGTGGGATCTGGATGGATGACTGAGACCCAAGGCAGAGAGGACAGTCAGAATAGATGCCGAGGTAGAAATACAGTAGGCTCCAAAGAATGCCAACTTCAAAAGACACACAAGAAGGCAAGAATGTGTGAACAACATGAAATAAAATATGCATCTGATGCCATCTGGCCAGGGCTGTGAGCTTGTGGAGGGACTGAAGGAAAAATGCACTAAGAATTGAAGTAAATAGAAGATGGGGAAAGAAAGCAATGCATTCAGCAAGAGAGAAGCTGATTACTGAACAGGGTAACAGTACAATGAGAAACACACTCTGGGAAGACCAGCACGGTGAGGGGCTCTGGATGGCTTTGAGACAGGGACTCAGGACACACACTTGGAAAGCTAGTGGCTGATATCAGGAAAGAGTAGGAATGAGGTTTGAAGCCCTGGTAATTAAAGAGGAGACACACTTTAAGTCTAGGGCAGAGGTCAAACATGACAACAAATATGGGTTACACAGGAATAGCAGAGGAAAACAGAGACACTATTTCCAGACAGCGTGGTTAAAGTAGTAAGGATAATATTAACAGAATTTAAGGGCTTAATTAGAGAGACTGCTGTCAGACAAGGTAACAATATAGTGTTTACATACTTTGGGAATAAATATGCTGGTAAAACATCCTAGTATGATTATATATATATATATATATAATTTTTTTTTTTTTTAAATTTGGTGAGTTTTTGCTTAAGAATCCAGTTGGAAACAAATGGCCCAGAACTTAGGAAGGAGGTCAGAATTAGACATCTGTATTTTGTCTTCTAAAGTTTGTCTTCGTAATATGGGTCTAGGATTGAGTCAGCCCTGTCACATTAACCTCTCAAATAAATATAACTTCATATGGATGAGTATTTTGTGGTTTAGTGTTTACTTTGTCTCCTTCTGGGTCCAATCTTCCTATTTTCACTCTGTAATCATTGGGGATATTACTGAAGCTATCTGTGCCTTAACTTCTGTATTTGTAAGTTGGAATAGTGTCAGGATTCTTTTAACTAAGCTGATATGCAGGCAGTACTTGGTTGGGCTGCTACGGTACCTGCTCATATCTGCTAATGGAAGTCAATCTTCTTCCTTGGCCTGACCTTGTGGCTGTATCAGGACAGTCTTCCTCTCCTAACCCATCCAAACTCACATGGAAAAACTCCCTTTCTTTTTGCCAGCATGAGTTGAGTCTACTTGGACTGGAGACAAAGATCTCTCTAAGTTTGCTCCTTGTCTGTCACGCTTCTTTTACCTTCCCTTCTGTGTCTGAGGAAACTAGCAAGTGATCTCAAAAACATTGTTGCTACTTTAACTCCGAGATGTGCTTCTCTGATTCAGTTTCACTCATGTAGACAGAAATGAAGACTGGCTTTACTTTTGCCCACTGGAAGAAGAACAATTAGTTCTTCATCAGATAAATTAGTTCCAAGGTGACAGGTAAAGCTTCTAGAATGGGTGGCGATTCTCCTAGAGTGGGTGCGGAGAGAGAAGATGGGCTAGAATGGAACCTTGGGGAACAGGCAATGGGGGAGAAAAAAATGTCTTCTTATTATCACTGATTAGAAATCACTGTGGTTGATAACAGGAATGTTTTCTTTGCTCAGTTTATGAAGTCAGTTGGCATTCATTCATTTGTCTTCAGTAAATAGTATTGTCGATTAAACACGAAACATTATAGGAGGCACTAGGAACAAAGTGCTGAACAAAGAAGTAAAATTTTCTTGACTTTCATGGACCTTGGACTATAATACACATTCAAAAATTGTTAGATGAGTGAATGGATATTTGAACAAGAAGCATATATGAACAAATGGAGCCTCTGTTAGGTGCAAGCAGTGCATTTTGGATTATAATCAATAAGCACTGGGAAGGGTTTGTAAATGATTAAAAATAAGAGATGATTACTTGGAGGATGGGTAGATTATAGAGGAGTTACTATTTCAGGCAGGAAGACAGACAGATGCAAGAAAAGGCACAGGCAGATAAAAAGACAGTGGCTGCATCAGTTTGGAGAGAAGTAGGCTCCCAAAGACTTGTAAAAGATGGAGTAGAGATAAGGAGGTCGGAGACCCTGAAGCTCTTTATTTGGGAACATAAGGCCATTTCTCTGAGTAGGTAGCGACCTTGTGATGGATAATCATCATCAACTTGACTGGGTTTGAAATGACCTGGGAGACATACTTCTCTCAGAGTTTTAACTGAGCAAGACTCAAGGCTAATGGTGAGCCCCACTACGCGGGGTTCCCAGACTGAGTTACAAAGGGAAGAGAAAGTGAGGGGAGGCAGCACGGGCATTCGCCTCTCTCGCTTTCTCACCATGGACATAATATGACCAGCAGCTGTTTCTTCTGCTGCCTTGGTTTCCCCTTCGGGATGGACTTAAATCGTGAACTAAAACAAACTGTCCTTCCTTAAGCTGTTTTTGTCATGTATTTTGTCAAGCAATGAGAAAAATAATGCACCCCCCCCCCCCAGTTTCAAAGATTAGCAAAGCTCTCAATTTTGTCTGTAAGAAGAAATATCCTGAATAGAATGCAGCATCTGTTAGGCATCTACTACTAAGCGTCAGACATTAGAAAAGATGTGCACACGCACGGCCCACCCATGCAAATGTCTTTATTAAATCAGATGGTATCTTGGTGGGCCTAGACCTGCCAGAGTTTGGGAGAAACTCAATTTCAGTTCCTATTAGTGAGGAATAAACTTCTTTCCTTCCTTTGAGGAAATACCATAACCTCAGGATTTATACAGTTTTGCAAGGAATCTCTGCTCATGACCCATCTTGTTGTTTATTATTTTCTTTTTCTGTTTTTGCTTTTGAGACAAGCTCTCATGTAGCTCAGGCTGGCCTTGAATGATTCATCATTAGCACAAAATTGATTCTTTTTGTGTACTTCTGTCAGTGAGAATCCACAGAATTTCTGAGGCCTTGAAGGCCTTTCCATTCCTGAAGCATTCTGCACTGTTTTGGAGGTGTTCTCCCTAGTCTGCTTTCTTCCAAATGACCCAGGCTAGGCTGAGTGTCACCACTTATTTAATCCTAATCATCTCAGTTTCCACTAACGATTTTTGGTGTCTTTGACATACAGTTGCTACCCTGGTGGGTCTTAACTGAGTGGCATACTCAAAGAGCACAACAGTCACAGAGCCTCCTGCTTTGGTTCCTTCTTGAGGACCTTTCATCTAGCCACTTTGGCCGGAGGTGTGTTCCTGCTAGTTTGCCCCAGGACTGCAAAGGCTTTGGACTGCAGGTATTGCTCAGTTGTCTCTCTCTTCTTTTTCAAAAAGTTGCTGTCCTATGTGTTTATCTCTAGATAGGATTCTGGTAACATTAAGTCAATGGGGGGAAGAGAGAAACTGAGAGAGAAACAGAGAGAGATGCAGAGAAACAGAGAGATAAACACAAAGAGACCAGAGAGAGAGAGGGAGAGAGATCTTTAAAAGGCAAAGGGTCATCCTGGCACATTAGAATTGCCTGTAGAGCTTTTGTACATATATAGATCTTATTTTTCAGGTGCCTTCCCCGTGAGTGCATATTTGAATGTTTTGACCATGTATTTTTATTTGTCCCACCTTTCCCCTTTGAGTCTGTTGTGGTTTGAATGTAAAGTATTTCTTACAGGCTTGTATGTTTGAACACTTATTCCTCAGCTGGTGGTGCTGTTTTGGAAGGTTGTACGACCTTTGAGAAGTTGGGCATTGCTAGAGGAAGTGGGCTATTAGAGTCGAACTTTGGGGTAGCCTAACCCTTCTTCCGTCTGCTCTCTGCTTCCTGATGGCAGATACAATGCGATCAGCTGCTTCATTATCCCGTTCTCATGCTTTCTCAGCCATGATGGCCCGTACCCTCTAACTGTTAGCCAAGATAAATCCTTCTTCCATTAAATTGTGTCTTCTCAGGTATTTGGTCACAACAAGAAGAAAAGTCAGGATATGGGAGCCTAGAAGTGTGAAGAAGGCAGTAAGGAGTGCTGAGTAGCAGTGGGAATTTGGCAGGAGAGTAGATGAAGAAAGGTCAGATGAACAAGGATGCTGAACATGAGGCCAAGAGACTGATAAGAAAAGATACAGCACAGAACGCAAGGGAAGTGGGGAGGGATAAGACTGCAGCAGAGTTCCTGAGACCCAGGAAGATCCTAGAAAAGAGAGAAAGTAGAATGCTTGGGCAGCTAAACTGGAAGGTGTGGAGAGTGTCATTAGACTGTAATATATTTCTGAATTTGGGGTTGAAGAGATGGTCCAGTGGTTAAGAGCACTGGCTGCTCTTGCAGAGGACCTAGGTTCAAATTCTGGCACCTGCATGGTAGCTAGCAATCATCTGTAACTGTAGTTCCTCAGGCATCAGGCATCGCACCTACCTACCTGCAGGCAATGCACTAATACACATAAAATAAAAATACTAAATAAATAAAATATTAAAAACTATATATTTCGGAATTAGGACTTTGGAGGATGAAGTAACAAAGATAAGACAATTGCTCAGGTATTAAATAGTTAATATAAATGAACTTTAGAAAATCTGAGAATCAAAATCTTGCCCTCCTACCTGGCTATCATTTAGCCTTTGTTTCCTCTGGGGGTTATGGTATAATCTAAATTTAGCCTATATTCATTTTCTTTGTCTCCAATTCATAGCTGTTTATATGCCTATTAATTGTTGATGGAACTTAACCCTCTCTGACCTTGATCTTCTCAGCCTTACAACATGGAATTTTTCCTTCTATTGACAATTCTTACTGCTTGCTGCCAAAAGGAGCCATCCAAACAAATCTCTGGCCTTTTGGTCACATCTTACCCATGCTGATTCTCTTGGGAAACCCCTTGCTGGCCCTCCATAGGCTTCTGGAAGGAGGAATTGGATGTTAGCTTTCTTGTCACCTAGTCTAGTACTTTTCCTAATGGATACTGTATTAGTCACCTTTCTGTTACTATAAGCAAGTACGTGATACAATTTAACTTATAAAGAGAAAATACTAATTTTTATCCATGGTTCTGGAAGTTTAGTAAAGGTGAGGTGGAGATTTTCTCATACTGAGGCTCTGACAAGCATTGCATACGGTTGTGGGATCAGGTGGCAGAGCAAACTTCTTATATGAGGAGTCAGGAAACAAAGAGGGAAAATGAAGGGACTATGATCCCACAATCTCCTCTGAACATGGCTCCCCAGACCTGAGGCCTTCCCAGTAGGTCATCTCCTTAAAGTCCCTGGCATCTCTTAATAGCATCAATTGAGGACCAAGCCTTTAACATAAGGACCTCCGTGGGACAGCTAACACCCGAGCTGTAGCAGATGCCCTCTGGTTGCACTACATGAATAGGAGACCAGTTTTCTACTGTGACCAGGGATTCTGTTTTTGCTTCAGGTCATGCACTGCTTAAGGGTTTCTTTTGGGGTCTTGTGTGCTTTCTCTGGCCTTACTCAGATAGTTGCCCTGAGTAGGGCAACAACATCCTGGCCTGCTGAAAGTAGCTTGTCTGTTGTTTTTCTTTCCCTGCATTTTTATATTTATGGTTCCAAATTTAAGATCCTCCTTCAGTGTCCTCCTGAGGATTGCCAATGCTGTCTGGAATCACCTGACTTCTAGCTTTCCAAATCCTAGGCACGATCACCAAGTGTCTCAGAACACCAGAGAAAGAACACCCCGTGTCACATCAAGGCAGGAGACTCTGTCCTGCTCTGATGCTGATACTGATTTGGGCTCATTGTGCACTAACTTAAATCAGATAAGGATGGTCTATGCTTTAGGTCATTAACAAGGCACTGGGAAATGAGGCTGTTATCAGAACCATTGTCAATACATCTACATTTGGGATCTACAAGTTTTCAATGAAAAATCATATTTCAGACCATGTTCTATACAACCTTACATTTATCCAACTGATAATATATTTGGCCATATTAAAGAGACAGAGGTTTTTGTCACCCACCAAATCCTCAGAACTTTAGAGTAACAACAGCAGAGATGATAACAAGAGGGAGAGATCTTGTTAAGTTTCTGGTTTTCTCTTTTCCCTTTAGACCAGTATGAGATGTCCTAATTAAAGCACTCTCAAAGAACAAATAGGTAGGAAGAACACAGTCTTTGGAATCAGACAGACTTGATCTCATTAGAGTTCATTCAAACTACTTTTGTTATCTGGGACAAGGCTTTCTGTCTCTCTAACTTCGGTCTTCTTATTAGTGAAGTAGGATCATAGGTCAGCTTATCCTACTCAGCTATCAGAATGCCTGTGATATGGGAGACCCTCATGGATACTCTAGATTATTCTCTTTAACATCCATTCCAAACTCTGTGTAACCCATGACTGCACAAGCTAAAAGAGGACATTTATCAAACTCTCTAGCAGCTAAACTTCTGAATGTTATTTCAGTTCCATCAATTGAATGTACTCAAGTAAAATGACTGGAACAGAGTTAAGATGAGAGAGTTATTGGTAGGAAGCAAACTGTCTATTGTGTGGACACAGCTGTGGCAGAGGCAATGTGACTGCTGTTAACAGCAGTCTGAGGAAGTGGCTTCCTGTGGTAGCATCCGTTGCTATGTTAGAGTCAAGGTCATGATTCTCGGAACCTACAGTTATTCCAGAAACTTTGTTGGGATGTTGTTCCTCCTGCATTCCCAGAAACTTTGTAAACCATCTCATATAAATAACTTTGTATATAAACTAGCAATAACAGCTCCTATCTGTCAGTAAATGATCGCTGATCTTCCTTCTTGTTAGATTCACATATATGCTGACCCTGGACTAGATGCTAGGAAATGCAAGAGGGAAAAAGGCATTGCTGTCCTTGAAAAACTTAATGTACTATGCAAGAAACACATTTGCAAGTGGATATAGATTACAATGATTTTAGCACCATATGTTGCCACCAAAGTGCTTTGAGAATCAGAGGATCAAGTAAATACCAATCATGCTGTAAGCTAGGATTCAGAATGGTGATATTTTACAGAATCAAGAAGATGGAGTAGGAGGTCATGAGATGGATAAGAAGGATAAGAAGGAAGTGGTGGAATCAGACAAGGGCACTTATAATTAAGAACCCAGTATTTGTGAAGGTGAAGAGATGTGGCTATGCTTCTGTGTTCAGAGAAAGAGAGAGAGAGGTTTTGTGGGGCAGGCATACCCAGTGGGAGAAATGTCGGGAGAAGATGAGTTTGAAGAGTTAGACGTTGACCACATCGTGTAGAACTGTATGTGCCTAATGAGAGAACTGAAATGTTATCTGCTAGTGATAGTGTGCCCGCGGGGATTTTGAATAAAAAAAAAAGAAAAATAAACAATTATTATATTTTTGTTGTTCACAAAGAACACTAGCATTCATGAGAGAATAAATTAGAAGGCAAAGAGTCTTAGAAGGGAAATATGCTCTTGATGAAAAGTTAAGCAAATCCCAAATATGGGACCACAAGCTTATAGTGCAAGGATTCTGGTGACTGAGGGAAAAGGATATCAGTTTAAGTCAGTGCGGGCTGTATATTGAAACCCTGTTTCAAAAGAAAAGAAAAAGGTACATGAGGAGAGGGGCAGAGTTTATATTCTCGACAATTCCTTTTAAATGTATAGTTTAGAGACTGATTGGGTTGGAAGGAGAGGAAGAACGTGATAATTCTAGCCTCAGAAATGACAGAATGGCTTCTTGGTCTATTAGCTTAGATTCTTGCTATGTGTCAATTTTATTCTCCTGGAAAGCTTCCTTATAATAAAGGCCGGTCTACTGGCAACTTTACCCACAGTTCTGTAAATTAAAGAGGAAGAAAAGCCTTCCTCCTCTAGTTCTACTCTGAAAATCCCAGGGATTTTGATTAATCATATTTGGGTCATGTACTCAGCTTTTAGACCAATCACTATGGCCAAGACCTTCTTAACTGGCTCTTTGCTCTCTCCTCCTTCAGTTGTTGTGATGAGGCTGGTGTGCTGAGGTCAGATATGGCCGTTCCCAGGTGGAACACTACTGAAGAGGAGTGAATGAGGGGAAAATTTTCACCAAAAGTTACAGTGTTTCAAAGCCACTTGGGAAACAATTGGGTGTGGAACATTTACTCCAAATTTTCTCCACTATAGGAAATTAGAGAGTAAGCCTGCTTGATACATGCCTCACAGCTCAGCTACTGAAGAGGCTAAGCCAGGAAGATCATGAGTCAAAGGCTTGCTTGGGCTACAGATTGAGTTCTAGGCCAGCATGGGCCACTTAGCAAGACTGTCTCAAAATAATGAAAAATAAAAATGAGCTGGAGATTCAGCTCAGTGTTGGAGTGCTTTTCTACTATATACAAAGTCCCGAGTTCAATCCCTAGTACTGGGATAAATAGAATCAGAGGAAGAGGGACAGGGAGAGAGAGAGAGTGTGAGAGAGAGACTAGCATAATGCTGAATAAGAGAGAATAAGTTAAGACAGTAAATGTAGATTTCTCTTAAAAAAAAAAAATCCTGAAAGCCATTGATCTGAAGAAGGGTCAGAGAAGGTGAGTTAAGTTTCCTCAGACCTTTCCACCCAAATATGCAGTGTAAGTTTAAAAAAAAAAGGAAGCAGTTATATAAATTCGGCTAGGAGGCAAGTTTTCTAGTTTCCACATTTGCTGGTGAAATCTGATGGGAAAGATGAGATTAAAGATTTAGGAAAGGAGGAAGGGGCTCAGCAGCTGATTGAACTCTATAAGGTCTTGGAGAAAAGAGGTGCTTTGCCTCTACAAAAAGACAGGGCTGGAGAGATGGCTCGGTGGGTAAGAGCACTGACTACTCATGCAGAGGACCTAGGTTCGGCTACCATCCACATGGTAGCAATAACAGTCTGTAACTCTGGTTCCAGGGGACCTCTAATGCCCTCTTCTGACCTCCACAGGCACTGTATGACATGGGTGCTTTTACATACATACAGGCAATACATTCAGACCCATAAAATGAAAATAATAAATATTTTTTAAAAGATAAAAAGGTGAAGTTTATATATGTAGACATATATAAACATATTATAACTAAAGGTTATAAATATGTTCAGAGGACAAGAAACTATTTCATGTGGCCTTTATGTGCCCTGTGAGGCAAATGATGCAGACTGGCTTAGGTAATAGGAAGAGTGAAGGCTGGAGTCAGGATGTGAAGAGAGTAGTGAGAAATGAAACACTGTGATGAAGAGTGTGGATGAGGATCACCAGCGGGAAAGTGAGAGGGTTTTTGAGCAGTTTATGAACCTTTGCTGACAAATCCAGATGACTTAGGGGAAATGGGTTACCCACTAAACTTAATCATAAAAGCGAACATTTTAAAACTCTTCCTATGTATTGATCATTGTGCCAGGAGCCAACTTGCTCTAACGCATTCAGTCAACTCGACCGTCTGTGCAGTGGAGGTAGCCTCCCTCCTTAGAAGTGAGAAAATCAGCCAGAGAGAGCCCTGTCAGAGTTCATACAGTTGGACAGTTCCAGAGGTGGGATTTGGGTTTAACCGTGTCTGACCTTAGAGTCAAAGCATTTACTGAGTGTTCACAGTGTGCTTTACTGAAGACAAGTGGCTGTCCCATTTTCACTTAGTGCAGGTAGCTTAGTATTGTAAGAACTAAGATTTAAGTGCTTACTTTCAACTTTACCACCTTTGGTGGGGGGTCGGGGATCCTTCTCTCTACCCTCTAGAAGACTATGCCTTTGCAGATTTCTCTTCCCTTAGTGACGAGCTGGATGCATCCTACCTCTCTCTCTAGTGAAAGATCCTGCCAACAGGCTTGGTTACGAGCAGTCTCCCTCTCTGCTTCTTTTGTTGTTTCTGTATTCCAGTTGTCCCTCTCCCCACCACTCACTCCGTACATGGAACTCTTAGATGCTCAAGGGATTCTTTACTACCTTCACAGGACTAGACTTTACAAACAATGCTGACACTTCTGTGCTGCCCTTCCCAGTGTCATGAGCTCAGCACCCCATGTTTTAGACAAGCAAGTCGAGCTCATCAGTCGACAGAAAGAAACCAAGTCAATGGAGTCACATACCTCATGGATTTAGACTAGATAACTCAGTTATAAATGGATCTACCACTTTCTAGTAACTTTTGAGTAAGTTCTTTATTTTGATCTTAACTTTTATGTGTGTCTGCGTGCATGTGGGTTCAGAGACCAACACTGGATGTCATTCTTCAGCAACTGTCTGTCTTGCTTTTTAAAAAAATTACATTCATTTATTTGTTTTATTTTGTGCTGTGTGGGAGAGGAGTCAGAGGACATCTTTTAGGAGTCAGTTATTCCCTTCTATCAATTGGTTCTCAGGGATAGAACTCAGGTTATCAGGCTTGGCAGCAAGCCCCTTTGCCTGATGAACCATCCTGCTGGCTCCCACTTTATTTTCTGAGGCAAAAATCTCTCCCTGGGACTTGGGGTTCCCTGATTAGGTTAGGTTGACTGACCATCACTGGGACTAAAAGTTTTTTACATGGGTTCTGGGGATTAAACTCAAGACTTCATGCTTGTACAGTAAAGAATTTACTGAGGCAGCCTCCCGCTTCCCACCCCACCTCTCACATTTTACTGTGAACTGGATACTTGCTGCTGGCTGGAATGGGGTTTAAGCACCCGAAGAGTGGCTGGTGTGGTGTAGAGGCTCAAATCTTTGTTCTTACATTATTGTGTTGTTTCTAGGCTAATGGGGGTGGGGAGATTGTTTTTCCTAAGATGGGCCAGTATATTTGTGCCTTCACACGGTCTTATCTAGTCACAGGGACCAGTGTTCCCAACCAGAGACATTTTCACCTCCATAGGGACATTGGCATTGTCTGGAGACACTTTTGGTTAACAGCTGGAAGAATACTTTTGGAATCTAATGCACAGAAACTCAAGGTGGCACTAGGCACTCCACAGTGCGTAGGGCAGCCCCCACGAAGATTTTAGAAGTGATGTTGAGAAATTCCACCTTAGAAGTAAACCCAGCTGGGATGAAACTAGTGGGAAACACTGAGAGGTAGAACGAAGAAAAGGTCATTGTCCCCTGTGGATGTTTCACCCACGTTGATCAGACTGAGTGTCTAAAAGGCTCTCAGGGGAATGCGAATAGCTTGGGTCGGCCACAGAGCAGAGGGAATCCTGCTGTCTCCTCTTGTCCTCTCCACATTTGATGAGGGACGTTGGCCTGTGTCTGGCAGCTGGCTGCCTTTTATCCTCTTTGTTATGGAACATTACCCAGAGGACTCTTTGTGGTCAGTATGACCTGGTAATCAAGACTGTGACCACTTTTTCTAAACTAAAAATTGATGATGAGTCACATCTGAGTGTACATACAGTGACAGGGGCCGGAATTTTGAAAATGAACAGGCTGGGGCCCTTAAGCTGGGTCACTAGGGATGAAAAGACCAAAGAACCCTGGATGTGGTGCCGGGAGATCTAGGTTTAAATCCTGCCTTCCCTAATGACTAGTGATTGCCTGCCTAACGTTAAGGTGTCCCTGAGCCTAAACATCTTCATTTATAAAGTTAGATTAAGGACACCTCACATGGTTGATATAAGCTGTTTTTGTTTTGTTTTTCCAGATAGGGTCTCACTGTGTAGCACTGGCTAGTCTGAAAATCACTATGTAGACTAGGCTGGCCTTGAACTCACAGAGATCCACTTGCCTCTGTCTCCTGAGAACTGGGATTAAAGGTGTGTACCTCTACGCTTGGCTGAGGTGAGGTTTAATGATATGGTGCACTTGAAAACACTTTGTAGTTGTTGATTCAGTCACCCAACATTTTTTGGGGGGTGGGTGTAGTACTGAGGATTGAAACAAGGGCTTTACGTATGTTAGACAAGTTACACCCCATCCCTCTTTTGTGAAATTTTGTTTTGTGATAGACTCTCAGTTGCCCAGGCTGCCCTTGAGTTCACTCTGCAGCCCAGACAGGCCTTGGTTTTGCTGTCCTCCTGCCTCAGCTTCCTGAGTATCTGGGATTATAGGTCTGCCCCACCAGACTTAGTCAATATTATCATTCAGAGTATTTAGCTAAACAACGATAGTGACACATTCACGGTGTGAATATAAAATAAGGTTCTGTTTTCTATATTGAAATGCACCTAGCAGTAGTCAGAGTTTTGCTATCCAACCGGATTCAGCTTTCCAAGATCCAAGGGGTTACTTTATTCATTTACTGTCACATATGTTGAAGAAAAAAACAAATCAGTTAGCTAGATCTCAGAACATAGGCTGAACGGGGTCTGGGACAAAGGCTTAGTTGGTAAAATGCTTGCTGTGCAAGCCCGAGAACCTGAGTGCAGATCCCCAGGACCCGTGTAAAAAGGCTTCTTCACACATCCATAGTTTGGGTTAATCCACTCTCTACCCCTCATTTCCCACCCTCTGCCCCACTCCCACCTTGGCCCTGTTCTTTCACATCACATGTGTTCTACTACTCCCTGTTTTTATATTGTTTACTTGGGTTATAAGGTTTTAGGTCCCCAAGTGGTTTTTGCTTATACACTTCACTTTGGTTAAGCTTTCCCCTGACCCTGGTCTCCCGTTCCCACCGCCTCACTCACTACCTTGATTCCTTCTGTTCTCAGTACTTTCCCTCTCTGCCTCCATTTTCTACTATCTGCCTCCCTAAATGCGTGGCCCCTGCCAATGACCTGTTTTCAGTTTCCTTACATCCTATGTACTCCAGATTAAGCACACAAAACCTTTTAAATAGAGCCCTACATATGAATGAACATATGGCCTTTGTCTTTGGGGCATGGGTGCTCAACTTCCCTGGAGCCTTTTGAAGAACCGTGTGGGAGGCACCTCGGGACTGTCTGGATAAGAATAGTGGAAATGGCCTTGTCCACCATTCCGCAGCCACTGAATACTAACTCCTTCACTTTGCCAGATAGGCTTCTTAGTGCCTAAGTCCTAAAGATCGCTCCTTCAAAATTCAAGTGTGTGGTTAACAAGAAAGAAACTGCAGAGAAACACAAAGCAGATAACAGCCGCTGGACTTCAATAAAGGTGGGGGGGGGACTTCAAGGTTGTGAGATGTCAGAGCCTGAGGATCAGATCAGAAATTACTTCTTGTATTTGTATTCAATACTTCTTGTATTGAAGACTCAGGAATCACAGACTTGCTATTCTTATCTTTTACAGTGACGATCTCTCAGTACAAGATTTCATAAAAAGAGAACGATAGAACATGTGGCCTCTGTGTCTGGCTTCTTTCACTCAGCATAGTGTTTGCAAGGTCACAAAACATCACTTTGAAAGAAGTATGTTTGTGGCAACTTTGGTCCTATTTTGCAGTTGGAAGGTGAATTGCCCCTGGAGATGTCACTCCTTGGAGGACAGCGGCCCCTAGTGGTATTCAAGGGAAATGCGGTGTCTAAACTAGACACATTTGCCAAAGCCATCCTCTGATGGGAAAAGGGTTCTTTTTAAAGAAGTCAAACAAAACTCCCTCCCCTTCAATTCAGCTTTCAGCTAACACCAAAACTGGGTTTCTAGAATTACAAACCCCTGTAAAACTAGTGTTAGTAATTACAGGTCATCATGCTGTTACAGGGGTCTGTTAAAAGTGAGGTAAGTTGATGGGGGCTGTTTGCGTTGCTCACAATTACTCCAGGGGGATTTAAAGCCCTTATACGCTAGCTCCAGGGAAATCACAAGGCATGTGGAGAAATCCATACTTAAAGTTACTTTAAATTCCTATAAATTAAACCTAAACACAGTATTGCTTTTAATTCGACTATTAGTAGCAATCAAGCGTTTAAGCCCTGAAAATTGCTCCATCAAAATTCAAGTCTATGGCTAATAAGATAATAAAAAGGAAACATATTCTTATCTTAATAAGGTTATATCGGGCCTTGTTCTCCCTCATAGAGACATGTCAGATTCTCAGCCAAATATTTGTTCCCATTATTTGGCTCCTCTCCTACCTCTCTACAGCACTTTCCAAGGCTCATTTTCTTCTCCAGATCTACAATGGACTCACTGAAATAAAAAGATCTATAAAAAGGAATTTGGGGGGCGGAGACGGGAATAGATGAAAAGTGGTGCCAGATGCTCATCACTGTGACAAAATACCTTAAATAACTCATCAGGAGGAAAGATTACTTATGGTTCATGGTTTCAGCCCATGGTCAGTTGGCTTCATCACTTTGGGTCTCTGGTGATGTAGCACATCTTGGTGGGAGCCATCAGTAGAAAGACCTGGTAGCCAGAAAGTGAAGAGAAAAGAGGCTGCCTTCCAATATACCCTTTAAGGACACTCTCCCAATGGCCCACTTTCTCTTAGAGCCCACCTCATGAAGTTTCCATCAACTACTGATAGGACCACAGGTAGGGCGCCATCACCTTTAGCACATGGCCTTTGGGCGACAGTCAACATCCAAACTATAAGAGAAGCTAATGAAATAAGACCCTCTTTAGTCTATGCTTCCATTGTTTCTTGGATGTTTCTTTAGTCATGTGTACGTTAGGGCTACTTATTTGCTATATATGGTGCTTTCCTTCATGAACGTATGTATATGTATGTATATGTAACCCGCTGGCATAACTAAGTTTATACACATGTCATGTACCTAAAGACAGAGCGCATAGCACATAGGAGGTGGTTAGATTTTATTATCATTTTGATGAAAGCCTAGAGTCACCTGGGAAGAGGGACCCTCAAAGAATTTCCTTAATCAGAGTGACCTGTGGCCACGCCTATGGGGAATTCCCTTGACTGTTGTTTGCTGTGAAAGGGCTCAGCCCACTTTGGGTAAAACTCTTCCTTGAGCAGTAGTTGGTCCTGCGCTGTACAAAAAAAGTTATCCAGGAGTGAGTTTGAGAGTGAGTCAGTAAGCATCATTCCTCCATAGTTTCTACTTCACAGCTCCTGACCTGACCCCCCTAAAGAATGGAAAAACTAGTCAAATTAACTTTCTCCCTCAAGTTGCTTTTGAACATAGTGGTTATACAACAATAAAAGCAAACAAGGTAGACTGTTTAAATGAGAAGCTTCCTGAAGACATGACTTCTGTCTTTGGTCTGGTGGTTTGTTCTTTGGCCTAGCTCACTAAGTTTTTATGAAAAATCAGACATAATGCTTTTAAATGCATTAAAACCAGTGTAACAATTGACCCCCCCAGTAGTCTTGGTTAGTCTCTGTTTAATTAAGTGCCTACTTCGTAAAAGTCAGGTGTAGAAATTGAAGAGACATTAAGGAATTCCACAAAAGTTAGTCATAGCCCTAAACAGATGATAGGGTTTGATGGAAAGGGAGCAGAATGTGACAAGAATGAAACAGGTACATATACTCAGTTCAGTATTACAATGAAGTTTAACCCAGGTTGCTGCGTCAATGACTTGGTGTCACTGGCCTGACCCTTGTAAGTTTTGCCAAAAGAATTTTAAATGAAACCACAAGAACAATTTTCGAAGTACATTGACAGTCTATTAAAGGGATACTGGATTTCTCTTCTTTAAGTATAGCGGTTTACTCCTAAAGATGCCTGCATAGCTTAGCAGGGAACTCTCTTACCAAAGTCTGAAGGACTTTTTCAGGAAGGCATGCTGATGCTTAGGTATTCTTGGGCATGTTGCTTTGTGCTATAGATAACGTGCTCTAAATGAGCCACATAACCAGTGGGAGCATCACGAAGGCTGATTGTCCATTCATAAACAGATGCATATCCCAAGCAGGCATCCGTGGGTGGAGGACAGCACACCCTCTTCATTTTATCTATTCTAAACATAGAAGACTTGAAATTCTTGGAACTTCTAAATAAAATTCTCAGTGTACCTATTTCTAGACTATTTTCTATGGGAATTCTGTACTGGGTAACTTATGTACATATTGTTATGAATGAAAAAAAGAGTTAAGCAGCTTTATTGAATGCTAACCTTCCAAAACCCACTTTCCCTCCATGGAAATAAATAATAAAGGATCAGAGATATATCTCTGACCAGTACCTCACAGTGGGTAGAAGGCAGGACCAGGAAGTCCATTGGACCAAGAATTTGGAGTTTAATTCTAGTGCTTTCCCATCATTCACCTACTTCTCTTCAAACTCAAGTTTTAAGTATAAACTTCTGCTTAAAAAGCTGTTCTCACTAGGCATGGTAGGGTATGCCTTTAATCTCTGCATTCAAGCAGCAGAAACAAGCCTCTGTGAGTTTGAGGCCAGCCTGTTCTACACTGCAAGTTACAGGCGAGCCAGGGCTACATTGTGAAACCTGTTGTCAATAACAACCTTAAAAGTTGTTCCTGTGCCAAAGGAAGGTTGTTTAATGGCGACTTCTTTAAGTAATGATGTTCTCTGAAACTTTTAAAACTTCCTGGGTGGCTTCCTATGACTCTTGAAGGGCAATCATGGTCAGCAGTTTGATTTACATGCTGCTCACCTTCCGCCTCTGTTCCCCAGGTATTGTCTGAGGTCCCTGGTGATGTTCTGATGGCCATGTTCAATGCCTTTCTCGATTGTGTACCGTGCCTTTCTGCAGCATTTGGATGTGGGGGTGGGGGTGGAGGTGGGGGAGGGTTGTTGGACTTCCTCCAACTTGACCATAAAATCTTACATGGACTTGTAGGAGAGTATAGACCACTAGTTTCTTTTTTTACCTTTGCCAACTTTCCAACTCCCACTTGCCTCCTAAATGTAAGCACTCTTGTTTTGATTTTCATGTTATTATTATTTTTTCTGGCCAAACAAATGCTGTCTTACTTTCAATGACTACTACTGTACTCTGTTAAATTTTTTTTTGATTTATTCATTTATACTATTTTTACGTCTATGAGAGTTTTACTGGCATGTATGTAAGTGTGTCACGAGCATGCAGTGCCCAAGGAGGCCAGAAGAGGATGTTGGATCCTCTAGAACTGGAGTTGCAGATGGTTGTTAGCTTCCATGTGGGTGCTGGGAACTGAACCTGGGTTCACCACAAGGGAAGTCAGTACTCTTAACCACGTAGCCATCTCTCCAGCCCCTATTGAGTGCTGTTAAACACAGGCCTTGCCTGCCCTCCAGTTCTAACTTCCACCCATGTAGAAGACCTCCCTCTTGGCCTTCTTCCTTTTACCTCTACCCAATGAGCCCTGAGTATAAGTCATGGATATTGTCTTTCCCAGACACTCCTCGCCTGACATCCTGCCCCTTCCTGCCACTGCCCGCCTGCTCCACAGTCACTCTGGATCAAGCTTTTCTAATCATCTTCCTTTTTAAATGTTTACCTTGTACCCAGTTGCCAATACTTACTGGATGAGTCTGACAGGAACAGCATCAAGATTCTACTTCACATGAACCTTCCTGCTGTTCTTTCTGGCCTTGCTTTCTAATCCAGTCATTCTAAGTCGATCCACATCACCTGATGGAGATCAGGGATTTCCACACAGACACAGAAAATGCATGATACAAAAAGATAAATGCAGCAAAGATACAGAAGAGTTAGTTTTCAGTTTTAAGGACTTTTACCATGCTTTTCAAAATTAAAATAGAAATCTGGCCTAAAGGTCATTTGGATTAGATCTGGCAGTTGAGGTAAGCAGGTGAGCGAGGCAGGAGGTAGGTGAGTAGCCTGGGGGACTACTTTGAGGTAGGCTTAAAATAGGGCAAATGCCAAGGAGCCACTGAGCCAGGACCTCTCGCCATACACCCTGCCAGCTGTATCCCTCCCAGCTGTGGAGGGCAGTTGTCTTCCTAATCATTTCACTTACCCATGGGTTCTCCTGTGATATTCCATCCTAACCGCCCTGCAGGTAAGTTCCCTCAGAAACGGACAAGGTAGGAGGCTCTCAGCCTAGCGGGGAAGTGGTGGTGTGGAAGGAACAGTCCGGCATCTGGGCTTTGATGAGGAGGCTCTCCTTACAAACAGCTCAGCAGCGAGCCGTAATTGCCTGAGGCATCATCTGGAGGACCCGGAGATTGCGAAACCACCTCCTTTCCTTTTCTCAGCTGGGCTTGCACAGCCTGGGGAGATGTGGAAACGTCAGATTTCCCCTAAGCCACACTACAGTCCTGCTGCATACAGCATAATGAAAGAAAAGGGGAAACAGACAGAAGGAAGTGAAAGGCCACTAAGAAGCTGATTTTGTTCAGGTCATCACAATCCGGGAAGCATTCATTAACGAGGAACATCTCAAATAAAAAGACAGACACCCTGGAGTTTACTACAGAGGAAAGGTTGACCGTGGGCGAGTCTCTCCCAGTTATGGAGAATATGTCAGAGGGAAGAGTGGTCCTTTGAGGTTTGCCCTTTCTTGGGACACAAAAGAGTTAGAGGGGGATTACTTAAGGCTAGCTGCTTTCTGGGAATGCAGAAGCCTGCTAAAGCTACATGGAGAACTATAAAGCAAAACTGTGTTCCTTCCCACCTCTGTGGTTAAAGATCTGACTCAGCCGGCATCTTATCTTGTTCTCCACCAGACATATAATTCTTCATCAAGCATAAAAACCTTGAGATTCTGAGCTATGTACAAATGTTAGTTGTGAGGTTATGTTTGGTTTATGCTTGAACTTTTGAAAGGAAACAAGGCTCATATTGGCAGTAATATTTCCACACTAATCTTCTGAAGGATGATTGTACACTTTCTCTGCCATAAAGGGGAGAAGCTTGCATTTTCATTTTATACCTAGGCCTGCTTCCAGAGTATTCTATGACTGTAGGTCCTTCCTGGACCTTTTCTAAGTGGGGATTTCTCTTTCTGTTAATCTTTGGACTTGACGTTGTTGGGGGAGGTCTGCCCTGCTCCTGGAAAACATCTTTAACTGCATTCTGGGCCTCCACTTGTGTCTGTAGCATCCACCCGTTGTCTCTAGGTGACAGCTGGAAATGCCTTTTGATCTTGCCAAATGTTTTCTTTGAGACACTACTGTCTCCAGTTGATTCTAGATTTGATGTTTTCCATTCAGAAAACACCAAGATTTGAGTAGGAAAGAATGACAGGTGGGTGTCAGCATAAAGCAACATTGGAAATCAGAAGATTAACTGGGATAGACTATAAACTCTCTATAGTTTATCTGTTGAAAGACCCACATTTCCTGTTTCACTGGTCAATCACCTGATCACAGGACCACCCTTAGGAAGGTGGGTTCACCTTAAGTTATCCTAAATACATGGGCAGAATACCAAGTGTGTTGATGAAACAGCAAACTTTCAACAGATAAACTAGAGAATTTATGTTTAGCCGAGCTAGATAGCTATTTGCTCTTTAACAATTTGTGTCTGAGTACCATAAGAGTGTAGCTTGATATTATGACACTGAACTTCTCCTGGCGTTGCAAGTATGAAGAAAAAGAGTCCTCCTGTACATGACTATCTTTGAATAAACATAAATGGGTGAATAAGAACTTGGTAGTAATTTTCACTCATTCCTTTTCTGTGTGTACTAACAGTGCTGAATAGAGAACTGTGTTAGCAGACTGACACAGAAGCCTAAATGTGAGCAAAGCAAAGTCTCCTCTAATAATTTAGTCGAGTGGAAGGAACTGAAACAAGGGAAACTTCCTTCTTACTATAAAAAAGAAATTTTTTTCCTTTCTGTCCATCATCAGGTAAGCAACCTCTGCCACATGCTTCCAAACCATGCTGTTCTGCTTCACCCTTGGTCTGTAATCAACAGAGTCAAGGATTACGGACTCCAGCCATGAGGTAAAATATTTCTCCTAAAGTTGCTGGTTAAAAGTCTGGCCAACACAGAATCTCAGAACCCGGAGTGGGGTTATTTCTGTGACTAAACCTGGTTCTTGTATATTTTGAACTTGTTTGGGAGAGAAATTTGGAAAAGTTGGAAGAAGCAAGCTAGCAAAAAAGAAGTCTAAGATGTTGTAAGTTGAGTTTAGTGAGCAACTTTAATGGGATCTCAGAAGACTAGAATGCCAGTAGAAGTATAGTCAGTACAGAACATACTCATGAGGTTCTGGACAGAAACGCGGATCCTAGCGGAGTGTAAATTACATATTACGTTCTTTCAAAGAACTTATAAACATTTTTTCTTTTTCTGAGACTTTGTAGAGGGTCGAACTTAAACATGTTCATCTGGCTGAGGAGGCTTCAAGGCGGTGTAGCCTTTAGACTAGTGTTGGCTGCTTCTCTTTAGCTTTACAGTGAGACTTCGGAACAAAACAGAAAGGAGTGAACAATTTTCATTTTATTCAGGAGAATGTTTAAAGACGGTCATAGCTGTTAAAGAGATTAGAGTCCCTAAAAAGAAGCCATATTCTTTGCACTAGAACAAAAAGATGACTTGAAGCTACCCTGGGAATCAGCATCACATTAGCCATCTCAGGAGGATAAAAAGCTGCACTCACTTAAGACTTTTCCTCCTTGCCAGGTGTGATAGCACACCTTTAATCCCAGAACTCAGGAGGTAGAAGCAGCTGATTTCTATGAGACTGAGGCCAGCCTGGTTTACACAGGGAGTTCCAGGCCAGCTGGAACTACAGGGAGTAGGGAGATCCTGTCTCAAAACAACAACACTGCTTAATAAAAGGCTTTCCCCGGAGAACAGAATGCTGCCAGGACCCCCTGCCTGTACAGGCTTGCCTAGAAATTGTGTTACCATTGAAAGTGGGGACCCTTCTTCAAGTTCTTAAGTCTAGTTAATAAAATAATTTAAGAACAGATTGGAAAAGGAAGCTCAAAGACAATTTTATTATATTAGAGTTTAAAAGAGAATAGCTAGGGCAGGCAGGAGAGCTAGAAATCAGGGCAGTTGACTAGAAGAGGAAGATGAGAAGGAGAAAGAGAAAAGGTCATGCCATTTGAGTTAAGGCCCAACTGGAATGTTAGCTTTCTACCTGGGCCAGAGATTCCATTCTCTTGACCAGAAGGAAATTTTTCACTTAATGAGCCCCTAATGCTCCTGGGACAGTTGTTTCTATGGATTTATTTTACTCTTCTCAGTTGCCTAGGCAGAGGCTGCTGTAGCTCTTGTCCAAGGGTTCGCTATCACTCAAGCTACCCATAGATCTTAGCATTGTCCATGTAATACTGACTTTTCAGGCATGTAGAATGCAAGGGTTATGGAGTCATAGAGGCATCCACTCAGATTTCAAAGGCCTAGGAAGCTAGACAATGCATAATAGGGCCAGGAAAGCCCACCTTCCCAAACCCAAAGCAGTACCAGAGAGAGTAATGTGTGAAGCTGTGAAAGTGAATTTGAGCGTACCATGTATGCCCCTAGGAGGTTAGAAATGCCAGGAACTGAGAAATCTTCAGAGGAAAGCTTCAGGCAGTAAGCAGAGCCACACCCAAGAGAGGCCAGTGGGAATCCAGACACAGGCTAAACGCTACCCCTTCTCTTTGGAACTCAGATCACACCACCATTCTTCCCAGATCCCGGATGTGCAGCTGCAGGATTTAAGTTTGCAGTAAGTTTGCCTTACTGGCTTTTGGTCCTTCTTAGGGACCATTGTTAGGTAGCTGGGTAGATATTAGCAGACTTGGAGGCCATTGAGATTGAGCCCTTCCCTCACAATCAACTTTGCTCCTGCCTTAAGGTCTGAAATACCATACGAAAAATGAATGTATCAATGCTTTTCTGGGGCTCCTTAAGAGAAAACTAGTTTCTTCTGATCAAAATAATAGAATCTGGGTTCTGCCTCTGGCCCTGGATGGAGACATGGCATTCTGATCTGATCCAAAGATTAGAACATTTCATTTTCCTGTCTTCTCTCTTATGAGTTAGTTCAGCTGGGCCTGTCAATCACCTGCCTAGGACATCACCCACAGGAAGTGGTTGATTCACCGGAAGACATATTAAGTAATTGGGAGGAATGATTATCCCCTTAATGAGATAACATTAGAGATCCCAGGAGTCCCTTCCTCAATGCAGCTAATTGCAGATCTTTATCGTTGAGCAGGTCCAGTTTTCTGACTAAAAATATAACTTTTCCTTTTCTCTCTTTGGATTCTTGCCGAAATCCTAAGTCGTGCCCCAACGCTCCAGACTTTCTCACTCTTACTCTAAAGACCTCTCCCCTCCCCCACCATGAAACTGCTTGCTGACCTTCACAGACACACCACCTTCCTTGGAGGCTAACTTAAAAAGACAGGACTTTCTCTTCTCTACCTTTCTCCTCCTGGGAGCTGCCAAGACTTACAGCTTGCCTACACTGTGATTTCTCTCTCTAATTCTAATAAAATACTCCTCAAGCTTCCTTGTGAGCTTGTTTTTAAATTCATCTTATCAGTGAGACTAAATACTTCTAGAAGGGAATCCCTATTTTGGAAATGTTATGGAATGTTTTGACTTTAGTAGGAAATGTTCACATAAGTTGATGTTTTTTTCAGAAAGTGATTGGATCTTAAGAACTCTGCCCTAAGCAATGAGTTAATCACTTGAAGGAATTACAATTTGGTAGCCTTGTTAAGATGTGGTGAGATGTAGGATGTGCATCTCTGGGGAAAGAAGAAGGTCATTGGAGGTGTATGGGTCTTTATCTTGCCTAGGCCCTTTCCTGTGTTCCTTTCTTCTGTTTTGCGTCTGATGTGAAGTGAGTGATCTCTGCCATGTAGCTCCATTACCATCATGTTCTGCTTGACGATGGGCCCAGAATCAGTGGAGCCAAGAGCTATAGAATGAAACCTCTCTTGTGAGTGAAAAGAAATCACCCTTCTTCTCCAAAAAAAGAAAAGTTCAGAAGTTAATTAAGAATGGATCCGATGGAACTTTATAAGCGCCTGACTATATCCTGTGATTTTACTTCTGCTTTGAATATGCTTATTTGGTGTAATGAAGTGAGACGTTGAGTTGAGTAAATCCTCGTTCAGTCTGTTGTTCATTGTTGTGAATAAATGAATGCTAATAGGTGTTCCTCTAAATGTACTAAGTGCTGTCATGCTCTTATTAACTCTCTGTAAAGGCAGAAAGCGGAAGAAACAATTGTTTTTATCCTTTAAAGAGAAGATTTGAGCCACGGTTCCAGTAAACAAGTTCATAGTACTTGGGACCATCCAGAAAATAGGTCTGGGCAGAGAGACAGAGAAATGGAGAGCGGGGAACAAGAGAGAAGGGGGGAAAGGAGGGACCGAGTGAAAAGAGAGGAGGAAGTGGTGAGAGAAGAGAGGAGAGAATGGATCTCAGAAACGAAATGGCAGATCCCCACAGGGGGAGAAATTTGTCTACGCAAATGATTGAAGTTCTGGGCAGCATGTGCCCCACCCACACATGCGAGCTATCAGTCCTCTGAACTAGATAGAGGTCCGGCGGTGATATTTTCTTTTTACAGGGGAGGGAACGGAGATTTAGAAATTATAATTACTTGTTCATAGAAGCATGCGGTACAGAAGCTAAAACTTCAGAACTGAATCCTGTGATTCCAGATTCGATGCCCCTCCCTCCACTCCAGTCTGCAATCAGTTCTTACCATATTGTTGGGAATAAACAAAGGCAACTGGAAAATGTCTTGTTTGTTCTTCCTTTACTGTTCCTCAAAAGTCCATTCATTCTTTCAGCAAGTACTAGCTTTGTCTGACAGAAGGCATTACAGCAAACACTCATTCCCCTTTGAGGATGCAAGTGAGGCAAATGACAATAAAAGCTGCCCTTGTTGTAAACAGTCCTGGGAGACTCTTCCAGAACATCTGTTGCCCTCTTTACTGTCATTCAAAACGCCTTTGTCTCTTATAGAAAGTGTACTGTCCCTAAGACTCTTGGTCTAACCCTTGAGATGCCCCTTCTCTTTCTGCTTTTCCTTTCTCTTCCTCTCTCCTCTCTCTTCGTTCCTCCCTCCTTTCTCCTCTCCCTGTCCCCTGTCTCCTTCCTTCTCTTTCCCTATCACCATCCTGGTCTCTGTTACTGTCCTTCTCTTTCTCCCCACTTTCCTTCCTGAGAGAGCGTTTTGATGTGTCATCCAGGCTGCCTTAGACTCCTGAGCAAGCAGTCATGTTGCTCAGTCTCCAGAGTAGGTGGGCTACAAGCTCTCTTTGTTTCTTCTTTTATAGCTCCGCAGTTTTGACTAGTTTTCTAGTTTGGACAGTACAGGTCTTCCAGACTACATGACTGCTTCAGAACAGTCTCCTGAGCAATGGTTCCTAATCCAGGGTACTAGATGGGAAGATGTTATGAATGTGTTTTACAGTCTTCCATCAATCTAAGAATACGTTGTGTTTCCTTTTCTATATTCTTTCTCACACCTTTTCATAGTTGTCATGGTTGACTTGGGTTGTCAACTTGACACACCTGGGAAAAGGGAACCGTAATTGGGAACATCAGAGTGGCCTGTGGGCATGCCTGTGAGGCATGCTCTTGATCGTTGAATGATGCAGGAGGACCCAGCCCATCATGGGTGGTGCCACCCCTGGGCATGTTATTCTGGATTGTAAAAGAAAGTAGACTGAGCACAGGCCTGAGGAGCAAGCCATGAAGCAGTGTTCTTGTGTGGTCTGTGCTTCAGCTCCTGCCTCCGGGTTCCTGACCAGAGTTCTTGCCTGACTTCCCTTAAAGATAGACGCCCCCACCTTAGAAGCATAACTTGGTTTTGATCAGTGTTCAATCACAGCAATAAAATGCATTCATTGCTTTTCTTTTTATTAGATGTTTCATTGGTGTACATTTACTGCACACAGACATGAGTTTCTGTTCTAAGTTGGCATGTAGATGAAACAATACTTAGGATACATTAGTATTATTTTATGATTTATATTATGATTATTCTTGAGGGTGGAAAGCAGCCAATGAAGATCTCTTTGTAACTGTTCCTCTTCCATCTCCTGTTCTTCTTCTTCTTCTTCTTTTTTTTCTCCACCACATCCAGAAGTTGCAGTCTGAAACCTGGATCAGACAGGGTGGTGACTGGGGATGTGGTGCCATGGGATAAGGTGAGAGAAATAGAGGCGTGAGACAGAGAAGAGAGCAAAGTAGATATGGGGATTACAGTGAAGCTGGTTATTATGATGGGCTCCTCGGCTCATTCCTCATATACACCCCCATGTGTCCTCAGAAGTGTCTGTGAGGATGGAATCGGGGCATGTCTCTATGGATTTTATTTCTGCTAGCTGGAAGTTATACCTGGAGCTGAGTGCTTGCTTTCCCAAAACTGCCATCTGCTTCTGTGCATAGCTGAGCAGCTTCCCACACTCAGGGTATGCCTGGATGTGGACCACTTTCTCAGGTAGGGTGATGTTCATGTATTCAGGTCATAGTGATATTCCTAGGCTCCTTCAGATGTACATCCTTTCGCTTGCCTTGATCACCTGTGCTTTGATTCCTCTAGCCAGAATTTCTATCTCCCCTGTGACTTCTGCTTTCCTTTAAGTTTTAGGGAAGATATTACCCGCTCAAGGAAATCTTCCTGGAGGTGTGTTCCTATTCTCTGCAGTGTACCCATCTGAAGTTAGTTGTTTCTTTTTGATGCTCTCTAGACATGAGAGAGAGGCAGGTGGTAGAAGCACTATTAATATCTTAGGCTGAGTTTCCTAGAAGTAGGAACAGATTCTGAGAAATGAAGCTGGATAGGGTAGTAGAAACTAAATAAGATTGCCATCTCAGCAGGAGACCAACTACATGATCCCACGTGGAATATAGGATTGTACCACGAAGTTAGTTTTACTTAAAAGTGAAGAGAACAGCCTTTTATAACTTAATCATTGGCAATGGGATGCCTCTATAAGTAGTGGTGTGTGTGTGTGTGTGTGTGTGTGTGTGTGTGTGTGTGTGTACACTTCTGTCTGGTATGTGGGCTTATTTTGATGAAGGTAACTCTCCTAAAAAGGCGAGCTAAGAATTGCTATAACGTAAGTGATGGAGGCATGGGCCTGGCAAACAGGGGTCTAGGTAATACATAGTACCTAGTAATGGGAGCAACAATTCTGTGTGTTTGGAATAACATAGACTGAGACTCAAGAAATGTGAGTCTCCACAGAAAATCAGGAAGCTAGCACCCCAATAGACTCAATCTTGGAGCAGCGGTCTTTTCTCTCAGAGACAGTGTGATTTGCACATTTCTGGCCTCCAGTTCTAGCACTGTTCTGAAAGGACATATTGTTGTATTGTCTTTTTATTTGGTTATCCACTTGAATGACTGAATATTTAGTTAGAAATAAAAGGCAGATGCTGTGACTATGCATCCAAGGGGTAAGAGATAGGATTGAGTCTCAAGCAGAGAAATTCTCCCACTCTTAAGCCTTTTCTATTTGCTGATAGTGAAAGCGAAAATTTCACTCCCAAATTTTACAGTCAAATGATTCTGTGCCTTGTACTTTCTATCACTGGGATCTGGGAAGAAACCTTCAAAACTCCACTTTCAACTGAGAAGAAATGCACAGCCTCTGTTTTATCCCGAATGATAGTGTCTACAACATCTGACCGACCTAAAAGGAGAAGGAGACGCACCACTGCCTCGTTTTCCTTTTCTACCCTTCAGTTCCGTTTAATTAGCTCGCAGGGGCAGGCCTTAACGTCTCTGCCAGGTGGAACATTCGCACATTGTCTGAACCATTTTCTTTCACAGTCTCTTACCTCCTTCAAATGTTGAGGAAGATTTTTAACAATCATGCATTTTAGTGGTTGCTCTGTTCCTATTTCAATGAGAACATATGTCGGTTATAGTTTCTGAACCTGAGTTAATGTCTTAAGCCGACCACTATGGGAAAATTCCTTAACTGGGGTTCTGTTTGAATTTAATTATTAAGCATAATGAGTATAACTATTTATTAGTCTAGGTCAGTCTCTTTGTCATGGAAACATCTATCATGTGAAAGTGCGAGGCTATGTTCTTCTCCTTCAAGTATGATGTGCAGTTCTCCTTCAATGGTCATCAGCATAGAGAATGGTTTTGTAACTTGGTGCTCCACTTTAGGCTGTGTGCACACTCATCTTCTAATAATGCACCTGGCAACCTGGGACCTTTATCTGCATATACATATACAGCTGTCTCTGAACAATGAACCTAACAACCTCTTAGCAACCTAGAACCCCCACCTGCATGGAGCTACATTCACACCTTTCTCCAAACAGTGGGATAAGTTTCTGCTCCTCTAAAAGAACATCAAACATGGACAGTTTCTATTCAATCATACTCTGGTTATAACTGTACAAGTTATAACTGTGGGGCCAATCCAGTCTAAACTAGCTTTAGGTACATGTAAATAATACAAGACAAACTGTGTCCTCTAAGTGAACTTTTAAAGAGAATTCCCCTGTTTATCATATTATGCCTATATGTAATTGGGATGTATATGATTAAAAGTAGATACACTCTGGGAAAGGGCATATGCAGTGGGAAATAAAAAAGTTATATGATTCAAATCTGTCAATCAAAATAGGGGATCCACTCAACTATATCTCTTAATAACCAAATCCTCCCTTTAGAAAGAAATCACATGGATTCTTTAATCCCCATTAAAGAAATCACAGAGGAAGGTTATTAAGAGATATAGTTGAGTGGATCCCCTATTTTGATTGTCAAGAAACTCCAGGTAGTAGGTCTCATGGTGGCATTAAGAGAGAATGTGGGTGATGTACAGAATACAATCATTGCTCATTACAGAGACCGACTGCTGTATGTGACCATGTAAACTTCCCTGCTGTACTGAGGTACTTTTGCCCACTTTTAGAATTTTGTCGGATAACTTTTTATTTTAAAAGTTTCCTTAAATCAGTCCACATTTAAAAGTTTACAGACAAAGCTAGTCTCATCTTACACAGTGATATCCATGTATCACAGATTTGCTATATCATTTGTAGGTCTTTTTTCCTAGATATGACTTTTCTATAGCTTCAGGGTAGGTCTCACAATGAACTGCCTTTCTTATCCAGGCTCTTTAAGTTGACCAGTCATCAGCATAGTTGTCATTGCCTGACACCTTCTGGTTAGAAGAAGAAAGTACCAATAAGATCTTGTATGGATGCTCACAAAGTAGGTAGACATCCTGCAGACAACAGGGGACACTGTTGAAGAGGAGCAGCTTCACAGATATTATCAGAAGTGGACACCTCCTATGGGAAACCTGGATACTGTTGACCTTGTAAAAGTGGTCTGGCGGAACTGGACACATACGAGCTTCACTTTCCTCCTCTATAAGAAACCTACAATAGTGCTTACCTCAAAAGATGGTAGGGAAGATCAAAAATGAAAATATGTGTAAAAGACCGAGTTCTCTGCAGTCTGTCTTGTATTCACTGGTTCTGCATTCGCAGATTCACCTGAGGACTTACACAATTACACCTTTACTGAACAAATACAGATGTTTCTTCTTGTCATTTGCCCCTAAACAATACAGTCTAGCAATCATTTACATCACGTTTTCATCATATTATTAGAACTCTAGAGATGATTTGAAGTATATGACTGTACGCAGATTACATTCAGAGTCTGCTATTCTTTGTGAGAGATTTGAATATCAAGGACTGTTGATATTCTCAGGGACCTTGGAGCCAATCTGGAAACCAAGGACAACTATACTTGGCACAGAGTACCTGCTCAACACATTTTTAATGACTTCTACTATGGCTATGCTGTTATTGTTATTATTATGATTTGTCTAATAAGAACTAACTGGATTATGATCTAGATCTAGATGCTCTTCATGTTTCTGCTCTCACCCATGCTGCAGTAAAAGGGAACCTAAAGGCAGAGTAGACCAGGGGTCTCTGTCTTAGAGACTTTCCCCACAGACCAGAGCTGATATGCCCATGTGTGTGTGTGTGTGTACCTGTATACAGGTACACACACACACACACATATATTTTTCTCTCATATAACTCTCACAAATATCAATTTATGAAAAGGGTTCTGTTATTTCTACTGTGATGATAAGACAACTGAGCCCGATGTCACCAAAAATAAGCAGCCGAGCCTGACTTTAAACCAGGAATTGTGTAAATTTGAAGCCTGTGCTCATTAGCCTGATGCTCAACTTTCCTTTACATAGAAAAAAGCTATGTGGTTTGGTTAAACACAACTTTCATGTTAGTAAGTTTTACTGATTGTGTAACACATATCACTCTGGGGTTCAGACAGGGTTTCACAGATTCTGGTCTACGTTTTGGTTGCAAACTTGGGTTCCACCAGATCTCAGTGAATGTGAACAAAGCCAGGCTTTTGAATCCAGCACATTCTTGCCCCTTCCCTTGCTGTTTCTCACATTGGTGATAACCTTTGCCAATCAAACAAAAATTGCATCCTTCCCTCTGTCCTATAACCCTGTCTGCTTTCCCCCAATTTTGGCAACTGGGTCAAGTGGCAGAAGTCATGACTTGGGGGTTTATTTCCCTTGCCTAGACCCAGGAGGAAGTGACATTTAGACACCTGCATGGAAAGCGGGCTAGAAAACAATCTAAAAGTCCCCAAGGCCAGATGAGGTGCAAACCAGAGCAAAATAGCGGATTTGTGTAGGTGCCTTTGTAAGAAGCCAGCCTTCAAGAGACTGAGGCCTGGGGATGAGCATATGTCTGGGAAGTGGAGTGCAGAGTGAGTCTGTGCTCCAGATTGTGGAGTCCATCCTAGGGAAGTGGCGACTTCAGAGTTTCTGCGCCTCCACTTCATCAGGACGCAGTAACGGTGTCCTGTGCCTATCAGCGCCTGCGCCATCTCTGAAGCTCCAAGTGTAGGCATTTCACAGATGAAGTTCCTTCCAGAGTAGCCTGGATGAGATTTGCAGGGACTCCCTGGGTTCAAGGGACCAGGCAGTTGGGAGCACTGAGGACACAGCTGTGATCTTTGATATCATTGGCTGAAGTCCAGATGAGAGGAAGCTATCTATCTGATACCAGTGCATGAGGACAATGGGCTGCTGGAAGCCTTGTGCCGTCCCTGAAATACTGTTGAAGACACCCCCCTCCATTTACTGTGGACGGAGGCAGAGCAGTTTAAAATTCTGTTTCTCAAAAAGGCGTCAAAGTAAAGAAATAAATTCAGTTTAAACAACAAATGCTGAGCTGAAGTGACTCGTAGCAGCTCTGCTGTTGAGGCGAAGGGGACACGCCAGACTCCACGGTGGCCCAGATCCTTGGATCCCTTTTCAGCATGGAAAGAGAAACCTGTTCTTTAGCCTCACAAAGCCAACTTCTTGCAAAAGAGGGGCAAGAGATAGTCACTTTACGAGAAAGTGCTTGAGAAGAGACGTGGCCTCGGGGGAGTGGCATTGTTGGGGAGGCAGACAAAGCTGAGACATGATGGAAGCAGCTTTAACTTTCCTGCCAGGTGGAGTTTTGCGTGGAGATACCACATGCAGTAGAGGGGAGAATGTCATGGTCAGAGGGTAAATAGGAGTGATGTATTATGATACTATGTGTATGAAAATATCATAACAAAACCCATTGTTTTGTAAGGCTCTAAATGTTAATTTTAAAAATGTCATGTTTAGGATTTAGGGTGGTTAGAGATGTGTTTACGGAGGTCAGTCAGGTAGAGAGGTTGGCAGTAGACTGTAACAACTCAGAAAAATATGAATGACAACACATATCATTTTAGAATGATTGGCAAAGACAATAAATATAACACCCAGTGTCGGTGAGGAGAGTCAGCGGGGGCATAAATTCTTTAAACCTTTCCAAAAGGCAGTTTTGTTCCATGGGTCAAAATGCAAACTGTTTGTCTTTGCATCAACAATTCTAGGACTTTGTCCAAAAGGAATAATCAGACAAGCATAAAAATACGTATGCATAAGGAAGTTGATCCTGTTTGTGTCTATAGACGCATGCATAAGGAGGAATTTGATCCTGTTTGTGTTTATAGTGGTGAAAAATTGGAAGCCATAAACAGAGTAACAAACAGGGAATGGAATAAATTATAGGCTATCCATATACCAATCAGCAATCTATATGCAAATGAACACCTTTATGTAGACATTGCACTGATTATGCAGATTCATACTTATTAGTGTATTATGTTTAAGATATGCTGTTAAGTAATAAAAATAGTTAAGATATAACAAATTTGTTATTAATGAATTAAAAACAAACAGTTAAAAAAATTTTGAAGTCATTGTACTGAATAGTAAAGGTGTTTTGGGCACAGTGGTGATATTAATATAATAAGCTGATTTTTTACTTTGTCTTTTTCATTTTAATGAATTTTCTGATAAAAATAAATTTTTTAAGTTACATCTATCTATCATCTATCTATCTATCTCTCTGTGTGTACATGTACATTTGCGTGCATGTGTCACCATGGCACAGATGAGGGGGTCAGAAGACAACTTGTGGACCTGGATCTCCCTTCCACCATTGGGCTCCTGGAGATCAAACTCAGGTCTTCAGGCTTGGTAGTAAGCGTCTTCATTCTCTGAAACATTTTGTGGTCAGAGAACAGTTGTTAACATGAATGCATCTTATATTGATGTACTTAAGCTCCGGAGGGCATGTGACGTGGCATTCAAGGTTCCTCTCTCCCTGCCAGGCTGAGCGTTCCCATTCCTCCATTCTTTTCTTCTTCTTCAAACACCTGGAGCTATTAAAACCCAGATTTTGTCCAAGGTAGGCGTTTGACAAACCTTGCTCATTAAAGATGCTGTTGGTAATGAATCTGTGTTGTGCCACCTCACCAATAGCTTCAGTCAGATGGGTACTGGGTGACAGGAGGCCAAGTCCCAAGCACTGCAATGAGTGTACTTTGATGTAACATCACACATACTTTTGAGAAGGCAGAGGCCTCTAAAGAACGCTTTGTGGATTGATTCCAATAGAGGTAGTTTGTGGAAGGAACAGAGCCATCTTGGATTTAGTCTGCAGTTTTCAAAAGGGCTTGAAATCTGGAGTGCTTTGGTATGGGGTTAATTTCCAGCACCTGTTTGGTGACGGTAGCATTGAAGGGTGGGGGACCAGGGGGCAAAATGGCTCTGTCCTTAGAGTCCTGATCAACGTTCTTTCCTAACAGTAAGTAGAGAAGCAGCTTTTACAGCTCCAGGGGAAAACCATTCAGATGGAATCATGAACATCTGTCATCTGTTTGCTTCTGCTTGAATGTATGACTCTTTTTTTTGACTCGGGTAGGAGGGAGAGTAGAGCCTGTAGCGTTCTTCACTCGGGTAAATCAGAAGAGCAGTGGCTTGAACCACACAATCTCCCTGAGTTTGGATAAACAAGCCCAAATAAAACTTTGGTTTTAACTAAGTATGGAGCAAAAATAAAAAGTAAATAAGAAAAAACGCAAAGTACAATAAGGAACAAAGGAAAGACAGACAGAAGAGAGAAAGAACCCGAAACGTGAAGGAATAAAATGAAAGAATTAAAAAAAAAACTGGAAGGAAAATTTACTAGGAACTTTGGAACATAAACTCTCTGAAAGTTGTAGTAAGGGATTTCGAAGGCCTGTGCTATTCTTCCAGAGCTTTAAAGTGCCTTTAGGGCCCTCAATTACTCAGGACTGGAAATCAAAAACCTGGTGGAGGTTTAGCTCTGTTACTAGCTAGTCATGTGATTTTGGATCCAACACAATCTCCCCAGGTCTCCTCTTGAAAGCACTGGGATGAAGTAGAAGATCAGAGTTTCCTCCAGACCAGATCCCACATCTCATTCATTATAGACATACACACTCTAAAGGGAGCGGGGCAGGATCCGTGGCAACCATGTCACCTGTTCAATTTTTCACTTACATTTTTTAAAACTCTTGGCCCCAAACGGTGATGATTGAAAGATAGCCTCAAAAATATTGGGTCCTGGCTTGAGTAAAATACTGCTTTTGTTCATTTGGGCAAAGGAGACACCTTAAGATTTTTAGTCAAGTTGCAGAAATGGCAGGACCTCAGGTTTTCAACAATGCTGAGATTTCATAAATACTCAATTTCTTATCTAAATTCCTGAGCAACCATAGACATTTGTGTGGTACTTACTAGGCTACAAATGTTGTTATCTGTCAGGAGTAGGGGAAAACAAGAGTTATGGAAAGGCTATGTTTATAAATTTTCTCGGAGGTATCACTTGAATCCTCTAAAGGTAGGGTAGAGCATGCAGGAAACAGTGGTCATAAACACACACTTGGTTGAATTTCTTTCACATGGACACACAAATGCAATCATCATCTGGCCTAAGACAGAACATTGAACCTCAGATTATTTTTCCATGCCTTTTAATCAATATCTACAACCACTTCTCTTCCCACAGAGAATAGCTATTTTGGCTTCTACCAGTACCTTGCCTATTCTCAAACTTCATATACATAGAGTTGGGTGGTAATGTGTTTTGAATGTTTCTGGAAAAGTTTCTTGCTTCCTTCCCACTAACCACTTATTTGTCTGTCTATGACTCTGTGGTTAACCTATATAGAGACCAGGACATTCCTGACATTCAGTACACATTGCCTGTCTGCTATATAACTGTTATCTGCAGCTGTAAAGATGGTTGAAAATCAGGGCCAGGGAGATGACTCATCAGGTAAAAACACTAGGTACAAACCCTATGACCTGCATCCAATCCCAGAACCCACATAAAAGAATCAGATGCAGTGGCTAGCATCTGTAATCTCAGCACTCCTGCCAGGGCCTAGGAGAAAGAGACAGGAAAATCCAGGACAGCTCAAGGGCCTTATGGCCTGGAGTAAGCAGAATGGAAATAAGAATCCCTGTCTTAACAAGGCTGGAAACTGTCACTGGAAAGTTGTCCTCTGACCCCTACATGCATGCAGTGGTGTGGACTTGACCAGGACACACACACACACACACACACACACACACACACACACACACACATATAAGTATATTAATTAACTAACTAGAAAATAAAATCATGTCAAGTTCCAAACTTCTTTGAACAGGTGCCACAAGACTTAAAAGCCATAAATTAGGGGAAACAAAATAAATTGGGGGAACCTGTGGGAAACAAAAATTGAGTTCATTGTTAAGTCAAGGTAATTGTGTAAATAGGGGTAAATGGTTTCTCAGAATACTTTAATTCTTATATTTTTGTGTCTCTTTGTGGACATGGATATCATAATGCTTTTTAAAAGGGCAAGTTAACAGGAGGAATCTTATTTCTGCATAACAAACCAAGCAAATAAATGTCTTCTTAACCAAGAAACACAAACCGTTTGCTATGCAGCATAATGCCACTAGATGGGGATCTTGAGTCAATCATGACTCACTGGCTTTATCTCGTGCTTTCTTTATTTGAGTCTGTTTTACCAGGGTCTGAATACACATATAATGCAAGTTTACAATTTTGGCATTTCATGTTGTTGCTGAACTTTTGGGGGATAGTAATTTGGAGTGAAATGCATTTAGTTTTAAATGTATTAGCTTAATTAATTTTTCATCTGGGGTCTAGGGAAGGTGGAAGGGCCCCAGCGTGTTGTGGCATGCTATTAATCTGGTGCTTATTTCTGGCAGAAGTTACTACTGTTTATTCACATTTCCCTCACAGGGTGTGGCTAGTTGCAGCGACTGTCACTGTACCTTATAACTGATTAGAAGAGGAAATCCTTTCTAGAAATCGCACTGCAGCAGCCAGCAACTAAACTCGACGGTTTTATTGCCATAGGATAAGCAGTCCCAGTGTCTTGATTTATAAAACAAGAGCAGCAAAAACTCACTCTGTTTTGCTCCTCTTCATTCTGAATGAAATTCCAAAGTGATTTTTAGATTCAACCACACTATAACCTTCTGGAAAGATCTAGAAGTCTGGGGTTAAGAGGGAGAAACAAAAAGCAAAAAAAAAACAAAAAAACAAAAAAAACACATCGCTTTTCCTTCATGTTGGTGAAGGCAAACATGCGATCCAGGAATAGAATTCACAGTTTTCTGAAAACAATGACCGAAGCAGCTTGTCTTCACATACAAGTTTTTGAGCTAACTCAGGAATTGGACAGTTTTGCTTGTAATGTGCTGACCTTCTACCTAGGGACAATGTGGCCATTTAGTTTTGGCTGCTATCTGAAATGAGTTTGAGTGTCTCAGCTCATTTCATATGAAACACAAATAAAGCCTACATAATAAAACATGCAATTTGGGATTATTGCCAGTCTCTGTTCAGAAGGTTTCCAGACCTCCATTTCTGAAAACTGAATTCCTGTTCCACATAGATAGAGACTCCTGGACTTCCAGATGGGCTGCAATGGAGTTTCAGGAAGGAAGAAAAGGGAATTGTAAACCACGAGGCATCATGCCAGAGGAAACGCCTCTGGTGACCCAGACCGAATGCCCCGTGGTTCCTGAGACCCCACATTCACACTGCAGAGACATCTGGGTCTGCATGACTTGAAGGTTCAGGCAGGGCCTGTCTGTCTCTGCTTTTCCTTTACATGTTCTGCTTTTCAGCTTCTTCAAAGCCACATAATAAAGAACGATAAGGACTTCACTTCCTGCTGTCTTTACCCGTACCTGTTCTCATGCACAGGGTGACCTGGGAGGCCCCTATCCACAAGCCTGCAGCAGAGAGTACCCTGATAGCTGTTTGTGGTCTCTGGACTTGCTCTGGTTGGAGAAATAGGCTCCAGGGGTTGGCTGCAGAGATGAGAGAGAGAGAGAGAGAGAGAGAGAGAGAGAGAGAGAGAGAGAGAGAGAGAGAGGGAGGCTCTGTGGCTTGGGCATCACTGTGAACCAGTTTTTATAAGTATGGGATATTATCCAAAAAATGCTTCTTATTTCAGACTTTGATCTCTTTCAGCAAAATAGGATATTTTCATTTGTTTACTTTTTGCATGTCTTTTTCTTAAGTAACAATAAATCATGTTCATTAGAGAGAACATTTTTTCTTTCCACATGCAAAAATCATTTCATTTAAAGAAATAAACCATATATAAGAAAGAACCTATTAGTAATATAATAATATTCAAAAGAAGATGGAAAGCCGAGAGAGAAATTCTAGTAAACAGACATATCCAAAGGCTGGAAAGATCACTGGGATTCTGTCACCTAGATAGAAACTTTATTAATACCTTTCTTATACCCTTTAATCAAAGGTCTGTGGGTATATCTATATAAAAGTGTTTCAAAAATAGATGTCATGTTATAATACTGCTTATTATGTTCACAAAATGATGCACCACATTCCCTATGTCACCAAGCATTTGTATATAGTTTTACATTTGGGTTCTGCCTTGTACTCCACATAAACAATCCCTTATTTTTGAAGAGTATCCCTACATCCCCATTTTCTTGATGATGTAAAGAAAACTGCAGTAAACTCTTAGAAGAGATTTTTACCGTATAGTCTGACACCTAATTTGGAAAAGTGACCATGCAGATATTCCTTCTAGTGTGAAAACTACATGCCTTTTGCAGGAATATGGGAACTAGAAATTGGTATGTATAAAGAAAATAAAATGTTCTTTTTTCCTTCCATGTTTAAACATCCATCCATGTCGATTTATCTGAATTGAACATCTATATCTAAATATCTCATACATAACAGTTTAATGTAATGGAAAATAGTTACTTTAATCCTTAAGAGTCTGTGGTTTAATGGAAAAAAATACATAGACTACAAGATGCATGAAAATATGTTTAAAAGCCTTTGTTGGGCTTGAAATGATGAGAGTTACATAATTAATCATAAGGGGATGTTTTTAGTCACAGAAATGATCATTAGTACTCCACTAGAGTTAAGTAATCTTTATAGCAATATAAAAATGCCATTTTACCCTTAGATCTTACCGAGATTTTGTCTCTCTTTTATGCTCTTTGGCATTGCAACACTCAGTAATTGAATGCTACTTAATAATGAGGATGGGTAATGAAACCATCTAAGCTAATGTGTCCATGGAAATTTCTGAAGCACAGGCCCCAAATATCACCACCATAAATTGTGTTAGCCCAAAGCTAGGAAAGGGAGGAATTAAGTTGTGACAATTGCGGTGCTTAAAGAATTACCCCTACGTTTCAAACTGTTAGCTTTTGTTCTCCGTCGTTTTCCTTTTCTTCTTTATAAAAACGTTTTAAGGTACAGCTTCTGTTTTTCACCCTCTGCTTGCGTTTTTATCATTTGCTCTGATGGGGGCTTGTCATAAATTTTAACCATCCTTCATAAACTCTAAGAATGCTAATGGTGAGGTTTTTGATAAACAGATGGCTCATATTTGATCCGTTTTGACAGTAATAAAGATATTCAGCGATTCCCATTTGTTCAAATGACAATATAGGTCAATGGTTAACAGACGCCTCTGGAAACAGGGGAGTTTGGTTTGTAGGGGGTGCCGCAAAGTCACTGAGTGATCTGGGGCCACGTGTGTGCATGTGATCTGTCCTCTTCCGTGGGCAGTTTCTCCTGAAAACTGAGGGTGAAATGTTGAGAGGCTGGAAGGAGGAAATGCCAAGTGTTCACCACTGTGTGTGACACAGACAGGGGCTTAATACATCTAAACTGCTGGCCCACTCCGCTGAACTAAACAGTACAGCAAACATTTTCATTCTGTCTTTAAGTCCAAAATCTTCTCTGGGATGGCAGTTACAGGTTTTAAAAAAAATTATTTAGAAAAGTTCAATTGTGTTATCATTTAACTAAAACCCCTTCAAGAACTTAGTCCAGAAACATTTATATTTCTAGAAACAAAAGCATAGGACTGTGGTCTAGATGTGTTAACTTTTCTTTTATCTGCTCACTGAAGCGATCCTTCAATTGAGATACATGGCTTCTTATCACAGCTGTCTGCTCATTACCAGTTTTAGCAAATGTAACTTATTGAAAATAGGAAACGCTGCCTAAAGTATCATTTAATGAAGCACCTTTAAATTTAAAAAAGCAAGAATATCTCTTGTGCCTTCAAAATGTAACTTAATTGGTTCCAAACATGAGTAGTTGGATTTTGATCTCAGTCTATAAAAAAAAAATAACACTTTGATTTTGACTATAAGGCTAGTCTTAAACTTTAACTGAAAAGAATTGATTTGTAAAATTTCAAAGGCAACTCTTTAATCTTTCACTAAACTATTAATAAGTTAATAACCTTATTCTATTGAATTTCTTCTTTTATTATAGAAGCCTAGATCATTGAGAAGGTCTCTGCACATTAAAAAATATGCTTTTATGTTTTGAAGTGTCGATTTTTCTGTGTAATAAAAATGAAATTGCAGCATCTTTTCTTTGTTGAAGTTTTCCAGCAAGATTTACCTTTAAGTCAAAGTGGGGTGTAGGATGGCAGGGGAAGGGGACCATAAAAATTCCTCACTCATACTCATTAGGAATTTTAACAGTTTTGGTGGTGAATGAAGCAGGCCCTGATTTTCTTTAATCTTTTCTTATAATACACACAGTTGAAGAGATATCAGATTTATCTTTCTTTATTCATTTGAAAGGAGCATTCTTTTATGATTATCATATAGAAAAGAATATAAATCCTGCCATCCCTATAGTAAATAGAGTTCTGTTTTTAATTTTGAGAAACAGTGGATGCAGATATTTTCTGTCTACCATTTACTTATGAAATTTTCCTCACTTACCAGATACAGACCCCATCTTTCTAAAGCTCTGGAATGCCTCTCCTTAAAAAAATGAATCAGCCAGGTCTGGTGGTTTACTGGCCCTGTAATCTGAGCTACTGAGAAGTTGAGGTGTCTGCCTGGGCTATAGAGTGAGTTTCAAGGCCAGCCTGAGCAGCTAAATGGACTCTATATAAAAAAGAAACACTCCCCCTGCCCAAAGAAAAACAAAACAAAACAAAAGAAAGGTAAAGAGAGGCTTGTGGGTAAGGCTTCCGGGTACAGTGCTGTCCTGGCATGTACAAGGTCCTGGGTTCCATGTCAGGTAACGACAGAAACACAACAACAATCAAAACAAATGAAAAAATGAAACAAGGAATGTGATGGGAATCATATGTGCTTATTAATTTTGAACTGTTAGGAAACAAGTGTATTTAAATACTTTGATGATGACAAACACTGTCCATCAACTGTCCTTCATTAGAGATCAATAAGACAGCGGATATAAAAGTAAAAGCAAATAAAATAGATGGCGCTTTATTACGTCTTATCCGGTGGAAGCTGGTGACTGAGGCTGTGGGAGTGAATGGGAGTGGCCATGTTGATGATTCCCGAGAACCAGCTCTTCCATCAGCTTTTAGAAGCAGACAGATCCAGGGAGTGGACATCAGGTGACTCCAGCTTCACAGCCCTGCTAAGGAGGTGGCTAAACAACACTTATAATTTGATTCTAAATCTTTTTATAAATTTCCATTGGGTTTCCAACCTTCTAGGAACTCACGATATATTCAGGGACTTGTTGAAGGAGGTAGTTGGGAGGAGGAGATAAAGATACTTCCTTGTTCCTGTGATCTGTCTGGCTCCAGTGGAATGATAGCAGGTTTGTCGTTTTCACGAGTGTATCCTTAGCAAGTGAATTTGGCACATAGCAGGGAACTTCATAATCTTCCTGGATTGTTGATATTGACTGAAAAGAAGAAAAGAAAAAAGCAAGACTGTGTTCATTAAGGGAAAGGATGTCAAAACAAAGGGCAAGCCAATTTATAACCATACCAAGCAAGGACATATCACTGTTTCCAGCCCGGAAAGCTCCGAGGTGGGCGTGAATGAGGGCACCAAGTAGGAACCGGTCCCGGAGTGTCACTCGCTTTCTCCTTCTCTCTTCATTCCATAGCCGGGGGCATCTAGCTACTTCTTTGCTTCTCCCTTTCTCAGGCGCTTCTTTCCTCCAGTTGCCCTCTGCCTGTGTCAACACGAAGCCTGGGCTTTGTGAGTAATGAGCACAGGGTGAGTGCTTGAGAATACGGGTGTGGGCATCAACCATGTCTGGGCATCCGTCCAGGACCAGCGACTTTTGTATATCTGATCCCCTGCAAGCTACTTAGAGCGGCTCAGCCTCATTTTCCTCATCTGTATATTTGGCCTGATAATAATTATGCCCATCTTGTTGGGTTGCTGAGAAATTAATGAGAAGATGCCTGATAGGGGTCCTAAATGAGAACGACACCGTGGGGGTGGCTCATTGCCCACAGACGGTTCATGCCTGTTAGGCACTTAGCCTAGGACTGCTCATGAGAGACCCTTGGCAGGATGCTAGTTTGTATTTCTTCATGTCTTTCCTTTGTTTCCACTATTGAGTACCAGAATATAAGAAAGCAGCAAATGAGAAGGAACGGTGCTTGCTTTCCAAAAGGCTGTGGGGTAGTGGGCAGGAATGTATCTAGCAGCACCATAGACCCGAGATCCCCAGTATCTCAGAGGTTGGACGTGTGTCACCATTAACAACGAAATTCTCGCCATGCAATGTACCCTTTCTAATCTGGGCAGTAAAACACTGGCTATGTCAGTATGGTCATTTCAGTTTTGATGCCGCAGAAAATGATCCTCAACACATTTTGTTACTCTTTTCAAGTTACTTTTAAAAGGTCCAAATGGTATTTGCCATCGTGGAACAGGCTGGGGTTTTCCTGACTACTGGTTACTAGGCTGTTTGCAACCTTGAGGTGGTGAAAGTTTATCTCTATGCAGGAAACTGTGATGCCCCATGTTGGATCTGGTGAGTCAAGCGGTGCCTTCAACCGGGGCGTGATCATCAGTCAGCCCTTCTTGAGGAAGCAGGGGAAATAACCCGACAGACTTTTATTAAAATAGCTAAGTATAAACATAGGTCAAAGACACAAATACCTCTTGTGTAGAATATAGAATCAGAACAATAAAGAAAATAATCACCTGACTAAAATGAAGTGACTTTATCATTAGCTTTTCAGGACTACGAACGTGGATTCTTTCCCTTGCTTCCCTCTGTAACTTTACACTAAGAAAGGTAATTCCCTTTTTCAGTCTTCTCGGATACCCCTCCTTCTGCTTGGGTACTGATTCCTTTATTTTTGGAACTCAAATATTCAAATCTGTCTGGAAGCCTAACTCTCTCTCCTGTCCCTTTGTCTTCCTGCTTCTTCATGTCCTGTTTCCTAAGACAGGTAAATTTTCCTTCAGGAAGAGCTCCTCACCCAGCAAGATTTTAATTTTTTCAGATTTTATTTTATTTGTGGTAGCCTAATGTTTTATTGAGATATAACTCTCATACCAGACAACTCACCCAGGACAGCTGTATGCTTCAGTGGTTTCCAGTATAGTTACTGAAGGGCGTAAACATCATCACATTTACTTTTAGGATGCTCCCTTTATCCCCCATAGGCCTCCTGTGTCCATTAGCAGTCATTTCCTTCCTCCACTCCTAACATCCTGCACCCTAGCACTAAGCAACCACTAACCAATCTACTTTCTCTCTCTTTACAGTTGCCTATTCTAGACATTCTCCATAAGTAGCACTGGTTCTTAAAGGAAAACACACAATTGGAAACAAAAATAGAGTTCATTAAATATCAGGTTCAAAAACGTGTTTCCAAATATTTTTCCTTCACAGGGGAGCACAGTCTATGGGAGCACAATTGTCTACAGAGGCAAAGATGTGTTGCTTTAACTACGGTATAACACAGATCCTAGCCCATCGCTGATGAAGCATGACAAAGGACACTACCTAGTGTTTCAGTGTCTATCAGCTACCACATGTCAGGAGGCAAAGTGATTTGCTCCCATCATATATTTTAGGGACACAGTTCTGTTCAATTTGGGTGACATTCTGGAAGAAAAAAAGCCGACTCTAGGATTATGTGTGAGCCACTTGCCTTCTCTTGTCAGAATGGAATGCTGACATAAATCTTTTCTTTAATAAAGTGAACTATTAAAATTATTTCTTTCCTGAATGATGGCTGAAACAGATGTATTTTAATCTACAGGGCATAGCAAATGAAATTTACATGTCACGAAGGTCTTTCTGGTTAATAAATGTTTTAAATAGAAAGTGCTAAGCTAAATAAATATGAAACTATGCTGCTTTGCATAGGATTAAAAAACTGGAATTGGAGGTCTTTCTTTCCACTAAAGAACTGATTCATAGGGTGAAAGGATTTTACAGTATCAAGTTATTAGTTTTATAGAATGTCATGAAAATGCTACTTTGCTGTTTTTCTATACAGCCAAGCCAAGCAAAACAAACCTGGGCATGTACTTCAGGATATTGGCTACACAGGGAATGTAGTTGGTCCCTGAGATGCAGACACCAGCCTGACACATTCACTCTGTTGTGGTATTTCCTCCATTTCTGTGTGCTAGTGAGCTAAAATAAATGCGTTCCATTCAATGCTCGACTCTAAACATTCACAAAAATATTTAAACAATTATAAGATAATATAACATTAACTTAAATACTACTTATGATGGTCAGAAAATGTCTGTCACAAATGAAATTCGACCTGCTTGATAGACAATTTTTTTCTCTTTGTGTTAAAAAATTCCTGGATGCTTTGAAGTGTTTTCAAATTAAATAAAGATAAAAATGGCTGAGTTTTCCTAAATTGCTTGTGTGGAAAGCCTTGAAATAACTTTCATGGGCAGATAGTCTAAACATGCTTTGCCACGAATCCATCTCCCTGACCTGTTCAGCCCTCCACCTTTGATGCAGTGAATTCTGGTGGAGATCAACTTGGAAAAATCAAATGGGAGCTCAGATGTCCTAAATTGTATCCTGACCCCCACAATACCTTGAAAGTTACTCTTTTCATTGTATTCAATAGACTGAAAATATAAGAATTCTATTCCAGATTCATTTCTCCACTGTTAAAAACTGTGGTAAAAATCATTTTTAAAAAAGAGTTTCTAGGAAGGTGTCAGGTGTTAACTGTAGCCCGATTAAAATTGGTTGGGAGTCCTCTTCCCTCTTTTAAATTGCAACAAGACAGACTCTGATATGATGCACAGATTTTTTTTTAGCAACAAACTGAGTTTTAGAATTATAATTTAGAGTGTATTGGATGTATCACCAAAAGACAGGGTGGTTGTGCAATTGTCAGGCCGTTTTGTATTGTTGCTAGTCTGAGTAAATCTAAATCTTCAAGCTTTGGTTGAGTGGGTTAATTCCAGGACCTGAATTACAAGTGCAATTTGAATTACATTGCAAATGCTGAACTTACTTCACTTTAGCAAAGGGCTTTCTTTTCCCCTTCTCAGACTTAGAAATTCTTGCTGTTTGCACGTTTTTTTGAATGTTGGAATATTTCAGTTAGCTGTAAAAAACAAAACAAAACAAAACAATTCTACCTAGAATAGAGTAGCGCAAAAAGGGTCCCCTCCCTTTGCCTCTTTGTTTAATTCCTTTGTTTATTTTTGCTAGCCTCTATTTTGTGATACATCTTTTAATGTTTATAACATTTATTTAAGCCTTTAAAATTCTATCAACCCTGGAACCTTTCCAGTTAGTCTGGCATAAATTCTTTGATAAACATTTTGTAAAAATACTGCCACAAACATTCAAAACAACCCAGGCTTTAAGTTGAAGGGGAAACAAATGAACAGGTAAGCAATTAACATATGGTAGAAACTGAGATCCCTGATTTGGAGATTTTTTTCAAGCAGAAACAAACTCTGATGAATGTAGTCTTTTTGAGACGAGACCCTGGAATATAAATTCATAGGGTATAAATTCATAGGGTATACCGTTTTCTTTTTTGACACTGATTTTTATGGACAAAGAGCAAGGAGATGAAGTGGTTTGTTCAGAGTGTGAGCCCCCCCCCAACAACCCTCCCTTCCCCCAAGCTTTGTTTTAATCACAGCCTCTCAGTACTATAGACACACTTGTCTTGCTTAGTGGAAAGAGCAGGTAGCGTGGGGGCCAGGGACTCAGCTGCATTGCTGGAGATAATGTTAGGCATCTCAACAGTCAGGAGAAGTGGCGGATAAACTGCCTGGTAATTATTCAAGAACATATCAATTTATTTGCAGCATATAGTTGAAGATCAGGCTGCTCAAGTATGGCACTATAGTTTTCAGGCTATGGAGGTATTATCTTTCAGTCTTTACAAAAGAAATCTGATTGAATAATTGTCCTCAGAAGACAAGAAAATACAGGTTAGTATTGGGAGTTCAAAAGCTTGACATATTTTTAAAGAGAACTTGCTAAATGGATTAGGAACACTATCGAAAACTGTGGTAATCAAGGACTTGCAGCAAATAACTGGAAACTAGTGTTCAATCTAGAACATTGTGTGTGGTGAGGGAGGCTTGCTCTTGGAGCTGTGTTCATCATTCCTGCTCATCCTCTCCAATTCTACAGCCTTCCTCTGTTAGAATATCTCTCTGTCATGGGACTTGGGTCATGAGACCTTTCACAAAACCCAAGTTCCCATGTGTTCTCAGAGATCCTGATTCTAAACAGCACTGCTGCAGAGGTTTCTGGGGTACACTTATTGCCCTTCTCTCATTTGCCTAGTTTTGACAATATCATAATTTAATTAAGACAGATCTAGTTTAACCTTACATAATTAATGAAACACTGTTTCAATAAAGCTGGGAGGGTGGCTCAGTGGGTAGAGTGCTTGCTTGAGTTCAAATTCTCAGCACCCACATTAAAAGCCAGAAATGATTATACCTGCCTATAACTCTGGTCAACCTAGCCCAACCACTGAGAGACTGGGTATTACAGGAAAAAGACACGCAGCCTCCTCTCATCTCTGTATGCATGTGCATGGGTATGTGAACACCTGTCCACCCACGTCCATGTGCCACACGTGCATACACACAGAGTTCCAAACTCATAAAAGAAATGCCTCTGGTTCCAGATAAAGTAAAGAAAACCATTCAATTTCATTCTTAAATAATTTTAATTTATTTTCTTCCCTAAATCTATATTTTAATAATTTTTTTCTATTATGAGTAGAATTTTTGTTCTTGGACAATTTATATAATATACAAAAATAATATCAATCCAGCTTCACTCAGATTGATTATTCCTTTCCACAAATATGCAACATAGACTATCTCAATGTACCATTCACTTAATCTCAGCAAAGTTGGGGATGTTTTCAGAAGTTTGAAACTGATTCTGAATATAAACGTTTTGGTCTTTAACCAAAGTATAGTGTAGATTTACAATCTTCCATTGATGGAAAATATACCATCATTTGTTCCTCTTCTGTTTTCTTTCTATTTTAAGAAAGTGTCATTATGGGGCTAGGGGTAATATAATATTCAGGTGGTAACTTTGAAAACAAAGTCAGGGGTTGTAAAATTTAATGTTCTCCTAACAGCAGTAACTTAGCCACGTTGTGCATACAGTACATTAAGGATCACATTCTGCTGTCTTCCCTGTAATTGGAAATATTCTATATGTATAATTGGAGTGAGCTAATGTTTCTAGCAAACCTTAACTTTTGCATTTCTTGACTTTTTTATGTTTGAATTTGTAGCCTCGGCATTTGCATTAACATAGTTATTTGCATTTCATTTCAGCTCAAGTTAGTCTAGTCAAGGACTGAAGTCCCGAGTGAGTGTTTACCTAAAGGCCTGACTAAATGAAAATTTCAGCCTTTTCTTTTGTGGTTTACCTATTTATGGTCAGCAGATATACAAGTTTCACATTCTAATTTTTTTTGTTGTTCTAACTCAAATCTAACAGTTGTTGCCCATGGTAAATGTCCGAGAACTGGAAGCAATTGAAGAGGTGCTAAAAATGAACGTTGGATGACTGGGGGGGGGGGGCTGAATTCGATCAAAATATATACTATGAACTTTGCAAAACTTCAGTTGAAAAGTTTACCAGCACTATAGGAATAAGAAAAACTGGCAATAGGATCAGAGAATTGTTTGTATTAATACCTGCCAAGGAACTTGTTCTGCAAAGTGAAGAATGTCTCAGCCTTCTTTGCTATTCTCATGTCAGTCTTAGTGTTCTGCATTCTTGTGGTTCTATTTTTCCAATGGCCTTGAATTGAAAAGAGGAATGATTCCCTCAATCTACATGTAAAGAAACAAGAATTTTCTTAGGATTCACTTTTTATGTATTTATTTATGTGTATGTATATTATTTATTTACTTATTTGTGTGTGTGTGTGTGTGTGTGTGTGTGTGTACCTGTCACACACTTGCAGGTACTCTCTGAGGCCAGGAGATGGAACCCTGGAGCTGGACTTAACAGGCGATTGTAGATCACCTGACATAGATACTAGGCCCTGAACTAAGGTCTCCTGCAAGAGCTCTTAACTACTGAGTCATCTCTCTAGTTCCAAGAAAACAAGTTCTTAAGAGAGCATTGATATTTCAAAAAGGGAAAATAAAAGAGGGAAAGACATGTCACTGAGAAACCTAATCACTGCAACTTAGAGAGCACAAATAGCAATGTACTTTCATGGGGATCTATTTATCTTTAGAACTTGATTTTTGATATTTCAGCTTTTAAATAACATTTAAAAGAAAGAAAAATCAATACTTAATTGAAAAACTGAATTAGAAACTTTTGCATGAAGATGTGGACATAAATCCAAAATGACAGCAATAAGAAGGAGAAAGTTACAATTTTATTTATGAAGGAAAAGTAGACATAGAAATCATTTCTTCTGGGGGCTGGAGTGATGGCTCAGTGGTCAAGAGCACTGGCTACTCTTATAGAGGACTTAAGTTCAGTTCCTAGCACCCACATGGATGCTAACAACTGTCTATAACTCCAGTTCCAGGGGATCTGATGTCATCTTCTGGCTTTATTGACATTGCATGACATGGGTGCACTTGCATATATGCAGACAAAATACTCATACACATAAAGTAAAAATAAGATAACTAGAAAAATTTCAAAGAGAAATTGTTTTTTCAGACTACCAGCTCTGAAGGGCAGGGACAACTTTATATTTGTACACTAGGCTCTAATCCACACCAGAGACACCAGTTGTCTTTCTAATAATAACATGAATATGAAAAAAAACACATTGTTACCATATACACTTAGATTCCTGTAACAAAAATTGTGTTTTCAGTAGTACAACTGTTATCTAGAGAATGAAACCAAATACTTTATTCTGTCTTCAATTATATCACTTTTTGTGCAAAAGGATTTTAGATCATTGTTCAAAAGGATTTTAGATCATTGTTAAAATTTTATGTTAAAAATGTCTAAAGGTGCATACATGTCTTAAGGATTATTTTTCTCAACAGAGAGTTGACTTGTTAAAAAAAATACCTTAGAAGGTGCAGCATCTTTAACTAAAGATTGCACTTCATAATAAATAGGTAAAAATGTCTCAACATTGGTGGGGAAAGTCAAGGAAAAAACGAAATGAAGTATACAGAGACTCCAAGATAATAAAAAATTCCTGTTTTCATGGGATTTTCAATCTAGTCTCTAAGACAGTAAGAAAAGAAAAAAAGAAAATATAATTACAATTGCTCCCCATAGTTAAATACTGTAAAACATTCAGGAGGCTGATGTAGGAGAATTTCAAATGCATTGCTTAGCCTGGGCCACATAATGAAAGCCTGTCTGAAAGAAACAAAAAAGAAAAGAAAAAACAAATCCCAAACCAACAAATAAATGGAACAAGGCAAGCTGTGAGGAAGGAGCTTTAAGCGGGCAGGGAGAGGGGACTTTTAATTCATTGAGTAGGACAAGCAGCTGGAGAGCCATGCTGAAAGAGGAAATAACCATGTGGCAAGTAGAAGTGTGCTGGAGGACAATGGTGATCAGAGTCCTGGAACTTTAATGAGTAGGAAGAAATGGCTGGTAAAGGCTTGATCATGCAGGGCTCCACTAGAGATGGGGGAGGGGTTCGCTTCAAGAGCAGTGAGATCCCTGGAACAAGAGCCCTGGCTGAGACCAATTCATTTCCCCTTTTCTTTTACTCACCCAGTCATGCACTGATTTGTTATTTACTTAAAAAACATTCATTTATTATTTTTCATATGTATTGAATGTATTGTCTGCCTGTGTGTAAGTGCACCTGTATCATGCAATGCCTGCAGAGGTCAGAAGAGGGCGTTGGATTCCCTAGGATTGGAGTTATGGACAGTTGTTAGTTACCATGTGGATGCTGGGAATCGAACCTGAGTCCTCTGCAAGATCAGCCAGTGTTCTTAACCACTGAACCACCTCTCCAGTTCAAGTTATTATTATTATTTTTTAATAGAGAAAACTTCAGAGAAATTTTAGGTCTTCCATAAAGATGGTTCCCACTTGCTTCCCCAATATTCATTTCCTCACTGAATGGAGCATTTTTCACAAGGAATGAACCCACACCAGCATGTCATTGTCACCCAGTCTGTTTTACACTCTGATCATGATGTGTGTCCATCATTATGTGCCATACAGAGTAGTTTCAAGGAGTTGGAAATCCCATGTGCTCCTGTTCATTCTTCTCTCCCTTGACACCCACTGACCTTCTCAGTATCTATACTTTCGGATAATCTCCCAGAATATCGTATGGTTGGAATCACAATATTTAGCATTTGTGGATTCATTCACTTTGTGAGGTGCATTTAAAGTTCCTTTGTATCTTCTTGTGGCTTCATAGCTCATTTCTTTTTAGTGCCATATAGTATTCCATAGTCTGCATAAATCAGAGCTTACTAACATTTTTTTCTCTTCAACCAAATATTGCCAGTTAGTGTCACTGAAGAAACAATGCATAGCAAAATAAATGTATCTTACAGACCTTACTATCTATTAGGGAGGATAGACGTCAAATAAACAATGTAAGGAAAGAATGTAAAATGAAAAGCAAATGTGTGCTCTCTAGGATTGGATTTCTTTTCTTTTTCTAGGGTATTGAATCTAGGCCCTTGTATATCTTAAACAAGTGATTTGGCACCAAACTGCACTCTCAATCCCAAATAATATTTTTTGATGAGAATGTGTTAAAATGGAAACCTGAAGCTCAAAAAAAGGATTTCCTGAAAAAAAAAATGAGGCTAATGTGGAGTGTGGGTTGAAAGGTAAAGTAAAAAGAGGGGCGGCAAGGGAGAGGAGAGTATTCCAGACAGGAAGCTTCATCTACCGAGGGGCAGAAAAAAGGTCTATAACGGAACCATGTATCCTCACGGGAGACAGGAGTGAGGGAGGCTGATGGCCAGGGGCCTGTCTGAGCAGTGTATGGGAATGCACACTTTCATCTCAGCGGAGGACTGTGAAGGCTAGAATGAGTAGAAGCTTCTTAAGAGCTCAAATAACAGTCACTAGCAGCTGGAACAATTATGGTAGTAGTGGAGACAGAGAAACATGCAAAAGTTGGAGAGTGATGGTAGAAGGGAAGCTGACTCACCTGTAAGCCAGTAGATAAGGAAACAGAAGACCTCTTGAGTTCATTTTCCAAAACAGTAAGATGGATGGAGACCAGGAGCACAAGAAGAACTAGATGAGGATTGAGTGTAAAATATTTTATATTTTTCTGTATTTAAAACAAGTGTAACATTGGGCTGCTACGAGGCTTATGCAGACTCTCCCCTTTAAAGAAGAAATCCTTATTCATTTGCGAAGAAGGAAACTTATCTGCTGGGGATAGTGCTTAATAGAAGACCTGTAAATATAGAACTAAATAAGAGAATCTCTTTCATGCTTGGGAACGCAGTAGCTGAGCAGAACTTAGGCTCGTGTAATTTTCGTTTGAGTGTCAGATTTGGTTTTAGATCTGCATGATTGGTAGAGATGGTTTGCAGTTTCCTATAACTTAGAGTAATATGAAAATCACTGTTATGGAAAGCATAGTATGACTTAGAACTAGGTCAAGTGATTTATTATTTGCATGAATTATTTCTTATAATGCTAAAAAGATCTCCTCTTATTAAATAAATACCATCACTGACTCCAATGCTTTATTATCAAGTTCTAAACACCTGGCTCTTCAGAAAGGAGGGGGGGGACCTCTGTTGGTTGCTTCTGCCTGTTTAGTATCCTTTAATTCTTTTCAATCATGGCAGATTCCAAACAACAGGGCAATGCCTTTGAATGTGAAGTTGGGAATTCTCACATGATCCTCTACCAAGACTCTGTGAGCAAATACACCTAAATTTCTGTTTTATTAATGAACAATGTGGCCTTGAAAGAGTTAAGCAATTCAGCAAGTTTGCAGAAAGCAAATGACAGAGTGAGAATTTTGTCATTCTGTCAGAGCCCTGAAACCTGTGTGTTTAATTACTAGGCTCTGTATACCAATATTTGTGTTATAATATTAAAAGGCTGAAATGAATCCATTAAAGTCTAACTTCTTTTTTAAAAAAGGATTTATGTATTTGTTTTAAAAAATTTATTTAGCTATCTATTTTATGTGTATGTGTGTATGCCTGATTGCATGTATATGCCTCACCTGCATGTAGGTGCCTGCAGAGGCTAAAAAAGGGTGTTGGATCCCTGGAACTGGAGTTATAGGTGATTTTAAGCTTCCTTGTGTGGGTACTGGGAACTGACCTCAGGTTCTCTATTAGCAGTAAGTGATCTTGACAGGTGAAGCATCTCTTCAGCTCCAAGTCTTACTTTTAACAAGAGATTCCAAGAACTCTGCCAGCCCCAGAAGACCCTTTGTTTGTTTATTTGCTCAGGAATGGGGGTTTACAGAGGGAGAGAAAGGAGAGATAAATAATACTTAGGTGCTGTGAGAAACCATTTAAAAGCCTAGTGAAAAGTACCCCCCCCCCCTTTTTTTTCTTTGCATCAGATGGAGACTGTTACAAGGTCCCATAACTGGTCAAATGCAGAGTGTCTGTGAGTTGCTCAGCCCTAACTGACACATCTACAATGTGGCCTCTACACTGAAGGCTCAGGGAACATAGAGAAATATTATGAACAGAAAGAAAATTAGTGCATTTCTCAACTTGTGCAACAGATGGTGATTAACCCAGAAAGCTGAAGTGTAGAGAATAAGAGTGCTTATCCCTGAATAGGACACCTACATCCGACCTCTGCTTCCCAGTGCTCAAGGACCGATGTGGAAAGGTGGTAAGAGCCAGAAGTGGTTAATCACCGCAAAGAAACAGAGTTTTCTAGACTTCTGGATAGTTACTTATATGAGCTTACAGCAATGGTAACAGCATGCACAAGGCCCATGCAAGCTCAAACCAGTCAAAATCCCAGCGTAGAAGTGGGGAAGTGGATAAGAAGCCCCAACCTTAGCTGAGGAACTATTGGCAACTGATAACTACTGAGAGGGGTAGATTCAGTTTTCATTATAATTATAATGCTACATAGGTTAACTTGGTTCCAATGGATGAATGCACACTGAAGGACATCTGGGGACACAAACTTGACTCAGTAAGTCTTAATATATATGACTTTGCATATGAAACCTGGAGGGGTGGGCATCTAAAAGAGGGATGCAGATAGGGGAGTGGTCTAAATATGATAAAAATATACTGTATGAAAGTTTCAAAAATTCAATAAAAAGAAAAAATGTAAAAAGAAGAAAAAAAGAATTATAATAGAAACAAAGTCCATTTATGAACAAGCCAGTACTGTAATTCAATTCTCTATTTCCCAGCACTAAGATATAGCTACTTGGGTTTGTGAATTTATTTTTGTAAACATTTTCCGCAAAATGTTTAAATAATTTATCTTTTTAATAGAAAGAAGCAAAGGTAGAGACTCTTTTCTCCTTCAGATATTCAAGGTGACAGTCTCACCACCTGGTAAAGCGTTTTCAGAACATCACCTCACTTGGAAGTGGTTAATTAACTGTTCACAGGATTCTCAAAGTGCAGTCACAACAATAACCACTGTAGCTGTGTCATTTGCTTTGAACATGTTGGTCCATATTACACACATTTGTTAACCTGTGGAAACATGAACCAGGCTCCTGCTCATATTTACCTTCAGTTCCATTGCAGAATAATTATAAAGCAGCAACAGTAGCTTCCTGAGAGAGAATGAACTGCAGTTGGTGACTTCACAGCTCACACATGAACAACTTTCTCTCTGCAATTCTAGGTCACTTCTGCTCTAAATTAAAGATACAATTGCTTTAATCCTCAACTTAGTAGTTAGGAGGAGAAGAGGAAAACGAATTATGAATTTCATATATATATGACAAGCAAAATTTCAGATCTCCTAATGAGATATCAAGACACAGTTTTCCAAGTATCCACCCTCTATGAATCATAAAAAATAGTCACTGATTTCATAGACATGAAAATTAGTGTTGATACCAACATCTGTAGGAGTTAAAGGAATAGTAAGTTTCAAGAAGACTTCAACTCAAAAAGAATTTATGAAGAAACTGAAGATCAAAGCTTTTGAATGTGTGTGTATGTGCGTATGTGTGTGTATGATATGCAATGTGTGCATGTGTGGGCAGGCGCATGTGCACATGCGGAGGCCGGGGAGTACACTAGGCATCTTCTACTGCTCTTCACCTTATCTTTAAGATAGAGTCTCTCACTGAAGCTGAAGCTTGCCATTTTAGCTAGGCTGGCTGGTCAGAGAGTTCCTGGGAGCTTCCCGTTTCCATCCTTAATGCTGGTGTTGAAGGCAGAGGCATTCATGCCTGACTTTCCTGTGGGTGCTTGGGGTTCAAACTCAGATCCTCTGGTTTACATTTCAAGCTCTATTACTCGCTGAACTTTCTCCCCAGCTGTGAAGATCAAGATTTTTATTACTACTACTAGGATATATGTGAAAGACATAGTTTACATATATATTTTCTTCTGAAATAAGATAAACCAAAAAAAAATTATGCAATATGTGGAGAAACATTTAGTTAATGAGGAAAGACTGTTCTTAAATGCATATTAAAGACTTATTTCTTCATCTTCTTCTCTGAACCACAGACTATTGAGGATGGAAATAATAATTCTGAGCTGTATGCAGAAATTACCCAAAGAAAAGTGACTTTCATTAAGTGGAATGGTTCATTACATTTCTTGTGCTTAAATCTGGACTAGCAGCATGTCTATAGCACAGCGGTAGACCTGTAGTCTTAGAAAGGAAATAAGAATTGAGTTATTGCTCTGCTTCTAGAATGTCCTAAGTACAGATTAGTCTTATGGAAATGTGCTACATAGAAATTAACATTAAATTGAAGAAAATTTTGTGATAAAATGAAGATATTAAATATATGGTTGACTGTTGTGGATGCTCCCAGGGAGAGTCCTTGACCCTTTTTAGAGCTGGCAATTTAAGCCTGGGGACAAATAGTTAGTTGCATTTTTGACAGTCATGCGAAGATTTCATTGGGAACAGCAGATGTGAGCCCTTTTCTCTGTCAGAACTTAGAATTAAATGTACATCAAAAGCATTGCAAGGAGTGGAAGATCAGTGGGATGTACGAAAAAACCCTTAATGAGGAGACAGACTGCTGTATAGCCCCTGTGATGCATGTCAACTTCGTCTTGACACAGCCAATTCTCCGACTCTGCAAGATAGAATGAGGGGAACGGGGATAATTGAAACCCTCAGATAATCCGCAGGGTCCATTTTAACCCTCGATTGTAGCTGACTGCTTCACAGACCCTTCAGGAGACCAGGAAAGAATGGCATCTTCTCTCCATGATGTTGGCTCATCAGCTTTCCCTCAAATAGACTGCAGAACCACGAAATGAATAGGCAAGTCTTCATTGTTCAGGGTTCCAACGGGAAGCAAATGTGGACTCAGAAGATGGATGAAAATTATTTAAATAAAAGACTGGTTTCAAAAGTGTGAGTAGAGGCTGGAGGGAAGCCCGAAGGATGAGGAAACACCATGGGGTTAGCAATGGCCAGATCTTCCCATTCCTGGTGCCGCAGGAGCAACAGGGGAGTGCTAGTTGGTTCTGATTGTCAAGTTGACAGGATTTAAGATCTTCTAGGAAACACACCCAAGTATGTCTGCGGAGTCTCTAAAGAAGATTAATTCAGGGGAGAATAACTACCTTCAAAGTGGGTGGCGCTTTCCAATGGACCTACCAAATAAAAAGACAACTGCTTACTTTTGCGTCTTCCTGAATGTATTTTCTGCTGCCCTGTTACCGTCTTGCACTTACATTACATTAGACTCCAGTATTTTGGAAACATGGTCTCAAAAGAAGTGACTCTTCATGGAGCTCCGGGCAGCCAACCTCATGGACTGAGCAGCTATGTGGTTTTCTCCTCTCCAGTTCACAGTTGGTCCCATTGTTAGCACATCTTGTCTCTATCAAGTAAACCAACCTAATAAATCCCCTTTTATAATATATATGGCATCTATCTATCTATCTATCTATCTCTCATCTATCTATCTGTCTGTCTATCTATCTATCTATCTATCTATGCACATTCTATTGGTTCTATTCCTCCAGGGGACCCTATCTAATAAAAAAATTGCTAATGGGGCCAAGCAAGGCCAGGGGGCTTGATGGAAGCTGGGGTCTTCCCAACAGTACAGCAATCACAGGCGCCACAGTTGCACAGGGTGAACTTCATGCCAGGGAACACCTACCTCTCTCCTGCTACCCCTTATCTCCCACGAGAGTCTCCTACTGCCGAACAGCAAATCTAGGCTGGAAAGGAGGAGGAACATAAAGGGTCACTCATCGTGGGAACCACCTCCATTTGAATGCATGCCCATCTTGGCACTAGAAAAGGAAAGGCGAGCAGCATTCTTAGGAAATGGTCATTTGCAATATTTAATATGTAAATACTAGGAAAATAGTCTTCGTCGTCCAGATGGGGACAAGGTCACGAAAGGAAAATTAACTCTCCTTTGGTTGTTTAAATGTTGAGTAGATGTTGTCCTTTACCAGCAGGGCATTTTTCAGGGGAAAAGGGAGGGTGGCACGGGGTGGGGGGTGGTCCCGATGAAATCCATGTGCATGACTCACTCAGATGCTGAAGGCATTTTGAAGACAAAAGTTTTCATTTCACAGCTGGAGAGTTGGCTCAGCGATTAAGAGCCTGTCTGCTCTTGCAGAAGACCTGGGTTCCCGGCACGGCACAGTGGCGGGCAACTGTCTGTAACTCCAGTTCCAGGGGGTTTGGCACCCTCTTCTGGCCTCTACAGGCATAGCATAACATAGGTGCACTTATATGCAGGCAAAACACATACATACAAAAATAAGTAAGTAAATAAATAAATAGATAAATAAAGTTAAAAAATTAAAGAGTTTCCACCGTCTTCCCTGAGGGTCAAGTGTACTCCTACGCTTCAATGGACAAAGCTACCTGGATTATAGGAAAGGGATCAAAAAAAAAACTTTTCTTAGTCATCTAATAAAATAAATATCTCAGAATATGAAGGCATAATTCTTTCAATATGTTTATTTGCACATACTTTCATAATATGGAAAAGTCTATGCTTATGCGGCCTTCCCCATGGTCAAGTGTTGTTCTAGGGCATTTCTGGGGCTCACACAATGCAGATCTTGAATATCCATCTCCCTTCCTCTACTCTGCTTTTTCATGATAGACTAATTCTTGTCCTATCCCCAATACTTCTGCAAGAACTGGAATATTTTAACATTTTTTGCCCACTAATTGTTAGAAGCTAGAATAAATTCGCCTGCTGCCGTCTCTGAATCTGCAGTGCAAAGATAAACTCCGAGTGCAGAGCTTCTGATGACCCTGGTTGTGGAACCCTGCTGAAAGTGACAAGCCAAGTTTGGTACTGAATTCACATTTTAGGATTTTGTAAAAAAAACCTTGACCCTCAATTGTTTGATCTAGAAATTGGCCCATTCTTTACGCATCTGGTAATGTCCTCTCCTTCCTGCTCAGGGACTGGTCCATGATCTCACCACTTTCTTGCTGCTCCTTTGAGATTCTGGTGTGGTAGTTTCCCACTATATGCCTACAAGAAATGTGCCCATTTCCTCCATCTTCTTGCCCTTGGCACATACTTGTTATCCCAGCTTATGTGACCAGGCTTCTCTCTCTGAACGGAGAAGTTCTAGCACCCAGTGAGGTCATCAGCAATAAGAGACTGAGCAGAAACATAAACTGCCTCTCCATTGCTGAGGGTCCTAAAGTATTCTCTTATATTTGTTTTCACTTGCTGGGTGAGATGGTCTACACTGTCCCCTGACCCCTCAGAGTGTAGTCTGAGTTTTCTAAATCTTTAGTAACCCTTTCAAGGACTATGATACAGCCTGATGACTAAGATACATGAGTGATGCCTTCCTGTTCCCAACATCCTTCTTTTTCTCATCCCGTGTTCTAGCTGCCCCCACGCCTTATTTTAACCTAAGGGCTAATCAACCTAGTATGTGCCAGATCCACTTGGATGGATGAAGTACTTATTTTTTTCAAAATTTTATATTCATTAGGTGATAAAATATAATTTTCTTATACAAGAGACTTACCAGAGGCCTTGAACTTTATTATTTGCTCTGAAAAATGTTATCCAAGTCTAGAAAACTTCAAATTCCTCTTTGGCTGTTTCATTAGCAAAGAGTAATCTCATTTAACTGGCACTTTTACATCTACATTCATGCTTTTAAAACACTGAAGTGAGTGTTCTACAGCTATGTAAAGAAACACATTATCAAAGCATTAGGAAATGATTAAACTGACATTTTCTTAAGAAAACGAAAGGAGGAGGAAAAAGCCATTCTAAAAGGACTGAGTGCTACATACTCCAGATATTATCTCCAGTGCTTACTCAGGGATCTTTAAAGAAGCTTATTACCAAGTACCCTAAGAAGACAAGTGTGGATGTGTGCAGATCAGAGGGATGCAAGTTAATGCACCTGCCAGATTTTACTATCATACAAAGTATGTCAATCAGCACTCAGACCTTGCATTTAAAAATGTGTTCTTTCAGGTTTTCTCTGTACTGTATCATTCATAACTCAATCCTCCAAGGCAGCAACTGTTCTACATTACCAACTGCTGTAAATGGCACAGGCACAGAAATAGAGACATGCAGACTCAGACACAGACACAGACACACACACACACACACACACACACACACAGAGAGAGAGAGAGAGAGAGAGGGAGAATACTGCAGCTCTTCAAGCCATCAACAGTCTTCTCTGGACACAAGAAAACATTTCATTTTGAAATAAGTTATTGTGATAGACAATCTAGATGCCAACTTGACAGGATTTTTAATCACCTAGGTGACAAACCTCTGGGCATGCATATATCTATGACGATGTTTCCAGAGAGGTTTAATTGTGGTGGGAAGACCCACCCTGAGTATAATAGTATAAATAGAACTATTTATACTATTATTTCATAGGCTGGGTCTTGTACTGAACACAAAGGAGAAAGCGAGCTGAGTACCAGCATCCATCTCTCTCTGCTTCCCAACTGTGCACTCAAAGGCTCTTGCCATGATGCCTTCCCCACTTGGTACCTGCTTCTTTCCACTGTGAGTGGAAACTTCCTGAAGTTGCCTCCGCCAGGTATTTTGCCATAGCAATGAAAAGAGTAACTAGTTACAAATATCATCTTGAGTGTTCCAGTTACTAAAAGATGTTTATCAGGGAGCTCCTTCTGTCTGCTGGTCCCCTTTTTTACTCTAACACATGCTATATTGAAAAGGCAGGTATGTGGTGTGATTTTTCATGAGTTCTTGGCAAGGTTCTGTCAGGCTTTCCAATGGGCCTTTCCTTTGGTCACAGTGCTCCAAACTTTCTCTTAATCACAGTGGTCTATTGGTCTATTGTGTGCCTTTCTTCTTTCGTAATCATCTGTGAAAAAAGGTGCCTTGGAGTTTGGCATGCTGACCTGCCTCCCTTATGGGGCTGATACTAAGAAACAAGATTATAGTATCACTGTCCTTTCAAATTAAGTGCTAATTAAGTGAGAAAAGAACTATCAAGACTATTTTTCTGATGCCATCATAGCCCAGTTACATAACACCTGCTTGTTTTGGTTTGTCTGTTTAAAGAGAATATTAAAAAAGGATTTTAAATGTTAAGAGGGCTGCTAACATGTTAAATTTAGTTAGTGCACACAAAGGCACAATGTAGCAAATCTATGAATACCTGATATCCTGTTTTCTTTTATAGGACATCTTTAAAGCAGTTCATGCCAAGCATCAGCATACATTCTGTGATCATTTGATTGCACCTGGATTTACCCAATGAAAACCTTTTTTTTATAGGGTTGGTTTCTCAGTCATGTCTCTTCTCAAATTCCATTTTTTTTCAGATTCATATGTCTTAATTCTTTCTGTTTGTTCTCATTAGTATGGATTCTAGTATCTATCTCTATTTGAATCTGAAAGAAAAAAGAATAATAAATAAAGAAATGGAGAGCAATTAAAAAATGGCTATGATAGTTTAGAATGGACTATTTCATGTTTAAGAGTAGCTTAGTTCCCAGTACAGGCTTTATGATGCTCTTTTAGTAAGCAGTATTCAAGTGAAACTCAGGCTAAGCATCTGAAGACACGGGGGTATTCTCAGCATTTCCAGGACTTTCTGGTATATTGTTGGGCAAGTGTCTGAACTTTGGAAGCTGTTTCCTCACCTGTAGAAGATACTCCACAGGGCTGGTGTGTGAGGATGGCATGAGATCGTCATCAGTAGGAGTACAGCCTGCAGCTGCCACTCATCCTTGGTGTGGTAGAGCTGCAGAGTTGATCCTCAAATATGTCATTTTCCTTTTCTTACTTCCTTCTGTCATACTGCTCTGACCTTCAGCTTCCCAGCTTATGGGATGTAGGCTCTAATTCTTATCCTGTTTCTCTAAGGGATGGTTATGAGGCACAGTTGGGAGATAAAGCCCTTGAAGGTTCCAAGTCATTGTACAGCTGGGAAATAATACTATTCACAAGAACATGATTAGAAACTTGTTAATTTGTTCAAGAACATGACTGAATGTTGGTTGTATTACAAGGACTGTGCTAGGTACTAGGAAATAATGTTGGCTATTATAGACATGTAATTTCCCTTGAAGGGACTTTTGGGAGGAAACCATATACATAGATCATCTTTCCTAGTACTTCTTCCAAGGAAACAAAACTAAAGCTCTATTAATAAATGAACTCATTACTTTTGTTGAACCCAACATTGCTCCCTGTTATCTGACAATGGAAACTCACTCTTGTCTCATGGTTTTCTGTGGGAAAATCTACAATGATGCCATGGAATGGACTTTGGGAAACATCACTGAAGGAAGCAGGGTTTCCTCTCTCATGGGACTTGCTTGTATCTATTCCTGCAGTGTCCTGCGTTTGCATGAATCATATTATGTAGGTGGCTGCCTGCTTCACTCTTGGTCAGGGCCAGCCCTAGAGAGGGTACAACCCTGAAGTAAACAAAACAGGAGTCATTCCTGGGCAATGAACACACACTTTGGCAGAAAATAAATTACTGGAAACACTTTTATTAAAGAAGAGGAGTAGTTTTGAGTGTGTGATAGCTTCTGTTAAAGCTTATGTAGTTAATCATTCCTTGTTTGAGGTTTGGACTCTTTTCCCTTTGATGTAATTAGCCATTAGGGTTTCTGAAGTACATTTTTCATGTCAAGGAGACAATTGGTTTCAAAGGAGATGCAGGGTGGAGCTGAAAGGAAGGCCAAGTTAATGCATAGAGCAGCAAAAGCCTCAGCTGCATGCCAACGGTTCTTGCGCTAACCATTTGAGAAGAGTTCATTAGGATGTGATGCTGTTTTCATCTAATGCAGTCCTGTTCCACACACTGCTCTGCCCATTGTAAGGGTTGCTGGGAGTTTCTGGTACGGTCACCAGTACTTTGCACATAGTATACTTTCAATAAACATGAAATAAAAAAAGGTTTTCAGAGGCTATGCTTTGCATCAGTTGACTTGGTAATTTGTTGTGCTATAGCAAAGCCAGTTTGGAGAGAAATGGAATAAGAGGAGGTTAACCAATCCCACGGCACTTGGCCAACTAATCTAGTTTAGAGGTTTTAAACAGTTACTTTTTCACATTGTATTTTACTTTGAAGTATAAGCAAGTCAACATATTAGGTGAGTTTTCCTAACTGAACCTGGTGAAGAGAATTTATTCTCTTTCCAGACACATGTACTCTACATCCCACAATGTGTTCAGATGTAGTGTGTGTGTGTGTGTGTGTGTGTGTGTGTGTGTGTATGTGTGTGTGTGTGCAATGTGTGCATGTGTGCCCAAGCTGGAGGAGATTCAAAGCTGGCACTGATATGAATCTTGCTTTCAAAGAGTTGGTCCAATGACAGTTAAGGCTATCAGAGGTAGCAAGCAAAATGTGCCATCTAGAAGATGAAGGTTAGTTTACATTCAAATTTAAATCACCACTGGAAGATGTTCTTGACTTAGTTCTGGGTTGTAGAAAACACATTTGAAAAACTTCTAATTATACAGGTTATTATTAAAAATCACCAGATTTCTGCCATTCTAAACTGATTGGTTTGAAGCTTTCTTTTTCATATTCTTGTGATTATTAAAAGAAAAATATTTAAAAGATGTAGTTTCTAATTTCTTCCCCTCTAGGCTACTATCCAGGTTCAGTTATGTTTATGAGTTTGGTGTTTTACTGCCTAGACATTGTTTAACATTTCTGCAAAAATTTCTTGTATCTATGTCTGATTTTTCTCTATCCAAATGTATAGATGTTATATCAAAATTAAAACATTTTGAGTTTTCCACATTAAATATTTTGATACATGTCCATATACATATTTAAGTAAACAGATATACCTAATGATTCATTTCATTTTTTCCTTCCTTCCTTTTTTTTTTTGAAACAGGGTCTCACTATACAGACCAGGCTGGCCATGAACTCGCAGAGATCCTCTTTCCTCTGCCCATTAAATGCATGCCCCACCACACGGCTCTTATTTCTTTCACTGTTGTTTTAATATCCCTCATTGATACCATATCCCAATTTATTCCTTTACCTAGTGATGTATATTTAAACTGTGTACAATTTCTCATAATTACAAACAGTGCTATAGTAAACACATTTGTCCATAAGTGTTCTTAGTTAAGTATGCAAGGATTTTTAAATGTGTCCATAGGTAAGGATTTATTCTAGTCTGCTTTCTGTTACTGTGACAGAACATCATGGATCAGGACATTTATAATAATCAGAAAGTTATCTCACAATTCTGGACACTGGGCAGCTCAAGATCAAGAGACTGATTTTAGTGAGGCCCTTTTGCAATGCCATAATGCCATAACATAGCAGAAGGCATCGAGAGAGAGAAAAAGAGAGAGAGAGAGAAACAGAAGGATCAAAATCTGATAATTCACAGAACGTACTCACAGAATAACCAATCCATTCCTGCAATAACACTGATCTGTTCATTTCCCCATCCTGGTCCTGTGACCTCTCACTGGGCCTTGCTTCCTAATACTGCAGCATTAGCAAGAAGTTTCCATTGTAGTCCATTCCACTGGAAGACATAGGCAACCACAGCCGAGTTCCTTCAAGAGTAATAGCTATGAGGAGTTGCAGGGTGTACACTTTTAGCAGATGTTGCCAACTTGCTTTTCAAACCTGCTCCACCCACTATCTGTTTAGTGTGCCCACTATCTGTTTATTGGAGTAACATTCTCTCCACATTCAGGCCACAGTGTGATGTGATGGGTATTTTCATTTGCTATTCCTTAATAATCAGTGAAACTGAACATCATTCCAAAGATTTAATCAACATTTGAATTTCATCCATGAACTCCTTGAATTATTTTAAAAATTTTCTCCTAGACTCTGCTAATTATTTCACCATAGCGTATTTTGCAAATGTCTTCTTTCAGCAGGTTGCTACTTTTTCTCGGAAATTTGTTTATGCTATTCTTTGGACATATATTGTTGAATTATCGTTTGAATTTCCTAAATTAACAGAATTTAATTTTGTATGTATGAAATAGGAACCTGATTTTTCCTCTAAAAGTTGCTGATAGTTTTCATATTTCATTCAATTTGATATTTTATTTAAAGAGGGAGACAGAATATTTTAGTTAAGAACACATGTTCTGGAGCTAGACTGCCTGGGTTCATATCCCAGATCTGTTTATTTACAAGTTTTGTTACTTTAGGCGAGTTATTTTCTCTCATCATAAAAAAGGAAAATAAGAACATTATTATTTTTAAAGAAGTTTTGTTTAAATCTAAATTACTTAATGAGTGTAAATATTTAGGCCAACCTGATAATATAGTAACCCCATATATGCCTTATTATTTGTACATGAGAATAAATGGTGTTAGCAACATTTTTAGATACCCATATAAAAATTATCTGCTATTTTGGTTCTATGGCAAGAGGACTAGGAGCACACAGTTCAGAAGCCTAAAATAACCTTTAGCTAAATCTTAGTTATATTTATTTTTGAGACCCTTTAGGACAAGGGCTAAAAGTAACTCATTTCTCTTTTGCATTCTTAGTGGCTACACCAGTGCTTGTTTACAAGTAAGCTCTCACCAAGGATCTGGAAGATGTGTAAATCAATGAAGAGGTCACATATACATTTATCCATTAAGCTCCACTATTTCCTGTTAGTGTTTTCTCAAAATGAAAATTGCTTTAATATGAGCACAGACAAACCCAGGGGTATCAATCAGCTGCAAAATTATTATGCAAAGCATCCCTGAGCCAAATATAAATGACTTTCGGTTATCTGATGCTGTGCATTTTCTGCGTCACTACCCTCCCCATCAATGTGAATATTCAACAGATAGGTGTGCTAAGCAAACACATGCCTGTTTCACCACCAGGGAGTTCAAAAAGTAAAAAAAAATATTTTACATTATTCTAGAATAGCCTCCTCATTAATGCTACTCACTGTCTGTGATCTTGAGTTGGTCAAAGTTCAAGGCATTTAGGGTTTTAAAAACTGAATTTATTGTGATGAAACTTACTATCTCAGTTAAGAAGGGCAAGCATTGTACTATAGTTTTTTGATCAGATTGTTACCTATCTATCCATCCATCCATCCACTGTAGAGATATTTAGTAAGATATTGCTGTGTGTCTGTGTCTGTATCAAAACAATTTTGATACCCGTGCTTTGAAAAATGCATAGATTCTAGTACAAGATTCTCTGTCTCCAAACTAGAGCTTTAAAACCTAATGAGATACTTATGGCAAATATTTTAACTTTTGTTGCTATATGTGGACAACAGCAAATTCTCTCTAAATTTTAGTTTTTATTTTGCTACCTTGGATATCAGTGGAACAAGGAGAGTGTTTAGCTTCCCTGTAAATGGTAACTCTAACAGGACTGGCAATATGACAGAGATATTGGTTGAGTATTAAACAATCAGCTGGGAAAAGGCTGACCATGATTTGACTTTGGCTTTTGCTAAGACAAAAGTATATCATTGATATAACTGACACTTAGTGCTTACTGTTGGACAGGCTTTATAAGTCTAATGGCTTTTATTATATTAATTCTTTTAATACTGCTAGTAATGCTCTAAGGAGACGATCATTATCTCAAATTTACAGATAGGGAAACTGAGTCACGGAGAAGTTAACTACATTGCTTCTTGTAACATGGTAGTTATTGGTAAAGTCAGATTCACACCTTGAACCTGGGCCACAGAAGACAATGTGTTGATGACTTTGTTGGACCCATGGGACAGCTCATGGGTCTGGGGTTTGCCTCTTGTTTTCAAGTTTGTTTCTAGGAAACATAAAAGCCTATGATATGTGGAACAGAGAAATCAGGTTTATTTTCCTCTGGCCAAAGAAGTAGGTTTTGGTCTTAGAAAAAAATTCTTTGAACTGTAAGTGATGAAGGTATAGCCCTTTGAATATGAGCCCAAACTAGATGTTTAATTTATTCAATAACAATTTATTTTTTCTTTTTAAAATTAATTAATTATTAATTATGTGAGTGTTTTACCTGCATGCAAGTGTATTACATGTATGCAATGCTCCCAGAAGAGGGCATTGGGTCTCCTGGAACTGGAGTTATGAATGATTGGTAGTTGCCATGTGGGTGCTGGGAATCAAATCCTGGGTCCTCTGGAGGAGCAGTAAGTGCTTTTAACTGCTTATCCATCTCTGCAGCCTTTAAAAAAGTTTTGTTTTTAATTATGTGTCTGTGTGTGGGTATGTGCATGTGAGTTCTTGTGTTTGTAGGAGTCAGAGGTATCAGGTCTCCCTGGATCTGGAGCTACAGGCAGTTGTAAGTCACCCACCACGGGTGTTTGGAACCAAACTTAGGTACTCAGCAAGAGCAGTACATGCTCTTACCCCTGAGTCATGTCTCCAGTTTAAGAGCTATTTTTAGGCTATAACTTTCCAGATGAATTGTTGTTTGGTTATAGTGAACAGCAAAACAGACATCATCTTGGCTCTGAATGAATATATTAGATTTTATATTATCACTGTGTTCCAATTTATTCTACTTCGGGTAATCCAAAGATTAGTTGAAAGCATTCAGAATTTAATATCCACTATAAGGTTATGTTATTGTCATTTGTTGTTAATCCATCAACTCCAGCTGACCCAAAACACTCTGTTCCACATTCACTGGGTAGATCAAGGTCTGGGTTGTGATTCATTACACCTTCTAGAACACAGCAGGACAACACTTCCCAGTATCTTTTATATGCACCAAGTACTGGCCAATGAGATATAGGCAAGAGAGAGGTAAGTCATGAGAGTCCCATCACATGACACCTTGCCTGTGACCTGTATCTTGCCTCCTGGTTAGATGCTGACAACCAGAGTGACTCTGCAAACTAAGAATGGAAGAAAACTTATCTTGGAATCCCAGACTAAGTGGATCCCACCAGCCTCCTCAGTACTACTGCAGCCAGCTTGACTTCATGTGACAGGTAAGTGTCAACTGCATTAAATTGTTGGGATTTCTGAGCTGGTTTGCCTTTTGGAAGTTGTTTTCTTATATGGGCAGGTTTTGAACTTCGTAATTGTATATGTGTGCATTCTAATGACTTAGTAACTCAAAATTATTCTTTGTTTCTGGATGCCAAATAAGCTCCCCACTTTCTTTACTACTGTTCTTACTTGTAGGTATGTACAGGGCAGAGCAATGTTAGAAAGGAAGAGGAGCAATCATCTAACCAAGATCTATGTCACCAACTGCTTACTGAAGTAAGCACAGAATAGTTAAAGTAGGAGAGACTTGGAGAGAATGTGTACTCATGCATAACATAGCTTTTATAAGGAGCACATGTCCCTGGACTTCTATATTCCTTTAGCAAACACAGTCTTGTACAGCATCAGTGAGACTTAGAATCCAGAACCGGCTTTTGAGAATGAAGAAGGTATCTTCCAATCAAGGCAAATGCTTAAGAGACATGTGTTAATCCTCCCCAAGGGTGTAGTAGTTCCATTGTAATTGAAATGCCACCATTTTTCAGTTTGTTAGGGTCCTGTGATCCAGCCATTTTCATTGTATTCTTTTTCTTGTGTCAGTTTCTGTTCTACAATGATAAAATATTTGAAATTCTGGTATTGAATTTCATCCCCTCATGAGACTTTCCCATTTAGAGACATGGCTCTTTAGCAGTGCCAAAGTTTTAGCTTCTAAAATTCAGATGCAGAGATTTAGAACCAGTGGTAATCTGGACAGATGTCAGCGGGTGAGGGCTTTCCACAGCCAGTTCTCATAAAGCACATGTCCACATTGCACTGCAGCTCCTAATCCACAAATAAGCACAGATCCGACCGTGATCATCGGCAGAGACTCATGTCCAAAGGCAGATACTTTATTCAAATAACCTCATACTGCTCTGTGGGAAATACTATTTTCATTATGTTTGCAAACATGTTAGCATTCATTAAAATGTGCGCTGCCTTCAAGAAAGATTCATGGTGAGTTCTTCCTGTTGAAGGACACATTTGTGAACAGCTTTTGTGAGGCAGAACTTTATAACAGTGAAGGTTTGAAGTATATAGTATTTTATGCTGCTTTTTTTCACTGGAGAGATTCAGTGTGGAGGAGTCTGGGGTGCTTTGCATTTCTCTAGTCATCTCACAGGGCCAGGACTTCAACAGGCTCTGAAGTGTGTCAGTATATCTTTTTGTGAGTTTCTGTGCATACCCTAGCTGTCAACTTGTCATGAAGAAAAGGATTTCGAACAAGGACTACAGCTCAGGCAGTGTTCAGAAAGGGGATTTTAGCTTCTCAACTGGAGCCTGGGAACAGGCAATTCTTGTTTCCTTTCTTCATGGAAAGCGTGCTTGGTCTGAAGATAATTCATTAAGGAAACATTTTAGAAAAGGCACAGTTTAACAATTTGAGACCTACAAGAAACTCAAGACCTTGTTTTATTTCCATCCATGGGACTTTATTTCAAATCATATTTGAAATAATTTCTTTTTCTTTTATGCATAATGTCTGCCTTAACACTCCTTTTAAAATATTTTATATGTTATTTTTATTTTATGTATTTGAGTGTATTGACTGCATGTAGGTAGGTGTACCATGTCATGCAATGCTCTTCAGAGTCAGAAGAGGGCATCAGATCTCCTGGCACTGGAGTTCTGGATGGTTTTCAGCCTCCAGATGAATACTGGGAATTAAGCCTGGGTCCTCTGCAAGAGCAGTCATTGTTCTTAACTGCTGAACTGTCTCAGCAGTCCCTATCTTGACACTCTTGAACACTTCCTTTTTGTTTCTCTTTAATTTCTTTTATGACTTTCTCTCAATCTGTTTAGTTTTCTTCTTGTCTTAACAGCTTTATATGTTATTTCATCTGTTAAGAAAATGCTTTGTCATCTTCCTTAGTAATGCATTTTTAGTGCCTTCTGGACATTATTCTGCTATACAATGGCTGCAGTTCTAAATCTTGAAAGCAAAAGTGCTTATGAATTGAATATAATTTTTATGTAGACTTACATTACACCTCTAAAGTTGTTTAGTAACTGATAGAATATTCTAGCTTTAGAGAGATGGCTATAGTCATTTTCAGACTGATGAGCATTTATATGGAGCCAGAAATTAATAAACTTTGGCTAAAAATCTAACTAAATTGTAATTTCTATGACAGCTATAATGGCTACAGTCATGTGTGACATAGATACGCCCAGTCAGTGATGTAGTTTGAATCTAGAATACCCCCAAGTTCTATGTAATAATGGCTTGATTCTCAGCTTGGTGCCTTTGTAAAAACAGGCCTACTGGCAATTTGTAGGCCACTGACTTGTGAGCCATTTGACATGGGTGCTGGGAATCGAACTTGGGTCCTCTGCAAGAGCAGTTCATGCTCTTTACCTCTGAGCCATCTCTGCAGCCCACAGATGCTTTCTTGAAGGCTAGATAAATAGAAATCTGAGACTAGAATACGGGCACTTTGGTGCTATGCTCCTCAGATTCCCATGGCCCTGGTCTTTATCACTCATAATTTCTGCCTTATTCTGATAGCCCAATACCTAAATCGGCAGTATTTCATTCATTGAGAAATAGTGTAGTAATGTTATACCTCATTAATGATGAAATTATAGAAATTCAGAGCTCATCAGATATATATTGAGCACATGTCAGACATTGTGCTGGTTGCTATGGATACAGCAGTGGACAATATATAGTATCTGTCATGAAGGAGAAGCTCACAGTCCAGTAAGGAAAATAGATTTATAAACAAATAATTATATCTCAAATAGTATTACAGCTTAGAATGTAAGCAGGAGAATTTTAATAGTTGCAGCATAATTGGGAAGAATATAATGAATATAGCTTTTACTTCCTCTTAGAGAGATGAATATGTTATTCATTGACCGTGTTTTTCTTTATTCCCCTCCTCCACCATGTAACATAAATTGTGGTAATAGTGATTAAAATTATATATGTAAAATTTAGAGAATATTCAAAGGGACAGTCAGCCAGAAGAAGAAAGGGCATAGTCACCCAAAGATGGATAAAGGAACATTTTTTTTTTCATTTTTGGTAAGAGAATTTGTGTGTTTTCATTTTTATGAGGGACAGCTGTATTCTGTTAGGTGGAAAGATGTGTTTGCTTTTTATTTAGGAGTTAAACAAGGGCACACTACAAAGGATATTGAGGTTTTCAAGAGTTGGACTGTGATAACTGTGGCAGCATCTAAGCTAATTTGGAAATACAGTTCCCAGAATTCTCTTGACTGTGTTTCATGTTTAGGAATATGGTGGAATATGTAGAAGGCAGCGTGAAACAGCCACGGTCATGCTCTGGACTTCAATGAGAGTGTTGGATAGCACCTTAACAGCACAGGCACACTGTGTCGGGAATGCCACACTTGTGAAATGCTCACCTGGTGAGAAAGTGGAAGTGGATCAGCTTCCTCTTTCAAGTCAGGTCATCTGGGCCAGGTGCAGATGCTTCTTCTCCAGGGCAAAGACCAGCAACTTCTTTTGCATCTACAAAGCACATCAGCAAGTTTTCAGGCAACCCAGAGATTCAGACTCCAGCTTGTCTTCACTGATCCCTGGAGATTTTCTTACGAATAATTGGCTTTTTTGACTCAGGACTCTGGAGCAGACTTATTTGCTAGCCTCATGTAGTACAGAGTCTAATTCTTATCATGAATCCACTAGCCCTTTACTTACAAGGCTTTTATTTCTTGAAGGAATCCATTATTCAAATGAGGAACTCAATATTCATAATATTTAAATTTTGCATTTTTTGGTTCTTCTTAGACGTGATTGATAGCCCCAGTATAACTCTTACTGTTTTGAATTTCATGTTCTCCCTCAACTGATGACATGTGATCTGTATTTTCATTCACATCACATACAAAAGTTGGAATGATTAACACAGGAAGTCATATAATTACTAATCCATTCAGTGACACTTCTTTCTCTTTTTCACAAAGACTAATGAAAGAATGTATCAAAGACTTTGATCATGGTCAGATAAGCTATGTTTATCATACTTTTTTGACTTCATAGATTACTAATTCTGTCTGTGTCATTAAAAATGTGTTACTTTAGCATACTTCTTAGGAAACCAAATGTATTCTAGTGACCCATTTAATGATCCGTTCTTTAATATTTTATGTATAGGTGCATCTTGCTTTTTAATTAGCATCCAACTTCCTAGTTGATGGCTACACAGTCCACATTCTCCTTTACCATTCCGTATTTGAAAATTAGAATGGTTGGGGTTGACAAGTAGCTCATTAAGTAAAGTGCTGGTCACACATGCATAAAGATCTGAGTTTTGGATCCTGTAAAAGTCTGGCCAGTGCTGTACGCCTGTTGTTCCAGTTGCTGGGGGGCAGGGTTGGGGGTGGAGACAGGAGGCTCCCTGGAGCTAGCTGGCCAGCCAGTCTAGCTAATCAGGGTGCTCTAGATTCAATAAATGTCTCAAAAACTAAGGTGAAGAGTGATAGAGGAGGATACCCAACATCAACCTCTGCCCTTTACATGCACATGTACATATGTCACACATAAATAAGTGCACACACATAATTACACTACAGCACACATGTTAACATGGTTTGTGTGCATTTTAAATACTTGGACTCTTTCCCACAAACATTAATCACTGCTAGCACATTCTTCCCATTTTCCCTCCCACCTCTGCCAAGTTATTTGTTTAACACAATTGACTTTAACTTATCTAAAATCTTGGAACATTTCTATATGATTTAGCACTCCTCCTGGGCTTAATGTTCATTCTGGGTATGATCTCTTCTGCACAGAGGAGGTGAGTAAATTTGGAGTTGAGCAATGTACTTTCTTCTGCCAATCCTAGCTCTGCAACATTGATTGAAATGTTCTCTTTTTGTGCTACAGTTTTACTGCAATGAACTATTTGCTCAAAGTTTATATAGAAATTCCAAGAGTTGCATAAAAAATATAATTTCTTCTACTTTTTCCCCATAACAACAAATATGTTGTTTTACATTTAACATACCTGATGGATTTGTGAATCTGTATGCTGAAATCATAATATCTATATTTCTTGAGCAGTATAATAAAAATGCAAACACAGTGTGAATAAAATTTAGAAAATCACTATTCTGATGAGCAAAAATGCCTATTGCTAGTCAAAACTGTTGAAAAGGAGGAAGAATTTTAAAGTATTATATAAACATAAAGGCATTTTATTAGTTGCATTTTAAAAATTAGCATACAAAGAATGAAATGAAATTTGTGAATTTCCATTCTCCATTTGTGGTAGGTATGCTTGCCAGGGAGTGCTGTAAGGTTCTGAGACTTGCCTTGCCAAGAATCATCCATGCTACTTGTTAAAAGTTTTAGATTCCAGGCCCATTAGGGTGGGCTTAGCATCTGCATTTTCATTAACCAGTACTGGTGGCTGTATTATTAAGTGAACTTGGAAAACAGTGACACAAATGTGCTCTGTTGAAGACAGCCTGAACTGCCTGTAAAACCAGGATCTAAGGCTTCCCTGCTCTTTAACCTCTTGGAAAATCAGTTTCACCAGCTCTAAAAGGGAAATACTTTTTATGCAGATTCAGTGATATAAAATGCAAGTGGTGTAGCTATGCCTATTAGTTCCTTGTCTTCTTCTTCGTCTATTTTGGCTCACAGTTCCAGGGCAGTCCATCAGGGTGAGGAAGTCACGGCAGCAGAAGTTTGAGACAGTTGGTCACAGTGAATCTGCAGTCAAGAAGCAGAGAGTGATGAATGACTATGCTCAGCTTGATTTCTCCTTTTTATTCAGCTCAGGATCCCAGTTCATGGAATGGGGCCACATACAGATAGGGTGAATCTTTCCGCCTCAACTAATTTAGTCTAGACAATCTCGTATAAACATGTCCAGAGGCTAATGTAATCTATATAATCTCTCACAGGCCTGCTAGATGCTTGTTTCCTAGGTTCTAAATCCTGTGAAGTTACAACACTGTCTCAGGTTCAGTTACTATTGAAAAATTGGAATCTTTTACCTAATATTTTCATTTTTATTCTTGCTGGAAGAGATAATATAAAAATACCCAAACAAATCAAATGTGCATATTCAAGACTTTTTTCTCTATGTAAGCAGTGGTAGATCCAACTATTCAATTATAATGTTGTGGTGCTTTGAGTGAGAAGGTCCTCCAACAGGCTTCAAGTATTTGACTGCTTGGCCCCAGTTGGTGGCCCTGATTGTAGAGGTTTAGGAGGTGCCCTCTTGCTGGAGGAAGCACTTAATTAGAGGAAGACTTTGGGAATTGTTAAGCCTTGTCTGGTTTCCAGTTCTCTCTCTGTCTCTGCCTGCCTCTCTCTCTCTCTCTCTCTCTCTCTCTCTCTCTCTCTCTCTCTCTGCTTCCTGTGTCTGCTTGAAGATGTGAGCACTCAGATTTCTGCTTGAGCCACTTCTACAAATATGCTTCCTCTCAATGATGAATGCTTACTCCTCTGGAACTACAAGTCAAATAAATTCTTCCTTCTATATGCGGCCTTGGTCATGGTGTTTATCACAGCAATAGAAAAGGCAGCCTGGCATTGAATTGGTGGCATGGTTATTAATGGTGAATTTGATGCAGATCTACAATGAAGTGAGGCAGAAAGAAATATTGAACGCACAGTTTGGAGAGGGAAAGAAGGCTAGGGAGATTAACATGGCAGCAAAGGAAGGCAGGTCCTTGGAGAGATACTCCCATTATTAAGGAGATTAGAGTCATTGAGGAGAGGCTTCTATATTTGCACTTGAAGAAGAGGAGTGGACTCAGAGCAAAACCCTATTCCTGGTACCATAAAGCTGTATTAGTCAGTATTCTCTAAAACGATAAAACTGATAAAATGAACACACACACACACACACACACACATACACATAAACACACACACACACACACACACACACATACACACAGATTTAGAAGACTGACTTAAATACAGGCTGAGTAGTCCAAAAATGACTGTGCAACACTGTAGTGACTGAGAATCCAGTCCTTGAACAATCTACAAGGCTGTCTTGGTGGTCCCGATCTGGTGCTGCAGGTCTGGAGGATTCCTGGAGTTATGCTCGTCTTTGATCCATGTTGGAACCTTATCGTCTTGTCAGTTACCGTCTGTCTCACCACTTGGGGCCAGCCTGAGTGGACTTTGGGGGCCAGCCTGAGGGGTTGGTGGTGAGTAGACGCAGAGTCAAGCTGCAGTCTCCGGGAGTTGGACGGGAAGCAGGCCAAGCACGTTGCACTTCCAACTCATTTATTGAATAGGTGCACAAGCTCTTATGGGTCTGGATAGCCAATGACCTTATGGGGTGGGGTCCCAAATACAGCCAATAGTAAGTTTGTCCCCAGGTAGGTAGGTTCTTTCCAGGTGCTGGTCTCACAACTAGCTAGACCAGAATGCCACACCCACAGGGATCATTCCTCTATTCCTCTTAGCAGGTGGCCTGGCTAGGCCCACCTTGCATTATGCTCAACAGAACCTAAAGAGTTTAGTTCTAACATCAGCAAGGGAATACCACAGCCACAAAATAGACTCACCAGTGAGAATGAAGGCAAGCCAGCAAAAAGGAAAATCTCCCTTTGCCCTATCTTTTTATATGGGTTTGTTGCATAAATTATCTCATGGCAGGACCTGGTGTTCAGCCTCATCGTACCCTCCAGGTCTGAACCAATTAAACGAATAGAGAATGTTCTTTAGAGGAATTGATTTACTTAGGGCAATTTACAAAGTTACTGGTTACTGGTGGCCCTCCGGTAAGGTCTGGCTCTTAGTCCATGGTGCGGGGCTCTTTGTCCATTCCCAGCCTGTGTTTTGCTTCCACTCACGTGATCCTTAGGACTGCAGGGACTTGGAACGCTGCCTCCTGGGTTTTGGCCTTCTGCGTGGGCCCAGGACCCAGGCACTTTTCCTCCTGAGTGGCTTTGTGTAATCCCTATGCCCCTCCCCAGGACTCGCTGCCATGTTTTCTCTCCTTTCTCCCCACCTTCCTGCCCCCTTATTGGCCAGAGAATGGGACTTGCGGTGCAATGAGCCAATAGGAAAAAAAACCTCAGAGAGAACCCTGTATTTACCATACAGAGTTGCCACCAGAAAGTGCCACCCACATTTAAGGCGGGTATTCTGGTTTCAAATAATCTGATCAAAAAGTCACTCACATTTAGTTATTTCCATATTCAGTCAAGTTGAAAGTCAAAATCAGCCAATGTGTTAGAGGCATAAAAGCCTACACTTAGATTTAAAAGCAATTAGTGTTGGTAGCTTTCATGCATTCAAGGGAAGCATTACAATTATTATATTTCCATTTTATCAAAAGAAGACAAAATAATTTTTAGGAAATTTTTTCCCCCTCCCTATACACATAAAAAAGTCTATTGGAAGTTCTCAGCTCCTAAAACACTACATCCCACAGTGTTATACCTGGCCTAGCAGCAGCAACACTATCTGGAAATGCCCAAGAAATGCAAGTTTTCAGTTCTCCATCCCAGATTACTAAATTAGAATTGTAAGGTGAGGCCAAGCACAGAAACTTGCATTTTTAACAAGGTCCCTTGGTGACTCTGATTTCTGCTGGAATTCACGTTGAGAACCACGGGTTTTAACCTGGTTTCTACGGTTTTCCTCTTCCTAACCTCTTTTTTGCAGCCTTCCTGATCTCATTAAAGAAGGACTCTGTGCCCAGATCTTTAGGTCAAAAGTGCAGATATCATCTTTGAATTCTCTTTTTCTATGTTCCTTATGTTTAACATATCAGAAAATCCCGAAGTTGTATTTACTTCTAGCCATTAGAACATCCTCAAGCCCACCCTGATTACTGTGATGGTCCAAGTCCCTTGTTTTCCTTTGCATGAACTGTTAATGTCTTACAGCCATCATTCTGTTTTCGTTCTTGTGCTTCTTCAGACTGTTCTCAACATTGAGCCTGGAGTGATACTTTGAAGCAGAAATTTGGCTATGTTTCATATACTGAGTTTCCTATTTGTATATTAGCACACTCAAGCCTTTTTAATAAGCTCTCTTATATTCTAGAAACTAGGAGCATAGAACCTACATTTCTTGGTTTTACTCTCATTGAAGTTCCAGACTAAATGCTAACAGTGGGAGATTTTTCCATCGCCTCTGTCAATTTTTCTTAAAGTCATCTGCCTCTGTTTTATAGCTTCCTAAATTTTCATAATTTAAAATTCCTCAGTTACCACCAAGGCCTTCCACAGTTTAACTCCTCTTCTTCTTGAATCTCACTTCCTTCCGCACTCTCTTGCATGAACTCTGTTCCACCACTGTGTTTACAGATTTCGTTCCTTTTCCAGGTCTCTCCTCTAGCTAATAGCCAATTTCATCAGTTCTTTAATCACATTTTATCTTTTCAAAGACCGTCTTCTCCTGGTCATCCAATTTTAAAGCAACATCTACCTTCAGGATAGGTAGGTGAGATAGGTTAGAATTATCTTCATTTGGGATAAGGGACAATGTGTAATCAGAGAAAGGATCTAATCAAGGTCTCATAGTTTTAAAAAGTTAAAGTCTAACATTTTATGCAAAGGGCCTAAGAAATATTTTGAAAGAACTTATTGAAATAAGTGTTCACATTGATGATGATGATCGTAACTCCCTTCAAGGAGCATTGGTTGGGTGATTGGAAACTACCGGAGGCTGAGGGACTCCTGTAATAGAATTCACAACTTACCACCTTCTTTTGGAAGTTTGATTACATTAGGCTATTATTTTTTCCTACAGATAGAGGCAGAATAAAACAAAGTCCCCTTTTCAAGAAAATAAATAGATGTTTTACTTAAACGCCACCCATACTTGTAGTGAAGACACCCAGCTCAGAATATTCTGAACACCTCTCAGGATTAGCATGTTATAATGACAATTCTGCCTTAAATGAAACAACTCAACTGATTCCCTCCTAGTTCATAGTATGTTGTGTTAAGAATCTTACTATTAGAAAGCAATGGACAAAAAAACCCTTGAGTTTATAAAAACAATGAAATGGAATTAATAAGGTAAGGATGATTTAGTGGCTCTCTTTAACCCTTTATTAGAACATATTGGTTGCTTTTCTGAATGAATGATTGAAAGGGAGCAGTAAGAAGATCAGTTTTATGTAGGAAACCATCCAGTTTTTAGTATGAAAAGTAAAATTAAATCAAGTGGAGCCAGAGTAATATTGAAAAGGCTTGGCAGAGATGACTAGGAAAATAAAATGGACTTAGACATCTCTGTGACCTGAGCTATTTAGCCACAGGACTGTTCTCTGCCTTAAAGAAAACAACAAACTCTTAAAGAACAAAAATAAGATAACTCTCTTAAAGAAAAATGGATGGAACAATTCAGGAATAAATGTAGTTGGAAATGGCAAAGGAAACACAAAGGACAAAATTGCCCTTTATCCAATTTAAAGAGTGAAAACCAATGAGGAGTGGCTGAGATTCTTTGCTGGAAGAAATTTGAAGAGACAAAATTGAAGGTTGAAGTTCTGGTCACAGTTCTGCAAATGGGCTTTCTATAATATCTGGGCATAGACAGAGGAAAAGCAGCCAGAGCCAGTTTTTTTTTGTTGTTACCTGAAAACCTCAAATGCAGGTTCATTTTTGTTTTTCCTCTTTTCTAAGATTCTATAGTGATGCTAGGATATTATAGATTTTTCTATCTCCATAGTTGCATCTCTGCTTTGGATTAGGAGGACAACTGCTAACTTTCTGTTTTCTGGCTTTGTCCTCCCCCTCCCCCTTGCCATTGATTAATTCCACAGCATACTGTAAGTCTTCACATGTAAATTTCATGTCTCTTCCTTAGACAAAGATTTCAATAACTCTTCATCAAATGCAACAGTTTACAAGGCTTTTCACCAGAACTGCCATACCAGTAGATATTAAAGACAAGATGTAGAAAATTCTAAATTGAGATTGACTAAGCTTTATTTAAAATAAGTTTTTTTTCTAAATTTCACAGTCAATCTCCTAAAAAAGGATGGAATACAAAACGTAACACTTCATAACCCTGTTTGATTATGGGCCTCATTACTTTTCCATCTAGTGTCTTTCAGGATTAGTTTGGGGTAGAACACATTTTTGGAAATTCTGGTTCATAGTGTTGGGTAAATTTGTAAGCACAGCTAAGAATGAGTGGAATGTTCACAGAAATAGCGAGTGAGTGGAATGGTCTAGAACTACCTATCTTTTGTATGCATTTCCCTTATAGTCTACCATAGCGTTCCCTTCCCTGAGGCACATACTAGGAAGTTCCCTCAAGCCCAACCCTTTCTAGTTCATTTGAATAATGGCTCGCCATCTTTTAGGACTCATGGTAGGAAACAGCTTCATTCAGGTAGCTTCTGCACTTCCCATTTTGCATTTACTTTCTTCAGTTTGGACAATTGTTTATCTGGTTCATTAATTTCTATAAAGTATTCCTCTGAATTAAGATTTTTAGAAGAACCAGAAAGGGGCTGAGAAAATTCTGTCAACTCAGAGTCTAGAGAGGTAACACACTTGGTTGTTCTCTTCACTTTTAATGACATAAAAAGAAGCAAAAACTATCTAAGAAAAAAATGTTTTATAAAAAGTAAGAGTAGGAATTTGCAGGATGTATAACATACTTTTGAGAACAAACTATTAAGATGAACATTTATATTTTCCATGATATAGCTCTTTTCTGAATAATATGAAAACATACCTTAAAAGACAGGGCTCCATGAGATAAACCAAGCTTTCAAGAAAACCCAACTGTAATAAAAGAGCTAGCATGTGAACTGAAATTAAAAATGCAAAATAAGCAAAAATTATCCTGGAGAAAATATTGACATTTCCTAGAGTGCAGAAAAACTTAAAATGTTTAGCACTGGTAAAGGGGGCAAAGGGTAAGAATTTAGGTTAAAATAATTAGTTTTCTTACATATGAATTCAGAATAACTGGATCATGGGCAAGATCCATAAGTGGAATAAAAGAACCGATGGGGTGCCTCAGAGTGTACATGAAATGAGACCTCTTCAGACCTGACAAAATTGGGAGAAGTGGTTCCAACTCTGATCTAAGAAAGCTTAAAAACTGCAAAGTAAAAGAAAGAATCAATAGATTACATATTAAAAATAAACCTAATTACCCACCTAAAGTAGAAAATTCAGGCTGGTCATAGTTCTTTCTAGAACATTAGGTGCCAAAACATAATGCCATGGTATTTATATAATTTTGAAAAGAGAAGTTTATGGTTCAAGGAGTTTTATCTTTGCATTGCTAATAAAATGTGAAGAGAACTGAGGGATATTGTTGAATGTTTACGCATTCATATATATATCACATGTCCTTTTCTGCAGAGTTCCTCAAATTTTTCCTACCATAATTGGAAATGAATTAAAATAAGAAACCCAAGAATTAAAGAGTTATACTGTGAGCATTAATATAACAACATCAATACAAACATAAATATAGTATTTATAAAAGGACTAAATTTATAAATCAAGTACATGTACCAAAATAAGTAGTTATATCTATTTATCTATCTATCTGTCTATCATCTATCTATCTCTCTCTTATCTATTTATCATCTATCTATGTGCATGTGTGTAAGCGTATGTGTGCATATGTGTTTATTTGGGTGTGTGTGTGTGTGCACTTGTGTCATGGCATTCCTGTGGAGGTGCATTAGGAATTTACCTTAAGTAAATAGCCACAAAACTCTGAAGTATATGAGCAGTGATTGTTGATTGTACTTGCAAGGACTATCTGAAACCAATCGTACAATTGGGAGTTGACTGAATCAATGTGGACACATTTGCCACATATATCTACAGTGCTTAAAGGTATGTTTTATTGTCACATAGGCCTAGTTTTGATTTGTTTGAATTAGATTAGATTAGATTTGATTTGAATATGCTACTTGGTCTTGAATTCTATGTTCCGGCCCATAAAAGAGAGGTGTTAAATTATTAGCATATATTTAACTCATAAAGTAGTTAAATTAGTGTCAGTTCATTAAGGAGTGTATGTTACACCTCTGATACACATTAAAGGATGGCTATTATTGATAGGTAAGCTATTAGAAAATGATCACACCAATTATAATAGATGGAAGGATAGCTACTGGCTGTTGGCTCCCTGTTACGTGAGAGTCACATGAGAATGAACTCTTCTTTCTCTTTTCGTTGCACCTCTGATGTGGCAACAAGTGCTATTTCCCTTTTCTAATGCTTCCTGCTCCCAATGGCTCATAACCTGTGCAGCCAGGACCATCCTCCAAACCAGCAGCACTTCTTTCCTGTACAACTGCTATAGGCTGCCTTCCTGACGCATTCCATCTCTTGTCTGTTAAGAGGGCTGATCTGCACAGTGGCCATGGTGCATTTTTCAAACTGCAAATCAGACTCAGGCTTCCCCTGTTTAAAAACCTTGGCAGGCTACCCATTGCCACCAGAATATAATTCTCTTACCTACCTCATCTTCAAATTTTCAACTTTATTGTTCTCATGTCTATAATATACCACATCAGAAACAATGATCTTTTTGTTTCTCAAATACAGCAAACTCATTCACATTTATTCCTACAGCCCCAGAACATTCCTTTTGTTCAGAGGCTTTTGCCTGAGGTCTGAGTCCAAACTCAAATATCATTTCCCTAAGGAGCCCGGCAGACCATCTTACAATAAATGCTTCTAGAAACACTTCATCCCTTTTCTCTTCACTTTATTTTCTTCACAACACTTACCTTTAAAATTTTCTAAGTGCATATTCTTGAGTAGAGGGGCTCAGGTTCAACTCTATGTTCCATGCTCTTCTAACAAGTCTTTGTGCACAGAATCTATCCAGGGAGCATATGTTAGCTGATTCTCACCCTGAATCTCTCTCTCTCTCCCTCTCCCTCTTCCTCCCTCCTTCTCTCTCTCTCTCTCTCTCTCTCTCTCTCTGTCACACACACACACACACACACACACACACACACACACACATACACACACACCAAACATTTTGGGGAAACAAAAAGTGAAGAATTTCATTGTTTACCTTATACACGAAATTACTGTAAATTTTGTAACGTAGAATAGGATAATAGCATTGTTTGTAGATATAAAGCAAAATGCACTTCAAGTATTTTACTTACGCTTTCATTATTTTGTGTGCTCTCCCACAAACCTATTCATTTTAGAAACTGTTTTCAAATAATGTAAAACCTTGATCAGACATAAAATTGATGATATATCCATATACACCTAGATGGCAATTAGTAATAAAAATGTATAATAATTTATACTCAGCTAGCCATCCTTAAGCAATGGATGACAATTAATATTTATGATGTCAATGTTGATAATAAACATGGTAATTAGAAAATAGGAATGTTTGTGCCTGATTATGAATGGGAAGTATGAGAAAATCCTTAATTCTCTCTTTTTTTTTTCTTTGCCTGTGTCTCTGTAAAATAAGTATAATATTTTCTGTCTACATGTGACCATATCTTCACTGTAAAATTTCTAGTGTGGCCTTTGAATGTACCTGGAAATAGATATAATGCTCTGGGGTGAAAATAAGGCTGTAATCTAGAGATGAAAGAAGAGAGCAAATTCAGAAAAATATTCTAAGAGGCTGGAACTGTGAAGAGACAGGTTTTTTTTTTTTTTTTTTTTTTTTTTTTTTTTTTAACAAAAAAGAGCTCAGAGTCTAATTTTCCTGGAGAAAGCTTTCTACCAAGCCTCCCAAAGATTTCTTTAGTAGAATTAAAAAAAACCAAAAACCTCATTTCAGTGTTTTCTATCATCTATCCTTTAATTTAAAAGGCACTTTGTTTCATTTGCTGTGCCAAGCATTGGGCGAGTATCTGGGAAAGGAGTGATGACAAGAGACAGCTAATATTTTAGGACCAAAACAATCCAAGTCAGCACCGATAAAAACAGGTCCCAGGTTTCCTCCTCACCAGGGTAGCCCCAGAAAAAAAGCTAAAGTTAGAATTTTGCTTTCCCGTCTTGTAGAATTTCTGTTTCTGATGACTCAGCACGGACAGTGTCTATTGTGGCAATACGCTTCTTTCCTTTTTGTTCTGTTTTTCATGTTTTTAGACCATCATTTCTTGTTCACAGAGGAGCAAGTTTATGTGGGTGTCCAGGATAAGATGATTTTTCTGGGAGCGGTTGCCTTGGGCCGGAGGAGCACGGCGATGCTTTATACTCCCGTCTACATCTTCTCTCCACTTTAAAATTTAGCGTCGCTGTTCCTTCTTTGACCTGCCTCCACTCTGTTTCAGATTTGTATACTCGTGTTTCATGTATCAGTGATGATTCCAATTACACGCTAGGTAACAAGAGTTTAATAAAATGTGGCAATAAATTGTGGAAAGACATCATGCATGGGAAAAAAATGTATTAAGAAATGTGTTCCAGGTAGAGCTTCCAGTATTAAATGACTAATCACTTCCACACACATACACAAAGTGGAGGTTTTATTTAGTGGAACTTGGCCTTTCAAAGCCGGAATGCCAAGTAGTGCCCTCCAGCTGGGTTTCCAGCCTGTTGGAAACATGTGGCAGTTGTTCCTTTGTAAAGAGAACTTTTCAGGTGGTCCTGAAAAGTTGAAAGGAGGGAGAGTATCTTTTTCAAAGCTCACGTTGTGTTGATTTCACTGGCAAATGGTAATAAAAGGTACAGGTAATAATTTATATCCCGTAAAGCATAGTAGTCTAAGGTATTGGAATTGAATTCACGTATTAGCTATGTAAATGTAGGTAATGTTCTTACATACACACAGAGATGAGAAAGAGAGAGAGAGAGAAAAGAGAAAGAGGGGGGGGAGGAGAGGGAGAGAGACAGGGTCTTTCTATGTAGTCCAGGCTTGTCTCTGACTTACAATCCTGCTTTCATTTCCCACCTATCTATATCTCAGCTCCTTATTTGCAAAAGGGGCACATTCCTCACTGAGATGTTGTGAAACAGTGATAATTTAAAAAAACTGAATGCAACATATTTAGCTTAACAAGAGACTCAGGGTAAACACTCAATAAAAGCACTATCATAGAAAGTTAATCAACTTAAAAGATTTGAGTAGGCATAACACTTCAAATTTTTATTCTTTGCTTGTTTGTTGGTGCTAGGGATTGACCCCAGAGGCTCACGCATGCCAAGATGTACCCCTGGGCTTTAATTCTAGCCCTGGATGGGTATCAATAACAGTTCCAACAAAATATATGGGAACAAAGATGCTGTGCGATTGACATTTCCTCCCTGATTTACTTCCCTGTTAGTTGTAGCAACTGTTGGGTTAGCTTTGCTCACCTTGCTGCCATTGCTGTTAAAAGAAGTCCCAAGTTTCAGTATTCTTCCTGAGATGAAAATCGTGTGTGACTTCTTTCCATTCTGTTTTGGATGCCAACATCCAGAAACTACAGTGGGTAAGGAGCCCATTTAGAGACATTCAGGGTGATCTCATCAAAATTATTTTTCAAAAGGAGCTTGGGGAATCTGTTCACCAGTTCTTCTCATGACTAATAATTATAAAAAGAGCCAATATTATTGAGAGCTTATATGCAATTTGTATATTTCTGAGTGTGTTATGCATAGGGCCTAATTTATTTAATTCTCAAAACCCCAATAATATAGATTACTCTGATTTACTACTGTCCATTGAAAATGGCCATCTCCACTGCATTTTTCTCAGTTCGAAATACCTTTTGCCACATTGTCTCAGAGATTTGGAAAGACATATATTGTCTTACATGGGAAGAAACAAAAATAGAATAAGATGGACAAGAATAGGATCCTTAGTAGAAGGAAGCCATAGGTGACAACCTCCTTTTTTCCTCTTCTGCTTTTTCTTTTTCTTTTTTTCTTTAAATTGTTTTTGACATAGCATTGTAGCTCATGCTGGCTTCGAACTCCTGATCTTCCCAACTCTGGCTTCTAAGTGCTGGGATTACAGGAAATGCCATCTCTTACGCTGTCAATATTCGTCATGACTACTAGTATGATGGTGACCACAACCATGACTCTAAGTCTCATGAGCTTCTACACAATGATACTGTTTGGAATGAAGTGTACTGGAATGCATATTTTCAAATTAACATAGGTATTATAGTGTAGTGAAGTTTTTGGTGAAGAAGGCAACACATGTACACATAGTCTATTTAAGTACATGATTTTCTGCATCATAGTATCTGTTAAACTATAATAAATATGAAAGTCACCTTTTTGTGGGGAGGAGAAAAATTTGAGGAAGTGATTTTTAAAAAAAAAATTTAATCTTTTGTGTGTGTGTGTGTGTGTGTGTGTGTGTGTGTGTACAATGGCACTTGTGTGGTATGGAGATCAGAGGACAAATTATGGTAGTGTGTTTTCTCTTTGTATGACATGGACCCTGGGGACCACATTTGAGCTCAAGGGACAACTTGTGGGAATAAGTTCTCTCCTATCATGTGGGTTCTGGAGCTCCAATTCAGGTCCTGGGGCTTGGCAGCAAGTACCTTCACCAGCTGAACCATCTCTCTGGCTTGGAAAATGTCTTCTAATGACTTAGGTCAGAGAGTCAGTTGCTCAGCAGGAATGTTAAGATTCTGTTGTTTGGGGTGTTATTTAGTAGCACTGATATTGTGGATTTCAGTTTATTCATTTTAGTAAAATATGCCAGCTGACTTTGGGGCTAATGATAACAATGGGATTTAGACTTAAACTATATCTCTGTATTTCATAATAAACATTTTTTTAATTTGAAAAAGTTATACTTTAGTCAATGATTTGTAATAATAATTCTACCTTATTATATTTCATAGTAAAATATTTTATAATGAAAAAATGAAAGTTGGTTTTATTTTGCTTAACTGAATTGAGTATTTTGAAAACATTTAAACCATAAATCACAGCCATCTACTTTGCTAAAAGATTCTTCACCTATAAAAAGATTTTTGTTAGGAGTCTTTTGAAAGGCAAATCCTTTAGAATATTTGAAATACATATAAATTTAACAAAATTTGACTTATGCAAGTGTTGCTTATATAAAAGGCCATATTTTATACTGAAAGTCACACAAACTTACACCCTGGATTTTCACCTGAATTTTGCATTAGCCTTTCTGTATGATTTGTGTCTTTGGCTGGATTTTCTTAGTTCTATTTTTGCACTAACATTCTAGAATTTTAATAAGTGTTTCTAAAAATTTCTTTTTAAACAAGAGGTTTGTAATTCTTTGAATCTAGTAAGTGTTCTAAGATCGTTTTCTTGTCTGACAAGTCTTCACTTTATTTGAGAGACAGCATAGTTGACAGACTGTACCATACAGAACATCTGAGTTTCCATCCTTGCTTGAACACAAGGTGACTGTATGGTTTTGGTTCAGTCCTTTAACTTTGAGATTCTCACTAATGAAATGGATTATGTAACTTTCACACGGGTTTTATGAAAATTTCAAATCAGAAGAATGGTAGCACACAGAACACTGAATAATAATGACATTGATGCTATTGGGTTGTCTATTTAATTAAAATTCTGAGTTCACCTTCCCCAGAAATGAAAATCATTGAAACATCTGTGACCAGAGAATCTTAAGTTGAGGAATTTAAAAATTGGATGAGATAAAAAGGAGAGGGGAACCAATCTATGAAAACTACTACATGGAAAAAGTGATGAAAACGGCTAAATCTGCAATTCAATGTGTGTATGTTCAAATCAACTTGTATCCCAGCTCCCCTTTTAGGAAGGATTAATTACCCTTACTGCTCAAGAACAGGACTCTTTCTTTCTTTACCCTCAAGCTTCCTTCTTGAATTACGAAAATCAAGAAGAAACTAGTGTTTCTGGGCACTTGTGGGAAAGTACAAAAATTTTGTGTGAATTGAAGTATATGGGATGATCTTTTTACAGATGAACCTCCCAAGATTATGTAACTATTTCAAAATCATCAAATTAGGAAACAAGAGTTAAATTTTCTCCGTTCCAGGCTCTGGCCAAGATCTGCTTTCCTTTTATGCCCAAATGAAATTAAAAGAGCCTCTGTAATACCATGATATGAGAATAAGAGTGGAGAGGGAGAAAGAAGGCTTTTAGTATATACTCTATGCCAGGCACTGTAAGCTTAAATAACACTGTTCTGTATATAGAAATATTACATTTCAGTGATCATTTTTTGTTTCTATGGTGTTTGTTGGGAATGAGAACCCAGGCTTCATGTATGCTACACAAGGTCTCATCTAAGCATCTATATTCTCAGTATCTATATGCATTATTTTTAAGAAACTGGGAAATACAGAAACACAAAGAAAGAAGACAATACAACAATTCACAACTCAGAGATTACCAGGGTTGACACTTTGGTGTATTTCTCCCTAGCTTTGTCTTTGTTACTAAAAGATTGTTGTTTCCAATGACACACCATAAGATTCAGACAGTACAAACAGCTTGGAATTCTGCTTTTACCATTTGACATTACTTTCTCAGCATTGTATCAACTAGAATGAATAGGTGTCTGAAAGTTTTCGAAATTATCATTTGACCTGAGGGTTTTTTCCTAATTCACTAAGAAGCACTGCTCAGTTTTAACTAAAGGCACATTAGAAAGATAAGTGATGGGTTCTATTAGAAAAAATAGAAACGGTTCAGGAAGTTTTTGGAATTTACAAAGAAGTTCTCAGATTTGCAGACCCATTTGTGGTATTTCCCTTGAGGAATGCTTTCTAAAGACACAAGGGGCCAAATGTGAGAGAAAGATACACACTGAGCATACTCCTCACTTAAGACTGTTTTGATCTGTTTGCTGGAAGGAGTTCCTGGTTTTCCTTATGAGTAGTTTGAGTAAGTGTCCCTCATAGGCTTGAAGTATTTAGACATTTTGTCCCCATTAGGTGGCACTGTTTTGAGAGGTTTTAAGAGATTGTTGGAGGAAACACATCATTGAGGATGGGCTTTGAGAGTTCTTAAGTCGTGCCAGGTTTCCAGCTGCCCTCTGTTTCCTGTGCCTGCTTAAAGATGTGAGTGCTCAGCTTTCTGCTCTGACCACTTCTGCTACCAAACCTCTCTCTGCATTATGGACTCTAACCCTCTGAAATTGGAAGCCACATTAACTCTTTCTTCCAATAGTTGCCTTGTCTTGGTGTTTTATCACAGCAACAGAAAAATAACCAATACTGAAGTAGGGTGCTGCTGTGAAGAACCTGACCGTATGGAAGACTTTGGAGTTCTGGAGTCGAAAATCAGTTGAATGCTATAAGTAGAGCTTAATAGGTCATTCTAGTAAGAATCTAAAAGAAAGTAGTGCTGAGAAGAGAGTAGTTTCAGAGGGAAATAAGGACTTAAGCAGCAAGTTGGATATTTTGGAGCAGTATCAGCCCAAGAGCTTGGGGAAAAGTTGAAAAGTAATGGACTAATTTCTTTGATGGAGGAAATGTCAAGATAGCTTCATTGAACCAGTGGCATCGTTGTTAACGGTGAATGTTATGGAGATTTACACTGGAAAGGAACAAGTTGGGCAGAAAGAAATGCAGAATGCACAGATTGGATTTAAAGAGAATACTAAGAAGATTAATGTTGGAGCCAAGGCATGTGCTAAGGAGTGGCTCTCTTTGATAAGGGGATGCATAAAGAAAGCTCTGACAGACCAAGAAGCTCAGGTAGGCCCTTGTGAGAGGCTTTGAAGATGAATCCTGATGAGTATTGGAGGCTCCGTGGCATTGGAGATGCTAGAGTTGTAAGACATCTGGCCAAGGACAGCTGCATACAGGGAATGGTACCAGCTCAATGCATGTTGCATGCAGTAAGGCTGGAGGGAATGAATCATCTATGCTCTTTGGCAGTAAAGTTTCAGGAAGTTGAACATGGAACTACTGGTTTGGTGTTTTCCCTGCTTGTTTTTAGTCTTGCTTTGGTCTGCTATTTCCTCACTATGCCCCCATTCCTCCCTTTTGGTGTGGGAATCTGTATTTGGTCCATTGTATGTTGGAAGTATATAATTTGTCTTTTGATTTTACAAGGGCTTATAGTTAGAGTGACTTGAGTCTCAAAAGAGACTTTGAACTGGACTTTTGAATAGTGCTGATACTGCTAAAGACTAAGGGGACATTTAAGGTTGGACTAAATGCAATTTGCATTATGATATGGTCAGAAGCTTATGGGATGTGGTGTTTTGAATAAGTGTCTTATATAGGCTCTAAATATTTGCACCCAGGTGGTCCTGTTTTGGGTAGTTTTAGGAACTGTGGCCTTGCTGGAAGAAACATGTCACTGGGCGGAAGGTAGAGCTATGAGAGTTCTTGGTTGAACCTTGCTAGATTTCCAGTCACCATCTTCATTTCCTGTGTCTGTTTGAAGATGTGAGTACTCAGCTATCTGCTCTAGCTGACTCTGCTGCCAAGCCTCCTTGGTCATGATGGACTCTAACTCTCTGGAACCATAGCCCAATAAGCTCTTCCTTCCATAAGTTGCCTTGTCATGGTACTTTATCAGCAATAGAAAATTAATGCACTCTGGTAGATTGTAGAGTCTAGTTTTAATCTTCAATGTTTCTTCCTTGTTTTCTATTGCCATTTGGTCAGTAGTGTTTACTGTTATATGTCAGCATCTGTTTGGCAAAGTTAAGGTGACTTGCATGACCTTTGTTTCCATCATTTATCATTCAGAGGGCGAAAATCAGGGAGCCATTTCACCTGCTTAGTTGAATATGTCGGTGGTGCTTGCTATGGAAGGCAAGCAGAAGGTGCTACGTGAGTCTTGGAACAAGAGATGGGCGGGAGTGGGAAGCTGGAAAAGCTCTCCTGAGGAAGAGAGTCTTTCCCTGAGATCTGATGGATGGGATTCATGAAACCTATCCAAGGGAAGTTCAAATGAGGAGAAAATTAAGGTATTGATAAGAAAACGTGCCAATTCCTCAAGCCCGAAAGTCATTTGGGGCTGTGGGGAAACCAAGGCTCTGGGGCTCACGATGGTGAAGTGATTTGAGGTGAGTCTTGCAAGCACTGTCTCTGTCATGTTCTGTGTCATTTACTATCACAGTAGAAGCTAACACATGCCCACTAAGTGTTGTGCCATCCAAGTCCTCCTGGCAATTGAAATGTAAATGGGCCCAGCAAAGGAAAAAGAATTAATTGTTAGGGAAGCAAATACAAATAAATGAAATGTCTGGCAAGACAAATGAAAGCGAGAGATTGAAATAGAAATGACTCTAAACACAAGGCCAATTCAAAGGGCAGCTTCTCTTTATTTTAATTTCCAGTGTTTATTTGGAGGATAATATGAGCATAGACATACTTTTAATGCTTTCTCCTCGGAAAGAACATTTTTCCATATAATTTTTTTTATTCCAAGAACAGAAGCAGTTAATGCTGTCATTTTCATTCAGAATGAATCGCCAGTATTTGATTCACTAGTTTCACAAAAGAGCTCACTGAGACTGCTGAATCAAATTAGCTTTCAGATCCATTTAAAGTTCTTCCGTTCTATTAATTCAGCAGACAATCAAGTTGTTCACTTGTTGACTTTTATCCACACACACTCCATCAAATCAACTATCAAAGAAAGATACCTATTAGTTGTTAATTTCATATGTTAGATAGGAATCCTAGACTTCTGTTTATATCTGTACGATAACCTTCTAATCTTTGCCACTGTCTCACTAACAGCTGCATTAACTACTGTGCCATCTATCTTGATTAACAACACTGGGACTCAGTGAGATGCGCTAGAGCTGATAAGCAGAGCAGCCCAAACTTCAGTAGCCTAGAGTCGCATGGAAAATGTGCTTCAATCACCATTTCCACAAACACTAAACGTTGTCTTTAGTGTCACAGCTTGGAAAATTATTATTTGAAGCACATGAGAACATGTTTTAATGAAGAAGTTTTATTAACAATTGGTGAGAAATTCTTCACAATGCTTTTATCTTCTATTTTATGTCCTCTGGCATTGGCATTTTAGAAATAGAAGTTCTTTTGCCGTATATTGAATTGCAAATACAGTATGGGCAGGATCAATTCTGTAAACATTTATTAATTTCTAAATGTGTCACCAGCACTTACTAAGTGCATAAAAGTTATGGAAATTTCAGTTTCATGAACTCACGTATTTGAAAGCACAGGATATTCCTCATAAATGGAATTATCTTTGCTTTAACAAAACTGAGGTGGGGATAGGGTGGAGGGTGGGGAGAAAAGCTGTGAGGGAGAAGAGAAACAAAGAAATGTAATTGTTCATATGGCAAGTTTCAGATAATCCACTAAGCACTTCTCTTATTCTATTTATACAATTCTTTATTGAATTGCATTGCTGAAATTGGAAGCGCATGCTACATGATATCCATATTGATTTCAGAAGCATCAGAGCATGAGGTCCTGATGGTAGAAATGACAACAGAGTAAATACAGATGTCATCAACTTCCTAAGAATAATATGGAGAGCAATACTGTGGGCCAGTTGCTAAAATCAACAGAGGCATTATATAAAATATCCTTCAGATTTTAGCAATGAAGTTAAATAAAGAATAGCACAAATAGGAGAGACTATTTGTTACATTCCTGATATGACACATCCCTGGACACACACACACACACACACATACACACACTGAAGTACATAAAGGTAAGTCTGGAGGACTGAGGTTATATGTAATCTTATAAGGACATTGTACTAGCACATTTTAGATATTAATGTAATAAAATATTATTCAGATAAAATGTGAATTCATTTATACCTTATGGTGGTGGACCATACAAATATCATTTCTGTTTTTTCTATTCCCTTGACTCTACAAATGGCTCCTTAATTTAGTTCTGAAGCCAAAGCTTCAACCTTGGATATCTTCAAAGGCATCCCCCAGTGAACCTTCAAGCTGAGCATGTCTCAATTTACATCTATCACCAATGCTCCTACACTTGCACCATCTTGAGCTTCACTGTCCTTTAAAACCATCACATTCTTAAAGTTATCCAAGATTCCTATTTTGAACCCGTTGCTGATCCTGATAATTTTTTCCCCCAGCAATTTCTCTTAAGTGCATTTGATTTTCCATTGCCAAATCAACTTCCTCAACCCGACTCTTCATTATATCTTATTCTAAATACTGTGGTATATTTATATCTGGTTTCCTCTAGACTTTCCTCTAGTCTAATGTATCTTATAAATATAGATATCTTTTTTCTTTTTTAGTGAGACAGGGTCTTGCTATATTGCCCAGACTGGATTTGAACTGCTGGGCTCAAGAGATCTTTAGGCCTCAGCCTTCAGAGCATCGAGGATTTCAGGTGTGTACCATGGCACCTTGCTTTGTAGATTCTAGTCATGTTACCTTAGTATGCTCATATGGTCATCACTACTCAACGTTATGCCTAGTTCATTCTGTGGAAGAAGTTCAGATCTTTAATTTGACATTGGGTTCTTGGCAACTCGATGATGCATCCCTTTATGTTGTCAGTCCTCCTCATACACGTTCCTCCATACCCTCCCTGCTCATGGCTATGGCTTGTACATTTCACGACTTTTCTCATGTGGTTCCTTTTTCCTAAAATTCCCTTATTTCACACATGTGTGTTATAGAAAGAATATTCTAAATTCTATTCAGATTCAGTTCCTTTTTCCTAAAATTCCCTTATTTCACACATGTGTGTTATAGAAAGAATATTCTAAATTCTATTCAGATTCTTTTTTCTGCTTTCCTTCCCACTCCTATCTCACTCTCTCCATTCTCACTCTGTGCCTCCTTTCTTGCTGTCTTTCTTCCGTTTACAACAGGAGGGTTCAGGGGCATCCACTATGTTCCAAAAGGGCATATATAATTCTGCCATTAAGTATCTCACAGTCCAGGAGTATTATCAAAGTGATAAGAGGAACAAAAATTAGAGCAGCAGAGACAAGGAGGCTGTAATCCAGCTTTGTAGGAGAGCTAAGCATGGATCACACTTTTAGAGGATGCTGCTACTATGCAGAATCTTAAAGCACGATGAAGAACAATTTAGATCAAGGTTTCTTGAACTTTTTCAACTCAGAACCTATAGTCACCCTATCAGTTATTTACATGACCCTAGGGATATAGGTATATAGATAAGCTATGCAAATTAAATATTTACTGAAAATAAATAAATTTATTTTAAAACAACTCATATATATATACCGTTCCACTATTTATCAAAGAAGAAAGCAAATTTCATATTAATGGACTTGTCTATTTTACACAAAAATTAAATCTTTGCAGAAATATTTGGTATAGGAGAGAAGAGAGCATTGTCAACATTTCTTAAGGTCGATCAAAATTTCGATTTTGTAATTATCAATGATGAGAGGACTACTTTGCATAAATACATAGCATAAAATGGCCATTGGAAATGGCCAAAAACTGTTGGAAATTTTGTCTTAAGACAAAATTCAATGAATAATTTTTAAAAAATGAAATTCAATTCAGCTATTCAAGCAGCAATTTATAAAATCAAACAATATAATATAATGCAGTAAAAAATACAAATCTTATATTTACAAGCTGAGAAATGATGGTAGGAAAATATTAAAAGTCTTTCCTGTAATAATTTTGCTTCTGTAAGAGAAAGAACTTGACATGTACAGTAAAACACTGTCTTATTATTATGGTTGTTATTCTTATTATATTGTACAGTGTGATAAGGCACCATGCAAAATGCACATATTTTTTGTTTAGGATTGAGCCTGTAGTGAAGTTGTTTCATGAAACATGAGCCAGTTCTGCTAGGAACATCTCAGATTCATTATGCGTTTGAACTTTGGATTAATTTTTAGTTGTACATTCAGAAATCTTTTATACTGTCAAATTTTCACATCCTCCTAATCCAACTGTGTGACTGCCCTGGGGATGTGACCCACAGCTTAAGAAGCTGTTGATGAAAGCCCATCCATATTTCACACTAGCATGAATACAGACTCACTAAAAGAGGAGAAGGCTGGTAAAACCACCAGGAGTTGGGGGTCCTCTGAGTTTAAGGCACAGTGGGAAGGAGCAGCAGAGGCTGAAATCAGATAGCCAGGCAGTCTTAGATGGAACTGCTCTGCCTGTTTAAAATTTGACCTGTGGATGGTAGGAATCACAGATGAGAAGTGACATGGCCAGAGGTATTTTAGAAACATCAAACAGCAAGCTATGCTGAGATGGGTTTGAATATCCAAGGACAAAAGATGGGAAATATCAACATTCAAGAGGAGGGTTTAAAAAGAGGGAACCTTCTTGTTGGCTGATATGATATTGGTATCAAGTCATTCTCTATTAGTTGATATTTACTGATGTGTGTGTATGTGTGTGTGTGTGTGTGTGTGTGTGTGTAAGAGAGAGAGAGAAAGAGAGAAAATGAGGATGAATAGTAGCTCCTAGATGTTTAGACGGTTAGAGGGTATAAATGACTGAATGGTGTTGCTACAAACAGATTTTCCACAAGATGAAACCCACACCTAGCACTGTTATTGAGGCTAAGGAACTATGGCCAGAGAAATTGTAGGCCCTAGGAGACAACCAGATACTTTTATTCAACTAAATATACATAGTATTAAATTGATTCCTAATGACATTGTTATATCTACAGATAAGTGTATCTCTCAATCAACATTAGAGAGACCCACACTGGTCAAGGTTCAGAGAATAAGAAACTGCAGAATTCTCAGCCCTAAGTGGGACACATATCACGCTCTCTCTACCTAAGGCTCAGGGATCACTGTGGAAGAGGGAGTGGAAAGATTTTAAGAGCTAGAGGCAGTGGATGGACACAAGGAAACAATGCTCTCCAGGCACAATAGAGAAGTTGCACGTAAGAACTCACAGCGGTTTGTACAGCATTTATAAGACTTGTGTAAGCTTAGTCCAGGCAAAAATCTCAGCAAGGAGAGGGAAGGTGACCACAGTATTCTGTCCTATCCAACTGATAATCTATTGGCAATTGATATCTGCTGGGACAGGGAGAGTCAGTTTTCTTTAAGAATGTGACCGCTGGCAGCCAACCATGCTCCACTGGATAGTCTCATGCCTAAGGGTATAAGGGGAGCACAAATTGGACTTGATTGGCTTTAAACAAAAGAGGATATAATTTGGGTGGGTAGGTAAGGGAGGTGGTCCTGAGCAGAGTTGGAGGTGATGAATATGATCAAAATATGGTTATATGAAATTCTTAAAGAATTCAATAAAATATTAAAAAACACAATGCTTGAGGAACAAAATTTGATGAGGAGAAAACTTTCAGTACAAGTTTTAATCATTACATAATTTCACTGGATGATGATGATGATGGAAGTTAGATAATTCTGAAGATGCTCAGGAGGAAAGGCAGGGTAACCCAGAAGGACTCCTTTGAGAATAGGTAGAGGAAGAGGAGCCACAGCTAGGAAAGAAATGAAAACAAGAAAACAGAAACATACCTTTCCCTTTATTTTAATATCCCCCTTGTCTTTGAGCTCTCTGAATCTCTGAGATGTTTCTTAATGAAAGGAGAAGGGTACAAAGATTTCTTTTACCTTGCTTACTCCTTACAATGCACCAGTCTTAAATTAGAAGAGCTTTATTGGGCTATGTGTACTAGCTAATGGATTTACTCTGGAGAACTGGCATGCTGTAGGCCAGCCTTTCTTCTTGCCATTGTCTTTAGAGATGTCATTGGTAAACTGTACCAGGGTTTGTTTTATAAGCTTCTCTTGATCCTCTTTTGCCCATCTCTTATAATACCTTCACCTTTGTTAATAAAGAGAGAGTTAATATTGGGACAGTATGGGTTTTGAGAATCATATTTGCAAAAGCAGATTTTCTAGTGCATATTCTCAATGTACTAGAAAACTGGACCCCTAATCCAACTCATTTTAAAGTGTATGTACCCAATCAGTTCTGTCTTTTATGGCCATTGCTTCTTCAGTACTTTACAGGAAGAAGTTGTTATTGGATGAAAGCAAGACTTAGACATTTCTATCTTTTCCCTTCCATCACAACCATCCTTTATGGAACATACTACCTTATGTCTATTTTATATAAATATATTGTATACTAGACACTTTGATTATTTCTCCTTACTCCCATACTTTCTGTGGACTTTGGTAATTTTTAATGAACCAAAGGTATTTTTACTGTTAGTGACATTCCTGCTCCTCAGACAGTTTGAAAGATTAGGTCAACCAGCCCGTACTATTCTAAGCTAAAGGTGGTGAAAATGAAGCATTGGAAATCAGACTTGATAGCATTTTGTATGATGACTTAGAACTACAATTTGAAGTTAAGGTCATAGCTAAAACAGAGACTTGTGATAGTATGACATCCCTGTACCAACTGAGGGCTACTCTGTGCTCTGATGCCTGCTTCCACTAGAGACCTAAGTGGTTTTGCAGACCTATGTTTTAATATATATGGGTTAAGTGCCATATTTTCAACATTAGTTTGGTGGGTAATGGTGAGAAAGCTCAAAAGCCTGTGAGGAACAGGCCATGTTCTAACTTTACACAAATTTCTCACTCTTGAACTGTGCCTTGAGGGTCTTCAGTGAGGGAGGACCCTTGTAATTTCCCATCTTCTGTGCCGCGCTTTTCTGCTGTTTTGAGCATGTGACTACTGCATGCATTTATATATGGAACACAGAGTTGGCAGAAGCTGGGCTGGTAGCTGCATAACCTCATTGCGTAGATACCTGATTATCCTTTCCTGCTTATCACGACTTTAAAGCCAGTCAGTCTTCACTAGCTTCTTCAGGTAACTACATCTTTAATCCATTGAAAACCCTTGGAATTTCATCCGCGAAAAGGAGAGCCCATGACGCCATGTTTTATGCCTAAGTTTACTTCAAACATCCTGACCACTTATTTTATCGGTACGTAAGTCATATCTTTGTGCATTTATTATTTTGATAACAATAATGTTCTTTCTAAAGGTGAGGGACTTTCCAACAATAAGAAAGTCATTTAGATATTTTTGAGTGTCTGTGTTTTCTTTTTCTGCAATCTAATTACATTTTCAGACACGGACTTTGAGCAAAATGCAAATGATTTGAATTGAAGATAAAATGAGTTTAAATCAGCACTATGAGGCTAAAACTGAGTGCTAAGCCTCTTAATCTAGAATGAACACAGATGACAGCAAATGCCTTGGGATCAAATCAACCAGGTTCTTCCCTATTTTTTACATGCAGGGACTCTTCTAAAGACTGAAGGGTTCATTTGTTTTTTTACTGTTGCAATTTGATAATTTTTCACAAGAGAAACAATGTATTATCGTGGTATTTCAAAGGTATCATGTCACCTAACAGTTTGTCGATACGATTGTTACCATTAAATACAACACAAGATGCCTAACTTCAGGTTTGCAGTCCAGTTGAGGACAAAGTGCAGGATTAAAATTATGAAAACTTACTGCATGAGATGTCAAAAAGTTTAGTGTTCTAAACTTTAAAATGAAGTTTAAATTTATCTTAATAAAATATTAGCTTAACTCCTTATGATTCTGTAAATGTCCCTGATTTCCCGTTAAATGCCAGGGAAATGGAGCCATTGTGAGTTCTTGGTCCATTTTGTAAAGCGCGGATGATAACTTTTGAAAATTTAAAAGAGAAGGAGAGCTTTATCAATGGAGCTGGATGAAACGCATTATATCGTATCATAGCCATCAGAGCCCTATTTTCCTGGAATCAGTCAAGTGTGGCCACAGAGTCAAGGCTTGGATATTGCTGTCTTGTTTTCTGCTCCAATGCTAACAATCATAGAAGGCCAAAATTTATTACAATTTCTTATATTTTTTATGTTTTTATTGTAATCCGAGTCTCCAGTCTGAAGACTGAATCTAGAGTTTCTGCCCGTTGATAACTGCCTTTTAATAACCCCCACTTCCCCCCAGATTTCTTGATCAAAGCATTTCTTTTGAGTTGATCCCAGCATCTGAGTCGCTCCATAGCTTCTTCTCTGAGCTGTTGTTTACTTTCCCATTTTGCTCTGTGCAAATGCTAATAGCTGCAAGGACCTTCAGCTGTCCGCAGGGCGGCTGTGCTGCTTTTCTTCTCCGCCATCTCCTTCCTGGAAAATAATATTGAGTGGATTATTTCTTTAGCTTTAGTTATTTAATTTGGCAAGTACTCTAAAATTTGTTTTCATGTTGAGAAGACAGGAAAACTGTGTGGAATTATAAAAAATGGCTTTAGTCCTTTAATAATTTTCATTTCCATTCATATAAATCTGCTGATAGTGGCTACTCAATTTGATCCTATAGACCTATATATTTTATTTCCCTTGGAAAAGCTAGAATTTATAGAGCATTTACCTATCTATTAGTATTATCTATGTATGTATTATCTCCTCTAGGACTTGTGCTTTTCTTTTTGTTTTGAAATGCATTTACATTTTTTTGGTGGTATATTTTGCAGTGCTCAGAAATGGAAAATAAGATTTTTCCTGCTTTGGGGTATGGCATTTGATAAATTAAAATCAGGACAACCTTACTATGAGAAGCTTCCTTTTTTTTTTTTCACATCCATCCTATCCAATAACAATGAGCATATTTTAGTTACAATAATTGTATTAAATGCTTAATATTACAAAGCACTGAGAGAGAATTTCAATGCTGTGCCTCTTGATCTGACAGTCACAGAGGGATTCTCCTGAGCACAGCTTTCTCTAAGAAGGGAAAATTTCTATTGCTAAGAGGAGTTGTAAGGGAACGAAATTAATGTTTGTTGATCATGTCACATGTGGCAGGCGCTGTGTAGGGTACTTTTATACAACTATTTTTTCTTGTAACATTATGAAGCAGGAATTAGCATGCTTGTCTCTTAAGTATGGTTCACTAAAGTCATGTGAATAGAAGGTGGGTACTCTTGGACCCCAACCTAAGTGTCTCTGATCATGGAGTCTACCCTCATTTAAAAATATTTTATTTATTGTTTTTATTTTATGTGTATGAGTGTATTGCCTGCCTGGATGTAAGTGCATCTGTGTCAAGCAATGACCGTGGAGGTCAGAAGATGGCATTGGATTTCCTGGAACTGGAGTTATGGAACACTTTAGCTGCTATGTGTGTGCTGGGAACTGAACCCAGGTCTTTGCAAGAGCAGCCAGTGCTCTAAACCACTGAACCATCTTTTTCCAGCCCCCACCCTCTTTGATATAGGTTGCTGTCAACTAATACCATACCTACATAAAAACACATTGTACCAGAAAAAAGAAATTTGTCTGAAGCCATTTTATAACTATGAATCCATGGGAAAATACAACCTCTGGACCACTGTGACCCAATTTGTCAAGTGACCATAAAATCCTTCCCAAGCCTGTTGTAGAAATTAAAATGTTACTTATTATTCTTATTTTGTGTGTATGAGTATATTGTTTCCCTGTATGTAAGTACAGTCATGTTGTGCAGTGCCCGTGGAGGTCAGAAGAAGGCATCAGATTTCCTTGGAACTGGAGTTACAAATGGCTTATAGCTGCCATGTGGATGCTGGAAACTGAACCGGGTCCTCTGTAAGAACAGACAGTGCTTTTAACTGCTAAACCATTTCTCCAGTCCCTGGTTGTGGAAATTAAATAAGGTGAAGCATAAATTATTTGCAGCAAAATACTCTCAACATATATTTATTTGTGTATTTAGGAGACCTGATGAATACTTTTATATTTATTAATTTAATCACCATAAAGTTTGTGATTATTTTTATGCTTAGTTTACTTAAGAAACTGAGGCATGGATAAGCCAAGTAACTTACTCAAGACCAAACAGATAGCTAAGCTGAAAATCAGGATTTGAACCCCTGTAATGAAGACTGAGAATGAGTGCTCCTAAATACCAGTGAATGAAGCTCTGTTATAAAATGTAGATATAAATAAGGTCATTTCACACTTCAAAATAAATATCAAAACACTTGATTTAGAACAGAAAAAATATCAAAATAATACAAAAGTTAAGTAAGCATTGGCTTAAAGCTCCAGAGAAGATCCGCCTGGAAATACTTGGCATCATGGCATCCAAAGTATGCCAGGGGAGGTATAATAAAGAATGTTGATTTGGCTCACTGCATGCCAGGGCGGACCCTGGGAGTCTTATGGGTCCACTTTGTCTGGTTAACAATGCTCTACTACCCTCAGTAATCTGTCTTTCCCAAAGATTCACATGTGTCTTGGTGACATGCTCACGGATAAAGAACTGGATCCTAGTGGAAAATAATTTTCTTACTGATAATAAATCTAAAAAGGGCAGCAAGACAATTCAGTGGGTAAAGATGTTAGGTTTCATCCTTGGGATCCAAATGATGGAGAGAACAGCTCCCACAAGTTGTCCTCTGACTTCCACACATGCCTGTGTGTGTATGTGTGTGTGTGTGTGTGTATGTGTGTGTCCATACAACCACTCAGACACAATAAATAAATATAACAAAAAAGAGCTATAAATGTAAAATATATGTTCGTACTATCAACACTGAAAGAGGCTACACTTGTGTCTTTATGTTAATAAGATCAGAATCTGTGTGTGTGTGTGTGTCTTGCACGTGCATGCTTCCATTTACAGCCCTGCCATCATAACTATGATGACACTAGTGTTCTATAAGCACTTTTTTTCCTTTCTGGCCTGGTTATGGCTTTAGGACATGCATCACTATTATGGGATATCTTTACTAATTTTTTTCTTCTTTTTTTTTATATACTTCTTTTTGCTTGTTTAAATCCAGTTTAGCATCCCCATATTATAAAGTTAAAGGAAAAATTGTTGATTTGAAGTCCTCATTTACTTTTAATACAGCCATTTGCAGGTATAATTTCCCCTTAAAGCACAACTTCATCTGTATCCTGAGAGTTTTGATGTGCCGTGATTTCATTTTCTAATTTTTATTTGATTTCTTTTTTAATTAATTGACTGTTTATGACTTTGTTGATTAATTTCCACAGATTTATGTGCTTCCAAAATATCTTTCTGTTATTGATTTTAATTTCATTCTATTAACCAGAGAACATATTATTTCCATTAAATTGACTGTAGCTTATGGCCTATTATGTGGTTTGTCTGAGAATGTTCTCTGCTACTATTTTGAGTGAACTATTCTATAGATGTGTCCAGTCTGTTTGTCTATGCGGTTCCTCAGGCCTTCTCTTTCTTTATCTTTTCGTAGTTGTTCCATTACTGAAGGTGGGATATTAAAGCTTCCAACTGCTATTGTAGACTTGTCAGTTTCCTCGTTGGCTTCTGTTAGATTTTCTTCACATGTTTTGCTGGTACTCTAGTGTGCATCGAAGTTTATCAAGTGCTTATTATATTCCAAGAAGTGTGCAACGCAATTGAAATGGACAGAACTTTACTCTTAATGGTTACAGTGAGACACACACACATAAATATGTAAATCTACAAGTGGAATGTCACTTAGAAATTATAAAAATGACAGAATTTCCTTCTAAGACTCTAAATCCTTCATAGCATGTATAAGCACTTGAAATTATTGTATTAGTTTATATTTTTATTTCTTCTGATAGCTTGCCAACATATACAAATAAATCGTTTTTAATACCAGTATTTGACACTCTGTTCAACATACCTTTAATGAGATAATGAGCAAAAGAGAGAAAACAAATACGATACAATGAGACAGAAAATAAAAGTCTCAATTTAGTTTCCCAAATCGAGAGAAGTCTCTTTGATGAGTCCTTTGAAGCTCTGACCTGAAGAACAAATAAGCCAAGAAAAAGTCGGATGAAAAAACAGGGAGTAAGAATAAAAATTACTTAGGGTTGGACATTTCACAGATGTTTAATCTCTGTATGTGACCAGTTATGAAACTTGTAGTAGTCTCCATCTGTTGAAAAAGAAGCTTCTTTGATGAGTGGTGACTGATATACTTGTCTGTAAATATAAAGATCCATATTTAGCACATAGTAGGAAATTACATTTGTCTACGTATGTAACATCCTTGGGCTTTTCTCTAAAACCTATGACCTCTCCAGTCAGGTATATTTGACTATGTTTACAGTACCACACATGAGTTAGTTCCCACTGAGTGGGCTTTAGGTCCAATTAGGTAGCTGTTGATTATCACCCCGAGATAAAAGTGCCACTACTGCCAGTGTCTGTGAAATGCCCAACTGTAAGTAACATATCTACAGTGGAACTTCTATACCTAATGCTCATGGAGCATATTGGAACAAGGGGAGAGAATAATAATGCATCTCTCAACTCTCACCAGCAAAGCTCCCTCATGCAACAGAAGGCAATGAACCTAGGGTGCAGAGACAATTGTGGAAGAGGGGCCAGAAAGAGCCAGATGAGTAGATGCATGACCATATGGAAACAGAGTCTTACAAGCTCCCGGGACCTTGCTCATATGAACTTAACAATGATGACATCATGCACAAGGCCCATTCAAACTCAAGCAAATAAAAACCCAGTATAGAACTGTTGAAAAGAGCAGCAAACCCCAATCTTAGCTGAAGAAATATTGGGTAATTGATTACTACTGGGTGAAGAAGAGCCGGTCTTCTTTAAGGGAGATTCTCTGGATAGACTGACTAGAGTAGAACTTGCGCTGAGGGACATCAGGGGACATCAACTTGACTTGATAGACTTTAACATAAATGACAGAATGCATGAAATCCAGTGGCGGGAAGCTATGGGAGTGTTCTGATGAGGAAGGTGTTATAAAGATGATTAAGATGTATAAAATACACAAAGACTCAATAAAAATAAAGAATTGAAAGTCAAAGGAGCTGATCATATGAGGACAATGAGGTTGAAAATAATCTGCCACATTCATATGTGAGCCATGGCCAGGGAGAGAGTATCAAAGACTGAGTTCATAAGAACCATCTATGGTAAACTTATTGTCTTAACATGTTTTCTGTTGCTAAAGCTGCACGTCACAGGATTATTTATAAATCATAACTGCTATTCTGGCCATGGTTCTAAAAGCTGGTAAAATCCTTCATGTTGGTAGGGACACTTTACAGAGTTTCATGGCAGGATAAGGTGAGACAAAACATTCTAGTTTACAGTTCCAGTCCTATTGGATTAGGGCTGTGCTCTTATTCAATCCCCCATCCCCTAAATACTGAAATCAGAATAAACCTCCACTCTCTTAATAACCAACAATGAAGGTTAGATTCCGCATGAGTTTTGGTGAGTTCATTCATTCATAGCACCCACAACCGGAGGTAAGTGTGTGAATCAGAGTGAAGGATCACTGAAGCAAAGGTATTTCAAAGTTCAATATATCTTTTTTTCTCACAGAGCAGTAGGGGAAAGATGAAGGATCTCTCCTTGTTTAATATATCCAGAAATCTGAATTAAGAGACGTGTTCTGTCAGTCTCAACTCTTTGTCTCCAGAATTGTTGTTGAGATATGGAAGTGGTCATGTACTTCTCTGTTCAATAGACTAATAGACTAAGCTTCCTGAAGTAAAACCCTGGCCCATGCACCGCTAGATCACGAGAATCTGGTATAATATGTGGTTTAGTGCGGATGCTCAGTAAAGTGAAGTGGATAAGTCATTTTAACTACTCCACTCTCTATTGCCAGAAATTCCTTCTTTATTTTGCAATAGTAACTCGTATTTAGAATAAGACAACCTAAAAATTAAAAAAAATTCATCTATTGTACATAAACATATTCAGAGGAAAGAAAACATCTTCACATGATGGAGTTTCCTGGTGACAAGACTGATTTGGGGGAAAATATAATTTTGCTATACAGATTCTACCTTGTAATAAGGAACATCGAGTTGCTCATGGTCACTGAGATAGATGCCTTCTATGTATGCAAATGCTGACATACATGATGAATGTAGATGTCCTCCATTTGAATAAAAAGCCCAACATTCTCACCTGATTTTTTTTCAATGCAGATATAAGCATAAATAAAGATTTATGTGGAAATTATAGATGACTGAATATAGAATATATATGTAAAAGGTGTCACATGAAAATAACACCAGAAATCTGTGCTGAAAGCTTCTCTCATGGTTGATGTTTGTTTTGTTTTCAAGTAGGAATTTATTGTTTACTGTATTCTGAGCCCTTGTAGCATCCCACATGCTTTGTCTCATTTAATATACCTAACAGCTATTGGAAATAGATTAATAGTTAATTTTAGTTTATTCTCTGAGTTTCTTACTGACTTCCATAGACTCTAAGATTTGGGAGTGATTCTTGGGTTCATTTTTATACATACTAAGCTATAAGTAAGCCTGGAAATTGAGGTTACTCAACTTTTATTTTTCCAATAAATAAGTGAACCTTATTTATGGTTGTGTTAAGACTGTTAGGCTCTTTGTAAATTAAACATTGTTCATTGAAAATCCTGCCATTGAATCGTAAGCATTTAAATGTAGTTCCCTTCTTCCTCCCCCATTTTAAAACTTCTTTTTGTGTTTGTGTTTAGTGGATAGGTTCTGAAGTACAAAGAACCTGGAAGGTGTCTAATTACAGCTGACCAAACAAACCTTAAAGCTTCAAGAAAGAGTGATTTGCCAAAAACTATCATCAAGGCAACTGGCCGAACCCAATCTCAACTTGGAAGGCCCACAGAAGGACTCTGTGTATAGTGATGAAACTATGAATAGGGAGTGCTGGACTCCATAGCTGACTAAGGCTCAGAAAAGAGAGCTGTACTATTAGACCTTGGTCAATGTGTGTCCCCCGCCTCTCCCCCAGTGGCCGTTTCTTTAACCTGAGGCCTAAAATGATGGGAAACAACAGCTAATAATCTTGTGCTTATTTCTCCTGAATCTTTATTTAGATTTTATCAAGAAAAAAATTTGCATCTTTGTTGAAAAAAATCTCTCTCTAAAGCTTTTCTGTTATGTTCATAAATATTATTGGGTTGGGGGTATTTTAAAACAGAATTGTGGCACGCACACCCAGTTCATAGGAAATAATTAGATAGGTTTGAAAGTTCTTCAGACAACAGTCTCTTCATTCCCACTTCACTTAATTATCAGATTACACAACCTAGGCTGGACAAGTTCAAAAGTAGATGTGTGTGCTTTATGTGACAATGGATGAGCTTACACCAGGGCTTATTGCCTTTCTTCATTGTGACTATTCATTAATTTAAAGATTATGCTTGGAGATATTATTAATTGATGGATACTATATTTTACTCAGTTTACATTTAGTTTTAAATTGCTTGCATTCCATAAAATGTAATTCAAGTTTCCTTAAAAAGACAAAATAGGCACTCTTTAAGCAGTTTACAAGATACAGATCTTTATCTCCTACACAGGAAAGGAAACACGAAAGCTGTAAATAATAAGTTCTGAATAGGAATGACACAAACTGTCTAATCAATGTCTTCCAGAACTGGCAAGTGACACCTCTTTGTTTTTTGCAAATAAAAACCTTCTTACCATCACAATATAAACCATTATCTCTGCAGGCAAGGTATACTTAGAAATGTTCAAAATGTACATTTCCTGGCAGCCTCTAGATCAGTAGGTGGAGATCTAAAGTCATGCAAATATTACAGTAAATGCAGGCAACCAATTTCTAATTATTCCATATCAGCAGATTTGTGAGGAATATAATTTATTAAAAAAAGAACAGTTTATGATCAGCAGACCTTGGTTATGACTGTTTAGGAATTCAGTGCATTTTGATCTAATCACAAAATCAAAATATTCATGAAACACAATGATATCTCCCCAAAGCAGCCGGGCAGCCATTAATTTTGAAATTCGGGTAATTTATTAACACTTATCTGAAGCTGTAAAAGCTTACCTCTGTGTTTGTAATACGGAGAAAAGTGAAAGCAGTTTTAAAACTGATTCCTAATGATTTATAATGGTTTGCTGTAATTTGAGCCAGAAATTCAATTAAAATGTATGTCTAGTTTTGTTTCAAGATCTTTAGTTAAAAATTCTATTAAAATTCTATTTCCTTCTTGCATTAAATGTATCTGTTATCTGCATATACAAGAAATATAAGAAAATTCTATCATTTATTCCCCAGTCTCCATAAATGCTTTTAATAACATTCATTTTTATTTCATAACTCTCCTATGGTAGTACCTGGAATTTACGTACAGTGGAGAAGGCATTACCATATGTGGCATTTTCTTGCTAAGGACAGACAACTACCACTGAATACTTTGGGGACAAGATAAGTGATAGGTGCCACTTTATCAAATAAAGAGAAAACAAAGACGATGAGAAGACATGCTTGCCTTTGCATTATTAACCTAATGGGATGTCTCTAGGGGCAATTTGAAATTATAGAACATTCCAGAGAAAGGAGTAGGAGCTGGGACAAGCTGTGGGGAGCGCAAATGTTCAGCTCCCCTGAATCAAATAAAATCAGATTAAAAGTTTGAAGAAATTCTTTTAGGTATGAAATTATTTAAAGTTTTTGAGACACAGGAGCTTGATGAGTTAGCTGCAGAAGCATCTAGCTGGTTTCTTGCTTTATGCTTTCCTTGGTTTTCTTAAATTACATTAAATCCTGAAACAGTTGCAGAATAAAATCATTAAAATTGTTGGTTTATACTTAATTTCGTCATGAGGATCTCTGAGTTGATGTGGTAATGAAGTTAGTGATCTATTGAATGTGTGATACCTATACATTCTCTCTCTGAAAATTTGAATATTTGTATCTTCTCAATAGTCTGTGCATTCGACACAAATATTATCCATATTTTACGAACTGGTGGCAGAGAAGGCACAAAGTTTCCTAAAAATCGATCAGTGGGAAGATCAAGAAATACAAGAATGCTGCTTGGGCCTGATTTCCTTTTCAGTTTGATTCCTTGGTGTGTTGAGGGTGTTTGCAGGTGGCAGTCATTACAAAAAGCCCAGGAAGATTTGATTCTTCAACGCTGGTCAGCACTGGGAGGAAACAGTGACATTTTCCTGGGTCCTTCTTTTGTACTTGACAGTTCCAGGGTAGAGCTCTCCTCCTGTTCTCTCTGAACTGAGAGACCCAAATGGGGTGCAAGGGGAATGGAGAGTTGAGAGCTTGTAGAAGCATCATAGCACCAAGAAGGAAGCAACAGAAAACCCTGTCACCAAGTGAAAGTACAGAGAAAGAGAGAGTGAGGGAACAGAGAGTTAGCAAGTTAAGGCAGAGACAGGGAAGCCCAAGTTGAGACTTTGAAAGGCTAAGGAGGGATAGGATGGAGATGGGCCTGGAACAAGTCCCAGGCTGCAGAGCTTTTCAGGATAGTCTGAAGGTCTTGTGGAGATGATCAGGGGACATATAAAAGGACGGACCCCAGTAAGTCATGCTATTTTATTTATCCACATTTTTAGCCAAAACTCCACTAAGATTTTTCCTTACAAATATCCAGTGAGCTTCTGTTTTATACTTCCGGGTTCTGACATCATCTGGATACGAGCATTCCACTCCAGGAACTGAGATGCGGCCCTCAGTGCCGAGGAAGTTTGATTAGAAGAGCCTTGTTGAAAAATGATGGGTGGGTGCCAGAGTTGCTGTGCAGGCAGTGCTGATAGAAGCAGAGTTTGGGATGAAGGAGTTGGGTAATTATGTTTTAGTTGAGTAGTATGTTAGTGGAGCAGTCTTCCTAGGTTAAATCGTTATGCTCCATAAATTCATTTGCTACGTGGACTTGAATGTAAAAGGCCTCAAATATGTAAAGCAAGGCTGCAAACTGAAGTCTCTGGTCAGAGGGTAGGTAAAGGTGAGGAGACCAGGTGCTAAACAGTGAGAAGGCCCAGTGTTTCTCAGCTGCCAGGATGGTCTCTCAGCAGAGAGAAGAGGAAGGCAGAGATATAAGTTATATGGTAGTACTGGGAATATGTTCAGACAGGCGTCTTCGCTTGGATTGCCTATGCCACTTCTTGACCACTCCTACTAACAATATGCATGTAATTAAGAGCATGGCATGAACCAAGTTGACAATCCAGAATGGCATTTTGATGTAATCACAGTGCCTAGATTCAAGACTTCCCAGTGTGTTTACATAGTTTATATACTGCTTTTCTAAAATAAGTATTCTGTGCTTTCTGGGGCCAGGCATGGGAATATTTAAATCCTGGGGAATGTGAATCTAGGTTATAGATTAATTGCTCAGCTGTATTCCTGATCAGGGGAAGGTGGGGTTCTTTGGTAGGTTACATACTTGCTCTCTCCTACGCAGGAGAAAAATGCATAGTCATTTCTTATTATAGATTCTGATGTCAATTAGATGGTGTGTTTTTATTGGAAGGTAACTGAATTACTCTAACTCTGTTGAAAATGTATAGCTGCTCTGAATGGATATGTGTAGGTTTCATGCTGTAGCCATGCTGAGAATGTGTAAGAACTTGAAATGTGATGGTGATTAGGCAGAAGTATGCAGAATACTAAGGTTTAGAATGGATGTAGATGACATCAAAGGGAGCGAGCTAACTTTTCTCTTTCTCCTTCTCCATTCTTTCCTCCCTGGCCTAGGAATTTAATGATAGTTTTTATATATGAAGCACAGTGCTTTTCTGAACATTTGGATTTTTTGTTTGTAGTTGTGTGTGTTAATTAAATTCCTTCCTATAACCTTATAAGAAGGGTGACCTTTATACAAGATATATATGTATATAAAAATAACTCTAAAGGCTGTTTGTGGAAGAGTTTGGCCAATAAAAGGAGTGCATGGACAAGATTACATTCCCGGGGGTTACCTGGGCAAGACAAAACTAAAAGACCTTGAAATGAAGTCACTGATAATTAATGAATGTTGGAAAATGTCACATTGGGGAACTGGGTTGGGGGATGAGATAATATGATTGTACTTATAAAACTCTAGTAGACATTGGGGTCCTCTGATTTGAACAATGACACAGAAAGACTAAAAGCACACTGAGGAACATTTAAAGGATTTGGAATTGAAGAAATTTGAAGCAATTTCCTAATAATCAAAATAATTTATCCAGGATTAATTGTCACAGCAACAAAGAAACACAAGTACACATGTAGTCAGGTTTTACTTGTATGTTCACTTTTTAAACTCTCCAGTTGTACTTCAGAGCATTCCCTGATTCTTTTCCCATCAAGCTTCTTTCAAGGTAACTTATGTTAGCTGTTTCTACTTTCATCACACAGTCTTCACAATAGTCTGCTTTGAGCTCTATGCTGGTTTATTTTCTAGTGAAAAAGCTTACATTAAGTTCTCTAATCTCTTAATTATTAATATTTATGACTTGCATCTAAGTACCAATTTTTCTTCTGCTGACCGTCACTACTTACCACTTCTTTATTGTTTTTACCAAATTCTCCTCTTTAATCCTCCTTTCTTCTTTCTTCCTTTTCAGATTTTTTTGTGACCTTCTAAGATTCTGACCTTGATCCACTTCCAGAGCAGAACCCAGGCCTCTTCTGTCTTGAATAGGGCTTTTTCTAGATTGCTTCCTTTCCCTTGCAGAAGTGAGGCCGGGTACTTTCTGATGTACACTGTTTCTTCATTTTTTCCTCCAGTGTATGGCAATCTAATGACTACCACTTCTCTCTAAAGTTAAATGCTCTAGAATTACCATCAACAGAAAGTCATTTAGCATTAGGACCCATGCTTCTGTTCATAAAACCACTTATTTTGATGAAGCCAAATGGTCATAATAAATATAATTTGAACAATTATTACTTTTATTTTATGTGTATGAGTGTATTGCCTGTATGTGTGTAAGTCCACTGGTGTCGTGTAATGCCTGCAGAGGTCAGAATAGGGCATTGATCCTCTAGACTGGAGTTATAGACGGTTGTTAGCTGCCATGTGGGTATTAGGAACCAAACCCAGGTTTTCTGCAAGAGCAGCCAGTGATCTTAACTGCTGAACCATCTCTCTAAGTCCTAAACATAAGTACATTTACCTTCAAACACTTTAATTTCCCCTACTATTACTTTTTCAAGGGCTGTTTTTTGTTTGTTTTGTTTTTGAGACAGGGTCTCCTTACATGACCCAGGCTGAAATCATAGGTTTGGGCCACTATGCCCAACCTTCAAGAGCTTCCCACTTAAGAAATGACTAGTTTGGCTTGAGAAAACCACATGAAACAAATGAAAATTCCTTTATAATGTGAAGAAATCTTACTAGTAATTACTTTTTACCCTTCATGTGTGATCTGTGGCACATTTTTGGCTCATGGTGACTACGTATATCTTGGTGACCTTCGACATAAACATTTTCACATCTGTTTGCTACCAATTTATTTTCATGCTCATTGAAGTTCCCTTCATATATATATATATATTTATAGTATTTTAATTTATTGATTTGTTAGTTTTTAGTAGAATACAGGTATTGACCATATTGTCTTTGAATTTCTGATTTTCCTCCATCTCTGAAGGGCTAGGACTATAGGAGTGAGCATATTTAATATTTTTTCAGTACTTTTATGTTCTGTGCTAAGTTCTATCTATCTATCTATCTATCTATCTATCTATCATGATCATCTGTCATCATCTAGATACCTACCTATCGTCTCTCTTTCTTTTGAGACAGAGTTTCATAGCATAGCCCTGGATGTCCTGGAACTTGCTATGTAGATCAGACTGACCTGGATCTCAGAGATCCACCTTACCCTGAATCCTAATTGCTGGGATTAAAGGTGTGAGCCACCATGCTCAGATAACCCTATTACCTTTGTTGCTAATTATTTTGTTATTTTAATTTTAGTAAAATTTAAACCTTTCAATTTTAATATTTTCTAATTCTTATTTTTTGAGTTTTCCATTACTTTAAAATTTATAAACATCTTCCTATCTGTGAGATTGTAGAGAAGGTTAAGAACACTGCCTGCTCTTGCAGAGTTTAGTTCAGTTCCCAGCACCCACATAGCAGTTAACAACCATCCATAACTCCAATTCCAAGGGAATTCAATGCCTTCTTCTGATCTCCATGGGCATTGCACTACATGGCACACTTACATATATGCAGACAATACACTCCTACACATAAAATAAAAATAATGAATGAAATATTTAGAAAACTTCTTATTATCAAAGACAATAAATACTTGCTAAGTTATTCCAGCTCATGCTTCAAGCTCCTACTTACAGAGTTCTAATATTAGAGGTTTAAACTATTCATTCAGGAAGTCAATGGTATCAGGGATGGGATGGGTTGGTAGGGAAGATAAACATATTCATTAAACATATTTTCTCTCTTCAAGTACTTTTACTATTTATCTCTGCCATTTTAAATGTTGTTTATTTATTTCCCATTAGCCTAACAGCTCTAAAAGATGAAGTCTATGTTTTTTCTTGTACCTGACAAATATTAAGTTCATATAAAGCTGAATCTGTTGCATAATCAAACACTGAGTTCTGTAAGTTGGAAAAATATTTCTAAGATGGCAATTACATAATTTCTTTCTCTAACTATCATTGTGTTTGTTTGCATCCTGTTTTAATTACCCAATTCAGCTTTACCTTCTGTCCTGTACTCCAGCAACTCAAGATGAGAAACTGGATACACAGTAGAGTGGACACATTTTAATGTCAGCTGCAGTGGGGATGAGAAGGTAGGCTTAATCCAACCATCACCTAAAACCCTTCTTTTTAATGTTCCAATCTCTCTTTACTTCAATCCCTTCTTTGATCAATGTTGACCTTATTTCTTTTTGTACTTTCAAAAGTTGGTAATTAGACATGGTATGTCTTGCTTAAACCACAGCTCCTTATTGACTCCAAAGTCCTGCTACTTTGGCTGTGTCAAAGATCTGCTCATGCGGAAATTTTTGTCCAGTCAAATGTTCAATAAATTGTAATCTTTGCATGCCATTGTACTGGCTTGGAGCAAGTGCATTGCCCTGTGAAGAACTGACTTTCCACAATCACCAGCTAACCCCTGAGGAAATTCGTAGTTGAAGAGAAAGCACTGTTCCCAAGACAGCATTGAGAGAGTGTGTATTTTTTCATTAAAAATAGTGATTAAGAACATCTACATTAGACTTGCTATTTTAAGTGATGCCATTTTAGTGATACTAAGTACATTTGTGTAGGTTAAACCATCACCACCATTTACCTCCAGATACCTTTCTATACTTATTAAACAACCTCCCGCCTTCCCGGCTTTCCCTTGCTCCTGGAAACTAATATCCAATGTCCCAGTTTCCTGCCTGATCCGCCTCCACTTTCCTATGCCCTCCAACTTCATGTCCTTTTAAAAAATTCTTTTATGACCTATTAGCCATTTGTACATCTTTTTTAGAGAAATGTCTGTTCAACACAATTGAAAGTTTTGTTTTGAAAAATTACATCAAATTTTTTCACAATCAAACTTATCTCCAACTTAGAGTTGTTTTCTGCTGTCTTCGTAACCCTTCCCTAGGTAGAATTAGTGACTTTTTAATTTTTTTTTGCTTCTCATCCATGTCTTAACCTCATAAAGCATTTATTGCAGGACATTCTATAATTATCCTTATAAAAAACATGCTTCATCCCATTAGCACACAGAGTCAATGACAATACTTCATTATTTTTACATACATAATGCTAGCCACCATGTTTGCCACATAGTAGGTGACTAGAGACTTTCTCTTTTTTTCATTTTTAAAATTGATTTCTTTTGATTTTCATACAATATAGCTAATTTCTGTTGAATGATTAAATCAATATATTTTCTACTTTTACAATAAAATTAATGCTTGCTTTTACAGATAATTATATATTTAGAGTATGACATCTTTGAAAATTAATAAGTGATATGTATTTAGAGTTCTTTACTGCCACTAATAAGTATTAATTCTAAAATGATAGGAACGTTGAAATCACCTTATTTTCCAGTTTACTCTCAGAGATTCCAGATGAGATCTGGGCACTGCATTTTCTAATAGCTCCCCAGGCAATTCAAATATGTACCCAAGGTTGAGAACCATGAACAATCACTAAAAACTGTGTGATTACAAAATCTGTTGCTGTCTTCCACCTTTGTGGAGCTGAGTCACCCTGGTGTCACAGTATAGGGGACAGATAACACATGCATGAAAATTAGTTCATATATTTATATATTTTTTTTTAGTTTTCTTGAAATAATGTTAAAGCTCTACCCTATACTTCACATTCCTCCTAATTAATCAGATTGCAGTCTAGTTAATAGGCCAACGATGTGAAGCTATCCCTCCTAGCTTTATTCTGAAGTAAAGTGAATAAAACAGAGTTTTTCAGGCTTCTGGGAACTTGCTAATATGAACATTCAGTAATTGTGACAGCATGCACAAGATCCGTGAAGACTCAAACCAGAGAAAACCAGCATAGAACTAGGGAAATGGGCAGCAGGCCTCAACCTTAGCCGAGGAACCTTTGGCTGCATCTCTTCAGGGTGAGGGAGAGTTGATCATATTTAAGGGAACAATACTACACAGGCTGATCAGGATCCCAAAACCGGACTCACACCAAAGAACATCTGGGAACACAAACTTGACTTGATAGACCTTAATATATATGACAGGATGCATGAAATACAGTGAGGGAACTGTAGGAAGTCTAGAGAAGGTGGGGGAAGAGCTGCAAATAGGATTAAGATGTATTCTATGGGATATGCAAAAAATTCAATGGAGTATATATTGTAAAAAAAGAATAAAAATACCTTCAGAGCATGGGAGGGGTTTTGAAGGAAGAATACCCTACTGCCAATTCAAAAATATTATTTTTTAAACAGTTCAAATACCATATGATCTATTGAACTCAGGTAAGAAACATGACATATATTTAAGTAAGAGGTATTTTCATGTGGAATGCTATCAAAGTTTGTGCAGAAATGTTGGCAACCTCTTTGCGATGGTAGATGTGGGCTTCGTAATTACTTATGGCTTAGCTTCCTTTTATTGTCTCAGGCTCTATCTTTGGCATTCTTTTAATGTGCATTTTGGTTCAAATTAGAAAAGCAAGAGTTAAGATGTAGAACTTATGTGACTGGACACAGCTGTTCAGAGCAATTCAGTATGTCAAGCTGAGGTCAAATGGAGAGAGAATGTCATTACTAAATGGTAACATTTCTGAGGGCTTTGAGAAAATTTAAGTCCTTTAAAAATATACACATATTTTATCTCCCCCCACCCCCGGGGTGATAGGTTACACTTCTAGCTCTTGTCAAAGATTTGTATATTAAAATGACTTTAAATTTAACTATTCTGGAAATCAACCTCTCAAGCAGTATTTTTTGGGTAACATTCATAGAATACATAGAGCTTTATTTGAGACAGATTTCTGTAAGACGTGCTTGTTTATTCGTATTGCTGATGTGATATATGCCTACAAATCTCTGTGATATATTAACAAAGGTAGTACAGATTAGTTCACATTTCCAAATTCCTTGACCTGTACTGTAGGTATCAATTTAACCTTATCATGGCTCATTAAATTTAAAATGCTGTAATATTCAGATATTTGGAATGTGTTTGTATTTGCTTTGAAGCTAACAAAAGTATACATCAGTATGCATCAATTTTGGGTATCATAATGACATATTGATAAATAGCAGGTGATTTTGGACATAAAAACCCATTATATGAATATACAGCCAATGATGTAGCATTTACAGTACCGAGTTTGCAAAAATGGACTGAGGGCAAGATTGGGTTATCGAGGCAGCATTTTGTGCCTACTGTCCCCATTATTCCTACAAAGGAAGAGAGTGAAATACCAGAGAAACATGTTTCCCCACCTCATACTTATCTATGGTATAAAGCTGAGCAGAAACAGCTATTTTCAGTTGTCAACATCTCCAGCATTTTGCCTCAGAATTTCTTTTGAAAACAATGAAGGTAGCTCAACTGCAGGGAAAGCTTAGGATGGCCAGTAGCTATCTATTTTTAAAAAATAAATATTTCTCTCATGTGTACAAATGTTTTTCCTGCATTGATGTAACTGTATCACATATATGCAGTGCTCCCAGAGGCCACAAGAGGGTATTGGATCCTCTGGAACTGGAGTTATGGATGGTTGTTAGCTGCTATGTGAGTGGGGGAACTGAACTCAGGTCCTCTGCAAGAGCATCCAGCACTCTTAACTACTGAACCAATTCCCCAACTCCAGGAATTATCTCTTTTTAAGCATATCTCTTACCCAACTACAGTTGGAAACCAATGAATATTCTGGTCTCCTCTTCCCACGAGTGGGAGAACTTTGACCTACCCCTCCCACCCCTCAACCCCCTGTGGATTATCTCCATCCAGAGAAGCAGCTCTTTGCCCTTCCTTTGTTCTCTTGGCTTATTAACACTCCTCAGCCTCTTCTTCACTATCCAATCAATGTTTCTTTATCTACCAAACTTGAAAACAAGTGCTTATCTTAGGGTCCACTTCCCAGGAAACTTCAACTTTGATCCACAGGGGCATGTGCTTTTTTTTTTTCAAAAGAGGAGTTTGTGAAAATTTACCTAAAATCTATTGACGAAACAAGACCTGCTGGAACCATGTGACTCTCTGAGTCATACATTTTGTCTTCCCAAACCTCAGTTTCTTTATTTACAAAATGATGGGGCAAATGACTCCATTCTTGAGATTCTATTATTTTAGGACAGGAATGACCAGTCATTTTACTCTCATTATTCACTGGTTCAGAAACTTACTGCTGGGTGTTTATAATGTACTTTCAGGTTCCTCCTACCCAAAAGAAGAATTTCAAAAAAAGTCTGGTGGATGACTTCTGTGGGTACTCTTTTCTTACTGTCATCAGCACAGACTCTTTGTACTGTTGCCTACACTCGTCAATGCTTGACAGTTATGCAAGTGGCTTCAGAACAACTCCCCTCTGGGGAGTTCTCCTCTTCCTTCTTCCTTCCCAGCTGTGTTCTGTCTTGATGCAATAGAATTTGTTCTCTATGGGGCACACAGTCACTCCCTACATGAGGTATAAGCACTTTTTAAAATTCTTACCCAACTGTAGTGGGTCAGGGCAACAGTTCTCATCAAATTCTCTCATGTTCCCTAAAACATATGAAGCTAGGTAGGCTAATGGGTGCTGAAGCTCTGATAATCCCATAAATGAGCTTCTCTCTGACCTATTTTGGAAAAGTACAGTGTTCCAGATGATGGTAATTCCATCAGTCAACGTTTATGCTTAACTGTAACTGTGACACATCCCTCTTTTGACTAACATCGGACATGTTAAGTTAGAAAGGACCTGTGTTGTCAAGTCGCTGAGGTTTTAGAGTTATTTATTGAAATAGTGAAATTAGTTCATATGAAGTGTGCAAGAGGGTTCATTGGGTACAAGTACTTGCAGGCATGCCTGAAAGTCTGAGTTCAATGCCTGAAGCCCACTGGGTAGAAGAAGAAGAGAATCAACTCCTGCAAGTCATCCTCTGACCTTCATACTTGCCATGGTGTATACACACACACAGACACAGACACAGACACAGACACAGACACAGACACACACACACACACGCACTAAAATTTAATGCAAAATTTAAAAATTAGTATATTATGACTAATTTGGAAGTTGGTACTTTATTTTTTCCATATATACTTTTATTGAGGTTTTGTGCATTTCATGCAATGCATCTTAATCATATTTAGGCCCCCCCCCCGTATCTGCATCCCCTATAGACCACCTACAGGATTTCATGCATTCTGTCCTACATGTTAAGGCCTTATCCAGTCAAGGTATGTACCCAGATGTCCCTTGGTGTGAGTTCATCCTCAGGAGTCTGGTCAACCTGTCTTTAAAAAAAAAAGCTCTACTCGCTCTCACCAAGCAATGATCAGCTGCCAATGGTTTCTCAGTTAAGGTTGGAGCCTGCTGCCCATCTCCCTCATTCTATGATGGTTTTTGTGTGATTGAGTCTACATGGCTCTTGTGTGTGCTGTCACCATCGCTGTGAGTTTATGTGAGCAAGTTCCTAGAAGCCTGGAGGACTCTATTTCCTTATATTTGTGTACCACCACTGGCTCTTTCAATCTTTCTACCCCCTCTTCCAAAATAATGCCTGAGCCCTGGGTGGATGGGGTTTAATACCAGTCATATCCAGGGACTTACACTCTGCAGTCTCTTATTCTCTACATTTTTGGATGGCTGTGGCTCTCCATATTCATTTCCCTCTGTTGCATGAGGACATTTTGCTGGTAAGAATTGAGAGATGCATTAGTATTCTCTCCATCCCCTGTTCCACTATGTGTCATGAGCCTCAGGTGTAGAGGTTCCATTATAAATGTGTCACTTAGGGCTAGGCATCTCATAGGCTCTTATTCTCTGAGTGCAACCAGTTGTAGAATTCTGTAACAGTCTCTATCTTTTATGAAAAGAAGCTTCTTTGATGAGTGGTGACCGGTAGTATACTTGTGTGTAAATATAGAAATACATATTTAGCATATAGTAAGAAATTATGTTTATCTGGGGATGTGACAGACACAGAGTTTTCTCTAGGTTCTAGGACCTCTCCAACTATGTGTATTTGATTATGTTTACAGTGCCACATGAGCTCCCTCCCATTGAACAGGCTTTAAGTCAAACTAGATAGCCATTGATTACCCCCAAGATAAATGTGCCTCTATTGCACTGAAATAGTTTGCTGTACCTGTCATTGGATTTAGGCTTTAAATCTGGGATTTGAACATTGATTGATTTTTCTCCCTCAGCAGCTTATATGGTAGCCTTAAAACTATGAGAGCTATTCTTCCAGGAAGATACTTCCAGGTTAGTTTAAGCTCCATAGCTCCAAGTCCTGTGTCCAAAGTATGTCTTCAGAATAGTATCCTGTCTTACCTTCAAATTCTACGAGGCAATCAAAGGTTGTGGCAATGGTCTGTAATTTTGTGAGTAGCTTGAACTACTTTAATATTAATCCTATCAGATGTGCTTCTGGTAAAGATTTTCTCCCGTTCTTTGTATTTTCTCTTCACATCCTTGGTTGTTTCTTTTGCTGTGCAGAAGTTTTTTTAGTTTAACAAAGTCCCACTTGTTGATTGTTGACCTTAATTCCTGAGAAACTGATGTTAGATTTAGAAAATCCTTTCCTGCAGCAAAATCTTGTAGGGTATTGCCTATGTTTTCTTCTAACAGTTTCAGAGTGAGGTATTTGATCTATTTGGAGTTGACTTTTGTCCAGGGTGATAGATAAGGGTCTAATTTCATTCTTCTGCAAGTGAAGGTCAAGTTATTACAGTAATTTTTATTGAAGATGCTGTCTTTCCTCTAGTGTGTATTATTGGAAACTTTGTCAAATATCAGGAGGGTAAAATTGCATGCACTCATGCTTGGGTTATCTATTATGTTCCATTGATTGATGTGTCTTCTTGGTGCCAGTACCATGCTTTTGTGACTATAGATCTATAATATAGTTTGAGATCTGATGATGGTAATCCCCCTAGGATTGTTCTTTGTATTGAAGATTGCTTTGATTATCCTGGGTCTCTTGTGAATCCACATAAAATTTAGGATTATTTTTTCTAATTGTGTGAAGACTATCATGAGGATTTGAATTGGCATTGCATTGAATCTATAGATTGTCTTTGATAGGATGGTCATTTTTACAATATTAATTCTACCAACAGAGAAGGTATTTCCATCTCCTTAAGTCTTCCTCAATTTCTTTCTTCGAAGATTTACAATTTCCTTTTTTAAAATTATTTTTATTTTATTTTATGTGTATGAGTGTAGTGCACCCATCTTATGCAATGCCTGCAGAGATCAGAAGAGGACATTGGATTCCCCTTGAACTGGAGTTATGGATGGTTGTTAGCTGCCATGTGGATGCCGGAAATCAAACCTGGGTCATCTACAAGAACTCTTACCTGCAAGTGCTCTTAACTCCCGATATATCTCTCCAGCTCCCAAATATAAAATTTTCATTGTAGAGATCTTTAATGTCTTTGATTCGGAATATTCCTTGCTATTTTATTTTGTCTTTTGGGCTATTGGGAATAGGAGGATCTCCATGAACTCTTTCTTCAATTGATTGTTATTGCATTGATGTATAGAAAGCTTACTGATTTTTGTAAAATGATTTTTTTAACCTGCTACTTTGACAAAAGTGTTGGTCATTTCTAGAAGTTTTCTGGTGAAATTTTTTGAATCTCGTATGTATGATATTATATCATCTGCAGATAGGGAATATCTGACCTCTTCTTTTCTAATTAGTACCCCTTTAATTTTATTCTCTTGTCTTATTGCTCTAGCAAGAGTTTCAACACTATATTGAAAAGCAGTTGAGACAGTGGTCAGCCTTGTCTGGTTCCTGATTTTAATAGGAATACTTCCAGTTTTTCTCTATTTAGAATGATGTCAGCTGTGGGTTTGATGTATAGAGCTTTAATTACATTGAGATATATTCCCTCCAGTGAAAACTGGTACTTAAGTGCTGCTGAAATTAAGGTGCAGATATATGTCACTTTGATTTAGTGATCAAGTCACAGGTAGTGGCTGAATCAGCTGATCAGGGAGACTAAAGAGGTAACCATTGTTGAATGCTGCCTCCTCAAAAATATCACCAAAACAACTTGTTTACAAGACATGTTCAGTTCATTGCTCACCACAGTGAGGGAGAAGATCACTTTGTTGGATCTTTTGGAAAGGGTTGGAATGGTGGACATCATAAAACATAAGGGAGGATGTGAGATGTCCTTTTGCTGCAAGTGTATCAATAAATAGCCATTACTAATTTGATGTCTAACTTAATTTTGGTTTTGGCACAGTAGAATTTGAATAAGAAGTTATTATCTAAATACTTTCTCATAAGTAACTTTCTTAAAATACAGATTTTTAGAGTCTAATTTCCTCAGAACAGTTTAATGACTATGGGAGCGATTGACATCAAGTATTGTCTTTCACATGCAGACTTCCAGTAAGATCATTTAGTAGGTGGAAAATGATCTCTTGATTTTATCAGTTGGCAAAACGGTATGGGACTATTATAGGCTCATCTTTAATTATTATTTTAGCTCTATAACTCAGAAGAACTGCAGGGTAGGCCTTTGTTCATATTTTCTTTTTTCCTGGCTTCTCATCTCTACCCAGAGAGGTTCTTCTGGGAATAGATTTAATGATATATTTTCCTTGCGTCCTTGTCATATCCCCCAAGCAGAGTTAATCCAACCTCATTCTGTGCTCTTAGAATTATTATCTTTCTATCACAGCATTTGGCATGGGCTTTGTATTAACAGTTACAATGTGTATGTCATCGTGCCTCTTTTACTATTTCATGTATGAACTAATACTTCCAAAAGTTAGTGAACTTTAAATTAGAAAATTAACAGCGTTAAGTCACTTGCATCTTACCAGTTTGCATGAACAATATCTCCTGTGTGTCAGACACTCCACTGGTGCTTTAGGATGGAGTAACCTCTGCAAATTTCCAGTGCCCGTCGCTTACAAGTTTATATCTCACTCATTGTATGTATATAAAATGGGTGAGCTTGGATTTATGTGTGATGTGTGACTCAAGGACACAGAATGACAGAGATCATGGCATCTGGAATATCTCTGGTATCCATAACAGAAGAAGAAAGAATTTTAATCATGCATGAGCTCTGTACTACACTGCCTCCGCTCAAACAGTTTGTGTAGAGATAGCTCTTAAACTGATCTGTAGCTGCTGGACTCTAAAATCTATGTTTAAAAATGCTATTCAGTGAATTTTAAATAATACACTTATATTCAAATTCTACCATGTTCAAACCAAAGTCTGTTTATACTTATGCTTGATGTAGCAAGGGGATCATCTACTGCTACTTTTCCTTCTACAGGAGTTCAAAGATTAGATAGGTGGATGGATTCCATACGATAAAAGGGTATATTTTATCATCCTCAGTTTTTTTGGAAGGTTAATGGGGAAGTTTTGGTATAGCAAACTGTTCTTATTTGGTTGCAGGGGAGCAGACCAAAAGTTTGGGAAGCTGTTCAGACAGAAGGAGGCACCCTATGGCTGTTGAATTCTTAGAATTGGTGGGATCAATAGAATGTTCTTTATTTAAACACATAGGATTTTGGGTGGAGGTGGTGGCATATGGTTTTGCAATGGAATTATATTAACACTTAATTGTATTTCTCATGTATGTGAGAAATTGTGAGGTGTTGGACCACTTAAAACAAACATCCCTTGAACTTATTGTCTTCATACCATGAATAAAGAGTTAGGTGATATCTGTTTCCTTCTGGTTCTTTCAAATCTACTATTCCATGATGAGAGTGGCCACAGACTAGTCTATTTATATAATATCTGTCAACTGCTTATTTAAATGAATTGTGATTTTTTTCCCCTTGGGGTGACTGCAAGAAAAAAAATCATCTTTTATCTTGAGCCTTATAAATTAAGACATCTAATGAGTTCTGGACCTCTTTGTAATAACCAACCTCAAAGAAGACAGTAGGGAGGCTGTTTCCCTTTCCTAGCACCTCTACCTGTATATCAAGAGTTGGCTGGGTGTGAGCCATCCTCTTCAAATGTCTCTGGAGTAAAAGCTCTTCTCAGATTGTGGATACATCCTTGCCTCCCCACCCTCAGGTCATTCATGACCCTGCCACTTAGATGTGCAGTCAGCTGGAAATCTTTATTCAAAAGAGCTACTTCAGGCATGACTGCTGCCAGGCTGGTGCTACTTGCCCAGCTGCCCACATCCATGGCCCCAAAGTTGGAATCTATGCCCTAGTGCAACCTGGATTCCTCCCTGCATATGGTTTCTCCACTTCAGTTTACCCTACTAACACAGCACAGTCACCTCTGGGCAGAGAGTACTGTCATCATTTTAGAAATTATACAGTGGCCCTATTTTCATGTAAATTATGAAAAAATAGATTCTTAACAGTAATTTAAGGATGTATTTGTCTAGCACAGTATTTTGCTAGTGCCTATGTGTAATACAAAGCAGAGATTTTTTTCCTCACATTTCAGTTGAGAGGGGTCATTTGAACTTGACATAGAATACAAATTCTTAGTATTGACTGAAGTCTTGCTATGTGCAAGATTTTTTTTAATGCCCATTAAATCATTTAATCACCAGGATCACTTGGACTGAGACACTGGTACTATTTATACTCCCATTTTACTGATGAGAAAAATGAGGCTTAGGAAATTTACAATGCATTGACTGAGGTCATGTATAAAATAATGACATTTTCTAGTCATGTCATTAGAGTTGATGAATGGAAAGGGTTTCCATGTTATATTTTATGTGATAGCTGTACTTTTTCATGTGGAAAAAGTAGATGGATTTTGAATATCTTCATCTCATTTTACTTTTAATAGAACATTGAATGATGTCACAATATAACAGAAGCTTATTTCCTACTCACAGTGGCTGTTGGTTAGTAAAGAGTGTAAATATCTGGCATCATAAGTTTCATGTGAGTTACCCTGACAAGGAGAAAGTGATATATTCTTCATTTTATACTTTTGGCACTTACGCTAAGTGTCATATTTTCTGATGTAAACTGACCATATTCTGAACTCTGAGTCTGACCTGGCAAAGGTTGTTGAAGTTTTTTGTTAGCTTGTTGCTTGATTGCTTGAGACAACATATTATCTTGTAGCCTGGGCTGGTCTAGAACATACTATGTACAACAGGCTGGCTTTAACTTGTGACAAAACTCTTGCCTCTATCTCCCAAGTGCTAATGTAACTCATTCCCTCTGAATCTCATGTCTTCCCAAGTAATGATAACCGAGCATTAGGATGGCAGTTGTTTGCCACCGTGCCTGGTTCTGTTGCTTTTGCTTTGAGTAAAAGGGATCCTGTGAGAAGTTGGGAAAGGTTTCACATCACCTTTCTTCCTTTCTCTATTTGTCCATCTGTATAATGGGGACCAGGAGTGACCTCGCAGAGAATGTGGGTGAGCACTCAGGAATGTTCTGTACAGATGGTAAATCTGATTCCCTTTCACATATGGTCCTTCCCCAGAGAGTTGGGCTGGGCAACAATTTCTTGCAATCTTCACGGCATGGTTTCTATGAACATTCATGAACTGCTCATAATTGTGCAGTATATTACTTAGTGGATACATATATTTGGTTTGAATCTTGATGAAGAAGTTTTTTATTTATCCCTGTTTTTCTGGCATAATATTCTGAACAGCGGCAATACAATCTGTTGTTTGTTTAAAAAAGATGGCAGAAGGTGTGTGTGTGTGTGTGTGTGTGTGTGTGTGTGTGTATGCGTTGTGAAGGGGGTATTCACATAAAGTCTGTTCACAATCAAGTAGAAATGAAATTTCAATCAAGTAGAAATGAAATTTCTGGAATCTAAAGTTACCTGAATTCGTTATCATCATTTGGGATGGAATTGAGGTTTAGAGTGAAGTCAAACTATGTTCCCATTGTAGCCCAAAGCAGAGAAAATGTACTTTTAGCTCCTCTTCTCTAACATGGGCACATAACACATGCAAATACATACACATACACAAAAGTGCACCTGCACTTGTGCAGGCATACACACACACACACACACACACACACACACACCCTGTAGCAGGGGTCACCCCTCAGTAGAATTCGTGTGGACTTGGCTTCAGCGACTCTAACTGTATGTCTCCACCACTCCTGCCCCTCTTGTTGGTCTTAGACACTGAGCTTTGCTGGAAAGAGAAGAAGCCTCTGAGCTGGAAGAAGAATTGCCATAGCAACATGGCACTGAGTCCTGCCTCCAAAGCTTTCCACTATGCTTGGCTTTTGGTCTTGGCCCACATGAAGTGATATGGGGGTTGTCTTCGTCTCCCACTGCCCAACCCACTGGGACTGAGCTACTGCTACTCCTTAGGTAGACCATCTCTCTGGCCTCACTGTACTTCTGTGTACTGGCTCTTTCTTTCTTTCCACAAGGCCAGGGATGATCAGTGCCAATTTATTTACATGTTTCAGATTATGGGCCAGACTTGCATGAGGCTTGGTTAGCAGCCACCTACTGTTGCAATTCAGTGCTCCTAGGAAGAGCTTCTTCTGAACAAAATGTCACTCAGAGGAGAAAAGGACGTGTGGAAGGGAGGAGTGGAGGGAAGAGAACAATGGACAAGGGACTGGACTTTTATGTAGAAGACTGGTCTTGAAATTTGTTTTTCATAAACATCAAAGCATTGGTTTACCTCTTTTTGACCAGTAAGTGAATAACAGGTGTATTCAGTAATATGAATTATCTTTGGTAATGTGATAGTGAATATAAAAATAAAAGTTCTGCCCGGCATGGTGATGTACACCTTTAATTCCAGGACTTGGGAGGCAGAGACAGGGAGATTCTGTGAGTTAGAGACCAGCCTGGTCTACATAGTGAGTTCCAGGCCAGGGAGACCCTGTCTCAAATAAACCTATATAACAAAGCAGTTATAAAAGGTTAATTCCATTATGATAAAGTTCAAAATTAAGCAATACAATGTAAGAAGATCTATGTTTTGTGTTGTAACTTTAAGAAAGGGTTTGAATGGTGTGGTACAGTGCATGCCTTTAACTCAAGCATTTAAGAGGCAGAGACAGGTGGATCTCTATGAATATATATTTATATATGCATACATACACACATATATACATATAGATATATATATATATATAGAGAGAGAGAGAGAGAGAGAGAGTGCTCATCAACCAAAGCTATGTAGGAGTCTGTTTCAAAAATAAAGAATTGTGTGTGTGTGTGTGTGTGTGCATGTGTGTGTAAAAGAACAATAAATATTTGGTTACTCAGAAAACAAGGATTGGATTGTGCAGGATGATGGATTCATGAATACTAATTACTGCATTTAAATGTTTTAGTTTATTAAAGTAAGGTGAATACTGTCTGAACTAGCAATGATGGTAGGGCATGATTATGGATAAACATTTAATGTATATTTCAGAGCCATAAAACCAAACCACAAACAAAACACTCTTGAACTAAGCTTGCATTTTTTCAGGATCCCTGAAACTTTCCTTGTAAAATAAAAGTTCTGAGAGAAATTGCTAATGGATCTACTTTAGACAGAAAAAAATGAGGTTGAGGGAGATTGCCTGGGTTTGATTATCCACCAAGTCACCTCAGTCATACCCACACAGCACTGTTATACCTGTATCACTGTGACTTCCTTACCAGTACCACAGAGGATTTCATGTTACACAGCAATACTTAAGGTACCTTAAAATATCATGTACAACATTTACTCAGCAATATAGTCGTTAGTTGTATTGTTTCTAGATTTTATTTTTGGATGTATTAATAAAGACACATTTATATTACTACATCATTTATTTGTTATTTTGATAACTATTCTAGTTTTTTTTTTTTCAATTGCTATGACAAAACACTCTGACCAAAAACAACTTGGGGAAGAGTTTATTTGGTTTACGTCTCCTGAGTCACAGTTCATCACTGAGGGAGCCCAAAGTAGGAACTCAGGGCAGAAGCCTGGATGCAGGAGCTGAAGCACAGGCCATAGAGGAATGCTGCTTACTGGACGGTCCCCTGGCCTATGCTTAACCCGCTTTCTTATACAATATAAGACCGCCTGCCTAAGGATGGCACCACCCATAGTGTGCTGGACTCTTTTATATCATTCAACAATCAATAAAATGCCCCACAGACATGGCTACAGGCCATTCCAATGGAGGCAGTTCCCTAGTCAAGGCTCCCTCAACCCGGGTGTGTCAAGTTTACCATAAAAGCTATCAGCACAATAACTTGATTCACTGTGAAAACCATGTTCTGGATTTAAGTTCCATAGGGCTCACCAGAGAGAGAAAGGGCACACCATTATACCTGAAAACTTCATATTCTCTAAACTCATAAGCACATACTCACATAGGAAGAAACTTCTGCTAAGTGGATAGGATAGCTTAAGTAGCCCAAGAAAGTGTGAAAAAGCCATGCTATTCTATTTTCATTCCCCATACTCTATAATTTTAATGCTTGTCTTTCCTTTTGATAGATGATCTGCATTTATTTCTTGGAAGATGAATAGCAAGGTGTTGATAAATTTGACATGTTAAATACAAGAAGGAAACGTGTGTCTGTTACCCTTTTGGTTAAATTTCACAAATGAAAATCTTTTAAAAATGATTTAAGCATACTGAAATATCTTATTCTGGTATGGGGAGATAGCTTAAGGGTCAAAGCATTTATTGTGCAATAGTGAGGACAGGAGTTTGAATACCCGTAACCCAGGACCTGTATAGACCTAAGCCAGACTGGATCCAGCATGGATGGAGGTGGCAGGAAGGTCCTATTGAAAATGCATAGATACTGAGAGAGGGAGAGTCAGTTTTTCTTACTGATGTGACACCTGGCAGAATGACCAGACTTAAGGGATAGACACACACAAAACAGTATTTATGAAACATAGATTAAACTTCATAGGCCTTAAAAAAAGATAAATAGGACTAACTTCAGTTCTTCTAACCTTGGGCACAGGTCTGCTCCTGCTCTCAGAACTCCAGATCTTGAGACTAATCTCTTGGTACAGACCCACCCATTCCATCCAGAATTCTGCACCCAGACAAGCTCAAAATATCAGTCTAGTTTGTTATAGCCTTCATAGGCTGTCCCCACCTCCAACTTGCCTTTGCATTCCTCTAGCATCCCATCTACTTTGGCTGCCCCCTCCTCCAACTCACCTTGGATTTTTGTGAGTAGCCTTCTTCACTGGGGCCCAGACCTTTGCAAACTGTCTGAGTTTGTAAAGCCTGAATTCAGCCTCTGCCTAACAATTTTCCCAAATTGTTCTGTGCCTTAGCTAGAGGGTTGCAGACATTAACAGAGGGCCTGGGGAGCATCTGATCTTGACCAACCTGTGCCTCTGAGGGAATTCTGGGGAAGCTGGACCAGAGCCATCTCGTCCCTCCAATACAAAATCAAAAGGAAGAAAGTAAAGCTTTGAACAACCAGCTTTTCATACTCAATAAGAAAACAATCAAGTTACATCAAGCAGACAAACAGAATCAGACTTCAGTCGAACAAGGAAAGGCTTTAGCTCACAAACAACAAAATAAATCCACATGCCCAAAACATAATAATATGAAAAACCTGAATCTGTCCCCAAATCATCACCAGTTCTGTAGGAGAATACTGCACTGAGAATCCCATGGAGATAACCCAGGGCACAGAGTTTGAAAGAACAATCACAAACATGATTAAAGAATTCAATGAACTTAAAGAACACACAAACAAATCAAAGAACTAAAAGAAGATAGGAACAAACTTATGACTGAATTCACAAAAGAAATAGAAATATTAAAGAAAACTTAGGCAGAAATGAAGAAGGAAGTGAAAAACTCAGTAAGCTAATCTGAAGCAACAAGAGAAAGACTAACCAGCAGAATAAATGAAATTGAAAACAGAATATCAAGACTGGGTGATAAAGTTGAAGAATTGGAGCGCACAAGATTATGAAAAATTTAAAAATACACAGAAATGTAATATGCAGGAAATATAGGACATCGTGAAAAAACCACAAATTTATGCATCATAGGAATTAGAGAAAGGAGAAGAATCTCAGGGTAATGGTATTGACCAGGTCTTCATCCAGATTGTAGAAGAAAATTTCCACAAATTAAGGAAAGGCATTTCCATACAAATAGAAGAAACACGTTGAACACCAAATGGACAGGACCAGAAAATAAACTCCCCATAGCATATCAGTAAATTCCCTAAGTGTACAGAACAAGAGAAATCTGAAAGGTGTAAAGAAATGTCACATATAAAGGAAAACCCATCAGAATCAAAGCTGACTTTTCAGTGCAAACTATGAAAGCCAGAAGTGCCTGGACCAAAGTATTCTCAGACCATCTAGTGACCTAGATGCCAACCTAGAATCCTTTACCCAGACAAAATGTCTATTATTATTGAAGAGGAAAGAAAAATCTTCCATGATATGAATAAGCCGAAAGAATTCATGTCCGGAATTCAGTCCCTCAGAGAATACTTGAAACAATACAAAGAGCTGAAGGAAGGAACAACTATACAGAAGGGGCAACAGAAAGAAACTAAATAAAGATATAACCAGGGAATCACAAAATTAGATCAAAGACTCAAGCAGAATTCAAAATGACGGGAATCAATGTACATCTCTCAATAATACCTTTAAATATCAATGGACTGGACTCCCCACTCAAAAGACATAGTTTAATTGAATGGACCAAGAAACAAAGTCCATCCTTTGTTGTCTGTAAGAAACCCATATCACCTTCAAGGATAGCACTACCTTAGAGTGAAAGGAAAGAAAAAAATATTCCAAGCAGATGGCACTAAGAAACAAGCATGACTTGTCATCTAATATCTGACAAAATAGACTTCAAACTAAAAATAATCAGAAGAGTTAAAAAGGGTCACTTCATTCTGATCAAAGGAACACTTAACCAAGAAAATATTACACTCATGAACATAAATACGCTGAACTCTGGTGTACACAACTTCATAAAAATGGTACTACAGGACTTTAATATATAGATTAATCCAAACTTACTAACTGTAGGGGACTTCAATACCTCACTGTCTCCATTAGAAGGTTAACCAGACAGAGAATAAACAGAGAGACATCTGAATTAAACAGTACCATATATCAAATGCACCTAATGAGGACATCTACTGACTAGTCCACCTAAGCACCAAAGAATACACATTTTATTCAGCACCCCATGGAACTTTCTCCAAAATTGACCACTTACTGGAATGCAAAATAAACCTCAACAAATAAAAAATTGAAATAATTCCATGTTCTATATCAGAACACAATGGAATAAAGCTTAAAATCAACACCAGAAGATGCCCTTGTAATTTCAGGAACTCAGGGAGACTAAACAACACACTCTTGAATGAAGAATGGGTCAAAAAGGAAATTAAGAAAGAAATAAAAGTATTCCTGGAAATAAACGAAAACAACAATACAACCCAACAAAACCTCTGGGACACTTTAAAAGCAGTCCTAAAAGGGAAGTTTATAGCTCTAAGTGCTTACATTAAAAATCAGAAGAGCACAAATAATCTAACATTGCAACTTAAGACTCTTGAAAGCCAATAAAAAATGAAACCCAAACCCAGCAGACCAGAAGAAATAACAAACATCAGAGCAATAATTAATGAAATATAAACAAAGAAAATAATACAAGGAATCAATGAGTCCAAGAGATGGTTCTTTGAAATGATAAACAAGATAGACAGACTCTTGGCCCAGGTGACTAAAAGAAAGAAAGAGCAACTCCAATTCAATGGTATCAGAGAAGAAATGGGAACATCACAAGAGACAACAAAAGATCCAGAACATTACAAGGGAATACTTTAAAAACCTATATACTATTAAATATGAAAACCTTAAAAAATGGATGCAAATCTAAAATCATGGAAATCACCAAAGCTTAATCAAGACTAGATAAACAGCTTAATCAGACCCATAACATATAAGGCATATAAGGAAATTGAAAGAGCATTATAAAACCTCCCAAATAAAGAAAGCCCAAGTCTAGATGGAGTCACAGCAGAATTCTACCAGAAATTCAACGAAGATCTATATCCATTACTACTTAAATTATTCAGAAAGATAGAAATAGAGGAAGAATCCTCAAATTTCTTCCATGAAGCCAGCATCAATCTAATGCCAAAACCAGGCAAATATACAACCAAGAAAGAAAACTATAGATCCATATCTTTAATGAACATAGGCACAAAAATTCTCAAGAAAATGCTTGTAAACCACATACAGACACAATCAAAAAGATCATTCACCATGATCAAGTTGGCTTTATTCCATATATGCAGAGGTCATTTATATATGTGTATATATATATATATGTCAATAATTGTCATAAAGCACATAAATGGACTTAAAGACAAATATCACATTATCATCTCAATAGATCCACAAAATGCCTTTGGCAAATTAAACATACTTCATATATTAAAAGTTCCAGAGGGACTTGGATTGGAGGGACCATACCTCAACATATTTAAAACTGGATACAAAGACACACTCAATACATACAACAACAAAAACAAAACAAAACAAAACACCGCTAACATCATTCTAAGTGGAGGAAAACTGGAAGCATTCCCATTAAAATCAGGAACCAGACAAGGCTGTCCATTAACTCCACTCCTTTTTAATATAGTGCTTGAAACTCTTGTTAGAGCAATGAGACAAGTAAAGGAAAGTAAAGCAGTACTCGTTGCAAATGAAGAAGTCCAATTATTCCTTTTTGCAGATGACATGGTATTATACCTAAGAGATGCCAAATATTTCACCAGAAAACTCTTAGAAATGATTACCACTTTTGATAGAGTGGCAGGTTACAAAATTAATCTATGAAAGCAGTAGCCTTTCTATATACAAACAATAAGCAATTGGAGAAAGAGTACAAGGAAACCCTACCATTCATAGTAGCCTCCAAAAAAATCTCAGAATAAACCTTACTAAAGATATTAAAAATCTGTACAATGAAAATTTTAGATCTTTAAAGAAAGAGATTGATGAGGAAACAAGAAGACGGAAGGACCTCTCATACTCATGAACTGGAAGAGTTAATATTATGAAAATGACTATCCTACCAAAGGTAATATATAGATTCAATTCAATCCCAATAAAAATCCCCACGACTTTCTTTACAGCATTAGAAAAACTATCCTAAAATTCATATGGAAGCACAAAAGACCGCAAATAGCATAAAGAGCAATGCAGGGGGATTACTATATCGGATTTTAAAATATATTACAGAGCTATAGTCATTAAAACAGCATGGAACTGGCACAAAAATAGACCTGTGGACCAATGTAATTTAATTGGGAACTTGAACATGAGTATATGCAATTTTGGCACCTTACATTTAACAAAAGGCCCTAGAGCACTTACCGGAGGAAAGATAGCATCCTCAGCAGATGGTGCTGGCAAAACTGGATCTCCACCTGTAGAAGAATGAAACTAGATCCTTATCTTTCACCTTGTATGAAAGTCAACACCAAATGGATCAAAGACCTCAACATGAAAGCTGAACCTCAGAAACTGTTAGAAGAAAACGTTGGCAGTAACCTACAGGATGTAGGTGTAGAAAAGAACTTTCTAAATCAAACAGCAGTTGCTTCAGAATTAATGTCAGTAATCAACAAGTTGGATCTCATTAAACTAAAAAGCTGCCTTACAGTAAAAGAAACAACCAAGGAAGAGAGGAGAACAGCCACAGACTGGGAGAAAATCTTCAACAGTGACACATCTCACAGAGTTTAATATCCAGTATCAAGAACTTAAAAAACAGAGTCAAAAAACAAGTGATCCAATTATAAGATGGCCTAAAGATCTGAGCAGAGAGTTCTCAAAAAAGAAAGATGACTGAGAAAGATTTAAAAATTTCTCAACATCTTTAATAATTTGTGAAATGCAAATTAAAACCATTTTAAGTTTTCATCTTACCCCAGTCAGACTGACTAAGATCAAGAGAACAAATGATACCAAATACTGGAGAGGATGTGGAGAAAGAAGAACACTCATTGATAGCTGGTGGGCTTGTAAACTTATGCAACCCCTATGGAGAACAATGTGGAGAACTCTTAAAGCACTAAGAATGAACCTACCATTGTACCTGGTTATACCAATCCTTGGCATATACCCAAAGGACTCATCCTATTGTAGAGATATTTGTACATCCATGTTTGTTGATGTTCTTTTCACAATAGCTAAAGGATAGAAATAACCTAAGTGTCCCTCCACTGATGAGTGGATAACGAAAATGTGGTATATTTAGAAAATGGAGTTCTCTTCGGTGGTAAAGAAAGACGAAATCATGACATTTGCAAGTAAATGGATGGACTAGAAACCCTTATGCTAAGTGAAGTAACACAGACTCAGAAAAACAAATGACATATATTCTCTCTCATTTGTGAATCATAGCATCAAACCCTTCTATGTGAGTATACATTCTGATGTAACTGTAGGAACCAGTTAAATGGAAAGGAATCAAGGAGCCAAAGAGAAAGAAGGATCCTAAGAGAGAAGAATAATAGGAGACAGGTGTTACTAAGGAAGAAACAGATAAAAGAGGGGTATTTTTATGTGGCAGTTGGGGAGGGTTATACAAGAAAATATGGGAGAAGGGGCCCATGCGCAGCTTGCTTTCTTATGCAGTACAGAACAACCTGCTGGGGGTAGCACCATTCACAGCGGGCTGGCCTTCCCACATCTCTCAACAATCAAGAAAATACCCCATCAACATGGCCACAGGCCAGTCCAATGGAGGAAATTCCCCAGTTCAGGTTCCCTCTACCCAGGTGTGTCAATTTAACAACTAAAACTATCCAGCACAACTTCTTCCTGATGATACTGAGCTTCAGTTAGTTCTTATAAAACTATTGACCTCCATATAAGGGTTTAGTATGGAAGTACTTCAGGCAGGCGTTCTAGACACCAACCTAAGACACATGCCCAACATCAAGGAGGGTTCACCAATGACCCATTTGTAGGTAGGACCAAAGAGTTCATGAAAAGAATTAATCTCAAGCAACAGCAGTGGAAGCAACACATGAGATTAGTTCCAGGACACTGCTGTCAGTGGGTTACCATGTTTTAGCAGAGAAAGAAATAGACCTTTCAGATTGTTCTCTGGAAATCTGGGACTTGAACAGATCTCTAAGGTGGTAACTGAGAAAAAAAATTGCTTTAATTCCCTAGGTGTTCCCTCACAGTCTCCGTGGCTGAATCTAACAAGGGGCACAACTTTCCACTGTCTCAACACTCAGCACTTCCTTTCTATGCAGCATGTTTTGTAGTAGTTGTGAGCTTCTGCTGTCACCTCTTGGTTTAATTCCCATTTCATCTTCTCACCTTACAGGCTGGTTTCTGGGATGGGCACAGGATATAAGGTTGCCTACTTAAAGTGAAGGCCTTATATTTCATGGAAAGGAAAAAACTTGATGGGTCAATGTCATATCCGGACTTGATGAGGCCATGTTGATCCATGTGAGGACAAGACTGACCAGAGGGCCAGCGATACACGTTTTTGTGCAAGATCAGAGCTGGAACTTTGATCTAAAAAAGATTCAAGCTACTGCTCTTTATAAATGCATAAGCAATGCAGTACCTTTCCCATTTATACTAAAGTGAATTTTTCCTCTTTAAAATATTTTATTTAATTTTATTTTATGTGTATGAGATCATTGCCTACATGTATGTAAGTGCATCAGCATCTTGCAATGTCTGCAGAGTCAGAAGAAGGCATTGGATCCCCTGGAACTGGAGTTACTGAAGTTTGTTAGCCACTATGTGGGTGCTGGGCACAAATCTGGGTCCTCTGCAAAAGCAGGCAGTGCTCTAAACTGCTGAGCCATCTCTCTAGCTCCCTCTTCTTTTGAAAGTTTCACCCTTGTATATAAATTATCTTAACTACATCCACTGCCACCTTCCTCCTCTGTCTCCCTTCTATATTAGGTTCCTTGAGTTTGGGGGGAAGGAGGAAGGCTGATACAGACATGGATATCCTGTCTGTGGCTAAGCACTCACATCACTTATTTCCAGCACTTTGAACAGTGGAGAGTCTGCTTTAGTCATTATCCACTGCAATAAGCTTCTCTGACCAAGGTATCGAGTGGATCAAATCTAAAGATATAAGCATAAGTATTTAGAAAACAGTTTGACAACATAACCTTTTGACAGAACAACATCACTAGGCTTCCTCCTTGGGCCTCTGACTTCCCTAGCCATAGTTTTTGGCCATATTTACAGCACCAGTCATGAACTACCTCCTGTGTAGCATGCTTCAAATCCATTAAAGAGAGCAGTTGGTGACTCCCATAAATAGGCCTGCCATTATTGTATCAGTGGGCACAACTTTTGGTATTGTAGCATGAAGGAGCCAGTACTGGGTAAGGCTAGTGGTGATTTTTCTCCCCTGAAGCCCAAATAGTACCTCCCAGCACTATGAAATTTAGCCAGAAGAAAGAGAAAGAGTGAGTTTCCTGGTGAATTCAAGATTGATTTTTCTATGTCCTAAAGCCAACGTATGGTGTGTTAAATGATAGGGCCTTATCATGTAGCTATTACAGGTAGCCAAGAGCAATGGAAATACCCTGTATTGTTTTGGGTATCTCTTAGGTTTCCCTCACCAAATAACTCAAAAGGAGGTAACCTGTGCCTGGAACTGAGATTTTCATTTAATAACCCATGTCTTTTGGGAGTGGTGTTGTTTACCCATTCAGATCATCTCTGTTGAAACTCCTTTTAAAAATATATATTTTTAATTAGCTTACAAACTACTGAGGTTTCATAAGACTTCTTCAGGCATCCTTAGTTTTAGTTAACCCTCTCCTTGCCCCATGCCCTCTCACATGTTTAACTTTGAGTATTGACTCTCTCTAGTTTCTTCACATCATATGCATTCTTCTAACGCCTTATCATATTACTAGCTTGGGTTGATATTTTAGTTTGTTTTTGATATTGAGGGCCATAACTGTTGCTTATTTTGGCCACTCAGTTGTGGACAATACTAGGATATGCTGAACTGTAGAAAAAAGAAGCTGGGCATGGCAGAGCACAGCTCTAATTCCACTACTTTGGATGCTGATGCAGGAGGATCACAAATTTTATTTAGACCTTTCTCAAGAATAAGGAAATAAATAAATGGAAAAGGGAAGCGGAAAAGAGGCAAGATAGAAGTTACTTGGACTCTCAGCCCCATAGTTCTTTGTGGAACTTTTTTTCAGGAGATATTATTAATATCCTGATTTTAAAGATTTAAATATATTTGCATCAAGAAGTCTGCTCTTAAATCTCATGGTCCCAAATGAGTTACTATGTAAATTAAGAATAGAAATCCCATCTTTTGATTCTGTGCCCAACTCACACAGAGAGCGCAGACCACTGTGGACTTCTAAGTACTTATTTGAAGTTTTAAAACCTAGAGGCATTTTACTAAATTCTTTCAGCTTTGGGACATGTGTGTGACTTATGTCCCTCTGAAATTCACCCACAAAGGATAACCAGCTGATCTGGCATTGCCTCTCCTTTATTGTCATTAGATGAAGATGACAGGGGATAAATTATTGAAATCATCTCACCCCTCAATAGAAAACCGTAGTTGTGTTCCAGCTAATGAAATTTCTGTTTGGCAGGAAGGTTAGACTGCAATAACAGAAGTTGCTTATCGAAAATTCCCTTTATATGAGGCATTGTGTTAAATATTTTCTATGCATTATCTCATTTAATCTTTGCAAACATTTTAGAGATGATTACCGTTCTGTTCCTTTCCATACAACAGCTAGAAAGTGAGCTGGCATGTTGTTAAGAAGTTTATGAGGGACTGCATTCTCAGGCCACTTTGGGACATTATACATTACATTCTATGTCATAGACACCATCAGGATCACACTCAGGACGCAAACAGGTCCCTCCACGATTGTTTTGTGTCATTCCTGAACTGAAAATTGTTACTTGGGATGCTACCACAGATCTTTCTCTTAAGTCTTCACTATCAAGCCTTCTGAGTTTGAATAACACATCACAGCTTCTGAAAATTTGCTTTTAGTAATGAAATGATATTAAAATTTCAAGATATACTGCTATTTTATACTCAAAAGTAATTTGATTGACTGCTACATGCTTCACTGATTGATAACTATATATTAAGGAGTTGTAAAGAAGAGCATTGCAAATCTGAGTAACAATAATGAAGGATCAATTCTTCAACAGCATGCCACTCTATGTTTATTCTAAATCTGAAACAATGGTTTTATAGTTTGTCTGAGGTATTTTAGTAAAGGTTGATTATTCAGACCATACCCTGGAATGCTTAGAAGATGTTTAATAGAACAGAGCTATAGGTCTTATAATAAGGATTTTCATAAAACGTTTCTTGAAGATGAATGCTATTTCTGGTTGGGATTTTCATATGATTAAAAATAGATTTCCTGGCCAGGTGAGATGGCTCAGGGGGAATGGAGCTTGCTTCCATGCCTGAGGAGGACCTGAGTTCAGTTTAAATGATAAATTAATTAATTAATTAATAAAATAGGTAAATATTTAAAAGAATTAAAAAAAAAACTTCACCGTTGATGAGATTTGAAGTGTTTGGCATTGGAAATGGTTAAGATGTTTCCAATTCTAGGTCTACGGGGCCTCATAATATGCTTTATTAGAGGATGTTGATTTGAAAAAGACTTAATTAGAACTTTTCTTTTTTTCCTAGATACTTCCTTGAGGGTATCCTGTTTCCCGAATACTGAGTGTCACCTTCTTCCTTTTATTTTCCTCTGTGTTAGGTGGCCTCACAAACATGTTCTTTCTACTGGTTCCTTTATTGCATACTTAAACCCAGTAAAGCTGTGGCTGTTCCTTTCTTGGTTTACTGTCTAAAGCCAAACCTAGCTCTCTCCTCTCCAGACTTAGCCCAGGCTGAAACAAGACACTCTGCTGGTAGGCCCCACCCTCTCATGCCTGATTCACAAAACCCAGAGTTCAAGATTACAGAAGTAAATTAGCACCTTAATAACTTGATAAAGTTAAATAAACTGGAAAGCCTGCTATCGAGTTTACTCAGAATAAGTGTTATCAGAATCTCTCATTTACATTAGCTCTATTGCTGCATGGCAGGAAGCTGGCATTTTTCTAAACAAATGGTATCAAATGGGAACAACTTATCTTAGTGTTTCCCTCAAAATGAGGCAGCTCCTGGCAGTCCATGAGTTCCCCAGACAGATGAAGTAGATGAAGACATTCTATGACTTCTGTGCCTGCAATATCTCTCCATCTATATAGAGACAGACTTTCTTCTCATCACATTCAAATCTGCTTTTAGGTCTACTTTTACCCATCTCTAAACTTGATTCTCTGATCACTGATCTAGACATGGCTTTGGAAAGTGGCATCTGCCTTCTCACAATGGAGCTTGGGACTGAGTGTTCTAGCTCTGGCTGGTGTGCTGACAGGTTGACCTGATGCCCTTGTGTACATGGGCGTGATGACAGTTTCCTCTCATCCTTACTCACCTGTTAACATCTTAATGCCTCGCCTTTCTCTGTTACTACTCTAGTCTTAATTATTAGTAGCCCTCAATTCACAACAGACTCATAGCTCAATGGTTGTCTCTCTCTGCTGCCCTCCAATCTGCACTGCGCTGCCAGAATAAAGTGGTGGACATGGCATTCTAAAGAGGCTCTTCCGTACAGGGTTCCCCCTTTGCTTCAAGAATTAAAACTTGCATTCTAAGGTACATGACAAGTTGTAAAGGTTGATCCTCTCTGTTAAGGATGGGAGTGTGGATTTGCAGAAGCCCCCTTTCTTTCATGGTCCTTGTTAGAGATTTCCATCGATGGAAACTAATGAGAAATTCTAAACCCAGGAGTGAAGGGGAAGAGGGTGTTCTCTGGGATCTGTGGTTCAGAAGTCCAGTAGCTTCACAGAGCTTTATGAAAACTTGCTCTGTGGTAGAGGTGGGCTTTTCAGGCTTCCCTGCAAGTTTCTCATGCCTTAGAAGCTCCAGGACTCTAGACCCAAGCCCAGGAGACAAGTCATCACATTTTCTGGTCCACTTTCCAGACTCTCCTCCTGAGCTGGTCTTACTTCCCTATAAACTCAGTCTTGTGAAAGTTCTACCTGCCTATTTGACAGGCTGATTCTCCAGTTTATTATATTTAAAATTTTTCTATTTTGAATAATAACGGGTGTGTGCTTTGCGTTTTTCTAGAGTGCTTCCCATAACCCCTTACAGATATCCTTTCACCCAGTTAGCTATAATGTATCCATCCAGGGCTGAAGGTGCAGCTTAGTTTCATAATTCTTTTCCTTGAATTCTTAATTATGTCTTCTTAGGGTATGAATTCCTTAAAAGACTATATTTTTCATAGGACTGTTAAACTCCAGGAAAGCAGTGACCAGGTCTGTACTGTTTGCAGTCCTGTTCAGTACTTAACATAGAGCAGGCTTTCAATAAATGTTTGTTCAGTGAATAACTGAATGACCAGCTGGGTTACTGTGACTACTGGGTCTGTCTAACTAGGCATGAGAGTAGTTAGATTGATGCAACATCTTCTGATCTGACCTATTTATGGTCTCCTTTTCTCAAAGATATATTTTCCCTTTAGTTCGTTTCAGTTCAACAGATTTATGTGATAACTCTGGTATCCCCCACCCCTATTAAATATATTCATAGCAATGAAAAACTTTGAATTCATAGTGACATAAAGTTTAATTTTTAAAATTATGCTATGGACTTGGAAATTCTGAGGGTAAAACTCAGGAAATATATTAATAAGCAAAAAAAAAAAAAAAACCCAATCCTGACATTCCCAGAAGTGAAAATTTAATGAAGTATCAGTCATCACACAGACAATGGCCTCAACTTGTCCTATGCAAATACATCCTTCTCCTCTGCTCCAGAACTCACTCTCTCTGAGCAGTGCTCTGGTTTGTGCCTTTTACCTACTCAACTGTTGACTGGTACACAGTGCACATTGTGCCACGTGACCCATTCATAAAACACTAGCAGCCCTTTCTCCCATATCTCTAACTGCAACTTCAGTGGTTGATATAACCCACACAATGGCTTACATGATTATTATGGCCAGACACTCTTTGTAGTTACCTAACTTATTATTGTCATCTCCCAGATCCCTTGACCTGAACATCCAGGCTTTTAGTCAACAGTGAGGTGAGGGTAGACAAGAAAATAATTTACAGGACTAACGAAAGAAAGCAGCTAATAGCAAAGCACGAGCTGAGACCAGAGAGCTCCTCGGACTGGTCTAAAGGGGTTCCGAGGTCGATGCCACATATAGGGACAGAATCAGTTTTGAGCAGCTCTTGGGCTTCTTTTTCCTTTATAAACTTCATGACTTCTATTTGTTTCTGTTTCCTGTAATCAAAGAAACACAGATTACAACATTGAATAAATATAGACTTCTTTATCTGTCTATCCACAGTTAACAGAAACACACAAAATATTTTCCCAATAATCGTATGTTTCACATTGAATCCCCTTTCTTTTCTGCTCTTCTTTTAATTCTCTTTGATGGGCAATACCTTTAAGGTCAATCCATTCAGTTTAATCAGCTTTGACATATAGTTAATCGTGAATTTTTCTGTACTAGCTTATATTTTCAAAGCATTGACTTAAAATGTCTATTCCTGACTACTGAGGTTTCAGGATACTCTTGTATTTCATGCCTTAGGGGACCCCTAACTCTAGTTCCAGCTCTGCAGGCACAGCAGGCAAGACTGTCCTTCCATGTGGACATCATGAAGCTCATTAGTGACCATGCCATCACAATTACCGGTTGTGATTTTTCTTGCCAATTTAGAAGCCCAATTGCTTTATGATGAACCACATTATTAGAAATTGGTGTTAGGTTGCTTGTGGCTTGACATGATCATTGAACCAATAATCTTGAGAAGTGGGGAGTTATTCATATTTATTGAGTATATTTCAGCCTCTTGGAAAAAATGGTGTGGCAAAGGACACTGAGTTTAGTTTTATGCTCATTTATTGTTAGGTCAGCACAAATCTCAACACATATGCTTGGCAGTTATTACAAAGTAAGGATGTATGGGCAGCTTAGATTGCATCAAGAAAAGCATTTTATTTTCCGAGGATCAACTCTGTGTTTTCAGAATGTGATCTCTTGGTCTGCCCGGGATTATTATGTCCAGTCTGTAGTATTGCCACAATGAATTCAACAGTTCTAATTTCAAAGAAAAAAAAATAAACATATACATTCAGAGATATTAAGCATACCAAAGATTTAAACAGACACAACCTACACTGTGAAAGTAATAGAGAATGGTTGAAGATACTTAAAGACCAGAGACTTTCATCAGAGGGAAAAGTGGCCAGAGAGAATATGTGAACGCAAGAGAATTTTATTTGCCTAAGAAATATTTAAATTAATCGATCAGAAGCACTAATGTTGAAGAGATGAATGGCTGTCTCATCATAGAGTTTACAAAATCCTCCTAAGTTTCACATGTCAGTGATAACCAAAGCGAAGGGCAGATTTTGAGACAACTGGTATTACAAGAGAAAACAGCAACTTTAGCTAAAGAAAAAGGGAAGTGCCAACAGAAATAAAAGACCCAGAAATCAGAGGACAAGAGCAGAACTCTATATCCCGAGCCACAAAAATTGAAACAACCCAAATAAATGCCAAAAGCACAAGGAAATAAATGTAACTTTCCAGAGGTTAATGCTTTTTATGTTTTGTTCATATGGCAACTTGTTCTGTGGTTAGATAAAAAGGATTGGGGACCAGACAGGGCATGAGGCTTTTCTAATCCACATTGAGCCACTCACTCAGTGTGACCTTAAGTGACTCTCTGGAGTGGGCTGACCTCCCTCAGTCATATGTACATCGAATATATATTTGAACTTGGGTGATAAAAGGGAGGGGTTAGTCGGCTTGTGAAATGAGGCATCATTTTTGGAGACCTATTGTCACCTCTGGAAATTGTAGAGGCACAGCACTAAAAGGGGCTGAGAATTCAAAGGGGGTAGATGCTCTTTTTTTTTCTTTTGTTGGGTCAGTTGTCACAGAACTGTTTACTGGGTGCATATTCCTGGCAAAGGTTTTGGAGGATTAACTAGCCTGCTGATTGGAGAGCAAATAGTTTAATCCTCCTGGAGCACCTGCCTTAGAGTGAGCTGTGCTCAGCCTAACAGGAAAACCAGACTTCCACCCTCTCCAGTTATATTGCAACTCACTCTAGACACCATTGGCTTTCCAAATGCATTGAGGGTTTATTTCAAGGAGTAGGAACGCAATATTCTTTTGCAGCATCTCACAGATCACCAAGAGCCTGGTTACTTTGCAGAAGTATAAAACCTTAACAAAGTTAAGGCCACAAAGACAATGTGTCTTCAGACAATGAATCCCAGCATTGGTAAAGAACTTGCAGGTCCATGGATTTGCCCCATGCTGTTCTATGTTTAGTGAGTCTTCAGAACAAAATCCCACACACAGTGCTAGTGTCGGTTGACCCCTTATCTGCTCCCAGAGCACTGTGTGCATACGTGGATTGTAGCACTTTTGTCCTTAACGTGACTTTTCTTGATTCTAGTCTCTTTCTCCCCTGTGCTGTAAAACTGAACAACACTGATTTCTGCTTAATCATCTCAGATGCTCTTTCTTTATGCATTCTCTCTGGATGCTCCTTGTAGGAGAAATGAGTCTATTCCTTACCATTTAGCTGTTCCCACTGTATTGACATCTTTCAGAACATAACTTTTCACTAACGGCAAAGCAGAGCTCCTTCCTTCCTTGCCCTTTGAGTTTTTCTTTGGTCATGTTTCAGCAAGGGTTACATTGGGTGCATGAAGTAGCCTCCCATGTTTCTATTTGACCTTTTGTAGACATCCATCCAGATGATAGCTGCCCCTGGGGACAAGCCCAGTGACCTTTCAGCGTTGCTCCTGATGCCTTGCATGCTCTTGAGAAGCGACTGATGTGCCACCTTCTACCCTTTGCCTGGTGAACTTCCTCAGGCCCCACTTTAGAGGTTTTATTTCCAGAAGAGTACACTGTGACCTTTATTCCCACCAGCTCCTGTTAGTTGTAATGAAGTTCCTAAGAACCTCTAGCCTTGTTAGATCCAGACGCCAGTGTTTCCTCAACTCTTTCCTCGGACCAACCTCACAATTACCTCCCAACAAAGAGTCAAATCTTCTTCCATGTTCTCTAAAGCCAAGAACTTGTGTTCAGAGCCTCCTACCTGGTTTTTCTGTTCTATCTCCACATTCCTTTACAGAGTCCTTCATACAGTCCTAAAATTAAGTGCCATATGCGACACGTCCACTTCTCACTCCTGTCTCTTATTCTTCCCTACTCTACACTTTGATCAAATATTCTGTCTTATCCATTCACTCAGCAAAAGTTTACTGGATCCTGACTTTATTGGAAGACACAGATTATCATATCTTTCTCACACTGAAACTTCTTACTCCAATAGTCTCCTCATCCCAAAACAATTCTACTTCTAATTCTTCTCTGTTTATCCTACAAGTCTCAGAATAGTTGTGGTTTCTCTTGAGGACTCTTTTCTGGGTTAGGTATCTCTGTTGTGAGTTCCATGGGTATTTTACTCATTCCCTAAATTTTGACAAGTATACTGTACATTTAATCAAGTTCTTTAAAGTGAAAATGCTGGTTACCTTCAAATAATTTCTAATTTTTAGATATGGCATGAATAAATCATAACCATTTCTGGATGTACATGAATTTCTTTGCTCTGAGTGCTATTATTTGCTTTCAGCCAATAGGAGCCAGAGAGGCAGACTGCCCTGAGGATTTTTGGCTAATGAATGTTAGCACCTCATGTTTCATAAGCTTTCAGCCAGCAAGTTCTCTGCTGCTGCATCCCAAGTGTTCTGCAATATGGCTGCTTATTTTCATTTGGCTTCCCTTTCCACAATTCATTTCATTTCTGGGAAACAGCCTTGACTTACAGCAAATGACAAAAGTGTGCAAATGAAACGTGAGTGCTCCATCAGTGGAAGGTTTTCTTTGACACTTCGAAGATCATAAGCATCAATGCAGCCTAGGAGCACTGGATAATAACTTCACCAAAGGCATTTGAGGTCAATATGTCTTGAGCCGTGGCATGACATAGAAAGATGATTTAAACGGTGATACAGAATAACTGTCAGTGTATGATACCCACTATGAATTTTGTTAGCTACATTAAATGACCCTATATAGAGGTGATCCTCTTAGAGTCTTCATTTATAGGATTATACTCCCTATCCTAAATGGGAATCTGGTCTACGATAATACCATCCTGAACATGCCAGGATCAATTCCAAATAGTAATATATACTGAGTACTAATTTATTGGACACATAGCATGTTTTCCCCTAAGTTCAAAAGCTATGTGAGGCCTGAGGTATGATCTTTTCTATCTTTTCTTTTTACTGTCATAGAACTTTTCAAATTTCATGTGAATAAATACTTACAAAACAAAGGCTCAATTAAGGACCTAAAATCACACCTTTCATACCTGTAGTGATCTTGATAATTCTTACCTGTCCAGTGCCAAAGCCCTCTGATGATATCTGTGCCACCTACCATGAAAGAAAATGGTTGTAACTCCAGAAGTATTCAAGGACATTGTGCAAGGACTAGGAATAATCATGATAGGTCCTACAAAGCATACCAGTGATTTTTAACTGACACTAGCCTTGAGGTTCTCAAAGAAATCAGGGATCACAACACATGGATTTCAGCAAAAGTTGTGTCTGAGTGAGCACCATCATCAGCATGTTATCTGAAGCCTCAGGAACCACTTCCATAAATCTCTTTTTTGTGAAGCCCTTGAGGGGGGTCCACATCCTTTAGCAATTATATGTCTCCTCTGAAGCTGACTTCAAATAATTGAGTTCAGCAACTGTGGTCCACCAAATTATTAGTTCCAGTTTTTCAATACTTTTTAATAAAAGTATGCGTGTATGACTTTATGATACTGGTATATATGTCCCTGTCCCATAACACCGGGCCTAGACATATTACTTGCTTTAACCTATGGGTTAACACCCATACCATAGCAAATTTGATATGAACAGACATTATATGTGTGTGTGTGTGTGTGTGTGTGTGTGTGTTCTCATTTTCCCCTTGCATAATGATGAGGAGACTACTCAGATTAGAAGCTTAATTTACCCAATATGACTTCATAAATCTGTATCAATGAATCTATTTTCAGGAGAGGTTCATTTTGATATACTAGTGTTCAGGACTCCAACATGAGTTTCTGGGAAGACACAATTCAATCCATAACACTGACATGTTGAAGGGAATTGCAGAGTAGTTCCTCATATGGATAACACGACTAAGACTATAAGCCCTCAGTCTTTGAATCGGAGCACTTCCCCATCTACCTTTCTGCTTTCTCTTCTTTCTTTCTTTTACTCCTCCATCTCTTCCTTCTCTTCTACTTCCTCCTCTCCCCTCCCTCTTCCTCTCCCTTTCTATTCTCTCTTCCAACTGTTTTTCTTCCTCTTCTTCTTCACCTGTACCATCTATCTGTATTATATTTTATTGTTTACATGATAAACTACATTGATTCATTTCTACTGTTCTGTTCCAGACACTTCACCTATGGACAGGCAGCTAGGTAAATTACTTACACTTAATAGAAAAGAAAGCTGAAGATCGTGCTGACTAACTGACTGTCTTAAAGCTATCCTTTAATGAGTACCAGAGCTAGATTTCCAGTTCCCTGTTCAAAGTGCAAAGTGTATTCTATCTTATCATGCATTTTATCTGAAAAAGATCCAGCCTATAATGGTCCAGAGATACTGGAGCCTACACCTAGGTAAATACTGACAAAAATCAAACAAGATGATGTTCTTTATGTTCTGCCCCTTCTGGTCCTATAGGTGAAGTTCTGTAAAGTGTAGTAAGAGATTGTGCCAGGATCTAAAGCTGTCTTCCAAAGGTTTAATCAAAGGGTTAAAAAAGTAAAAAGACTTTTTAGAGCAAGGGAAGAAACCTTTTCTCAGTAAATCTGATGATATGCCTGTAATTAAGTCAAATAGGTTAAAGGCTTGTTATGCTAGCATTAACACGTAATTCATCCATTGAATTACAATGAGATTCATGTAAGGATTACACGTAAAATTCCATGTAATGAGATGTATTCATCATCAAAAGCTTTTTGCCCTTTAAGAAAATGTTACAATAATTATCCCATGAACGTGAAAAGTCAATAGAGGTGAAAATACATGTCTTTTTATACCATCATTTTGATTGTATTTATATTGGCAAGGCCTAACCCTGCTGACATTTAACTTTCCAAGGAAAGAACGCAGACTGCTCTCTCTCTCGGCTCATCTCACCCTTTCCTCTTGGGCCATCAAGAGCTGCTCTTTGTCCTCAAGCTCATCTCCTCCACCAGAGATACAGAAACCAGAATCTTGTTTCCCAACTTACAAAACAGATAAGTTAACATGTGATTACTCACTTGGCCAAAGGATTCCTTGGAGACTTCCCTTTAAAATGCTCTTCCATTTTTTAATTACAGTTTTTCTTAAAGTGAGGACTCAGCAGTATTTAAAAGCCAATCTTTAAAGATTATTATGCATTTAATGAAATTAATCCAAAATAGCATGAACATACCTATCCAAGATTTATCAGTGAAATACATTGTAACCCTTTGAGGATGCCCATATAAAATTCAATGTTTTAAAGTAGAGGTGAGTTTGGAGAAAACTACGAGATAGATAATTATTTAAAGAGCTGGGGTACATAGGTAAATGCTATAATCCAGAAACATAAGTAGGTTCTTGCTGTGTCCAAAGATGTGGAAAAGGAATGCCTAAGTGATGTTGCTTATCAATTTTTGAATAAATTCAGAGTTTTGCTCTTTTTGGAATTCAGAACTGTAAGCATACATGTTGAGTTTTTAGAATTCTACTTTTATGTTTTATCTAAAGGAAAATGAAAGTAGTAAAAGGTAAGCATGGGTATGTTAAGTTGAATAATTAAAAAATAAAACAAACAAAAAATATTGAGGCAGATGACTGGATTTTCCACACCAGATTCTAATTCCTTAATGTTGAACATCACTAATATGTTCCATGAATAAAGTAGCAGATGCAGCTCGGGTAGCTCTCATTTGCTTTGAATGGCTTTTGGAAAGATCTGTCAATTTAAGTAAAGGAAAATCCAGTAGTTTTCTGTAAGAATGCAAAATAGCAGTGAGAAAAACATTTTTAAAAGAAAAAAAATACTCACATGCTTTGTTTAGAAAATTTCCTGCCATGTTTAGAAGTTGTTGCAGTCATAAGTTATCTTTTCTTATGACTGTTGAGGAAAATCCCTGTCAGCCACAGGTATTTTGCTTTCAGTCATACTAAGAGCAGTGTCATTTGAAGGATTAGAATCTAATTTCAGGTGTATCTTTAATGTTATGAGCCACATAATATCTTTGTACAGAGACTGCAGTGATTACTACTAACCCCCAGTGTACCTTTGTACAGTGCAGTTTCTCTCATGCAAAGCAGATTTCTTTACACTATTTTTATTTTCTGCATGTGGAAGCTAATGTGAATTCTTGTGTTCTTCAGAATGAGGTAGAAAATTGCCAGAGTTCACAAAGTCAACTCTGAGGATCGAGGGAGGCTGACTACCTTTGCTGTCATCTTTGGAAGTTCCTTGAAGAATCTACACAGTCATCAATGTGCCCAGGACTGAAAGAATAGGTCTGGTTGCTTACAGACTTTGTGACTATTGCTTTTTTTTTTTAGTAAGCTGATTTTTATTCTCTTGTAGTCTTCTTTATAGGCAAGGAATAGCAGATTTTTATTTTGTTCGGGTTTTATTCTGTTAGCATTTTTCATATAACTATTCCTTCTTCCCATGCTCTCCTCCCCTCGCTTTGCTCCTTGTTCTCCTTCTCCTGACTTCCCTGTGATTCCCCAGTTTCACTTAAGCATCTATGTCATATATGCATGCATGATTTCATGTACCTATATGAAACATAGGAAGCAGAAATACCATCTTAATATGATTACCTCCAGTTGCATCAATTTTCCTGCAAATTAAATCATTTCATTCTTCTTTATGGCCCAAAACAAAGTCCATTGTGTATATAACCATATTTCCCTTAGCTTTGCCCATGCCTCTGTTGTTGGACATCTAGATTGGTTTGATTCTTAGCCATTGCTAATATTGCCGAATCACAGAACATAAGGAATAGCTTGTTTCTTACAATAAAATTAGAGTTCTCTCTTTACCAGTCTTTTTATACCAATTTATCTGACACTTCCTAACCCAAAAATTGATATTTCATTGATTTTTTTTCATCCAAACATGGTTATCTTTTATTGCCATGTGCCAGATACTTTTCTTGAACACTAAAGGAATAAAAAGAATTAATGTGGGTAACACAACGTTGACATCTTTTCGTATACAGTATAGCAGGAAAAAAGAATCTGATCTCGAAATAATCTTAAACTGTAATGAAATTTGTGAACTCGATTCATATACATGGTTTGGCATTTTTGGGTAAAATGAAGAAATCAAGCAAATCTAATATGGAATGTGAATTTAATAAGCTGGATTTCTATGGATAGACAGGAAATGCTCACTCCAGTTGAAAAATATAGCCATACCAAAGAAACAGAGCTGTGGAAACTGACACTGTCCTTGGGAAATAATGAGCAGTTAAACTTGTTAATGATGGTAAACACTGGGGGCCATTAAATGTTCTGAAGAGTGGAAGAGTGAGTTATTTGAAAATGGTGAATCATTGAAATTTTTTAAAAGTGTGATCATGCCGTGGTTAGAGTAATACATGAGTCAGCCATCCTTGTAAAAGAGAGTGTTCAGAATCATGCTGTTATCACACATGCAAGAATTTATGGACCTTTAGCTGTGGTGATAACAAATGAAAAGGGGGCTAGAAATGGTGTGGGTAGGTCATCGAGATAGCTCAGTCAGTAAAGGCACTTGCTGCCAGGCCTGACGAGTGAGTTGATTCTAGGACCCACATGGTAGAGGGAGATAACTGACAGCCACAAGTTGTCCTCTGACTTCTACACATGGGCTGACACACACACACACACACATACACACACACGCACACACACACACACACACACACTAAATGTAGGAATAAGAATGGTATGGCTTGTAACTTACTTGATATATGTTGGGTGGGGAAAAGTGTAGAGATGAAAAGAATTAAAAAAAGAGGCAAAAACTTTGAGCGTAGGACAGCCCGATAGCAGCATCATCATTAACTAATACTGTGTAATTAGAAGGCACCAAGATGGCTTGGGAGATAGCTCAGTCAATAAAGTGCTTGCTACATAAGCACGAGACTGAGCTGGATCACCAGCACAAGGTAAAAAGCCAGACATGATGGCACATGCCTGTAATCCCAGTACTGACGGGGCAGAGACAGAGGGCTCGCTGGGGCTTACTGGTAGTCAATGTAATGTAACTGTTATGTTTAAATTACAGTGAGACCCTTTCTCAAATAATTAAGAAGTGATCGAGAAAGACTCTCCAAATTGATCCCTGGCTTCCAACTGGCATGTACACACGCATGTGCATGTACCTGCACACACAAATGCATACACATACAGCACACACACAATAGAAGAAGGCACCGAGTTAAGGGAAAGATGATGAGTTTAATTTAAGAATTTATTAACTCATTTATTTATTCAGAAACCTTTTCTAAGCATCTTCTAGATAGACATCATTTATATGATTATTAAAATAGGTCAGTAAAGGAACTTTAATAATTGCAATTTTGGAGTTCCAATGAACAGTCAAAAAACTTCTAAAAAGTTTTTTAAAAACTACAGCTAGCTAGCAAAGTTTAATAATTTCTGTTATGGGATTATGTTCTCTCTCTTTCTAAGTTAAGACATTCTTTGTTATATTAAGTAACAGATGGGTTTGTTATAAGAAGGCAAAACATTCCCTAAGAGTCTTCACTTAACTTTACTAATGTCAGTATTCTCATGATGTGATTGTCAGGGTCTATATACTATATGGAAGAGCCCTTACAATCCGGTAATACTGCATATGATGAAATTCATTACTTGTGGCATGTATTTCTAACACAGATGCATTATATTGTGTATTTACTACTATAGTCCCACACAGACTAGTTCCTGCCCTCCCCAACCCTCACCAGATTTCTTTATGCTACTCATTTATACCCAATACCTCCTTCATCTCCATGCCTGAGTGCCCAATGATTTGACTGTTGTCTTTTTGAGTTTGCATTTATGATAATGCTCAGGAGAAGAATCACGTTACACAAGCTGTGGCTTCTTTTACTTTGACAAATGTGTTTATGATTCAACCATGTTTTTGCCCAATGAATAGCTTTTATTTCTGAGTTGGAAAAAAAGAAATCATACAAGGGTGTACCACCATTTATTTATACATTCTTCTGTTGAAGGACATCTTTTCTGGTTCCAATTTTTATTGATTGTGAACAAAACTACTGTAAATACTCATGTGCAGGCCTTTATAAGAAAGCATGTTTTCAATTTAGGGAGTGAATACATACTTAGGAGTGAAAATTCTACTTGTATAGTACCATATATTCTAATACTAGCTAGGCTATTATTTTGGTAGGTAGATTGCCATAAATCACTGTGTTTAATTTTGCGTTTATCTCATGACTACTGATATTGTGGAATCTCTTCCTGTGTTTATTTTTCCCATTCATTCCTCTTTTTAAAAAATGTTTATTTATTTTTACTTATTGTGTATGAGTGCTTTGCCTACATACATATATGTATGCACCACATGCGTGCCATGCTTGTGGAAGCCAGAAGAGAGCATTAGATTTATAGAAATGGAGTTACAGTCAGCTGTTAACTGTCATGTGGGTGCTGAGAATTGAGCCCTGTCCTCTGCCAGAGCAGTTAAGCTTTCTTAACTGCTGAGGCATCTCACCAACCTCTCATCTCCTTTTTGACAAAAGGCTTATATTTTTTAATTTCCTGCCTATTTTTTTTAAATTGAAAATTTTCTTATTGTTGAATCTTGGAAGTTCTTTTTGTATTCTAGATACAAATCCTCTATCAAACATGTGTTTTCCAACTATTCTTTTAATCACATCTGGGTTTTAAACATAATTTCCTTAAGTGAATCTTTCAGAGAGAACAATTTTAGAAGTTGATGAGTCTTACTTACTGATGTTGACTTTAAGATTTGCTGCTTTCGGTGTCATGCTTCCAATTTCTGTAAGTCTGTAGGTCACTGAGCCCTTTTGTGCTTTTCCCTCAGGAGTCTGAAAACAGTATCATTCTCTAAGATACACCAGTGATGAATGCACATTCATGTAGTAGAAGAACTTCTAAATATCTGGAGGGAAGACATAATCTGAAAGGTAGATTAAATAAACTGAAGATTACCATTGGGGACATTAATATTACTTTAACAGAGAAAAGGTTTATTTTGGATTTCAATTCAAGGTTTAGTCCATCACGGCAGCAGGAGCTTGAAGCAGTTGCTCATGCCATGTCTGCAGTCAGAAGAGAGCAATGGATGCTTGTGCTCTCCATTTAAGCAGTTCAAGATCCCTTGCACAAGGAATTCTCTCACCCACAATTTAGATGAACTTTCTCACATCAGCATAATCAAGATAACTCCCCAAGGCATCCCCAGAGGCCTGTCTTTCAGGTTATTCTAGATTTTGTTAAGTTGATCATTAACATTAACCATCATGACAGCCTTCTCAATAACTGAAAAAAAGAGATAGGGAGAAAGCAAGAAGAAATGTCAGTCAGTGACTTAACATTACCAACCCGTGTGTGTACTGATACTCTTTTTCAGAACATTCATCCAATAGAAGAATGCACATTCTTCTCAAGTGTACATGGAAAATTCAAGACAATAGACTATATTCTAGGCCATGTAACAGCTTTATAAAAATTTAAAACAATCTATCTCATGAAATCTGGATCCACCCAAATTAAACGAGACACTAGGTATATAAAGTTATTTGAAACTATCCAAATATGTGGAATTCAACACATGCAATTCTAAGGCTAGTAAGATGGCTGAAGTGATACAGGCCTCCAAGACTGACATGATTTTGACCACTATTACCCATCATGGAAGGAAAGAACCTACTCCTGCAAATTGTCCTCCGATTTCCATATGTTTGTATATTTACACATGTGCATATATACACACAAATAAGTAAATGTCAACAAAATTTAAAGCATCGAATTTTAAATAGAGCAGGAGTAAAAGAGTAAGCTCTAAGGAAGCTAAAAATATATTTAATTTAAACGAGGAAGACATGGAACAAAGAGAAAATAGCTCTTAAGTACTTAAACAATTATAGCTTCTTTGTGTGTGTGTGTCTGTGAACACTTGCGTGTCATGGTGCGTGTGTGGAGGTCAGAGGACAAGTTGTGGGAGTGGGTTCTCTCTTTCCACCACATGGATTCTGGGAATCAAACTCAGCTCATCAAGCCTGGTAGCAAGCGTCTTTGCCCGCAGAACCATTTCGATGGCCTCTTTTAAAAAGTTCATCCCTTCCTCCCATTCACTTTCCTCGTGTTGCTTTGTTCTCTTGTGTTTCTGATTAAGATGTCTTGATAGATCCAGTTTACTTACCAACTTGTTAAAGACATTCTTAACTTTGCTGTTGTGCTATATATTACTAATGTGTCTATGTTATTCTTTTTGTACTTTGGGGGTTATTTTTATATATTTTTATTGAATTTTTATGTGCTTAATACAGAACATCCTAACCATTTTCTCCATCTGCACCCTCCCATAGCCGCCTGCCACACTGGTTTCATGCTTTCTGTCCTTTATGTTAAGGCCTATCAAGTCAAATTAGTGTCCTCAGATGTACCGCAGTGCAAGTTCATCCGCTGGGGTCTAGTCAGTCTATGCAGTGACTCCCTGCACTTCTTATTGCTCTGTTGAGGTTACTCATCTAATCTTTCATGCTGTTCACCCTTTTCATTAGATGTTTTAATATAAATTATAGTTATTGTAATTATCTTTCCGATCATTCTAATATCTATCTGATATCTAAATTTGGTTCAGATGATTATGGATCCCCCCCTCCGATTCTTGTTCCTGACCTTTACTGCTGGAAACCACTTGTCTTATATGATAGTAAAGACTGAGATAAGTAGGTTTTATGCTTTGAGTTATGTCTATTAGGTCATTAATGTAAAGATTAGTGTTAATTTAATCAAGAATTGCTTTTTCCAATTCTGTATATGCCTAAACTGAAACTCTCTCTCTTTCTCCCCCCGCTTTCTCCTTTGTAATAAGAGTTTTAATCTAAAGTCTACCTACTTTCAATAAAATTTTAAACTATTTGATACATGGTATAAAATTATGTGTGATCTGGGGCAAATTAAATTTTGTAACTTTCATTGATACCTAAAAGAAGTCCATAATTATTAAGAAAATAACCACAATAACCTGGGTCTATGGGACTGAAAAATTCTGCACTGTCTTTCTGCTCATCATATTGTATTAACAAAAGCCATAATCTTATCGTGCTACATGTACTTTGCCAAATTCTATTAAAAGTGAGAAACGAGCTATAAGCACATTTCAGGAATGGGTCTAATCTACTATGTGTTAATTGCAAAAACAAATGAATCTATAGCCCCTGTGGCCAGAGGACCACACCTACTTATCAGTTGCTGTTCTGAAAGACTAGTAGTGGGAGCTGATAAAAAACAGCAGGTAAGTGATGGTCATCCTGAGAGCCTTTCAGAAGATAAGGGTAATGGACACCCTGGCACTCATGGTTGTATTTTATAGTATTTAGTTTAGGAGATTTTTTTCTTTTATCTTTTTTACTTCTTTTTCTTTTCTTTCCTATTTTTTTTTTTTTGCATTTTTGTTAACTATTAACCATTATCAGATTTATTTTCTTTTGAGGCTAGATTTATTACCTTTCGGTGAGTGTTTTTGCTTTTTTAATTTTATGTTGACTGTTGTGTTTAGGAAGTTTGCCCCAAGAAAGTGTATGAATTACTTGGTGCCAAACCAATGGAATGTTTTTTATTACTGCTGGACAGTTGTGAGGATATACCTCTTTTGTGAGTTGAACTGTGTGCCCACCAACTCTATGTTGTGTTCATAATTCCTAGTATCTCAGAATATGACTGTATTGGAGATAAGACCTTTAGGGAAGGAACTAAGGGTACATGAGGTAACATGAGTGGTCTCTGATCGAATATGATTGGTCTTTATAAAAACTAAATAGAAGGGGTTGGAGAGATTGTTCAGTGGTTAAGAGCATTGGCTACTCTTCTAGAGGACCTGGGTTCGGATCCCAGCATCTACATGGTAGCTAACAACTCCAGTTCCAGGGGATCCAACTCCCCCTACTGACATCTGTGGGCACTGCATGACACTGGTACATTTATATGCATGTAGGCGATACACTCAGACACATAGAATTAAAAATGATAAAGAAAATATTTTTTAACAAAGAACTGATTAGAACACAGATGCAGCGACAGAGGGACATTCACATGAAGATAGAAAGTAAAGGTGGCCATTGGCCTGCCAAGAAGTGAGTCCTCAGGAGAAAGGAAATCACTGGAATCTTTTTATAAATGTATATTTTTATAGAATTTTTGTGCATTTCACACAAAGTATCTTAATCACCTTTATGCCCCCTTTCCCACACACATCCCTTATAGCCCTCCCTCCACTGGATTTCATGCATTCTTTCATACATGTTAAGGCCTATTGAGTCAAAGTTAGTGTATTCAGAAGTCCCTCAGTGCAAGTTTATCTCCTGGGGTCTAGTGGACCTATCTAGAGTCTCCTCCTTAAAGAAGATCAGCTCTCCCTTACCCAGCAGTAATCAGATGCCAATAGTTCTTCAGCTAAGGTTGGGGTCTGATACCCATTTCTCCAATTCAATGCTGAATTTTTGTCTGCTCAAGTTTGCATGGCTCTTGTTCATGCTGACAGTATTGCTATAGGTTCATTTGAACAAGGTCCCAGGAGCTTGTGAGACTTAGCTTCCATGTGGTCATGTACTTTCTCCCCTTGCTATCACAAACTCTCTGACCTATCTTCTACAGTGATCTCTGAATTTTGGTGGGTGAAGTTGGATATACGAAATCACTAAATCACTAGTGTCTTGAGCATGAACTTCTGTACTGTGGAATTTTAAGAAAATGATTTCTACTGAGTAAGCTATTCAGACATTAGTATCTTATTATAGCGCCCCTAACAAACTAAATACAGTTTCAGATTTTGTCTTACTACTATGCTTCATCGATCCATGCAAGAAAAGTGTCATTTTAAAAGGATGGACAGTATTATTGATATTGGAATGGAGGTATGTATATTCCATTAAGCTATAAGAACAAGGTCATATCTCATGGAGAATTTTTGAAGCTATATATTCTTAAAAGTGTTGTGTTTTGGCACTATTGTGGAGTATATGGGAAACATTGTAGTAACTGTCCTCAGAGTAAAGTTTCTAGCATGTAAATATTAGAGATTCTTTGACCTTTAATGGATGATGTAGGTTCAATTGGTACCAGTGAATCACTGAAAAAATGTGGATTTCCAAGAGGCTGTAGAGGCTAAGAGTAAGACAGTATGAACTAGGTTTGAGTCCTGATTATGCTACTTGTATAAATTTTCACTAGTTAACATGTAAGCTTTGGTTTCCCAATCCATAAAATGGGATTATTATAAAGTATTGTGTATCTGAGAAAAATAATGCATACACTTAGCTTATGTTCTTGGTGGGCTCCAGGTGTTCAATAAATATTGACTATATTCAGCATCAGCATCAGCAACAGCCCAGCAAATTATTTAATATCGAAGTACTAGCCAAAGGAAAACAGAGGAGATTGACAGAGATGGCTTTATCTGCATAATTATTCAAAATCAGCAGACTAGGCTTGCACAACCATGGCATTAAACAGCATGCCTTCAAATTCCATAGTGCAGCTGGGGAAAAAAATCTAAGCCTTAAGGACATATTATGAGACTGAGATCTTTGAAGCAGAGTTTCATAGAAACTTTTTTTTTCAGGATGAAGCAAACGGTTCCATATCTACATAGGTCTGCATTATAATGAAAATGGTCAAGAATGAGCACATTTAAAACACGATCAAGAAATACAGGGTATGATTAATTTGTTATATTAAAGGCAATCCTAGCATATGGTTAGGACAGTATATATCATATCTAAATTTAAATCTCTATGTATCCGGATAGAAAAAATATAACAAGTAATGCTTTATTTGATCCAAGAATGTGTAATATGGGTACTGTGCTTTCTGTTGAACAGGATACTGTGGCCAGATACTATGAATAGTTTCTGTAGCAGGATATTTAAAGACAGAGGAAATATTTACAAAAGGAAAATTCGTTTTAGTATCCTGTCTTCCTCACTGAATGGAACATGACCTACACATGAACATGGGCATCTTGATTTAACTCTTTATTTCCTAATTTTCTCAGAAATTCATGGATTGGCAGAATTTAAGTATCATTATTGGCAGAAATGGTGTTTCAATCTCTGCTTTCCATCAAGTTATGCCAGCACGGTTTATGGAGCTGTTTGAGTCCTGATGCTGTGAAACAGAATCCTTCTCAAGATTATTTTCCTTGCAGTAGGGAGACCATCCAAGAACAGGGTGGCCAACTTTATATTTTTGAACTAGGAATTCTGGCTGGGTCAGTATATTAAGCCGCCTGGTTTGCCTGTATGTGCTGCCATCACACAAGGACAGACACTATGACTTAGATGAGGGCTTCCACATGACTCCTCAGAGCTGAGTACCCAGAGGCCAAGGAGGCCTGGGAGAAACAGTTTAATTGAAAATTGGCAGTAAAAATATTGTCAGCTTGGAGAAGGAATTAGATCAATTAGGCATAAGAGGGCATTCATCATTTTGGAGACACAATAAGCAGCTGAATTAAAAGCATATATTCAGTTTTGAATAATGTGAGAATTTTACCTTTTAAGTGATATTGTAGAAATTGCCTTGCTTATTACTATACCCTTAATATTCAAAATAAATTGTTTTTCTTAATTGTCCAGAGGTACACTATGGCAGAATACACTAAAAGATCCTGATCTGGTTAGTTTTTCTTCTAAACTTATTCAATCTACAGCTGGGAATAGGAACTTCAACTGAAGAACTACCTTGAGCAAAATAGTCTGTGGCTATATCTGTGACTGATGATATACCTTGGAGGGCACAGTCCGCTGTGGGTGGCACCATCCCCAGGCAGGCAGGTCTAGGCTGTATAAGAAAGCCAGTTGATCTTAAACAAGAGAATGGGCCAGTAAGCAGCAGCCTCCATGATTTCCACGTCAGTTCCTGAGTTTCTTCTATAGCTTCCTCTGTGATGCACTGAGACCTTAAAGTATAAGCTAAATAAGTCCTTTCTTCCCCAAGTTACTTTTTGTCAGTGTTTTGTGACAACAGACAAGCAAACTAAGATAGATCTCCTACAGGTTATACTCTTGTGTTGTCCCCTGAGTATAAATGGGAACTGTGGCTTGCTTTTAACCATCTGAATGTAAAATGATATATACTCTCTCTCTCCCCTCTCTCTCTCTTCTATTATCTCTTAGTATGCAGGAGAAAGTGAGGTTCTCTTGGCAGTTCTAAAGCACTGTTTTGTGAGCTACCTATTGAGAAAGATGAGATTAGGAAGCTGCATACAAGCAGCCTCTAGAACCTGAAACCCATGGCCAGTAAGAAGTTGAATCTCAGTGTGTTATAGACAGGATTGAATAAATCTTGGCAATAATGTTAGTTAACATATCCAGTTAAGCCTTCATATGAAAATAGAGACACTCCCCTAAGACAGGGGGGTGGTATGATGACACACACCATATCTGAACATGTGAGGCAGAGGCAGATGGATCTCTGTGAAACTAAGGCCAGCCTGGTCTACATAGCGTATTCCAGGCCAGTTGCGGTCAAAGGTTTTGGTCTCAAAACCAGAGCCTGGTTAATACCTTCAATTCAGCTTCGTGAGATCCAGAGCAGAGGAGTCAGCTAAGTCACACCCTATTCCTACCGCAGAAACTTGGAGACAATGATCATGTTTTCCTTTAAACCATTAATTTCATAATAATTTGTTACACATTAATAGTGGCAAATGGTGAATAAGATTATCATGTGCTAACTTTAATTCAAGCATTCTTCAAAAAGTGCTTTATTTTTGTTAAGCATTTTAAAATTTTATTCTAGCAGTTCCATGGCATAATTTACATATGATAAAATGTATTCACTTAAAATGTATGGGCTGGCAGGTTTTGGAAAATATATGTATGTGTGTGGCCTCTATTCCAATCAAAAGCCAAAATATTTCCCACATTCCAGAAAGTTACCTCGTGTTCTTTGTAGTCTCCCTTTCTGCCAGGCCAGTTTCACTGCCAGTGGCTACCACTGTTTCCGTTTCTGTGAGTTCTAAATCTTCACATACATAGGGCCATGCAGTGCGTTCCTTTTCAAAGCCGCCTTTTTATGTTTGATATTATCCCGATTTCGGATTTTAAACACTGTTGTTTAAATATCCAAAGGTTATGATTTCATCATTCTCCCTTCCCTGAGTGCATGCTTTTCATTCAGTCATTAGAAAAATGAGTTTTAAATGAAGTTAAAATGATTTTTAAAATGTTTTGTTATGATACAGAGAAAAAATATGGAACCAAGCAACTTCTCAAACACAGATTTGCTAGTGTCTAGACTGAGAACTTTTAGAAGATGATCAAAATAATTGACTAGTATTTGGCAAGAAAAATAGTATATATACATGAAGTAAAAAGGTTCCATTAGACGAACCCTGTGTCACCTCAGGCATATATAATAGAGATCTAATACTGAGATTCTAAGGGCAACTTCAAGGCCATTGCTCAATGAAGGAGAAAGCCACCTCACTCGTATGGATGGTTATTAGATGGTGTGGGGACCCCTGGAACACAATGATAGCTAAAACAAGCAGTATTAGAGTACCTAGAAATGGACAGAGAATTCACTAGGTAGACTTTGCCTTAGGGAGGATTCCCAAGAAACACAAGCTGGATACCCATTAGACAGTCACCCTGTCTCAGATCAAATATCTATAGTAGAGATATTGTCTGAGGTCTGTATTCCATGGAAGATCTTTGACTTTGATCAAAACATCTAAAGTTTGTTTTATGATGCTAGAAAGTATAGTAGGTGTGAACTACTGGGGAACGTGTTAGAGTGCCTTATATAATTGCTGCAGCAAGGTAATGAGTAAAGCTAATGTACGTTCTGGACTCAATTCCCTCACATGAGAGGAAGGAGCAGCTTTATAGTGTGGGGTAGAGACAAGTTTGTATCTAGAGAAGCAACCTCAGTTCTGTAATCAGCAAGGAAGTCTTATCCTCAACCCACCTTTCGTGCCCTAGTACTCTGAATGCTATGGGGCATTGCCAGGACCCTTCCAAATCAAGTCACCCATTTTCTCGAATATTCTTCTGCCACAGCTAATCATAGCTCCAATTCTGCTGTCTTACTCTCCGGTAGTTTGAAGTTCAGTTCCCTTTCCTAGTAGCTTTGCATAGAGATTGATGAAGAAGTCTGGGATTTGAGGACAGTGTAATATTTCATGACGTTGCTGCTAATAAAAATATTTGCATTTATTTGTATCCTCATATATATATTGAGAAAATTATTGGAGCTTTTCCATTTGCCTTAAATTATGTTTAACATACAAGGAGCCCTTCCAGACATCCATCTGAATGTTGGTTATACCTGTTGTTCCATACAGTCTACATTTGTCAGTACAGAGTCCCAAATCTCATACTCGTGTTTTCATATAGTACAGTTCCCTAAAAGTTTGGAGAAAGTCAGACAGGGTGGCACTTGTCTATAATTCCAGAACTCAAAAAGGCTTAGTCAGGAAGATCAAAGGTACCACAGGCTACATAGAGAATTCCTATATAAAAAAAATGAGAAAAAAAAAGAAAGAGAAAGAGAGAAGGGAGAGCGAGGGAGAGAAGGGAGAAGGAAAGAAGAAAAAGGTCTGAATTTTAATTTACGTAGCATACTGATAAAGACCTCCCTACTCTAGGTTAATTTTACTAGCATCAGTGCATGACAATAGTTTAAAAAAATTGTTTCTTGAATGCCAGTTACAAATGAGGGTTAGTGGGAACTTTTGTTTAAAAGTTGTACATTCCAATGTTAAGATGGCAGTTCCTGAAAATCCAGGCCTTTTATGGATTTTAAAAAGCAACTGGGATTCATCAAAGTTCCCCTTTCATGTTTCTTTGATTACTAAGTTACATAAGTTAACCAGAAGATAGCCAAGCATTAATCTTTTGTTTTGCTATCTTCTTTTGAAATCTCATGAGTGTAGCCAGAGTGCACTAAATGGAACATAAATCTTTAATTGTTTTTTATTAAGTCACATATTTAGAATGTATATATCCCAAACTATTTCATCAACTGTAAAATATTAGCTGCTGTGCTAAAGATTCTGACATGGGCTTCAACATGTGAGCAAATATTTTAGAAGAGTAAGAATCATTGGCTGAGCAGCATTGAAAAGTTATGTCACCCAAGCTGTAGAATCTTCAGTTTTTCACTCCATTGTATTTAAAGTCATGTATTGCCACTAGGACACGAAACATGACCAAATATAAAATAAAGTTGTTTTCAGTTTGAACACTTTTATATTGCTATAATTATTATCTCTTACATTAAGTAAAGGTTTTTCAGATGATTACTAAAAGCATTATATTATACTACATCATAAACATACCAATTTTGATTTATGTATGCTATTCTATGTATGTAGTATAAGTACCATTTCAGCCATCATCTCTGTGTATGTTAGACTTACTCTCATATCCTGTGTCCTAGCCCTTGCTATAGGTTTCCCCTTTGTCTGGAAGTTTCCCTGTCTATATTTTCTACCATAAAATCCCATGTATTAATTGAACAATTAATCATTATTAAACTTGTATGCTAGGTTCTGTCTTTTTAAGGTGTAGTTAGGTTATCATGTAAACCATGAGACTTCTATGAATTTTGTTTCTTCTTTCTACCCTTTTAAATTCATAATTTCTTCCTCTTTTTTTGAGACAGGGTCTCCCCGTAGCCCTAGCCTGCCCAGAACTCACTATGTAGAACAGGTTGATTTCAGTCTCACAGAGATCTGCCTGCCTCTTCCTCCCCAGTGCTGGGATTGGAGGAATGTATCATAATCCTTTGCTTAGGGAGAACTATTCTACCTGCCAAGTCAATACTGATATTATAGATTTAATCCTCTTTAGATATTTATTATATAACTTTGTTTCAACTTTATACAGTGATACTAAAAGCCCTAACATACTTCATGCTCTTTTTTCAAGCTAACTTCTAAACAAGTGAGTTTTATTCACATAGAGATACCCTTGAAGTGAGAAATATTTCCCATGGAGATGTTCATTATCTCTTTGTTAAATTCTATAATGTAAGTGACACATAACTACCAAAGTTGAAATTCTTCAGCAGAATTGAGAAATTCTTTTATAATGTTTTCAGATTAAAATTTATTGCAAGAAGCCACTTTTCAAGAAACTACCAAAGATATTCCATGACTTGAGTTCCAGGCATTGGGTATTAAACTTGTGCCTCTCTTTTCATGCCAAAGACAGAGCTCAAGAAAGCAACACATGTAACAAGATAGTTGTTTGTTGCTTTATTGAAAGTATTTTTAATCAGGGCAGCTCAGAATCCAACTGCCTAGAACGCCAAGACCTTGAATTAGGTCTCTTGACGTTCAGCTAATAGGAAGAATTATTTGAAAGAGCTTAAATGTCTGTGAAAGACAGTAACATGGCAGAAAAGTTTGAGGGATTTTAGGATAACTGAGTGACTAGTCTGCAAGCACTTGTTACATACCTAGAAATGCAGACGTATGGTTGAAATGCTTGGAGTCTGATGTGACACCCCCTCCCCCAGTTTGTGAGCTTAAACATTTGGTCCTTAGCCTCTGACACTATCCTGGGAAGTTGTGGAACCTTTGGGATAGTCCACTAGTGGTGAGCCTTTGAGGGCTGTAGCCCACCTCTGTTCCTGATCAGTCTTCTCTGCATTCTGATCTGCTGCCACAATTAATGAGCTACCATGTGCCCAGTGGTTCCTTCTGCCATGTTTTCCCCAATAAGTTGGACTGTCTACACTATCTGTGAGCCTTATCTCTTTCCTTAAACTGTTTCTGGCAGGTATTCAGCCACAGTGACAAAAAAGCTCATAATACAATAGGTCAAAAATTAATGTTGAAAACTTTCTTATTTATGAAAGACAAAATCTAGATAGTAGAAGACACATATGTGGGGGTATTACAGGGAAGGAAGGCTGTATAAGTCGTAAATGAAAGTGTGTGAAATTGTTAATATATTCAGTCATTAGTAAACTGTTATTAGAGTTTTGTGAATGGATTTAGGCTTTACCAGGGAAATATTTTGAAGAATTCTAGTCAATCTTACCTTTGTTCAACTGTTTACTAGAAGTGGCCTAGAGCACCCTTGATTTAGGAGGTAGTCGGGTTTCTTTAGCTTTCCCCTGCGAACAGTCAAGCATTCTATATCACCTGTGATAGACACAGTCTCTCCAAGCAATAAGCCAGTTTATCCATCATCTCTGATCCTCACATCTGTCTCTGTTACGGCCATTGGATTGTGCTACTTAATTCTGTCTGAGAGGCTTTCTGGGAAAGAGAAAACAATTTCTTTCTTCCAACAGCCCCGAAAAGACAATGTCTCCTTATTGATGGGAGGAAGGGCTAGAACGTTTCTGAAGTGAAAGGTCTCCTTTGGAGACTCGTAAGCAAAATTTGTCCTGGATGGAGAACATTTTCTCTCATGTAAAGATGGAATTTCAAGAAGTTACTTATACAGAGATCAGGAAAGATCTGTGTATGACTCTCCAGATATTTGGGACTATTCTATGTGCAAGCATTTGAGGCTAAAGATGGGGCACTATTTCCTAGGGGAAATTAGCACAGAATGACAATGTTCATGAGTGCAAAGCATACAAGGGGTACAGATTACGACTGGGATTTATTTCTCCAGTTAAATTAGTGCATTTCCAGAGAGTCAGAGTCTTTAATTCTATGAATTACTTTAGGGAAGATTTTGGATTGCTAATAATATTGTGTAGTTGGAAGTCCCAATTTGGAATGAAGTTAAGCAGATACCAGATAATCTAAAGATTTTAATCCTAGAATGGAAATGCATGAAAACTGTGTGTGTGTGTATATATATATATATATATATATTTATTTATGAAGTGAGATAGAAAATTCTTGAATTAAAAATATTATGTCTTTGTCCTTCTAGATTTGAAAACAGTAGAATTTAAGAAAGAAAAAGAAAGCAGTTTCGCATGTATTGGTATGGCAGAGGACAAACTTAAACAACACAGGGTGTACAGTAGGAATGACTGATAAATGATAAGCAGCCTACTCTTTCTTCCTTTCCTCTCTGATTATGGCCTTTTATTTTTTTCTTCTCTTAGATGTAGGTCTGTCATTAATTCCAGGAGTTTTCAGAATTGAAACTTGAAAAAAGGAACCATTGTTGCTGCATCTAAATTCTAAGGTGTGCTAGGTAATTTTAAATGTCAACTTGTCTGGTTATAGTGCTTGGTTATTCGGTCCAGTATTATTCTGGCTCTTTCTCCTGTTTATTAAAATTTTTTAAATTATTTTAAATTTGTATATATGAATGCATTGTATGTATTGTCTGTATTCATGTAAACCCATGTCCACGGAGGTCAGAAGAAGGTGTGGTTCCCTTGGAATTGGAGTTATGAGTAGCTGTTAGCCTCCATGTGGGTGCTGGGAATCAAACCCTGGTCCTCAGCAGCCAGTACTCTTAACTGCTGAGCTTTCTCTCCAACCTCTCTATTTTTTAAAAAAATGAGATTTAGATTTAGGTTGATAAAATTGAATAAAGTTGATTGCTACCTGTAATGAGGATGGGTTGACTATCTGCAACATCAACTCACAGGCTGCCTTCAGACTCAAAACCAATGTTTTCCTGAATCTGCATAGTGTTCCTCTTCTCCATCAGGCTTGACTTACCAAGTGCCCACAATTATGGGAGCTACTTCCCTAAAAATCTCTCTATGCACATCTACTGGCTCTATGTCTTTGGAGACTCTTGATGAATACACACAGCAACAAGTGCAAGGGTAAAACAAAGTGTTTTAAGAATATCACAGTCTGATATATAGTCTGTCTACTTCCTTCCTGACACCAACTCATTATAACCCTGAGTTTAGGAAGTGTGGAGGGAGAAAAGGGAGCAGGAACGTAACAGAGCCTGTGTAAGTCTATGTGTTACTGCAGTCCTTTGATGAATACCTTTCCCTTTGTGCCAGATAGAAAGCATAACAGACACCTTAGATGTAAATATGAGGATCTGAGAAGACAGAAACCTGCATTTTTTATTTATCGTATGAAGCCCAAATAGAAGGCAACCATAGCACAACTGAGATGCCGTAAAGCTGAACTGGAAGAAATATGAACTTAGGATGAAAATAAGAGACATTCTGAGTCTCCCCTCAAGACATAAAAACCATTCCAAAACTTCTAGGGCATTGGGCAATGCATAGAAATTGGGTCAAAGAGAAGTGCTGGTGACTGCAAAAAGTTCTAATGCCAAATTGTCCTCCACAGAAAGGTGCAGTGAAAATAGTCTCTGATAGTGGGAGGGGAGAGGAAGCTTTGTCTGTATCTAACACTGGGCAGGGCCTTGGGCATGGCTGCAAGGAGAATTGGAAACCAAAGTTTGCATGTGTCCATCTTATCAGGGTTAATTGTCACCAGGACCAATGAGTAGCAATAAGAGAGCACATCTGCAGCTTCCTGGTGGCAACCTTGACTATCTTCCAGGAATGCATTATGCTGTGTCCCTAAAGTTATACTCAGTTCAAAATATGATTTACTCTGAGGAGGGAGTACCTGCCAGTATGCTCAGATCAGAGACTGGTTGCTCCTCATATTGGGGCAAATCAGGGAGATGGAGTTAATTTAGCCAGAAAAGAAAGTAGCAGAATATGTCCAGTGCTATAAGGAATGATTTTCATAAGACTAAAATTTTCTTGCAACTAATATTTAGAACTTCATGGCTTCATGGACAGAGTGGCTGCGTTAGCTGCAAGCTTTTCCTTAAGCTTCTTTTAAAAAGTGTAATTAAAATTGCCTTTTGATTTATTTATTTTTATTTTATTTTTATGAGTGTTTTGCCTACATGCATGTAAGAGCTTTCATGTGTGCAATGCTTGCACAAGCCTGAAGAGGGAGGTTCATCCCCTGGAACTGGAGCTAAAGATGGTTGTTAGTGATTATGTGGGTGCTAGGAATGGAACCCAGATTCTCTGTAAGACCAGCCAGTGCTTTTAATCACCAAGTCATCTCTCCAGCTCTACTTTAAGCTTCTTTAGTGTAGGCTAGATACTGCCTCTGATCACATAGCTTGACTTCTAAGTTTCACGGAGAAATTTGAAGCGAGAAAACTACTTATTTGTTTCCAGTCTGGATTAGTTATCTCACGATCAGAAAGGTCCTGTTAAGTTCCTTAAACCTTTTACACACATGTAGTCCCTCCTACTATTTTATAGCGGGGAGAAGGGGCAGGGTGTGAAAACTGTAAGTTATTTCTTGAATTTGTGATTACATTCTGCTGCAGAATATTTTCTAAAGTAGATGGTGGTATAAAGCACAAAACATTACACTGAAGTGGTTTTTACTATATTTTCCATATGTAGAAATATGGTTCTGCTAGGTAAGACATTGTAAAAGTCATATATTTAAAAAGACGAAAGTGCTACAAATGTGGAAGACAGAAATTACAGGGAGGTATTGATAAATAAATGATGTGCTGACATATGACTTGAAGTTAACAGAGCTTTCTCTCCCTAGCCACATCCTTAGGGACCCAAAGTAGACTGGGTTTTATAGATACCTTGAGCTTATCAGTTATTTTATTTAGAGCAATGGCTTCTAAACTTATATGACAGAATAATCATTCTTACAAAACAAAACAACACCTGCAAACACATAAAGTGTATAGAAATAGATATGAGAAGCAAGCATCCTTCTACTTTAGCATCTTGTCTTCTTGTGAGCATTCTTTGAGACTGTTCTTGGTGGTACCCAGGGTTCTTCCTGTCCCAAGGACAGAGATGCTCGTACAGATTATGATTCAGTAGAAACTATGCAGAATGAAACAAAGTCTGCTGAATTTTCTTTTGGGTTAGAAACAAGCTTCTTAGTTGCATAACTAACATCCAAGTATAATAAACCAAGCCTCCAGAGAATAAAAATTAAAAAAAAATGTTGGGTAATAATTTTCATTTGCAAGTAGCTTCTAACTTCCTTTATTAAAAGGATCTCCTTAAAGTGTCATAAAGCAATGGGAATGATGCTTTCAAAGTAGAGGGGACCATAGAATTTCTCATAAGACAGTGCATCTTATGGTTGGATATATTCTTTGGAAATCAAAATTGAATATTACGGAGTGGCATTCCCCTTCTCCCCATCCAAGTTTCACGTGGAGAATTAGTATAATATTTGCTTTGTATCAGACAGGGAGATTTTGTGTGTTTACATTTGTAGTGTTTAACCATACTAGAAAAAAATTTCATCTTCTGTTAATGGGCATTGCATTAAGCACTGCAACAGAATGATTGCAGTCAAATTGTTTTTATAATCAGTAACACACCATTTTGGAGTCAGTAACCTCCTGTTAATAAACTGTGTACAACCCCCTTTCTATAGAGATGCAGCAACCCTTGGGAGTTAATGGACACTTTGGTTCTTCTTGTTTTAGCTAAGCTGTACATTAAGAAGATAGGCTAGTTTAGTACTTAGTGATAAATTATGTGCTTTGATTAGTAATCTGAAATCTGTGAGTCTCAAGTACTTTTTTCATGAAGACTGTGGCTAAAACATATCCCATAGATAAAAGTTATAAAACTTGAAAGAAAAGAGAAGACCAATGACATTCTCAGAAAATAAAAAGGGTATTAGCAATATATTGTCTAGCGGAGGTTAATACATGATTTGATTTTGCATTTTGCATGGATATTGTTAAAGAGTGATATTGAAAAACTGACATATAGGATGGAATGTGTATTAATGATAATATCACACAAGTACAGGCCAGTTATGTTTTATAGATAGGTACATACATTCAGTGCTATTAGGTCAGTAATCAACAAGAATTTCTTTTAAAAATATTTTTATTTTAGTTTTGAGAAATCCATACTTGACTATTATATTGTCCTTATCACTTTCATGTCTCCTACATTCCCTCTCTACTTCTTGTCTTCTTCTTGATTATTATTGTTATTCTATATACACATACAATTATAAATATACATTTACATATAATGCACTGAATCCATTTAGCAGTGTTTACATGTACCCGTATTTAGTGCTGCCCACTTGGGACTAGAGAACCTCTCAGAGAGCTAGACCCTAGAGGAAAGTGACTCTCCTTCCCTCAGCATCCACTGATTTCCTGTAGCTCATCTTGAGATGGGGCACCATGACATTGCCCCCATTTACCCTGCCGTGTCAGCTGGTTTTGTTATTATGTTAGACTACCTCTTCATCCTAAAACTGAATATTAAAAGAAGAGAAAGGTTAGGGAAAATGTTCTTGTTTTGAGTGTCAAATTTCTAGGCTGACGAGAACAACTGCTTGGAGATAATCGTAATTTACTGCTGGATTTAAAATATGGGAGGACCTAGAAAATAAAGTGTTAACTAATTTATTACTGAGGACATGAACATATTAGCCTCAATGTAAGTGTAAATGTACATGCACACACTAAACTAAATGTACATACAGGTACACAGACACATAAGACATGGATGTATAGGCTGAAAAGTAAAGCAAATGAAGAAGGAGATCTTGGTAGTATCATTTGGAAGTAGAGAAGAGAAAATGGTAACTGGACCAAAGTATACAGAGGAGAAAGATGTGCAGGAAGCTTTGTGTTAAAATGGATGATCTGGGGTTTGGTAATTTTCTTCAGAATGTTGCCTTGATGTTGTATCCCATCCTTCTAAGGAGCTCATCACATTTCCAGGAAAGTGTCCATGATCTGGAGCCTGCTGACTCGGGGATATGCTAGGACTATGTCTTTTAGTCAGGGCAGGTTTAGAAGATAAAAGTCAAGCTGGAACATGATTACCCTAGAAATTACAAAACTGACAAAAGGCCAGATGCCAAACTTTTATCTTAATGAATGTGGAATAACACTATCGTTCCCAAAGTTCTTTTGTGTGTCTGATATCACTTGAACCTTGCCCGGAGTCTGATATTACTGTTGGTGCTATGACTCTCCTAGTAGATAGAAGGACTTGAAGCTAAGATTGAGGGATTTATTCAAGACAAGGATGCACTCATCTTTGTATCTTCCATATGTATCTTGTGGAGCAAAATACTGTAGATGAAGTCCATAGGTGGATATCTAGAACACTAGCAAATTATTCTCTATTAGGTAGGACTCTGGTTACAAATGTTAGAGATATTACTATAAATACAGAGTCTGAAATGTCATAAAATTAAAAATGGCATTAACTAAAAATGAAAGTGAAAACTGGAAGGTCAAAGTAGTCTCTCTCTTTCTCTGTCTCTCTCTCTCTCTGTCTCTGTCTGTCTGTCTCTCTCTCTCTATCTCTCTCACCTTTGGCAGAAAACACAGAAGTATTGCAACTGAGCATATTTTATGGTTTGTATCTCAGTCCTAATTCTAAATTCTTATTGGGAAGACCTCAAATATATGAAAGGTAAGATTGTGGTTTCAGGAAAAATAAATATGGCCATGAAATGAGGGAAAAAATGCTTTGAATTAAAACAGTGGCAATGAGAATAAAGACAGAGACAATAAAGAGGTCCAGGCTGTAATTATAAGAAACAAGATGCTTCTGGGTTGGCATATGGCTATTCTGTTCATAGAAACAGGAGCCTTGAAGGAAGGGCAGGTTTGGATGTTAAGATAATCCAGTCACTATCATTGAGCTCAATAAGATTTGAATGTTTATGGAACATCAAAGTGGGGTACATGACAGACAGTTGATACACAAATCTGGAGCTCAGGCAAGACATTATAGTACAGATGACTGACTTGGTATTCACCAACAGAGAAAGTTGAAAACCACATAGAATTTGAGCATTCTTTTTCATTCAGTTTTGCATAAATCCAGCCTCAAATTGTAATGTGAATTACATGAAAATTCAGTTGAAGTCTGAATTTATAGACCTGTCACTGACTACATTCTTTCCCTTGAGAGTCCATGTTTGTCATAACAAATTCATTTCCTTTGTCAATGCTGTTGAGAAAGAGCTTTGTATAATCTTCTTCCCTAAGAACACATTTTTCCAAGGGGGATCTTCAAGATGGAAAGGTGGATTGGATGAATACTGTTCTCACCTAATATGGCCTTCAAAAATATCTGTTAACTGTGTCACATGTAACTTTTCATGAATGGGATAAAAACCCCTTGCTTACATTTGAAAGCCAATTTCCCCCATTTGTTGTATGACTTTTCTCATGTAGAAACAGATTGATTTCTTTGCGTGAAATTTTTGAACATAAGGTTTGTTTTTAAAAACTTTCTCATCAGGAATGAGAAATGTTCTCACTCTCTGCAGGCAGTCCTCCCAGAATCTCTTTCAGATAAACTTCCTGCACAGCAATCTGTACCTCAGAATGTGTTTTCTAGGGAGCTAGTTCAATGTTAGCAATTTCATCTTCATCTTCTGATTGTAGAAGATGGTTAGTATCTAAGAGTATAGGATATCTTATTAATCTTTATACATTATAGACAGAGGTGCTTCAATAAATGCTTCTTTGTTGTAAGACGATTTTGAAATTAATCTGAAAAAATATCTTCCCTTGAACTGGGAAAGTGGTTTTATATATATATATATATATATATATATAAATGTGTGTGTGTGTGTGTTTTGATGTGTATCTATATATATCAATAAACTGCTTTTTACCCCTCTTTTCTCATTTTCATCAGCACTTTTCACCAGATCCCCATACTCGAGAAAATGGAATTAAGAATTCAGGGACACAATCTTGAGACAAAATGTCACTCTCCTTCAGGTAGAATGTGCTCAGTTATTTACTGTGTGTTAAACAAAGCTAATAAATAGCCACAGTGACTGGTTTTAACATGACTGCACTACTGATTGAAAACAAGAGTTTGGCATCAGGCTGACCTGACTTGAAACCTTCCTTTACTGCTTCCTTGGAGTGTGGCTTGTGTTTCACTGTTTATATCTTTTCTACAGGGAGAAACTGATGATATAAACCTCAAATACACAAAGTGTGTCAGAAAAGGAAATGTGTGCAAAAGACCAGTGCATTGATTTGAATGAGAAATGGCCCCCATAGGCTCAGATACTTGAATATTTGATTCCCAATGGTGGCACTATTTGGGGAGGTTTAGGAGGTGTAGCCTTGCTGGAGGAAATATGTCACTGGGGAACGAGTTCTGAACACTTATAGCCTTAACCCGCTTTCTGTTTGCTCTCTCTGCATCACATTTGCTGTTGAAGATGTGAGCTCCCCACTTCTTGCTCCTGCTGCCATGATTCCCCACCATGGTGGATGCTTATCCCTCTGGAATCATAAGCCAAAATAAACTTTCTTCCATAGGTTTCTATCGATGATGGCATTTTATCACGGCAAACTTACACCACTGGGTATAAGCATTAAAAGCATGCTAACTGGTGTTTGTGAAATTATTTTATAAATGTTTATTTGCTTTAATATTTTCTGCATAAATTTCTTTTCAGATAAATAAAAAATACTTTATAATTTCTTGTGTAACTTCTATAACCCACAGGTTATTTAAAACTCTGTGGTTTAATTTCCAAATATTTGTGCATTATCAAATTTCCTTCTGTTGTTGATTGCTATTTAATGCCACTATGGTCAAAGAACAAACTTGGTATGATTTCAGTTCTTTTCAATGCATTGAGCCTTGTTGTATGACACAATTCGTTCTTTTTAAAATTACTATATGATATATGAGGTATAACTTATTTTTCAAAATCTCTTCATTATTCTTAAATAAATTTGTAAGATTTCTAATACTGTTGCACTTCCTGTAAAATATTTTTTCGTCTGCTTGATATTAATTTTATAGTGGCTGGATCTTTCTCCTCTTCTGTTGAATGGGGCCATCTTGGTAAGCTTGGCAATCCTATTTCTGAGGCTGAGTTATCCTCCATTTGTATAAAATAGACATTGCCAGGAACCCATTCTTTTCAGCTTTAAACTGTGGACTGCGAACAAATCTAAACTTTAGCATCCTTTACATCCCAGTTGGTCACAACCTTAAACAAGATGAACCCAACTTCCTCTGATAACAAGCTATTCAATTTTTCTTTCTGTGGTTGTAAGTGTGTGTGTGTGTGTGTGAGAGAGAGAGAGAGAGAGAGAGAGAGGAGAGAGAGAGAGAGATAGAGAGAGAGATATCCTGGTAGTTAGTTTATTCTTACATGATATAGGAGAAGCTTAAATCATTTTTAAAAAGGCTCTCTTAAGGGTCAGGGAGTAATTGGTCATAGTTGGATTGCTTGATTTATTTTCTGTATTATGCAATCCAAATATACATATTTAATTCAGTACAATTTATTTTTTGTAATTATTATCCATCAAAGTTTAACCAGATTAAAAACATAAGTACATGATTACTTAATGTTGGTAAATACCTGCTTCCAAATACTTAGAGGAGAAAATTGATTGCTAATGTATGCACATGTAGCTTTTTATTTTGAGGGACTGTAGCTCTTCTACTTTTTTCCCTTTCTTCTTTATATCTTTGTGCTCTTCAGCCCCCCATCAGGTGTAACTTTGTACAGCTACAGGGACAACTGATCATGTACTGAAACCTCTAAACTGTGAGCCAAAATAAATCTTTTCTCATAAGTTGATTATCTCAGTCATTAATTATAGCAACACGAAGCTAACTAAGGCAATGGATAAGTAATCATAAAATACAAGTGATATGTCCTTCATATGGAAAAGAAATCTGGCTGGCAGGTTCCAACTTTAATGGGGTGGTCAGAGTAAGCTTCCTAGTAAAGGAGGTTGGGGCAGGCACATGGTGTCTAGGGAAGAGTGCTCTAGAGGGAATGGTGGGATTTTCAGAGAGAAGCATTCATGTGCTGGGGATGGAACTTAGGCAAGTGTTCTACCACTGAGCCTCATCCTTAGTCCAAATCCTTTTATTTTTAAGTCATTAGTGGATTATCAGAGTCTAGAAACTGTCTTAAACATGGGAGTTCTTCAATATACTTTTGCTGAATATTTAAGTACACACATACATGCTATATTCATATAAACATACCCAGGTAAATAGAAAAGAATTGAGAAAGATATGATAGGACCTATTCTCACTGACTGTATGCCTAACTCCACAAAACGCATTACAAAAGTGTGTGGATGAAATTTGAACAGCATGTTAGGACGACAGAGCACACTCCCTAGAGATGCGGCTTATTATGTGTGCTTCAGCAGGTCTGACCTCCTTTCAGGTACAGTGTGCCCCTTGTAGTAGAGAGTACCAATGAACAATACAGAAAATGGCGCAGGCTTCAGCTTTGGGCAAATCAAGAAATACTGTTACTTGGATTTCAATGGAATCCTATGTGAGCAGGTTGCTGGAAACTGGAATGGTCTAAAGGTGAAGTAATTTGAATGGAGATAAATAATGCTTTTTTTTCTCTAAGACCCTGCATTTCTTTGGTGAATAAGAGAATGTTTATGTTGACTAGAGGCTCATTGGTCTCCTTCATATTTCCTTAGAGGCTTATTTCTCAAAAGCCCGATGTCTTAGTGGTCTAGGCAGTTGTGCTGGCCAGAGTCCATTCATTCTGAATTCTTATGAGGCTCTGAGTCCCTTCTAATGATTATTTCATACTTAAGACACATGTGGACTTGGGTTTGGCCTTGATTTGGAAAGACAGATATACTTTCACTGACTTAGATGCTGCCTCTTGATTCTTTTTTGTTAATGTCAACACAAGTGCTAGTCAGTGCAGTCAGTGTTTCCAAGTGCATCACTTAGTTTGAGGTTCTCAGATTCAGGGTAGCTCTAAATAGGCTAAAATCAGAAGCAGGAGACTGGTGATTTGATTTAGGAAGATGTACAGTGGCTTAGTTTAAATGGCCTTACAAAACAATGTGTGATCCAATAAATATTTCTCCATACACACTACTGATGTGTATCTTATTAGAGGACTAAATTTCTCTTCCTTCTAGTCTAGGACCTACAAGATAATAGAACCTGACATATGAAGGCATTTTCTTTTAGTAGAACTTAATTTCTTTTATCATTCATGCCTATTAGCACACTAGCATATTGCTGTTTGTGCTAATTTTGTTTAGATATTAAGAAAGGCTAAATTTAGGTGTGATTCCATGACTATTTCTTACTCCTTTTCCTTCAATTCTTTTTTTTTTTTTTTTTTGACACAAGTCTTGCTATGTTGCTTAGGCTGGCTTCAAACTTGATATATATTTGCCTCAGCCTCCTGAAGTTCTGGAATTAAAGAAGCTGTACACCATCTCACTCGACTTCTATTTGTTTCCTGATGTTTTTGAGACTAGGTCAAAGTGTACAGCAATTCAGAATAACTACTTTCAAAAGCTTCTCCAAATCCCGGCATGTGCCAAGTCTGTGGTAAGTGTTTAGAACATGTTTATCAAGTAGATGACACAATGGAGAGGAAATTTTATGCCAGTCCATTTCCATATTTTAAAAATTTAAATTACATTTGTGTATGTGTGGGGTGGGTCGAGGGACAAATTTCCAGAACCAGTTCTTTCCTTCCCTCACATGCATCCCAGGGATCAAACTCAGGTCTTCAGTCTTCATGGCAAGCACCTTTATAGGCTGAACCATCTCATTAGCCCCTCATTTTTTGATCCAGAACAAGAATATGAGAGTTATTGATACATGTGCAGTTTTTGAATGTCTTTTCATTTCTTCCATCTTACTGTAGATAACACTAAACTATTTTCCAGTGTTTGCTCTTCTAAGCGTGCTTTGATAATACAGCACAACTTTCTTTGTCTTGGTGGGATTTGGTGAAACAAGCAAGTTAAAGGAACAAAATATGAATGAATTTTACATTGTAGCTCAAAATAAGTTATCTTCCTAGTTTTGAAACAAGGGAGAATACTAAAATTTCTGGGATTCAACCTAACCAAATGCAGCTTGAGATTGGTTAATGAGCCAATCTGTATTTGCCAATACCAAATCCGTTGTGCAAAACTACTGACAAGACAGCTTCCCTATAAACTAGGCAGAAACTCTGAAGTCATGAACTGTGTTCCCAGTGTGGGTACCATAAACTTAGTAATGAATAACACTCTTTGAACGTCTGGACAAGAAAGATGTCTCACTCCGGGAGGCATGCTTTCCTTTCTATAACCAAACTGTGCTTAGCTGATATTTGAAGCCTGACTTCACGCTCTTCAGAGAACTTCTTTGATCTAATACAGTTTAGTTAAATTGACTCTGATATGTTTTCAGATTGGAGTGGGGGTTAGAGAAATGTCCGGGTGGGGGTGTGAACCCATATGTTTCTCTTCAGCTGGGAATTTGCCAGTATTTGTCTTCTAAGGAAATAAGATTTTTTTTTCCAGTTTTGATTGATTGATGGTAAGATGCAATTCCAGTATCGCTTTTGGTTTTAAATGCTTTGACAAAGGGTCCCAAGGAGGAGCCACAAGACTGGATACAAGTGAAATAAAGGAAGGAAGAGAAACTGGCCAGGTGTAAGAAACAGAAGAACAGCTGGGTGAATGGTATGCAAGTTTAGAACAAGTGAGCTGACTACTTCTCTAGACATACAGAGGAGAAAAAAATGCCAAACTGTAGCTTATTTTGTGGATATTGAACCTGCAAAGAAAATTCTTATTGTTTGAATGTATATAGCTAAAAATGGCAATAGAAATTATGAAATATTTTTCCGGAGTCCTAATAATGAAACAATTGCAGTCTGCTCTCATCTCTTTTAAGTATTTCTGAAGCTTTTACATATGAAAAACAATAATTAATTATACTTTAGTGTATAGACATTTAATGCTTATGGTAGACTATATTATTGCTCAGCAAACATTTCCACCACTATCAACTCTTCATTATTTTGATACTGGACTTGGCTTTTGGGTTGCTTTGAACAATGATAAATATGGTTCAAATATGCTACTTCTTATCCTGGGTCTTAAAAGACATGATACATTTCCACTTATCCCAGGAGCTTCTGATCCCCATCATGAGGAAAAACTGTGCCTCAGATGGCTATAGTCCTCTACCCTTGCTTTTGAAGACATGGTGGAGGCCACAGAGCAGTTGTTCCATTGTCTGGCACATAGTTGACCCAGCTGTCCTGTAGACACATGAGCTAGTCAAAGCTTCTTGTCTGGGTCACTGAATGTGACCATGTTGTTTGAATGAGTTCTGCTTACTCATGTGGTGAGTACTGGACACTAACTATATAACAAAGTCTGTATTCTATCCCAAGATAGAAAAATACAGAGATTTATAGAGTTTCCAGTTTATGGAAGGGAACAGATTTGTATAGGTTTTGGTAAAGAACCATGTAATAATTGCTGTAAGAGGTCAAAGTATATAGTGCCACATGAATAAGTAGAGAAAATGAGAAACTAAAGTACTGAAGAGGTGCTGCTCTTGTAGTCTTCATTGGTTTATGCTTATGTATCTATATATATGCATTTCAGTACTTGCCTTCCATATGGGGATATATAAATCGGGTTATAAATGAATTAGCTATACAGACTAAGATTTAAGCATAAGTATGCAAAGCAGAAGATCATTTTCAAAATTCATTTTTGAATGCTAGAGGTATCATTCAATAGTTTCATCTGTGTCATAGAAGTATTATATTATACCATGATTTATATTTCTCAAGTGATAGAAATATCTACAAACTAAATTCATTGAGTATTTTTGGAGTACAAATAATCGATTCCTTCAAAGTGACTCTTTCTATAAAAAGTGAAATTCCTCATCACTTCATCATGTCTTGATATTGTCATAGCTATCATTAAAGAAATTATGTTTATATCTAGAATGAATAGATTAAAATGCCATGAGAACAAAGAGATAAAAATATTTTTGACATTTTCTTGACTATGTGACTTAACTTCCAGTTCAGCTGTCAATTAAAGGAGGCAGTCAAGATTTTGAGTGTTTATTTTTTTAGATTGGAATAAATTTTTACCTGGTATGGTATCATAAATGGCATGGTTTAATCCCAGCACTCAGGAGGCAGAGGCAGATGACTCTCTTTGAGATGGAGACCAGCCTGGTGTACACAGTAAGTTCTAGGCTAGCTGGGGCTATAGGGAGATCCTGTTTCAGAAAAAAAAAATCTATTTAAGTTAAAAACACAAATTGTAGACTCAAGTTACCTGGGTTTGAATTCCATGGTCAGTTTTTTGCAGAAGTATGACTTTGGGCATTCTTAGAATATCTCTTTGTTTTAGTATTCCCTTCTATGAAATAGAGGTAATAATAATACCTTGAAAGTTGTTGAGTGTACATGCCACATACTTAACACAGTGCCCAAAACTTGACAAGATCTTAGTGTTAGCTACTGTGGCCATTATTTTTACTATAGCAGTGAGTTTTCTTCCAGCAGAGGAAAGTCAACATTTAAAATACAGGATTTTTTAAAATTAATGAGGTGTTTGTGAATATGAACACATGAATGTAAGAAAACATTCTGTAATTTTAAAGCATGCATTCACATTTGGCATTGTTTTTATTTTAAGTGACTGGGGACCAAACCTGAGCTCACCTGAATTGTCTTGACTTTAGAAAGTATCATTTGAAGACATTCTGAGGTCTAGAGGTGCCACAGAGAAGTGGAAATTACAATAGCTAAAACATATATCATATGAACCATCTCAGACATGGTCTAAACCTCATCTCTTGTAAATTATTTTTTAAACTAAATCTGTGAAAATCATTTGGCAAAATCTCTCTCTCTCTCTCTCTCTCCCTCCCATATATCAAAAAATGGTACAGTTTGAATCCTTTTCTAAGAACATTACTCCTTTTAACCAGGAGTGCTCAGAAAAGTTTGGGAATGACTTTCAGAGAAACATTTTTAATTGTTTTTAATTTATCTAAAAACGGGCTAAAAAGTTTAATTAACAAGCTGCAAGTAATAGTTACACCATTTTTCCTGTGCTATCAGCTTTCACTTTTATTTACGACGTGTGTCCTCTTGTGTCTCCTTTATATCCAGGCCCACTATCACTAATATTTCTGTGATATGTGACTAAACCTAAATGTAAAGTTAGGACTTGCAATCAATGCAAATTAATGATTTCTTAAAAAAATTTTCAATCAGGAAAAGCAGCTTTGTAGTTGAAAATCCCATGCTGGCCCTAGAGTGGGAGTTTTTCCAGCCTCTGCTTAAATCCAAAAAAATACTGCAATCTTCTGGCACAGGCTCACTGTAATGCTTTAAAAACAATTTAGCAACTGTCATTGCTGTAATTACAGTAACTAATTACCATCCTTAGCAAACAAATAGCTTAACATAATACGCAAGCCGAATCAATTTTGAAGAAATGCAAATTCCAAAAGCGAAAAAGGGCATTTTGGCAAACCTGAAAGAGAAGCAGGAAAATAATACACTTTGTTTTATCTGCACATAATTCCCAGGGAATATCATATCATAAATATTTGCATTCAGTTCTTATCAGGACATTTGCATTTGCTTCTTATCAGTGTGCAGACCGGACTCTGCCAGATAGAGAGGGGAGCGCCACACCATGCACATATTTCTAATGAATCACGTCTCGGGCCCAGAGAATATTTTGGCTGGAACTTTATCACCCAGATGAAGAGGTCATTTACTCTCCGAGTTGGTTCATCTTGGAATTGTCTTGAGATTTTGATATGATTCACCCGACACAGCATTTGTTTATTTCTCTATTTCAGACAAACACGAGGCAGTCAGTGTTTTTGTTTTTTTGTGTGTGTGTTTTTAACAAGACCATTTCTTCAAAAAACAGCTGTTCAAAGGACTTGCTTCCTCTTGCTTGATACCCGGTCCCCCCAATTTCCCAACTTCTGCACAAATGAAACCTTATGTAATCAGCCCAGATTGCATTTATTCCAAATTCCGTAACAGGCACAGCCATCTATATTTTATAGGAATTAGTAAAGGGGATAAAACAGAGGCATAGAATAAATCAAAGTCCAATATGACTATCATTATCTTGAAATTTAGTGTCAAACCCTGGTATAGTTGTCTGGGAACACATTTGATTAGTCAGAAGAGACAGGTGAGAAGTCATCTTTCCAAGGCTTTATTCAGATAAATCCATTTCTCCTGTCATTGTAAGTAATATCATAGCCATGAGCTTATGTGAGATCAGTAAGAATACCAGTAGAAGTTTCTTTCACACATGATGGTAGCTGGGGCCTTCTAAACCCTTGAGTTATCATCTGCTCAAGGTCCTCACTGGCTTTCTGCTCCTGAACCTTAGCCACTCAAAGACTGTTTGAAAAGAGAAACAGAAATATTATTCATATTGACTTGATCCTCTCTGATGGGTCTTGCCATTTAATTAAACCAGATTTATATTTTAAGACTTAGATAGCATGAGGTTTAAATAGATAGATGTATTATTTCCTTATGTAAAAAGGCCAGACTGGTATACAAAAATCATGGTTATGCAAGTCAAGATTTTTACATGAGTGCTATTATGACACAATTTCCTCTGTAATTTTATCATCCACTTGATATTATTGCACAAATTCTAAGGGCAAACTTCAAAGGAAGACTCTGGATGGGATCAATCTGAGTAACAGGATTTCAATTTCCAATTATAAATTAAAATATAGGTATAATAGGAAAATTTAGTCATTTATAATGGTAGCAAAAATCATTTAATTGTATTTCATAGTGATTTTATTCATGAATATGGCCACTTAAACTTAATTTCACCTTTGCCCAAGTAGAATTTTACTTTATTTAACACAAAAGTGGATTTCTGGCTTATTATGATTCAAACGATTGACTCATCTCTATTTGGATCCAGAATATGTTTTTTTTAAAATCTCATAAAAATACAAACATCACTTGAAATCTTATTCTTTTAATAGTAAAAACAGCTTTTGTCACGTTTTTGTTTTAATTGTAATCTTTAAGAACTCAGCTTTTTGTCTGTCCCAGAAAAGAGCTCCTAACATAGGTATTTTTAACTTTTTATTTTGACATAAATTATCTTCTAAAACATATCTTGATACAACTACTCCCATTGGCTTTTAATATTTACAACTAAGTCTTAAATAAATACATCTTATGAAATTATTTCTTCAAGAACTTTAAAAATATTAAGTGAGAAATGAAAATTTACCTACAGTTGAATGGTTTCAATTTTATGGTATATTGAAAGAAATTGTCATAAAATTGTTCAAAAGGCTGTTTGTTTTGCCCAAGTTCAACTCTTATGTTCATGTTTAAGTTATGGATTCATTGTGCATTATATTTGAGAATCATATAAAATATCCTGTCTTTTTTTAAAAGCAAAATCTAGAAAAAAAGTAGCACTAAAACCGACTTGTGGGACTCAATAATTCATCTGGGAAAGACTTCATATCTGTCTTTCATGTTTTATCATTGTTTTTAGCTTCTTCTTTGAGGTGGGAAGAGCTTATAGTTAAGGGCCCATTATCAGAGTAGAAGATGCAGAAGTCCAAAATATTTATGTTTGTTCATGGCACAGGGACAAAAGACAGTTCTCAGGAAAAGGGCTTTCTGATTAAGTGATTGAAAACACCCTGGTGTATTTTAATAGCTTCTTCTATCCAAGTGATAGCATCATCTGCATCCTTATCGCTGTCTTGAAACTTCTTTTAAACATTCTCCTGTGCTCTTCCAATTAGATGCTCTGCTCCCTTGGCTTCCAGTGTCCTCGCTGCTACTCATCTCATTTGTTTGCTTTCTCATTTTTTCTCAGCAAGTTGGGTGTAAAAGAGGCATTTAACAGATAATTGAAGGGACATGCTTTCCAGAGTCAAATTCATCTACATGGCATTCAGCCACAGTCGCTTGGTGATAAAGCATGCACGTGGAAAACATCAGCTTGCACTTTGCAAAAGCTTAAGAACCGGTGATTGATTGAGTGGTATTACAGGGGATGATCAAGTGAAATCTGTTGGATTTTAAATGAAAGTTGATAATACCAAACAGAAAATATACAGTCAGATCAAACACTTTGCCAACATCTATTTACAGGAAATGTATGTACTGAGAAGAATTTGCTAACATCCACACTTCCGATGTTCTTCTCACATTTTCATGCTGCTGGTACTGTGTCATCTTGGTTCACCTGAAAGCTTGACACTTTTAATAGGCTTTTCTTTATCATTCCAACTGAAGGCGCTGCCTCCCATAGACATAGTCAATTCTAAGGCCCTGGTATTTGAATTTTTATTGACTTCTTGGCTTTTACGTGGTTTATGTACGGATGGCATCATAATTTGTATCCAGTGCCCTTCTGATGAGGTAAACAATTTTATTTTAATTGCTCACTATTGTAATAAAATGTCTAGAATGTTTCTGAGTATGAAATGCACAGTTAATATCTTTTTATAAAATGAATGGATTCATTAAAATAAAGGTGCTCTGAATAGCCTTGTGAATCAATTTTTACAAATTCCCATTTTACGGATGTGAACATCTCATAGAGAAGTTACAAAAGGTCCGCAGCTGATAATCTCTAGAGCTGAGATGATGTCATGTCAGCTTGGCTGTCAGAACTGGTATTAGTTGCTCTTGATAACCCTCTGTTTCCCCGCATAATTTTTCACATAATTCTGTTTTCACTAAATAAGTGTGTGTTTTAATATAGCTGTGGGCAGAAGGGATGTCAATGAGTTTGGGGAAGTTTTGAGAGAAAATGATATGATTCTTTTCACATTTTTTTTTTGTATTGGCTTTTGCATTCCCTTTCTTTGGAGCTTGCAAACTCTTGTCTGCAAACCCAGGTAGCAGCTGCAACTTGGAGGTCTTTTCCCTTCTGCAAAAAGAATGAACAGTGCAAAGTTTCTTCCCAGGGAGGATAAGATAAAGAGAATCAGGAGTGATATTTGGGAGGTATGCTGCAAACCAACACCCCAGACAGAGGATGTGGATAAAGGTTTCCAAAGGCAGATTACAGAACTGGCCTTGAACAGAAGGGAAAATACACCCCTTGGAATGTCTGCTGCTATCTTATTCTGCAAAAAAATAAATAAATAACAGGACATCTGATAAATTCTAGACTTGCTGACAACTCAGAAAGATGAAGAAGGAAGGAAAGAAAACAATATTCTGAAACAAATTATGAAATAGCTGTTTTGTGATAGAGCTACCATAGAAAGATTTGTAGGAGGTAGTCAAATCATTTGAGGGAAGCAAGGAAGGGAAGGGAGGAGTGATAGAGGGGAGAGGAGAGAGAGAGATCGAGAGAGAGAGAGAGAGAGAGAGAGAGAGAGAGAGAGAGAGAGAGAGAGAAAAGAGACACTCAACATAGGAAATAGATTGCCTGGAGTTTATAGCAAGGGCAAACCACATTCCATAGACAGTGAAGTCAAAAGTTCATGTGGCTCAATAACAAATCTTTGAAAAGTAGAAATTCTAACAAATGAACACAATCAAGAAGGAAAAATGTAAATTAGCAATGCATCTCCAGAGAAGTCCTCTGATGACATCATCTAGTAGTAGGGCATCTATAGAAATGGACAATAGTTTAGGCATGAGAGGATGGGAACTCTGCACAAGAGTGTCAGGATGGTGGGGCGAACTGTACATTTCAAAACAGGGACTACAACTCTGAAGGATTTTTAGCTTTCTGGAAGCAAAGAGGAAAAAAAAAACATACAATTTGATCTGTAAGGGCTACTATAGATATGTACCGAAATTAATTGTAAAATTCTTTAGGCAATACTTTCCATGGCATATTACCAACAAGGATGATCATCTTCAGGATGGACATGCTAGGAGAAGGATCATTGGGTGACCTAAGTTAAGTGAGCAATACACTATAAAGAAATATCTATTGGCTTTACACAAGTAAAGGTTCAGATGTATTAAATACTAAGATGCTAGGAGACTATGCAGAGAATATCAGAGTACAATTCTAGGTGCTTGTTTGGAAACCGTGGTGATCAGAGACATACAAAAAATACTATAGGTAGGTACATGGCCTGGTTCTAAAAAGGGGGGAAATGGTAGGATTTCAAAACATTTATTTTTTAGTAAACTACTGTCAAGTTTTGGTAGTTTTAGGAATAATTATCAGAGGTTTATTAGTACTTGGGCAAAATGTAGTGATACTGGGAATTATTTTGACTGATTGATACTGTGCAATTAATTTCCTTTCAAAGTGAGGAGATTGGAATGAAAGAGAGGAATGAGGTCTTTAGTTTCATAAGGGATTTATTGGACCAAATAATTGAAGTAATATTAGATAAGATAGAAAATTGAATTTCATTGATTTATCCACACCAATGTTTTGGAATTTTGTTTCATCCACAGTAGTTTTGTACTGCATTTTCAGTTTAACCAACATGAAGATTTATGTTCCTTAGAACTACAGGTGGCAGAACGCTGAGTGTCTTGGTCTATGCATTGGATGAGATTATCTGTTAGTCCTTCAACTCTCAGATTGTATGCTCTCTTATGGTCCGTCCTTCCTCTTATTTGTATTCCTCAGACGCATCTGACTCAGAAACACACTAGTCTGGAGGGAGCTGCACAGCCACTGGTGTGAAAGCTGGAGATGTTCAAGAATTCAGAAACATGTGACCTCTCAGTAGGATGACCACAGGGAGTAGTAGACTGCCAGCATTTCAGGGCTGTTCATGGTGTTGACTGGGAAAGCAGAGCTTTCATTTGTTTGTGCTACCCTTTGCTGGGTACTATTTATCACTCTCTCCCCTGCTCCTGTTCTTCCAAAATACCTGGGTTGACTTGCTGTTTCTTCCATAGAAGTGTTCTCTGCTGAAGGAAACTACCTGAAACAGATGCCTGACAGTTTAAGCCTCACTTCCAAGGGTAGCCAATAGTCAAATGACTGACTAATATGAGGTTGAAAAAGTTGAACCCTTCCCTTAAAGTGTCACCAATTATGTGATGTGACTCATGCTCTTAGAAGTCTCTTTAAAGTCAGATTGAAGACTCCAGCAGAGACCAATTTCATTAGCCCTTTCCCCTCTCCTGGATCCTTTCTCCTGAGATGACTCCCTCACAAGAATTTCTTTCTCAGCCTCTGATCCTAGGATTTGGCCAAACGTATTTATCCTTCTCTTTGTGTAATTTTCATTTATTCATTCTCTTATATTCATCATGGCAGGTGATACCTATCTTCAGTGTAATATGATATTGCAGACTTGTGAGCACTTCAGACTCGCAGGACCTCTGCAGTGAGCTTTTAAATCTATATCCTATTACTTTTTAGGGGCTTTTCTGTACATAGAAATTGAAAAACTTGGAATGGAACATGGCTAATTGCTGTCAAAATAGTGTGGGTTTGATCTACTTGCACGTTACTCAGCTGAACATAAAAAAGAAAACAAATATAAAATACATAAGAATGCACGAAACGTTTTCAAGTCTGAGAATTCTTTCCTGATTTCCTCAAGCTTCTTGAAAATACATGGCCAAAATCTACTCACCTGTGTGCTGTATATTTTTCAGACTTAATGTCAACTCAACTTTGAGAGAGAAAGCATATCACATGGCTTACTGAGAGGCTTCTTCAAATACTGATTTAATATGAGTACTCCTCATCTTGGGACCAGGAAGGTTGCTTATTTACTTGTATTTTCTGCTACTGTGACTTCTGTGACAAGATATAAGCCTGAAATACAGCAAAGCTATGGTAGAGAATATTTCACCAGCCAAGAGGAAGAGATAAACAGAATTCCTCCCTTCTGGCAGTAAACATCTTCAATGTAGTAACCTGAATGGCTGCCAACATTGACCTAAGTAACTGTGAAGATAAGAGCATCAGTATTTGTTACTATTTCTGTTATCTGAAGGTGAAGGTCAGATCTGGGGTACCCAGTAAGATTGTCCCAATCTGAGTCAATCTGTCTTTCTCACTCCCTTGTGAATCTTGAGAGATGAGGTCTCCCAGTGAAATGGTGCTTCAGAGAGAAACAAAGTTGCTCTTTCAGGGACAAATTGAATCATACATCTGGGCTCTCTTGCCTCCAAAATTCACAGATCCTAAGGGTGTGGAATTTTCAGTGAGAGAAGGTGAAGCAGGCCAGGAATAATTTCCAGAGCTCTGCTTCCAGCTCCCTGATACCTCTCCACCTGGGTATGCCATCTGAGCTCGGCACTGTGATCCTGCCATCTGTCGCATCCCTCGGGGTAGCAGCCGGCCTTTTGCATAAGTTTCTTACGGGAGAAGAGCTGTTGGCAGCTCTGGGGACCTTCTGAACCCACCTGAAGAAGCTTTGTGGAGACTGTGGAAGCAAATGATTTAAGAGCAAGATGAAAAGGAAGGAAAGAGAAATGTTTTAAAAAGTATTTTCTATTTTCCCTTGAGCAGTACCCTTTGTATTCTGGACTGTCTTCTAGGAGCCAAAGAAGAGGAACTGGAAACCACAAAGCAGTAAGAACACAGGCTAGTAGTGCAGTTGTAGGAACTGCCTCTTCTCATCTTCTAATGAAAATGTTTAAATCATGTGTCCAAACAGATGCAATTCTAGAAGTGGGTAAGTAGTTATCATCCCAGAATGAGATCATATATTTCCACTACTGCTTAATAAAAAAAATCTGTGTGTGTAAAATATATATATATGTGTGTCTTCATGCAAATGCATATCAGTACATCATGTGTGCATACATGAACCTCTATGTATAGTATGCCTACATGTCTGTAGTCAGTGCTTTGTGGCTGTGCATGTGAATGTGCACACACATGCACGTATGTGTTCTTGGCTGTGTGTTTGGGAGTATAGATTTTTAGATGTTCCAATTGCCGTCAGATAGGCTTATTTATTGAATGGGCAAGAACAAATTATTATCCAAACATGGTGCCTGTCAGTCACAGCACCAAGTTACATTTCCAGTTGATCTCTTTCTCTCCTACATTGATACTCTAAACACTAGGGATAATTCATTGTGCTTGCTCACACTGTGCTTCTGTGGCTTTCCTTATTTTCTACACTTTTCCTAGATTGCTTTTAATATTAGTTAGCTTCGTGCAAGTGGTTTTAACAAATAGGTCTCAAAATACCAGTGACTTAATAAAATAAAAGTTTGATTTTCTTTGTAGGCAGCAATCGTCTAGGTGTTCTAGTCGGCAGGAAGAAAGGGAAGGTGAGGAAGTCATTCTGCATCTTTACCATCTCTGCAAAGGAGAACTCTCCGATCACTTCCACTTAGTAAGCTGTGAAAATCCGCCAGACAGCACAGGGGCTGGAAAAGGTCATTAGTTAGGCAGCTACTCCTAAATTATAGCTCTCCACTGGAAGTGGGAATGCCTGTGTTAGTAGATAGTGAGCTATCTTCCAAAATAATGGAAGCAAAAGTTTTAGCAAAAGTTTTCAGTTGCTCAAATTAAAATTATAATAAGTGGCATCTTATTCCCATCTTGGAGTAAGCATATGATTGTTTAATCATTGCTTTTACCATTTATTTTTTAAATGTGGTACATGGTTTAGCATGATGTGACATCAGAGTTGGAGGAGGCAGAATGGTTTGAATTCCAACTCTGATTTGGTTATGGGCCATTGGATGAATTCTGTAGCTTCTCAAAAGCTCTGGCTTGTTGTTATTGTGTGAGATATTAATGCACATTTCCTAGAACTGTTAAAAGAATTAAGAAGAATTAAATAAAACCAGGTATTTAGCATATTTAATAAGATGTTTAGCACATGGTAAGGGTTTACTAGGCAGTGACTAATCATTATCTCTGGGTTCCTTAGTAAATTACAAGCTTATTGAAAATAGGACTTTGGCTAATTCCATTACCCAGTAGAGCACCTGGTCTTGACACTTAAAAAAAAGCATCCAGTATTGCTGAAGTGATGTAGAGGAGCTGTTCCTGTCTTCGCAAAAGTAGAACAAATAGGAACAGAGCAAATCCATTCTTCCTATTTTATTTTTTCTAAACCACTAATATCTACCTATTTTAATTATTCTCTGTCTTACCTATAAGGCTGAAAAGCACCAGAAAAAAATGATCTAATGCCTCTGTCATGAAGAAACCTGATGCTTGATGGATTTCTGGGAAATGAAGTCTTCTAAGATGCTTGGCTACCTATTTCTATTCCTTACCATCAATGATGAGAATACTTTCCTTAGTGAAGGGTCCCATTTCTTCTATAACACTTATGGCCAGTTCTTGCAATGGGGCCTTTTTTTTTTTTTTTAACTGGAGGCAGAAACTAAACCTGGCTTTGGTTTCTCCTGTTCGGAAAACAACAACAACAACAATAACCTTTTATTTTCTTTATATAATATGTTATTTTAGTTAGAAATATTTATCCTTGGTATCAAAACTTACTATCTACTATCCCCCCACAAAATAATGTCTCACTCAAGTAGAACACATGCTTTAGTAAATGTTGGTTAGGCCAGTGAGATGGCTCAGGTGGTAATAGTGCTTGCTGCCAAGGCAGATGACCTGTGTTTCATTCCTGGGATCCACTGGTAGAAGAACATTGTCTCCCGCAAATTTTCCTCTAACCTCCACACACATGGTGCACATATGTACATGCTCACACACTCATACACACACACACACACATGCACTCTAGCTAAATATATGTTAAAGATTAAAAATAAAAGCCAGTACAACATCTCTCTATAAAAAAAAATCCATATTCTAGGGCTGGAGAGAATACTCAGGAGTTATGTTCTTGCAGAGGACCTGAGTTCATATCCCAGAATGGTGGCTAACAACTGTCTGTAACACCAATTCTAGGGGATCAAATGACCTCTTCTGTCTGCTGCAGGCATTACATGGCATGAGTGCACTTACACACATGGAGGTATAACACACACACACACACACACACACACACACACAAATAAATCCATTTTCCTTTTCTGATCATCATTTCATCCCTAATGAAACCAGATTGTTATAAAAAAGTAAGTTTATTCCAACCCATCATCAAAGGTGTGGAGTGGCTCATGAAAGAGTCCCTCCAGCTGCAAATTTTGAGAGAATATATTGTTTCTTTTTGCTAAGTACAAAGCATAGAGTCTGGCACATTGTAGATGTTATTTATCTTCCATATTTTTTGCATAAATAAATTAACTGATAAGGAAACAACAAACCAAATTGGAGGTGCTCACTAGTCTAGGTAAGATGTAACTCAATGCTTTTTGTTTCTTTTCTATCTTATTAAATAAATTGAGATTTTTTTCCCCTTTTGTATCATTGCTGGACACACAGAATCATCTCTTCTATTTATAGTTTCTGTAACTGACTTTGTATATTTTGGGGAGTTCTAAAACTTTTCTGAGTATTCCAATTCCCCTTGTCTTCTAGAGACTTGGGGCCAGAGCTTCCTGCCTCACCCTCACTCCCCCACAATCCCCCACCACATTACTTACACAATCTACATTTATTCATTTGTTCGTCATCCACAAGGAATCTAACAGGCACTTAGGATTGTGGAGATGGCAACAGTTCACAAAACACCCCAGAGAATGACAGGTTTATTAAACTAATACCCCGACTGTACTTTCAGAGTGATATGGCCTGGGAGAGTTCTTCCATAGTAACCCTTCAGAGCAGCTTCTAGTTTACAGAGTGTTTACATGTACATGATCTCATTTGACTTTCTCACTAACCTATTTGGTGGCTGAAACTTAGGAACTTATCAGCTTATCCAGGATCAGAAAAATCATGAAACTATTTTGTAGCCGGCCATTGCAAATCAGAACTTGCTATAGAATTTGTCTTTGCTGTAAAGTGTGATGATGGTTCTCCTGGGAACTGAGTCAGTAATCTATCCTCACCTATTTTTTGCATGTATAAATATCACCGAAAGGAGTTCAATGGCTACTAGCTTTCTTTAAGTGTTTCACCCTTTCACCCACCATCTATGAAGCACCTTTTATATTCTAGGCACTGTTCTATGTGGTGCTGCACAGAGCTAAGCAGTGTAGTCGTCATCCTTTCCCTGACTTGGCTCACAGCCCCATGGGAGGGAAGGAGTTCTAATGTAGAGGCAGCAGCAGCAGTTCCACAGGAACATATCACAAAGGAAAAGGGACTTAAAGGAAACCCTTTGGGTGCACTGTGACCATGGTCTCAGATCTAGAAAATTTGACACTATCCCTTAAACTGTTAAATAATTTGCTTCTAAGTTTTTCATGTGTTGGGAATGATGTATCTATTTTCCCTATAAATACAACATATTTTGAAAAACACATATACAACTTAGATTCTTCTAGGATGTAATAAGTGTTAATCTAGGAAATGTACCAGCAGCTCCATGAGCAGGTAGCAGTAGCATACTTACTGCTTAATGCTGGAAAATTCTATTTAAAGTATTTCATGGACATTAACCTATTTGATCTTCCCCCAAAACAATGTGGGATAACGCTGTTGTCATGTGCATCACTGTAAGTGAATTACAGAGAGGCTAAGAAATTTCCCCCAAAGAACTCTGGATCTCGGTATAGCCTAACAAGCCATTATAGGAGAGATGACTCAAATGGACCTGAATATTAAGGGATTTTTTAACAAAATCCTATACTAAGTATGCCTCAGTCTTTAAAAATTTGTAAAACGGAGGCCACCTACAAGGTTTGTTTCAAACAGAAAATGAGATCTTGTAGTCATGTACTGCAGAGCATGCACAATGAGAATATCACTTAATGAGGCATCTCTCAGGGTGTGTCACCTGTAGTTCACTGATAGATATCTGTGTATATAAAGACATAGTGTACATGGCTGCTGTAGGCACTCATAAAGTTAGCTGCTGTTAGTATTCTGATCATGACTGTTCATAGATTGAGACAAAGTAATTGATAAATTAGTCAGATAAAATGAAGTGAGGCGATAGTGAGTGTTCTGACAGATGAAATGACATCATTGAAAGTATCAAGATAAAGAAAAGTCTGGTAACATTTATTTATTTAGTTTTTGAGATGGTGTCTCCCTCTGTTAAACCAGAATGAACTAGCTCTGACCACAACACTCTGTGTGCCCTCAACCTGTTAGAATTACAGGGATATAGCACCACATCCAGCATATGGTTGTATTTAGGTATCTTGGATATCGGTTGTGATAGTATGTAATTTGTCATTTTCTTTATTGGCCAAATAAATGCTTTCACCTCTGTTTCTGGGTGGTATGGTGCCTGAGCGAAAAGCCAGGTCAAGTATTTGGTTTAAAATTGTCAGGGAGAGGGTTCAAGTTTAGTTTTACCCATGAAGTTTATGGTGGTTGTCCTGATGATTAACAAGATTCACAATTTATATAAAATCTATATAAACGTGGCCTTATTGACAGCTTCATCAGCACCCACAGAAGTTGTTACCAATTGCAGTCGCAGTACTGGCAATGTCTATTAGGGCTGCACACAGGAGCTGAATTCTCGCACACACAGTGACCTCACAAGGATCACCTTGATCACTCTGAATTCTATAATTACTAAATTGTTAGAGGACACAACTCTTGAAAAATCACTCCAAATTTTCAGTTGAATCTGGAAGAGTGACAACTTGGGTTTATTTCTATTATCTATACAAATTTCAGCAAATGGTAGGAAAATATAAATACATAACCCAAGAAGACTATGAGAGGGGATGATAGAAGACAAGTCATGCCCAGAAAGTTGAAAGTTGCAAAGCAGTTAAGTAAAGAGACAGGGTTAGACAGAAAAGGCTGACAGAGCTAAGTGTTTGCAGACGTAGTGTAAAAGCCAAAAAGGGGGCAATATATAACTCACTTCTATCCCTCTGAGAGTTGGGAACTGGAGGTAGTGTGCATTTTTTAAGGTAAGAACAGAGGCGTGAGTTCAGTGCTGGCTTGGTTATGGCTTTAAATCAAATGATAAGACCCTTTATGTTTCTTCCAGCATTCAAGCCAAAAACTGGAGATTTAGTTTCTGGGAATGATGCCCCAGAGGATGTAGAATCTGTGCCATTAGGCAGGAAAGAGGGAGGGTAGGTGTCATATGAACACAGAGGGATCAAGAGAAGTCTTCATGCTGAAGAAACCTCCAATCCCTTTCTCCACGTTCACCTCTCACCACACTGGCAGCATTTGTGAGAAGAGATGAGAGTTTTTCTGAGTAAAGGAGACACTCAAGGTTGAAAAAGGTCTGCATATGTGTGAGATTTTTCATAACCCTAGCAGTCAGGCAAATACCTTCTAATATTTCCTTTACTGAAATTCACTATTTGATAGGCCCCAACCATGTACAGAGATATTTTTCAATAAGTTCTTAAATGTTGTACTGAAAATGCAATGGATGTCATCAAGACATCAATCAAGCAAACAAAAGTTGGAAAAAAAGGAAGACAGAGAATAGGAAATCAAATGAGAGCTGAAGACATTTCAGATACCTCATTTTCTATCCCACAGAGAGGTAAGGGATGTTACTGCATACAGGACATGCAATTAGAGCACTATGAACATTATTCAGTTTGGAAAAGAGCTCTCAGAATTTTTAAAAAATAAATTGAACATAAGAGACAAGTGATATGCTTGAGCAAATCTTCCAGGAGTAAGTCAAAAATAAAAATTCCAACCCCAAAATTATAGGAGAGCTGGCCAGTCATGGTGGTGCACACCTTTAACCCCAGCTCTCAGGAGGCAGAGGCAGGTGGATCTCTGTGAGAGTGAGGCCAGCCAGGTCTATACAATGAGTTCCATCTAGGCTTCAGGAAGAGTTTGTTTTAAAGCAGAAACAGCAAAAACAATTACAATAAACTCCCGATATCCAAAATGCAGGAGGAATGGAAATCAAACTAGAAGATCTTTCTAGGGATTCTCAGATTTTAAAAAAGAGAGAAGGTGGAAAGATTAGAAGTAAAAAGAGTAGGAATGGAAAGGTGAAGGGAGGGCAGAATGGAGGAAGGGAAGAAAGGAAGAAAGAAAAAAAAGTTACCATATAATATATTAGGAAAACGATAGGAAAGAAAGTCAATTAGTAAAGAGAAAATAGAAGGACATTTTCAAGAACTAAATGATAGTAGTTTCTAGATCTTACCAAGTCTTCACCATTTTGAGACATGAATCCCACAAACATAAATACTCAGAGCATTATTCCTTAAAATTCAGAACAGCAGAGGTAAAGAGCAAATCCTAAGAAGTACCCAGATAGACATGTGCATGATTAGATCACAAACAAAGAAAGCAGCAGGGACAGAAATGACTTCATTCTTCTCAGCATCTATCTACCCTGTAAGTTGATGACACTAACACCATCAGATGGTATCTTCAAAATCCTGAGAAAAAGCAGTCTCACTCTAGAAAGTCCTATTCATCAAAACTATTAGTTGTTAACAAAGAATATTTAAAAATCTAGTCAAGGAAAGTCTCAGAAACATAGTTCTTAGTACTATCTCTATTTTGGTATAATTTTATTGAATTTTGGAGTATTTCATACACAGTATCTTAATTATCTTTATACCTCCTTTCTTCTCAGCATCCCCAGATTTCCCCCCACACTGGATTTCATTCATTCTGTCATTCATGGTAAGGTTTATTGAGTCTAGTTAATGTCTCTAGACATCTCTCAGTGCAGGTTCATCCACTAGGGTTTAGTTAGCCTGTCTAGAATCACTCCCTTAAAGAAGATCGGCTCTTCCTCAGCCAGCAGTAATCAGCTATCTAATATTTTTCAGCCAAGATTGGGGTCTTCTGTCCATTACCACAGTTCTATGCTGGGTTTTGTCTTCTTGATTTTGTACGGGTCTTGTACATGCTATCACCATTGCAGTAAGTTCATATAAGCAAGGTCCCAGGAGCCTCTACGACTTTATTTCCATATGGTCAGGGTCATCCTCCCCTAGCTTTTAAAATCATTCTGTCCCCTCTTCCTCAATGGTCTCTGCTTCTTTTGCAACATACACTGTTACAGAGTTCCACAACTGCTCACACACAGAAATTGTCTGTGAAATGCCCAACCCTAAGCAACACATCTACAATGAATTTCTGCATCTAAGGCTCACAGCACACAGAGGAACAAAGAGTAGAGAGAATACTAAGACATCTCTCAGCTCTTATCCACGAAGCTCCTTCATGTAACAGAGAGCAATGACACAAAGATTCACAGATGGCCAAACCAGAGAGAATTAGCACTATTTCTTAGGGAAACTGTTGGAGGTTATGTTTCACACAAGGAAAAAAGAAATTAGCTTGGGCCAAGAGAAGTAAAAGCAGTTCTTGGGAAGAGAGAAAGAAAGAGTTGCAGGGTAACTACTGTGCCGTGCCCTAGAGAATCATGGTCAGGTTGAATCACCTTGGGGAAGTTCAAGATCAGCCCACTTAGTGCATCACATGAATGCAAGTCCACATCCAGCCTTGCTGAAGAACAAAGAGGCTATACCCTGGAACAGGGCACAGCATTTCCTGCAGAGATTGTGACTAGGACAAGTTGAGCTAAAGGCTAATTTGTATTTTTGTTAAAGGAAAAAAGTGAAAAGCATTAATACTCCTGCCCATGCTTTTTTTTTTTTTTGCAAACTGATTTATTTTTTTCCTCTGAGAACTTCGGTGCACTGACCAGATGATTAGAAAAGGTATGTTTTATCTCTAATTCTAATAAGGAATGATTTTAAAGGAAACCTGTAGTTTTCTTTTCCAAAATGCCACCACCATCACAATATTTCAGAAAGACACAGGTGACTGTAGCCATGGTTCTTCTCTAACAAACTCAGAGGTGAGCCTGAACACTGCACCTCCATTTCAGTTGGCTTTACTGCCATTAAAGAAGGATCTTAGTGCCTTTATACTATGTATAGTTTTTGCTGAGTGTTCAGATTATAACTGTGTTTGGGCATGGATATGTTACTTATTAGTATAGATGTAGCTTGAATAAAATCCAGAATTCTGCCCCATCCAGACTTTACATAATGGGACAGTCAAGGAAACAGATACAACTAAGAACAACGAGCACAACAGCAACAACAAAACCTGCTTTTGCTGTTTTGTCTTAAAACAAGTCTTCCTGTAGCCCCACCTGGCCTGGAACTTGCCATGTAGTCCAGGATGACCTCAATCTCACAGAGATCCACAGGCTTTTGCCTTTTGTGTGCTGGGAGTAAAGGCATGCTCTGTCTCTCTGGACTCTGTTTTTGTTTGTATGTGTTTTTTAAAACTTTGCATCTCTAAATATATGTCTATCTATAGAACTCACTCAGAATATTACCCTCACCACCGAAGTACACATCTCAGTTGCATCTTCTAACTGGCAGCTCTAGAGCTTTCTATACATATAATTTAAAATTCTCCCCAGAGTCCCAGATCAGAAGCCTTCCCTGTGACACTTCTTGGTTGTTCTTTCCCAGTTCCTTGTACTCAGAATTAAGCTAATTCTCTTGGTTTGCTTTCCTGCCTAAATTTTTGATAACAAATGGCAGATAGCTCAGTAACTGACTCATTATGGAAGAATTTGTTTTCTGCTTCTCTCTTCTTTACGAGTCCATATTGCTTTCCTCATTTTGTTTTATAACCTTAAAGTCAGATGACAGAATATTCTGAAGCAAACAAGGAAAGCATTTAGCTACTTCTAAACAGCCAAAATAACTTTGGGTAAAGAAAACAGTGTGCATAACGCTAAGAATCTTCATGCATTTAAGAAGTTCTCTTGTTCTAGACAGGGGAGATTTTTCATTAGCGGCTCTAGGAATGTTCTAATTTATAGGTCAGTTCATCATTTAGATATTTTGCATTTAAGTTATGAGCTCTACCAGCTACTAAAGCTACTGCTTCTTTATTTTCTGCGGCCTGAAACAATGAAAGAAAGCGCTTTACATCTAGAAAATATGCTGATTGAAACATCATCTTTGGGAAGTCTGTTCTAAAGACACTAATTGATATTGTTTGAAGAAGTGTAAGTGTCTGTCATGAAAACCATTTTAATGGCCGGCTTGTTTTCTTCTTTAGTTTGTTTAACTTGGCAGAGTGTTCACTTCCCCCTTAGAAAGCCTCCTATTTTGATTTATGAATGTTTTCAAATTTTTAAGATTCTTCAAACCGTTGTTTCACCTGTAAGTAGAGAGATAGCTTGTTTGGCTAACTGCCTTGCATGACTCTGTGCCAGGCAATGAATAATGCCGTGTTCAATACTCTAAATTTGTGTTCCAAATTCTGAATTTCCAATGAGCTGCATGGAACTCTACTGATAAGTGGCTGATTTTCCCTGCAAGGATTGTCTTATTTTAAACTTCAAATTTAGTTGCCTTACTGTATGTAAGGCAATTTTGAATGGATTTTAGAGTGAGGCTACAGACTATTCATACTGTTCTAAACCTAAGAGGTGGAAGAAGGAGGTAATGAAGGAAGGCATCTTATCTTAGACTACTTAAATTCTTAACAGCGGCACCCAGAGCTTCCCATTCTTTTGGAATGGATTTAGCCAAACTTTAATAGAAATCTCTAGCACATAATGTTACCAAACTTGCTGATACACACCTCAAAGGACTTCTATATGTTGAAAAATAAAAACTTACTGGCGAACATAGATTTTGAGTTGAGGAAGCCCAAAGATAGAATAAGAGACACCAGACGTATCTTCAGTATTTATGAAACCCGAATTGAAATTCTAAAATTTGGGTTGAACTTGAAAATATTATTATCCATGTTTACATTCACTGCACTCCCCATTTCCAGTACATACTATGAGAATCAGGTTAATATGAAAAAACTTGTCCTAAATCTTTTCCACATAAGGGAAAGAAGAGATGACTGATAGATCTTTCTCACGTGATTTCTATAAGTGTTTTTGCCTAGTTTGTGAACTTGGGCAACAGTATTTTTTTCTTCTCCTTTTGTTACTGCCTAGGCAGCACCTGACTGAACTTGGACTTTCACAGACCATCCAGCTGATGAAGACAGAGTAGGTGGCTTGGGCCTAAGTTTTAATTAATCTATGTTGGTCTTATTGGCCAAATTACTGTACACTCTTCCTGTCTCTTTCTCTTTGCAAAGTCATCAAAAGTTTACAAATCAATAATAGAGACTTTGATTATTGTTTTAATTAATGAAATGTTTATGTTTAAAATATGTTCAATATGCCAGACATGGTAGCACATGAGTTAGAGGTAGGCAGATTTCTGTGACAAAGAGGCCATCCTGGTCTACATAGTGTGTTCCATGCCTGTTAGGGCTACAGGGAGACTGTCTCAAAAACAACAACAACAACAATAACACTCAAAAATATATTCAATAACATTAGCCCCTGGCTTCATATGCTACGTATTTTGGTTAAAATGCATAAAAGATGGATTTTTTTTATGGATCTAGGAAGACCATTGTTTTAGGAGAAAGATTATATTAAAGGTTCAGCATTTTTGTGATTTGGACTATGATTGAGCATGCACCATTCTTTTGTTGTCTGTGCCTGCATCATAATACTGTGTGATACTGGTACATCATCAGAGGGCAACTGGTGATAGTTCGGTAGCTACTGGATTGTGTGAAAAAGTTACAGCACAAGGCTGCCAAGCTGCCAGTCAAAGTACAGCTCACTGGTTAGATTACAGAAGCGTGTTGGTGCTGGCATATGCCCTGAATGGAGAGACCATTGTCAGGTTTTTCCCCTGAAGCTAATTGGCTGGATGTGCTTAATATTTCCCCGTCTGGCGAGAGGAGGGAGACTATATAAAGAGAAATAAATGGGAGCAAAAGACCATTTCACATTTTGTTGTGACACAGACAGTGGAGAATGTGTAGGAAGCAGAGCCTGCCATGAACTTGCTGAGCAGGGGCCCATGTGGCCCACTTTCTTTTTGTCCTTCTTTCAAGGGATGTTTTGTAGAATACAGCCTCATGAAATATAAAAATCAGTTACTAATTTTGAAAACTAATGTTAACATCTTTGTTCGCTTTCATCCTAGGAATGGCTCATCAAGTAGAATGACAGATTTCCAGGGAGATGTTGCGAGGTACTTTGGGGGTTGATCCCTGGGGAGAGGTCATGCTTCCTTAACTAGAGTGGTATGACAAAGGCCCATGGCAAAAACAGTCTCGGGAAAGAATATGACATATGGAATTGGCAGTTGGGCTGCACATCTCTAAGGGTCCAGCAGGAGCAGTGGTGGCTGCGACAGGCAGCCTTAGCAAAGTGCTCAGCTATGTGCTGTGGACCAGGACATAGGGGATTGCAGCAAACATGGATGAAAGAAGCTGCTGCTTAAACAGCTGTCTCACTAACTATGAGCATGTTTTATCACACAAAATAGAGGGGTAAGAGGCCCCCCAAGAACTGATTGAAAGTTCCATCAGTCAAGAGGTTAGAAGCTTAGAAAAAAAAATATATAAATTTAATTCAAAACTGTTTTTAAAATGTAACTTTAAAAACCATCATGTTCCAATCTTAAATTCGTCAATGTTTTGTAGGAGAAAACCACAAAACACTTAGTCTAGGACACGGCACTGGACAGACATTCATTATGTCCTTTAAAAATTGTCTGCTGAACATCTATAGTGCTCCAGAGCCTGATGTTGGATATGGAGAGGCATAAACAAAGCAGGGTGCAGTCTTGCTGCATGAGTTTTACTCTGATAGGTTTTAGTTATAGTAGGGAACCACTCTGAAGAGGAAATCTGACTCAGAGGTATGAAATCAAAGCCAAAGAGCTACAGGGAGACTGATGACGCTATGACAACCTGGTTTAAATCCCTGTTATGAGTCTTCCTCCTGGAATGTTCGCTACACACACACACACACACACACACACACACACATACACACTCAGACAAACACATAGTCAAATATATCTATATAGACATATATGTATATATATATATATATATAGAGAGAGAGACATATATACAGAGATACACAAAGACACACACACAAATATACAGTCATATATACATAGACTTGTATTCAGAGGTACACAAAGACACACACACTCTTTTAATTTTTAGTAAGTCAATTAAAGTTGTAACACTTGAGACCAAAAGATTCTTTTCCAAAATACCAAGAAAAGGAAGAGAATGGTCAGAAGTTTACAATATTTAAACATCAAAAATTGGAAAAATTAAAAGCAAGTTAAGCACAGTCTCATAATCAGAAAATGAAGTTGTTCCAAGGGAAGAGTCAAAGTGCATTGTATATAATCAGCTGCTAATAAATAAGTTGGGGTTTACTTGAACAGGGTTAAATGAAATTAACCAATACTATAACTCTAATATGATGTAGTAAGAAAACACTTTTAAAGAAGTCCTCTGTGTTTAAGTACGTGTAGCCCAGAAGGGAAACGGTAGGGCAGAACAGCCCTGTGAAGATTATTATATTACATTATATAACTAAAGCTTAAAGGCTGTGTCTTATGGAAATAGCTAAGAATCAGAGAAAGTAATCTTTATTTCATAGGTGATTTTATTTTATTTTATGTGTGTGCATGTTTGTGTACCTGTGTGTACTCAGACATGCATAGATATGCATACCATGCTGCACTTGGGGAGATCAGAGGACAACTCTTTGGAGCTGTTTCTTCCTTTCCGCCTTGTTTCTTCTCCCCATCCACCTTCTTGTCTCTGCTCCTGTGCTGCAGACTCTAGGGTGACTGGTTCACAAAGTTCCAGGACATTTTTCTGTCTCTAACTCCTATCTCCCTGTAGGATCCCTGGATTTACAGATGTGTGTCCACATCCTTCTATTTGTTTATGCTTTGGAATTATGAACTCAGGCTGTCAGTCTTGCAGAGCAAGAGCTTTTACCCACTGAATTATCTCCATGACTCTCTCCTCTTCTTTTGAGCTAGAGTTTCATGTATCAGAGTTTGGCCTCTAACTCAATGACTTTAGCCTAATACCATGCTAGTTGAACTGACACTCTCCATTCTGTTTTGAAGACATTCTGCTTGTGCCAGGTTCCCTGCCCTGGGGCTGCATGTATTCCTAATTCAACTATTTCCTCTCCATCTCCTGCTGGCTCAGTAAATCACAGATGTTAAATAGCAGCTATGTAAACTTATGAAATGATTTGAAAAGGAGTATTTGATTCTGATTCTAAATTCAGTGTTTCAGAAAGACATTATAAAAATGAGTTACTAAAAATAATAGAAGAAAATAGAGTAAAGCAATAAATCCTGCCATACTGTAACCCAAAGATCCTGGCATAATTGTAAAAGTAAGATTAATTATTTTATGTGTATGAATGTTGCCCTCCATGTATTTCTGGTGCCTGTGTAGGTCGAAAGAGAGCCCCAGTCCTCCGGAAATGGAGCTATAGGTATTTATGGATCTCCATGTGGATGCTGCTATCTGAACCTGGGTTCTCTGCAAGAGCAGTAAGTACTCAACCTCTGCGCCATCTCTCCAGCCCCATTAGATTACCTTTCAACTTTGTATACAATGAAGTAAGCCAAATTGGGAGGTGACAGCGTGTTGCAGAAATGTGGAATTCACAAGAAAGTGATGTAAAACCCCAAACAGGATTTTCAGTTGAAGGACAGCAATTCTGTTACATCAAGATGGGATGTGTGGGGGTCTGGGTATTGAGCAAGGCAAGCAACCCCGGATACCCTGAAGGGACAGCAAGTGTCTGGCCTGCTCTGCCTGATGTGATAACCTGGCCCCAGGAAATCACTCTAGATATGAATCTTCTTTTCCCCCACCCCAAACCAGAACCAGGTTTTTGGGTTTCGTTTCCTCGTTCCGGAACTTCCACGTCAGCCCTACAACCTCCACGCCTTTACCCCAAAACCCTACCTTTAACTTTCCCGCCTTCTGAAACAGAAAGGCCTCCCTATATAAACCCTTGCCTTGGTTTTGATAACCGAACTACCCACCGTCGTAGGAGCTCCTGCCGCACTCTGAGCCACCTGAGGCCCTGTTCCATTGTCCTCCATTCTCTGGCATGGCTGGAGCACAACAGCTGTGCTGGAGATGGAGACCCACCCACAGGGATGCATGTATAGGCTCTTTACAGACACACAAAGGTAGATACACTACATTAAGGAGTTTCTACTGTATGTTCTGGGGAAGCAGTGAGAAGGAACAGGTATTCTACACAGAATATCCAAAACTCTACTGATTGATGGGCGAAGAGAATCACACAATCCCATTTTTCCATTTGTAAGAATGCATACGAGAGAAAATAGAGTAATCCTAGAGTAGAGAAGATTAACAAACAATGAAGATGAAAAATGTGCTAAGAGCCTATAAAATTTCAAATATTTCAGAATAATAATTGTATTCTAAGAGAGTGAAGGAATGTTGTGGACTAACTCAGAAGAATAATGAAAAATGAAAGAAACTGTGCTTCTTAAGTTTCTAACAGTGAAGAAATTGGATTCTGTATCTTAAAGGGAAAAATTTGAATTTGGGATGTTTGAATCTAAGCCTCAGGCAACACTAAAATGATTTATGTCTGATTTCTGAGCATTTAGGAGCAAAATCAGCGATGACTGAGAAATTCTACTGCCATAACCTCTCATTGCTCTCATTGCTCTCAATTCCTAAAATCATAGGAAGTGGTGACGGGAACTTTTTGGACAGGGCTTTAAGAAATCTCTCATGTGATTCCGATAGGTGAGGGAAGAATAGGCTGGGGGAGATGGCTTTGATTAAAAAGCTGTCTCCACAGCAGCACAACCAGAAGCTGAGTGCTGGAATAAGGAAAAGCCTGAAATGTGTATCTGGGTTTTCCTTCTTGCCTCCTCTGAGATGCCACCAAATAACACTGTCCAAAACTTCAAGTAAAAAGAGACTTGGATGAAAGATTAATAAAAAGGCTAACAGAATCAATATCAAGGAGAGTGTGACCACACAAAATAATATTCACATTGCTGTAGTGAGTGGAATTTGAAACCAATATTTGGGTTGGTTTATTAAGAAGTTCTAGAGATATGGGACACATCATCATTCTGCAGCCCCAGTTGGCCTGAAACTCATAATCTTCCTGCCTCAGCCTCTCAGTTGCTGGGATTACAGGTATGAGCCATCCTGTTTGGTTTTGTATGTAATTGTTGATGTTAAGCAATTGACTGCATCTACCTTATGAAATGTCAGTGTTGTAAAGCATTAGTTGCTAGGTGCAGTGTAGGAGAGGTTAGTGCATGCAATATGAGCAAGTCTCACTGCGGTCAGTTCCAGGGCCTTCTGTAGGGAAATACGATCAGCTAGCGAATATTTGGAATCCTGGAGAGATTCTTAGGTCATAATTCTGAGAAATCTGTCCTATGGGGAGCTTGTACAAAGGACACACAGTGAGAGCTCATCAGGCCATGATAGGCAGAGTTGCAGTACAGTCAACATGACACTGTAGAAGCATAAGCCCCTCTTTCATCCCTTCAATGAGTAAGGGTGAAGAAGGCATTAAGGGTCAGGGCTGGGGATGTAGCTTAGTCAGCAAAGTGTTTTCTTAGTATGCATAAAGGTCTGAATTTGATCCCCAGTGCCTCTTAAAATTGGATGTGATACTGCATGCCTATAATCCAGGCAACTCTGGAGGTAAAAGTGGGAGGATCAGAAGTTCAGGGTCATCCTCAAGTACATAGCAAGTTTGAGACTCTGTCTCAAAAAGAAAAGGAACTTGGGATAGACCAAGGAGATCACATAGTTCTTTCAATTTTGGATTTGGCTTAAACTTGAACCTTACAGTGAGGATCAGTCGAATTCACGAATCTTTCCTTAATCAACATCAATCTGATTTCATGGGGAATTTCCTCTTTCTCATTGTATGGGTGTGTGCGTGTGTGCGTGTGTGCGTGTGTGTGTGTGTGTGTGTGTGTGTGTGTTGCAGCAGGGGTTGGGAGAGCTGGAAATCAGGCCCACTAGTATGGGCCTATGGTCAGATTTGTGATGAACTCCATCTGGATTTCATGCAAGTAGGATGCAAGAATAAGAGGAAGACAATTTCCCTTTACTTTTTGGCTCAATAAGACCTTACTTTTCTGAGCCTAGTTCAGCTTTTCAGATTATCCAACCTTCTAAAGAAGTTACTTTCTTCTAGAAAGAAAGGTGTGTAGCCAAATATTGTGGTTTTAAATATGCTAGGAATGAAAATAGATCTCAAGTTCCTTTCTGAAAAAAATGGCTGGCCTTTCATATGGGTTCTCTGGTAGCGCACCTCAGAGACTGTTCTCCACTAAATCATCTTGACACTTTTGTACATCACCATTGATTGTGCTGGATGATATAAATCATTTGTTTCTATACAGCACATGTGCTTTCTTATAAATGGAAGCATATATAAAGATTCTCTTAAGGTAAGATTACTCACTCTAAATTAATTGTAAATAGCTTTTCTCAAATGGGAAATGAAAGTCTGGAGCAACTGGTAATTAATGCCTTTATTCATAGTCTGGTATAGGCTGGGTGGGAATATATCAGGGTGGTGTTTCCCAGGTGTGCCAATCACTACTTTGGCTATTTTCCTTTCCTTCCTTATTTCTTTCCTTCCTTTGCTCTTTCCTCCTTCCTTCCCTCCAGTCCTTCTTTCCTTCCTTCCCCTTTTCCTTCTCTTCCTTCCTCCCTTCTTACCTTCTTTCCTTATTTATTTTGCTTTTGACATGTCTTAGTCAATGTTGGCTTCAAACTCATAGGGATGATGACCTTAAACACTCCATTTCCTCTTCTTCCTCTCAGGAGGCATGTACCACCATGCCCAGTATACTGTTGTTATTTTAAAAAAAACATAAAGAAGTTATCAATTTTGTTAAAAAAAACAGATAATGTATAGGCAAGATAACATTCAGTAATCTAAATTCCAACCTGAGATAAGGTTTCTCAACCAAATCTTGACATCATAAAATTGGATCATATTACTTGAACTTGTAAAATCACTGCTATTGACATATATTCTAATATTTTGCCTTCTACGTATCTTTCTTTTTTTTAGGAGCAAAGGAAAAAACTACGAAATTATTAATACACATGCCATACAAATGTTGCTGAAGATATTGCTTGCCATTATTTCCAACAGATAGACTGTGAGTGACTGTGGTGATCTCCAGGCATGGGTGAGAGCGAGGACAGATCTGGCCACTGAACTGAGGGAGTTCACCCTCTAGCTGGAGAGACAAGCAGTATTCCAGGAGAAGGAGTCCTGCAGACATTGCTGAGTGTGTGGATGTCCTCTCGATCACAGTGTGATCTTGTGTGCTATTTGGGCTCTGGAAAGGTTGCATTATCTTTTTCACCTTTGAAAATCCCCCCTGAGGCAGAAAGAAGCTTTTTTTGTTATTTTTCTGAAAAAAATAGAATAGTTCATCTTAGTTTTCTAGGAACAGTTCTTCCTGGCTTGAATTTAAATCTCCTCCTAATTGATCTGTTTTGTAAATTTTGGTTACTATGACAATAAATTGATTCACTTCAAAAGCTATTAACAGCAGATCGTCTCTCCTGTTTCTTTGTTGAGAATGTTGTAATAGGTAAAATGTCAGTAATAACCAGGACAATTCCAGAGACAAGGAAAATGGGACAGGAGTTTGGCAAGATATGACATATATTCAGATTCATTAACCATTCTTGAATTTAATTTCTGGTAAATAATTGAGTCCTATTCATTTATTTCACCTGAAAAACCAGAAGAGTAGTTTTAAGAGTGATAACCTTTATTTGATTATCACTTAATTTTATTTATTATTTCAAATAAATACTTATTGAGTTTCCACTATGAGTCAGAACTAGGCTAAGCACTAGAAACTAAAGATGAATTAGGCAAAGTACTCATCCAAAAAGGATGCTGTAAAGCTGAGTTTTCGTCGCCACCATGGGGGATATTTAAACTAGATAAGCGTGATGATGGATGCCAGAAATGTTTCCTTCCCTTCATTTTCCCCTTTTAAAAGGCAAGAGAACACAAGAGCAAGAAACTGTCTTCAGCGTACCTATTACTTTCTGAAACAGTGGACTTGAAGAAGACATGTTACTCAAGAACTTTACCTATTGGTAGCAAAGCCAACAACATCAGTATGAAGCCACTAGGGTCCCTGAAGTATTTCTCCTGAGAAGACAGTGTCAATGAATTACCAACCAACAGTTTCTTACCTTCTTATCTTAAAAGATAGCTTGACTTTGAGGCCAGATTCTAGCAATTGCCAGATATGTGTTGTTACTGGCATTCTCTTCTGAGTCTCAGTTTACTCATTTGTTAAAGAGTATAATCACAGTATCTACTATAGGACGTAATGGTAAAGGTTAAATGTATTCATAATTGTGAAACTCTTATAATAAAATCTAACACTTAGGAAGTGCATGTGTGTGTGTGTGTTTGAGAGAGATAGAGAGAGAATGTACCTGTGTCTTTGTGTGTGTGTGAGAGAGAGAATGTGTGTGTGTGTGAGAGAGAGAGAATGGGTGTGTATGTGAGAGAGAGAGAGAATGTGTGTGTGTGTGTGTGTGTGTGTGTGTCTGTCTGTGTGTGCGTGTGCACGTGCATGAGCATACCCTGAAATGAGTATGGTGCACCAAAGACAATAATAAGCCCTTCTCTCTCTAAGGAGAGGAATCAGGATTAGGAAACCAGTTGTTTCTTATCTAGAATACAAATATACATTTATTTCAATCTTTAGTTCTTCCACATTTTGTGCCTTCGAAATCTCTTCATAAACCTTTGCATAAATAAAAATAAATAAATACTGTAAACCAGAAAGATCAATTAGAACTACTAACAATTCAGAAATTGGAGAATGGATTCTGACTAACAGAAAAAAAGAGCTACAAAACAAATATATTTTTCTATACTTTAGGAGCACAAGAAATGATGTACGACAGAAAACATTTTGTCACAATGGGAAGAGTGTAGGCCCAGGAGTGTTGACCTCAGTAAAGTTTTACTCTTCAACTTCCTGTCTTACTTTTATCTACTGTTCTCTAATTCATTAGCTGTGATTTGGGTGAGTATTTGCACCTCTGTTACAGAAGAACATTGTTTAACAGATGACCTTCCAAATGAAGGAATACTGAGATGTGTAGAGACTATTCCTGCACCAGCAATGGCACACATTGACCCCAACTTTATTGAAAGCATCATTGTGTTCCTTGGCATGAGGAAAAGCAATACGTTAAATCCTTCAAATGCAATAATAATAAGAGGCTGTAGTGCTTTAGGAAATTGGAATCTGGAAGTCATAGGACGGGTCAAGAGACCAGTTCCTCTTCTGAGGAGCCTGGGTGGAAAGAAAAATAGCAGCATTGTACTCCAGGTCTAATGAGATGCCGCCACCAGGGGCTCCCTGCTGACTCACACGTCGTTTACTGAATGATATGAAAAAGTACAGGTTTAGGTAGTTCTATAGCTGTGAATTGGCAAGTTGGGGAGAATCCTGAATAGCATCAAATTGAAGACTGAAAAGAGAGGAAAAAAAAGGATATTTCATCAGGTCTTCTAAAATTATTTGGATTTTCCCTAGAAACCAGATCATCACAAACAAAACACTCAATTTTGACTTTGAAAATATGTCTTACACAACTTCCATATGACGACTGAATTCTTATCTACTTATAAGCAGAGACACATGTATGTATGTGTGCATGCTGAAGGAGACTGTCTTTTGCTAGTGCTGAAGCTGAACATTCTAGCTTATTTTAGGTCTTTGTAAAATGATTTAAAATTTATTATACACAACTGATATGAATGTATTGGTATGCATCCTCCAAATGAATTTTTCATAATAATAAAAAAAACTTTATAAAGAAATTAGTAGTGGGGTGCATTCCCCAAACTCTGATATTGTTTCTGTTGTTGTTTACGTATTTTGAGTTGAGGGTAATCTATGACTCCATGGGAAGCCCCAGTTCAATCAAGTTAGAAGGAATGTTTAGGACTAAGTTATTTTTAAATACCTGAAAATGAGGGAGCTGCAGATGGAGATCTAATCACAGCTTAACCTGCAGTCAGTCAATGAGGCGCTCAAGTGAATTTCCAACCCTCTCTGCCCACTAAGGCTTGCTGACTAGCTATGTTGCTTGAACATCATTTTTCAAAGAGCAGGAAATGAGAATGGAACCCATCTGGATAGGACTGCGTGTGTAGGAAGGGAGTGGTGATTCGGAAGCAAAGAAGGAAATCTCAAGGATATAACAATTTCCTCCTAGGCATGGGTATGTGAGCTTACATAAGCATATATCTTCCTGGGCTGCACATTGTTTATGGTTTTGAGCAAAGCTTTCCATGGTAAATATGAAACAAAAAATTATATTGTCTTCCTAGTTCAAGCACAACTGATTTTGAACAGTTCTGTCATTTCATACCGAGTTTCTTCCATTCTCATGACTGGACATGCTGATACACAGAATTTCAGGATTTCTTTGGAGTTCTGTGTCCACTTACAATACACACAGTCTGACATGGATTTCTCCCTGACACACTCTTGTCACCTTTCCCATTTTAGAGGCCTCTGTGTATTCTCCATTGTCTTTTGAATTTTCCTTTCCTTTCGACAGCATGTCCATTACCGGAGACATTGCAGAATCCCACTTCCCTTTTCATATTCTGACCTCAATTTGATTGTGTTAGTATCTAAGAGCTAAACTCATAACCAAGAAAGTATCCAGAAGGATAGAGCAAAATAGTTATCTAAACATACAAGGATTCAACTTAGCGAATATATTTGTGGAAGAAAGGAGCTGCATGCTTCTCTGTCTCTCTGTCTCTCTCTCTCTCTCTTGCTTCTAGGTATAGTTAGTTTAATTCTTACTTTTAGTTTTGTATTTACTGTACTTTAGAGAAGATAGGCATTCTCCTGCTATTGCCAATATACCAACTATTGCAAGAGTAGCAGTTAATTAATAAGCCCACTTTTTAAAACATCAAAATTCCTTAATCATCCTGTGAGCCATAACCTTAGCTAATCTGAATGTAGAATATCATAGAAAAGTGCATGGACAAGGAAGGTCTACTTCAGCATTCAGTGAAAGACATGCTTGTTTATTTCATCTCACAGTAGAAAAAGACAAGTATGTGAAATGTTTAGTGCAAAACATTTCTCACCACCGAGTGTTTTCCTGAGATTGGCTTAGGGTTGTTTTAGGAATATTGACCTCCAATGTTAAAATATGCCTGAGAGCAAAAATTAGTCTCCTTTTATACACACATATGCAAAAAGAAGAGACGAAAAACAAAAAGAAAAGCCCACGAAAATTTCTTTTCCTTAGCTATGTTTGGTTTGGGATTTTTAGCAAGGTGTCTTTCCATGAATATTGTGAAAAAGACAAAGTGGGAACTTGTATAGAGTCCAGACCCTTTCTCCTTATTCAGCACATGAAATATCCCGTGTTCACTGTTACCTCTGCTTCTTAAGGCTCACCCAGAGTACAAGAAAGAAAGCATAAACTGATGCTGAAAGAGTCAAAATTCAGTGGGAAAAAAAATCACATTTTGTCTTTTTACAACTGTCATTGTTTTATGACACAAGACATTATTTACTGATAAACACTTACCTATTATAGTTACTCTGCAGCATCTACACTGAAGAATGTACCCTGGATTATAAATTGATATAAGAAATGTTTAAAGTCTCATGTGGCCTTTCTTTCAGATGTTATTATAATATTAATTGATGATAATATTCAATAATAATAACAATAATAAATTGGAAGTTGAGTTGTGGTCCAAATTGCATTCTAAAGGATCTTAAAGTCCTTTCAAACACTGAGACCATACCACAAACTATTTTGTCCTAAGTTTTTAATATAAGCTGTTTTGCTATTAATATCCATCAAATGGAGGACATGTGGTTGAAAATGAAGAAAAGATTTATTAAATTCAGCTTCAGTTCTTGTGAACCTGAAATTTATGTACGGGGGGTGAAAAAGACTAATGTCTCCAAGTTAGAGAAATCGATTTCCAGGGTGTCAAGTGGAAAAGTGTAATTGAAATTGACCCATTAAATGATTACATTATTTGTGTACCAAATCTAATATATTTCATAAAACCGTAGAGCGGTTTCAGTAACTACCTGCCAAACTGTATATATTGTTCCTAATTAAGTTTTACAAATGTACTTATAGAAATGTGAGGTTGCAGAATTATCCAGGTGATGTGTCTCTTCATTTATGAAACCTGTTTCTGAGAAATAAGACAAGGCAACGAGCTTCTAATCTCATGACTATTTCATGGACTGTATAAGGTTTTAAAAAGCAAAGAAACACAATGAATATTCAAGGAAAGGATCCAAGTTAGATTTCTGAAATATACTTGGGAATGCACCTTTAAAAAATTTTTTTTCCCTGCTAAATCACATTGTAGTAAGCATTTAAAACCTACTTTTAAAGTTCCTACTAAGTTATGGTAAAATGCCAGGCACATGGATTTTTTTTCAAATATGCAATTTTCTTTGATCATTAGTAACTGCTCTTTAAAACAGTTTTCATCACTCCTATTTGACTGGTGAGGTGGATGGTGGACTACTTAATTATGATACAATGCATTTAATTTTATGGTAGCTTTTAATCCCTCCTTCATTAGTAGACTGTGAGCTTCTCAAGGGCAGGAATAATGCCCTAATCATCTTTAAATTGAAAAGTGAAAGAAAAATGTATTATTTAGCAAATGACTTTTTATTTTAATTGAACCATTGTGTGTTTCCTACAGTACGTCTCAGTCAGTCTTAATCATCTTTATATCTCTTCCTCCACTGGCAGCCCCATAGTCCCCCAACTGGAATCCATATATTCTTTCATTGGTGTTAAGGTCTACTGTGTCAAGTTAGTGTCCCCAAGTGACCTCATTGCAAGTTCATCCACTGAGGTCTAATCAGGCTACCCAGAGTCCCTCAGGGCACCTCAACAAATTAAAAAAAAATTGAAATAATTCCATGCATTCTATCAGACCACAAAGCAATAAAGTTTAAAATGAACACCAGAAGAAGTTCTATTAACTTCAGGAACTCATGGGGACTAAACAACACACTCCTTAATGATGAATAGAGCAAATGACTTCAAGGTACTTCCCACCTTTGATTTTGTTTTTCATCGAACACAAAAGTTTCAGATGATTCTGAGATATTTATTTGATTTAATTCAAGGTATAGTTACTGTGCTGGATAGCTTTGGTGTCAACTTGACACACCTGGGTTGAAGAAGGTTCAGTTGGAGAATTGCCTCCATTGGACTGGCCTGCAATCATGTCTGTGGAATATTTTCTTGAACTTTGACTGCTGCAGGAGGGCCCAACCCACTGTGGGCGGTACCATCCCTGGGCAGGTTGTGATTTTTGTCTATCCTATAAGAAAGCAGGCTGAGCTTGGGGCAGGGGAGCAAACCAGCCCGTGCTTCAACTCCTGCCTCCAGGTTTCTGCCCTGAGTACCTACCTCGGACTCCCTGATGAACTGTGTGACCTGGGAAATGTAAGGGACATAAACCCTTTCCTTGCCTAATTGTTATTGGTCAGAGTGTTTTGTCACAGCAATTGAAGGCAAACTAGGACAGTTTCTAAATAAGAATTGTATAAATTTAGGTGTCTGTGATCTGTTCACACACACACACACACACACACACACACACATACACACAGAGTGAAATTGTTAAATCAAGAAATTGAAATAGCTGTAGCTTTACATATGTGTCATTATTTTGTGGCAGCTTTGAGGATCTATTCTGGTAGCAGTTTCCAAGCATTCATTATTCTTAACTACAGTCATTGTGTTGTACAATAATTTTTTTGGCTTATTCTTATTTTCTATAAAATGTTTTAGTATTTTTTTATTGTTTGAGAATTTCATACATGTGTGTGATGTATTTTGCTCAGATCCACTCCTTATTTCCTCCCCTCCGATTCTTCCTCTATTCCTTCTGCTGCTTTTCACTCCCAGCTTCATGCGCTCTTTTGTAAAACACACTGAATCCTCTCAGTGGGGTCTATGTGTGCATGGCAGTAGGACCATTAATTGGAATAGGGGAAGCCTCTCAGGGGGTGCATCCTTGAAGAAAATTGACTCTCCCTCCACCAGTAGCCATCAATTGCCAGTAGTTCTTTAGTTAATGGTGGGAATTCATGAGCTGCTTCCTCAACAATGCTGAGATTTTGGCTGTCTTGCTGCGATACAGGTCTTGTAGATGTAGTTGCAGCTGCTGTGAGTTTCTGTGCAATGGTACTCTCATGCCCAGCAAATACTGTTCTGCTGAAGTTGTCTACTTTCTTCTTCTCTGTGATAACTGGTCTTGATTATCAACTGAAAGGATTTATAATTATCTAGATAGAGGCTGGAGAGAAGGCTTAGTAAGCAAAGTGCTTGCCTTACAAGCATAAAACCCAAGTTTGATCCCCAGGACATGTGTAAAAACTGGGCACGACACAGCGCGGCTATAACCCTAGTATGCATCTGTAACTCCAGTGCTGGGGGCCATGTGGAGACAGGCAGACTCAAGAGACTCCCTGGCCATCTAGTCTAGATGAAAATAGCAAGCTCCACATTCAGTAAGAGACTGTCTTAGAAAAATAAGGTTGAATATGGTAGAGGAAAATACCAGTGTCAGTGTCTGGCTTCTGCATGTACATACACACACACACACACACACACACACACACACACACACACACACACACACACAAATGAATAAATGAATGAATGAGGCAGATACATCTTCAGGTTTGTGGGTGAGGGTATTTCCAGGGAGAATTAACTGCAGGAAGAAGACCTTACTTCCAATACCTTACATGGTAGTACAGACATAAAGAGGTCTAAGTAAGCTAAACACAATGCAAACTTGCCTCACTGAGATAGGGAATGTATCCATTGCCACAGTTGCTATTTGACTACAGTTTCTCTAGCTTCCAACATACATTATACCAGGCTTCAGCAGCACATCACAACTACTGAAGCATTCCATTTCATGGACTAAGCATCTTCTGATTGAGTCTCTAGTATGCAGACATCTATTGTTGGACTACTCAGTCCTACTGTGTAAGCCAATCTAATAAATTCCTTTAAAATTTATTCATTATATTTTAATTTATTGTGTGTGTGGGAGGAGAGGGGGCGTTCATATGGCACAATGAGTATGTGGGGGTCAGAGGACAGCTCAGGGGAACTGGTTCTTTCCCTTGGCTCGGGGACTGAACTTAAAGGTCATTAGACATGGAAGTATCTTTCCATACTGAGTCATTCATTACACCAGCCCCATAAATACCTTTTTATAACATATATTATATAATATACTGTATAATATAAATATTCTAGTTTGTTCTTCCAGATAGCCTTACCTGATACATATCCCTCTGCCAGTCCCTCAGCCGCAAGTATCTACCTTTATATCCTTTGCTTCTAAGAATTTAACTTTTAAAAACTCTACACATAAATGAAACTATGCTATTTTAATACTCTAAGATATTTTGTTTTTTTCTCACTTGACCAGATGGAAGTACATTTTTGTTTGTTTGCTTTTGTATGTAAAGAGAACAGATACTATAAGATCTTTAGGGGAAACTGTGTTCTTCATATAAGACGGTATTGGCTAACTTTATTTGTAAAACGTTACTGAATAGAAGACACCCAAAGCATTTCTCATACATCTAGAAATAAAATCAGGCAAAGCTATAAAGGGTCCAGAGAGCCGTGAGTAGAAAGCCATCGGCCTTGTGCTTCCCCTCTTACTGATCTGTTTGTTCTTTTTCCAGAACTACCTCTCCTGCTGTTAGATAAATAAATACTTGCTGATAATGACTGGGATAAGAAAAGGAATGAGCTATATAGGTAGGAACCTCGGGAGAAGATGAAGAAGAAGGAATAGGAGGAAGAGCAGGAGGTGAGAGAGAAGGGCAGGGGAAGAAGAAGAGTACTCAGATGAAAAATTGAGAGAGAGATAAAGAAAGATGATTGGCTTGTTCAAAACTCTGTGAAGTAAACGAAAGCTGTTTCCATTTTCAAAGCCTGTCCAAGCTACTGTTCTGCATTGTCTTGAGTCACCCTATTCCATTCAGATTAACAAGGGTAGATAATAAATAACCACAATGAAATCATTGATATTAATAAAATAATAGCAGCAACAACTAAAAAACGGTGATCCTTCATTGTTTCCAAGTTCCCGTTCTGTTCTTAACTTATTTACTACTCATAACAATCATATGAGGGAGGTGTTACGATTGTCCACATTTTGTGTTTGAAGACATTGTATATTAGACACTTCAAGTGAAATGGGTCTACAAGTCCTAGACTGTTGAATAATTTACTGGTTATTTACACCCTAAGGAAATTCTTGTGATCATATGCTTATCCCTTATAAACATTTGAAAGCAATTTCAAAAGAAAGGACATTTTTATAGTTCATAGTGGAAAAGAACTTAATCTTACCAGGCCCCACATAGGCCCTAGACATCATGTTCTCCCTTTGTAATAAAGTAAAAATGTGACAGATTTCAAAATGCCTTCCCGTTCTCTCTTCTTTATGTTGTACCCTTCACAGTACAATTTTGACTTCTTTCATAACTTAATGTGAAATCCATTTCCACTGTTCAAAATTGAAGTGTGCTTATGGCTTTGGCATTGGGCAGTAGAACAGAGAGGTTCCAGTGTGCCTGTGTTAAGTGTAGGTCTCAAAAACCTTGAATATTTCTGTTTTCTCTCTTGGAATCCAACCTAGTGTCATTAAAAAAAAGACTCAGGTAAGCCTCTGGATGGTGAGAGTCCTGAGTCCTAGTAAGCCCCACACCCTAACTAGCACCTTGGCAGCATGAAGAAGGCCATCATTGACAGCCTATCCCCAGTTAGCCTCTACCACCAGACTGAGAACTTATAAAACAGATGAAAACAGCCAAACCTGGTCCAGATTAGCAGAGTCATATCAACTCATGATCAGTAACAAGTACTTACTTTTAGAAACCTCTTACTTTGAGATATCAGAATAGCAAATACACAAACTTAATCTAATAACCATCTTTAAAACCATTCTTAACTCATGTAATTGGATATGAGGAGCTTCAAACAGACCACAAGGGTTAGACTCTGATCACATTTTAGCTTAGCACCTTCCTTGGTTATAGATTTACCTGGACTTTTCACTGCGTTTAAGTTTCTTTCTTTGTAAATCACTTTGTGAACTAGTTACCCTAGGTCCCAGGACTAAATTGGTCATTTCCATAGCAGGACTAGAATTTATCCTGGATACTGGAGTTACAGAATATCAAAGTGAACCCAAGTTAATCTCAATGTACTATCTGCCATCTTGAATTTCTGCCCAAGGAGTCTATGCTGTAAAATTTCCCCACATCACCCAGCCATCTGACCTAGGGAAGACAGCTGTACTGCTGGTTTGCTTGAGGTCTTTATCTTTCTTCATACTACAAATACTACAGTAAGAGAGCAGCCCCCTACTCATGACATCACACTGAAGTCCTTGCTTGTATATCTAACTAGACTCATTGTTGATCTCACAGCATTGATTTTCCAGAAAGAAATTAACATCAAGAAAGGTAGTTTGGGATACAAAAAGCTTTTGGGACCAATGAAAGAGGGTATGCTAGGGTGAAAAACAGCCTCCTTCACAGTTTTCTGTAGCTCCTTGAGAACTTCGCCTCATTTATTCCTGTATGACTGTAAAATAGTGCTTTGTGCCTGTCTTTGGGCCATAGGCTGTGAATACAGCTGTGTCTATCTTTAAACGAGCTCTGATTTAGTCTAGTCTAAATAGTCCATTCTCAGCCGAACTCCTCATTTGACTTGTCTATACCTCCATTTCTTTCTTCATGGTGAGGTAAACTCATACAGGATGACTGTATATACCTTTCAGCACTATGATTTTAATCTATCGGGTGACAGAGAACCCTGAATGCTCTTGAGTAACAATTTTAAGGAGGCATGTGCAACATAGGCTACTTCTACCAACTCAATTTTGAGCAGATCTCACTGGCTTCCAAACCTTCTCACCACAAGCTTTGCTTTTGCACAGTTCCTAGCCTGATAGAGAATCTGGACCCACAGAAGAGCAAAGCAGCAGTAAAATAAAAACAATAGCCAGTCTTACAGGAAAGCATGACTAAGTATATCACATACTCTATCTCTCAAGACAACTTAATAAATATCAGATGCTTACGTAAAGAGGAGAGAAAAAGATGAAGATGAGGTGGCGTTAAATAAACTAAATTATAAACATATCAAGATAAAGACTCTGTATGTATCTATACAGACAGTAATTAATGATGAAACCATGATTCTTCCAGATCTTTGTTTTTTCCACTCCACATATTCATCCCTATGCAAGAGATGGCTTTTCGGTCCATCTGGAAAGGATAGACTGATGTCCAAAAGCTCCTTTTCTTTTGGACAGTGCCTGAGTAGGCACTGCCAATGTTTGCCTCTATGACTCTCTTTTTGTATGCTTTCCTTGCTGACTGACTCTATTAGCTGATATTTTCTTTTTCAGAGATGTTTGTTTATTCAAATACAATGGTCCAGCCTTGCTGATTTGTGAGTAGGATTTTCTTCTTTGGGTGGATTTGCACAGTTCTGTTTGCTTCGATATAGTTTTCTCTTTCTCTCTCTTATTTCTCAGGGGGGAGTATTATTTCCTTTTCTGAGTACCTGGGAAGTGAAAACCAAGTAACAACAAGAAATATACAGACACTTTCACTTTTGCTCTTGGCATGTCTTGTACAGAAACTTTCATGAAGAAATTAGGGCATATTTCAAAGTTATGTGCCAGTTTCATAAAGTGCTATGGGATTTTATTAGAATCTTTGCAGTTCTTCTTTCTCAGTTATGACAACAATTTTTAAAATTAATAAACATGTTTCCCTTCCACATTAGTTATTTAACTTTTCTTCCTCACTGTTGACTCCATGAGGATATGTAATTCACTGTTTTATCCCCAGATCAGTGGGCATTATTATATTATATTCTTGAAAATAAATATGATCTATCCTTAATCTTACACTTCCTAACTAGCTGTTTTCCCTCATCAACTCTACCTCTTAGTAAAAAATGTCCAAAAGCTATCCCAGAAGGATGTGGATAGTCACATAATCTTATTTCAAAGCACGATTATACATTAACATATACCACTTTGTAGTTGTAACTTTAACCAAAATTGTTTGGCTGTTTTTGAGAGAAATATCACAGCTTGCCTAATCAATTGTTTTAAATATTTAGAATCCAACACTTTCTACATCTTCCTCAAATTTAAATTATCCTTTATCTAGATATCAGTTCCAATATGGTGTTGACCTTCCATCAGCACTGCAAAATTTCATTTTGGCAGAGTCATTAGCTTTACCGACTTTAACCAGATGATGGCTTGCTATTTTTGTAAGAGAACACTGCCATTTTTGCCAAAAGTCTTCCATCTTGTAGGAACTGGCAGCCAGTGCTGATTTCTTGGGCTACAAATAGGGCATCAGCTGTCTCTGCTATATCAGGCTGTAGGTAGGAGTTTGTTAAAGAGGCATTGTTCTAGAAACAGAGTTATTGTGATACTTAGCTAGGCCATGGAGGTAATGTGAAGTTTTATTTTCTTCTGTTTTATTTTTACAGTTTCTTGGAATATGCCCTCCTTCTCTCAAAAAATAAAAGCCTCAAAACTAAGTGTTATTTAATTTTTTTGTTACTTTTGTCAAGTCTCTAGAGTTCTCTTGTTTGAATACTAGTTAGAGCCATGGACGGTAGCAATGACATAGAGATAATTACTCTGAATTTTAAAAAGAGGCCAATGATTTAGTTCTTGCTCTGCCTTGCTGGGATAAATATGTTCTAATTTCGTTTTTGATTTCATTTTAACATGCATAAAATGAGGCCATTATACAAGATGATACTTAAAGTCTTTGGACACTAAAATTATCTGTGATTGGATCATGGAGCTTTTATCTTAGATAAAGGTAATCTTTTTGAAGGAATGATCTTCCTTTTCTGTTGACTATGAAATTTTCTAAGTAAGTTTTTCTTAATGCAATAAATCTACAAATCTTATAGATTTATAATTCTAATTGGCTAGATTAAAAGATAAAATATTAAAGAAGTTGCCAGTCATGTTTTAACTTATCATTTATTCAAACTTTGAAGTTGGACAATAATTATAAAAAGCTGTTAGAATTTTCCAGCTCTCTGATCAGTCTCTCTCTCTCTCTCTCTCTCTCTCTCTGTCTCTCTTCTCTTCCTCTTTCTGTCTCTCTATTCACTATCTGTTCTGTCCTGTAGATTAGCCATGTTTGAAGATAAACCCCCAGGGAACTAGAGATCAGCTCTTGTTATACTGTATAATTTATTTAGATGGTCACTGGAAGATTTTACTTAGTAGTTCACAATGCATTAGTGAATTCCATATGGAATCTCAGCTGTCTCTCACAGATTCTTTCACAAAGGAATGGCTCACTTTTTGGAGTCAGCAATGTTTTAAACAGGCTTCTTAACTTGTCATCTATGGGTTTCTGCCTAAAATTGTGGCCTTCTGGACAGTTTTTATACCTGCATATTCAAGCAGCAAAGTCACGCTCTCTTTCTAATACTTGTATTTGTTTTTTCCAGCTGTGTGGATTTTGTTTCAGTATGCAAAGGCATAAATCTTTTATTTGTTCTATGTGAGAAAGGAAAAGAAAAAGGGTAGAGTTAAAAGATTCTTTTCGAAAACCCAATGAGATGTAGCTTTTCATTAGATTGCACAAGATTCTTGCTTACTCAAGCTAAAGGAATATGGAAAAATACTAATTAGCCCATAGAAAGTCTACTTGAGGGCTTCTTGAAGAGTTAAACTGTGGTATTATTTATAGACAAAAAGGTAATATTTTCTGTGTTTTCTCACCTCAATTTGTCTTGTTGTTTTAACACATTACATGTTATAATGTAATCTATGAGATAGAAACAATACCAGGAGTCCTAATTAAATTAAAAGTAATTACCAGTTGTACAGATAGGGCTTTCAATTGAGCAGCAGGAGGTTGATGTTTTGTCATCCCCATTTTATCTCCATGCACCGAGCACCATTCTTTGTACCCGTTATTAATGGCATTTTCTCAACGGTCATGAAGAGTGTGGGAAGTAGGAACCAAGAAAGAACAAAAAGAAGAGAGAAACTGAAGGAGGCGCAGAGCAAGACCGAGACGAGAACAGTGCTTGTTACTGTTCTTCACCCAAGATCCAGGCAGATTTGTCATGTATCGGGGGACCTAACTCTGTCCTTTGTTCACCTGTGAAAGAAATATCTGCCCACCCCATATTCATAACAGATCCTAATTTTTCCTAGCCACAAACAGAATTTTAAAAGAGATGCTCCCACATCCTGCACTCACAGTTTGGTTTATGATGTGACAGATTTTCCATTTTCACAAGGTTAAAAAAATAGTTTCAGCTCCCAAAAGGAATTTAATTTGAGAAAGAGAGGCAAATGGCAATATATAAAAATTTCCTACTGTCCAATTTCTTATTCTGCTTTTCAACTGGGCATCTTTTAACAATTGGAAGCAATGCCAGTCTCTCATCAGGAGACACAGTGCAGGCTTTTTAAGAGCATTTACAGGGTGATGTCCGTTTGATTGACCGTTATCTTGCTGGCATGCTGCTGCTACAAATATGAGCAATTATTGAGAAAGCAGTCAAATTAAATTTTCATAACTATAAAACTGCATTTTACCTTAAGGGCACAGCTTCCTGCCTATTTCTACAATCTATTTTCTATGCTTTATATTAAATCTAAACAAATGAATGTTTACCAGTATTAATATTTTAACATCATATGCCAGTCTGTGCCCTTTCTCCCAATAACTTTTTCTATTTCTAGGAGTGTTCTAGGATTGAGTTAAACTTTTCTAATGTAATGTAGGTCATTTGGGATGGGTTTTTCTTAAGAGGTTTCTTCCTGGACGCCAAAATATATCATTGGCTGAATCTTACTTTTAATAATCAAACAAAATCAATAATTGGCTTATGTGAAACTGAGTTTAAATTTTTAGATCATCCTCACCAAGATTTTAAAGCCTAACAACCCCAAATGGTGCACCTAACTAAAAGATGACAACTGTTGTAAATAGCAGGTGGTATGTCATGTTCTCTTCCAGCATCCATGTCCAGTGTTACTTACTGGTCATGTCACTGAGAATGACTATTGGCATTCAATAGCCATTTGGACTGATTCAATATAAGGTATATCTGATTTTGCCTGTCACCAACATAGTTTATCTTATCTTTGGGCTGTTGTTACCTTGCCTGGAATTTGGCTGTCCGTCTAGAGCTGAAGCCCACACTGGGAAGTCCATCTTCACTAGTATCAATCTTACTCGAGTCATGAGATCCTGATACTCCCTGTGTTACTTATTCTTCATATTCAACGCAAATCCTTCCCCGTCCATGAAGTTTCCTCAGATTTCCTTGGACCATATTGACCTTTCTTCTTTCATGACTCTGTCCTTCTCAGCAGTGTGACCATTTGTTTTGGTTGCTTTGGACAAGCCCAGATTCATTTGTTGCTTTGGTTTCTCATGTGACTGGTGTCACAGACCTCTGTCCCAAGGTGAAGAGTATTTTACTTGGTTCCCTCATTCAGAGGCTATAGCTTACATTTGGCGTTTTAAAAATAATCTTCCATCTTATATGGAATCAAATTATTTTGAGTTAATATTCTTCTAGTGCCCAAAACACTAAAGGGCTTCTCTTTTAGGAAAGCCCTTTAGGAAACTAGAAATTACTTCATAAATTACTCATGTGTGAATTCTCAGAGGCATGGCAAGAAAAATCTCTGCAGATGTGCTTGGAGAGTCCTAACTGTGAAGTATTTCCTGGAGCTCTGCTTAGACATGTGGCTTATTCTTGGTCCTGATCTGCACTCTGCTTTCCCATGCCCCTCCCATGAAGCGTAAATGCTTCTGGTGGACAGTGAAGTGGTTTTATATTGGTGTCTCTGGTTATCTTTGGTAACGGAGACATCTAGAGAGAATATATATACAAATTTCTTAGATTTCCAGGGAGCACAAAAATGCACCCATGTTACTTAATGTGCATAGAGATTCTTTTGATCAAAGTGATAATTGAACCTGTGTTTATATCCACATGATATTATGTCCTTCAATTTTGTAAAAGTGTATATTAGAGCAGAAAATAAATTCCTGCAGACATAATTTATATGATCTTCTAATTTACAGAGGTTAAGAGCCTCTGTGGTCCATTTTTGGGGTCTCTTCTGGTATAAAATTGGGCAGATTGTAATTAAGATATTACCCAGTTCTTTAAGTGCTTGTTTTCTGGAAGGTGGAATTTTGATTTGAGGACAGGAAAGCCCTGTCAGGTACCAACCACAAAGGGTAAGGGTAGAGATTCTCAAGTCTGCCACTGTGCTGCTGGTGGCAAGGGGTTTTTTATAGCCTAGTTCATTGGTTTTATTTAACACCCATAACACTAATAGTAGGTATGCTAATTTAAAGATGTACTCAAGACTACTGCTTTTAAATTACTGCAGTAACCTTGTTTGACAAGAATAGTAGTATCATTTTCTCAGTTCTCAGGTCTCTATTAAGGAGACAAGGAAAAAGAAGAAAGAGGAGAAAACACTAAAGCTCTTTGTCGTGGAGAGGAAATGAAATTAATTAAAATATTTTGTGGACTATGGCATGAAGAGAAATTAGGAAAAGGCAATTTAGTTATTTTCAGACATAGTCCCTAATTTGTACCTGTATCATTTTCAAGAAATTGAAAATTCAGAGGTTGTAAATCAGTTTTTAGAGCAAAAAATTCTTTTAAGTTAGAGATACTTAAGCAATGAAACAAAGCAACAGATGCTTTTGTTAATTATTCGATCTTTGCTTTTTCATCCGTTTCATTCTGACACTCCTTTGTGATAATTTCCTTAATTTTTTTCACCTTAAAATGTCCTTGTTCAAGTTATACCCAAAGTGAATGCCTCCCTGTTCACCAAGGAAATAAGTTTTTGAAAATATCCATTAATCTTTTGCATCATAGACGTTTATTCAAAGGAAATGGCTTTAGTAAGTGAGAAGGGAAGGGAAAAAGAAAAGAAATGTAAGAAACTCATACCTTCATCATAGTACAATTTGGGCAGTTGTGGATTGAATATCTGTGTTTCTCCAGGGAACCAGCCCTACAGTTTCAGGCAGTGAAAGACATTTTTGAATCCTGTCCAATGGCTGCCCACCTTTCTTGGCCATAGAACAGGACTAGGCAAATAATCAGGAGCATTTTTATCTCTCCCTGTGCTGAGCACTCCACTAGGTGCTTTGGGGGAAGGATGCCAGAAGGTGTATATATGGTGCATTGATATAGCAGCATGCTCTATTCTTGCTCCTGACTTATTCTCAGAGGTCTTCTTTCTCAGGAGAACAGCTGGATGAGCTACTTCTTTCTTCAGCAAACTGATGCCAAGTGTTGTTTTCTGAAACTGGCCCCCTGATGCATGCCTTTGTTTCCTGAGAGACCCAGGCTTCTTCCACCAAGGAAGTACCACAGTATATACCTGATTTGTCTATTGTTGAGCTGCCAATAGATGCTCAGGATTTTCCAATGCAATTACCAACAAATAAAGTTTTGAAAACAACTATTCTGAACACTCATTTTAGCACCATCTGCCTAGTTTGTACTTTTAAGAAAATTATTGAAATCTGACCTAGTAGGATCATAAAACTTTAAAATTGACACAATTCATTTATTCAAATTACATTTAATTTTATTTATTCATTCCACTAGCTTTTTATTTTAAAAGCACTGGAATGTCTTTTTGCACAATTTAGTACAAATTGTTGGAAATAGAGGTAACAAAAAATGGCAAGCAGATCACAGCATGCATTAGCACTTAAATATTGTATGGGAAATCTACATCAAACAACCTTTTTTTGTTATTTAAATATGACTATGAATTTATTAAAGGATGCCTTAGTGGCATCCCTGGGATTCCGGCACCTAGGAGGCTAAGTCAAAAAGATTTTTAGTTTGAGGCCAGTGTTAGCTACATAGAGATCCTGTCTTAAAATAGAAACATGTGAACAAAAGTAACCGACAAAACTAACAAGGAAAAATTAGTAACAAGTTATAAATTTTTTTTAAACAGGGTCTCCCTAGTCTCAGCCAGCTTGGAAGTCACTATGTGGACCAGGCTGGCCTCAGTGTCACAGAGATCTGACTGCCTCTGCATCCCGAGGGCTGAGATCAGAGGCTCACACCACCACGCCTGGCAAAGGAAGTCATGGAAATGTTGGGTACGAGACTGAATGCCGTGGAAAAAATTCACTGTGGTTCTTGCATTTCAAGGCCTTATGATGTTGCCTGTTATTTAAAAATAATTAAAATTATTATCCACATGAGGTAGACATTATAATAATAAATGAAATTATGTGGGATTCTGGAGAAAGAAAGAACAGTTATAAAAGAGTAGGGGAAGATTATGATGGAGAGGATTTGGGAAAGCTTCTAAAAAAAGAGCTGGAACTGAACTCAAAATAACATACATTGAGAAGGACTGTGGAGAAGAGGAGGGTATAGATGGCAAAGCCTTCCTGAACTAAACAAACCAACATTAAAGTGAGCACATAAGGTCGTTTTCAAAGAAAAGAGGTAGACTGGTGAACTTGAGAGCAAAATCTAAATATGCAATTAAAGACCAAGTTGGTTTAAATACCAAGTTCAGGAGGAGAGCTACCACGGAGAGCATAAAGAAGGCCAATCGGAAACTTTCTAGCAAGGGAGTAACAATGGTTCAATCTTTTGGAAAATAGTGTGGATGGCAATCCTTGTATGCATTGGAAATGAAAGAATCTGATCTGTTAGGCAACCTCTGTCATTGGCAGGGTATGTAGCAGTAAGGATTCCAATTAGGGAAGAGGAGGTGGTAACTGAAAGGATAGAATAGCCTGAAAAAAGTGAATTGAGGCATGACCAATAGAAAATACAGTCTAATTAGATGGTGGTGGTAGTTAGAGTGTCCTTAATTATCAGTGAACTGAGAGGAATACTCAAAGGGCCATTTTCTAATACTCGTGTCCTGCGACTAAGTCACAGATTGGATACTTCAAGTGTTAAATATCTGATGCTTTTCAAGAAAAATATTCAGTTATTGGTCAAGACAACATTATAATGGTGAATGAACTGAAGACAATGTAGAAGTAGGTATTTGAATCAACAAACGAAGCTAACTCACACTGTCAATTATGGGGCAAAAATTGGCACTAAATGTGAAGAAACATTTTTTTTTCATTACTTGTCAGAATCAAGTGATTGCTTCTTTGTTGCAAAAATTATTAATGAATTTTTAAAAATTGTAATAGTAAAAAGAATGAGAAGCATTTAAGATGCACTTAGCATGTGCCAGGGACTATTCTACACAGGCTAGTTTGCATGGCGAGAGTGCAGCTCTTGCAGGAGATGACTGTGTTGAGATACCAATGGTATCGTCCTCTGCTGTTACACATTACAGAGATGAAAAAGGTTGAAACCTGATATCTAATTTGTGTGCTGTTATTTGTCCTGTTTTCATTTGGACACCCGCCCCCCTACAGAAAACCTCATGCTAAAACAGAAAATAAAATGAAATATTCTGCAATTCTAGCTAGCTACTTGACTCCTCTGAGCCCTTAGCTTCAAGGATTTTTCAAAATATATTATTTTTTTTCTGCACCACAGCTCAGAGTTGCTAAATCCAGAAATTGAAACATTCTGAGAACCAAATCATTTCAGGGTGAATCAAAGCTCTTGGAACATTGCCCTAGGATTTTGAAGATAGTGTTTAATAGTGAAAAATGTTCCATTTTTATAGGAAATCCCAATTATGCAAGGTTGCCCATTCATATCCCCCCGAGTATGCAGAGTGCCAAACATTGGCATCTTGATGTGATGGAACTGGGAGACTGTGGGTGATGGTGAAGTTGGAGGTGGAGGTTACCTTGCCCCAGCTGTTGTGAAAGCAGCCTCTTTCTTTATGGGTGAGGAAATCTGAAGCTATTTCCCCTTCCACCTTAATTCCTAGAAATACGAATCATTCCTTTGTCACTAGCTGCTATTCTGGCTACCATGTTAGGATAGGCAGCTCTGGACTGGGTTTGATGTATTTAGACAGGAGATGCTCTGATTCAGACCCTCTTTTCAACCACGTCTGTGGTGTTCATTGTTTATTTGTGTTCTGCAGAGCTGGTGATGGATCCAGAGGATGGGAAAAGAAAATGGACATTGACAAGTCTTCTTACTGGGAACTCTGTGACAAAGTGTGACTCTAACATCAAGGTATGACTCTTGCAAATGGGCATAAGGTATATATTGCTCCTATGCCTCAGGTTTCTTATCTACAAAATGAGAGTAATGAAACCTACCGGACAAGGTAATTTGTGGAATTATGTGAAGCAAACATAGAGCCTCTTGTGCTGCCTAATGTGATGGGTTCTGATGCATTGTTAATAGGACCGATGATAATAACAGTGAAAGAGTAGAATATAGTAAAGACGAAGCAGTCATGGTGGGAAGCTCTGGTAAAGGCTGGAATGCCTGCAGTTTAAGAGATGCGTTTACCTTCTCTGCAGTATGATGAGGAGCTTGACCTTCATTCTACAGAGATTTTACCCTCTTAGAAGCTACAGGGCAAAGCAGAGTGAGCTGTGATGTTTTCAAGTATACTTTCAGTCCTCTTCCTTTCCAAGTTAATCTATTTTTGGAGACTATCTGAGCTATAGTTTTCTAAGGTGTTTCTACTGCTGATCCTTTCTAACCAGGACCTCCTTCTAGTTTCCCAGTGAAATCAAGATGTCCTTGAGTATGAGAAACATATTCCTGGCTACCCACTGCAGGACCGTGTCTGGCTGAGCACACAGAGAAGAGTTAAACACCTGGTCTAATGAGATGAAGAGAGAGATAGGCTTTTCCTACTTCTACTTAACCAAACCCATTAAAGATGGGGATATACTTCTTAGTAGATTATAAATGTAATCTCAACTATGGAAGGAGTATTTATTTTTTTGCCTGTTAATTTTCTACGTTGTGACTCAGCTTTGCTCTTCACACTTATAAAGGCATAGACTCCTTCTTTTTCAATTTTAAAATATTTTATGCATTCATTTATTTTTAATATCTGTGTATTTCATACAGAACATCTCAATCAATCTTAACCAACTTTATACCCTTCTCCTACCGGCTTTCCCCATAGCCCCCAACTGGAATCCATGCATTTCTTCATCTATGTTAAGGTCTATTGTGTCAGGTTAGTGTCCCCAAATGTTCCTCAGTGCAAGTTTATCCACTGAAGTTTAGTCACCCTATCTAAATACCCTTGCTTTAAAAAGATTAGCTCACCCTCACCCAACAGTAATTAGTTGGCAATATGTCTTCAGCAAAGGATGGAGTTTGCTGGACACTTCCACAGTTCCATACTGGGTTTTTGTTTGCTTGACTTTGCATGGGACTTGAGCATGCTAACACCATTGCTGTAGGTTCATCTGAGCAGTTTCCCAGGAGCTTCTACAATTCTACTTATATGGTTATGTACCTCCTAACTGGCTCTTGCAGTCTTTCCAACCCCTCTTCCTCAATAGTCCCTGAGCTTTGGGTGGGTGAAACAATATAGGAGTCCTGTCCAGGGACCCACACTCTACAGACTCCTAATTTCCATGCTTTGGCCATTTGTGACCTTTTGTGTTACTTCTGTCTGTTGCATCAAGGAGCTTCATTAATGAGAGTTGAGAGATTCATTAGTGTCCTCTTTAACTCTTGTTCTATGTTGGGTGAGTCTTAGGTGTAGGAGTTGCATTGTAGATGCACTGCTTAGGCCTGGGCAATTCATGAACAATGTTTGTATGTGACCAGTTGTAGTGCTATGTAGTAGTCTATGTCTGATGTAAAAGAAGTTTCTTTGATGAGTGATAACTGGGATACTTGACTGTAAATATAAGGATACATAATTTTCATTTAATAGGATGTTACATTAGCCTAGGGATCTGAAAGCCTTGGGGGTTTCTCTAAGATCTATGATCTCTTCAACCATGTGTATTTGGCTATGATTACAGTACCACCCATGAGTTTCCTCCCCCTGAGTGAGCTTTAAGACCAATTAGGTAGCCCTTGATTGCCCCCAAGATAAAAGCGTCACATACAGTGTTGTATGCTTTGCTTGTCAGTGATATGGTTATTTGATCATGAAGCTGGTGTTGGGCTGGGTGTTGTGTCTTATTTGCTTGTGTAGTGCTTTCCAGAGCTATGAGAGCTAGAATTCAGGGGAAGTGACTTCCAGGTCAGTTCCATCTCCATTGCTCTAAATCTGGTCTCCAAAGTATATGCTGTCTTTAGCAATAGGGTCTTACCATCAAGTTCTGGGAGATAATCAATGACTGTGACAATAGCTTGTGAAATTTTGGGAGTCTCTTGAACCATCCTAGCCAACAATTCAAAAGAAGGTTTCTTCTGTCTGGCACTGTTTCTTGTAATGCTTATGGGCTCATGTAGATATAGTGCATGTGGAATTTGTCATTAGTTTGTTAGAATAACATGATTCCCTCTGGTGTTTTTCCCCAGCTAGGCAGCATTTACCTCTCTCTCTTTCTGTCTGACCCTCCCTCGATGCTTCCTTATTTAAAGTGTCCACAGTTCCCCATTCCTCCCTTGATAATACCAGTCTCCTAAGGCCCCACCTCTCTTGAGCTCCTTCTTTTCATAAAGGCATAGACTTTTAATTGAGATGGGACACTTTAAAATCATTTTATTTAGCTTGCACATTTAAAACAAGGCTTCGTTAAATCCATAGTTTGCAGTGATAATAATCACATAGGAACCTGTATGTAGGACTGCTGAACCTAGATTTCTGGATTTCTTTATTCTTCTCAATGAAGTGTGATGACTTTCTAGTCTTCTAACTATACTTTATACTTTGTCTTGTTACCATCCCTTGTTTTCCCTTCACTCAAATCATTCAAGAAATTTACCTTTTTTTCAGAGATGCAAGGTACGTCTAAGCAAAGATTTCTAATTGACCTCAATTAATGTTGGCTAGTTTTGTGGAGGAATTTACAATAAGTCACTGTGTCTCTTTGAGAAATTGATTTTATTTAACATTTTTAAACTTGAAAAGTATATACACATAGATGTATGTGTGTAGATACATATAGCCAAATGTATACACACTTGTTATGTTTCCTCTTCTATTTAACAATAGCCTCAAAATCATTCCCCATAGTTGTTTGTCCCTGTCTAACCAGATTGTACCAGAAAATAATCAATACACATGTTATTAGGTATGTCAGACTATGTAGTAATAAAACTCTAAATAAAAGAAAATCTTACACATGAAGAAGAAAACAAACAGTTCTTATAATCCCGATTCTTCACTGGATCATCTTCAGAACATTTTCTCATCCTTTTACTTCTCTTCCTTTCCTGTCTTGTATTAGGTATCCATTGTTACATAACAAATTCTTCCAAAGCTCAGTAATTTAAAATGCCAAACACTACTTCCCACAATTGTTGAAGGTCAGGAGAGAAGTAACCAGTTGATCTGAATCAGAACATTGAGGTCTGGGATGATAGGAAGCTTTGGCTCTTCACCATGTGTGCTTTTCCATACAGCTAATATGACATATGGCTTGCTTCAAATCATTTGATGAGAAAGAAGTGTGTGTGTGTGTGTGTGTGTGTGTGTGTGTGTGTGTGTGTGTGTGTTGGGGGATCATTTAGAAAGACTGAAGCACAATTTCTTTTATAACTCACTCTCAGACATGGCAACTCATAACTTCTTTATTGTTCTATTGACTACAGACCAACCCTAGTGGGCTGGAGGAGGGGAATTTCACAAGAATGTGAGTAACAAGAAAATTATTGGGGGTTTCTTAGAGGTTGATGCCTACAGTCTCTCCCCTTAACTTTCCTCCTTTTTGCTTTCAAACCTCTCCCTTCAGCAGAGATGGTCGGATAGCAATGGCTAGAAATTTTGTTTCACACTCTTTTGCTATACACACACATTTACATATAAAATTAAAGTTTATTGTGTTTCAAGCGTTTTCATTTATAGCTTCAAAATATGTGACCAGCCGCTTTCCACAGTGTTCCTAGACGGTAGATTGTGCTGCTAGTGTGCAACAGGTTACAGTGGACTTTGAAAGAAGAGCTATATGGTTATATTCTTATTTTGAACAGTTGCCAGATGATTTATTTTTTTAATCAAATTTGTTTCTAAAACCTGTATTTAATTTCTCAGAAAAGTTTAAACTATAAATGGGTAGCATCAGATTTTACATGGATGCACTGCTAATTTCAAAGAACCTATTTTTTTTCCTTCATTGAATACTTTTTTTGTTCAAATCAAGAGTAACTGAGCAGAAGGAAGAGATAGTATGAAAATAACTCTGACATGGATGATATGCAGAAACCCTATGAAGATACTGCCTTTTACTAGACTTGGCTTGTCCATGGATACTGGACTTTTTAGTTTCTTTTTTGTATGTTGGTATATTATAGGAGTGCTGACTACTACCAGATGTTTCCGAGACTGATCTTGAGTTAGTGACCAATTTATGCTACAATCCAACAGGATAGTTTTTTTGGTGGGGATACCTTGGAACAATGGATTATTTTTGTTCTTAACTATATATATATTCAGAAAACATTATTGGTAATAGCATAGGTCTTTTTTATTTTTTGCACATTCAAGTACTTTGGGAGCATTTGTAACAGCAACCTGGTGAGACTAGTTTGCAGTTAGCATGGTAATTTCTAGGAAAATACCCAGTTTTGTGTGTCTACCTTCAGAGTTCATCATAGGTCCACACACAGCATAAGCACTCTCTCCTGTCTAGGAACATGGTAGAAAGGAGGCCAGTGGCATATTTCTTTTCCTGAAGTCATGAGTCATTGACATTTCTCAAATGAAAACATTTGTCAAGCAATAAAGTTGTTTTTTTTTTTTTTTGTGTGTGTGTGTGTGTGTGTGTATGTGCATGCATTGGTGTGTCTGCTTTCTCCATTATTTTTTCCAATTAATCACCACCCAGTCTATGAAAATAAGGGATGAGGAGTATTTATTTATGAATTTTAAAGACCCATGTTTTAAATATAATGCTGCTGCTCAGTGGCTGGCTAGTTTGCATATGGGAGAAAGGAAGCAATAGTGACAGGGAGAGGAGGACTTGGCTGAATGCTCCTCTCATGGCCTTTCGTCAACTTGATTCTGCTTTAGTCTTCTATGCTAAGTTTTCTATATTATTAAAATAAGGAAATTGAGACACATGAACTTAAATATCAAGTTTAGGAATATATAGCTGATAAGTGGCAGTTTGATACCGACCACTAACAATAATTGATAATTCTGACATTGTTAGTTTAAGAACTACAGTAAAAAATGAACTATCAGCCAGAGGAAAGTCTTGTGTTATTAACATTTTGAATAAATGCTGATTGCCTTCAGTTCTCTTATTTTTTGCAATTTAACCATCAGATGAAAGGAGCAACATCCATTTAAAATGATGAGCTCTGCTAAAAGAGGTTCCTGTCTTAGTTTTACATAAAGATACTGTGACTGTTTCTTTCTCTGAAACAAATTGCAGGTGTTCATAAGATTGGCAAAGAAACAAATTGGACACCCTTGGGTTTGTTCTGAAGCCTGAAAACCTTTATGGGAAAAACGCACATTAGAGAGAGTTTTCCCCTCTCTTAAGCAGTGCCTATTTTAATCATAACCTATGGAATGAAATTTAAATGTAAAAAGGTGAAAATTAAAAGAACTATAAATAACAACAAATGACTACCTTGTAAATACAAAGCCACATTCACTCCCAGGACTGTTAGTCTACAAACTATTTGAACAACAGTTAATAAGCACATTCCCAATGAAAGAAAACGCTAACTGATGTTTCATCTGACTGCACCCTTTGTTGAGCATGTTCAGAATGTAGAGCTGGGAGATAGGGATTTCTGTGCCTTTCGCATTCAGATGAGTGCATGTGCTTACCAATGAAAATGAAGAGGTTTTCAGTTTCCCCAAATATTCCTTTGCTAATATTCATCTCTGTCAAAAAATAATAGTATGCTCTGCTTGGATTAGCTGAACATTCATCTACCTTTCTTGATGGTTTTCCTTTTCTCTGTACTCATCTTACAGAGAAAACCAACATTATGGTTCACCGGCTGCTAGAACTTTGATTCCTGTGTTCTTTATCAGACTTGTCTTTATGGGATCGTGGGCTAACCCAGGGAGAGCAAAAGAGTCCAGCTTTGGCTATTCTCTAAGTGAAAGAGAAGGCCAGTGAGTTAGTGGCCTGATTTCTACCCTCTCCTCTCCGTCCCTAATTGTAAACCAAAGACATTGTAGGATTAAGTAATGGGCTTCTATTTTAAAGAGTAGATGGCATATTCCTTAGGCCACAGACATTGAGGGCAATTATAAACACTCAGCTGTATAATCTCTCTTTCTGTCTTACCTTCTTCCCTCTCTCTTTCTCTTTCCCTTCTTTTCTTACTCTCCAACTTTATTATTTCCTAAAAAATATCACAGTCAAGCTCATATTATTTTATGTAAAAATAAACACATGTCTGAGTGGTCTTACACATGAACATGCCATGAGTGATTAAAGCTGGCTCAAAGAGGATAGATTAAAATTTAAAATCCATTGGTGTTTTTGATAGCTTGATTTCAAATTCTAGCTTGAGCAGTAACTATGTTTGAGTATGGGCAAGTTATCCAGCTTTTTTTTTGAATCTTATTTACTTCATATAGAAGAGAGGGGATGATAATGATCATCTAATAGAATTATTTTGAATATTCAGTGACATGGTTGATAAGAAGCTTAGCATAGATCCTAGTGAATTAAACTTACATTGCCCCCTGACCATTTGAGCCTACAAGGAAAAGAAAATGAGCTGGATTCAGTTGTACAGTGCATTGTAATGACAAATTAGTTTCCCAAAGCAATTTGGTTTTTCTAGAGTAGAAATACAGGTACCCCGAAAATAAGTCTGCCTCATACTAACTGCTATTTATCAATTATTTAATTTATTTGTGGGAACCAGTTTAAGAGGGTTTCCCTATCTCTGGGTATACATTACCCACATGAATCCTTCTAGTTGTCCATTTTACTGTACAAATGTGGACATAAAAACTCACACACAGCAAGGATCTTGCCCATTATCAGTCATCAGTCAATAAAAGAGCAAGTATTCAAAATCAGGACAATCTTAGACTGCCGGCTCATTTAGAGAAGTTAAAATGCAGTCTTGTGCTACAGGTGAGGGCAAGCTCAGAGCCTTTATTTCTGAATTTAATATTATTTAAATATTTCAAAAATACCCTTTTCTGTGGTTAGTGTTTTTTTGAGACAGAGTCTTCCTGTAGCTCCAGCTTGCCTGGAACTCTCTGTGTATACCAGGCTGGCCTTAATCTCACTGAGATCTGCCTGCTTCTGTCTCCTGAGTGTTGGAATTAAAGAATGTGCGTAAGTCTGACAGAACATAGTGGAACAAAGGATAGAGAGAATATTGGTGCATCTCTTAACTCTCATCAGTAAAGCATACTCATGCAGCAGACGGTAGTGAACACAAAATTGTCAAAACATAGAGAATAAGAGGCTACAGAGTGTGGGTCCCTGTACAGGACTCCTATGTTGAATTTTACCCATCTAGAATTCAAGGATCACTGTGGAATAAGGGGCAGAAGATTTTGAGAACCAGAGGAGGTGGTACATAACTCTGTAGAAACAGAGTTTTACAGACACCTGGGACTTTGATCATATGAACCTACAGCAATGGTGTCAGCATGCATAAGACCAATGCAAACTCAGACAAAAACCCCACATAGAACTGGGGAAATGGGCAGCAGACCTCAACCTTAGCCAAAGAACTATTGGAAACTGATTTCTGAGGGGTGAGGGATCTTCTTTAAAGGTGAGACTCTAGATAGGCTAATTAGGACCCAGTGGATGAACTTACATTAAGGGACATCTGAGTACACTAACTTGACTCAATAGGCCTTAATATATATGATAGACTGCATGAAATCTGGAGAGGTGAACTATGGGGGGGTTCTAATGGGAGGGAGTATAAAGATGATTAAGATGCTTAGTATAAAATACATAAAAAAATCAACAAAAATAAATAAAAGTTGTGTGTGCCATTACTCCCAGCAAAACATACACGTTTTTTAATAGTTCATTTATCCCAAGCAAGAGACTTTAAGAACCTTTGAGTTCACAAAGTCTCATGTCTTTATTTTGGCCTTTGCTTTGGTAAGAATATGGAAGAATATCCTCTTTAAGCTTTTCTCACATTTTTGCATTCATGTTAATTACACCATGTACAAAGGCAGTTGCACGTATGTTTACAAAACAAACCCTTACTATACTTTTGTAATTACAAAGTCTGCCACTAAATTACTGTTTCATGTGTTTGTGTTTCAATTATTAACTGTGGCGGCATATAACTAAAGCTGAAAACATGTCATTTCTATGATAATAAGTGAATGCAATTAACAGCATATCTATTCCCTACACAAAATATATTCATTTGCATTCTGTCTCCTTGTATTATTTAACTGTATTTAGGCCAAGTCATGTCATTTCCTTGTTACCTTTTTTTCAATCTAGAGAACTCTGTCTTGTTTTATAAGTGCTTTTATGATGTCTAAATAAACTGAATTTTGTGGGGTGACGAACCCAGGCGAATACTTGACTCATTTGGTTATTTTCTGATTCTTCTCTTAAAGTTCCCACTTAATCAGATGTGTGGTGATTGTTTTCAAACTCATGAGATGTATGCATAATGTTGCTCTGCTAATAAATTATATGGCTTTTAATCAACCAATCTATTTTCCTGAGTAGTAAGCCAACTCTTTATCATTTGCAAGCCATGGGCAAATGGGAAGTAGCTGTAATATATGGGTTGTATTACTTCATGTTAACCAGAGTTTGTTGGGCTATATGTAATATAAACTGAGCTCAATATAGTATAAGCAAAACACTAATTAATATAGAAAACTTGGGGACTCAGAGAAAACTGAAACATGAGAACATAGCTGAATTCAAGGAATCAACTGAGCTTAGAAACTCATCTGGTATGTCTGATTTCTGAATGTTTGCTTCATTCTTCTTGTCTTTCTACCTTCTTCCTTATTTTGCTTTAATTTGCCACTCATTGATAGACACAGGTTGGTTGGTGTCCCATTGATTTACAGGGCAGCTCCTTCAGAATTTTATAGAATAACCACATGTTTGTGAATCTGAGGAGATATTGTTAGGAATAAGAGTTCTCATAGTTAGTGCAAGTCACCACTTATGTACCTGCACAAATGAGTTTGCAGGAATCAATTATGCATATATAAATATATTTATAGACCACTTATATACCCACACAAATGAGTATACATGAAACAATTATGCATATGGATATATGTTTCTAGAAAATGAGTAATTAATATTGTTTGTGTTTTCAAATTGCATGAAAAACAAACATAATATTATTGTATAGGTAAGGAAAATGGTTCCACTAAATGTAATAAAAAAATAATAGATGCACCTGAGCTATTATCTTTGAGCAAGGCATTGTGGTAAAGATTTAAAAGCAGAATCAAATTTAATTTGCACAATACTCTAAAGTGGAAAGTGTTATTATCCCTATATAGTAATAACATGATGCTAGCATTATTACACGATGAAAAGAAGGCTTAGGAAGGGCAAATGTCATCTTAAAACTGCTCAGTCATAAGTACCAGAACTGGCTTTGCTTTGGGATTCTATGCCTATAGAGGCCGTGTTCTTAACCTCTAAAGAGTTTATAGCTGTCGGCTGGTGAGATGGCTTAGCTGGTAAAAAGTGATTGCATCATAAGCCAGACTACCTGAGTTCAATGATAAGGAGAAAGAGAGAGAGAAAGAGAGAGAGAGAGACAGAGAGATACAGAGACAGAGAGACAGAGAGATGAGAGACAGAGACACAAAGAAAATAAATAATAAGTAAAATAAAAATTCAAATGAAAAGTTTACATTGTATTTGATTTTCAGAGTTGTGTTCTTTTAACAGAACTTCAAAATCAGTTCCCAAAATAATAAGCATCCAGAACTTTTGATTTTACCATGTTTTGATAGATTAAAGTGGCAGGTAAAAAATGAGAATTATAAGGGAGTTATAGTTGCAGTAGAAACTCTCTCAGTCATCTCTCTGGCCCTGGTGACTTAGTGAGGGTCTCCTTTGGGTTTATCTGCCTAGCCACATTTTTTCTAATGTCAACTTCTTTACTTTGTATATGATTGGTATCAAATTAGAAGATGGATAATATTGTGCTGTTTGCCTTTTTTTTTTCAGGTAAGTATCTCTATGCAGCCTTAGCAGTTTTCCTGCCTGAGTCTGCTGAGTATTGGGATTACAAGTGTGTATCACCACACCCAGATGTTTGCTTCTTTTTAAAACTCAGTGTTATAGTTTTGGAATCTCTATTGGAAAGTGCCAATTCTTCAGTACTGAATGATTTTTAAAACTAAAATATTACAGGAATTTTTGCTTAGTTTTGAACACATAAGGTGCTTCAAAATTTTACTATATAAAACAATGGCACAACAATCTTCTCATATCTTTTATTATAAGCATTTCTGGGGTGTGTGTGTGTGCGCGCGCGTGTGTGTATTTTTAGCAATAGAATGTCTAGATGTAGTTATGCATATTATGCATTTTTATTCTAATTAGACACTGCCAAAGTGCTCTCCAAACAGGACATATTGTATTGTACTCTCTTCATAAACCTGCCTACATATTTACTAATACAAAAATTGCTCCAATTAAAAATGATTGTCGGTATAATATGTCAGAACAATAGGTTGCTTTATAACATGAATTTTGTTGATAACAATCATGATACTCATTTGGGTTGTGTATCAAATATGCCTGGCTGCATATCTTCTGGTTTCATTAGTAATATCATTTGTTTTGGACACAGTGTTATTTGCTGAAAAGGAGTCTATAAGAGTTCTGTTTTCTTCTGCCATCTTGACTGGTGATATTTGTGGTGGTGGCCCCATTCCTAGCTGGGACAGTGGACAAAAACCCAGGGAATCTGCAAGAGGATACCAAACATGAGTGAGTTTCACATTTGTTGTATTATGTCAGTAAAATCCAAAGATGTATGAGGTAGTATCCTAGCCTGTCTTACTAAATATTGCCTATGTGATAGTGTTGTCTTTATATTTCTCTTCTATGCATTTTGATACATATACTTTGCGTGGTTATTCTCTTGGGTCAGCTTATTCTTGTTAATGTAGAAGAGTTTTTAAAATTTTAAAGTACTACTACTTTGCATTTCCCAACATACTTTATGCATGAGTTTTACTTATGTCCTTTATTATAAAGATGCTTTATATTTAATGTAATTAAGTTTATCAACATAATCATTCATAATTTGTGCTTTCATGTGTTAAATTCTTTATGTCATGATTTAAGTGTATTCTGTAATTTTTAAGATGGTTTTAAAGTTATATTTTAAATTTTGATCTTCATGTATTTTTGATGTTTATGCTTTATAAAAATTTACTCTGTTCTTCTTCTAGCCTTGGGCACAGGCCCACTTTTGCTCTTAGCACCCCTTATCTTTAGACTACTCTCTAAGGCCAGACCTGCCCCCTGCATCCTGAATCCCTTACTCAGACATACTCAGTTTTTAAGTCAAGTTTGTTATAGACTTCAAAGGCTGTACCCAGCCTCAACTTCCCTCTGCCCACCCTAGACCCACCATCTACTCGGACTGTCCCCAGCATAGGATTTGCGTGAGCAGTCTTCTTCACTGGTGTGATCCAGCCAATGGCTTTTAGACTCCCTTCCTACCTGAACAACTCCAGTTCTCACCATGAACCACATCTCATGCCTGAGAAAGCCTGAATTCAGTCTCTGCCTAGTAATTTTCCCAAATCGTGCTGTGCCTGTTGACTCGAAGGATGCAGACTTTAAGAGAAAGTCTGAGTGCATCTGATCTTGCCTAACCTGTGCCTCTGAGGGAAATCTGGAACAGCTGGATTAGAGTCATCTTGTCCCTCCAATGCAAAATCAAAAGAGAGAACCTGAAGACTTGATCAACCAGCTCTTCATCCAATAAGAAAACAACCATGTCACATTAAGTACACAAACTGAATCAGACATCAATTGAACAAACGAAGGCTTGAGTCTCACATCAGAATTACAAACAGCAAAAGAAATCTACATGCCACATGTAGATCTTTTTCATATCACAATGAAAAAGTAATAAGAGGAAAACCAGAAATACTATGTCCTCATCAAACATCACCAGACCTGTAAAAGAGTTCTACAATGAGAACCCCATAGAGATAACCCAGGACACAGGGTTTAAAGGAACAATCACAAACATGATCAAAGAATTCAATGAATTTAAAGAACACATAAATAAATCAAAGAACTAAAAGAAGATAAAGAAGATAGGAACAAACTTTTGACTGAATTCACAAAAGATATAGAAATATTAAAGAAAACACAGGCTGAAATGAAGAAGGAAGTGAAAAACTCAGTAAGACAATCTGAAACAAGGGGAGATAGCTTCACCAATACAACGAATGAAACGGCAAACAGAATATCAAGACTGGATGATGAAGTTGAAGAATTGAGCCACTCAAGAAAAGATTATGAAAAAAATTAAAAAGAACAGGAATGGAATATGTAGGAAATGTGGAACACCATGAAAAGAGCTAATTTATGCATCACAGGAACAGAGGAAGGAGAAGAATCTCAGGATCATGGTATTGACCAGATCTTCAACCAGAATGTAGAAGAAAATTTCCCCAAATTAAGGAAAGACATTACCAGACAAGTACAAGAAGCACATAGAACACCAAATAAACAGGACCAGAATATAAATTTTACTCATTGTTAAAACCCTAAGCACACAGAACAAAGAGAATTCTGAAAGCTGCAAAAGATAAACAAGCCACATATAAAGGAAAACCCATTAGAATTTCAGCTGACTTTTCAGTGTAAACTATGAAACCTAGAGGAGCCTGAATCAAAGTGTTCCCAATTCTAAATGACCATAGATGCCAAGCTGGAATAATTTGCCAAGCAAAAACATCTATTGTAATTGAAGGGGAAAGAAAAATCTCCCATGATGTGAATAAGCTGAAAGAATTTATGTCCAGAAAACCAGCCTTTCAGAGAATACTTGAAGCAATGTAAAGAGCAGAAGAAAGGAATGACTATCCTTAAGAAGAAACAGAAAGAAACTAAAGGAAAGTATAACTGGGGAAAGTATAAAATGATGAAAATCAACATACATCTTTCAATAATAACTTTAAATATCAATGGACTGAACTCCCCACTCAAATGACACGGTTAATTTAACAGATCAAGAAACAAAATCCATCCCTTTGTTGTCTGCAAGGAACCCATCTCACCTTCAAGAACTGGCACTACCTTAAGGTAAAAAGATGGAAAAAATATTCCAAGCAAATGACACTAAGAAACAAGCAGAAGTTGTTATTCTAGTATCTGACAAAATAGACCAGACTACAATGAATCAGAGAAGATAGACTGTCACTTCATTCTGATCAAAGGAACAATTAACCAAGAAGATATTACAGTCATGAACATATATGCACCAATTTTGATGCACCCAAATTCATAAAATCAGTACTATAAGACTTCAGACAAATTAATCCCAACTCACTAATAGTAGGGGACTTCAATACCCCACTCCCTCTATTTGACAGGTCCACTGGATAGAGAATAAACAGAGAGATATCTGAATTAAACAATACTATACATCAAATGGACCCAACAGCAATTTACTGAATATTCCACCCATGCATAAAAGAAAGCACCTTCTACTTAGCACTCCATGGAATGATCTCTAAATCTAACCACATTCTGGGGCACAAAACAAACCTCAACAAACACAAAAAAAGCCCTGAAATAATTTCATGCAATTAAGAAAGAAATAAAAGTATTCCTGGAATTCAATGTAAAGGGCAATACAACCCAACAAAACCTCTGTCACACTTTAAATGCAGTCCTAAGAGGGAAGTTTATAGCTCTAAGTGCCTACATTAAAAAATCAGAAAGAACACATCCCAGAGATGCAGGGGATCATTCAATATTTGTATGTCAATAAATGTCTTAAAGCACATAAATGGACTCAAGGATAAAGATTACATGGTCTTCTCAATAGATTCAGAAAAGGCCTTTGACAAAGTTCAATATGCATTTATGGTAATAGTCCTAGAGGGAATTGAACTGGAAGGAACATACCTCAACGTATTTAAAGCTATATACAAAAACCTCTCACAGCCAACATCATCTAAATGGAGAAAATCTGGAAGCAAATCTTCCAAATTACCGATTAGCTTTTGTATTTGTGAGCTTTTTTTCTGTATTTTTGAGTGCTTCTTCTTTATGACTTCCTATTCTTATTTCAGCAATACAAAAAAAAAATCTTCCTTTTCTTTCTGATACATCTGATTATTTCTTTTGACATTTTCTTCAATTTTTTTCTATATTTTATTTTTCAAAGATTTTTATTTTCATTTACGTGTACGTATGTTCATTTTAGTGCTGGCAGAGGCCAAAGGAGGGTGTCAGATTCCCTGCAGTTAACAGACAGTTGTGAGCTGCCTAACAGCAGTTCTGGGAACTGAACTTCAGTCCTCCAGAAGGATTGCAAATACTCCTTACTTCCAAGCCATCTCTACAGACCTCTGTTTTCTAAAATTTCTTCTTTTTCCTTATGTATTGGTTTCTCAGATGTTTAGCTATCTGCCAATGCCTATTGATGTTTAAGTGTAAAGCACAAAAGGGGTAACTGTAAAGGGTTCTTAGATTGTGAGTCTGTTACAACACGGTGGAGCCATCATTGTTTTTTTTCCTTTGGACAAGTCAGCTTCTTCAAAGAGGTATCCCATAATAGCTCACTTGAGAGGAAGAGCCATAGCTGTAGGTTCACGACAACAGGAGAGGAGACTCAAGTTCTTTTACATAAAAGCTAAATGCTCATTTAACTATCTTGTCTTCTTGATGGCTCACTCAGCTCTGATATTTCTTCACAAACCTCTTCAGCTAGAAGGCAGATCTCTAATCATTCTCATATGAGCTAGTTAGTGATTCTTCTCACTTAGAAGACATCTAAGCTTCTAATTGTTTTAAATGCAAGATTTCAACCAATCTATCTTCAGGAAAAAAATATTGTATCACTACATCCTCTGTGTTTCAGGCCTCAGTACACCTAGTCTATGTTTTCCCCTCATCACCTTCTTCACTAATGCAGACTTAGCTTCTACAACAGTATGAGTTTATTTACCTCGTACCTTCCCCGTTTTACAGACATTTCTCACCATTTTTCCGCATTGCTTCATTTTTTGTGGATCTTGTCTTTCTAATAACTTTGTCATGAATTGAAATTGGGAGGGGCATAAAGGAGTTAAGTAAATATGAGAACAGAATTTATATGCCAAGCCAGGGCTAATAAAGTAGCTAACTTACACAGATTCCTGCTAGTCAAATGATCCAGATCAGACTATAATATCATACCAAGTGTAAATATAAATATTGTTATGGCTAGTCAGAACAAGTTGTGTCTGTGAAAAGCCATTAGTCTTTAATGCTACTCCTACAAAAGCAATACGAAATGCATAGAAATCAGATAATTATAATTAGAATAGACGTAAATATAATTCCATGTTTTATTCTTATTGATTTTGACAATTATAATAGAGATTATAGATACATGAACATGTAATTATTCCTATTTGGACAAACAGACAGTAAATAAATACAAGTGAACCAAATAGTTGTAGAGCAAGTGACAGTTAAGCAAAACCAATGGGCGCTATAGGTATGCAGTGTTAAAAGTCTTCTAGAAAAACACAGAATCCAAAGATCACAAATCAGTCAAAACAATGTGAAGGTTACCACTCTGACATGAAATAGAGTGGGTGTAGGAGCAGGCTGAGTCCCTTTTCTATAAGGACAGCCCACTTCTAGTCCTCATGGTCAGCCCAATCATAAACTGATGGATTCAAGCCCCTCCCTTTGCTGAAAAGATACAAACCTCATTATTCTCAGCCAGCAACCCTATTATAAACCATCAAGATTCTCTAAATGCTTGTCAGCTTCCAAATGAGAATGGAAGGGAGACTTTTAGTATCTAACTCAACAAAACAGAAAGAAAGGAGTTTGCCCATGGGTATGATGCTTATGTCATGACCATAAAATATCCAAATTTGTACCATAAATAATCCAATAGAGAAAAGAATCGGGTAGAAGCAACTGGGTAGTGCTCAGTTACATCAGAATCTTCCTGTTTCAGTTTTTGCACTTATTTTTTCTTTTAAAAGTAATATCTGTATTAATTCTTTGAGAATCTCATAACATGTGTTTTCAACATCTTCCGCCTTCCTCTCCCTCAGTTTCCAGATTCTTATTTTTATTTTGAGGTAAAATAGTCCGAACTAAAGAATTCTCAGCTTTGCTAGAGTTTGTGTTCTTTTGCCTGAGGAAATGGATCTAAGTAATCCAGGAAAGCCACGGTGTGGTAATTTGGTCTTTCCCATGCCAGAGTTTACTGTGGAACATTATGCTTTTAAGTTGGGTATTCCCTTGATGTCTGAAATTATGCATATTTCTGTGGATAGGCAGTACCAGGTAATAAAGGTCAGGTGTGTAATACTGTAGATTTATCTGTTCCAACTACTAACGTAATTTTATGTTTTCCCTGCATGATTTCTACAAAGTGGTGAGATATTACCTTCTGTTAGTTATCATGTTGCCAATTCTCTTTGATTTCCTGTTGCTGCCTAACATTTACCTTTTCTATATTTTCAGTTTTATCATTTGGGTCATCAGAACAAATTTAAAATGCTTTGCTCTTTGCCTGAAATATGGTTTTCATAGTTTATAAGATACAATAATACAGATATTTTAATATTTTTATTCATTATTTTTATTTCATGTGTATGAATGTATTGCCTGAAGGTACATAAGTGCACCCATGTTGTGCAATGCCCACGGAGGTCCAAAGACAGAGTCAGATTCCCTGGAACTGGAGTTAACTGCCATGTGGGTGCCGGGAATTGATCCCAAGTCCTCTGTAAGAAGAGCCAGTGCTTTTAAATGCTGAGCCATCTCTCTAGCCCCAATCCTGGTATTTTAAAGACAAAATGAATTACTTCTACAAGTGATCCTATGTTATTATTAATAGTCTAAGAGATGCTCTCTCTGGAAAAATCAATCGCCCTCATTCTTCTGTGTCATGCACGTTGTCTAAGCATGGGTAGAGAAGTTACTAGATTAGCTATGGCTAATGGTATAAGCATATTCCTTTACAAAATTTTAAGTTACTAAGAAGAAATATCATAGTCAACTGGTACTTCCTAACATAAAACCGTGAATAAATAGGGTGAGCAAACTACTCTGAAATTAATTTATTTTAAAATCTGTCAATTCAATGACCATTTTTACAGTGACAGGCTTTTTGAAGAAAGGCAGTATAAACATGACAAAAGAAGCAAGAAGCCATAGTCTTACTGTGACAGGTGTGTGGAAGTATTAAATTTTCACATATCATTATTCATCAGTTAAATCAATGGAAAAAACCCAACAAGTTAGCACTTACTCCTGTTCGTGAGCAGTTTCAAACCAACAACTCAATCCAATTTAAGACTAAACCTGAAGCAGTAGGGGGTTTGCTTTTCTCCTGAAAGGTATTCTCAATAAGCTGTTGGGGACACTTTGGGAAGAATCCTAACTTGCCTATGCTGTAACTATATGAGGTCGGTTTAGTGTGTAGACCTTTGGCAAGTCATTTTCTCCACATGTCAGTGAAGAGATTTCTTCAGGTGATTTGAAGTTACCTCTTCCCAACTTTGTTTTAAAGGAGATAATCAAAACATTATTACTACAAATATTGTACCTGGAAATGTGGATTTTAGGGCTAATGAGACAGTACTTAAGATGACTTAAGATCATGAGCTGCAGGAATAGCAGAAGGCCCTTAAACAAGTTGCCTTTGTTTCCATTTCTCATATGAAAGCAGAGATAATATTGATCTCCAACTGATGTTCTGGAGATGATATAGCTTATTTAAAGCACTTATCTAAGTGTTGAAAATGTATTGAATGTTCAAAACCTGTCAACTTTCCACCATCACAACCACCACAATCATCATAATCATTATCATTTTTACTAACAAGAAACTCTGATTTATTAAGGAAAATTGGGCAATAGATAAAATACCAAATGTATTAGTGTCAGATGAAACTAAATAAATATTTGGGATGCTTAGGGATGGAAAGCAAACTTCCTTGGGCCATTTTCTCCCCTGTTTATCAGTCACTAATATGGGATACAGTGAGAAAATAACAATGCTTTAAAAATAACTTTATAAATTCCTCATTGCCCATGTGTCCATCTGTGTATGCTGTTTCCTTTAGATTGCAAGGACCTTTAGGCTAGTGACTGAATTTAACCTAGTGTTTAATATGAGCATTTATTTATTCAGTCTTAAAAAGTTCACTCTTAAATAAGCTGCCTTGGAGCTAAGGAGATCAGGCATCCTATTTTTTTGAGGGATTATTTTTTTCTTTAGTGCATTTGATGGGTGGCCTGTGAAATCCTAAGAGTATGGCAATTTCTCCTCTCACCACATTTTTTTTTTCATATTGCAAATATGCTTACTCTAGTGTAGTAGGATCGTCCTTCTTGCTTCGGGCAGTGGCTCTGCCTTTAGCACTTCTTTAGTGTCATGTAGCCAACTCTGCCCAGCCTCTCTACCTTTACAGGTTGTGGAATTAGTGAATGAATGAGAATTTAACATTTCTTTTTAACCAGGCCCAGAGTTACCCAACCTCTATTATATGATTCTAATTAATTGTCAGATAAATTTGAGGATGTATATTGTATGCCTATTTTATAGGTGAGAATGAAAGGCTCAGAGAAGTTAGGTATTTTGTCTAAGGATACTTCAGATGGAGGGGACAACAGGTTCATGGGTAAGTTTGCAATTGCTGGAACATAGAGTACTGGGAAGAGAGCAAACTAGACAAGGTTCAGCAGAATAGGTTAGGTTCAACAAAATGACACACCTTTGTTTCTAATCTATGTATCAGACTGAATCCATTCTTTGAGAATTTTATCCATGTACACAGTGTATTTTGATTATATCAACCTGTTGTTCTTTTCCAGCTCCTCTGAGAACCAAGACCACTGCCAATTTCATGTCCTTGTTTTCTTTCTTCTTTAGTTTTGATTTTATCTGTATCGTTGTGCATTTTATACAGAACATCTCAACCAGTCTCAATCATCTCTATACCCCCTTCCACACCAGCACTTCCCCATAGCCCCCAAATTGAATCCACACATCCTATCATCTGTGTTGAAGCCTATTGTGTCAAGTCAGTGTCTCCAAATGTCCCGCAGTGCAGGTTCATCCACTGAGGTCTAGTCAGCCTATCAGGAGTCCCTAGCTTTAGGAACATCAGCTCATCCTCATCCAACAGTAATAAGTTGCCAACACTTCTTCAGCAGAGACTAGGATCTGGTACCTATTTTCCAGTTCAGTGCTGGGTTTGTGTCAGCCTGAGTTTGCATGGGTGAAAAATGTTTGCAGTATGCCAAAATCGCTGCTGTAGTTTCATATGAGCAGGGTCCCAGAAGCTTGTAGGATTCTATTTCCATATGGCCATGCACCTCCTCACTGGCTCTTATAATCTTTTTGTCCCTTCTTCCACAATGGCCCCAAAGCCTGAGTGAGTGAACCTTAATTTAGGAGTCCTTTCCCAGGACCCACACTGTGCAGATTCCTGATCTCCATGCTTTGGCCATTAGTGACCTTTTGTGTTCTTTGCTCTCTGTTGCATGAGGGAGATTCATTAATGAGAGTTGAGAGATTCATTATTGTCCTCTTTTTTCCTTGCTCCATGTTGTGTGAGCTGTAGGTATAGAAGTTGCCATGCAGCTGTGCTGCTTAGGCATGGGCAATTCACAGACAATGTCTGTGTGTGACCAGCTGTGGTCTCTGTTGTAGCATCCATCTGGTGCAACAGAAGTCTCTTTGATGAGTGGTGATTGGGATACTTGACTGCATATGTAAGGATACATATTTTGCATTTAGTAAGTAGTTACACTAGCCTAGGGAGGTGACATCCTTGGGAATTTCTCTAAAATCTATGACCTCTTAAGTTATGTATATTTGGCTATGATTACAGTACTATATATGAGTTTCCTCCCATTCACTGGGGTCTGAGACCAATTAGATAGCCATTAATTCCCCAAGATAAAAGTGCCACTACTGTACCAGTGTTGTATGCTGTGCTTGTCATTTATGGAGTCATTTGGCCATGAAGTTGATATTGGGCCATCAATTGATGGTCTCCTTTGACTGCTTTCATAGTGCTCTCCAGAGTGATGAGAGTTAGCTTTCAGGGGAGGTGGCTACCTGGTCAGTTCCAGCTCCATTGCTCCAAATCTGGTCTCTGAATATGTCCTGTTTTCAGCAATAGGGTCTTACCTTCAAGTTTTGGGAAGCAATCAAGGACTGTGACAATAGTCCCTTTGGAGTCTCTTGGACCACCTTGACCAACAACTCAAAGCAAAGTTTCTCCTATCTGGCATTATTTCTTGTTATGTAGCCTTCAGCTATTCACACGGACTGATGTGGAATTTGTCATTAGGTTGTTAGATTAATATGATTCCCTCCGGTGTTTTATACTAGTTAGGCATTATTTATCTCTCCTCTCTCACTGTGTGTGTGTGTGTGTGTGTGTGTGTCTTTCTCTCTGTATAACACTCCTTCCATGTCTTTCATATCTAAATTGTCACCATTTCCCAATTTCTCCCTTCTATGGCCCCACCTCTCTTGAGCTCCTTCAAAAGGAAAGAAGGAGCTCATGTCCTTTTTCATAAGTCACTGAGTCCAATGAAAGGCTGTCCATATATGCATGGATATAGACAGGCTCAGCCATCAGAGCATGAGTGACCTAATAGGAACCACTTCTCTAAAGGAAAATGACTCTCTACCCTAGCAGTCTTCAACTAGTAAAACCCCAAAGATATCTTGGACATAATGGTTCTCAAATTTGAGATTAATAAATATCACCTGGATTGACCAAGGCCAATACCACCACCTTCTGTTTCATAAGTCTTAAGTCAGAACTAGAATCTTCATTTTAACAAGCAGTCGACGTTATTCTGCTCCTCTGTAATTTGTGCACTGAAGTTGCTGGTATAAACAATTGGTAAGTTCTAAAGTGTGTTTTACTATTCTTGAATAATGAGAAACAAAGATCATAAGTGTACTAGGTACCAAATAAGACGTAAAGACCCATTTAGAACTTTAGAACTCATGTTCATAAACTTGTCTGCATATAAGAAACTGCATCAAGATTTTTTTTTTAAATTATGCCTGAATTCCATACCCAAAGATTCAAACTAAGCAGTCAGAGATATTACTCGGGCATTGGAATTTTTATACATTCCAAAAATAAATTTTTTATTCAGCAACTTTTGAGTTCCACCAATTTTGGAGATTATTTTAACAGAAACATTTGAAGTTCTTAATTAATCACAGACAGTTGGCAGTATCATTGCTAGCCTACCACCATTGCTGAGAAGATTTGAAAGTGAGTGCTTTGTTTCTGCATGGCTCATAGTTGCCTTGTGCCATGAGCCTGGGTCTCCTTGTAGTACCTATAGTTCTGTCAAGTAGTCACAATGGGCATTGCCCAGCATAGTTTGGGGCATGCTGGAAAAAAAGCTGCAGTAGAGATGGGACGCTTTCCAATGGAACTGTTTCAGCTTGGCCACTGTTTACCTCAAGTCTCCGCTTTGGTCTCTTCCGGTCTGATGATATCCTGTTAGGTTGACAAGTGTACTTGAATTATTGTGGTCATCAGGGAATCTATACTTAGAATTGTTTTAAAGCAAGGCTCAGAACATGAGGAAAAAGATTTTAAGCCATTAAAACTTCTTGCCAGTGGTCCTGAAAAGGGTTATAGGAACCCTCAGGTTAATCATTCAAGACATGAACAAAATATTAATTATAAAATACTCTCAGCCTAGAGTGTTCATTTGCAGTCTCTCAATGTCCAATTCTAAAGCAAAGAAGTTGCTTTTTTAACTCGACAACCTCACCCTGTTCAGATGTACATTTCTTGTATATACTATTGTATCTTATTTTCTGGTTTCTAATTGCTCCTCAAAAACATTTATTCTTTGATAACATCATATACACACCCATAAATATATGTACATATGTATATCTTCTATCTATCTATCTCTCATCTATCTACTATCTATCATGTACTTTGATCATATTCACTCTGATCCTTTCTTATCCCCCTCCCATTGAACTCTTTTCAACAAGCCCCTTCCTAAATTCATATCTCTGTGTGTGTAACCACTACATTTAATTATGGTTACTTACATGAGCATAAGCAGGAGGTTTACTTAATCAAGGTTAATGTACTATGTACTTAGTGGCTATGCTGTTGAAGAATATGATTCCTCATTCCCTGACAACCGAACACTGCCTATAGTTCCTCAAGGAGGGGTGGTACCTCATGAGTCAAGCCCCCTCATCCATAAAGAAATGCGGATGGGTCTAGTCTGGGGCATATCATAGTCAAGTGGCCCCTATTTCCCTGAGTTCATGGTTACAACAGCCTTGTCATGTATGAAAGACAGTTTCATAGTACTCCTCTCTGTACTCAGGCTCTACTGTCAGATATTTTGTCACAGCACCTACAAAAGTAACATACAAAAATTTGATACCAGACATGAATTAATGATGTGAGATAGATGCTTATGTAGTTAACAGGCTTCTGGAATTAGTTTTTAGGGCATATGTAGAAGAATTTGGAGCTTCAGGCTAATGAAGCCCTAGAAGACAGTTGAAAGAGCCTAATGGGCTATTTGGTGGAAGTTTGTTTAGAAAAATGCTTAGAGAAATATGATTACTAGATGCCTTGCGGGGTTTCAGAAGAGGAAAGGTCTCTATTGGGAACTGGACTAGAAGTGATTTGTGTTGTATTATGGGAAAGAATTTGGGTTCATCCTGTCAATGTGCTGAGAGCTCAAGTGAGGCTGAATTCTAAAGTCATGGACTAATTTGTTTGGCACAGGAAATTTCAAAACAGAATGCAATCCAGTCCATGGAATGGTTGTTGCTCACTGATCTTACCTGTGTGTGCAATAAGAAAAAGTAGCAAATGGAGTAGAAATAAGAAAAAACTTACAGTTTTCTGAGGACACCAGCATGAATGAGTTTAAAGTTGCTGACAAGGAGAATGGATACAAAGCTGTTATAATTTTTAAAGAGATTAGCATCATTAAAGGGAAATGTTGTGCCGTTCACTGACACAAGAGGAAAAGTGCCCCAAGAGCAAAAATATGCCCATGAAAGTCCCAACTTGGGAAAAGAGAAATTCATTTGAAAAGAGAGAGCATAAATGGAAAATGTTACCACTGGGTTTAATTGCTCCAAAATGATCATCTAGAGAAATATTTCCCCAACGTCAGTCTCAAGATACATAAAGGTTGATGTAACTGTGATCCAAGGGGGTGGAGATGGGTGGCAGGCAATATCTTGAACTGACAGCATACTTTGACAATGCCATGCAAATGATATAGGTTTTGCAGCATGAAAGATTCAAAAGGGAACTGGTATAGAACCTTGCATCAAGATTCCAGAAGGCCCTCTGAGGCCTGGTAATGCGTAACAATATCCGATTTCCTGTCAGGAGACTTAAAAGATGACTGTATGTGGAGTAAGAGGTGAAGCCTATCTTGCAATGAAGACCCCCGGGAATTGGAGATTTTAGGACTCTAAGGAATCTGCTTAGGAAAGCTGCAGTCCTAGAGCAGAGAAGGGTTGAAAGAGAGGCAGTGTGTATTACAGGAAACAGGACTGAAGGTGAGGATGGTTGGCTAAAGTCATTGGAGTCTATATGATTTCATCACAAGCCCCAGATGCTAGACATGTATGTTTGCCCTTCGGGATTTCAGATTTGCTTTGGCTCAGTCTTTCCTTACTGTGTCTTAATTGTTCCCTTTTGGAACAGGAATGTTTTTACTCTGTGCATTATATATTAGAAATATATAACTTGTGGTTATTGTGGCTATTTATTTTATAGTACTCATAATTAAGAGATGACTTGACTCTGAGAGGAGACTCTGCACTTAACTTTGAACAATTTTGAAGTGTTAAACTTTGGAGACTATATTAAAATTAAGCTAAATGCATTTGCATTACGAAATGACCATCAGCCTTTCAGAACTGTGGCTTTAAGTGAAGTGCTTGGGAGTGGACTTGTAATAGGTAATATTGATTGTCAATTTGTGCCAGGTTTAGAAAAATCTATGTGACAAACTTCTGGTTATGTCTGTGAAGACATTTCTCAGGAGATCAAAGTGGGGTGAGAAGATCCACTCTGAATGTGGTCTCATCATTTCGTGGGATGAGATCCAGGACTGAAGAAGAGGTAAAAAACGGAGTTGAACACCAACGTGCACTTCTTTCTGCTTCCTTATTACAGTCACAATGCTATTAGCTGTCCTATGCTTCTGCCTCCACACTCCCTCTCCATGATGAATTATATCAGAAAACTATGAACCAAAATAAGTCCTTCCTTCCTCAAGTTACCTTTGTCATAACAATGAGAAACACAACTAATACAATGTAGCACTGTAGGATTTTCTAACCTCATGATGATTAAGCTTAACCTCTGGCTTGTGCTGATTCAAATGCACATGGTGGGTTAAAATTATACTCTGTAACAAAAGACTGAAAATCAGACTGAGGGGAAATTAGAAAAATAATCAATGATAATAATATATTAGATCTTATTTTTTTCATTATATACAAAGCAAACACTGAGGCTCAGAAAAGAGAAAAAGAATTAAGTCAATGCATCATGATTGACAAATTTGGCATTTTGTTGTATTTAATATTCTCATTCATTTATTTTCAAAAACCATACAAGGGGTATAGTTCAGTGGTAAAGCTCTTGTCAGGCATGCATGACACCAGAGGATTGATCCAAAACCCAACAAGTCAAACAGAAATTATTTGAATTAGATGGTATCACTTCTATAATCTGAATGTCCACACAATTAAAACGTTCTCACTGTGATGGCATTAAGAGGTAGGGTCCTTGATAAAAGTAACTCAGGACAGCTCTTCTTCCTGAGTGGATTAGTGCCTATGTAAAAGGGCAGAAGGGAACAAGCTTAAGCACTTTTTGCATTTCCTTCTACCACGTGAAAGTGCAATTGCTCAACCTTCTAGAGGACACAACAGCAGGGCACCGTCTTTGCAAAAGAGACTGGATCTCACCAGGCACCAAACCTGATAAAACTTTCATTGACTTCAAAGTTTCCAGAACTGTTTCTGTTATTTATACATTACTCATTCTATGGTATTTCATTTTAACAGCACCATGGACTATAACATCATTCCTGTTTCATGAATAATAAACTGAGTAATAGACAGATGAAGTCCCCACTCAAACAGTTAGAAGTGGAGAATGTGTTGTTCAGACTTTGCTTTGTTGAACTATAAGGATGGTGTGTGTGTATGTGTGTGTGTGTGTGCATGTGTGTGAAAACTCAAAAATTGTAAGAAATATGTCCCCTTCGATTTCTGACATTGTATCCAGGATTTTTGCTTTGTCTTCTCATAATTTTTTTTGTTTCTTTCAGGTATCAGGACAGACTTAAGTTGCACCTGTGTAAAACATATTTGATCATAAAGTTAAATGAAAATTTCCTTTTTGTTTTTCAACCATATTCCTAACAGAGATCTCTAACCGAGAACTCAAGAACTCAAGAGGTTTTTGGGCTGTACTAAATGGACTAGCCTAACACATAAATACAGTAAACATTATATTACTATATTGTTATGATATTATTAAATATTACACATGCATATCTTACCATGTGTCCAAGGCTGTACTAAAATTACTTTCTATAATAAGTCATGTAATTCCACTATAATCACCTGAGTAGGTGTTGCCATCAGTTATAGAGAGCAAGGAGCAGGAATACAAAGAGGACGAATAACCTGCTTAAGGTCCCATAGTTAGAACTCAAGTCCAAGTTCCTAACTGCTTTGACATGCTGCCTCTGGGTATGGCTTCCTTCATCTCTCCTTCCTTCCAGGATATATCCTGGTCCTAACAAATGCTGACCAGAGGACTGACCTTCAGATTAGAACTCCTCTCTGCTCACTTCGTTTTCTGACTGAACTTATCTTACATAAGATCCCTCCTGGGGATTTGTAAAATAATTCTTTTCTTTCCCTTTAAAAGAACAGCACTGTAGTGCAGATCTCGGGGTCACCCTAGCTGGACTCTTCTATTTCTTGTTATTGCAAACTTATATGCTACCCTGTATCTGCTTTCGGCTTACCTGTTTTAATTTTCTGTGCTTCAGTTTGGTGTGTGTGCACGCACAGAATCTATAATTTCCAAATTATAATTTTCTTCACACTACTTTAAATAGTAGATGTTTTAATGTTCTTTTCAAGGAGTGTTAGACCCTTTAGTGAATCTACTTGCAGTTGAATTTATTTGCTATCTGAATCTCAAAAGATCAAACTTAAAAAAAAATTCTCAACAGTGGAAATGATGTCAGTATTTCTGGCAGTATAGGTACTATATAAACTCAAGTGGTTATAAAAATTATTTTCTGAAATTGATTATTTATTCCCTAAGAGGGTTGATTATAGCTACTGAGATCATGAAAATAAATGTCAAATCTTTTATTATTTTAGTGAATAGATTTACTTGCATTTTGGTGATAAAATGACAGTTGTACGCAATAACTTTAAAAATGTATCTAAAGTTCTTTTTTCTTTTTCTTTTTTTTTTCCAAATAGCCATTTTCAAAAGGATGATCTATGGTTTGTCAAATTACAGCATAGCTGATGTATAAAATTTGTGATGGCAACCCTAAATGTTTTATCACCTGTCAGAAATTTCAATGATAATAAAAAGTAACATCCTTTAAATTAATTAGACATGATTAGAACTTCAAGCCCAGAGGCCACATCATTATGCAAAAATTATAACAGTTAGCTATTTAAATTACCATTAAATTGATTCTTATGTTAATTGATATTTCACTTATAAACCAAGATTTAATTTATATAAGATCTCCAGAAATAATAAGGTGTAATGAAATATTATTTTGGAAAAATTCTTTTGAGTAAAACACACTGAAATATTGATTTGTTATATTTGACCTCAAGTATAAATTCTGAATTAGAATATAGTTACTTCCTTATGGAATACCATAACTTAACTTCATTTCTTAAATTTGTGGTGTCCACACAAGCATCAATAGGTTATATGTGTGTTCATAGAATATTTCTCTCTAGTGAGTAATACCTTATCTTCTCCTGTGACATGAACACACAGTGCATTTTCACCATTTAAGATGCAGTGTGAACTGTGACTCATTTTGGAAAAAGAGGATGATGAGACTGTACATAAGTGACTTCTGAAGATAGAAAATCAGAGATATTTCAGAGAAAGTCAGATACTATATACAAAATTCACTTCAGTATCACTCCACAGGGTTTTAATAAACAGGTGCTCATGACATGACTGTTTGGCATTAATATACCTTTGCAACTAGCTTGGAATTAATTTTTATATTTTTAGTGTTTTAGAGTTTCACACATGTATCTAATGAGCTTTTATCAAATCCACTTTTTATCATTCCCATTTGCCCTAATTCCGTCCCTATCCCATTCACTGCTTCTCTTGTCCAACTTCATGTGCTCTTGGGATTCTTTAAACCCAGATTCTCTCTAGTGCTACCTGTATGTGCTTGCTTGTGGGGCCATCTGCTGGAACATCAGCAGCCTTTAAGGCCCATATCCCTATAGTAAACTGATTCTCCCTCCCTCCGCTAACATCAGTTGCCAATAGCTCCTCCTTTGTGGGTTAGACTTGAGTCCCTCCCTCATTCATGCTGGGATTTTGGCTAATTGATCTTGTGTAGGTCTTGTTCATGTAGTCACAGTTACTGCAAGTTCATGTGTGCAACAGTTGCACTATCATGTCCAGCAAATACTGTTTTGCTGCAGACATGTAGCTCCTTTTGTCTCTTACAGACTTCCTGAACCTGTTCTGCAATGATCCCTGAGTCTTAGAGTGAGGGGATATGACACAAAAATTCCATTTGTAGCTGAGCACTCCACAGTGCCTTATTCTCTGTTCATTGATCAGCTGTGGGTCCTTCTGTTAATCACCACCTACTCAAAAATAAGTTTCTCCGATGAGAGTTGAGAGATGCATTAATCTATGAATATAAAGATAAGAAATTATGGAGTAGTTTACTATTATGTTCATTTCATAGAATAATAGTATTAATTTCTTCCTTAAGGCCTTTAATCTAACTAGGTTCAGTTCATCTTGTGAAGCCGACTTTAAATCCAATCAGAAATGAATTGGTTACATAATTCATTTGTAATATTTGTGCCAATATTGCACCAGTGTGCATATTGAGCCAGGCTAGTCATTGTTGTAGCTCACATCTTCACAGCTGGGTAAGACTATTAATAGCTTTTCTTTGCCTATAGAATGTACATAGAATCTTACAGCATTATGAAAGCTAACTGGTACTGATGAAATTTCCAGGTTGATACTAGGTGATATCGCCATGTTTTATGACTCAAGTATATGATATCCTTGACAATAGGGTCTTACCATCAAGTTCTGGAGGGAAACCAAGAACAAGTCACCCAACAAGTTCTGGAGGGTCAAGAAATATTTTTTAAATGGTCAATATTCATAGCAATCAATGAAATGGAAATTGAAATTACTTTGAAATTTAAAATCTTACCCTTGCTGGAATAGCCAAGATTTAAAAAAGAAAAAGAAGAAAAAAAAAAAGAAACTGAAAGATATCAAATACTGGCAAAACTAGGGGGAGATGGGAATACTTAATCACTATTCGTTGGAGGGCAAAATAAGATAGCCACTACTGAAATCACTGTGGAGGTTCCTCAGAAAACTAGGAGCTGATCTATGTGATCCAGCTAGACCAGTGCTGAGGAGTATATTCCCAAAGGACTGTGTATTCTACTACAGAGATATTTGCTACTTTATTCACAGTAATCAAGAAATGGGACCAACCTAGTTGTTTATCAACTGATAACTGAATAATGAAATTGTAGTTCATATAAACAATGGGCTATTATTCATCTGTAAACAGAAATGACAATGACATTTGCATATAAATGGATGGAACTTGAAAATATCTTTCTAAGTGAGAACAATTATTGTAACTCCCAGGGTTCACAACTGGGTAAAACTCTTTCTTTCTTTCTTTCTTTCTTTCTTTCTTTCTTTCTTTCTTTCTTTCTTTCTTGCTTTCTTGCTTTCTTGCTTTCTTGCTTTCTTGCTTTCTTGCTTTCTTTCTTTCTTTCTTTCTTTCTTTCTTTCTTTCTTTCTTTCTTTCTTTCTTCTTTCTTTCTTTCTCTTTCTTTCTTCTTTCTTTCTTTTTCTTTGGACAGGTAGCCCCAGCTGGTCTGGAACTTACTATGTCACTATCTGGACCAGATTGGCCTGGATCTCACAGAGATCCACCTGTTTTTGCCTCAGGAGTGCTGGGATTAAAGGCCTGCACCACTAATCCAGGCCTGACTTTTCTTTTTCTAATAGCATGAATCGAACCTTACATTATTGTGAAAGCTAGCCAGTACGGATGAAATTCCAGGCTGATCTCTCCATGTCCTTTGACTTAAGTATGTGGTGTCTTACCATCATGAAAGACACCAGAAAGACAAAGCTTTGTGTTCTTTCTAAAAATTTGATGCTAGCTTTGCGCCTTTAGGTATGTGTGTTCCAAGTGGAGTACTTGTTGAAGACAGGAAACTACTAAGGGCCTATGGGAGTGGGATTCCAGAAACTGGGGGCGAAATGCGTGTGGTATGAAGGGGGAAAGGGAAGTAATTTAAAGAAGGATTCACTAGAGTGGGGAAAGGTAGGACAAGTTAGTGAGAGCGTGGAGAGGGCTAATTGACACTAAAGACCTTTTGAAAAAGTACACAGATGCTGGGTGTGGAGGTGCAAACCTTTAATCCCAACACAGAGACAGAGACAAGCAGATCACTGTGGGATTGAGGCCAACCTGGCCTCCATAGTAAAGCAGTAAATGCCAGGTGGACTGGGGCTAGGGAGGCCCTGTCAAAAACCGAAAAAGAAAAAAATGCATATGGAACTCTAATACTATAGAAGCTTCTAAAATACAAACATATACATATATAAAAAGTAAACACATATAAAAGTGTTTAAATGGAGTTACCCTATACCAGGGGGACAATGTATCTTCCAGACACTATAGGCCAGCAAAGAAAAAGCTCAGTGTCAGGTATGAGTTTCCTCTTTTGAGTACTGTTCCATGTAAATTAATTGTTCTTTAAGAACAGATTACTATGAATCGAGGAACACCCTCAGTTCTTATACAGCTTTATCCTGCCTAATCCTAAATGATGAGTTTTATATCTACAAGATGAGAAAACAAGTTAAATTGTAGTTCTGGTTTCAAACTGTGAAGCCTATCTTAAGTAAAGTACTTTAAAATTTGTATTTCTGTGGTTGTTTTCTTAAAATCAGGTTGCAGGTCATGAGTGCACACTTGGTCAATATAACACGGACTTAATTGTTGGAGTACATTTTCAAGTTTTAAAGAACTTTCTAGTTTACTTTGCATGTCTGAGGAACAGAAAATTTCAAACTGTAAAATTAAATTCTAGTATTAAAATTTCTAAGAAACTCTGTTTGTACGTAGAGAATGAGGATTAGGCCATTTAGAAAAATTTGTTAGAGAATATGTGATGATTGGATACTCACTGCTGACTTTAATAGATTGGAATAACCCAGATGTGCCTGGAGACATGTGTGGAGGTTTAGCTGAGGAGGAGAGGGTCCATTCTGAATGTGGGCACCCCAGGTGGTTAAGCCTCCTGATTGAGCTCTGACTTATGTGGATGGGAAGATACAAATTAGGTTAACTCCAGAAGAGAAAATGGAGCAGTGCCCTCTACTCAGAGAGGATTTCTTTGTTGCTTCTTTCTTCCGAGTGTGAGTACTTTATCTCTTGGCTCTTGCAACACAGTGTTATCTAAGACCTCCTGTTGCTGTTGACATTTCTCAGCTGACTCCAGTGTTGCTTGGCTTAAATTTCTTGTCTTTATCTTAATCATTATTTTTTACATATAAGATGATAAGAAGTTGATTTTTCTCCTGTTTGATCTGTACTCTCCCTAACTCTTACCTCCCTCAGATGACTCCATTAAAAAAAAATTATCTGAAGAATGAAATTGTGCCTCAAAATTGGTCATACGTGTATTTCTTTTTGACACATCTCTGGCTTTTATTTGTGAAGTAGTTTTCATAGAGAAGGAATGTTTTTAGTATTGCATCTTTCTTTGTGTGGAATGTATTGGTTCTGAAAATTATATAATTCTCCACAAAGCTTGTAAGAATTTCCAAGTACATTGCATAGCAGAAAAACATAATAATTTACTAATTCGTTAAGCTCACTCTCTCCTATGCTGTAGCTTAAGTGGCACCCGGGATCCAGTCCTCCCGGAGGAGCTGAGTGATCAATGCACTCACAGTTCTTTGGAAAGAATTGTCTCCTGTTTGTTCCACAAATATAAATAGACTAGAGTTTCTTCCTACTTCCTGTACATAAGGCAATCTCTGCAGGTTGAATGAGCAGCTCCAACATCTGTCCTATCTTAGTGTTGTCTACTTCCTTCTAGTCCTTTGATACTGAGTTCCTAAGGAACTGAACTACAGACTCATTTATTCTCTGAAATTCATTAGTGAGCAAGGAAACAGAGAAGACAAGAAGTAGATTGATTTTCTGTTCATTTAAATGCAGAACTACATTTTTGTTTAAGACAGCTTACATATGTATTCAGAGAGTCATTCATATACCAATAGATTTTCACATTTGAAGGCAAAATTTCACAGTGCAGGTATTTCCTTCACTTCTTTAAGTCAGTTAGTGAAATTCCTAAACAAGTGAGTGTAGACATGTCTCTGAAGTATAGAATTCGGTCATTACAGAAAGGTTTCCCATGCTCAGGAACCATGCAGTGAGACTCAAGAAAACCCAGCAGAAGGACTCTAATGTTCAGAAAAAGAAAATGATACGAATTTTCATAAAATAAAGCCTCAGCTTTTATAGTTTTCAGTCATTTCTCATGCATTTGTATGCACATACATATGCACAGACAGCATATACACATACACACACATACACATGCACATACAAATACACATGCGCATACAGTATATACATACACATGCACATACACATACAGTATATACACATTTACATATACATACACATGCACATACACATATAGCATACACACACATTTACATATATGTACACATGCACATACAGCATATATACATACATGTGTGCATAAAGCACATATAGCATATACACACACATACATGTATATGTGATACACATGCACATACAGCATATACAGCTACTGTCTTCCTTCTTTTTTCCTTAGACATAATTTCTCATGACCATAATAAAATGTTAGTTCAGGAAACTGAGGAAATTCTTACCATTTGATAACTTTAGGATCTACAAAAAGTCCTAACTCACTATTTAGAAATCTGCTGAGTAGATTTGACTGGCTAGAAAAATGACATGAGTTTTATATTTGAAGAGCTTATTAACTGTGAAGAGACTAACAGAAGCTGAGCAATTGTCCTTTTCACCTGAACATATGCCTGGACTCAGAAGAGAATCTGAAAAAAGTATAAGGCAGATCTTTTCTAAGGAATGCTTCTTCCTCGAACAGAGCCAACAGAGAGCCAACCATGTTGGAAAGGGCATTTTTTATTATGACAAATCATGTAAATATTGTACAGGTGTCTGTATAAATTGTTTCCACCCAGTAGGGAAACAATCTGCTCTTGAGTGGTCAAATATCATTACCAGGACAGATAGTAGGCTGTCAGATTTCCACATAGGTTGTCAGTATGTAAACAGGAAGTATAAGTCTTGAGTGGTCTTGCCTTGAGGGTGATCATAAGTATCTATCTATAAGGCAGTGCTGAATATTTAGTCAGTCTCTGAATCTATCCCCTTAAGTATCAAGTGACTTCTTGATGGAGGATCCATCCTATGTAATTTAATTTTTATTTTTTATAGTGACTAAGCTCTAATCAGTCATCTCATGACGCTAGAAGTAGCTTACAATATTTGAATCTTGAATGTTTCCTAAAGTTTGATGTGCTAAAGATTTTGTCTCCAGGGTGGACATTTTCAGAGATGGTGGAACCAGGAGGATGCTAAGCCAAATGGAATGCTTCTATGTCATTAGGAGCATGCCCTTTAGGGAATAGTTGGATTCACATTTCTTCATTCTGCACTTTTGCCTTCTGGTTAATGAATTTGGCAGCTTTTCTCCATCACCCATATCACGGTGATGTGCTACCTCACCCTGGTCAGAGCAATGGACCCGACTGCCTATTGCATACCTTCAAAATAGTGAGCTAAAATAAACCTTTTCTCTTTGTAAGTTAAGTACTCAGATATTTCATTATAGTGTTGGAAAGACACCTAACATACAACTCACTTTTTATTGAGGAACATTTTGTTTCTGCAATAAATTTTCTATACTACTTTGTCTCTTAATATAAAAAAACATTAAGTTATAACAAAAACATTTAATGTAAAGTTTAGGAAAATGGAATTATTAGTCCTGCCATGTTTATCTTATTACTGTGAATACTTCATATTATGACTTAATTGTCTTTGATGTAATATGCATTCTGTAGTTAAAACAGAAATCTATAATATGTATAGAAGAAAATCATGTATGAACTTTACATACTCCAATCAAAATAAGCCATGCCATCTTAAATATGATGCATTGGAACATTCTTTTACAATCTATATTTACTTTGCTTTTAGGATATCATCCACCTTTTTCTTACTGTTCAATTCTAAGTGGCACCAATTTGAAGCCTGGATGCATTAGTTTAGGACTCTGGTTAGATGGTATTTTAAATGAGTGCTTCACACTATGATACTTGGAAGATGCTTTCTAGGTTAGCTGAATTTTTAGAGATGACTAGAGAAAAGGTAAACTGTTTTTGCTTTTCTTGTTCATATATTCTCAGCCTATTATACTAGGACCTGCTTTATTTAGGTTATTTTAAATTTCATTGCCATAATCTGAAGAAATGTAGTTTGCAAATTAAAATAGTAGCATCAGTGATTTTTCCCTGAGAGTGAGTGAGCTGCTCTTGCCATGGCTAGAAGCAGGAAAGCTGAGTAACAAATAGTTTGGAGACTCCTCTCAGCTGTTGCTATGGTAATGAACACATGAACATTTGCTTACAGGACCTTCCTACCCTCCACAGTTCCTAATACAAATTAATGTGAGCCATAATCACGAAGTTCTTTTATAGAAATGGTGTCCCTGTTATTACTGCGAGACTGATCGCCAAAGTCATGAGAACAAACAATAACAAATAAAAAACAGTATCTCTGTTTTCTCCCCTGTTTCCTCATTACGTGATTCTTTAGACTTCAGGAAGTATGTTACCTCTCTGGACCTAATCTTGCAATTCTCATTCTTATTAAAGTAGAACCCTTGACCAAATAATGAATGCAGAAATCTATGAGGACAAAGCAACTGCAGTTTGGTTTTGTCTTGTTCTGTATTTTTATTACACGATATGGCAAAAGTGAATTTGAAGTCTTATGTGAAAAAATGAATTACCTTCTAATATAGTGTAGGAGCAGAGGACTGTAGGAACAGAAATGAGGAGTGACCTGTTTAGGATAAGTGTTTAAGCCAATGACAGACTGGAATAATACTTTTGTGAGAATGAGCAATATAAAATATCCTGGTCACATTGGCTGGTTCCAGAACCTACAATCCTTCAAATTTAGTATGTGGAGAAAATGGCTTGATTTTTCAAATGACACTAGTGACTTGTCAGAAGAAAAGGGCGATCATTTCGTCCTGTGTCTTTTTATCTTGCTCTAAGTGTGTATGATGATTTGAATCCTTAAAATATTAGCTCAATGAATTGTTGGGTATTTACTTTTCCTGGATCCAAGATGAATGAGGCTACATCTAGGATTACGTATCAAATTAAACACCTGTACAGTGATGTACTCATGAGTAGCAGACTTTATGCCCAAAACTGAAGGTTAACTATGCATCTTTGAAGAGTTGGATGCCTCATTAAGAAATCTGAGAAAACTTTAATTCCATCATGGCCACAAAAACCTTGAGGGTTGAGTGTCCAAACGTCAGAAACTACCTGGAAGTCACTAGACCCTTTATGCTGTTGCTTTCTTCCTGTCAATACCTTCTCCTCTTTTCTAAAGCAGAACTGACATACATGCCCACAGGCCAATCTGATGGAAGAAATTCTTCAGACCTCCTCTCAGATGTGTTTAGGTTTCTTTTAACAAAAATTAAAAATACAGCTCTTCGTCCTCCTTCTAGATGTAATTGGATTTTTGTGATAATATAGCCTTATCTTTATGTATTATTATAGTATCTGTACATACATTGTTGAGTAATATGTTCTCAGTGACTTGATAGTAAACTAAAGCAGCCACTAAATTCTCTATCCAAACTTGTATAATTGATATATTTACAACATATATTAGCTATTCTATTTTCAATATTGTCATTGATTTTTTTTTCTTTTTTTTAACAAAGAGTTCTTCTTCTGTCATTTGTAAATTAGTACACTTATATTGGCTTCTCTATTCTAAGCCTTATAACTTTCATTTGAACCCATTGGATCCTTTCTTAACTCTGACAAATAGCATTGACTATAGCTACAATAATTATGATGAGGAACAGTAGAGAAGGGTTGGAGAGATACGTCAGCAGTTAAGAACTACTGCTACTCATGTAGAGGACAAAGGTTTAGTTTCCAGTTACCCAGGTTTACAACTGCCTGAAAGTCTAGTTCCAAGAGATCCAATGCCCTCTACCAGTCTCTAATGAAAATGGAGCTCATGACATACATTCTCGTAGGCACACAGGAGTGAAAAAAAAATCTAAAAATGCTAAAGGAAGGGAGCTAGTTTTGTTCTGTAAATTCATGGCCACATTATGAATATTTTATCATTATTATAAAACTTGTAATTGTCCTCAATTTACATATATCTGTGCATTAATTAAAGCAATTTCTTAAGGAAATTTGAATTATTTTCCTCAGACTTTAAATCTCTACATTTCTTAAGTTTACTTGTAATTTTTATGTACTGTGAATAGAACCTTTTCAACTATTTTTATATATTTGAGTTTCATTAAATTTTGTATGATTAGCCCCCAAATTCATTCCTTTATTATCTCTAACAATTTTTCCATGAATTTTTAGATTGTTTTAATTTATTCAGTAATCACAGCACTATAACTGATATTTTTTATATATTTATTTAAATCTTTCTTTCTTACATCTGTCTTCCTTACATCAATTGATGGTCCATTGTTCCTAGTCCTGTGTCTGAAATATGTCCTGTCTTTAGCAATAGGGTCGTACCTTCAAGTTCAGGGAAGAAATCGAGTTCTGTGACAACAGGAAAATTCTGCCTCAAGAAAAGTTGAAAGAAGTATTTCACACAGAAGAAAACTGGTTAAGATGGAGTTTTGGATTTACACGCTGGGAATAACAGCACCAAAAATGATGTGTATATAGGTGAATAATAAATAATCTCCCCCTACACTTTAATCGTTTCAGAGGATAGCTTGTTTTATTAAGTGCTGGGGGTACATAGAGAATATCTTAAACTAACACATATAGAAACAAATCATAAAGAATGAGAAAGAGAAGCAGAAATATCTGAAAGATATTGGTGGATTTAAGATGCATATTTTAATCCCTATAGCAACTAATAAAAAAGAAATGTAACAGAAAAAAAAAAAACCCATACCCAATGACCCAATTGTAGTGTTAGAATGCAAGTCTGGAAAAATTCAGACAACAGGAGATGAGAGGAAAATAGAAATAAAGAAAACACAAAACTTGTTAATAGTGTTCACAACTATGGGATTAACTGTATGTGATCTAAATGTTCTCATTGAAAGGCAGAAGTTTGGATTAGGTCTTTTTAAAAAACTGCGTGGGTAATGTGGGGTGCTAGACTGTAAGAATCTTGATTGGTTATGCTAAATGCACTTGAATAACTCAGCAGCTTTTAAAAAACTGCATTTTATTTTAAAAGCCTTCCCATTCAAATAATAATGATAATAAATTTCTGGGAATGGTGGTGCACATTTTTAATCCCAGCATTTGGGAGGCAGAGAGGCAGGCAGATCTTTATGTGACTGAGGACAAACTGGTCTATATAGTGAGTTCCAGGCCCAGCTGGTGTTACAGGAAGACCCTGTTTCATATAAACAGAAACACAACCAGAAAAACCTTCACATTGAGCAAACGTCATTACTAGGTAGCTTTATTGGTGAGTCCTGTGAGCTACAATAACAGTTTGCCTGGCAAGATATGCCCACTGCTGCAATAGTGGCATGGACATTATGGGAGCAACCAACCACTGTCTAATTGGATTTAACGTCTGCTTCATTAGATGGAGTTCATACTTGCATTAATATTAGGCTTAGTAACCTGAGGCTAGACAGGTCACAGGACATAGTGGGAAGACTAATACTAGTTTTAAATAGCTATCATATTAGACTGATTCCTAATGACTTATTGTTATACCCCTAGATTGATGCATTTCTCAACTCTCACCAGATAAGTTACCTATGCAGTAAGACATAGTGACTGGCACAGAAACACACAACTTGTCAATGTGCAGAAAACAAGAGGTTGCAGGGTGCTTATCCCTGAATAAGACACCTATATCAAACTTCTGCCTCCCAAGACTCATGGATCATTGCAGAAGAGGAGGTGGAAAAATTGTAAGAGCCAGAGGTTGGGGATGACCACGAGGAAGCATATGAACTCACATCAATGGTCACAGAGTACATAAGTCCAATACAAGCTAAACCAGTCAAAATCTCATCATAGACATGGAGAAGTGAGTAAGAAACTTCAATTCAACCTAAGGAAGTTTTGGTAACTGATGATTCCTGGGAGGGGAGACTGTCTCTTTTAAGGATGGGACCCTTGGTAGGTTAATCAGGCTCCATTGGCTATATCCACACTGAAGGCCATTTGGGGACACAAATTAGATTCTATTTTATATATTAATATATATAAAAATATTGTATTAAATTGGGCAAGAGGCAACTGGGGACAAGATCTAAATACTATCAAATTATGTTGTATAAAATCTCAAAGATCCAATAATAATAATAACAATACTACTACTACTAATAATAAATTGTGTGTGTGTGTGTGTGTGTGTGTGTGTGTGTGTTGGGAGAAGGCACATGCCATGGTCCACATGTTATGTGGTACGAAGATTTTTCCTTGCACCATGTGGGTCTGGGGCTCAAACTCAGCTCATCGGCCTTGGCAGAAATACTTTTAGTTCCTGAGCCATATGGCCAATGCCCATATTTAATATTTTTTATTTTTTTTCTTTTGAGTCAGGATCTCCTTCTGTAGGCCAAAGTGACCTTTACCTCACGGAAATCTACCTGCTTTTGCATCCATAGAGCTGTGTTTGAAAGGATTTGCCATCCTGCCTGGCTTGCACTGTATTCCTGATTCAGTGTTTCCACAGGAATATCTCCTGGCACTTATGTATATGAACATGCTAATTTTTTGCTTGTTCCTTGGATATGTTTAATTTTTAATAAATTTTCTCTAATATTAAATCACATATGCAATACTAGTATGAATTAAGATCTATGTATTGTTTTTAAGTGTGGAGGTTTGCCTTGACTTTTAAAAGTGAGATTCATTTCTGATCTAGCTTTATAAAATTCTTTTTAGAATTATAGTTTACAAATGAAGTCTAAGGTTTTCCTTCTTATTGTGTGCTCTGAGACATTTTAGTGACATTTTATAAAGTCCTTGGGTATTTTTGCATAGCTGGCCTTGGGAACAACCAGAGTTGTGTACCTTATTGTATTAGTTTTCCCTGGTTCTTTCAGATTATTGAATTAATTTTGCTATTTTATATTATCTATTAAGAATACTTTGATTTTAGCAAAGTTTTCTGCTTTATAGGAATAGAGTTAAGCAGATTTAAACATTTTATTCTATTATAATTTTAAATATATCCTGAATGATTTGTTATATTACTTGTATTTGCTTTATATTAAATTAACCCTACAAGATTGCTTCTACTTTATTGATCCCCCCAAGAGGCATCTATTATATTCATTTATCAGTTTCTTGTTTTCTGTAATTTATCCTGATGTTTTAGTTCATTTCACTGCTTTTTTTATAGCTTCTGATTCTTAATTCTAATTCATTTGTATTTATTCTTTTTTATTTCATAGAAAGACATTTAAAATTATGGCTTTAAAAAAAGATTTGGCCATCTTGCATCTGTTTTAATATACAAAGCTTTTCTGAAAAATTGTCAGTGTAATTATTGCAGTTTTTGTTTCTGCAAGAACTGATTGTGCATTATTCCACAGACAGCAAGGAGCTAGCAAAGGTTTTGACCAAGGAAGTGATACAATCAGATCTATAAAGAAATGCCTGACAGCATGGTAGAGAATGGATTGCAATAAAGTGACACTTCAGATGAGGTTTAAGAGACTGTCGCAAGAGTCTACGTAAGTGGTGATGACTCTGATAGGAACAAAAGTCACATTGCTCAGCATCCAGGAGCTAAAGGAAGGGACGATGAGGAAGCAGCAGCGTCTGATCATAAACATAGGCAGATAGGCAGGGCCAGCTCTATCTGAGATGACAGCTTCAGACAAAATGATAATCCAGAAAACAAGAGCAGAGTGGGGGCTCTGAATCAGAGAACTAGAAAAAGCCTTGCAAATTGCCAGGCGCTAAGAGACCACGGTCACTTTACTTTATATAATATTTCTCAGACATCCAGCATGACTGGAAAGAAGTCTGTGCTAGTGTCAACTCAGCCAGCATGGTGATTCTACATCACACAGGGATGAGGCTCTGTAGAGAAAGGGAGAAATTACACCTAGATAGAACCTTTCCTGAGTGTGGTTACTGGGGGAATGCTTGCAATGGCAAAAGAAAGTGTCAGCAGCGAGAGACATGCTACTTGGAATCAAATAATGACATCATGTCATAAATTCCTTAAGTCTAGGCCTTCACCAAATAACAGAGAGCCTCCTCCCATCTGGACTTTTGTATATTCTCATCCACACACTAAATTTTCTTCACTGAGTTCCTTTTCAAGAAGATTTGAGCTATCCTTCTGCAATTTCTAGGAATAACTTTCCTGTATCTTCCATCCTCATCTCTTCTGAGACATTCTTTATTGACAAGTTTCTATTAAAGAATGCTTTTCAAGTCCTGAGCTATGATATTAATTATTTCATACAAATAAGAAAAGTTGGATAAAATCACATAACTATTGGTTTGAAAATGAGATAAATGAAGGCAGTCAGTACTTGAAGGTCCAGAATTGCAAAGGGAAGGAAAGTCAAAGGAAATGAAGCATCTTTCCACGAAAAGATTTTGCTGATTCCTGTGACAAATTGAAGAGATAGTGGTCTCTGAGAGTTGGGTATAGTCAGAGATTAGAAGACAACAATAGAATTCAGGCTATGAACATAGGATTTGGAGGGTCAACATTCCAAAGAAAAGTACATTTAGGTGGTTTCCCCTCAAGGGATTTGTGAGCTTGCAAGTGATGTGGAGCCAAGTGTTGAAGAAGCTGAGCAAAAAGAGATAGCTAAAAAATTTGAAGCTATTCAGATTCTCCATGTCTCATGATGGTCAGAAGTAAAAGATTAGATTGCAGAGGCTAAGGAGGCAAAACACTGATAAGCATTCCTGACTTCTGTTTAGGTCCAAAGAATAAGAGTGATCATGAACCTTATAAAACCCATGTTTCTAGTGATATTCAAGGCAACCCTGCCTTAAGTTTAATGGAAGAAATAAAATTGGATCATTTCTGGGATAGGTTAACTCAGCAATGGCAGTAAAAAATTTTCTGTAGTCTTACATATACGTTTCCTAACATTTAATCAAAAGTTGCTTAGCATTCTTCCAAAATATGAGCAAAAATGAAAAAGCGAAAACATTACACTTAAATCCACCTGTTATCTAACTGTTAATCAAATAAGACTCTAAATATTATGATTGATACATTCCAGAAAAGAGGAAGTCAAAGAGGCACTCACCGGGAAAGCAACATCTGCTGGAATGATATGAATAAGTGTTTTAAGAAAATTCTAAAAGTGAAAATAGTCAACTAAAAATAAGAAAACAAGTTAATGAAGGAGCAAAGAAGAGAAGGGTTTAACAACAGAGTCTGAAATGCAGGAGTGACTTGGACCACAGAGTTAGTGACTTGGAAGATCAGTCTACTGGAAGATAGGAAGTTAACTAGCCTGAAACAGGAAGGGGCTAATGCCTGGGAAAATACAAGGAAAAACAAAAGTACTTAGAGTACAGAAAAAAGTGTCTTAACAAACATATAATTGAAGTTCAGAAGAAAGTGGAGGTAAAGTGAGACATGCCCCATAATTTAGGGGATATTTCTGAAGAGTTTTCAAAACTAATGCAAGATATTAAACCAAAGATAAAAGATTACAAAATCCAACAGAATAAATAAATAAATAAATAAAATGATATCAGTAGACAAACTAACAAAGATCAGTTCATAGGCCCTCTATAATAATATTGCTGACAACAAAGAGACAGATATATAACCTCATTGCCTTCAAGGAATGGCTGACGTTTCAACAGAAAGCACGGGCTCCTACCTGACTTTTCAAAAAGAAGAAATGAAGGCAAAGTAAAATCTTCTCAGGTAAACTTAAACAATGTTTTTCTACAAGTAGACTATATTAAAGAAATTAACAAAAGTTGTAGTTAGACAAAGGCAGTAGAGACTACACCAGGTTAGCCCGTCTGCACTGCTGTACTGCTACCTTAAACCTCAGGTTTAACATCATGACTCACGCGGGGTCTCTATCACTTGACTGTACTCTGCTATATTCATCCTCATTGCTGTTATCAACTTAATACTATCTTGTTTTTCCTTAAAACAACTTTAGAGTTGTTATCCCAATTTCAGTTGCTGTCTTTTCTTCCTCTCTAATTCCAGTCTGGGCCTAGTCTTTAATAGCTTCTTTCTTCTATCATATATCATTGAGTTTTTGAGAAAGATTTTTCTGAAGTACACATATAACTATTTCTTCTATACTTGAAACAAGACTAGAGGCTCTCTCATAATTTTAAAATAAACAGCTAAATTCTGTGCATAGGAAATATGACCATTAAGTATTTTGGATCATCCATCACTTGTGTGTTGTACTCTAGTCAAGCATAATCTCATGCAGCTCCCAGAACATACTTCTGACTGCCAGGTCTGTATGCTGTCGGATACATCACTCCTTCTGCCAGCCATGCACTTTCAGACTGACTTCTATGTATTTTAACTTTCTAAATCTACTACTGACCATTTATTCAGTTAACTAATATCCACTCAGTGTCTACTCTATGTTTGGCAATGTTCCACATCCTGGAGAAACAGTGGTGACTGTGGTAGTCATTTCCTTCTTAGAGCTCACAGTTGGTGATCCTTCTTTTGAGGTTCAGAGTATCATTACCTACTTTTTGGCTCCTTACTTTACAAACTCGTAGAGTCTGGATGATAACCTTTTCTCTCCATCTAAGCAATTGGGGCTTATCTGTATCATCACACTTATTACATGAACAGTAGTCCATGGACTATTTGATCAGCTATCCTATCAGATTAATGGTTCTCAGCCTGTGAACCAATGTACTCTATATATACTGGTGAGTACCATGGTGTGTTTTACATGCTCAGGGCAAATAGAATGCCTCCTGTTGAATGTAGCATGAACATTTAGTACAAATCCGTTGCTTGTTTGAACATTAAATCACTGCATTTTTTTCACTGATGTCTATGTCTATTTCCAAAGCTTTTACAGCAAAGGTATTCAAAAGCAAGTATAGGGCAAAAATTAATGAAGCTGGGTGTGGTGACATATGCCTTTAATCCCAGCACTCAGGACAGGGAGATTGTGTGAGTTGGAGGCCAACCTGGTCTATATAGTAAGTTCCAGTCTGGGTGGGGCTACAGGGAGACCCTGTCTCAAAAAACATCAAAGAAACAAACAACAAACAGACAAAAACAAACAAAGAAACAAAAGTTAATGCAGAACAGAGCATGTAGTTGGTGGTTTCTAATGTGACTCAAAAGTCTGAGAAATTTTGAACTGCCGACAGGTACTAAATATTTAGAACAAAATACTTATTAAGTTGTTTGGACAAGTACTTAATAAATGGAGCTGATCAGTTAATATTTTTGCTTTGACAGTGTCTGAAAAAAATTACTCAGACCGTAAAGCTTATGTCAACCCAAAAGACTTGGAAGCCTTTACATTAGGTGTAAATCCATTGACTAGAATGGCAATGGGCTTAGTCAATGTGTGATAGGAGAGTGAATGAGTGATGTATGAATAGCAGATTTAACAAATAAGAGAAAAATGATCATTGAGAAAAAAATGCCTGATAATGTCCCTTAATTATAATTTTCCTTCAAGTATTAAAATAATTTAGAAAATTATATGTACAATAAAGGTACTATAAATTCCTACGCTTGAAAAACACACATATCAGTAGTCTACCTACATAGTTTTAGATTCTCTAGAATACTCATTTTATGAGCCATCATTTTTTCACTTTGTTTACCTGTAAGCAGAAAGGGTAGAAAATGTGACTTGCTTTATGGTATAAACAAATTACTGATTTCTTTATATCATTATTAACCAAGGCATTAATTTTTATGTACTATTTGTATACTTTCTTTAACAGTATAAAAGTCTTAATAATATTACAGCTCTAAAATGTACATGTCCCTAATTAAAAATTAAAACCAGGACATACAAGAAAAGTTCTCCCAGTTCTGGCCCATTCCACACAATTCATTCCATGCATACAACCACTGTTAATATCTTGCTTCATATTTACATCCTTCTAACCCTTTGCCAATGCATGTTCAAATCTGAGAAAATTTCATTATGGCATAAATAGAGGTCTATAACTTTCCCCTTACCCTTAATAGTACATAAGGCTTCTTGGGCATCTTCATATTGTAGCATGTATAAGATATTCATCTTACGTGTTATATAGTTTCATTATATGGTATATCATAAATTTTAATAGACATTTATGTGGTTTCTTTTAACTTTGCTATTTACAAAAAATACAGCTTCCACTCTTTGAAAACTTTGTAAATATTCCCTCAGGGAAAAATTTTACAGTAGAAATGGTGGACCAAAAAATAAACATAGTTTAATATTTCAAAAGACATTGCCAAGATTTTATGTCAATTAATATCCCAGCCATAATTTAGAAAGACACTGATTTTTCTTATGTTCATTCTTGACTTATTAACATTTTCAGCATTTAACCTATTCACTCCTATATCAGAATACTTTATAAAGAAATGTCAGGAGACAAAAAAATTTGCATGGTGTTGTCTCAATGAACAATGCTTTAACTTTTGCAGAAAGCTTTCAAATCTCTTCCAAATAATTTTTGAAGTACATTTTAAAATATTCATTTCCTCTGCAATAAAAATTTGTCATGGCGTACACACAGGTCTGTAGCTTCCCTTTTCACTTAACAGTATACAATGCTTCTTGGGCATCTTCCTATTGTAGCACTTATAAAATATTCATCTTTTGTATTATGTAGTTTCATTATATGATATATTGTAATTTTAATAGACAACTAGTAGGAAAAGAAGTCAAATTGTCTCTATCTGCAGATGATGGATATGAGATCCCAAATATTCCATCAGAAAACTAGAAATGAACAACATTATCAGTAAGATGGGAAGATACAAGATAATTTATAAAAATTACTGAACATCTTATATACTAACAAGAAAATACTTTCCATAATAAGTAGCAATGGAAACAACTTAAATGTTCCTTGACCAATGAATGGATAATAAAAATTTGTTACAGTTATACTATGAAGTTCTACTCAGCAGTAAAGAAAAATGAAATCATGAAATTTGAAGGTTAATGGGTGAAACAACAAACTGCTATATCTAGTGAAGTAACCTAGACTCAGCAAAACAAATGAGGTATGTTCTCTCTCATTTGTGGATCCTAGTTCTAAATCCTCAGAGGTGAGTATATATTCCAATAAAGCCACAGGAGTCAGAAAAATGGAAAGTAACCAAAGAGTAAAGAAAAAGGAGCTTGTGTGTGTGTGGGGGGGTTGCATGCCATTAATTCCAGCACTTGGTAGACAGAGGCAGGTGAATCTCTGTGAGTTTGAGGCTAACCTGTTCTGCATAGAGTTCCAGTCCAGCTGGGGCTACAGGGAGTACAGGGAGACCCTGTTTCAAAAAGACTCCCTCCCCATAAAAGAAAAAAGATCTCAAGAGAAGAGAGTAGTAGGAAACAAGAGTTATCCAAGATGACTATTCAGGGGCAGAGAGGAAAGAGAGCGAAATAACACCAAAGTTGTCGGAAAAACCATAGGGAAATGTATTATCTCATAAGCCTACTGGAAAATACACATATTTCACACACACACACACACACACAGATATATATATATATATATATATATATATATATATATATGAGTGTGTGTATGTATATACCAGACGGCTACTGACCAAAATATCAGAGCAAGGCAAGAGAAACATCCCTATGGATTGTTGGTCAAGGTAGTCCAAGAGACTCACAAATAAATATAGGTTATTCCCATAGTCCTTGATAGCCTTCCAGGACTTGAATGTAAGACCCGATTGCTGAAGATATCACTATACTTCAGACTAAGGACTTGAAGAAATTGAGCCATAAACACCCAGAAGTCTCCTTTCTGAAGACTAGCTCTCATAGTATCAGAACATGTTTCATAAATTCCCAAGGAAGAAAATTAATGAAATAGTGGCATTTTTATTTTGAGTGTAACAAACAGCTGTTTAATAGACTGAAGGCTCATCCAACAGGAGTGAATCTAGGCATGGTGCTATAAACATAGCCAAGGTCACATGGTTGGAGAGGTCATGATCCTAGAGGAGAACCTACTATTGTCACTTTCCTAAAACTGTATTCTAAGTACTACTTATCCTTATATTTACCGATAAGGGTATCTCTCACCACTCATCAAAGAAGCTTTTTTTTTTTTTTTTTTTTTTTTTTGCAACGGAGACAATTACATATTTCCACAAATGATCAAAATACAGAGAGTAAGTAATTGTGGGTTGCCTAGCCCCAACTGATACATTTACAACACAACCACTACATCTATGTCTCAGAGAACATGGAGGTAAAGGGGGTAGAAATATCGTTGGAGCCGCGGGACAAGACGTTCTCTGCATGTTCATGGATTCTAGACATGATAGCGAAGCTACACCAATGAAATCTCACAACATGACAGTCTAATGCATAATGAGAACACCAGCTGAGATGCCCGTATGGATTGGATTAGGAGAATGTCATAGGTTCCCACCACTAGATGAAAATTTTTTTCTCCAGGAAAGTGGTCCCTGATAGGTTATTTAATTCTAAGTGATCAGCCCTAAACACATGTACATATGACTGCAACTACATGGACCCAATGTGTGTGTGTGTGTGTGTGTGTGTGATGTGTGTGTATTTATAAATCTATATGCTATGATAATATTCTAAGAAGAGAACACAAAATTGAGAGGAAGTAGAGGGTGGCTCGGGAGGAATTGGAGGAAAGTTAGGGGGATGAAAATCATGGAAACACAACTGTCATGTCTGAAATTCTCAAGAAATGAGAAAATTATAAAGGATATCTTCAATTAAACATAACTGTACTTTATAATACCTTAAAATTAGCATATCTACCTTATTTACTTTATATACTTGCACACTGTTTTCCCTCTAAATAGTTTCAGAACATTTAATAAGTAGATGTAGGGAAAAATAATTCATAGTATTCATACTTTTTAAGATGAAAGTCAATGAAAAAGATAAATGTTGAAATCTTTTGGCATCAAGTTTTAAAAGTTTTCAGCTAGAGAGTTACAAATTAGAAATTCATTTCTGTTATTTTCTTTCCAGGAGACTTTAAGAAATGTAAGCCCTCCATGCCTTAATTTACACACCCAAAACATCCTAGTATGTTTATCTTGCATTGCTGTTAGAGAGATTATATAAAGAATTTTGTGTGAAGTCCCTGGCACACAGATGCCGGTCATGACTGTTGCTGCTATTATATTATTGTTGAGGTGGCTAATTTCATACGTAATTTTCAAAATGAATATAATTCATAATATTTGGCATCCCATAAATATTCATAGACTGTCTTTCATGTATCACAGAAATCACACTTATATTTCTATTACTTATCTTATTCCTTAGAATGTGTATAATTTCTGTTATAAAATTGATATATTAACGCAAGGAGGGACGTCAGATTCAAGCTTAGTTATACACCTGAAGAAAAATTCATTCATGGGATAAAATTTACCAAAGTCACACAGATTCTTGGTGCCAAACTAAGATTGTTATTTTTTTTCTAGGATTCATTAACTTTAAAAATTATTGCATATGTTCAGATCATTGTCAGGTTAGTTTTAATATTATAAATAAAATAGCGCATAACTCCTTTAGTTGAATGCATATTTCTACTGAATTTATTGAACTTCATCTCTGCTAATTCAAAATGTATGCACATTCCCGTTCTGCTATATATATTTAGGTATTTTTTAACCCAAAAGAACTATTTTGTGCCTACTTGTTTAGTAAAAGTGTAATTTATTTAGACTTTATTCATCCAAAAACATTCACCTTGAAAGTTATGTATTCATACCACTCAGGAAGAGGCTGAGACAGGAGGATAATCACAAGTTGTAAACCAGTCTTGGCTATAGAATTTCAGGCTACCCTGTGATACATAGCAAGATGTTATCTCAACAAACAATCAAATAAAAATCTTCATTTAGTAAGAATAGATCAAATCTAAAACATTTCCATTCCTGCATGTAAAAGGTGTTAGAACATATTAATTTTTTTTCTTTATGTCTTGGTGTTATTTCCATCCTTCCTAGTCCCTTACAGCTCCTCTTATGTACCCCAACTCCCTCTCAGATTCTTGTCCTCTTCTTTGATTATTATAACACACACACACACACACACACACACACACACACACACACACACACACAAAGCACTGAGTCCATTTAGTGGTGTTCCTGAATTTAGGATTGTTCATTTGGGATTAGATAACTTCTCTGGGAGCTAGTCCCTAGAGAAAACCGATTCTCCCTCCCTCAGCACCTGTTGATTTCTAGTAGCACTTCATCTTGAGGTGGGATAAAGTGGCATTCCCCAGTCTGCCTTAGTATGTCAACTAGATTTCTCATTTTGCAGATTTTGTTAGACTATCATAATATTGAGATTTCATGGCTGCAACTTTCCTATTATGCCTAGAATGCATTAACTAGGAGCAGGTGTCTTGTCCCTTGAACCCTCTTCTGAGATGTTCCCTGAGCCTTAGGAGTAGAGGTGGCATTATAGAATTACCACTTAGGCATGAACACCTCTCAAATGCTTGTTCTCTGTGCCTGACCAGTTGAGCTTTGTAATAGTCTCTGTCTATTGCAAAAGAAAGCTTCTTTGATGAGTCTTTAGAGGTACACTTGTCTATAAATATAAGGATATGTATTTGGAATACAGAAAGAAATTACAGTGGTCTAGGAAAGTGACAGCTAGGTTTTTCTCCAGTCATGTGTACTTGGCTGTGTTTACAGTACCACATATAAGTTCCCTCCCATTGAACTGGTCTTAAGTCCAATTAGACAGCTGTTGATTAACTCCAAGATAAAAGTGCCACTACTGCACCAGTAGGGATTATTTTCTGGGCCATCATCATGTGGCTCACAGGCTTTACAGTTGGGTAGCATCATTGATTCGTTTTCTTCCTTGTCATCTGGCATAGTATCTTCTGGTACTATGAAAATTAGTCTCCAGAGTGGAGAATTTTAGGTTGGTTCCAGATCATACTAGTATTTCCCTGTGAGTAACATTGTTTCTATGGAAAACACATTTATTTTTGAAGAGTTACATCTTTATGAGCTTGACAGAGAATGTACCAATCATTATTTGCTTTTATAAAGCCATCTACTGTTGCAAAATTGAGATCTCTGGTAGATAGGAATTTTCTCTTAAATTTCAGTGGATGTTTTGACCTCTATCTTTCCATTATAAAATTGATATTCAAAAGTTTACATTTTCTCAATATGCTATCATTTAAAATTTTGTTTCCTGTAGACTACAAATTTATAACACTGAGAATATAGTTTCCTTGAGAATAACACAGTGAGCTATTATGGAAGTTTAAAGCTTCCTGAAATTTATTTTGGGGTAGAATAATTACATAAAACCTTGTCTGACATTCTTGGCTAAGCAAATAAAAAAATTCTTGTACCTGAATTAAAATACAAATACAGCAAACATATCATCTTTCATTGAATTAACTTGGTAATTTGGAAAAAAATTGTCATAAAGCTTATGGCAAAATAAATACAAAACATGGTAGAGATTTAAACATAAAAACACTGTATATTTATTAGAAAATCTGGAGCATATTTATCTTATTTTGAGACCTTTAGGCACAGCTTTTCTAGACATAAAAGGATAATAAAACAGGAAAGAACAATTAGTCATATGACAAAAATATCTGTAACTTCTTGATATAAATGTAAAATCTAAACGTTAAATTTAAACTTCATTAAAAAGAAAATCAAAGGCCACTGAGGTATCTCACAATTTTTGCAAAAATGAGCTCAGTTCTCAGAACCCGCGGTGGAAGGCAAGAGCTGATTACTGAGAGATGCCCTCTGACCTCTACGTATGTATGTGTCATAACCTACCTGCACACACACACCCACACACACACACACACTAGCACACAAAGCCATCATCATCATCATCATCATCAACAACAACAAAAAAGCAAAATCACAGATATTTATTTATAAAACCAAAATTTCCCATTTACATAATTGTAAACTAAGAAATCATTTAGATTTTTGATTTGTGTTTATTATAGTTTTTACTTAACATATGTCAAATGATAAATTTAAAAACCGTATCCTAGTAAGAAAGAAATTGCAGTGGAACTTTTATTTTCAATGCCATATATTAACAAATATTAGATAAGTTATGAAAAATATGCAATCTCACACTGTACTCACTCTTGTAGATAATAGAATTATTTCTGATAATCTGTTTGAAAACAAGCAATACCTTTACTTAGTCCATCACGTATTCCAAAAACATAGTGTAAGGAAGAAGTACACATTCAGATTGTAGTGTTCAGTGATAATGAAAATAAAGCAGATTGCATGAATATTCTATAGATAAAATAATAGCATCTATGCTGATATTTAAAATCATATTTTAAGTAAATAATTGAGGAAAGAGAAAATGCTCATAAAATACACGAGTGACTAAAAATACTATTCAGATATTTCTCAAACTCCAATGGGTTTATGCTCCAGTAAGCCCATTACAAGTTGAAAATATCTTACATTGGAAATACATGGGATACACCTCACCTACCATCACCACATCTTAACAACTCAGTACACTGTAGGGTGCTTCACAAGGGTGTTGAAAAACCACATATGACTAGTCTAAGCAGACAATAAAATCTGAAACAAAAAAATAATTTTATACTGAATGCTTATGGCTTTCACCATAGAACTGAAAAAATCCCATATATGAACCATTTACAGTCACAGACCATCAGTATAGACGTTGATATATGATCATCTTATTCTGTAAAACTGTATGTAGAGAAGTTTGATTATATGATCTGTATCTCATATTAGTATCTTATATAAAATGCTTTTACCCATGCCAATGCTTAAAGGGTGAGATGTTTCCTAGAATGCATACACTATGGTTTGGCCTGTAGACTGACATGTAGTTTCAGAGTCAAATGTTTGTTTCTGTGCTTGTTAAGATCATTTTATTTGGTGATACAATTGTAAAGTCCAACTGCAGAATAAATGTCTGGTAAATTCTGAGTGCAGAGAGGGTTGTTTTTGGATAGATTAATATACTGTGGAAAAGATAAACATGTTTGATAAGCTAAAAGAATTTGCTCTTTTTTTGTGAATGGGGCAGCAATGGAATACTGGAGGAAAAATCAAAATATATACTAAGTTTTATATGTCATTTTGTTATTGTTTGTATTTTGGGAAAATCAGTCTAGAAACAACCTAGGGCCCATTAGGAATATGACTTATATTATAAATATGGCATGGAACTTCAATCAGAGGATTCTGTAACCAGAAAAATCATGATTTTTTTTACATCAGCAGTGAGTAAGTGATTATATATAAATTAAATCAAACTTACAGGTTATATATTCAAAATATTTAAACACACTGCCATAGTGAAACCTTTTCTGATTAATCAGTGTTGTTGGCTATCCTTAAATCAGAGGGCTTCCACAAGTGTTTATATGGGAAAAATATTGTAAGTCCCAACACAAAAATTTTCAGTAATCTTTTATATCAGCAGTCTCATAATAATGTTTTGAAATATTTATTTTCCAATTACAGTGACTACTAATTACTTTAATCACAATTTAAATTTTGTTTGGAGATAACAAGCAAGCACAAACTCTTCAGCCTTCCCCTTACTCCCCTGAGAAAAAATTATCATTGGCTTTGTCTTTAGGAATCTATTACCTGTTCAATAAGGTTTATTGTTACCTTTGTTTGGAGAATCTACAAAGCTCTAGATATTAGATTTAAGGCTCATCTTCAGGGTCCGGCCCAGTGTCGTCCCATAAGCCTCACTGTTTGTGATTATTTCAGCACCAAGGTTTGAAGCAGGAGATGATGTTGGAGGAACCTATGCAAAGAGCTTACTGTGTTTGATTTGCAGCTTTGGTCCATTGCTGGGCTTGTAAAGGCTGGACAGATCTGATGTAAGCATCCACTCTGGGTCCTAAAGGACATGGTCAAACAAGTGTCTATATCTTAAATTACTTCAGGTGTAGCAACTGCACAAAACTTGGATTAAAAGAAAGCATACACTACAGTGGGAAAATGTAATTAGTGACTCAATGGGTGTCCAGAACCACGATATTAATGAATATCCTTGCAAAGAATGGATGCTTCTGTGTGTGTGTGTGTATGTGTGTGTGTGTAACTTCTTAGGACTATACACAGCTTGAGTCCCAGTGGAACTAATGCTAATTAATGTCCTACTTGAATGTTTTTAGATGTCTTCCATTTGGCAAGAGTTATGTCCATGATGCTGCATTAAGAGATAACAAATTATTCCAAATTATATTTGTATTTCCAAACCAAAATTCCTAATTTGATTTTCTTACTTGATGCCTCCTCCCCCGAAGTCAAAAGTGTTTTTGAAAAACTCTGTTCCTTGAGAAGACACTGAACTTTTACTGAAGATCATACATAAAGGATTATTTAAATAATCATGAGTTAAAGAGCATCTGTCAGAGGGTCCTGCCTTTTTGGCAGTTATAGGCTGCGTTTATTCAGCCTAATGATGAAGATTTGACTTTGTTGGATTTTTCTTCTTAGTAAATGAATGGTGCATCTTTCTTTAATTGTGATCCTCATCAACCATTTGGCCCAGTAATGGTATGCAAATTAAACCCTTTAAAAATTAATGCTAACATTTATTAAATAATGCATCATACAAAAAGTTAATTTGAAATTCCAAGTTGGCCTTCCTGTCTGCTCATGAGAAAGTTTTTTTTTTCTTTTTCTGTCATCTTCATAAAGCATCTTTATAGTCTTTCTAAATACTTTGAATGTTTTTCAGTATTTTGGAAAATGATCACTATGGAGACTGTTTCTAGAGACAGACTATGCTGTTCAGTTTTGATTTGTAGTTTCAGATTATGATTGCTGTGACTTTCTAAAAAATTACTGCTGAGCAAGTAAACGTTGATCTTTAAAGGAGTAACTCTAGATAAGTTGACTAGACTCCAATGGATGAACTTCTACTGAGGGACATCTGGGGACACTAGTAAGACTTGATAGCCTTAACATAAATGACAAAATGCATGAAACCTAATGGAGGGTTTGTGGGAGGGTGCTGATGGCTAGTGGGGTATAAAGATGTTTTGTATTAAATACACAAAAAATCAATAAAAAGGCACAAAATAATATAATACAAATATACAAATACAATAATTATAATAATATAATATTTAAAGGAAAGTCTAATTAAGACTTACATAGGTTGTTGCATGAACATAAGGAAATAGTTTTCTAGGCCTCTGGGAACTTGTTCACATCAATTTTCAGCAATAATGAAACCATGTACAAGACTTATACAAACTCAACCAGACAAAACCCAACATAGAACTATGGAAATGGGCAGCAGGCCCCAACTTTAGCCAAAAAACTATTAGCAGCAGATTACTGCTGGGTGAGGGAGAGTTGATCTTCTTTAAAGGAGAGACTCTAAAGACATTGACTAGACTCCAGTGGAAGAACTTGCACTGAGGGACATCTGAATACACAACCTTGACTTGATAGGCCTTAACATGTATGGCAGAATGCATGAAATCCAGTGGGAGGGTATGAGGGTTGTGGGGGGACGGGGTGTAAATATGATAAAGATGTCTTGTGCACAAAAATTCAATAAATAATGTAGTTAATGTGCATAAGCTTTTAAGTCTAATTCCAGAGCATACAACACATATTTTTGTAACTGTAAACTTTATATACCATCCCCACTCAGATCACAGTGAGCACAGGCATTCAGCCTTGCATTGTAGTGATTTTGGAAATTTGGGCAGGAAATTAATTTAACAAGACTGTAACTATGATGAGCATGATATGAGAAAAATTAAGTCATTTTTAGAGGACAGATAGTATTTCATTTTTGCCATAGTGAAGGATCCAACCAGGGTTCTGTGCATTACAGGGAAGTATTCTAGCACTGAGCTGTAATCACAGACTTGGGAGTTCTAAAATTGTTCCTCATGAGGTCTGAATGCAAGCTCTATTTATTGACTTTATGTTCCCAAACTTCCTAACTTATCTCTCATTTTTCTGTCTTTGGAAGATGAAGCAGGGGTTGGAATGATCGATGGCTCCGCAGTTAAGAGCACTGGTTGCTCTTGCAGAAGACATGGCAGCTGACAGTTGTCTGTAATGCCAGTTCCAGGGAATCTGATGCCCTCTTCTAGCATCTATGGGCATTGCATAGCACAGGTGCACTGACATACATGAAGGCAATACATTCATGCACAAGAAATTAAAATAATAAAATATTTTTTAAAAAGAAAGATGAAGCAATAGTGATCTTATAGATTGTTAAACTTCTAGCAAATAATAACTATAAAGTATAAATAATGGTCCTTGATTGTATGTACAAAATAAATATTTAGGCATTATACTGTTGAACATTTTCCTTTCATTAAAAAGTTTATCTATACCATTCAAATGACACTCTGGAGTCTTTTACGGTAACTTAAATACCTGCTAACTCAATACCAAGAGTCAAATTTATTTGACATTGCATTGTCTATAGAGTAGAATTTGGGAAAGAATGTAAAATTCATTGTGGTGTTGTTTTCACATCCAATGGGAATTATTGAAAAAGAATCTTTCAACAAACATGCATTTAGTGCCTAGGAAGGAAATAACAGGATATGATAATTTCCCTTATAGGAGTTACTCCCTCGCTTGGCAAAACTATTGCAAGAGGGTATAACAATAAAATATATAACAAACAATCATATATTGAATATATAAAGGATGTTATAAATCACCATCTTGTAATCAGGTATCTACAGGATCATATAAACATGAGTTTATTGCAAGTTTGCTTGGGTTTTATTTATAGATGCATCTACCATTTAGAGAAAACCCAAAACTTTGTGACTGGATTGGTCTTGGTGGACTTTCTCAGAAAGTAGGCTTCAGAAGAATGTTGAAGACTGAGTTTCAGACATGCTTCATTTGGGGATATTGCTTGAGTGTTGTGCTGGATAGCTTTAGTGTCAACTTGACACACCTGGGTAGAAGGAATCTGAATTGGGGAACTGTCTCCACTGTACTGGCCTGAGGCCATGTCTGTAAAGCATTTTCTTGATTGTTGAATGATATGGGAGGACACAGCCCATTGTGAGTGGTGCCACCCCCAGGCAGGTTGTTCAGTATTGTATAAGAAAGCAGGCAGAGCATGGGCCAGGGGAGCAGGCCAATAAGCAGCATTCCTCCGTGTTCTGTGCTCCGGTTCCTGCCTCCAGGTTCCTGCCCTGAGTTCCTACCTTGGGCTCCCTCAGTGATGAACTGTGACCCAGGAGATATAAATCAAATATACCCTTTCCTCCCCAACTTGGTATTGGTCCGAGTGTTTGGTCACAGTGCTTGAATGAAAACTAGAAGGTGTGTTAAAGAGCTATCTGTGTGGTTAACTTAGAAGTGGGTATAGCTTGGAGATTCAACAAGCGACATCATTGCCCATTACCATTCATACCCACCCTACAGTAAGATTCTGAGTTCTTGTCAAGAAGTAGATGGAATTAGATACAAGAAGTTGCAAGTTTAATCATCTCATTCTTTCCATGTTTGTTGAGGACCCAGATGATATTTCCAGGTTAGATACTGAATATGTCCTAGGTGCTTGAAGAAGAACTGGATTGGTTGTTGGTTCCTGCTGTCTAGTTGTTCACAAAACGTTCACTTTATAGTACATAGAACATCCATATCACAGAATTATGATAAGTAAGAGACTAGATAGGATTTGTGTCAGGGAAGGCAGAAGGCAATGTTTTTAATTGCTTGAATTCTTGAAAGAAAATGAAATAAAAGTTTTAATTTTGAGACAGCTTAATGTACTTGAACATTTTTCTGTTCTACCAATCTCAAACTATGATCAGTAGATTAAAAAATGCAAAGTATCCACTAGTTAGGAATCTACCGGACAATCCCTCCTTTGGGCTGACAGTGGTATTCCTAGAGTCTGCATTTAAGATGGATCTCAGGGCCAGTGTAGCTCAGTGAGTGAAGGCACTTTCTTTCATGCTTGGCGACCTGACTTTAATTCACGGGATCCAAACAGTGTAAAGAGGGGCCAACTCTTACAAGTTGTCCTCTGACCTTCACACTGCATATTCAGAAGTGTGGTCACACGTGCATGTGCACAAACACACAGTAAATAAATGCTTTGAAATGAACGGGATTCGGGTTTAGCTATCTGAGTTAGCTGGAAGAGATGGTATGTCACGGTGTCTAAACTAACAATGGACTTACCCTAAGTCATTTGTTGTCACACGAGTGTGTTTTAAACTGCCTAATTCTTAATTTTCAGTCTTCTATGCATATTATAAGCTATGCACATATTTTTACTGATTTGAGAATGAACAATCTTCATGTAGCTTTTCATAAATTTTTATAGTCTAGTTTTTGTATTTAGTTTACTTATAGCATTGTCAAAATTTCCTTCAATTTCTTCCTTCTTTCCTTCCTTCCTCCCTCCTCCCTTCCTCCCTTCCTCCCTCCTTCCTCCCTCCCTCCTTTCCTCCTTCCTTCCTCCCTCCCTCCTTCCTTCCTTCCTTCCTTCCTTTCTTCCTTCCTTCCTACCTTCCTTCCTCCTTCCTTCCTTTCTCCCCCTCTCCATCACTTCCTTCCTCTCTCTCTTGCTCTTTGCTCTCTTGCCTTCTTTCTTTATCTCACTCTCTGTTTCCTCTCCCTCTTCCTTTTCATCATGTATGTTCCTATTTCCTCCATCCTGCCATTCAATAATTATGTTTAAACATTCTTATATATCTAGGAACTCGTTTAACTGAAATAAATAAACAGAAAACCTAGCTCCTACATTTTTAACTCTTAAAATCAAGTTGAGGGACACTTAGCAGTGTGAGACAGTTCACTGTGGCTGCTAGGTGGATAGACTGTTGGAGGCTGTGGAGATGGACCAGGATATAAATGATGATGGGTTGCATTAACATGAGAGCATAAAGACTGAGAGAAATAGATAGATGCTAGATAGAGTTGGTAAGGTGAACTCAAGACCTTAAGGATTGTAGCAAAGATTTTCATGCAGATCAGCCAAGGAAGGCTGGTTCCATTTTATGAGATAAAAGAGACAAGGAAAAGAGTGTATTTGGTGGGTGTGTGGAAAAAGTCTCTTTGGAGGTTGGGGAGATAGCTCAATGGGTAAAGTTCCAGCATGACGACCTGAATTAGACCCAAACGCACATAAAACGTAGCAGTGCATGCCTCTGATGCCAGTGATGGGGGAGCAGAGACGGAGTAGGAATGACTTTCATAAAACGGACGTAATCTGGAGTAGTGACTTTTAATTCACCTTGGCAAATTCACTGACCTATGTGCTCCTGTGACCTGGGTACCAAATCTTCTTCCCTGGGAACCTCAATTTGTTATTCTACCCTAAGATAGGGAATGAATGCGGATATTCTTGAGAATTAACATATCAGAGTGCTGAAAGACAGTGTGGCCATCTTCATTGAAAACAAGAAACTGAGAAATGGAAGCTCAGCATTGTGTGAATGAGATATTCTAGAACTAGAGATGAAAAGGCATGAGGTCTGATAAGATAGGGCTGGATTCAAGCTAGTACTTCCCCAATCGGAGCCGGAGAAAGTTTCTTTGTTTTGTTTTAACCACAATTATTTACTAATGAATTGAAGAATACAATCTTAACGGGACACATTAAAACACAACTCTAGATTAAAACAGTTGACTATACAGTTAAAGGGACAGGGAGCATAATCTTTAGAACTTTATGTAAATCAAAAAGCCTCGCCTCAGAAGTACTTCTCTGACAGATCATTATCAAACAGCTTTTCACTTTATACAGTTCCTATTTCACATCATTTGGTCAAAAGTCAAACTGGTATTCCATTAAGAATTCCCCATTCATTTAGACTGAGCCATCCACCTGAGCTACTCCCCAGATTCTCACCTTTACCCAACCAGTCTTTTTTTTTTTTTTTTTAAACTAATTTCTTTCGTAAAGAATTGTTTATACATCTTAGGCAACTTTCCAAAGCAAGGGAATAAGCAAGCAAGCACTGAATTGGATAGAGCGTGCCAGAATAGATTCACGCAGACACTGGACGGGATCCGCTGATTCAGTGCAGTCTAAACGAAGCTGACAATTGGTAGAAAAGTTGATCTCGGTCATTTGAAGACCTCTGATGCTCTCTCAGCTTGAACCACCAGTGTCGGGCCCTGCACGCTCCTACGGGTTTTGCAGTGGGCTATAGTATAGGAGAAACGAAGAAGGTCATGTGACTAGGATGCTAATGAGATATTATATGCAATGCTTTGAACCAGCATGAGCTGAATGTGGCTTCCAACATTACAGTTTGTCAAGTGAAAAATTAAGATAGAATTTTGTGCAAATCTTTAATTCTTTAGAATTGAGATATTACTTCTGTAACACTAGTCCTTCTGTTTGGAAATGAGAAGTGAGAAAGTATTTCAGTGTATCTAACATTGAGGTATAACCCATGCTGCAGATTGAATACAGGCAGCTCTATGCCTAGCCTTCTTTTCACTGATTCATGAGGTCCCCAAACATACAGAAGCAGTCACTCTGGCAGTGGCACTGTTCCATGGTGAAGCAGGCATAAGACCATGCTCTGGACATCAACACTGTACTCTTAAGGATGTTGAAAATCAGAAGCCACAGGTAGAGAGACCTGGGCAAACCACCTAGGAGACAGGGCTCTACAAGTCTCACCAAAGCCACCTTTGAAGAAAAACGTCTCCATTCCTAAGCCCTTTGATGACAGTGCAGTGTGTGTAACTAAGAGACTTCCAAGAGTAGTACTGGTTCCTGAAATGCTGCTGGAAAGGCAATATCTCAGAGACCCATTAAGTGAAGGTAGACAAAACCTGCCAGTACAGAAGGAGTCTTCCAAGTCAGAGAGATGTTTAACAGCATAGCCTGGTGTCAGGTAGAGCAGAGGGAGTCGAGACTTAATGACAAGCAGAAAGGTTGAAAGACTGTATGGATGGATGGCTAAGTGACAGGGAAGCTGGAAACAACGCGCAAGAAATATGCAGGAGATGCCAGAGCCTCCCTGGAGGGAAAGCAGTACTGCCTCAGTCTCTCCAATGGGAGCCTCAGAGAAATTCTGAAGAAAATAATCAGCTATGGGTGGTGGGGTCAGCATCTAAATTTGAATGAGACATATTATATGAAATGAACAGAAACTCTATAAAATGAGGCGGGGCTGGAAAGGGGACTCAGCAGTTAAGAGCACTGGATGTTCTCGCAGAAGACACAGTTTCAAATTCCAGGACCCATATGACCTCTAATGACTGTCTAACTCCATTTCCTGGGGATCCAATGCCCTGACACGTGCATGACACAGGTGTACACGTGTAGGTATATCACTCATACACATAAGATAAAATTAAAATTAATCTTAAAATGGGAAGGGGGATGGATGAGGCCTGACTCTGACTCAAGAACATAGTTCCAGAACACAGTTCTGGCAACAGTTCTAAAACAAGTTACAAAGGACATCTATGGGGAATAGCTGTCCTCCAAGTTCAGTCCCACTCTTAAAAAGTAAAATTAAGAGTCAGACCGTTTTATTCAGGTAATTGTAAGGTTGGCATAAGAACTCCACAAGACAGGGGTATTCCTGGGTCTTGCTGGCTAGCAAGCTTAAGGTATCTGGCCAATTCTATGTCAATGAGAGACCATGTTCCACAAGCAAGGAGGACCACATCTTTAAAATGACACTTGACGTTGTACTCTGCTTTCTACATAAACATGTGCCCATGTTCACGTATACCACACATACAGCTATCTCATATACATGAAAGTTCTATTTGCATCTATTAAATTTCATATGCTAATTAGGCTAATAAACTGTGGTATTAAGAAAACTGCTTAGGCCTGGATTTAGGAGAGTCAAATGAACTAAAGAGAAAGATTGAGGAGTCATTTGTAAAGAGAGCATGTCAAAAGCTGTATTCATTAGCTCTGATTTTAATGAATAAGTCATTAATAAACTCTGTATCTGGGTTTTTAGTTTTTATTTACTCAGTATTTTGGTGCAAAAATGTAATCAAAACTACGCATATCTTGACAGAGTTAAAACAACTTTCTAACATGCTTTAAATATGAAACAAAGCAGAACTTTTTATACTTTTAGTCTAAGTGTTTCATTTTAAAGTTCATGCGTTCTATGCTTAAAAATGTATAAAACAGAACACTTTTGCTTTTCATTTATTTTTAGAAAGAGTTATCTCTAGTGGATAGGGAATGTAAGCCTGAGGTAAGGTAATAGTATCTCTGCATATAGTCTCATAGAAGGTTTTGTGTTTGTCCTGTGGAATTTATAATTATGAGCAGCAAACAATACTAGTGGAAACATTTGAAGAATGTTTAAAGCATATTTGTCTCTTAAGTTATGGAAGATGACAGTAATAGAGAAGAACAAACTAACTTAGTCTGTTTCTAGCATGGCTTTACATGGTGAAATCATTTCTATTTGTGCATTACAATTGGAAGGCAATGTAAGATATTGCAAATAACTGCTGTAATCCATTGTTGGGTGTTTGGTGTACGGAAAAGCTAAAAAATAATAGGCAGTATTGTTTTTATGTCATGAAATATTCCTTTTCTTCAAAGTTAAGAAAAAAAATGATTTTCTTCCAAGTTTCCCAAAGGCTTCTGGGAATTTAAAAGTGCTATAAATTAAAAAAATTAAAATATCTTTTATTTATTCTTTGATAATTTCATCTGTGTATACCGTATATCTTGACCATTATCTATACAAAATTGCCTCTCCCACTCTTCCAGAACCCTTCCCAACATGTTCTTTTTCTACGTTCATGCCTTTCTTCTAAAATTTCTTATGATTATAGATATCTGCATCATTCTATTTAACTGTTTTCTCAAAAATTTTAAACAATGTCTCATGTTAAATTCTGGTGTTTAAATTATTCTACAGAAAAGACTAAAATCTTTGGTATAGGTATTTTCAATTATTAATTGCAAAACTTCAATATTACTGTTTTAACATTTTGTCAAACAGGATATTTTGATGTACTTTTGAGGAATAAAACTTCAAAGAATATCATTGCTAATTTGATTCACACATTCACACATTCACATCAAGAACACAGTTTGGTCAGACATGGCGGTACATGGCTATCATCTCAGCACTTAGGAGACTAAGGTAGGAAGATCTTGTTTGAGGACGATCTGTACTAAATAGCAAGTTTCAAACTAGCCTAGGCTACCAGGTAAAATCCTTCCCCCTCATCCTGCTATACAATTTGAATCAGATAATCAATACATAGTAACAGTTAACGTAGGATACTTCGATTCCCTTTTCCTGACTTAATCAAACATGTAAAACATAGATTTGAAGAAACCTATTGCTATCTCAGTAAAATTTCATATTAGTACCTGCATATTGCAAATCTTCAGCACTGAAGCAATTCTAATTTAAAGGGCATGCATGACATCTGAACTCTGTGTAAGAGGCAGATTTAGTATAATACATTTGTGATCCTACTTCATCAGGTTTATAGTAAAATATAAGTCAAGTTTTCATTTGCAACTTTAGAAGCTTCTACTTCATTTTTCCTTACTGTATATTTTTATAATAGGCAATAAAATATTTTAAGAGTCAGAAAATCACAATAGGAAATAGTCTGGCCTTATAGTTTAAAGTAGATTCTTTTTTTTTTCTCTTATAGAAAACAGCTTTGTTGAGAAACACTTGATTTACAATAAGCTGCACATATTTAAAGGATGCAGTTTGCTAAAATGTTTTCAGTGTTTTAAAAGCGTTTGTATATGTATGTGCTGCACATCAAACATATTCCCATATCCATTACCCTTCCTTCGTTTCCTCACTCCCTCCCCCATTAGTACCCTCTGTTTCCTTAGACAGTTTTATTTCTACTTTTTGTATATTTTTATTAAATTGTTGTGTACTTCATACACAACATTCTAATCATCTTTATGCCCCCGTTCCCCATCAACCTCCACTGACCTTCCTTAAGGGGGTGACTCTACATAGACTGACTAGACCTCAGGGTATGTGCTTGCCCTGAGGGATGTCTGGGGCCACTAGCTTGACTTGATAGGCATTAACATGACAGAATTCATGAAATACAGTAGATTCTTTACAGGGAAACTGCACATTATTTACTAGTGAAGTTAAGGTACTTTGTGGTCACAGTTTTTGTCAATGTCATAAAATGGCATACACCTCCACTTTTAATTTATTTCCCAAGATTATGTAGCCCCTTATTTTGAAATCATTTTTAAAGGAATTAAAGAATTAATAAAATTCTTTGTAAACATAACTTATGTGTATAGCACATAAATAAAGTTTACCATAAGCAATTTTCTAAGAGGTACTGGATCAGCCTTATTGTTTACATAGTGGGGAAAATAGTATAAGATGTAGAAGGTAAAAGGATCAACAAAGTAAGATTTCTTCTCATGGCTGACATTCTAGGGAAGGTGGGTCAAAATAATCAAAAGAAGCAGCCAAGTAAAAATTAACACAGTGAAAAGTGCTGTGCATAGAAACTAAATCTGGGCAGAGGATAGTAGAAGTGATGAGCACGGAGAGCAATGAATAGAATGCAGACTCAGAGAAGTCAAGATTTAGGGAAATCTCCAAGCATAACAGCCATCATGCTGGCATTAAATTAATGGCCTGAATGTCATAAGAATGAGACCAGAGGATAGTAAGTTACTAATCAATGACAAAGGATAAGACTTTTATAGGGTCTTATAAATTTATTCTAATTTGTTCTTAGTAGAATGTCATTGTTTTAAGCAGGGACACATCGTATGAAGACAACTTTATTCTCTATGCAGAATACTAAAGAAGCATCCAGGAGTGAAGGCAGGAAAACTCTTAGGAAGTGTGTACAGTTACCAAGATGAGAAAAGATGATGGTGTGGGCTGGATAGGGGATGTTCAGAGAGTGCACCTACCCAGCATCTGGGTAGTTTTAGAAGTGGAATCAACAGACCTTGAAGCAGGGGCAGCAGGGAATCAACACTTGTATCTTGAAGAAGAATGGGTGGTGTGGCTGTTTATGAAGAGGGAAGCCTAGGGTGTAGAGAGCCGCAGATTTCTGCGTCTTAAAGATGGCGCCTGCTCCCGCCCCCCACCATCCCGAGGTGGGCGCTCTCTGGAGCAAACAGCTCCATAATTGGCTGTGGCTGAGGTCTGGCCCTGCTTCCGCATGTGTGCGCCTATCTGCTTTCACCACGTGGTAGTTTGGGGTTGGCTGGCAGGAGGGAATTTAACTCTGTGGCGGGCTTTCCCCGGGAGGAGAAGGAAAAGCAAGGAGAAGGAGAAGCAGTAAGGAGAGGGAAGGAAAAGTTAGAAAGTTAAGAAGCCAAAAGGTTGTTCAAGGTTCCTGAATAAACTGCTTTTGGAAGAGTCCAGGGTTGCGTCTTCCTTGCTGGACGAGGCGGGCGCGACAAGTGGCGGCCCGTACGGGGAGGAGAACTCATCGAGGGACTCAGAACCTTTTGCAGTCAGGGCAGTGCACTGGAAAAGTCCTCAGGAAAGAAAGATGAGGATCCACGACAAAAGTGGGAAAGTCCTCAATTAAATTTGGGGATCCGCGTCAAGAGCGGATACTTAGCTAAGTCCTCAAGTAAATTGGGGGGCCGCAACAAAGTGGGGTGCTTTGCTCCCTCTGTAGATGGAGCGGGGACAGCTGGGAGGTTATAGTAAATCAAAAGTAAAAATGGATTTTTATATAATCGTTACTATAAGAATGGGCATTAGTTTTGTGTTCTGGTACCTTATTTTTGCCTATTTTTGTAGAGAATGTACAAGAGGTACCCAAAAAAATGTTACGGGAAATACTAGTTCCCACCCAATTTTTTTGGCTCTAAATGAGCTACTTCGTTCTAAAAATTTAAAGCTTAAGAAAAGCAATTTGGAGAGATTCTTGGAGGACTGTGATACCATTGCACCGTGGTTCGCAATGTTCGTAAGACTCACGGTTGTACTTCACTTTTCCAAGCAAAAAAAAAAAAAAACTGCGCCTTAGGCTTCAAGGCTCACCTCAGGGGCCCTCGTCGTGGCGGCGCACGGGGATGCGCGCACGCCGCTCCCAAACTGCCGGCAATGGCCAGGTATGGGCCTGACGCTCCAGCGCCATCTTTAAGACTGAGCGGGGCTGACTTGCACATGTCTGAGCCGGGGGCAGTACTTAGATTGGAGATCATTCTTAATTAAGTATGCTAATAAACAAGCTGCCGCTAATCAAGCCACAGGGCAGCGCCCCAAACAACCTAAAAAGTAAAGCTAAACCTTCCACTGGGCTGGAGGAGCCAGCTTTTGTGTAACTTAAAATCAAACAGTTATTCCATAGTCTTTAAATCCCCCCCCCAAAAAAAACAACTAAATATCTAAAAAAGGAAAAATTTTCACCATTTGTTGCCTAAACAAAGCCTAAGACTAAACTAAAAGAAATTTATTTACAAAAAAATACAACATTTACAAGACATAGTTAAATCTCTATCTTTAAAAATACTCATGGTCAAAAAGACTAGAGCCTTGAAACATTAAAGGACCATGATAGCAGATTTTCTTAATTTTCTCCACACCTTGCCCTAAGGCACTTTCCTTTACAAAAGAAGACTGTGAGCTCAATTCCCACCCACATCTCATTTGTTTAGTTGCTTGCTGGTTACTGAACTCAGCAGCTTTTCTGTCCCATGCAAACTCTGAGTTAAAGAAATACAGACATTTTTGTGTCTATGTGTAAATCATATTGATAACACTGAGAGGTTGACTCTGGAGCGGGACTGGCCATTTTGCTTCAGATTCAATCCTGTTTGCAAAGGGTGAGGCTGGCCACCTGACCCTGTGCAAAGCAACCCCAGAGTAAGGACATTATGCTGTTGAAAGTAACTAAGCAATAAACTAATTTTAACAAAAATGGTTACATGTTTATAGCAAAACTAGCTCACAAAATTCTGTATTTTCTCACACCAATAAAAGGTCACTGATACAATTTACAGTTCTTAAATAACTGCAACCTGGGTTACCTATTCCTTCTACTATTCCTAAAAATACTTATAAAATTATCTTAAATTTAAAAGACAAAGTTTTTGTAAACAGGAGCCAATAATGCGACAGTTTTAGCCTGGCTCCCCACAGTTAATTGAGTTAAGCATAATTATAAAAGTATTTAAAGCTTGTACCTTTCCCTTTAACTTAATATCTGATTCAACTTATGCCGTTAATACAGTAAAAGTTTTAAAAGTGGCCGGACCAATTAAAAACTCTAGTCCGGTCTGTCAGCTTTTTCAACAATTACAGACTTTAATTTGACAAAGACAGGCTTGCTTTTTTATCCAACATATTAGGGCTCATACAGGCCTGCCAGGACCTTTGAGTACAGGACATGATAAAGTAAATTTATGGACCAGAATGGAATGTATATTTTTAAGCTCCACTATAAAAAGGGCAAAATGTTTTCATAACAGGTTTCATGTAAACGCCCGAGCCTTACAACAAAAATTTCACCTGTCTCGAGCAGATGCTCGACAGGTGGTGCTAAATTGTTCTCAATGTGTAACTTTTCACCATCCACCTAGGATTGGAGTTAACCTACGCGGTTTGCTCCCTTTAAAAGTTTGGCAGATGGATGTGACACATATTTCGGAGTTTGAAAACCAAAAATATGTTCATGTGTCTGTGGATACCTGTTCAGGTATTCTACACGCTACACCTTTGACAGGAAAAAAGGCACGCAATGTTATAACTCATTGCTTAGAGGCCTGGACTACATGGGGCAAGCCCCAACAACTAAAAACTCAAAAACAAAAAGGGGGAGTAGGCCACGGCCGCACCCCAAGGGAGAGACTTTCCCTAGCCTTGTTTACTATAAATTTTTGAATTTGGATGCTCAAGGCCACTCAGCAGCGGATAGACATCAGGACCATCATGGCCCTGCAAAAGGGATGACTAAGTGGAAAGACGTATTAACGGGCCTCTGGCGTGGGCCTAACCCCGTGCTGACATGGGCACGAGGATCTGTTTGTATTTTTCCACAGGACCAACAAGATCCAGTATGGGTACCTGAACGCCTGGTTAGAAGAATTCAGCTCAAAAGTCAGCATGAGGATACCCCTGCTTCCAGCCCTGATGAGCCAACTAGGAAAAATGAAACCGAGATGGGGAATCCTGTCGGTGTTTCCAAAGCCAATGCTGAACTGGACATTTAATTTTAAAGACACCCTAAAAGAATTGCTATGAACCATCTGAAAGAGTGGGCGGGAATGGGAGTGTTAGCAGGTCTCCTGATTATGGCCTCCCTGGTCTGCCTGTGGTGTATATGTAAGATTAGAGCCACACAAAAGCAAAATACAGCTATGATCATTCAAGCCTTTACAGCCATTAAAGCTGGACAGTCCCCCCAGGCATGGCTAATTGCCATGAAGGAGTTATGAGGACGGGATGCGAGGCTAAGCACTGCACAAGGTTTCGCCTGCTGGTGTCTAAGCGTCTCCTTGGAAGACATGTCTGGTTGCATGAAGGTGGTACCCTTAGCTCCTTCCCCTGGGAAAACTGGTACGGGATGGGTCTGGGTCACCGCAGGTGATGAATCTGTGGGTGTCTCCAGGACATAATCCCAATTGTGCACTCCAGGGATCAGACCTCTATCTTTGCCCGTTTCTGCTATGTTATATAAAATAAAAGGGGGAGATGTAGAGAGCCGCGGATTGCTGTGTCTTAAAGATGGCGCCTGCTCCCGCCCCCCACCATCCCGAGGTGGGCGCTCTCTGGAGCAAACAGCTCCATAATTGGCTGTGGCTGAGGTCTGGCCCTGCTTCCGCATGTGTGCGCCTATCTGCTTTCACCACGTGGTAGTTTGGGGTTGGCTGGCAGGAGGGAATTTAACTCTGTGGCGGGCTTTCCCCGGGAGGAGAAGGGAAAGCAAGGAGAAGGAGAAGCAGTAAGGAGAGGGAAGGAAAAGTTAGAAAGTTAAGAAGCCAAAAGGTTGTTCAAGGTTCCTGAATAAACTGCTTTTGGAAGAGTCGGGGGTCACGTCTTCCTTGCTGGACGAGGCGGGCGCGACACTAGGGGAGGAAGAGAATATAAAGGGAAGCAGAAAAACAGGAGCCAAGGAAGAAAAGTTTATGAAAGGAAGCATATCATGTCAACTGCCACTGTCAGACAATTGAAATAAAAATGGGGAGTTAAGAATCTGGCTTAGTAACATACAAATCGTTGAGTAAGAACCAACTTCCATGGAGTGGTGGGAAGATGGAGTAAGTATTTTCTAGAGCAACTGAAACTTGGCTGTGAGGAAGAAGAGAGAAACTGAACAACAGTTAAAGGGGTTATACAGTCAGAGACTTTTCTTTTTAAAATCATAGAACATATTTGTATGTCGATGAGGGCTCCAATAGAAAAAGAGAGTCATCATTAAAGGAAATTGTGAAAGTTAAAAATTCAAGATGGTGAAAGTGAAGGAGATTCAGAGACTGAGTGGAAGAGATCAAGAGTCACAGAGACCTCTGGTCTCAAGTGGTAGAGAAGAATGCAGGAAGTTTGGATCCTGGATGGTTGGGGTTTCTACACATTATAGTGGGAAGCTAAGGGAGGTCCCTGTTTTGTTGTTTCTAGATGTGATGTGTCAAGTGTTCTGGTTTAAGAAGGACTCATCAATTGCAATCTTCTACTGGAGGAGAGAACATGAATGGAATGAATGGCGAAGAGTGCTGAAATTTGCAACTAAAATTACCTTCTTTGTTGGGGATAGTTCTACTAGGGTTTGCTTCAAATACATGATTTATTGTACAATTAATGAAATAAAGGGGATCAAGAGTATTTTATGAAGTGCAGCCTATGTTTTTTTATGTCTCTGACCCATTTTTCAGCAAGCAATAAAATCAGGAAGTGGTATCAAGCCTCCCATTAAAGACAAAGAAACCTCCATAGACTAGTTCTACCTTGAAAAGGCCTATAACTTCCACTTAAATGAAGATATAGCCATATATCTTGTATGTTCTGTGTAATAAGATCCAGGGTAGATATCAAATGTACAGAACTTTCATTCAGAGAGCTGAGGTTTGATTTGTTGGAAGATATCTATGCTTTATTGAGTGGGATTATGCCTATAAACCAATATGCAATAACAAAGTGGTTAATACTAAAAATTCCACTCATGTATTATAGTTACTTGGAGAACTACGGCCATTCAGAGTCTAATATTCATGGGACTTGCTCTTTATACTATGTCATTAAACTGCAGTTTGGGGTTCTCAACGCCAATCCCCAGTGAAGCACAAATTTGCTCTGACTTCACATGTTTGTTCAGTAGCAATTTTCGAAACAACATCCCCATCGAGATTCCTGAACTATGTTACAAGACAATCATCTCTTTTTTTTTTGATATCAGAATTTTCCTAAATAAATCAGCTCTACATAGAAGACTTAGAGTATACTGACACATATTTCAAAGTGATAAGATGAATTTGTCCTTGCACAATTCTATTTTGAAGTTACAGCCCAAGTACCAGCCCCCTCCATCCCCTGCACATTTTTTTATATTTATTTATTGCAGGGAGCATACATGGCTCTTGGATGGAGGGCAGAGGACAATATTCAGAGTTGGTTCTTTTCTTTCACCATGTAGGTCTTGCAGATGGAACTCAGGTCCTCAAGGTTGGTGGCAGGGGCCTTTACCCACTGAGCCATCTTACCAATCCTCTTCCCATTTCTTTAATGAGAAGAGCTACCTCGATTCTCTGGTACAAAACTGCTTAGTTTGGTGTGGGTTCTTCCCTCTTTCCTTTCTCCTCTTTAGGTAGGTTATAGTGGAAAGACGGGGATTCTTGAAATCACAGAGTTTCATTTGGTGCTCTTGGGAAGATTTTAATTTACCCTCAAATTTTGCCTCTGACCAAATTCAGTTCGAATTTATTAACATACTTCTTTCAAGTCTAAGGATGATACAATTGCCTGAATTACTAAGGCAGTCACATTCAACCCACCCCTGTCCTGTCACCCTGCAATTTTAAAGAGAAAGAGCAGTCGACACAGAAAGCACATGTTGCAATGCTGAAGCTTTCATGGCTTGTGCTTATGTCCTCAGACTGCATTAATCACATTGCACCTCCAGTGTCTTTGTTAAACAACAGTTTCTTCTTTTTATTACCCCCTTAAGAGATTTTTTAAAATACATTTATTTTCAGCAGGAAACATCATAGCAAATGCCAAAACGAGAAAAAAAATCCAATATACTTATAAATACTGTAAGATAATTAAAATCAAAGGTATTCAACCATGTTGTAGCAAATAACAAGATTTCATCCCTTTTTAAAGGCTGATAGTTATTCAGGTTTTAAAAAGTAATTAAAATAAATGTAACAAAAAATTACACTGCATTTATGAAGATTCGTATTTAAAAACAAGATCATCTAAAAGAAAGCAGTGATTCTGGTATTTTGTCAGAGAGATTTCTCCCTAATTCTCGTGTCACCCTCACCACAAGTGCTGTTATTCCCACCACAAATTTTCCCTTTGGGTTTCAAAGCCCCAGTTACAAATCAGACTAAACCGATGAAAGAAAAAAAAAAAGCAAATGATAAAGAAGGAATGGACAAGAGTGGGGAGGAAGAAGAGTTGGTTTCTGTCTAAGGAATTTTGTTTTACATTGTGTGTGTGTGTGTGTGCGTGTGTGTGTGTGTGTGTGTGTGTGTAATCGTTCATAGGAAGTTCGTCGGACACCTTGTAGGAGTTGAAAAACATCTTGTACAGTGTGTGTCGAGGGAAGCAAACATGGGTAGTCAGGCTTAGCCGCAAGCCCCCTTCCTGCTGGGCCATCTTACTATCCCTCTAAGAAAAAATTTAAGATGCTTTTCCTCCCTCATAACGTGTCTACTTCAGCGATGAATTGCACACTAAATATAGACTTGGGTCCAGTAAGATGGTTCAGTGGCTAACCACATTCGCTGTGCAAGCCTAACGGCCTGAGGTTCACCCCTGCCCCCTATTCATATAAAGGTGGAAGGAAAGAACCAACTCCACAGAGTTATACTCCATCCTGCCCATACACATATACCATAAACACAGACAATAAGAAACTAAAACTGAAAAGGTTTTAAAGGAACAGACTGCAAAACATAATAAATAAATTAGAAATGCTGAGACCAGTGATCACATATATAGAAGATGATCAATTTGCATCCAGTACAGTTGCTTGGGTTGGGCTTCCACAGACCTAAAGCAAAGAAGCAAACACTGCTATTTACGCAGAATCTCAATGTCATCCAGAAAGACATTTTATTTTCAGCACAAATATATTCGTTCCAGTTTTCTTTCATCTTTACTCATAAAAGAAATGCTGTCTGAATTCCTTGACAATGTTGCCATGTTAAATGCAATGATGAGCTTTATTTCTTTTTTCTTTTAGAATATCACATATTGAAGGCTGGTGGTAAAAGGTCATAAAGCAGGAAATTGATTTGATCTGTGGGCATGCTTAATTTGTCCAACTGGATAGATTCTAGAGTCTGGATTTCTTCAAAGTAGAATTTAGGCTATCGAGAGAAAAAGATGCTCTATTAGTTCTTAAACTCTAGCTTTTTAATAAATGTTTGTCTGGTTACAATGAGCTCACTGTGAAGAACTTAGGAACATGAGAAAAGAGAGAGACTTTCATTCGTTTTTCTTTTCTTTCTTTCTTCTTTTTTTTTTTGACACAGAGTTTCCCTGTAACAAAAGCTGGCCTGGAACTCACTTTCTAGACCAGGGTAGCATCACTTCCTAATGCTGGTATTAAAAGCCTGCACTATCATGTCCAGCTCCAGTTTCTCTCTCTCTTTTTTCTTATTTCGCATTGTTTTTCTATTTTCATTTATTAATTTGTATTTTGTTTTGCAAAATTATGTAGAAACCAGATAACATTTCATCTTTTTGCTGTCATCCATAAGATTAAAACATAGCTTTATAACATGAGTTTAGAGAATACAGAATTTAAAAAAAAATCAGTCCAATCACAGGATCAGTTTTCTCTTTGGTTTTGGAAACAGCTCCAAGTGGGAAATTAAGCTTCTGCCTCCACCTCACTTTGTCACTTAGTCCCTGCAAGCTGTTTCCATCACCTGTGGATCATAAGTGTTCACTTATCATATGTACGGCAGAGCCATGTGCATGCAGAGATAGATAGGGTGGAAATTATTTTTCTACGCATATTAACAACTATGTGTGTGTGTGTATGTGTGTGTGTGTGTGTGTGTGTGTGTGTGTGTGTGTATTTGTTTCTTTCACCATCAAAAGTTACATCTTTCTCTTGGCCAGTGCATATCAACCATCCTCATTCACTTTCATAGCTACAGGTTGGGAATTATACTGAAATGACATAGATTATTCACTTTCCATTCCTAGATATGTGAATGTTTCTTTTAACATTCATATAAACAGTTCTGACTGTTTCTAACAGTAGACATTGTGGTGCACATATTCTGGTAACAGGAACTATCATTCTACAGAATCAAATCCTAGAATTGGAATTTCTCATGAATTCTTCTGTATATTCATAATTTTGAGAGAAAACATCAAACTTCAATTGTTTGAACTATTTGTACTCCCCTGGGGACAGACTGTATTGGTTCTCTTTTGGTGTCCTGCGGGATCCAGGAGTCAAACTCGGGTTATCAGTCCTATGGACAAGTGCCTGTACTCACTGAGCCATCTTGCCAACACACTAGCAGTTTTCTTTTTAATTAACAAGGTCTTACTACATAGTGCCTGGCTGGGTTGGCACTCACTCTGTAAAACAGGCTGGCCTGGAACCTTCACCTTTCTAGTGCAGGGACTAAAAGAATGTGCCCACACAACTAAATATTTGGATAACTTTTCTATTCATTAAATGTATTTGAATATTTTGTCTCTGTTAGCCTAAAACTCATGCTGAATGACTGTGTGCTTTGGCTTTCTGATGCTTCTAATGGAAATATGACTGAGGTTTTTTTGCTCTGTATTAAACAACAGTAGAAAATGTTAGTGTTGCATCTGCTGTGTTGTGCTGTGGCATGCAAATGCTGTGATAGTGCAGGAGGAAAACATGCTATTAGTGCAACAGAGCTCTCATGCTCCTGGTCTAACTCAACAATTTGCCAGCTGTCTTGACCTCCCTGTGTCTCAGCTTCCTCATTTGCCAAGTAGCAGATATGACTGTACCCACCTCCAGGGTTGTTGTGAATTAAATCAGCATGCAAAGAAAGAAGTTATGGCAGTTGTAAACGTATATCTCATCAATTGACAGCAGTTATACTACAAAGCATAATTATTTAAAATTCTCTCGCTTTCTAACTTTACTCTAGATAGGGGCTGCAGAAAGATTCTTTATGCATGAAGCTTGACACATATTTATGATTATTTCACTAGACCTAGAAATGAAATTTCTGGATCAAAGAGTATGCCCTATTTTAAGGCTCTTAATAGATTATGTCCCAATTACTCTCCAGAAAATATATGTATAAGTTACTTTTACCAATTTATATTCACATCATTGGTGGAAAATCCAGGATCTATTTCACTACAACCAGGCCAATGTTCAAAGGCACTGTATTTTAAAAATCTTGCCACATTTGATAGTAAAACTAGTTACTAAATGTTTTTGTTTATACTTTAATGCTTATCAGGTAAATTTAGCAACTTTTTCCAGACAACTGTCAGCTGTATTTTTTCAGCTAAATATCTATAGCACGTTTTCCTCATGTTTAGTAGATGTTTAATTTTTACCTCTTAAGTCTTAATAGAGTTTTAGACATGAACCTGTCCCTAACACTATTGCATGGTATACGTATTGAATTCTAGTTTATTAATAATCCTTTCTACTTTGATTCCTGACTGGTATGATAGTCAAGTTTATATTTTTGAAATATAATGATTCATTCTGGACTACAGAAGATCGCATGTCTTATGAATTACATATCTTGATGTTAAAACCACGGATGAGGAGATTGTGATCACATGGGACCCTGAATGAGAGTATCTATTTGTACTAAGTAGCACAATTTAGGAAGTGCAAACATGTCTAGGGCTGGGGACATTGTGCAGTTTGTAACATATTGGCCTTGCAAGCATGAAGTTTTGAGTTCAGTTACTAGAATCCATGTAGAAAAGGTGGATGTGACTCAAATGCATGTAATCTCAGCACTGGGGAGATAGAAATGGGCAGATTTCTGGAGCTCACTGGCCAGCCAATCTAGCATACTTGAGTTGCAGGCTAGTCAGAGACACTGTCAAAAAACACAGGGCCTTAAAAGAAGAGAGAAATAATCGTAGATGACATGAAAGGGGTGGGGAGGTAAAGTGGGAGCAAAGAAGGGGGAGAAGTCTACGCTCGAGCAAGATACATGGCACGAAATTCTCGAGTCAACAAAATATTTAAACAAAAACCAAGGTGGGTAGCAGCTAAAGAACTGCACTTGAGGTTGACATCTGGCCTCCACACGTCATGGACACACGGGGATGCACTATCCTTATCACACCCACACGACCTCACACACCTATACAAACTTGCCCCCACACATAAACAAGTCACGTTTTAGATCAGCCAAGTTTTTCTTGTTTCCTAAATGGCTACTTTCCGCAACATCTTTACTGAATAAATTGTCCACCCTGTTTAACGTGTCTTTTGTCAAATATTAGGTCACTGAGTTCACCACGGTCTATTTTAAGGTTATATATTGTACTTTATTCATTTGCCACTTTTTACTCTAGTTCCATGTTTTAATTAATTTTTCTTTCCATTATTGTTGTTGGAGGCCAACCCTCTGTTTCTATCAATTTTCACAATTACTTATTGTTTTAGGCTTTAATTTAATACGAAATATAGATGAAATTTCTAAAGGCAGATTTCAGGCACAAACACACTGAATGGTCAAATCTGTAAATTACATGGACACATTTGCATTCTTTCCAATACCATTAGTGTCTTGTAATATTTCCCATGAATATTGTTAATCAAATAGCAACTCACTTAGAATGTATTAAGATCCTTTTTGTGGCCTTGAAATGATTAAATTTTGTAAATGTTTCACAGATTTAAATAAGTAATTCTGGGTTAAAGGACAAATTTGAGAATATGTGCATTGGTCTTACTATGTCTATTTTGCTCAAATTCTTTACATTCCTGTTATTAAAACATGTATTATCAAACTGAGTACATTTTAGAAACATATGGAGTAGTACCATCGACCCCATTTTCCAGTGTTCAGTATGAACATATATCAATTTATAGTAAGCTTTAAAATATATACCCTTAATATTTCTCTTATTTCTGAATTAGTTTATTAAATTTCTGCATATTGTATAATAATACCCATAATTACTTTATTTACTATACAATTCTAAAATAGCAGCCCTTAAAAATATAACTACATTGTTATTATTGTGCTCAAACAAAATTAACAGTAATACTAAAGATCAGCTTTCAATTTTCTAATTATTTCACGTTTTCCTTTTTCTTCCTCAATAGTTTGCTAAAATGAGTAGCCACAGGAAGTCCAAACACAGTTTAGATTTTATGTGCTCATTTCTTCTCTTAACCTGTAGATCCTTCCATCCTCTCCTGGTCCTTTAATCTGTTTGTAGAAGAAATCAAGTGATTGGTTTCCTAGTATCCTATAGGACTGTTTGAATACATGTGGTCTGGTTTATAATCTTCCTCTCTTCTCTGTATTTGCTGTAAATGGCTAACTAAAATAAATGCTTGATCAGATCGAGATTCTACTTCTTCCATGCATAACTGCTTAGCGGGTGGTAATGTGCTTTTCCATCAGGAGACACAGCACACCCCACCCAGTGTTGCTCTTTGCGATGTTAGTGCTTTGTAATCTTTGCCCAGCTCTGTTATTTCACTATGTATGAACTGTGAAGCAGGGATTTTACAAAATCATTTATTCTTATAAATTGAAGTCTCTTATTTTACCTGGAGAAAGATGGCATAAAAGTAGGTCAAGATGTTCTATGTCATTAGCACTCTGCCATTAGGCAATAATGGATCTGATTCCTGTAGCCTTATGGTAATTTCCTACAAAGAAGTAGCAAACATTTAGCTTTGTGCCCGTGCTTCTGTCCTGCTCCATGGAGACCATCACTAATCAATCAAGGTAGTCTTTGCTCTTGAACTTCTACATGTCTATCAGAATCCTTTTAATCTACTTATTTAGGTTCATCTTTAACTAGTGTGTAGAGATAACAAAAATGAAATTGACTTACAGTCCTTGTCATATATTCAAGATCATTAGAATGTGAGTTGTGCTGGAACATGGCAGTTTCTCTTTTATTTCCTGGTGTTTACAACAATGTCTGGGAACATACTAGGCACTTAATAAATATTTGTGACTGTTCAAACAATCAATTGAGACAGAGAACTTTCAGAGCAGATGAAAATGTCATTCAGATTCACAATTCTATTTTTAAAAAAGCATTCATGGAATCTTTTTTAAAGCATTTAAAGCATTTCCTTAGTGATCAGTAGTTCTGAAGCTACTAAAATAACTTATATTTTTATGCCTGTTAGATAAACAAATGTTAAATGGAAGTGATATTTTTAAATTTTATTTTAAAATAGAGTTCTGTTGAAGTTTTGTGAATAGTAACACAGCCTCCTTGGAACAATCCATGAAAAATGCCTATATTTTCAAAAACCTCAGCATCAACAGTGTGTCTGCCATCCTCTAGTTCCACAGCATCTGAACTGACAATTCAGTTAGATCAAATTTGAATGAAAGTAAGAAATCAAACTCGACGATAAAACATATACCCTGTTTTCGCTAAATTCAAGGACTTTTCTGATCCAAAGTAGTATACTGAGAGATGTGCTTTTGAGCAAAGTATTTCTTTATTTTATTTTATTCCCCTTGCCCACTTCTTTTTCCTTTTAGCAAAAGCTTGGTACTGAAATAGATTAGAGCAAATCAAGAATTATGGTACCTTGATTTGAACTACTTGGAAATTATAGCTAAATTCAAACTTTGGTAAGGTTGAATTAAGGAAGAGGAAGAAAAGAGAAGGATTTCTTCCAGAATTCAGCAAACAGTTCAAGTATGCGACAAGGAGGCTGATTTTTCTTGCAAGAAGCCTCGTTACACATGGCCACTTCATCTATATCCTCAGCTTGATTAATTTTCCAGACTTCTCACTTACCTTCTTCATCAATCTTATTTGAAAACTAATGATATCTCACACATTTCATTTTTAAATCATCTCTCACAAGTGTATAAAAGTTTCTAGTTTACAAAATGGGGAATGTGTCTGTGTGTACTCCTAGTCTTTTCAAAATATTTTTATTGATCCTTCAAGCATTTCATGTCATATATTTTGATCACATTCAGACCCCTAACCCCATCTCCATCCCTAACACACTTCCCACTCTCTGCTCACTCTGAATCATTACATTCTATGACTTCATTGTTTCTTTCATTATCTGTAACACACACACATACACAGGCACATACACAGTCAAACTCAAACTCAAAAACAATCAGACCCTGTGTGCCTTGCCCTTTGCCTTGGAATTGTGTAGCTAGGTGGCAAAGTTCTTTCCTCTCAACTTCAAATCGAGTTCATTTTCCAGTAAAGCACTTTGGCCTGAAATCACATAATGCGACTATTTTTTGAAAGAGGAAAAATTAAGGCTACAGCAGAAAATAAAATAAGAGAGCATTCTCAAATAATACCCAAATGACTGCCGTATCAAATAGGGCATTTCTCCCATCAGGTCTCTTAAAATATGTCCTGATGGAGTGCCCAGCTTACTGCTCCTCTACTGAGGGTTTGGTGGCTCAGATCGAAGCATCCTTTCCTCACAGCTGCCCTGAATTTTCAGTTCAGATTGGTAGATGTGAAAACAGCAGTCTAATAACTTGGTGACAGTAACTATTTGACCAGGCATGCATAGAAATCATTAGATTATTTATGCCTTCTTTCTACAACTGAATTTAATCCCAAAAATCTCTACAATGCTGTCTTCCTAGTAATTAACCTATAAAATCATGCAAGTGTAAGTGCTTAGAATCTCCAAGAAACTGTACAGTATTTTTCTTCTGCATTCTTTAGCGGTAGCATGATTATTTTAGTATGGATAAACTCCAGTTACTGACAGAGTTTGTCTAATATCCAGAAATGTGGAATTGTAAAGATGATTGGTGCATTCCTCAGGAATCTCTCTTGGCTACAAAATACCTGAAAGCTTTAAGACTGGTTTATATTACAAGCTGGGAAACACCTTTATAAATATATTTAAGAACTGTTACAACTGTCAATTTGAAATGGATCCTCCAGAGGCAAAGCCTAGGAAGTACAAGAAAGCTTCCTTTTGAGAGGAATACCCTGTTTTTCTGTGGCAAGGTGTGGTATTTGTGGTCTTGAAAAATCAAATCAAGCCACATTCTTCCTAAAAACAAGGTAAGGACAATTGAGACCCAGCTCTCAGGTCTAGAAAGACTTCAAAACTATGAATGAAGGCATAGGTATCACCATATTCTGTGAAAATTCAGATGATTCAAAACACGAAAGCAGCTTTGGTTGTAGGGTGTGCCAGGGATAATATCAAAACTAAGATTAACTAATCCGAACAGAAACTAAAAGTATCTGGGTGCTTTTCTTAACTGAAAATCAATCCTTTTGTGTGATTCAATTAAAAATACCAATAAAAATCTTATTTCAAAAGTCACAAATGGAGAACCTACCAATATAGCACATCCCACAGATAGAAACCTGCTCACCCCCCTCTGAATCACTGCCTGTTTTAATAAGTATTCAGAAATTATACTCAGACTTCAAAAGAAATTGTAAGGAATTGTTAGCAGGTTTATTAATGTTTTATGTTTTATTAAAAGTTTGGGTGTACATTTCACAATGAGCAACATCAAAAATCAGACTTTCTGCCTGTAATTTTGCTTCCTCCTGTCTTTCTGCCTTTGGGATTCACTCTTTTCCTTTCATCAGCTGCCATTTTCAGCAGCATGCAGTAATTTCATGGCTCATTGCAAGCGCTGAAAACCTTTGAAACCACAAATGCTAACCTACCTGGCCTGCAGCCATTTAGGAAGAGATTAATTTAGCAAACAGAAGCAAAACACTTTCTACTTCTAGCCTGTGCATAATTTCACTTCTATCTATATTTATTTTACAGTGAACAGCGTAATGACAATTTCAGTAATTGCAACTCTATAAAAATTTGCCTACCTAGCTTATCTCACTATCACAAGACTGTGAGTCAGTCAGATTAGAAAAAAAGTACAGCATGTGAAACAGCACTGGTTGTCTTCCAAAAATATGGGCCCTCTATAAAAACTCAAGTGATGCTTTGCACTTGCTTGCATCCTTATCTATTGGGCAACGCTTTCTTCCTGATGTTTTGATTGGAATGGGTGTGTTCCTCTTTAATTCATGGTGATTTATGGGGGCACTCTCCTTACAAACACACCAACGTATTTGGAAGACCAGAAGTGCCAGCCCACTTCTGCAAACGTTGTTATAAATGAGTGCTATGTTGCTGTTGAGCAATTTGAACAGAAGAGAAAGTCCATCTGGGGCAAATTTAAAATATCATACTTGGAAAGATTTCAAGATCTAAATTAGCCTACAAACTGTTAGCTAAAAATAAAAATTTTATTGTTTCTTGTCCAACTTCAAAATCTTACCATTGAAATTCACACTAATTATAAATACTGTATGTCTGTGTGTGTATATTTTCCCTTTAAGAGATCATTTATGGTTTCTTTTTAGTCATTCTTAAACCTGTTACACTCATGCACATATACACATACACACACACACACACACACACACATTTTAGCAGACAAGAATCCAGGAAGAAATAATGACCCAAGTGAAATAATATTTAAAAATTAGGAGAAAACATAATGAAAGTTGAAGTCAACCAATATAGCAGAAAAAGAATTCATGATTTACCCTGTAAGAGGGAACACAAAGGGGAGAGGAGACCACTATGACGCTGTTGACATGAAACCCTGTAGATGGAGGCTTATCAGATGCAAAGGACAGGATATGAATGTCACTTTGCTAATGATTCTTTTCTTAGATCAGCAATGACGGGGGGGACTCTCTTGATAAGCTATTACAGTGTTTGCTGTATAACAAGTAATTCAAAAATAAAGATCTAAGATGGAGGACTAAATATTTGTGGTCTGGTTTTCCCTCAAAAAGTGAGAGATGGGTCACTGAATGACCTTGAGATATGGGATTTTTTTTTCAATCCTCTTATAAAAAATATCCTCACTCAACATTCTAAGTTGCAAAAACACTGCTGCCAGTGAAACAGGATGGTATCATAAAAGGGGGCGGGGGATCAGGGAAACACTATGTGCAAAGCTTTTCAGTTCGGGTGCTCTAGCTTTTCCATTTTATACATTCCTCTCTCCTAAGTAATAGCAGTTGTACATAATTCTCTACTTCCTCCATCAGATTTGAATAATCTGTACTTTGTAAAGGAAATTCTATGACATTAAACTTGTTTATGCCCTGTTTTTATATTAGCTAATTCGTTTAAGCATACAGATACACAGACGGCAGTAGAATGACTGGCCAACCCCCACAGATGCACACCTCCAATCTGGCACTGCACAGCATTCATAAAATATGTCAACACAGACTGGAATTTCTCCATGGTTTATGTTATACTATTGGTGTTCACAACATACTGGCAAAATATTTCATACTGAAATTCGTGATAGTAAAGAAGGAAAAAAAAAGGAATTCTCTCTATGTTTTGAGGCCATTTTCAAGAGTGTTTGATCAATAAGTCCTGCTATGTAACAAACACTTAAATCAACACAAATTGAACAAGAAAAACACATTCATGTGCCTGGGTGTTGTATAATAAATAGCAATTCATTTCTTTGAACAATTGGTGGTAATTATGCTGTCTTAATGATCATTTTGAAAATGCAGTGCATCTTTTCAGTAATGCCCAAAGAATCATAATACTGTGTGATATAATCAAAACAGTAGCAGAAGCATATTCATAACCTTTGGATGAAAAGTATTTTTTAATATTATGTGACTTGTGGCAATGAAAACTCCCCAGCCACAAAGTCAGGAATAATGGCTTATTTGGGGAGATACATTGGTGAATTTATTTTTTCCTCCACTGGGCAATTTTGACCTCATTGTTGCTAGAATCATATCCCGCTGAGCCCTGACCTAAGGTTCCCACTGCCCTGACCCTCCAGATGACACTGAGGAAGAACCCTTGTTTGATCTTTCTGATCCTCTGGTCTTGGGAATGTCCCCTTATATCATTTTTGTCCTTTTATCCTCAATCTTTCAAAGGCAATGAAGACTAATAATCAGTTCTGTTAATTTTGTGGTCTATGACAGAAAAAAATTACAAAGACAGTGTGGAAGAGCAGGAAGATTCTGGCCTCTGGAATGTGAGGTAGGCTGTAAACAGATCAGCTCTACTTTTTCAGTTACACAATTTTAAGCAAATGCCTTTCTTACTGAGATCTGGATGTATATATCCTGTTCAAATTTATTTGTTGAAATCCTAACCTTTGCTGTGAAGGTATTAGGAGGCAAGACCTTGGGAAGCTGAATTCTGTGAGCAAAGTCCTCCTAATAAGATTAGTGGCTTCTTAAAAGAAGAACAAGAGAAACCCTTGGCCTCTTCCACACAATAGGTCACAGTGTAAAGGCTGTTTGTGAGGAAGCAGGTTCTTCTCAAGACACAATCTGCCTACTCCTTGATCTTGACAGTTTCAGGATTCAGAACTATGAGAAACAAATTTTTGTTGTTTATAAGGTTTGTGTGGTATTTCGCCATAGACATCCAGAAGGACCGAGATAGTTCTCCTGTAAATAATAAAAAATAACTTTAAAAATTTTTTTTAAAAAAATAAAAAAGTATTTTTTTGAATTATTGTTCATTTTATACAAAACACCTTGATCGTCTCCATACCTCTCCCCGACACCTCAGACATGGGATTGCCCATCAGATTTCTTGCATTCTGTCCTATATATGAAGGCCTATGGAGTCAAGTTTGGGTACCCAGATGTCCCTCAGTGCAAGTTCATCCACAGGGGTCTAGTCCGCCTATTTAGAGTCTCTCCTTTAAAGAAGATCAGCTCTCCCTCACCTGACAATAATCAGCTGCCAATAGTTTTTCACTTGAGGTTGGAGCCTGCTGCCTGTTTCCCCTGTTCTATGCTGGATTTTTGTCAGATTGAGCTTGCATGGGTCTTGTGCAAGCTGACACTACTGCTGTAAAATCGTATCAGCACGTTTCCAGAGGCCTGGAAGACTACTTAATCACGATTTTGCTCTCTGAAAAACTAATACAATGCAGATGGGCATGGTGGTGCACATCTTCAATCCCAGCATTTGGGGGGGCACAGGCAGGTGGATCTCTATGAGATTAAGGCCAGCCTGTTCTACATAGTGAGTTCTAGGCCAGCTAAGGCGACAGAGAGGTCATGTTTTTAACGCAAGCGAACAAAACAATATAATGCAAATGATAAATAACTTTTACAAAGTTGTTATTGTAATCATCATATTTAAAAACTGACACACTGGAAGACAGAGATTTAAAGTGACTTGAGCCTTGCTGCAGTGTGATCTGATGACCGTTGTTCGATCCCACCTGTCTCACGCGACCTTGGCTCTTTGATAACTGTTGCAAAGTTTAGCCTGTTCCTTGCCATTCTCTGCTTGGTTTTTTGATTCTTTGTTTACCTACTCCTAGTATTACCTCTGACTTTAGACCTGAACTTGGGACATATTTGAGTGTCTCCATCATTCCCATTAAGTTATCTGTGAACCTTCCCAGGAAAGTAGGGATGTTCCACTGTGTGAGTGATGCTGAGGTTTTGTAGTTATAAAGAAAAATATTGCTTTTGTGAAATACAAAGGTAAATTGTGTGTGTAATTATTGAATGCTGTTGCTTTAAGTCATTCTCTTTAGTATCCAATATTGTTATGTAACTGATATAGGAGATTTTGTTAAATCATATTTTGCAGATTTATAATCCTGAAAATGCATATATTGCTTATCTGGATCCTTTTCTATTCTTTTCTGAATCATTCTTTACATAAAACCTTAGTTGTTCATTTTATTTATTCACATCTTCCATCAAGTATTGTTTGTATAGTTACAGTGCTACAGGGAAATTGTGTGTGTGTGTGTGTGTGTGTGTGTGTGTGCTACTTTATGAAGTAAAAACAGATACTGAGAAAAATAGATATTTATAATTTGCAATGACTTGACTTAACCTCATATTTTTATGTGTTAATGTGTGTGTGTGTGAGAGAGAGAGAGAGAGAGAGAGAAAGAGAGAGAGAGAGAGAGAGAGATAAGGCATTGCCTCGCAGGGTCCACCATCTGCAAGCTAGAGATGCCGGAAGCTCACAAGTTTGAGTTCTAAGGACCAGGTATCCTGCAACAAATGGTCGAGTTTCCAGCCCAGGCCTGAAGACTGAAGAACTCAGGGCATGAAGCACATGAGGAACATCATACCTCTGTCAGGCAGAGAGTAAATTCAAGCGTCCTTGATCTTTTTGTTCTTTTCAGGCCCTCAAAGATTGGATGGTGCCAGGACACTGGGGAGAACCATCTGTTTACTGGTTCCACCAATTCAAATACTAATTTTTTATGGAACACCTTCATAAGCACAGAGAGAAAAGCAGTGTTTCATGTATGTGGTGGATGTACTTGCTAGTGTTTGTGTGTATGCTTGTGCATGTGGGTGTGTATATTTGCATGCGGAGAGACCAGAGGTCAACATTGGATGTGTTTCTTCAGTTTCTCTCCACCTTTATAGTTTGAGGCATCATCTCTCACTGAATCTGAAGCTGATTGCTTTTCCTAGGCTGGCTTCCCAGTGCGCTTTAGGACTCGATCTACCTGTCTCCACTTCCCGCTGCTGGGGTTGCAGGAGTGTGCCACCATATCTGCCTTTTATTTAATCTGTGTGCTAGAGATCTGAACACAGATTCTTATGCTTGAACACCAGACATTTTATTTATTGAGCCATTTACCAAGCCCTGGGATACAGATTATTTGCTGTTTATCATTTTTTAATATAGTCTTTAGTTCTTTTTCTTATGCTATTGAAGATCACTTTTTTATTGAAGCAGAAAGATGTGCAGTGAGTAAATTACTTGGACATTAAAAATTAAGATAGGCTGTAGCTAGAATCCGGATCTGACTTCCTTCCTCATACCAGGGTACAAAAGGAAAAAAAATAAGAAAACTGCTCATTTTTTACTTTTGGCATATCAACATATTCAATAGTGTATTTACTAATATCTTTTCTTGAATTTGTTTTATCCATCGTTCACTGAATTGTGTTTCTATTTTCAAATAAGAGAGTGTACCTTAATCAAATATATATCCTATAATATCACCAGAAACTCCATAATCTTCTAAGCATAGGATGTTTAGGCATTCTATGGTAAGTCATTATGATGATCCAGTGAATGAACCAAATGGTCTCCAGTGTTCTAAATATAAATGTTGACTATGTAAGTAAACCAGGTTTGCGCGCGGGCGCGCGCGCCCGTGTGTGTGTGTCTATATATTATAGAATTAGAATTTGCTGTCAAGATGCTTATGCAAAATATAGACAGAAAAATAGTTGAAATGCTGTTTAACCCCTATTTTATGATTCACTAATACTGTTGGAATCAGGAAAAATCAGCCTTTCACTAAAAAATAAACAAACAAAAATAAAAGGCTAGTTTTAGCCTGGAGTATATTGTCAAGACCAAGTTATAAACTTGTGTAAAACAGGAGTTATAATGGAATCGCTGCTACAACATTAAGTATGATGGTGTGAACGGTACTGCTATTATTTACTATGGTAACATAATAAAAGAGCACTGTTTGGGCCATTATCCCTAGTGCTCTTTTTTCTGTATAAATCATTATATTTATTATCTGTCTTCTTGTATAGGAGGTTATGAGAAAGGGCAACCGAAAGCTGAAGCAACCTACTTTTCTAAAGAAATTGGACCTATTTCTAATTCTCTTTCTTTATCAAATACAAGGGAACAGAGACTTTTTTGTGAAAAATTGTTTCATGTAAGATTAAAGTGCAGATTATTGGTGAGAAAATGACATTCACTTCTACACACCTTGTAGATGCCTGAGAGATATTGCCAGCTTCTCTCTGATATTTTTACCTTTCTTCCGTGGGGATTTGTTTGCTGGCAGGTTTTGAGCAGTAGGTGCTGGAGATTTGTATTATTCTTTACTAATTGATAACCAAAGCTCTGATCTTTATGTAATAACTGTTTTTCAGTTAATTGTATTTAAACATTAGAAATAAGTGTTTAAAAGTTCATCTTTTCTTTTGCAGAAATCTCACAAACTATACATTTTTTTTTTGCTTGAGTGATTATGCAGGTATATTAACAGAAATATCTAATCATAGTTTACTGATAAAATTCTGGAAACAAGGATGATCCAGGTACACTAGTAATTTGATTGATCATTGCTTTTGAATTTGTTTTCACTCCCATCAAGACATAGGCCCCAACTGTAAATAAATGGTATTTTCCACTGAATGACAACATTTTTATTTTCAACTCTCTGAAGGGCAGTCAAGAGCTGAAGTATCTGGACATAGGTTTAGAGTGCTGAGGTGCATGGTGGATTTCAGCCTGGTAATGAATCGTGGGTACATTGCAGATGACAGCTCACGGGCCCCTCTCTCACTACTATGAAAAAGGAAAGTGAATATAAAATATAGTTGAAGTCCTTTTTTCTAGATGGAACATGAGCCTCACTCAAACTGCTTCTAATCCAAATGGGGCCCATGGATGGAAGTGAGAGGATATTTACATAAGAAAAGACTGTTTCTGGTCACAAAGCAAGTGTTCATATGAAGAACTCCAGTGCAGGAAGGACCCCAGAGAACCAAATATGGAAGAACATTTCGCTAGTAACCAAAGTGTGGGGATTGTCTTATATAAATGAGATATGCTATAAACTGTGCTCAACTCATGAGCACTGGTTAAGAATAAATGATTCCCAGGGCTAGAGAGATGGTACAGCAGTTCAGAGCACTGGTTGCTCTTGCAGAGAACCCAGATTTGACTCTCAGCATCCCCATGATAGCTAACAACCAACTCTAACTCCAGTTCCAGGGGAATCTGACACCCTTTTCTGATGTCGTTGGGTATTGCGTGACACAGCTGCACTTACATACAGGTGGACAATACCCTTACACACATAAGATAAAAATAATAAATAAAATCTTTTTAAAAAGAATAAATGATTCCTGTAAGGTTGCCCATACCGATATGTCCTGAGGGATGGAAAAAAAGTGTGAACAGATCATATTTAAAAGAAAAACATAGCCAATTTCAAACTGCATTTTCCCAGTTAGTTATTTGTGTATCTGTTCCTTAGACTAATGATGAGATAATAGTATCTAGGAAAATTATTTTAAAGTGTGGGCATATTATTTCCAAAAGAAGTACCTTGTCATCTTAATGAAAATGTGTTACAACCACCATTGGTTTTAAAAAATATTTTATTATTTTTAGTTTATGTGTATGAGTGTATTGTTTGAATGTGTATAAGTGTACCTGTGTTGTGCAGTGCCGATGGAGGTCAGAGAGGGCATTGGATTCCCCTGGAACTGGAGTTAGGGAGTATTGTTTGTCACTATTTGAGTGCTGGGAATCGAACCCAGGTCTTCTGTAAGAACAGCCAGTGCTTTAAACCCTGAACCATCTCCAGCCCTCGCCATATGTTTTAAAGGCAGCAGCGTCACCCCAAACTGGGATTCTGATTACCTACTCTGACACTGAGGATTCATTAATTTGTACTCATTTTTAAGAGTCTGAAGCTGCCTTTGAAGATGCAGTGTCTCAGAAGAAGTATGTAATATCACACCTCCATTTTCTTTGACTTATAACAGTACATCATAGATGCCCCTTATTTTACAAGTTGACACGTTTAAATTTTAATGTAAGTACTAGTTAAATGTTGTCATATCAGTAATAAAATCTTTAAAAAACATCAGTGCCTATACTTTATCCAAAAATCTATGGACTCTCTAGACAGAACCCTAGCATTGACTCTGATCTTCCCTTCCCAGACTTACTTCCAAGAGGTCTGACTCCTGAGCCTCATGCCTAGCCACAGTCCCTGTAGTTCTGAGAATATGATTGCACAATCCCCGTTGCTATACACTCTCAGTAGTCATCTCTCTGTTTCTTTAAACATATTTTTCTCATATCTGAACTGGCAACTTCCTGCCATATGCAGGTCTCTCTCAGTAGTATTATCTTTTTTCTCCCACTCCTTCCATCTCCCTCCCCCAACCTTCAGTATGTACCTGTGTCATGCCTATTTATTCTCTGGCCCAAATTATCTTTATATTCCCCCTAAGTAAGCCTTCCACTCCAGGCACATTGACCCTAAGGCCTGGCTTATCTGCTCCTTCTATATGTATCCACAGGCTATAGAGCTTATGGTGTGTGTATTGTCTTGAAACTGACTTTTGCTTTTGTTTCTGTCATGAAACTAGAAGTGTTGAGTGAGGTATTGTTTTACTTACTATCATAATCTTAATCTCTGTCCAGTGCTTATGAAATTAACCAATACTCTGACTTCTTACTGAATCTTATGACATCATGAAATCATAACACACATACCACATAGAATGTTGAATTGGAGGATAATAATAATATATCCTGAGTATTTCTTAGGTTCTAAGATCAGTGGCATAGTGATCCCACAAAAAATGCTATTTTATCCCCATTTTATAAATGTGGACACTAGCTAAATGATGAGGGACTTTGGCTGTCACTACCCTAAGAAATAGTTAAAGCTACACTGTCTGCTTTTAATATTCCTGGAACTATACAGAACAGGAACCCTAAGGCATGTGGCACCATGTTTGACCAAATTAAGTGAAGGTTTCAGCAGTTCTACTGGAAAAGTGGTGTTGATCTCGGGTCTACATAGAAGTTGATTTTTCTGCTGAAATTGTTGACTTAAGAGCTTCGTTCCCTATGGGCCAATTTGTGATATTTCAAGTTAAACCATGATCTAGTATTTCCCATTAAGGGCTTTAGACACGTCCAGATGTACATTTAAAGCCACCAGCACAATCTAAGTGTATAACGCAAGGTCATACCTAAAGAGCTAGTTTTTTCTCCTTGCTATTTAATGACAGACATCATACCTCAGGCCCAGCTGACAGTCAACCTTTATAGAAGAGAGTATGATGTCTGTTCATGCCTTCCATTTCCCTGAAGAATGGTCCCAGTTTTCTATTATGATATGCTGTACTTTTTGTACTAGTAAAATGACTCTATTATTCTATTCACTAATGTTTTCATACAAGAAACATGACTAAGGTTTTCTTGATTTTCTATTCAGTTAATTTTATGCTATGTTTTGTTTTCAATAAAGAAGGATAAATTCTTAATATATGTTTCAGAGGTATGATGAATCAATATTGATGACAAAAGGCTATTATCACACTGACAGCTTTGTTTAAGTTGGTAAATACTCTTTGACATAGTAAACATTGGCCACAAAGCCTATGTTAATATAAAGTAAGTAAATTGATGACAATGGAGGCTGGAGAACAAGAACTCTATGAATTTACAGATCAGTAGTTTGCTGATAACTTGTGGTAAGGTGGGTTGGAAACACTTCTACGATTTTTAAGCATTAAGTCAGTTTTTTTAAAAAGGTTACTCAATATAGTACTCATACTGAAATGACTTTTAGACAGCTTGCAAATGTTTTCAGTGACTTTTCATGGCAGGGAGGAAATAAATAGTATGATTAATGTTGAAAATATTTGAGAAGACTGAATTTTCTTAATATAATGCTTTATTAGAAGCTTCTGACTGAATTAAAATTTCCAATGATACGATGATTCAACATGAATTTTAAATATTAAATTTTATTATGAAGGGAGTTCTTGAAGAAGAGGTTAGGAAAATGTTATTTTAGGCTATCTGTTATTATTTGGAAGTATGTCCATAGGGAGTATTTAAAAAAATGCATAGAAAATGTTTATCAGCAGACAAGGAAATCAAGTAGATTATGACAATTTGGGGAATACATTTCCTGGCAAAGATTTGAAGTATAGACATGAAGGTCATTCTCATGGCTGCATTTGATGACATCCATAGCAGCTAAATATCTACATTTCAAAATGCAATGTGCCTTGGCATGCAGAGAACTACTAAGTGAAGTACATCTTACTTACATTATCTTTGATAATACATTCATGTACAATTGTAGAATCAATGTTATTATTTTAATACATAGTCATTCACTGCAGTATACTCTAGCTTGTGTTATAAATTTCCAACTAGATAGGTTTATTTGGCTATCTTAACTACACCTATTTATTTACATATCTATCTATGGTTTAAAAGATGATCACTCATTGGGTTGTGCTTTTCAGACATCAGAACTTCTTAAATTAGGTTGACACATACACAAGCATAATATATTTGAAATATGGCTTATGTGAATATCTTTCATACATCCAATGCATTGTTGTAATATAATTTTGAAAAAAATCATGAACATGATTGTCAAGAAGGCAAAGATAACAAAAGTGGGAATTAGCAAAAAAGGCACATAGTTGCTAATATGTGACTAATGTTATTCATATAACAGAGATAGGACATCATGCTTATACGTCACTTCAGAGACCATCTGTGTCATATCAGACAAGTCTTCACTACACAGTCAAGTCACATATACTTCTCAAGTCCTAAATGCAGAAGATATTGCTTCTTCCTTGTCAGAAGTCTTCAGAGGTTGTGTTTCAACATCCCTATGGGAAATGGAAAGACACCAATCTAGTGCCTGTTGGAATCATTAGGAGCCTTAGATAAATGTCCAAAATACCCAGAAGATGACCTTTGCTTCTTTTTACAAATATCCTGCTCTTCAGTAAACCAGGCCTTGTCAAATCTCATTATAAAAGTCCTCCATGTGGTCCCATCAACACTTATTAAGCACGTATAGTGCTGCAGGCATTATGCTCCAGGGAGACAAAGACAAAATGGAAAGTAAATGCTGTCATTGCAGTGTAGATCATATTTATAAAGTACTGTAACGTCCTCAAAGTCTTGTACTTTAAATCTAAAATATGTTCAATCCTCGGTGCTTTCTTATAAGGTAGATTTCCCTGTGTTGGTTATAGAAAAATGTCTTGGGTCAGTAAGAACTTTTTAGTTTAGTTTCTAAAATGATTTTTTTTAACTTCTAGCACTTTGATATTTTCAAAGTTAATAAAATGAACTATTTTCTCCCTAATTTTAATGAATGTCAAGGTAAGCATTATTTGACAATTTCTAAGCTTACATAGATTTCTTCTGAGGTCTTCTTCATGAATGTGTACTCTGCATGAATGTGTACTCATTCATGTAGCAAATAAATCCATAACTCTACTTCTAAGTCTGATGCCATGTTCTCCCTTCCACATGACTTAAAGGTGTCTTTCATAGCTTTTCATGCTCACGTAGACCTCGCTGAAAGTTCAATCAGTGAAATAATACTACACTGCAATTATTTCTACTTAAAGAAATATGACAGTTAGAATTTTATGTTAATTAATCTTTACTTTTTTATTGTTGTGGGAGTAGCTATCATAAATTTTCTTGCAATACAGTTTTATCACATTCTATAAATTATTTTAGTTTATTACAATATTGAACTGACTTGCAAATGGTTAAAATTTGTACTGAATCTTTCATGCTCTAAAAAGCAGCATGCTCTATATTAACATCAGAAAGAACAGTTTTAATAATCTGAAATAACTGAAATAACAGAATAAGGCACAATCAGTGATTTCTTGGCCAGGGCATATTCTTGTTACCATGTTAGATTCTATGTAAGTAAATTAGTACATATTAAACATGATGCACAATAATGTTTTCTCAGACTTGGACTGAAGAACAAACAGATCGCTGCTGTTCTTGTTGAGCATCTCTCAGCCAAATGAGGAAGCTTCTGCTTCCTCACCTGCATACCCAGTTAAACACCATCTGTTTCCTGTTTTAATGTGATATCTCATATAGTTTTTCCAAACCTTTCACATCAGTAAGCACAATCCTAATAGACAGTTAAAGTTTTCACTAAAACTGTGTTCTAGTTTTCTCCTTCATATTTTCTGAAACACCACAGTGACTGCCCCAAACCTACGTTACTACACCAATAAAGGTTATTTTCAGTGTGTTGACCAGACTCTGTTATTCTGATTGATGGGCAGAGGCATGTATCCCCAAGAAGGAAACTGGAATCTTAATTTTACTTGGAAGGAAGTATCTCTCCCCTTTTTTATGCCAGTATTTCTAATAGTTAAAGTCATTAAATTCTTCTGCCCCTCCCTTTCATATTTGACAATGGGGAATAATTGAAATTTTGAGTTTCTTAGCAACCAGGTCAATTGAGAATTTATTTTCTGCATACTCCTTGTGTTAAAGTTTCTATTCTTGACCTGACTCAGGCAAAGCCAAATCAATCAGGTAACGTACACTTTGCTTTCCCAGATATTATAGATGACAAATTTGTTTGCTCTTAGAAAAGTGCTTTGAGTCCTATAAAATAAATGAACAAAATGATACATAAAAGACTAAGCTTTATTTGAATTCAGATGGCTTCTTGCTTTCCAATCTCTTAGGAATGTAAGCTATTGATGTTATTTATTGAATTTCTTTAGCTCAGAAATCTACCACTTAAGTTATTATGGAAGTTTTGTAAATATGATTTGCTTATGAACGTTAAACAAATCACTATTAGAAGGAAGTAGTAAAATGTAATTATTTAGTGTTAAATCTTTAGCATCAAAAGTACCTAAAAGGTTTATTAATAAAATATGGGGTCGTAATCCAAAAATATTCCAATTCAGTACTTCTATCCTGAAATCTGTCTTGCTGCTTGTCCTATTGGCTATGGTAAAATACTCTGACAAAAGCAGGTTAAAAGAGAAGGGGTTTATTTGAGTTCACAGTTCAAGAGACAGTCCACAGCAAGGATGTCAAGGCAGGAGAAACTTGATGCAGCTAGTCACATCATATTGGTAATCAAAACAGGGAGGACTGAATGCCATCTGCTTAAGTTTTCTTTCTCTATTTCATAGTTGAGGACCTCATGCTCAGGGAAAAGTGACACCCACAATTAAGGTGGTCCTCTGCACATCAATTAACACAATCAATACAGTCCTCTACAAGCAATCCCAGATCCCAGTTTCACAGGTAATTCTTGATTCCATTAGTTTGACAGTTATACTAATCATCACAGAGTCTAATCATCTGTCAAAAATTTCCAGAGGATGCTGGTGCTACTGGTCCTGGGACCACACATTGAGAAGCACTGATGTATTTTGTAAAGTATGGAGATAGATTTACCTGTAGTTGACCCTGACTTGACTTCTTAGCAGCTGTTACGTCCTTGGGACAGTTGCTAGCCTCTTCGAATCTCAGTTTGTTCAGTTGTGAAATGAGGGCAATACCCAACTCACAGATTTGTATTAAGATTCAATAATATGATTCATGCTAACATCTTATTCTAGTGTCTAGCAAAAAATATCTCTTCAGTAAATGTTAGCATCGTGCTTCTAATCTGTTTAGGGACAAAGAAGCAATGTGGACATTCTCTGTATTTGTAAATTTGATTGTACTAAGAGCAAAGGGGAAGATATAAAGCACACATACATAGTTTGAAATATACAGCAACGGATGGACTGGGCATGGTGGTGCATAGCTATAATCTCAGTCTTAAAAGACAGAGGCAAGATCCTAAGTTCAAAGCCAGCATGGGTTATATACAGAGACACTGTTTCAAACAACACCAACAAAAAAATAGGCAAAAATTCCTCAGAGTGTATTTACATTTTGATTTATATAAAAATAAAGTTAGTTTTACCTTTTATACTATGTGGCTGACTGAAAAACTATCTTCTTTTATATTTTAGCCACTAGTATCTTTTCCTAGAATTACTACTTACAGTACATATTAGGTTGGTTTAGCTCTCCTGCTTACTTTTCTGGATCTCCAGTCATGAATTAAAGGATGACTGTCAAATGAAAGTCTAACTTTAGATTCATTTAATACAGTGTATTTCAACACTACACCACTATTATGTATGTATGAAAACACTACTGGTGTGGGAGTGATATTTAGTTATATCAATACATTTTGATTTTCTCAATGACACCTAAATGTCATCAATATAGTCAAAGCTTTCATGTGTACTTCTCAGTTAAAACTTGTGACACTGGAAAAATCTAATAAATTGTTTTTTTAGTTTTTATGAGACAGTTCTCTCTGTAGACTCAGTTAGTCTAGAACCCACTAAGTAGAGCAGGTTGCCTTCAATGTGCCAGAGATTTGCCTGCCTCTGCCTCTTGTTTAAAGGTTGCACCACCATGCCAGACAGCAGAAGAAATGTTATAAAAATTCTTTTAATTGACTATTTTCTTTCTTCATTGGGATATTGTCTCATTAAAAGAAAGGAAGAAGCAGACGATATCATGAGGTTATTCTTTGATGTGCTGGATCTTGGAAACAATTCCTTTAAGTTCTACTCAGTGCAACAAAACTCCCTTTAATATGGCACAACTCATCTCAAGGAAGTAGTGTTACCTAAGGGAAGAAAGGTGACCAGTGTTCCAGGACATCTATATTTTTTGCATTCCCTGACACTCCAATTAGAAGACAAATTCCAATTTGAATTTTCTCCATTGAAAACTTAGGCAAGTGTACATAAATCATGTTGTGCCCTATGGATAGAAACACCATTTCCAGTAATGAGTATTCTGTAATCAGAATTTAACAGGCAACCTTCTTCATATGGGGCAAGCCAGGTAAGAAATAAGAGTTTTTCCTTCGCTGAACTAGGCTGGCACTGCCAAGATGACCATCGTAAGATGACTCTGTGAAACATAAAAATCTGTAAGCATGTGTCTTATGAATTCTCCACTTACAGTGAGGCCAGGCGTTCAACCCCACCCCTCCCTTAGGTTTGAACCAATTGAGCAAATGGAGAATGCTCTCCAATTGGAGAAACCAGTTTATTCTGGGTTACTTACAAAGGATTCATCCCAGTGGAGAGAGACAGAAATTTCATATGGGGGAAGCCAGCATTCGGATCAGATGTTTGGTGGATCTCAGGCACACACACCCAAGATGGAGATGCACAATCCAGCTTTTTCAACTTTCCTGCTACACCCGCCCCCAAGTCACCGGTTGGTTGGAAAGTAGTTGACTCTGTTGGCTTCATCTGTGTCAATCACATTCTTGGAGGCATGTTTCTGGAGGCAGAGAGAAACTTTGTAAATTTATCCCGACAGCATGGCATGTGCCATGTGAAAGATCTCCATCTGCCTTCGCTGGTCACTTTCCCATGACTGTGGCTGTGTCAAAAGGGCAAACTATATACTTCATCAAGACTCACTGTCACACTTGTAATGAAGCTGAAGTAAGAACACAAGCATGGGTTACCAATGAACAAGTCCGTCACTCATGAGCCCTGTGACTGTATTTTGGGAGCATTTTCACCCAAAGAAACTCTCATTATGCACGGGTTTTGTTCCCACTTCCCTGGCGGTGATGTGAAAGAAGAGGAAAGGAAATGAAAACACAAAACTGCGTCAAAAGTTTCAGTTTCCAGTTCCTTCATTTCATAGGGACATAGTGATGTACAGTTCTGAAAGGACAAGTCGAAAAAGATGGGATAGAAACTGGAAGAGAAGAAGTAGCAGAAGTGGTTTTGCTTTTTCAGTAATAGGGAATGAGGGCGCATGGAGAGAGCAGAGGTGCACTGTGTGGCGTGTCACAGTGGTTTTTGTGTGTCCCTCTGTACTTCCCACTGACAGCAAAGCAGACTTAGAGGCAGTGTCTGAGCAAATACTTTAAACCATGATGATAATCATGTACTGGGGATCTCTGAGCAGCTAGGTAGAAGGGTTCTTGTTTGCATGATGAGACGTGTGCATTAAACCTCCACTGAGTTTGATAGGTTGCTGTTCATTAGTGGAATAAAGTCCTTTTAAAATTATGCTATTTGGGGTTACTTTTTAACAGAAACAGTAATCATATTGTCAGTTGACACCGCCATGCTTTTCTGAAGCATTTGCTATAGTTTGAAGGAATGTTATCATACCAATGGTCTTGTTCATTATGAAGGAATATTGTCACACTGATGGTCCTGTCCGTTTTGGCAAATATCCTCCTTACAGTCACTTGCCCCAGATGTCAGCCTCTCAGCAAGATCTTCCTTGGTCTCTCAAGCTCTATTTGGGTCATGGTTGGAATTAGACAGCTGTGTATATGTCATTAACCTTGAATTTGTAGCACTCATAATCTGGTCCTTGGTAACTCCTACATACATAGGTACTCTCATTAAATGCATGGTTTCTCCAGTTCCAATGAAATTACCTTTGAACTCTCATCTTCTCTCACTCAATTTAGCACTTATTTACATGTTGTTAGACTTTTCAAATGTTGTATGTTTATAGATCCTGTAGTTTTTAGAAGTAAACACCCAGAAATCATGGATTATCTTGCCTCCAAAGAATCAACTTTAATTAAAGATAGTTCTGCTCAAATCACATTCCACAGTTATCTTAAACTGACAGACCAGTACCATCTCAACGTTTATGTAACATTGGCTGTCTTATAAGTAATTCATTTTCTAATTGAACAAATTTTATATGATCTAAATTCTGTTCCAGGTACTTAGGATACATTTTAAAATAAAGATCTTTGTCTTACAGAGTTTATTTCCTGTACATAAACTAATTTTGAATTACATTGGTTTATTAAAAACATTCTTTTTTATTTGAATAAATTTTTAAAAAAGAAAGATGGGTTTCAGTATATTTGTACACCACGGTTTTCATAAATTATGCATTTGTTTGTTTACAGAGATCATGAAAACATAGACATAAAATGTAAAATTTTGTCTCATTTTATAAACTACCAGATGTTTATAAGGTTACTTCAGTTAAATAGAGAAAGAATATGTCTAATGCTACAAGATTGCATCTCACTTTCTTCTCTCTTTTCTGGAATAAGTATGTTTCAGTTGATTAGTTACAACAACTCTATGAATGAAGACTTTTTTTTATAATTCTGTTTTGTCTTGAAATCTATTTATCCCTGAAAATATAGTTAGAATTATTTCCCCAAATGCCATAAACTTATTACTATTTTTATGAAATAATCATAATTGTAATTTGAGAAGAAATAAATAAGAAAATTATATACAGTTATATTAGCTTAGAAATATTGTTTACTTAAGTTATTAATGGGTTAAACTGAAATTGAAAAATGGAAAGTAATGAGAAGTTCAATAATGCCTCAGCAATAAATTTTATATTTAAAGGCAAACATTGTAAGTAGCATGTTTTAAACTTCCTAAGATAGTTAGGTATTTTATAAATAAATACATTAAGAGAGGTTACTAATATAATGTTTTTACTTGATAAAAATGTAGAATCTCTTTTTTATAAGTATTGTTGATGTGAGTAACTAAATATCAATTTTCTTTCTTTTGCATTATCTTTTTCATGGAACAAATCACTTTTTTCCAGCAGAATACTTCTGGTGGCAGTCACATAATGAAAGTGTTTCCAATAGATAGCCATCTCTTTGAGCAGATTTCTTTTTTATTTCTCTGCCTGATTTCCAAAAACGCAATCTGATTTCATGAGGACGTAAGCCAATGGACCAATAAATGACTGTTGTAAGTATGTATCAAGAAATGGTCACAACTTGTGATGCAAAATCTGCCCTACACTACTTTCTCTCCATCTGAGAGTTGTAATTCCAACACCAGGCCATGGGCATGGATTGAGTGCAAAGATCAGCCCCAGGCAGGTTTAAATAAAACATTGACATTTTGAAAAATGATCCAAGTGTTTCCTTTTTTTCACCTTGTATGTTTTTTTCTTAACTGGGCTATTTCAGGTAGTATCAAAGAGAAAATGTCTTATGGAAGGGTGAGGGCTGTGTTTCTAATTATTGAGTAGATTTCATGTTCTCTGGCATCAAACAGTTCACCGAGGATTTGCAAACAATGTGAGATAAAATTGAAGAATTTACAAGAGACTTTTTAAAACTTTATCACATTATTTTCCTTACTAGAAACTGAGCCTGGAACATAAAGTGAATGTTCATGGATATACATACATACATATATATATATATATATATATATATATATATATATATATGTATATATAATGCATAAGCCATTATTGAAGGTAATTTCAAGACATACAATTGAAGACCATGACTTCCTTTTATTCCAACTTGCTAATTTTATTAGGATTTTATTATGAATGTTTTGATAATACACACATATTTTACAGCACACCTCATTGTCTTTAAGAGATAAGTAAATTTACTATGACACTGCATTAGCAGGGACTGTGTCCTTGTCAAGGAACTACTAGACGGGGTATGTATTCTGGGAGATGACAGTCACAGCCCCTGACCTGAAAATAGATATATTTAATTTAGTTTGTTGGACATAAGTTAATTATCAAATTTCATCATATAAATTGTCTTCAAAGAGAAAAGACAGCGGGACGGCTCATTACTGCAGAGTTCTTTGCCCGACTTCATCGAAGCCCTTGCTCTCTAATGCCAAGAGCCACAGCCTGTGATGGAGACTTTAATTCATGGTGATACTGCAATGCAGTTCATTTCAGGATCTCTATTGTTGTGTCCCTGATGGTTCATTCTTCTCAGTAATGGGAATGACTCTGCTCTATAGGAGGTTAAAAATACAGAACCCTAGCGGATTGCATGATTTCTGACTTCAGAATAGTCCCTGGCACACAGATGATGTGAAAAGGGTTGGCAGATTTTTTTTGTTGTTTTGTTTTCTTTCTTTCATTTTTTTCCAGCACGCAATAGTGGCTGGTGTAGAAATTTTTCAATAATGTTTCATGAGGGGAAGGCCAAACACTATACACGCCTACCTGTAACTGGAATAAAAAAGCTATATAAAAGGTCCCAGGCTTATTTCACCCTGAACAAATCAAATCATTAGTTTAGATAATCATCAAGTTCTTTGGCAAGTATTCTTTCAAGGGGGACTTTTCATGTAAAAGTTTCATGCTTGTTTGTTTAAAGCCTTAGTATAAATTTGCAGGTGATGAGAGCAACCTTCACTGTGATAAAAAAACAGGGCATACCACTGATTGGAGAAAATTACATGAAGTTTTTTAATCAAAGTCTCTGTGGTCGACTGTCTGATTTTCTAGGCCAGATGTCAAATGCTTTTCACTATTGTCGATGTTCAACTAATCAGTAAACCAATTCTGAGAATGAGTGAGACAGTAACATTTCATCCCAGTACTGCATCAGGTCTTCCCTGCAGTCACGAATGGAGCATCAGAACCTCTCTGATTCATCATAATTGCATAGTCATAAGACTGAGTTTTTAGATTGTTTTATCTATTCAGATTATATGTGTTTCTTGCTAATACTAGAATATGGATGCGGCTGGATACATTGAGTTGAAGTTTGAAATAAACTGAAAGTACCAATTTGTTTACATTTTCCTTATTCATATTCACTTTAACATAAAATCAAACATTTGTTTCTAATCTAATTTGAGCAGTTTTTCTCTTTTCCAACAAAAGTATCCAGTCATTTAAAAGGTTCTAGAGCTCACGATGGAAGCACATCTTGAATGTCTGACACCCTGACCAAAGACTTGCTAATCTGATAAACAAAGGGCTTTCCTTTTCTTTCTTGGAATCAGGAAAATCTTTTGGGTGCAGGAGAATGATTAGGTTAAAATAAAATGACCAATTATTGATTCAGAATTTATGAGGTCACATGTCACAATGCAATATAATTTTTAATGTTTTATAGTGGCCCCAACATTTTCTAGAAAGAATGGTGTAATACTTAGAAGATCAAATACTTTTATGAAGTTTTTGACATCAACATTAGGATAGCTTGAAATTTTCTAAAAAATGTGCCATACATCATATGACAGACATAATTCAGCCTGAAGAAATTCCGCTGGTGTGGGCCTCTCCCACAGTGGCACCTGGTTTCATTCCTAGAATTCTCCACCTCCCTCTCCCGTCCGTCATATCATCAGCTTAAAATAATTAAAATGCCTAGAGAAAACAGATACTTTAAAGTCTCTTCTAAAAAGATTTCCAGAGTGAAGGGACTTTGAGTGTATCAGAGGGTGGCAGGGAACCTGCTTGGCATACTCAACACCCTGAATCCCATCCTCAGCTCTGAAAGAGAGAGAGAGGAAAGAGAGAGGAGGGTAGCTAGAATTGATAGGAGTGGAGAGGACAAAAAAATCATGGTTCTACAAAAATGGGACTTGGATTGCCTTAGCAAATCTAATCAGGTATGCAACATCATGCTACCTATAACAAAATGGCTAAAATATGTCTACCCTCCAAATACGGCCACCTCAATGTCCATTCATCAACTAACTAGCATTTGGTATCATTTGTTCTCTTGAGCTTAACCATTATGACTGGTATTTGAGGAAATCTTAAAGTGGTTTTGATTTGTATTTCCCCAATTTTTAAGGATGTTACACATTTGAAGGTGTTTCTTACCATTTTTATTTCTTTTGAAAGCTCTCTGCTCAGATCTGTAGTCCTTTATTAATTGGGTCATTTGTTTTCTTGCTTCTTTGTTGAGTTCTTTGTATATTCTGGATATTAATCCTCCGCTGGATGAATACTTGGTGAAGATTTTCTCCCACTCTGAGAGCTTATTCTTTACTTGATTGGTTATTTCCTTTGCTGAACAGAAGTGTTTTAGTTTAATGAGGTCCCACTTGTCCATTGTTCCTATTAATTCCTGACAGCTGATACTGACTTAGAAAGTCCTTTCCTACACCTGTATCTGTAGGATACTGCCCATGCTTTCTTCTAATAGTTTCATTGTTTCAGGTTTCACATGAGGTCTTTGATACATTTTGAGTTGAATTTTTGCAGGGTGATAGATAAAGGTCTAAATTTCATTCTTCTCTATGTGGTGATCATTTTGCCGACATCATTTGTTGAAGATGCTATCTTTCAAAAATCAGGTAAGTATAATTGCCTGCATTCATGTATAGGTCTTCTACATTGTTCCATTAATCTACATGTATGTTTTGGGGTCACTACCATGCTTATTTCATGATTTATAGCTCTATGATACAGATTGAAGTTTGGTATATTAATCCACCCAGAATTGCTCTTTATGCTCAGGATTGCTTTGTCTAAGTTTTTGTGTTTCCATATGAATTTTAGGATGGATTTTTCTATTTCTGTGAAGAATATCATTGGAATTGGAATATCATTGATTGGAACTGCATTGAATCTGTAAATTACTTTTGGTAGGATAGTCATTTTCACTATATTGATTCTACCAGTCCAAGAGTAAGGGAGGCCTTCCCATGTCTTTGTGTCTTCCTCAATCTCATTCTTCAAAGATGTAGTTTTCATTGAAGAGACCTATAGTGTCTTTGGTTAGGTTTATCCCTGGATATTGTTTTGAGACTTTTATTAATGGACATGTTTCCTTGAACTCTTTCTCTGATGGCTTGTTATTTCTATATAGAAAGGCTACTAGTTTGTGTAAATTGATTTTGTGTCTTACTATTTTGCTGAAACTGTTAATCATTTCTAGCACTTTTCTAGCATCTCATATATATATATATATATATATATATATATATACATCACATGATATATATCATCTGCAAATAAGGATAATTATACCTCTTTTTCTTTCCAAATAGTATATCTGACATTTCCCCATCTTGTTCTATTGTTCTAGCTAGAGTTTCAAGTACTATACTGAAAAAGTGTGGGGATAGCAGACAGCCTTGTCTGGTTCCAAATTTAATGGAAATGCTTCAAGTTCTTTTCTACTGAGAATGATGTTGGCTGGACACTTGTTGAATATAGTCTTAATTATATTGAGATATGTTGCCTTCAGTTCAGTTCCTTCTAGTTCTTTTATCATGGATTTTGTTAAACTTCTTTTCTGGGGTTATTGAGACTAGTTAGTAAGAACTAACCTATTCTTTTCCCATTGGTTCTCCTTGAGCCTTCACCCCTTCCCTCTGAGGTTGCTGCAGTGTGCCTGCCTAGCTAGGTGACTTAGGAAAAATCCCTCCACTGCACTCAGTCCACTCCTTTGCGACCACCCCCTGACCTACTGCACCAGAGTTCACTCCTTCTCTAGTATATTTGATGGCTGAGTAAACCAAAATAAATAAAATGAGAAGTTAAATTAGGTAGAAAAGCAATGTTGATAAGTAAAAAGGAGATAATGACTGCATAAGATATCTACAGAAGACAATACAACCAATGAGAGACTCCAAAGTGTGCCTAAATTTGTGAACCCTCATGACCTAGTCTTTAAGAGGATGCCATCACCCACCATAGACTTTGATGTTTCAGAAAGTCTACTGATGCTAAAATTACTCCCAAGAAAATTTGTGCATAGTAGCTCATGTTTCTTAACCTCAGGTAATGTTATTCATAAATGAGGTTAGTGACAGCTGCCTTTCAAAATTGTACAAAAGATCAAAAGTCTTGCAATAAATGAAAAAAAACAACAGTGCAAAAATTCAAGTAGGATAATTAATTAATTACTAGGTCTATGGCAGTCACTTTGAATATAATTTATTGAAATATCATGACTAGATGTTTCAACGTGCCAAGAATACACAGGAAGAAAGACAGCATCTTCAACAAATAAAATAGTAGTTTGAGATCTCAATATAATTACAAAATCAGCTGACACATCAGGTGGATGGGAGAAATCTCAAGTGGTCCCACCTCAAGATGAAGAGTTATAGGTAATCAATGAATTCTGAAGGAGGAAGAATCAGTTTTCCCCAAGGGCTAGCTCCCTGAGTGGTTATCTAACTCCAAATGGATGCTCTAAATATAGGTACAAGGAGCACCAATGCATAGACTTACTGTATTATAATATTTATATAATATGTATGTATGTACATGCAACAATAATAAAGAATGGGACTGAAAATTGAGAGGGAATGTTGGGTGTCATGGAAGGAATGCTGGGAATGAGAGGAAGAGAAATGTTGGAAAGACTATACTCATGTATGATGGTCACAATTAAAAAAAAAAGTCAGTATCATAAAAGTTCAATTTGTCCAGGAAAGATGGAACATGCCTTTAATTCCAGGGCTCAGGAAGAAGAGACAGATTATCTCTGTGAGACTGAGGTCAGCCTGATCTGCACAGTGAATGCTAGGCCAGCTGGGGCTACAAAAAGAACCTGTGTTTCAAAAACTAAAACCAAATTGTTCTGCTTTGATGTCTTTCATTATTTTGGTTATCAATAAATATATTGACAGAGTGCTTTTTATCTCAGAAATATTTATTGAGGACATTGTAGCTCAAGATAAGGAAACATTTAGAAATCCTTAGTAATTTTTTACTTTAAAAATTTTTATCTTCTGTAATTTTAAAAACAGTAGTTTCATTTGCAAGAAAAATGCTCACGGCCTTCCTTCTCCATATCTGGTAGACATATTCTGATGCAAAGAAAGGGAGTACAATGAGTGGAACTTATTTGAGAGTTTCTGCAACAGAAAAAGAACTTGTTTCATATGCACAGACCCTATCCTTATTTTTAATATCCAAAATAGACAATTTGGGTGAATATTAATATATGCAAACTAAATCTATTGTCAACCCAAGGTTTAAAAAAAGCATAATAGTCATTTTGGGAAGAAAGGGGCAATGCATTCCCTAGCCTTTTTACAGAACTATTGACTGCCTCAAGAATATATAGAAACCATTATCCTTGCCATATTTCAGGTTACTTTTTCAACTTAAAAATAAAATCTATAAAGCATATTGAATAATCTGTCTTGCAAGACCATCATCCTACCTTATTGAAACACTGAGATAAGATATTCAATGGGTTTGAATGCTCTTTACTTATCACTGAGCTTAAAAAAAGGCTCATGTAACTAAATTCACATTTTATGCTGAAGTGGGCTCCATTTTTAATTCCTATGGCCATTGATTGATGAATCATAAAATGGAATGAATTTTTAGCCAGTGAATCTGATTTATAATTATTGAAAGACCATATTCAGAACACTAAAAAAAGTTACAATGAAATATGGAGATTTCCTCAACTGCATATGAATCAGATAATCTGTGATATGTAATTACTCTAAGAAAATATTTTCCTAAACCTTGTTTTCAAGTCAAGATGAAAATTATAACTGCAAATACTTCTCTTTGACATCTTAGAAGATGAACATAATAATAGTTATTGCTGGTTATTTATAAATTTGTGGAGAATAGTTAATATTTGTCGTTTCTCTGCTTGGGGAGACATTCAAATGTAACATGAGAATGTACAAAGGGCACAGGACATGGAATCGAAATGGGTGAGTTAGGTTTCTTCTTCTTTTTGGAGGCAAGTTTAAAAGTCTAGTTTTCATTTTTTTTTGCTGGTTATTTGCTTGCTTTTGCAAAACGAAGATACTCCAACATCCCAAGAATATTTTGATGAGCATGTGTTGTGTGTGAGATTTAGAGACTCAGATTGCTGTACAGATGCTGCACTAGACCACTCTGAATTCACATCACAAAAATCACTTCCGAGTACAAGCACTTAATGCTGATATTCCAGGTTCCAGTTTACACTCTGTCCTGTGGAGACGATAGTGACATGGGAGTTGATAACATGGTTTGGAATATTAAGCTACTGGGAATGCTAAACCAGAAAATCATATTAGGTGTTCTGGAGAATTCTCTGAAATACAACTGGGCTTTGAGTGACCTAAGGAAAAATCGTTGCTACTGTAAACTGCTGATGTTGGAGAACCAGGTGTTGCCTCAATATAGTCAATCTTGAATTCCATTGCTTAATTCAATTATAAGCTAGTATATCATACATATGTATAATAGGTGAAATACATAGTAAATATATTTACTACTTAGAATAAATAACAGAAGATTTGTATCATGTAAAAAACAAACTTTGCATGACATAGCTCGGTAATCAGAAAATTGTTGCTAAATGGACATATTTTTATGATACATTTAATTTTTAAATGATTTTGTACAGTTTATACAGTTATTGCAAAAATGTGTTTTCAAATGTAAATATCTAACCTTACATCATGATGTGGAAATAGATTTTTTTATAATTTTTAAATAAGTTTTTGTGTATTTTTATACACAACATGTTAATCATCTTTATAACCACGTCCTAATTGGGCCCCGCCCAAATCCTCCAGTTCATACATTGTTTTCATTTGTGTTAAGGCCTATTCTGTCAAGTTAGTGTTCCCAGACTTCCTTCAGTGCAAGTTCATCCACTGGGGTCTGTTCAGCTATCTAGAATCCCTCGCTTTAAGAAGATTAGGTCTTCCTCATCCAGTAATAATCAGTTGCCAATAATTCTTTGACTAAGATTAGGGCCTGCTGCCCATTTCTACAGTTCTATCCTGCTTTTTTCTTTCTGTTTCCATGAGATTGCGTGGGTCTTGTTCATGCTGACACCATTGCTATAGGTTCATATAAGCAAGTTCCCAGGAACTCATAGGACTCTATTTCCATATGGTCATACACCTCCTCCCTGTCTTCATATCTTTCTGCCTCCTCTTCTGCAATGGTCCCTGAGGTCTGGGTGGGTGGAGTTTAATATAAGTATCCTGTTCAAGGACCTGCACTCTGGAGATTCTTATTCTCTATACCTTGGTCATTTGTGATCTTTTGCTTTCCTGGCCTTCTGTTGCATGAGGGAGCTTCATTGATGAGAACTGAGAGATGCATTAGTGTATTTTTACCCCTTGTTCTATGTTCTGTGAGCCTTAGGTGCAGAGGTTACATTGTAAATGTGCCACTTAGACTTGGATAACTGATAGGCAATTTTTGTGTATGACCAGTTGTGAAACTCTGTAATAATGTCTGTCTATTGCAAAAGAAGCTTCTTTGATGAGTGGTGACTGGGATACCTATCTTTAAGGATAGGGATCCATATTTTGCATATAGTAAGAAATTACATGTCTAGTGATGTGACAGCCTTAGAGTTTTATCTAAGATCTATGTCCTTTCCAGCCATGTGTATTTGGCCATATTTATAGCACCCCACATGAGTTTCCTCCCATTGAGTTGGCTTTAAGATCAATTAAGTAGCTGTTGATTGCCCCCAAGATAAAAGTGCAACTACTACACCAATGTTACTTTCTGTACCAGTCATTGTTGTGGCTACTAGGGGCTAAAACTGGGGTCGGACCATCAATTCATGTTATCCCTTACCAGGTTAAATAATGCTCTCCAAAACTATGAGAGCTAGCCTTCAGGAGAGATTGTTTCCAGATCAATTCCAGCTCCACTGTTCCCAATCCTGTGTCTGAAGTATGTCCTGTCCTCAGCAATCGGTTCTTACTTTCATTTTCTTGGAAGCAATTAAGGGTTATGGCAATAAGTTGTTTAATTTGGGGAGTCTTGAAGTACCCTGACCGACACCTCAAAGGAAGTTTTCTGTCTGGAACAGTTCTGTCTGGAACTGTTTCTTGTTAAGTAGCCTTCAGCTATATACATGGACTCATGTACAGCCACTGTATGTGTAATTTGTCAGTAGGTTTTTGAACTAGTATGATTCCTCCTGGGTTCTTATAGCTAGGCATTATTTATCTCTCATTTCTATCCTTAATGAAAAAAGAAAAAAAATAAGTTTGAGATTCCAAGAAATGCAAATCTTGACATTAAATCTTGAATATTTTGATTATATATGAAATTGATCTTTATTTACTAATTGAAGTCTGATAAAATCATAGTATTCAAGGCCTGTAAAAAGTAACATGTAATTTAGAATTGAATTCTATTTTATATTTTGGTTGAAGATCTGAGATTGTAGAGCATTAGTGGTATAGAAATTTTTTGCTAAGAATCAACCTCCATGGGAACTCAGTTTGTCACACATGGCTTCAAAGATGTGTAGATTTCATTTAACATCAGACTATTTCTATCACAGTAACCAGACTTCACATGAGCTACTGGAGCAACACTCCAATTTTTTAACATAGCAATTTCATCATTTCTTGTAATTAAAAATGTCTATTTTTACTCTTTGTCTAGAATATCTGAATACCCATTCTATCTTACACTGTCAAACTGTTATTCAAAATGAAAGATCAGGTCAACTAAACCCTTTGACACTTTTTCCTTCTTATTACTGCTAAATGTTTTGTAAGATTCTGCAATTTCTGTAATTCAGAAAAAATGTGACATTTGCTCAAATTGTTTTGTACTTAATTCATTATAAGTCATATTTTTTCTCTGATTTTTTGAGTTTTGTGCATTTCATATCTCTTAATCAAATTTAGATACCCTACCAACTCCCGACTCTCATATTCCCCTTCTCCAGATTTAAGGTATTATGTCATATATGTTAAGTTCTATCCAAACCAGTATTTGTGTACAGAAATTCCTTGGTGCAAGTTCATTCACTGGAGTCTAGTCAGCCTATCTAGAGAAGATCTACTCTCCCCCATCCAACAGTAATCATTTGCCAATAACCCTTAATTAAGGTTGAGGTCTGTTGCCCATTTACCTTGTTCTATGCTGGGTTTTGTCTGATTGAGTCAGCATGGATCTCTTGTATGCTGTCACCATTGTTATAAGTTCATATGAACAAGTTCCTAGAGGGATGAAAGCCTCTGTTTCCTTATGTCATGCATCAACCCTGGTTCTTACAATCCATATATATCTTCTGCAATGGTTCTTGAGCTGTGGGTGGATGAGGTTAGTAGACGAATCCTATATGGGGACAACAACTCTACAGTCTCTTCGTCTCTAAAAGTTAGCCAATTATGGCCCTATGTGTGCACCACACTCTGTTATATGAGGAAGCTTTGTTGTTGAGAGTTGAGAGATAGATTAGCATTCTCTCCACCCTCTGTTTTGCTGTGTTCTATGAGCCTTAGGTGTAGAGGTTCGACGGTACATGTTTCACTTAGGGCTAGGAAAATCTCAGCAATATATTCTCTGTGTGTGACCAGTTATGGAACTCTGTCATATCCTCCATCTATTGCAAAAAGAAGCTTTTTAGTGAATGGTATATGGTATACTTGTCTGTAAATATAAGGATTCATATTTAGCATAGAGTAAGAAACTTCATTTGTTTGGAGATATGACAGAGATAGTGTTTTCTCTGACCTCTCCAGCCATATGTGTTTGGCTATATTTAGAGTGCCACCATGAATTTCCTCTCACTGAGAGGCATTTAAGTATAATTTGATAACTCTTGATTATCCTCTAGATAAAAGTCCCACCATTGCACCAAGAGAGATTGTTGTGCCTGTCATTGTGGTTATTAGGCTTTAGAACTGGATTGGACTGTTTGATTCTCTCCCTTAGAAGCTTGCATAGTATCCTCTAGAACTATGAGAGCTAGTCTGCAGGGAGAAGGCTTCCAGGTCAGTTCCATCTCCATTGTTCCAAGTACTGTGTACAAAGTATTTCTTGTCTTCAGCAATAGGGTCTTTCAAGTTCTGGGAGTTAATCAAGGACTCTGACAATAGCATATATTATCTGGAGAGTCTCTTGGACTAACATGGCCAACAACTCAAAAGGAGGTTTCCCATTCTGGGACTGTATTTCTTATTATGTAGCTGTATTGGAGATACATGTTTCTCTCTGAGTATATGAGTGTGTATAAATATATATATATATATTGGTTCATTCAGCGGCAAGTCTCACCCTCTGACCAATAAGGGGGCGGGAAGGTGGGGAGAGAGGAGAGGAAACATGGCAGCGAGTCCCAGCAAGGGACATGGAGAATATTCAAAGCCATGGGAGGAACAGTGCCCAGGCCTGCTCGGAAGGCCTCAGGAGGCAGCATTCAAGTCCCTGCAGTCCTAAGAATCCTGTGAGTGGAAACAAAATTCAGGCTGGGAATCGAAGGGGCTGTGCAGGACCTTGCCAAAGAAAGGGCAGCTGGTGGCGGGTAAGCAATAGCTTTGTGAGTCACCCTAAATAAGTCTCTCTAAATGGCAGATCAGTTTCCATTTTATCCAGCCGGAGTAACCATACCCCACCCGCTAAGGCATGGAAAATAGATTTCATGAGACAGTAGCCTTCAGGTATACTCATGAATTCATGTCATTGAAACTCATACTAAGTAACACAGACTCAGAAAAGCAAGTGACATATGCTGTTCTTCAATTGTGGATCTTAGCACCAATCCTTTATATGTGAGTACATATCCTGATTGAAAGAAAGCACAGAGATAAAAAGAAAGAATTAGAAAGAGGAAAGTTGGAGAAAATAGGAAACAGAAATCACCAACTAGGAAGGGAAGAGAAAGGACATAGGAAACATGGGGTAAAGGAGAAGAAAGAACTCAAGAGAGGGGAGAAATAGGAGTCAGGTATTAGCAAGTGAAAATGGGGGCCCTTAACCTGGGGAGGGCAGTAGGTTAGACAGGGAGAGAGAGGAGAGATAAATAAAACTCAGGTGTCATAAGAAAACCCAGAGGGAAATGTAGTAACTCAACTATCCCGGACTCTGAAAAATTCACATACTATTTTATTTTCAATTTTTATGCATCTATATTTGTGTAGTGTATGGTGTGTGTGTGTGTGTGTGTGTGTGTGTGTGTGTGTGTGTGTGTGTGTGTGTGTGTGTGTGTGTGTGTGTGTGTGTAGACTAGGGGATAATTCTGGGTGTTATTCTCAGGGATATCTTCTACCTCATTAAGAAAAAGTCTCTAATTGGCATGGGGCTAACCAATAAGCTAATCTGACTAGCTAACAAGCCCCAGTGATCCTGACCTCACCTCCAGCACTGGTTCCCAGCAATGAGATTGGAAATGCAGAGCACCGCACCTGGAGTTTTCCTCAATTCTGGGAATCAAATTCATGTCCTTCAACTTATAAGGCACTGATTGAGTAATCCTCCATCCTCATTTTCAATATTTTTCACCATATGAGAAAATTCTTTCTATCTATTGCCTCATAATTATAGTCACTTTCCATGGAATCATCATATTTTCTTACTCTGCTGACATCAAGCTTGACAACAAGACATGATTTGGTTAGTGGAATTTGAATGAATGGTATGTGTATCATAAGCTATAGGAAGCAGTTACATACAAAAACGGCATGTGTTGAATCTTTTCCTCCAGTCTTGATCCTGGAATGAAAAGATATGCAGGGCAAAGCTGTGGTCAACACATAAACACAACAATCTATATGTCACTTGCAAAATAATGCTAGATATTAAAATTTGAGGATTTTTGTAACTGCAACATTGTCTGATAGAAGCCAGTATACAATTGATGACATTCTTTCCCCTGACACAACTACCATTGTCAGAGAAGGGATAGTGTGTCACAAATGTTTGCATTTCCAAAGTCTTGATCAATTTTTAATACATAGTAGGGGGTTGATCTTGTGTACATTGATGGAATTTTGGTACATGATGCTGATCATATACTGTCTGAAGATCCCTGCCTTTCAATGACTTCAATGAAGTTGAAATGATAAAGAAGAAGAAAAGAAAAGAATTTACATAGAAAATAATAATGTTATGAGATATATACAGGGACCAACATTATTCATACTGTGTTCTGATTATCTTCAAGTTGGAAAGAAATCAAGTGTAAAATTTTTGCTAGGGCTGAGGAACAAGGGGAGTTAAACTTAGACTTCAAGGTTAAGATAAATTGGGTCCAAAAGAAATCATTCATCTCCTTCTGATCAATCTAAGATGGATTTATGGAGGATGTGGTTTTGAGGAGTCATCTGCAGAACAAAGAGATATGGAGTGTATTAATAAAAGACAGAAGGATTCGTGTAGTTCTCATGTGAAATGTAAGACATTTCTACATAATTCTGCTAGTACATCCAACTGTAAAAGAAGAAAGAGAAAATAAGATTGTGTAATTTATTTTCAACATTTTCTAGAACTATTTCTACTTTTGTAAGATGCAGTGTTCCAGAAAAAATTATAATCAAATATAAATTTTGAAATAAGTTATCTTCATTCAGATGCCAATTAAAAAAGTACATATTTGCTCTCCCCAGCATTTTCTAAGTGGTTTCCTTTTTCTACAATCATTTATTTCAACTTACATTTAAAAATTTGTGTCAAGGTATTCAAAACTTTAAGGTTCAAATTAATAAAATTTACTATCATCTCATTCTATTTATCCACTCTTTTCAATGAGTGATTTGAATATTAATCACTGAAACATTTAAAATTATTAATATATTAGATATGAAGTGCTGAGTAATTTGCTTTTGAAAATTCACACTGGGGGAAAGTGTTGAACTTACTGAGAGATATATATGATAGAAATTAGAGCAGGATTGTGTCTATAATTCAACCAAACACAATGTCATCCATGAGTCTAGTCCTTTCTTACTTGAGAATGTATTAAATAAGAGTCAAAGTAGTCTTCATTAACTGTGCTGATTTTTATTTTAGGGACAATTCCATGACTTATTTAAATTGGTAAAAAAAAGTCATTATGAAGTGCTATAACAGGCTCTTCAGAATCTAGTTGCAAAAGTTACAAAGATAGGAGGAAATGCTTGCCAACATTAAGTTATGCCTCATTATTATGGGGCATTTGCTGGTTCTTTGATGAAAATGGATTTTTTTCTTATTGGTAGAAATATTGAACATACTTCTATGGGCTGGAAGAAGTATTTAGATATAGAAGTTTGTTTAAAAGACTCTCAAATTTTAACTCTTTAAAAGGAGTTGGTACTTGAAAACTGGTGGTTTCATTCCCTAACTATACACAAGTATAATTCTCAGATTGGTATAATGAAAGAAATTTACCAATATTTTCAGAAACTTGATTTCTTTATAATAGACCACATGGTCTTTGAATTGCATATTGCATTATATATATTTTATACATTATTTCTACAATTGTACATGCTCATTTTATGATTTGAGTTAAACTTTGGGACAAAAAAACCTTGCAATATTCAAAAAGCCTAAATTAAAAAAACGAGGGCAGTAAGTGTATGTGCTGTGTATTTATGTTAAAAATACATTTGCAGGTTTGCTATTGATCTGTATCCTCAAATTCACCATGGACACAATTCTAGAATACTACAATTCTTATAGAGCATCCAGTCCATCTTATTAACTTATTAACTTATTCAGAATTATTAAACATGAAAAGAATTAGATAGTACAACTAAAATACAGTGGCATATTGATTCCAATAAACTGAAAATAGCCCCAAGAATTAAAACAACATTGGCCAGCAAGATAGCTTCAGCAGGTAAAGGCTCGAGTTGCCAAGCCCAGAGAGCTGAGTTTAAGCCTCAGGACCTACACGGTAGGAGAGAGCCAGTCCTCACAAGCTGTCTGTTGATCACTGCAGGTGCACTGTGATACTTGTGCATGTATGAACTCCAATATGCATGTACACACAATAAGTAAAATAAAATGCAGTACAGGTTTTAATATAAAAATTAGAGCATCATTTTTAAGCTGGAGATGTCAGCACATGAATGTAATCCCAGCATTCAGAAGACATAGGCAAAAGGATTGCTAGTTTATGGCTAATCTGGAATACTTTGTCAGTGAATTTCAGGCCAGCCTTGCCTATAAATGAGACCCCATCTCAAAATAACAATAGCCACAGCAAAACCCCATTATTTTTATACTATTTTTGAATGTTTTTCTTTGTCTTCGTTTTTATACTGGGCATCTCTATTTCTTGTTTGCTGGAAAAAAATTGCCTGTTGAACTATCATTATTGAATTTTCCAAACATTTATTCAAACAGATAAGCAAATAGAAATATCACAATTGGTCCTGACTGGCAAGTTAAAATAAAAGGACAGAAACCATTTCAGGTACTAAATACTATCTTTGTGAAACCATTTTATTGTATAATAAAAACTACTGAGACTATCTCATGCATTAAATATTAGCATATAATAAAGAAGAGAGCTGGAAAGTTATTAAATTTAATAGAGAAAATTAATATTTTAATTTTAATTTCATTTTTTTTCTTATGTGTGTTCATCTGAGGGCACATATGTGTAACTGAAATTGTTAAATTTTTACAAAAGTATTACTTTTTGAAAACAGGGTATAAAGTCTATGGGGTATATGCCCAGGTGTGGTAAGTCTAATTGTACCATACAGTAGATATATTTTGTTTCCTGAGATGCCTCCACACTGATGTCTGTAATGTGTGCCTCAGTTTACAATCTTATCAGCAGTCCATAGGGATCCCTCTTCGTCTGTACATTCTCTGGTACTTGTTGCAATTTGTTTTCTTGCTTATAGCCATTCTGACCAGGATAAGATAGAATCTCAAAGTAGTTTTAATTTGCATTCCTCTGAAATTAAATAAGTATAAGTATGGGTAGAGGCAAGAATCTATAAAAGGGCCCTTGAGTTGCAAAATATAGGCTTGAGAAAGTGAGGGTTATCCCCCAAATAATACATGCTATTGTCATTGTTCACGGTTTCCTTTCACATATAGATGGTAAGACCTTATTGCTGAAGATACCACACACATTGGTCATAGGACATAGAGAAAGAAGTCAAGTTGGTACTGAACAAGAAGCTTCTTCTTTGGTGGCTAGCTCTCATGCTACCAGCTGATGTTATACAGGCTGCTGGGGGAGGGGCTGGGGAGTCATCAACAGTCTTACATAGCCATGACTGTTATGAACTGCAATAATGACCAAAATGACAAGATATCTGCTCATGGGTGCAATAGTAATACAAGTGTTATAAGGATGATCAACTGGTTTCTGATTGACTTTAAGGACCACTCCCTAGAAAATACATGGCTGGTGCTATAAACCTGGCCAGGAACACATAGTGGGGGTTCTCCCAGTCCCCAGGGGAAAACTTACAATTATTATTCTGCTAAATGGGCGCAGTATTAAAATGCCTTTTAAATTCATATCTTTCATCATTAATCATCATTAATGTAGCCCTCAGTCCTCATCAGAGAATTTTCTGTGGCAGTGGAGTGTGGTTAACAGAAACTCACAATTGGTTAAAGCACAGAGAGTAAATGTCAACAATGTTTAGCCACAGTGAAGACCTCTATATAACCCCCCATCAAGCTCAGAGATCATTGCAGAGTAGAACAATTATGAGACCTCGATGCTGAAGAGGACCAGAGAGAGACAGTGTCTTCTGAACACGACAGGAACACTACACTCATGAACACAGCAGCTGTGGTTGCCTCCACAAGAGGTGTATAAGATCAAGCCAGGCAACAATTCAGAACGGAGGGGGAAGGAGTTTATCAGTTCCCCAACTGGGACACTGTAAACAGGTGATGGCTTCCACGAGAAGGAGAGTCACTTTTCCTTAAGGGTGTGGCTCCTGGAAGGTTGATCGGGCTCCAGTAGACAGCCCTATGCCCAGGTATACACGGACTGCACAGATTGGAATCAGTGGCTTGTTTTTGTTAAAGAAAGTCTGGGTACGGTGGTGGATGCCTTTAATCCCAGAACCTGGGAGGTAAGTATGAAGTCTTGGCCAATCTGGACTACACAGTGAGTTGTAGGACAGTCAGGGCTACATAGTATGACCTTGCCTTAACAAATTCCAAAATCAATAACAACAAAAGATGCCATGAAGTTGGGCTGGACAGGGAGGTAAATCTGGAAGGAGTTAGAGGGAGGATGGTGGGTGATAAAGAATTTCAAAAAGTAGAGGAGTGTGAGAGGACATAGGAACACAAAAGATATGAAGGGAAAGGGAGAATTATTTGGGGTGGATGACAGAGTAGAGGAAGGCAAATAGGGCACTGACAAGAGGGAATCCTATTGGAACTGAACAAGGGCATTTTTCTTGTCATATTTTCCTTGCATTTGCATAGCATTTTCATTGTGTTTGATTTTATAATATATACCAATACATAATATGTAACTACATTTATATAACATTTGTACTACATTTATATTGCATTTATAGTATCATATTTGTACTCATAATGTATTTGTACTAACAATTACATTGTATTAGGTATTATAATACATAAATATATAACATGCTTAATCATGTGAAATATAATGTTGCAAAATTGAGAATTTGTTTTAAATCACACATTGTTTTCTGAAAAGATCATCAGCATAGAAGTTGCTCTTTTCTTTCTATAAGCCAAAGGAGTTTGTAATACAACTTGCACACAGCAAATGAGTAGTTCTCAGTTGCTACCCTTATTGTGGGATACCTTAAGTTAGAGACATTATACTGATCTATTTAGTAGCATGTCCCCAAACATCACTAAAATATATATACAAAATAGCAACTATACCTGGCACTATATAATTTGCTTAATGCAAATTCCTCACAAGACTATCAGCAAGCTGTCTTCTTGGCCATTGGAAATCAGCACTGAAATAAGGAACTGACTAGATTACTATAGGTTATGGACTGCTGTGTATGTAGAACAAAACACTGGAATAAAACACCTTGAATGCTGCATGTTTTTGCAAAGCTTAGTCACCAAAGTGTTGTTACTGGTGAGTGGGATGACTTTTTAGAGATGATACCTTAAATGGAAGGTCTTCAGTTCATTGAAAGTGTGTCCTTGAAGGAACTATGGGACTCTGGTCTGTTCCTTTCCTTGTTCTGGTTTCCAAACCACGATTGAACAATTTTACTTTACCATGTATTCCCAATATAATGTGACACCTATCATATGCCAAAAGAATAGAATCACCTAACTTAGACTTGAATCTCCAAAATTGAGACCCAAAATAAATGTTCTAAGTTACTGATTCCAGGTGTTTAGTGACATAAAAGATGAATAACACAGGATGATGATATTGGGAAAATATGACAGTACATTTCCTCTAATGTCTTGGACCCTTAGAAGAGTCACTCGTATATTAGGGAGGAAAGTTTGCATAGAAATCTAAAGAACAATCTTGTTCTTTGTATATATTATTTACAAGCAGCATAATACTTAACTTTAGGAACATTGTTTTGAAATCAGTGAGACCAGTTTAATTTTGCTTCTGCTATTTATAGTTGTGTAAACTTAAGTACTTATATTGTGCCTGTGTGTTATTTTCTTTATTGTGAAATGGCAGTAATAAAACAGACCACCTAGCTAGGTTTCATGAGTTTGAAGCTGTATGGTCATCAGTTCCCATAGCACCTGAGCCTGGTGCTTCATCTGCTCACAGTATGCTAGTCATTGTACATTAAGGGTGAGCCATTCAGCAAACTGCTTATTATTCAGGACATAATTCTTTTACTTGAAGCTGATTTTATTCTTATTCCCTAATTCTTTTTGTTTTCAATTTAGGTAGTATTGGTTTTGTTATGAAGCCTCCAAGTTAAATGAATTTCTTGCAGATTTTAGAAAGTTAGTCAAACTCTGTGGAAACACTGAATATGTTGACAGCCCTTCCCAAATGCAGCTGGAAGTATACAACCTTCTTAGGCATTTAAAAACATGACAATGACTGTACAAAACACATCTTTTATCTAAAATAAATACGGTTAGTAATCGATAATCTCAATATTACAAGTACTCTAAACCCAGGTGGAGGTCATTTTAATTTCTCACATTTGTTCTTAATTTTATTATAACTCATGTAAATTTAGTCCTCAAGGTTTTGATATTTCATTTATATAATGTATTCATCCTACTTGCTTCAGATTATTCTTTTAAGACAAAGAACAAAGCAGGCAAAAAGGACTACAGACAACCTTCTGATAACTTTTTGTAAACCAGAATAGAGTTGGAAATGGCTGTAGTCCAAACTCATCACACTGGAGATCACACAGATGGGGAGATAAAAGTCACCCCATGTGAGCCCCTTGACAATGCTCTGCCTTTTATTCAGAATCTCAGGTAAGCCACCTGCATGTTGATGACATCACAAAAGTAAAGGCCAGGGGCTGATTACTGGATGGGTGCTCTTTATTATCATATATCAGGTGTCACCTGCAATTTCATGTCTCTGGCAATGTGACAGAATTCATCTGTCATCTAACTGTGGATCTTAGTCAATTTTCTCTGCTCTTTGGAAACAAGCTCATATATTGTTTGGGAGTAGTAAGGATCGGCCCATTTTCTGAGACTGGCTGTGAAATAAATAGGGTGGCAGCTAAAGAAAACAAGCTAGTGTTTCCTGCACAGCAACAGCAAAGAGCATGCCTTGTTTCCCTACAGTTTACTGTATCAAACTACAACGAGCTCAGGCTGCAGGGAGACTGCTGATGGCCCTAGTATGGAGCCTGCACAGTCAATGAAGCAGATTGTTGGTGTGCATAAGGTGTATTACAATAGCAGCTGTATCATAACAAGGTCCTTGAAACACTCCTGGGGGTATATCTTCTGAGACAGACTTCCAGCAAGACGTACTTTGTTGTGAGGAGTCTAGATGTTTAACTTTCTATCAACAAGACTCTAAAGACTGAGTCTAAAAGATGGAATTGATCATCTTGTTAAATATAAAACTCTTCCTTGTCTTCAAACCTTGCTGTAGCCACACAAGCCTCTCTTAATACTTTTTCTAAAAGAAAAATGTCACTGGAGAGGTTATGAAATTCCACAGATTCTGGAAATATTCCACCAATGGTGAATTTGGAAGGCAAAATAATGAGCAAACTAAGAATTATTATGCAGACAGTAAGAAAAATCTATTTTTAGAAGAAAAGTGCTTTGTAACTTTCAGAAAAGGGAGGTAACAATAAGGAAACCTTTGAATAATCGGAAATGAATTTTAAAATCATTTTAGGTATGGCATATCATTAAAACAAGTACCTATTTCCATAGGGTGACACAACTCCTCACTGGCTCTTACAATCTTCCTAAGCCCTCTTCCATAATAGTTCCTGGGTGGGTGAAGCCTAAAATAGGAATCCTGTCCGGGGACCCACACTCTGCAGACTCCTATTCTCCACACTTCGACCGTTTGTGACCATTTTGTTACTGGTTCTCTGTTGTATGAATCAACTTCATTAATGAGAGCTGAGAGATTCATTAACAGACATGATAGACCTTAACACAGATGAAAGAATGTATGGATTCCATTTGGGAGGCTATAGGGGTGCCAGTGGGAAAAGGAATATAAAGATAACTAAGATCTATGGAGATGTTCTGTATGAAATACACAATGATTCAATAAAAATAAGAACATATTATAAGGACATAAATAGGGACAGAGTTTACAACTCTTTAAAAAATTTATCAATAAGGAGGAGCTTTGTCTTTTTCACAGAAAATAATGTGTACTAGCTGGATTCAGGAGAATGCACTGAGCACAACACACTGAGAAGAGTGTGCCTTTTCTACTTAACTGCAAGTTATGAGTACTCTTAAGGAAATGAAAAGTCCATAGCATAGCCAATATGATGTTTTTTTTATAATATTGAGCAAACCGGAGAGCTTAGTTTTAAGTAAGTTGGGTGAGTAAAACACATTTTTGCTAAAAGCAAATTCAGTATGTGCAGTACATCCATCAATTCTGAATTGAAGTGGACAATTATGTAGTTCATATTACAATATATGTCCCATTACAATAGTCTTGATTCCGTGAGAAACTTTTGAGTCTCTTTCAATGTCAATTACCAGGTAGGGTTTCCAGACCCTGCATTTGTCATAATTATGTTTAAACTTGTGACTGCTTGATTGGAGGGTTGTCTGAATCTACTTAGATTGAGAAACTCAAGGCAGATAAGAAGGATAGGGAGTGCACAAAAGGTCAAGACCCTGGCCTCATCAAGATTCTAGTTTCTAAATGCCACAGACCAAATAAAAGTAAATCTTGAGAAACATAGTTAGGTGTAAGATATCCAGTCTGAAACAGCTAAATGCTGATGGGGATGTGTGTGTGTGTATGTGTGTGTGTGTGTGTGTGTGTGTGTGTGTGCAGTCCATTATAAATATATTATTAGAGATTAATAGTCAGTTGTCTGAACCAGCCTGATGATTTTAATTAGTGGAAAGTTGTCTCTTAGTGATGGATTTCACTTCGACAGTATGCAATATTTTGGTCTCTCGTTTGCCCATCTTTCATTTTCAAAAGCATCACTAATGTCCTTTATGAGTGAAGATAGTTTCTAATGACATGTTTTCCTGGGCCTAGGGTTCTGACTATTGAAACATTCTCTATTTGTGCACTGACACCTGGACCCAACCATAAGCATGGAATCAGGGACCAATGCTATTGTGCTGTCTTACCTAGGAATAGATACACAAAGATTGGCAGTAGAGAGCCAATAACTCAGTTATAGAGTCTCCCTTGTAAGTATGCATAAGGTTCTGGATTCCGTTTTCCTGTGTGTTTTTTTCTGAGGAGACTTGAACAAAAATCTCTTTATAAATGGCAGTAATGACAGACCAAAGAAACAATTTTACCTAGGTCTAACTCGGTGAATCAATAAGTTTATTGGGGTTACTTACAGAAGAGTAGGTATCTTATTTTCTTTTCCTGGTACTGTGATAAAATGCCCCCACAGAAGCATACTAAGAAAGATCAGGTCCAATGATTAAGATAAAAATCTTCTGGAGCAAACATCAAATACCCATTTCAGACATTCATCTGGAGCTGTTGATGGACTCATCTGGTCTCCAAAGGGTTTATGTAGTTAGTCTTGCGACTCGGCTCTGCTGCTTGCAGCACACATAACCTGTCTCCTGAGTCATCTCTCCTCTGTGACTGCAGCTCTCTTCAAAAAATATTCATCTCTAGCATCCTGGAATCTCCAATACTACACAGACTTTACTTTTCATGTCTTCATGCATTGACCTCTCAGAAGCCTCGTTGCAGGGATGCTGACTTTGTTACATATTGCCTAGCCTTAGCAGTTTACTGAAACTGTGGAGCAGTTCTCCATGAACTCTTTGATCTTGCGCCTCTCATACCTGAAAAATGAGTGTCCAAAGCTGCCAATTTCTGATAGTGTGAGATGTAGCCTGGCTCCTCTGGACTATAATTGTATTGGCCTCTGTGTACCTTGGTGGCTAAATGTGCAAAATCAGTTTCCTAAGTAGTCACATTTGAGCTACTTCTTCAGAATTCCCAGTTCATGCATACTCCTTTTAAAAGAATTTATATTTTCATAAACCTTTGCTGGACAAAATAGTCTATGTTCTTTGCTGGAATGAAGTGATGAGTAATGGCTAGCGAGTTCCTGATAGTCTTTGTTCTTCTCTGAAGCCATGTATCCTGAGCCTCCACTGTCCACGTTTATCCCAGCATTCTTGTCTTCCAAGAGCCAACTAGAACAGCCACTGACTTTTGTTTTCAGTATGTAAGGGCGTTTATAGTCAAAAGTTCTTCATTCCTTGCACATTTCTCCCACAAATCAGTTCCAAAATCCTAAAAAGCACATGGTCAGATTTATAACAATGGCTCCACTTCCTAGTAGTAATATTCCTTATTAGTCTCATGAAAGTAATTTAAGGAGAAGGGTTTACTTTGTCTCGCATTTTGCAGATACAGTCCAGCATAACGGATAAGTCACGGATATAGGAACTTGAGGCAGCTAGCCATATAATATTCACAGTCCGGAAGAAAGCAAAGTGATGCATTCTTGTGATCAGCTAGAACTCGGCCCATGAACGATGCCGCTCACATTTAGAATGGGTCTTCTCATCTCCATCAATTTAATGAAGATTATCCTTCATAAGCATTGCCAGGGTCTTATCTAATCTAGATAATCCCTTACAGGTATACCTAGAGGCTGGTCTCTAGGTGTTTGTTATCAAGTTTACAATCAATACTAACTATCATAATAGGTGAGGGATTACTTACAGGAACCTGAGTCAAGTGTTACTTATAGGATTATAGGTGGCTAAAACAAAGCCTGATTACAGAAAAGCCAGTCCACGGCGAGTGATGTCTCATGAAAACAACCCTGGAGTTTCCTGTGCAACTAGCAGGCACTCCAGGAAGAATGCCCTTTCCCAGAGGCAATGGCTATTTTCACATAGGCAAAGGGCCTTACAAATTATGTAACTTCCTGAGCTTCTTAAATCCTGTAAGTTTCATCAGCCTTGCTGAGCCTCCCAAATTTGTTAATTTCCTGAGTTTTATAAACCTTCCTTTTCTCTCCAGAGAATATTTCAATTAGAAGAAACAGCTACACAATAGGTCTATAGCACTACCACAAGAAAAAAGAAAGCATACCACACCATGCACACACACACACACACACACACACACACACACACACACACACACAAAACACCCAATAATACAATATGCTCAACTCTGATCCTGCCAGAGTCGTCATAGATTAAAAAAAAAAGTTTGGAATATGTAAATTCACAAAACCATGGTTGAAAAAAAGTATACATGTCTTAAATGAATATATATCATTTTATTTTATCTTAATTTATTTTATTCTTTACGAGACAGGGTGGCCCTCTAGACCCAACTGGCCTAGAACTCATAATGTAAACCTGCCCTTGTTGTCTCAGAGATGCACCTGCCTCTGCCTCCCAAATGAATACATTATTATGTAGAATATTTAATACTGCTCAAAATTGAGCCTAAAGAGAAAAAACAATCCATCACTAACTTATTTAAAGGTATTATATACGTTTCTCATTTCTGTGACCTAAATACCTGACAAAAATTCATTTGAAGCAACAAATATTTCTCCTGGCTCTTAGGTAGAGGACACAGTCCATCACCAAAAGGAAGGCAAGATACAAGAGCTGCAGGTGGCTGTGGCTGTGAGAACACAAGGCTTCTTGCACACAGCTTGTAAAACAGGAAGAGGAAAAAGAATTCTGGTTCTCATCTGGCCTGCTTTCTCCTTTCCTATTTATTAAGTCTGGGTCCCCAGCCCTGCAATGTTACCAACATTCATGTTAATTCTTCCCCCTTTACTTAATCATCAATGGAAACACACCCCCAAAGTCAGGCCCAGAGGCATATCCCCTGGATGATTCTAAAGTGAGTCAAGTTTGCAATGAACATTAGCTATCAAAAATCTACCCCTTGTCCATTTGAGATCCAAATACTTCAGTTTTAGATTTACCATTTCACCCTTGATCCTCAAATGTTCATGACCATTTCATAATGTAAAATATGTTTATCTAAGAGTCTAATTATTAATAGTTCTGACATTGTTCAACAGTCCAGAGTTAAAGTCTCTTCTACGATTCAATCTCTGGCTGTAAATGCCTATTTAAAAATAATATAAAACATGATTGGAGAGGTGGATTAGCAGTTAAGATCACTGTCTCCTCTTTGAGAGCACCAGGGTTTGATTCCCATCAGGTACAAGGGAGTTAGCAATCTTCTGTAAGTACAGTTCCAGGGGAACCTAATGTCCTTTTCTGATCTCCATGGGCATTGTATGATACAGGTTCAATTACACAAATGTAAACAATACACTTATATACATAATATAAAAATAATAAATAAAATTTACTTCAAAAAATTCAATAGCATGAGGAAGGTTCACTGGTGAAAGTTGAGGGATGCATTAATATTCATTTTGTCCCCTGTCCTGCTATGATTCCTGAGCCTTAGGTGAGGAGGTGTGACACATTGTGGATGTTTCACTTAGGACTGGGTATCTAACAGAAAGTTGTTCTGTGTTTGATCACTTGTGGTACTCTGTAATAGACTCTGTCTATTGGAAAAAGAAGGGTTTTTGATACATGGTGAAAGGTATACTTGTCTTTAAATATAAGGATATGTATTTAGAGTAGATAAGAAATTATTTGAGTCTAGCTATAGTAGGATTTCTCAGCCAGGCATAGTGACACCTGCCTTTAACCCAATACTCAGAGACAGAGGTAGGGGCAGAGGCAGAGGCATACAGATATCTGAGATTGATGCAAACCTGCTCTACATAGCAAATTTCAAGTTCCAGGACAACTGGAGCTACAGGGAGACACTGCTACAAAGAGATGGAAGAAAAAAGAGAGAAAGAAGCTAAAAGTAAGTTTTTCTCTAGGATTTACGACCCCTCCAGACATTTGTATTTGGACATGTTTATAGTACCACACATGGGTTCCCTTCCTCCGAACTTGTCTTAAGTCTGATTACACAGCTGTTGATTGTTACCAAAATAAAAGAGCTACTACTATACCAATAGAGATAGTCTTATGGATCAGTCATTGTTGTGTTTATTAGGCTTTACAGCTGATTGTGGCCATTGATTCATTTTGTTGTTGTTAGTGTTGTTTATTTTTCCCCCTTGGCAGCTTGCATAATATCCTGTGATACTTTGAAAGCTAGTCTTTGTTGAGGAGATTTCCAGATCAGTTCTAGCTTGATTGCTTCAAGTCCTGTGTTCAAAAATATGTCCTGCTTCAACAACAGGGTCTTTAGATTCTGGGAGGCAATTAAAGGCTTTTTCAATAGCCTCTGTTATTTTGTGGGTCTCTTGGACTGCCATGACCAACAACTTGAAGGGAAGTTTTTCCTGCCTGGCACTGTGCTTCTTATTATATAGTCTTCATCTGTACACATGGAACCCATATATGTAATTTTCCATAGACTTTTGAACTAATACATTTATCTCTGGTTTTTCCTCATTGAATAGATGGTGATTAAACTAGAGAGCCACAACTGGCCAAAGTGCAGATAATAAGAGAATACAGAGTGATAGTCCTTGGGTAGGACACCTATATCAGTCCTCTGCCACTCAAGGCTCAGAGGTCACTGTGAAAAAGCGGTGGGAAGACTGTGTAAGAATTTGGGATGTTGGATGACCACAAGGAAACAAAGTTTTCCCAGAACCTGGGGACTTGGTCTTATGAAGCTCAAAGCAGAAAAAATCCCTCCTAGAAAGGGGAACATGGGTAAGAAGCCACAATATTAGCCAAGGAACTATTGGCAACTAATGACTGCTGGGAGAGGAGAGATGGTCTCTTTAAAGGGGAGTGACTCTAGATATCTCGACCAGAATCCAATGAATGGACTCATGCCTGGGGGAATTTGGGGACACAAACTTGACTTGATAAGCCTTACCATATGTAACAGAATGTGTGGAATCAGGTGAGGGTATTATGAGGATTGCAGATGGGTGGAGGTTCTAAATATGATCAAGATGTATGAAATTTGCAAAAGTTCAATTAAAAAATAATAAAATAGAAGTAACAGCAATAACAACCAAAATCAACTTATATGCTTCCAGTTTACAGAATAACTATTCCCATTCTGAAAATGCATTAGTCAGGGTGCTCTAGAGGACCAGAACCAATAGAATTAATTCATACCAAAAGGGAATTCACTTGCATGACATGGCCTGGGTAGCCCAATAACTGGGTAGCCCAACTACTAATACTGGAAATTAGTAGTTGCTTAGTCCATAGAGACGGATGCTTCAGCAACCCAAATCTGGTGATGGAGGACTTGAGTTTTCCTAGAGAGTTGCTGGTGTTCAGTATATGTTGTCATCCCAAAGCTTGGCACTAAAATGTGCAAAGAGATGTGGCAGTGGGTAGATGAACCTGCCAGCAAGAGTGAAGGCAAGCAGCAGAAGCAATGTTTTGTCTTCCGTCTTTGATCTGGGCTGCTGCCAAAGGTACTATGCCTATGTAGGGTAGATTTTCCTACTTCAAATAATCTGATCAAGAAAATTCCTCACATGAGCACCCAATGAGTTATATTTTTTTGGGCCCAAATCCAGTCAAGTTGACAACCAAGATTTATCTTACAATAGGGAAGGGTGGAAAAACAGCAAGAAAAACTAGGCCAATGCAAGACTAAACAGCTAGCACAGCATACTCAACACCCTGCAGATCCACGTGCAGCCCAGCCAGCTCTGGTGCCTCTGACATACATATTCTCCTTTGTGGCTTGCCAGTTGAAGTTTTCCTTGAGAAATGTCCAGTGTTGATCACATCTGTAATATCCTAGAATATACATTGCAATTTAGCTTTCACCTACACAGCTTCAAGTAATTCGTGCTTTGTAGCTCTGTGTGGGGAATCTAACATTACTACATTTTTCCTGACCTCAGTAGTGTGACACCTTGGTGTATGCTTACATGACCCCCTCATTCCTATGTTTGTGTGCCTGAAAAACAAGCACCATATAGATGATATTGAGTTCCCAGTACCAGCTCAAAATGTAACTTGCTCCCTTTGAACCTCACCTCCAATGACCTCCATATGCCTACTTGACTGAACCTGAGGAAAGTTTCACTAAGAAGGTATGTTCTATGACAGTACCCTGAATGCTCTATTTTCAGCTACTCTTAAATCAATTCTAGTGTCATATTTTTTTAGGTTTTTGGCAGTGTAGTCTTGTCCCAAGCACATTTTCTTTTATCCTAGTATAAACACTGAGATATCTCCTTGTTGGAGTTAATCTCTTAAATAATTACAGCTACTTTATCCCCATCTGCCCTGTCCTTGCTTTAACAGGATTCCAATTCTTTTTCTTGACAATTTTTACCTTTATGGCCATGACTTTAAATCAGTCCATACTATTTTCCTTACCAAACTACCAATTTTCATATATTTTACTGTATTTTCTGCTCTCTCTATGAAAAACTGGATAAATACACTTAGTAATGAACGTATCAAAACCTGAATGTTACATTTTCATGCAATTTTTAACTTCAAAAAATTATTCCAGCACTTTAAAATTCAGTTTCATTCAACTCTTTTAGACTGGGAGTAATACAACCAGATTCAGTCAGAATATAGCATGAATGGCCTAGAGTCCAGTACATAATGCCAAATGTTGTGAACTGGCCTATTTGATTCACATTTCTATTAATACTCTTGTCTGCATCCCTTCCACTAGAATGTTCCATTAGGCATTCAGTGACTTCTCTAGCCTCATAGTCCTTCCTCAAACTAGTTCAGAAAGCCCAGGAATAACATGATCAGGTCTTTATAGCAATCCCCTCAGTTCTCAATACAAATTTGCATCATTAACTGCTTTTATTATTACTGTAATCAAATATCTGATGAGAAGCACCTTAATGGAGGAAGGGTTTGTTTCGACTCATGGACTGAAGATAGTCTATAATTATAGGGAAGGCAGGAATCTGCTTGCTTACATCTTATCAAACCAGGATCAAAGATAGACAAATAATGATAGTCATCTGGCTTTTTTATTTTCCTGATCTATTCATTCTGGACCCTTAGCCTTTGGGATGGTGTCATCTATATTCAGATCTTGGCTCCTCAGTAAATCCTGCCTGGCAGATACATAGATTTTATTTTCTAGTATTCTAAATCGTGTCAAGTTAATAAAGAAAATTAACCATCACAACAAGCAACAACAAAACCAATTGTTGGTTTTGTTGGACTCTTTACCAGTCTGAGCAATAGAACCCTAGATTTCCTCTTTACCATTGGCCTACTGTCAGTCTCCTCTGACACGTAGTTCACAGTAAGGCATAGAAATTCACCTGTCTCCTTCATAGTTCTGCCATTTCTGTGACCTGCATCATAACGAGCCCAGCCTGGTACTGCAAATGAACAGGTCCCGGGGAGCAGCCTTTCTTTCTTCTTGCTTCCTACTGCTTCTACTTTAGGCCATTGTCCCCACTGCCTACAACAATGCTGCTGTACTCTATGAAGAACACTTTTTCTGTTCCTTCTGCTTGTAAGCTTCCTGTACAGTCAGAATGACGGCACCATCTTTTATAATCTGGAAGAAAATAGGGAAAGTTATTAACCAAGGGTTATTAAATAATGAACCTGATTGTGCAACAACCCCAAACAGCTTTGATGGAAGTTCAGCTTGAGTATTTCTACATCTCATTTTGGCAAAGGTATCTGAAATAATAACTCAAGGTATCTCTTCCTTTTGCCTCTTGTCAATTGAGCAACAAGACTTCTCTCATAGTATTTAGGATTTGCTTACATAGTCACCCCTTAGGATAGACAAAGACTTAAGTCAAAGCCATTGTATTGTTTTGACTGACAAGAAGCATTAACCTTCAAAGTTGAATTCTGCTTTCAGTTACAAACAATTTGAATTTTCAAGAGATGTTGCTGTTTATTGCACATTTTCCTCTAAGTTTTTTCTACAGTTGTGAAATGGTGTCTAATACCTCTTAATGTTACCTTAGTAAGGACATCGTATTTGATAATTTGCCATTATTGTGTCATTTATTGTTCTAAGTTCACATTTTAAAAAGTATTAACATATTTGTAAATATTGTGAAATGGTTTATTTCATTAATTATGTAAATAGAAATAAAAAGGTAGCCATGGTGGCACATGCCTTTAGTCCCAGCACTCGGGAGGCAGAGGCAGGTAGTCTACATCTTTGTAAGAATGAGGCCAACCTGGTCTACATAGTGAGTTCTGGGTCAGCTGGGACTACAGGGAGATCTTGCCTAGAAAAGAAACAAAAATTTTAAAAAGCCATATATTTATTATGGAACCCATAAGAATTTATAGCTTTTCAGATTCCTTTAGAATATCACCTTTAGCTATACTCACAAGTGAATAAAAATAAGATGTTAAAGAATGTTCATTGCAACATAGTTTACATGAAAATAGTAGGTTATACAGTCCACTGCATAATATAAGGGACATCTATACATCATTTGGTGCTTTCATACTACAAAGTTTAAGGAATATTATTCACCAGAACAAATTGTAAACATTTATTACGTCATGATTCTACTAATGTCCAAAGTCTTGGTTATTTCTAAAATTGTATTGATGTTCTTTGAACACTTTTGTAAATGATATCAGACAAATGAGAGAAACCATCTTTACTTTTACTTTTACACTGTTTAAATATTTTATCACGAACATGTACAATCTCATAGTAAACATCAATTACATAAAAGCATAACAATCTTAATCTTCTCAGTAAATACTGTAGTACTACACTAGGACAAACTCTTTATACTTCATGGCACTCTGGGAAAGAATATTTGGCTTTGTGCTGTCATGCAGGTTGTTGACTAGGTTAATTTACTTCATTCACTGATGTTAACTGTGAATGGAAAGGAGTTGTCTGATGCAGTTGTAACTGCGGTTTGGGATCTTTCCAGTCTGGGAGACCTCACAAAACTCCCTCTATCCATTTCCTCAGTGCAGAAAGATACGCTCTCACTCACCCAGCTGTGATTTTTCCTCACTTAAACTTGGGAAAATAGAGTAAAAACCCAAGGTGGAGCTTAACGTGTTTGAGATCACCTTGATCAGAATTAGGACATCTAGCTTCAGTCTTTGAGTCCTTCCTTCGAGCCTGCCACTGTGTTACCTTAGAAAGCAGCCCACATACCTTGTTGGTTGTTGTCTGGAATCCTTCCCAGCGTCCTCCAAACACCTACCTTCCTCTCCTCTCCTAGTTTCTGGCCCTATTGCATTGGTTCTCCAATTTCTAGGGACTGCTGTCTGCTTCCTTCTCATTTGAATATCTGATGGTCAATGATTACACTTTACTATCTATCTAGAGACTTTGACTTTCAATTTACTGCATAGTTCTAGGTTACCAACTGCCCATCAGTCAGTGGCATAATTATTTACTTATTTATTCATCCCTTAAAAATGTGTTGAATATCTAGATTTTCTGACAACATAGATTACATGCTATGCATGAAATTGATGTTTTATCAAGAAATTTGTCATATAATTAGTGGTTGTCTACAACTTCTTCCCTTTTTTACTTCCCTTTATGTTTCATGCAAAAAAAAATCTATTTTTTCAAATTAAATCTTAAAGAACGCCATTGAAAATTAATGTTTACATCAGATTGAGTCCAACATATTCCTTCTCAATTTCAATCTCTTTTGTGTAGCACACTAGTCATACCTGATGTAATGTCCCCTCTACTATGTTTCCTGGCAGATTCAGTGTTTGTGCATGAAACCATTCTCCTAGGTCTTAATTCAGTTTAACACCTCCTCCAGTTCAACTTTAAGTCTCTACTCTACATTAGCACCCATTCCTAGCTGAATTCTAACATGTGGTCTGTACATTTAAATGGGAAGTTCAGAAGGATTCAAGAAAACCTCAACTATGAGAAACTTTCTCTGCCTCACAAGTGGAGTACAGGAAGCTCACAGTTTCAGAACTGATGCTTCTTCTTCTTTCTACTATAAAATCTGAACCAAAATTTGGCATATTCTTTCATTTTAAAGCATTTTTAAAAGAACATTTTTTTTTCCTTTGGTCAAGAATGTAGAGGTTGTAGAAGTATGTGAGCAAATACAACAATGATCCAAATTCTTCTGCAAAGGGGGAAAATATGGACTTTTTTCCCCCTCTTCTTCGCATCTCTCAAAACATAGTAAAAAAATGTAAAAAGTACAAAAGATAAAGGCAAATATTTTGTCATTATAATCCTTATCACCATTCACTATTCCTTCCTTCCTTTGAACAATCTTAAGAGATGTCCTAAGAAGAACATAATGTCCTCATTAGGCCTGATAGTAGGTAAATAAAAGCTGCAGCAATGGCTTGCCACTCACTGGAGTGAAGGAAATGAAAGAAAAGTATGTGTCTCCTTTCATCACAGCCAAACTGTTACATTCAACACCCTCTTCCTTAGATCTCTCACATTCTTAGGTTTTCAGAGTCAGAACAATGAGGTTTCCAAGAACAGTCTGGGGGAATGGGTGCCAATGTTGAAATGATTGCATATTCTTCTTCCTTTTCCTGTGGCACAAAGATTTGTCAATGTTATGACAGTTATGTCAGAGTCCAATATTAAAAAAAAAAACAATGTGATTATAGAAATTTCTCTTTGATTATCTATATGCTTTTTTGTTTTGGTTCTTTTCTGAGGAACTGCTGCTTCCATAAAAGTAATTGTTATTATAAAAACTTTACAAACAAAAGATTAAAAAGTAAGAAATAATATAGTTTACAATTAATATTCCTAGTAATTGTGGTGTAATTTCAGATGCTTTTAGCAAATGATGACTATAATCACAAAGATTAATGAGGTACTAAGGTACAGATGCTGGCGGGATTCCCACTTTCCAAGTTATAGTGCACACAGCAGAGAGACCTGGGGGTGAATCCGATAGTTAATTGAAGGGTCATCCTCAGTGTCCAGTCTTGAATTTGTTTTGAAGTGTGGCAAACTTCTAAAACACATCCTTAGAATTGAGAAAAGAATTTAATCTACAGACAAACTTGTTAAACATTTCCATATTCTGCAGTAAGTTAAGTACCCAGAGATGTTGAATAAGAACACAACCCCGTTTCGTATCTTTGAGTAGTATGTAATCTACTTGGAATGGAAACAAGTTTTTATTGAATGACAGAGTTCAACATAATACAATACAACTGAAGCACTAAATTGAGTGGAACAGACATAAGCATTTTAAGTCGTGGACTCACAATTTATCTAACAGAAGTTAGACTGGCCTTTGATAAATATTTGGCAAATACAGGTTTTGAAGAATCAGTTTTTCATAGAATTAAAAATAATGAGGATTAGAGAGCAAGCGGTGGCAAATGAAGTTTCAGAAAAAAATCATTAAGTAAGCAAGACTGCAGAAGAATGACACAAGCACATGGTCTGAAATTAACAAACATGGATTCTGAGGCAGAGTGAAGGAGTCAAATGCAGTTGTGCTTGTTTGGTTTCAACCAAATATAACAGAATGGATCAGGTGGGATGACACCAGCAGAATAGAAAGAACCAAAGGAACCTAACTCTTGCTTTGAAACTAAGGTTCCAAATGAATGGAGAATCCAAATTAGGGAAGCAGAAAATCTGGGCTAAGAATTTACATGTCATATAAAGGTGACACATTTGACACTAGAAAGTGCCCACATGATAGGAACATACTGACAGATCACAAAAATAATTTCCTTCTTTTAAATTTTACTTAAAAATTTTATTTTTTATTGAGGTTTGAGATTTCCATACAATACACTGGGCCCACCAAGAGTTCCAACCCTGAAAGACACTGTCGTTCATCCAATAGTTTATAAAAGAATCTCATGAGAGAATAAATGATGGAACTGCTTCTTGTTACAAAAAATATGATTTACAGGTTCCATGTTTCTTACCCCCTTGTGGAAATTCCACAGTCTAAGAGAGCAACAAGGATTTCAAACAAGAAATGTAGACTCCATTGGTAGAAGTACCAAAGCCCATTATATTCCGATAAGTCACCTTAATAGGTGCGGAAAGAATAAAGCAAAGACTTTTTATTTCAATGGGAAATTATCACTTGAGACAATCTCTTGTTTCATTTTCTACTTACTTGTTAGGCAACAAAGATTGGTGAAATTGCTCCATCTAATTACTTCTGAGAATGCTTCAGTTTCTTCACCTCTAATTTGCCATATTAAAAGAAATACCTTCCAGATTCTCAGGCCTGTGAGATAGCAAAATATGGCCTATGAAACTGTCTTGAAGAGTTATTCAGACAGAGAAGCACTAGTCCAGTACCATATGGAATAGATTCATATTAATCAAATAGATGATCAGTATATGTCATCTAACTTTGTGACTCCCTTGGTTTGTTACAAGTAAACATTGTGAGATGGTAAAAGTTACAGGTCATGCTGCAGTAATGCCTTGGTCCCCAAACTTAGGCTACCCGCTTTTCCCCGATTCCTGAATATCAGTTTTTGTGCCTGCCATTAGCAGGTACTCAGAAGCATGTGGCATTATCACAATATTGGTAGTGTTAGGAAAAGACATGGCAAATTAGGGAAATTTACAGATGGGATTGATACTCCAGATTATCAGCACACTTGTGTTGTTGTTAAATAAAATACTTTCCAACTGTTCCTGTGGCTCTTTTGCTTCACTGCTAAAGGAAAGTGTATTCTACAGGATCTGTTGAAAGGAATCTGTGGAATGATAGCGATTTGTTCTATTTTAAAGGTAAGGTAGAAATCAGAGTTGGCCGCCTACCAACAATTTTGATTTATATAAATTATTTTAAATCAGAGTCTTATTTTCCCATTTCCTAACTTCTAGTGGAGTTTACTTAAAATACAGTAGAGCTTCCCCCTTTGGAGCACACTCAGCGTCATGTACGTTTAAAAATGTTTTATTTATTATTTTTATTTTATGTGTATGAGTGTATTATCTGAAATGTCTGTGCAATATCTGTAGAGGTCAGATAGGATGTTGGATCCTCTGCAACTGAGATACAGATGTTTGTTACCTGCCCTGTGGGTGCCAGGAACTGAACCTGCATCCAACCAGTGCTCTTAACTGCTGAGTCATCTCTCCAGTCCTATGTATGTTTTAATAGTTTTTAGTAATTTGAAAGAACTAGTGATTTTCTCTTCACATCTATACAAGCTGAGTGTGTGTTTTCCTGATCTCTTTCTTCTATTCATCCTCTGTATTGCTAAGGCTTTTCTAATAAATCAGGAATAGAAATTCATCTGAATCCTATGAAATCCACTTAAAGGAAGCCACTATTCAGCTTAGCAATTCTTTAATTTTTGTTGGGAGCAAAACAATCAGAAAAGGCTGCCATATTTATATTCTACAGCCCTAAGGGGTGATGCACCCAAACTATAATATCAAGTTATTATGGCACATTTATTTATTCATATTGAAATCCAAATGACTGGGCTGTTGGTCACTCAACTATAGGCAACAGCGCACCACAATATTTATAGATGCAAAGCTAAATTTTTCTTTTTGAGCTGGTTTACCATAAAGACTTAGAGACAAAAAGTTAAGTGGTTTTTATAGGATAGATGAACTTCAGCTTATATAGATGTAAAGAGAAATAGTGCTTTGAAATTACTAAATAAAGCTCTTATTAAAACTTACATATGATGTGCATATGTCATAATTAAAGTCTTCATTTTCCATAGTAATTGAAATGTTTTCTAAAGTAAACAAACAAAGTAGATCTAGTTATTGAGTGTCAAGAGTATATGTACCCCTAGTTATTCCTATTAATAAAGTATGGGAATATTAGAGGCTGATATCCAATTGAGAGTCACCTGATAATACAGGAAGAAATTATGAAGCAGAATTTTATAACAATGTGGAAAAGAAGATCAGAGTCTCTAGTCAGAGTGATCACACATTAAAAGTGCAACACCAGAATTATTTGACATCTTATTTTCTCCATTAAGAACTGAGGGGTCAATGTATCCTTTAATGGCAGAGGAGATGTCTTTGTTTGCATTAATATATGTGATTTTATGTCACTTCTGAGCCACTCATGGAATCAAAGTCACTCTTTGCTTGTATCTTAATGCTCACCATCGTATTATTAGGAAACCGTTACTACATGGAGAGGCTGTCTTCTGCCTGATACATCAACAACATCAAGGACATATGGGCAACACCTACTGTTACAGTAACAACATGAAGCATACTGAACAAGAATGGCCTAAAAATGCCAAGTCCTTGATCATGGGTCCATGACCCTTGGGTCATGATAAATTCAAATAAAACAAAATAAATTCAAACAAACAAAAAAGAATAGACATGACAGAAAATGTTGCCCTCAATGTTAACCAGGGCTTTCCTCAGTCTCTCTTTAAAATGGTCTGATATGCAGTCTCATTGAAGAGTGTAGAAAAATAATACTAATGATGGCAATGATTCTAATTTTGCTTTGCATTTTAACTTCCAAAATTCAAAAAAAGCTGACATGTAGGATAAAACCTCTGATGTCTTATCCTTTGCTATTGTGAAAAACTATGCAAAGAAAGAGAGATTGTCCTCATCACATGGCTCCTCAAGGTCCATGGATCTGGCATTTTATTTTATTTTTATGTTTTTCCTATTTTAAGCAACTTCAATTTTTTTTTCTTTAAAAAATATTTTTTTTCTTTGAGAATTCCATACACTGTATTTTGATCATATTCTCATCCTCTCAGATTCTCCCGAATCTGTCCTCACTTCCTTATTACACCCAACTGTGTGTCCACATTTCTTTTTCCAATAGGTCCTACCTAGATACTCATGGGTGCGTGGTTGTCTACTGGAGCATTGTTTCCCTACCAGGGATCACAGTCTTAAAGAACACAAACACGTCTCTCAGCATCTGTCAAGTGTCAATAGATTCAGCCAGGGGTCAGATTTCATGCCCACCTCACCTCTCCATGCTGGGATTTTTGTCTGCTTTGATCTTATTGAGGTCTTGATCATGCTGTCAGAGCCACTGTGTATTCATATGTACAACTGCTCTGGGTTTGATTGTAGTCATCTGCTGGCCCTGGCTCTTACAGTCTTTCCATACCCAATTCAGTGATGATCCTTGAGCTTTGAGAAAAGGGGTCTGAAACAGATGTTCCATTTAGAGCTAAGCACACACAATCTCTTATTCTCTACACCTTGATCAGTTGTGGGTCTCTGTGTGAACTGCCATCTACTGCAGAGATAATCTTTTCTGATGAGGGTTGAGATGCTCTAATCTATAGAACCCAGCATTGTAAAGTAGAGGGATTAGCTTTACTATGGGTCTCATTTCAAAATTGCTGCTAGTTAATTTAATCTGGAGAAAATATTCCTGTATATAATTGTGTACAAGTAGATACTTAATACATTTTTTGTACAGATAATTTAGTGTATTTCACCTATGGATCATTCATTATTTTAGATTTCAGAGGAAGGATTTTACTATAAAATAACCTGCATCTGAAATCCTACTTGATCCAAATCTATTTTCTTAAAGATTGTGTGATCATGTGATTTAATTTGGTATATACCTTAAAGGAGAGCATATTTCAATTATAGAATATTTCCTTCAGAAACAATAATAGGTCAATGGTTTATTTCAGGACACAATTTAGTTTAGACATATAGTATAAGTTCCCTCCAAGTACATGAGATATGAACATGAGCACTTTAGTATTCACACACACAAATCACATTTATGTATATTTCTAGTCTTTTCCTACTGCTTCAATTATTATAGCTTGAAAAGGAGAACTTAAAGAGCTGAGAGCTGTGAAACGTTTATATTATTATCTCTTCAAAAAGTTCATTTTTGGACAAGTATCATTTGGATGGGGATTAACTTAATCAGAGATTTTGAATCTTCTTTACTTAATTTTAATCTCTTTTTAAAAAAAAATATGTCTGAATCTCTAAAAGACCTAAACCTGTAGTCACAAAGCACTGCCTCAAAAAGGAAAGAAAGCGGGAAAAAAGGGAAAGTTTTTAAAGCAGCCAGCAGCTGTAGGAGAGATAGTGCAGGCAGCAGATTTGTGACAGAGTGGAGCATGAAACCCATCAGCTGATGAGTGAAAATCCCTGGTTTCTAATTAATCGAGGTACACAGGCCAAGGGATGAAGAGGATCAGGGAAATGAAATCAGGAAAAAGATACCATCAGTCATTTCTGTGGCCCATTGTCATACTTCAGAATCTGCTGTAATGAATCACTCAGGCATTCCACAGATACATTCAAATGGTGAAGAAAATTCATTGTCCAGTGAAGAGTGCTTGATAACAATCTTTCTCCCCCCCCCTCTTTGTCAGAAGCCTATGATCAGAAAAGGAAATCCAGACAGCACAACAGGTGTGCTCTTTGCAAGCCTGCTGAAATCTGCAAATGAGTCAAGGAGGGAAGAATTTTTGGACTATTTTCCCTCCCAAACTGCATATGGCAAAGGTGGTGGGATGAAGTTTCACCAGTGAGGGGATGTCTTGTCATCCAAAAGGACTGCGGGAGCAACAATGTGTGAGGTTAGGAGAAACCAGAGAGTGAGTCCCTTCTACAGTTGAGGAATGCATAGTCCTGTCAAATCTGAAATACAGAAATAAAGGACAACAATGAGAAACTCATAGCTGGTTAATTAATTAAATTTATGAAAAGAGACACTTCCTTTGAAGGGCTATCTGACCAATGAGGGAGGTATCATGCTCTGCATCCTGGCTCCGATTAGAAGAGAGAAACTTAGTCATCAAAGTCAGCTCCTCCAGAGCAGCTGGATGTTTTCTAGAGAATGTAAGACTCAATGGATAAAGGCTTATTTCACATGATGATTTTGATCAAAACTTCCCTAATTCAGGCCTGAATTTCTCTTGGGTTATATCCAACTTTCTTGGTGGCATGTATTTCAATAGATAAAATGGTTATCATGACATGTATCTGTGCACCCTGACTCAACAGTGACTTGGTGACCTAGAACAATCTGGGAGCAGGTGGAAGTGCTGCCTGGCATTAGGGGACATGCAAAGATAATTGTTTTCAAATAACTAGGTACTATACTGAGACGTATAAGGATGGCTGACTCATTTTAAATTTAATTACTATAATATAGGGTTTCACTGTCTATATTATCAATCACCAAGACACTTTGGAGTTGATAATATTAAAACTGCAACAATAATGAGAATTTTACTTCATGATGAAAATAATTTTAATCATGGGTAGATTACAAATCCATTTACAGTTGCTGAGAATTCTATTATCTACCTTCTCTTGCAAAAGATGTTATGACATGTTTTCAGGAAATAAAAAAGATTATAAAAGTATGCCATATCTATAACAGTCTGAGCACAGGCTTTCTGAAAATCTTTAGAATGCTTACAAATTGATAAGACCTGGGGAGCAGAATACTGGGCAAGGAAGGGGTGACTGTGATTATAGGTGGACAGCAAACTCTTTGTCTTTCTTGCTCCTGTTCACCTTAGTCTTTAAGTAATTAATAATAATAATAATAATAATAAATACTATATTTTTTTTCAGGAGGCTTCTATGTAGTGTTAGAACCCAGAGACATCTAATAGAAAACAAACAGGATTACTGACCCATAGTTTGGCATCACTAATGACCATTATAGTTTTGAAATTTGGGGTTTTAAGTCTATTTCAACTCAACTGTAGAAGAATTAATACGTGTAGAGAAACCAGTCCCCAGCTATGAATGTAGGTTAGAATCACCAGGATCATTAAAGACCCCCCATCTCTTCCATTTCCATATCTGTCTGTCTGCTTATTATCTATCAATCTCCCATCTCTCTATCATCTATCTATCTCAGTATCATCTATGTTTCCTCTCTAGGGCCATTCTTAGAGTTTTGTAGAGCTCAGGTGTACTTTTCTTAAAACCCAGCAGAGATTCTACTATGCAGCTTATATTAGAAATCACTCTATCACCTAGTAGAAACATTGTTACAGAATCAGTGTCCTAGATATTAAATGGAAAGATCTTTGCTCACCTGGTAAAGCTTTAGGAAATTGTTACCTAAAACACGACTGACTCGTTCTGACTTTCTATAATTTTGGGCACAGAAGAATATTAGTTCCTCGGGATCTGTAAAGCTTCACAGTACATTTTGCAAGGAATTTGCAGCTTCAATAATATTTTAAGATTATTTTATTAGCTTTCACTTTATTTCTCTTCCTGTTATCAAACATCTCCAGATTTCCCATTATAATTAAAGCAAGATATACTATATTGCTGCTTGGTGGTTATTGAAAATCGTACATCTAGGAACTTTTAATGAGTATGCTTTTTTACACTAATACTTTATTTTCCAGGTATTTTTTACACTAAGAATTTATTTTCCAGGTATGGTGGAATGAGTGCTTTTAATCCCAACATTCAGGTGGCAGAGGCAAGAGGATCTCTGTGGGATCAAGGCCAGCCTGATCTACATAGCGAGTTCCAGGACAACTAGTGCTACAGCAAAACCTTATCTCAAAACAAAACAAAGGAAATAAATTAATTTAGGGAGCATAAACATACCATTATTGTCAGTTCAGATGAAATTAAATTAAAAATCTTGAGAATACGGAATTGGTCATGAATTGTCATGTGTTGATAAACATGAGGCTCAGAAATGGGCATGTGGGAGTCAATCATACTGTTCTGTTTTCTTTCATATATGTTTTGATACACTTTACTAACAAAAGGGTAAAAGTATAGAGCTGTGGCTTTGAAAAGAAGACATTGATTCTGAGATAAACTTCTGGTATTGGAAGGGATCAAATGGTAAGAGGGTGATAGACAGTGATAATGAATGGTTAAATTATCCCCACCACATTTCTTAGTTGGTTTGGCTGTGCATCATAGTTCCTGGTGAGTACTATTCTACTTTGTAGATTTATCTCTTTCTAAACCTGGACATGTCTTGGTATAGGGACTCATACTTATGTTGTTTGCTTGCTTCTTGTTATTTATATATTTAATTAATCAAAATTTGTGAATTAAAACACAAGTAAACTTTAAAATATATAATTTCTACTCCCACAATCATAATTTTCTCTCCATATTCTCGATTTTATTGTTCTCTCTTTATTGGGAGGTTTCGTTTCTATGTGACATCTTTCTTCAAGCTTCATCCTTGCTTGTACAGATTTTTCTTATTTTACTTTCTTCCTTTATGAGAAACAAGCAGTCAATAATCACAGATTTCTCCGAACATTTAGTTGACCCATCTTCCTCTTCTTACCCATTCTTTGTTTTCTACTCTAGGAAGCATATGTCTTGATATGTGTGTAAGTGACCATATGCACAGATATGAAAGTAATTAGTTTTTCAGAAAATCCGTCTATTACTGTCACTGTCACTTAAACCATTCCCACAAGCATGTAAACTGCGCCCCACACTGGTTCCCTGTTTGGTGGAACTCTATGAATAAATTAAATTTCTAGAGCCTGCCAGCTTTTTAATTCCAGTTTACTGCACTTTGGAACAACATCTTTCCTTCATATGTTGCATAATTTTTTGTCTTTCTAGGTTTATTTTTATCATTCTTTTTTGGTAGCTCAACAATAACTTTTCAGGAAGGAATGGATGCTGTTACGGTCAGAACTTCTTGGGGTTTGTGTCCTTAATTAAGTCAAATTACTTGGGTTACATTTAGAAGAAGAAAACCTATTTTAACAGGATTCACTCCTGAGCATCATTAGTTAACATGCCGTGTTAGTATCCTAATTTTCAGAACTGGGAAACATATGGGTACCAATGTAAGATTAAATGTGATTTTCTTTAAAGCAATACGTTAGGTTTAGTGTAGTGTCTTTTGACATTTAGAGAAATACAAAGCTTTAAGCTGTCATATTTTTACAGTGACAATACAGAATTCTGACTTCTGATTTGGAAGCTCAGACACTTCAGTCCTTAACTGTACGCACTTGAATTTAGAAAAATTAGTTGGCAAAGGGGATAGAGAGAAAAAAGTTGTAGATAAGTGGCATCATTTGAAAAGGGAACATGACTGTTTCAGAGACCGCCATCTTAATCTGGCCACTTCTTAAAATGAAGGCTATTTGGACATGTTTCATCAGAAAATAAAGAAATTGAAACTGACCAGCTAGCCCACAGGTGAGCAGTCCCTAAGCTCTCCTTAGAGTCAGTCCTGCAAATATTTATCATATTTGTATGTATGTTTGCGTGAATTGTGATAAGGTACCAATTTGGGGTTTTTGGAAACAGAGCTAGATTGTCAACTGAGACATCGCCTGATTGGACTGGACTCCGAAGCAAAGTGCTTTGAGAGGCCAAAAGAGAAAGAGGGTGAGCAGAGGCGCAGGCAAGACTGGACAGCCCTTGCTGCCAGCTCTAATATCCCAGTGCAATTATTTTGTGGACATCCACTCCTTTCCTGCACAGGAGATAGGGCTATAAGTGTATGTTATTTTTTAATTACAAGGGGGGTAGAAAAAATCCTGATGATGGGCTGGAAGGTGCCATTGCATTGTTATTTTTTCCTCTCCCTTCGTTTGCTGATTATGTGAGCCGGGCTCCTTTGCTAGCCGATGATAAGCAGAATTTCCATGTTCTCTGCATAATTAATCCATCTCTGCCTCTCTTCATGCCAACTCGCCCGTTATCGCCGGCACATGCCTGAATTGCAAAAGAATCCGCTCTTCAATTGGAACTTATTGATATTCTAAGAAAAAAAAAAAGAGAGAAGGGGGAAAAAACTGAAAATCCTTAAGTTTAAGCCGCAGATTTTTAAATGGATTAATTTCGCTGCAATCACAGCCATCTAAGGCGGGAAGGCAGGCAGAGCAAATTGAAAGCGTCTCCATGTTTGCAGAATTGGGTCCAGAACGCTGAAATGTATTGGCATGGCTCTCTTTTAAAGTCGGAAAATTACCATTCATTTACATCACATGAAATACTTTTTTATGCTAGAAATATTCAAGAGACGTTCTTTAAATGCCTGCTAATGCTTGATAACATTTCTAACTTTCAACGTTTTGCTAGACTTTGATATGACATGATAGGAATGCCTTCCAGTAGAGAATATTATATCTGTCTTTATCATATAATAGATTACATCACCCTTTTCTTAATCATCCCCAAGTAGTCTTTAAACAATGAAGTCTGTCATTGGCTATGTAGGATTTTGTGAGCTGACGGAAGTCAAGGTTAGTAATTTATTTTTCAAGTTACCTACAAATGAAATATATGTTTTTTGTTTCATTTTTCTTCTTCAAATATCAAGTGCTCAGGTAATGGTATTAGTAATATAATATTATATAATATGTATAATAATCTTAATAATTTCTCAATCATTGTTTTGACTATTTTGCTCATTCCAGAGACTCTATTCCTTTTCATTTTTAACTTCTGAGTAGCTGCACTTAGAAATCTCTTTTGATTTACTAGAGGGTCAGTAGTTGGAGTCGTTTTACAAAGTGTGAAGGTCAAGAATCATAAATACAAAAACTTCCAGGTGCAGGTTTCCTGCAATTCCGCCCTGAATTTATAAATCTTTCTTAGTTGTTAATACTCACTTTTTGATTCTGAGACATAATGTATGTTAATTTCCCGACTCTTGGAATGGAACACTTGCCAGGACTGAGTCTCCTTGATACTCTGGGTGTGCTTCAGGGGTGCTTTCTTCCTGCAGACAGGGGATTTCCAATCTGCAGCGAATGCTGGTCTGCATAGCAAGGCCGTCCTGCTCTCAGCTGAGGGGGAAGAGCTGTTAGAATGGACCAGAAGAGAAAAATGGAATTTGAATATCCATAAAGCATACAGCATTGAGTACTCTTGAGTTGTATTTTTGTACATTTTGGATTTGATAGAACATCAAAGAGGAAACAGTAAACATTTAAAAAATATAACTTAGCTGACAGCCTTTTGTTAGATCAGTGATAGTCTTTAGAGATATTTATTTCAGTTCCATTACCATAGGCCTTTGTAATAGAAAATACTGCCATCAGGGCTACAGGGTTGGCACCATCAGTAAATGATTTAAATATTAAGTTCATATTTCTTTTCTCGGAAGTAAACCAAAACAAATAAAGGTGCAGGAAACATATTTGAGATAAACATGCTTTCATACTCACAGAAAAATAATTGAGAATGATGATTACTGTAACCTAAAAGCAATTAAATGATACAATTTTAACTTGATTATTTTAACTATAAGATCATATACAATTCTTAGGCTACAGAAAGCTTGAAAACACAGTGGACTTCTAGCTGCACATTGAGTAATTTTGTATAGTCAGCTAAACACTTTAAAGCAATTTAAAAAATGAAATGAAAAATGACCCTTCTTAAAATAGATGTAGCAAAAACATTTCAACCATAAATAACAATTTCACTGACCTTGTATTCGCAACCCTTTTATTGAAAGCATGAATTAAAAGAACTTGAAGACTGAAGAAGAGAAAATTTCTGATTATTCTGAATTGAAAAGAAAAAAAAATGTGATTTAAATCTCAAAAATGTGCTAGAGTATGCATTAAGTTCATATGTTAGCCACTCTATGTAAGAAAGTTATATGAATCTGGAATGTATAGGTTTTCATAAATTTACATTTTGTACTCTGAAATCACTATAGTTCTTTATATATATAATTAATTGTTACATCCCAGTTTGTATAGCTCAATACCATTTTTCCTTGTGATATGTGAGTTACGCTATTATTGCTCTTATATAATAAATTCACTGGGTATTTTAAATGAATTCAAGGTATCATAATCCTAATTATTACCACATTCACAGATCAGAGCAGGAAGAACGATACAAATGGTTTGGAGATATTCTGTGTCAGATGACAGGCTAAATCAAACAACAGTGATTCAGTATGAAGTGTTGACTGCAAATACGATATGAATTAGCTGTTTGACTGAAAAAAAAAACTTAGACACTGACATGGATTCATAAATGATGAACTGACTTATAATAGAAACAATTGAGAGGAAATTTTTTCTTTCTTTTAAATGTAAGGATGAATTGAAAAGTGTAAAAGGCTTTTACAAATGACTTTCTTGGTGTCAAAAATTACTAAATAGTTCTCATTTCAGACATTAGGAAAATGAGTGACAGCCCTTTATTCGTACTGCTTGTGATGGATGGAGCCTTTCACCCTCTCTTCTTCCCCTTGTCTTTGTAATTGGATGGAACTGAACTATTCACCGCCTCTAAGTTGGCTTTTGCTCATCAGCTACCACCATCCTCTAAGACGTAAACCTCTCCTATGCTTATTCCCACATGCACCACTGACATCTTTCTCACAGGAATAAAGATAATGTGTATGTCCTCAAAGATGAAATAGTTATTTTTTTCTTAATCTTCTTTTTTTGACATAACTCCAAGGGTTTTAAGTTCACTCAATCCTGGAGAAACAACATATGTGAACACTTTTTCCTTTGCTGTTCTGTCCTTCTGGGTCAGGTGGTTCTTATGATAAGGAAGAAGGTTCAAAGAGTCTTTTATCTTTTGAGTCAGTGCTCAGACTCACCAATATAATTCTACCCCAGTCTAGCTCCTCACATGATATCACTATGGGTCACTGAATATTGACATTCATCAATCCAAAGGAAGGCACCAAGAACCTTCTCTTTATCATTACATTGGTCTGAGCACTGAGGAGAGATGGAATTTTATGCCCTAATGCCAAAATGTATGAAGTAGTTTTTTCTCAGCAACAGTTTACTGAGACATCCTAAACAGTTTGATTAATTTAAGAAGGTACATTCTATTGGCCTCTTGCTATTCTTTCACATGAATCTATAGTTCATTTCTATAAATTTAACAGAAGTTTCCCTATTTGATGATTCTCAATTATTAAATTGTATCATTAAGTGTTATCAGGTAGTCAGATTTTAAATAAACTACAGGCATCAATATTTCAAATAGCTGAATTATAGTCCGTGAGGGAGTATCAATTTGTGCTTTGAATAGGCAAATGGAAAATAAGATCCTTTCTAGACACCTAAGTGGGAAAAAATACTTAAACTAATATGATTCCCTATCATAAAATCTCCCTTGACAATAATTCTCAGTGTTCGAGATATTAACTATAGTCTTTATTAACGAAAAGAAGTTTAGGTGTTTTACTCAAAGTTATCAAGGAAACAGATTAAAGAAAAGACAGCTGTTATTTCTAATTCTGACTAATTGTTTCTTCTCTTTATGACATTAATAATGGGACCTTAATTTCCTCATTTGTTGTAATTAGGAAAATAATTACAAAATTATTTTTTTTACCGAAAAAAATCGGTAAAAAATAATACCAATTTCAAAGAGTTGTTATGATCATAAATATATGAAAGCATTTAACGTATTCCCTGGAGCATAAGCACTGTCATGAAGTTAGTATCCTTATAACTTTCCACTTGGTTATCATTTTATGTGAACAAATGCCAGAATAGAGTTGGGTGAAGAAGTATTAATGTATGTGTGAGTGTGTGTGTATGTCTGTCTGTCTGTGTACATATGCACTTTTATTCATATATATATATATATATCAGATATTTGTAATTCAAACATTGGTTAGAAATGAAATTTTTCAGGACTTAAAAATAACCATTTTAATATTCTAAAACACTCTCTCCATCTTCTCTGTAAATCTCTGGTATCTGCTGGGACACACACACACACACACACACACACAGGGCTAGAACTGATCTTTGTTGAGTTTCTTCTCAGTTCTTCAATTACATTTCTATTTATGTAACTGACTATCATACTACTATTACATTTTGTGTCTGTTTTTGGTTTCTTTGGTTGGTTAATTTATTTTATTTATTTATTTATTCATTTATTTATTTGAGAATTTGAGACAGGGTGTCTCTGTAGCCCTGGATGGCTTCAAACTTGCCATGTAGATCAAGGTGGGCCTTGATCTCACAGAGATGCACCTGCCTGTTTCCCAATTATTGAAATTAAGAGCATGCATCACTACTCCTGGCCTCTATTAAGTTTTTTTTAATTATTTTGGTTTATTATAAACATTAATTTCTTTCATACAAACCTCATGGTGCTATGATCTTTATCTAAAACCATTATCATCCTGAAAAAAATAACATAAAATTACTACATGATAGATTCTCATTTAAAACGTTTATTATAAAAAACAATTATAAAATAATATAAACTTATTTAATGAGTACCTACCATGTGTAAATCTCTGTACAGATAGTGTAAAATTTGTAATTTAATTACAAAGAAGACAATGTGGTAATTTCTGAGTCTCATAAAAATTCAAATTCCACTTGTAAAATGTGTGTTTTCTTAAATGTACAATTTAGATTCTTCTAGCACTTTATTCTATACAAGTCTCTTATTTCCTGAGTCTTATTGGAAAGGAACAGATCCCTAGCTGACCTTTGAAGTCTCCTTTGTATATCCAATATCACCATCATAAGGACATTGTGACCATGAAGCTTGGTGGACATAGACAACCAAAAATATCAATTTTGTGTTGAAAGAGCACAAAGTGAGCACTGTAACTATCAGAAATTGTACAACAAATGCTTCCAGAAAGATTCGTTTTCATTTTTATAAAGAAGAAAAAGCCATATCATGGATTCACAGGAAAATGTCAGTCTCAAAAAGGGAAGTGATCCTAGAAATGTGATTCTTCATTTTGCTCAACAATAACCTCAGACTTGGATGGAAATTTGGGTAAATGAAAAAATAGAGCATAGGTAAATAAATGTTTAGAGAAAAAAACCCAAAGGATCAGGAGCTCCGAGGACATTACTTTCACTTTTGTTTGTATAATGGACTAGAGACAAAGGGCTGAGTGCAAGGTCTGTCAGAAAGTTTGCATAAACCTCAGGGTTCAGAGAGGATTCTGTACTGGAACTCTAACAATGTTGGGATCCACTGACTACTGAAAGCTGCCATGGTAGATTTGGGGGTATGTGGCACATTTGATAGATGTAAAATTAAAACTAAACTATATAACTTTCATATATTAAATAGGTAAATATTCACAGCCCCATTTTAGAGATTAAAGGAAAATCTTGTTACTGCTACTTATTTACATGATGCACAGTGAATAAATCAGTCACTGTATTACTGCTTTAATTAAAGAGAAAGAACTTTGCTTATTTTCGTAGTATGGTTTTATTCTAATTTTCGTTTTTTACCTGTAATGAACTTTTATATGAAATGATTTATATGAAAATTCATATGCTTTGGATGTTATATATGAAAATTCATTCATTTCACAAAATTCTGGTATCTCCTTCCCAACTTTCCCTTCAATTTTTCCCCAAATATGTATTATTTCTCTTGATAATCTCTTTCCATGTTTTCAGTTGTCAGACTAACATTAAAGTTCAGGTTTGGTGGCATGGTCACAGTGCTGGGATGCTGGGTTCAACCCTCAACTGTACCACTGACCAACTGTGTGGTGCCAGGTGAGTCACTTTCTTCTTTATACTTCTATCTTCTCATGTGTCCAAGAGACACAATAGTACAGTGTCCCTTCCAGGAGTGTTGTAAGTCATTTCACATCCAAAGCAGTTATAATGGGGTCTGGCATGAGCAAAAGCACTTAATTAACATTAACTTTTACTATTACCAATAATACTGCAATCTTTGGTTGCTCATAGAACTCTTTGTGTAGATTCTTCTTGTTCTAATTTCAGATCATAATGTGATTCTAACTAGAGACTCCATCATATATATGTCTGCAAGGTAAAGCATTTGTTATAGTGTGTCTATCACAGTCTAGGGGCTAACATCTTTATTTCATTTAACATATTATTTTTCCAGGATAAGTTTTTTTTATATCTAAGAGCTGCGAAGAAAATTTCATTTCTCTAATTTCATTTCACATCATGTTACAGTAAAACAGATGGCAACATATTTAGTATTAGGGAAGAATAATAGTTTTCATTTATAAAACCACATTTCTTCATTTCTTTAATATTAGGGCTCCTTGTGATTCTGATTTTGCAGTTATTATTCCTCTCATTAACAGTGGTCTAGTATTACCTAAATCACCTGTCTTTTTACATACCGGCTCCAGAATGGTGACTAGGATTTGATCTGTACTATCCAACTTTATTGAATATATTTTTATTTTGACCTTTAAGAAAACTTGGGGCCAGTCTCTTCATGTTTCTTTCTCTCTTTTTACATTTTTAATTGAATTTTTGCATTTTTTATACAATAGAGTTGAATAGTATTTAGATCCCTTCCTCCTCATGTGCCCATCCCCCAACTTATTGCTGTGAGTTTGTATGAGTATGTGACTAGTTGTCTGGAAGTCTCTGTTTCCTGATGGTCATCCACCCCCTCTGGCTCTTACAGTCTTTCTGCCTCCTCTTCTGCAATGATCCCTGACTATTGGAAGTTAGAGGTTTGTTTGAGATAGGTGTTCTATTCAGGGATAAGTACTCTTGTTCTCTGTACATTGGGCAATTGTGGATTTCCATGTTAATTATCATGTTCTGCATAAGGAAACTTCTCTGGTGAGAGTTAAACGATGCATTCATTCTATGTGTATAAGTTGCATTGTTGATGTGTCATTTAGGGTTAAACATCTGACAGACACTTCTCTGTGTTTGACCAGTTCTTAAACTCTGTATTTGTCTCCATCTGTTGCAAAAACAAGGTTTCTTGATGAGTGGTGAGAGGTATAGTTGTCTATAAATATGAAACTGCATATTGATAATACAGTGAAAAATTATGTTGTTCTAGGAGTGTGGTAAAAGTAGCATTTGGCTACTTTTAGAATACCTCAGGTGAGTTCCTTCACACTGTGTGAGTCTTAATTCCCATTAGACACTTGTTGATTACCACCAAAATAAAAGTGCCACTACTGCACCAACAGTGATAAATTTGGGGGACAGTCATTTTTGTTTATTAGGCTTTACAGCTTGGTGGAACCATTGATCTTTTTTCTTTCTTGGCAGTTTGCATACTATTCTCTCATACGATGAGAGCTAATCTTCAGGATGGAGGATTACAGGTCAGTTCCAGTGCAATTGCTCCAAATTCTGTGTCCCAGGTGTGCCTTCTCTTCAGCAATAGGATCTTACCTTCAAGTTAGCATGAAGATTGATCAGTCCATCCATTCATCAATCAATCAGTCAATCAATCAATCAATCCATCAGTCAGAGAAACCTCATTTCTCTACATCAGAGCTCTTTAAATGGTTAGGTAACTTCCTCACCCTTTGGCCAGCTATTCTGTGGGTGAAAGGTCTTGCATAGTCATACCATCCTTCACAACAGGAAACTTAAGTACCATCTGTGATCCAAAGTACATGGCATAGAAATGTGTTAATTGAATAATAATAATAATAAAAATACTATTACCAAAAAAGGATAAAGAATTTGTGCATGCTTAGAAAACAGACATCTTTTTAGTCATAATGATAAAGAAATCAGTTAAACAATTGCCATTCACAATAGCCTCAAAAGTATTTTAGAATACATCTAAGCAAAGAAGTAAACGATTTTTACAATAAATACATTAAGACATTGATGAGAGAAAATGAAGAAAATACAAGAAGATAAAAAGATCTCCCATGCTCATAGATTGGTAGAATCAATTTTGTGAAATGTATATTCTATCAAAAGCCAACTAAAGAGTCAATACAATTTCCATCAAAATTCCAACACAATTCTTCACAGAAATTGAAAAAATATTCTTAAATTTCATAGAGAAATAGAAAAATAAGGATAGCCAAAAATAATACTGAACATGAAAAGAAATGTTGGAGGCATCACCACCATGGAGATCTATTAATAGAGAGAGCATGGAAATGATATAATAACAGACACAGTAATCAATGGGAATTGGGAACACAGATTTAATTCCGTGCACCTACAGTCACCTGATTTGTTTTACAAAAAGGCAAAAAATACTAAAGATCATAATGCCCTTACCAGGAGGCAATAGCTCTCATCATTGTCCTAACTTATCCTTAGAATTACAGACTGCTGAATAAAAAGCTCTTCGTGTACCTTCTTGTAACTTCTGTTGTGAACTTGAAATGGAAAACCATAGATAGATAAAACTCTGTGTGTGTGTGTGTGTGTGTACATATATATGTATATGACATGAAAGTAGAAATACAAACTATCTAGGGAGACAAAGGTGATTAATGGGAGGAGATCTGGTGAGAAAACAGAGGGAATTGGGGAAAGGAGAAAATATGTTCAATACACAACATATATTATATAAAAAAACAAAAACAAAGCACATTTTTGAGGAGAAAAGACAGAATGTTCAACAAATGGCACTGATCCAACTGGGTAGCTATATGAGATGAATGAATCTAGATCCCTATCTCTCACCATACGTAAAACCTAACCCCACATGGATCAAGGGCTTCAACATAAGACCTAATATCCTCTCAATAAGGTGATGTGCATCCTTCAATCTTAGCTCTTGGAGATTAATCCCAGGCAGAAGCAGATTGATCTCTGTGAGATACAGACCAGCCTGGTCTACATAGTGAGTTCCAGGCGAGCTGTGGCTACAGGGAGATCCTGTCTCAAAACAATCAACGAAACCAACCAAAATGACAACAAAACACCCTGATACACTGAATCTGAGAGGGAGGAAAGTAGGAAAACTCTGGAACTTATACGTACTGGAAATAAGTTTCTGTACAAAACCCTGATAGCACAAGCATTTAAGACCAATGATTAACAAATGGGATCACATGAAACTAAGAAGTTTCTGTACAACAAAAGATACATCATTTGATTGAAGTGGTATCCCACAGAATAGAAAAATTTATGTATCAGATATGTATTCAATAGAAGGTTAGTACCTAGAATATATAAAGATTTGGAAAAAAAGCTAAACATCAAAAAACAAACAAACAAAAATAACACACTTAGAAACTGGGGCAAGGAACTAAATGGTATTCCCAAAAGATCAAACACAAATGACTGAAATACTTTTCAAAATGTTTAACATCCTTAGACAGGAAAGGGCAAATAAAAGTACTTTGAGACACTTTGTCTTGAAAAATCCATTTTTCTTTTTAAAAAATATTTTGTTGACTTTTGTACATTTAATACAATAATTCATAATCAAATTTACACCCCTACCCAATCCATGCCCTCCTAGCCTCCACCCCTTCATGTATTCTGCCATACATGTTCAGTACTATCCAGTCAGGCATTAGTACCCAAATGTTAAAAATCCTTTTATCTTTTCAAAAATGTGCTTTGTTTTTGTTTTTTATATAATATATGTTGTGTATTGAACATATTTTCTCCTTTCCCCAATTCCCTCTGTTTTCTCACCAGATCTCCTCCCATTAATCACCTTTGTCTCCCTAGATAGTTTGTATTTCTACTTTCATGTCATATACATATATATGTACACACACACACACACACACAGAGTTTTATCTATCTATGGTTTTCCATTTCAAGTTCACAACAGAAGTTACAAGAAGGTCCACGAAGAGCTTTTTATTCAGCAGTCTGTAATTCTAAGGATAAGTTAGGACAATGATGAGAGCTATTGCCTCCTGGTAAGGGCATTATGATCATTATTATTATTAGTTATTAGACTGCTGGTAATCAAACTTCATGGCCTTATACATGCTGTGTGAGCAATATTCTATTAATCTAGATGCCAGATCATCCTTTCATTTCTTCTAAGATAGTACTTCTAGGCAACAGAGCCTTCAGCTGATACTTAGAGAACTGCACACACTGATGCTCTGCGTTGGCTGCCCAATCAGAGACGACTGCTCTGCTTTCTTTGTTCTCCCTTTAATACTAGCATCCAGCGAATGCTGTTGAGCTGTAAAATGCACAAAATGGTATTTTCAGGAAAGTATGGCGGAGACTCTGTTCCTGAAGAATGATATTTTGGGAAATCAGCTGTAACTTTCTAAATCCCAACACAGCACAATGTATACAGGTATTATCTAAAAAGAAATCTATTTTTTTAAAACTGGATTTATTAGGAAAAATGAAAACAAAGCACAAGAAAACCCAACCCAGACATCAATAGAGAGGGTGGAGACAGGTGCAGATTTCTAGTGCCAGCACATAATGAATTTTGATTGGTCAGTGTGCTCTTTGTAGCACATTTTTTAGCACAAAACACAAGCTTGATGCCTGGGAAGGAGGGATTCATTACCAAGCAGATCATATATATCAGAAATGAAATAAGTAGAAACATTGAAAACTCTACAAATACAAAAAAGGAAAGGATTCTTAAAATATTGAGAGAAAACGAAAGAGCAAGTTGGCTGTACTATGTCTTTGTGAGCAAGATGTGCATAGTTCTAATGTGTTAAATGAATAAATAGTACATTAGAAAGTAAGCCCCCTTTTAAACTGCAATGTGGTGTCAGGTGTATTTGGAAATGGGGTGGTATACCAGCTATTTTGACAATAAATTTCAACTTCAGAAATGATCTCTTATTGATTCATAAAGGATCCAATCTTATACTAATAAACCCTTATATTTTTATTTGTCAGCTTTTAAAATTTAACTGCGCTTCAGATTTTAAAATATTACAAGTTTGAAAAATGAAGTAAAAAACCAATATTAGTCTCAAATTCCAGAGTTCACATTGTGCAATTGATTAGAAAAGAGCATTGCTTAATGTAGTGACAGCCATTGAAGAATTAAATGTTCCTTGATCTATTTGAGAATAAGAGACCTATGATTCACAGTAGAATCTGTTCGATTGCCTACCATGGGCCATTCACACAATGTAACTTCCCATTTATTCCTTCTTTTTAACCATAAAATCAACCTTGCAAATCATCATGTACACTTTAAAATTATTTGTTTATTTATTTATTTATTCATATTTATTTTTATTTTTTGTGTATGTGTCTTTTCCCTGCATTTATGTAAGTACACTCATGCATGCAAAGAATGACGGAGGCCAGAAGAGGCACCAGATCCTCTGGAAGTTGAATAACATGATTGTTAGGCCCCATGTGAGGTCTAAGAGCCAGTCAGGTCCTCCACAAGAACAGCCTGTACTCTCAACCACTGAGTCATCTCTCCAGTCCCTATCATGTACATTTTCAAGTTATCAATGAAGCCTCACTGAACTGAAGAAATTTTCCCAGGTCACTCAGTTACTAAGTGAAGATGAACCACAGCTACACTGCACTTGGTCCGGCACCAAACCCCACAGTTCTTGACCCTGAATAGACTCCCTTGCTGTGGTATCCTTTAGCACAGGTCCACCTAAACTGGTCTTAGTATTTTTCTGTTTTACTCAATTTAAGTCATTCACTGGGCCAATTTTCTACTGTTGTGTGGCTAGTTATTGAGGATTTGGAACTCAGTGCGATAGAAAATGCATTGAATCTTTCAAATCTCTCTTTTCACTTGTGCTCCGTGGAATTGCCTTGTTCTGTGCCTTGAAAGAAACTTTAAATTTCATAACTTTCTGGCCATTCCTTGTTATTAAAATTTAGTCCAGATCTATTTCATAAATCTCTAATTCAGGGTGCTCCCTCCCATTCCCGCGCTGATCAGATTTGTCCTGCACAGACAGGACCAGGGAGGGGCAGCCCTCTTGTACTTTTTCTCCAGGTCTTCCAGTTGGTCCACCACTTCTCTTTTGGGTGCAGTGTCCACACACCTGGCTGGACACTAATTCAGTTATATGGAAGTGTTCTTGGCTTTGCTCTAGCTCTTTTACATTTTACTTAGGGCTGTGATTTTTTTTTTTTTTACATCATCCATCCCCCTGACATCACTGCTAACTCCCTCAGGAAGAGCAGCTGCTTTCTCTTGTTGACTCATACCAGCTGTTCCAACAGGCTTCCTTCTATCCGAGTGAGGCAACAGCTCCCGTTGCATCTGAGCTCTGTGCTCCTCCATCCACGTCAAAGACCTAATACTTTTCCATGCTGGGCTCTTCTCTCAGTGACAAGAGCACATCAACACATCTCCGATTTTTAGAAATATGATGCTCAGCGGTTAAGTGCCCTTTCTGCTTTTGGAGCAAACCTAAAGTTTGGGTTCCAGTAACTCACAACTACCTGTACCTCCAGCTCCATGAGACCCCCAAGCCCTCTTCTGTCCTACTTTCATGTGTCCATACCTCCTGCACACATACGCATAATTAAAAAATAAAAATAAGGGACTCGAGAAATCCCTGGTAGGTTAATAGCACTGGCTATTCTTACAGAGGATCTGGGTGGTTCTTTACACCCACATGGCAGCTAACAGTAGTCCGTAATTCCAGTTCTAGTCAATCCAAGAACCTCTCCTAATCTACATGGGCACTGCAAGTGGTACACTTACATACGTGCAGTCAAAACACTTATACACACAAAATAAAAATTAAGTAAGCAAAATATAAAAATAAGGAGCTGGAGAGAGGGCTCAGAAGTTAAGAACATTGACTACTCCTGCAGAAGACCCAGGTTCAGTTCCCAGCCCACGTGGTGTCTAACAACCATCTGTAATTCTGACCTTCTTCTGATCTCTGAGCGCATTGCATGACACTGATTCATTTACATACATGCAGACAATACACTCATGCACATAAATCAAAAATGATAAATAAAATATAAAAATAGATACGTAATAAATCTTTTAGTTTAAATTATCAATGGTAAGTAAATTGCTTACATGTTTATGATTTTATTAAGTATTTCTTTTACATTTGTGAATCTCAGTAATTAATTATTGGTATTTTACAGATGTGAACACTGAGATTTAGACTGACCAATGGTTTAGCCAGAAGACTATTCTAAAATATCAGGGCTGGGTTTTAAACTCAGTGTATTGCTCACCATTTATGTACTAATAACAATTTCTCAGAAAAGCCTGAGATTTAGGTATGTGCACTAGAAACTTCCTAAATTTCCCACTCAGAAAAATAAACCTGTAGACTAGGAAGGGAAGTGAGATAGATAAGGGAAGGTGTTCAATGTAGTGAATTCAGGAGAAGCAGAAACACACTTCGATGTGAATTGCACGGAGCTGGTGCTCCCTTGATGTAAGGAGTTGGATTTTGTGGTCACAACCTGGCTATGGGTTCCCTCATAGGGAATGGGCTGAGGATGAGAGCAAATCTTAGGCACTCAGAATGAGTGGAGACCCCCGAAAGCCTGGGTACACTGGTACTTCATTGCCTCATCCCTGAGAGGAGTTAATGAAGTCAGATAATGCAACTAAACAGAAGACTGGTGTAAACATCTTAGAAAAAAAAATAAAATGTCACAAAAAATGTCAGTACTGTTATATTATTCTATGTTAAAGACATTTGTTTTAGCTGTACTTGTTATTTTAATGTAGATATTCTGATCATTAAAATCTCTTATTTCTTAGAAGAAATTTTTGAAACATGTTATTCAGATCATAATGAATGGATTTGTGGAAAGAAAATCCTGTTTTATGGCTTTCTCTTCAAACTTAGGCAAGAGCGAGTTCAAACATAAGGCTAAATGTCATGAGGTTCAAGGTAAAGTCTTTAATGAAAAGGCACTTTGGGTCCAATAGGGAGAAATTACATGACAAGTATGAATAATAATTTATCATGCTTAGCTTTAAAATAAATTATGTGCACATATCTTAGACATCGACTAACAGGGAATGTTTCTAGGCAAGAAGAAAGTTAATATGCTCGACTTTGTCACACTTTTCATGGGGAATCTCTTTTAATTCAGGCCAGGGAGAGCAACGGCAGACTAAAGAAGTGATTCCATGCAAGTCTAATTCTGTGAACAAATGAGTTTATTGGGTTTATATACAGCGTGACTTGGGCATCTGCGGCACTTAAAAGTTCCTCCAGCATGGATGATGACTCATGGATGATGACTTGCAGGGAGCTGTGTCCCCAGAGTCCTCCCCCTCCACCAGTTTACTTACTGTGTAACCTCAGAGACAGGCCTGCGAGCCATTTTAAGTCATGCACCTTTCTATGATCCTTCTAAGTGTGGCTACTTCCTGTAAGTTTCCTGAGCCTCCTCCATTTCTCCACGAGGGACCATTTCAATTAGAAAGAGCTACACCGTCCATCTCTGTTATGACAATTATACTTATCAAGGCACCTAAGCAATTCTCATTAATTTGCTTTCATGTTGTATTAACAATTCACAGTGTTTCATTGTTGTTTTCTTATATCATAATATTATTTATTACCATCTATTGATAGCAGGTCATATGCTAGGTGCCAGTCTGTTACTCTTTTCTTGATACTGTCAAATATCATAGAAGATAGCTAATGTTTTTTTTATCTTTTACATATGAAGAAACTGAGGCACACAGCAGTTCAATTTTTTCCCAAGGTTACCTGTAGTGTGGAGAAGAGTTCATATTCAAACACAATTAATATTAGTTGAAGTCATGCCATCAGTATGAACAAATACTGAAACTTTTTAAATGTTCATGAATTTCTGTGTTTATTTGGATCTAATACATATTCTACTTTGACTCCTTGTTTATATATTTATGAGAAGTAAAAATCAGAATTAATGAGGTATACAGGTGTCACAAGCAAGAACTGTTAAGAAAAGTAATTCAGGGGGAAACTCTCCATGAAAGTGAACTTTATTCAGGAGGTGCCTGAATGTTCAGGGCTGGAGCTCTATATGGAAGGAGAGCAGCCCACAATAACATGGTGTCTGGGTAGGGTTTTAAAAAGTTTAGCTCAGAAAAACAACCAGGAAGGAGGAAGTCAACTAAGCTGGTGACTGGGTTGGGGTTTGCAAGGCTTCTGCCTCCTGTGCAAGCCACAAATTCCACCTGCCCCCCGCCAGATCCTGATGTCCTCGGCAGGGAATGTAGTCACCCTTTGTGTGTGACTTTGAGATGAGTCACCCTAACAGTTCAGCCTTTCGATTATAATAGGGAAACGGGTCCTTGTGTTCTTAACCAACTACTTCCGACTGACAAAGGGGGCCACATAAGAGTGGGTTTGGGTGGATTATCAGGGACCTGTCTTCATTTCAGCTGTCATCTGAGGTTGACATTGATCAGAGTCATGGTGGCCAATCATTGATAAGCATTTTGTCCCTCTGAAACTGAAAGAAGAAGTTGATTAAAGCTATTATGAGTGAGTTGATGAATTTGGATTTGGAGGTATTGGATAAGGCCGGAGGTGACGGTTCAGAGAATGCCCACCACAGGCAGGGATCCTATCAAGGGCATAAGCCAGGGAAGGGATCCCAAATGGAGGTACCCTTTGCTTCAGAGGCCCACCAGGACAGTTCTCTTACTATTCCGAGACTGTGGATATTTCATTCAACTTTTCCTGATTGGTTGACATAGCAACAACATTCTTCTCCTAAAAAGAGACAGGTCCCCCCATTCTCAGCTATTAACAGATCCAAGACCCTTATCTTCTGTAGGGTGACTTCTGCTAGGGTGGACAACTGATGTAGAATCTGAATGGACTGGGCCATTGTTTCTACTGCTAAAGATAGTTTGTCAGTTAGAGCCAGAAGCTCTTGGGAGAATTGCTGATTCACGGTCAAACTGTACCCTGCACTTCCTACCCGTTTATGTTGCCACCAATGTCCATACCAGGCATATTCCTACCGAGCTGCAAAGGAGACTTCTCTCTTTCCCTATGGTGGGATCTCTTGAGAGAGTGTGATTCTGAAAAGAACATAGCAAGACAATAACTGAACAAGAACAAGGTACATGGTGGTATTATAGTGAATCTTATGATTACATGAATGGCTTTAATCATAGATGTTATGTAAAAATGCAGCTGCCTACGATCTGTGTGTAACTTATAAAAAGTTATCAGAACATTAGTTATATTTCTTTGGTTAAAAAGTATGGCCTTATTCTTTGCTGTACTTCTCACATCTTTTGAGATCGTACAGCTACACTTTCACAAAAACAGTATGCGTATACTTAAAGGAAATTATGCATGTGTGTGTTTGTCTAAGTAAGCAACAAAGACTTAGTGGGGTTTCTGTGCAAGGATGAGGTAGAAAATGGTTCACTGACTCCATACTGAACCCAACACAATCCTGAAATCCATCAAATTTCCCTTTAGAGCATCTTTTACACGGTGCATGCTATCATCAATCTTCCTCCTTTCCTCCCTCTCTTCTTCCCCCTCTTCCTCTGTCCCTCCATGTTTCCCTCTCTCTCGTTTTCTTCTTTCCTTCCATCTATCTTTGTCTTTTGTCTTTTATTCTTCTTAATTAGCTAATACTCTGTAAACACATTCAAGGTCAAGCTATATCAGCCATGCTCCATGCCTTTAAGGAACACAGCTTGTAAATGGAAGGGTTAATAAGATGTTCAGTCTCCAAGCAACATGTAATTCTCATTTATTTGCATTATTTATTTATTTACAAATGTGAATATGTAAAACCATCATTTCTTATCTAGAAATTTAGGGATTTAGATGGTCTCTAAAGTCCCTCAGGTTTTGAACACAAAAATACATTTAAAATAACATACAGTTTCATAATCAAAGTCTAAGATAAATAGAAAAATAAAAAATACAACAAAGTAATCATGTACATATAAGACATGATTAATAAATACTTAATAGAATGTTTCCTATTGGTGCAAGAAATTAAGCCAATTATAATAAGCATTATGAATAGATTTTAAATGAAGATCCACATTAAATGTGTACAGGAGGTCACAATTAGGGAGGATCAGAGATTGATCACAAATATATTTTTTGAGCTCTATTACTAATGGGAGAAACCCCATCATACTTTCTCATGGTCTGACTTCACATGCACAGCTGTCTTATTCTTAGTTATTACTTTTACCTTTACTATTATGGCACAAAAATCAAAAGACATTTAGAGATTTTACAATATAATTCTGGAATCACTTTTTGAAATATCTTTGAAATAATTATTTTATACCAATAGGTGAAAATACTATTCATTTAAAAAATATGTTTTAAATTGTTTTATTTTGTTTTTTGAGACAAGGTCTCCCTATAGCCAACCTGGCCTAGAACTTGACCAGACTGATCTCAGTCTCATAGACATCCACCTGTCTCTGCAACCCGAATGCAGGCATTAAAGGTTCATGCCACCACACCTGGTTGAAAATATTTTTCAATGAAAAATAATTCGGAAAAATATCGTTTATTGTCTAACTTAAGCTTTTACTCTCAGAAGAAAATTTACACATGGTTTAGAATTTATGCCACTGAATTTCCTTGATTTTATAGACACTTTCCATGATCAAATCTGACTGGCAAATGTAGGGTGTTTTTTAAAGAGGCATTGGTATGCTTTGTATTAATTTGCAAATGAGATTGGTATTTAACATGCATCTGCATGTATAAATACAAAATTAAGAGTGTATTTTAATAAACTCTTCTTAAAAGCTATTTTTTTAACATTCAAGAGACATTCACTTTTAATGAAGGATTTTTGCTAATTTTGAAATAGCCTATTTTAGCACAAAGTGTTCTGGGATTGGTACATAATGTGAGTGTGAATGTACTTACCTGAAATTTCATACATTATTTTAGTTGAATCAAGTCAACAACATTTGACATTCTTGGATTGATTTTTTTTTTTGAAGCCAACAAGGCTGGAGTTTAGTTACAATCAAAGAGACAAAAACCCCGGGGCATGAGGATTTGTTACTATAAGTTTCACTATACTGGTTTTCCTAAACCATTCTTATGGTGCAGCCCATTTAAGAATTTAGTTTGAAAATATATGTGAAGTTAGATTATTTTCATGATGCTCACACAAGTATTTTAAGGGAAAAAAATCAGCAAATAAAAGAAAGAAAAAAAAAAGAAAGACTCCTCCAGGTGGCAAACCCCAAGAGAACCCAGTATTTTGAATCACTTTTTTGCAGGCATAGTGATCAAGCTGTGGTCTTGTTGGTGGCTTACAGAAAGCCTCCATAGCCCTGGGAACTCAAGAGAGGACATTCAAATACCAAACTCCTTGATTTTAAATGTAAGTGTGGTGTTCCACCTTGCTCTATTCGTCTTGTTTCCTCAGTTCTGTCTTTCCCCAGACACTGCATTTAACACATAGTAATTTGACAGCATGACTTCTCAGAGAAGAGAAACTCTGTTAAATTCCCCAAATTATACTATTGGAGATGTGTGATAAAGAATGAACCTACAATGGTAACACTTGGTAACATGAATACACACTATCTTTCAAGTTCTCTTCGAAAAACATTATAGGAAGGCTTTCATTGTCTCTGGCTCTGCTAAATGGACAAGTTTATGTAGCACCAATGAGGTCTATTGGCAGAGAGGAAATAAGGACACTCATCCCTGAGGGTCTGTCAGGGACTCAGACCAATCATAACTTCAGAAGATGCAGCCTGGGAATAAATGGTGTCTTTTACTTACCTGGGTGTCTCCTTGTTTTGAAAATTTTTGTTTGCTAATGCAAAATACTTGGAGTACTAATTTAAAGTTTTGGAATGGAGTATAATTTAAACAGTTTTTTATGAGACTTTAGAAATTCAGAATGAGAATTTAAAATCATTCAGAATTAAAAACAGCTTGTTGTATTTTGATCTGTCTAAAAGACATAAGGAAAGATTAACATCGATCTTCCAGTTTCTATGCCCTCTGTAGGAGGCGCTAGTGAAATTCAGATGGATTCCTAAAGCCTCTGTTGGATGGTTCTGCTGAATGACATCCAAATGGATGTTATAGAACCATTCTTCTTCATCATGTTGTAAGCCAGCTTATTGAGGATGTATGCTTAGTGAAGTGCTTGGTTTTAAAAATCATTTTTTAAGAATATGTGCATATATATATATATATATATATATATATATATATATATATATATATATATATATATATCTCCCCAGGCTGTTGAAATACTCTCACCATCCTGGAATGATTGAAAAATGCATCTACTAGTCACTCAAGAAAGACACTTCCCATCAGAAAGGCTTTATTTTTTAAATGATTATGTTATGTTCTTTCTCACCACTTTAGTCATCTAGATACGCTTAACATTTTGAAACTGATACTGTTCTCAGAAGCCAGATGGCCTGCAACAGATTTGTTACACATCTATGACCAACTACTCAGTTAACACTTCTTTGAGTATATTCCATTGTCCATCTTATTAAATTTATTAACTTAGTATTACATTGGCCATTTAGAGTATTACATATTTTTCATGTGACAACTACATTAACACTAATAAATATATAAACTATATATCATCTACTCATGTGGTATAATATAGCAGTTTATTTTATCCTATGTAAATTTTGTTAACAGGGAATCCCCCTGATGAAAAAAATAGCATAATATTAATTACTGGCACCATCTGTGGAAACAATAGGAAAACCAATATTTTAATACAATGACTTCATGCATGTCAGTTATCTTCAACATTAAATGCTGCAGTTTTGTTGATGGCATTTACCTGTCTATTAATTTAAATAACGGATGTTCTTACAGAGGTTAAAACTATGAATAAATGAATTAAAATTAAATATAATGAAATATTTAAATAGGTGGAACATGAATCTGATTCATTCTCCAAGAATATATCCTGTATGCATGCATGGATATACAAATTACTGTGCCATCTGCTAGGTTTTTACAGGTTGAGTAAAAATTTTCTTTACACATGAAAGACATATTGTAGATTCTTTGTAGCAAGGAGATTATGAGGTTGAAAAGGTTGAGATAAATGGGGTCTAACGAAAGCTTGGCAATGGTCACACTCAAAGAGTATTTCCAAAAGACAGGGGCAGAGATCATTGTAAAGAAGACCGTTTTCTCTTTAAATTTTCGGCTTCCAAGCTCACATTTTGCTAATTATAACAATGGATACAGCTCCAAGCACCAAAGGACCCCCCCTTTCATCTGTCCTTTGAAACCACTACAACCTGCCACCTGGCATGTTCCTTTTATTTCCATTTTAAGCTATAACTTCAATAAATATTTATTGGGAAAATTAATGAATTTTATTCTGGAGAGGGGATGGTGAAAACAAAGGTTGTCTTCACTGACAGTAGTGGTTGCCTCTTTGGGAAACAGCCTTCTTAATACCTCTTGTCCATGTTCTCTTACTGACTTCAGAACTTCAGAGATTAGATTACAGAACATAGAGATGAACAATAGAATTTGTACTTTGAGAGTCTTTTAGAATACATTATTTTTCTAATTTTATCTATCTATCTATCTATCTATCTATCTTTCTTTCTTTCTTTCTCTCTCTCCCTCTCTAAAACTTTTATTAACACGTTTTGTTTGGGATGCAGAAGAAACTGAAATATTTAAATGTATTTACTTTCTGAAACAGAAATTTTATTTTAGGAACCTATCCTGAGGTGATTTTTAGTAACATGGCAATCAGTTTAGAGGTGTTTCCTTTAATTTATCTATTCCTTCAAACAGATTGGAAAAATATAAAGATACAAATTGATGAATACACAGTACAGTTAAAGATAAAAGATAAAAAGCAAGAAGTTCCAATTCCAGAAATGAAGACCAAAAATAATCAGGTCTGGAAAGTGAATAATGAATAATAATAACTCATGTAGGTTTTGACCTATAACAGAATGTTTAACCTCCATTTAGATAAGACAAAGAGGTGGAACTGAGATTCTCATATCCTACTGGCTAACTTTCATAGTGCACATAGGGTACAGTGCATGTTACCCGTGGAGAAAACTAATTATTGGTCTTAATCAACTGAAACCCTTTTAGCTCCTATCACAACTGGCCTTGTGAGATATGACTACTTGTGCAATAGTGGCATGAATTTTATGGTAGTAACCAATCACTTTCTCATTAGATTTAAGACTTGCTCCACAAGATCATTATTAAGGCCAAAGGCCTGTGGTTGGACAGTTCATAGGTCCTAGAAGAGAACTTACTATTATTCTGTTAAATAAACAGTATTAAACTGACTCTTAATGAATTATATGCACCCACAGATTAGTACATCTCTCAGTCCTCATCAAAGAAGTTTATTTTTATGGTAGATTATGTTAAGAGAAACACAAGTGATCAAGGGACAGAGAAAAGGTGACCACAGAATGCTCAACCCTGAATGGGACATCTATATCATACTCTTTTCCCAAGGCACATGAATCATCACAGAAGATGAGGCAGAAAAGATTGTAACAGCTAGAGTCAATGGATAATTACACTAAAACAGTGTTTTCACGGACACGTCCACGTAGTTGCATATATGAACTTATAGAGGTTATAACATCTTTAATAAAACATGCACAAGCTCAAGCCAGAAAACAAAATCAAGGTGGAGGGGGGAGGTATGCACGAAGACCATCCTCCCGAGTGAGGAGTTATTGGTAATCAATAGTTGCTAAGAGAGGGAGTGTCTGCCTTCTTTAATAGCGTGCCCCCCCCAATAGGTTGAATATGCTCCAGAGGATTATCCCATACTCAGGTGTACAAGTACAGTGCAATTTGGAGTCAATGGTTTAAATGAAAAATGAAAGACATAAGGTTGGTTGGGTATGGAAAAGTGGTGAATCTGGGAGAAGCCGAGAGAAGAGGAATATGATCAAAATACATTGTATGAAATTCCCAAAGAATTAGTAAAAATGTTTTTAAACCATGCAGCCAGTCTCATATTCTCTATATTTTGGCCAGTTGAAGCTTTTTGTGTTAATCTATCGCATGAGGAAGATTTGCTGGCGAAAGCTGAGAAATACGTTAATATTCTCTCGGCTCCATGTTCCATAGATGTCCCTGAATAGGATTCTTATTGAAAACCTCTGCTACCCAGGGTTCAGGGATCATTACAGAAAAGGTGGTGAGAAAATTATAAGAGCCAGGGGTGTGTAGATGACCATAAGAAAAGTGGGTTTTTCAGGCAGCTGGGTAATTTCTCATATGAGCTTGTAGCAATGGTGACAGCATGTACAACACCCATGCAAACTCAAACCACACAAAAATCCAGCACAGAAATTAGGAGACAGGTAAGAAACCCCAACCTTAGCTGAGCAACAACTGGCAGCTGACCACTGTTGGATGAAGGAGAACTGATCTTTTTTAAGGGAGTGATATTAGATAGATTGACCAGGCTCCAGTGTAAAGACTCATACCTAGGGGCATTTGAAGACACAAATGACTTGATAAGTCTTAAAATATGTGACAAAATGCATGAAATATGGCAGAGGGAATTCAGATATGGGAAGGGGTCTAAATATGATCAAGATATATTGTATGAAATGCACACCAAAATATAAAATCCAGCAAAATAAGAGAGATTCCCCTGCTTGGGAGAGGGGTAATTGTATGAAAACAATCCTTATGTAGAATCCCTTTCAAGTCTTCAAAGAGCACTCTGACAAGTTGTTGGCAGAAAGAAAAGTCTGCTGTAAGGATTCAGAAGTAAAACCTATTAGTCTTCTGTAATCAGTGACTGGAACATTTGGAAACTTAAAATACTTTTTGAAGTTTAAGATCTACCTATGTGATAAATTTGCCTCTTCTTTATGAAATTAATTACCATATAACCAACTAGGTATCTTCTTTGGGGAGTAATAGTAATAATAAAACTGAGAGATTAATTCCTTACTCTAAAGATATATAGTATTCTGTAGCCAGGTTGAGAGAGTCAGCACGTTCAGAAAAAATATCAATAGCACCTAAAGACTTAGAGAAAAGAGAAAAGTAAATAAAAAGAGATCCTATTATCTAAAATACCTTTAACTGTTTGAAGTCAGAGAAATAATAGAAATCTTAAGGAAATAATATGATATAAAATTAATCAACAGCTTATCTTGTAAAAAAGTGAGGTAGACATCTGAAAGTTTAAAAAAATGTTGTTTTTTTCATGGGTCTTGAGCATGATGACACCATTTCTTTAGGTTCATATGAGCAAAGTCCCAGGAGTTTGTAGGAGTCTATTTCCCTATGGTTGGGCACCTCCTCCCTTTCCATTCCACTTCCACAATGGTCCCTGAGCCCTGGGTGAGTGAAGCTTAATATAGGAGTTGTGTCCAGGGATCCACACTCTGCAGACTCCCAATCTCCACTCTTTGGCCATTTGAGATCTTTTGTTTACCTGGCTCTCTGTTGCATACGTTCCTTGGGTATGTACAAATCTTTTGATTTATAACCTTTGAGAGTAACAATAGTGATTCAAGTTGAACATTCCTAATGTAAGAATCCAAAATTTGAAATGCTCCATCATCGGAAATGTTTTGAATACTGAGCTGATTCTAATAAGTGGAAAATTCAACACCTGATCGCATGTGAGGAGTTATAGTCAAAATCCAGGTACACTAAAATTATTGTGTAAAATTACACATATACATAGTATATGTAAAACATAATTGAACTTTATGTTTAGGTTTGAGTCCCAACCCCAAGTTATTATATATATTATATATATGCAAATATTAAAATTTGAAAAAAAACCCAGATATAAAACAGCAATCTTGATCAATCATTGCAGATACTCAACTGCACTACTATGAACAATAATAAATTACTTCTTTTATTGAGTACTTACTAGATACTATTAGTTAAATATTTTAACATATAGTCACTCATTTCACCTTAGCTAATCTCATGAAGCTGGTGCCTCTATCACTCCCATGTTACAGATATATGCCTCCCACAGGCTGATATGAAGAATTCAAGTTCAAATTCAGGTTGGCTTGCCAAAGTCAGGGTTCTAAGTGAGAGGTGGTTGGGTTTAAGAAGAAAGGAAGGCTGTAGTTTATCTTTCTTTACTGTGTTTTAACCTCTCTTTCATTTTACCTGTATAAAGAATACACACACATGCAGATACACACACACACACACACACACACGCACACACAGAGCTTAGAGCTCAAAGTGAAGGCCAATAGGAATTGGTACCAAGTCTACTAGGCAGCTACCAGAGCAGTCCTCTAGACCTTGCAGCACAGCAGTCACAATGGTTCTTCCACACTTCTTAGGACCTCATTCTGCCCTGAGATGGAGAAGCCAGAAATAGGTAGGAGTTTCAGTACTGAGGAGAGCAAGTGTTTATTCCTTCTCCTTGTGGAAAGAAGGAGTGAACTGTCTGTTCCCCAAGCAAAGTGAAGAGCGGGAAATGCTTTAGAAGAGACTGAAGAGAAACTGGAAGTACCAGAGAGGAGAGCCTTGGCCTGTGGAGGTTCTTACTGAGCTTCAGAACCATACAGGCCTACCTCAGTGCACTAGGAAAGGTTTGGTCATGGTTAGCTTCACTGGTCAGCGTGACACATCTGGTAATACAGAACTTCAGTTTGGGTGTTTCTATAGAACTGTCCCGTAGCTAGGTCTTTGAGGCATGTTCTTGATCGCTGAGTGATGTGAGAAGGCCGGCCCAATGTGTACATGCCACCCCGGCCAGGTGGCTGGGGGTTTTATAAGAAAGCAGGCTGAGCACAGGAAGAAGTACAAGCCAATAAACAGCATTCCTCCATAGCTCCGCCTTCTAGATGCTTGCCTTGATTGCCATCAAAGATAGACTATGCTTTGAAGGTGTAAGACGGTGTAAGATGCACTAAACCCTTTCCTCTCTCTCTAAAATCAGGGTTGACATAGAAATCTCAATGAAATGCCTGCATAATGGCCAGAGATGTTAAAAGAGAGAATAGGAAAATTAAGGGTTCAGGCTTCATGAGAAAAAAAAAACATTTTAATTAGTTTTTTTGGCATGGAACATGAAGAGGATGAACTCTTAAATGAAATGGAGGAAAAACTGAACCATCAAATAGTCACCTGAGATGCTTCTGAATGTAATAATAGAGAGGAAGAAACATCTTGGGGCAACATAATAGGAAATGTCCAGAACTAAGAAGATGTGATTGATGACATTTACTCAGTTCTGAACAAGAGAAATAGAGCAAATTTCCCTTAACTGAAAGACTTGCCTCAACTGGGCCAGTCAGTGTGTTTCCTTGACTCCCTCTTAAAGCTTCTTATAGCATCCATACACTCAAAGCTCAAAAAATAACTACAGAATATCAGGGTCTTTTTGTTCCCAAAGTCTTGCTTCTGTTCCTGAAAAGTCAGTTGTATTTTGCCTTTAATTGTTAAAGACTTACACAAAAATATATTTTTATTTTCCAAATCAATAAAGTATTAGAAAACAATCAGATTTAGATAAACCAATCAGAATGAACTATGGGGAATTTCAGCATGAAAACAATAAAATTGAGGACTGAGTGTTATAACTGTCAAGGGCATGGTGAACACATTTCCTTTTCCAGATTTCTTTTTGGGGCACTGTTGATAATGCTCAAACATGTAGTGGTTCATAAAGAAAAATAGCATGAACATCAGAAAATAATTATTTCATAAGAAGTCTTCTACTTCATTAAATTGCTAACTAATATATATATATATATATATATATATATATATCTGATTTTGAATAACATATAATAATCATTTGCTTAAATAACACTCTTTGTTTAAAAATTTGAAAACATTTTCATCTTCCCAACAAACTAATGTCTATGGTGAGAGATCTCTCTTCAAAAAAAAAAAAAAGAAAGAAAATCAGTGATCACACAGAACATTAAAGCTGGGTTTGAGGAGGAAAGAGTCAGTTCTCAAGGGAAAAAGAAGACATCAAAAGCTGGGGAAAATAAATAAGTAACTGAATCTAAGATTCTATTGCCCGTTCACAGGCCATGAAGATTCCCCTAAAAGCTCTCCTAGGAGTTTCATGCATTTTTCCCTTAGTGCCATTTGCTGGAGATTATTCTAGCCTCATTAAATGAAGCAGTACCCCTTTAAAATTTCAGTTTTGGTTTGTAAAATCTAATAATATATTTTCTGAAGAATATAGGATTATAAAGGGCACATTGGCAATATACTGGGAAAATGTACGGAAAATATGTACCAGAAAGTGGCAAAAGAAAGCTGCCCACAGCTACAGGATTAGCAGCAGGCACAATATGCTTTACAGACTTCTACTCTACCTGCTACCAGATCACAGAATCAATGGGAACAGGAAGAAGACATCTTGAAACACCAGGAAACAGGAAACTCCACAGGAAATCAGGACCTGGGAACCCCTGCAGCACTCTGCAGGAATAGCCTGGACAGTGTGGTGTGTTGTCACAGCTGCCACTGCTGTCATCAGCTCTGCTGCTGCACTGGGAGGATGTCCAGACTCACATTGCCTTGATTTCTTGTCTCACTCAGTCTTAAGTTTAGAGTCCCAGGAGCACAGGCTTGCTGGCTGTACTTGTGTCCCATGCTAACCCAAAGTAGCATCCAGGGATCATAGGAGGGCTTAGATTCAGTGTTGGAATTTGGTACTAGGAATTCTCTGATAAACAATTAACATAAGTGGAGGAACGCATGTTCACAAAAAGGAAGCTGAGGACACCTTCTGAAGAATAATATATATGAAGTTAAAATAAATCTGAAAAGATATAAGCAATTAGAAGCAATCACCAGCATGAGAAGAAAGGAAGAGATTAGATGAGGTCTTAGAAATTCTCTACACTTATGTACATTTTGCATAGTTTTACATATTTTTATGATGAGACTATACTCATGTATGACTTGTGATATTTTTAAAGTCTTAAAATTATATTTGAAAGAGAATTTTTGCCTTTACGAGTAAGAATCATATACCCACAGCACTTTCAGACTTTCATAGGAATAATTGATGAAAACCTTGCTTCAGCAAAATTCAGGCAATGAGAAATCTTTCTGGGACTGTAGAGATTTCACTGTTGGCTAATCTACTATTTTTCCTCCTTGAAATGCATTGGCTTCATCTACCTTTAGAAATTCCTTCTGTTCAAAACTCTGGATGATTTTTTTCCCCATCTGAAGCCTGCCAGATACTTTGTAGTCAAATAAACTATCAGAAAATGCTGTATCTAGAGATTTTGCTGTAATAAAATGTGGCCACTGCTTTCTGTGAGTTGCTCACCATTTCAGATTTTATATGTAACCCATGAAGAGTAACAGCTGCATTACATCATTTTAATTAATCATGTACCCAGACAAATTTAGTTAAGTTTGTGTGTGTGAGAGAGAGAGAGAGAGAGAGAGAGAGAGACAGAGAGAGACTCAATGACAGAGATAAACAGAATCAATCCAACTTTGTAAAGTCAGCACAGCTATTTACATTCCAAGAAACACATCCCACAGCATAAAACTTACTGAAATTCCTACTCTTACTAATACATAACTAACAGCAACTGAAATTGTCTATAGCAACCCCCAAAAAGGCCATATGTGGAGGTCTATTCTATGATACCTATGTACTTTTACATTGTTATTCATTCATTTATTCCTTTAACAAAACTTTAAAATTATTTATTTATTATTTTCATTTTATAAGTATAATTGGATTGCCTGCATATATATATATATGTATATATATACATATATATATACATATATATATATATATATACACACATATATAAGTTTTTCAATGCCTGTACAATTCTGATTGTACACCCTGGAACTGGTGTTATGAATGGTTGCTATTTAACATCGTGGTGCTGGGAACCAAACCCAGGTCTTCAGACAGCATTCTTAATCGCTGAGTCATCTCTCCAGTCCCCTAGCAAACCTTTTTAAAGTGACTGTATTTGGCAGTATTCACAATGGATGATGATAATTTAAAGTAAATAAAACAAGACAAGAAGTAACATACAACTAATGAGGAAGCTTGGATAGTTCAATGTAATCTGTGTTAGGATGGTCATGCAAGATGCTTGGAGTTCAGAAAAGGGTAGTTGTTAGACTGACATGAAGACTGAGTGTAAACATATCTTGGGATAGTTAATGATAGCTTTCTATTACTAGAAAACAATTCTTGAAATAATCAGTTTAGAAAAGAGATTTGTTTTGGTTCACAGTTTCTGAGTTTCTGTACTGTGTGCTCGCTGTCCTCATTGCTGTCAAGTCTGTGATGAGGCAACACATCATACCTGAAGAACGCAGTGGAGCAAAACAGCATGCCTCGTGGCCAGGAAGAGAAGAGCAAGGGCCCCACTTTCTCCTTTAAGGCCATGCCCTTCAAAAGGATACTTTAGACCCCACCTTTTAAAGGTTTCACTACCTCCTTAAAACATCACCATGGGGATTAAAACTTTAATTCAACCAGTTGTGGGCACTTTGGATTCAAACTGTAGCAGTAAGTCAAGAAATAAAATGTGGGACTGGAGAAATGACTCAGCAGTTAAGAACACTGGTTACCCTTGCAGAGAAACCCAGGTTTGGTTCCCAATACCCACATGGTGTCTAACAACTGTCTGTCTGTTAACTACAGTTTCAGGGGATCCGATGCCCTTTTCTGGTCTTTGTCATCGTTACATGACATGGGTGCACTTCATATAGGCAAAAGAACTTATACACATAAAAAAAATTAATTAATTTTAAAAATTGAATAGAAATAAAATGTGAGTCAAATCTAAAGGATGTAATGAAGAATATTTTAAAGAGCTAATGAGCTTATGGAGTGAAGGTTCTTTGAGATTTTGAAGCATCAGAGCAGAGTAAGAGACATCTTGCATGCTTTATGTGGGACTCTGAATTGGTAACATGGGATCCCTACTAAACATCAAGTATGTGATATCCAATGTCTGTTCTTTCTGAGAAAAGTAATCTGAATTCTATTTCACTTTAAGAATTAACTTTTTTCTCTGTTCTATACCCATTTTTGAATAACCCAACATACAATCCATATCATTTCACACATGTGTGCATATATGTCACACATACAGCATCTCTGATATAAAGCAAGGAACTCTGGGCCAGTAACTAGTGTCTTTTTCTTTAAGCCACAATCATTGGTCAAGATTTAGGCATGTGACCCTAGCCAAGGTAAAACAAAGCTTATGTGGCAATTTACAGGAAAGGGACATTTACTCTTTTCTCTAAGTCTGGAAACCTGAGCGTGTGTTGGGGTTAGAGCTCCAGGCAACCTTTTGCTACCATGTGATGCTGTTGCTGAAGCCAATATGACAGAAGGCAGAGTAAAGAGATGGAGAGAAACCAAATCCTAATTATATTTTCTGGGCGTAGAATCCAGTCTTGTCATTTTATGTGAGCCAATAAATTCCCTTTTTGTCCAAGTGAGTTTCATTGTATTTTCTTTCAATTGCGAGCAGAAGTCTGACTGATGCAGTCCCAGAAGAGACTGAGGTGAGGAAAGGAAAGGAATGAGCTCTTATTTATTATTTCTTCATACTGTGAACGCTAAGTAATGTTATTGTTTTGCTTTAAATAAAGTTCCAAATAACCCAGAAAAACAAATGAAAAAGTCCATGCTAGGCGAAAGGTCAGCCTAATCTCAAATCCTCTTCATTTTCTATCATACTGACTTGTGTGATTGAGGTTGACCATAGGCCAGCACTTCCTAAGCTGTGTTTCAAGGAACTCTAGTGCGCTGTAAGATGATAATAAATGTGCAAAGGAGAACAAGTTTTCTTTGTGTTTTATGAACAGTTAACCTGTATGAAAAATTCAAACCATTTATGTATTGATCTTATTTTATGTTTTAATGTGGTTCAAGGGTTCAAATAAAAGATAACTTACAACATGAACCCAAGCTTATTCATATTTATGTCTTATTTTCTAGACAGAATTTTTGAAATATTCAACATATTGATCTGCTGTTTTTATATGAGGTTGTACATTTGTACTTCTAGTTTATTTGGGGGATGTAATATCAGGTATTACTATTAGAGTTTACGACTAAACATGGCTACATTGGCAACATAGGGAAATTTGGACTAAAAAGAGACTGTAAGAGTCTATGAATCTACTTTTCAATGAAAGTCAGAATGACTGAGATTGAGAGTGAATGTTATCCATGATAACTAAATTCTCAATAATTGGGGAGCATGTTCAAGATTAAATAATCCTTTACTATAGAAACTGTCACATCTATAAATTAAAATAAATTTGCAGTTGTTGGATAAATTCCCTTTAAAAGATGAGGAATTTATAATAATCTATGATTAAAACAAAATATTGAAATACATTTCATACTGTACTTAGCATGATGACCTGTTACTGAAATGTTTCATTTTGCTTAATAATTAAGTTATATGAAAAAGGACCTGGGAATACAATTATAGAATTAAAAGAGTCTATTTATGCTGTGCCATTAAAACATAACACATATGATTTATTATATATATTTCATTGTTTTTATTTATTATTACTGTGTGTGCTTGATGTTTGTGGGGCACATGTGCTGTGGCAGGCACATGGAGGTCAGACAACAACTTTGCAGATTTGCTTCTGTCCTTCCATCTTTACATAAATCCTAGGGAGTGAATTAATCTTGCCAAGCTGAGCGCTATACCCACTGAGCCATCCACAGCATTATTTTATTCTTAATTTTAAGACTGAATACAATTTCTTTAAAGATGCATCAGTTCAGTTATAATACACTAATGATCTATAAACAACTTTCAGTTTCTTGCAGATATTATTTCATATGTGATCGCTTTGTTGTCTGTTAGCACATACAGAAGTTCTGATGAAGACCTTCCCATCCACATTCACATTACAGTGAAGGTCACATTTATGGAAACGCCTGTACCACTAAAACAAAAATTAGAGGTACTGACATATCCTGCAGAATATTTTTTTCATGAATGGTTAATAGATATTTTATTTAGGAGATATTTTATTTATTTAGGAAATGTCTCAGTGGGTAAAGCACTTAATGTGCAAGTATGAGAGGATGTGACTTCAAATACCTAGCACCCACCCACATAAAGTCCAGTGTAACAGCATGTCTTCAATCACAGTGCTCCTAACATCAGGAGATAAGAGAATCTCCAAGAGACAGGGAAATCTCTGGGAGCTCAGAGTCACCTAGCCTGTAGTACTCAATGATGAAAAAGAGACTGTGTCAAACAAGTTGGAAGGTGAGGACCAACACCTGAGGTTTCCTTTGATTACTACATACATGCAATGACACATACACACACATTCACACATGAATGTGCACTCACACACAGGCACACACACACAAGGATATTTTTTAAGATAAGATTTGCCTGAAAGGGCTGATCAGGTTTTTTGGTTTTTGTTTTTCTTTGTTTGTTTGTTTGTTTGTTTAGTTTTCTAATATTTCATTCCTTGTATGGAATCAGTTATAAGTGATTTTATAAACTACTTCACAATTTTGGAACATATGCAATGTAAAAGTCATAAAATTATAAAGAATTGTGTTTTAGTTTGTTGTGTTCATTTTATACTGGGTTACTGTGCCAATTAACTCATTTTATCTCCCTGGCTTGACCTCATGATAAATTCTTCTGTCAGTCAAATTGCCAGCTTGGATGAGCACATTCGGTAACATGATCAATTATTCATTTCACTTAAATCATATAAACATAAAAACAAAATTTGATGCGTTGTAGATATCACAATGCAGTATATTTACATAGGTGTACTGTTGTTAGAGGCCATCTTTTACTCCATTACACTGCTGTTGGATTTGGTAGTTTACTAAATCCAGTAAGAAATTAAATCAGAAAATATTTTAACACTTCTTGTATGGAGTTATTTACTTCATTAAAGGTGTAGAATAAAAATAAAGTATCCAGTAATGCCTGAATACAAATGTATGTACTAAATTCAAATATATTCTTTTTAGAAAGATTTGTATGCAGTTCTGTGTATATGCACGTGTGTGTGGGGGGCGGGTATGTGTGTGAGAGTACCTACAGAGGTCAGGAGATAGCATAGACAGCATCAGAGCCCCTGAAGTTGAAGTTACAAGTGGTTGGGCCCCTCCTATCCCATTCCTCATGTCCCTGCGGCTGTTGGGAACTAAATTCCAATCCTCTGCAAGATCTGCAAAATCAACAAGCACTTTTAACTGCCAAGCCAACTCCACAGCTTCAGCTTCAAATACTTCCTTTAGGTACTAGATGCTATGAACCTCTTTTCCCAAAGAGGAATGAGCAATAATTTAGTTTCTTTCTGAATAATCCCCATTCCCTTTATTCAATGCCTTACATTTAGTATTCTCAAAGAGCAAGTGTAACGATTTAATCTTGAACTATGGCAAAGAACACCCAGTTACATTATTCCCAGGAGCATTCACTATGAGTAGTTTGTAATGTCTAGAACATATATGAAGTTACTCATATAATATTGCTAACACTGAAATGGAAAGGTGTAGGATGATTCTAGCAAGGTCAGGCAGGCTCCCAGCCTGCTGCCCTAGAACAAGCTAGAACTGATATTGAGTATGCGTGCGCAGAGAACACTTCCTGGAATCAAACCTAGGCAGCTCCCAGGCTAGCAGCCATCCAGGACCAATGAGAGCAATGAACTTTGGATCGTCAGGTGTTCAGGACCTACCAGAATGAAGCACTTCAAATGACTAGATAAAGACCTCCCCTAAGCCTGACAAAAGTATAAATCCTGTTCCTTTCTAAAATTAAATGAGATTGTGGCTCCACTTTCTCCCAGGGTCTGTGACATTGACTCTGCACCTCCTTACCCCCACCCCCAAGGGATCTGGCCATGCTAGCCAACAGAAAGGCATATTTGATAAGTTAATAGAGAAAAATTTAGAAAGCATTTTAATCTATGTTTAATTTTAATAGTTACTTCATTTTATTTAATGGGAGATTAAAAAAATATATTATTTATCTAGATGATACTTTATTCCATGGCATTGAGCATCTATTATTGAACAACATTGGCTGAAAGTTAAGATACTTAAAATACCAGACATCCACTCTCCCATTGTTTTCTGTTGGTCAAGAATTTGAGTGTAGCATGTTGAATTGACTCTATCAGGGCGACTCATAAGCTGATTAGAAATGTCATCTAAGAATTTAATATCAGCTCCAGGCCTCAATGGAGAAAGACCTGCTTCTACGCTCAAGGATAAATTTGATGGAATTACACAGTCTCTCTTGGACTGCTGAGTTGAGGATCTCAGTTACTGGCCAAGATGTTCCTTAGCCCGTTATCATACATTTTTTGGGAATCCCATAATATAGCAACTAAGCTACATCTGGTCAAGGGCTCTAAAATGTACAAAGGAAAAAAAGGAAACTAGAGAAAGAGGAGAGGGGGGAAAGAGAGAGGGAGAAACAGAAAGAGAGAGAGAGTAAAAGGAAGAGGAGGAAGAGGAGAAGGAGGAGGAGGAGGAGGAGGAGGAGGAGGAGGAGGAGGAGGAGGAGGAGGAGGAGAGAAAGAAATCAGGGTGTTTTGTAACCTAATTTCAGTAGTGACATATCATCACGCTCTCCATGTAAGCCATTAGAATCAGCCCAATAGGCCAGATCATATTCATAGAGAGGAATTAACGGGCATGGATGCCTAGAGACAGGGCTCACAGTAAGTCATTATAAAGACTTCCTGTCACACTAATCATTGTAAAATTAAGAAGGTGTCTATAATTAGATAAACACTTAGGAGTTGATTGGGGCTTTAACTGAAGCTTAAATGATGGACTGACAACTCACCTTGCCAGCATTATTGCAGAAATCAGAAGCCCTGGGATCTCAAATTGGCTTTATTCCCTTTGACTTTGGATTATTTGTGTTTTAAGCTTCTCCTACCCCATAAGAAAACCTAGGCAAGTATTCCAAGAAGCATAATTGATCAGAATAGGAAGGTAGAGTTTCAAGACCCACATAGTGTGAGGTAGAAGGAATCTAAAAACTGATCTCTTTCAAAATTGTCAGAGTTTAGACAAAGCTATGATTCAAATGAACCACTAATCATAAAACATCCACTTACTCTACTGCTTAAAAAGAGGTTTTGTAAAGGCAAAGAGGAGGTTTTGTCTTGAAAGGTGGAGTATAAAGAGGAAACACTTCAGGAAGTAATTCCTCTGGACAATGCATATGATGATCAGTCTGGACCTTTATGTTCTCATTCAGTGAGTGGGGAGAGAGGCAGATATCAAACATTGTCTATGTCAAGTTTAACATATTCCAGCATCAGTAGTGGATCAGACAATAAGATGATAAAGTTAAATTCTCAATCATATTAATCAAGATTAAAAACAAAGTATAACATCCCAAGGCTTTCAAGTCTTGGATCTTATGGTTCTCTTCTGAGGATGGTTCTTTTAGCCATCAGAAAACAGGAATAGGAACAAATGAAGAACAAAAGCATCAATGGAAAGAACTGAAAAAAATTACCTTAGAATTAAAAAAAAATAGACTTTAGAATGGCAGGGTGTGATAAAATGAGAACTGCGCATATAGGAAGAACTTGGTGGGCTGCAAGAATCTCAGGGATGAAAGGGACACCAGCAAGATGGGGTAGGAAGGTTCAGGTCTCCTTCCTCAAAAGGAGATGAAGTCAACAAGAATATACAAACCAATACTCACTGTGAGAAATCCAGAAAATCACTTTTCTGCACTTCATCCCAGCCAAAAGCAGGCTTTTTCAGGAGCTGCCCAAGAAAAAAAAAATGGCCCAGATTCCATGCTCAATACTAAGAAAAAACTGTTTGAAGGTCCATAAAACTAACAGATAAAAATATAAAAGATTTTATAATTGCCATTGATGAATGCACATGATCAGACTTAAGTGATGATTACCTTAAGCTAGGTCACTATGCCAACAAAGGAAAATAGAAATAGAAGATAAACCAAGACATTAAGAATAGATCAAAACATGTTTGTATCAAAACTTCACTGAAACAAATAAAGGCGAAAAAGACAGAAAAATAATGATAAAAATGCTACAAGACAGGAGAGATGAACAGAATAAGAGTACACTCTCTTTTATCAGTGATTGCTTCTCTTTCCACTAGAAATTTTTATTATTTTATATTCTTCTATTGTGAACATGCATTACTTGGCAGAATTTTAACATTTTTGGATAACAGATGAAAGCTACTGGTTTGAGCAAATTGTTCAAGGGAGATAAAATCAAGTGCATCTTGGGAAGAACATTGATCCATTTAGATAAAACAGGAAGAGGCTTCGGTTGTGCAAAAAGTAGCAAAGACAACAGTAGAATAAAGAATAGGAGCTATGGGTATATCTCAGGGTTAGAGTATGTCTAGTATGCATGAGGCCCTAGATTAAAAGAAGAATAAGCATCTAAAAAGAAGAAAAAGCAAAGCTTTATAAAAATAAAGAACATAGTTTTTACTAAAGCCATTGTTACATCACAATAGATGGGGTGCAGAGAGAATATTCAATGGAAGAAAGAAGCAAAATCTGAGAGATTTGATACAAATACAATAAAAGGATGATCAGTTCAAGAGAAAAGAAAGCCAGGAGGGAATTCTCCACAATCAAGTGTATGTAATGAACTCTATTACTTGGTTTCAAAATTTAAATGTGCTTTCTTTCTCTTGCATTCACCATTCCCTTTGTAATAAATCTGACACGTATGGCACCCTTTTTGTGTGATGCCTCATGAAGAACAGAAAATGCTTGTACGTTCAGTGCCAGTTCAGGACAGTGAACAGAATATTGGTTCCGGATCTGCTGAGCTCACCGCTGTAGCTTACATGGTTCCAGAAAGTTACAAACAACAGAATGAACATGCTCCTGGTAGAGTGAAAAAATTAAAACCACAAACTAAGGCTAATCCTTGTATTCAAAGTTGAAAAATGCTTTATCCAATGCACTAGAGAGTTGTGAATTCATTCTCAGTTAATTCTTGTTTTCAGAATTAAAGAACAGATTCTATAAATAAATATTCACTCTAAAACTTTTCAAGACTAGACATCATTAAATTATGTGATTTGGTTTACAAGATTTCCATCAAACAACGTTCTTTACGTGGTCTGCATTCATAGTATCCAGTTCCTTGACTTGAGAGCTTTATCTTTCTTTGAGTCTCTCCTCAATCTCTGGTTTTGCTAAAAGGTTTCCACAATTTCTTTGCATGCTTCAAAAACCTCAATGACTGTTTTCTTCTTTTGAACTTGTTCAGTTCTCCTCTGCTGAGTCCTTTCCAGCTTTGGTCTGCTTCTGTTCCTGGATGCTTATTTATGGCTTGAATACATCTCCTTAGGGCATTCCCTAATTCAGTGCTCAAACATGGAATTCATTGGCCATTTCACGGCAGTGGGACATTTTTCTTGATGTCAGAGATTTCATCTATTTTTATTCCATTTCTTAATATTTTTCACAGATTTAATTACTTCATTGTTCCCATCTGACTAGAATCAAGTCTTTTATTCTTTGTGCTGTACTGCACTATGTAAAATAAAGCCTATTACCAAGATAGCATTTGCTTTGAGGCAAAATCTAGTAATACAATGTAGCTGCCAAATTCAGTACTTTGTTTTATGATAAGAATAATTTTGGAGAAAAGTAACCTAAAAGATATTTGATTAAAAGACATTGATAAACCATGTAGTCAATGAAATATTGACAAACTCTGTCACATTGCTTAATTATTTGGAGCATATTTGTTTAATGGTAACAAAAGCCTCATTCTTTTTGTACTGGATTTAACACAGTATACCCTATTTTGTGTTTTAAGAATTTATTTAATTATGCATCTCATATACATTTAACCATTTGTTTATACACAGATAATTTGATTATTAATGATTACTAGTATTAATACCTATGTAAATGATTGCCTTAGTTTCTGTATTTAATTTTGAACCATGAAATGGTCTTTTATATGCAGTCCTACAAGTGATATAAGACAAGAACTACGTGCCTCTCAGGGGACTCCTTCAAAATGGTGCAGCCTGACAGCATATACAGTTTTACAGTTAACCCTCTGTTTTATTTAATGTACCAATTCTTCTGAGATTTTGATAAGGAGAAATTGTGATAAGATTTAACTAGTTTTCGAATTTTGAACTTGAAACCCAAGGAAGCATTCTACTAAATTTACAGAACAATAAATATGCATATTTATGTCTGATTACTCCTTGAAGTAATTACAACTAGGCTTCAATCTGCATATCCCAAGAAAACAGATGAGATGATGACTGTATGAAAACTGTTAAAAATTCTGGATTACATAAACAAATGAGTGAGTTACACTGGCTTAGAAACTATACAACGCTGTAAACTAACTGCCCTTACAAAAACAAGCTAACCTGAAGGACAGAAAAACAGAATAAATTGGAGGCAAATGGGCTTGAAAAGAGAGATGACGTAGGTGGACCTGAAACTAATGAAGTAAGTTAAATATGTGTAATGAAAACTCTCACATTATCTCCCCCACCTCAAATATGCTGCATCCTTTCCCCAACTATGTAAAGGTCTCTCTCGAGAGCGACTGACATGGAATGTCTGGACATAAAAGCACCAGTAAAAGCTGAAAAGAGCAGTGCCATTTCTGCAACAGGTGGTCTAAGTAGAAATCTATATAATAATGATATTCCAAATGTCCCTCCTTGTTTAGTCTAAGTTCTGAAAGCCATGTTTAAATTTTCAAGGCGTCTCCAGTGCTCTCAAAAGAAAAATCCTACTCAAACTAAGACTGATAGATATGAATGTCAAGGTCCACAAATCCATTTGGCTGGGTATTTGCTTCAGCACTTATTTTTATCCTCTAGTAAGATTCATAATCCGCATAGAGCTTTGTTTTTTTTTTTTTGACACTAACAAGGTTAAAAATGTGAACAAATATCAAATGCAAGCACATCTTCAAGCATCATCCGAGATGACCACAGAAAAGCTTCTAATATCCATCATAACACTTGCTGCACTAAAAGTGGGCTTCACCCCTGTGATGGGCAGCTTTGGGCTATGGAGGTTCACAAGGCAATAAAACATAAAAATCCAGTATCAGAGAGCTTCGGTTCTTATAGGGAATAGACCTGGTAAGTGTTTAGTCATTAAATAATATAGTAGGCCTATACAATATCTTGGGGGAGATCTTTTTGAGACAGAGTCTTCTTGTAGCCCCTATAACCTGGAACTCACTATATAGACCAGGCTGTCTTTAGTCTTTTAGAGATCTGCCTGCCTCTGCCTCCCAAGTGTTGTGCACACACCTGGCGCAATAAATTTTAATGGATAAATAGAAGTAAGAAAGATATTACAAGAGACAGAATATAGAATTAAAACATTTACAGAAACAAAAAAAGACACTGCTATCATTTAAAAAAAAAACATTTCTTTATTTAATGTGTATGAGTGTTATGCCTGTGCACCTGTGCTGTGCAATGAAGAGGCCAGAAGAGGGTGTCAGATCCTCTGGAACTGGAGTTACAGACAGTTGTTGGCTGCCATGTGGGTGCTGGGATTCAAACCTGGATCTTCTGCCAGAATAGCCACTGCTCTTAACCCACTGAGCCATCTCTCCAGCCCTATTTTTTTTCAATATAGATTTTTATTGAATTTGTGTGCAAGTTACACGATACATCCTAATCATACTTAGACACCCGTTTCCCATGTATGGGAGATTACAGATAAATAAAAACAAGATACCCCGCTTTAGTTAAAAGTGCTACTAAAATTAACAACTAAATAGCAGAAATGAAATCAATTAAAAGATGGAATTTGGTGGAGATAAAAATAAAATTAAGGCAATGGTGACAGAAGAGAAAGAAATGGGACGAAAAAAGAAAAGGAGCAATTTAGAGACTCTGTCTAGAAAGACAAACATTAGGAGAACAGAAGGCCCAGAAAGAAAATGAAAGAGTGGAAATGATGAAGGAAACTATTCAAGAAAGTTTTGCAGAACTGAAAGATATGACTTTATAGATTTAAAATGTACAGTGTGCTGTTGTACTACTTACCGTTGGCTATAGATAATTTATTGATTACTGAATATAACTAACTCATTTATTAATTGGATGAGGATTTTTAACGTTTTTCATTTATAAAGTGTATCTTTTAGAACAGTTTTAGTGTCATGACAGAACTAAGCAGGAAATCCATAGTTTCTGTATACTTCCTGTGTACTTCCTGAACACCGCCTTTCTCACATTTACATCACACACCAAAAGGGCAGATATTATTTTATTAACAATTAATTTTCATTATTAAAGTCCATTGCTTAAATGCAAGATTCCCTTCTTAGTGCCATGCAACAGAAGACTTTTGACATATGTACCGGGACAACCGTCTGCTATGACAGAATAGTATGTAAGACTTGCACTGTTTTAACGTTTCCTGGTTCTCTGTCTACTGGTTCCCCCCCTACCCCAAAGCCTCTGGTAGACAGTGAGTTTTCAGTCTCCATAGCATGCAACTTTTCAAATTGCTTTCAATCACTAATAATATAAATACAATTCCTCTGCATATCTTCTCATGACATGATAGTCTATTTCTTTCTTAGTTCTAAATAATATTTCATTGTACGGATTCATAGTTTACCCGCTCACCTACTAAAAGGTATCTTAAATGATCCTATTTGTTGAAATTACTAATAAGTTGATAAAAACATGTTTAGATGATTATAGACATGTATTCATTTCACCTAGGTAAATGCCAATTGATGACACATATGGTAAGGATACATTAAGTTTTATAAAAAGCATCTAAACTGACCTCCAAAGTGACAGGCAGTACTACTTTGCATTGCATCAGTAAGATGCTCCTGTTTCTCCTCATTTGTGATATTGTTTACTATTGTTGATGCTTCCAAGCTGGACAATTAGAATGAGTGAGTAGTGGCATCTCCTTCATTTAACTGTAGTTCTATAAAGCTATATGATAACAAAAGCTTCTTATATGTTTACTTGACATGTATAAATCAATTTTGATGAGATATTTGTCTTTTGCCTATTTTTTCACTCATTTTTTACTGATTAACTGATTTTTTTCAAACTTCATACATTTTGATCATATTTACATACCCTCCCCTATCTCCACCCCCCTTTACTAACCTGAACCAATTTCATATACTCAAGTATTTACCTACATACATATATACATACGTGTGCATGCTGTCACCATTGCAGTGATTTCATATGAGTAAGTGACCAGATGTCTGGAAATCTTTCTTTCCTTGTGATCATCCACTGTGACTCTTACAATCACTCCACTGCCTCTTCTGCAAAGATCCTTGAGCCTTGGGAGGCAGAAGTTAGAAATAGATGTCCCATTCAGAGATAAGCACTCTGCAGCCTCTTATTCTCTACACATTGGTCAGCTGTGAGGTTTTGTGTTACTTACCATCTGCTGCATGAGGAAGCTTCTCTGCTGAGAATTGAAAGTTACATTAATCAATGAGTATCAAAGTAAGTCATTAAAACTCTGTTTACTACTACATCTTTGAAATCGATAGAAAAAGTTTCTGGGAGTTTTTAAAATTAAGATTTACTGAACTCGTACATTAACTTTGAGAAACTAGACAATTTGCCAGTAATGAATCTTCTTATGAATCAACATGGAATATTAGTTCTTTAGAGCTTTACACACACACACACACACTCACACATGCACACACATACAATCTTAAAGCATATTATTAGAGTTATAGACATAGCATAATATAGATATAAAATGGTCATTGAATTTTGTTTCAAATTTCACTTTCAGCGCTTATATGTAGAAATAATGGACATTGGTCTAGTAATCTTGCATTCTGCAACCGTGTTATATTACTTACTAGTTCAGGGAATTGTTTATCCATTGGATTTTCTAAATATACAATCAATTCATCTGTGAATAAAGGTAACTTATTTTTTTTCCTTCAATTCTACGCATGTTCATTTTTCTTACATTACTGTGCTAGTCTATATGTGCAGTAATGACATTTATTTATTTGATTGACTGATTGAATAAATAATTGATTGTATTACTTAGAATTTAACCTATGGCCTTCTGCATGTTAGGCATTCCTCTTTTAGGCTTAGAAAATTGTTATTACAATATTGTCTAGGTTGATCTTATACTCACTCTGTAGTTCAAGCAGGAAGGAAGCTTGAGTTCCTCCTACCTCAGTCTCCCAAGTTGCTGAGATTATAGCTTGTGCTACATATTGAGTATGACATTGAAATACAGTGGTAATAAGAGAAAGTTTCTAGTTTATAATAAGTAGATATGATTTTAGCTACATAGTTTTTGTCAAACTGAGGAAATTTACCTCAATTATGTTTTTTTTCTGATGGATTTTATAATCATGAATACACACTGATTTTCTCAAATGATTTTTTAAGCTGCTTTTGATGTACTTCTATGGCTACTTTTCCTTGGCTTGTACAAATGATAGATTGTATTAGCTGATTTTCAAATGTTGTATATCTGAGCTAATCCACTTGGTCATAGTGTACAATTTTTTCGTACATTGCTGGATATGATTTGTTTTATTTGTTGAAGATTTTTCTACCTATGATCATTAGTGTGATTTCTTTGTTTGATTTGATATTAGGTTGAAGCTGCCCTTATAGAATATTTAGAATTGTTACTTCTGCTCTGTCTTTTGGAAGGAATTGTAGAAAACTGATGCAAATTCTTCCTTACATGTTTGGCAAATACCAGCAACCCCTCCTGGGTCTTTATGTAGCTGTTCCTTGATTCTGAAATATTCACTAATAATTTCTATTTTTTTGCTTTTTTTTTCTTTTTTCCAGGTTCATAAGTTTTCGTTTTTGTAATATCAAACTCAAATATGCTATGTTAGTTGTTTAATGTGTCTATCACATAATGGGTTCTTTTGGCTCAGAGTTCAGGGTATAATCTGCCAAGAAACAGAAGCCATGACGGCAAGAACTTCAAGTGACTGGTTAAAATTCATCCATAGTCAGAAGTGAAGAGAGATGAGAATGGGTTCTAGACTCAGTTTCTCCACTTTATTCACTCCAGGGATCCAGCTTATGGAGTGGTGCCTCAACATTTAGAGTGGACTATTTTACCTCAACTAATGTAATCTACAATCTCCCCACAGACCTCCCCAGAGATTTGTCTGCAAGTAATTCTAGATCCTGGCAAGTTAACTATCAATATTATCAAAATTCCTTCCTCAGTAGGTCCATTGTGTAAATGATCCGTCAAAGACATTTTTTCTTTAATTATAATATTGTTTAAATATTCAGCAATTCCTTTTTGTTTCTTAGAGTTTCTTCTGTTTGCATTATCTATACTTGTATGCTCTTTGATTACTTCATGAAAATAATTTTCTATCATGAGGTAGAAAATTCTGTTTTACAAAATAACTCCTAGTCTGATAACTACATATCTCACTCCAGAAGGGATTGTATTGCTCTATCTCCTACGATTTGTTCTTTGTCCTTTTTTATCTTATATGCCAGGACTGTGAACTTTCTCTAGCAAGGCTATACAGTCTAAAGGTTCCATAACCTTCTCAAACAGTACACTAATTATGGTCCATGTGTTCAAATATCAGAGACTAAGGGAACCATTTCTATTCAAACAAACACAAAGATGAATGTGTGCATGTGTGCTGTGACTCTATTCCTGGGAAGATAGGAACAAAAATCTATTTGTCCCAGATAGATAATCAAGGACAGACTAAAGTTAGACTCACATCAAAGTCTAACTTGTTGAATTGATTGGTTTTACTGGAATTTCTTATGTAAGTATAGGTAAGGGGCTGCTTACAGGAGCAGAAATTACTCAAAAGCCCAACCTGAAGGTGAAAAGTGTCTCTTCCAGGCAGCTCAGGTGAACTGAGCCTCCCCGGGGCAGCTTGACTGTTCTGAGCGTCTCCTAAGCAGTTTGAATTATCTGAGAGTGTTCTAAGCAGCTCTGTCTGCTAGTCTGACAGTGTCTCTCAGAAATCCTTAGGGCTTTCATATGCTTGAGGAGGAAGGGACTTGGGTAATCTAGTTCGTTTCAGGGACTTCCTGAAGCTACTGAGTTGTGTATTTCTTGAGCTTAATGACCTTTCCTACAGGAGGAATTTTTCACCTCCTTGTGTCTTATCAAACTTAGTTTTAAGTTAGAACAATTTATCTCAGAAGAAATATCAAGTACAACATTAAGTACAACCAATGTGTGAGGAGGAAAAGCAGCATTGAAGAACAGTGGGGAAAAGGTCCTTATATTAAATAGCCCTAGGACAAAAAGAAAATACACTTTAATTAATCTGCAAATAAATTTCAGGTAATTAAAGTTCTAGTCTAGAATTGGGAAAATGTACTTTAATGAAGTGTTAAGAAATGATAGTGATTAAGGAAAATGAAATTTTTCTGCTCATCAAAAGTCAATACATATGAATTCAGCACAAAAGGATATGTAGACTATATAGCCTTCCTGAGAATCAATTAAAAATGAGATTAGATTAAATAAAAAGGGTCAATAAAACATGAAATTATTCATAACTTCATATCAGTGTTATGTAAATGTAAACCACAATGGACTGTCATTTTACATATTTTATATACAATATGAAGAAGTACAATCTATGTAAATACTGAGAGCTTGAAGGAAAATAGAAAATAATCTGATTTACAGTAAAAATATACATTGTGGCAAACATTTTGGAGAATAATCTGTCAATACCTGTTAATACTGTCTAATCACTCAGTAATTTATTAGGTACATACTTGAGAAAGTCTTGTTTATGTATCCCAGGAGACAGGAAAAAACTGTTCATGGAAGCCCTACTTATAACTGTTACAAAGAAGAATCAATCTAAATTTCACAAAGATGTCTTCATGAATAAATTATATTTATGCAAATGAGGTACTGCATCATGTTTAAAGTAAACTGAGTAGTTTTTAGAAGCATCAAAGCATTAATTCAATTTAAGTTAAAATAAAAATGATCCAAAAATCACATGTAGCTAAAAGCAAAATTTAAAATATGTTGTCTGAGATTTCAAATATAGATGGTTAAATAAACAATTAAGGAATACAAGTTAAGATAAATGTCAAGGTATGCTTGTGTCTTAGTGAAGAAAGGGAAAATTTAGGAAGGAGGACACATAACTTTGAAAGTAATGACTTTTCTTTATTTTGTAAGAAATCATGTGTATTGATGTTCTTTTGACTATTAAGCTAAAATATCAATATCTTATCTACTTTCTTGTAGAAGAATAACATATTTTAAATATTTTATAAGATCACTTTAAAAAAACAGCAAACAATCTTATTGAATGTATCCAATTTATACTACAAAATGACAGAATTTATTTCTTTAAAAGGAGAATGCAGTTTTTAAAGATTCTAAATTTTACCTCATATATAATTTGGTAGATTATAAAATAAAATTCTGAAGAGAATTAGAGGGGATTGAGCATTATAAATTTTAATTGTTAAAGAAGCAGACTTTAGTACTGGAAAATGTAATTAAGCCAATGAGATAAAATAGACAAGTCCGAAATAGATTCTTTGGCTCATTAATTTTTAATATAACAATGGAAGAAAGCAAAACTGATGGGAAATTTGAATCTTGCTCGAAAAACTGCTTTAAAATATTATCTAAAAGCTTGCACTTCACATCATACGCCAATAAATAAATCTAAGCACATTTTAAAGGTGAAATTGTGTTTTAAGTGTAAAGAAGCAAAAGTGGAACACTATGGGCAGTTGTGAGGTTTTTCTACCTTAAACAATAAGTAACTTGTGAAAAAAGTTTATTCGTAAACTTCTGAAACATTTATATAAAATAATAGTAACAAATCCAGAAAATGATTTTGTATGCTGCAGGTTTTGACCAGGAGTCAGGAGGCTAAGACACAAGGATTTGAAGTTGGAAGCTCGTGTTGCCTACACAGGGGTGCCTTGCTTCCGTGAAACAAATAAAAAACTTAGAAAAATTGTCTGGGGAGTCATTGAGCAAATGTTTTATCTTTTATGAAGAAATTATTGAAATTAATCAGAAACAAACTTCTTCATGTTTGGTAACAATTACCTTTTATTAGACTTAAAGTGAGAACTCAAGAAACAGCAATATATTCATAATATTCTATTCATAACTTCCTCTAAGAAGTTGTAATAACATGGCATAAGACATGTCACACAAGGTCACACATAAGAAAAAGTGACAAACTGTTAATGAAATGAGTCTTATATTATATCTGAATTAAAAAATATATACATATATATATATATATATATATACCTTTCTTATACCTGAAAAAGCTTTAGTAAATAATCAGTATGATAAAATCATCACGATATCTGAATGTAAACACAGATGTGTCATGTTTTTAAAAGTAACGTTGCATTACAATGAGTTTTACAAAATATTTCTAATTACTAACCATGTAATACCCTGCCAGGGAGCTCTCAAAAAAAATAGAGCTTCAATATACAGGAAAAGTTCTTTGGGAACAGTAACATTAATAATTGACTTATTAGTATTGGTTTGATATTGGAATCAATCTCACATCCCCTTGATGAATGTTATTTTAAGAGGGAGACAACAGCTAAAACACAATGTGGAAATATAAACATGCTGTATAACCCATGCTAAGTGACTAGGAACATTTATGTAATATATATATGTATACACTAATAAAGAGAAGTCACATGATGTAAATTACTGATCAGAAATACTTGAACATGTTGATGATAAGTATTTACGGGGTGAAATGTTGGCAGCTCTTTTGTTTTACAGTAATTTTCTTATTGGCATTTTGTTGAAATCTTCAATTAATAAATTAACTCTCTGTGGGTCAGTGAGGTGCACTTTGTGGATAGGTCTCTATACCAAACATTTTATTATAAGCATACAAAATAAATCTCACTGAGGTATTTGCATTTTCTAAACAACCTTGAACTGACAACTGCAAAAACACTTTAAAAATAGAGGGTGGTCAGTGATAACCGGTTTGAACATATCCTTTAATCTTCCATGTCAAACAATCACGTTGAATGATCATCAAAAGGCATTTTGTTAGAGCCCATGAGAAACAAAATCTTGCAATAAATGTCCCAGCAAGACAACTTTGTAGCAGCTTTTATGAACTGCCACAGACACGGAGAAAGCATTCTGCGGGGAAACACAGGGAATTGATGGGAGTATTTTCAGCGTTTGTGTTCTCCTCAGTGAGAACAGAGAATGATCTGGGTCCCTGAAATGTTAAGCTGTATGTGATTTAAGTTTATGTCCCCAAAGAAGTGAAAGTAGGGGGGAGGAGGAGAATACTGCAGCAACATAAAAGCCTCTGAATCGCCCATGACGTATTATTGACATTACTGTGTGTGCCAGGCCAACTGCATGTCAGTAATAACAGCACCCAACTCCATCTGTATCTCTAATGATCCCTTCCTCAGCCACGTATCCGTAAGGATGAGACGCACCCCAGACCCTTCCGCTTATTCCTACACCATTTTGAAGGAGAAAGTTTTCCAAATTCTTTTAAATAGATTTCTTTTGCAGAAATATTTTTAAATGAGGTTATTTCAAAACTAAAAAATTTTTTCTGGCTGCATTAAGGTACCGGCTTCAACATTTTTTCCTAAGTGGAATTCAATACAAAGCATATTCTTTGTACTTTATTCACCAATTTCTCTTTAAAAATCTAGACAGTATGCCATACCAGGATCCGGGGGGAAATCTCTTATTAACGTTTTTATAATATTTAGTAAGGATTTCAAAATGCATAAAATATTTACTATTTTCCATTCATGATTCATATCTAAATATTTTATATTCAGTCCAACTGACACTCAGATAAGTGCTTATATGACTGTAAAAACAATAGATAAAACACTGTTCACAAATCCAGTTGATCTTGCTTAGGAATGAGTCCTCATTCATTAAATTGTAATTTATGATGGGACCACTGTGTTCAAAGGGAACACAGTAATGAAGAGAACAAAGTCCTGCTGTGACTGAACTCACGTGTAGTGGCAGTGGAAGAAAAAATTTAGAGTATATTAAGGATTATATAAATACAGTGTTGGCAACAGATACTATGAAGGAAAATAAACAATGTCTGGAATAGAGAAAGACAATATGGTCAGAGAAAAGCTGTCTGGTTTGGTGACATTTGAGCAGAGATCTGAATGATGTAATTTGAGGGAAGGACATTCAAGGCAGAAAGAAGAGCCAAGCTCGGGATTCCTGAGATGAGAGGTAGACCGAGATGTCAATGGGAAGGAACACACCAAGAAAAATGTCCAAAGAAAATGCATGGTTAGGGGAAACTAAATAATAATTGATTCCAATATAGCTTCAAATTTTTCACATGAGCTCATCACTCCCTATATAGGAAACATAAAGCCAGTAAAACGAAACATGTTCTTGTTTTTTCTTTGAAGGAAAATAATAAACACTTAAATAGTGAATCTATTCAAAAGTGAATCTCTTGCTTCTGTCACAGTCAATTTTCCAAAAATGGCTTAGGAAATATGAGTTTTAAGTGCACCTACTCCACATGTACCAGATTATAAAAAGATTGGCTAGACGAAAAGAAATAAAAGCTGACTGTGCTGTTGCACATCTTTAATATCAGCAACAGGGAGGCTGAGACAGGAAGATCTTTGTAAAATTGAGACCAGTCTAGTCTCCACAGCAAGTTCCAGGCCACCAGCTGAGGCTGCATGAAGATTCTGTCAAAAAAGAAAGAAGAAAGAAAGAAAGAAAGAAAGAAAGAAAGAAAGAAAGAAAGAAAGAAAGAAAGAAAGAAAGACAATGACCTACCAGACCATCTGATGTCAATTTTTGAAGTTGGGACATTTTCATAGGAGTTGGAGATACCACACTGGTGCTGAAAAAGTCAAATACATATCTGAAAACATATTTAATAATTATTTTCATCAACAATTTCTTTCCATCAACATTATACCCTCACAGTTATTCAGCAAAGATTTGAATACTGCTAAACAAGGGCCCTCTAGGTTCACTTGAAAAAGGCTGTATGTTTCTTTCTGTACAGGACAGGTCCAGCATAAGGAATGATGCTGGATAGCAGCTGTTAATATTTATCTACCCAACTAAGCTTTTAAATCTGAGAGTGTGACCAGTTAGGGAAACAGGAGCTGATTTTTAACATGATGTTTTTTTTTAAATGTGGAGGCAACAGATCTACACTCACTACTCTGACTTCTTTTGAGCTCCCAAGAAAGCAGAAAGCAAGCACCTTTATATAAATGCACACACACATACACGTGCTCATTCACACACACAAAAAAACACACTCTTTAAAATATGTAGAACTTTAAGAGGGCTAACTTATTCATCTGCTATAAACAAGGGGACACTTGAGGCGCCCCTTGTACTGTGGCATGTTTCATTGTTCTTTAGAATAAATAAGAAAATCCTTAATTTTGTAAGATACTGGAAGAGCATGATCTGTTTTAAGTTATTTAAAATGCCTTGGGTTAAAGCACAGTAAGTGTATCATAAAATATATTAAGGAAACTGTTCACACTTCTCTATTATGAAAGAGTAAGATGTAATTCATGTACAGTACCACTGATTTAGCAAACTTGAAATTGAAAATCATCTTTGCTTTTTTATGGCCTAAAATTAGTAACCTTGAGAGCCAGCACAGCCTGCTGTGATAACTTAGGATTTGCTTAAAATTTTTGCCATGAGCTACATCAGTGGTATAGAAATTTGCTTCTGGATGAAAACATCTATTAAAAATTAAAGGAACAAATCTGAATATCACAAATTATATTTCTGCATGAATATAATTTTGTCTTCAGTACAATTAATAATTCAAAGACCACGTAGTCCTTAATTTTATACTTGTTGGCTTTGCTCTCTACTCTTATTTTACTATTTAATAAATTTATTTACAACCTAGACTACTTCTCATTTTATGTATTAAATTATATGTATATGAAATATCTGTGATCATAGAACAGACCCCAAGAGCTCCAAATACAGGAAATTAAAAAGTAGTCAGACAAAGTGTGAACTTTGAAGAGATGTGAATTATTATACTTCCTATTGTTTCTCTAATAAGCTTAAACCACCCTAAAACTTTATCCATTTTATCCACACAGATTTCTTGAGACAGTCTTAGAAATGTGTTATCATCTCCACTTGAGCAAGAAGGAAATTCAGTGTAACACTTACTGGCATTTTATTTTAAATTAACTATTATTAGAAGAGGTTGAAATGAATTTGATATATTTCAAAATGGAAAGTTTTAAAACCCATGAATATCTACACTAGAGATGATAATAAAACAAGGAGTTAAAATGTAAAAACTTGTTGAAGAAAGCTACTTGAAAGAGGTGAGCTTATTAATTTTTTTCATCCCATATGCTTGGTGTATCTTATTATGTCTTTTATTTAAATTCAACCTGCTTTCTTGTCTTTAAGAAAAGACCTTCAGGCTCCCTTCTTTAAAAAGATTTCAGACAAATTTTAAGGGAGGATTTGAAAGAGGGAATGGTTTAAATAATGTGCATGAAATAGAAGACTGTTTTTAGAGTTAAGTACAATATGGAAAATTTCAATCTTAAAAGTGTGAGTAGGAAATTATATATCGCATGTTTAAATCCTTCCTGCTAAGGATAATAGTTTTAAATTTTAATGTGATTTCTCCCACTCCCCATTTTCTAGGGACATGACCTTCATTCCCTTTGCCAAAGGCATCCATCTCTCTTTTTTTTTTCTCCTGAGGAATGACATGGCTAGGGAGGAAATGTTGGAAGTGTCTTATGAGGCATTCAAAGAGAAAGACAAAAGCCTGAGATGAGTCCAGCATTTGGAAATCAGAATAGAATTAAGCTAAGCAGACTATCATCTGGAAAAGCAACTTTCCAGATTTATTTCCCAATTTATCACTAACAGTCAAGGTTGCATGGCTCCCACTGCAGAGGAGAGACTGCTGGTCACCACTGCAGCTCAGTTTATATTTGGAAAAATATGCAGAAGAAAAGCCCATCTTATCCAATTATAGGTTTGGTGGAATGAGAAAGATGAGAGATGAAATTATAAATCAGCATAATTAAGTACAGTTGGTATTTGCCTTTTTGGAGATATTTGCAAATGTAGAAGTTAGAATTAAGGTGTAAGGGAGCAGCTAGTATCCCAAACAGGCTTCTTATTTGAGAGTTTGAGAGAGAGGGACCTTTAAAATCTGCGTTGTGGCAAGCCGATGCTATTCTTCCTGGGCATCTTGGTCAGTTGAAGAGAGATCCTAAAATATTGACTTTCTGACCCATCTTTGTTTCCAAAGTTAGCTGAGTTAAGCCTGCCAGAGAGGCTAATTGGGAATGGGACCACAGTGTCTCACTAAGAGTACCGAAGGACTAGAATCAATGCAATTTCAGGTGCATTCTAGAGAAGTCTACACTGTCAATCAGACCTGGGATACTTAAATCATCCAGGAAGATATAGAATCCAAGAAGTAAAAAGTGCTCAGGTCCTATGTCCGTCAGAGTCAAGATAATTTCTTAGGGAGAAAAGCAGCACCATGGAGCTTATCTGAGTGATTCAATATTCTTATCCAGTGAAATGGCATGTATAATTTCAAGTGGTTTTTAAACCATTCAGTAAGAATTGTTGCTGATTTTATTTACAATTAATCTGTGGAGAAGTGGGCTGTAAGAGACCCTTTTAGTTATAAAGAAATAAAGGAGCTATGTTTCATGTGTTCATTCAATTTGTGGTAAATCACCCAGATGTGGGAACAGGACACATGCTATGCTCATGTTTTCATGTCCATATAAATGAATTTATGTCTCTTATTTAATTTGAATTTTTCCATTTTATTTTCTGTTTTTACACTTTATAAGGGGTTTTAGTGATGCTGCATATTGCATTTGAATAAAGAATGGTTATCTTAAAGATATCTTATTTCTTTGTACTGCAATACATTATTGTCATGAGTTAGGTGATCCACAGACATTGATTTATGCTGTTTGATATCTTGTAGTTTCATAAATGTGTTAAGGTATAGATTCTGTACCAGATGAAGGCCAAGATCATTATATTATCATTGGGACTATAAGACTTCGATAATAGAAAATTGAGAGTCTTGGTGGAGACTCCACGATGAGGAAAGATATAAAGAATAACAATAAGTTCTTCACACATAATTCATAATAAATTTGATCATTGACATGAAACCAAATAGGCTTATGGAATTATCTTTTCAGTCATAGAAGGAATGGATAATATGTTCTTGAGTTGGGTTCCAAAGTCAATGATGTGTAGGAAATCCATCAAGAATCTGTTTTAGTAATTCAGGTATGAACTGGCACATTCTCAAGTATAACACAGAGTTGAAAGAAATCATAGAATCTATAAAGAGGATGTGATAGAAATAATGAGGGTATTGGATAATGCGTTGACAAAAAGAGGACAGTGAGAAGGGCAACATTGAGCCTGGATAAGAAGGAAAGGAGCAGCAGAAGCCTCCTGGAGCCTGACGAGCTTATCTCTCACACAGTCAGTAATTAAAACAAATATTCCAAACTTAGATTTTTTTCACAATCATTCCCTTTTAACATTTGATCTAAAGTAAGAGGACATTTATTTGAATCCTCAGTCTGCTGTTCATAGTAACTTGAGTTTCATTTTCAAAAATTGTTTGCTGGACCCCTAATAGAAGTCTTCCTAATTGAGTCTCTTAGTGACTCATTAGGAAGAACAAATTATATTAATGTACTACATTATGCAAATGTGTCATTGTCATTTCTTTTCCTACTAATCAGCATGAAGCCAAGATAGCCTGTATGATGTCGAGAGCTCAGGAAAGTTTGGACATTTAAAGGTATTTAGAATTATTGTGTTTTTTCTAAAAATCATCATAAAGCAAATATTAAGGCATATCCAATATTAAGAAAATGGCAAAATGCAAATATTAGTTTCTAAATATAATTATGAAAATAAATGTGTCTCTTTAAGTATGTTAGTATACAAAACTACTATTTCTTATGTTATGCTAGTTATGTCACAATGTGGTAACATGATTGCTTTTTAATTTTTTTAAATGTGAAATATTTAATTTATAAATGAAAATGGTACAAAGACATACTCATTATTCATTTAATTTTAAATATTATCAAATATTAACTATACAAATTCATGAGTCTCATTTGACATTTCTGTCTGTACACGCTTTGATAGCAACTCCCCTACCTACTGCTCTCTCTTCCCCTGGCTCTGTGCCCATTCCTGATATTTTTTCCCCTTCTCCTAGTAGTTTTTTTACTGCTTGAAGATCATCTTAATTATATATTCTATATAGAAGAGAAAATGTATAACACTTAATTTCTCAGTCTCTCTTATATTGTTTAATATGATGACCTCTATTTCTACCCATTTCCCTGTAACTGACATGGACATGGTATTCTCCTTCTTGGCTGAATAATAAACATATATATGCGTGTTTGTATACGTGTGTGTATGTGTGTATGTGTATACATATATACCATTTTATTTATGCATTCATCTACAGTCACTTAGGTTGATTCTATAACTTGACTATTGTGATCAAGGCTACTGTAAATATGGGTATACAGGTCTCTATTGTATGCTGACTTCATTTCTTTCAGGTATATACTCAAGAGTGAGTGATGTGGCTGGATTATGTGGTAATTCTATTTTCAGTTTTATTAATAGCCTCCACACTGTTTTCCATGGTGGCTTCACTAATTTATATTCTTCCCTATAGTGTGATGATAATGGTTTATTATCCTTGTTTCCCCCACACCCTTGTCAGTATTTGTTGTTTTTGTTCTATTCCATTCTCAAACACTAGTTAGATTTATTTCATTTTATTGCTGTCTTTATCTGATTTATATGTGTGTGAAGTATGTGAGTATGGATATGTGCACACACCTGTGTATGCTCAGAGGCCTGAGGAGGAACGTCTGACATTCTCCTCCTCTACCATTCTCTACCTTGTTCTTTGAGGCAGGGTCTCTTGCTGAACCCGAAGTTATCTTTTCGTTTGTTTTGTTTTGACTAGGATGGCAGTCAGTAAGCCCCAACAATACCCACATCTCTGCTCTCCTCCATGCTTGGGTTATAGGTTTGTGCAGGAGGACCACATCTGGCTTTTACTTTGAAGGTGCGATGTAAACTCTGGTCTTCATGTTTATGAAGCAAGTGATCAGTGGCTGAGCCATCTCTCTAGCTCCTTAGTAACCAGTTGGACTGGGATAAGATAAATTTAACTTGAATTTTTTTATGACTAAAGATATTTAGTGTTTTGTTTTTTGATTTTTTTGTTGTTGTTTAGCAATGGTTTATATAGTTATAAGTCTTCAGGTTCAAGGCCATGATATTGGTTTTGCTTGGCTGAGGTAAGTCCTCATGGATGAACAGTATCATAATGCCCAAAACATGTGTAAGAGGGACTTCTAGTTTAATTTTCTCTTACTGTGATAAAACATGATCAAAAGCAATTTGCCACAGGGGAAAGAGGTATAAAAATGATTAAGACTGAATGAGAATGCCTGTATGAAACACACAATTATTCAATTAAAATATTTTTAAAAATCACATTTAAAAACAGCAATTTGCAAGAAGAAAGGGTTGGTTTGTCTGCCAACTATAGTCCATCAGGGAAGCCAAGGCAGGAATGGGCCAGGAACTTGAGCAGAGATCTTGCAAGATCACTGCTTACTAGCTTGCTTCTTCTGTCTTGCTGTGCTCCTTTCTTATATAGCCCAGGCCCATCTGTCTAGGGATAACACCATCCACAGTGAGCTGGGATTTTATTTTAAAAGGTATCTGTTCAGATCCTTGGTCCATTTATTGACTGGATACTAGTTCTTCCATCATTAAAAATTTAAATTTATTTATATATATTTTTATATTATTCCTCTGGCAAATGAGTGGCTTGACAAGTTCCCTCTTATTTCCGATTTTTTTTATTTTGTGGATTATTTCCTTTGTTATTAAGAAGTCTTTTAATTTTATTTGTTCCAGTTTATTAATTACTGCTTTGATTTCAGGTTACTATGGTCCCATTTAAGAAATCATTACCTGTGATGATATCTTAAAATATTTATCCTATGTTTTTATGTAGAAGTTTCAAATTTTCAGATCTTATATTGAAAACTTTGATTCAGTTTAGTTGCTTGATTTTCTGGGATAGGTATTGTGATCTACTTTCATTCTTCTACATTCAAGTACATTCAAGTATACAGGTTTTTCAGCACAATTTATTGAAGAAACTGTCTTCTCCAATAGATGTCCTTAATATCTTGTTGAGAATCAATTGATTGAGGAGTGGTAGCTAATTTCTGCATCCTCTTTTCTATTCAGGATTGATTTTTCTACTATTATGTTGAACATTACTAGGATTTTGCTAAGAACTGCATTGAATACACAGTTTCTGGCAATACAGCCACTTTAACAATATTAATTCTCCCTCTGTGGAAATATGATATATTTTATTTTCATCTTAAAGTGTCCTCTTAATATTTTCTTCACTGTCTGTTTTCATTGTAAATGTCTTTCTCCTCTTTGGTTAGGTTTATTCCTAGTTTTTCCTCTCTTTCTCTTTTGAGGCTATTGCCAATGGAATTTTTTTCCTTGATTTCTTCTCATATAATTCATTATTAGTATTAGAAAAAAATTATCCTATTTTTTTGGAGGCTTTGTTTTTCTTTTGTAATCTACTACTCTGCTGTAATTGTTTATCATTCCGGATAATCATTCTGTGGCACTCAGGATTCTCCAAGCACAGAATTGTGTCACCTGCAATCACAGAGAATTTGACCTCTTTCTACTTATGTCTCTTATTTCTTTCTCATGCCTGATTAATCTGTCTACAATTTCAGATAATACTTAAATAAAATTGGTGAATGTAGAAATTCTTGATGTGTTCCTGCTTTTAGAACAAGCACTTTCATTTTTCCCATGTATGACACTGGCTGCTGGTCTGTCACCTATGGTCTCACCTACTGTGAGTTAAGATCTTTCTACAGTTATTTGACTTAGAATTTTATCATAAAGTGACGTTTGATTTTTCCAAAGGCTTTCTATACTTCTTGAGATGATTTGACATTTGATTATATTTATCTATTTTATTTGTGATTATTGATTTACATATGTTTAGTCATTCTTAAATGCTTGAAATGAAACACATTTGATCATGTTGTATGAACTCCTTTAACTCACACACCAGAGAAGTTTCTTCTTGTAATATGTGATAATTAACACAGAGACCCACAACTGCCGGTGTGAGAAGTATAATATACTGCAGTGTTCAACGCTAAATGAGATACCTGTATTGTACTCTCTCCTCTACCCAAGGCTTGGACATCACTGTGGAAGAGGGGACAGAAAGACTGTAAGAGTCAGAGGTGGTAGATGACTAAAACGAAAATTTGTTGTCTGAACACCTCAGAGTAGTTGCACTATGAACCAAAAGTACTTGAAAGAACATGCTCAAGAGCCATGGAAACCCAAGTCAGAAAAGAGCCCAGCATAGATGGAGGAGGTGGACAGGAAGTCCCAGGCACAGCTGAGGATCTATTGGAATTTCTTGGATCTTAGAAGAAGGAGAGTCAGTTTCTTTATTGGTGTGTATCTGGTAGATTGACCAGAATCAAGGGAAGAAATTCACACTCAAGAACATTTAGGAAACATGGTTGAATTTGGTAGGTTTTTAAAAAGATAATAATAATAATATCAAGGACATGAAGCTAAGGAAGAGATAATAGGTAGAGAGGGGTAGGAGTCTGAATATGGTCAGAATAAGTATATAAAATTCTTGAATCCATACAGTTTCCAATTATTTCCATTCCTGTCTACCAACACCAAGACCCTTGGAAAAGCTAGGGTGATTTTCTCAGCATTTATTTAAATGAGGAAGCGTATAACTCATAATAATGCAAAGTATATGAAAATATTGGGAAAGTTCTTCACAAGAAATTAGCTCTTTCTGGAATGGTCAGGTGTTGTCCCTTTTCTCTCTGATTCAGTCTAGTCTTTAGTACAGATGTAGTAACTGCAACCATGAGATGAAAAGTCGACATTCTATAGGTGGAGAAGGACCAAACATGATGGATATTAAATAGAATTCTTTTTATTTTTATTTTTCAGATGGTGGTCTTACTAGATAGCCCAAGCTGTCTTGAAACTTGCAACCTTCCTGCCTCAACCTCCTGAATGCTGAGATTTCTTGAATACCAGGCATGCACTCTCATTCTTCATGTGATATCTACTACGGTCCAGGTTCATAGCCCATACTCCTTTTTCTGTCTACTCTCTGCTTCTTGACTGTAGATACAATGTGACCAATCACCTCACACTCTTGCAACCATACCTTTCTTGTTGTCATGGAGTTTATCTTCAAACTGTGAGGGGAAAAAACACAACCTCTTCATTTCTTGGTTGTTTTTGACAGAATCATAGCAATAATAAAAATAATTAACACAGCATCTGTGACTGGATTGAATATTGTCTATTTATGCTGTTTCTATGAATAAAACAAACCTCTATGTTTGAGCCTTGGGAATTGATACTTTCTTTTACTATCCATCAAGGGCTCCCAATTGATGAAGTCACAAAGATTTGGATATGAATATTTCCTAAGTAGTTTGGGTTTTCTATCAAGATATAATTTAAGGATTCAAAGCAAAAGAGTCATATGGCTGAAGTCCATTGATATATGACACTGAACCCACTGTGAAGTATGAGCACCAGAAATAGGACTAAAGGAAAGAAGAACAGAGAAAAAACGGAAAGACAATGTGATTTGCATGAGGAGATTAGTTTTGGAAATGAACGGAGGAGATTCAAAATTAGTAAGAAATTTATGTCAACAAGACTTGATGGTGAGAGAGAAGGGAATCAGGTAATGTCTAAATACTTGGGAGAAATGGAAGAAGTTGACAAAGTAGGGAATATGAGAGGAAGAATAGCTTGAAGGCTGATCCATTTGTGTTGGGAATTTGAGACTGAGATGCTGATGGAGCATCAAAATGCCTCATGAGTTTAAGGTGCAAGAGACATATGATCTGGAAAGATAAGCCTCAGGAATAGCAGCAGAAGTGTGAACATAAAACCATGGGGTAGGTGAGGTGAAAACGTGCAATTTGAAGAGTCAAGAAAAATTCTATCACTAAATAATTTTGTGGAGCATTAATATTTATAGGAGGAAAAATAAGTGATGCCTTTGAATACGACTGAGAAAGAATGGCCCAAAAAGGATAAAGAAAGACCAACAGAGAAAGGGAGAGGGTATATAAATGCCAGGGGAAGAGAATTTGAGGAAAGAAAACATGGTCAATGGGACAAATTCTGCTGCTCAGTAAGTGTTAAATGGTGGGTTAAAGAGTTAATATAAAGAGGCAAAGTGTGACAGTAAAGGTAGATCGTCGTCTTAAATGGCTTTCCTGAAGGGAGAAGGAAAGAGAGTAACTAAGTGGAGGATAGTACACAATTTAGAGGAAGGTTTCAGCAAATGTATAGGTTGTAGGTTAAAAGCTATTAGAGAAAAGAAATTAAAACTACCCAGAGATAGTGTGGATAATTGATAGAGTGAAGCTTCTGTGAAGACAAGTAAGGCTAGGATCGAGCAGTGCTAGGGAGATTAACTCTAGGAAAGATGTGCATTATTTTTAGTGTCATATCTTGGAACTGGAAAAAACATTTGACTTTGTTGGAAATGCTTCATTGACATTAAAAATGTCAGTTATTGAGATTACTATATGAAGAACAGACAAAGCATCCTCTCATAAAGACAGTGATATGTATCTTGAGCATTTTAAGCGTTTTCTTTCCACTAGGCAAACATAACGGATCTTGTCTCTCTATGTTGTTGCTAGCTTGCGACATTTGTATTTCTTATTTTGGCTATTCTTTTAAGTATACAGCACTATATTATTATATTTCAAAGTTGCATTTACTATCTAATGATGCTTAATGACTTTTTCTGTAGTTATTTATATAGTAAAATGTCTACTAATGCTTTTTGACAATTCCCTAATAAAGATTATATTACGATTTGAGTATGAAATATCCTATATAGGCTCATGTGTCAAATGGTTTGTCTACAGCTAATGCTACTATTTTGCCATGTTCTGGAAGGTTTAGTAGGTGGAGCCTATCTGGAAGAAATAGACCAGTGGGTCATGCCTCTGAAGGTTATATCTGAGCTGCAGTCCTTTCTCCTATTTTTGTTTCCTCTAATTCTTTCATAGGATATAACCATCATAATGTTCTGTCCAAGCACATGGGGCTAAGAACCATGAACTGAACCCTCTGAAACTGTGTGAAAAAGGAATGTTTCCTGCTTTGAATTGTTTCTTTTAGGTATTTTTGTCACAGTTATGCAAAAGTAATTAATACAGAAAAGTGGAGCTATTGTAGTGACTGTTCCTGGCCATGCTGTTCACAAGCCTTTGGAAATGACCTTCTAAGAAATTTGGAAGAGATTGTCACAGCAGACTGCAGAAGTTCTATAGTGTAGGGAACAGAGCTTAGTAACAATTCTGGTAGAAATTAAGAAGAGTAGAATAACTACAGAAATGTAGACAGTGAAGACCATGTTCATGAGGTTTCAGATGGGGATAGAGAATGTGCTGGAGATTGAGCTAGAAGCCATTTTATGTTACATTATGGCAAATAATATGTCTATATTTGTCCATGTCCTGAGATTTAGAGACAGGCTGAATTAAAAAGTGATCAGTAGAGAGATGTGATGCTTCTTGACTCTAGGCCCAAATTCAAGTAATAGAAATCGGACTGAAAATTTAGGATAAACCTGGGTTGCATGAAATGGAAGTCTGAGCTTCACAGTGAGATTTTGTTGCAAAAAGCTGTAAAAAATCAATAAATTTGATAGAGAAAAAGTCAAGATAATGTAGCATTAATTTAGACTCTGGCCTGGATCTTATTGGCTGCTTTTAGCCAGGTTTACAGTGAGAACTGGGAGCAAATGCAGAGTGGAAATATCTGGAAAATGTGTAGTTTGGCAAGAAAAGAGTATGTTTAAAGTAGCAGAGAAAGAGGGCATAACTGTTCAGGATATGAGCACCATTATGAAAAAAATGTATTGCTTTATTGCAGTACAATTGAAAAGATGCTTGGACGTGTTTTCAGGAACTGAGGAGACCACACCCACTGCTGGCAAAAAGAGTATGAAAGAGTAAACCTTCCATGAGAAGAGAGATCCCCTGTAAATGCTATTAGCAAAAGGGTGGCCCAGGCCATTATTTCCTCTTTATTATTCCACTTCACTCAACCACCCAGGAATTCAAGAGTCATTATATGCAACATCGCAGTACTTTCTGACTCCATCTCCTGGTAGATCCTGGCATCACTCAGATAAACTTTGTCCAGGTTTGCAGAATGTAGGAGTTACAGGGTCATGGAGGGTTCCATCTAGATTTCAGAAGGAGGCTTGAAAGATCAGGCCATGTGTGTTAGAATGAGAACCCCAGAAAGGAGCTTCTCAGTGGGGCTTCCTATCAATATGTAGTTGTGGCAGTGAAACCAGACATACGATGGAAACCTCATGATCATGAGGATGACAAGAATCTAGAACATCTGCTAGGGAAAGCAGCAAGCGATAAGTGGAGCCAGAAGAGATCGTGGGTTGCGAATTTCAATGCCATAAGGACAGAGCTCCCTAAAGCCTGCGAAGCGCAGATCACGTGATCGTACTTTGCTCCAGATGCTGCTCACAGAGCTACAGATTTAACGCTTACTCTGTTGGATTTCAGTCTTGATTTGGTCCCATCACTGTTTTCCACACCCCCAACCTTATCCTTTCTTTTTGGAATTGAATATTTACTCTAAGGCATTGTATTTTGGAAGCATATAGCTTTTTTTGTTTGATTAATTTCATTTTGTTATGAGAACAGAAATTTGCCTTGAGTCTTAAAGAAACCTTTGGACTTATACTTTTGAATAGTGGTAGAGTGTTTAAATCTTTGGAACATCTGAAGATAGACTAACTGCATCTTGAATTCTATAGCTAGACCGGGCATATTTGCATTGTGAAATTAAATGGCTGTTAACTCTTGGGTGCCAGGTGATTCAGATATGAAATGTTCTCCACAGGTTCCTTTACTGAATGCTCTAGACTCCTAGATGGCAGCACTGGTTTTGAAGGTTCTGGTTCTGGTACATTTCTCGTACATTATCTCTCCCTCTCCCTCTCTCTCCCTCCCTCTCTCTCTCCCTCCCTCTCTCTCTCCCTCTCTCTCTCTCTAGTACTCATACATGTGCAGGGTGTGCATCTATGCCTGCCAGTGCATGTGCATGTAGAGGCCAGAAGTTTGATATCAGTTTTCCTCTATTTTTTATCCATTTTATATCTTCAGACAAGTTTCTTACTGAACTGGAGACTCACTAGCCAGTAAACCACTAGGATCCATCTGCCTCTGCTCTCCAAGTTATGTGCCACCACTCCAGGCTATTTTTTTTTTTCTTTTCATGGGTGCTGAGGATCTAAAACAGATCCTGATGGTTGCATGGTAAGTACTGTACCCAATGAACCATCTCCCTCCCTCTGCCTTGGAAGATTCTGGAAACTTCAGGGGGTGGAAATGGTTGAAAGTAGGCCACTGAGTCAGAACTTTGAAGATTATACTGTACTTAGTACTAGGTATGGCAATGCTCTGATATAAAATGTCAGTTTTCTGGCATTTTAGATAGTTTTCTCCTATTGATCTCTACAAGATGAATGACTTAAGAGAGGAATGATTGATTTGGGCTCATGGTTTCAGAGAGTTCCAGTACCTCATGATGTGGAGACTTGTTGAACAGTCATGGCAGGTCAGGAAGTAGAGAAAAAAATATGTGTTAGTCATCAGCAGACTTGATCCTTTTCACTTTGATTTCATCCTTAGGATATTGTGATTCACGTTCAAAGTAGTTACTAACTCTTCAGTTGATTCTTCTGAAAATGGTCACATAGACACACTGACAGGTGTACCTTATCAGCCTCCTAAATGATTGTTCTGGTTAGTTTTTGTCAACTAGATACAAACTCGGGTCACCTGAGAAGAGAAAACCTTAACTAAAGTAGTTCTGATGTCAGATAACCTGAGCTGTATCTGTGAGGCATTTTCTTAATTACTAATTGAAATGGGTAGGCTCAACCTACTATGAGTGTTGTTATCCTTAGGCAGATGGGGCTGGGTTATATAAGAAAGGAAGCTGACCAAGCAGAGGGAGTAAGTCAGTAAGCATTCCTCTTGCTGTCTGCTTTAGTTCCCACCCCTATTCGAGTTCCTACTCAGGCTTCTACGGCCGTTTTCCCTCCAAGAAGCCACGTACTGTAAGTAGAAAGAAATCCAGTCCTCTCCAGGGTACTTTTGGCCATGGTGTTTATCACAACAGAAAGCAAAGGAGAACAAAGATTATTTTAATCCCAGAAAGGTGACATTAAAAATTAAGTATAACTTCAGTTATTGTTTTACAATTCAAAGTAATTGCTATTAATTCATTTATACTGGATTCTTTATTCTCCCCCTTTGAAATTTGTCTTAAGTGCTTCTTCCACACACACACAGGACCACATCAACTGCTAAGATTTTTGGTTCAGTCATATAATTTATGAAACTCATGTGAATTAGAAGTACATGTCACTTCTATTTTTATATGTTTATTGATATTCCTGTTTACTTTCTGATGTCCTAAGCCTACCTTTTATCATTTTTTTGTTGGGGAATTTCCTTTAGCTATTTCTTAAGGGTAGCTCTTCCAAAGACAAATTATCATAATTTTCCTTTTTCTCTATTTTCCCATTATTCCTGCAAGATCTCTTATTCTAGATATATAATTCAGAGTTATGAATTCCTTTCTTTTTCTAATTGAAAAAATGTTTTAATGCTTTCTCCTCTGTTCTAAGTGGCTCTGGAAGGGAGTGGTGATCATCTAAATGGTGTTTTCCCATGGTAATGGTTTGTTTCTCACTGACTAAATTCATGATGATTTAGCATTGATTTCAGAAGTATAATTTTGATGCATATTGTCATATATTTTTGTTTATTATATTTGAAGGTTGTTTAGTTTGTTGTATTTGTAGATTTGTGTCTTTCACAAAAGTAAAGAAACAATTTAAATCATATTTCCACAAACAGTATTTGACTTCTTCTCCCAAACTTGTCTCCCTCTAGAACTCCAATGAAACAAAGGTTAACTCCTTTGTTACTCCTTTAGAGGCACATGAAACTTTGTTATTTTCAGTGTATTTTCAATCACTCAGATTGGATACTACATTAGTTACTTTTCTCTTACTGTGACAGAGCATAATGATCAAGGCAACTTATAGAAGGAAGAGTTTATTGGACTTAAACTTCCTAAGGGATAAGAGTTCATCATGGCAGGAAGGCAGGGAGACAGAGGTAATAGAAGAAGAAAAATGTGCCTCTTCAAGCAGGCACAGGAAGCAAAGGGAGATCAAACTATAAGTGGGATTTGGGTATGAACTCTCAAAGTCTGCCTCCTGATGTGCTTCCTCCTGCAAGGCCCCACCTCCTAACACTATCAACAGGGTCTCCAATTGGAGAGCAAGTGTTCAAATATGGGAGTCTTACAGGGGCATTTTTCATTTAACCCTCTAGGGTACCTGTGTTGTTCTTTCCTCAAGTTCAGTGATCCTCTGCCATCACCACTCACTGAGCTTACTTAACAAAGTTTTCGTGTTGTTACACAGTTATGTCTTTATAATCCTTTCATCTTATATTTTTCCATTTTGTTTTTTTTAAAGAAATTTTTCTGTTTTTCCTCAGACTCTCTACTTTTTCACTTATTTCAAGAGAATTCTTTTTTTTTTCTTTTGCCCTTATCAAGTAATTTCAGCACCTGAATCATCTTGATGTTGGCATCTTTTTGCAAATTTGGATTTCTGCTACTCCTGCTTAAGACCTTGCTTAACATATATGAGATTATCATAAACTCAGAAGGAACTCATGGGCATATTATTTCTTACTTCTTATGATCCCTCAGAAAACTACATTCTTTCTACCATTCAGGGATTTCCTATGATTTATTCTTAGGCATAGACAGGGATTTTTAGTGAGAGGGTGATGAAAGGGTAAGAGAGTTGACTCCATCTTCAAGCAACTGTGAGGCCCCAAGTTACCTTTTATAAATTTACCTTTCTTCCTTGAAAAAAAGGAATTGACAGCACAAATAACTTTTAAAGAGCATACTTTGAGAAAGCTGATTGAGCATATAGACTCACATTCATAGTACAGCATTCTATCCAAGAAAATATAATAGCATAGTGCAAGAAAGCTTGTGCTTTGAGATCAAACTCAGATTTGGAAGTTGTTTATCCTACCTTTTCCAGTACAGTAAAGGATTGTAATATGTAAAAGGTTATTATGAAGATGAAATGTGTTCAAGGAACATAGAAAGGCGTCAGCAAGTATTTTGCTTAAAAGATTTCCATATTGAATGTAATCATATGAGATGTAGGAACCCTAAGATTGAAAAGTCATCACTTATGACCTCTTTTATCCTTCAAAATCTAAGAGGATATTGTTTTAATATATTTGAGGCCATTTATATAACCAGTGGCACAAAATCTTGAGCAGTCATATTTAGGAATTTTCAGAAAAGTCTGGATGCTGTGTTTAAGAAGTTTACATTTTAAATAAACTCAATAGCTGATATTCTTGAACTATTGCATTGCACACTGACCTGTCTCCCACGATATTTCCAGAACACCTCATGATTTGCTTCATATTTTATTAAGTAGATCATTGTACCTTACCTATCATACTTACACAGTTGTACAAAATCGTTACACTGTAGTTTGCTCAGAATATTTTCAATTTGTATCCTCTGGCATCTTGAGGAGAAGCATCATTTTCTGGAGTGCTTTTAAATTCTCTTCCATACAATAGACCAAATACTAATCTACAATATTCTGAAGAGGCTAACCCTTAGTCTTTCAAGTAACTTTATTTTGATTAATGTATCATACAGTTAATGAATCTGCTGTAAATATGTTGTAAGTACTGTAAACATGACTCCATTTTTTTCCAAAGCACGTAAAGGCCCAAGTAGAAACCATGAGGATTTAAGACCAGATAACTTGGTATTTTCTTTTTAAGGCCTTTCAGCCGATAGTCAAGAAATTATGCCTTTCTCTAAACTTCCATTCCCAAATGAGTAAGTGACTAATTGCCCATTGTAACACAATGGACAGCTCTAACAGGCTCAACTTGGAAGACAACCTTGTTATCCCTATCGTCTACACAGAGTAGACACTAGTCTCTTGGGAATTCCCAACTACTATGGCTATATCTTTGGAGATAATATCAGTGACATTGGGGAGAGGCCAGGAGACAAATACATCTGCATCTCTGTTCCTACAACCTTATCAGTAATTAATGCTGAAATCTTAGTGAGTTGTTATGACCACCCAAGCTTTTCCCATGTTATCTATTCTGAGCACATATGTAATTTGATTGCTGTCAGCCACACTTCTAAAAAGCACTCCATATACATAGTCCTCAAACTTATCAGTCCTTACCCATTTTAGAGACAGGAGATCTATTTTGTGGATAGACTACTAAGTGTCAAGCATAGACACACTCCAGCTGGCAACAGATAGCAACCTGTGCTCCTTCTTCTTGTTTTGACAGACTACTGCCCTTAGGCAGTCAAAGGTGGTAGCTTTGTAGATAATGAAGAGCAAGAATCATCCAAGGGGAGGAAAGGATTATGTAATCCACCCAAACGCCAGCAAAATACAGGCTTCCCCCTGTATTTTACTGTATTTATGAGGAAACTAAATAGAATCAGGTAGGGGAAGCTTGAATTCCTATTTTCCTATGAGTTTCCTACACTTTGCCTTACAGTGCCCAACTCCTGACTAAGTATTTTAACATCTTGTGTAGATCTTGTATAAAGATCTTGTAGAAACCAGTAAACCTCAAAAACATATGCTAGTTCTTTAATTGTCAGTCTAATGAGGAAGCAGTAATCTAAGATCAACCAATGAATATCAGCCTTTGTTTCTAATGTATGCTCTGGGTTGATATACACAGTCTTAAAAATCAGCTCTTAGGGAACATAGCAGCAATTCTTTAATATGTTATTAGTATTTGATAATTTCTACTTTTTGTACTCTGATGTCAAAACTGCTTGTATCCTTAGTAATCATTTTAGGAACATGACTTTGGCTTATGTAAACCAACTTATATATATACATATATATGTGTGCATATATATTATATATATATTTATAAAATGATAGGTTAATGCTTTCTGTCTGATTTCTAGGTTCTGAGACTTGGCTATTATACTATTAACTCAAAATTCTTTAATATGTTCTTAGAAGACTTTGCATTATAACAAGGGAATTTTCTAGATTTTTTTCCTTAGTGATATTGTTATTTATTTCCTTCTATATATTTCCTTAGTGTTATTATATATGCATATATATAATTATTGCTTATTCTAAGCTAAAATCTTGTCTCATTCATGGAAAAAGAAAATGCTACCTCTGACCTGAAGTCATCTTCTCAGTTCTTCTACTTATTTTAAAGTTATTATTAACATACTAATGTGGCCTGGATATCTAGATGTTACAGATGAAGAACATAACTGTGGTCAGGTGGAGGGTTTCTCTTTTTTATGTGAATATCAGCTTATAAAAAGGGGAAGGGAAGGACACATCTCTGTGTTTTATGCTTCTAACAGAGCCAGGACTGACAGCACCTCCTTCCTTCCTTCCTTCCTTTCTTCCTTGCTTTCTTCCTTCCTTCCTTCTTTACTTCCTTCCTTCTTTCTCTTCCTTCCTTCCTTCCTTCCTTCCTTTCTTTCTTTCTTTCTTTCTTTCTTTCTTTCTTTCTTTCTTTCTTTCTTTCTTTCTTTCTTTCTTCTTTTTCCCATCTGGCAGGGGGACACATGTTCCACTGCATTCATGTGGAAGTCAGAGAACAACATGCCTGAACTGACTATTTCCTTTTACCATGTGGATATTCAAGATGGGAGGCCAGACTCTACCATTCAGTCATGCCTCCCCATCCATTTTTAGCACTTTAAATAGTTTATAGTTTAATTCTCTCATCCCTGATATTTGCAAATCTCCTAGATTTGGCAGCAGAGTGGTGTCAGGATGTACCTCACTTAGATACTCCCATGATCATTCTTGAAAAAAAAAATAATGGTTTAACCATTTAACCAAGTTAAATTTGTATTTCAGTATGCAGCTTTCACAAGACCAGTCGTTCTCATCCCTGGATGAGATATTTGCTACTGTGGAGATTAAGCACAGCGGTAAACTGACGACATTATGCTACTGAGCTCTGAACCCCTTTGGTCTCTGTTACTTTACCTCCATGGGCAAACCTAATGGTTCAGTCTTCTGAAGGCCCCAAAATTTTGACATGCTTTCCACAGACTCAGGTCTCCATGCTTTTGTGCTTTTCTACTTTATATGCTTTTAAACTTCGTTTAACTTTTGACCCTCTTGTAATAGCATCTACCCTAAAATACATTGTATAGCTATTAAAAATATTTTCTTTTTCATGTTTTTATTCTCTAAGATTTTTTTTCTGTTTTCAAAATGTTTAATTTTATTTTTTACTTCTTAAACTTTTTGCTGTTATTGTTGTTATTGAAAAAAAAAAGAAAAGGCACATCTGATCGTCTCGGCCAACAAAAGCCAGAACCATCAACACCACTATCTTCACCTCTGCATCTTCTCTTTCTGTAAGTCTTCAGGTGCAGTAATATACACTGGGCTTCATCTCTTTGGTGCAATACTTTCTTTGAATACCTCCCAAGGGACCTGACTAAGGCTGATCTACAGTTACCTTTTATAGATATACATAGGCATCTGATATGGGAATGTTGTTCAGTATCAGGGAACTTGCTTAGGTTTGATCCCAGCACCACACGCTCACACTTAAAAAAACAATTTAAACAGTTCAATACGAGCAGAAATATACTCTAAATTAACAACAAAATCTGTTACAAAAAGTAAATTCATAAATGTATAACTGTACAGTCATTTATTATCACGCTCATGTAACACATACTGTGAATGTATGTGGTAACTGTATAAGCCTGGCAGTGTAGTATCTTTATGTCAGCATCATCTTAGACACATGAGTTTGAGCTACCAGGTTCCAAAGATTGCCCTGTCACTAGATGATAGGTGTGTCCTTATCGCATGGGACCAGGTTCATATACACAGTCTATCATTAAGAAGCACAAAGCTATACTGTGTTGAAAAAGAGTCAAGTTTATGGCATACAATCATGAAATCACATGATTGAATCACATTAAAGTGGCCCCAGATTTTTACCTAGCCTCCCTGAGGAGCTGCCTTAGCACGTGTGAGGACCCTCGAATTTGTACTTTCACAATGCTCTGAATTACAGAAGTAAAACTTTTCTAAGAGACTTTTGTTCTTGGCCAAGTAGTTTCTGTTATCAGTGTTCCATAAACAAGGCAAGGATGGCCCCTGCATATTGACCCTTAGGTTGTTTACTTCTTCACTACAAGCTGAGACCTGTTAACTTTAGAACATGCCAGCACTAAACTCAAAATTTTATGCATATGATTGTAACATTCATCTCAGTAAACCATTTCTAGCCTTTTAGGGCTTGACTTCTTTGCATACCTCACAAAATCTACAACCAACATCTGCTAGCCATAAACAGATGAACTCCTGATATGTCAACACCTCAAGGTACCGTCTCTTCTCATTGCTTAAAAACAGCTCCTAGGCCTGTGAGACCCATTTCACTCCTGTCCTGGAAGCTCTCTGATAGTCTTATTTTCTGGATCCCAGTCTTTTTACCATAGCCATCGGAAGTACGGCTTTAAGGTACTATCCTCACATAAACTACCATCAAGTCGTTGTCTATAAAGCTAGTGTATATAATTGTCACTTCACAGTCAGAGGTTTCTCCCTGATCAGCTCCCAAATATCTCAAGCCCTCTAAACATAAGTCCTCAGCTATGTCATGCTTCATTGAACCTCAAAATATATAGAACACTGGAGCATGGTCACTCTTTAAGTCCATTCTGATCATTCCCATATAAGTGTCTGAGTATGACAATTGGTATATAACGATGTTTTGAGAATAGCATATGCACTCTGCCACTTCAGTCTCATATGATGTTAATAAAGCATATTCAAAGTCACTGTATTTTAATTAATTATTTAATACTTTATGCATATGAGTGTTTTGCGTGCATGCACGTAAGTGCACCACATGTATACAGTGCTCACAAAGGCCAGAGGAGGGTGTCAGACACCCCAGAACCGTACTTACAGAGATTTATTAGCTGCCATGTGGGTGTTGGGAATGAAACCTGGGCCTTCTGCAAGAGCAGCCCAGTGCTTTTAACCACTGAGCAATCTCTGTAGCCCTTTCAAGGCCATTTTAAATAATAGCAGGTTGATCTTCTAACAAAATCAGAATATATTCAATATTGAATGGAATCATGATATTTTGCAATATCAAGTGATATAGGTTGAGAGTTGGTTTTTTTTTTTTTTTTTTTGGTCTTTTAAAAACCGTCTCCCTGTAACCCCAGCTGGCAAGACCTTGATCTCATAGAGATCTTTCTGCCTCTGTTTCCTGAGTGCTGGGATTAAAGATGTATGATACAATGTCCAGCTATAGGTTGAGAATTTTAAACATTGAATGAAAACATATTCCAACTGACAAAGCTCTCAGAAATTAAGCATATTTCTAAGAGCAATATAGAATCTTGATGAAATATTTGTTTATTATTAGTCTTTATCTGTGATCATTTTTTTCCTGATGGAGAAGATCTTTTCAATGTGAAATGACAAATGTCTTATATTATTGCGTACATCAATAGACAATAAATTAACAAAAAAGGTACTTACGATACATTTGATTGTATTCCAAGTTTTTGTTTTTGGTTTTAACTTTATATTGAGGCAATGGTATACATTACCAGTATAACCTTTGGTGAGAGCAGTGTTTGAGTTGACATTTAGCCTCAGCTGTTTTGCCCACATCATAACGTACTATATTGCTTTGTGCATGGCTACTGATCCATAAATTCTAATCTAAAACTGTTTTCAACATTTACTCACAGCTCAAAAAAATTAGCAAAATATATTATGGATATTCAGTTGAGTGATAAACAGAGTAAAAATTCTTTAACCCCAGCTCTCATGTATCCCCAATACATTTGCCCAGGACAGATCGTTACCTTTTGATTATAAGCTGTATATCCACTGGTTCATCTAACTGTTAAGTAATACGGAAGTCTGGGGAAAGTTTTGTTGAGTGTACAATGTTTGTCATTCATGTCAAAGACTTTTGTGGAACATCTTATATGCCCGTTGACCTCTCTTCCCCAAAATCACAGAGTGAATGTGGGTCCATGAGCAAAGCATTGCTATAGATCTTCTCTCACCAAGGATGAGTAAGCAATGACATCAGATGAGTATTTAGCCTACAACATGAAGTCAGTCTAAAACCCTCAGTAAGTTCTCAGTTACCATATAGCCTGGATAGCCACAAGGGCATATTAACTGCGCTATAATTTGTCTGTCACAGAGGTTCCAACAGTTATTCCTCATTACTAAACAGATTTTTTTAAATCTCTTAGAGTTCATTTTCCTCTGTGAAAAAGTTTCCAATAACATCATATGTGGACAACTCACATGGTATTATCCATTGACAAGGCATCCCATTTGGCATTGGTTCTAATCAAAGAATTTACAGTATAACATAAAAATGAATCAAGGGGGCTGGAGAGGTTGCTCAGTGGTTAATAGAACTGACTGCTCTTGCAGAGGACCTGGGTTTGGTTCTCAGCATTCACATGGTGGCTATCAGCCACCTTAACTCCAGTTCCAGGGGATCAGGCACCCTCTTCTGACCTCCACGGGCATTGCACAACATGGGTACACTTAACATATACTCGTTCTTGTAAAATAAACTATAATAAATAAAATATTTTTAAAAATGAATCAAGTATGGCATTATATAAAATATATGGGTTAAATATCAAACATTTGCACACAACTGCCTTAATACAATGGGAAACTATTTTATTGAAGACTATGCTTCCAAGCATAGTACACTTCCTGAGGTTCATTTCTACAGTATGCAAAAAGTACTCTAATCCAGGGACCAATGTCAGGTGTCATTTTTTTTCATATAATATGCCGTTCCTTAAACAGGAAGTGAAACTAGAAATGCTCTTCTCAGTACTGACCCTGATAGCTATACCTCTGAAAGTTTTGTCACCTCTACTTTGGCCTTTTATATACCGGTAGAGGAACACTGTAACAGAAAAGAAGAACCCAATACAGAAAAGATAGTTTTCGACTCAGGCTCCTCTGGAAGGAGAGTAAAGTCAGTAACTTCATCAAGAGTCTTTGTTACTTAAAGTGATATCTATAGGCAGTAAGAACATGAAATGAAAAGGATGAAGAAAGTTAAAAGTGCTGACGTTTTTCATTTTCAGGGACAGAAACAGTGACTGCAGGAAATGTCAATATTTTCTTCTTGATGTACCAAAGTACTAACTATATATTTATAAACAGGAGTGCCATAATTTATATATACACTACACAGGCACATGTACCTGAGTATACACATGGATACAGACAAATTGCTATGACAATGTTTGTGTCACAAAACTCTAACGAATGTGCTAAAATCTTGATCACCCAAGATGATATGATTAGATTATGAGGATATTGGGAAGTAATCATGTCCCCAGGAATGACATTATTGTCCCTGTAAAGGAAGCCTGAGTCAGCTAATTCTGTTCTTCCATTTGAGGACTCTGAGAAAAGGTGGCTTCTCAAGAACAATTAAAAAGGCTTTTACAAGACAACAAATTTTCCAGAACCTTGATCTCATACTTCTCAGCATTGGAAGTGTCACACACACACACACACACACACACACACATTTCTTTTGCTTATAAGCCAGCCAGCTTAGAGTTTTATGTTACCATAGTGTGAAAAGTTCATGATACATAAGCATTTGCATATGTATACATCGGCAGTCCCATTTCATACAGGCTTGATGTCTGAAAACTGCATTTCTGATGCTACCTTTCCAGCAAAGATTTGTTTTCTTCTAGTAAGACTCTTGCATAATATTTGGAAGATGAAAGGAATGCTTTCTGGGTCTGACACTGACGGGCAGGCAGCCATCCGAGCTTCTGCGGAAAGCAGACATGAGGTCTTGCGGCAGCTGACAGGAGCTCTGGGAATCATCCACTTGGGGCTTTGGCAGATGACATCACCAGTACCGCTTTCTCAAAATTTGTGGAGCAGCTTATTTTCCTAAGGATGTGGGCAGCTTTCTCTAATGATGCCTGCTGGATTATACCTCTCTCCTCTCTGCAAGGCGTTAATACCTTTCAACACGAACAGTCAGTACTTTAGATGTGACTGTATCTGTAGACTGGACTTTTAGATGACTTCTTTAAGGTACAGTTAGATTGCAGCAGAGGGTGGTGTCATTGTGAGAAGGAAAGATACTGGGAACTCAGTACATAGAGGAAAAAACCACGTGAGGACTTATAGAGAGGTCAGCCATCTGTAAACCACAGAGACAGGCCTCGGAAACAACTGAGCCTTCTGACACGTTGACCTGGCAATTACTGATTTCAGAACTCATAGGAAATGAATTCCTATTCTTGAAATTACCTAGTCTGTGGTATTTTGTATGGCAGACTTAGAAGACTCTCTAAATTTCTAAAGATTTTACTAGTCGTTATTTTTTTCAGTCTTTTATTGATCAATTCCCTTCTTTTTAATAATTTTAGAGTTTTGACACAAACCATATTGATATAATGTAAAAATCATAATTTGAAAGAATGAAAAATAACAAGACAATAAATATGATTATGTACTACGAACATAAGGTCACTGGATACTGTTTGACACTATTAATTGCATGTTAGCTGAGGCAAATGGACAAACATCATGCCTCTGAGGCATGGTGACCTCCAAGTACCTACTTTCTACTAGGTCAAAACAGGGTATGACTGGACATCTGAGAAATTCATTTAATTAACTTTGCATTTTATGTTTTTAGAATTTGTGTGAATAAAATGCCTCATTGTTTTCTCTTACCAACTGTCACACCACTGAAGGACAGTTGACAGCCTGGGGACCAGGCAGTCCCTGATGAGTGGTGCACAGCTGAAAAGGCTTCTCCATCAGTCTTTGGCACCTTCTCAGCCTCTGATACTTTGCCATGTTTGCAACATCTGGTGGTGTAACCTATCCAGCCATCAGACACTTGATTATCCAGGGCTGAATCTCTGGCCCTTACTGAACATTTTCTTAATTTTAATTAAAACATATTCTGATTATACTAAAAGTATTTCACCCAAACTTTAGTCAGAAGACTAAGAATGATAAGTTGAATTGGTTGGGAAATGCTTCTGATTGTATATAAAGCTGACATACACCATCATCAGCAATTAATAATATACTGACCTGTTTCTAGGACGAGAACAAGTTTAACAAGAGAATCCAACCAGGGCATCAACATGGTTTTATTTCATTAAACGCATATATATATATATATATATATATATATATATATATATATAATTTTATTCTCTTTGATGTTTTATAAATTCTGTTTGTTTAATCATGAAATTGATTAATTTTCAGATTTATTTTTCATTGTTGGCATATATACATATAATTCTGTTCTAAAGCTTCACTGACCTTACTCATAAAAGGTTCTTATTTCTGGATCTTAGGATTTTATTTTTTCCTTTTTGTTTATTTCATTTATTATTTACATGAATGTGTGTCTTTACATGTTTATGAGTGTGTGTGTGTGTGTGTGCACATGAGTGTACATAAGGAGGCCAGAGTAGACACTGTTCAGATATCTTCAGTTGTTTCCCACTTTAATCTTTTAAGACTTTTAAATTTTATTTAATTTTATTTTATGTGTATGAATGTTTTGCCTTGTATGTATGTAAGTGTACCTACGTTGTGCAACACCTGTGGAAGTCAAACGGGGTCCTTGGATCCCCTGAAACTGGTATTTCCCATAGCTGTTAGCTGCCCTGTGGGTGCTGGGTACTGAACTCTGATCCTCTGCAAGAGAAGTCAGTGCTTTTAACACTGAGACATCTCTCCAACCCTCCAACTTAATTTTTGAGACCAGTCTCTCACCGATTTCACTGATACCATTAGGCTGGCAGGCCAGTAAGCAAGTCCCTGGGATCCTCCTGCCTCCACTTCCCCAGCACTGGGATTACCATGTGGTACTATTGCTTGGGTGCTGGGATTGAACTCAGATCATCATGCTTACAATGAAAGCACTTAACACTTTTCCAGTTCTGTCTCAGGATTTTCTAGATACAGGTCATCGCATCTACAAAAAGAGTTTTATTTGTTTCTCTCCGGTTTGAATGCCATTTATATATTTTTCTTATGTAAATACCTCCATTAGAATATAAGTGGCAAGAAAAGATGTTGTTATCTTGGTTCTCAGCTATGGAGAACCTACTCTGTCTTTACCTAGTCTAGATTCTTGTTTTGGTAGATGCCTTTTTCCATTGAGGAAGACCCCTTCTTAGTTTGGGTGTTTTATCATAAAATAAAAATAATATTGGATTTTGATAATAACCTTTTAAGCCTCTTAATTTTTCCTTTTAGATGATTCTATAGGTTTGATTTTATTCTATTAATAGGATGCTGTATATTAATTGATCTTGGGAGTAAATTCACCTCACATTCCTGGGGAAATAATTTCACTTGCAGAAGATATAGAGCCTTTTTTACATGCTCCTGGGTTTACTTTTAGAGCATTTTTTAGAACTATTTCATTATAATTATGAGATATTGGCATATGATCTTCATATTTGTGTGTCTTGAGTACCAACTTAATTCTGAATTCTTGGAATTATGGTTTTTCTTTTTTTTATTTTTATTTTTTAATTTCTTTAGATTCAAAATCTGGTAGAATTTAACAGGCCTCTACCCTGACCTTTTCTTCATGGAAATACATTACAGTTCAACCACTTTATGTATTTTTATATTCCTCCATATTGAGTTGTAGAAAGGAGTCTCTGCCCTCCTGGGAACTATCCTCTTTGTCTAAATTACATAGTTTTATTGGGATGTGAATGTTCACAGCATTCTTTCATAATTGACTTTATTCCTCTTGGCAGTTACATTTGTTCTTTCCTTCTTGATTTTACTAATTTGAGTATTCTCTTGTCTGCACTAAGTGAATACCTTCTAATGTAAATGTAACAGTATAGTTTCTTTACAGTTTTTTAATAATTTAGTTTTTTTCTTACTGTTACATTAAGGATTAGAACTGAAATTTTACCATGACATGATCTACCTCAGATATATATTATCTTAATTCTACTGGAATATATATTTCTATATAATTATGTTTTCCTTTATCTTTCTGAGCACTATGAATATGAAGTTTATCTATGTTTTAAATTCAAATGCATTTTAGTATTAGTCCATAGAAATTTGTCTTTAAAAAAATTGAAGATAAAATAATTATTTGTTTATAGTTTGTTATATTCATTTTCTTTATGCTTTTTCTGATTCTTCTCACTATCTGATGGGATCCTCATTGTAATAAAACTTTCTTACTTTTTGATTGTACTGTTAGTGTATTATATATTAAATTTGGATATGTTACAGGAACAATAGTTCAAAGATATTCACTTTATTTAATAAAATTAATTGTTTACCCAAATAAGAAAAGTCATTATGGAAAATAAGAATCTAGCTCTATTGTGGTTATCTGTGTAACTGATTTGTAACTGACTTGACTCTTATGCATGTGATGTGTGTGTATCTGTGTGTGTGTGTGCATGTGTGTGTACCTACTAACACTTACTTCCAATCTGAAAAGCTTCTTCTGATGCATTGGTAAGCATATCTTCTAGGAAAAGCTCTATCGATTTGTGTTTCTCCAGATGCCTTTATTTTTCTTTGAATTTTGAAAGATTCTCTGGAAAGAAGGTTCATAGTTAATAGTACTTTATTTTCCAGCTTTGATTACATAATCACATTGCTTCTGACTTCCATAATTTCTGTTGAAATATTGACTGTTAATCTTATGTAAGCTTCCATGTATACTGTAAACACATTTTCTTTGCTTCCCATATTTTCTGTCTTTGACAAGTGACAGTTTATATATGTATGCCTCATTGTAGAGTTCTTTAAGTTTGTCATAGTTGAAGTTTTGTGAGTTTCTTGGATATGTACATTTATGATTTTCATCAAATATGAGAAGTTTTTGATTTTTCATTTTTTTTGCTTTCTACCCCTTCCCATGGCATGTATGTTGGTCTGTTTAGTAGAACTTCCTATTTCCAGGAGGCCTTGTTCTTGTCTCTTCATTCTCCTTTTTCTCTTTGGATTATATAATCTATCAGCATAACTTCAAAAATGTTAATTTTTCTGTGAATTCTTATCACTGTTGAACTACTACAGGGAAGTGTTTATGTCCCTTATTGGGCCTTCCACTTCAGAATATCAGATTTGTATTTTTAATAACTTCTGTCTCTGTACAGATATTCTTCATTGGATGAGACAATGTTATCACACCTCATTTTACCTGTTAATTGCTGTTTACACTTCAAAATGTATGCGGAATAGTTCCCTTAAAGTCTTTATCTTTTAATTCTGAGATCTGAACCCATTCATAGACATTAAAAGACTACATTTGTCTATCTTGCTCAAGTTTAGACTTTACTCCCTTGCTTCTCTGCTTATTTTATAACTTTTTATTGAAACTGGGTATTTTAGATAATTTCTCCTACCCTGGACAGTTGTTGTTTTGTGTTGTTTAGTTATTTGTTTGGGTGATATCAGTGAAGTCTGCTTTCTCTATAGAGTACAGCCTCTGATGTTGATCTTCAGAAGATATGGCCTTGGGAGTGTACAAGTTGCCAATATGGCAGTGGTTTTGGGTAAGTTCTGTTTTAGTCTCTTTACCCCTGGTTAAGTTTCTAGTTTGTTTGTATCTACTGTTATAGAACTAAATTAGACTCCACTAATTGCTAGCTGATTATTGTTTTGACATTGCCTGAAGGAACAAATTGCACCATAGTCCAATCCAATTAAATTAGGAGCTTTTGATAGAGGTAGTCTTTACAGCTAATCTTCACATCTTGTTCTGGCCTCAGAAGTATGTCTTAGCTGACTCTCATTCTTTGTATTAAACTCATCTGGTCTACAGTTGATCTTGTTGGTAGCATAGTGTTACTATCTTCTTATTTGTTTACCATAAATTCTCCATTGTTTTGATGGCAATCTTTACCCTTGAAATTTGCTACTCTCTGTTCCAAACAAAGTCACTTCTCCTGGGCATAGCTTAAAAAGTTCCATTCTTATAACACAAATTTCTCCTGGATAAAATCTTCTACAACTGATCCAAAGCTGGAAAGAGGTAGTACCCAGTTCCTTTAAGATAACTCCTCTATTTCATGAACAAGATACTAGGCAAGATTAATATTCACTGACTTTCTCAAATTTCCTCTTCTGTCCCCAAACTGAACTTTCATAGAGATAATGAAAGGCCTAGAATTCTTGGCCTAACTTGAGTAGAACTTCTCTCATACAACTAAATAGAACTTCTAATCTTTGCAAGGAAATGCTTGGGCAAAGAAAGCTATGGACAGGATGACTCACCTGGAAGAGAAGACCTGCCTGTATAACTGAGGTGCTGAGTACCTGCATCTTACCTCTCTCTAGGATAGAGCCTGAGGGGTACAGAGAAACCTGGGCTTTGGGGAATGACAATCAAGATGACATTTTCATTCCTTGGTGGGGATGAGGTTCTGATTTACACATCAAATATTTTCACGCTTCTGGCTTCCAAAGGAATTACATTTACAAAGAGAAGGAAAAGCAGCTGAATAGGAAAGACCTCTGGCAACCTGAACATTATGGAGGATTACAAAGAACACTTTAGGCTATTAAAGAAGGTGATTATCTTATTTTTTTTCCTTAGAATTCATGAGACTAATTTCTGAAAAAGGGTTTATTAAATATTCTAAGGAAAGACAGACAAAGCTTCTCATTTGGTTTCACAGGGGTGAAAAAGCTATATAGTCATGCTTTTTGAAATTCATATGTGGGTGCAGTGGATTGGGAGAACTACAACAACTCCCAGAAGAGAAACATAAGCTGGGACATCTGAGTAAAACAAATGGACAGATTCTTCTAACTACAAAGAGTAGAATTCTGCAGAAAGAGGCTGATTTAGAAAGAATTTTAAACATTTTTTCTATAAAATTTCCTGTAGAAAACTTAGCTTTTATCAGAAATAAATTATTAAATAATGTGGAAGTTAAGAATTGTTTGTATGTGAAAGATGGCAAAGGAAAATGGAAGGAAGCACCAAGAGAACAGCTCTAAAAAGCAGCTACCTTCTCTAAACCTGTTCCTGTCCCAATGTAGGCATCTCAGACCACCAGAACCAAAACACTGAAAGAGAAGCCTCAGTGTTCTGACCACAGCCAGGACCCAGACTTCTGAGAAGGTTTTAGGCTATAAGTTAGATGAGCCTACTCTGAGAAATGCAGAAGAACATGAAAACTGAAACAAACCATTTCTGTAAATATGAGGATGAGGCATTGGTAGGTTGACAGTGACGGGATTAGAAGGTCAGTGGAATGAAGCAAATTCATTCTTGCCTTCTCTGTTAATGTTAACAATTTCTTGATGACTAGCTCACTCTAATGAACAGAACTGTAGTAATGATAATTTTTTTGGAACCTGATATGCGTGGTTCTAGGGTAGGTGAATGGTCTGATAGATCTCAAGATAGTTATCCATTAAACTTTTTAACATCAGGTTAATAGTTCTTTCTGTGTAGTCTTACAGTGAAAGGCACAGAAAAAATTCTATACTATTTATGTAATTTATCTAATTTAATATGATTTAATATAATATTACCTTATGCCATCCGTTCATTTTGCTATTTTTGTCCATCTTAACAGCAAATTTCTCTCACAATGTTGGTGTTTCCTTGCAAACAAATAAAATGCATATTTTATGTTTGGATATGAGGATTGTAGTAAATCTGCTTACTCACAAACCCTAGGAAACTTATAGTAACTATACATTGACTCAGAAATGTTATTTATATCAGAGACTGCCAAGGTTGAATACTACTAATGCTTTCTAGGGATATTTTAGTAGTGATTAAATGATATTTTAACCTCAATCACTGGCTGTGACTGGTGTATTGTAAAGTGTATCTCAGGAGACCCATGTTTGAAGTCTATATGTTCCTTGGTTGGCTCTCTTCTGTCTCCTTCCTTCCTCTGATGTTTTGGTCTAACTGACTTAACTCCCCCTAATTTCTCTGAGCCCTGCCTGCCCCGCAGTTCTCATCAAAGCATTCTTAGTTTCTCAGTCAGGGAATCCAACTGCTCTTTGCACCTCTCATCAAACTATTTTTCCTCCCAAACAACTAGCTGACATAATTCGTAGCTCCTCCGTTTCTCCAACCATGCCTCACTCCATGTGCCATCATGCATTTCTGTCTGTCCAATGTTCCTCCACAGCTGTGATTCAGTTTCTTTCCATTCATCTCACACCCAATAGTCTTCAGTCCCTTCTCTTCTTTTTCTTGTTCATTATGCAATTTTCCTTCGTAGCTTGTCTCTTCTAGAGATGGAAAAGTTACTTCAGAGGCTAAAACAGGAGGATTTCTACAAGTTTGTGGATAACTTTGGATACAATGAAAGTACCAGTCTGATAGGACTACAGAGTGAGATCCTGTCTCAAACAAACAAAACAATAAAAACAATACAAAAGAAGGTAGGAAAATAGATTAGTGAACTATAAGAAAGGAAAATTAGAGGCCCATAGTCAATTTATGTCCAATTTGCCTCAAAATTTTACTTTGGAGAATTTAAGAATTTTATCTAGAGAATGTAGATAACTCATAAATTCCCATTTACACCATGCATTTGTACTAAACTAAGTTTATTGATCATCATTGCTTTTTATCATCATTTTGTGCTATGAGATTTTGGTTTTAGTGTTTTGGGGTATTGTTTTTTTTAGATTAACGCCTTTCTACCTTGTCTAATCATACATTTGAAACTCTGAATTTTTACAATTGTCCTTCACCTTCACAGGTAAGTGATATCTTGACTGGGCCCAGGCTTTTCTCAAGGTTCTAAGAAATGCTACATCACTGATTTCTAGCTTTCAGCTGGCCAATGTGAAGTCTGATGGATGCCAGTATGATTCATTTGATTCGTGGTTAACTTGCTGTCTGTAATTTTTCTCTTTTTCTGGGATTTCCAAAGTATTACTAGGATAAACATTTCTCTTTTCAAATAATATGCGAAGAAGACAGTATGCTCTTTTTCTCTATGTTCTTTTATATTAATCTTCCTTTTAGTCTTCCAAATTACCAATTTGTCAGTCAGTCTACAGTGATCATATTTTCCTCACATTTATCTGAAAGATTATATTGGAAAATTATATTTTTTTTAAGTTTTGCTCCCACCTAACTAAATATTCTCATTATTTTTCTATTCCAGTGGCCATTGGTTTACTCTGGCTGCTGGGCTGCTATGGAAATTTATCTTCCTGGCTTTGGTCATTTAGGCTCATTTCTGGTTTACAGACTTCTCTGGGTGTCAACTATCCTTTAAAATGTAGAAAATAACCTTGCTGTCTAACCTTGTTTTCAGAGGACTTAGAATAAGGCCGTTAGTTCTCAGCCTAAGCATCTGAATCCAATCTTTCAGTGATCATGGTTTTTATACTCTCTAATACTCTCTACTGTTTGCATTCACTGGATCTAGCTACCCAATACTCCTCTTTCTTAGGTTTGGAAGTCAAGAAGCCTAGATACATACCAAGTTCTGGATTTATGCAGAGTTCCCAAATTTTGTACTCTGTGTTCTTTCTTGAAGAATATTGCTTTATAACAGCCAGTCATTATATTAATGATCTATTGGGGTGTTAGAATGTTAGCATCAACTGGCAGCTTAAAAACGACACACTTTACTGTAGCTTTTGTTGGACAGGACTCTAGATACAGCCTGACTGGATCCTTTGTAAGACTATAATCAAGGTGACCATCAAGACTGACTTTCTATCTGGGCTCAAATGGCAAAACATCTGTTCCAAGTTTATACATATCAGTTAGTTCATTAAAACCCATGAATCAAGAGGAAAAAATATCTCCCCTAAAACAGGAATTGCAATCTCTATATAATGTGGTGATGTTTGCTTGCAAGCAACAACTGCACTCAGAACAACTGAACCAAATAAAGGCAGTGATCAAAAAGAAATGGATTAGCTAAACAAAAATTAAAGGCAAAACTGAGGAACTACGGAGTGAAGGACTGTTGACCTGGTAGCCACAGTGAAATAGCAAACAGAATCTGACTTGGCACTTCATACATTGTCATGAAGAAAAAGAATGCTGCTTTAATTGAAGATGGAACAGCTCCCACAGTACTTGGGTGTTGTCTCTCTTGTTGCGTTCTCCACTCTCCTTCCATTGGTAATTGTGTCTTTTGTTTTACAGTGGAGAATTCTGTACTAGAGCTATTGAGCTTAATGATTAGTAGGCTCTTACCTGGAAGATTGCATTGCTACATAATGCACAACTCTAAGACCTATTTTTCCCTAAAATTTATCCAAATGTGTTATTTTGTAATATTTTTTAAAGTGATAAAAATGAGAATGTTGGGAACTAGAAGACACAGAGTATAAGAAATTGAAAACAATGAGGGCAGCTTGGAGAATCAATGGAAAGAAGAGAACTTAATTTTAAAAGTGTGCTGAAAATTTAAAAAAGAAAATTTACTCTTTTTTTTCAGAAAATATTGCTTTTATTGAACATGCACCGATGGTTTTTCTTCACTATTCTCTAAACTATAAAATATATATCATATATTAATAAATATAATATGAATAAAATATAAATATAATAGACTACCATGCCATTCCTGTCTAAAGTGTCTCTATTTCCCCCCTTTCGTCTTCAATAATGCCGGTCTTCTAAGGCCCCACCTCTCTTGAGCTCCGTCTTTCCCCTTGTCCCTCTAGCTTCTTGTATGACCCTCCCTCCCTACTCACATTTAAAAATCCCCCCCTTTTATCTATCTCTCCCTTATAACACCTGTCTCCTATTATGCTTCTCTCCTAGGCTGTTTCTTTCTTTTTACCTCTCTGGTTCCTTTCCATTTTCCTGGTTTCTGAAGTTACATCAGGATACATTCTCACATATAAGGATTTGGTGCTAGGATCCACAAATGAGAGAGAACATAAATCGTTTGTTTTTCTAATTTTGTGTTACTTCAAGTAGCATAAAGGTTTCTAGTTCCATCCATTTACCTGTAAATGTCATGATTTCTTCTTTCTTTACTGCTGATTAGAACTCCGTTGTGTAAATGTACCACATTTACATGATCTACTCATCAGTTGAGGGACACCTAGGTTGCTTCCATCCCTTAGCTATTGTGAAAAAAGTAGCAATAAACATGGATGTACAAGTATCTCTGCAATAGGTAGATTCCTTTCGGCATCTGCCAAGGAGTGGTATAATCAGGTTAAACGGTAGGTTCATTTTTAGTTTTTTAAAGAGTTCTCCACACTGCTTTCCATTAGATTTCATGAATTTACAACCCCACCAGAAGTGAATGAGCGTTCCTCTTTCCCCACATCCTCTCCAGCATTTGGTATCATTTGTTCTCTTGATCTTAGCCAGTCTGACTGGGGTAAGATGAAATCTTAAGATGTTTTTAATTTTTATTTCCCTAAATATTAATGATGTTGATCACTTTCTGAGAAGTTTCTTGGCCATCTTCATTTCTTCTTTTGAGAATTCTCTGCTCAGATACTTAGCCCAACTTTTAATTGGATCAGGTGTTTTCTTGATTCTTTGATTTTTTGAATTCTTTATATTCTCTGGATGTTAAACTTCTGTCAGATGTGTCACTGTTGAAGATTTTCTCACTTTCTGTGGCTTTTCTCTTCACATCCTTTATTTTTTCTTTCGCATATAGAAGCTTTTTTAATTTAAACAGGTCCCAGTTATTGATTATTGACCTTAATTCCTGAGCAACTGCTGTCTGATTTTGAAAGTCCTTTCCTACACCTATATCTTGTAGGATGCTAACAACATTTTCTTCAAACAGTTTCAGAGTTTCAGGTTTCACATTGAGGTCTTTGATACATTTGGATCTGACTTTTGTACCAGGTGAAAGATAAGGGTCTATTTCCATTCTTCTACAGGTGGAGATTCAGTTTTGCCATTTCAATTTGCTGAAAATGCTCTTTCCCCCACGGAGTCTTCTTGACTCCTTTGTCAAGTATCAGGTGGCTGAAATTGCATGCACTCCTGTTTGAGTTAAATTATATTCCATTGGTCTATGGATCTATTTTTGTACCAGTACCATGCTGTTTTTATGACTATAGCTCTGTGATACAGTTTGAAATCTGGTATATTAATCTGCACGTCATTGCTCTTTGTGTTCATGGTTGCTTTAGCTATCTGGGGTCTTTTGTGATTCCGTATGAATTTTATGATTTCTTTTCTAATTTTGTAAAGAATGTCATAGGAATTTTGATTGGGATTGCATTGAATCCGTATGTTCTTTTTGGTAGGATGATCATTTTCACAATATTAATTCTCCTAATCCATGAACATGGGAGCTCCTTCCATCTTCTGGTTTCCTCATCAATCTCTTTCTTTAAAGATCTAAAATTTTCATTGCAGACATCTTTAATGTATTTGGTCAGGTTTATTCCAAGACATTTTGTTGTATTTTTTTTGAGGTTATTGACAATGGGAGTGTCTCCTGGTACTCTTTCTCTAATTACTTGTTATTGGTATATAGAAAGGCTACTGAATTTTGTAGATAAATTTTAAACTTTCCTCTTTACTGAAAATGTCAATAATTTCTAGGAGTTTTCCGGTGGAATTTTTGGCATCTCTTAGGTATATCATGTTATCTGCAAAAAGGGATAAATAATAATGGACTTCATTATGACAACTTCATATATGTATGCAGTGTCTGTTGGTTATATTGTTTATCCCCCGTGACCATTTCTTGACCCCTACTACTAACATTGACCCCTCCCTTCTTCCAAACCAGACTGCCTTCCATTGCCATTTTTTTTTTTATTCTTCCATGAACCACTGAGTTCAATTATTGTTGCTTATAGGAGAATGAGGGTTTTCTTTTTTAAAAAACAGAGCATGGGCACCTTCGCAGGCAGTGGCTATACTTCTAAAAAACTATAGGCCCTCTCCCCCAACAATTATCAATGGCACTGACCACTCCTGCATTCCTGACAGAATCCTAATGGGCCCAGTCTTGTGCAGGTCATGTGTTGATAATCACATCTTCTGAGAGTTCCAGTGTAGTTGCTAAGTCATGCCCAGAAGAGCTCTTTCCACAGCATTCTACTTCTTCTCTAGTGTTTAAGCACTTACATTCTTTCTATCTCCTCCTCCACAATGTTCACGGAACCTTGAAGGAGGTGATATAGATGTTCTACTTAGGGTCCAGCTTTCAACAGTTAGTTATTTTTGATATTTTGAACAGTTATGAGTCTTTGCAGTAACTGCTATCCACTGCCAAATTAAGCCTGTCTGACCATAGGCTACAGAAGCACTTATCTATGGGCATAAAGAAACATATTGAGAAGCCGACTTGACAGGCTCAATATATCCAGTAGGCAAAACAAGTAGTTTCTCTACTTGTGACTAAGACCTGCCTAGTCATGGGATTTTGATTAGGTTGTAGTAATAGACATGAATTCCATCCTATGGGAATCAGAAAGCAGTTGATTACCCAACAGGATAAGGTAACAACATTGTCACTATGAACTTGTGGGCACATCTTGCTTTGTGAATCAATAGTATATAGTAAACAGGGTCAAACGCTGTGTAAGGGTATTGGTAATAGCTCTCCCTCAGAAGGCTATAGCTCATTCCAGTATCTTGAGCGTTAGGAATTAGGAAAGAAGATTACAGCTCAGTTTTATTTAAATTTGCCTATGTACTGTGACCAAAATGTGTGGAGTCTTCAGCAATAAGGTCTTGCCATGTAGTTCTAGTGGCAGACAAAAGGCAGTGACAACTGTCTTCATTATTTTGGTTTCTCAGGCTCCTCTCTGACCAACAGTTCTAGGGAGATGGTCCATCCCTAGCACTGAGGTTTTCATTTATTAGCCAATAGCTTCTGGGGACAGCTCTGCAGGGCACTTCTGTTCAAATTCATTTTTTTAATTATATTAAGATGTATCAGGTTTTCCTCTGAGTTTTTCATACATCTTTATTTTGGGTTAGCCCTCCTTCAATCTCTCCTCTCCCTAAATCTACCAAATCCCATCCCCACTAAACCTTTGCCCTCCCCATTGATTTTTAGTAGTGTTTTCAGGCTAAAAATACTTTTAAAATTATATGCACAAAAATACTTTTAGATTTCTTTTCATAGTCCACTTTTTTGAATTCTGACAACACATTCTGAAAATGAGATTATTCATTAATTTTTTTATTTTTAGAAATGTTTGACCACAAAATTCTGTTTCAAATATTGCTTTTATTGTTTAAGTTTTGTCATCTATAATAAGATATTTTATGTTCTTAAATGTTATGTACGAGAATGAAGCAAGTGATAAAATATAATTTTTTCAGAGGATAACCAGGTTCCTTAGCATACCTATCAAACTGATATTTTTGTATAGCACCTGTTGTCTATATGCACGAATCTGCTTTGTGTCTTTATCATGCTTTTATTGGTATATTTTGTTGATTTGTATGCAAGTAAATGGATCAAGAAAAAAGAAATCTTGAAAATAGCAAGAGAAAAAGATACAGATGAGAAAACCAATTTGAATACCTGTGATGTTATATTTAAACACGTGAAAAATCAGAAGAGAGGTTTATTAAAAATGTTAAATACGTGGAAAATGGTCAATCTGTAATTCTTTATCTAGTAAATACTGGTTTTGCTAGAAGGAAGAAATAGTATTTTCTTTTTAGATTATTATTTTTATTTTATGTGCATGAGCATTATGCCTGTGTCATACATACATACAATGCCCACAGAGGCCAGAAGAGGGCATCAAATTTCCTGGAACTGGAGTTAAAGATAGTAGTTAACTGCCATGTAGTTTCAAATCCTAGTCCTCTGCAAGAGCAGTCAGTGCTTTTCACCACTGAGCCATCTCTCCAGCAACAGAAATATATACAGATTTTTATATATCACAAATTTAACTTAATGTTCCTAAATTTTAACATAAAAGATGTGTGAATAGCAGGCTCAGCTACCATTTCTGTGCTTTATGTGAAGTATCACAATAAGAACTCTGGACAGACTGTGAATGAATAAGAACCTATACTTCAATAGTCAAAGTAATCACAGCATAGGAAAAAAATACATTAAAAACACTGTCTTAGTTTCCTTTCCTGTTGTTGTGACAAGATTCTCTACCAAAAACAACTTAAGGGAGAAAAAGTCTATTTCACTCAGAGTTCAAGGTAAGGTTCATCATGGTGCAGAAGTCAAGAGGAGCTTGAAGCATCTGCTCATACTTAGTTCACTGTCAGAAGAAATCAATAAATGATGAATATGTTCACCTCCCTCTTCCCATTCATACATCCAGGATACCAGTCAAGAAACCCTGACTCTCACAGGCACGGGTCTTCCCACTTCAGTTAAAGAAATCAAGAGAATTCCCCAAAGGCATGCCCAGAGACCCACCTCCCAGGTGATTCTAGATTCTGTCAGCTGACAGTTAGCATTAACTTTTATAAACACCAGTATATAAATCAAAATATTAACTATATTCTAGAAAAAAGGCAAGGCAGAAATAAGTAATAAAAAAAGAGAGAAATAGAAAAGGCAATAATTGCCCCAAATCCAACTATATTAATAGTTAACAATTGCATTAAATTTTAATTGAGCAATCTCTTTACTAAGAAGTAGAAATTATTAGAATGGAAAAAAAAATACAAGCCCACTACATGTCTGTGAGTGACAGACATACTTTAATTGTGCAGACACTAATGGATTGACAATAAAGGGACAGAAAAGGGTATCCAACAACCACAGTAGACACAAGTACAGAGAGCAGTAACAAATAAATAACAGACATTATGTTAGAAAGAAACACATACTGTGTACACAAAGGAAAGGGTATAGCAGAATGTCCAAATCAGAGTGTGCAGCAGTTTTAATTTTAAGACAGTTGGTCTGGATGGACTTCATTGGAAAGGTGACATTTAATTAACTTTTCCAGGCCAAGAGGACACAATCAAGCTCAGTCTTCTAAACTAGACTGCTAATCTGCTGCTGCTACTGATGGTAATGAGATGATAGACTGCCCTCAGGTAGTTCTCAGTCAGTATACAATTCATCTTCCCTTAGCATTCAGCCTCATCTTTGTATCATTCACATGCCTGATGCTTGTTCTTCTAAAAGTATAGAGAAGTAATTGGACTATTATCTTAAGTTGTAAGAGAGATCTAGAATACTCACATTTTAGGACAGTATTAGGAGTCCTGGAACATGGCTCAGAAGGTAAGGACTTGCTGGGCAAGCATAGGGACCAGAGTTCAGTTCCTCAGCCTTTGAAAAAGCCAGTTGTGTTGTCACATTTCTGTAAACATAGTTCTTGGGGTTCAGAATCAGGAACTTTCCTGGAGCTCACTAGTAAACCAGTCTAGTAAAACCAGGCATGGTGGCGCATGCCTCGAGTTCCATCACTAGGAAGGCAGAGGCAGGTTAACCTCTATGAGACTGAGGTCATACTGATCTGTCAGTTCCAGTTCCAGGCTTGATGGAGCTATAGGGAGACTCTGTCTAAAAAATAAAAGTCCACCAAAGAACAAACAAACATAAAACTACCAAAAGCTCCAGATTCAGTGATAGACCCTGTCTCCAAAGAAAAACAAACAAACGAAACAAAAACAAAACAAAAAGCAGAGGGCAATAGAGGAAGGCACCCAAATTTGATCTCTGGCCATCCAGTGTACAGACACAGGTACATGTATCCCCACCACATCCCACTCATAGGCAAAGATAATACTTGGTGATGGCAAAGCAATTTGACTCACTCACAAAAACTAATTTTGATATGACATATTAAATGGAGTCTGTCATATTTAATACATTAAAAGGATATCAATAGAGGATTTTCTATTAGGTTGATGTAACTGATCTTGATTTCAGGGGCCATTTTTGAACATATACTGTATGGCATGGTCTTTGCTAGATGCTACACATATGTCTATGAAGAATAAGACAAAAGTTCTGTCTTCAAGGCAGATAAGGAACTATAATATTTTTACTGAGTGTGATCATGAAAGTTTTTTTAACGTGAATGTGGACAAAAGTGGAACGTTTTCATGGGAAAGTTAAAAGAACTGTAGGAAATAGTGTAATTAGGTAAGTTACATAAAGTATGTTCAAATACTTACATTGAGTGGATAAATAAGGTAATTAGATTGAAGACAAAAATTTGAAATTGTGAGGGTAGCTCATGTTTAGCATGTGGGAAGCAGCCCAGATGAGCTGTAAAACAGGAATTCAGTGCAAGAGAAGACTAGGAATTTAATGCTAAGGACAGAGGGGAGAGGGTTCACATTGCTAAGGGATTTGGCACAGTAGACATAATGCTTTAAGGATGGCCATTACATGATTAGATTTCTGCTTTGAATTAAATATTATAGAACTACATGAAGGATAAATGAGTTAGAAAGAAGATTATGAGAAAATAAAACCAATTCAGAATGTATGGTCCAGGTTTAGAGTAAAAGAGTTCTGAATATGGGCTGAAAGTAGGATGTATATTTGAGATTTTTTTCTTAGCTAAAGTTAACATGACACTTATGAGAAGGAAGATACAAAAAGACAATCTATACTTGGGCTTTCCAGGTTGGACAAATAAGTAACCAGTATTGCTGTTGAACTAAGAAAGGAAAAAGACATTTAAAATGTGGGAGGAGCTAATTAGAAGGTAAGTTCATACATTATACACTAGAGATGATCATCTGAGGGAGAGATTACATAATGTGTGAGATTTTTTTTTTTTTTATGGAAACAACAGAGTCCAGAGCAGTAGATACAAGGTGGCAATCCTTTCCAGATGGATATTGTTTGGATGATAGAGGTAGGTGAGATCTTCTAGGAATGATAGGAAATGGGAGAAAGAGAGGGACTAAGGAAAAACCCTGGTAACAGCAGCACCAAAGGCAGATGAAATACCATCGGCAAAAGAAAGAATAATTAAATTAGTGAGAGTAGAATCAGGAAAAAATGGAAGATACGTTAGGATGTACTGTTCAATAAAGACATAAAAGCATAGAGGTTCCAGGAATGGAAATAAATAAAAATAAGACTTTAATGGGGAATAACATGAAAACAGACAAAATTAACATATTGCCCAAAATATCACTCAGCTATTTGGAAAACAATCAAATTGTAATTTGTTTACATGGTTCATATTAAAAAACTACGTCTAGATGGACCAAATAATTTAATTTTAAAATAAACTTTGCTAAATAAAAAAATTGTAGCTATTTTTATAATTTCAAAATAGAAAAAAATTCTAAGAAACAGAAGGAAATTTTAAAAATCCATAAAGCAAAGTCAAAAGGAAATAGACAAAAGATAAAAATTTAATGCACATGAAAAAGAATTTGACACATACAAACAGTTTCATAAATCAATCTAGAAAGACAAAGGGAAACATTACTGAGAAAAAAATGATCGGTAATGCCTCAGATCTTTGGCTTCTAGGAACACAGATAGTAGTAACAAGAGTGAACTATTTGCCCACCTCTGAATAGCAGTGTTAGATTTAGCATATTTTAACTGTTCTTTTAACTTTTCATGTGAGAGAAAATTCTATGGAAGAATAAACAAAAATGGGTAGCAAATTCAGAGTAAGAAGAATATACGTTTTCTTTTATGGCTTTGTCTTCTTGATGCCCATCATTCAATCCCTATTCTAGAATCTTGGAAGAAACACAGACAACGGATACGACCAATCTTGGAATAAACACAGCTTAGGAAATTGAGAAGACTGGAATGTACACATCACCAGAGAGATCCAAGTTTGTGATCTAAAACTCCTTTGGCTATAAGATAAACTCTCCTGTAAAATCCACTGGTGATTGCTATAGGCATTGTAGTATTTTCCTGTCTAAATTTCTTCAGACATGTTAGCTCTGGTATGGAGAGATACTCCACATTAAAGCAATATTACTCTGGATAATTTTGGAGATGGTTCACTTATTAGATTTTCAAATCAGTGCCTAATAATGTATATTTTGGATTAAACTGCCCTAAACTTTCACATGAGTACAAAATGATTCAAACATGTGATTTGGAAAAAGAAATGGTCTGATGTGGACTGAGATATCCTTAGATAGACTTGGCTACCCTGTGGTAACAAATATACCTCAGAATCTTTTTGTACTATTTACTCATCACACAATAAAGACCAGCCAGATCTCCTGAAACTCTTCTCCACTCAGGGACCAAGGATGATTTTATCTTTTCAAACACTTGAAAATGTGTAAGTTCAGTGCAGGAAAGGAATGCAAAGATAGAAGACTATGTGATGGTGTTTTAAGGGCTGGGTCTAAATCTCTTTCTCATTATTTCTTCTCACATTGCATTGACATGCATATGGTGGCCAACCTAACCTCAAGGCAGATTAAGCTATACATTTGTCTCATGTGTCCAGAAAGAAGAAATCATCTGTAAAATGTATGTCATGGTTTTTGCCACAATACATAATCTGGTCAAGAATACAACTATCTCAGTTTTCTTTTTATATATTAAATAACATCACGTCTTCATTCTCTTTAATGGCAATAACACAAGTCTTTTCCATTCACTGCATGCATCTTGGAATCCTGTGCCTGTTCTCTCTATCAGGTGTATCTGTGGCTTTTCATGATTATGAAATCTATGAGCCAAAATGAAAAACTTATTCCATCACAAAGTTCAGGAAACTTGTGAATATTCTGAATTAAGGAGAAAATGAAAAAAATATGCAAAGTTAGTGCTCTTTTAGTATTCATAGGATCATCACTAATTCAATGAAAGCTCCCCACTTAAAATGGGAATAGAATAGACAGAAAGAGCTTAGTAGTTTGGACCTTAATTCTTACAGACTTAAGAAATTACTTGCCATTTCTTCCCATGTCCCTGCTTGGAACCTCTTCTTTGCTATTAATCTCTTCAGCAATATTAGGAATGAGTTGGAAGACCATGCCTTTCTTGGAGGAGGCATCTAAAGGTTGATTTCTATATGTGGGACTTCAACATTTGATTTTAGTATTTTAATTTAAAAGGAAAATCTTTTATCCAGAGAGAGTGCTTGCAGTTTCTTTGATAATAGAATTCCCTGAAACACTTGGTTTCTAAATTGTTTTCTTCAGCCAATTCTTTGTATTCCTAACCTAAAATTAATATGTAAATTTATTGTATATGATTGTTTCCTCATTAGTTTGATTTTTTTCCCCATTCAACTCATGAGTAGTTCCCTTTGAGCTCCCTTGACATTTAGGGTCCAGTCATGTTCCTTCTCTGATCTTTGTCCTAAGTCAACGTAATTAGCTGAAAAGTTTCTACTATTGTCTGTCACTCAGTGATTTGAATTTAAGTTCTTCAAAATGGCAAGCTTTCTAACTCTGAATGATCTTGAACCCTGAGCTCCCTTTCATTTCTACAGGAAGCTAATTTTCCCGATTACTTCCGCAATAATTTGGGAATTACAATTAATAATAAAGATAACACTCCAGGACTGTGAAGAATTTCAGCATTTAACCGGAGACAAATAGTTGTCATAAGGACTTCCTTTTAAGTTAGAGTGAATGCTGATGTTTAGCAGACATTGCCTTACCCCAACATGTTCTCATTCTAAGCCATGTCTCCTAATTTTTTTTTTTATGTTTTTAGGACAGCAACCCATTTAACGATAATAATTTTTGTGTTAAGGTGAATATCAGTAGTTCCTGGAAAACCTTATTTCAAACCTTGAATGACTTAGTAAAATATATTTATCATTAATTATTAATACTTATTAAAATAATATAGTTATTCTTTCCACATGAAAACATCTTTCATTTTCCACCCATTCCATATGATCAGAGATTAGGGTCAAAACTTATTAAAACAGAGCTTGGAATATAGTAATTTCACAAAAGAGCCATGCTATTATTACTAATATTATGGATCACAGTTACATACCCAAGTAGACAGAAGATACTTGTTGGGCAAAACACAAACTGGTATGTAATATTTCATAGTCAGTTTAAAAAGAGAGAACCACCACGTGCAGGTTTTTTAGGAATGGGCACTATGAAATTGTAGACCGGATGACTTCATGGTAGCACACCTCTGTGAGTGCAGGTTCTGGAGAGCAGGAGAAGGCATGGCTCTGCAGGCCTGGTTCTTTCTGGTGGTTGTGAGGAAGAATCTGTCCCATGCTCCTTTGCTAGTGTTTTGTGTTCTGAAGGACAGTTCTGAAATTTTCTAACTTCACTTTCATCTGGGTGGGTGCTCTCTCTGCATGCGTGTTTGTCTCTAGATTTTCCCTTTTCAAAGGATACCATTTATACTGACTTGATTCCCATCCGATTGCTCTTATTTTAATCTGATTATTTTTGTAAAGAGCTTATTTCCCAATAAGGTCATAATCTGAAATATTAGAGATTAAGATTTCAACAAATTAACATGGTAGAAAAATAATTCAATCCACAATAGCTGACACATTAATAAATAATATTTTCAGTAATGTAATTCTTGTTTGGGTTATATTTTTCATAATGAAAATAGTTTTTATCAATATTTTCTGGAATAAGATATGAATATTTACATTAGAAATCAAGTATGCATTCCTTACTCTTTATTGGGCACAATTACTTTTAATATTTAGCAAACTGTTATACTACAATGTGCTCAAGAAATTCCTCACTTGCTTCTTGTGTCCTTGAGTTCAAGACACCCTCTGTCTTTTGTGTATCACTAAATAAATAATTGGCTACCACAGAACAGAGAGTCATGTGCACAGAGCATACAATGAAAAAGGTATGCTATGCTGCTTTAACTATGCAGAAACTATTGTTTCACCTGAAGTCTCCTATTTGGAAAATGCTTCATATTTTTAAAAAGAAAAGTCTTAGTAGGCTTAAATAAGAAGTGCAAGAATACAAGTCAGGAAAAATCATTGAGGCATTCATTTAATTAAAATCAATATCTTCATCATTTTCAGTGTTTATTGATGTTTTGTACTGCTTTTCACTTGAATAGGTGAAGATTCCCTGCAATTTGCAATGTGAAGTGGAAACTGCTATGCTACATGGACATTAGTGCATAGTTAGCTCACAGATATTGCCAAATAAGTCAGATAATTTTGTAGAAACCAAAAAAACTTCCCCCACAAAATAATATTTGTGAAAGGTTGGTAGATGCAGGATTGTTCTGTTTTGCTCTGTACTAGAAACTCAATTTTGTTTCCTCTAAGAGCTATCATCAAGAAAAACAGGGTGGGCCTGAAACCAATCATGTGAAGAGTCAAAATTTAACAGTCCTCTCCTTTTACTCAGATTTCGCTACTTCCTCTCTTCTGATTATTTACTTGCTGTGAAGCACATTGTTAAGTACAGTGACCTTATTTCTAGTTGTAACGTCTTTTATTATTGGTTGCCCTTTTAACACAGAGCAGTAGGTTATAGACACACCTGTTTGAACACATAAGTGGATGAAAATCTTGGAGTGAACCCTCATGGACCTACACTGTATCTTTCAGAGTTTTTTTTTGTCCTTTGTAATGAAAATTCTAATTTCCTCTTCCTCATGTCCTAACTCTTCAGTATTTCTATTTCTGTTAAGATATAGAATTATCATTTTAGTAATTTACATTAAGGAATAAATGAACGGCCTTCACCAAATTCTCTGCCTTTAAGTAAATCTCTATTTTGTAGTATTTCAATGAGTGTAGTAAGATATTAGGTTGTGATCAGATCTAATTTTGGGCTAGATATTCAAGTAGCAAAGCTAATCCTGAGGAGTGTCCAGGCACAGAATCAATATACAATATTGATTTATATATTGATAATGAGAGAAAATGATAATTCAAATCCTTGGATATTACCTTTTGTATGAGAGTACCCACTTCTCTTATATTTCACTGGTAAGTGGAACTTTTACCTCATCATTAGAATAATAGGAAACTCCAATTTCTTGTAGTGGTGTTGTTCAAGTGATGTGCATTGGTACAGTCAGCTTTTGATGGAAGATGATCAGAGGGAAGTGTTTTTGTTTTAATCATTGAGGGTAGATAATTTCCTGCCAGCCATGGAAGTCAGGGACAGGACGCTATAGGCCAATATGACAAAGCAGATACTTTTTCACAGGAAAAGGGGGTTTAAAGTTAAAGAAATGTAAACACACAGGTTTAGCATATATCCCAAACAAAGCATAGTGTTTGGTGGTATCTACCAGTACTCATTCAAATGTTATCATGTCACCAAGTAAGAAGTAAATGATATTTTTAGACACATTTAGAGAATCATCTAGTCATGAACAGCACTTCTTTCTAATCCTGGATTCTAATAAACATCTAACTAGATCATGAAAATCTGTAAATAATGCTCCATAATGGATTAAATACAGACTGAATTTCCCATAACTGCCAAAAACATGATCAAAAGTCAAGTCTTCTTTATTGAGACAGCTGGACAGGGAATTCTCAATAAAACTTCTTCCAAAGACATGACTATTGGGTCTTCCCTGTACAGAGTTGTTCAACATATTAGAGAAGAAAAAAGGGAATAAAGAAAATATGTTTCAACATCTGACAAATTGTGAACATTATTAAAAAACATTTTAAAGATCTAGACTAGAAAAAGAACACATAAATCAAATGTTAGGCAAAGTTCATCATCCTTAGAAATTCATAGTCTAAGATACAGTATGTTAAACTAACATTTAGGTTTATAGTCATCAAACTTAGAATCTGAAAATAATGTAAAGACAGCCAATGTCTAAAACAAGGTGAAATGATCAGTGAATTCCCCAGGTGGAGGAGTCCAAACTAGAATCCTGGTTTTCTGGTTACACTTTAGCCTACTGTATATTTGTTAAGGTTTTCGAATTATCCATAACTATAGAACTCCAGTGGTAAAAGGAAAAACACCATTGGCTTGCTACACAGAGATCACATGGTTAGAGTTCCAGGTTCTTCAGCTATTGCATAGGCATAGGAAGCACACACATTCATTCTGAACCTTATTTTCCTCACTAGTAAGGCTATTCTCTGTGCAAATTTACATTTCTAGCACCAAAGTGCTTACTGATGCACAGAACAACCACAGCTGTAGGAGAATGTTTTGCAATCCTCACAGTTAGTACTGTGGTATAGCTCTTCACATAGATGTGAAACTATATGCATTGTCAAGAAGGAAGCTGAGGGATGAGGTTGGGAAACACAGACATTTTCTGTCTTTCATTTTGACACACAATTGGTTTTTTTTCAAAGCTATAGCAACACACAGAGAAACGTTTATTTATTTATTTACTGATTTGCCCAGTTATTGTTTTTTCAGATGTGTGGTACTCATGTGTATGTTCCTGCTCATATGTGTGTGGTTGCATGTGAGTGTGAAAGTGTGGAGGCTAGAGGGTGATGTGTGTATCTTCCTTGATCGGTCTCCACCTTACATATTGAGAGAGGGACTCATGTCAAATCTAGCACTCAATGAATCAGCTCGTCTAGCAATCTAGCCTGTTCAAGGGATCCTCTGTCTCTGCTTCCAAATGCTTCATTAGGTGAGCCAGCATGACTGCCTGGCATTTAAATAGGTGCTGGGGATCCGAACTCCAATCTTTACACTTGCTTGAGCAGTAAGCCATCTTCACAGCCTCTCATTGGGAGATATTTTTGTTTGATTGTTTGCTGAATGTGAAAATAGAGTTAACACACTATCATGGGTATCAACTAAAAGTAGTGTTGTCCTAGTTATCAGTCTTGTTGCTGTGATCAAATTCCCTGACAAAAACAAATTGAGAAAGAAACAGCTCAGTTTGGTTCACTGTTCAGGAGCATCATCCAACAAGGTGGGGAAGAAGTCCTGGCAGCAGGAGCTTGAGAACACTGGCACATTGCATCAGAGTCTGGAAGCAGAGAATATGAATGTCTGTATTCTGCTACCTTATTCCTTTTTATGCACTTCTGGTTCCAGGTGCTATCCTCTTTTAGAGTTGGTCTTCTCACCTCAATTAAACTGATCAAGATAATCTCTCTCAGGTTTGTTCAGAAGCTAAAATAATCTAAATACTTCCTCACAGGTGTGCTAGAGACTTTTCTCCTAGGTTATTCTGCTTTTGTTTTTATTTCTTTCATAATTTTTCATGAATTTGAACATATTTATTATTGTTTCCATATTTATTTACCTATAGTTTGCATAGTTTGTTTACTATTTATTTTTACTGAATCTTTACGTATTTCATACAGAATATCTCAATCAATTTTAATCATCTTTATATCCCATTCCCTGATGGCACCGCCTCCCCATAGCCTCAAATCCATGCATTCAATCATCTGTATTAAGGCGTTTTGTGTCATGATTGTGTCCCCAGATGTTCCTCAGTGCAAGTTCATCCACTGGGTTTAGTCAGCCTATCCAGAGTTCCTTGCTTTAAGAAGTTTAGCTCTTCCTCACAACAGTCATCAGCTGCCATTGTTTCTTCAGCAAAGATTGGGGTCTGCTGCCCATTTCCACATTTCTATGCTAAAAATTTGTCTACCTGAGTGTGCATGGGTTTTGATCATGTCAGCATCATTGCTGTAGGTTCATATGAGCAGAGTCCCAAGAGCTTGTAGGACACTATTTCCATATGGTCATGCACCTCATACCTGGCTCTTGCAATCTATCTACCCCCTCTTCCACAATGGTTCCTGAACCCTGGGTGAGTGAAGCTTAAAGGGACCCACACTCTGCAGACTCCTAATCTCCATGCTTTTGCCATTTGTGACCTTTTGTATACATGTCTCCCTGTTGCATGAGGAAGCTTCATTAATGAGAGCTGAGGGAATAATTAGTGTCCTCTTTACTCCTTGTTCTATTTGCATGAGCCTCAGCTGTAACGTTTGCATTGTAGATGTGCCACTTAAGCTTTGGCAATTCACAGATAATGTCTTTGTATAACCAATTGTGGTACTCTGTAGTAGTCTCTGACTGGCTCAAAAGAAGTTTCTTTGATTAGTAATGACTTCAATACTTGACTTCCTTGACATGAATAGACTGAAAGAATTCACATCCACAGCCTTCAGAGGATTCTTGAAGCAATACAAAGAGTTGAAGAAAGGAATGGCTATACCAAAGGGAAAACAGAAAGAAACTAAATGAAAATATAACTGTCAAGTCCCAAAGTTAGACCAAGAATGCAAACAAAATTAATATGACAGGAACCAATACACATCACTAAATAATAAGTTCAAATATCAATAGACTGAACTCCCCAGTCAAAAGACAATGGCTAGATGAAGGTATCAAGAAACAAAATCTGTCCTTTTGTTGTCTACAAGAAACCCAGACAGGCACTACCTTAAGATGAAAGGATTAAAAAATATTTCAAGTGAGTGGCACTAAAAACAAGCAGGAGTTTCAATTCTAACATTTGCCAAAATAGAATTTAAACTAAAACTAATGAGAAGAGATAAAGAGGGTCACTTCATTCTGTTCAAAGGAACAATTAACCAAGAAGATATAACAATCATGAACATATATGCACCAAACAATGGTACACCCAAATTCAAAAAAACATTACCACAGGACTTCAAGGCACAGATTAATTCCAACTCACCAATAGTAGGGGACTTCAATACCCCACTCTCTACATTAGACAGGACAATCAGACAGAGAATAAATAGAGAGACATTCTAATTACACAATATCATGCATCAAATGCAACCAACAGACATCTACTGAATATTGCACCCAAGCACCAAAGAATGCAAATTCTATTCAGCACTCCATGGAATTTTCTCCAAAATCAATCACATACTGGGGCATAAAACAAACCTCAACAAATTCCAAAATGTTGAAATAATTCTAATAAAGCCTAATTCAACACTGTAAGAAGCCTTAGTAACTACAAGAATTCATGGAGATTAAATAATACTCTCCTGAATGATGAATGGGTCAAAGAAGTAATTGAGAAAGAAATAAAAGTATCCCTGTAATTAAACTCACAGAACAATACAATAGAACAAAACCTCTGGGGCACTTTGAACAGTCCTAAGAGGGAAGTTTATACCTCTAATTGCCTACATTAAAAAATCAGAAAGTGTGCAAATAAATGACTTAACTTTGCCCATGGAGGCCAAAAGAAGGCATGGGATCCCATAGAACTGGAGTTATCAATTGTTGTTAGCCACTGTTTGGGTGCTGAGAACAGAACACAGGTCTTCTACAAGAGCAATCTGTGCTTTTAACTACTGAGCCATGTTTCCAGCACTTTCTAGGTGATTCTAGATGCTGCCAAGCTGACAATGAATATTAACCATTAAAAGTATAAAGCTATTTTAAAAAAAAATCCAGTATTCATGTTTATCTAAAAAGAATTCAACTTTTGTTTTTTAAAAATTATATATTATTAATTGTTGGAGAATTTCATGCAATACATTTTGATCTTATTCATCCCAACTTCTCCCCTAAACTCCTCTTAGATCTCACCTACTTTCTTATCCCTTAACTTTATAGTCTATGTTTTTTTCAAATTTAATAATTCATCAGTTATAATTGTGGAGTATATACTGGGGTGTGGGGCCATTCATTGAAGCATGGTTAACCACTAGGAGATACACCTTTAAGGAAAACTAGTTCTTCCTCTCCCAGAAGCTATCAGCGCTCCATAGTTCTTCAGTTAGGGTGAGGGTCATGGGAGAGGGGGCTGTTGATAACCCCTTCCTGCTCCATTAAAGAATGTCAAAGTATTGATCTTGTACAGGTTTTGTGTAGGCAATCATAGCTGCAGTGAGTTTATATGTTCAGCAGACCCATCATTTCCAGAAGACACCGTTTTTTCTGAAGCAAAAGTATGTTCTTAATTTTATGTGCTTTGTTTATATCACTAAGGTGGTTTGATGAGAAAACAACTTGGAAGTTCAGTAACTATGGGCATATTTTCACATCTCTATATATTTTAAAATCAGAAACACAGCTGCCACGTTTAGTGCTTGCAGCCAGATTAGGCCTTGTGTTAGTCACTCTGACAAATACCTGAGAAAAGAAACTTAAAAGAGGGAAAATGATGGGGTTGGAATTCTTATGATCCAATTACTTCCTAAATGCCTATCAGTTGGCATCCATGTCTTTAGCATATAGGCAAACCACATCAGACTAAAGGCTTATCTTCTTAGAGTAGTGTGGTGGTATATTTTAGTTGTATGTAAATACCCTTAACAGGAATACACATTATCCATGTCACCATAGTTCTTACTAATATCTGTATTCAACACCCGGATACTTTTTTAAAAAAATGGAACTCCATGAACTCAGAAAAATTAGAACCTCAAATTCACAAACTAAGTACTACTGTTGTTTCTCAGGTAAATAAAAAAAATGAGAGAAAAGGTATAATCTTAAAGACAAGGAAGATGGGAAGAAGCTGTTCAAATTATTTGTATATGCCTTATCAGGAAACTCATAGACTATAGAGAAAGTATTAAGCAGAATAAGGATATAGTCTTGCACATAACTTATCTAGAAGATCCCTTGGAAAGAAGTTGAGATTTATTTTGACTGTATGCATAAGAACTCCAAATACAATGACTTGATTAGTGAATAGGTATTACATCCCCACATCTCTTCCCATACTCTGTCCAGAATCAGTTCAGGGACGAAGTAATGCTAGATAAATTACATCAGATTTCTCCTTCCAACTGTAATCCAAACTATGCATATTTTGTAAGATGACATTTAAAAAATATGAGAAATATGTCCTATTACAGCTATAAAATTATAGAGAGATCCTCACCTCCAAATAGATGCATTCTGGCTTTGATCAAGAGCACTTTAGATTTTCATGAAGCTTTTACCAGTAATTTCCATTTTATTTTCTTGGTCTGAATTATACCACAAGGCCAAACCTAACCAGAAAATGGTCCAAAATATTAGTACTACTTTGAACTGAAACACATATTGAGTTTTGTAGGTAAAAAGGAACTAGAGAAAAAATTTAGAGTAATATGTTAATAGCTTATAATTAACAATTTATACCTGTAGAGCTATTTTCTTACACTAACTTAATACTCCATGACTGTTGTATGCAATACCATTACGTTTCCATTTTAACTATAAATAAACTTAAGCCTACAAAAATTTAATAATATGAAACATTAATTGTTTAATTGACAAACCAAGATATAAAAATCAGGCATTGTTTCTAGACAAAGTGATGATACTGTGTACTATATATGTCACCTCTAAGGAGGTGCATGATTTAGAACTGACAAGTATAAACAGGGTAGAAGTGACTAACTTCACCACAGTGTGAAAATCTTGTTCTCCATCCACATTTCCTCCTCTTCCTCCTTAGTACATGTGCCTCAAGAATAAAAGATATAAGATCCATCTTTCTATCAATTTCTGTAAGATAAAATACCTCCATGGTTTTGTAACAAAATCCAAACAGAAACTGTCAAACAATAAATCTTATTAGACAGGAAGTCCAAATGTATAGCATATGCCAAGCTTACTCCAAATTGGAGGCAATCTTATTTGAGTATAATGTTGCATTATACTTGTCTGTGTATTGGCTTTGATTTTGAAGGGGCAACTTCCCTTATGGTCAAAAGTAAAAGACAGAAAGTCGTTCAGTATTCTAATTTTTACAATGGAGAGAGGAAGAGAGGAGTTCCATAATTCTCGAAAGAAAAAGAGATTTTCCCCAAATCTTTTCGCAGCTCTCCTCTTACACAGAATTGGGTCCCTAACCCAGTTCTAAGATAACCACTAACTAGGATGGTGAGATTATATTATAGGATTCAAATTAATTAAAGATCTATCCTATCACACAGATGAAGAACGTTTTCTTGAATTTTAAGTTCTGTGTGAGGGGAAGATAGTCACCTGAGTGTAGCCAGGCTTCCATTAGACAGGTTGGTGGAGATAATATCACTGGATTAAAGTTAATAATATTCAATAGTATGTATGTAATGATACAATCCCTGAATAGCAATTTAATTATAAAGTAAGGGATCAATATTAAACAATGCTTCCTGACTAGAGAAAGATTTCTATACCAAATGTTACAAGTGAGTAGAGTGATATATTTATTTTTTTAAATGTCTTAGCGGTAAACCAAGATTTTTAAAGCTCCAATTATATTCTCAGATAAATTATTCATCAAAGATAAGAACAAAGTGAATTCATTCAATGTGCAGAGAGATGAAGTTGTATTTAATATGTATCATTTCTGAGAAGGTCATTTGAGGATATACATCAGAAAAAAAGGAATGTATAAAAATTTTTTTAAATACATAAGATGCAAAACATGGTGAAAAATAATGCAGGAATCAATTTTTTTTTTCTGTTTGTTTGCAACAATTCCCATGATAACACCTGAGCATCTGGCGAAATGTAGTTAGTCAACCAGATATGTTAGGATCCACAAGAGGAGTATCTTCAAGGACAAAAATGGAAAGAGCTTCAAACCACAGCCAGAGAGTCAGAAATTCACTAATGTTAGCTACGTGATGAAGAAAACTTGTGATTAATTATAATTAGATAAAAGAAACACAAACTGGACAATTTGCTAGGTATGTAGAACTATAAAGTATTATTAAAAATATACTAAATGGTGTTGGAAAGACAGCTCAGTGATTAAGAGCACTGACTGATCTTGTAGAGGATCTGGGTTCAATTCTCAGCACCCACAACCATCTATACCTACAGTTCCAAGGGAATTAGATGCTGACCTCTGCAAGCATTGTATGGCAGAAGAGAACTTACATATATGCTGACAATACATTCATATACATAAAAATAAAATAATTAAAAAATAAAATAAAAATATAGTAAAATTCATTTGTTAAAAAGAAAAAAAATGCTAAAAGTAATGATCTGATTAGAAAACAAACTAACCTCAGGCATGATTTTGACCAGTTGCCAAAATGCAACGAAAGATCATACATGTAGCCTGGACTAGATAGCATCCTGTAGATATAACAGGAGTCGCACTGTTAGACACATTAAGGACACAGATTCTTTGTCACTAAGGATGCACTTAAACTGGATCTTTGGTAAAGAATATTTTATAGATATAATAAAAAATTGCAATGTTTTTATTTCAACTTGATGAAATATTGTGGAAACTAAAAATAGAAGAAAAGATAGAAGAATCACATGGAAACAAAATTAATGTTCATAGTATAAATAAGAAACTATTGTCAGAGATGGAAGGGGAACTGGATGGGAATAATTAAGATATAAATGTCTTCATTCTACATAGTAAGAAAAGATACTGTCTAAATTCGATGCCATAGAATTTCAATTATATTGTGTAGCATTATAGAAGTAGTTAAATTAGATTTCCTCAGAATGGTAGGCTCTGAGAGGTAAAAATCTTTTATTTATGTGCTCCCTATATCAATTCATTTTCAGTAGTAATGACAAGATACATAAGGCTTCATACTTTATCAATGTAAGAAGCTGATCTGATTCACCATTCTAGAGTTTCAAGATTGTGGCAATGGTTCTACTTTGTTCTATTGAGAACTTTATGACAGAGAGCATTTCAATATGAAAAAATATGAAAGAGAGAGATCACAGGGCAAACAAAGATGCCAGGTGACTCAGAGACCAGGCTTGCCCTTTTCATAGCTATCTACATTCACAAGAACTAACTCCAGTTTTACAAGTACTACACCATTCCTTACCAATGGTACAACCCAATGACCTTATGACATCTCCTGAGAGGCAGCATCACTTAACGTTTCTGATACTTTAGATAACCTATCTGGAGAGTCTCAACACAGGTACACAGACTGGACACAATGCATTGTATGTATACTTATGAATGAATATGTATGTAACAATAATCAAAGAAGAGGACATGAAATTGAAGACTGTGGTATACATGAGAGCAGTGATAGAGGTTGGGAGTATAATTCAACAACAGTACTCATGTATGAAATTCTCAAAAAAAACCAAAAACAAAACAGGAGATTTACTACTTTAATAATACTAATCAAGGACTATGCTTCTAACATGAACCATCAGGGGAAAACATTCAAAACATATCCAAACTATGGCACTCTCCTTTTATGTTTTTATTTCATAGCATAAGAACATATTACTTTGATAATAATAAACAAATATAATAACATTCATTAAAAAACAGAAGTGAGTGTAAGAAAACTTCTTTGGAATGACTTTGATAATTAACTCATGAACTGCCTTCACTACTTGAGATTTTGCAATGGCAGTAATAGGTTTTTATTAGAGATCATTCAAGCTCAGAACAAGGAAGGAGAGAGGGAGAGAGAGAGAAGGAGAGGTGAGAGATGGATAGAGAGAGAATAGGAAAGAAAGAGCATTGGGAAAACTGTCAACAAAGCTTTACAGTCTTAAAGAACAGAACTGATGTAGTAGATCAGAGAAAACTGAAAGTTCCTAGCAGGATTATATCTAGCACAAGCAGGTTTTCATTGACAAGGTAATGAAAAGACCTAGATTTTGGTAGCAGCAGACGTTCCTGAAAGTTGGATGGATACAGGTAGCACTGGAAACAGAAGGATAGGTACAATGATCTATAGTAGTCCTTGATTCCCAATTTTCACTACCTTCATACATATAAATTTCTAATAGTGCCTTAGTCATGTTAGAAACAAACAAACAAAAAAATCAAAGACCAAAGATGTATGGAAAGAGAAAAAGACTAACATGGCAGGGAAATACCAATTGTTCTATGGAAAACAGGAAGTGCTATGGAAACAGAAAATGCTCATAGAATTAAATAAACATTTGAAAAGAAACCTTGGAGTTTCCGAGCCACAAGCAAATTAAAGAAAGGAAAATAAAGAGACTCTCATAAAATTTAGAAAGGTTCATATAATGAGTAATCAAGAAAAGGTTTCAAAGATTAAGCTAAAGAAGTTTTCCTGAAAATAATGAAAACTTCCAAAGGAATTCCCAAAGGAAAGTAAAGAACAGAAAAGAGAGTGTTCACCCAAAGAGACTAAAGGTAATAATACTCATTCTAAAGTGAAAAACATTCTGAATATTCTGGATATTTTTCTGGATATAATTCAGAATATATAAAGAACTCTAAAAATTTAATACCAATGGTATAAAATAACCAATTAAAAAATGAGTCAGCTTATTAACAGATAATTGTCTGAAAAAGGAATACAAATTGAAAACACTATTTTTAAAAGTGTTCAACATCCCTAATCATCAGGGAAATGCAAATTAAAACTGCTTTGTGATCCCATCTTACCCCAATCAAAATGGTTATTATCAAGAAGTCTGACAACAAATGTTGGAGAGGATTCCTTATTCATTGCTGGAGGAAATGCAAATAACAAGGAAATAAAACTGATGTACTTGTCCATCACAAGTGAATACATAATGATGATATGTATATTATTCAACTCTAAAAAAAGTGAAATAAAAAATGGATGACAAAATGAATGAACCTAGATTATACAGTATTACGTGAGGTCACTCAATCTCAGAAAGTAAAAAACTGCATATTTTTCCTCATATGTGTGCCCTAGCTCACATATGTATACATATACATATATGTGTGTGTACATATGTGAACAAATGATTGTGTGGATATAATAATTAGAATTAGGTACAAGAAAGGGCAACTTTCAAAGACAAGGAACATAACTTCTGTCTTTTTTAAATCGTGAGCTGTGCATCCACTTCTATATTGAAGTAGTAAAAATCATTTCTATGTGTCATAAGAGTCCAATATATGTTATCCGTGTTTGGCGGTGACTGTGAATGCTGTGCTTCATTTATAATTCATAGAATAGTACAGAGGGAATTGACATGTCTGATTTATTGGGTATGTTAAATGAGATAATGCCCTTATTTTAGCTACTTTTTAAATATATCTTTTAACTTTATAATAAAACTTAATAATGGAAAAAATATAAAAGAAAATTTCAGGGAACTGGTGACAAGTCACAACTTTCTAGACTAAAGTGGCTCAACATTTTCCCACTTTAGTGAATGTGGGAAGAAGGCAGTCCATTTTGAAATTCCATAAGAGGAATGATAGAGACTCGAAAGGTTCCAGAGTTGGGAGGGAAGGAAGCCAAAGGTATTAATTTGTAAGGACAGACAATGACATCAAACTCTACGGAACATTGTAAACCAGAAGTTACTGAAGCGTTGCTTGAACACAGAGAAAATAATCTACCATAACTGTAGAGTTGACACTGTCCCTGATGTATCAAACTCGGGAAGGCAGAATAGAGACAAGTGCAATCTTGTCAAATCTTTACAATTTTATTTCAAACATACAGGAATTTGGTACAATAAGAAAAGAATGAATGAGGAAAAAAGGAGGCAGGGAGAGAGAGACATGGAGAGGGAGGGAGGGAAGTAAGTAAGGAGGAAGGGAAAGAGAGAAGGAGTAGGAGGAGGAAGAGGAAAGAAAAGTAAGCAGTAAATCATGCTTGTGGAATGCAGAGTGATTCAAGGAATTTGGATTCAACTACAGGATAAATCAAGAAAAATCAAGAGGATAATGGAATGAAAATTTTAGTCATAAGTATTAGTTCAAGGGTTGGAGAAATGGTTCAGCAGTTAAGAGCACTGGCTGCTCTTATAGAGGACCCCAGTTAGATTCCCAGCACCCACATGGCAGCTAACAATAGACTGTAACTCCAGTTCTATGGGGTCTCATGCCTTTTTCTGTGCTCATTTTCAGGGCATGGGTGTTTTACACACATGCAGACAATACACTCATGCACATAAAATAAGAATAATATGTAAAATATTTTTAAAATAAATATGAGTTCACAGTATAGCAGAAAGGACAACATACAAGAAAAACTTTGTAAAGTAAAAGGAAACCCAGATTGTGAGTGTGTTGGTTAGTTTTTGTCAACTTGACACAACCACAGTCATCTGGGAAAAGGGAATCTCATTTTTATTGTTAAGTGATGTAAAAAGGTCTAGCCTACTGTGGGTGGTGCCCTCTCTGGACAGATGATTCTAGAGTGCATGAAAGGGATAGCTGAGAAAGTCAGGAGGAGCACCCGGTAACTTCATGGTCTCTGCTTCAGTTTCTATTTCCAGGTTCCTGTCCTTTCTTCCCTTGATGTTGGACTGTGAACTGTAAGCTAAATAAACCTTTTCATCTCCCAAGTTGCTATTGGTCATGGTTTTATCACAGCAACAGAAAGTATCTAGGACAGGTAGGTTATCTGATATCTCCGAATGAGCTGACATATTTGAATGTATCATACTAGCCAAGCGTGTAAGACAGTAATAGTTTATAGAATATTAGAAAAACACATAATAGTGATTACAAATTCAAGGGGAAAAAGCCAAACAGAAATAGACCACATTACAATTTTATATGTATCCCTTGTTAATAAACATATGAAACTTTTAGTTCTCCCTAAATCCAACCCAATACATTATTTTTAAACATTTTTGGCAAGTAGATAGCCAGAAAGGTGATTTGATTACATCTATATGTATAGCAATTCTTCTCAAACTCTGTTTAATGCTTTTGTTTTTCCATTCAGTAATTTATGGCAAAAGTTTTATAGGCTAGAAAATAAAACTCACTACAAAAGTATAAACATTATTTGTGTGAATTATAACAGCATTCATAAATTTTATGTGCAAGGTAATCTGTTAGATGCTTATTCAAATTTGGAAAAGCAAAGTTGAAAGAAAAACTAAACATCTGGGGCCAGAATCTATATAGTCAAGAGGGTTCTGGATTTGCATGTCAATTATCATCATGCCCTTGTGGAACTGACTTTGAACATACAAACTTTTCCCCTGTTAGTCACTCCAGAGTGAAGTGAATGTCCCAAATCAGTAACAAATAGCACTCTGATTTATATGGAGTCTGTATATTTACTCACTTAAAGGGGGTTTATTTGAACTTTTAGGGATGCTTGGGGGGGAAACAAAACTATTATTTTAGCTAGTTTATATAATTTTTCTATGAGTGGAAAGCTTAAATAGGTTGATGCTTCTAAATTCAACTAGTTAAGTAGATGCAAGTTTTGAATGATTCCTAAATTAGACTCTTTGGTTGAATGTGTCAGGACTCTAATAAGAATATAAGCCAAAAATAGTAAAAAATAAAGATGGGGAAGATTTATTTCCTAAGAATACGTCAGTATCTCAGTGTATTCCCTGTGAGAACTACTGCTGGTCCTGGCAGACCTGGAGCAGAAGACTGGACATTGCCTTATGGTTCCTTTTCAACTGCTTTGGAGACACTGATTTTTCTTATTTTGCTTATTTTTCTCTCTACTCTTCCCATAGTAGTATCTTTTTCTTGTCAGAGTGTCAGAATACTTGTTAGAAATGATTTAGAGGAGGAAGGATATATTCTGGCTTATAGCTCAGAAGATACAGTTCGTTATGGCAAGGATGACATTGGAGCTGGGTCAGGGGGTGGTTAAATCATGTCAGCAATCAGGCAGCAGAAGAAGATCCCTGGAACTGGAGTCAAGCTATTACCCATAAGACCCACACACTTCAGTTATCTACTTTCTTCAGTTAAATCCCACCTCCTAAATGTTCCACAACCCCCAAACAGCTAAACTAGCTATGGAGGAAATACAGGACCCCATGGATGCATGCCACACGGAACACTCACCTGTTTGTCACTCCTTTCGAGTGGTAATAACCATGCCACAATTCCAGAAGCTCTACTTCTTTGATCAAGAGGCCAGCACACATAAGGATTGTAACTCTTGACACTAATTCTAGATGCCTGAATAAAAATTTAACTTGTCAGATTTGTATCATGTACTTCTTTGGGTCCATGAAAGATCACTTTGTATAAACATAGCTGACATTTTCTGTATCCATGGTCTTGGAAATGGTTAAGAGATCCATATGAAATAGGATCAGTCTAAACTTACTGTTTATTTCATTAATTTAGCTAGGACATTCTAAATGCCCAGAATTGGGGCCATGTTTAAAAATCACAAAATTTACTAAATAATTAAGTGGATTGAGATAAAGTTTTGTTGAGGACTGGATTTACATATAACTGAATTTCCAGTGTAATGTATTGAAATCAGTAATACTAGCATGGGACAATAAGGAAATACCAGAGGAGAGGCATCTCACTGCCACTTGGGATTTAGGGATGACTTTTTATTCAAAACATCTACCCTAAGATGACAAGGATTTGTGGAAGCTAGCCTGGTTAAGCAGAAGAAAATAATATAATAGAAGTGACCAAGACTCAGACATTAATGTACACACAGATAAATACTGATGAATGTAAAACAAGTCATGAAATGTTGACATGTTTTGGCTTGGATTTGAGACTAGGTGAGACTGAGAAGTGAGTTGTTGACATTGAATTTTTTCCATAAAGACGGCCACTAGCAACTGTGTGGTATCATTTTCCCAGTGCTGTGGCTGTAAGAGCAAAACAACTCCCCTTTCTCAGTAGTTTTTGGAAAAACTGCCAGACTCTCTTAGGGCAATGTAAAATACTGAGATGATAACATCAGAGGAATACATGGAATATTTTGATTGGTTATGGATTGGGAAAGGTGATACTTGTATCACAGGACTTTATACTGATGAGGAGGATGAGGTCTTTAAAAAGGAGCATGGCTTTCTTAACAGAAAAGGATGTAAGCAGCTAAAACTAGCAGATGTCTTGAAAATTTATGGATTACTCCTTTAATATTTTTTCCATTTATACAATCTTTGGAAGAAAAAAACTCTTTTACTTTGTTTTAAGACATCGCGTTATGTTTCTGTTCTATTAAATTAGTGACTTGGATGTAAAGAATAAGTACAAAGAGTAAAAGTTTAAAACATTCTCATTTAAGGTTTCTGAGTTTTGTAAGCATTTGAAAATAAAGAGTACAGGGTGTCTTAGACCATATTGATTCACAGATATTTTAAATGTATTTTAGACAATCTGATACATTAAGTAGACTCACCTAAAAAGTATTTGTGCATACAAACTTTAAGAGATTGGCAGGCCACATGAAGTTTCGAGTTAAACTCCCTGAGATAGACTGACTGCTTTCAAAGTGCTTAGCTCCTTTGCAAGAAAGCAGATAATTATTTTCATGGCTATAAAATAGGAATGCTGTTTAGGTGAATTTGTTGCTTTTTATTTTTAGACTACTGAAATTATAAAAAATTCACGAATACTAAACACTATTTTTTGTACCATATTCCTGTTCAATTCCATGTCACAATCTTAAATCAAAGAAGATAAAACATGTTCAATTTCTGATGAGAATACAAGGGCAGAAATTAGGTCTCTCTGAAGCTTTTGGGTATTACTTACTTTCATAATAAAGAAGGCAGCTTGCTGTCTAATAAGATGTGGCCTGGGAGGTTGCCTTATCAATTTGTTGATCCCTTGGAGGAAAAAGCACATTTTAAAAACAAATCCCAGAGTAAGACATACATGAATGCAATTCATTTACACTGAGAATGCATTTCTGTACTGGGTCAAAAGCGAGGAATTTTTGCAGAGAAATTTATTCCTTCTACGTTGCCTAGACTAAATAATATAACATTCAAGAATTAAATATGTTTTTGACTACAGGAAGCACTTTAGGGACTCTCTACCTTTTCTATAAATAATATTATAAATAACCACATGTATGTGGAAATGCTAAAATACCACACTTGTAGGTTTGCCAGTTAAACACAAGATATCCAGTTAAATTTGAATTTCAGATATGTTGCAATTATTATTTACAGTAAGTATGTGCCAAATAGTGCATGGAATATACTTACCCTAAATAATTATTCTTGTATCATTTGAAATTCATGATAAAATTGTACATTAATTTTAAGACTATGCCAACCTTATAAACTTGCAAATAGTATCCCCTTACTCTTCTGTAAATAAATACCAGGTTTTGCACAGTAGTTTTGGTAACGACATTTCATTTTGTTATCAAACATGTGCTTTCTAGCTAAAACCAACTAATTGAGAATATATACAGTCATTTTCTCAATGAATTTGTAATAAAATACTTTCAGATGTTTCCCCCATAACAAGTTTTGATTGACATATCTTTTTACTTCTGAAAAACTTTAGGAAGAAGGATAAAAAGAGATATGTGTTTATTTCAGATTTATTGCAGATTAATCCTTTAAACATTATTAAGATTTGCATGTTCTCTGCTTTTAAATGAACTATCATTTTAAGGGGTTTAAAAGGTTTTCTCATGAGAAGCAGAAACTTTTCTAAACGAATCAACAAATAGACATTAAATCGGCGAGTCTGGAAAATGAATAATTCATTTTTAAGTAAATGAGAAATTATTTTATGCGGTTACTTATACATTTGCACATTTATAGTTAAATAGTAATTTGCGATACACTGGGTATTAGTTGTGAATTGTGGCTTTCAATATCACAGACATGTTTGTTGCTGTGGTTTTGCAATATCATTTCCTGATGCCTTTCTCAATTGTGGTTTTCATAATCATTGTTTGATAGTCATGTAGCTGTGGTTTGGAGCTCCTAGATCCATTTGGACAGAGATAATTGCATATAGGTTTTGCTGTCTTTTATTTGATAACACTGAACCTTAAATATTATGAATATTCTCATTTTAAAATGATGAGAAAATAGATACATTAATATTCAGCTTATTTCATCATGCTGACTAAAATGAATACATATTTCTAAATACAGATGAACTAATATACTATTTCTAATAATGTGTTTTGCTTATTTTACCAATCTTCCTTCAAATTTTTTGACTTTTGCTCCTTTCAGCTTTTAAACTGGATACTTAGTTCAGATTTATTTGTTTCTCTCTTGCTTTACATATTTAACCATTTCAGATGCCAAAAGAAACACTAAGTGCTATGTTATTTTAATTCCAGTGGACATTCCTTTGGGGTGACATAAGAAGTCAGTCAATTCTGTAGAGGATTTTTGAAAACCGTAATGTACAATACATCCGACTCTAAGATTCTCAGCATGCCAATTTAAGTGCAATGAATTGAAAATGAAGGAGGTAAAAAGCTGTGGCCTCTGTTTGCTTATTCATCCAATAACACAAGCACAAATAACCCTGCTTTTCATGGTACTTAGGACTTTAATTTGTTAGATCTTCAGGCCAGAGTCTTGGTCATTTAGTGCATTTTCCACTGCAAAGGACCATGTACTGTATTGTTATAACCTCCTGTGGTAATAGTGCTAATAGTAATGTAATAAAATTCACAATTGGTCTTCAGCTTTGTATTAAGATTTGCTCAGCCATACCTTTCATGAGGTAACCCGTTACACCTTCCAAAAGATGCCCTGATGGGTAATAAATGCCACTAAATAGAGTGCCTCTTGCACATGGATCGCCCTGCATTATGCTCAATCAGCCCAGGCTTTGTGCTGACCCCCAGACCCTTTTAGAGTATCATTTGGTGGGGCTAACATTGATGCTAGTCAACCAAACAAAGAGGGACACAATTTCAGGTCAGAGTGGCCAACTTCACAGCTTCCTAGGGAAACATCAGCTGCATCTAGGGAATTACTCTTAACTGCATTTGAGTTTATTAGTAAACACTAATTACATAAAGCAGCCAGAACCTCGTAGTCCCTTTGGTAGACGTCCCTTCCAGCCCACCTGGGAGATTTATATTTAATACTCAATGTATGAGACTGTAAGTAACTAAGCTAACCTCACACAGTATAACCTTACCAAAATAATAACTATACAAATCATTTCAAAATTTTTTCTCTTTGCCTTTCCGTTTCCCAAATTGCACACTTAGAACAAATGAGTAAGAGAGAAACAAAATTTCAGAGACCGAAGAACCATGAAATAGTTGTTTGGTCTTACCTGCTTGGAAAATTATGACAAGAGCAAATCTTTTATTAGCCGCTTGGAGCTTCCCTGTGGCAGAGCTAAGACAATGAAAGGTCATGGGGCAGGGTGGGACTGATGAACTTCCACAGACTTCTTAAAAAGTTAGTATGTATTAGAGATGAAGGTTCCCTCCGTGCCTACTGCCAAGCACCAGTTAACCGTTGTCCTTTTGGAAATAAGAAACTATCTGTCTGACTCCCGATTCCCGGACTTTACTGTTTCAAATGGAAACTCTCAAGATGCAGAAGAGCACTTCCAGCACCCAGCTCAGCACCCCATCCCTGGGCCAAGAGGGGGATGGTCTGCATCCACAGCGGTCTCCAGGGTACCCTGACAGAAACGAAAAGGTCTCTTGAGAGTCTGGGCAGATGAGAGGACTTAACGGGCCCCAAGACACACAGTTGGCATTTGTGATCAGCTGGCTTTCGCCGGGGACTTTGCCAGTGGCCTAACCTTCCTGCCAAGAAACTGGAAGGGCGGAGGGCGGGGGCTCGGCAAAGGGAGGCATAACTGGAAGCACAAAGTTTATGGAGAGAGACTGAGATTTCTTTGTGCCCTGCTAGATGAGGGAGGCATTACGGAGGAGAGTTAGGGGGTCCGTCAGAGGAGGCTGTTGGAAGAAGTTGCAGGAAGGGGAGGGGGGAGGGGTGGCCTGGCTGCTGCCCAGCATTGACGCGGTGACAACTGCAGAAGGTGGCCCCCCTCCAAACCTCTCGTCTCTCCACCCTTCAACCCCCTCAACTCCCACCCACGCCGCGATCCCCTTGCACTCCACGCGACCAAGGCCGGGGCCCCGAGTTTGCATCCGGACTGGCTTTGGATGCAGCCAATCCTCCTTTCGCTGATGGCATAGTCTCCCCTCCCCACAGCCCCGGCGCGCCCCTCCCTCGCGCGCCTCGCCACCTCCCGCGGCAGTGCGAACGCGGCGCGGCCCGGAGCGGCGGCGGCGGCGCCTGAGTATCTGCCCCTCGGCCGGGGACCGGAGAAGCGAGCGCGCGCCTCCTTCGCGCCCTCCGCCCCTCGCAACCCGGGTCCCCTGCGCGCTCTCCTTCCCCTCCCTCCTTCTCTTCCTTCTTTTCTTTCCCCCCACCTCCCTTCTTCCCCTTTCCTCTCTCCCGGGCCGATCACGCCTAGATTCCCATCCTCCCCCCCCCAACCCATCGCTCTCCCGGTCGCCCCCTCCCCTCCTCCCTGTCACACTCTCTCTGCCCTCCTCGCTCCTCTTCTCATTCGCTTGCTCATCTCCAAACGTGGATCCGCGGCTTCCGGAGGAGCCCAGCGCCGGGATCCCGCGCGCCTGGAGCACCTGGAGTCCGGCGGGCGGCGGCCCGAGCCCGGCCAGCGGCGGCGGCGGCGACAGCGGCGGCGGGAGCCCTTCGAGCGGCAGCCGGGACCGCGGACACCGCGGGAGCCCGGGAGGCAGCAGCCGCGGCGGAGATGTCCCGGCGAAAGCAAAGCAAACCCCGGCAGATCAAACGTAAGTTTGCGCGCGGGGCCGCGAGTTGGTGAGATCGGTTCCCAGGAGAGGGGCGCACGCGGCGGGCAGGGCGGGGGGAGGCTCGGGCAATCCGCTCGTCGTCCTCCGGATTTGTCAAACTTTGCCTGAGCAACCCAAGGGACAACTAGGCAGTCACAGACAGACGCACAGCCAGTGGGCGCGCCGGGCAGCTGCAGCCCTTAGGTTCGGTTAAGTCTCCGCGCTCCTAGGCTTCTTTTTAATTTCAACTCCCGCTCTTTGCAATCATCGCTATATATTTTTTTAATTCTTTCTTCCTTTTTATTCTTCTTTTTCTTTTAATCCTGAAGCGAGCCTAATAGGACGGTCCCTCTCGCATAGGCGCCTGTTATGATTGTTGTTGTCATTGCTATTGTCGCCACCGACGGCCTGCTATCCTGGGAACAGCTCTTAGTAACCAGGGATGAACTTCTCAGAACAGCTGGTGGAGGCCACCAGGGCAAGGGAGGCAACTTCCCCAGGCAGTGGAAAATCAGTGCCTGGGGACCCGATCCTGGGCGGTGCCACAAGCCACGCCAAACCCGAAGTGAAACAAAAAGTAGGTGTAAAAGTTCGCGCCCCTGCAGGCGGCCGCCGCACGCCTTGCTCTGCCTCCGCTGGGCTAGGCTGCCAGTCGCACCCTGGGACTCCTGGTGGGTCCCGCCCCAACTTAC